>JAXCIN010000052.1:0-4800000 GCA_038502155.1 Parochlus steinenii | reverse complement strand
TTATTTTTGGGGTTTGAGAAAAATTCTGAAAACCCCAGAAACTTGGATACATGGAGTTATTTGTTTGGACAAACCAGAAAACTGTTTTACATGATATTCTACAGAGTTATTCGATTGACTCCAGCTTACATGGGTGTTTTATTTTTTATGAGGTTTTTAATGGCGTAAGTTTACTAGAATTTTAGTATTTTTGTTGATTTGTTTATCAATCATTTGTTTACTACAGTTTCCTCTACAATGAATCTGTTTTTACATTGGGATTCACTGAAGACGAGATCGACGTAAAATGTGCCGAGTCTTGGTGGATGAATTTATTGTACATAAACAACATTGTATCATTGGACCGTATTTGTATGGTTTGGAGCTGGTATTTAGCAGTGGACATGCAGCTGTTTATCATTGGTGGAATCTTCTTAGTCGTCTCTAAAAGGTGTGAATTTATATTCCAATAGAAAATCATTTTTGTAATAAACTGTTGAATAATATTTTATTGCAGATACTTCAAATTCTCAACAATAAGCTTGTTTTTGATACTGATCGCATCTTGGTCTACCTCAATATATTTAACTTATTCCAAAAACTACACCTACAAAGTATTTGAATCTTTAAAAGCTTTTGATTTTTTGCATGCAACACCATGGCAACACTATGGTCCATTTTTCATGGGTAAGTAAGCTAGACATTGACTGGATTACTAATTGATCACAACTTTGTTTTAATTGAAGGAATGATTGGTGGCTACATTTTGCATCATAACGAAAAACCACCAAAAATTTCACCACATTTAAAAAAATTGATGTGGATCTTGACCAGCTCAACAGTCTTTTTACTGGTCTTTGGAGTTTGGAATGGCACACTCAATTTGTTATTAACATCTCTGTATGTTAGTGTTGGACACACTGGTATGATTACTACATATTTCATTTGCATAGTATATCATAACCACAACAACATATTTTAGCTTGGGGATTAACGCTGCTTTGGCTGACTTTGTCTTGTTGTTGGTATCCAGGTCCAGTAAAGAAATTTCTATCGTACAAAATATTTTCACCTCTAGGAAGACTTACCTACTGTACTTATTTAGTATCTCCTCTGGTAATGATTGTAACAACACTCCAATTTCAAGCGGCAATAGATTTGCAAACAGGTCTATTTGTAAGTATACTTTAAAGTAAATTAATTCATTGAAAAAATTGAAAGTTCGCACGCTTTTCTGAAGTGTGAATCGATTTCATTCATGAACTACTGTAGATATGGATTATTCATATATTCATCATTTATCATTAAAATAATATCATTTGCATTTCAGGCGGCGATTGTGCTGGGTGTTGGTGTGATTTCGTACATATTCGGATTCTTTGTATCAGTGTTATTTGAAGCACCTTTCATTAAAATGCTGAAGCTTTTAAAAAGATAGTTAAAGTTCAAAACTACTTGCAGGTACTTTTTGAAACATAAATTATTTTTATTATAAGATTTTTGTAACTTAATTTAGTATAAAATGAGGTTTAATGTTTAAATAGCTGAAAAACATGAATGTGTTAAAAGTTATTGCATACTATTCATTTATGTATAATTTAAATTAAATTAATAAAAATAATTTTAACTCAAGAAACCATTCACTCTTTCATTTTCTAACATGGAAATATTTTGTACTAAAAAGTTAAAAATTGTACTAAGATTACACTCGGATTAAACTGATAATAATTTAATGGCAACAATCGTTTAACTCGATCGCTTACAAATCGTTTTGAAATAGGAAGATTAGCAAACATATCGTATGTAAATTTATTCATATTTTGTTACTTTAATAAGGAAGTATTCTCGTTTAATTCGCAAAACGTGTGTCATAACATCCAATCCAGTAAAACTAGCAAATATATTGTTTTTTACATTTTAAGAAAATTTAAATTACTTGCTACCTAGAAGCTTTTCATTTTTGGCAATCCTAAAATGTTTGTCTCAGAATATTTTAATCTAAACTTTGTTTACAATTATTTCAAATTTTAGATATTGTACATTTTATTTTATAAAAAATTAAATATCCACTAAAAAATCGAATGTATGTTTTTGTGATATTGTTCAAATTAACCTTCATTTCTAGAATGTCTACAAATATATTTGATAGAATGATGATAATGATAATTCGGATACATCAAAAAAGTTATCTATAGATACAAAATCTTTCATATGAACGGAATAAACTGCCTGATTCATAAGTAGATGAGATCATGAACCTTGAGTAAAGTCTTCAACAACCAGAATTGCACCAGTAGAAATGTAAAATTTTAAAATTAGTTCAAAGTTTATAAAAACAGTAACACATTCGCTTTAAAAAAAGTGAAGCTCATGTTTAATAGTATTTTGTTCTGTTTTATTGCTATGATTGCAATTTCGAATGTTGTTACATATTTTTTGTGATTTTAACCAATTTTGTTTATTTAAGATTCAGTTTAAGATTGAAGTTCATCGAGAAGAGTTGAAGTTAAGATGTTGATTAAAGTATTTTTTTTGCGTAATTTACATATTATGGCTATTGGCTTTGTTATATTTCAATCCAAAAATCAAAATGATAGTTCTATTTAATAAGAATGATAAATATACATTTCCAGATTCTTCAAGTTCTCATCAATAAGCCTTTTTGTGATCCTTTTGGCTTCCTGGGTGACTTCAATATATCTAACATTTTCCTTTAATTATAAGCATAAAGTAGGAGAAGCTTTAAAAGGCTTTAATATCCTACGCGGCACACCATGGCAACGTTACGGACCACTATTCATGGGTTGGTATTGTTTTCTTTAATATAAAATAAAAATAATTCACACTGATTCTTTGATTTTTAGGAATGATCGGTGGATATATAATGCACCACTTCAAAAAACCACCAACCATTCCAACGCCCGTTAAAATATTATTTTGGATCTTGACCTGCTCAACTGGTTTCTTGTTAGTCTTCGGTGTGTGGAAAGGCAAGCTTACTACCTTTGAAACGGCGTTATATGTTAGTTTGGGGCACACAGGTAATTTTCATGAATATAAATTTGAAATCATAAGTTGTAAATTTAATGCGTCCTTTTAGGTTGGGGCTTGATGATGCTTTGGATCACTTTGTCTTGTTGTTGGTATACAGGACCAATTAAAAACTTCCTATCATTTAAGCTCTTTTTGCCACTCGGGAGACTGACATATTGTGCTTATTTATTAAATCCGTTGTTGCTTAATTTGTACACCATGAATATGCCTAATGAAATTTCAGCTTCGCCTGGTCTATATGTAATTGCTTTACACGTTTTCAAAGAGACAAAATAATATTGACCTTTAATTTTTTCAGGCATACGTTTCTGTTGTAGCAATCATTTTGACGTACTCTTTCGCTCTTGTGGTATCTCTGTGGTTATTCGAAGCACTTACAATTAGATTACTGAATTTGTGGTTTAAAAGATGATGGTAAAGTAGATCAATAGACAATTTTATAGTTCTCATAAAAATTAAAAGTTATTTACAAACTCCATATTCATATCTTAAATGTGATTCATAAAACAAAATTATTCTTAAACCTCATTAATTTATATTAGTTAAATAATTAGTTCATTTTGATGTTCAGTTATTTTATGTTATATGCTATTAAAAAAAAATTACACCAAAAAAAAAAAAAAAAATTAGAAAATTATTTGGCCCAATTATTTTCAGACATTTTATGATTAATTAGATAAAAAAAAAATAACCTGAGCTTTATCTCTAAAAACATTGTTTTTCAATTTTTCATCATGCAACTGCAACCTTGAATTGAAATCATATCTTAAACTGAAGAAATGTATGCTATTGCTATACTGATGATCATAGCAATCTCTCTATGTTCGAGTTTATTTAACTTTTCGTAATTACATGCAATTCAAGTTCATGCGTCAACTGTTTTTTAAGTTTTCTTCAATATTTAAGTATTCAAGTCTTGGACACATGGTGTTTAAGAAAAAATTAATAATTTTCCATGCAGCATAATCACTGAATTTTTTTTTGTTAATTTTGTCATCAGAATTTTACTAGATTATTGCAAAAAAGAAAAGCACTTTGCAACTTAATATAAATAGTTCAATCATCTTAAAGTATTGTCTAAATAATAACAAAAACATATTACACAAGAAAATAGAAAGTGTAAGTTGAAGGTTAGTGGCAACTCCAAAATTAATCAAATTTATTGTTTTTTAATAAATGAAGATAAATATTGTAAACTTTTTGAAGAAAGCAGAGTTAAAAAGTTGAATATATTTTGGAAATGCAACACGAACGATCAATATTATTACTAAGGAAACATTTTTTAAAGAAAAAGTGCAAAAATACATGCTGTATGAGCATTTGATAATATATTAAATAACTCAGTGAAAATATTCGGGTATCGAAAAATAGTTATTTTGAAACACAAATGAAACATTTATGAATTGTCAATCAAATTCAATCATAACAACATGAAATATTATTTTCTTTTATTTTACCGATATTTCTTGCGTGCATATCATAAATGTATTTTCTCATACATTGTATGCAACAAATAATCAAATTGTCATAAATTTCGTTCGAATATTCACCAAAACCAAAATGCGAATTTAAAAATCCGTGGTTGCTTCATTGTATTGAAAAAAGCTAAAACTAAGTCGAAATCTTTTATGCAAATCTTTTGTGCATGTCATCAGCATCTAATTAGACATTTTTGCAATCGTTTTAAAACAATATGCAAAACTTACTGACATGCGATAATATTGAGTCAGGTTTAAAGTTTCAGTGTAATTATGATGGACAATGAAATCATAACCGTTGCATAATAATTTTAATTTTCTTAATAATGATTTTTGTTTTTGTTGCTCTTTCAATTTCTGTTTTCAATTTCTGAACTTTTGAATTTTAAATTTCCGACAAATACATATGATTTTGAACAAGGTCACTAAACGAGGGAAATTATGAAATGAAAATTATTTGTATTTAATTTGGTAGTTTTCAATGTAAGTCAGTGAGTAAGAGATATCATTACATTAAAAGTAGTTATTATTTCAGAATTTTAATGTTGACATATTTTTAATCAAAATAAATAATGAAACTTAGTGTCAAAAATATGAGTGAAGTTTTTTCAAATCTTTATTTTTAAATTTTATGTAAGACCTTTCAATTTTTTATTTTGACAATAAATAATGAATGATATTTTAGAAGGAGTGTTATCAAGTTGAACGACCTGAAATGTTTGTATTCATATATTATTTTATTACATAAGCATAAACATTGCACTAAACTACAAAAACACTTGACCACAAAATAACTATTCATGAGCCCTAGATTAAACAAAATCGCAACCGATTAAAATCACTGATTAATTCCTTCTCAAACTCAACTGGACTTTTGTTGCTGAACTATTTATGATCAGCACAAATTTCGAGACAAATTTAAATAAATTGTTCAGTCAACAAAAAAGCTGCATGTATCAAAATAAATGGAATAATTATGAGCACTCTAGACACAGTTAATTTGACAAAAGTAAGTTAGATCTCCACACTACTGTCTTCTCTGGCAAAACTGAATGTCTAGTGCATTCTAATTTGAATTATAGTTTGTGCCAAAAATTTATGATAACATACACAAAAATCCAGCCAAACTTTTGAATTATTAATTTTGAATTTAAATTATGAATCCTTTTAGTTTGAATTTTCCGTACAACATTCATCAAAAATATTTTATTCAACACTATGTAAACCATTTAGCCGATAAAAACTTTTTTCATAAAAAAAGAGCAATAAATTTTGATCTAACACAAAATGATAAATATGAAGTTAAATTGTTGTAAGCTCAAAAACATCAAGATTGTTCAGCGTGTGGAAAAACAGGCAATTTAATAGTGTGTTCGCTGTTTAAACTTTAATTATTATTTTTTTAATTTTTGTTGTTGCTATTCTCAGAATATAAATCGTTAGGCCCAATCAGGTTTTATTTTAAGTTGAGCTTCTGGAACCAAAAGTATACACAAATATTCTTTTACAAACAAATGTCTATGAACCCAATCTTCTTTTCTCAAAAGTATCATCAGCATAGCCCTTCAAAATTAATTCAAAATTATGATAAAGTTTTTTCAAGTTTAGATTTTATCTGAAATCATCTCTCGCTTGACCCCACTAAATTGTACTCAGACGTTTCTGAATAAGCTCAAAGCTTTTTCCACATCGTTCAACAAAAATATCCAAGCAAAATCTGCTCGGTTAGTTATATCTTTTTTCAATTATTAATTTTGTAAACTCTCCGCAAGTCAGCAAATCAAAAACATTAAAATATTAAAACATCAATTCAAGAAAGAAAAAAACGTTAAAAACATAAATCCATTGTCTGCATTTTACAATTTTGTAGATGGTGAGCACGTTTGAGTATGGCGAGAAGGGATTTGTTCGAAAAAAAACAGTTGAGTAACCTGAACCTCAATTTGCTTTTTGTTGCTTCAGTTGCCTTTAAGTTTAAAGCTGAAGCTTTTGATTCATTGCATGAATGTATATTATAGTTAGCGCTTGGAACTATTGGATCATTCATTAATGAACACTCGGTGCTTAATCACCTAAAATCAAATTTTAATTAGTCGTTAAAATTATTTTTTAAGGTGTTTAAAAAAAGGTCTTGTGATTTTTGTGATATTGAAGATTTTTTAAACAAATAAGAAATTATATTGTCGGTAACAATGCGAGTAGCTTTTGGTAAGCTTCTCAAGCTCATAAATGTTGTTTTGGTTTACACGAACTCTAGCACTAAGCTGCGACATAAAAGAGTGAGATTTAACTGATTCTAGTGATTTAAAAGAAATCCACGGGTTTTAGAAGGAACTCTTTGTCAGGATTGTGATACTAAATAGAAAAGCTTGTGATAATGATGAAAATAAGTTCTTGTTGAAAATGTGGATCCGAGTTACATTGTGATTTAAAATAGTGTAGTTTGTAGAAGAAAAAAGAAAATAAATCCTTGTTAAAAATTATTCGGATAAGGGATATTAAGAAAAAACTATAAAAATGATTTCTGAACTGAAAGAAATCGTGAAATTCCTAGCAATTGTATATTTAATAACTCAAACAAATGCAGAGCATACAGCCAATCAAAGATCAGTGCTGCAATTTCAACCACCGTCCAGATTTAATACCGATTTTCACCTTCTAACGGAGCTGTATGACCATTATGCTTGGAATATCAACATTATTTCTCAAGCCTCCAACATTTCGGAAAATTGTCGGAAAGACATGAATGCATATTTGGAGGACTTGAGTAAATCAGAGACTTGGGCATTAAAAGGTAGAATTTTAAAGATAAATTGTTTTACAAACTATGACACTTAAAAATTATTTAATATTGATGAAAATCATATTAATGAAAATCACAAAATTATATTCCAGCCTATGATTCTTCTGGTCGTTATCGTGGGCAACATCTCTTTGGTAATGAATTTTGGTTGGGATCTAAACGATTTTGCGAAGATGTTCATAACCAAAATGTCAAAGATAAGGAACCAGCACCTGCAATTAGATTCTATGTAGCTAAAGTGTGGATCAAATTGGGTCCAACGGAAAATGAAGTATGAACATTATTATTTATTAGTATTTTTTGACTAACTTTGATGGTTTTCAGACTAAATTAATGCAAATTGGACAATGTCTGCCAACATCTTGCTCTATATCAGCTATTAAATCTATTTTGGAGGCTGATCCAGTCGCCAATGTACTAAAATTCTCAAAAGCAAGACCGCATAATGAATTGAGTGTTCAAGATGTTCGAAAAGTTCCTGGTGATTACAGTATGTGGACGGATAAAAAGTTGCTAATTTTTAGGTTTGTTACAAACAAAATATTATTTAAACTATTTTGACAGTTAATATTTACAGCTTTATAACAATTTTCTTTGTGGGTTTAATGATTTATGCGTCTGTTTACGAGCGATCTTTACAATCTAGTGGATTCAAATATTTCGGAGGACTGATGATGAAAGTTTTAGATGGAAATGATGAAATAACCATTAGCAATAATAATAATTCAAGTGATACTGAAGTTCCTCTTAAGAAA
The DNA here is from genome assembly GCA_038502155.1 of Parochlus steinenii. NCBI lineage: Eukaryota > Metazoa > Arthropoda > Insecta > Diptera > Chironomidae > Parochlus > Parochlus steinenii. Next base: position 4,791,931 of record JAXCIN010000052.1, on the reverse strand, counting down.
AAATCTACTGAAAAATTGAGTAAGACTTATTTTCGCTTAGTTAATATTTTTCTACTAGTTGCTACTTTTACAAAAAATTTAATAATTTATGTAAAATTTTATGGATTATGTTAACAAATCTTCACTAACCTTTTTTTACTAATGCATTACATCCGACTTGCCAAATTTTCCGACACAATATTATGAAGACTAATTTGAAATTATAAATAGCAAACATTACCACATACCGCCGAAATGCATAAATAATTCAAAAACCTAAACCTAACATTAAACTTCAAATTTCATCTTTGCAAGAAATTTCAAGATCAACATACAATCTCATTACGAGGGCTCTTAACTTACCTCAAAATTCACTTCAATCATGCTCGAGTGCTTCAATGCATCTCCAATGATTCAAGTTTCTTTACATTTTACAGCTATGTTGTATGATTTCAATATTTGGCAAAATCATAAAACTGACCTTTTATTTTTCAATTTTCGTTTTGACGTAACTAAACAGTTATTGTGCAATCCGTGAAGCATAAACTTTATGGCTTTTGGAGGAAAAATGAAAATCGTAGCAAGGTTGTTTTTCACTGTAATGCCTAATGACCCTTAATTTCATTATTTTTTTAAATTCTAATATCTTTGTGGTTGAAGACTGGAATTTAAAACGAATTTATTTACTTGTACATATGTATATAATATAAATATGTATAAAATAATGCCACTATGGGACTATATTTATATTCAATTACAATATATTGTATCATTTAATGTAAATAGGTAAATTGTCCAACATTATCCTGTGCTTTGCATGTGGCTCGAATGCAAAAGATATTTTAAGTGTAGAAAAACTGCCAGAGGCAAGCAAAAATTTATAATTAAAACCTTTCACAAAGTCGAAAACAAAGCTTATAATCTATTTTTTAGGAATCTGTTACTTGCATTCATGGTTTGCGAGTGTTTACATTTATGTGGATCGTGTTTGTTCACTCTTGCTACTTCCTGTTTAGTGTTGGTGAAAACAAGGTGAGAATATTTAAGCTCACCCACGTTCCGTAGGGATTACATCTATACTATTTTTGCAGTTCGTCAGAACTTTGGAAGAACGTGATTTCATCTATCAAATGGTTGGAAATGCTTCATTCTCGGTGGACACATTTTTCTTTATTAGTGGATTTTTGTTGGTGCTCATCTTTTTGAGGAGCGAGCGTAAGAAACGGACCAGAAATCAAACAACTGTACCGAATAGTAATACGTTGTTCATTGGAGACAGCTTCAAGAACACATTGCTTTTGGTGCTGCATCGATTCTTAAGATTAACGCCAGCTTATATGTTTGTGCTCGTGCTGAGTGAGCTGTGGATGAAGTGAGATTTTGTTTTATTGATGAGATTAAGTTGTTTGCTTGTTTGTGAAAGCTTCATTTCAAAAAGCTCTCATGATCCTTTGAGACCTTAAACTATTTTCCTATTTGTTTCGCTAAGATACTTTATGAATATAATTGTTTTTTCCTAATTTCCCAGATCAATCTACAACAGTTCTGTGTTCTCATTATGGCAAATGCTGGACAACGCAATTCCTGAAAACTGTAACAAATACTGGTGGAGAAATATGCTCTACATAAGCAATTTGACTGAAATTAAGGAAATGTGCATTGGATGGACTTGGTACCTAGCCAATGACATGCAGTTTTACATTTTTGCGGTCATTTTGCTACTAATTTCGAGGCGGTAAGAAATATTTATTGAAAATATTTAGAATGTTTGTTATAATAATTTTACCACTTGCAGATTCTTCAAGTTTTCAGCAATCAGCACCTTAACCGTTCTGTTATCTTCATTAATTACCACAATAACTATATCCTTGCACTATAAGTTTCATCATAAAGTAGCTGAGCCTTTCGAAACATTTGGTGTGCTGTATGATAAGCCATGGCAACGAATTGGACCATATATCATGGGTGAGCTTTTTTGTCATCATGTCTCGTTGATTGATTTTCCTTTTTCGAATTTATTAGTCATCGGGCTATTTACATCAAAAAAATTTGCTTGTTAGAATGTGACACGAATACATTTAAAAAAATTCGTTCCAAAAAAACATGTTCCCGAAACTTTCCGAAATGCAAAAAACCTTTTACCATTCAATGAAATTCACGTCCTATTTTATTTCAATGGCCATGCAGGTATGATGGCAGGTTATATAGTCTTTCGCGTGAAAAAGGCTCCAAACATTTCCCGATCGATTAACCTGCTACTCTGGTCAATATCCATTGGCACAATGTTCCTATTGGTGTTTGGCGTATGGGATGGGGAATTGAATATATTAATGACTTCGTTCTATGTGAGCTTGGGACATTCAGGTGAGCCATTTAGTTAAGATTTATTGATTATACAATACCCTAACATTCTATTTTATTTATATATTTTCCCAATTTTCGATCAGCCTGGGGACTTGCTTTGATTTGGGTGTGCTTGTCATGCTACTGGGGCCTCTCCGGACCAGTTAATAGCTTATTATCGTACAAGGGATATTACCCGATGAGCAGACTCGTGTATTGCGCCTATTTAATCCATCCAACAATTATGCTGTCCACGGCATTGCAATTAGAAGCACCGTTGCATCTCCAACGACCAATCTATGTGAGTTTTAATTATGATTTGATTTTGAATTTAATTAATGAGAGTTAAGTTTCAGTTCACAATGTCCTTCGGCAATACTGGTATAGCATTTGTGTTTGCATTCGTCATTTCGCTTCTATTTGAGAGACCAGTTATCAGACTTTTGAAAATTCTGCTGTAAATTAAGTAGCACTTTTCATTATTATTATTTCACTTTTAGTATAATCTAATCTTTTAACATAAATTTTAAAATTAAGCAAATAGTTTGTGAAAATTTTTTATAAATTTTTAATGATGATTTTTTTATGTTTGCAAATATATTTTAATGCATTGTCATTGCAATTATGCTATCTTATGTTGTTCTTAGTTATTTTGTTCAATTATTTGTTCGCAATATGATATTATGCTCTTTTTCAGAATGAAAGATACAATCCAGAATTAATGAAGCCCCACAGATGCATTACATAATAAATTGTTTAATTTATTTAATTTATACAAATCCCATAGCACACAATGAGAAGATTTATACCAGCTTTTCTTCATCTTACCATTCAATTTAAATCATGCAAACGAGGGTTTCTATTCTGAATTTTAAATGCACACAAATAATATTGCTTCTTGTGGCGTTCGTTTACATTTAACCAATGCTGCATATCTAAAATATGTTCAGCATCTTCTAAGACTCCAAGCTTTTCTTGTATATAACATTTATTAACCATTTCTCAGTTTCTCAGACAATTTCTTTCTGTTTTAAAGTATCCCTTTATTCTTTTATTCGAAGTAAGCAAAAACTTATTCCATTTGATTTACTTTTTATCACTAAACTTTCTCGTTTGCAAACCGTTAAATGAAATTAGCAATTCACTCTTGTGCTGTATTTGGTTTAAGTTGAAGCCGAGAAGTTAAATTCGAGTAAAAGCTTATAAAGTGCTTTTTGTTGAATGCCATGCTTGTTTCTTGAGGTTTTGCAGTGATTTGGTTGAATAAATCAAGAGAATGGTAGAAAATATTGATTTTTTGCGGAACTTCAATTTAAAAGAGCTTCGAGGGTTTTAAAGGAAAAAGTAAAATTTATTTATATTTTCAAAGTCTTCAAGAAAATCGATTGATTAAAATTTTCAAACAAATTAAAATTTCATACAATTAAAAAACTTAAAAATTGCATTTTTCTCATCCATTTGTCTTCCTCCTGACAAAATAACGAATTCCTTTATATTACCAGAGCCATGTCATTGCAACCAACAATTCTTTTACATCCGATAAAAAAATAGTTTAATTACTTTCGGTGTCACTCGTGGCAAATTTATCATTTCACCAAGAATCAGGAAGAAAACTTCCAAGTCAAGTTTAATTAATTTTTTGCTGAACTGCAGAAGACAATTCATTTCTCGTATTTTCCACAAGGATTCAGAAAGAGTGTCAGAAGATTTGAGTTTGTGATTGTGCAGAAAAACCAAACTTTACATAGTATTTCCTGTAATTTATAAATTTTGATAGTTTCTGATGAAGAAGATAAAACTTTGTGACCTTGTGAGCTTGTCAGCCAATAATATTTATGAGCTTCATATAATTTTCAGCATTTTAAAAGAAATTTCCGAGAATTTTCCATGAATTGTAGAAATGTCGACCAATCTTCTGTTAGTCCTTCTTTAAGTATTTCCATTTTATTAATCAAATATTAAAGTAAAATACTGGTAATTCTAGGAATTTGCCCAGTAATTCAGAGATTCTCTGGTTTTCTATTTTCAGCAAAAATTTAATTAGCTTCTTTGTAAATTGTGACATTCTTTGAGTGTTTTATGGCGGTTTTTAAGGATTCCTTTTGTCGTCGAATTGAATGATTTTTCTGGAACATTGAGGAATTTGTCCTAGATTAGATTGTGAGATTGGAGCCCGCGATGGTTTTCAATTTAATATTGATTAATTTATAAAAAGCAAGGACAAAAGACCTCGGAGGTGCTGATTTTTGATGAACGTCCATTATATAAGGATATTTCAATTCAGACAAATTCAAAGGAACTTTTGATGTGATCTTTTGATGTAATTAAATTCTTAAAAATTAAATTCTGGTTAAATGTTGAATTTATGCAACAACGAAAATAAAATTATTCACACTAAAAATCGCATCAAGCTCCCTAAACTCTCTAATTAAAATATACACCAACCAAGTTACATCTTTAATCTGTTCCCTAATAAAATAAACCTCTATAAAAACCGTTTTCCCCATTAATCCACTGGATGAAAAAATATGCAACAAAAGCCAGGATCATTAAATTTAATGGTCTGTTCTGTCATGCCCTTTAATTATTTCAATTACGCAAACCCTTAAATTTAATTTAAATTTTAGTCTTGAAAAATTGCGGTCTGGAAGCAATTTTTAATCAGCTTAGCATCAGCTCTTTAAAATGATAGCACTCAAATAACTCAGATCGTTAATCGACCGATTTTAGATAGATTTCAACACCAACGAACATAATTCAATGTTCGAAACAATTGATAGGCGCCAAAGGACAGATGGCCTATGGATCGAATTGCCAACACATTTTCAGAATTCTGGATGAAAATTTGAATGAGATTATTAATGATATTTATTTCTCCGCAAAATCGATAAATATTATTGGTGTATTACTATAAACGATCGATCTGACCTCCCACCGAACCGATACCAGATTTGTTGATGCCGCATTACATTTTTCTAAGCAGTGAAATGGACGCATGAAATAAAAGGAATGATTTTAGATCAGTTTTCGGCATTTATCTCAATAATGTATAATTTGTTGCAAAGAAGATAAAAAAAATAAACGAAATTTTGCACACCACTTAGTGAACTTATCACTAATGTTAAATAGAAACGTTAAACAAGTTATATTTTCCATTGAAAGAGTTTGCATAATAATAGCAATATATGACATTTGAAATAAGGTTTGTCAGCGTCAGTGTTAATTCTGAAGTGCAAGCGAGTGGATCAAAAATCTTCAAAGATGAAGAAAATAATATCTTTCTTTGTTTTTTCGACGGTTTGTTTCGTGAATGCTATACAAAGTGAATTCCAAATATTTACTAATTTATATATTCACAATTTATGGACAATTGGTGAAAGTAACAATATTTCTTCAGTGTGCTCCAAGGACATTAACAATTATTTAAGTGATTTAAGTGACTCTAAATTATATGCACTCAAAGTGAGTGAAGCTTCTGGACGATACCGAGGAAATTTCATAATGCAAAACACCTATTGGCTAGGATCAAAGATATCCTGTGATGAAGTTGATAAATTTATATTTCCTGGATTCAGTTTCTTTGTGGCAAATATTTTTGTGAAACTCGAAACCATAAATAATGAAACTAAATTGTTGCAACTTGGACAGTGTCTTCCAAAATCTTGTTCTACTCAAGATGTTGAGACTTTATTGGAGGAAGATACAAACGCCCAAGCTCTTAAACTATTCGATGGTTCACTTAAAATAGTTAAAGTAAGAAATGTTCCAGGACAGTATAAGCTGATGAAAGACTTTAAGTTTCTTTTTTTTGTGTAAGTTTTTATTTTTACAAGTCAGATTTACAAGAAAATATTTGTTGATGTTAAGTTGACTTGTAGCTTGAAAAAAAATAGAACAAAATCCTATGTCTTTTTACTATAATCCGTAGCTCAATAATAGCTTGCATGATCGTTCTTGTCATCATAGCTTCAATTTATGAAGCATCATATCAACAATCTGGGAGGAGCGAAATTAATTCTGTTGAAAATTTGAAGACCGAGCAGGATATAAGTAATTTTGAGACGAAATTTATTTATTTTTTTGTGACTTTTGAATAATAAATCTCGTTTTAGACATATTTGCGAAGCTTTTGTTGTGTTTCGCATTTAAATCAAACTTGAAAAGCATTTTAAAAGTTGATGGACTAAAGCTAAAGGTGATTTTTGTGACATCTAATAAAGTTCAATATTTTATACTTGTTTAATGATTGTAGGGTGAGCTGACTATTTTCCATGGTCTCCGATTCTTTTCTATGATGTGGATCATTTTAGTTCATACCTATATAATTTTTTTCATTGCCAGTGAAAATCAAGTAAGTACTATAAAAATTAAATCTTCCAAGGAAATATTCAGAATGCGATTAAATGAAAGAAATTTTTTCATGCAATTGATTGGAAACGGTCACTTCTCTGTGGACACATTTTTCTTCATGGGAGCTTTCTTGCTTGTTTATCTATTTTTGGGGATTGAGAAAAATTCAGAGAACCCCAGAAACTTGGATACATGGAGTTATTTGTTTGGGCAAACCAGGAAACTTTTTTTCATGGTATTCTACAGAGTTATTCGATTGACTCCAACTTACATGGCTGTTTTATTTTCTACGAGGTTTTTAATGACGTAAGTTTACTAGAATTTTAGGTATTTTTGTTGTTTTGTTCAACAATTTAATCATTTCTTTACTACAGTTTCCTCTACAATGAATCTGTTTTTACACTGGGGCCCGCTGAAGATGAAATTGTAAAATGTGCAGAGTCTTGGTGGATGAATTTATTGTACACAAACAACTTTTTATCATTGGACCGTATTTGTATGGTTTGGAGCTGGTATTTAGCGGTGGATATGCAGCTGTTCATCATTGGTGGAATTTTCTTAGTCGTCTCTAAAAGGTGTGTATTTTATTTCAATTGAAAACCATTTTTCGAATAAGCCGGTCATATAATATTTTATTGCAGATACATCAAACTCTCAATAATAAGTTTGTTTTTGATACTGATTGCTTCTTGGGCTACATCAATATATTTAACTTATTCCAAAAACTACACCTACAAAGTATTTGAAGCTTTAAATGCTTTTGATTTTTTGCATGCAAGACCCTGGCAACACTATGGTCCATTTTTCATGGGTAAATGAACTTGAACTTGACTAGATTACTAATTGCTCACAATTTTAATTTCAATTAAAGGAATGATTGGTGGCTACATTTTGCACCATTACGAAAAACCACCAAAAATTTCACCACATTTAAAAAAACTGCTGTGGATCCTGACCAGCTCAACAGGCTTTTTACTGGTCTTTGGAGTTTGGAATGGCACACTCAATTTGTTATTAACATCTCTGTATGTTAGTGTTGGACACACTGGTATGATTACTACATATTTCATTTGCATAGTATATCATAACCACAACAACATATTTCAGCTTGGGGATTGACGCTGCTTTGGCTGACTTTGTCTTGTTGTTGGTATCCAGGTCCAGTAAAGAAATTTCTGTCGTACAAAATATTTTCACCACTAGGAAGACTTACCTACTGTACTTATTTAGTATCTCCTCTGGTAATGATTGTAACAACAATCCAATTTCAAGCGGCAATAGATTTGCAAACAGGTCTATTTGTAAGTACACTTGAAATAAAATTAGATCATCAAATAATTTGTAGTTCGCTAAACTACTATAGAAATTAGATATTGATTTTTCATATATTCATTCATTAATCATTAAAAAAAATTTTATTTGCATTTCAGGCGGCGATTGTGCTGGGTGTTGGTGTGATTTCGTACATTCTCGGATTCTTTGTATCAGTGTTATTTGAAGCACCTTTTATGAAAATGCTGAAGCTTTTAAAAAGATAGTTAAAGTTCAAAACTACTTGCAGGTACTATTTGAAACATGGATTATTTTATTATATGATTTTTGATTCATACAAAATAGTTTAAACTCAAGAAACCATAGAAAGATTTTGTACTACTTAAAAAATAAAAAATTTACGACGTTTATACTGCAAATTTAATGGCAACAAGCGTTTAACGGGTTAAAATACCTATAATTAGCGCTGAAATATCAAATTATCATTCGACCAACAGGAATTCAAACTATAATAAATATTTGGGAAAATGAGTTAAGTCTATAGGTGCATCGATGTTTGGTCCACTACCTGGTGGAGGATTATCTGGAGGTACCAGACAACTTTTTTTTTTGAAAAAGTCTTAAAAGCTCCACGGGACATAGACCAGAGCGAAGCGAGGGTCGCAAGTATATATTTAATATCTTGTTTTGAACCATTTTTATTAATATCACCATTCCACGCTATCAAGAAGTCCTTCTCAACTCGCAAGCTGCACAACTAGTTTACTTTATATTCATATATTACTTTATATTTATTTATGAGTAAACGCCACACCAACTTCCAGGCAGATTGAAAATTTGGAAATAATGGGAGAAATGATAAATCCATAACGAAAACGCATTATTTCATCGCTAAGCTTAGCATCGACAGCTATAATTCATAATTATTTACTGCTTATTTGAGAATGTGGATTATTATATGTTGGACTAATGGAGGATTATGTATTCTTATAGAATGATGAATTGATGGCTTGTTATGGAGGAAAGATAAACGTCATGCTTTAATCATGTTTTTGAGGAGATTGATTATTTAATAAGATTGATGATACGTTTTTTGCTTTCAAGGAGTACCAAAATTTTCTCAGATTTCATCAATTAAATTTAACTCCGATTTGTAACCAATTTTCAAATCGTAAAGATATCGCTAACCTTAGTAAAAATTCAAAAGCACGAAACAAACATAAAAATCAATTCTTCAAGCACCAATCAATATCTATGTTATTTTCGAGGTTATTTGTATTCAATATGCCAAAAAGAAGCATTGATAGCTTTACTTGTAACGATCTACAAACCATTTTGTACCAAATTATCGTTTCGGGTGTATTTCTGCATAACACATTTTTCCACATAAATATGTTCTGCTTGTCTGCCAAGATTTGGATAGACATGATTTTCCTCTCAAGTTTGTCGATTTTTTCAATAGATTCTTATAAAAAAGTCCATGAGTCGGTAATCACTTGTTTGCTTAGACTTTGCTCCTTAGTTTTTTATAGTTTTCCGTAGAAATTGCAGGAAAGGTAACACATTGCACGGTTTATGTGAAACTTTAGTTCACTGTGAATATTACAATAAGCCATAAACCATGAACCAGTAAGTATATGCTGAAGTAAATCCATGATATATTGAAATGAAGCAAATCCTTAAATTATGAAAATGTATGTTAGAGATAAGAAAGTCAAATAGGATTATGTTATGTAGAAAATTCTTTACGTCTGAACTTGACATCTTTTTGAATCTTTCAGATTTAGATAATTTACAAGAAAACGAAGCACCAGCAAAGTTCTTAACAAATTCCTTTTTGAATATTTAGGGTTAAAAAGAACAAGTCTAATAAATAAAAAAAGGTGCGGGGTACGGTATTAAAGTGTCAGGTTTAATTAGTTCTAATACTTCCTTTACAGGGTATTAGGAGTTTTCGCATAAATTTCAGATACATTTCTTTTAAATTCACCAGATTTTCTCGCTGTGCATCATTTTTATTTATTGCCTGACTTTTATGAGCTTTTTAAGCATTTTATGTAGGTTTCCATGTATTTCCTGTATTTTACGTTTTTCCTGTTGAACGATAGAATTGCTGGATCGAAGGATTTATTTTTAAAGGTTGCACACCTTTTAGGGCCTGTATTCAATCATCGTAAATCAATTGGAACGCAATTCAATTGACTGGAAGGGGAAAAGCTTTGATATCGCTTCATCATGCTTCATCGTAAACAAAACTGTTTTTACTGAACGTTTATCGTGTCTTTCTGCAATTCTGGCGTTTTCAATGTTTTGCTAGTGTAACTGGTGTTACGAGTGTTTGAGGTTCGAGCTTAGTGTACGTGATGTGGTATTCTTCGCTATTATTTTTTACGGGTATGATTTGCTTGCGTTATCTAGACACACATTTACAAGAAACGTGTGTGCGATTTCACACAAAGTTTGACGTCTTAATAAACGTTAGAGGATTTGGGGGAACTGCATAATGAATAAAAGTTGTGTATTTATTTCTGTTTTATAGATATAACCTTTAGGTTATCAGAGCTTTCAATAAAAATATGCTACATAGAACTTTAACTCAACTCTCAGTAAATAAAACATATGCAACAGCAAATAAATCATATTTTCACTTTTATTAAAATTTATTAAATTTGTTAGCTTATGTAAATTTCACAGTCATACTCTCGTCTTCTTTCTGCAGGCTTTGAGCCATTGCTTGCTTTATGATTGATGATGCGTGTTGCTGCAAGAATTGTCCAATGATTTGTGCTAAATCAAGATCATCGTGCCCTGTCTTGTTCTTTACTTTGCTGACATCCACATCAGCTAAAATCCTTACACCCTCTTCATTCTCCAAATCCACAGTCACAATATTTTTCTTCGGCTGTGGATTGTCAAGGCTTTGAGGCTCTGGCATAGCCGAAACCGTCACCACAAAAATTATTAATACTGCGAGGAAAATCTTCATGTTTGTCGATTTGAATTTTTTTAGTAGAATGATGAAGTTATGAACAGAAATCCAATTCATTTCGATTGCGCTATTTTTATCGATTCAAGCTGATTGCTTTTATCTTTGGCGATTGATAATAATTTTTCTAGTCAAAAAAAATGTATTGTATTTCTTATTGCGAGTCAATAGCTGGAAATACTGAAATACAGAATACTGTAAAAACCGGAAAAGATAAGGAGCTCGTATCGTTATTTCTTATTTATTACCCGTGCTCATACGAATTCTCATAAATGAATAAATTGGCAATACGTTGCGCAAGTATCTAGAGACTAGTTTCAAGAATCGTGGTAAAAGAATTTATTATAGATTACAATAAAGTACATATTTATGGAGCTTGTCAGAGCTAACTCCCCTAATGCAAAGAATTCATATTTTTTGATGCCAAATTCAAGAGTAAAATTCATTAAAATAGGAAACAATTTCAATGAGTGCTAAAAAAGCTGGAAAATTTTTGGTTGATCTGCACTTACTTACATTTATTTTCAACCTTTTGATGCAACCTTTGTCAAGTTTTTGCAAAAACCTTCTTCAATTTTCCAAAAATAGAACTAAAAGCAAAAGCTGACTGAACGTAATCATTGCTCGATGGCAAATCCATTAGATTTATTAAATACTTATGTGCAGGATTACAACATAACTCGTTGAAAGTTTCAAACTTGGAACTCTCTCTATATTTTCAGCATCAAGGTTCTGCACTAAAAATCCATTTTTTATACAATAAAGGTGTATAATAGCAAAAAAACTTAATAATGAAGCTTTCTCATAGAAATAGCTGAAAGTACAAGCTTTTGATGATAAATGACTTTGATCATAACGTACAGTATTTCTTGGTTTCTTGTAAGACTTAATAAATGCTTTATGATCTCATAGCTGTTCATCTTGCAGCTGCTGAATTTATGTGAAATTTAATTGAAAAGGAGCTTCTGTTTGAAATGGGAAAATTTTGACAGTACAAATTTATTGAATTTTCTATTTTTTCGGGTGTGAGGCAATGTTTTATTGATTTCTGGAAGGAAATGGTTTTTTCTTGTAATTGTAAGAAACGTAGAATTTTCTTCTTTTTATTTAAGTTCAATGCAATCATTTTAAATGTCTAACATTAATTTTTTAATAATAATAATGTAAAAGCTCGTTAAAAGCTTTATAAGAAATGCAATTTGGCTGGAAGTCGACTATAAGTTTGGTGGTAATGGTCAGTTAATTAATATTTTGTTTATTTATATATTTGTCATCCTGATCCATGAAAATAGTGTAAACCAAATTATCTGAAGAAAACTGTATTTGAGATAATGGGATCCTAAAAAATATAAATATTTCAAGACATCTTTTGTAGAAAATCAATTTGATTTAGTCATTTTGATGTTTTAATTACATTTTATAGTGTAAACATTGGACATCAAACACAAACAAATTGACTGTAATTGAATTTGAACTATTCTAATCACGATACAATCAAAATATTTATAATTAATGTATGTGTTAATAAAGGCTGTGCTTGTATTCAAAATTATCAACAGCGAATCCGAGGATAGTAGAACACTAGGGAGCAACAACTCTCTCTACATAATCTGCTGGTACAAAAGCATTTCCGCTTTATTTATGATCCAAATAAATTTACCAACGAACATCAAAAAATTTATGAGCTTATGAAATTAATTTTCTCATTTATTCAAACCTAATTAACTAATTACACAAACAATTAATTGCTTTCATAAACTGTCCCACTTTATAATTAATTTGCGAACAAATCGTTTGTTCTGCATGTTTTATGAAATTTCACATAATAATTTTACATTTATAATTCAAATTGCAAACAAAGAAAATTTTATGATCATTAAATAAATTTGGAATTTTACCAAATTTCAGTATTATTTTACGCAAAGCGTACAAAAACCTAAAATTTTGCATTGTAGAATTCAGAATTTTCTGATGTTCTGCTGTTATAATTCATTTTTTGTTGTTTTTTTTTTTGTAATTTTCCCTAAAGCAATTAGTATATGAAAGTAAAGTTTGCTGTTTTGCGCTTTTATACTGGTGAATTGAAAAGCTATTTTTATGCACATTTTTTGGTTTAAGTTATAACAAAGCAGAAAAACAGTTGAATGAAGAGTTCAGTAGAATTGTAGATAAAGGATTTCATTTGACCCGGGTGAAAAGTTGAAAAAAAACTGAATAACATAAAATATATTACATATTGCTTTCAGTTACACTTAATTTAACACTGGCAACATCCACCAATATAAATCATCAGGTTTTAACCTCAAATTCTCGTTATTGGCCTTCACTTTGGCGAATAAGTCGTACACACAGGACTTCCGGACAATGAGTAGTAAAGCAATTAAGCCAAATCAAGCGGGCGTGGCACTGCTGGAGGGCATAAGGACAATAAATTGATGATTGTTTGGTTGTGTGTCCATCGGTCATCAAGATATCACATGAATAATTTGTTTCTTTATCAATATTCCTTCAAATTTTCATTTTTAGACGGAAAGATTTGTTTATCGATTTTCTCACCAATTTTCGCCCTAAATTTTCATCAAAACCACTAATTTCTCATTAATTTCGGTTTTTCCATGTCCAAATACACGTTTTTGCACAATTTCACTCTTAATCAGGCAAAAAATCAAAAACTTCCATAATGTCAGCGAAACTAAAATTCCAAAGCTTGCACTGAAAAAAAATCGGAAACTTTACACTGAGAAAAATGTTCGGAAAATGTTCGGAAAATTCCGAAATCCTAGTAGTCCTTGAACTTTATATATGAAAATTAGTCGATATTGGAAAGTTCTAGAAAGCAGTCGCAAATATTTCAAGAATCATTTAAAACTCGGAAAGCGCACTGATCATTACCAAAACTAGTGCAAACTGAATATAAAGATTACTTTAAGAGATACAATTGGAGGCAGATCTTAAGAATAAAAAGGTAAGAACATATACAGATTAAATATTCAGGAAGAAGAATGGAGCAAATTTCTTATTTTTAATAATAAATTAAAATATTAAGTTAGAGATTGAGATTTTGGGAAAATCAAAATTTGGGGGAATAATTAGATATAATCGAGATATAATATAAACATTTTTGATAAATTGTTGGATTTATTAAAAGTGTTGCGTTATATCTGATTGTTTCCTGAAGTAGAATTTTTATATTATTTTTTAGTTTAATATTTTTTTCATAGGTTTTAGGAAGAGGAATGGAGCAAAATTGGGAAACTTCATTGTCAGAGTGACATATTTAATTCTCTTTCTTTCTACGTAATAAACTTTTCCAATAAACTTATTAGTTTACACTTGATCAGCCTTCATGGTCCAATTAACTAAAATATACATAAAACGGCAAAAAACGTTGTTTCAATATTACTTTCCGAAACATTTTTGGATGGCAGAGTTCTTTGATAACCAAGCACCAAGAAAAAAAAGTTGCATTAAGTATTTCCACAATATTTCTATAAAACCGTCAGAGCCAGACATCTCGACAAAATATGGTTTTTGTGGCATTTTATGTTTCTAATAAATAGTGTAGAAATTCAGCTGAGTTTCAGCTTTCTTTACAAAATGATTTGCTGAGCAAGAAACTATCAAACTATTGAAAAAAGTGGTAAAGTTTAATGGTTTATTCTGGAGTTGATATATATTCTTGAGCTTGTATGGTTTGCTGCACAATTATAGAGTATTTGAGTTGAACGAATTTTATGAGGCTATTTTAATGGTTTCTTGGTTTTTTCGAGTGAATTGTAGAGCTTTGTTTGGTATGTTATGAGTATAACAACATAAATGATTGAAGGACAATAAGGCTTAAAGGATAATAATTTTAGTTTGAATCGTAAATAAACTCCTAAATATATCAGTTTTATTTTTAATGGAACTGTTTCATATTTCTTTTATTTGAAGAATTTATCATTATAGTCTCGTTATAAACTTTTTCACACACTCTTAAAGGGATCCTTGCCAAAAATCACACATGGTCGACACATGGCTCTTCTCAACGAAACTGAGTTATCACTTCATTTCACCGCACCAGAACACCACATCACAATTTTCTTCGAACAAGTATTTCCTAACATTTCCCAACATTTCTCACACCACCAGCAACAACAAAAAACTTTTCCGGAAACTTTGTCGACTGTAAATAATTCACACAGCAAAGCAAATCAAACAACGATACTGTTTTGTCAGAATCGATAGAATTTGATGGAGATTTCGCAGGCAAAATGTGTCTGCTGTACAAATGTATACATTCCATGTATGAGACAAAAACTTTTCCGGCACATAACACGATAAAAGCACAATAAAATTACTATCCAGATTAGATTGATCCAAGCAGACTAAAGCTCTGCATTATCTTGTGAGTTTGACTAGGAATTTTGTGTGATCTGTTTTTTGGATTGCCGAAGATTCATATGGATTGCTATATGGATTGTGTGTATTTGAGAGATTGAGTAAGGAAGTAGAATATAGTATAGTTCAGTTCTAAAAATAGCGAAACAGAAACTGTGTGATTTGTAATTTTAGCAGAGAATCGCTCGTAAAATAAATATTTTATTGCTTTTGTCTATTAATTCCAATTACGTGATAAAAGCAGTTTTGCCAAAAGTTGTGTTGAGGAATTTATTCATTGCAAAGGAAGGAAATATAAACATTTACGGGAAATAAGAAATCAATGTATATTTTTTAAATAAATCATTAGTTCTTTGGCGCTCCAAATCTGTATTCTACAGATTACAAAGGAGCTGGAAGCTCTGGGTTTACTGGTAACTCTGGCCAATTAATTTCTGGAAGTGTTACATTAGCACTCTGTTGTCTTATCAGTGCAAAGATGATGCTGATGATATCCTGGTTAATAGTGTTACTGATTTCAGCATTGGCGTTCAATTGTACATTGACGATGTCTCCTAAATTATTCCCATCAATCTTCGTTTGGGCAAAGACCACTGTGAAGGCCAAAGCAGCAAATAGAGCAACGAAAAGGAACTTCATTATAAGGATAGGATTCTAAAAATAATTTATTTACATCGAACTCCACACAAAAATCAAATATATGCACTCACGAGGTCTTTTTTGAATATTTGATAGACTAACTTCAAAGGTAACACACAGCAGAATAATCAGTTTTTGCAGTTATAATCTTTTGATGCTTTAGGAAGATAATATATTGATATCTCTAAACCTTTAAATAAATATTGATATCTCTTTAATATCAATTTCGATTAAGTTTTCTGACTATGGCCAGTTTCGTGATTTTGATAAATAAAAACGCAGATAAGCTGCAAGATTAAAAGTAATGAAATATCTAAAAGTACACATGTTGACTCATTTAAAAATAAAGTAGGGCAAAATCCCAATCGTTTGCAGAAAATAAATGAAAATTCACAAAGCCTAACCTAAAATTCCCTGACAAAATTTAAATCAGAAAACAATTGAATAACAAAATAGCCAATTTATATTTTATAGACCTTTTTCCTTTGTAACTCGTACAAATTGTTTGAATTTTATTGACACTGATTTTGTATGGATTCAGCAAATGCTACAAATGTCGTACAAATTGAAAAGTTGCGGAAGTATTCGGTGATGTTTATTTTGTGGGACCTTTTCCCTCTAAAAATACGTGATTTTAGCTTTAGTTGGTTTCTTGATATTAAAATGTTGATCAAAAAAATATAAAAGCACGGTATCGATTTAATTTTATTGGAAAAACATTTAAATTTGAATCTTCATAATTGATTGTAGAAGAAAAGTTGATATTCTATAAAGCACCTGAAGCACCATAAACTTAACACTTAGTTATTCGGCAATTCTTTCAATGCATTTCATGAAGAGTTTGTTTTTTAAATTTTATAATATCGACTGATTTGTTAAAACCGACACTCAATGTTATACCAACAACATCAATTCACAAAAAACTGCTTGGATTTTTCAAACATATTCTGGATCAAAATTAAAAGCACTTCAACATCACATACAGCTGAGCTTTAATCGAAAATTCATTTTTGTGAAGAACATCAAATTTGTAAATTCAGTTCCATTTCAAATCCTTCTAATGATGTAGCTAACTAGCTTAAGGGTTGAAAATGAACTCTAGCCGATGTTTCAATGCTCTAGTTTTTGTTGGAAGAGAAAATTTATATTGAGTCATGTTTGATTGCTTCATATTTGCCTAGCCTATGATTACTAGTGATACACTCACACTTCACAGTAAGGCAATATTTAAGCTCTCTTTTTCATTTTCAATTTTTTATTTAACTTTTTAATGTTTGTAAGGATTAAACATGCATTATCAAAAATTGTTGCAGCTGCATAACTGCATGGTATTGTTGGGTAACATCTGTATGGAAAACTAATATATTTATATAATTTTCCACCCAAAGAAACCTTCTAAATGAAAAAGCAATCTCTGTTCGATTCAAATTACAATTCCAATCTTTATTTACATTTTGCAGTTTTGTTGGCTTTAATACTGAAAAACCTAAAAATCAATACACCAAGCTTTTAGCAAGTAAAAAGAACATTGAAACAATGTTAAGCTTGTTTTGGGTTTCATATTATTATCTATCATCTATATAAAGCTACTATTGAAGTACGAGCTTTTTGAGGTTTTTCTCTTGAAACTTTAACATTTTATGTCCATTTTTCCTTATAAATGTAATAAATAATTGAATTTTGAAATCTGCTTCGTCATAGACAACACAGTGCAATACAAAAAACAAAAGTTATTATCAAAATGTATCAAAATATTGCAAATTGGAAAATTAGAAAATTAGAAAATAGTAGCATAAATTGAAAACTTTCCTGTTCGTATTTATACTTTTATTGCACGGAGCATGTGAAAGTTGTAAATTACTAAAACTGTAAAACAAATGCATTTGTAGCGTAGTTCATAAAGTTGCATCGTACTTTATAAATTATTTTGCAAGCAACTCTGTTTTAACAGTAAAACACAAGCAGTGTTATAAAATGTAAAATTGTAATAATGTAAAATTGTGATACACTTCAACTTTTCAACTTTAAAACAATTCAGATGTGAAAAGCTGGAAAAGCTTTAGAGTTTTGCATAGTAAAATGTTATGTTACCTATTTTATCTGTTTTTAATTTACAACGGAAAGCAATAATGAACATTTCTCTTCCTTCGACCTCGTTAAGTTTGAGCATGTGTTTTTATGTACTGGTAATCTAGAGCCATTTTTTTTGATGGAACTTGTTCGAATGTATATCCACTATCCAGTAAGTTTATTGAAATCAATTTTAATTTAATTCTCTTTTAAAATGTTAAACGTCGGTTAAACGTCTAAAATTGTTTATAAAACAGACAGACCAACTACTTAAGCTATATTACATTAGTGAGTTAAATAAAACAAACGCAAAACATTCTCCTTGTTCCAAGATAAAATAGGTATCAAATTTATGTGTTTTTTAACCAGTTAACTAAATTTTTCTCTGCTCATTAGGGATTATTTTATAAATCATACTTAAAAAGTTGAAAGTTTCAATGAACTTGTACAGCATAGAACACGACAAAATCAAATAAATGCTATAACAATGGCTACAATGCCACAGGGATTCAAGTTTACATACTTTCTACCAAAACTGTACAAATATATTATAAGCGTGTAGAGCTTCAGACTAATATTAAATTTTCAAAACAGCTTTAAATTCATATAAAACTTTTCTGATTTCCTTGCACAGAATTCCCTTTGCTGAAATCTTTTTAAAGAATTTACTTTTTTGAAATATGAAACTCCAAAAATTCGTTTTTTTGTCTAAATTTTTGAGGAAGAAGAAAATTACTTTGAAAATATTTTTAATATAAATTATTTAGTCATTTTATGGAAATAAAAACAGCCGCATAAATTATGAAGGAAAAATCGTAAATGTTTCTTTCAATAAAAAAATATCTCTTCCCTTCAAGATATAAAATATTCCATTAACTTGACTGCTTGCTCATTTACTGTCTCGAGAGAATTTCATTTTATTTAGAAATTATTTATTTCCGGCCTTAACACATTAGAGATTAGAGGATTTTTGAAGGCCATGAGAAAAATCATTTCATCTAGTTAGAGATAAAACTAGTTAGCCATGACTTCTGTCAGTTGAGAAATTTTCTACTCCACTAAAAATTTCCAATTAAAATAGCTTTGAGCTGCAAATCATCATCTATGCTAGCTTCATTGTCGTTGGCCTAAGACCTAGAACGTGTGTAAGATGGAGTTCACACAGTTTCATCAAGTTTGAGGATATTCAAAGAATTTCCAAACAAAATTTTCCAAAAATCCAAATTTAACGTCAAAATTTTCTTTTCCTGCTGAATAATTTTGGTTATCAAGTTATATGGGTGAAGATAGACGCCAACACTTTTAGTGCGGGTGCTCCTTTAAACGTCTATCATTAAAGCTTAACCTGAAAACTGATCGAGTTTCCAGAAAATGCATATGCAAGATTTTTGAGCCAATAAGTCGGTGCTGCTGTCATCTCCTCAAGCCTGTGTAAAGGGACCGAAATGTGAACACCACCAGGATTGAATCAAGATGGAACAGTAATCTGAGCTTCTACTACCAGAAGAGGAAGCAAATAAAATTTGTGGAGACTACTGAGGGTTTGAAGATGACTCAAGGAGAATGTGTAATTTTCAATTAATTCATATTATTGCAATATGGAAATTCGTCAATAAAGAGCATTAGAAAGAAAAAAAAAAAAAGTTAGAGATCGTGCATACCAATGATTTTAAATCATTACATAATATATGATAATATCTTGAACACATGAAATGTAAACCTGCATTCTAAAAAGGCTTCAATAATTTTAGATAAATATTAATATCAATAAATTACAGCATAATTTATGCAAGATTTCCAAATCCAATATTCTAGAGAATTTATTATTGCGGCAATAACTTTTTCCACAATTCTATCAAAATATGGTATTTTAATGATCTCGGAAATGTTTTTAATAATATTTCCAAGAAAATTCTCAACAATAATAATTTGAATGAAATCAAAATACCCAACCAAATAAAGACCAGATACCGTATAATGATGAGAAGATTCTTTCTCGGTGGATCCATTAAAAATAAACGATTTCCCTGTAATTTAATTTTACATAAATTTCAACGATTTTTTATTCAATATTGCTTCCCCAATCAATTCAACCCATTCAAGAGCAGTTGGCCCTTGAATTTATTTATACAATTGCTTTTTCTGTATATCTTGAATACTTTGCATACTTTACCGACTCCAATGATTTTGAATATTTTGAATATTTTGAACATCTTATATTCATTCAAAGTTTGCATAAAATATAAGAGCGACTTGATGAACAATAAGTTAAGGAGCGTAAGCATTGAATTTCAATACAAATCGTTATAAGAACAGATGGAATACAAATTGTTCACATTTTTCAATTCAGAAAGGCAGAAAACTTCCAAAGTACTTTTTTTCCAGAATCAATATAACTTACTTGGTGCTTGAATTTGATAAAGGAATAAATATAAGAATGAAATAAAAATATAAAGCAATAAATAACTAGTTGTGCAGCTTGTGACCTGGACAGGACTTCTCCGCTAGCATAGAATGGTGTTCAATAAAAATTGTTTCAAAAAAGATATTGAGTTTTGGAGCTGAGAGTAAGCGGTACCAAGCTGCGATTCTAGGACTTTTCTAAAAAAAATTGTCTGGTACCACCAGATTACTTCCAGCAGGTAGTGGACCAAATATCGTTGCACTTTCTGACTTAATTTATAATCCCCAGAATTTTTTCTGAAAAGACCAAAGTGCTATCACTAGTCGTTCTCGAGTTCTGGGGCTGAGGGTAAGCGGTACCAGGCTGGTCCTCCAAAAACTTGATTTTTTTATTTTCTGGACGAATCATGAGATTCTAAGACTTTTTCAAAAAAAAGTTGTCTGGTACCACCAGATGACCCTCAGATGACTCCCAGCAGGTAGTGGACCAAACATCGATGCACTTCCTGACTTAATTTATCATCCCAAACATTTTTTCTGAAGAAACCACAGCTGTATCTAAATTCTCTAGTTTTTCAAAATAAAAGTTTTTTTGTATGAAAACCCCGACTTTGCGTCACGGAAGTGGTTCTTGTGACCTAACCGGTGGAGTCATCATCACCAAAAATATCAGGTGCACGATGGGAATAGATACCAAGTCGATTGGCATCAAAAAATCCGGAATCGGTTCGGTGGGAGGTCAGATCGATCGTTTACAGTAACCCCACCGAACCACCGATCCACCGAACCACCGAACCACCGAACCACCAGGCACACGGCCCTTAGTTTTTCGCATTTCACGGGTCGGGGGTTCAATATTTTCCGGATTTTTTTTTACAGGAATTTTCTTCAACTCAATACGGACAAAAAAAATATGAGATATTTTTGAGATTTGTGTACAGGGAAGTCAGGAAAAATCAGATAAGGTTGAAAAACCCTGAAAATGCTGTCACGAAAACAATACTTCTCCGTGTTGCGGAGAAGTAAAAATAAAACAATAAAATATACAAGTTCGTGATATTATCGAGATATTTTGAAATTAACCAATAAAGTTGAAAAAGCTCATAAAATATATTTTTACGAGCTTTAGGACTTTCATATGAATTATCTTCATTTTCAATAATTTTGTTATTCAATTTATTTCATGAACTAAATAATATAATTTTAATTCTTCGACAACGAGTGAAAGCTCTTATTTAACATTTTAAGGGTACTCAAGGCCTAGCAACAACACAGACTTTTAGATAATAGAAAATATTCTATAACACCAAGAATCGATTTTCCAAATTAAACCCAAATAAAATTCCAACAACGTCGCCGAGCTACTGAAATAAGGACAAAAACTTTCTCGAGACTAAATGAACCGAAAGTTGTGCCTGTCAGGAGAAATAAACTTTCAATTTCTTCTGTAAACGTGATGCTGGTGTCAGCCAAATAGCTGTGCAAATGCTCTCAGAAAATGCAGAACATTGAAGAATTAATGTGAACATGTAGAAATGTAAAAAAGTTGCACACACCAAGCAAATATATTATCAACTAATTCCTTATACTTTGTTGGTTGTAAATGGTTAAACTATTTAGCTGGTTGGGATAAAAGGGATGGAAAGGTCAGGAACCCTAGCTTAGGTATGAAATGTGGCTTTAATATAATGCAGCCATTATGCTGGCAGATATTAGGAATGAATACACATACAAACTCGCTCAAATCCCCAAAAATGTTGAACAAATATCTCGTTTGTCTAATTTTTTATGAAATTTAAGGATTATGGCACAAGTTTGAATATATATGTGCTTTGCTTAATATGTATGAGGGATAATTTACAATTTGTAAGCAAAACTTCCTTTAATCATGCATGAAAACACTAACTGTATTATATAATTTGCTCATTGGACCATGATTTACATGATTCAGAAGCTTTCTAAGAATTTTTTCAGATATAATTTCAATTTTCTCTGAAAGTTTCGTCTGCCTTTGAAAAATTATTTGCATGTAAAATTTAGTTTTGCTGATTATTTTGCTGCAGATTTACTAGTGTCTATCTCATTGGTAGAACACCAGTGCACTCGTTAGCTCGTTATCAATAATACTTATTTTATTTATCGCTCCATTTTCATTAAATTAAATATCTTTGTTCCTTTGAATTGAAAAATCCATATTTTTGCTGCATGATATATTTGTGTATTTATTGATTTGTTCATCAAATAATATTTTCAATTCAATTGTTCAAACAATTTGATTCAGTTGGAAAATCACACATTCCGTAAGCTGCAGACCAATGAAGTCCTTCTGGGCAGGCTAAAACTGTAGGAAAATATTTGCATCGAATCTTATTGTATTATCTTTATAAATCTATTTACCATTTTCAGTTCCGTGAACGCAGACCCTGAAACTTCCACAATTTGTATGAGGCATAAAGTGAATTCCTTCGGTCGGGCAGTTGTTTTCAGTTGTTTTCAAAACGGCCAACGAAACAGGTCCTCCTATGGATTGGCATAGAGTGCAAGCAATACTTCCAGATAAGACGCAGACGCTTCTTCTTGAGTCAAACCAAAAGCCATCTGGGCATCTTAAGGGCACTGGAGTTCCAACTGAAGAGCACCAAAAATAGCCAGCACAGTCAAAATAATCATTGACGAATTGTTCTCGCGCTCCTTCACATAATGGGACACCAGGATTAGCTTTTACGCTTGAAAAACTCAAAACGAGCAAAATTGATACTAAGATAAATTTCATCATTTTATTAGTGTTCTTGAATGACCAGTTCAAACTTAAACATTTGACTGAACTGAAATTAAATGCGCATTAACAATTCAGTTATTTATCTAGAAGAATTTAATCTAACTTGCAATTTAATCTTATCATAAGTTGAGATTTGATAGCTAAAATATTCAATTGAAATTTTATCATTTTTTATTTATTTTATCATTTTATCTAACATTCAGCAATTCCCAGCTTGATGACGAGTTTTCATATTAATTCATTTAATCTTATCAATTGAAACTTATCTGATAAATTATAAAACTCATTTGAAAACGTCACGTGAAATAAGAAGCGCATTTTTTTCGCATATTTGGTATTTTTCATTTAATTTATTTTTAACAAATCATTGTTGACTTGATCCAATTTTGAATTCACAATCTCTAAATTAAATAGTACTATTAACACTAGTGATATGACTTTAGACAGTTTGATTCAATCTTTGTGACGACCTTGATACGACACTTTATGGAAATATTTTATCAACTTTCTGTACATCAGCCTACGTGAAAAAGTGTTATAAACAAGATTCCAACATAAAATCATCTTGGTCAAAGCATTTTACTCGTGATATTAAACTTTAGACACTTGTACTTCAAAATTCTCGATACAAAAGACATAAAAATAGACTTTTTTCAAAATGAATATTTTGTTAAAGAAAGTTGCAAGTAGATTATCTTTCATGATGAATTATCAAAGCTTAAGAGTCTAATCAAACTTCTGTTTACCCAGAATTTCAATTATGTAACGCTGGAGCGCTATAATTGGAGTGTCTAAAGTTGAATCGAGACAGTGTGTCTAAAGTTATATCACGAGTGTTAAAAGAGTCTAGCAGAAGAAGGATCTCTATCAACAATATCCAATTTTAAGCTGATTTTAGATACATTTCCAATTAAAATCTAAAAAAAGTTATGAACATTTTTTTACATTCGAAAATAGGCCAAATGTAGACCCATTATGAATCACATCACTGGACGAACAAATTGATTGGATATTTTAGAAACCCAGTGACATGGAATACATAAAATATAATTCAATGTCAAATAAATCAAACACCTTTATTAAATTTATGATACAAATATTTAATATTTTACAACTTTTTGAAATCCCATAGGTAAAGCCATGGTTTGACTGAAATGCTCGCTACTGGAAATTTAAAGCAATATTGGCTAAAAATCTGATTTTAAACATTTTTCAGATAATCTACTAAATAATTCAATAATCATGTTATGTATCGGATTTTTAAACGAACCAATATCATTAAATCATGATATTTATTTTCGAATGTTTATTAACTAATTACATCACTATAAAATTCCAACTCACAATTTTATTTGAGTAAAATGTTCATCAATAATTGATTTCATGAAATTTAAAATAATATCACAAAATTTCATCCACAAAAAGCAAAGCTTTCACAAATTTCCATAAATATATACCATAGCGCGCTTGTTTGAAGCTTCTCGTGTCTGTTAAATGTCGGTTAAATGACTCAAAAAAATCAGGGAATCCATTAAAAATACATTAAAAAAGTTTTACATAAGGGTTTAATTAAATATTCCATGAATTATTCAGCGGAATCCATTTTTAAACTCATTTAAATTCAGAAACTCAAAAATTCATCAAATGCGACGTAAATTAATTAAAAAATACCCTACATTCGAATTTACATGGAAAAAGTTTTTCCAGGTGAAAATTCTGTGTCGTCATTAGAATTCGCTTGACTTGTTTTCGTGTACTCGGAAGTTTTGAATGAGTTCTGGCAGAAGTTGATGACTGAGGTGTTTTGGCACTTTGAACTTTTTACTCGCTTTGCTGCTTCTTGAGAACACTTTCCAGTTTTATGTTCGCCAGGAAATCATTGAAATGATTGGCAAACAAAAACTGACTGACAAGTCCTTAAAAACTTTGCAATTTAACTTTGGAGCGCTTTTTAAGAGATTTATTTAAATATTTGTCTAAACTTGGTTTGGTGTAACTTTTTTATTTTAGGGCAAGTATGTATCTTTGCGGTGTTTGGAAGTTATACGCAAAATTTTGAGGTTTTCAAGAAATTTTATTTTAATATTTAATTCTTCTTTAAACATCTCAATTTTCATATCACTCTTTAATTTAAAGCAATTTGTTCACTCTTCAAAACCCAAGCAATTATCTAAATTAAACAAATTGTACATTGACATTGTGTAAAATCTAGATTCTTAAATTCTTTTAAGAGTTTCAAAAATAATTAAACTTTTCAGTTCAAAATTAATAGCTACTGGGTGTAATTAAGTAATTAAGCAAATTCCATCTATTCCTTCACAAAATGTCTATCAAAATATTAAAACATAATAAAATATATAATTAAGTGAGAAAAGTAAGACGTCTCGTCGTTGAAACATTGTTAAAGGCTCCACCACTCCAATTAAAATTTAACGGGTCTATAGTATTTTAGCAAAATATACGCAAAGTATAACAACGTAATTAATTAATTTCCTAATTTTATTCAACATTGAGATGTTGTTTGCGCTATAAGAATACCTAATTAAAAGTCTGAACAAAGTTGAAGTAATGGAGTGTCATCAATTGAAATGAATGATTGTTATGGGATGGTTATGTAAGATATTACAAATTCCGGACTTTCCGAAACAATTATTCAGTTTGTGGTACCGTTTAATGGCTTTTTGGTTTCATTTATTAGCCTTTAGGAGCACTAATTAAATTTCAAAGAATTTTAGTAATATGCAATGTAGTAATATGTATGTTGCAATGAAAATGAAATACATATATAGTAGCCAATTTTAAATGGAAAAGTTAATGGTTCCTAAAAATTTCAATCAAATACGTAAAGTAGCTTCAAAATTTAGGTAAAGTGTTGCCAAAGTGTAATAATTTATGTGCAAAAAGAAGTAACAAACACCAATAAAACCAAAATTGTCTAATAAACTAATAAATTTATTTTGGCCTTTTATTATTTACCTAATAAATGTTTATCAACAAATTACAAGATTTAAGGATCATTAACTTTTCTATTATACTAAACTTTCTTTATTATTTTAATCCTTCCAATTAATTCCCATCTGGTTCTACAATATATCACAAAAATACTTAAGATTCAACATTGTAGCATTCTTTACTTATATAAAACTCTTATATGTAACTTATTATAGTGTATAAAGAAACAAAATTCAATTTAAATTTGCGGAGAATGTAACACGTTTGGAAAATGCAAAAGAAATAAATATGGTGCAAACGTAAAAATCTTTACAATCCTGTAAACATGGAGCTCTGGTTGTAAATTTTCCAACACATAATACCGCAAATAAGTATTAAAGTATGAAGCTTGATATCATAAAAAGGAGGAAGTTGCAGACTCGGAATGTATCCAATATTCCATACAAAACAGAAATATAAAGACAAGTGGCGTCGACGCGTGTAATATTGTAAAATTGTACATTCCACAAAAATCTAAAAACTCTACAAAATCCACATGGCAGAAAGTGTGGTGCTAATAAAAAATTATTATAGAATATATAGAAAAGCACAAGACACCAAAATACATGAAAAATATGGAATTTGATATTATTCGTGTCTACATAAAAACAGTCATATATTATTTTATATTGATTTTTCAAGGGCATCAGATAGTTCAGATGAGTGTAATAAAATGTAACAAAATACTAAATAGGGAGCTCTTGTAAAATATTAAAAATAGATAAGTGAAAATTGAATTCTTTGCCTTTTCTCAATTTTCAGTTTTCTCATTTTCCACGTCCAATCTTTGGTAAAAATTTCTACATTTCCGTCAAACGACATTAAATCTCAAATTGAATGAAAATCGATCGTCTCATTAATTGTGTTACTTGACCTATTGTGCTTTGTGGTTTCGAGAACTCAAAGTGAGCATAAATTTCTTTTCTTTTTCATTTTGGTTAACATTTTGAAGAGTTGCTTGAATTAATGCAGATTTGTACAATATCAACAAAAAAATCTCTGTAGATTTGAACATTTTTTCATGAAATTTTTAGGATAAATATTACAAACCAGCATAATCACAGCAATGCTATTTCATGTTGCTAGGCTATATAGACAATAAGCATCAAAGTTCTTCAAAATTTCAACAAAGTAGAAAATGAAGGGAGGGGATGGAGTTTGAATATTTTTCCTTCCATTGGAAAATTGGAAAGCTGAAATATATGAAGGAAAGGGTAAATTCCAACATTTACTGTTCTTATGGAAAATTAGAGATTTGAAATCAAATAGCATACATTTTGTAATTTAACAAAAATGATTAAACAAGTTTCAGTTATGTTTTGATGAGATGCGGTGTTTTTTTTTGAACTTTATATTCAAAAGTTTACCAATCTTAAAAAATTAAAACTGATTCATTCTTCTAAAATATTTACAAAAAAGAATTAAAAATCAACAATAATAAATTAAATATCTGCAGTTTTCAAAGTATGCTATATCCATTGTGTTTTATTTATGATGCAGGATGTTGTTAAAAATAGAAAACAGAATATAAAGGGTGGGAGGTACTTTCTTCTATTGATGGTTCCATTGAAGAGAATATTTTAGAGAGAATTTTTGAACGGAACAATTTTCTCTTCTGTATCGAGATGTGCTTTCTATTTAGAAAACCCCAATGTAATATGCATCTCTAATCTCAAATATTTGATATTTGATTTTCAATATCAACAATGTTCATTTAACGTTTAGATTTAAAGTTTTTTAAATTTGGATGTACTGGAGAAATATCGAAGTGATGCGTATAGTAAATTTTACTGAATAATAATTTAATCTTACAACAAATATTACTCAAAATAAATTGAATTGCAATTTTATTTGTTATCTTCAACAAAAAGGATCAACATAAAACCTGCATTGTATCTGATTGTATTCTCTTTATGGTGGTGACATAAACCTAAATAAAAATATTTTCTGCGAGATAAAAGCCATAAAAGCTTCCGTGATTTAACTGAAACACCTGAAAAACCTGCAAATTAGAAAATTCACAAAAGGACAGAAAATGCAAAAAGACACCAAAATGAAAAATCGGAAAAGCTGAAGCTTTAGCAGGCACTTCGGCAACATAATACCTATGCTTCATTAGAATAATTCATTTGAATGAAGCAATAAAATTCTAGGAAATTCAAAAATATGTAACCAAAACATAAATTTTCGATCAGAGCGCCGAGCGGGAATATTGTGCATTATTGCTGATAATTCTGTTGAATTCAATCTTACCACTTTCTGATCGACTTGAGTTGGTAGTTTCTTAACGAAAAACACGTAAAACTTGTTTTCATATAAAGTTCAAAAAATATATATATATTTTTTCCAACAGTTTTTTAGATTCTTTGAAAAAACACAAGATATATAAAATATAAATTTTTGCACTACAGGTACTAGATGGCGCTGTATTATTTTCAAAAACTCTTCGTACGTCGCTGCTTATGGTTAAAAAAAGCTTATTTTGAAAATTTTAGATCAATCGGTCCGATGGGTTCTGAGATTACGTCAACAGAAGTTTTTTTTCCAAAATTTTTGTAAGCATGACAACTTGGTCATGGTACAATATTTCTATAAAATCTTCTGGAATCGATCATTTTGGGCCAAATACAAGGTTTTTGCATATTCAAATGTTTTAAAATATTCTCAGGAAAAAAAAAATTTTGTATGGCAAAATGGTAGTTTGCACTACAGGTACTAGATGGCGCTGTATTATTATCAAAAACTCTTCGTACGTCGCTGCTTATGGTTAAAATAAGCTTATTTTGAAAATTTTAGATCAATCGGTCCGATGGGTTCTGAGATTACGTCAACAGAAGTTTTTTTTCCAAAATTTTTGTAAGCATGACAACTTGGTCATGGTACAATATTTCCATAAAACCTTTAGGAATTGATCATTTTGGGTCAAATACAAGGTTTTTGCATATTCAGATGTTTCAATATAATCTCAGGAAAAAAAAAATTTTGTATGGCAAAATGGTAGTTTGCACTACAGGTACTAGATGGCGCTGTATTATTATCAAAAACTCTTCGTACGTCGCTGCTTATGGTTAAAATAAGCTTATTTTGAAAATTTTAGATCAATCGGTCCGATGGGTTCTGAGATTACGTCAACAGAAGTTTTTTTTCCAAAATTTTTGTAAGCATGACAACTTGGTCATGGTACAATATTTCCATAAAACCTTTAGGAATTGATCATTTTGGGTCAAATACAAGGTTTTTGCATATTCAGATGTTTCAATATAATCTCAGGAAAAAAAAAATTTTGTATGGCAAAATGGTAGTTTGCACTACAGGTACTAGATGGCGCTGTAGGATTTTCTTGAATCAGCAAACGCGACCGTCTTATGGTTAAAAAAAGCTTATTCTGAAATTTTGAGACTAATCGGTCGGATGGGTTCAAAGATTACGAATACAGAAGTTCAGAAGTCAAAACCACGGACAGACATTTCGCAAGGACCCAAAATTTCGGGTTCTAGACCAAAATTTTTTTTGTTTTAGGCAAAAATAAGAAAAAAAAAAAAAAAAAAAGTTTGGATGAAATCAAGACTTCACAACTTTTTGTTGCCGAAGTAAAAATAAACTGGCACCTGTTATTAAAATGTTCTATCTTTTCATATTTACCTCTCAATAATTATTCTTTGTGGTTTGATTCAAGAGAAAAACATTTCAATTACATTTTTGAAGTAAATAACAGGAGGAAACGAGGAATATGTATGTATCTCTGTATATTTTATGTATTTCACATATATTTGAGTTTTTGAGTATAAAAGTGAATAACTGAAAGACATGTAAAATTGAACGAGACTGAAATTGCTCGGTAAAAGCTGAAAAACGTGAAAGCAACAATGTAACATAGAAAATCCCACAACCACGACACATTTATAACATTTTTATTTTTCATGTAAATTTAAACTTTTTAAAATATGCTTTGCAAGGTACATATTAACTTCTATGTTATAAGGGCTGTATTGTATAATGTCAATTTTAATTATTGAATTTATAGAGATTTAAAATAGTTTTTGGTCCGTAAAGGCTTTAAAACTGCCGATTTAATACGAAGACTTTTCAATTGCGATTAAATTCTGCGAATCGAAAACCAGCTTTAAACAGCCTTCGACCAATTTTCCCACATAAAAACCCATCAATGTGCATTTACATTCAAAAAAGCCTACCATCAACAATTCCCACCCATAATATCCCCATAAAAACTAATGACCCAATCTAGCTACAACCAGTACAACAATTCATTTTCCATATCTTCTCCGGAAAAAAAGGCGAGATACTGAAATGCAAAAAATGTAAATAGTAGAGGAAAAAAAATACAGAAATACAAAATTGTAGCGACATTTTTCATGATTCTACTTTAACAGCTAATGTGAATAATAAATAAACCGCAAAGAAATGTCGGTGGAGGATCAGGATGTTGATATTTGCATAAAGTCGTCGTTTTACTTCTCGTGCTACATTTTCTGTAGTTTGCTAAAACAATTAAAGCTATGCTATTTCATATTCGAAATTTGATACTTATTTTCAGAAGTCACCCAACAAATAGAACAAATAAAAAATCGGAATGTTGGAACATGAGAATTTGCATATGGAATGCTTTTTAGTACCATTATTCTGTTCTATGGTTTTTTGTGAAAGTATAAGCAGACACCAACTGACGTCCTCTCCGATGACTCGAGGACAGAAATATATAGTGCATTTTTTTTTGTGTTTTAATGGACCAAGTAAAAACTTTACTGTGAATTATATATTTTCTGAACATTCCATGTCTCGCGTGTGTTGTCTTTTGTCATTAAAACTATAATAAACTAAGTATGTGCTAAATTCTGTTCATTACAAGTTTATTAGGAAATGTTGTAGAGAATGCAAAAAGCAACATAAATTATTTCGGTGAAGTGGAATGTATCTTTTATTGCAAGCTTTAGGGTTTTTTGCACTGACAAAGAAGTTAGATATTTAACAAAAATTTAGTTAGGATATTGTCTGCTACTCATAAAATGTTTTAATTAAAACTTAAGCGTACTTTAAATACCTCAAAGCTGAAAAAGCTAGCAAAAAGCTTGAAATTCACAGAACTGGATTATTCTTCCTAGTACTTTTAATCAGCGTACAACATTGAACATGTTGCTTGCATATTCTATTTTGAGATGTGATAAAAATTGTGTTTATGATGTAGTCGTGACTTAAATATTCAAAACATTCCAAATGTTGAAAATCTTTAATGCAAAACTTGAACATACCAAATTGAATACATACCATGAGAATTGTATTTATTTCGCATAGGCGAAGCAAATGTATGAATTAGCTTGAAGAAAATGGGCAAAATTGTAAAAAATTTATTTATATTCATTATCTGATTTATTTGACTGTTATTTATAGCGCTCTATATGTTATGAAAATAAGTATCTTAAATTTATTCCAAAAATATACGAAGCTTGAACAGCACTTGGCTTTGGTACAGCATGCGTGAACTCTCTTGGCAACCCTCTGCATATATTATATGTTTGAACATTGATTTCAGGTTGAAAAAACATATTGTGATACTATGGTATCATTGGCATTACTAGGTATTAGGCGTCATGTGTAAAATATTGATTTGCCCTTTAAAAAGTTTGTTTAGCTTCAATTTCGGCCCTTTTTCCCTTTATTCTGTGTAATCCAAGTTGATTCTATATTCTCTAGATTTCTGAGGGAAGTTTACTTTAAATTGAGATTTTTTGGACTTTTACTGATGCTGTGCGATGAATAAAAGGGCAACCGAAAAGGTTTTGTATGCTAATCAAGTTATAAATACCCGGACGTACGACAAATCAAGAAACTGATACATTTTTATGGTGGTTCATGCGCAAGCAAAACTTTAGAAAAGAATTCCATGAATTATTAAATCTGTTTCACGTCCATAAATTTACGTAAAGAAGATTAATGATGCAAATAAAGAGCTTCAACAGTAATAAAACTTGTGTATGATGAACAAGTCCCTATGGCGGAGCTTTATGTTTTTATGCTTAATTTTATGGTTGACGCTGAATTATTAAAATGTCGTGCAACTAACTTGTTTTTTCCAACTAAAATGTTAAATGTTTCCAGAAACATATTAAAACATGCAAAAAATCCAATTTAACTTGCAACTTCAAAAAATACAGGAAGCACAAAACAATCATTTATCTTCGTCAAGCTTAAACAAATAAAATACCAGACTTCTCAAAAATTTTGCACCATGCCTTGTTCACAGTCAAAATTTATCATTTATAACTATGTGCTACAATGTGATAAGCATATCGTTTCATTGTAGTATTTTATTTACACGCGGTGGAATCACTTGCAAAGAATAAATTTACTTTTATAATATTGTTAGAATAATTACGATGTCAGCCTTTATAAAATATGAAATCCGGAAGCAAAATATCTGAAAATTATCACAAAAATATGAAAACAGCAACAATATGTTTTGGTTTAAGCTTTTATGTAGAATATGTTCAGATATTCGCAACATGCGTGCTTTATTGTGTTTATTCAGTAAGTTATGTTAATTTAACGTGACGGAAATATGGTTTTGTTATTTTGCTTCTATCGTGACGCATATAGTGTTATCTTTTCTGCCGAATTAAGTAAGAGATGAAATTAAAGACGGTAAATTAATTTCATGGAAAGAAGTTTCATAAATTTTAATGTCTGCCATTATTGAGTTTCATTATTGACGTCATTTCAAACCGAGCATGTTCTATGCAATTATATAACCTTCAATAAAAATGGCTATATACTAGAAATTGCTCCATTTACTCAGACAACACGCTAAAAAAGAAAAATAAAACATTAAAACAATGATCAAACCTCGCTTTACCGATAATTATCCAAGAAAAGTTTTCTCATTTTCCTTCCACAAAATTTCTCCGCACGGAAAGTTAATCCAAATATTAATTTTGGTGGCTGTACTAATATTTAGTCAATACATAATCCTCCGTTCCTCGCAAACAATTGAACAAGTTACTTTTTTGATTAATAAAACAAAGAGCAAACAAGCCAAGAAATTAACGGCATCTCCACATTCTCTTAATTCCAAGTAATTCACTTTTATGGAACCTAACTGAGACCTGATGGCCTTTACACACATCTATATATTACGTGTTTATTCTATAGCATTAAAGACATTAAAGGCACAAATCGTTTGTATAAAATGATTTCAGTGTAAATAATTCTTTAGTTAGTAAGTGATGCCAAGAAAATGTGAAAATAAGGCACACATGGCTTTTCTCGGGTTTTCTTGATGGCAAGTTTTATAATGCTTTAAGGCAAAAATAAATATCAAGCAAGGCGTCGAGCCATAAATTCATTAAAATCGCTAGAAAAGTAAAGAAACATTTTTTGTTGGGAAAATATTGTTTTTGGAAATTGTTACAAGCAAAGTTTGGATCGGGAGTCGTGGTTGAATGATTTATAAGGAAGATTTTGTAAGATTTCTAGGAAAACTTGAATAATGGAATAATTTTCACTTCAAAAGATTTATTAATTTACAAAGACAATTTAAGCAGTTAACTTTATAATATAATTTCCATTTTTTAATCTGTCGAAAAAGCCTCAAAAAGTTCAACCCAACCCCTTAGTCAATTAGTGGAGCTTTCAGTAATTCAGTAGGGCAAAAATAATTGAATTACACAAGTCACGTCTTTCATTATCTTAATTACAATATTTAAATTTTACATTAGGCAGCAGTATATAAATTTTAGACCTTCGCCCATTGACATTTCGGAAAGTTATGTTTTAGCTGCTGACAGCGGAGCATTCAAAACAAAAAGATACAAGGAAACTTTTGAATCAGATTTTAATGTAAATTTAGAAGTTTTTAATTATACCAAAAAGATTAAAAATTTGGCTTGTCTTTTGTGATTTTTGATAATCAATTCATTTTATTGTACATATCTTCATTATAACATTAAGGATCAAGACTAATCATTCATTAATTTAGTATTGAGCAAATCGTTTAAAACGACCGTTCTGCTGGATGCCAGTCTGTCCGTTGGTATTTCTCCTTTGTTGTTGCTATGGGATTTACATCGTTCAAAAATAAATTCTATGTAAGTTTTGGGGAAATATCAAACCTGTTGAGTCTGGTCTTGTTGTTGACCTTGACCTTGTACCTGCTAATCAATGAGATTCATAAAAATTTAAATATATCTTTAACTTTCATAAAGTTGTGTTAGTTGAATGATACCAACGAGCTCAGCAAATAATTGAAATTTTGAAGAGTGTAATAAGGGAGCTTTTCTAAAAATTGTATTTTAGCGAGCAGTTGAAGACTGTGTTTTTGAGGGTGCCAAGGCTAAAATGAATATTAAAATTATCTTACTTGTCTCCTCTGCCCTTGATTCTGCTGAGACGCTTGATCTTGCTGTTGCTGTTGCTGTGTTGATTTCATAAAAGTTAAATCCAAATTTATTTAGATAATTAAATTTAGAGTCGCTATGTTATGCAATTACCTGTCTCCTTTGCTGTTGGTCCTGTTGTTGACCCTGGCCTTGTACCTGCTAATAATTTGAAATTTTTATGAAATTTTAATACACTAAACAAATCTATGAGATCTTGAATAAAAGGTGTTTATTTTACAAAATTCTTATCTCATGCAACAAAACTGTTACTTTTCTACACTATTAAAAATGCCATAAGTAATTTAAGTTAGTAAGCTACCTGTCTCCTTTGCTGTTGATTCTGATTTTGGGCTTGGCTCTGATCCTGTTGTTGACCCGGCTTTTGCTTCATGGTTAAAAAAAGTTTTTGATTGATTTTACTCAAACATATTTAAGAAAACAACTATATCGTCAGTCACTTGTTAGCCACAGCTCATCCTCAAATTGCAACAAGCAGCCAATTTGTACGATATTTTACTTAACGTAGTTGGTTATTCCAATTTAAGAAGGAGCTCTATCACTTAAGATAGCAGGCAACAGAAGATATGTAACTTAAGTTGAGGTCTTACCTGTCTTCTCTGTTGCTGGTCCGGTAGTTGTTGTCCAAGCTAAGAATTGTGAAGAAAAATATTTACTTCTTTTTGAATTATATATTTTGATAGCATAACAAAGTCACATCTGCTGAAGCTTTAGCGTCGTTTCACATAGTGGTACATATAAAAATATTTATCTTGGTATCTACCTGTCTCCTCTGACCTTGAACTGCTTTAGACTCTGCTACTTGATCGGCCTCCGCAACTTGATCGGCCTCTGGAATTTCTTCTGTCACTGGAACTTCTTCTGTCGCTGAAACTTCTTCTGTTACTGGAACTTCTGGATCCTCAACTTCGTCTTGTTGTTGTCCTAGTCCTTGGTTTTGTTGTTGCTACGGGAAGGTTGATATTACGTAAAAATGTCAGTAAACTTTTTTGATAGAGTAGATTTTCAAATAAAATCTGTAATCTCTCACTAGTCTTCTCTGTTGTTGAGATTTTTGCTGAACTTGATCTTGCTGCTGCTAAAAAATTTACCAGGTTAATAAAATAATTAGATCTTGATCTGTTATATAGGACAATAAATGAACTAGTAAAAAAAAAAGAAAGAAGAACCTCAAGTCCATTACTTACTTGCTGCTGCCTTCTTTGCTGTTGAGCATACTGCTGGGTTTGATCTTGTTGTTGCTAGGAATTGAAAATTTTAAATATTAAATTTAACCAGGGTTTAAAATGTCTATGTTTTCAACATATGGTTTTAGAGATGTTTGAAACGGTTTTTCTTGAACGGGCTTGTCACATAGTACTTTTTTGCAATTATTTTTTCAAGAAACGATTTAAAAGTATGTTTTAAGTATTAGTCTATAGATTTGCATTATCACAGTTCAAATTAATTAGGTTTTAATTTTAGAAATGTTTTAAACAGTTTAAAACATTTTAAACGTAGTTTTAGAAATATTAATGTATAAAACCGTTACGGGCATGCTTTTTAGAACCCTGAAATTAAAACTATATACTTAGATTTACAATGAGTTTACCTGTTGAACCTCATCTTGCTGCTGCTGGCCAAGCATTGCTTGATCTTGTTGCTAAAATTATAATGTTTTAGAACATTTTGTTCTATATTAAATTTAAAATAAACTCACCTGTTGTTGTTGCCTTTGCATTTGATCCTACAAATATTCAATAAAGTTTAGAACTCAAAAATCTGAGAAAAATAGCTCGTTTTCGAAGAATAAATAAAAATTTTGGAATAATTTGAAAACATGATTGCTGTTTTTTTCAGATTGAATAACGATTTGATGAGAAATAATTTACTTGCTGCTGTTGTTGCATTTGATCCTGAAATAAAGAGGTAATATGTTCATTAACATTAATAATGACTTAAATTATTTTAACGCTTAATTTACCTGTTGCTGTTGTCTCTGCATTTGATCCTATGAACGAAGTAAAAATAAATTATCTAGATTTTTAAATTTAGGATACATAACTTATCTAAAAAATTAAATTCAAAAAATATTATTCAGATAAATGATTAATATCTTACTAAGAAAATATATCATTAGTTATCATTAGATTCGTACCTGCTGCTGCAATTGTTGCTGAATTTGGTCCTATGTAAAAAGATAATGATATGTTTTTTAAAATCTTATATTAAAAAAGATCATGATATTTTTAGGTTCTTATAAAATTGACATAAGTTACTTACTTGCAATTGTTGTTGGGCTTGATCCTGTTGCTAAAAAATGATACAAAAAATTGAGTTAATAACAAAACTTTGAGTTTTCCTTAACATTGTCGTTCGGGTTTAATACTCCATTTTTAATTTAAGGTCATCGATGTCAATATGATAAACTGAGTGTCAGAAAACTTATGATTGGACATATTTTTGTTACGAACCTGCATCTGCAATTGTTGTTGATCCTGAAAATAAAAACAGAATTAGATTTTATGTGATTAGCAGTGCAAATTGTGAAGCACATTTGATGAGATTGAACTGAAATGATATTAGAATTGTTTATGGCTCAGATCTTACCTGCTGCAACTATATGATGACAATGAGGTAGAAAAATATAAAGTTAGAAAATTTTTATTCGTCAATACATCTAGACCTTAACTAAAATATTTGCAGGGTTCGCCTGATCATAATTGCATTGAGTATTGATCTCAATTGAAGTGCCAAGCGTTATAGTTAAACACGCATCCTCATCATAAAGGAGAGAGAAAATATCATATTAGATAGCCACTTTCAAAATTCTTCGACTAAAAAGAATTAAAGATAAATTTCAATATGATACAGAGTTTAAATTATTTCCGCGATAAATTGAAAAATACTTGACATCGTAATTATGTCCAATTTTGATACGATGGCCCAGGAACAAAGCAAGAAATCAAATATTCTTGGCATTCCATACCTTATGAGGACGCGTTAAATCCTTTTGCTGAAGTTCATCTTGCAGCTATAAAAAAAGCTTGTGACAGAATTTAAACCGATCAAGTTGAACAAGACGTTTAAGGTTTTAAGTCAGGTTAGAGGTAAATTTCGAGGACTTAAAAATTAATAGGATTGATAACAAATTTACGAACCTGTTGTTGCTGGAGTTGATCCTAAAAATTCGTTGAAAAATGCATTAACATCAATTTTAAATCAATAAGGTTCATTCTCTTACTTGGAATTGTTGCTGAGTTTCATCTTGCATCAATGGCAAAGAGAGCAGTCCTCCTCCTTGATTCTGGTTTCCAGCTGACTGAGCTTGGTTAGGCTGCAATTGATTTCCAGCAGATTGGGATTGAAGATCTCCCAAGAGTCCGGCAATGGATCCTTGAGCCTGTTGGATTTGTCCTGCAAGTTCAGATTGTTTTTGAGCAAATTGTTGCTGAATAGCAGGCTGCTGTTTTTGGAACAAATTGTTCAACGCACTTTGGGCCTGAGCAAATTGATGTTGCTGAGTGGCTTGGAGTTGACCTATACCTCCTGAAGTTTGACCAAAAGCGCCTCTCTGAGATTGAACAATAGCACTTCCTTGGGATTGGAAAGGTTTAATCTGACCAGCAGCTCCTCCTTGGGATTGGAAACCTTGCATCTGGCCTGCAGCATCACCTTGAGATTGGAAGGGCTGAGTCTGGAAACGACGGTTTACTTGCTGAATATTTCCCTGTAAGTTAGAGTTGCCAGTTCCAAACTGTTGGATGCCACTCTGAGAATTAGAATTTCCTGCTGAACGACGTTGAGACTGAGCTTGAACCTCATCCATCATGGTAACGGGTGGGAAAGCTGAATAAGCAGGCATAAACCCGCCTTGAGCTTGTCCATATCCTGGATATCCTTGTGCTTGCGCAAAACCAGCTGGTGCAACCATAGGGCCAACCATCGGGCCTGGAGCAGCAGGAACTAATGATGATGAATCAACTAGTAGAGGTCCTCGGATGGCTAATAATGTACCTGGAACGCCAATCGGGGCAGCCATCTGTGCTTGACCGTAACCACCCAATAATCCAGCAAAAGGATCACCAAATTGAGCATTGGCAATATTGCAGACAGTTAAAATTAAAATCATAAATTTAAACATTTTAGAGAAGATATTTCGGTTACTAAGTCCTTAAAAATACTGGGCACTGTACAACCAGGTTACTGATAAATGTGAATGAAAAACCATTGGTATTTATAGATATTGTAAAATAAGTGGTGTTAACGAGCAAATAATTTTTCTTTTGAAAGAAAATATATTTGTGATTGAATTGCATTACCTACAATTAATTCAATTCGTTCGACGTGAGTTTGTTGGTGGCATTAATTGACTGCAGCAAGTATTATCAAGTGAAAATTTTAAGACTAAATTGTAATTTATAAACCACGAAATGTGAATTTTGATTAATTATGAATGGTGTTTATGGAATGTAATATAAAAATTGTATAAAATTTATAATCACTAATATATCATTTAATTTAAGAATAGCAACGTTGTAATTGATATAAAAGCAAATATACGTAATAAACAGTTTTTAGTCAAAATGATGCGCTCGACAATGAAGTGGAATTACGGATTAACTATTTTCGTTCAATTATGCGGTATTGTGTTTGGTGAATTTTTAATAGATTTTTAATAAAGAGAGTATTATAATAATAAATATTATTTTAAAAGGACAATTCAATAACAACATGCAATCACAAGTGCAACAATTCGAAGGATCTGGCTTTGGGATGGGTGGAATGTCTGATATGGCAATGCAAGCGCAAGGAATGGGTGGAATGCCTATGGGTGGTATGCAGTCACAAGGAATGCCAATGGGTGGTATGCAAGCACAAGGAATGCCCATGGGAGGATACTTACCTGGATCATATGAACAAATGCAATCTGGTGGTATGCTACCTATGGGTGGAATGCCTTTGGGAGGAATGCCAATGAGTCCAATGCAAGCTCAAGGGGGAATGATTCCAATAAATCCTATGCAAGCACAAGGTGTATTAATGCCAGGAATACCTATGCAAGCACAAGGTGCAATTATGCCAATTGGAGGCTTTAGTCAAATGCAAGCAGTACCAATGTCACCTTACGCAGTTCCAATGCCATATATAGCTCGACCTTATGCCGTTGGTCCTTTTGGAATGCTTTACGATGAAACTGAAAACGCAGAAACTTGAATCTTATTGCCCAAATGATTTGTATATTAAGATTTTTGAATAAATTGAGAATGATAAATATATGTTTATGTTAAATAAAGTTAGTTCTTGTTTCCATACTTTCGTTATTTTAATAAATTTCAAAAAATTTAGATTTTTCTAAAAAAACTCAGAAATGTGAGTTTGTTGAGTCAAACTTTTTGTTTTTGCATCCAACTTTTATAAGTTAATTTCAATAATTCAAAATAAATTTTTAATCAGAATTTTTAATCAAAACTTAAAAATAAAATAAAATTTAAAAAAATTCATTAAATTTAAGTTATATGTGAAACTCTTAAATCAAAAAAAAATTGAGGGTTCGTGGGTCGAGTTTTTAGTTCTTGCATACATTCTGCACATTTTAATTTTAAATATATCCCAAAAATATCAAAAAGTTCCAAAACGCAAATTTGGGTTGATTTTCTAGTTTTGCATAATTGTTTTCAAAAAAGCTATATATCCTTTATAAAATAATTTTGAATGTAAAATATCAAATTAAGATATTTGAATGAAATTTAAAAAATTATGAATTTTGCACGGTGACGCCAATAAATCAAGGTATTTTATATTTTATATTGGACATCAATCAAATTATGGAACTCGAGTTATCAGATGTTTATAAATATAAATTTGTGCTATTTTCAGCTTACTTAAGTTAATAGCTTTTCCGTGTTCACATCGATTGATAAAATGTTGAACCTGTCTGTATTTTTGTTCGGAGCCGTTCTGTGTGTTGCAAATATTGGTGAAAATGATTGATAATATTTTGAGCTACAAAACTGACTAAAATTTTAATTTATTTCAGCAAATGCACAGTTTGGCTACCCAATGGTTCCCACTTATGGTTCTCCATACGGAATGGTTGCTCCAATGGGTGGATGCGTGCCAATCCCTTGTGCAATGCCAACTTGCCCTTGTGTTATGCGAAGAAACGGAGTCGATGTGATTGTTAATGCAACTGCAGTACCTGCACCATCATCCCGTAGAAATTCAAATATCCAAAGTGGCGTCCAACAGTCTGGTTCAAACAACCAAAATGCTCAAAATAGTAAGATGATTTAATAATGTTTTAGAAAATTTAATTGTTATGTCTTTTTTTAAAAGGTATCCAGCAATACGCCGCTCGCCGAGCTAACTCAAATTTGCAAAGTGGCGTCCAACAGTCTGGTTCAAACAACCAAAATGCGCAAAATAGTAAGATGATTTATCAATGTTTTAGAAAATTTGATTGTTGTATCTATTTTTGATAGGCGTTCAGCAATACGCCGCTCGCAGAGCCAACTCAAATTTACAAAGTGGCGTCCAACAGTCTGGTGCAAATAACTCAAATGGACAATCTGGTGAGATTTAAACCGTAGTTCATAATGAACTCTAGATCAATAAATATTATATTTTTAAGGTGTCCAACAATATGGTACCCGCAGAGCTAACTCAAACTCTCAAAATCAAGTGCAGCAGTATGGATCAAATAATTCCAATGGGCAACAGGGTAAGTTTGTACTATTTGGCTATTAAAAGTTATATACCAGATTTCACTAATTGTCATTTTATCAAATATTTTAGGAGTCCAACAGTATGGTACTCG
This sequence comes from Parochlus steinenii, assembly GCA_038502155.1. Classification (NCBI taxonomy): domain Eukaryota; kingdom Metazoa; phylum Arthropoda; class Insecta; order Diptera; family Chironomidae; genus Parochlus; species Parochlus steinenii. The sequence goes on along the minus strand of JAXCIN010000052.1, from coordinate 4,750,532 downwards.
AAGGGCTAATACAAATGGACAAAGTGAAATTCAACAATACGGTTCAAATAACTCTAATGGCCAAAGTGGTAAGTTGAATTTTTGTATCTTTTGAAAATGGTTTCTCACCATCTGAACAGGTGTCCAACAGTTTGGAACTCGTAGAGCTAACTCAAATGGACAAAGTGAAGTTCAGCAATTCGGATCAAACAATTCAAATGGACAACAGGGTAAGCTTGCACAATTGTAGCTTATAAAAAATATGTTTTCCAGATTTTACTAATTGTGACTTCATCAAATTTTTCAGGAATTCAACAATACGGTACTCGAAGAGCTAATACAAATGGACAAAGTGAAGTTCAACAATACGGATCAAATAACTCCAACGGCCAAAGTGGTAAGAATAATTTGGAGGACACTCTACGTCATTTGTTGGTCATTGTTTTTAACTGAGAATTATATCGTTTAAATCTTTACAGGTGTCCAACAGTTTGGTTCTCGTAGAGCTAACACAAATGGTCAAAGTGAGGTTCAGCAATTCGGAGCAAACAATGCAAATGGACAACAGGATGTCCAACAATTCTCTTCGTTGGCTTGAATTTGCACAGAAAGCGATTTTTGACCGGGATGAAAAATTCTCGTATTATATAAATCTCCATAAGCATGGATATAAGGTGTATTTAAATATTGTTTGCTGGTTCTTGATAAAATAAAATGAACTTAATTGATCAATACTTTAATTATTATTATTTCGTGTTCTGTTTAAACTCGACTAAAAAGATTATTGACACATAAGTGTGATTAACAAAAACGAACAATTTAGAAATTAAATTGAATTAATCGAATTAATGGTGAAAAATTACAATTTCAAGAGATGATCAAATTTGACGAGCTATTTTTTTTCCTCGATCTGTATCACATATAAATACAACAGAGTTCAAACAACGAGTACACATCATTTTTCTGCGAGATATTTCCAAAATGTTGAAAGCTATCATTATATCCGTCGTTTGCCTGGTTGCCTCAATTGCAGCCATTCCGTATCAACGGCGCAATTCTAACATGCAGTCAGAAGTCCAGCAATATGGAGGAAACAATCAGAATGGGCAGAGTGGTATGCTTTTGATTGAAAGTCAATCTAAAAACATGTAATTATCAAATTTTTTATTAAAAGAAATCCAACAATATGGCAGAAGGGGCAACTCGAATATGCAATCAGGAGTCCAGCAATATGGTGGACCAATGAGAAGGTTTTTATAAAAATTCATTTAAAAACTAACAAATAAAATCATGTTTATAAATTTAGGAACAATGCCAACCTTCAGAGTGGAATTCAGCAATACGGCAATGACAACAGGTTACTGATTTGAAGGCTATTATTAGAAAATTGCTTTTCTTATTATAAATTATAAATTTGGCTAAACCATTTTCTTTAACATATTTAGTAATCTCCAAAAAGGAATTCAGCAATATGGAAGAAGAAAAAGCAGCAGAAGAAACTCAAACTTGCAATCGGAAATCCAACAATATGGTGGAAGCAACAAGTAAGTGTTCGTAAAATAAAATAGCTATGCAAATTAATTAGTTTTAAAAACATTTAAAAGGAACATGCAAAGTGGAGTCCAGCAGCATGGAAGACGATTTAATAGAAGAAACAACTCCAACATGCAATCAAAAATTCACGGAAGCGGTAACAGGTAGAAAACCATGAAAAATCATGTTTCAAAACAGAGCTTTTATTATATTTTTTCAAATCAACTCGCAAAGTGGAGTACAGCAATATGAAGCTCGCCGACGAAACTCTGACGTGGAACCTGAAAGCCAAGAAAATGAATCCAGTGAGGAAAGCTTGGAAAAAGGTAAGTTTATCATCAAATTGGCATCATATTAAGATTCATGAGTATATTTATATTTTTAAAGAACGCAGATTTGATCTTTGCAATTATGTTAATTGCAATACGCATAATGGGAAATAATGCAATACTTATACTAACCAGAAAACGAAAAATAAAAATTTGAAACTAAAAAATAACAAAATAAATACAAACTAAATAAAAACAAAATGTGAATTAAAAACTTGTTAAAATTATTTCGTTGCACTTTTTTGATGTATTTGAAAATTGATTTTTGTTCGGTTAAATGATTCGAGTGGAAAATTAAATTGTATTGCAATTTCATGGTGTAAAATGCATAAAATGTCATTAAGTATTGGATTGCACCAAATAAAAACGAAGTCTTTGAAATTTTAATAATGAGAATTTTTCTGCTAGTCGGTTGTGTGTTACTAGCTCTAGGGCTTTGTTTAGGTATAAATACTTATTTAAGTAGTGGAATATTACATGTTTTCAAATTGATGATTTCAGGTAGAGCCACGGAGAAAACGCAGAAGCGACATCCAAGAAGAGTTGAATCTCCTGATGGTCTCTTAAATATGTCTAATTTTAATTTTCAAGGAAATATTCAACAAGTGTCAGAAAAGAGGCGGAAATCGAAGGCTTTTGGCCATCATGGAAAAGATTTTAAGTTAAATCAAGCAATCAATGTTATTGAAGACGATGAAGATGATTCTGACAATGTAATACACAATAATATAAAAGGCAGAAATGTTAAACTATCTCAAGTTGTTAATGCACTGTGAAATATTAAAAAAGATAAAATTAGATTGACCAAGTGACCCATGTAAATTTTAATATTTTATTATTTCAAATTTCTTTCTGAAACATCACCTTGAAAATTCCAAAAGCTTTTCTTCACTACTGCAAACTATAATTATGTGGAATAAAATGGCAGCTAATAAAAACATGTACCTGCAAAAATCGTTCAAGAAAGAAAATCCTCAAGTACTCAATAAATGCCTGAACCGAGCATTTCTGATTGATCCAGAGCAACTCGCTGTCCAACAGAGACTAACCGCATCTTTGCAAGCTGATAGTGATGGCAGATCAGATAGCCAAGAGTTGAAATTGGCCTATGGCTCTTGGGGACTGCCTATTTTGGTTCGAATTTATTGAAGTTATAATTTCGAGTGTTTAATTTTAAAATTGTTTGATTTTCCAGTTGGAGAAGATTCAAAGCAATGATCCAAAAATTATTAATCAAGCCCTTACCATTTTGTTAGATGAAATGCATGATCCAATAAAGTTAAACAAAGCTTTAAAATTGCATGCAGTTAACAGGTATTACATATAAAATAAATTTTTTTTAATTCTTCAAATGTTTTATCGCAAACTGAGTATTTAAATTTATTTTCACCTTTTCCAGCTTCTCAAGACTTGTACATTATGTGTCTAAACAAATTAAGCCAAGCTTCAAGGAGCTTTTGCGTAAAGCTCTTGGCATTTTGGAGCTGTTTGGTCATCATTTAGATAGTGCTCTAAAAATTTTAGATGACAAAGATCTAATTTATGATATAATTGAAATAATGGAGCGTGATGAGAAAGGAAACTTGCAAGAGCAAGCTATTTTGGTTTTGAGATCAATGAGCAATCATCCATCAGGTAAGGATTCTATAAAAAATCGATGTATACAGTAATAATAAAACAGAAAATTTTCAGTGGCTGATCGTATGACGTTGGAGATAGTATTTTTGCACATGAGAATAAAAGGCGCTTTATGGTCCCAAGATTTCGAGATTGGAACCTTTTACGAGTTTTTGGCAAACTTGATTGTTCGGAATCCGGAAGACTTCGTACGTCGTGGGTTTTTTAAGCTTTTGGTAAAAATTTCTGACTAAAATGAACAAAATTGATTCAATATAAATCTTCCAACAGTTCCTCAAGCTGTCTAAAACTAATTTAATCGAAGCGGATCAGCTCAAATGCCTTGCTCTCATGATAAACTGTTATTCTGGCCATGTGATTGCAGAAAAAGAAGATATGGTTACATTCTTCTATACGATGCTGACTAACGAAGAGTTTGACAGTGAGCTTCAAATGAATGCGATCTTGGGATTGAAGAACTGCGCTCTAACAAATTTTGGACAGTGGAAGTGCAGAGAGTTTGAGGATTTACCAAGACTTTTGTTGAATAAATGCTCAGTAAATAATAAGATGATGCAATACCATGCCATTGAGGTTAATATCATTATAATTAGATAATCAAGAAAATTTAAATTCATAATTAATTAAATATATTATAGGCCTTGAGGACTATCAGTGATATGCCATCCACAAAAGAATACTTACGAAACGAATGTAAGAGAAGAATTATGAATATTTTCTGCCTTTCTCCCGAAGCATCCATAAGCAAGAAACAGTTGCTCGAATCGATTGAATACAAACCTTAAAAACGTTTGGCTCCGGAACATGAAGCATTTTTTAAAATTAGCTAAATTCGCTACTCTCTTTGATGTAAAATTTAAATTTTGTGCCGAAATTTCAATTATTTCTGGTTTTAAATATTAATAATACTTATAATAAATTGAATGAAAACTTCAACTGAAACCTAATTCTATTATGTCGATCTATATATTGTTTTCGTTGATACTTTCTGCTTCAATAATAACTGTGTCATATTGTGAAAACAGAGTTCTTGGAGGATTTGAAATAGACATTGCAAAGTGTCCTTGGCAAGCAATCATACAACAAAATATAAGAAGTGGAAATTTACATTGTGGTGGTGGTATTTTAACCAATAATTGGGTACTATCAGCAGGGCATTGTGGTAATTCTCTAATAAATGCTAACAATTAAAAAATAAGCTAATAACTAAATTATTCGTAATCTCTTCATACAATAGGTATGAATAAGAAAACCGGTACAACTCATCCAATCGACGCTTTTCAAATAAGAGTGGGAACTTCAAAATTAGGAATAGGAGGCCAATTGATAAATATTAAAAAAATTATTGTTCATCCGAAGTACCACAACAGACCAATAGATTATGATATTGGCATGTTTGAACTTGAAATATCACTGACGTTGGGACCAAATATAAAACATCTAAAACTTCCACCACAAGGAAGGAGGAGTAAAGATGGCCAGGAACTTTTATTGTCTGGTTTTGGAATGATTAGCGATACTAGTGGAACAAATACACTCATGGGGCAGTATGTCAATATTTTAGGGAAGGATGAATGTAGCAAACAGTTTGAAATCAATAAATTTAGAAAATCTACAGAAACAATGCTTTGCCTTAAACCAGTTCAGGATAAAGGTATTAAATTTATAAAAATTCTCTTACACTTGTGATTCAAATGTTTTTTTTTCTTTAGGGTTTTGCAGGGGAGATTCTGGAGGAATTTTAGTAAAAAGAGACTCTAATTTGGCAATTGGACTAGTTTCTTATCATTTTAAGAAGTGTTCAGACCCATATCCAAAAGTTATCACGAGAATATCATTTTTTACAAACTGGATTAATGATACTATGAACTCATTGTGATAGAATCTATGATAGTAAAAAAACAATTAACACAATATTATTTAGTAGCATTGGCTTTTAATTGGTTACAAGTCATCTTTGATGAATTTTATAAAAATAAGAAACCGTAACAATTTTCATTTAGTCGTCATATTATATCATTAAAAACTAGAACTGTTAATTATCATTCTCATAAGAATATTGTTTGAATATTTTCTAACATCATTGGTCAATTTCTAGTATCGAAAAATAAATATAATAAAAGATCTACTTTGTAACTTTTAAATTAAATCAATATGTAGTCATCACGTCTGATCTAAATCTTTAACAACAATTGCTTCTTGCTCCACATCGATACTTTCAGTGACATCTTTACTTGCTCCCTTGCCATTTAAAGCTTTCCGATCAGACGCTTTTTCGTCATCATAATGCTTTCTCAAACCTTCCTGAGTTTCATGTTTTGCTGCTGGTCTCAAGAAAATGTGAGCTACACATGTCACTAAAGCTGCTGCCGAAAAGATTCTAAAACTTAATTTTCCACCAATGTTTTGGAACATGATTCCTCCGATCATGGATCCAATGGAAAATCCTAAACCATCGTCCATACCAGCAACAATTCCTTGAACAGTCGCTGAAGTTCCTGGAGGAGCGATTGCACTTGCATAAGCTACAATACATGTGTACGTGAGAGCATAAGTAGCTCCCTGTGCTACAAACTCTATGGGTACTAAATACCAAGGATTTGTGATCATCGAGATAAGTCCAAGTCGAATGGCATAGCCAAAAAAGCAAAATGAAAGGCAGTGCACATATCCTAGTTTTTTAAGAATCTTTCCAGATATCAAGAAGAAGAGAATTTCTCCTCCGAGGCACTCGGCAGCAATCACCCAGCCTTCAATCAGTTTGATTTGGTGCATGTAGCCTATAAAATATTAATTTCAGTACGGTATTAGTTTCTGAAACTGTTGAAAATTTACCTGTAGCTTCTGCAACCTCCTCGAGATGCCAAAACATGTAATAAATGATAAAAGAGTCAATGATCCCAGCAATTGTAGCGAACACTAAAAATAGTGCAATCTTTTTATCTTTCACAAGATCCTTCACATCTTTCAAAATAGATTCTGAGGATGATAATTGTGGAAGTTTCAGTTTTTTGATGCTAAAAATGTCAAAAGAGCTGAAGGCAAGCATCACTAAAATGGCTGGCGTAAAGTTGTGGCTCTTTGAAACGGGATCAGTGTACATATCGACTGCGTAGCCTGAGATAAGAGCTGTTACTCCAAAACCAATTGTTCCCCAAACTCGCTGGGCTCCATACTTCATCGTTTTGTCACCTAAAAGTATTGTTTAATTGATTTTATGATTATAACTTAGATGGAAATTAATCTTACCTAACATATCAAAACAAACTGCATCACTAACACAATTAGCAACATTAAATCCAATCGTTCCCAAGTAGGTTAAAATAACAAAGCTCCAGAAAGTCCAACTCGAGTAAATAGAGCTTTCAGTCTTATTTTTTGGCACACAAGAAATGTTCAATCCATCTAAATTCATAAGTGCGTCTTCCGTTACATTGTTTGTGTAACAAGCAAGCGTTTCGTTTAAATGAGTGTCGCAAAGGCTTAAGGATATCGTAGTTTGATTGCTTCCAGGGATAGTGCATTCAAAAGGGTGGAAATCAGAGATGAATACATTCTAGAAAGATATTATGATTATTCTCATTTAGTTTTTAACTAAGATTTGCGTTCAGATTTTGATAAAATGAACCTACCATATCATCACAATGCATAATTTTACTCCGATCTACCGTCAAATTTACAAACGGTGAACTCGGAGGTTGAGGAATAAATAAATATCCAGAGTACGATACTACCATCAATACAATAATTGACATGAAAATGAGCTTTCTGTGATTCTGAAAAGTTAGAAATTAATACGTTAATTATTTTATTAAAAGTTGTCAGATGAAATCTTACCGAAAAGTAATCAGCTAGATATCCAACACCAGGCTTTGCAATTACGTACAGTATAGGCATAATACAAGTGACGTAACCCATTACTTGTGGTGATATTCCCAACTCTTTACCAAACACGTTGATCTGAGGGAGTATTGGACCCATTGCTTTACGAAGAGCAGAAATTTATAAAATAAATAATTATCAATAAAATTTAGTTAGGGATGAAAACGATGGTATGAAATTAAAACTAGAATATCGTCTTTACCTGCCATAAAAAAGAAATAATGAGCCTTTATCGGCACTAGTTGTTTGTTGATCTTCATCTTTGGTTTCGTTACGAGGAACGCTTAATAATTTTCTGATAAAGCTTTTTCGTCACTCACAAGTTTTTGTAATCTATTGAAACGCTAGACAGAGTTTTGATTTATCTATTCTTTTATCGTGTCCATTATTTATTAAAGAGAAACATTCATTTAATCACTTTATGATTCCAGACACTTAAGAACTATTTGAGTAAAAGACTATGTCTAAAATTCAGAAACTCAGAAATTACTTTAATGTGACTCAAATGATGAAACGTCAACAACCGCGAACAGCATACACTTCCACTTTGATTTGCATAATCGACAATTTTGATCTTATTGATTGTTTGATTTTTGATTATTTTGAACTTCACGCGCTGATCTGAAAAGATGAAAGAAATTGAAATTAGAGTTTTGATTATATTAATTCAACTTAAACTGGTTTTACGCTATACTTTCTGGTTTCTTGAACAAATTATTTATATAAAATGGATTTTGTTAAGTTGTGTGCTGAAAGATAGATCAGTTACAACTAACTTTGTATTCTATTGAAGCTCTGCTCATTTTACTATGTATAATCTACTTCGTTCTACAGATAAGATAAAAGTTACAATTTGATCAAATCGTAAATTATCGTAAATTCAGATAAAAAATTCTGAGAGTGAAACAAATACAATGGCACAAAAATATTGTTTGTTTATATCTTTCAGCTGATTTTGTAATGAATTTTTTTTCAAGTTCGAATATAATTTCTCATAGTCTCGTGCATCAAAGAAATTTAAATATATTCAGAAATATCTCTTGGATGCGTTTTTTGTCATTATATAATTAAAATAATTCTGGAAATTCACAAGATCTTTTGTATGTATTAATTAAAATTTAGTTAATTTTCTTGTTCTTTTGTTAACTTAGAACAAATATCACTAATGAGCTTATAATAAAAATCATTAAATTCTGATGCACACTGGTTGAGTTTTATCAAATAACATCAAGTTTCAAGACGTTCTTTAAATATAGAAATAAGATCCATCCCTATATCTGAATACGAACTCTCAAGAACTATAACTTATTTTATTCTGCATATTATCAGTAACAAAACCCGTTTAATTCCATATTAAAACTTTACAAAATCATCGCTACATATTGTCAAGAGCTTTCCAATAATTTCATAAGAAAATATTTTCAATCTTTAAAAACAAGCAAAAAGCACAAGATATGTAAATTTTGCAATTATAATAACTTTTAAGGTTTTTTTTTACAATTGACATAGCTTACAAACGATTCCCATTCGTTAAAATTTGTATTTTTTAAACTTGAAGTATTCTTACAAAATTTCTCTCTAAGAAACAAATGATTAAAGATACCAAGGTCATTTTATGCTGTGTTTCAATAAATAAATTTAATTACAAAAGTTGCATTTTGTATCGAAAATCCATCAAAAATTAACTTTTTCCAAAATACTGACATATTCACAAAATCGCTTTTTTTGTTAGCCTTCACTGAATTTAACACTTTTTAATGCTTTTTAAAGTTTTTGAGATTTTGGATTATTGCATTATTAACATTTCCAACTGTGCAGATTCAGACTATTATTGAAAACAAGAGTGGAAGAAAAAAACCACAAAAACATGTTATTTCAAATTCATTTTCTTGACAAAAATTTACCAAAATAGCGGGACATAAAGTTCAGGTTCCCCTACAGTTCACTTTTGGTTCGAAATTTAATTTTTAAGGTCCATAGTGAAGATTTTCGAAGATAAACAAATATTTCTTTATTTCATTATCTTCGTTCAAGTTCAATGTCCTCGAAAAACTCGTAAGAATTTAAATGTTTCTTAGTTCATAAAATTAGATTTTTATTTTTAATCAATTTATTTTTAATCGATCTTATGAAAAACGAGTAATTTTTATAATATTTTGAACACATGCTCAAATTTAAAATTTTAATATTAAATAAAATAACAACATATTTTTTACAGAACACAAAAAAAAACAATACACCCCAACAAAATCCCAATAACTTCGAATCAGCCGTGAATCCCCTTAAAAGACACGATCAACAAAACACCATAACCATATGCGAAAAGTCTCACCACTTTAGTTCAATTCGTGCTTCCATTGCGTTTGGATCGTTTCGTTATTTGCTCGCCAGCACAACTCAAACGTGTATCCATAAATTAAATCTTAAAAACCAAAAGTATCAGAAAAATACGTCACTAACTGCAAATGCTTTAAATTCATTAAGATTTTAGTGATTAGTTCTGAATCGTGATCGTGTACGTGATCTTCTTTAATTCAGCGGCACAAAATGAGCCGGTTTTCTGGATGATTAAGTGGTCAAGTTATTCACATGTTATTCAGCTTTGCTAGTGAAAATCAAAGTTGAAGGTCATCAGGTGTATTTTTCTTTGTTGACGTAGTCTGTAGACAGTGGGAATTTTGAGCGATTTCTTGTGTAAAACTATTTAAAACAAATTTATGATAAGTGTATTAACCGAGTATTAACTGAACATAAAATTGAACAGAAAGTGTGTAGTGCCAGTAATTGCTTTTTTAAGTAACTCAAATTTATTGTTAAAATATTTAAACAACAATTGCGAAACAAGCTAGTGGACAATTCTGTCGAATTTTGTTAAACTTTGAAAAATTTCGACTGTTCAGGCATATTTATTTAATAAAATAATTATTATCATACAAATACCAAAAACCAGTTTTTCTGTGTTTTCAGTGTTTTTCAGTAATTTTGTTATTTTGGTGCTTTTATTGTTTTTGACGATTATGTGCAGTTTTTGTTGACTAATTAACGTGAATATGTTAATTGACTTGCTCGCTGTGTTTATTGCGGTTGCTGTTGGTCGCTTGCAATCCGGCGTTGAGTGCAAGCTCTTCAAAGATGGAGTTGTTAAAGAAAAGTGTAAGTTGAGATAACATAATAAAATCTGATTGAATCAGTGAAGAATTTGTTAGAATTTTAAATATTTGAATAATTAATTTTTTGTGTACAAGATAAACAAGAATAAAGTATTTTGCTCATTTATACTTAATCAACATTTTACCCGCAAAAAAATGCTGTAAAACCACTTAAAGAGAATACATAATTATTTCCCCTTAAACTAAAAAAATTAAATCAAAATTCGATCCAAATCTAATCAATTTGCATATTAATACGAAAATGTGTACACAATATTTATACAGTTTGAAAAAATCCATTGACGGTTTTTCTACGCAAAATACGCCAAATTCATTCAATCGTTCATAATCGAATTAAGATCGAATTAATTTCCTTTCAATTAATATTTGCAAGTGTTAAAATTCCGACAAGTGACCTTAAGAATTGAAAGTCAATTTTTACGCAAATTCCTACTTAAAAGGAATTAATAAGATCACCGTCTGAGTATCTCGTTAATATGATGTAATTTTATAAATATTGATAAACCGCTTTTATGCAAATAGAATCAGTTGGGTTTTTACTTTTTTGGAAAATTCTCTGAAAAGACTCATGTGAGAAACTATTCAAAATTTACATTTATTTTCGTATCTTTTTGCCGAGCTTTTTGATTATTAATTGGTTGGCTCTCGTATTTTATTTCAAAGTCTTCTTTGAAATTTTTTTTAAATATTTTGTGGGAACTCCCAAACTGTTGTTTGTGCGTATGAGTCTTTCGTATCTATTTGAACTTGATAGTAACATAAAAACTACATTAGTCATTACGTTAAGGTAAAATTTATTGGTAATTAAATGTTAATGCGTCTAAAAAGATTATTGTTGCTCAATAAAATTAATTGATTAATTTTTTTGCATTCTATGAATAGTACGACTCTGCATTGTTGAATCAAAAGGAGTCTACCGGAAAACAGAAAAGTACTGTCCCATTCTAGAGCAAAATTCAAACATCGAGTGTGTGGTTGGAGTAGATCGACTAGATTGTGTAAGACGAATCAACAAAGGACAAGCACATTTCGGAGTATTTTCTTCGGAAGACCTTGTAGCAGCTCGCTGGGCTGGATCAGAGATATTAGTGACGAATGAGTTAAGATTTAACTCAAATCCTTTTGAATATCAAGTAGTTGCTATTGTCGATAATGAAGCTAATATTCACACAGCCGCAGATTTGAGGGGGAGCAAGTTTTGTCATCCAGGGAAAGGATTAGAGAATCATTGGACTGATATTCTAGCTGACGTAAGATAATATTTATATTTTTGTAAATCTCAGAATTTTATAAATACTTAGAAATGAAGCAAAATAAATTAGCAAAGTAATTAGTAAATTAATATAAACTCATTATTTCAGTACTTCGAGTCAACTCTGGTAGCGCGTGGGTGTGAATCGGAGTTAACGCTAATTGAGTCCAAGATCAAAGCGTCGTCAAAGTTCTTTGGACCGAGTTGCAAAGCTGGTCCTTGGGTTTCAGATCCAGTGCAAGATAGAATTTTTAGTAAGGAGTACGATTTTACCAGAAAAAGAACATAATAATTAATAAAAACTTTTTTAGAAAATCGTTATCCATCTTTATGTGAACTTTGCTACAATCCTCTTCATTGTGGAGTTGGAGATAAGCACTGGGGTAGAAGAGGACCACTTTATTGCTTAACCAGTGGAGCTGGTGAAGTTGCTTGGGTTCGACTGGATGACGCTAAGAGCCATTTTGGATTTTCAGGACTTCCTGCTGAAAGTGATCCAAACTCATTCAGCTATTTATGCGCTGATGGGCATTTACAACCATTGAGCTCCAAATATCCTTGCATATGGATTGAAAAACCGTTAGTATTCACTTAATTTTACAAGATATCAAGATGTTAAAACCATTGGCAATTTTAGTTGGCCAGTTATCGCAGCCACAAGATCGCACTCACAGCAAATACAAGATTTCTTTGCATCGCTCAACCGAGAAAGTGAATGGCAAAGCTCTTTACTTATGCTCTTGGAAACTTATCATGTCAACATTACAACCTTAGACACCTCAGTTCCTATTGATGATTATTTAGACCATAGTATTGGATTTCAAAGTGCCTACAGTTTTCCATCATGTAATCCACCACGCTCAATTATTTATTGTACTACATCTTTAGTACAATTTGCAAAATGCTCTTGGCTTCAAGAAGCATCATCTGTTTATGGGATAGAGCCCAATTTGCAATGCATAAGAACAGAACATATGTTCAGATGTTTAGATGACACGGCGCACAAAGTAGCAGATGTGGTGATGGTTGATCAAGATTCTCGATTAGTTGCTGAAAGAGATTTCAATTTAACTACACTGCTTCATGAATTTTCCCCAGAACTAACAAATAATTATGTGACTGTTGCTGTCGTGAAAGCTGATTCACAAATCAAGACTTTCCAAGGTACAGTTGAAATTTATGTTACCAAAATCCAGACATCTATTAAATTATTCTTTTCCACAGATCTTCGTGGAAAATCTGCTTGCTTTCCCAGCTTTGAAGGAGCTGCTCAAGTATCAGTACTCGAAACGTTACAACAGCTTAATTTAACGTCCACTAAATGCCTATCAGCTGTTAAAAAATTCTTTTCACCCAGATCATGCACTTGGGATCCAAAAAAAGGGACTGACTGTCCAGTCAGTTATAAGAACGACAAAGGAGCATTGAGGTGTTTAAATGACGGAAGGGACGTTGCTTTTATGAGTTTGGATGTTTTTAATAACATGACCAGTAAGATAAACTAAACATTTTAATGTTAAAATAAATACATATTAATTATATTTTTAGAAGGACAGCCAACCGAAAAATGGATTAAAAAAGTGCCAAGCAATCAATTCCGAATATTGTGTCCATTCAATAAAAACTCGAAAAAACAATCAACAAACGACGATTGCTACTTGAACTGGACACCAAGAGGAAACATAATGATCCACAAAGATACAAAGCCTTTGAGAAAAGGAGAAATTTTAAATTCCCTTAAAACTATGGACAAGCTTTTTGGAAAACATTATAAAGCTCATACAATCCCATTTACGATGTTTGGTCCTTTCGACAAAAAGAACAATGTTATATTTAGAGATTCAACAGATTCTTTGAAATCAAAAAACGAGCTTGCAAAAGTGAAGCTCGAAAGAAATTTAGAAGATATTTATGATACTATGCTCATGGAAGTTTGCGTAGAAAGCAGTTCGACCATTACAAAATGCTCATATATAGTATTAATTGTCGGTTTAGCACATCTACTCATACATTAAGTCTCTAAAGTCATAAACTTAAGTGTATACGTTAATTTGTGATAAATATTTAAAATAAGAAATTGATCTGAATAAATTTGAAGTCCATTTTTAAAAGATTTCTTTTCATCAGATATTCTAACGACTACTAACGAGCAATTTTCAAATTCAAATAAAATTATTCAGCACTTTCCAGTTTGCTTACACGCTTCCATTCGCAATATTGGAAAGTAAAGTTTCCAGCATAAATTGTCAAAGTTTGTTTATTTTTGAACATAAATTTTCATCTTTTTGAAAAGTGGTCTTATCGCCCAGATAACGATTTCAAAATGTCGCAAACCAGCCGAGTAAGCTTACCTTCGTTTGCACTCACTTTTTGCAATGTTTTTAAGAGTTGATTGGCCGCACAAAGCCAGAAATGGCACCAACGAAAATTCACTGTGCACCAAGCACTTTACACAAGAGTCGCACTAACACACTTATAACGTACGTAGTTAATTGACAGAATTTCAATTAATTATCTAATCACTAACTGACTGATCCCATTTTTAGAATGTGACTAAGTCAACTACTTCAAGAGCGGTCAACGAACGCAAGACGATAACTAGCAAGAAAACTCAAGATGAGGAAAAAACGAAAAAGTCAATTGTTCCAACACCCGATAAGAAAAAGTTGATAACGAAAAAGTCGGACAGTGCTTTGATTGCGGCAAAGTCCAAAGTTACTACAGTTCCGTTGAAAAGGAAAAGCATTCCAGCAACAGTTTACTCAAAGACCTTGAAAGCGGGGCCTGTTAAACCGCTAGTAAAAGCTCCTGTTAAGGTTGTAAAGCATAAGGTTTCTAAAAGCAATGTTATGAACACAATTCACAATGTAACAGTTGCATCTCCTCCAACATCTGCTAACAAAGACAGAACAATATATAATGAAAATATTATTGATGAAGAGATACCTAAATCAGCAGGCAAAGCGAGGGAGAGGACGTTGACGAGAACTTTGGATGATAATGAAATATTATTATTGAGGAATTTGCAGCAACCTGATGTTACATTGGTCACAACAGTAATGGCTAAGGTTCCCATCAAAGATCCGGTTGCTTTTGAAGTAAATTTTGAAGATAAAAAGAAAATTAGACCACAACTAACCTCAACTCCAGCAGTTGACGAAGATGATTACGATTATGAAAGTGATTTCGAATCCTATGAATCTGATTTCGAATCAGAAGTGGATGAGACTGATGTTTCGATAAAATCTAACGAAGCAACTGAAGGATCCAAGTCAATCACTGAAGGAGCTGAAAGTTCTGAATCTCATGGTAGTTCAGAGGAAGAATCGGATATTGAACAAGCACAAATATTGGAGAAACGTGAGAATAATCTGGACTCTGGGAATTATGATCTCACAAACAGCAAAAAATCTATTTTAACTCCAACACCTCAATTGGATAGCATTGATGAGTTCACTGTTATTTCTCATGATTCAGGGATTTCTTACGATGATGAAAAAAAGTCGAGAATTGCTGCCTTTAACAAGAGAGGAGATGAATTAATGAAAAAAATTACGCTTGACGTAATGACTTTTAACATTTTTGAGATGGCTCCAATTCCCTATGATGTTTACATGCAACTTTATGGTCAAACAGATACTCAACAACTATCAACACAAACTGATGTTAATGCAAGCGTCGAAGCTACTCAAACTGATGACATTACTTCAGCAGCAATGTGGACTCAATTTCCTCCAACCTTTTCAAAGCAAGGGCTTGATATAGCATCCAAACTTTATAATGAAGAGAAAACTGGTGTTGGAGATGGATTTGACGATGTCTTAGTTTCTGAAGTAAAGCATGACGAGATGGAATCGATAACAGAAGCTTTAGAGAATATAAATGGTTTCACAGTGGAAAACTACTCACCTAAAATATCACAGCAACAGCCCAGCGTTCAAAATTTAAACCAATTCTTGCAAAACTCTTCCCTCACCATTTCCAACATTCTCGAAAAACGTGAAAAAACTGATTCTTTGAAAACCTCACAAATATCTGTTAGTCAAGGTTTTTTCACATTGAACTATTCCGAAATAGATGTTTTGAAAAACACTAAAGTTACCAAGCTTTACACCAACTTGAAGATCAATAATATTTTGCTGACAGTGCATGAAGAAAATGAGAGCGCAAGGAATTTAATCTGTTTATGGAACATTCTTTACGTTAAAAGTCCACTCAAGATAATGGCGAGTTGGAGTGACATTTCTTGTTTGGAAGTTCATTATCAGCTACCGGAAGTTGTTTTGGTTGGGTGTCATGATGGGTAAGTCATTTAAAGAATTATATGTTATTAGAAGTTTTTAACGTTTCCGTTAATTTCTATTATTTCAGGAGTATATCTCTTTGGGACACAAATGAGTCAATTGATTGGCAGGAAAGAGTTAACGGCCATGCTTTTCTGACTCCTTGTCAAATTGTCTTTTCTAATGCTCATAAAGAGTTACCAGTGTCTGCTATAGCAGCTCTAAAGAGTTTGCCAAGCAGAACACTCAAAGGATCCTTCAACGATAATCAATCTATTCAAATATGCTCGCTTGACGAAAATGGTTTGATGACAGTTTGGACGATTGTTAAGAAAAGATCGCATGAAACGAATGATGACACCTCACTTCTGACTCCTTTCAGCAGAATCAGATTGATCAAGAATCTCACAGTTGATCTCAATAATACTATAGGACAGAACATCAAAGCACAAAGTGCATCAAGAAAATCAAGTTTTGATAAAACAAGATATTATTTCGAAAGTGATATCTTTAGTGACAAAATTTTGAAAGAGCTCCAACAGCTGGATAATGGAAAAGTTGCTAATAGGGATGAAACAATGAGCTTCAGTTGCTTGGATATTAGTTTCGATGAGTACTTTGTAGCAACTGATTCAAACTTTGTGGTGGCATTGTCCAATTTCGACCAGCAGGCTGCTTCTCGAAAAATTGGAGTAGATGACGGTTAGTATTTTCCTAAATTGACTTGGAATTAAATTAATTTATGATATAATCTACCAGGAAACATTTTACATCCAACTGCATTGAAACTACACCCAAGTGATAAGAATATTTTAGCAGTTGGTCTTTCAAATGGCAACTTATTTTTCTTCAACAACCGCAAGCAAAGCTCAAATGACTCAAACTCTGATGATCAGCCATCCACCTCAAAACGATCAAAAATAAAACAAGATGTTGCAAATATGGTCTCAAAATCTTGTGCCATTCAGAGCATAATCGAAAATGAAAGGAAAGTGCATGATGAAAGTCAAGCTTTAAACAATTTGGAGATGGATGAACTTAAAATTTTCCTTCTAAATGAAGCTTTGGCTGAGCAGCACGAAGACAGTAAAAACCAAGCAATTAACCTAAAGTTAGTTTTCGATAGAAGCATTTTTAGCAGCTTTGGGGTAAATGGAAGAGCAGTAAAGATGGTTGAATTTAACCAAAGTGGCGAGCTTTTGTTTGTGCTGGCTGGAAGTAAAGTAAAAATTTTCAACTGTGTGGAGGGAAAGGTTGTTGAAATGGTAGAGAATTATGAAGTTAGAGATGTTAAATGTGTATCCAGCCACTTGGTGAGTTTTTGAATATAAATTTCTAAGAAATAAGAACTAATAAATAATTTTATTTCCCAGATTTTCTTGACAACAAATCAGCAAATTGTGATCAATAAACTGAAAAACTAAAAAACTTAACAACATTGGGACTTTAATTTATTCTTTTACTTTGAAAAATGTATTTTGAAAAATATCTAACAAGTGCAAATAAATATTTTAATTCAAAGTATAAAAAATATTATAAAATTTTTTATTTTCTTTAATGATTTGTTTGAATAAAACGTAAATTCAAACAAATCATTAATCATATGAATAAAAATTCAATACAAATCTTAAAGAACCCATTTTGTTCAAAAACCCCCAAAAAATCCCCAAAATCTAGAAGGAGTGGTTTATTTAAAATCGCTGCATGTAATTGGTCTGGCACGTTAATGTAATATTTATTATTTCACCCATAATTTCAGCTCCGCTACACTTTACATAATAATTAATGTCCTTCGTGTTTGCTGTTACCAAATCAAAACTAAAGCGGAAAGTTGTGTGATTGGCTGAAAAGTGTGCGCTATGATGAGGGAATGAGGGTGAATAAAGGATTTTCTTTTCGAATACTTTGTTTAAATAATTGTACAATGTTTTCAAGTTTCAACAGTCAAATGTGAGCGGTTGAAGTGAATTAGTCGTTGGATAAAGTATTGAAAGGATTTCAGTGAAAAAACATTTTACAAAAAAAATTTTCAAAAATGTTAAAGAAATGATATTTAAAGATGTTATCAACAATTTTGTGAAAATATAAATTTAGAACTTTTTGCACAATATATCAAGTGTCTTTCAAATATCTTAAAAGTGACCTTTAAATATAATAGCAGCAAATTGCTATTAAAAGGATATTTGTTAAAGCTTAAATCTAAAAATGATATTTGGTGATAAAATGTGCAATAATGCGATTCAACTACAGCAACAAGCTAAAATGATGGCAAATGAGAATTCCCACATTCCAGGAAATTTAGTGGATCCTTTCTCTTTTTCTGCTCTCCATTTTTTGAGGGCTTACAATAAACTACTGACACCAGCAGGTGAAAATAAAAAATAATTTGTGTTTTTGTGTAATTTTTCAATTAATTAGTGAAATTTAAAAAATCGTCTTTTAATGAAAATTTTATTAAATAACATATTATGTTTTTGGAAAATGAACAATGTTCAGAATGTTCAAAAAATCATTCTAAGGAAAAATTTCCATAAAGGATAATTTTTAAAGCATTTAAATACTTTTACCAAAAATCTACACAAAATATATTTTAATAAAATCTACACGTGTTTCTAAATTAGAAAATTTTCACAGATCTTTCACAGTGCTACAATTTCACTCCAACCTCCACTTCATCTTCAACATTCGTCGGTTTTCAAAATATACCTCCATTACCACCTTTAGACACAATTTTGCCTAATAAGATCCTTCAGCTGCCTTCATCCACTTCATCCAACGATTCAAATGCTAGCTCCAGTTTAATTGTTGATGTTGAGAAACCAAAACCAGACTCTGTGAATTTCATATCGACGTCTAGCAATCAAGGAAATCACGGACAACACGACAGTCAAGGACAAAGCCCAATCTATATCAACAAGCCATTTTTGTTTTCAAGGAGGCAGCGTGGCGAAAAAAGACCCATTCCTGAAGAGCAAAAGGATGGAAAATATTTTGAGAGGAGGAAAAGGTGAGCTTTTACAAAGTCCTTTTTTGTAACTGTTTTTTTTTTGTCTCATTAACTCCATTAAATTGATTTTAATTATCAATATGACTTTACCTTTAGTTTTGCTTAATTTCTATTTTTATTCTAAGATGTCTGAGTTAAAAGATTTATCTTAAACTTTGCAGAAACAATGAAGCTGCAAAGAAATCTAGAGATGCAAGAAAAATGCGAGAAGATCGTGTAAGTCCCAATGATTATATATAAATTCCTGCAGTATTTCATTATTTCATAAAACATTTAGATTGCCTTACGAGCCGCTCTATTGGAGCAAGAAAACTCCATTTTGCGAGCACAAACCATTGCCTTGAAGGAAGAGCTTTTTACACTGCGACAAATTTTATGCAACAGATCTACAAATCCTCAAATGAGCAATATTTAGAAATAATGTTTTAAAATTTAATTAAAATTGGTGTACATAATTTTCAATTTAGCTTCAAATAGAAAATATTTGAATAAACTTGTTGAATGTTTAAATAATCATTTTTTACTAATTTAACTAAAATCTCATAAATTCAACACAATTTAAATTTTTTCCAGAGATGCAATAACATATTGTGTCCTTTTTCATTTGATATTATGGTGTGTAAGTTAAAGCTCAATCTCAAGCTCAAATCGATTAGTTTTGTTATTTGTTTCACCATTTTTAATAAATAATAAATCAAAAAATAAAAATTACAGCTATTTCAAAGTAAAATAACAAAATAACATATTATGAGTTTAATGCATGTGGCCTTAAGTTCCATGGACTAAAAAGTTGCCAGACTTGAAAGAGTTTGGAAAAATTGCTATTAAGTCTATGACAGTTCCTAGGAACTCCTCAATAAATCCCATTTCTAATTTAAAGTTTGAACATTTGATTTTTTTTGGAAATTATAAAAGTTTTGGCTATGACAACCCGAAAAAGTCATAAATCAGGACAAGTATTAAGTATTCTTCGTTGTTTTATTGTATCATAGTTTTTTGAACGTGATACAGAAATGGAATCATTATCCTTTATTTGCCTGCCACCGGTGATACCAAACTACCATAATGCCATGCGAGAACTAAACGTGATGTTATAATTTATGAGAACATATAAAAAATTACATCGAAAAAACATTTAGAACCTACAAACGAAAAGATTTATTATTATTTGGATAATAAAGCGGTAATTTATTATAATCGTAATGTTTGGGAAAAGTTGCAGATTTGTTTTGGTTTTATGGAGTTATGAAAATAGAAATTTTTGTTCGGTTGATTGCTGGCAATGATGAGTTTTAGAGGTTTCCTTTTATTATTGGAATTTTGACGTTTGATTTCCTTTTAGTCTTCCTGTCGCTTCCTGCTGTCTGTCAATTTGAAAGAATTTGAATTACTAGGTCAAGAAAAATATTTGAATATATATTGATTTGGATGTTTTTAAAACCAAATCTGAATGCAATCCTGAAAGGGTTAATCGAAAAACTTAAGCTATTTCGTAAACAAAAACAAAAATCCATACATGACATGTTACTGGTTATTCTACCTTATATTGACGCAATCATAATCATACAACATACTTTTTAACATTATTAGTTCCTACCAGATTTTCCAGAAACCAGCAGAGCACATTCCGTTTTTTAGCTGCGGATTGTAGTTGTACGGTGTGAACGCTACCAACTGTTTTCCAATAATTTTCCGTTTCCATTTGTTTTTCCATTTTTGTGTCGCTTTAAACCATAACAAATAACGCCACTATCATCATTAATTTGTTTCGACTAATAACATGTAATGTACATATTTGATCGAGCACACACCATTTTTTTGTTGGTTTGGCAGCTTTCTTTGATAAATACTCTTGGTCTTTAATTAGTCTTGGAGGTACTTAATGATACATTATTGTCTCTTTTGTTTTTTATCAGAAGAAATTAAAGGTTCTGCTTTTTGGGAATTTTTTAATGGGTTTTTCTAGTTTTATAATTAATTTTGAAGGTTTTTAATTGCATGCCACAACAACCTGTATTTTAAATAACCCTTCAAGATGCTAGAATTGATCATGAATACTTGATTAGGATCAAAAGGGTTACAAAGCGCTAAAAAGGAGGGAAACTGTTCATGCGTGCGTTGGAATATTTTAGTGATTTCAATCAGAAAACTATGGTTTATTATTTTAAATCACGCTTTAGTACTCATTATTTTTCAATCTATAAAGAAGATTAGATAAAAATATTTTGAGGACATATTTTAGGGATGTAATTGTTTGTTTAAAAGAAATGGGCTTAAAATGTTAGGACTTAAATTAGTCAATAATAATTTCTATTCTCTAACCCTTTTTGCAATTTTGCAAATTTAATCTATTTCTACCAAACTTCGAACATTAATTATATGTTACAAAACTAAAAGAACATCAACTTTTACTTGTAAAACTAAGAATATACGTAAAAGAACTTTCCCTATGAGCATTTTGCATTCATAAATGTGATTATTTATTTAATTGCAAAACAAAAACTTCCATTATAGTTTTCAAAAGTTGAGTTCGACGTAATTTTTATGTTGAATAATTGTTATTTCATTTAATTATGCGAATTTTATCAGGTGTTGCATTACTCAATTTGATGAAGGCAGGTTGTTTACACAAAAAGGGGGAGACTTTTTGATCGGTAATTAGAATTAAGAGATGGAGTGTGATTTGATCACTTGATGATGATAAATTTTTGCTTGATTGCAAATTGCAGGGATTTATTTGAAAAGTCCGCCCCTTTTTATCAGAATTAAACTCCCCTTGACCCCGGCTTTCGATTTAAAAAAAAACTTTCAACGAAATCTATTACTTTTTGTAACAGAAAAATTTTCTATTTTCTAACTTTTTTCAAGTCAAAAGTTACTTCTAACTTTATCTTTTCATAACATAAAAAGTTAAAGTTAAAAGTAACTTTAACTTTTTATGCATAAAAAGATAAAGTTAGAAGTAACTTTATCTTTTTATAAAAAAAAAGTTAAAGTTAAAAGTAACTTTATCTTTTTATAAAAAAAAAGTTAAAGTTAAAAGTAACTTTATCTTTTTATAAAAAAAAAGTTAAAGTTAGAAGTAACTTTAACTTTTCATAACATAAAAAGATAAAGTTAGAAGTAACTTTAACTTTTCATAACATAATAAGTTAAAGTTAGAAGTAACTGAACTTAACTTAAGATCTGATCTGCATCGGAACCCTGATTGCAATGCACTTTTGAGTTTAAATGGTGAATTAAATGTAACAAAATATATTTTATCATTTTTCGAAAATATCACGAAGCAAACTCTGAAAATTTTTATAAAATATCAATTCAAAAAGAATATGGGCACAAACAGTTCAACTCTGAATTATTTCGGAAACTCCAAACAATTTTAAAATCAAAATATTTTTATTTTTTTGTAAAACGAATGTTTGAACCATCGTAAATCTTATAGAATATATTTTTTTTACATCTAGGAATGATTGGAGAAATTTTTGAAATTTAAACTTTTAATTTTTGAATATTTCCAATGATTTACATGGAAATGTTAAATTCACAAATATGTTCTCGTGATGAATTTTAAAACTGATTTTAAATTTTATAGTTGATTTCACCTTCCAGTAAGCGTTTTGTAAAAAAAAAACAATAATTTTAAGATCATAAGAATTTTTAACGATAACTTTAAAAACCATCTAAGAAAAGTAACGTCGCTGACGAAAAACAACAATAAGTTGAAATATTTCAAAAGTACAAAATCCCCAAACATCGTCTTTTCAGTTTTACTTAGCTTTTATTTAAAAGAAAAATTGGGATTTTTTGAAGATTTTCCAATTTATTGCTTAAAAGTTATTAATGTTTTAATTGTGTAACATCGCTGACGAAATTTGATAAAACGCCGCTTGCGGAGAAATTTTGTACTGATTTTTAATAATTTTTTTCAATTCTTAATTTACTTCATAATTTATTTCATGTCTTCAAATAATGTGAAGTTTAAGAGTTTTTTGCACTATTTTCTGATTTTTAATAAAAAATACTCACAAAAAAGCAAAAATTCTGTTGTTGTTGTTGTAATTTTAAATCTCGAAATTGGATATAAAGTAAACAACTTTCTTAAGATTTTATTTTTGCAATCATGTTTTTTCAACAAAAAATTAATTTTAAAATTAATTTGGTCAAATTTAAACTTTCAGAAGTTTTTTAATTCACAAGTAACGTCGCTGACGGGTGCGTCGCTGACGAAATAGCTTTTACGGAAAGGCGTCCCTAGGATCAACCACTTGATGAAACAATCCAAAAACTCATCTCTATACTTGTTATAAGTATCTAAAGCGATGGTAAAGTTTTGGTTTTGATTCAAATATAACTTTTAGAGAAATTCACATTCAAAGTGAATATATGAAAAAACTGAATTTTTTGTGGTAACATCGCTGACGGCGGTTTTTTATTAATAACTCTTTTCCTGAATTTTTTAGAAATCTGATCTTTCGGATTTAGGTTCAATGTCACAAACTACGACAGTATATAAAATTTCATGTGAATATTCTCAGAACTTTTCGAGAAAATGAATTAAATCCTTGCGATGTAACATCGCTGACGTTTTGATTTTGCCCATATTGAACCCTCAACCATTAAAAAGAACAAAGTTATAAAACCTACTTGACCTCATCAAAAATAAATATTTGAATACGATCATAAATGCCAGCCGGAAGTAATTACTTAACCCTAAAACTCATAGATGGAACATCAGGTGAGTAAAGTATTAAATTGTTATAACACGTGCACGTTTCCTCGTTTTTCACCTACCCCTTATGATTTATTTGTTTGTAAGTTGCATACACCCCACAAATTAAAATAACACAATACTACACAATACAAAGTAGAAGATTGTGAAAATCTAAAAAATCAGCATATGATTGGAAATTTGTCAATTGATGATATTTTGACGTTGCAAAGCCTAGAAAAGCTTCCAAAACGAAAAAACTTGTTCTAATTTCAAACCCCTCTATTTTTTTCTTAATCGCTTATACTCCATATAAATAGATCACAATCACCTGAATGTTTGATTAATTGATCGCTGTAAGTATTGTTCCATATTGTTATGTATCCTAAGCAAATATACAAGCCATAATGACGCCTTGAAACCCTTAATTACGTGTGTATTTTGTCACATTGCCGAACCAATTATTTGTTAAATAAACCGTTTGATTGATATCGACGTTTGGATTAATAAGCGGTAGCAAAATATTAAAATATTTTCACGGATAAATTGTAAATAAAATGAATAAGTAGCCAATAGAATTTGCTGCAACATTCTTAAAACATAAGTATTTACTTGATTTCCACTAAAGGGATAGTTTGATGAAGATGACCCTTAAATTGAAAATAATTTCAAATAGACGTGATTTTACGATTACAGGTTTTATTTTCAATGCAATTTCTAGTAATTTTCTCACAAATCAATTTTTTTTGCCATTCAAGATTAACAATTTTAATGGAATTTGCTTCCCAGTTTAAATCAAGTTCAAAAATTTGGATGAACCACCAGTTGTAATAGAGGTGGCCAAAACCAAAATATTTGTTGCACTAATTAATTGATTTAAACTGCTATTAATATAAGAAGAAGAGCCATCGTTTAGTGGTACTTGTAGTTCCTGTGGTGGCCTAAAAGGATAAAAAGCGAAAAATGAAGATTATTATTTTATTGATCACGAATTAATCATATTGTTTTTAATGTTTTTATCAAATAACAGTATAATGCAGCTACTTTGATAATCTTTAAACAATAATCTTGTCGTTGAAGATACAAGATCCAACTTTTAAAATCAAGGACAATTTTCACTTAAAATCAATACAAAAAACCACTGCATGACTACAATATTATCTGAAATACTTACGGATCTTTCCGTAGTTGATGACATAGAAGAAAATCATGGCTCCAGTAACAATCTGGAAGAATGGAGCAATGCCAGCGCGTTTAGGCTGAACATACTTGTGCTGCCAGCTCCACCATTTACGTGAAATAGCGCTAACCATGGCCTTTGGGTTCTTGTCACGACGGCCCAACCAAGCTCCAAGCTCAGCAATTTTCACCTGACCGAGTGGCACATCAGCTAAAATAGGAATTAAAGGATTGGTTAATGATTTTTCTTGGATTTTCGGTGATTTAAAGTCTCATGAAAAATGGTTGCATAATCGAATAGTAAAAAATTGTTGAGATCTATCTGCAAGCACTCACCTTTGCCGTAGAAACGAGCTGGGTCAAAGACGCCATGAACCTTTGGGTTATATTCTGCTGGATAATCTCCGAAAGCCATGATTAAGTTTTTTCCGGAAAATATAATTTCCCTTCAGACTCTAAAAACAAGGTGATCTCAAACTCGATGACAACTTTGACGTCATGAAAGTTTTGGATACTCGAGGGGTCAGAGTAAACTCATTTATGTTGCTCACTTGCTCATTTTTTGCTCATTTGCTTCAATGTAGTCAATTATTTGATTATGCTACGTAAAATGTTATATAGGTCAACGACATTTTCCTACTATCAATGCATGAACAAAACTAACTTGTATAATTTTAAGATTTTCATAAAGTCGCTCATTTTTAATTTTTTGTCTACAATTTTCCCCTGAAAATTCCCGCCAAATTGTTTGTTGTTGTTAATTTTCATGTATGATTTGTTTAAAATAATATAAATTCATTCTACAATATGTCTGAACTCTTTGATATACTGTTCCAATCGATTAATAGTCCTGAAGAAATTCTCAAGATCTTTGAATCAGGTGTCAACACTTTGAACGAGATTATTGAAGCTTTATGTTCAAAAATTAATGAACCTAAGGGATATGCGGTGTGGAGTGCTTTTTTGGGAGCTGACGATGTTCCTATTGAGAAGATCTTCAAGGTTTATAAAATTATATTCCATAAATAAACTTATTTAATATAATATTTCTTATCTTAGATTGTTATCGGAGTTTTAGACTACATTAATACAGTAGAGTTGAAGCTTACTCAAAACCAAAACATCATCTTGAGATTGAGTATAATGGTTTGTTCTTATTTACAAAACTTGTTTCGGAATATTACTTAAGTTTAATTTATTTTAGATCCCGATCTTCTCGCCGAGTCAAAACATGAAATTATGTGGATTCTGCGAAGACTCGATTAGAAATGGAGACATCAAATGCCTTGGCTGGAAAGATCTTTTACCTGCCATTTTAACATTTATGAAATTTGAAACTCGAAGTGTAAATATTGATGGAGCCTTTGTGACTGGGAAAGAAGCTTACGAAAAAATAATTGAAAGTGTGATCAAGGTGAAATGGCCAGAAGCAATCTCTGCTTCAATTGCTGCAATGTTCAGGTAAGTTTTTAGATTTATTCTAAAATCAGTTTTATAAAAATTTGTCATTTTAGAGAAATTGAGCTTTCTAGACGTGATCTGAACTTAATCTTGGTTAAACTCTGCAACAACCTCTATCATCTCCAGCCTAATGAAATTCCACCGCTTGCACATCACATGTTGGCACTCGCTAGTGGTTCATCTATCATCATTCCAATTCTTGCTTTGAACAAATACTTTTACACTGTAAAGTACAAGAAGGAGTTCGATGATCTGTTGGAGAATTCTGAGATGACAGATTATGACAGCATAGATAACACTTCAGATCAAGAAATTCTGGAAGCTGAGCATATGGTGCTATTTCATCTTCAGTCCGTAGCAGAGAATACTCATATTGAAAGTCATCTGCAATCAGTTTTGAAGGTAAATTGCTTTTAAATAGCTGAAGATTTAATTTTCTAACGTATTTTATAATTTTTAGCCTCTTGCTCACTCACCAAAATACATCCTAACACCATTCCTGATGTGCTCTCTACTTGCCATCTCAAAAACTTCAAATCATACGGACACTATGCGCTTCAATCAAAGTACCATATTGCCTTTCATACGTCAAGTGATCGGTCAAAACGATCGTTATGTTGAAATCTGCAAATCATCAAGATGGGCCAAGAACCTCGAACAACCATCAGCACCAAACTTAACAAAACTCTTCCAAATTCTTGTCGAAAATTGTGCAGTATACCAAGATATTACAACTAGTGGACTAGTAGGTCTAGCATTTACGCTGCTCAAAGCAAAAAGATCACCTTCTTTAAATGAACTTGGCTGCTCAATTCTCATCAAGTTTATGAAAAAACGATCAGTTTTCACTGAGGGGGTTGTAAAAATATTGACAGAGCAGCTTTTCTTCGATCCTGGGAATACTCCGCTAGTGGATGCCTTTTCTGAGCTTTGCTTGATGTTTTCGGCTTCGATTGCTAGTAATGTGAATCTTATTGAGCCTCTGATAGATCACTTCCTAGCGAGTAATGATGAGACATCCTCGATGAATGTTATGAAACTCGCTTATCCTCTTATTAAAGTTTCTGTAGACTTAAGGGATGTTTTCTTGGAAAAGTTGAGGCAAACTATGTATCAAAGGTAAGTTTTGTTATGAAGAACTTAAAAGAGTTTTTAATAATTCAAACTTTTTGCAATTCCAGAGATATAAACGTTAGAAAGATGGGAGTTTTCGGATTTTGCATGGTTTTGCGTCAACTAACCAGTTCTAACTCTCGTCGAGCTGCTTCTGGTATTTGTTGCATGGGAGTAGATTCCACACAAACTGCTGCTTCGATTTCCGGTTACTCGTTGTCATCACAAGCTACCATATCTCATCAAAACAATCCTCAGCGTAACTTTGATGTTCTTGTGCTGGAGATTATTGGTGTGCTTGGAAAATGTTTCACTCAGTGTGCTGAAGTTAAAAGGATGTTATATTCCAGGTAAGGAAGATTATTTATAAGATTTATTTAGTTTGTTACATTGAATATGTTACGTTGATTGTGTATAATTTTAGCCTGACGAAAGCCGCAATGATCAACCCAAAAATTGTCCCTCACATCATGGATTTCATTGAATATCATTTCCGGGATTATTTTGATAACGAAAACCACATTTTGAACTTTAATGTGAACTTTGATAATGTCGTAAAAGAGCACAACTCTCAAATTCTGGTGATGGACGATCTCGGTCAATTGTTGATGTTTATTGTGAAAAGTGTTGATCTTTGTCAAACACTGGAGTTGAATTTTGATTTGGAAGTTTATGTTAAAGTCTTGCTGAGATTGTTGAATGAGCTAGACACAATTACTTTGGAGGATCTTGGTGTCTTTGAAATAGCGGATGCAAGAGGAAATATTGTTGGTGCTCAGTTTTTGAATTGTTTGGAGGCTTTGGTGAGACCTTTTTTCAATATTATTTTTCAACTGCTGATTTTCCAATTTGTAATCGAAACAGATGGCCTACGGAATACTCCAATCCACCACGGAAAACGAATTTATCAAGAAGATTTTGAAACTATTCGATAAATATCAGACAATTCTCCTCCACTTCAAGAAACTCAACGAAGTTAAAAAAGCGAGCAAAAAGAAAGGAAAGAAGAAGAGTGACGATGGTGATCAGTCGAGCATTCAGCTGCCTAAAGTGAAGCTAGTTTTTAAAACAGAACGTATTTGGGACTTGAAGACCATAGAAACTTTACTGAGAGCTGTTTTTGAGTGAGTTGATGTCTGATTTCAAATTAAATGACCTCTTCTATAATTTCATTTTAGTCCAAACAATTTCGTTAACGGTGATCCAAGTGAGTTAACTACAATGCGTAGCAATCGTGACTTCATCGTTTTTCTCCTCGAATCAACTTTGGACTGCGTTGATCGAGTCCGCAATGCTCCTGCTTATGAGCATATCAAATACAGCAAGTCCACGTACCAATCCTTTGCTCAGGCTTCGAAAACACTTTTTGATAGATGTGTGAGTCATTTGGATATTCTATTTGATGACTACAGTGACGATACGGCTACATTGGTTGCTGACATTTTCAAGCATGTTCTGGAAACTGCTCATCTAGTGTTTGGCCATAAACTGCAGGATTTCTTTAAGATCTTGAGTAATTATTCAATGATTATTTTCTTTAAAAAGATTCTAATGCTTATATTCTTTTAGCCTCTAAAGACGTCCCTCTGGTCGCAAACCTCTTTGAAGTTGCTTCAAAACTACAAACATTCATCGACCTCGCCACCGATCCTGAGCAAGATTTTAACTCGGACGATATTTCAACTGATAAAATCCTCATCAGCTGTTTCTCATGTTTAGAAATTCTCTACGATCAAATGGACAGCAATAAATCATACGCCAATAACTCTTTAACTTGGCTCCATGAATTCTGCCAGAAAAGAACTTTGGACCACAAGAATATGTCGTTCATCAACAGAATTCTTTTCAAGCAAATTTTGCGTTTGAGAGGCGGAGAAGATTTTTTCATGGACTTGGCAGTGATGATATCTGAGCATTATGAGGCGGTCGAAGAAGACGTGGAAGATTTGCCAGAGCTGGCTGCTGGAAAGTTGGTGTCGATTACATCAGAAACTCTTGAACCAACATTGGAATACTTTTTTGTATTCTTAAAGAAAATGCTGGATGAAGTTGAGTTTTTCATTTTAAGACTTAACAGCTTGAATGCTAAATCGAAGATTCCGGGGAATAATCCACAAGATTGTAAGTCATATAAATTTTTTCAAAGATTCTTAATTATTAAATAATTTTCTAGACGAAACAAACTTCCGAAATGCTGAACGAACAATCTGCGCCCGCCTGATCAAAATATCAGAAATCTTGTACATTCTTCTGAACACTCGAATTCCGATTAATCATCTCATGGATCATTTCGTTAAAACTGTCACCTGTTACTACATTTGCTTGGCCAATATGATTCGTCATGTGGTTGCTCGACAGCAAGGAGCAACTTCTGTGATTAACTTGAATCCCATTAGGTTGGATGAGTTGTGTAGAGGAACGAAGAAGGTGGCACAAAGAGTTTACAATTTGATTAATTATATAGATACGAATATTCAGTTGAGTATTTCGGATGCTAGATCTGCTGGAGCTACAAGAAAAAGAACCAGAAAAGCTGAAAATTTGGTATAAAATTGTTTATAAGAGTTTTGTTGAAAAATAAACAAAAGATAATTTCCCTTTTTCCAGGCTGACAAACAAAAAATCCTCCGAGACACCAAGAATCTCCCAAAGCTGATTGGAAGTATTGAAACCTTCAACAAATGGGTGATGGTAATGGACAAGAAGACAAAGTCAAGTCTTACAAAATTTCTTCATGATGGAGAAGTCAGAGATTTTCGTATTCAATCAAAGAACTTGCGAGAAGCCATCAATCATGAAATGAATGAATCGCAGGCTATGCCAGTCGACGAAGACAACTTGGAAGATGATATTCCAGATTTGGATGATGAGGAGACGAGAGATAGTACAAGAAAAGGAAGCGACAGTGAAGAGTCAAGGCAAGAGCCGAATTTATCGGATTCAGATTCAGAAGATGAGAGGAGTACGCCAGAATCTTCGATACATGAAGTTCCACATAAGCAATTTTCGATGCAGCAGTTCAAGGAGAATGTAGCAGCAATAAGCAAAGGACCAAGGATTTCATTGGTTAAAAATAAGCCAGGACCAGCTAAAAAGCGAAAACAGTAGTTTCCGCAGGTTTAGAGTTTTTTCTTTATTTTCTTGGAATCAATAAGTAAAAAGTATTTAAATAGATTTTAAGCAAATTATGTAGTCTTGTGAACGTCAGTAACATTATTCAAATAAGAATTATGGTTTCAAGTTTTTGAAGAATGCAAAAATAAACGTTTTTGGTAGAATTTAAAACTAAAAACCGTTATTGATATTTTGAAAAATTGAGCTATTTTCTGGGACCGAAATTAGATGAGCAATGGGTGAGCAGTTTTTTGGAGGTATATTTTGAGGAAATTCTGGTCACTTTTGGTTAGTAGCATAATTAAAAAAGACTAAACTAAGATCGGTTTTTGGATACATTAGAATAATTTTTTTTTTACATTTCCTATTGAGGATGACCATTTTTCAGTAGCGGATTAAAAATCTTTCATATTTTTGAATTGATACATATATGTAAATTTATCAATTTTGTCCAATTTTCCATGCAAAATT
Organism: Parochlus steinenii; assembly: GCA_038502155.1. Classification (NCBI taxonomy): domain Eukaryota; kingdom Metazoa; phylum Arthropoda; class Insecta; order Diptera; family Chironomidae; genus Parochlus; species Parochlus steinenii. Next base: position 4,719,413 of record JAXCIN010000052.1, on the reverse strand, counting down.
TCCAAAATTCAGATACTTGAAATTTATCAATAGGCAATTCTTTCTCCTTTACTAATTTATTTCCAGAAAACAAATTCACAGTCCGAAAATATTTAAATTCAAAAACCAGTTCAAAGACCTCATCAAATAAAAGTTAGTCTATTTACCTGCATCTCATATGAGTTGAAAACCCCCCACTCTCTGTGAGCAAAAGTTTTTCAGTGAGCAATCAGAGTGCTTGGTTCTTCGTTATTATTATTAGTGGGAAATCTAATAAAACAGTGTTATTGTGTGTTTTAGATAAGTGTGTTTTAAGCATTAACGATGGATCTACAGAAGCTGAAGGTTGTGGAGTTGAGAGCTGAACTCCAAGCTCGAGATCTTGATACGAAAGGTTGGCACAGTTTAGTTGGCGGGAGCGAATTTTTTAATAAATTATTGTTATTTTGGCATTTCTAGGCGTCAAAGCGACGTTAATTGACCGTCTGAAGGAAGCATTGGATGAAGAGGCAAAAAAGAATGGTAAGTTCAGTGGTTCTAAAGTGTTTTAAAGGCCGTGGCCTAGTTTGAAAAAGTTACCGAGACAATTTTTAGCAATGGAGACCATTTTTTCATTTTTTGTGAGGAAATTTTCGAGTTATTTTGAGGCTTTTCTTAAGTAAAAGAATATTACATGAAGTGGAGTGGAAATGAATTGGTGTAAAAATAAGTGGGAAACGATTCATTAAGTGGCTGATTAATGAAATAATCGATTTCGGCGTCTGACGTCTTGTTTTAGTTCCAAACGCCACCGCTTCGATTTTCGCTATTTTTTTTTTGAGCCGGTTGATTAATGGATTTTCAATCAAATAATCGGATTAGCTTTCAAGAACATTAGATTAAACTTATGAATCATTTCTGTAGTACAAATATCCTTTCACCTATCTATCCTTCTTGCATTACAATAAGTTCAAAACAAACGTATACATCCTTTAAATCAATCAATTTTAAGGTTAATTAAAGAAACAAGTCCATAACATTTACGGATTTGAGACAAAAATATTATATTTACCCTAGATTTCTTAAACATTTCTATATAATCATATAATTGCTAGCTTCAGAAATTTATAAATATTTAATTTACTAATTTATTAAAATTATTACAAATATTTATCAAATATTAGTAATTTTGTATTCAGTTTTAAGTTAAATATAAAACTAAAGCCGTTTTTAAAACAAAAACAGTGGATGAACACAATAAATTTAATTTTTTTTTTTTTTCAAGTGTTTTTATTTGTGCCTCAAAATCAACTGTGAGGAACTTTCGTAACTTTAGAATATCAGCTGGTCTTACAGGTTTTTAAAATGAAAAAAAGTTAATATATATGGAAGCTAACACATTTGCAATGTGATTTACTTAATTATTAATCCGTTCAATCGATTTACTTACTAAAAATCGCTTCAATACTAGTAAACAAAAATTTTTCCAACCCTTTATCCAATTTTTTTGCAACAAATACTAATTTAAATTCATCAGGTGGAGAAACTTTCACACCACTTGCTACTGAAAGTGCTCCTGTTCTGCATTCCGAGCCGGTTACCACACCGGACACGCCGTCGCGCAGAAGGAGATCTTCGAGATCTAAAACAAAGTCTCCCTCGCCAACACGTGCACTAAAAATGGAGCCACCTGTATTGGCACCAGTCAGTGAGGAAGTGGGTGATTCTTTAGAGCCAGAGTTGCTAGAGGGTGACGAAGAGATGCCGGCTGATAAAGGTGACAACGACATCGATGAAGATGCTTTGCTCTCTGAAGAACCGGCGAAAGAAATGGAAGTTGATGGAGCTAAGCAGGAGGTAAGAAGAGCTGGTATTTTAAGATGAACTACTTTGTGTTGCGTATTTACACAAGATTATTCAAGTCTTGTTTGTTTTGGAGAGTTTTCTTCTTATTCTTGTTGTTTTTCTTGAAATCAATGAATCTGATCTTTGAATTATATTGTTCTTCTATGAATTTAATGTATGTTTTATGTTTGATATATCAAAGCTTATTAATTTAATCAATTTTAGGAAAAACCCGCTGACGAATCCAAAAAATCAGAAGATAATGGTGAGCCGAAAGAAGGTGATGACGAGCGGCGTGGAAAGAAAAGATCGCGTTCGCCATCAAACACCAAGCAAATTGCACCAAAGAAGAGATATAGTGCTCCTAACATCGATGACTTTGTAAACGACGAAGATGAACCAGAACTTGACGAAAGCCTCATTCAGCTGTCTTGGTGTGAGTATTAAATTGTGGTTATTTCAATGAATTTTCTAAAATCTTCAAGAAATCTCAAGAAAATCTCATTATTAAAAATTTATTCCTCCTTTAGTCGACTCTGACCTCAACTTGAAGATCAACCGAGATGGTTTCAACAGCGCCAGCTCAATGTCTGAGAGCGGCCTTGCTTTAGTTTGGGCTGGAGCTCGTGCCAACTATGGAGTAAAAGCTAACGGCAAATATTTCTACGAAGTACAACTCACTTCCTCTAACAACTCGATCCACTATCCTAACGAGAAACGTTTGCATGAGTTCCGTTGTGGATGGTCTACTGAAGATACTAGTTTGCAGTTGGGTGAGAGTTTATTGTCCTATGGTTTGGATAACAGCGGAAAAAAGTGCACTAACTGTGTATTCACTGACTATGCCGCTAAATTTGGTTCAGATGATGTTATTGGTGTGCATTTGGTAAGAAAGATTTAAAAGATTTCATAAAAATCAGTATAATTTACACTTTTAATATTTTAGGACTTGAACGACGAAATGTGCTCGATTCAGTTCACTGTTAACGGAAAGGATGGAGGAAAAGCTTTTGAGTTTGAAAAAAGTGAATTGAACGACAAAGCTTTGTTCCCACATTTGGCTACAAAGAACTTTGGCTACAAGGTCAACTTTGGAAAAGCTGCTGAGAACTTCTGGGTTAAACGCCGTGGAACTGTCAAGGTAAGAACTTGATATTTAAGTATTGTAATGTAGAGTAATCTAATCTTATTAAATTGCAGGTTCAAGAGCTCAAGCGCCGTCGTGATGAGCTGGAGAAGAAAAAGAAGGATCAAGAGAAATTGAAGCTCAAGCGTGCTGATCAAAAAGTTAAAGCTGAAGCTAAGCGTGTTGAGGCCGAAGCTAAAGCTGTAGAAGATGCTGCTAAAGCTGTAGAAGATGCTGCTAAAGCGGTTGATGATGCTGCTAAAGCTCTAGAGGTGGCTGCAACGGCTGAAGCTGATCCACCAACAGATCCAGAAGCTCCCAAAGAAGAAACAACAGAAGATATAACTGAGAAACCAGAAGAAGTTCCAGCAGAATCTTTAAACGGGGAGGAAGCAAAGCCTGCTGAAGAAAAGGTAGAAGAACCCGAGCCAGTTTACGAAGTTTTTGCCGAAGAAATCACTGAAGAAGAAATTGAGGCCGATACCCCACAAATCCATCAATTGCCCGAATTCCAGTTTGTTTCGCTCTTTGAAATCTCAGAGTTAGTTCGTGGACCACAGCGCCCAGAACTCCGCAAGGATTGCGAGGTGATTCTTCTGATTGGTTTGCCAGGAGCTGGAAAGTCTCACTGGGCTGTTGAGAGATCCAAGGCTCAACCAGAGAAACGTTACAACGTTTTGGGAACAAAATTCCTGCTCGAAAAGATGAAATTGCAGGGAGAAGCGCGCAAGCCGAGCAACAGTGGACGCTGGGAGAAGCTCATTGAGCTTTGCAACCGAGCATTGCTTGTGTTGACAGATATTGCTTGCAAGAGACGCAGGAACTACATTTTAGATCAACCTCATGTTTACACTTCAGCTCAAAGACGCAAGATGCGAGTTTTCGGGGATTTCGTGCGAATCGCAATGATTATTGTTCCAGATGAAGAGGAATACAAAAAACGATTTGATTTGAGACTCAAAGTGGAAGGCAAAGATATACCAGAATCAGCAGTTAGTGAGATGAAGAGCAACTTTTCGTTGCCCGAAATGGAATATTTGTGGTTCAGCGAGATTCAATACAGCGACTTGGATGGTGAAAAAGCTAAAGCGGAAGTTGTTAAAGAAAATGAAAAAGGAAAGAAGGCCGCCCATCGCGGAAGAGGTGATTTCAACAGGTAATTAATTCTAAAATTTTCAGTATAAATAAAATTCTAAAAAATCGGAAAAGCTGAAGCTTTAGCAGGCACTTCGGCAACATAATACCTATGTTTAATTAGAATGATTCATGTGAATAAAGCAATAAAATTCTAGGAAATTCAAAAATATGTAACCAAAAAAGAAATATCCGATCAGAGCGCCGAGCGGGAATATTGTGCATTATTACTTATAATTCTGTTAAATCAAATTTTACCACTTTCTGATCGACTTGAGTTGGTAGTTTCTTAACAAAAAACACGTAAAACTTGATTTCATATAAAATTCAAAAAAAAAATATGTATTTTTTCCAACAGTTTTTTAGATTTTTGTAAAAACACAAAAAATATCAAATTTTTGCATGGCAGCTACTTGAAGGAAATGCTTGATCCCAAAAATCGTTCTTTCAGACCTGCGTGTGGTCTAAAAAAGCTTATTCCGAAGATATGAAATTAATCGGTTTGGTGCAGTCTGAGAAACCGTTCACCAGAGTTGAGAATTTTGGATTTTTAAATCATGACAACTTGTTCATGGTACAATATTTCCACAAAATATTCTGGATTCGATCATTTTGAGACAAATACAATGTTTTTGCATATTCAGATGTTTGAAAATATTCTCAGGAAAAAAAAAAAATTATATGGAAAAATGGTAGTTTGCACTACAGGTACTAGATGGCGCTGTCGAATTTTCTTGAATTAGCAAACGCGACCGTCTTATGGTTAAAAAAAGCTTATTCTGAAATTTTGAGACCAATCGGTCGAATGGGTTCAAAGATTACGAATACAGAAGGTAAAAAAAAAAAAAATTTATAAGCATGACAACTTGGTCATGGAACAAAATTTTCAAAATACCTTCAGGAATTGATCATTTTGGGTCAAATACACAGTTTTTGCATATTCAGATGTTTCAATATATTCTCAGGAAAAAAAAGATTTTGTATGGGAAAATGTTAGTTTGCACTACAGGTACTAGATGGCGCTGTCGAATATTCTTGAATTAGCAAACGCGACCGTCTCATAGTTAAAAAAAGCTTATTCTGAAATTTTGAGACCAATCGGTCGGATGGGTTCAAAGATTACGAATACAGAAGGTACAAAAAAAAAAAAATTTATAACCATGACAACTTGGTCATGGAACAAAATTTTCAAAAAACCTTCAGGAATTGATCATTTTGGGTCAAATACAAGGTTTTTGCATATTCAGATGTTTCAATATATTCTCAGGAAAAAAAAGATTTTGTATGGGAAAATGGTTGTTTGCACTACAGGTACTAGATGGCGCTGTCAGATCGAGCCCAAAAATAGGAGACTTTTGCACTGGAAAAATAAAAGTCTTAAGTCCTGAGTTTCAGCAGAATCAATGCATCGGTTTAATAGTTACAGAGGCCACACCATGAAAAAAGAAGTCAAAACCACGGACTGACATTTCGCAAGGACTCAAAATTTCGGGTTCTAGACCAAAATTTTTTTTGTTTTAGGCAAAAATAAGAAAAAAAAAAAAAAAAAAAGTTTGGATGAAACCAAGACTTCACAACTTTTTGTTGCCGAAGTAAAAAAAAAAAAAGTTTGGATGAAACCAAGACTTCACAACTTTTTGTTGCCGAAGTAAAAATGATTTTTAAATAATTCTAGGGGCGGACCAGGAAGGCCAGACTTTAATCGTCGCCCAGATGCAAGATCTCGATGGGGTCCTGGTGGCAATGATTTTAACCGTCGTCCACCTGGTGATCGTTGGATGCCACCAGGTGGTCCAAGAATGCCACATGGTCCACCAGGTGGATTCAGACATCATGGAGGAGGAGATCGACGAGGTGGTTGGGGACAAGATAACTGGTCCAATAACCGTGGAGGACAAAATCGTGGAGGTTATGGAGGAGCTCCTCCACCAAGGCCTGGTAAGCTTCATTTAAATTTATTGCATCTTTTTAAAGTTCTAACAATTTCAAAAAAATTGTAGGTCGTAAGCCTGGCGATAACAACCGAGACGCTCGTCCCAACAATGATCGACGAAATGATCGTTCAGACAACAATCGTGGTGGAAACTCTAGGCCAGCAGCTGGCGGAAATACAAAGAGTGTAGGACGAGGAGGCACATCAGCAGGAAATGGTAAATTTGATCAAAGACGCGAGGGGGGTGGAGGACGAAATTATGGAGGAAACAGTGGCTCATGGAACAATTATGGAGGAGGAAATAGTGAGTAGTCTTTTATCCAAGATAACTTAGTGCAATTTACTCAAACAAAAAATATTTACTAGATTACAACAATCAGTGGCAACAAGGAGGTGGAAATAACTGGAACTCAAACTCAGCCACTGGCACTGATGCGAACTATAATGGCGCTAGCAGTGGTGACGCAAACCAACAATGGTTTAATTATTATCAGGTATTTGATTGATTTTAATTTAAATTTTAAAAATTTATTAACGATGCTTTAACTATTTTAGCAACAGCAAATTGGTGGTTCTGGTTGGCCTCAACAACAACAGCCTGCCCAACAGCAGCAAAATTGGTATACGGATCAGAATTACGGCGGTGCGTACTCCTCACAGACTTTTGACGCCCAGTCCAAGCAATAAAGTCGCCTCAGCTGACAACTGTAATTAAACTCTTTCTAATATACAACTTTATTATTAGTACAAACAAAATCCATTAAGTTAGAATTGATAAGCGGAACCAACATTGTGTGAGAAAGGTCAGAAGAATTAAATCCCAGAAAATCGTCGGTTTAGTGCTATTATCAGTTTGAGGTTGGAAATTTGTATTTGAAGCGGGAATTAGTTTAATATTTGACACACTGATAACTATAAGAGTATAAAGGGCCTGGTAATATTTATTTAGTGCATAAATAATACTAAATAATTTTACTTTTGTATTTAAGTACCCACTTATTCTCAGTGTAGTTATATTGAGATTATAATATTTTCGTTGAATTTTAAACAAGTTGTTGTAAACCAAAATTTTCTAATATTTTAGAATTTTACAAATTGTCACATAAATTAAAGCAAAATATCATAGGAATTGCAGTGAAAAGCACAAAACCTAAATTAGCACTCAACCGACTACTTTCATAAAAAAACCTTTAATTTAGTTTTTAGCAGCTTTATCACCGATTTTCAAAGATTTGCCCCATTGAATTATGTCCAAAGGCATGAGGAAAATAATTTTTAAAAGTTAACTTAAAATTGCAGTTTTGCCACGTTTTAAGTTGCGATTTAAGGGCATAAAATACTTTTAAACGATTTAGCATAAATCACTAATTAGAATGACTAACATAATTAATTATTTAATTGACAATTGGAGTTTTAGCTGGCGCCATGTTGCGTGCTCAGAGTTTTTTTGAGGATAGTTTTATTGTCTTAAACGAGGTAGTTATGAGAGGTGACGATTTAAAAACACAAACATTTTTAATTGAAAAGAAAATTTTCTGGAGTTTTACTAACACATTCAAACAAAATTTTAAAACGGATGTGTTGGTATTCTCTTGATGGTGTTGATGCGTCGTCACCTCTGATAAACTACCTTGATCCCACATTTATTTTCCACTGCATCAAAAACTATGTTTATTGCAAGATGTTTCACATTTTGATCGAAATATTCTAATAGGACTTATTTTAGTTCAGAACACCACCAGCATTATTATGGAAATTAATGTTTAATACATATATTATAATATATTAAATAAATTTAAAACATTTGTGAAACAAAAATTAAAAAAAAAACACATAAAATTGAATAAAGATCCATTTTATTTAAGGAAAATATTGTTTTATTTGTTGCCTCCTATCCTTGATATTGGTTACTATTGTATGTAAAATATAATAAATTTTAAAAGTCATTGAACTCTTAAATTAGAAAGAAATTTGACTTGGTAATTAGCATATTTCTTAGCATAAGTCCACGTGTAAGTATGCGAACAAGTAGAAATGGCTCATTTTTCACGAAACTGCTCATTTATTATACAGCACTTGCTTCATGCTGTTGGATTGTTCAAAGAACATTCAAACATTTTTTGAATCCGCGATAGCGATAATATTATTAATTTCATGAATCATCATTTTATCATTGTCTATATGGAAAGAATATCGGAAGAGTTATTTTTGTTAGTTGAATAAAAAACATTCAAAAGTTCTAAACAATAATTTATTGTTCCTTATCAGTACGTAAGAGAATAGTAATTTATGCTTAAGATAGTGATGATTCGAGATTTTTGAACCAAAAAAGTAAAAACCATTTATTCGAACCACGAAACCTAATTTTTTATGAAAATTTAGTCAAAAAACGAAAGTTCAAAAAATTATATTATCCATGAACCTAGGTTCATGAATACCAATACTTTGAAAATTTAATTTATCAAGGTTTGGACCCAAAAAACAAAAATGCGACCCACGGAACTTAATAGTTTAAAATTTTTTTTGGCAAAGTGTTACAATTCTTTTTTACAAAGCATTTTTCTATCAGATGTGAATAAGGCTTCAATAATCAATTTCCGGATAAATTCTAGATTCACTATATTTAATGGAAATTTCTCACCAGTAATTTCTCAACACAAACATTATTAACCACTCACAGTGGATCAATCTTTGATGTCACTGTTCCTCCCTTACTCAATATATTATAGCTTATGATAATGACTCATGTGTGCCCGTACACTAAACAGGAAATGTTTACCATAATAATATACAGATTGTCTGAACAAAGACGGATGTTGTACGTGTTTGCTGAAAAGTTCAGAATATACTGTCATTATAATGCATTTTATCAATTATTTATCACATCAGTCAGTTTATCACATCATATATGCAGTTCATACATCATAAGTAGACCTAAAGCACTCTTATTAGTTGAAGGACATCTGATACCACTATTACTTTGCATGGCTTTCCAAATATGTTGCTCCATATTCCTGAAATTTGAAGCTTTACGTTTGATGTATCTGCCATATATTAACAGAGAATTAAAATTGCATATTTGTTTTCATATCTATTGAATGGCACTTTGAAGAAGGATGAAAAGTGAAATATTATGGATGCATTTTGCTGCTGTAATGCACCTATCTTCCAATAGATAAAGTTAAATTTCTGTATGTACATATTTATGTTGATATTCAAAAAAGCAAGGATAGAAGAGAAGCCTTTTAGAAAGTTGAACAACAAAAATGGCTCCGATTACTTTAATGGGATTTGAAAAATTATGAAAAGAAGCTTAAGATGTAAGCTTTGAGGCTGCTAGTCAGTAAAGTATCAATTTTTGAGGGTCTAGAAGAGAAGTCATTAGTCATACAACTTTTTTCAACACATGTCATCAAAGTCCTCAACAATACTATTTTATTATCGTTCGAACTTCATCAACATGGCTTCTCTAGTTACTCCTTCAAAAGAGGCAAAAGCTCGTCAAAAATAGCTCCAACATATATTTAAGAGGTTATCAAATTCACACTGTGATGGAAGCCTCTTCAAACAATTTTGCTTTTGCCAAAAGGGAGCAACACCTGGTGTATCCTCAAAAGGATTTAATTTGTTTGAGATTATAAAACTCAGTCGGTTCTTCAGCAAAATTTTAACGACTAATAAAATGCAGCCACCTTCTCAAGTCGGGGAGCTGTAAAATTGGGTGTTGAAATGTTGATAAATTTGAGGTGGTAACATTATTTAATAAACTTGTATATATTTGCCTTTTGATATCAAATTAGCTGCTTTTGCCCTTTTGTGTGCCGGAATGGCAAAGTTTGCGTCCTTTAATGTTTCCAATGTTTTAGTCCTGTAACTTACGGCGTTTATCTTTAAAACTGTAAATTTTCGCCTGAAAAGTTCGTCTTGTAAGTTTATTTGGATTTCTTGAAGAAGTTGGCGGAACTTTGTTCGCAACAGGACTGAACTTGGGATTTTCCTGATGACACTCTTTTATTATTGAAAACTCCGTGCCTGTTACTAGTGTATCATAATTCATCAGCAAAGTTAGTGGAAATTTGCTTTTTGTCCCTGCAAATATTTTCCTGGTTGAAATAAAGTTTAAAGTCTAAAGTTCAGGAATGTGTAAAATGTGTATTATTTGGAACCAAAACTATGGCAAACAAATAAAACTATTTATAATTATAAGCTCTTCGTCCTTTGTTCCTGAATTCTTAATTTTGGTTCGGTTAGTCATGGCTCTGTCATTTGTTGAACATTTTCAGGATTTAATGACAATTTTAATCCTATTTTTTCGTCTATGTGTAATTAAAGTTCTTTTTTATCCAATCTACTTTGCATGAGCATTCCAAACAGTTTTTAATTGAATTACATGTTTTCACTCTGTAGATTTTAACTTTAATGCAATCAGTAGATTAAATACCATTTCAAACTTATAATATGCTTTATTCATCTTAATAAAGTGAAAATTTTCAAAGAAAATTATAAGATCCTACCAAATCCACAAGAGATCCGTCTTAAAATAAAGCTCAAGAAAAAACCACAGATTCTACTATTTCGCAAATTTGCAGCGTAATATAAAAGAATTAAAATCATAAATTTTGCACACCAAGTAAGAAAAATCTTGCCAAATTTCCGTTTAATCCTGATTACAATCAACTCAAGAATATAATAACTCAAATGAAAAGACAAACTTGCATTCCTCAGACAAAGAACAATTGCTAACATTGGTAGCATACACTTTCATTCATATTATTTTAATGACTGTCTAGTCACGACAATGCGATAAAGGCTTTCAAACACATGCAGTCAATATTCAAAATGCTCATTTCATGCTCTTTGTAGCGTTCATTTGCTGGCAGAACTATTTAGCTCGCTAAGCTTTAAATACACTTTCAAAGGGTTGCGCTTTAAAGATATTAATTTTCCCTTCAAAAGAATTGATTATTTGTTTTTCAAAGATTTCCGATCTTTTTGCAAACATTTGCTGTATTGAAACTTGTGATTGTTCATTGCCAAGGAAGTTTAAAAAACTTTCCTAACGATAGCATGTTTGTTTACAATTTAGGCTTGAAAGCTTGGAAGGCGACACAGTTATTCAAGGAAATTATAAATTTGAAAATTAGATTCTTCATAGATGATTTAATGGTATTTTCATCTATTTTAGTTAAACGATTGTTTCTTAAGTGCCTAGAGTTTCTTTAATCTAAAAATTAAAGTTTCCGGGGTCGTGTTTTTAATTTTTCTCCAAATTTTTAACCTTTAAAAACAACTTTAATTTTCAAATTTTATGTTTGTCTTCATCATAGAGTGTTTTCTTTATTTTTACTCATTTGCTATTCAATTGGTTTAACAATTTTAATTTGTCTAAAAATTCTTTGCTAAAGATCAAATTTGGAGCTTTTTAAAACCGATTTTAATTTCAAGCTTCACAAAATTAATAAAATCCATAAATTGTGTTAAACTCCACAAATTCATCTCAATTAAGGGTTTCTTGTTAAAAGGGAAAACCTGATCCCCGTTAAATCGCTAAATCTTCTATCGCAATCAAATTATGAAAAATGATTGAATCAATTCCATCTTGAGCGTTTCTCGCACCTTCGCCTATTAGATTTTGCCGCTTAGTCCGCAAAAGATAAATCAATCAATATATAAATTTCTATTAGACGGTGAGGGAGGAATAATGATATTTTTTTGAAGCGTTTAGATGTTTTGATATGGAAAAAATGTTGAAAAGAAAAACAATTTATAAGTTTTTCTTTGTATACGTTTTTTGTCTCTAAAATGTTTAAAAAAATTAACATAAGTTTCCCCCCTTAATTGATGATAAATTTGCGTAGACGAGCGAACGAAATTAAACACGATTATGATTAATTGTCGAAAGCTGAACAGATGGCAGTCGATAGATTTTCTGCAAGCAAACTTTTCCATCCTGACTTCCCTTTTCCTGCGTTTTAATAGGTGGCTCAAGGTTTGCGAGGTATCGGCGAGGTATTGAAAGCATCGAAGGTAATTGTATGGAAACAATCAATAATAATTTATATTTTGATTGCTTTCGTTTATACGCTTATTCTCGCATAATTGTCGAGATTTGACGGTGAATAAATTTGTAATCTTTGCTAACTCAGTTTGCTGCTGTGCTTGCTGGAATATTTTAAATGCTTTGAAATTATCAGAAATGTTTGAATAACGTTATCATAAGCTTCTTGTGGAAGTATGAGAGCTTTTTCATGGTTGTGTGATGAAGCTAGAAATGTCTGGTTTCACTGAAAAACATTTTTACTCTTATGCAAATGATGATGTTGACCAAGCATGTATTAATTCAAGGATGTATATTTTTTAGTACTTTTACAATTTGTTTAACATAAACAAAAAGATTTATTCATTAAAGTAGAGATAATACTGCTTTAGATTACTGGAATATTAATTAAAAAGCTTCTATTTTAATTGCTTACTTTCTGAAAAATATTCCTTGAATAATTCAGAAATGTATTAAAAGCTTAATATTAATTCTGATAAGAAATCAAAAGCTCCTTCATTAAAAAGCGCGCATGGGAAAAATGGCCAGTAGAAATAGAATAAAATATATCTTTGCATATAAATTTAAAAACTCTGTTTTTCACGAGTTTTTCATGTTCTAGTTTGATAGTCTGGCCTCTATAGGTGGCTGTTGTTGCTCATAAAGTTTTATTTACACTTGTCAAATGCACAAATAAAAATGTGAGAATAAATTTTCCGGCACAATTCTGGTACAAAATTCAGTGAAATTCAGACGCAAAATTAAATTTATTTTTATCAGAATCGGTCAACAGCAAAAATACATTAAACACCATGAAAGTGCTACGAATCTCTAGAACATCCCATGAAAGAATAAATGGGATTTGAAATTAAAGTTTTGCGGGGGATTGTTTGCGAATGAGTGGAGAATTGGATCGAAAAACGTATAGAATATGGCAGAATTGGGAAATTTGAAATTACTGATAGTTTGAGACAATGGCTTTCGGGCATTTTAATTGTAAATTGTTGAATCTCTTAAAGGATTTCCTCGAATTTTCTTGTTTGTTTATTAGACTGATATGAGAGACTTTAATCTCTCCAAAATAGCACGGTTGAAAATATTTCATATCATTCTACATTTTCCGAACAGAACTAACTAAATTCAACCTAAATTCAAGTTTGTTATGAGATTATTTTTTGACCTTATAATTAAAAATATAAATACCTAACATTTATTTTTTTGAAGAGTGTCTTTGTTTGAAGATGCGATCTACCAAAGCACAAACCCCAGAATTAGAATTCTTCGCTAACAAATTATCAAACATTTATTTATCAGTAGACCAACAGAACTATAGAAACAAAATGCAGCTAGAATCATTGTGGGATTTTCAATGTTTTCCCAGTATTTACATTATTCTCGTTTTCAAATATTAATGCCTTGCAATTCCGAACGAATAACATAAATCAAGAATAATTAAAAGCTAACAAGAAATGGAGGAGGTTAGCCGGAAGACCAGAATTACCATAAATTGTTATATTAATTTGAAAATGATGTAATAAAACACACATGCAAAAGTTCTATTTTCTCAAAATGTAAAATATTTGAGAATTTGAAAATTTTAATATAATTGGAACATCGATTCTTTATCAATAATAAATATTTCATTTTGACGCCACCATAAATTCCACTAAAAATTCATAAACACGCTCGGATATTTTAAAAATGAGTGCACTTCATTAATAACTTTATCCCAAATCTGTATAGATTCTCGCTATAGCTTTTGCAGTTTTCAGTTCATCAATCTCTCAATTTACACAATTTCTTCCAATTTATTGCAATTTATCTTCTCATGAGCTTGTGAGTTTTGGAGTTTGACAAGACTTCAAGAAAAACCCGTCTAGAGATTTCTCAGTTCTAAAATCAAGCATAAATCTAAATCGATGTTTCGCCATTTCAGCCAATTTTGCAAGCTTTGCCCGTTTACGCTGAGTTTTGCACTATTAATCTTCTTCTTTCGCATAATCCATAATCAGACAAAACATAAATGAAATATTAAGCAAACAGAAATCTATTTTGTTTTATGATATATATTATGTATTATTGAGTATTAACAGCGGAAAAGCAGTAAATAAAAGAGTTTATACTCGCTTTTTCATACAACATGTGAAATATTCATTGATAATGAAATATTTGAGCAGAGACGTGGACTGGATTACTCCAGCAATAATATTAATGGATACATTAAAATAATCTGAATATTTTAGATGCTCATAAATATTAAAAATTAATATTTTAAGCAAAATTTCATAATGATCAATTTTATTTCAAAATTATTTGGTCTCCGTCTTTATCCCTGATTCTCATTTCCTCATACAAATTTATCCAATTTCATTGTGAATTTCCGCAAAAACTCTTGACAGAATATAGATTCGTAAAATGTATTCGATAAAATATTCATTGAATTTAATAAAAAAAACTTTATCCATTTAATATTATTTTAACGGTTAAAATAATATCGCTGGCTAGGCAGTTTTTTACTGCTCGTAAAAGCTTAATTTTTCACCCTAAAAGTACTAACCAATCGCATAATTTCTCTTTACAACTTTCACAATGTTTAAATACTGAATACCTTTAAAAAGTCTCTAAAAATTTCAAAACTTGAATTAAAAATTTCATGTCCTAAAATTAGATCAAAAACAACCAAAGGACTGTAAAGTACACCCCGAAATTTTTGAACTGATGATAATCTCAAAAAGCAACCATAAATTAACCATACTTTTTATTGATGCATGATGTGCAGGGCATTTTTAACGTCCGAAAGTCCCGCCAATATAAAACTCGTTAAAAGACTTGGGGTTATGCTAAATTCAAGCGTCTGCCCCAACAAAATGCAATAAAATCGAAATAAAAATGAAAATGTTGCTGCATAAGTGGCTTTGTGTACTTGTCGAAATTCATTAAATTAATGCTATCTATAAACACGCATTAAAAAGCGATCAAAAAAAGGCAGAACACGAAAGTTTATTTTTACTCATAATTATATTTATTAGCCTTTTATTTGGTTGTTTCCGTGTCGAACGAGATGCTGTTCAATGTTGCCTAGATTTTCAGGTTTGGGTGTTAGAACAATTTATTAAGATGAAAATTGTGGTTAAAATTTTGGCTGCCTGACTTTTTATTAGATTATTAAAAATGGTCAATGTCAATTTTTTGCCATACATAAGTTTTTAAGGATGTTTAACAAAATTCTATCAATGTATTACAAATTTATTGAATTATTTAACTAATTTTCAACGAGTTTCAACTTGCCTTGTAATCTTTGACCCACTCGTTCTTACTTTTCCCTTATTTATGACATTCGTATAACTTTTTTATTAAACCAATAGAAAATAAGTAAATGGTCTACAGATTACTGACAGCTAGCAAAAGTTAGTAAAAGCTCGCAAAAAAACATTTTTGTTTCAACGACTCAAAGAGTCAACTAAGTATACACATGAAAACATTATTTGCCCGTTAAATAGGAAATACTATAGGCCAACGCACTGTAGCCCACACTGAAAACACTGAACGGCACCTAAACACCTAAAAGAAATGTTTGTGATTTTTTATGGATGTGGCTTTTTTATTAGCGCACATTAAATCGCAAGAGCTGGCTGGATTTTCATACAGGAAATTTTTTGATGGAGGTGGTTTAGCAAATTGATTGGTTCGAAAGGGGTTTTAGATTTTTTGATTACATTCGATGAAAAATTTTCTGAGCGGATTAGGGACTTTTATGAAGCTTTTTAATCAAATGGAAGTTTAAGTCAAATTTTCCAATTTTGTTGTCAAAACTTCAAAATGCATATAATTTCAAAAATTTATTTTACTTTGCTCGTTTACATATGTTTACATTTATGAAATTGAAAATGATATAGTTTTAATTAAATGCATCATAACTTATCCAAAACATTAATTTCAAAAATTCATATTGAACTTAAATTCTTAGTTTATTCAGAAATCAATGCAATCAATTGAACAAAATAAATTCGTTCAAATAAGTTTGATGGAAATAAGATATTAAACCTCTTCTCTAATCAGATAATCCTTTATCGCAACTCAAAACGCAAATATTTCATTTAGAAGTTGAAAAAGAGTTGATCATAGTTTCTGCGATGACAAACACGATAAATTATTTCATCCCGACCAAACCAATAGAGAACCAAGAATATATACCAATAAAAGAATTTTTTCCTTGAAGCTTCGAAAATGTGGTTGTTTTTGTCATATATAAGAAATTTATTCGTAGAAATAAGAAATTCATCTTCGAACTAGGAATACTTGGAATACATTTAAATGTATTTATATTCTATGGAACTATTATATATGGATCTAAATAAACTAAATAAACTAAATAAACTAAAAATATATTGAGCAAACTGAATAAACCAACTTGAAAAAACTGAGTTTTATAGAAATTCAGAATTTTCTTAAATTTTCTTGAAATTCGTTTCAAACTAGCTTCGAACTGAAAAAGGCGAACAAGTTAGATGCTTCGATAACAGCTACGTAACGTCAACTACACAATTCCATCCAAAAATGTATGTTAGCAAGTATATGCTAATTTATGGGAAATATTTATCATTTTAAATTTTACAAATATCTATCGGAGCATAAAATATTATTTTACCAACAGCGAATCGAATATTCTAAAAAATTCGAAACCAAATATATATCAGCTAAAATATACAATATAAACAGTACAAACAGTATTAACTGTAAGTTCATAAAATATGAATGGCAATTGCTGAATAATTCGTGTATTTGTTTCGTGGTTTTGCTTTGGATTGACGAAAATGAAAGAAAAATGTTGTAAAATTTCCCGCAGAATACTCAAAAAGAATTTCAGACTTAAATATGACTCAAAAAATTTCAGCGGTGTAGATTTTTCTTCTTGATCCAAAAATTTGCCATAGTGTATTTCATTTTCTTCTCATCATGAGCTGTATTTTCCAGGATGAGCAAAATTCTCTCAAATCCCTCGCAAAACATTTTGAAAATATAAAAGCAAACGATAAAAGCAAAAATAGCGATTTCGTATTCAAAATGTGAGTGTCACTAAACCACAAAACACTCAACAAGTAACTTCATTTACTGAACGCTTTGCTACGTCTTTATCGGTGAAAGGTAAAAGCTCTCGAGACAAGACTACAACAAAACAAAAAAGACGGAACAAAAACTTTCACATATTGTCGAGAATTTGCAGGAAATTCGTAAGGAAGGAAAGAAGACTCTATGACAAGCTTATTTTGGTGTACGTAGAGCTTATGTTTACACTTTTTTGTACTTATTTATATGTGTCAGTCTGTCAAGCAGGAAGCACTTGCAAAATAAAGTTTTAGAGGCGTTCAAAGACTCTGAACTAAATGTTTGGTGGCTGAAGGCATTATACTCCTTGGAAAATACCTTATAATATCACCTTCTTTTCACAAAATGTTTTTTGTATTATAAGCCAAGAAGAAATAGTTAATAGTTTAATTCTTTCATTTTTGTAGATTATATATTTATGGTTATCTGGAATCAAACTCCCCAAACATCTTAAAAATCTGTGAAACCACAAAATCTCACGATAATCGATGGAAAACTGACAAAATCTTACTAAATTAAACTTAATTACAATTAAAGGTTGTAATTCCTTTAACCCTCAATTAGTAATTAACCTGGCACCATAATTAGCATCTAACATGTTAGCTATGTACGTTTCTCTTCGTTATTCAACGTTATTCAGCACACCATTGCCAACATTCGTTACATTCACGAAAAGCCTCTGAATACCGTCAAAATCATTCGCTCAGCGCGTTCACGATAAAACTTCATTTTAATTAAGTTGTGTAATTATGTCGTTTAATTAAAATTTAGGGGCTGGCAAGCTACATACGAGCGACTACATATCTGAGTAATTAAAAAATATACAACACATTTGCAAAAGTCGTATTTTGTTTTAATGTTTTTTTGCTACACACAACATATTTTTTTTTGCTTTTTGTACTTCCTTACCAACAAGTTTCAAGAGTAAACGCGCCAGTTTATATGCTTTTGAATCCTCATTTTTATGTCGCATTCATATATGATTCATTTTTGATGACGTAAATCCTTTCTAAGTAATTATTTTTTGTTGCTGTTGTGCTTTTTGCAAACTCGTGGAGTGGCTGTTGAAGGCAATTCTATGTGGAATTCTGAATTGTTTTTGAGAGAATTGTTCCTTTTATGCCCTAACACCCTTTTGCTTCTGGTGGTTTTGGTCCATTGTTGCATATTTGCATGTTAATGAATGAAATGCTGCTTTTTTCATTAGCATAGATTTTCAATACATTTGTTAATTACGGGTTTATGACTATGGAACTGATACAATTTCATCTTTTGATACATTTTTGTGTACCATATTTCAAAAATCCGTATATATTCCACTCATATCCAAAATATAATGTTTGGTTGTTGAAAAACTGTAGATATTTCATAAAGGAAACTGAATAATTGATACATTTGTAAATTATGTTAAAATGTTGAGAAGAAGCTTAAAGCCCCAGACACCGACAAAACCACACTATCATTAAAAGCGAACTTTAACATTCTCCAACATTCTATTGATTTTCCACAAAGAAAGTTCAAAGATCTCAATTAGGAATAATAAGGATCCTAAACTTACCGAGAATCTATTTGTGTGAGAAATAAGCTAGACGTATAGGATTTCTACAAGTCATTAGGCTAATCGATTTGATAGTGAGATCAAAATATGTACATCTTTAGTGAATAATTAAGAGATTTAACTAATTTCAAAATACCGTTCTTAAAATATGTATATAAGCTTATAGTTTAGTGGCTGTTCAATTTCAATGATCAATACATTTTCAAAATATTTATTTTTATATCAAAGCAGAAAATCAAATAAAACAAAAAATGCTAAAATTGAAATTTGATGAAAGTGTACATAAAAATTGTTGTCTCTTTTGAACTTTGTAATCAAATACTGAAACTGTTGAGCATATAAAAATTGAAACTCAAATCATTCCCAGAATTAAATCAAAAAACCTAACCAACCATTTTACATTAAAAAAAATATAAATCAAAAAATAAAAATGCAAACCAACTGCAACTGTCATTAAATATTTAAATTATACTAACTTTAATTGCGTTTTTTATATGGTTGTAATACGGTACTGCTTAATTAACAAAAAAGTATGTGAATAAAATATGGGAGCATTTTGACTGAACAACCAAATTAAATTAAAATGATTTACATATGGTGAGTTGATGTGCATTTATTAATTTGTTCATTTTTACCAGGATAATTTGTTTCAGTTTTAATTTTATTTTGTATATTTGGTGGAATCGGTCAAGATAAAATTAAAATTTTATTTTTATTTTTTCTGAATTACATTTAAATGAATTTGGCGTGATTTTGGTGTACTTTTAAATTCATGAAAATTAATTTTTTTATAAATTTTGTATTAAAAATTCCTTTAATTTTAATATTCCATAAGATTAAATAGTAGTCGGTTCTTCCTTCATTCCAAACAGTGATATTTTGTAATCAAGAAATGAAATTTTGGGTTGATAATGACTTGAAGAAGGCTCTGGATTCAAATTTTCGAACATAATTATGTGATAATTTTCAGCTTTTTTATATCTACCAAATATTCAGAAATTTAAATTGCTTCCTAATGCAAATAATATCGGCCTTCATTTATCCATCAAAAATCTGAAGAAACAGCAAGAAACCAACAATCATTCTATATAAAAAAGCTCTCTGCTGTTATACATTATATTAAAATGAAATCAGTGAGTCATAAAAATGATGCAATTTAAGAAATTGCAAAATTGTTCTTGCTACAGGCGAAAAACTCTCAGTACTGTCTTAGATATTCTTTGGACAATATATCTTAATTTCTTCTCGTTTATACTTTTTGGCGATTATTCTGCTGAATGTAATTTAAAGATGACGTTCTTTGTTACATTTTTTATTCAACAGCAAGCACCAGTTTGGTCATTATACTGTATGGTATTTAAATCAACAAGAATTAAATATAAAATATAATATCAAAGCATTTTTTGATTTTTAAAGTTCATTAACATAATTTTATTTATTTTACAGTGGCAATTTTTAATATCAACGACAAAAAAAGTAATTAAGCACAAAATGCAAATAAATATGTTTTTTAATAATTACATAAAACTAGCATATAAACCATAAAAAACTTCAATGAAACCTTTAAGAAAAAATAAAAGTTTTTTACAGCAAAAAATCTGAAGTAAAAAAAGTTTGAAAACTTTTTAATGACTTCACTTTCCATTAAAATTCCAGAAAAAACAGCTTCACTAATTATTTATGCAAACAAATTTGAAAACTTTAAATTGGCAAACAAAAATAAAAAAAACTGTACCGTTTTACTTGTAAACTCTTCATCAATACAAGTTCTGAAATACTAACTCAAAAGTAAACTTAAAAGTGCCAGCAGCTATTAGTAGTTTTGTTTAAGTTGTATCTACTGAATGATTCCATCAGGTCCACTTTTTTAATTTATAAATGTAACATTTAAACGTTTGAAACTATGAAACAAACGTGCAGAAACTTTATACCTTTTGATATTTCTGAACATTTTATATAAATAACGTAGTTTATATAATTTAAAGGCGAGTGAAATTTGCATGTAAATGAATAATTAAAAATAACAGGAAAATGGTGATGTTTGTAGGGATTCTGAATAAGGAATAACAAAACAGAGATGGAAAATTTGCAAAAGTGTTAATTATGAAACAGTTCGGAGTGGACGGAAGAGCAGTTTAATTACAAAACTATTAATTTTTAATTAACTTAAAAATAAAATAAAATGATGCAGAAATCCTAACAAAACTTTTTCCTAGAAAATTGTGGTAATCTATCTACTCGTAAACTTAGTTTAAACTGCCAAAAAAGTTAGGAGAAGCTCTCAGCTCGTCTTCTGATAAAATCAAAAGAAAAGTATTCTTGCTTAGGTTCAGTTGACAATACAAATTGAATACAGCTTGACAAAAAAGTTGTCCTTTTTATTTTTCCCAATTTTGTTGTTCATGGACCTCCTACAAAAGTTTTAAAGTGTTTTAAATTCTTCACGAAAGCTGGAAAACACTGAGAATAAGGTTTTTGGAATATTTTCTCTGTAAAAAGTAATTTAATTTTGAACTTAACAATTGTATGATGATACCTTACAAAAATTATTATAAAAATTGCATTAAATATGCCAATAACAATCTCTTCAGACTTGACATTCTTCGACGTTATAATCAAAGTACTGAAAAGACTTTTTTTAACCTTCCTATCATTTTCCTGTTTACAAATTTCTGAGATGTGTCATACAAAATCCACCTCGAAAACATCATTAAACTTTCAAGTTTTCCTCAACGAGTTTGAAAACATTTCGATAAGTTCAATTAGATATCTTCAGTGCTATCCGTCCACTACACAAAGGAACCCATGCGATAATAGAAAAGAAATCCTCCAACTTAAATTGAAAAACTATCGACAAAACCAATTGTGCATTGAGTCTCGTCTCACAATCTTCAACAAAAGAGTAGGAAAACTCTTGAAAATGACAAAACAAATTCACAAAATAATAAATAAATAAATAATTTGTGGAATCTTTTCGGATTCTATTTCTGCTGTATTTTTCCAAGGATTTCGCTAAATAATGTATTCATTTAATCTAAGATTACAAATAATATTTGAATAAATTTTCCACAGCTTCATCAATGACGTTTTGGGATTTTCGATTATCGTCTTTGCCTCTGGAGTCGTTAAGAAGGCTTGAATGATTAAAACCCGAGTACGAAATGTAAACACTTTCAGTAAGTAAAATTTTTCTAGTATAGCATTTATGAACATTGATATGATACATAAAAGAGACTTCGAGAGGATCGCGAGAGAAAAGTTCTGAAAGCAAAATTTGGAAAACAAAGAATATCATTTACACTCGGGACTGTTCCACTCCACTAAGCAAATCCTAGAAAATCTTTGATCTTGAAAGATTCAATAGGATTTGTTGATACAACCATGACGTGCACAATAAATAAAAATCAATTCCACAAACTATGAATCAAACTAAAAAATAATCTATCATTATTTTTGCAATTTATTTCAATATTTGTTTCACAAACTCGTAAAAACTTGGAGAAAACTCGGAGAAAACTTAAATTTGTGCGACTGTTTGTTAATATTAAATATATTTTGATATCAGTTTGTCTTTCACTAAAGAACTGAAAAATTGTAAAAAACTCAAAGAGTTTAAAAACTAAAGAAGTGCACAAAAAAGCAAATTCCAAAAAGCTCGTTTTGTGCCACTCTTTAGTTTTTCTGAAATAAATTTGTGAATATATTGTTGCGACACAAACAGAAAAACTTTTATAAAACAAAATATGTAAACTTTGCCGTCAAAACGCTGCGAGCTTTTGGGTTGCCATGGTTGTAGTTTTAGTATTTTTTGTTGGAATGATTGTGAAGCTGCATCAGGCACTTCACTCCTGAAAATTATTGTGGACTTACTATATTGTAGATGAAAAGTACAACATTCATCTTTAATGTTTAACTGAAATAAAAATTTTGATACATTCTGGAAACATTTTTATTCGATGTGAAATGTAAAAAAAAACAAGAAGTTTAAAAAAAACATTTTTACGCGTGTTTCAAAATTTTAAAATTAGATGTTTTTGTCATCCTTTCCATAAAATATGATACAATCAAACTCACAGCCCGTTTTTGTTTATTATATAGAAATTTCTGAATTTTAGTATTTCAGAAAAGTTTCTGTTTTCAGCTTTCAGCTTTCCAGCAATTCTTTTTAACATAGAAACAACTGAGCTA
Source organism: Parochlus steinenii (assembly GCA_038502155.1). Lineage (NCBI taxonomy): Eukaryota > Metazoa > Arthropoda > Insecta > Diptera > Chironomidae > Parochlus > Parochlus steinenii. The sequence goes on along the minus strand of JAXCIN010000052.1, from coordinate 4,696,528 downwards.
CATAAATTGCTTGCCAACCAGCCACAAGTATTGGATTGCGGTGTGGGAAAACTCACAAATTAATATTTAAATTAAATACAATAAATTAATGGAAATTATTTATGAGTTGTAATCCGATTTTATGAGTTTTATATTCAATGTTGGTGAACAATAACTGAAAGGTCTTTAATTATATTTCATCGTCGACGCATCTGTTTGTTTTATTTATCGCGGAAGGGTTGAAGTCTCGACCTTTTTTTGTAGATTTAATTTATTTTATTCAGTCTTTTCTTTCTTCAAAAATTAAGATATTATCGTATTTAAAAACCGTCAGAGATCCATTTTTCTCAGTAGAATTATTGTGCTTTTATTTGGACTTTAAAGGTTATTAATATTTAAAATTCTTGAATGTTAAAAATATAGAACTGTAAAATTTAAAGCAAAGTCTTGAATGCTAAAACTATAGAAACTTTATAATTTAAAGCATAATCTTTCATTGATACGGTAATTTGTGTTGTGAAGCTTGTCATAGTTATCATCAATGTAAATATTAATTAATGGCTAAAATATGCAAAGTCCTCATAATTCTGCAACAACCCCCATCAAAAAGTCATACTTTTACCATGTTGTTAAATTATACTAACAAAAAGCAACGCAAATTGAAAAATATGCAAATTCATGAAACAAAGTTGAACTCGCGTTCAAAGTATTCGATTTAAAGCATTCCGAGCGTTTGAGGCATTGTTTTAGTCTTTTAGGCAGATTTCTCTGCTAAGCAAATTTAGAACATTTCTCGGAATGCCTCTGGCTGCTGTCATAATTCTCAGAAAAATTGCAAACACCAATATAGTATTTAAATTTAATACAAATACATGAATAAGCAGAATAGAAGTTTACTGTAAGTATATATGAAATATTTAAATATAAAATAGGAAAAAATGTCTGCAAAAAGATGTCTCATGGACATATTTAATTGAATGTTCGATTGTTCGATTGTTCAATGGAGTGAACTTCTGCAATTTTAAATGAATAAATTGAGCAATTCAACACAATTTATTTCCTTGTCAATGCCATTAAATTATTATAAGAGATTTAATTTAAATATTGTTATTTCGGCAGCTGAAATAACAATAAAACAGAATGAACACTGAACAGGAAACAACATATTGAACGTGATATTCCACATTGATGATCAATTTGGAGTAGTCATGATACAAACATATAATATAACTATTTTGAGAAGGACAATACATAGTTGCAAGAAGTTTGTTTTCGAGTTTACAGTCTAACATATTGGTTAACAAAACAAATCAGGATGTAAATGAGATAACTCTTTAAAAATTGAAATATTACTAACAATATATAGAAAATTTACATAATTTAAAACAAGCTAGTTTGAAATTTCTAAAATAAACAATAATCAACCACCATATACAGAAGTTGCTCTGTACGAAATTGTAGCTTTTTGCACTTGCACTGCATTCCTTTCAATGAAAAATTGAAACATTCCAAGCACGACCTTCCAATTTTCAAATATTCAATACGTGAAGTCGGTGCTTAAAATTTTTGCTCGATAAAAATCACATCGATTTATTATTTGGGATGTGAGCAACTGAACAATTTCTTGTGATTTTTTTTAGAACATTTGTGCAGCATGTAGCAAAAAAGCTTGTACCATAAAGTATACACAAAACACGGTACATGATCAGTGGAGGTTCTTAACGTGCAAGAAAATTTATATTTATAAGTTCTGTAAAAAAGGTTTTGGTGTATGAAACCAGAAAGTTTAAAATACATTTCGAACAGAAGTCATAAAGTTTTCATGATAGCTGAATTGAATTTTCAGACGTTCATTCAGGACATTTTACATAAGCTGTTAATAAATCTGTGCCTGCTTTATTTAGCCACCTTCTGATCTACCATTTTATATTGAGAGAATTTTAATCGAATTAATGTGTGGCATCCTCTTGCCATGCCATCTTAAGTATAAATTTTCTGTAAAAAGAAAGGATTACAGCTGAAGTTGCTAGCAAATTTGAGATAATAGAAGCTCCTAAACTTCTAAACTCCCACCGCTCAGACTAAAAATTTCGAGGAAAACAATGCAGCTGTCGGTATTCGAGCTTCTAGATTATTTATTAGTAATTTAATAGCAAACGATTCAGTAAGTAGTGACAATAAAAATAAAATTAATTTTCTCATTTAGTAAACTTATAATTATCATTAGTTATGGGAAAATTGGGATGCTAGAAGCAAGTAGTTTTTGGTGGAATATTCAGGGCATGCACTGATTGTTCATACAATAATGCATCATAAACTTAAGAAAGTGTTGAAAGTAGGAAACTATGTTGCAAATTTCCCTCGAGCTGCAATTTCCACAATTTTACAAATCCACATATTTCCTACAATCTCACAATCAGAATACTTTTTAACATGCTCTTGCAGTGTTTCAGCACAATCTCAGAAACAGAGGAAAAATTCAATCCGCGTAGGTATTTATATGAATTAATATGAGTTTAGTTTATACACATTTGGTGTAGGTGGAAAGGTTTAGGTAACTGGAAAATGAAAAATAAGCAATATTAAAATTTTGCAGGATTTCTCAAAAATGTCAATGTGTGTGTTCTTTATAAGGTTTTAATTATTTTGTTTTATGAATTTTCAAAATGTTCAAGGTACAAAATTGGAAAGCAAGAAAAAAAATTTTATCCGAAATTCCAATTTAAAAAATCGGAAAAGCTGAAGCTTTAGCAGGCACTTCGGCAGCATAATACCTATCTTTCATTAGAATAATTCATTTGAATTAAGCATTAAAACTTCAGGAAATTCAAAAATATGTAACCAAAATATAAATATTCGATTAGAGCGCCGAGCGGGAATATTGTGTATTATTGCTGATAATTCTGTTGAATTAAATTTTACCACTTTCTGATCGACTTGAGTTGGGAGTTTCTTAACGAAAAACACGTAAAACTTGTTTTCATATAAAATTCAAAAAAAAAAATATTTTTTCCAACAGTTTTTTAGATTCTTTGAAAAAACACAAGATATATAAAATATAAATTTTTGCACTACAGGTACTAGATGGCGCTGTATTATTTTTAAGAACTCTTCGTACGTCGCTGCTTATGGTTAAAAAAAGCTTATTTTGAAAATTTGAGACCAATCGGTCGGATGGGTTCTGAGATTACGTCAACAGAAGTTTTTTTTCCAAAATTTTTGTAAGCATGACAACTTGGTCATGGTACAAAATTTCCATAAAATCTTCTGGAATCGATCATTTTGGGACAAATACAACGTTTTTGCATATTCAGATGTTTTAAAATATTCTCAGGAAAAAAAAAATTTTGTATGGCAAAATGGTAGTTTGCACTACAGGTACTAGATGGCGCTGTATTATTACCAAAAACTCTTCGTACGTCGCGGTTTATGGTTATAAAAAGCTTATTTTGAAAATTTTAGATCAATCGGTCGGATGGGTTCTGAGATTACGTCTACAGAAGTTCAGAAGTCAAAACCACGGACTGACATTTCGCAAGGACCCAAAATTTCGGGTTCTAGACCAAAAATTTTTTTGTTTTAGGCAAAAATAAGAAAAAAAAAAAAAAAAAAGTTTGGGTGAAACCAAGACTTCACAACTTTTTGTTGCCGAAGTAAAAATATTTCTGAAATATACTTCAATACAAAATTGAGAAAGATGTAGCTAGCTCAACTAAACAGTACACAACTGTACAAAAATTTTCCTATATTTTGGTAAAACTTACAAATACATTTATTCAAGTGTTAACTAATATTGTATGTATGGTTCCTACTGAACACGAGTATCTTTATTTGAACAGTTGCAGACCAATCTTACAATAATATATAGATAATCCAGGTAATGTCTATAAAAAGAATTGAACAGTATATTCTCAACTTCCCCTTCCATAACATATCATGACGACTTTATAAAACTATATAAATACCGTTTATGGATTACATCGTATTAGTTCAAGTTAAGATTACTTGCAAGATTGATTACTTTAATAGTTCGTCTTAAAAATAACCGAAGTTATCTGTATCATGAAAATTATCTGGTTTTTTTTTGCTTTTTTGGCATACGTGGCGGCTGCTTCGATAGAGAAATGTTCATCATCGGAATACGAAAATTATTTGACGTTCAAGGTAAACAATATTCAAAAAAAGAGGAATTAAAACTAATCATATATCTTTTATGAGTGAAAAACTTCAGAAATTGTGCAAATCGGATAATTTCAAATTATAAAAAAAAATATGATAGTACATTTTCACAATAAGATATTAATTAAGAAAAAAAAATTTTGATGAAATTATATTAAATAAGATAATATTAATTATTGTAAGATATAAATATTTTATTCCTCAACATTTATTGAACATATTTGTGTTCTTGAGGGCTGCGTATGGTTTTTTGCAGTGCATACTTATCGTGCACACCTTCTCAATAATCAACTTGAAGATTCGTTTTCAAATAAAGTGAGGAACCCACAATAATAAACTGCAGTTTCGGAGATTTGAAATAATATTCAAACAGTAATCAGATAACACAGCTTCGCTTTTTTTTAAAACTCGAGAGTGGGTTACTCTCACAGTCTCACTATTAAAAACTTAAAGTTCAAAGTATTGACTAATTTTTGAATTTAGTGATTTTCAAAAGTTAGTTCGTAATTTTCCGGAAAATTCATTTCAAAAAAAGCATTTTTTTCGAACTTTTTTTGTCTTCTAACTATTTTTAATTCAACTAATTTCTTAATTTATACATAAACTCTAATCTATAAGCTTCATACATATAAATTTTCACAAGTTTTCCTTAACTATTTACTTTTGTGGAAATTTTTTTTTAATACTGAGTCATAAAATTCATCAACATTTTACAACATTTTACGCACAAAATGCAAAAGTTATTGAAAAACAGCAAAGTATTACCCAATTGAGCATAACAAAAGTGGAGAGTATTTATTTGAGAACAAGAGTTAGTTATAAAATCATGAAAAATATGCCGGAAAATAATGAAAAACTGTGAATTTCCCGACAAGAAACATGAAAATGTCGAAAAGCTGATTCGATGAGACGTTAATCAAATCGGCGTGCGTTGATTCATCAAACTTGTCCCGATCAACATTTTCAGCAAACTCTCAAAAACTGCCCCCCGCTAACATATATTTTTGATAAATGTAAACAACAATTTTCAAAAATAGACACTATTTGAAACGTTCTAATTGGGTACCTTGAACCAATTAAAACTTGTAATTAGTAATGTATGAATGTCTTAAGGCCCTCTTTTACTGATTTTATGAATTTTTGGGTGGTTTTGGTGGGATTTTAATCAACTTTTAGGTGTCGCTGGATCTTTGATTTTCCTAATAATTTGTGTTTGGCGGGATGTTTTTGGGTACTTGTTAGGCACTGGATCTAGACTCAAGACTTTTATTAGATAAGGGTAGATGTGTTTCATAGATTTTTACAGTTTTCTCAAGGTTTTTCTGCTCTTTTCTTTAATCATGTTTGTGGTGTATTGTTCTTATGCAAATTTACTTCTTGATCCAATGCCATGACATCAGTGTCTTCAGTAACTTCCAAAATTTTATAAATTAGTCATATTGTGCATTAATTATTGATTAAAATATCTTTTTAATGTAACAAATGGAATAAATGCTATGTATTGGCTATCTTGTAACATTTTCACGGACTTTACATCAAATCTTTGATCTATCACAAATCAATTAATTTGTTAACATAAATTTATGTGTAAATAATTATGTTCAAATATTTTATAACCTTTCAGTATATTCATTGTATTCTGTTCGAAGATGATATAAAGATCTATGCAATTAAATCATTTTCATACATGTATTTCGCTTCATTAATGAGTTTTTAAATTTATTATGTTAAGTGTCCTTAACGAAAGTGATCTAGATACTAAACTTGAAGCTTTAAAAGCTCTTAAAAGCTCTTAAAACAAGATCTTAAGATCAAATGAAGGGAGTGTTTGTGATCTGATATCAAGATATGTCCAAAAATACTCCCAGAAGTCAGAAAGCTTTGAAATTTTGGATTCTTGCTTAAAAGTGGCCAAATATTAAAGAAATGACGTCACCATGAATTTATGCTCGACTATTTCCAGTTTTGTAAGGGTTCCATTCAAACGGATGTATAAAATCAACCCATATGTGGATTTCTTTGAAAATTTCGAAAATTAATGTTTATTAAATTACCTTTTTGAAAAAAATTTAAAAATTCAAAAATTCAAGATGGCTGACAAATTAACGGTCAAAATATTTTTTAACCTAAAATTTTTGGAATCTCCGATTTTTTTTACAAAATTTGAAATTTTTTTTTTAAAAGCCTAAAGTGTCACCTTTACAGGAAAAAAAAATTTTTGAAAAATATTCAGTAAAACGGGAGATGGGAAGCTAGGTAAGACTAAAATTTAAGCCCAGGATGAAGGAATTTTATTTGGTCAAATTTTTTTAGTTTTTCTTAAATATGTGCAAAACAGTATATATTTTACAAGTTTTCAAGATAATCGACTGGTTCCTTCATCTTGGGCGTCAATTTTTGTCTAGATCCAGTGCCTAACAAGTACCCAAAAACATCCCGCCAAACACAAATTATTAGGAAAATCAAAGATCCAGCGACACCTAAAAGTTGATTAAAATCCCACCAAAACCACCCAAAAATTCATAAAATCAGTAAAAGAGGGCCTTAAGACATTCATACATTACTAATTACAAGTTTTAATTGGTTCAAGGTACCCAATTAGAACGTTTCAAATAGTGTCTATTTTTGAAAATTGTTGTTTACATTTATCAAAAATATATGTTAGCGGGGGGCAGTTTTTGAGAGTTTGCTGAAAATGTTGATCGGGACAAGTTTGATGAATCAACGCACGCCGATTTGATTAACGTCTCATCGAATCAGCTTTTCGACATTTTCATGTTTCTTGTCGGGAAATTCACAGTTTTTCATTATTTTCCGGCATATTTTTCATGATTTTATAACTAACTCTTGTTCTCAAATAAATACTCTCCACTTTTGTTATGCTCAATTGGGTAATACTTTGCTGTTTTTCAATAACTTTTGCATTTTGTGCGTAAAATGTTGTAAAATGTTGATGAATTTTATGACTCAGTATTAAAAAAAAATTTCCACAAAAGTAAATAGTTAAGGAAAACTTGTGAAAATTTATATGTATGAAGCTTATAGATTAGAGTTTATGTATAAATTAAGAAATTAGTTGAATTAAAAATAGTTAGAAGACAAAAAAAGTTCGAAAAAAATGCTTTTTTTGAAATGAATTTTCCGGAAAATTACGAACTAACTTTTGAAAATCACTAAATTCAAAAATTAGTCAATACTTTGAACTTTAAGTTTTTAATAGTGAGAGTTACCCACTTAAAACCCTGTTAAGCTGTATAATCTGTGTAGCCTCAATGAGATCACTTACAATAAAAACATTTGCTAATTACTCAGTTAAAATCGTGTCTTTTAAGTTAACATAATATATTTTTTTTTTTAACAACAGAAAACCTTTAAACGACCAGTTTTTTCCCAAACAACTGAGGATATCAAATGCGTGATCTGGAGAAAAAACCTTTCTAAGGTGAAACTCAACAATGCAAATCCATTCACTCACGACTCTGCTATCAATCATCTGTCTGCTCTGACTCCTGTTGAATTCAAAAAGATGCTTGGATTCAAAATAAATAAACTAAGAGCCGCAGCTCCACCGATAACGACCCTAAAACTAACCACAACGACCAAAAAACCAACCACAACGACCAAAAAACTAACCACAACGACCAAAAAACCAACCACAACGACCAAAAAACCAACCACAACGACCAAAAAACCAACCACAACGACCAAAAAACTAACCACAACGACCAAAAAACCAACCACAACGACCAAAAAACCAACCGCAACAACTAAAATAATAACTACGACAAAAGCTCCAAATAATTTGCCTGCTTCCGTTGATTGGCGTACCTCAGGATGGGTCTCAGACGTTAAAGATCAAGGTAAATTATTGTTTTATTTACTAGTCGTTTGTGTATCATTGAGCGGCATGAATGAAATCTGAAATATAGCAAAAGACTTTTTATTATGAACTTAAAGCTTTTGAGCTTTCTTTTTTGAGTGAAAATATGCAACATATTTTCGATGTACGGTGATTAAATATTTGTCATTATTTTAGGGGGCTGTGGAAGTTGTTGGGCCTTCGCGTCAATTGGTGTTTTGGAAGCACAACTGTACAATAAAACAAAAAGCATGACTTTACTATCTGAACAAGATGTTGCGGACTGTACTTATGGCAAAGATGATGGATGTGATGGAGGATTTTGGGATGACGCATTCGATGCTGCCATGGTTTTAGGAGGAATCTATAAAAATGATGAGTATAAATACACATCAGGATCCTCTCCTTACCATACTGGTACTTGTAAATTTATCAAATCACAAACTGCCAAGATTGGTGTGAAAATTGCTAAATATGTTCCTATCGCGAGTAATGAATTGGCAATCAGAACAGCTTTGGCTACTATTGGACCCCTCGCAGTAGCAGTTGATGCAACTTACTTCGGTAACTATAAAAGTGGCATCTATATTGATACTAAATGCTCAGCATCCAATGTAAATCACGCTGTATTGCTTGTGGGCTACGGTACTAATGCTGCAACAAAACAAGATTATTGGATTGTTAAAAATTCATGGTATGTTTTTTCAATCACTTATGATAGTTTACCATTAAATCCTTTCTCTAATTAAAATAGGAGTGCATCATGGGGAGAAAAAGGATATATTTATATCCCAAGAAACATCAGCCCTGCTAACGCATCAAAAATGAGAGATTGTGGTATTATGACATATTCTTCATATGCTCTTATAGAGTAATACTATTTTCAACAAATTGATTGAAATATGTTTTCTTGTGTTACAAAATTAAGATCATTATACTTTAAAAAAAATAAAATCAAAGTATGTTTGTGCACTGAGTAAGAGAATTTATTTTCCGACATTTATTAAATTCAGATAGGCTTCGAATATAGAGAGATCACTAATGAAATCAAATGATTCCTTACATTCAGATATTTTCATTTATGCCTTATCCAAGATTTTAACGGTATATTTCAAAGTCTCCAAAGAATCTTCAACATATAAATCACATCAAAAAGAACAAGACACTGTTATACCACCCAGATTTATAAGACTACTAGTTATCCCGTCTCGGCAAAAATGCCGAGTTAAATATTTTGGTTGTAATAAACTTTAAGCCATCAATCTAGATCAAATAACCTAGATTTGTAGTTCAAAATTATTTTAACTTCAGATTAATGAAAAAAAACGTATTTTTTAATTTTGATCACCTAAATTTTTATTTGGAGCAACCAGCTGGTCACCAGGATCAGCATAAAAAGATCCCATACATTTTCCATTAGCAATCCAATAAATTAGATATATTCGCTGAAGAAACGAAAACTCTATTGAAAGTTTCAAAATAGATCCTGGATCTTGAAAAATAGCTTCTGGATGTGGAGTTTAGCAAATTTTCAGTAAATTTAAGATTGTCACACATAGATTCTATTTTTTTAAACTCATTAAGATAAAAAAATTTTGGGATAAGGATGAAATAATCAAGATTCGTGGTGGACCCGCGATTTCAGTTCCTCTTATTGCACCAACATTGTCTAGACTCACGAATCATTTGGTGATAATTTGAAGTCGTTCCGTTCTTTGAAAATAGTAAAATGTTTGAAAAGCTGATATAAGAAAATTTTATTTTTATTACCTAAATTTTTATTTGGAGCGACCAGCTGGTCACCAGGATCAGCATAAAAAGATCCCATACATTTTTCATGAGCAATCCAATAAATTAGATATATTCGCTGAAGAAACGAAATCTCTATGAAAAGTTTAAAAAAAGCTCCTGGATCTTGAAAAATAGCTTCTGGATGTGGAGTCTAGCAAGTTTTCAGTTTCTTTAAGATTTTCACTCACAAATTCCATTTTTTTGAACTCATAAGACGAAGAAATCTCGAAAAAAGTTTTGGGATAGGGATGAAATTTTCAAGATCCGTGGTAGACCCGTGATGTCAGTTCCACTTATTGCACCAACATTATGTGGACTCACTGATCATTTGGTAAAAATTTTAAGTCTCTAAGTGGTTCCGTTCTCTTTAAATAGTAAAATGATTGAAAAGCTTGAAAAAAATCCAATAAATTCATCTTCAGATCAACAACACGTGGGAATCTTGGGTTTCTGATGAAAATCAAATCTCTTGTGATGCCAAATAATTAATGAAAGAAGAAAAATCAAGAAAAGTTAAGCAATGAACAAATTTTGTGCATATCATATGCAAAAAGTGCAAAAATCGCATAGATTCTGGAAGCTGAGGAAGAGACGCGGTGGGATGACCAACATCAAAATGACTCAAAATGTGTGACTTGGCAATGTTTATAAGACCTCATCAAAAAAAATTAATTTTCATTGTTAATAAAAAGTGCCACCACATCGTGAACGTTTTTTTGAAAAATTCTGATTTTCCCGAAGATCACGGGATCAGCTCTGGTGACCACCAGATGAGTGGACCAGGTCTGAAACAAAAAGTTTTCATCCTTTACATAGTTGTAAGAAGTTTTGGCGAAAAAAAATCGTGAAAAACTTAATCCGTTCAAAAGTTATTAAGCTTCAGTACACCGACATGACAGAATTTCGCGCACAACATATATATATACAACTGAATTCTATTATTTCTAATTAAAATTAATTTCGCGGAGTTACGAGTTTCCCGCTTCATTATCATTATCACATTTTACAATTTACTCGCAATTTACAGGTATACATCTAAACAGTTAAGTATTAAGGCGTTATAAGACTTCATCCTTAATTCGCTGGCACAAATTTTAAGTACCAAAAATACAAAGACTACATACTTACATAGACGAGACGAAGAATTATTGCCCTAGCAGTTCTATACTCACTCAGCTTACCAAGTTAAGCAGTTGCCGACAAAATTATAGGCAACATTAATTTTGAATGAGACTGGGAGGTTTAATTTATAAATACATATGAAAATTTCTATGAAATTCGAGTTGAAATTATATATTAATTTATAATTTGATAAGCACAGACTCCACAGTGAGTTTGGAGATGTCAAAATAGTTATTCCCATTGAATATTATTCACGCAGAAAATATAAATCCAATTTAGTTTCAAACATTCTAAATGATTAAATATGGGAGAATGTACACGATGTTAAATTTACGCATCAAAAGAGCAATATCAGATGTAGATTTTTAGAGGGAATGGTACTGTACATACATTATGGTTCACCCTGCGTATTTTTCTCTATTCTTCAATAAATAATAGAGCAGCTTAAGGTTCACTATATTATCTTCAAAAGTATTTACTTGTAAATTTTTCCCCTCTCAGAATTAAATAAATTCAAATGTCGTGTGAATCTCGTCATTTGTTTTCCTTGAATTAGAGCAATTTTAATTTAATTTTAAAAAGCTAGCATTTTAACCAAACGAAAATTAGACTTAAGTATGTGCTTTATTTATGGATCTTCTTCAAAACACACAATTTTAACGTAGACGAAAGTTATACAGAATGAACTGAAAAAATACTTAACTAGGAAATATTATAAATCGTTGGTTGAGTTAAATTGTTCAAAGAATGAAGTTTTTTCTCTTAGCCGTAAATTGTTAGTTATCTTTGAAAGCTTACAAAAATTTCTGATACACATTTAAAGAAGTCACACGACTAAAAAGAGAACATATTTATATTATGCTACACTAAAATTATACACGTCTTGAGCAGAACTGCTACAAATATACAAAGAAATTAATTGTTTGTATTTATTTATATGGAGAAGTTCTGTGTTTTCAGTCTCTGAATTTTGTATTTTGTATTTTGCTCTTTGAGTTTCGTTTAAAGGAAAACTTTTGGCATCAATTTCATTGTACACAAATATCACATTTTGAACAATTTTGCAAAATCCCTACAATATCGCAAGTTGTTGTGTGACTTCATAACTTTTTCGAGTTTTCCGAGTTCATTTGTTTTCAGTTTGGAACCTCGAAAGTCTCAAGTTTTCTAAAGTAGAGTAAGATTAATTTAATAAAGCACTTTAGGAAACTCCGTACGTGAAATTGGAAACAACGATACGCAAAATGTATTATTATCTTTTAATTACAATTTGAGGAAAATCTGGGGAATTGAGCCTCATATGAGGGTATTTGCTTTCTAGAAGTTTTTGGCAAAATTTATTGATTGCAGATAAAATTTTGAGCTGAATTGCTTATTTTCGTACTTTTGGAGTTTATGGTATTTGCATGAAAGTATTTGCATATAAGATTGAATATCAACAAACTTGCCGATTGCGGTGATATTTCTCAGAGAAAGTTCAAAATTCATATCAAATGCATTTTATTAAGATTAAAATTAAAATTTATATTTGCATTTTCCATTGAAAGTATATCATTTATCGACTAAAGTTCGATCAAAATTCAAAACTAAATAATTCATTTTAAATAGAAACATTTTGTGGCGACTTTCCAACAAAAACTTTCAAGGCTTCAAACGCCAACGCTTTAATATGCGATAACTACTCATATTTCTCGGATGATATTCATCCTCACATTTTTGGCAAAAGAATTATGACAAGGCAAGTTTATAAAAATTCTTTGGGATATTGTTGATAAACTGGTTAAACCGGCCATAATAGCTGAGAATAAACTAATATAAATGTATAAGCTGTTCAGCAAACTTCTAATAATGGTTGTGGCCAACTTTTTTGCAGCTTCAAGCTTCAGGATGAAATATAATATAATTTATCCAAGGATGCATATTGCTATAAAAACCTGATTATCTGTTTCTGAATTTTTTGGGGGAAAAGTAGAGGAATTTTATGGAATGATGTTAGGGTTGCTTGGGGTGATTAATTTACTTTTCAAGAGAAGGATGTAGTTTGTTTTATTAAAATTATATACTCTAGTATAATTTATTACAAAATTTTTCCAATTTGTTTGAAAGAATATATTCTCAAAATGATTTTTCCAAAAATAAAACCAAATAAAAAAACAAAGTGTAGGCCCCTCCAATCTAACAAAAAGTTATCATACTTAAACATCACTTGGAAGAGCATTTAGCTTTTTGCAGAATATTTCAAATAATTTGAAAGAATAGTTTCGCCTGTTTTGCATTTCCCACAACATTTGCACTTTTTGCCTGGAGATGTGAAAACATTTAGAACATTCAGTTATTTTGGACAAGCTTGAATGGTTGGATGTGTAGCTGATTGATGTGACGTCAGAAAAACTGAACCATTCTTTTACCACTTTTCCACATTTTGCCCAGTTTTTCCATTATTTTTCACGGATGGTTGAATAGCTGAATGGTCGAGAGCCATCAGCAATAATTATGCCAAACTACATTTTGTTGGCAAGCATGCTAGTTTTTCGCTATTATCATTTTATAGTTAATGGTGGTAAGCGTTTTAATATCATGCTAATAAAAGTAATTATTATGTTTGTTCTGGAAGGCGGGATGACAGTAAATTGCCAAATTAGGTTAATATGATTATTTTTATAAGTTATGGTGTTAATCATAAATTATTTGGAGCACATCTTTGATAGCAATAGTAAAAGATGACGCAACTTCTCTACCTATCTGTTTTAACGACATATAATACAAAGCTTTTAATCAGAATTAATATATATGGAATTAAAAAAAAATTTAATTATAATTGAAATTTCTATTAAAACTGAACATGACAATGATGAAAATATAATCGCAAAACTTAATAAATTTAATCAGCAGTTTGTCAAGTTTGTCAGTTTTTCTAGTACTCTAATTTTGCAGCAGTTCATGTTTGAATTGTATGCACTTTCAAGGATGAGAAATGAATGCTAAATAAATATTAAATCTGGTGCTGATGGAAGAATTTTGCATATTAATTGAAAATGATGCGATTACAATGATTAACCGTTGATTTTAAGAGCTGGTTTAAATTCAGAGCGGTATATAGAAAGGATTTCTCTTGACTCCGTAAAATCTTTAAGTTTTTTTTTTTATTTAAAGAAAAAGTGAAGTAAAAGTGTCACATAATTAAAAGTTTAAAGGAGAAAAGCTCATTTTAAAACTTAAAAGCTTTAGTAACTAACTTTTGCAACTTATAAAACACAAACTCAAAAGTAAATTTTGTGTAAAGCTTTCTAGGACATAAAACAAACAAGACCCTCACAAGAACCTGAAGAAACAAGGAAACTTACACAATTTTTTTTAAATCGTCAACTTTGTCATGTTTTATATAAGTAGAGTAAATGTATTTGCTTTCATAGTAACTTGTTTCATTAACTGATCAACAAAAATTTCACAGAATCAACTGACAAGATGAATGGAAAAGAAGTAAATATCTCACGTAAAATATTGTCCAATCAATAAAGAAAAAATTCATCAAAACCTCAGAGCCACAAATACATCGAAATTTTGCAAGTTCTTGAAAATAAATGAAAATTCATGAAAATTCATAAAATCAAAAATTCAAATCGATGTGGCAACAAATTCTAATTTAAAAACTTTGATTACTTATTTGTTCGCAAAATTGGAGCCACAAGTAGAATAACCAAGAGCATAATGGAAAATCAAGATCAAACTTAATAAACCAACAAATTGTTAGTAAAATTAATCCTCAGTTATTGGTATTATTTGCTTCCATAACATTATTGCCGTTATTGCTGATTTCAATCATAAGGCTATTATTGTATTGAAGCGATTGTATTGGGATATTGTATTGATTGTATCGATTTGTTGCGGAGTATTGAAATAATAGTTCTTTGAATAAGATGGGATAAAGATAATCATTTAGGATGGAAATCGGAATAAGGAGATTGAAGCAATTTGTTTATTCCGAAACAGCTTCAAGTGATATTGAAGGGACTTTGCATCGATTTAAAATGGAGATTAATGGAACGAGATGTTGGTTTTTATTACATTTTACAATGTAATGAAGCATTTCTAGAGAACTGGAACTTTTTGTCTCGTGTTTTGTATTATATTTTATAAAATTGTATTATTTTGTATTATTTTGTAGCAAGAAAATTTTAACAAAGTTTTGAAATTTTGTTTGTAGTAGAAATCCAATTAATTATTGTTTAATTTTATAATTTGAAGATATTTAATTGAAAAATTGAATTATGTATTGTTTTTTAAATTTGAGCTCTCAAACTGATTCACTTTTTATTTTGTAGCATTTTTACTTATGTAGACCAAAGTTCATAAAGAGAATCCTTTCAATTTTCATTAACACAATTCCTGTTAGCAAAATAAGCTTTCTGAAGTTTTCAAAAGTTTTCCTATTAAATTCTAGTTAAAACTTCAATTGAACCTCATTTATGTGTGTTTTGATTTTGCTTGATTTTCAAAAGTACACAAAAGTTCTTTGAAATTCAAGTTTTTGCAAGCATTCTCTAGAACATTGGTACAAATTATATATTTCAAGAAAACCAGATAAGTTGTACTGCATGGAGTATTTTGCTGTATTTTGATATTGTTGCTCTGATTCTGAAAGCATTATTTTAATAGGGCAGTCCTTTAACGATTTCTTTGAATTATTTCATGTAAAATGTAAATAATTTTGGATAGAAAAATGTGCAAGAAAAGTGTCCTTCAATTTTATGAAAAAAGTACCATCATCCACCAACAATCTCCCCTAAAATGTGAAGTCCTTGTAAAAGGAACTTTTGCCATTTGCTTTTATGGCTCATTAATAAGTTAGAACGTTAAAATGAACGACTGATTTAATTCCCGTTTGGTTGTCAAACGCAAGATCATTAGAATAATTTTAATATAAAATTTTCACATTTCAATAATGAACAGAGCGTATGAAGGAATGTGCAGTTTTGTATCATGGAAGATGATGGTAATTCTCAGTTTTAACGAAAAAATTATATTTTCACTTACAGTAAATACCATTCCTATACAAATTAAGAATTTTAGTTATTCAAATTAGAATGCACTTTTGAAAAGCTTTTACGAAAATTGCTTTATTTGATATTTTAAGGACAAATTATAATTTAATCTTCATTTGACATATCTTTCATAAGTTAAGTTACATGAAACTAAATAACATACTGAATTTTGGGAAATTAAATTCGTTCTAGATAAAATCTCTTGAAAGCTACAGTAATTGCATTATTAAAATCCATCAATGAACCCAAAAATTTCTACTTATACAGAAAACTATGAAGACTATATTTTAATGCTAGCCATTGATTCTAAAATTCAAATTGGGTCTCTTAGTAATATAGACCATTACGAAAAGCTTCATGTATCTTCGAGTATCTTTAAATGGAGAAGAATATAGATAAAATGAGATGGGCTATGTCTTCTGTCTACTTAAACAATTTACCAAACACTTTCTAGATCCGTGAATTTTCACTGCTATTGTATTTTAGCAATTTAATCAGCCATAAAACAATTTTCCATAATTTAAAGCTCCATATCTCCTATTGAATTATTCCGACAACACCTTGAATTTTTTGCAGCCAGATCGTTATTTTTTTATAATATTCAATATTTATGTTTACTGTTATCACTGGAATTTACATAATTTTTATTTCGGAATTGCTATAATGGTGAAAACACCTTTTAGTTATGCGCGGTGTTGATATCATTTGGAATGGTTTTTAGGTGGAATTTTGAATTTTTTTTTCACATGGTTCATAAGAGATAACGCCTAAAATTTTCTGAATTCTAAAGAATTTCAACCCATAGTAACCTTTCATCCCTTTATTGCCAAATGGTCTGAGCAACAGAAAAAATAAATATTGTAGCACAATAAAATTTAATGTTTTTGCCAATTTGAGTTGGTCTGGATTCTATCAAGAGGCTCGGTTGGGGGAACTCATACAGAAATTGAGTTGTCTGTACATATCACAACGTTTCAATCTACATTCCGTTCTTTCCTCATCTTCCTCCTGTACGTATCCCTTATTCACTTTTTTGTTGTATTACCAGAATTACGTTCGACAAATATCAGAAATGTTTGCACATGGAAATGGTGCAGAAGATTTTCAATTAAATATTTAATAAATGAAGACTGGAAGATTCGAGCAGCTGAGTTTTGCAGAGCTTTCCGAGTTTTTATAAAGTTTGCTGCTTTATGTAAAATTGCAGTAGAAAATTTTTATGCGAAACTCAACCATTATTGTTAAAGTTCAGTTGAATAAAAGTTTTATGGAAATTTTGTAGCTTACACTCTTTGAAAAAGTTGAAATCTTAAAATAAACTTCATTAAACTGCAGATATTATTTTACCAGTGCAGCAAAACTTTCCAGCTTGTTGTCTGCAAAATTCTCAATGGAAACTCTTAACTCTGTAAATTTTGTAAGAAAGTTTTATTGCACTTTCTGCTTTCAAGATGATAAATTTTAATTAAAATCATTTCTTGTATGTGAAGCACTTGAGTCTCTAAGCTGCTTCGTGAATTTGGAGTGTTTTGAGCAATTCGTATGTTTCGAACATTTTAGCATTTCAAGTTTTGTATTTTGCAATTGAAATATTACATGTGAATTGTGCTATGTACTGCAAGTACAATAAAACTTCATTAAAAAGTTATTTGGAAATTCGTTTGTTGGAAGTTGGTGAATGAATTATAATTATTTTCTAGGTGTATGTACATAAAAAGAAACATGTATAGTTATTAATAACTGTCATAAATATTTTTATTGCTTGAATCTTATTAATTTACGTTATTTAAATCTCTTAAAAATATCCAATAAATTTCTTCGAATGTGATTAATAATTTTTACCCTAAATAACAAAACCTCTATTGTGAAATATGTTTTGATACCAGAAAAGCTGCCTCCTCAGAATTTATTTCAATGATTTTTTAAATTTTTCATAAAATATAAATTGATTGAGTTTCGTAGAAAATTTAACAAAACCTCAAATTGCTGTATTATATTTAAGTTCAAATGAAATTCGGCTAAGTAAACAAACAATGTTCTTTTATATAAAATAACAATTCTAACAAAAATTTGAGAAAAAAAATCTTAAGAAAAAAAATGGTAAGGAAATGACTGAGCCATTAAATTTGTCCGCTTGTTAATACTTTTATTACTCGTAAGACAGCAATAAAGCGATACATCTTTACAGAAATACAACATGCAACAAGTGAATAAAACCAGGAAAAACGGATAGCGGTTTAATTTTTAGCCATTAAAGTCCGAACACTCGAAATAGACACAACCATTAAATTTAATGAAATATCTGTTAAGTTAACAACGTTCAAGTGAGTGAAGTGATTCTTTACAAATTTTATATAGGGACCAATCTCGCTGTGAACAAAGTAATGAAATTTATATTACCAAGTAAAAATCCTACAAAAAGCTCAAAATGGCAACACTTGAAGCAAACCCATTCAAAAAACAAAACCACGTATTTATTCACCATCAAAAAAGGCCAAACAACCAAACAACCAAACAAAAAAACAGCAACACAAAAACATCACCGCATTAAAGTTTAAAAACCAAATTTTCAAACGCTGGGATTTATGAGGTGAAGTTTAGCGACTTCGCTACTTGAAGCTTCAAGTTGCTTCAATCTTTTTAGAGCTTCAAGCATTTTCGACAGAAAAAATTTTGTTTTCCGGAAATCTTAATTATTTTATTCTTTTGTCAAAGTACATTTCTATGAAAACTCTAAAAACCTTTCAATTAGTCCAAGCTCCACCATTAGTTGAGTTTTAAAATACGAACTTTTGGTGGAGCTTCATATTTTACGGTCGCACCGGAAAGAGGCAAAAACTCTGAAAAAATTTGAAATAAATGTGCAAACTCGTAAAAGGGCCGCACGTAAATCATGCAAGATTAAAAAGTGCCATTTTATTGTGTGACGAGGAGCCTGGAAATGTCCTTAATTTTTAAATTTGGTGTAAACCTTTTTACCTCAACTTTAGGTCTGAGCAAGTTTGAATTTTTTGGAAGCTTTTGGAGAGGTGTATGAAGGTGTAAATCATATATCATTTTAGCTTTCTAAAGTACACAAATACTGATTTGAAACACTTTATAATAAAAATATCTAAAAATTCTATAAAAACCCATAACAAACCCCCTTTAAATGAAACTTCATCTTCTGAACAGGGTCGTTAAAATTAGCCAGTGCGACTAACATAACATAAAGGATACCAGTTTCTGGGTGAACTCAGATACATGTGACGGGATGCAACAACACGGAAAAGCGACTGTCATAAAAATTTCTTTACACAAATTTGTAAATTTGTGTCATAAAGTGAGAGTACCCAGCATCCTTTTTTCATCTTGCCTCAACATTAAACATTAAATTTCAAAAATGGTAGTATAACTTATGCGAATATTTTTGCAAGCAGGAAAAATTAAAATATGCAATATAATTTCAAAAAATCCTGCGGCCGAAAATCTTATGCTTGGCAGTTTGGCACTTTGTCGTGATTCTTTTGGTATTTTTAGTACTGGTTTCTCTGTTTTGTTGAAGCTTCTTTTATTACCATATTTTATTATTACAATATTTTTTAGACTTAATAGGAAAATAAATTTTTGAAGAAATTCCTTTCTCGACAGTTGTCGGAAATTTATATGGTAAAATGTAGATGACAAAAAACGTTATCGCTAAAAATGTCTTTTTGGAATAAAGTGTGCCAGTGAAGATTTTGAAGAGGTTAGAATTAACATAAGACTTTTTGTAATGAAATAAAAACTGAACCATGTGTTTGGTGAATTAGTTGGATCATAAAAAATACCTGAAATTCAACAAATTTTTGACTTCTGTTTACAATGTCACAAAAAACAACCTTTTCTCAAGTCTCCCGTCATAAACCTCACTGAATTTTACAACCATGAGTTGTGTTCCAATTGCCACTTGGAGAAATTCTCAGTGTCGAGAATCGTTTAATAAATTATTGCAGAATCAGACATTAAGGGTAAATTAAAACTTTTTTTTCTTTATCTGTAGATATTAAATTTGCTCAGATAAATTCTGACGTCTCAACATAAATGTGCGAAATTGTATTTTAAGCGGCCTCGATTACCATAAAATATGATCATAACTCTCGGATTTGTCTCAAGAAATGTGTTTTTGTCACGACAGATTTATTTGCATTTTTATTGGTGCTCATGAATAAAACGGCTTGCGGAAATTAAAAATTGGAATTTCATTACTTTCGACTTTTCAGAAGGGCGAATGGATATAAATTCAATTTTGATAAATCATAGAGCCAAATACGTTAAATTCTGGATCAATTTTGTCTGCCGGATGAACCAAAGTGGTTATAAAAAACATAAAATTTTAATAAAGTTGCACTGCAGAAATTTTTTTTTCCAGAAGCTATATCAATTTTGAAACCTGAATAAAATTTTGTATAGTTAAAAACAAAATAACACGAAAACTTAATTTTGAAAATTATGGAAATTATAAAATTTCATTATAATATTTTAAACACTCTTTTTATCATGAGTGTATATTTCATAGATATTCCTATAATTCTGATATTTCTGATGTTTGTGTTTTTTGGACGTGCAAAATAAGCAACGAGCAAAAAAAAATTGCTGAAAATTTCCTGAAATTGAAGCAAATTATATTAAATTTGTTAATTCAATCATTCACAGTGAAATTTCCGTTCATATCTCTGTGTTTTTATGATTTTATATCTTTTTTAACGCTTTTGAATGTTATTTATGAATTTATCCAGTTTGCTTGAAAAATGAAAATGAATTTTAAATGCGGCCAGTTTTTCCCAGCAATCCAATAAATGCAAAAATTCGAATGAAATGGCAAATAGAGTTGATTTTTAAAATTCGTTTGAATTACTTCAAACACAAAAATTATTGAAAAGAGCTTTTAGGATCAAGTTCGTTTTGTATCTGGTAAAAAGCTCATGGCATTCCGCTTTTTCGGTTTTAAGCTGTTAATTTGTTTGGACATGCATTTCGGTTTAATGGACAAACAAATTAGAATGTTTATTCTAGTTTAAAATTCTCGCGAATTTTTCATAATTGGATGAAATTTTTGAATTCAGTCGAAATAGGAGTATAATAAATTCTAAAAATGTGAATTCATTGATTTTTTCTATCAATCAAATATTTCTTTTTAAAAATAACATTTCAGATACTAGTAAAAAATTGTTGATTCTTCAAATTTTATTCTTTTTTCGAATCAAGCAACTTTTCGAGTTATGCTGTTAAATAATACATTTGTTCAACTATTCCTTATGGAATTGTTACAATTTATAACTGTGTTCAATTGAAATCATCAAATACTTTTGTGAAATGTACAGCAAATACTCAAAAAAGATACTTCTATTGTTGATTTCGTTTGACTTGCACAATCCATAATTTATTTTTATGTGAGTTATTTGAGTTTATATATATGTAAAATATTTGAATTGACAAGAATGCTGAAAAATGAAATATTTTATCAAGCATTTTGCATACATTAAGCTTAAAATTCTTGAACTGTTTACACTGTTAGCATTTTAAAATCCTCTATCAAATTAAACTAAATACTTTAATTTGAAAAAATATGCAATGTATAATAAAACAATGTTTTAACATGGACTGAGATTAAAAGATATGAGGTTTGAGACCATTAACAGAAAATCTAAAGGAATTAAACTTTTCTAAATACTCTCATAACGGTGTACAGATGAACAGATCTACAATTTTTCAGAGCTTTCGTAAATTTATTCCACACCAGTTCATGTTGATTCAAGACTTCGAGATCCACATTTCTCTACAATGCTCCAAACCTATGCCATATTCAATTGCGATTTGCGAAAAAATTCGCTATTTTTGCTGCTTTGTTAAATTCTGTTCAAATGAAATATCAAAGGCAATATATATAAAATCTCGGAATGAACATAAAAATGTGGAATACAGTGAGTGTACTGAATGTTCTGAATGTGTTTGATTGTATTTGATTGTAGCGAATCTCAGAAAAAATGTATGAATACTCAAGCTAGCAAGATCTCAATTGAATATTATTCAAAAAGGTAAACTTATACTTGGCTGCTACAATTGTGCTCATCAATAATCATGTAATATTTTTTTTCTCATCAAAACAGCTTCTTAACATCTTGTTGAAGGCAGTGTTTGGGAGAATAAATTTCTTTTATAAGATAATTTTCATTTTGTGATATTTGAAAAATTTGTTTATTATAAAATGAATAAATGTTAAGTCTTGCTTTAAAAAAAAAAATTACCAAGCCCTGTCCACACGTCAAGTTCCCAGATTATTTGAATGTAAATATGTCTTCGTAGAAATATTATTTCACTGAATTCTCATTATATTTCTCGAACTTTTCCAATTTACATCGCATTTCATAAAAAGTCAATTTGGAACGTTTTATTTGAAAATTTGGATTTTTAGTATATTGAACTTAAGCAAACATGCAAAAAGAAACTCTGACATAAGTTTACATTGCATATTATACGATATTTCTTCCTGAATTCCAAAAATGGTTTCGATGAATATTTTGCAAAGTTAAACAAAACAACCAGTTAGGGAACTTGATTGTTTGATTACTTTCTTCGGAATCATCTTAAAAAGTTCCATAGACAAAAGCACTCAATAAAATAAATATTGCGTTACATGCAAGGAACTATACATAAAATAACATTAAAGATATTTTACATAGAGTGACTCCTGTTTGTTTGTGATTTCTCTAAGTTAAAGTTGCATGGATTATTTATTAATATATAAATAGTACGATTTTGTGAATGAAGTTTTAGATTTTTAGAATTATTAAATTATATTAATAAAACTTAAATTATTATAGTCACGTCGAAATTTCGAGGATGCCTTTGAGACAAGTTTAATAAATTACATGCTCAAAATTTCTGGTATTTGAGGGAAAACATCAACAAACATTTTGCACGCTCACACATACACACACCTTATGCTTGTCAGACGGCAAACAAATCCTTTAATTGTTCGCCTTTTTGTGAGTTACATTAATCATTTCCCCAAATATTATCATTTAATTATCTCATCAACACCACAGCAGCAAACTTTGGGTAAGGTTGTTAATGTCTTTGCCTTGTTTGCTTCCAGCGGTTGCATGCAAGAGCATGTATGTATGTTGATGCTTCTATGATCCAATTAACAATTTAGGATAGTTCTATTCAATCGATTTCCGGAACGGATATATGCCTGACTCGACATAATTTGTTGGGGCACTTCTTTGCGAATGTAATTTACAGGAAAATGTTTGGTTTAATAAGCTTGTATACAATGTATAATGTTTGGTTTGGAATCTGTGAAAAGAACATAAATATTAAGTAAACTCATTGAACTGTTAAATTATAATATAATTTCGGTTCACGATTCAAGTAGATGTTTTATTTAAAGCTTAATTAAAATCTACGATCGTTCTATTCCATCAAAAAAGCGTTTTAGTTTTTATTGAGGATTAAAAAGTGAAAGTGAATTGTTAAAATGAATATATCAAATTTTATTCATAAACTAAACGATTTGTTCATTTTAATATAATTATTCAGATTTTCCAAAAATCATCGAAAAATACAATTAAATTTGTTGCAATTATATTGCACTTTGTAAATATGCACAATATTCATAATATTTTACTGAAAAACTGTAAATAAAATACATATTTTACAGAATAATTATGGCTTTTTAATTGAATACAAACAAATTATTGTTCACATACCACTTTGATTGGGTTGTTATTAACATTTTTAAGGTTGCATGTATAATTGCCTGATACATTGTTAAATAGTTTTTAATTTGAGAGGTAATGTACAATGTTCGATGAACTAACACATTTTTGCCTAAACCTATTTAAATCTGTTGCATATACATTCTATTCCAATAAATTTATAAATTGATTGATGAGCCCATTAGCAAACCATTAGTAAACCCTAATTGAAATACATTAAAAATTTATAAGCTATTTACCTGATTTAATTAACAATTTGTAATTTAGCAATTCCATCATTTAATGATCAGCTGTAATGACAACGATTTTAGAACATATTTATTAGTAATGCTATAACATATATGTTCAGCTGTACTTGATGCTTCAAATAATTTCAAAAAAGTCATTGAATAACTCCCTCAATACTTAGCCAGTAAAATCAAATTCAATCAACATTGAAAGGTCATCTTTTTTTTGTCCTTTTCCGGAATTTGTTTAACCTTGCCGATTCCAAAAAAAGATCATGCTAGCAACCGCAGGCTCTATCACTTACCAATTTTTCAAGTCTTGTTATCATTAGGCAAATTCAGAGGCAAAAAAACCAGCAAAGAAAAATACAAAAGTACAGAAGGAGTTGTGTGCATATAAATTTTAAACTTCCAAAGAAAATAACTGCGCAAACAAACGGCAATGCTTGGGTTCATATTTCGAGGAATTAAGGTGTCTTGAAGATGGGTTAGTGGAAGGATATTTTTTACAGAATTTTCAGAACTTTCAGTTTTTAAACCAAAATATCATTCATGCAGATTCAGGCATACTAGAAAGGCGTAATGGAAAACCCTAGATTTTCAGGAACTCAAATTCTCAGCTGAGAGCAGAACATTACCCCCTCGCATAATTTACAATGTTTGGTCTCCATTCTACGCTCGTCATGCAAACATTCCCGTGCCTAACAAATCCAGTTGGTATGAGTTACACAAATTTGAATTCACTGTTTATTGTGGCAATCCCCCGAAGACGTGAGTATCCTAATCCGGCAACCCTTTCATATATAAGTATTCCGAAAATATTCAAAATATATTCATCCATAATTCACTTCATATTAGACACTTTTCAGTTATCCAGCTTTTTCGGAATTTTGGATATCCTTTCATGTATCTGTGGTATCTTGTGGCTATTTGTTAGCATGCAAATGGAAACTATAGTACTGAAGTATCGTCGTGGATACTTACCATTTTTCTCAGATAATTTTGTAAAAGAATATCTCACAATAATAAGAGAATTTTAAATTGGATTATTTTGCAAGCTCACTGAATTTTTGTCAGCATTTTGAAAATGATGAGCGTTTGTTTATGGTTGATCCTGTGGAGAAAAGGATGAGAATTGAAAATGTTATTAGCTGAGTAACATTAAATACAGTACACGTGTATAGGCTTGTTTCTATGCATTTAAAAAAACATATTTAGTGGAATTTTGATAAATCTAATAAAAAAATATCTTTGGTATATATGATTGTATTACAACGCTGTGCATCAAAAGTTTTATTTAATCACAATATTTGAAGATGTTTGCCAACAAGTAGATATTTACGCTTTCCTTAAATATAATTGGCAGAATATCAAAAGGAACTGAAGAATTTATTGAGTTCTGATGATGTGTGTCTTATTTGAAATATATGAAACCATTATTGTATTTTATAATCTGGTTTGAATGAATTCGAAACATATACTTAAGTAAAATGTTTAACAAAGGAATCATAATAATAAATATAAATTATGTATAAAATATGCTGTAAAATCTTAAATATAATATTTTTAGAATTCAATTTAAATGTTCTAACAATATGGCCTTGAAAACATTAGGTTCAAATATATTTTTCTGGAAAATTGTTTAAAATCATCTTAAAACTTTTCAACAATATTCATGAAGTTCTTCAAAACGTTTTCATGAATGCTCCAAAAATGTTGCATATTAATTTATCAGAGTGAGAAGCACTTTTAAATACACATCAAACATGTCGGTATGATGAAATTCATGATGTAAATTGCCAAATCATGAAAAGGATTTATTGAGCTTTACTGAGATTTAACGCAGAATATGAAAATTGGAGCAATAAAATGAAATTATTATATACTTTAAAGGAAAACTCGGTGAAACTGTTTCACTTAAAGTTGATGAAGAAATTATAAGAACATTTCACAATATTTGAATGTGAATAATATTTGGGTTATTAATATTTCAAAAACTGATACAATCATTTTGTATATTTAAGGAGTGAAGTAAATTTGTTACTATGTTCTTGTACAAAACTTTTAGTTAAGAATTATGACTATCTCTTACCTATCTCAAGATCTTTTATTGCATCCATAAAGTCTCTTTTTCTTTTTGAAACTAAAAAGCAAAGAGCATACTTTATACTACAATTCTTACTACATTTTGTTACACCAACCATTAAATAAGTCACAATGGAAAACTGGGAAACTTGGAGAAAATTTATGTAAAGCTCATAAAGCGTATAATAATTGTTGGTAGCATTTAAGGATTTTATGTAGGGCTGGCAATACTGTATTTATGTAGTAATTTTTTTTTAATTCAAGTGTAATCATATAAAAGTCGGAAAATAACTTTTAAGATAAATCTTAAAAATCCTATCACATAGATTTTCAACAACCCTGACTTCATCAAATTTATAAAGTTCAGCAACGTAGCGAAAATTTTCCAACATATTGCCGATAATAATATGTTTAATATGTTGATACATAATTTCGCAAGACATGAAATATTTCGATATTTGTTTTAACATTTTGCAATTTGTGTATTGTGTTATTTGAATTATTTGGTATTGTTGTATAATCAAAAATTTATGAGGCAAACTTTCAATGTTTCCCATTGATTTTCCATGTTGCTGATATTCAAGCACACTCACAGGATATTTTATTCACCACATATATTTGCCACACATCAGACATGATGGTAGAAACGAGGCAGTCAGATTTAAAATGGATTTAATAAATTAATTTTCAAATTCATAATGAGAATGTGCTGTTTTCCTAATGAATTTAATGATTTGAATTGATTGCTTTCAAATATATGTAGTCGATTATGCAGAGTTTGCAGATTTAACACAATCTAACTTGCTAAATGCATTCATGATTTGATGTTTATGCAGCTAGTGATCAGAAATGTGCATTAAGGTTGAATTAACATCGTTAGTTTCTCTTCATAAAAGTTCTTTAAAGAACTCTAGGAAGGTATATCATTTTATCCAGTACCCTTTTTTTGATAATTTTCTAGCTTGTAGATGCAAAACTGTGCTATTTCTGTTCATAAAACTGAAGATGTTGACTAAACTGAAAAAACTTATCATAATATGTTGAAACATTCTATCAAATATTTTATTTGCTACGTTCTGTGTTCCTTTCATTTAAAAGCACACCTGAATAACTACATAAAACACATGGCAAATTCCAAGCAAAAATAAAAAATGTGTTTATACATCTTTATTCATCTCTAGGAAGGATTTGCAGCCAAAGCTCGCACGTAATAACATTTATTCATGCCAACAAAAATGTTTTGTTGTTTTATGCTAAGAAAGCGCAGATAAATCTATTTAAAACTCAATTTTGTGTGAAATGAGAGTGTGAATATGTGAAGCTTTGGAATAAGAATATATTGTACTTTTTTCTGAAACACACTTTAAGGAGCTGTTGTGTAAAATATGAGATAGCTTAATATGGAATTTGGTATTTATTATTCATAGCGAAGCGATAAATTATTGAAAATAAGAATGCTAATAATATAACTGTTAAAATTTAAAAATTCAAATTTCAAGTATCAAGCTTTTAGCAAAGTTTATTTTTACTTAAAACCACTACTTGACTCTTTTAAGCACTGCTGCAGAAAAAGTTTTATTTAATATATGAACAACGACAGATTGATAAAGACTCTGAAAACCACAATGATAAAAGAGCTTTGACGAAATTTTCGCGAGATATTGTTTTTTCAGTAGAAACTTCAATTTAAGTATATTTTTCTCACAATTTTTACCACTAGCACAAACAACAAATCACTGAAACAACGGAGCAACGCCAAGTTTTATATTAAATTTTCATTTTAAACTCATGCCATGAATAAACACTAATTTGCTGAAATCTTATACACATAGTTTATCATCTTTGAAAAATTTTTGCTTGTTTTTTTAGTTATTCGTATATTTGTGAAAGAGATATAACTTTTTTTCTTCTGAAAAATCGAGAAAGTCGACTCGACAGTCGACAAAAACTTATTTAATTTTCTGCTCTGCACAGACGACAGAATTCTTTTCACAAAAAGCTCGCCAAGTTTAAAAATTGAAAAGTATTAAATACACTCGTTATTATTTTTTGCTCAACTCATCATTTTTCAATTATTAGATGTAATAATCTGGCAATATCGTTGGAATTTGAACAATCTTTTTGATTAGCTCTTCAAGAAGTGTTGAATGGAAATTTTCTCTTAAAATGATTTGAGAATTTGAGATATTTTAATAATAAGTATATCTTTATAAAAATCTCTCTTGCACATTGTGATAAGAAATTTTAGTTTTGCGTAGGTACTACATGCTATTGGTTACCAGCTCTAAACTTCAATAATGCAATTCTAGTCCTTGATATGGTTAAATTCAATCTCACACTTTGTTTTTACCAGTGTCAGCGTTTTTATTAACTTGATATTATAGGAGTGTTGAAAGTTGAATAGCACCCCTTACACTTTACAAACATTGGCACATCTATCTTTTCAAGATTCATTCCTTATTCATACATCACAAAACATATGCCATGAATTGCCTAAAACAATATCGAGCAACTTTTAATAATAATAAAGTAAACACACTTCACAGACTTCACCGACTTGAACCGAGCAAAGATCTTTGCAAGCTCGATTTCTCCATTTTGCTTAGTTTTTCAATTTTGTCTAGAGTTCCCTGATGAGCTTTTGAGCTCTAACTGCGATTTAACTGGATGTAACTGGATTGCTGATGGAAAATTTGGAAGAAGATCCTGGAGTTTTCAATTATTTTACATTTAACTGTAAGGAAATGCCAGACAAAAGGTATAATGTTTATGTACACAAAGTCCATGTTTTTTTTCAATTTCATTTATCTGTAGTTTTTAAAACATTTCTAGGCACTGATAAAAACTTAATGTATGCAAATAATATTTTACCTTTGAAACCAAAAACCTTAAAATATAAAAAAGAAATATTTCTAAATATTTTAGTTGTTACTTTTCTGAGTGTTACTTCTAGCTCACGAATAAGAAAGAAAATGTTACAAATGTTCTTATTACGAATGTGAATGTTTCGAAGGAATTTTCCTTATGTTTGTTGTATTTTTTTTTGTTGTATTCATCGTATTACTAGGCAGCCAAAATGCCTATTAAGCGAACATGTTACGTCCCGTCAATGCTCTCCGGCTGACTTTTGGTACCAACAAAGGTATGAATAAAACACGATTAAAAAATCGAAAACTTATAAACTTAAATCAACTTGTGCAAAATATGCTTTCATTCGTAGGTAAATTAGGTGTAGTGCAACCATCCTGTTATAATCCAGGAGCAAATTTATTAGTGGTTTCGATTTATGTGTAGGTTCTGATGCAAAAATTTTTTTTTTTTTTTTAGGTTTGTCGACTTTTTGGGATTCATGTATGTTTGTGGATCAGCGGGTGGAGCAATTCTTCGCTGGATCTTTATTAATCTTTTTGTTGGTTATTGAAGATCATTTTTAGGCAAAGTTTTACACATAGAAGTATTATGGTTTTCAAATGATAGGGCAAAAAGTAAAAATTTATTGGTTTTTTTAATAGAATTTTTGGGATTTTAAATTAATATCGTTTTGAGGACCAGCGGGTGGAGCAATTCTGAACTGGATCTTTATTAATCTCTTCGCAAGTCATTGAAGATTATTACTAGGCAAAGTTTTACGCATAAAAGTATTAAGGTTCTCGAGATATTTTGGAGCAAAAAGAAAAATTGTCAAAATTCCCTGTTTTTTGGGACTCTTGGTACTTTGTGGATCAGCGGGATAGGAAACTTGAAAATTTTATATTTTATCGACAATTCCAGATAAATTTCAGATTTAATTAGTTTAAGTTGCTCACATGAAAGTATTCAAGTTTTTGAGTTCTCATCATAAAACGATTTGTTACGGAATCGCCATTTGAAATGCCAGTCCTAATATAAGTTTATAAAAAGCCGGAAAATTCTTGTGCTTCTTAAAAATACGGAACAACAGTGAAGCGAATAAGTAATAATAACAGCCATGGGAATCTTATGAATATTTTTTTTTTGGGAAAAATATCAAGGTAAAGGCTCGTGTCCCTAATCACTCGTTAAGTCGACATCAAGTTGAGCTGGAGCATTTTTGTACCTAGGATTTGGAAATATAAGTATTCTATATTATGCGTGTTAGAGATCAATTTTTGCCTTAAAGATCCAAGAATCAATTTTGTACTTTTTCCTCTCTGAACAGACCAATATTACAGCTTTAATGCTGGAAATCAAAGCAAATCTTTCAAATTTATATAACTTTATTGATATTAACTTTTTTATTGCAATTATGCCTCAATTAAGTAATAATTGCCAAATATTAATTCATACTCTATTTAATAAACGGCGAGCAGTTTGTGATTTTTATGTTTTTATGATTTTATATGCGCTATTTTCTGATTTTATATGCTCGATTCATTCCAGTTTCCACACTCAATTAACAATCAAATTTTATTGATCAATTATGGCGATTGGGGAAAAAATGTGTTAATAAATGAAATTGGAAAAAAGCAATGAATGGTAGTTTAATTTTCTATTTGCATAATAATAAAGAGGAGCTTTAGCGCTTTTAGGGATTTTAGTTAATGCAGGGTGGGTGGTTTCGGATTACTTTTGGATATTCATAACTTTGTGAGAAATTTTAATCAACCCTAAGTGTTGAAATTTTGATAAATTAATTAGATAATGCATAATCTTTAGATCCCAAGTTTTCCAATCAGAAATAATAATTAAATATGATTGTGAAATTATGAATTAGTTGAATGTATGACAATTTAGAAGACAAGAAAGTATTGTTTTCCAATCAAAATGTCTTATAAATTGAACTTCTTATGGTACAAAAGATCAATAAATTTTAATCTTCAGGAATTTTGAACACTCTCAAATATCAACCAAGAAGAAAAATTCAGAGAATTCATACTAAATCCTTAAGGATAATTAATATTTTGTGTGTTCACGATTGATTTGAAATTAATTCCACTTCAACCAACATCCCAGAATATCAAATATCCTAAATATCGAATATTCCAAACAATCTTACTCAAATATCTTGGTTATATTGTTAAACATCATTTCCCTTCAAACACCAAAAACCGATCCATCAAGAAGCCAGAAGTCGAAGTAAAACAATTCACAATCCACCAAGGATTTCATAAGACATCAAATAATAATAAAAGTCTTCTAGAGTATTTGCATGTTTCTTCAAAATTATAATTTAGCAATTTAAAATTGAGCTTTGTTCCAGCTCGCAATAACAATTAGATAATTTCACAGTCAAAAGTTTTGCGCGCAAAAAACATTAAATTATGTAAATTTCTGTTTTGGATTTTTTCAGGATAAAACTCGATTACTTAGCTTGAAATTCTTTGCAACTTAAAGGAAACCGAAGGAATTGATACAACTGGAAGACAAAAAGGTAGCTTTGAATTAGTTTCTTGATAAGAGATTTTTCTTGGAGGATCTGTAGATTCTGGGAAAGTCCTTGCAAC
Source organism: Parochlus steinenii (assembly GCA_038502155.1). Classification (NCBI taxonomy): domain Eukaryota; kingdom Metazoa; phylum Arthropoda; class Insecta; order Diptera; family Chironomidae; genus Parochlus; species Parochlus steinenii. Next base: position 4,665,040 of record JAXCIN010000052.1, on the reverse strand, counting down.
TTGGCAGCCGCTCAACCGTTCTGAAATTATGTTTACATTAAAATTAATGTAGTTAAGTTTTCATTCTTTACAGACGGGGATTGGGTTAGTGGTTTGTGGTGGAAAGGTAGTTAATGGAATTTCATTTAAAAGTCTTGTTATCTATAGTATTAAATATTTTAAATATGCAAAAATTACAAATAATTATAAGCACCAAATATTATTTAAAGTCTTTAATCTTCCCATCAACTGCCTCTTTCCCTTTATATGTAGAACAATCCAGAAGATATTTAAGAATATGTATAATGAAATTATCGAGCAATCTTTTCGCTTGGGCAAACTGTTATTGCCGAATGTCTTCTTAGTTCTTAGCTTTAAGTTTGTTTATCTCAAAGTGCTGTTGTTCTTTTTATGATTTTATGGCCAGTACTTGTTTAATTTTGTACTTTAGTCTATAGTACAATTCAGCCCAATTGAAGGCAAACTCTCAAAATAAAACTGTAAAACTCAAATAAAATGCTCAAACATACTCAGATTCTGGTAAATACTCAAATACTGAATTATTTTGTTCAAAAAGCTTTCATCATGAAATTGCTATAATTTTAGAGACTTTTTGTAGAAGCTTTTGAAGTCAATATTGCTACAAGATTGAGTTTGCAATGTGTAATGTGCTAACACATTGAGTTCCTTTGAAAATGGGTTTCATAGAATCGAATCTTGTTACAGTTCAGTCGACATAGAAAACAGAGAAAACGTTTTACCACGAAGTTTCACTTGTGGGTTTTTTTCTCTGTATTTGATGGTTATGAAGCATCCTGGTTTAGAAACAAGTTATACATTAAATAATTTAGAAAGTACTTTTTCTAAAATTAGGAGCGAGCTCATGAATTTGGCAAACCTGTGGTTCAAATTTTGTAAATAATCCTATAATATGGCTCGATGAAGCTTAAATCTTGAAAATAAAACATGAAAGAATAAACCAAAAAAGCAATTTAATTCAATATATCGATCAAAGTGAATAAAGAGTATTCCAAAAATTGTTTTAAAGCTCAGATTTCTCTATAGATATAAATTTTTACTGGATTTTACTTCATTAGTCAATATTTTGAAGATTTTGGCTTAGAAAATATAAAATATCATTAAATAACGATTTATTCTTATGTAAAGCTTCTCTTTCGTATTTTTTTTAGTGGACTTAAGATCAGAAAAGATTTTAAATGTTTTTTTCTATAAAGTACAAAATGCTTTAATAAAATGCTCAATTTAAATTATTGCGATCAATGAGATCGTTTCAAAAAGTGCGAAAAAAGCCGCAAATTAATTTTTGTTTTTCTTAAAATAACAAAATGTCAAATTCAGAAAAACTCAAGCTGTAAAAAAATAAACAAATTCAGGGCACATGTTCAAAAAGCATCCGCAATCTACAAAAAAACCTCATAAAGCAGAAATTTCTTACAAGGCGTGAACACAATTTCTCTGCTACAAATTTGTCCCTTGAAAATTAGGTCACAATATTACACTTCCTAATTTGCAAAATTCCTCGGAAATTCCTAATAAAAAGGTGATAACGAAATTTCAAGCAACACTCGTAGCTTACCAGCCATAAAATTTCATTTATTTTCATTAGATTTGCTGGAATGCCAAGAAATCTGAGAGAAACCTCTAATGAATTTCCTGTGAAAAAAGAAACCAACAGAAATCTCAACAGAAAATGTTTCATTTGAACTTTTGGCAATTTATTGGAAATTCATTGATTCAATGGATCTCTGTTCAACAAGCTTTTAATTTTTTTATTGTGTTATTCTATAAATTTTCTTATTTTTCATTTGCTCATTTGGTATTGGAAATTTTGCACTGCAGATCCTGCAGATGTTGAATGTATTGTGATGTTATGCCAATGAGAATTGCTCAGATAGATAATATACAAAGTTCAGTACACAGTGAGCAGCTGCAAATACACACAGATACTTTAGATTAAGGTCAATTATCTGAAGAAGAAACTTGGCTTGCAAAGTATTTTTAGATTGCTTAAGAATTTTTGATGAATAATAAATTAATAATCAGTTTTTATGGGAGTTTAGTGAACTTTTGTATGCTCATGAAATTAATTTGTATTTTATGCTTTCTTAAGAGAAATGTTTGAGTTTTATCTCAGAAGATATCAATGGCTCAATGTATAATATGAACAATTTTGCAGAGTTTTGAAGAATAAATAAGAATATTTCAAACATACTCTGTTTGTCTTCAAATCAACCTTTTAACCATCATAAAACCAATTTAAACTATCCCACATCCACAATCAAATGAAAATCAATTTCCCAAATTTGTGACACTCAATCAATAACGAGGTTAACACTTGCTATTGTGGTCACACTTACAAGAACTGATTGAATTCGCATGCATCGATAATATGCAATGATGCACATTCCAAGCTGTCAAAGTTTGTGGTAATACCACAACCATCTATTCTCCTTGTTAAATTTTGTATACTCGATAAATAAATGATAAATCCTCGAATAAATTTGATAAATTTAAGTGGTGCACAAACTGAAAGACGATGATTGCCAGCTTTTTGATTACACTTTACCAACTAACTAAAGCAGTCGAGTAAATGAGGGAAACTCGGCTCGTGTTGCCCTGATTATTGGAGCGCGTATTTTAGTGAAATGTGACGCTTGTGCTTTGAGATGGTGATTTTTGTGAAAGTAATCGACTAATCTGGGATATAATTCATTTTATTCGAGTTTTTAATATTGTTTTTATTATCTTACAAGTTCATTATATGGAGATCCAATCATATTTGACGAGCCAATTAATCAAACTTTATGATATTGGTTTCAAAAATCATCAACTGTAACTTCAATCTCCCACCGTGACCGACAAAATACACAAAACTCGGAAAACACACAAAATATACAAAATAAACCACAAGTGCCAAGCAAAAGGCCGCACAATTAATTTATTTACTTTGCCACGGCCTCTAACTTTTGCTCTGCAGTTTAAAGCTGAACATTTGCAAATTTATGGGCCTTTTGGCATGAAGGGACGGCAACCTGAACTTTCCTATTTGGGATATTTTTAGAATATCCTTATTAGATTAGCATTAGGTGGGATCTAACAATATCTCAGGGGTCCTTTAAACACAATTTGCAGCACACAAATTAGTCAGTTAGTGATGGAGCCTTGAACTTGTGCCTGGAAAAAGTTTCTACTGAGTATTTGTATGTTAATTTTATTGCCCTCCTATTATCGTTACGTAAATTATCACATGAGCTTTATTTTGTTAAGTATCATATGTGTTTTTTGATTGTAGGTGGGTGGATTCAAAAGATGGCAAGATATTTTAAAAACCTTTGTTCTTGATAAAATGAAAGAATTAAAATTAAATGAAAAGTAAATGGAACATAATGAATTAAATGTTACAGATTATCAGATTAAAATTTTTTGTTGCGAAATTAAGGGTAATATAAACATTTAAAATTTAGATTGCTAACAGACAATTTTCACACCCAGCTCTTCCAACAAATTTCTACTTCTTCTTCATGTATTATGCATAATTGAGAGGAATCTTGTATGTGCTTTTGTTCTCAATATAATTTGTACACAATTATGTAGACAAAGCAATGCAAAAACAAATAAAGGCAGATAACAATTCAAAATCCGTGCTGTCTTTCATTAATTGGAAGTACACATGGAGCACAATCGCTTCCAGAAGGTGAGCCTATTATCATTTTGAAGTTGTTTTGCAAGATTTCATTTTCATTAGTTTAATGTTTATCATTAATTTTTATGAGCTTTTGAATTTAAAACAATTTATTTTAAATATTTTTCTTTCTCAAGAGGGAATTTAATTTATAAATGTACTCGCTGCAATTCTTATGTGCTTGGTAAGAGTTGCAGCAAATAAATTTAGAGCATGTTTTTGTATCCCAGGTGGAAATCTGGTTCAAGTCCTAATGTAGGTACACTAGAATACATTAGAAAGTACATTTTTTCCTAGAATATTACACTAGGATACACTAAGAGACACACTAGCTTCTAAGAAAGTGTGTGCTCTCTAGTGTATCCTAGTGTATGACCACACTAGAATACACTAAGGAACATTTGAATTTTGTATTCTTAGTTTATCTTGAAAATTCAAATTTTCATATTTTTGGCGAAATATTTTGCGATGTTTTTTTAAGGTATAATTTTTTTTTAAATTTTTCAATTATTTGTCTCATTTAAAAAAAAAATTAATTCATCCTTGTAAAACTTAATATTAAAATGAGGATTTTAAAATCTTTTTAAATATAATACCTTAAATTTATCAGAAAAAATTGTTTTGAATATCCAAAATGTTTTTTAAATCACTCGTTTAATATTTATTAATTATTGCCAAAAATGTGAGCGTTTTTAATAATAAATAATTTTCAAATATTACACGTTTGGTGGTCACTTAAGTAAGTTAAAAGACACCTAAAACTAGTTGGCAATGCAATTCATGTGTGCGGCAGCGGTTCAAATCCGAATTTTAAAAAATGCAAAAAAAGAAAGTACACTAGAAAATTATGTAAAATATATTTTTTAATTTTTCAAAAATTCTACACTAGGATACATTAGAACATACAAAGATTTAGTTTTTAAAACCATTAAGGTTCTAATCATTTGTCTTAGTGTAAATGGCTTTTATTTCCACCTGGGATTTCCTAGACAATTAAGTAAATCGTTTGTATATCGTTTTCAAAAGTCTTTTCTTTGATATTCAAATTAATAAAGGAAGAAACTATATTGAATTGACTTTTGAGACAAAAAAGATCAGATATATAATACTGAAATATACTCTTTGAAGAATCTATATTGGATCAAGTCAAACAAATCAAATAAAGACTCACTAGAAGCTTCATTGAATCAGATAAGCTTCGTCTGCGATTCTTCAAACATCTGAATTTCCAAATCTATAACAAATCTGAGTAATTTTGAGCAAAAAGACCAAAAAATATATTCAATCAATTCGAAAGTTTCAATCTCTTTAAGCAATCAGATCAACAAAAACGGAATATTCCAATTCAAAACTATCTATATAAATGAGAATTAAATTTATTCTCCAACTTATTCGGTAAACCTTGAAAATAAAATCATCTGCTTGCCTTTAAAGCTTAAAAATAGAAGTAGATACGCGTTTTCAGGCAATCCTTAAAAATACTTGAAATACTTGGGTCATATTCCATCACTCTTGATCATTTCAAAGACATTTCAAAGGATTTGCAAGGCACTTGGCTTGCACTTGACTGGCTCAATGCTTTATGTTGTCAAAAAGAAAAATCACATAGTCAGAACAAAATAAATTTATTGGAAAATTGTCTCAAATTCAGTAACGCTTCTCAGAGAAAGTTGTTGACCTTCCCAAGTGAAAATAATCCTGAAAAAGACTGCTAATCATACTGCTCAAACATACTTAAAAAGGTCACGAAATAACGCTGCTTTTCGGATTTTTTTACACTACTTATATACTACTTATCATATTGAAATTTCGGATGTGTCACACTGCTTTTTCAAATTTTTAGTAGAATGTTTAAGTATGTTTTGGTAGGACAATTTTGCAAAAAAGAAATTTCAAATTGCTGAAATTTCTTTTTAAAACAAAAATTATTGTAACGGCGTCAGCGATGCTCTTCTTGTTGATTTCGGACACAGGATTCGAACTCGATCTTCTCGCGAGGAATTTGCTTGCTACCACAAAGCTGTTGGAAATTCTTATAAAGGCAACGCTTAAAACTTATATAAGCCAAAGTGCCTTTTTGAACCAATTTGGTATTAAATACTGAATTCTTGTATCAAATAGCTATTTGCTGAAGAATAAATTAACAATCCAAATTAATTGATTAAAAATATGTTTACCTTCAATTATGCTTTTATCTGGGAAATTTTAAATTCAAATCATAAGGTGTTGAAGTTTTTTTTTTTTCAATTCATTGAATATTTTAATTTGGAAAAAAATTAATCATTTTAGAATTTTGCAAATTGGTTTTTGCTTTTTTGGGGGAGTTTATATAGAAAAATTTAACCTTTTCGTAATATGAACCAACAATTTGCAAAGTTGTTAAAATGTTTGTAGATAATTGCACCCAAAACTGTAAAAACTTTTAATCATTTTGAATCTGCATTAACGCATTTAATACGAGCAGCATTAATATATCAAAATATATCCAAGTTTTTTAAATTTTTTTATTTATGAGGAAAACTTTGCTTTTCTAATTTGGATGTCCTACTTATTAAAGGATGATATTTTAAAAAACAAATTTCAATCAAAACAAATAAAATTCAAAATCACTTTAAAATGACTAAAAATGGTTTTTGACTTTCATTTTTGATGGTGAGTGGTTGACACCCTGTAATAGAGTAGTTTTTGAGTGGTAAAACCTGGATTTTTCAATCAAAGTGCTTTTATTTAAAGAATTATGAGGAACAATGCACAATATTCAATCTGATATTTTTATTTTTTGATTATACATAAAATTTATTAAAATGTTATTGCTTCATTCTAATTCTAATTAATAAAATTTATGGCGCAGTCGATTTCTTTGCAAAAGCTCAGGCTTTTACGATTTGTTATTATAATAAGCCGTGGCAAAAAATAATAGACACTAAAACATTCTATTAATTATTTAAATTTACAGTGTGTTGATTTATTCAAGGAAAAAAATTCTGATAAAGCGCTTTGCTTTGATTAAAATTTCACCATTTATTAATCACAATCTTTAGTATCAACTACACACCTAACTATATATTTTATGAAAAAATGAATGTTTTTGCAAAAAAAGTACCAACTATCAAAACATTTGTACAAAAAGTACTTGAATCGACCATTTTGAGGTGAAAACAATGTTTTCGCATGAACAAAATCTTTAAAAACTTCTAGGTGTACAAATGGTTTTGTACGAAAAAATGATCATATGTACTGGAGCTACTAGATGGTGATCAAAACAAAAGAAATATGAGCATTTTGATCAGGATTTACAAATCTTAAGTCTTGAGAAAGCGATTTGTAATGATAAATAAAATTTTTACAATAATTTTATTTAAAGATTTACTAAAAACAAATTTTCTTCCCATTTTCCCCATTTACCGCGCTATTTTATCAAAAATACCGAATCAAAATATTGCAAATATTAAAATTATTCATATTCAAAATTATTTTTGATTTTCAATCCGTTTATCCATTATGCCGCGTCAAATCTACCAACTTGCTGCAATTATGATGATCAAATTGTAAATTTATTTAAAAATAATTTTGGGCGAAACATACTTGAACATTCAGAAAATAATTTGAAATTCTTGCATGAATTGTTAAATAAGACAATTTCAGGTTATTTCATAAATTTTTTTGTATGTTTTAATTCTGTTTTATTCTTGTAAACATTTGTAATTGCTGTATATTATACTGAAAATTCATATGTTTAGCAGTATTTTCTAGTATATTCCAGTATGTTCAGTGTGTTTTCATGGAAATAACACATGGCATATTTTCACTTGGGTTAGCATTCCATTTGTTCAAAATATATCATATTATAGGTTGTACGCAATGTGGGGCCACCATTCCAATCTTATAGAGCTTTTGAAAAAAATCAGATGAATGTCTTCAAAACTCTAAAAGAAATATTACATTTTTTATAAATTTATTCTTATCGCTCTTTGTGAACATCCCCTGTCATGCGAACATTATTCATTGAAAAGTTTTGAAAGGTAATCTTTCAAAATGCCCCCTCTTTACAATTCACCACGTCCTGCTTATTGAATTCGAGCTACTCAGCATTGCTGAGTCGAAGTGTGCCTGCCCACACTCTATCCGTCACTTTCATCATCCATCGTAAGAACATACGTATCAAAACAGTATAGAAACACGAAACGTAATGTGTGAACTTTTGTAATTTGATATGAACAATGTTTGTGGAAACGCTCAAGGAATTGTGCAGAGTGTTTTGAAGTTCTTGTTGATGTTTTCAAGTTAGAGGCAAATTCTTGTGGGAATCTTTGGTTAGAATGAAGCTTTTTGCTTTAAAGATTTCGACATAAAGTTGTTTTAACTGTTGAAAAGAAAAATGATTTATCAAGTTATGCGGAATATATTCAAAACAAAAAGTTACTTTAGATGCAACAATGTCTAAAGAGATTGATGATAATTCTACTTGGCCCACTCATCTATGAGTTTTTGAATAAGTCTTTGCATATTTTGACCTTAATTGTTTTTGCGTAGGCAGATTCAAAATATAAATCTTTTCTATTTGGTTCAAAGAAAGTAAATATGTATAATCCCTTCTTTTATTATTTTATCAAGACTGTTTTTTTTAAGAAATAATAAAAGAGTTGTGAGCTTTACCTCTATAAACTTCCACATTTCTCTTCCCAATTTTGCAGATCATTAATTTTCTATGTCAAATTGTTAAAATCTCCTATTACAACTTGACATTAAACAAGTTCGACTTAATTGCATCCAAATGGTTCAATATTGGAACAAAAGATGCAGAAAGTTTTGCAGAAATCCTTTAAGTTGATAACAAAGGAATCAATTAAAAACAAATTGCTGTAGAGCATTGAAGAATTGGAAGAACTTGAACAGTAATTTGCTCTCAGGCACTCATTAAAGGTGGTTTGAGTAGAAGGTTGATTTTTTTGTTTTTAAATCAATTTCATGTTTGTTTTTTTTTTAAATTGGATGGAGACGTAATAATGAGACATGTAATTTTTACCATCGAATTTAGAAAGCATGAAGTTCTTTTGTGGATTAATCGTAATTAAAATAAAATAAGACTCACCTTCCTTCCTTACAAAATAAAGCAAATATCTGGAAGAGCTCTGTAATGGCTTCGTAATTTTTTTCATAAATGTGCAATTGTTCTTTATTTCCTGTGCATTTTCCTGGAAGATTAAATTCTCGATTGTTTGTATAGGACTGAGGAGTGTTTGACAATGTAAAATAATAAAAAGAATCGAAGGATAGGAAAAGTTCACTCTTATTTTTGTTTCTTATTATTCTTGGTTGTGTGGAGTAGAAAGAAGTGAAATAATTGAATTTCAGAAAAGTCAGCGTTTGAAGATAATTTGATTGATTTTCTATGGAATTCGATCCAAAGATCTTCTCGGGTTGATATGTTTGCTTACAAGATTAAAGTATAGCAAATCATCAACTTACTGTTAGCAGTTTAAACGAAAATACTAAGAATATATTGTAATATTTAATATATTTTCTATTTCGTAAATATTTACAAACTATTTACAAATTGAATTAATTAATAATAACCACATCATTATTTATGTTTTCGATAAAATACCGTTGATAAAATTAATTGTTTTTCTACGTCAAAAACTCCAATAATAATAATCGATCAATTCATGTACACAAATATTTGAAATAGTTTCAGCTAATTTATGGTCCTTGATATTTCTTTTTCTAGTAAAAATGTAATATCTTCCAAATTGATATTATGCAACTTGAGCAATTTATTCCTACATTATATAAATTAAAATAAAAATTTATTGCAAGATTTTCCTGCAAAAGCTTTTTCATAAAATAAAAAATTCAACGTAAACTCAATTTCAATCACGCGAATTCTATTAAGCTTTTTCAAACGCCATCAAAATCTAAATGGATTTAATATAATGCTGTTTTAAGAGACCATTAAACTACATAAGCCCAGAAAACGATACAAAAGTATTTTTGGATTCCAAGCAGCTTCACAAAAAAGACAAAGCAAAGCGCTCATTCTATATTTCCAGAGGTTTTCTGGTAATTGAAAAATCCCAGCAAAAAGACTTAAAATCTGAGACAACTCGCAATAAACTGACAAAAACTTGAAAAACCATAATAAACGATAATTGAAAATAAAATTCCATTTAATATAATTTATAAAAACTGCACAAATGGCAAAAACTACTTTTGCTCTTGATACGTTTATAAGCAGGAAATTCATTGTTTCTGGGAAACTATTCAGAAGCGCACTTCCCCATTATTAAATTTATACTTTTGCCAGTTTTCCGAGTTTCTCAATCCTCTGAGCTTGTGCTATTTCTTATAAGTTTACAAAGTTTCTCAAGTTTTCCCACTTTTTTCCATTTTTGCCGTGCAAAATGAAAGTTTTATTGTTTCGTTACAAATTTGCACAAATACATTTTTAAAGTAGAAAGTTTTGCCATTTATAATTTTTAAGCAAAAAATAAACTATTTGAGGTTGGAACTGGGTAAGAATCCTTGAATCCAATTTAAAACAATGCTTTTTTTATGAACAGTTTTTCTAAAGGATTTAATTTTTACTCTACACCACGATTTACTATGTGTGTCAATAGGGTCAAATTTACTCGTAGTTTCACCCACATTCTACCAACTGACTAAAATTAGTTGTAACTAGAGCTTATTCCACCCATTGAAGCTTGAACCATTAAAATTGTTAAATTGCAGCTCGTAGTTTTCTAAACATGTTGTGAAACATTTAATAAGTTTTTAAATTATATAGCTTTTACGACTTTGTTGGTAACAAAGATTATTGTGGAACTTTTGGGGGAAACTCAAACTGAAACACTGCAGTATATACTTAATTGTGTATGAAATGTATCAAGTTACTTGCATAGTGAAGCATCTTTATCTTTCTGCGTCTAGCCACTATGTCGTTCATGCAAGCTTATAAATTTGGGATTTTACTCCCAAGTTTTCAAAAGAATGATAAATTTAGGTGCTTTTCTAGCTCAAGTACCTTTCTGTAGTTTTTATGGTAATTTTGGAAGCTTTTGAATTTTCCAATAAACGATCGTTGACCTAATAGCAACATAAATTTTTCATGGACTTACAATTTGAATGATATAAATTCTTAACTGAAATCATCAGACTGTGGAATATTTGAAAATAATAAAAAATGATTCAGATAAGAAAGTAAGTTTCAAATAAATATTTCATAGCAAAATTTGTTTCTTTTAAGCTTTCTTATTAATTCCATAATTTACAACTAAGCCGTTATTTAAAAATGAGTTATGAAATAATAATTCATTTTTTAATTTATTGATAAAAATGTTTTTTATGAATCATAAACCATTTAAACGATTTATATTTTCGGAAAGAGTAGAAAAAATCCATAAATCTTCATTTTGAAAGAGTGTCGAACATTCTTCCTTAACAATCAGCAGCCTCCAAAATTTTCTTAAAATTATAAATCTGTTTCTTATTGACTTGAAGTTTTCTTCAATACTTTGAATACAGAAAAGCTCTTCAATCACTGAAAATACTGAGAACACAACAAAAAATTCCGACTCAATTCATCTCACTGTCAATATCTTATTATTAGCATCACATGAACTTCCAAATTGAAAACTGTCGAATTCTATCGAAGTTTTGTGAATATAAGGCTTAAATTAATTGTATTTATGAGATTGGCCCAGCAGAAAGAGGAAAACCACCCTCAAATTTGCACAAAGGCAAGCAATTTTCAGCTTCTCCAGTAGTTCAAACATCTCCAGCAATTTGAGCAACTCGTAAAAACCTTATTAGGCAGAAGTTTTTGCTTGTTTTGGCAGGCAACTTTGCTGAGAATGTACATACAAAGTTGCCCTCCTAATTTAATTTGATCACAATTCATATATTACTTGGGCAAAGTGTGTAATTTGCGCTTGTTCTGTCGTCGTCTTCGTTGGCTTGCCGTGGGTGGGTACATGTGGGTGATTTTTTTTTTCAAGTAGATAGTACTTATCAAGATCAAATTATTTCTATACTTATTTAAAAATTTCTTTAGATTGTCACAGATAAAAACAAAAAAATAAGCTTGAAAATCTTTTTAAACATATGTTAAAAAAAGCAAGGGTTGAAACGATGGAAGAGAAAATTGTTGAAAAAGTTGAGTTTTTTCTTACATCGATTCACCCTTAGTATTCATTCTTGCAGACAATCATATTTTACATTCCTAAAACAGAAATTTTTCCAACCAACAATCCACCCAGCATACCATCACGAGGTTATACTCAAGCCAGATCAATTTTTTATGTACCAAATAAAATAAAAGTTATCCACTCTGTCTTCCATAAATAATGTATTTTCATTGTGGTTCGTCAAAAGCGACCTAGGCACAAAGCCTCCAAGCACAAACTTATTGTTCTGCAAACTTTCAACAAATTCTCTATTATTCATATAATTATCCGACCATTTGTTTGGTTGTGTACTTGTAATACTTGTGTGGCTGTTTTGGTTTCATACATTTTGCCATACATTTTGCCACATTTGATGAGAATGGAAAATGTTTGGGAACTGTTGGAGAAGTTCTAGCAATGGTAGAATTACCAAATTGCCCTAAAAGGAAGCAAACTTATAATCTAAGAAATCTGTGTTGGCTTTCTTGTCTTTTATTGTCATGATAGTACAGTATGATTCAATGTACAAAGTAGTTTTCGTGTGGGCAACACTGATGAATGCCTTTTGTGTCTAGAAGGACACTGAGAGAATATTTTTTCAATAAAAATGAATAGACTTTATGACACTTCAAAGGAGTTTTCTTCGAATATAACCATTAAGAATAAAACCAACTTTATTTAAACAAGTGGAATGATTTCATAAATTATTTATTTTCAGGTTCAGATACACGACTTTCTTAATAATATTTAAATAAAAGAAAATGTGTGAATATTTAAGCATACCCGAAACAAATCCCAAAATATCATAAATAAGTAAACACTCTTATAATATACCATAATAAAACCCCAAATTACTATCGCCAGTGTACCCATTTGAAAATTCTATTAAACTTTCTGCGGCATTTTCACTAGCCAGTCTTGCCGCTAACACATTTGTCCGGAAAAGTCCCTTAAAAAAATTCCTGAGAAACAGCTGAGTATAGGAAGTGATTGGACAAATCTGGAGGAAATTTCATTTTGTATATACCCTTATTTTTTATAAATTTTTATCCAGTATTACAGCATAATACAGCATTATGGCATCTCAGCCAAATAATAAGAACACGATTACTATTCATGCCCTTGTTTCGTTTTTATTACTGTTCATTTCTTTCTATTTAGAGACCAACAAGCCAGCGAGCCAACAAGACAGATTTGAATGTAACGTTTCAGTTACGTTGTTGCAGGGATAGGAAATAAAGTATTCAGTTAGTATTTGTTATAATATTTAAGTATGTCTTTAAAAATCAAACCAATTTATAATCGTTAAAAATTCCCTGTCCCTGCATTATCAAATCAGCCAGTACCACATGTGTGTCGTTAGCCGCGCCTAGTAAATTAATGAAAATGGAGGAAGACGACAGCGCCAAGTTGAAATTGAATTTATTTTTGGGGGTCGCTGGGGGATGAGCAAAAAGTTGAGATTATTTCCAGTTTATTCGAGAGTTTATGTTCCAACTTTGTTATGGAATTTGTTGAATCCGTTCCATTCTTTGAATTCGTTGAGTTGAAAAGCTCTCGGCGCTTCACATTGATTGAGTAATTCGATTGTTTTAATACGCCGTTTCCAGAGCCGTTAAATAATATCGAAAGTAAGCTTAATTTATAACAGCGATAAACTTTGATTAAAAAGTCGAGAGAAAAATTGCGAGAAAATATTGGAGGAAATGTGGGGAAAACGATTTTATGGGAAAATTTTCTTGGGATGGAGTCGTTTTGAAAATAAAGTATGAGGGAGAACTTTTGAGTTGATTTTTGAAGTTGTAGTGGTTGCAATAAAATATGTATGTTTTTGTATCGAATTTTTTCTTCATAAAAGCTTTCTACTTTTTAATCGCAGAAAGCCAAAAAAATCTAAGTGGCCCCTAAAGCTTATCCCCTCATTTTTATTTTTTCTTAATCCTTAAAGAAAGGAAATGTTTCAGAAAGCAAACATGCGTGCCAGAAATAATTTCTGAGATAGCTGGTGTTGAATATGAATTTTTAAAGCTCTTTTTAAACACCCTGATAGCTTCCACCGCATGTAATGATGTTGTAACCAGCCACACCTCCACTGTACGTGCACAAAACACAAAACATTTGTGGCATTTATATGGCATTTATAGCAGCTAAAATATATTTACAACTATTTACAACCATGTTAAAGTACACAATTATATGTTTTCCAGCAAATCATGGATGTAAACTGCATTTGTTTTGTTAAGTGGCTTATACACTTTTTACATTTTATCTCTTCCATAGTTGCTGATGTTCTCCTTGTATTTGGATAGCTCTGTTACGGTTTGTAACATTACGAAGCACACAGCAAAATATCCCAGCAGATTAAGGTATCACTTTATTTCAGGATTCTAAAGCTCTTTTTGTTTGGAAAAATGGAAAATTGAAAAATCCACCCGCAAAGATTGTTGGGAAAATTGTTTGACAGCTCTTATCACGGGGGTTGTTATTGGAATGGAATACAATTTCCTGAAAACATTTATTTTTTTACCAAATATATTTTCTTCACTTCAAAAATATAATTCAAGGTGAGTACTGGATATTCACCACAAGTGCCTTAAAACTTGTTTTTCAAAAAAGCTGAAGTATTTTCTACCATTCCAAAACTCCTTAGAACTTCCAGCTTACCTGCTGCTATCTGATATATCAGAGCTGAATATTTATGGAAGTGGCTGAACGATTTTGGTACTCGGGATGTCATAAAAATAAATGTTTTATCGCCGTACTTGTTGTGAACGCACATGAATGCACAACTGTCATGTGTGTTCACGGCAGCCATTCAGTTATTTCAGCGTACCAATTTAACAATCATTGAACTGTGAAAATGGGCACAAAAGCGTCAGAGTGGGTTAGAGGGCAGGAATGAGGATTTAAGCTCAATTGGGCCATTGGGGATTCGAAGATAGTGTTTCTAGTGTTCTAATAGGGATATTGATATTGAATAAGGTGGATGATGAATGGGGGATTAATAGGATATGAAAGGGTTCGATGTAGGAATTTATGGAGTTTTCAGTTGATTTCGATTTTGTTAAGCTGGATTTAATGGTTGCGAAAAATAGCAATGGACGCTTTTTTAGATAAAAAGAAGAAGCTTTCAAATGAGATTAAGGTTATTGCAAAACTTAAGTTATGGGGTGAACACTACATTTCATTGTAACTATTTATGCCATAGATTTTTGATCAAATTAATAGTTTTTAAAGCTTTTATAACAAAAGCGGTTCCCGCTTTTTTTGTGTATTTTTATTTTTGTCAAAAGCCGATCAAAAGCTCCAAATAATCTTCAGTTAAGTAAATAGCTCACAAATAAAATAAAACATGACGGAATTCATGGAAAATCCTAATTTGGTCCATTTCTATACATCATTACTCTTCATTTTTATTCAAATCACAAAAACACCAAAACACCAAAAAATATGACAATATCGATAAAAGCTTAATTCCCCAACAAATTATCGAGAATTTAGTTTCCAATCACACAGCATTTTTGCCCCTAATCCTCAATCCCTGATCCCTCTCTCAGTAATCCCCTGCTCCATTGACAGCTTTGGCATGTGCGGCACGTTCGCGTTTGCCAACGTTTATTTGGTGGGTATTTAATCATTTTAGCTGAATGTTTATGTGCTCAGCAAATTGAGAAAAAAATTATTTATCGGTTATCTGGTGCATGCGAATGAGCTTACGATGAACGAGGTGCTGGTTGTGGCTGAAAATTGCGCCATCATATTACTTCTGTTATCAGTCAATTACTAGGCTAAACTGAGTGAACTGTGGTTTTGTTCCCCGATTCACTCTTAAAAATTATGTAAATGGATTGCAATTCATACTCGCTCCAGTATCCTGATATTGAATTCTCTGATGAGTTTTTATGGTTCAATATGAATTTCCCATAATATTTACAAGAGTGCGTTTGGGTAAGTGGCAAATGTTTGTAATGCCAGTAATGCTGGCAATGCTTTGAAATAGGCTGGCGAATGCGTAATTTGTGGTTTGACAGCCACATTTCGTTTAGATTACAATCACGAGGCGAGTAGATATACTTTTCAAATCAGAATCTGGCCATTTAACCTTTGCTGGAAAATTGGAAGGCTTCTGGCCAATTTTAGAACGGGCCAAAAAATGCTCCATCGTTGCTGTTGAATGTCTGTAAATTATGTTGTTTTGGTAATGGAGGGTCAGGTCAAGGATTATGTCAAAAGCAAGAATTCAAGTTGACTTTTGAAAGATTTTATAATTTTTATATTCATAAGAAGCAATAATGTGATTTATTTGTCTTCCAGAATCGATGACATATTCTGTGAAACTCCACCAATAATCTGCTAACCAGTAATTCTATTTTATATAAGAAACACGCGAGGAATTTGGAAATTTAGGATTCAGTCTTGGGGATTTCGGGTTGCGTTGAATTATTGAAAAGCGTCCTTTTTTCTGATTTCTTATTATTTTTGACGTTAATTGAACACGCCCTTACAGATTTAAAATTCTGTTTCTGGTGAATTGGATTATTACAGTAATTGGTACGATCTTTCATTAAATCATTATGATTTAAAGAAAACTGAAATTGGAAATTTATTAGATTTGGTCAATTATCATTAGTTTGAAGAGATTCATTTCTGAACTTATCAAAAAATATTTCTCGTAGAAAAATTTTATCATATAAATATTTTTCAAACTTTCTAGTGAACTCTCTTTGCCATCTCTAAAGTTAATCCACTGAAATATTTTTGATGAATCTGATTTAACAACTACCTTTTTCCACATCACTGATTCACCAACTATCAACAATTTTATGCAAAAACTCATTAGTACATTAAATAAATCCCTCCAATCTGTTGATTCTATTTATGGCGCATAAAATTTACCAAGAAATCATTCAAAATTTCAACAACATTCATAAATCAGCCATAAAAAGTAAATTTAAACAAAAAATATGTCGTGTTTTTCGAAACAATGCACTCAAAATTCTATGACTAAACATTTCCTGTAAATACGATGCACAAATAACGTCACAATACCTATTTATAAGGAATCAATCAAGCGATCCAATTTGTTCTATAGTCATTCCAAATTTATTTCCATGTTGTCATTAAAAAAAAACATACATGTTCAATGTCCATCATTATTTTGCAAATTGAGCCAGGTCCAATACAACCTGTAAAAACAAATACTCGAGGACGAGTAAATTAAATGTCGAATACATGCTGTGAAACAGTGTGATGAGATTTTTAAGGCCCACTGTGTAAAATTATTGCATTTTTACATTACTTTTTTATTTATTTAATTCCTCAAAAATATATATAAACAGTTTTCAAAATAGTTTTCAGTATTATAATATATATTTTTCACAGTGTAAATTTGGTGAAATTTTGCTGAATGGCATATGCATTTTATTTTTACTTCAGTAATTTGATGAATGAATGTTCTGTTCTATAACTTGAAGCTTGTTTTTCAATTTCATGGGATCGAATTGTGAAGTTGGATTGTATAGATGGAATTTTTTATTAAAAATTGTTATGGCATTTGATCCAAATTAGCTTCTAATCGATGATGCAGAAGTTTAACTCTTTGAAGCACACATATTGGAAGCCTTTGTGTTCACAAAACTATACATACGATTTGAAACGAAAAACAAATTAAACATCATTCAAACTTTTCATAGTTGATAGTTTGTTAGTTAATTTGAGTTTATTAAGGTCCGTTCAACACTAAAGGTTATATTAGACCTAAATCAGTTACAATTTATTATGCATTGCTTGATTTGATGATTTGGAAACTTCTGTTGGCTGACGCCATCTTCTGCCTCTTCATCCAGTTGTGATTTGGTAGCTTTATCCCTTGCTTTAATCAGTTACGTCTCTTGCGAAAGCGGGGTTGAAAGCTTTTCCTTGCTTCTAATCAGTTACGTCTCTTGCGAAAGCAATTCTAATCAGTTACGTCTCTTGCGAAAGCGGGGTTGAAAGCTTTTCAATCAGTTACGTCTCTTGCAAAAATTTAAAACAGCTTTTCCTTGCTTCTAATCAGTTACGTCTCTTGCGAAAGCGGGGTTTGAAGCTTTTCCTTGCTTTTTCAGAACTTAAATTATTTTTGTTGGAGTTCTATCAAAATTCGAGTGGACTCCATCTTCCTCAAGAACAAGTGTGTTGACCAAAGTTTTTTATGCCAAGATAATTGTGAATGGACACCTTAAATTCAGTTTTTTTTGGAAATTTTGGCCAGAGCGAAAAGTTTCTCAACTGACAGCAATGAAACTCAAAGCCAACTTTTTGTTCATTTGATAGTTTGTATTTTTGGATGTTGATATTTTTTACCAAAAAAAATATCATTTCATGTTGAACTGTGCAGTTTTATTTCATTTCATCACGTGGAACCTGCTTATTTCAATTCAATATATACTTGATCATGCATGTAAATCGTGTAGTACAACATTAATCCGCCTAAGGCTACAAAATGTTATGATAGATCCAAAAACCATTTCAGGGATCAAATTATATGTAGCTATGTTACAATGTACCATTTTTAGTTTGCCTTTGAGCCTTTCGACTATTGTCCTGAAATGCAACTAATACACTATTTCCTTTTATAAAACAAAAAGTTCAAAAATAGATGAAACATTGATATAGCATATCCAACACATCGATTACATCCATTGAAGCTCCTCCAGCCATTGATGAATAGCTTTCATTGACTGATGGCACATTGAAGCATTCAACAACATTGACGTAATAGCTAACTAAAAGCTCTATAAAGCTGCATGAAGCTACAAAAAATCAAAAATATAAAACAAACTTGAAGTGCTGCAAAGTTGAAAGTGGCATTAAAATCGATGCAACTCAGGCTATGTGTAAACTTGTGAATTTGTGAATGTGCTAAAATTGCAAGTTAGAAGATAAAACAACCAATAGCACCACTCTGATGAATTAACAACGCCAATATGTTTCAAAGCTATATAAATTATTATATGAAAGATTCATTGTAGTTTTGGAAAAGGTTTCTATAAGGAAGCGAATTTTCGTTAAGTTTGTTTATTAAGTTATTTAGAGAAGCAAAAGCAGAAGCCGCTTTCAATTGTTAATCCATTTGATTTTTTCAGAATAATATTGGTTTTAGAATAATAAAGTCCAGCCTTTAACAACCTCTCGATTTATATAATTTCAAAACTGTATCATATCACAAAAGCACAGTTTCCATGTTTTCGAGACACAGCACTGTCGATAAATAAATTTGCAGTATGTAAGAACTCCACATGCAAGATAAATGGTAGCACCAGCAAAAAATGTTATTTTATGATTGTGGTTGGAATAAGCTTCACTAGTTTTTCCTCTGGATATGATATGCTTGAAATAGTTTTAATTTATTTTTATGCATTCTGTGCTGCAATAAATTTGTTATAAAGTGCTGAGATAGTTTATTGGCTTCAATTCATGTTCTTTTGATAAGTTTAAAGGTTGAGTGGATCGGATTAAAATGTTGTGGTGTTTAGTGTGAACCAGAAAAGTTTTAAGTTTTTACTACCGAAAAAAGAGATATGAGTTGATAAATCATTTAAAATGCAACGTTTTCCCTTAATACTTTATATCCAACAACAAGCATTAAACAATTCATTATTAAAATTTGTGGTCACTTTAAATTCAGAAGATATCAAAAATCAAGCGCCACAATTACCCATTTCTTAAATAAACAAAAAGTTAAGCACATACTTCATTATTCATCAGTCTTCACAAAAAATAAATGCCCAGAAGAAATACCAAAAAAAGTCCTCAACGATGAAAATTCGACAAAGTGTTTGTCAATGCTTTGAATGATTCATGAGCCAGCACGTTGAAGAAAAAATTATTTACAGCTGAAGAAAAACCATTCAATTCACAGCAATTCTGCTCAGCTCATCTCAAATTATGAGCGCTAAAAAATATCAATGAATATCAATTTGCATATCAAAATAAAAAAATCGACAACATCCATAACAAAAACAAAAATTAATAACGTCTTCAGTTTTCCGTTGCTTCCACTTTTTTGTTATCTCGCGAGCTTTTCCATATTTTATAGAGGAAGGAAAATTGAAAAATATCATATTGCATTCTATTATCTCAGTAGTCCCTAGCTAGATGTTCTTATCGAGCTTTTTAAAAATTAAAATTTATATTGGATTTTTTACTTCGCCGCTAGGAAAACAGATTTGCCAGAGTTTTATGGTAATTTTCATATTTTTCACTAAAAAAGTCTGCTTAAACGAGCTTATGACAAACCAATGATTAAAAAAACTTAGGATACTAAGATTGACTAAAATTGATTAAAATTGATTAAAAATGATTAAAAATGATTAAAAATGACTAAAAATGATTAAAATTGATTAAAATTGATTAAATTTGATTAAAAATGATTAAAAATGATTAAAAATGATTAAAATTGATTAAATTTGATTCAAAAAGACTCAAAATGATTAAAACACCCAAAATTATTTTTAAATGATTCCAAAAGAAACAAATATCTTACACCAAAAAATTATTAAAATGTACTAAATTGCATCATAATTAAAGTATTCAAACTCAAAAACCATAAATTATAAATTAATCTCGTATTAATCATAGAATTTTGGTAATAGACTGGACATCTCAAATAATTTCTCAAATATTTTCATGAACTTATTAATAAATAAATAATTCAATATGGTTTTTCACTCTATCAAATCAAATAAACTATCTTATATAAAATTTAAAGTTAAAACTGCTGTTCATCAAGATTTTGATATTTGATATATTTTTTTCAATTTACTCTTCAAACTTTTATTATTCATGCATTGTCCATTTTTTTCCAATATCTACATTCTAAAAACTTACATAAAACTAGGGTCCAATAAAAAGCTCCACCAAAACCTGTTCACTTCAGAATTATTTTGATTACTACCAAGATTGTGTGCCTGACTTGAAATTCTTCTTGGTAGAAATCAAAATATTACTTAAAAAAGAAAATATTTTCAAGGTGTACAGGTTTTGGTGGAGCTTTTCAGTGGACCATATTTTCATGTAAAGTCAAAATATATTTTATGGTTTATTAAAGTGTAAATTAAGGTGTAAATGAGCATTAATTTTTTTTAAGAATCGTGTTTAAATTTTGCTGGTGGCTCAATAATAAGTAATCAAAATCTGAAAAAATTTGCAAAATTCATGCTAAATATTATTTCAATGCAAAAAATCATTGTCCTTATTCGTATGTTTTTTGCTTGAAATTAAGACCCCATAGTTGACCAAAATTTATGAGAATTGTTTCAAAATAATCAATAACAATAGCGAAATGTCAATATTTTCAAAGCAAATTTGATGAAAAAATTTCAAAAAGTTTGGAAATTTTGCTACTAAAATTGATTAAAAATGATTAAAAATGATTAAATTTGATTAAAAATGATTAAAAATGATTAAATTTGATTAAAAATGATTAAAATTGATTAAAAAAGACTTAAATATACTAAAATATACTAAAAATTTAATCAAATTTATTAAAAGTTTCGTTTGTCATAAGCTCGGCTTATGACAAACCAATGATTAAAAAAACTTAGGATACTAAGATTGACTAAAATTGATTAAAATTGATTAAAAATGATTAAAAATGATTAAAAATGACTAAAAATGATTAAAATTGATTAAAATTGATTAAATTTGATTAAAAATGATTAAAAATGATTAAAAATGATTAAAATTGATTAAATATGATTCAAAAAGACTCAAAATGATTAAAACACCCAAAATTATTTTTAAATGATTCCAAAAGAAACAAATATCTTACACCCAAAAATTATTAAAATGTACTAAATTGCAGCATAATTAAAGTATTCAAACTCAAAAACCTTAAATTATAAATTAATCTCGTATTAATCATAGAATTTTGGTAATACACTGGCCATCTCAAATAATTTCTCAAATATTTTCATGAAACTTATTAATAAATAAATAATTCAAAATGGATTTTCACTCTATCAAATCAAATAAACTATCTTATATAGATAAAAGCTACGTTCAATTTCTTAAATTGGAACTTATACGACTTAAAATAATAAAACTTAAAGTTAAAACTGCTGCTCATCAAGATTTTGATATATGATATATTTTTTTCAATTTACTCTTCAAACTTTTATTATTCATGCATTGTCCATTTTTTTTTCCAATAATTATATTCTAAAAACTTACATAAAACTAGGGTCCAATAAAAAGCTCCACCAAAACCTGTTCACTTCAGAATTATTTTGATTACTACCAAGATTGTGTTCCTGACTTGAAATTCTTCTTGGTAGAAATCAAAATATTACTTAAAAAAGAAGATATTATCAAGGTGTACAGGTTTTGGAGGAGCTTTTCAGTGGACCATATTTTCATGTAAAGTTAAAATATATTTTATGGTTTATTATAGTGTAAATCAAGGTGTAAATGAGCATTAATTTTTTTAAGAATCGTGTTTAAATTTTGCTCAATTTTGGTGGCTCAATAATAAATAATCAAAATCTGAAAAATTTTCTAAAATTCATGCTAAATATTTTTTAAATGCAAAAAATCATTGTCCTTATTCGTATGTTTTTTGCTTGGAATTAAGACTCCATGGTTGACCTAAATTTATGAGAATTGTTCCAAGATAATCAATAACAATAGCGAAATGTCAATATTTTCAAAGCAAATTTGATGAAAAATTTTCAAAAAGTTTGGAAATTTTGCTACTAAAATTGATTAAAAATGATTAAAAATGATTAAATTTGATTAAAATTGATTAAAAATGATTAAATTTGATTAAAAATGATTAAAATTGATTAAAAAAGACTAAAATATACTAAAATATACTAAAAATTTAATCAAATTTATTAAAAGTTTCGTTTGTCATAAGCTCGTGCTTAAAAGTCTTCATTATTACATTTTAACTGACGAAAAATGTATAAAATATTCTGAGTATGAATAAATTAAGTAGAGAATTTTATTTATTAAAATTGTTCCAGGTAACGTTCAACACAGTCCATAGTTTTCAGCTGGTTTTTGTTTGTAAGATATAAATGGCTACTAGAAAAAACATAAAATATTTGTAATTAAAAGTAGTTTTTAATGGTCTCTATGAAAATATGTTGTTCTACTTATTTCATGCCAACTTAGCACCAAATAGTTTGCTGATATAAAATTTTGAGCTTTTTCTAACTGAATTTTTTTTTTTTTAATTTTAGATAATACTTTCTATATATGCTTGGTTTATTCTAAAATCCTCAACGAAATTATTAAAAAAAAATTCTGTTATACGGTATAAACAAAATTGGTCGGTTGGTTAGATCAAGTGTTTTTAACACACTAGATATCTTTTACCTGTTTTTCTACAGTGTTATTAAACACAAAACCATTACCTTTGAAATATTTGCTGCAATTAGTTTGTTGTAAAATTATAAACTCGTAAAACATGCAAAAACATGAAGCACCGCTTGAAATATGGAAATTAATACACTTTGCATTGAAAAGTGATGTAGGTCAGTTGAATTTCCAGCGTTTAACCAAATTCACCACCAGTTCTAACTAAACCATCTAAATCAAGCTATGGAGCTTCGAAGCCGAAAACTGTAGAAAATGTATACATTTCTGAATACTCTGGATTAAGTTGGTGTAATGAAGAGACTTTTGAATTACTTAGAGCATTAACCAAAAGGAGGGCACTTTATAAAGAGTAGTCGAGCTTCTATTTTATGTTTTTGTGTTTTCGTCGTATCCACTGTTTCGGTATCTTCGGAAATTTCTGTATCTTTTTGGTATCTTCGGAGCTTTCTTGGATTGGTACAGGGTTGTAGAAGTGGGTAGGCGCGAGAAGTCGCGACCCCCTTGTTAAAATTTTGTTTAGTGCAATTTTTTGATTTTGTTTGCAAAAACTCATCAGCGCCTACCTTGTTAGTTAGTTAGTTAATTTGAGTTTATTAAGGTCCGTTCAACACTAAATGTTATATTAGACCTAAATCAGTTACAATTTATTATGCATTGCTTGATTTGATGATTTGGAAACTTCTGTTGGCTGACGCCATCTTCTGCCTCTTCATCCAGTTGTGGTTTGGTAGCTTTATCCCTTGCTTTAATCAGTTACGTCTCTTGCGAAAGCGGGGTTGAAAGCTTTTCCTTGCTTCTAATCAGTTACGTCTCTTGCGAAAGCGGGGTTGAAAGCTTTTCCTTGCTTCTAATCATTTACGTCTCTTGCGAAAGCGGGGTTTAAAGCTTTTCCTTGCTTCTAATCAGTTACGTCTCTTGCGAAAGCGGGGTTTAAAGCTTTTCCTTGCTTCTAATCAGTTACGCCTCTTGCGAAAGCGGGGTTTGAAGCTTTTCCTTGCTTTTTCAGAACTTAAATTATTTTTGTTGGAGTTCTATCAAAATTCGAGTGGACTCCATCTTCCTCAGGAACAAGTGTGTTGACCAAAGTTTTTTATGCCAAGATAATTGTGAATGGACACCTTAAATTCAGTTTTTTTGGAAATTTTGGCCAGAGCGAAAAATTTCTCAACTGACAGCAATGAAACTCAAAGCCAACTTTTTTCACCTTGTTAATCTGCTACTTCTACACCCCTGGATTGGTATAATTAATTTGGATCATTTTAACATTGAAATCTTGGTGGAAGATTCATAAGACACTGGTGAAATTTTTATAAAAATAATTTTGACTCATTTTACATTATTATATTTTAATGAGGTAGACTCGTTTGCTTTTTAACTGAACACAAAGCAGGAGAGTTTACCGTCAAGTGATTATGTTACAAGATCAAAAATTGTATAGAAAAATAAATACAAAAATGATCAAACTAAATATGGTAAAACTTAAAACCAGTCAATGCTTTATAGTATTATAAATTATTTCCTCAGTGAAGATTGCTGTAATTTTTTGAAGAAAATTTGAAGATAGTAATGGTATCTGCAGGAACGGCTGTGAATAGAGGAACTGTTAAGTGCCGCCATTTAAATAAGCCAACCTTTCTTTTGTTGGTTCAAAAATGTGAGAGCATCATATAAATTGGGGTTTTGTTGGGATGTACGGAAGAAAGGATCTGATAAGTCTAGGAAATTTATGATGGGGGATATAATTGGTTTTTGATATAAAATTAGGGAAGTGAAATGTTTTTATTATAAACTTTCATGGAGATTTCATTATAACTCAATTTGTTTACAAAATTTGAAGATAGAGATCGGATTTTAAAACTTTAATGTTTAATATTTTTAAAAACATATTGGTATCTAGTTGCAAATATAAGTCTTTTCAACTTATATGCCGTTGTTGAGTTCAAGAAAACTTCCTCAAATTGAAGCACCTTTATCGTTGTCTTTGTAATTTATACTCCCGTCTGTTTCTCTTCTTAAAAAAGCATCATTATATTAATTGCACGGTAGTAATATTTCCAGCTTTTTGTTATCATAGGTCATTAATATCATGTTTCCTGCAGCAAAAAACTTGTGAAATATTTGCGATGACTTCAAAAAGAGAGATGTTATAGTTTGAATAATGAGAATTTTGTTTGTATACAAAGCAGGGAAAATAAAGCAAATCATTTCCAATAAATGATGCTTTAATTAAAATTATTTTTTGCACTAAGGATGCAAAAAACAAATCGTTTAAAAGATTGTTTGTTACTGTATTTTGTTTTTCGTATAAAATATTATTAAATCAATAAAAAATACAATGTATAGGTGGATTTAATGTATTTTATAAACATATGGTCAAATGTTTAATAGTCTATGAGAACTAAATTGTTTGATAATGATACATGTTTATAAAGTATGACATCAATCTCTTGAAGTAGACAAACAGTAATACTTTGAAACTTAATTACAAAATTGAAATTCAGCTGCATAAAATTGAAATGAGCTCTTTTAAATTTTTCAAAGCAATTAAACCCATCTTTATGCGCTAGCCATTGTATAATAATTTGCTAAAGAAAAAGGTAAATTTAAAATTAATTTTCCAAGCACACGCAGAGAAATTCAACGTTTTTCAGATTTTTGCTGGACGAATAAATAGAGAATATTTAAAAGATACAGCAAAAAGTTTGTGTGCTTTCCCAAGTGAAAATATGTCAAATGTTTTTTCTATGAAAACACACTGAACATACTGGAATATACTGGAAAATACTACTAAACATATGAATTTTCAGTATGATATACTGCAATTTCAAATGTTTACAAGGATAAAGCAGAATTAAAACATACAAAAATATTTATGAAATAATCTAAAATTGTGGTATTTAACAATTCATACAAGAATTTCAAATTATTTTATGAATGTTCAAGTATGTTTCGACCAAAATTATTTTTAAATAAATTTACAATTTGATCGTCATGAATGCAGCAAGTTGGTAGATTTGATGCGGCATAATGGATAAAAGAGATTGAAAATCACACATAATTTTGAATGTGAATAATTTTAATATTTGCAATATTTTGATTCCGTATTTTCGATAGAATAGCATGGTAAATGGGGAAAATGAGAAGAAAATTTTTATTCACTAATTTGTTAATTTAAATAAATGTAAAAATTTTACTTATCATTACAAATAGCTTTTTCAAGACTTAAGAATTGTAAATCCTGATCAAAATGTTAACAATTTTTTTGTTTTGAATATCTAGTAGCTGCAGTACATAAATGATAATTTTTTCGTACAAAACCATTTTTTCTACTAAAATTTTTGGAAAATTTTTGCATGCATAAACATTTTTTTTACTTCAAAATGGTCGATTCAAGTACTTTTTGTACAAATGTTTTGATATTTCGTACTTTTTTTGCAAATTCCTTCATTTCAATAAGACAGAGATCATAAAAAAATATAGTTTGGTGTGTAGTTGATGCTAAGCATTGTGATTCAGTAATGGTGAAACTTGATTTTACAGGATACATAAATTTCATAAATTTTTTTCAATAATTAAACATACTGTAAATTTAAATGATTAATAGAATGTTTCAGTATGTATTATTTTTTGCCACTGTTTATTAAAAGCCTGGGCCTTAACAAGAAATTGACAACGTCATAATTTTTATTCATTATGATTAATCTTTTTCACGATGGTGAAAAACTCCCCAAGTGAAATATTAAAAGATTTTTTATTATATGATTTTTTACCTAATACCATAATTTGAGTTGATTTGAAAATAAAGCCCAAAGATTTAATAATTAATTTTTCAAAATTCAAACAACACGGGCCTCTAGTAAAATAGGATTAAATAGTTTACCAAAAGTATCCTTAACTATCCTTTTATCAAAATCCTAGTTTTCATCAAAGTCGTTAAACCACGCGAAAAGCAATCAAACATCACAAAACTTACAGCCGTGCGCATATTTCCAATATATTTCTTGCGCAAAACATTTTTGGCATTCTTTGCGGGGACAAAAGATGCAACTCTGGTTGTATGAAAATTTTGAGCTAGACTACTTTCAAAATTTCAGATATTTTAAAAACTAATAAAATACATTTTTAAGGAAAAAAAAAATTAAAAAAAAAAATGCAGGGTGGTATCCAAAATTAAAAAACATATGCGCCCTGAAATTTTTTTGAAATTTTTTTTTGCCAAAATCTGTATTTTAATTAGTTTTAAATATCCTGAAATTTTCAGAATGATCCGATTTTCCAATCAAGAAATTTTCTTACTCAAGGAGTTGTGCCCTTCTTCCCCGCATAGAATGCGAAAAATGTTTTGAGCAAGAAAATTCATATATGCATGCGCATGGCACTTTATTTTGAGGTGCTTTACAGCTTTTTCTGTGGTTAACCGATATTTATAAAAATTTGGATTTTGAAAGAAGGTTAGTTAAAAATACTTTTTGTGAAGTTTCAAAATTTTTTAACTAGGGGCCCGTCCACTGTGAATTCTCAAAATTTGAAAAATATTTTCACTTCATAATAAAAATCCACTCAATTGTTGAGGTTTTTTTCAATTTTTTTTCTCTCAAAAATTCATATATTTGACTGTTATATAAAATAAATGAAGTTTTCATCAAAATTATTGTCAACTGTTGATGTAAAATGTATATTTTTGTATATTTTTACAATTATCTACAATCAGTTTTTAGAACAACTTTGCAATTGATTGGTTCATATAACAAATCAGATTAAATTTATTCCAAATGAACTCCCCCAAAAAAGCGCAAAATGATCAATGAGACTTGCAAATTCTAAAATTAATAAAATTGTATTCAAATTCAAATATACTCATCAAATTTCTTAATTGAAAAAAAAACTTTAACACCATATGATTTGACTTTTAAATTTTCTAGAAAAAGGCAATATTGAAGCTAAAACATATTTTTAATCAATTAATTTGGATTCTTAATCTATTTTTTATCACTGTTAGCTAAATAAAACTAGAATTTATAATAATAATACCAAATTGGTTCAAAATAAGCACCTAAGCTTATATAAGTTTTAAGCACTGCCCTCATAACAATTCCCTACAGCTTTGTGGTAGCAAGCAAATTCCTCGCGCGAGAAGATCGAGTTCAAATCCTGAGTCCGGCCCAAATCAACAAGAAGAGCATCGCTGACGCCGTAACAATAATTTCAACATTTCCCTTTAAAAATTGCAAAAAATAAAATAAAAGTTTCAAAAAGACCTTAAAAAGTTAAGATTTCAGCAATTTGAAATTTCTTTTTTGCAAAATTGTCATACTAAAAACATTCTTAAACATTCTACTAAAAATTTGAAAAAGCAGTGTGACACATCCGAAATTTCAATATGATAAGTAGTATATAAGTAGTGTGAAAAAATTCGAAAAGCACCGTGATTTCGTGACGTATTTAAGTGTGTTTGAGCAGTGTGATTAGTAGTCTTTTTCAGGATTATTTTCACTTGGGTTTGTTAAAAAAAAGTTGAAAATATAAAAGAATATTATGAGAAAAGTGAAAAAACGTAGGAAAGGTGGAGAATAAGATTTCGTTTAAGAAGTTTAAAAAATACTTTTGCCCGTTTGCTGGCAATAGAAAAAGTTTTTGGCTCAAAAATTCTTCAGTTTATTCAGTTTAGCCAGTATCCTCATCTTATTCAGTTTGCAAAAAGTAGAATTTTTTATTATTATTGCCTCGTTTATTTACGAGAAGCTCGCTGTGCTGCCAGCCAAAACAGCAAAAATATTCTTAATGCATTTAATAGCTTCCACCATAAATAAAAAAGTGGAAATTTGCTACCTGCGTCCAAGTTTTCCATAAATTTTCTCAAAGTTCCGTATTTCCGCCTTTAAGAATTATTATTCAGCAGCATTTTTTTTTGTTGAGAATTCAGCAAATAATCTGTGGAGTTTGTAGATAAAGATAATTTATAATTAAATTTTTTTTGCTTTAAAAATTTATAGGATGTACTGCAGATTGAAAAGTAAACTCAACAGGTTTTTGGAAAAGATTAACGGTCATTTTTTATATTGGGGGAATGGTTGATAAAACATTTAAAGTGTGTGAGCATGTTTTGGCTCTAAAAATTACTTACGTGCTTCATTTTAATCCTTTAAACTATTGATCAAATATATTTTTAAAAGTTCCTGCTATTTTAAAATT
Organism: Parochlus steinenii; assembly: GCA_038502155.1. NCBI lineage: Eukaryota > Metazoa > Arthropoda > Insecta > Diptera > Chironomidae > Parochlus > Parochlus steinenii. The sequence goes on along the minus strand of JAXCIN010000052.1, from coordinate 4,635,637 downwards.
GTATCTTTTCAGAAAACTGAAAAGTTTGTTAAAGTTTGCAATCATGTTATGGAAATTTAGTTGTTGATAATTTCCATAAAATTAAAACTTTTTTAAACTCATTCAGAACATTTCAAATTTTATTTTGGACATTTAATTTATGAGTGAAGTGCCATGAAATACTCATCACTTTCCAAAAATTTACAAATTGCCAAAAATTGCAAAAAATTATCGAATAAATTCCCCAAAAAATACAAGCCTGAATATTTGAAAATACATCGGTTTCGAAAAATTACTATTGAGTAATTGATTAACGGCCTGCCTCATAAATCACGAAGGTGTAAATGTAGATAATTGAATTTTGAAGAAAGTTAATGGGTTTTTACCTTTTTGTTACTTTAAAGGCAAGGTGCAAAGATTGAGAATGACATTTTAGAAATTAAAAGAGTATAAATCTTGGGAAATTGATTTTATTTAAGACGCGTAATGAGATTTGCATATGAAGTCCCTGTTTTTAAAAAAAAATATTTTGCCCGAAGTTGTAATGAAGGGTCTGGTTCATGTCAAGTTAGTTGTCGAAAATGTTTACCTGGTTGAGGAAGTTACTTACTTATAACTTAACAAATTTTGCAAGTTCAATATATTCAAAAATTCTGTCCATTATATTCTCCTTAAATCTTTCTAAACAAAAATCATAATCCGTTTTAAACATTTTCTTGCCTGATTATTTTGTATAAATATTTTCTATTAACACCTTTGAAAATTCTCAGAAAATACCGAGTATCATTATAATGTTCAAGAAAATTCCCACGCCCCTTTACCGATATGAAATGTATACAAATTGTGACATAATCGATGTCAATTCAATTTATTCGATAACTTAATAATAAAAATCACAACCCTTATAAATAAAATATATTTCTCCTGAAGCGATTCAAAATATGCGATATTTGAGAAAAAGCTCTGCATTTCATTTCATGCAATAAAAACATAATAAATGAATTTGAACGTAAGAAATTGTTAAAATATTATTTCATTCCATTTTCCTATTTTAATAGAATTTTCCTCAATATATTACAATTTAAATTTTTGAATTTGGCAGATTAATACTGAGCTCTGATTCCCAGATATTTGAATTATGTTTTTCTTGGTAAATATGTAAATATGGGAAGAAATCGTAGATAATGAGCAACTATTTGTTATAGCATCAGATTTACTCAGAATCAAATATATTTTGATTTGGAATTTGAGCTTTCGATCAGACTGGAGTTTATTTAGTTTAGTTTCACCAGCAAGTTGATCCAGATATCCAAAAAACTAAAAGCAAGCAGTACTTTTACATTTATTCGAATGAATACTGAGCATTTGTGACAAAGCTAAATGGTATTGAAAAAGAAGAAAATCCTTGTGAAAAGATGAATAAAACTTACAAGAAGTCTGCTCTTCTCATTTCTTCATCTAACACTTAAAATTTTGACAAGTGTAACGTATTTTGAATGTTATGTGAATCTACTCGATACCTTTCAATGTTCTCAATCTTATCTATACAAATAAAGATATTTTGCACCAGGCACCAGCCATAGATCTAAACAATAAACACAATGAAGGTTACCATGAAATTGTGCCTGAGCGTGCTTGATGCCCATATTTATGCAACAGAAATGTACTAAATTGCTATGTACGTTAGTTCATAGTTTTGTAATTTATGTGTGTTCTTGTACAGAACGTGATTATTTGCATGAATGGCTGCAGTTCTGTATTGAAATTTATTTCAGACAAATAGAAGGTGCTTTGGTGGTTGGAAATTTTTTTATTTATTTTGCCGTTTAGTTGTTTCAATGACTGTTTATGATCAACCTATATAAAAATTTCAACTTTATAAACCCTCTTTTAGAATGCCTACATAAAATAATCGTACAGCTTCATTCCAATTTAAATTGCAACCATTAAACATGATTGTTCAAGTTTTGTATGCAAGCCTTTCGCAATTGCAGAGAATTATTACAATTGACCCATTCATTAAATCTTTAAAGAGATACTTCGGCATCCTTTTCAATTGTTTAAATTTTAATCATTTTGCAAGCGCATTAGGTTGCTATAACAGTTTTTTATTAATAATCTGAAACATTGTCACTTTGGTGTAAAGATCCGATTGTTCTACAATTCAGAAATTCTCCATGTAACTCGGTTTAAGCTCCGCAGGAGTCCCGCAAAATCAAATATTTAAATTGCGGTTTACAACATGGAGTGGTTTGTGATGGCAGTTTGCGAGCAGTCAGCAAAAGTAACGACTAAACGTTATGTCGTTGTTTTACTGCTTTATGTTATTTAATCTGAGGGTACACTATCATTTTATTTTAGTGCACTGGATTATGGATGGGACGTTGAGAGTTTTAGTGAAAATTTGCCCGGGATTTTTGATGGATTTGTGAATTATTGAAGCGTTTTGATGTTTTTGAGTAAAAATATTCAATCACGGATAATAATCTTCTGTCTTCGAGTTTTATTTTGAAATGCTTTTTTTAGTATGTTCAGTATTTATTTTGTCTAGAAAAGTATGTTTTAACTTTCGAAAATGATTTTTTACTTGATTCAATGTTGTAGAATTTGTTTATTTTGTAAATCAAAATTGTTTATATTCTCTAAAATATAAAATACAATATCTAGCTCCAATCAAAACTTTTCTAATAGACAAACAATGCTCTAGGCTAATTATAAGACTTAAATGAGTCTAAGTCCGCAACCATAAACAATAGGGTTTTGTTTCAACAACAACTCCAATCATTATTCTATTACATTACTATATCCTGCCATTATATAAAAACACCGTAGGCATAATTTCCATGAAGTTGATCGCTTTTAAAATATTTTCAACAAAGCCAATTCTTGTTTTTTGGCATATTCTCATAATTTCGGAATTTTCAAATTTCGCCCCGAAAATATTAAATCGCTGATTAGGTTGAATTTTTTATGGTTCCCGCAATGAAAACTGAATAATTTGCATAATTACAGGACACAACACAGCCCTTGGTCCGACACACAACCACAAGTGTATAGCCACAGAAGTTTCGAGTTGTGGACATAAAACATATTAAATGTGCTCTCATCTACATTACGGAGTACCGTTATTTTGGACTAGAGGCTTATTTGTACATTTTAAATATTAAAGCATTAAAACATTAAAATGCAAACGACGTTTATACGATGTAGTTATGGTTTTATTTGTTTTAACCAACTATAAAATCATAAACTCATAAATGTGTTTTCAGTAAATTATTATGTCACATCACAGAGCATTAAAAATGAGTGTGCTTACATTTGCTGCCTCATAGAATTTATGATATTGATATGTGGGTTGTTTTGTCCCTATGACTATTTTTGATATTATTATATAAATATTTCATGCATAAATCTTCATAATTGAGATAAAAGGTTTGAATTCCAAAACTCTTTTGATACTGAGGTGGATAAGTCTGAAAGGTCAAGTTAGGATATGAATAAAAAATGTAATATTTGATAAAATTAATAGAAATTTAATCCCAATTTTAAAAATTTGATTATAATTGATGATGCAAAATATGTCAAACTAGTTTATTATATTAGATATACAATATTTATAGACCATACATGAATACCATATAAAACTATAAAATTTGTTTTAAATATGAGCTTATAAAACTTTAGAGAAAACTGAAGGTAGACAAAAGGAAAACTAAGGAAAAATTTTCATATCTGAATTATCATAAAAGTGGCTAGTCAGGTACTTGCAATGAAATTTTCACTCATCAAAAATTCATTGATTGTAATTACAATTCTCGGCTGATATTTCGAATTTTATGGTCGGTGCATGTTTTAATGGTTAATTGGACCATTAACATAAACACGTTTTAAATGAGTTTAATTTTGAATAAGGACTAAATATTCCATTTTGCTTGCTTTATATATATTTCTACTTAGCTAATGAATATTTGATTTAATTACAAAAAATATCTGAAACTCTGAAAATTATTAAAAATTACCAAAAATGTATGAATAATGGTAACATGGGTTGACATTAAAAATTATTAATTTGAAATTTTCAACTGCCTTGTTATTTTTCAAACGACGGAAAAATGTAGAAACTTTTCTTTAGCGTAACTTCTTGTGAGAAAAGTTGGAAATTAAATTGAAAAATTTTCCCAGCTTTTAAAAGGTTTGATTATCCTCCGAGGACTCGTTTTAGCCATGTTTTTTCTTCTAAAGGATGTTTCTTTAATTGAAATGAGCTCAGTGATTGGAACTTTTTATGGGACTTCTGCATTTCTATTGCTGCTCTACAAACATTGAAATGCATTTAAATATTTTATTTCCTTTTAGTGAATGTAAATATGAAAGGACATTTTTGCAAAAAATTCTTATGGATGATGAATGATGCTATGCTTTAGATCCACAATATATGAGATCCATAAAATTTAATTTAATTTTTTAGCTTTATTTTTGCAGAAAGATCTTTTAATGAATTTTATGTTTAAATTTAATCAAATTACAACATTTCTCTCATCTTACCAACTAAATTGAAGAAGAAAACACATTTTCATTTTGCAGCAAATTCAATCTTTCAACACCATTGAAAAATAATTCTGCATTGCATTGCTCTACTAACTACTTGTTCCAATTTAATAAAGCTCTTGAATAACTCAAAACAATGTCAGCAGTCTCAGACAATTTTCTCTCAAAATTGATTTCAAATCTTTCCAGATATAAAATGAATCTCTAAGAGAGAATTGAATAATTAGAGAGTGATATACCTGGAATTTAGAAAATTGGAAAATGGGAAAATTTGGAAAATCTGGAAACTGGAAAAATAAAAGAAGAGTGTCAACGTTCCATAGAGTAAGTCTCCATCACCCTAAAAATTCATCTCTTCAAAATATTCAAATATTGAATTTTTTAATTATCAAAATAGATTCCTCCATCTCATCTTTAATTTTTTATGGCTGCTGTCTTATTTTTAATCAATCAAATTTTTTATGTTTAGAAATGTCAAGTATTTGAAATTTTTCCCACGACCCTTTTTAACCTTTTTATATTTCCAAACAGCTACCCAGTGTTCATTACATTTTCTCAGAAAATTTACCGACAATCGTGTTGTTTTGAAGAGTTGATTACAATCCAAATAAAAGCAACAATTAGTTTTATAGATCTAAGATACTTTCCAGAATCTGTGAAAATTGTCGGAAAATTGGGTATTTATTGCCAACTTCAACTCAAACAAATAATTAAGTACAAATTTTCATACTTCTTATAGTTGAAAATGCAGTTCATAAAAACTTGTTTAAACTAAAGTTTATTCACTTCATTAAATCCCGCCGGAAGAAACTTGAAAATCACTAAATACTTTGAGTTTTAAATAGGTTACGAATTTCCAATTAACTCAAATATCCAAAACAAAACACAAACAGCTAGCAAATTCACAAAGAAATGGAAACTTGGATCAAATAACAATTTCAACAATTTGAATAAAAAATTAGAAATTGTTTAAAAATCGTAAGTATTCTTGAACAAACAACAAAACAACTTATTCTTGAAGAAATTTCTGTTCAATGTTACTTCGTGGAAATTCATCAATAAATATTTAGAAATGGAATTTGGAAGAAAAGTCTAATTACTGAGTGTTTAGCAGGGGTTCTTGGAAATTTTAATTATGTTCATTTGGAGTAAATTTATAATTTTAATGAAATTTGTACACAGAGTCGGTATTCAGTGTTTTTCTACAGTGATTTTCGTCTAAACTTCTTTTCAACTTTTTTCTCATAAATTATAATATGTAAAAGTTTAGTTAGACGTCAGTCCTGAATGTGATTAGCACTCAATGATTAGTAGCTAATTTAATAATGTCAATTACTATTATTGGCTCAGGGAATCGTTCTGCTTTTATAAGCTGCGGATCACTTAGTACGTGCCTGATACATCTTCAATAATCCAAAAAAAAATAAATACCCTCGAAAACCCTTCAATTTTAATTAGAAAACATTTGAGATTAATTTATGCCGAAGCATCTAAAGACTTTTAAAACAAAAATTCTTCCACCTGATATGCTTACGCTTCGTGTGCCTGGAACATTCATTTGCAAAATCAATTAATTAATTATGAAGAAAGCCTGGCATCTTGAATATCGGCAAAAATTTTTTTTTTTAAGGAAATCAATGAAAATCAGATTGCTAGTCTCTGTTCAGATTATCTGAACATCTATTTTTCATTGAATAACGATGCATTCTAAAAATCTTGTTATTTGGGTCACGCGATGGTCAGATGAACAGTAAGGACAATGAGAATGATTGGTTTTGGTTGGACTTAATAGATATTTCGTTGACGTAGGACTTTTGTCCAAGCTCATTATCTTTTGAAGAATATTAACTATTAGATACCTAAAGTGCAGCAATTTACAATTATAAGATTTTTGGCCAGCAATCCGACATGGATTTAGGTCACCCGTTGTTATTAACGGCCACATACTTTAAATTGCATAAACTCGGCATAAACCAAATTTAAAAATATTTTCATCGTGAATTTATTGGCAACTTTGCGGATTACAAGCATGAATATTTGAGTTTTTATAAATTTATAATTTTTTCGAGTTTTTTTAGTTTTCTCCAAAAAAACTGAAAAAGCTCTCGAGTGGTCTGGAGGTTATAGCTGTTCTGGTTTCTGATTTATGGATTTTTGGCCAATGTTGTCTGTGCATTTATGTTTCATACATGAATACATGGAGCTTAATGCAGAATGACCTGTGCTTTGGCTCGAACTTTTGGCTGTGAATATTGCAAAAGTTTTCGAACGAGTTCATTGGTGCGATGAATTTTTAATTTTCTTGTGAATATTTTGGAAGCTTTTAAAGTGAATTATTTAGTTAAATGAAAATTGTTAACAATGAAAGTCTGAAGCTCGTCCAAACAGTATAAAATTATAATTTATTTAGAGCTGAGAACTGGTTTTATTTGTGAAGCGTTGAGGTTAATTAATTATGAACTTTTCTGGTTTAATTATTTGTTTTGTTTAATTTCAGTTTGATTGTATTAATAATAATAAGCGTGATGATATTTCCACAAATTGTGGAGTTTAATCTCGAAATTTGATTCAATATTTGACTTTTAGATTATTTATTATGCAATATTTTAAAACTTTACTGTAATTTGTAATATTATGCAGAAAATTGCTCGGGAATTTATTTGCGAAGTGAAATTTCAACAGAAGCATGCTTTTATAGTCTATAACGAGTTTTCAGCTTGCAATTAGTGTGGGAAAAATTACAAAGAATTTTATTCAGCAACAGTTGTTCCACATATTCATCAAAAGCGGATTACATTAAAAGCCTCTCGATGTAAAATTTTTCAAATTACCCACTAAACACCAAAGTTCCCAAAAATTTACGACGAAAACACGGAATTAAAGCACACAAAACACACAGAAATCACCCAATAAAAAAAAACTTCAAAATTCATCCGGTTGTTCAGTATTTCACGAGAATTCATATTAATTCAGTATTTAAGTATGAACTGACGAAAATGATGTAACAATGTGCTTAAATACGCGATAAATTACGTTACAATTGCCTGAGGGATTTCTCTCTAGAAATGTGGAACAAATGCTTGGAAACGACAAAGTTCTAACAATATAGTCGGAAAATAGGGAATTTCCCCTTTATTTTAAAATTAAACTGTTGTGTGACAAAAGAGGAGAAAATTACTCAGATTTCTCTAACAATAATCGTTATAACTAAAATTCAAATTTTCCACGCGAATCATTTTAATAAACTATTTTCTAATTACTTCTTATTCTGCATAATTAATCAGAAAACAAGTTATTTTAAACTTTTCGAAAAAGCCAGCAAAATGCTGATAGTTGTGGCAGAAAATTCTGTTCCATTTATATTTTATGGCAATTCATTTTCATCGCTTCAAGGAGCAGTTTTTGATTATGTGTGCTGCTAATCAAGCATCATTAACTCAAGGCTGGAAGTTTCGCAAATTAGCAAATTAGCAAATTATACCAGAATAGCTTAGATAAAACTGTTTTATTTATATTATTCGTAATTTCTTTGTATTTTTGTAATGAAGTTGATGAACAGATTTCTAGTGAGCACAGCTGTTGAAAATCCCTCACATGATAAATTATGATAAATTATAAAATTATAATTATTGCGGGTTTTGAAGGTTTGAAGCTTTTGAGGAAAGTTTTAAGCTTTTGTTGAACATGAAACTTTTTAATGTGTAGAAAAATTAACTGTGCAAAGATGAGGAAATCTTAAAATTTACACTTTGAGAAGAAAATCGAATTTTTAAGTTGTTTATCAATAGCCATATTCTTTTTACATGAATATTCAGTTCTAAAATCGGTGCCAATCGGTGCATCACCAAATCAGTGATTTGGGTCGTTCTATTTGTCAAATCACTTGAATATTCCGATCTGTTCTAAATCAGTACTAAATCAGTTGGCCAACCCCGCGAAAACTGCTAAGAAAGCGACAACATAGATTTCCGAAATCGATTAATCGAAAACAGATTTTCACCTATTCCGAAGTTAAAATTAATTTTAATTGATTGAAACCAATATAGTTATGCATTATAAACAGTAGGCAATGCATTTCCATATCTAATAACGCCGAACAACCAAAAATAATCTGAGAATTAATCACAATCGGCCTTAATCATACTTTGTGAGCAGACAGGGATCAGTATGAGGCAGGGATCAGTATTCACAATGAATTGCGCCAAAAATATTCAAATTTGTTTTGTTTACAAATAAATAATTAGATTTTGAGGATCATTAAGCTGTGTCATTGAGTCCCTTGTAACAAATAAGTATACTAGCAGCCAAAATGAGGTGGCAAACAAAAATATTCAAGTGATATCAAGAATTCTCTTCGAATCCTTGAGATTATTTGAAAATTTTTGTCTGCCACTTGTTATTATCTGCTGGTGCACTTCTTTTTAGCAAGGAACTCAATGACACAACTTAGTAATCCTCAAAATGTAATTATTTTGTTTGTAAACAAAACGAATTTTAAAATATTTTCGCCACAGAGCATACGCCATCTGGGGAATGTTCTGCAAACTATTTCTGTCAACATGTTCAAGACTAAAATGAAAGGAGGCCCAATAATGCAACTCGAAACAAAAATATTAAATTTTACGGCTTATTTAAAACATTTTCAGCAAATTTATCCAAAGTCTATATATTCGATACCAGAACGTAATTAAAGGCATTTGGTGATCGCTAAAAATAAGCAAATAATTGATTTTATTTAAAATATCCTTTATATGTAGACCAAATTAAGAGGAAATTTACCGATGAACATGTCATGAACGGAATAGTTAAATAGAACGACCAAAAATATTCAGTGATTTTAGCACTGATTTTAGAACCGATTGGCTGAAAGTGAATATTAAAAAGAACAATTTCAACCAATTTAGCACCGAAGTGAAGGACAAAAAGAATATGGCTAATTTAACGAGCTCTGCTTTACTTTTTTTAAGGACAAAACTTGATATCATATATTTTTAAATCCTACGAAATTTGTTTTCTATTTTATAATTTTAAAGAAACTTATGTTAAAGTTTTTCATCTGACAAAGTCCCAATTTACTATAACTTTCGTCAATGACAGTTAAATTATAACAATTTTGATTACTTCTGTTATGTATTTATGATACAATGGAAAGTAAATCAGAATTTGTTGAAGCCCCGAATTTTTACGTTATTTCTTATGTAATAAAAACTTCTCTCGTTTATTTGTTTTTTAAAAGTTATTGATATAAACTCATAAAATTTAATTTATTTTCCTATTCTCATCTCTCAGATCATAAAAATGAACATTATTTCTACCAAATTAAATAATTACATCAATCCATCCACAACTCTTTCAAACCAGCACCGAGAAAAATGTTGGTGGTAGTACGACACAAAGTTGTTTCGAGTGCAACTTTTTTTTGTGAATTTTTTTTGGTTGTACGTAGAACAAACTTTTGGTGGTATGGTGGTTTTACTTGCAACTTTTTGGTGGTACATTTTTCAGGAATATTTTGGTGGTAGTTGGTGGTACCTTTACAACTTTTAGTTGTAACTGTTGCAACTTTTTCATACTTTTACAAGACCAAAAGAAAAGTTTTTTTAAAGTAAAAAGTCAAGCAGAAGGCATCAAAAATTAGGACCAAATATAAAATTAAAGAATTTATAAAAAATGTTATGGTAAATACCAAATTCAACAAAGATCGTATAATATCGGGAAATAAAATAACTTGTGCAAATGTGAAAGTTGAGTCTGCAAATTAGTATGAACATTTAAAAAATACGCTATCAGTAGGAATCAACAAAAAAATTCAAATCATATCAGTAAAATTAATTAACTAAACTTTTTTGAATTTACCATATTGATTATGATTAATCACTAATTAATTTGTGATATTTAGTAAAATATTTCATTTTCCGTCAAACGAACTGAAAACTCTATTACATTGATTCGTAAAAAAGTTAATGACTATAGTTTTGGGTGGAAAAAATTTCATAAATTTATTTTATTAGATGAATTATTGAGAAAAAATTATTTATAGTTAGAACAAGGTCCCCTGAACTGTATATTAGTTATTTCTTATACAGGTCTGGAACTGCACTTTTGAGGTTAGAGTCGAGTTACTGAGGTCTGGACAAAAAAATTTTGAAAAAAATCGAAATTTTTTCAAAAATCCAAAAAACCAAAAAAAAAATAATTTTCCTTTTTGAGCATAGATTAGTATAGATATGAAAAAAAGAAGACTTTTTGCATTCACAGAATTTTTTATAATTTTTGAAATTTTTCAAAAAATTTTGCATTTTCTGGCAACTCTTTCAACTTGTATTAGCCTCACAAGCAATTTTTGAAAAATTGGGCTTGCCCCTCAGAATTTGCGCAAAATTTGTGAATATTTTTTTGTTTACCTAAATTATTTTTCTTAATTCGTGAAATATGTGAGCTGTAAGTGATTCTCGAGCCACCAAATAGAGTTTCAGCAGATACTATCAAGTGCCAAATCATATTTATAAGGAATACATCAAGAATATCGTGGATTTTAGGTAATTTCAGAATATAGTGTAAATTTTTCGAGATTCTTTGTGATTTTTCTCTTTAGCGTTCCAGGAAAGTGGATTACGCTAGTTCCAGAGATGAAGAGGGATGTACTTAATGATAAGTGAAGGTGGCATGTGCTGTTGAACTGATTTGAACACAAAAATACATAGTGGGCCGACCATAAAGCTGGAAGATACTCCTAATTAAGTCATGACTACTGTACCAAATCTTTGCTTAATTCGTCAATTAACTCAATAAACTTATTAATTGTTGTATTATCTTTAAATGTTTGTATTTATTATCATCCACTACCTGTAATTTGCTTGAAAAATAAAGATCTTCCTCTACCTCTATGTTTTGTACTGGGATCTTGAAATGGAACATTACTGACTTACTGGATGATAAAACAATGCTAGGTTGCAAAAAAAGGATACAAATAAGAGATACACATACACATTTAATCATCCAGTAGGTCAGTAATGTTCCATTTCAAGATCCCAGTACAAAACATAGAGATAGAGGAAGATCTTTATTTTTCAAGCAAATTACAGGTAGTGGATGATAATAAATACAAACATTTAAAGATAATACAACAATTAATAAGTTTATTGAGTTAATTGACGAATTAAGCAAAGATTTGGTACAGTAGTCATGACTTTATTAGGAGTATCTTCCAGCTTTATGGTCGGCCCACTATGTATTTTTGTGTTCAAATCAGTTTAACAGCACATGCCACCTTCTCTTATCATTAAGTACATCCCTCTTCATCTCTGGAACTAGCGTAATCCACTTTCCTGGAACGATAAAGAGAAAAATCACAAAGAATCTCGAAAAATTTACACTATATTCTGAAATTACCTAAAATCCACGATATTCTTGATGTATTCCTTATAAATATGATCTGGCACTTGATAGTATCTGCTGAAACTCTATTTGGTGGCTCGAGAATCACTTACAGCTCACATATTTCACGAATTAAGAAAAATAATTTAGGTAAACAAAAAAATATTCACAAATTTTGCGCAAATTCTGAGGGGCAAGCCCAATTTTTCAAAAATTGCTTGTGAGGCTAATACAAGTTGAAAGAGTTGCCAGAAAATGCAAAATTTTTTGAAAAATTTCAAAAATTATAAAAAATTCTGTGAATGCAAAAAGTCTTCTTTTTTTCATATCTATACTAATCTATGCTCAAAAAGGAAAATTATTTTTTTTTTGGTTTTTTGGATTTTTGAAAAAATTTCGATTTTTTTCAAAATTTTTTTGTCCAGACCTCAGTAACTCGACTCTAACCTCAAAAGTGCAGTTCCAGACCTGTATAAGAAATAACTAATATATAGTTCAGGGGACCTTGGTTAGAAATTTGCATGAAAAACATGTTTGAAAAGTGTTCTCGTATGATTTTTCGGTTTTTTCGGGAACAATGTAAATCAAAATTGTGAAAACAATGTTTTATCGTTAAGTTGGTATATAACCTTGAGTCTATCACAAGTCTCCATTGTCAAATCGGTACGCGCGCGGAAATAACAGCAGAAATTTTACAAGTCCCCAGGAAGTCAGCGGTTCAACTCCAGGTTCAGTCAAAAATAAAAAGTTTCTTCCGGTGATATTAAAGAGGGAAGAGTGTGTGTGAAAGAGTTTTTTTTGCATTTTTTTATTTTCCACTTTCATGGGTCGAGTTTTCCGAGTTTTCCGAAATTTTCTTCCAAAGTTGTACTGAGTACAACCAACAATTCCTGATTTTTTCAACTTTTTGTGTCGTACCAGATTCAACCAAAGTACCACCAAAACCCAAAAAAGTTGCATTCGTTATGACACAATGTGTTGCAATCACCATGACAATAGTGTCTTAGGTCTATATGCACCACTATGTGTCATAATGATTGCAACTTTTTTTTCTCGGTGAGCTTTCTTTCTCGCAAGAAAAATCTTTCTAGAAGCCACAAAATTCACCTGGTACAAAGAAAACTCTCAAACTCGACCCACTTTTGATTTATACCTCTTGTTCCTCCAAAAACTCCCAAAAGTATGAAAAAGTAAACACGAAACATTAAAGCATAAAACATTAAAAAAAACTCTAGAAAACATAAAAAATACTCTTAATTTATGATGAAAAATTTTCAATTTTATTTCCAGTATTTTCACATCCGTCACAGAACTAAAGCCGCGTATGAGCGAGCAGTATTAAACATAAATGTATGCAACCATCCAAAAAAAAGTTTCAAGTTATCTGTATTATAAACTTGTAATTTTTGTTTTGGATAAAAAAAAATTCAAAGAAAAACAACATTTTTTTTTGCATAAAATGTTCACTTTGCTTCTTTAAAATAAAAATTTATTAAAATATTAGAATGTAAAATATAAAAAGCAATATGTGGTTCAAAGTACAAACTCACAAAGATCATGTAAGTAAAAGAATACAGGGGCTACTCTACATCTAAAACTCAAAACACAGCTCACGAAAAATAGAAAACATAAACATGAAGACTTATAAATCATACGAAGGGAATTCCAAGGAATGTAAAGTTATCTCTAGAGGGGTCACATCACCCGAATAAGTAAAATGTTTAAATGTTTAACATCATTCAATTTTTCCTCAGATTTTCTTCTTTTTTCTGATGATATTTTAAGTGATTTTTAATAGCCTGGAATCAAAAACAAACATATAATACGAACATTGTGATATGATTTATGTTTGCCCAACTTTTCCTACGAAACCCTAGTTACAGAGAAATTAAGAAAACAAAAGGGAAACTTTGGCCTACGCTGAAGATAAAATGCTCTAGAGGATTGTTGGATTGAGGACGTGTATGAAGTGTTTGGTTGTATGCAAAATATCGTAAGGATATGGAGTGGCTCGAAACTATTATGTATGCAGGATTAATGATAACATTTCTAATTAGTTTTCAGAACAATCCGTACACTCGTGTGCTGTTATTATACTATGTCTCGTTTGTTGGATAGAAATGATGACCTTTTTAATTAAAAATTCTAATTTTTATAATTTGTGAAAACAAAGACAGGTTGTTTATTGAGCGTTTGGATGATTATTTATACTGATTTTACAATCATTTTGAAAAAGCGGAAAACAATGATTGCAATTTCATACAGTATTTCATCAAAATTTACATGAATTTTCTTTGACAATAAATTGAGCTTTAAATTGAACACAAGTTAATTGGTTACATTCTGTGTTGACATTGATTTGAGTTTCATAAGAGTCTAAGCACAAAAAGTCAATTTATATATTTTCTTTCAAAATTCCCTTGAATGCTTTTTGTTCAATGATTAAAGCTAATTTTTCAATTCCCAATACACATATTTTATCAAGCATCTCAGTTTCCAGATCAATGCAGTTCTTGTTTATTTGAAAATCAATTTCTGAAGTAACGCTCAGTGAAGTTACAAAACAAATACAAAAGAAAAAAGTTCATAATTACGTTTTTTTTTAAATTTTTTTTTGTTCTTTCAAAATGTCGGAATCAGTGAAACCATCATAATTGAAAAACTTAACATATTTTTCCAACTTCTATGAGTTTCACAAGAAAAAGGTAAAAGTTTAAAAAATATCAAATTCACGATATGTATAAAACTGCTGTGATTAAGTTTATTCATTTAACTTTAATGGATTTAGATGAGCCATCGGTTGAGTCGCCCAAGTGAAAATAATCCTGAAAAAGACTGCTAATCATACTGCTCAAACATACTTAAAAAGGTCACGAAATAACGCTGCTTTTCGAATTTTTTTACACTACTTATATACTACTTATCATATTGAAATTTCGGATGTGTCACACTGCTTTTTCAAATTTTTAGCAAAATGTTTAAGTATGTTTTGGTAGGACAATTTTGCAAAAAAGAAAATTCAAATTGCTGAAATCTTAACTTTTTAAGGTCTTTTTAAAATTTTTATTTTATTTTTTGCAATTTTTAAAGGGAAATATGTTGATATTATTGTTACGGCGTCAGCGATGCTCTTGTTGTTGATTTGGGCCGGACTCAGGATTTGAACTCGATCTTCTCGCGCGAGGAATTTGCTTGCTACCACAAAGCTGTTGGGGATTCTTATGAGAGCACTGCTTAAAACTTATATAAGCCAAAGTGCCTTTTTTGAACCAATTTGGTATTTTAATACTAAATTCTTGTATCAAATAGCTAATAGTGCTGAAGAATAAATTAAATATCCAAATTAATTGATTTAAAATATGTTTTATCTTCAATTATGCTTTTATATGGAAAATTGGAAATTCAAATCATAAGGTGTTGAAGTTTATTTCTAATTGAGCATATTTTAATTTGGATACAATTTAATTAATTTTAGAATTTGCAAGTCTCATTGATCATTTAGCGCTTATTTGGGGAGTTTATATAGAATAAATTTAACCTGATTCGTAAAATGTACCAACCAATTGCAAAGTTGTTATACAAACTGTTTGTAGATAATTGCACCCAAAACTGTTACAATAAAAACTTTTTATCATTTTTAATCTGCATTAACGCATTTAATACGAGCAGTTTTAATAAATCAAAATACATGCAAGTTTTTTAAATTTTTGGATTTATGAGGAGAAAACTTTGCTTTTCGAATTTGGATGTCCTACTTATTAAAGAATGATATTTAAAAAACAAATTTCTATCAAAACAAAAAACTCGGAAAATCACTTTAAAATGACTAAAAAATGGTTTTTGACTAAAAAAAGATTTTTGGATGGTGAGTGGTTAACACCCTGTAAAAGAGTAGTTTTTGAGTGGTAAAACCTGGATTTTTCAATCAAAGTGCTTTGATTTAACAGAAATATGAGGAATAATGCACAATATTCCCGTAAGGCACTCTAATCTTATATTTATATTTTGATTATAAATATTTTCGAATTTATTAAAATGTTATTGCTTCATTCTAATCCTAATTAATAAAATTTGTGGCGCAGTCGATTTCTTGCTAAAGCTCAGACTTTTACGATTTTTTGTTATAATAAGCCGTGGCAAAAAATAATACATACTAAAACATTCTATTAATCATTTAAATTTACAGTGTGTTGATTTATTCAAGGAAAAAAATTCTGATGAAGCACTTTGCTTTTAATCAAGTTTTACCATGATTAATCACAATCTTTAGTATCAACTACACAGCTAACTATATATTTTTATGATCTTTGTCCTCTTGAAATGAATGTTTTTGCAAAAAAAGTACCAACTATCAAAACATTTGTACAAAATGTACTTGAATCGACCACTTTCAGGTGAAAACAATGTTTTTGCATGAACAAAGTTTTTAAAAACTTCTAGGTGTACAAAAGGCTTTGTACTAAAATATGATCATATACTAGATGGTGATCAAAACAAAAAAATATGAGCATTTTGATCAGGATTTACAAATCTTAAGTCTTGAGGAAGCGATTTGTAATGATAAATAAAATTTTAACAATAATTTAAATTAACGATTTAGTAAAAACAAATTTTCTTCCCATTTGCTAGCCATTTGCCCATTTACCACGCTATTCTATCAAAAATACTGAATCAAAATATTGCAAATATTAAAATTATTCATATTCAAAATTATTTTTGATTTTCAATCTCTTATATCCATTACGCCACGTCAAATCTACCAACTTGCCGCATTTATGACGATCAAATTGTAAATTTATATAAAAATAATTTTGTGCGGAACATACTTAAACATTCATAAAATAATTTGAAATTCTTGTATGATTTGAAAAATATCACAATTTCAGATTATTTCATAAATATTGTTGTATGTTTTAATTCTGCTTTATTCTTGTAAACATTTGTAATTGCTGTATATTATACTGAAAATTCATATGTTTAGCAGTATTTTCCAGTATATTTCAGTATGTTCAGTGTGTTTTCATAGAAAAAACATTTGGCATATTTTCACTTGGGTCTCTAGATATATATTAAAAATGTACAAGCTACTCTCTAATTACCTCAAGATCTTTGGTCAAACTTATGTGAAGCAAAACACAGTCTGAAAATTAAAAATTAATAACCAAAATTTTAATTAAATTCAGCAGAATACCTAATTAATGCATAATTGCTTGAATTAAGCCACATGTACATTTTCCTGAATTCTGTATGTTAAATTTTGCAATTTCAAAAATTAATATTAAATTATTTCTAATCAGGGGATGAATTAAATGAACAAAGTAAAGGAATTAATTCAAATTGTGAAATTGTTGAAATTGTGGAAATTTGTGTTTGGTCAGCCTGAGAAATTTTACCATGTCTATGCTAATATGCAAATTCAAGTCATCAGAGATTCCCAGTTTCCTTCATTAATATCTGCTTAATGAGAATTCTGGACTTTTCAAGGTTTTTATATTTAAGAAGAAAGGAAGGAAGGAAAGTAATTTTTCAACTTTTTTTGAATCAGATATTTTCTTTTGATGCCGATTAGTTTATTTAAAATCAAATAATCGGGTATTAAATTAGATTTAAAGTTTAAAACGAACTAAAAAATTAATCTATAATTTATATATGCATTTTGCTCATCTTAAAAAAATAATATTTCGAATTAAACATCTCTCCTTGCTATAAAGCTTTCTTGAAGATTTCAAAACAAAAACTGAGAACTGGAAACTGAAAACTGGATAAAATTTTCATTAAAATTAAATTTGCTTCGGCGATTCGCAAATGAGTTTTTGGCAATGATTTGACCCTTTTTTAATCCACTTAAGGCTCCATGCAATATTCTGTGGTAGAATTGAGTAAAATGAAACTTTGTATTCGCAATGTATTACAAACATGTGGAAATGTATAAAAGCATTACATTTACGATTATTTAATGGAGATAAAATTAATTATTTCGTAAAACTGGCGCTTTGCACACTTTATTATGTTGATTCATATAATGTGGTTATGTTTATCTGTTCTAGGAAAATATTCTACTGTAGCTTTTAAGGATTCTGCAATACATTTGGCTTAAGGAGTTTTGAGAATCAATCTTGCTTTTGTGATTTTGCAAGCTTTTTGAGCTGTTTTCATGAACGCCATGAAATTGAAATATTTGAAAGTTTAAGCTTAAAACAATTTATATTGAATATAGTACACCTACTTACATTACATTTTTGTTCAAGTTCAAGGATAAAACAATACAAAATTTTTGGTACTTTACTTTTCCATGAAAATCCTAAAAAAGTTCTGCACATAATCATCTTTAGTGCAACCAAGAAAGTTTCAATTTGAAATTCGTACAATAAGTGAATGAATAAAAAAAAATTGCATTAAAATTACTGTAGAGTTAAAGCATGCTTGAGCCATCATTCGAATATTAACATTAATTTCATGGTTCTTATTTCCTTTAAACCGTATTACATCACATTCATGAAAACATGAATACCATAATAAATCAGTTTGTGATGCATTTTTCCACGATTTTAAAACAAAAAAGCTTTCATAAACAGTATTCCATGTAATGAAAATTATGAAATTTATAAAGTCTTTACCTGGATAATTTCTTTAAAATTCAGTTCTTTATGCTTGTTGAAGCACATTTAATAATTTTTTAATGTATTTTTCCTGCTTTTTATCAGTCATAGTGTTTTTGGTTCTTTTGATGTTTTTATGCAAAAAATGAAATAAAAATTAAAAGGCATTAAAATGCATTTACGTGATTGCAAAAAATTAATGCATTTTAGATAATTTTAAAAGAGATGGGAAAATTTGCTTTATGCTTTCGTGGATAACTTTCTTATAAAATAAATTTCTTTTAAGGGTTATTATGTAAATATAAAATTGAAGCTTCAAGCTATTTTATATTGATTTTATATTGTTAACTGTGTAAGATTTTTAATTCCGTATCACTGAAAAAACATCAATTTAATTAAATTCGATATTTTAGCCTCAATCGGTTTATTAAGTAATTATTTTATATTCTTTTTCAAGAAAACTTAAAAATATAAAGGAGCCAGAAACAACACAGTTCTGTATTGAAGGACCATGATTATTAATTAATTTCCGCTGATTTTTCCACAATGTTGTAGAGTTTTTGAGAATTTTCTTATGGTTTTTCAGCAAATTCAATTAACTTATAAAGCAAAAAAGGAATTCATTAATAACGTAACTTGGAAGAAAATAAACATAGAATTCCAAGAAATCTCAACTTGAATCCCGTAGTTCAGCTTGAAGAACCTTTAAAAGTAGAAATCTGAGAAATACAATTTTCATAAAGAATCACTAAAAATATTATGTCCCATAAAAATCTATATACTAAAAAACTTGTCGTCACACAATTTCACTGAACTGTTTTGAATGCTTCAAATGTTATGAAATGCCATGAAAAGTTTTCTGCTGAGACTCCAAAAAGATAACCTTGTTGGTAGTTAAATCTAAAATTTTCATTAAAAACGCAAGAATATCTTTTGTGATTTTGTTGAACACTAAAATATATTTCAGAAAATTCAAAATTGTTAAAATGCTCACAAAATTCTCCGAAAAAAGTCTGATTTGAAAGTTGATTGGAAGTTTTTGGAGTCCAAAATAAAAATCATAATATTATATTTTCTATGTAGAACTGGGAAATTAAAAAAAAAATCTTTCATGTTAAATCAGAATTACATCCTTTCTATTTAGTCACCAGTTGAAATCATAAAGATGCTGCATGTTTTTCATGCTTTTGATGACTCTTTATATTGTGTTGGTTTTGCATGGCAGTAATATTTGGTTACTTTGATATTCTTTGATATATACATTGCTCTTCAGTTCGGTGCAGGATCGTTAAATTCTACACAACTGGGTGACGATGTAAATAATTTAGCGTGAGTTTGCGATGATTTGATGGGACTTGCGAGTGAACGCAAACGAAAGAGTTTTATTGCTAAATTCATGCAACAATGTTGAAGCATTTGAATTGTGTTTATAGAGTGAAGATTGCAGGATGAAAACACTAATTGGGACTTTTTGATTTGGTAATTGAGTCTGTAAGAAAATGAGGTTTAATGTTTAATATTCTATATTTTGTAACGTTATTATGAATTGATGTTGGTTATAATTATTATTTTTATGTTTTATGTTTTTTTTTTATGTTACAGGGGACCCAATGGGAATTTCTCAGATATTTTATAAGAGCACTGATATTTTTAAGAGACTCAAAGCTTTAGAGAATTTTAAGCAAACTTATTAAAAAAAGATAATTTATGCGCCACCCAATTGGAAACTGGGAAAATCTTTTCAATGTATTACCTGGCTAACAATAATTTCAAGAATTACTCAAACTCACCCGCAAAACTCACTTACCCATATCAAACCCTTAACCCTCAAAAGAAACAATAAACGACCAACCCTTGAAAGCTTCCCGAAACTTAACCCCAAATAAAACACTTTATAATTTCTGAGAATCAATCTATTTTCTATATTTTCTCAGTGTCACTTCAGTCATAAACCCCTATCTTTCGCGATCCTTTCCCCTTACTCCCCACTCTTCCTATCCTTCCACTTTCCTTCTAGGGCTACGACACTCCACTTCCTGACACTAGATTTAATTTTTGCTCTAAATTAATCTCACACGTCTTATCACCTCAACAGTTCGAACTAAAAAGTCACGATTCTTCTTTCTATCCGATTTACATCATTGCCATCTGATGGTGTTGGTATGCGTTTTCGTCAGTTCAACCTTATTTTGCTCTTAAGGTGGTTTGGAGTTGCTGCATGTCATTTGCTCACCACAAGTCAGTCAGTGGTTGGAATATTGGTCGAGCAGGCGAGTTTGCTGATCATCTCTCGTCTATGATATCGGTTTCTGACTTGACCATGACATTTTAGCTTACAATATTTTTATGCATATTTTGCAACAAATCCAAACAATCTTTTTATTTACTTTACTGCGTACATTACAATTTAAATGAAATTACGATTAAAAGACTGTACTACATAGAAAAGATGGGATAATTTGATTTCATCTCAATTTCTCAGAATTTTAATATCGTTTATTGAAAATAAATCTCAGCTTTTCAATTTATCGATGCCGAACATCCTTCCCAAAAAATTAAAATTGGTTCTAATCCAACAAAGAGACACATAGCCATCCATTCACAGACAAATTAAATTTTTGACTGACACTAAAAATCCCAAGTATTCCAGCAAACCTTCAATAAAAAAGCAATTTGTACTCAACCAGAAAAAGTTTCAAAAAAAAACAAAATTCTTAGCAAAGCACAAACGGAAGCATAAAAAAATCGTAAACACAAGGAAACCGAGAGCTGGTAGTTAACATTCGAACTGTCTAGATTTTTATGGGATGCCTGACATTGCTATACAATTGCTAAGAAACCACCGAATTGAAAAAACATTCCCATAGAAAGTAAAAGCATAAAAGTTTGGTTTGAAACTCATGAAACTCGTATAAGTCGCTTTAGGATTTTTATGAGAAAGGTTGGAATATTTTGTGGAATATATTGCATATATTAAATTCAGGGTATATTGGTAGTAAATGATGCGTGAACTATTTTTTAGCCCGTTTCTTGTTGTTTGCAAAAAGTCTGGAAAATCACTCTTTTGTTTAAGAAATCTTTTGATGTGGAGATTTTATTGCAGGGGTGTGGAAACGAAGGATGTAAGATAAATTTAAAATGGAGTCTGGTGAGAGAACTTCTGAAGTATCATGAAAATAAAATTTATAGATTAATTTTGTGATTTTACCGCCCAACATTCATAAATTATATTTTCGAATTATGGGTATTCATGAACCTGGATGATATTATTTTTGAACTTTCGTTTTTTGAATAAAAATTAGGTTTCGCGGGTCCAATTTTTGGTTTTTATGTCCCAACGTAAAATTGCTATAATTACACTTTTAATACTTCTCCTTAAAAATGTTTTATCTCAACAAATTTTTCCCAAGCTTTTTGGATTTTTTACAAAAACTAACAATAAACTCCTTTTCCCTGCAAAATCACCAGGGTTCGCCATTTGACGCGTCAGTCGGCAATTGACTTGACATGACGTCAATCGTGTCAATTGACCGTCAAAATGTCAATTGACATGTCAATTAAATTTTTTTTTTTAAACAATATTTTTATGGCTAAAATGAAGTTTACTACATCTAATAAAACTGAAAAATCCTAGAAATTACTCTTAAGTTGTTACTAAATCTATTTTAGCTACGTATCCCCAAAAAAAATATACCAGAAAAGTGCAAAAAAGAAATTGAGGGTGTCTGGATTTGAACCCGTGCCCTTGAAGCCAGCCATAAATTACCATAATGCACTTTTTTTAAACTTTTTTAGGTTAAAAGTGATTTAAAATGTTTTCTACAAGATTTTTGAAAGATATTTTAGCTTTTCATACTTTACTTATCATAAATTAAAATAGAAAAATTTTCATACAAATTGACACGTGTCGATTGAAGCAATTGACATGACGTCAATTTACGTGTCAATTGACGCGTCAAGTGTAAGTGTCAAATGACATGGCGAACCCTGAAAATCACGTTTCCTCTTAAATGTTTAAACCCATTCCCCATCAAACAAATGTAAAAATACTCTGACAAGTTAACATTAGCCTCAGAATGATCAATGAACACAAACTAGAAGGATTTGTTCTGGTGTGGCTTTCTGCAAGCCGGAAAAACCATTAAATTTGTGTTTATCATTTTCAACACTCCTAGCACTCTCAACCATCCAAATGCCCCAAAATTTGCATAACATTTTCCTTTTGAAAATTCTTTGAATGAATAAAACAGTTTATTCAGAAACCGCTTGAGAGAAATGGAAAATGTTCCAGTCCGATAAAAAGCTCATTTATCAGTTTTTGTGATATCTCGTAAAAAATTGTACTCTCTCAACCGAAACTAGAGAATAATATAATTGAGCGTCAACAGCTGGAAAAGAGCATACAGCCAATTATTAGATGTGTCGGTAAAACATGACATAGAAAGACAAAGGATATTTGCTTTTCCCAACAAAAACTCTGTTTATAGTTTTATGCATAGGAAATAATTATCAAACTAGCACAAAAAATGGTGTAAACACCTCAACACTTCAGTCAAAATTAATCATCCAGAGGGGTGAAAGCCTTAAAGAGCTTATTAAAGGATACTGTTGAGTTTCATTACAAAGAGGTTAACGGGTGATTTCTGAATAGACTTGATAATAAATAGTAATACAATTAAAATAGTGCTTTGTGTTTGGATCATAGTGTTAATCTGGTCTGCTCAAGGACGTTCGAAATATTCAGTGATAGACAAACTTTGGTCTTAAATAAATTTAAAACTCTTCATATAAATTTTCTTAAAAATATCTCAATTCCTGCGTAAACATGTATGATGCTATATTTCAACCAAAATTCTTCAATGTTCTAGTAACTAAAAATAAATAGAAAGTGAATAAAAGTTTTGCCATACCATTGTATTATTCATTCCATCAAGTATTCAACGTAAACTACCCAAAAGCAAAAAATCCCTCAGCTATTAATTGAAAGGCAATAAATTAGTGCTACCGGAAAAAACAATAATTAATTTGTGTGGAGACGTGTGTGGGCCAAAAGCTACCCGAAACACTCCGACAACTCGAAAAATTTGTCGAAACAGCAAACACTGCAAAACTCGCCACAACCACATTAATTTCATTAAAAAAGTTATTTATTGTCCAGCAAAACAACCATAAATTACATATTTTAGCATAATTTATGAGACAAATTTTTAATCATGTGCAACATAAAATTATAATCAATTATTTATTGGATGGAATTTGGGAAATTTTCTCACTGGAGTTGCCATAAATGAATGAGTTCTGTGTCCACAAACGACAAAGGCATTATTGCTGATCATTGAACATTTGGATGACTCGGTGGTATTGAATAATGTCAATTAATTAACCGGTTGGTTTTAAAATACAAATATGCTTGTAATATAAGCTTGTGCAAATAAATAATTATTCATTATTTGTCATTTACTCTGGGTATTGATATATGTTGATGTTTTTGTTTGATATGGTTGTTCAACTTTGGTTTAGTTGCAGAAATAAACGACAATTTAATTTGATTTGATTGGTAACTTCGCAAAGGCTAATGTAAAATATTTATTGAGGTATACAATTTTATGGAAAACAACAGCATGTTTATTTTGGTTTCAATTTAAAAAAAAAATCTAAAAATGTTTCATTAGGTAATCTGCAAAATAAAATTAATTAAAACAAATAATTCTCCACAAAAGCTCAAAAGTCCTTTAACGATATTCTATTTCACCATTAAATTTTCCCCTAGATTTAAGCCATTTCAAATTTCAATTATATCCAAAATTCTCATCTGGTGACTGGAATGCTCGAATCGTTCAAATATAATAAAGCAACAGAACAAATATGTAACACATTTAAATTCATAGCAAAACATACACAACATTAATTATGCATGATTTAAACTCCATTATGCCATGATGATGAAGCGGTGACCAAAACAGGAGCAATTAGAACAAATTAATTTGTAATTATTGTTTTGCAATTATGCACTTTGTTTAATATTTTCGTTTTGTTTGAATTTTTTTGACAAATAACGTTAACACACAATTGTAAAATGGGAGTTTTGGAGAAAAAAAAAACAAATTATGCTTTAATGTAATGTGTTACTCCTATTTTTACTCAAACAGTTTCAAAATAGTTTGTATCGAAAATTTGTGAATATGAGAAATATTGCAAACTTATTGTAATAAAAACTTCAAACTATAAATTAATTAATTTTACTTGGCAATTAGAACAAAAATAAATGAATTTTCAACTTTCATGTCAAAATATTACAAAAACATATTTTTTCTGAACTGATTTTTTTTATAAAAATGCATAAAAAATTGTAATGTTGGTCAAAGCTTGTAAAATATATTTTTCTGGCACACTCAGCATGGAACCAGCAACAATTTATGTGTTATATACTTCACATGTGCCAAAACTTTTGGCAATCTAAAATTAAGTAACATGCTCTCATAAACTTCTGAATTTTCGACGATTCAATTGCATAATTTTGCATTATCTACTATACCAAAATTTCGTATCCAGTCAAGTATAAGAGGCAGTTATAGCGAGGTTACTTAAGGACGGAAAAAGGTCACTTATAATTGTAAATTAAACTTTTGAATTACTGAGTTGGATATGCTTCACAGAAATTTATAACCTTAAGTCTCAAAACCGCTACTAAAAAGTACTAAAACAGAAAGGAGTACAATCATCATCATTTCTACGATAATAATAATCAATTATACTTAAAAGCCTTCCATACTTCAAGATCCCACTTGCAATAAATTTTATGTATTCTCAATATATACAGAGTACGGATATTTACCATGAATAAATTGCCTTTTCAACGCAAACAAATCCATGAATAAAAGCTCATTTTATGTAAATCGGTGATGTGCTGAGTAGCATTTGCACGAGTAATGCGGTAATGCTGTTGACTTTTTTGTATTTGCCCATAAATTTGGATGTTTGATTATTGTTTTGTGTTCTAGACTTGCTGGAAGTTGAAAATTGGAATTGCGGTGGTTGTGGTTTTACATCGTAAAAGTGTCGAATAGGAATTGGAGTATAAAATCAGATTGAATGAAATATATTTGCAATTCTCAATTATATGTGGGGGATTAAGTAGATATATGGAGAATTTGAATATAAGAACAGTTTGAAAAGGACTTTGCACTGATAGAAAATTGTCCAATAATAACATGAACTCATAAAAAATATATTATATCAAATAATGTACTACTGCATCTTTTATCAGTGCTTTAAAACACATTATTACAAGAAATTATATTGTGGAATTAATTATACGAACGAGTGATGAATCAAAAGGTGGCGAATCGGGTAGTTTACGGTTGAATGTGACATTCAGTGATAAGCAACTTTGGATACAGTTGTTGAATAATAAATTCACGTAAGTTTGACTAGATAAGCGCATAAAGCTTCATGTAAAGCTTTGTATGTGACATAAGAACATATTCAATGAACGAGAAAAGATTTGTTGCGTCTTTGATAGTTTGTTACGAAATCTTAAAATTGAAAAAATAACAAGGATAAGTGTTATATAAAAAATATAAAAGTTTAGCAAAATCTTAAAGAATTCAACGAGAAAACCTGAAAGGTTCCAAAAAGGGAAGAAAAAAAAATTTTATAGTTTGAGGCAAAGAATCCCCTCAACACAAACACACGCCTTCAATCCATAAAAGCCAGAAAGTTTATTAATCAGAAGGCTCAAGCAGACAGGAAAAACTTATAGTTATAGTGTCATCATGAGAGAAAAATACGGAACGTTGACGTTGGTCTTAATCCTATTTACCTGTGTAATCCAGGCCATTCCAGGCGATAACTTAGGTGAGTTTATATGTTGTTGGCTAAACGAAAGCACTTTTTGTACAAGCAAAGATGCATGCTCCAATGAATTTGTAACTATGTTTCAGGGAAGGATAATGAGAATATTATAAAAATTACATGCCGGAAGAATAAATGCAGGGCATTATTGTTGTAAATTTGTAAAAGTTGAGTTTATGCACAAATAACATAAAGAGAAATTTAATAAACTAATTAAAATATAAAAAAAGAATCTAGAAACAATATAGTCGAGCTGGCATTGAGACAAATGTAATATTTTAAAAATTCATCTCAATTGCCCGAAGGGAATTTATTAGTAAACAAAATAAAAATATCTTCACTCTTGAAGCTCTGTAGGTGATGATATTTCTTAAATATAAATATAAAAACTTTAAAATTTCACTTTGCGTTTGCAATAGCTGTAAAGCTGTGGCGAAAAAATTTAAATTTTGTGTAAAAGAATGCATGGACGGCCCTGCAAAAGCTTAAACAATAACTTGCAAAACATCTACAAAATCGTCGTCTCAACTCAAGGTTTCATTTGAAAAAAGACAATAAGCACAAAAGACATGTAGCATCTACAAACTGGAAGCTACTTACAGCTTGCCATTTCAATCTTGCAGTTTAGCTGTTTTTTCTGCTGGAATTTCAGTTGAGCTTTATCAATATATAATTAAATTTGTGTTATTTTTTGGAAAAATAATATTCCCAAGCAAATTAAAAACCATGGCGACGGAGACCTTTTGTTCACATTTTGAGCTTTTGAAGTTTGAAGTTATATTAATTCTGTAAATAAAATTCAGTGATGATTCAAGAAGTAACGTTACATAATAATTAGCGTTTTACATATAATTTTATTAAAAATTGTATATATAATTCATTTAATCAATGAAATGATGTCACCTATTTTGACAGTTTTTCTACTGATTTATAATTCTACCACTAACATATATAGTTGGAAAACTGTTGAAGATATATCCATAAATTTTATCAAAAGCCTCTTTTTGCTCTTTAATTTTTAATGAATTTAATTTAATTTATTTAATCAGTTTACATGCTTTCCATCAAAAAGTGAAAAACTCGCATGTAAAACATTTGTATGTAAAACCTGTCATCCTTTGCCAGCCGGAATAAAAAGTTTCGCGCGTGTCCCAACGAAATTCATTTCAGATCACTCGCTGTGCTTGTCATTATTTCATTATTTACGACTGTTTGTCTCCACAGTCAGCTTCATGGATACAGATTCGTTTTTTTCTGTGCCATGAACCACCACCACATCAAGCAACATAAAACCACATCAAAATCCATTCTGTTTAATTTCAGCAATGTCAAACATATCAAACATACAAATGTACATACAGCCACATCCTCATCATAATGATAAAAATTATGTGATTTCATGTTGTTAATGCTGGCTTTTCATTTATTTTCTGGCGTTTCTGGCAGCGTACATGCTAGGCTGTAATTAAATAATGAATACGGGGACAAAGTTATGTGGGTATCAGGTTACAACGCGAGCAGTTGAGCTGCACGTGAGGTATTCAGATGATGGAGGAGGGTTCGAAAGGTCGAGTTTGAGAGCTTTTTATGGAGTTTTTTCTTTATACTTGACTCAAGAGCATCCGTTTATTTATTTTAATTAGGGTTTGAATTAGGGATTGATTCCACATTTATCTTCAGAATAATTGATGTAAAATAATTGAAACGCAATTTTTTTGCTATCGGGTTTGATGATGGAACCAAAAAATTTTATTCAATATACTGCAGTTGATATTTTATTGGAAAATCATTTTTATTGAATTCAATTGAAATGGTTTCTTTAAGCCGTTCGGAAATTTCCCAGTAAATTGTTTACTTATTCTGCAACAATAAATATTTTCCGATATCATAAAGTCTTTCGCAATATAAAATACAGCTGACTTATTTTATGGAAGGAAATATTTCTACAGCAGAATTTAAAATCATTCTTACATATGAGAGTAAAGCAACCAATCCTCTGAATACAAGAAAGTTAACAAATAATTCCATCGTACAGAACCTCTTAATATAAGTACATAAAAAAGCAGTCCAGAAATCAGGTCATAAAAGTAATTGGTGGCAGAGAACATTCGCAATAATGTGGTGAGTACAATGGGACAAACCCATTTCGCTCTGGTAATTCGGTTTGCTTTCCTGTGGCTTTCTTGGCTTTGAATGGCACAACGGAATTGATGTTCCCAGAAAACCCCCAGTCACAATATTGATTTCAAGGAAATTAATCAATTGGTCGGTGACAATTCCATTGAATTACTATCATATATATTTCTTGGAAATGTGAATGTGAATCTATTGTGGGAATATATTTCAAATCATAATGTCTTTTTTGCAAATTGACGTTTTTTGTGGATTGAGGATGGTCGTGTGTTTTGTCACACTTTCTGCTTTATTCAGCAGTTTACTCGCCACAGAAATGCGTGACAATATGTGAATAGCGGTTGCCAAAATTAAATGGAAACATTAAAACCTATTAGAAAAGCAAGGTTAAATATTTCTAATTGAAAAAATTCACGTCTGTTTTTGAAAGGATGACGTCACATGATATCACCCTAAAATTACATTCATCTGGACTTTTAAGTACTTGCGGAGTCTTTCAGACAATTTTTAAGATTTTTACAGAATCCATTGTTGACCAACATAAAAGCACATTTTTATAAAAGCTAGAATTCTCAACGAAAACATAAGTTCTCCAAGGAAATCGTAAAAAGTTCACAAAAAATTCTTTTTGTTACAAAAAAGTCTTTTAATATTCTTTGTTGCATTTTTATGATTTATAGCTTGGGAAATTTGGAATGATGGCAAGTTGCTGAGGTTTAGGGACAATTTATGGTGAAATTGTAGGAAGCAGTTGAGAATTTTATGGTTGAATTGACTTGTTTATGAGAATGAGATGCAAAAATTGTTTTTAGAAAACTTTTATGTATATTTTTGTTTTTATTTTATTGCAAGTTATGAAATATGAAATTTCGCAAAAAAAAAACTTTTGATTAGGTTATGGAAATTTCCTTTGGAAAACGTTCTTGAACCGATAACTTTGAAAATTTTGAAAACTTAATAAATATCGTAACAAACGAATAAATTTTTTCCCACGACATTGGCATGATGAACGTTGCCATTAAATGTCAATTAAATGTCCAGGAAACCTTTCTTTCAAAAATTTCATAAAATTACTCAATTTGTCACCATATCCTCAAAAAAGTGTCACCCATTATATGAACCAGGAAATTAGAAATTGATATGAACGGCATCAAAAGGATATTCAGTACATATAATAACACAAAATTAGACATGAAAAATTTTTTCCTTTCCAAGAATTACTAATATCACACAATGGCGGTAGACGAAATATAAACAAATTTCAGATGAGATCAGAAGTATATTATAACAAGGAGATCAACAAACTCAAATTTCCCAAAAAAAATGCTATAAAGCTCAACAGAAAAGCAGCATATTTTAATGAAAATGCCATTTATCATATTGAATTTCAGTTTGTAGCTGGTTTACATGAATTTCGTATTATGTATCGCTTTTTGTTTGAAACGCAAAATAAATGCAAGAATCACAAATTTTTTTTTGATTCTTTTACTTAATGTTATTGTTACTTATAGTTTATACTTATTGTGACATAACAAATATACTAGTTCATCAAACTACGATCATAGAAAAGTACAGTTCAATCCCTTCCAATCCCTGCAAAACATTATTTGTTCTTTGATAAACAAATGAACTTTCAAAATATATAAAACGAGCATATTTTAAGTAGAAGCGAAAACAATATTGCTGAATAAATAAATATTTGGATTTCTTTAGCACAAGTATTTTTCCAATATATCCAGACACAATGGAAACCATGGAAGTCATGGAAATCAGAGCTTTACAACGTTTTGTTTCAACCTCACATAAAAGCTGTTTATAATTATAATGGAATAGGAGTTTCGTTCAGCTAATTATATATGAAATCTTTTTTTTATTGATGTTTGAGCTATTACAACGTTGAATGAAAAGGTTTATTTAAATATTGTTAAAGTAGAATTCTCATTGTCTGATATTTTTGCTTCGAGAATATTTCTCCAAAGAAAGATATTTTAGTACAGAAATATGAAGAAACAATACCACAACAATTACATTATATCCTCCATCAGGCATATTTTAAAAGGTTTTTTGATTTTAACAAAAAATAGAATTATCAGGATGGGGTAAATGATTCGAAAATACCATATTTGCAATAAACACTGGCATAATTGAAGAAAATTCAGAGAAAAAAATAAATAACTCAAAAATAAATTTAACAAGAATGGAAAAACTGCAATACGAATTACTAAATTTGGATTAAAAAAACTTGTTTGATCTCTCTGCCAATAATTTAAATTTCCAATAATTTAATGCAATCAACAAAATTAAGCAACAATATATAATCTTCCAAACTATTGGCAAAATCAATATTCACGAATACCCGACCATATTCAAAAATTTCCATGCTACTAAAATTGCAAATTTCAAAAATTGGAGTGAACATCAATTTTCATCAAAGCAGCTTTATGGTGCGGAAAATGGAATTTTAATAAGCTCAGCGTACGCTTTCGATTCTGATTAACTTTTACTGAGGCTTTGATCGAAATTTCATTTCACGGGAATTCGTAAAAATTTACAAAATTCACAAAATTGAAACAGTTTTTCGCAGAACTTGATCGTATGTAGCGGAAGTTATTTAAATATTATTTTTTTTTCAATTTTCCAAACTTTACAGTTTGATGTTTCCGAGAAAATTTAATCTCAAATTAAAGTTCAAATTTTATTCAATATCCTCTGTGAAAGTTTATTTTCGGAAAGTAATTACTAACACCGTACTCATATTCAAATCCTAATCTTTGCCTTTTGGAGTTTGGTGCTTTGCTAACTTATTTGTAGTCGTAAAAAGTATAAGTAGCGTTTATTGTTATTGAATTGGATTAAATATTTTCAATAACATATTTTACAAATTTCTTATAAATTTTTCATTCAAATATTGTTTTGACTATAACTTTGACAATCTACAAGTTATTTTATAATTGAAGTAAAATTATCCTTATCATAAAAATCACAGATCTTCTCATTTAATCCATTATACCATGTTTTACGTCTTTAATAGTTCTCCTTTAAAAGAAGAATTGTATTGTCGTATACAAACTGGAAATTAATTAAGCAGAAATGTTGGAAAAACACTAACTAAAGAGGGTTTTTTTTGCTCAACATATCGGGGCAAACAACAGAATCGGATTATATGTCATGATTAAGCACGTTTTTTGTACCATCCTAGCAGATTTCAGATTTTCAGCTAAAGGTATTTTTAAAGATAGGATTTTAAAGTGGTTCAAAGTATTTCTAAATAATAATAATTACACTTTTGCTTTTTCAAGGCACACAAAAACTAATATAACACAACTTTTATGTACTAACACTTTACATAAATAAACTTCTACTTGCTACTCAATCCTTTCACCAACTCCTTTAATTTCTGTATTGTCTGTGTTGTCTATATTGTCTGCTTTTGCTCTCTGTTCCATGAAGATATAAATTGAAAATACAAAATAACAATCCTTTGTGCGCTTTTTGTATGTGCTAAGGATTTGCCATTCTTATTAGTTGATTCGATAACAATTGAAGTGAAATATTGGAGGCAGCTTTGATTATAATCAGTGCAATTTGTTTTTCACACTTTAAGCACAATAGCTTTAGAAGTTGAGTGTTGGAAGGATGGCTCCTGTGAATATATTGCATAGTTTTGGATTGTTTTCAATGGAATCTAATCGAGATTGCTTGACCAGTGATTAAAATATGCAAAGTGTCAATTGAAATGAAATCAAATAGAATTTGATGAATCTATTTTTTATGAATTTGTAAATTATGTTTATATCGAAACTTTTCATTTTACTACCATTCCCGTTCTAATAGAATAGATTCGATAGTCATGGTATGCACAAGAACCATCAGAAAAGAGCCTGTATGCAACGTATAAATCGATGGATACATAAAGCTTGTTAGGATTTGTCAACCACTCCAGGCTTTCAAGAGTTTCTCGTCTTGAGTGTCATAAGCGCTTTGACACTTTTCCATGGAATTTATCAATTTATGGTGTGGTTGAACGCCTTCAAAGGATTTTCAATTATTTTCATGTAAAATGTAAAATATGGAAGAACGTCGGTAAAACCTAATTTCCTGGATGTTTGCTGTAAATAAAATAAGCTTAATTTTAAGGATAAAAGGGAAGTGTGTCTTAAATTTTTTAGCTGTTTTGTTGATAATTACTGCTTAAGCAATTCTTAA
Source organism: Parochlus steinenii (assembly GCA_038502155.1). Classification (NCBI taxonomy): domain Eukaryota; kingdom Metazoa; phylum Arthropoda; class Insecta; order Diptera; family Chironomidae; genus Parochlus; species Parochlus steinenii. Next base: position 4,602,941 of record JAXCIN010000052.1, on the reverse strand, counting down.
TTTGCTTTACATTTGCTTGTGTCTTTTTAACTAAATTACTCACATGACGAGGGTTTAATTTGCTTTATTTTATGTCTCTTAGACTATAAGTCTGTCAGTCTATGAATCTTCTGTAATTAACACAAGACAGACATTTAATTACAATTTACTCAGCTGCTTAGGGAAGGATATCACTGTTAGATAAGTTTTGCGTGAGATGTCTTTTATATAAAAGTTATTCATAAAGATGTATCATTGTATCAAATCTACGGTAAACATTTTACAGAGCTTCATTTTCAACTCAACAGTGTCAAGTTCATCCACCTCCAATAGAAAATGTTTCCTATAATCTGCCACAGAATTAATTTCATTTAAACATTTTGAATACAAACTTCTGCCAATAACAAGTGAATAACAAAACCCCTCTTAACGTGAAGCTCAAAAATTATTCATACTTAGCGCCAATTTCTAAAGGAATCAAAACAATATGCCGTTCGCTGATAATTCTGTCGGAAATTGTCGAAAACATAATTAATTGTCTTGGCGCTCGAAATGAAGGCGTTCTTCATGGCAAATCATTTATAAAGCTTTTCCGTTCCAATCATTTTGCACAGCGAATGCTGGGGAATGAATTAATTTTCTGGTTGTCTTGATGGTGCTGAGAATTTTGATTTTTCGAATATTTTAGATATTTTAGACATTTCTGAGAATTTCTATGAATTTTTCTTAAATTTTGCTGATGAATGTTGCTAGAATTTAAAGCGAGCTTTTAGAGCTCTATAGGAGTTATGAGAACAAAAAAGGACAGATCTTCTGGGGACTTAGAGGCGTTGTGGAATGGAGTGGAAGTACAATAAAGCTGACAAATCGAGCGTGACGTCAATTTTCACAATCAAAATTATGCTGAGGGAAAATCAATTAGATGCTTTTCGTTTGTGAGAGTTTATGGTGTGAAATTTCAATAATTCCTAGATTATCGTTAATTAAAGCTTGACTTTTATGAAAAGCTATTAAATAACCTTTGTGGGATAATCATATTATTCACTTAATATTTGTATAATAAATTGTATGATATATTGAAAAAGATACTGTGATATCGCTTTAGTATTCTTTAATGCAACATGCTAGGCTGTTTTTAATCACGTCACATAAAACATTATTATTTTTTCTTATGAAGGTTGCAATATTCGTCACCAAAGTACAAAAAAACACAATACGAGAAAACAAATTTGCCATTATATTATTCCAAAAATAAATACAAGAATTCCAAATGTCATGGAAATATTTCATATTAAAGATATTAAGGATATTAAGGATATATTAAGGAAAAATACAGGCAATATGGAAAAACCGAAGAAAGGCTGAGCTTGGGCACGATTTTATTGTAAACAAAATTAACAAGAGCTGAATTTATTCACAAACTTTGGATCCCAAATGTGCGGCAAAGTTTCTCGGATTATTACAGCAGCCCCATATTTGTTGGAGCTGAGAAAATAATATTATTCTTTGTTACAAGTCGAGCTCATAAGTGAGGAAGCGAGAATGTTTTGGATAAGGTTGGGATAAAGACAGGGGGTTCCTGGCGGTGGATAAATATAATTTATTTACTGGTTTAGAAACAATTATATCACGATTGTTACGTGAAGAAATTGAAAAATTGCAAATTTCTCCGCTCAATTTAACTATTTCTCGTAACATTCTTGATAAAATAAAAGTATAAACGAAAATAAGTATAAAGAATATCCAGAAAGTAAATTGGGCACAAAAGTGTCCTCAGATATTTAACCGTTGGGTTGGAGACTCTTTTAAATTGATTTATACATTTCTTGTTGTATCCCTTTTAACCTCCACAATTGACATAATTCGGTTCAATGCGTTGTTCAGCTTGGTTCAGCTTTAAGCGGGGGCTTTTGTAATTCAGTTGGATATTTTCCAAAATACATAGTCCATTCATGTACTTATTGAGAATTTACATAAATTTACTGGGAAATTACAAGTTTGTTGAGTTTTGAAGTTGAGGGGAAAATTGACTGGAAAAGCTTCAATTCATAAAATTCAAATTGAATGATGTGAAAAATTTCCGTAGTAGCGTTATATATTCACAAATCATAGACAACTTAAAAACATCAGTACATCAAATTCTGTGCACAAACCTTTTAAAATTGAATAGAAGCTATTTACGTAACATTTATGTCACAAAGCCAAAATATTGAACTGAAACTTGTACGATGAAAAATAACATCCTATAAAAAAACATCCATTTCTACCCGGAACTATTCTTCAACCACATCCCATTTATACAGAAAATGGCTTCACTGCTTGCAGATCGACGTTGGAAGCTTTCAAACACCAAAACATCGAAACAGATGAATTCACAGTGTGCCTCATAATTCAATCACGCAAATAAACCATTTGTCACATCATCATTGATAGTAGAAATTGTGTTGTGTGCGAGCAATATAGCAAAAAGTATTTTAACATTTTATCCCCAAATGTTTTGTAACAGGGACATAGACCGATACGTTATTTCATGAATATTTAAATATATTTACATATTATGAAATATGCACTTAGTATGATTTGTTTTCAAATACACTCTCAGTTTATCCACAAACTCTCTTCAAAATATACTTGATTTTTTGATCTCTAAAATTTTTTGATGCATATTCATAATCTAATCCAATCCAGACATCTGATATTTTGGAATTACATCTGAAATATATATGAAAAGTAGACGGAAAATAGTGGATATCGGAATAAAAATAAAAATATTGGCAATATTGGAAAAGCTGGAAAAATCGGTATGTCTGATCAAATGAAAGTCATGTCATTTCATTTCAACTGAAAGTTATTTTATTTTTTCATCTGAATATTTATTATTTTGAACACTTTTTCAATATTTTATGTGCCGAGGCGAGAAAAATAAATTGAAATATCAGTTGAGAATGGGACATGATTATTGTATTTTCAGATACATTGATAAATAAATACACACAGCTTCTTTAAATATATCTCGAGCTCGTTTTAATGCTCAGATTATATAAGTTTTCACAAAATAAGCTGGAATAATGCAAAAAGCTTCAAAATTGTTTAAATAAAATTTAGAATGAAAAAACTAAAAATTGAAAAAAGACTCTAAAAACTCAAACACACTGTGAAACTTCTAAAAATGCATAGACTAATCTATAAGTCTGAATATAAACTGGAAAGCTGAATTATGTTGGAATTATGTGAACAATCAGCAAAAAAAGCTTCAGAAAATATCCGGTATAATTTGATGTTTCAAAGAGTTTTCACGAAAAATCTAAATAAAATAAAAATACTTGAAAATAATTCTGCAACATATACAAAAATAATCATTGAAATAAATTTAAATTTGTATAGAATAGCGTTTTCGTCAAATATATATTTGTCGATTAAAAAAGTAACATGATAAATTTATGAATTTTTGAAAATATCGAACCATTTTAAATAGATTCTGAAATTGAATAAAATGTATCAATTTTTGCAAAACGCAATATTACATCAACACCGTATTGTAAGTTAAAATAGAATAGAATACCCACGTAAATCATAAATCCTAACATATTATGTTATATGTTAAAAAATATTTATCAGAAAATACAACTTCCGCTAAAATCACGAAAAAGTGTGTGCAAACCTTTAGCCAAACCAAATTTGTGTAACTGTGTACAAAACAACAAATCAAACCCATTTTGGCTATAGCGATATCGGTCATGCATAAATACCAAACATATATGGTTTGAATATTGTACGTATTGAAAATGCATGAAAATTGATGGATCTCCAAGAATGTTCTCGTGAATATTCAATATTGTTAACCATATTTGGCTATTTGTGTAAATATTATTTGAATTTTGTGAAGGTATTAATTATTTACTATGAAATAGGGTACGAGGTGTCAAATTAAACTCCATCATAATTATAGTTAGAGGCTAATACGTCATTCGATATTGAAAATCCATCATTATAGTTTTAATTGTTCTAATGATATGATATGATAAAATTTATGTTCAATATCTTGATCTTCTAGTTTCTGCAATGTATAACCTTGTATATCATTGTTACATTTCATTTTTCGTGCCTGTTAAAATTTAGAACGTGTCTCAGTGTCTCACTCATTCAAAAGTATTCAAATTGAGTGCCTAATAAAACTGGCAATATATGAGAATACAAATATTTTACACGTAAGCACCTGACAATTTTAATTAATCATATTTTATCATGGAAATTCCAAAAGCATAAACTCAAACATTCTTAAAATCTTCCCAACATAAACCAAATTTCAATCATTCGAAATATTAAAATCTTGAAACATTTAATGAGATGTATTTTGGGAGCTCTCATTAAAACTCGAAAATATCATGAGAAATGTTGGAGCTTACATAAAGGATTACGAGCGTACTTAAGAGTTGGTGCAAAAACGGCAAAGAATTTTAGGTAATTATATTATCAGTATTTTTCAAGTATTTACCGAGCACTTTTTGAACTTAAAGGGAGCGTAATTTTTTGATAATTCTTCATTTGACATGTTTTTAAATAATTTAGAAGATTAAATTGTACTATGAGTAAATATTTCCTTTTTGATAAATTTTGTTTGATAACGAAGGTTCGGAGCTATAATATTTTTTAGGGTTGTCAATATTAAAATGTGTTTGTTTTAGGTAATTTAAAGTAATTTGGGTTGGATCTTATTATTGTACCGTATAATTAAATTTTTTTTAGGACATTTGTGGCTGCAATTATCTGCAAGTTAATTTTATATCAGTTTAATGTTTTAAAGGAAAACATTTTTTATAAAAACACTTTGATCAAAATGCCACTTGATGGAGCGCATTTCACCATTTTCTCATATTTTCCTAGAAAATTGTGGATTTCCTTACAAATACACATTAAAAAAGAAAACAGGGTAAGCTCACGACCAAAAACAAATCAAAACCACTTAAATACACTAATTAAAAGCCAGAAAAATCTGAAACTCAATTAAATACCTTACCGTAGACGACTCCATAAATTCCAGAGATAATGATGTATGAAAGCATTAGTAAAACTATAAATAATTAAGAAAAAGTGCATGTGTGTTCCGATCTGCTTCTCTTTTTTCCCATTTATCTCAAAATACTTTTTTTTATTGCTTTCTCAAGATTTATTATTATATGTAGCAAATTATAAATTATTTTTCTAGAAATTTTGTTTATAGAGAAGTTTTAACTTATACTATTGGTGGCTTTGCAATCTTTTTCAGGAAACTTAATAACTTTTAAAATTTATGGAAATAAAGTTATTAATTTAGTGTGATTGTTTCAAAACTAGAATAATAGATACAATTTATTAATGTATTACGGTTTTCATCAATTAGTTAGAAATCGAAGTAATACTTTCTTCTCAACTATATCGAGCTTTCATGAAATAATTCTAATTAATTGAATTAAAGCTTTAATTTTTAATGCAAAAATAAACTCAAATTTTTTCCAATTTTCGATGAAATTATTTTTGATTCTACAGCGGAAATCACAATTAATTATTGGTTGCAATTTAATCCAAAAAATCCGATAAGCTCCAACAAAATTGGCAAAATCGAAAATTGGAATCAATGAGAGTTCTGGAAACAGAAATAAAATTATAAAAAATCCCCACAAATTATCTTTGAAATGCTTTAAATGCTTGAAATGGTTTATCTGTTTGTCAGTTCCGACCAAGTTTTCCCTAGTTGAATTGGAACAATTTAATTTTGTGGATGCTTTCAAGAGATTTAAGGGAATTACATGTTTTATGGAACAAAAGAAGCATCTTTTGACTTCTTTAATCTTAACTTCTCAAGACAACAATTTAGTATTCAAGTTGTTGTTTTATTGTTTCTGCTGCTATATTGTTTTACTTTTATTGTATTCCGAAAATGAATAATTTATCGTGTTATCTTTTAATTAAGATGAATTTGAAATAAACATTCTGGCAGTGAGCTTGTGAGTGTATGGCAAGTATAAGTAATCAGGATTAACTTCACATAAAAGTACAAATGAGTGTTGAATGTTGAAATGTTATGTATTTATACTACCTCGTGTAATTTCTGAGCTAATTCCTTTTTCATTGATACTGTTGAAAATATTTGTAAACAATTTATATTATTTAATACATTTTTCGAAATATTTGTTTGATTGAATGACTGGTGAATTAGAAACTGATTGATGCTAATTTTATAAAAAACATCTTTCTGCCTAACTTTTAAACTCAGAAATTAAACTCAGAATAGTAAGATAAGTAATATTTTAAGTTCACAACAGTGGTGTTCAATTTTCATAACAGAATTCACTGGTTCGGATAATTCAGTTCATGCTGTGTCCAAATTTAAATGGAATTTCCTTAGGAGATATCGATAGTTTATTTTACTGATTTTCTAAATGTCAGAAAGGTTAAGCACATTTCGTATAAATAAGACATTTTTTAGGTTTTGAGTTGTCTTTAATGGTTTTTAGATGCTTTGAATGTACAATAAATATAAAGGGGAAGATAAAATAGTATGCCATAATCCACGAGTCATTAAAGTTAAAGAATAAATGCCGACACTACAAAAGTAAGAAAAGACACCAAATCAGCAATTTATCCAATTCTGTCTTTCACTTCTATTTTTGATTCTTCTAGAAGATCTCAAAAAATCCCAATAATATCTCAAAAATACCCGCAAGAAATTCAAAAAAAGAAATCATAAAAAAGAACCCGAAAATAAATCTTTCTCTGAAAAATGAAAATAGCTTGAAAATGTGAAAAATTCTAACCAAAAAAAAACCGAATAATCCGGAAATATGTGTCTTTGCTTGTTTATTGTCTTTTCTGACTTTTTAGCATTCATGTTCATATGCCACCACCAAGAAGAAGAACAAGAGCATTAATATTTTTTATGATATTTATGGGGATTCCTTGAATCTTCAGATGTGGATGCACATTAAAACTGATTTAGATTGAATTTTTGGTGACGGAATTTCTGAATTTTCAAATAAACACGAAATTCACTTAACAATCGCTTTGATTTCCAACTTTATTGTTGACAGACTTGACGAGCAGTTGCCTTTGTAATTCATTTTCCAGTCAGATTGCCACAAAAAATTGTTTGAACACGATTTTCTATATTTTCTTGTGGGATTTGTTTTAAATTAGAAAATTGGAGTGGAAAATGGGAAACGTTTGTTTTGAACGAAATAAATCCAATTTTTTTTGCTGTCTTTAAGTTTGATGTGTTGATAGTGTGGGGAGTTGACAGATCAAACAGAACGATTATGGATTTTAAGAGGTGAGATGGGAATTCAGATTTAATGGATCTATTTTATAAATACTTTCAATTATCAAATTTGCTACTTAGAAGTTTGTAAAAAAGCGGGTTTGAATCGATAACAGAGTTTGAAAGGATTTTACCTAACAAACCTTTTCATCATTACTGAGAGCTATGTTAATCATACAATTCAATTTTTTTTAAATGTTTGTAGATAACTAAAATATTCCTTCAATTAGTGAGCCAGTGCATTGAAAAATCAATTGTGGGTGTATTTTACATTATATTTTACCTAGCAGATATATAAATTTGCATAAAATGTAAATTTTTCATCAAAAATAAAACTTTGATCGATGTTACTAAATGATCAAACATTTTGAAGAAATTTATCATTATTATTCAAAACTCCTACCATGAAGTTCTGCTCAAACAATTTGCATAAAAAAGCAATTTCCCTCAAAAATTTTGACGAGCCTTTAAATGGCCAAACCCCACAGCCCTAATAAGCATAATCCTGCATAATCATATGCCGTCAAAATAGCTCAACATTAAACTGCTTAAACTTGCCTAAATTGCTCAAACTGTTTGGTGATGATCCACTTTTAAAGCCATAAATCATTTACTTTGCATGAGAAATTGGTTTGCTTAATTATTAAACATGTTTCACAGTTGGGTTATTTATGTGTCTGCAGTTGAAGTAGTTGAAAGGGTTAAAGATTTCATAGTTCTTAGGAATTCGTTTGTTTAATTTTAGTTTACAGAGCATTTATATTTATTGAGACTCTAAAAAGTTATATTGTTCCCCATTTCTATTCAGAAAGTCGTAAGTTGACTTCTTCATTGACACTAATCTTAAAAAGCAATGTCAGTACAACGAAAATTTTATAGTCCCTTTTCTTTATATATCATTGAAAAATGCAATTTAAGAAGAGAACCGACGAAATCTTAACTGATGATTTAAAAAAAAAAAATTTAAAGTAACATTCTTCTGTATTTTTTTTTTTTTTTTTTTTTTTTTTTTTTTTTAATTGAAATATGTTAACTGTTTTGAAAGTGAAACTGTTTGTAAATTGATTTTAGCTAAATTTAAAACACTTTTTTTGTTTCACAAGATTTTTATTTATCCTATAATTATTTCAAAAGCTCAACGGCTTTCATCTTCAGGGAAAATTTTCAGACTAAAGATTTTCCATTTTGAATTTCCAAGGGTTGCTTTTAATCGGAAATATTAAATAAAGATGACGGCTTGATTCCCAAAACATCTCTATTGACTAGTTTCACATTATTTTCATTCTTCTGTAACATTCATATTTCATATTTCAAACATTTAAAATAAATTTATGTATGTCTACAAGACAACAATTTTCTCCTAATGTTTTTCTTCTAACTCATAAATATATGTAGTGAACTGAAGAAAATGAGAAATTGAGGAAGCATCGTCATTACAGTTTAATTCACCATATTTTTCTTATTGTCTCTATTTTTGGGAGTTTGTGATATTGTGATGCTTTGTAATGCTGTACATCATTTTAGATATATCATGAAAATTTATGCCATAAATATAACAGAGGCCATATGTTTGTCTTCTCCACATTTATGAAGAGTTGAGAAGTGTGGGCATCTATTCCTTTAATGGTAGAAATACTTTAAATAGCGATTTTTGGTAAATTTTACAACTTATAACATGAGGTCAAATATATTTTTAATGAGTGTAAATCTTCATTAAATGGATAAAATCTTTTAAAAACACTACAAAGGCCACTCTAGTCAAACCACAAAAACTTACTGCGGTGCAATCAGGTTATGATTTCATATTCTTTTCATAATTTGTGGGTGAAACCAAACTCTTGTTTGAACTAAAAAACGCTAATTAATGTAAATGAAATTACGGTTTTTATGAATTTATGTGTTTTCCTTCAAGATTTATGAGTAAAATAAGTTGAAAAGTTAAAAATAATATTTTTAATCTGTTTAAAGCAGTTTTGAAAGAGTTGGGGGCGCGAGCTATAATTAAATATAAATGAAGTATAATCTGCTTGAAAATACTGAAGGGGATTTCATGACCTTAAAATAATTATTTATCAGCTAAATTAGCTATTCCCGTCCTAGACAATACCTTAGCCGTCAAGTTTAAAAAAATTATGAATTGCCTTAATGAACCATAGTCCTTGAGGAATCACTGTCGACACTTTTTAATAAGCTAAATTGAATCTGCAGTGCAAGCACGCCAGCAACATTAAAACATGATTAATTAGATGCTGCTTGATGCTCCACTGACAAAACACGTTGATCTAATTACTGTCGTTCTGCTTCTCCAGCCATTGCAATATAATAACGAAATGGGGAAGAATCGCATATACCGATGATAAGAAATCTCGAGAAATCTGTTCGTGCACAGTCATTTCTCAAGGAAGATACTCGCAATTTGATTATTATACATTATAATGGAAAATTGAAGAGATGCTTTGATGCAGACATTAAATAGATAGAAGCATTAAGGAACAATTTGCATATTTCTTGATGAACTCGCACTCTTGAAATTATTTTTTGGAATTTGATATCTTATGATTTTCAAGAGTTTTGAAATGTATTTTCAACTTGAATGAGTTTTTTTGGGTGTTTGGAATAAAATTAAGTAAGTAAAATAAAATAATCCAAGCTCTGAAAAAAAAATAAAATCAAAATAAAATTATTTAATCAAACTCACGGTAACTTAATATGTAAATAACCGAGACACAGTACGACGTCCAAAGTTGAAACATTGAACCGTTTCAGTATATTGTATAACAGAATGAACTTTGAGTTTTTTCTAACACATGACATGCCAACATCAGCAAATAATAGCTAAAATGAAATTCTATACAATTTTCATGATTTTTTAAAAATCACATGCAAAGTTTCTAAAAAAGACAAAACCAAAAAACACAGGCATCCAATCACGACCACCCCTAATTTTTTGGAATTATGATATTTTGTTTATTTTGAATAGGTACCGAAGCTTGAAAGTCCTTGTTTGACTCGTGAGAATGCAAAGGAATATTTTTTATTAAAATTATTTGCACGCATGAATTTTAAATTAATATTAAAATAAATTTGAAAAAGTGTAGTTTAAAAAAAAGCGTATGCCTTAAAGAGTTTTTAATTTTTTTAATCATTTTCACAATTAAGATTTTGACGATACGCTTTTCCTATGTTTTTGATTTTTAGGGAACAATCCAGAATACAAATTGTTTACTTTTTAATTGAAAATCAAGCAGCAAGTGACAAAAAATACATTGAATTTTAAATTTTACCAATTTTAGGGCTCAAAGTTCATGTTGCACACATTCTACAATATTGTTGTCTTCATACGAAGAACTATGCACCAAGCTTCAGAATAGTAGATGAGCAAAAACATGAAAAAAATATTCGAAGGCAGGATCAAATAACATGCATTTTTTTTCGTATTTTTTTATCTGAACATTTTGTTGTCATTTCAAAATAAACAAAAATGCACATTTTGAGGGCGATAAAAGATATGCATGTCAGACTGCATATAGAATGCCAGAAATATTTCAAATATGTCAAAATCACCAAAAAATCAACAATTATCTCAATTTTGGGCTTGAAAATGATACAGATGACTTGGTTTTCATATCATCTTACATGATAGCTTAAATGTCCTTTTTGAGGTTTTTCAAGATTTTCGGTTTCTGGTGAAAAATTTAATATTGTGTGAAACCTTTAAAATTTTCTGCTCTTTGGTGAAATGAACATTCACGAACCTTGTCCTTTCCACTCATGTGTCCGTAAGTCTTTAATTTAACCAAAACCAAGGCTTTAACCAACACTGTTTTTGTAAATCTAATTAAAACTGAGAGTATCGTTTACACGTTCTTGCAGAAAACTAATTGATAGAAAATTTAATTAACTTTAGAACAGATATCTAGGTTTCTCCTTTAGTATCTTGAATTTCTGTTGAATTTCTCTTCAATTATTATTAAACTTTACTATAGTGATTTGTTTATTTAATAATAATGAACGAGTTTCAAAAGAGTTTCAGACAGAGCAAGTCGCATATTTTTTTAGCTCCCCAACTTAAATTCTTAAAAATTAAATTTAAAGCGTTCTATGTGAGATAATCAACAAATGATTTGTCCAGTGCCTTGAGAATAAGTGCATGCACAAAATAGTGAAACTAGTGTCTGAAAATTAGTTAAAATGAAGCCTGTAACTGCAAAAAAGTGATCTCCATTGTGCATCTTCATTGTCCTACAACAACCTGGCCTGCAACAAAATTCAAGCTCTGAAGAATTTTTTTTATTTCAACTGAAAAACCGCACAGAACCACACAATAAACGTAATTTAGTAATTATCTTCTCACACAAACTCCAATACATCCGCATCACATCAATAACCTAAATACAGTTAAATAAATGATTAAAAACCAAAGCGACAAAGGAAGAAAATTGAGGACACCCAGCGCCGCAACTCCAGTTAAATCACCTCAATGGCCTAACTTCAAGCTTCAAGTCTTCAATCATCTTTAAGTTCTAAAATTTATACAACCCGTGTCTACTGATGAAAAATTAATGGCCGACGCCAGTGAAGGTAGTTTATTGAGGCCACCTAGCACCCACTTCTCGAAAAAAACTACCTCGATAGACTCACTTCAATGGCTGCAAGTCTACAATCTGCTCATCAAGTTCCATCATAGGTCTACTCTAGTTTGTTTTTTTTTTTTCAAATCAATTGTAATTTCTTTTTCTTTCTTTCTAATTTCAATTATTAAAAATGTGTAACTTGCTAGTCTGTTAAACTTTTGTTACTCAGAAACTATATCTGAACCATAAAATGTAGGAGATGGTTGTATTTACTACAACAGCAATAGGGCTCTGCCTTATCTACATTTTTCCCGAATAAAGAATCTAATAATAATAAATAATAGATTGAGCATACAGTAGAACTGTTTCAAAATCTAAACTATATTATTATATACTCCTGATATTCTCTAAGAAATCGGTTCTGTTGAAATTCCTGTCAGTCATGTTTTTTTTTAAACAAGTTATAATATACAAAAAATATTGCTCCTCTTTTTTTTGAAATTTAATTGTTCCTCGAATATCCTTCGAAGAATTAGATTTACAGACAAAAACAAACTCGAACAAAACAATAAAATCTAAATCCAATCATTTTCCAAGAATCCTCCCCCAAAATATTGCTCGATTATATTTTTAATTCTACTTTGCTCTTGGAATTCAAAAATATTTAATTGTGAGAAATTCCTATATTTTTGGAATGTGTTTGTTTAGCGGCTTGTGGCTGTTATTTCAGTGGAAAACTGAAATACTGGGAAAAACTAAAAAACCTCGGGAAAAAAACGGTGCAATGAAAATTAACCAAAAACATCCCGGCAATGTTATTTTTTGGTTTGAATGCTACACAACACAACATAAATTTCCCACAAATTTAAATCATTAATTTTCCGCTTCCAAATTGTTTCAACATTTTCGAAAACATTTTTAAAATTATAAATCATTAAATTATCATAACAAAAACACGGACAATATTTCAAATTTTCCTGAACTATACAGGGAAATCAACAAAATAGACTGGGTTATCGTGGGTGGGAAAATTTATTAATTTTATCTATTTTAATTTATGATGGAGAAATACCTATGGTGAAGAATTTATTTTATTTTGAAAAAATAATAATTTTAATTGAATATTGCACAGAATCTATCGATACAAACCTCCTCAAAAAGCACAAAATAATACTTTTGCTGAATTATGATAATTTATATTTTCCATTTTTTGGGTAAATTTTTGACTGCGTAATCTATTTATCGAAATGTAAATAAAAGGGGGTGTAAATCGTTTAATCACCAGTAAATTAATCAAATTTAATCGGCCGCCCAAAAATTGCCACATTGCCATATTGCCATATTACCTAAAAAACGTTCAAGAGTTGCTTTGCGGGGTCTTGTGAGGTTACGAGGCGATACAGCCAAATTCTAACCTCATTTCATGGGTAATTACTGCAAACAATGGCCCACAATTATTATCACAACTCTGTGCTGCTCCGCGTCAGTGGATTAAGGGTGGTTACAGATGACGTCACAAATATAGTTTAAAGAATTGTTAAAATGATTTTCCATGGGAAAACTTAAAAGAATCATAGTAAAATAGTTTCAGTTATTATGATAAGTAACTTTTGGACAACCCTTTACAAAACTGAATACTTATGGTGCTTCAATGTTGGTAAAGCGAGTTTCAAAAATATTTATTATACAAATTAAATGTTGATTATCATATAATTGCATTTTATTTTAGGCGTTAATGAGGTTTTAGTACTTTTTAGCGCGCTATCAAAATTGCTTACTAATCATGCAGTTTAACATGCATAATAAATTTTCAAACAAAGCTGTTATCATTATGAATATGAAATATTTTAGTATTATGTGTGGGAAGTGCATTTAAACTTTGACCTTGGAAACAATCAATATTTTGTTTGTATTGTTAAAAAAAGTAATCTTGTAATTACATCTGTAATCATCAAATTTTATTAAGAATCTAATGAATTCAACAATCATTACGAATCCAATAAAATGAAAACCAAAATTCATACCAAACATTATGTTTTTTAATAATTTTTAAAACAACTGAGTCCGCCCAATTCTGAAGAAAAAACACTATACCCTCAAAATCCTTATGAGAAAGGATAATCCTTGTCACAATTTACAACCTTTACCCCATAAAAATAACAACATTCCCATGGAATCCCAACCAAAATTGGTTCATCCTCCAAAAAGCACTTCGATTGAAAGAAAATGCTGATTTGACAGCATTGAAATGTGTTTTTAATAACTGAATATACTTGAAATATATTTAGCAAACTAATAAAAATCAGATTTTATGTTTCGTTTTAAGGGTAGACAAACTGTCGATAAAGAGGTAATTTCATTTTAATTCATTCTATCATTAAAATTCTCAACAAAAAAAAAATAAAAGGCATCCCAGACTAATTACAAAAAATAAATTAATAGTTTGCCAAACTCTGCCTTAAAAAACATACCATACTAAAGTACTATCACAGTATACCAATAAAGGAGTTCATAAATTTACCCAAAAAGCTCATATAGCTAAAGTCCATTCATGAATTTTATTGAACACGTTTACATAAAATACTCTATCGAATTTTTTTCCACTCTTTTGATATTTTTTCCTTTAATATAGTCCAATAGCTTCACACCGATTACCATAAAATAACCGTTCAATGGCCAGTGCCCACTCGATTGCATAATTTATGCAATTTTTATTTTAACTATTTGTATTTTAATCGGCCAGACACAGGAATTTAATAAATTGTGAATTAAAGCAAAATAAATAAAAATTTTCATAGCTAATGCAAATAGTTGCTGTTGTTAATTTCACTGGCTCTATTTATTTTGCGACTATTCCAGAATGTTGTTATTATTATATGCTTTTTTATATGCTGTCATATTATATAATAAACGAAAAATTTATTTCATAATTAGAATTTTCATAATTGCAAGCGTAAAACTGGCAATAATAAAAATATTTTTAGTAAAATTATATTGTTATTTGTGCATTGTTGCTATTAATAGATTATTTTATTTGTGAGGTTCAGCAGGGATGATATTGGAGTTTTTCTTTATTGAATCTGATTTTGTGTTCCGGGTAAAAACGGCAAAAAAACAGATTTATTAGAAGCTTATATTATTAATACTTCTGAAGACTTTTATTTGTTTCCAGAATTTCACAACGACTATGTAAATTTAAAGCTCTATTTAATTTTGAACCTTATTATTAAACCTTATTAACCCACGCAAAAAATGTTGGATCGCTTTTTACGAAACATTTTGAATCAGAATCCTTTTGAAAAATCTGAAAAATTTTAAAATCTGTTCGGATAAAAGGATTTCCTCAAATAAATTCTTTCGATCAAAACAGCTTAATTTATAAAGCTAAAAATAGACAAAAATGTTTATCCTACCGCCCTGAAATGCCGGAGGCAGCTAGCGAACCGCTAATGCACCGATTATCATAAATAAATTTATAAATTGAATTTTATGAAAAAATCAATGAACACAAATTCAAAGCCAGAAAAAAAGCAACCACACATTGAAGCAATGAGGCAATAGGCAAGTGAGCAAAAAATATCGGTAAAAATTTGGTTTAAAAAAAATACAGAAAAATACACGGATTTACTGTAAAAAGGATGCTATAAATTTACCTATTAATTAAGAACAAGGATTTTATGTTTTACAATAAAAAGCTGGAACTGAAATTGCAAAATTCAGTCCTAAAATGTAGGATTAGGGATATAGAACGGAACAGATTTTTACAATTTTATCCAACCATAAATGATAATGGATCAACCATAAATGATAATGGACCAAACAATATAAAATAATATAAAACTCAATTACAAAGAAAACATTAAAAGATCGATTTCAACCCACATCCCTTCAAAATTTTAGAAATAGTGAAACACCGAAAAACATTAACAAAAAAAGCTGCAACTTTTATCCATTTTCCTTTCCCACCGCAAACGTATAAATAAAAATGTTTTTGGGTTTTCCCGAGGTTTTCACTCGCTGGCTTACATTTTTCCACATTTTTTATCTTTCAGGACTAATTTATAGCTCAAAGTTATTTACTGGTACAGTAGTTCATTACGATATTTTGAAAAGATTTATTTCACAAAAAATGTATATAATGTAGCAATTTTCTGTACTTTTTCCAGTCTTTTCCAAGTGCTCTAGTTTTTCCTCTAGTTTTCTAGTTTTCAGAGAAAATCTTGTCTCTTCATGAATAACAAAATTGTGTATAAATGGATAAAAACAAGGAAGCGAAGGTTGCCTATTTATCTAGAATCAACAGTTAAAGAATCATCAGGAACTTATCATGAAACTGTTGGGCAGTTGTTTGTAGTTTTGTCTTTTATTAAAAAGCTGTGGCTTTTTCTGCTCTGATGTCAGTCAGACGAACGTGAATAAAGTTGAATTAAAAATCGCTGAAATGACGTTTCTTTTTTCCGGGATATTCCAAGGAAATAGAAAAGTGTTGGTAGAAATGAAAAGGATAACTCAATTGAGACATCCAGGATAATAAAATGTATTGTTCACAACAAAAAACGAGGAGGAAACCCTTTTCTGATAGGGATAAAGAGACTAAAATGACTAAAATGACATATATCCAAGGGAATCGGTAGGAACAGTATTAAAGTTTTTATAAGTAAATGAATGCTGGGCTTAATAGGTCGTTTTTTGACCTATTTAAATTGTATTGAGAAAATATTACATTCAAACTATTTCCAAGAATTAAAGGCAAATTTATACAATAGCTTTGGATCCTTGGGGCTTAACTAAATATATAGATATACAGTTTTATTTTACATTCTTTTCAACACATTTATTTTCTAACCCAGTCTGATCAGATCAAGATTTATTTTATAACATAATACCGTATCCAAAATAATGTCCTAAAAACCATAATATGTGTTTCACCTCCAAAACGACATAAAACCAACTCAAACATTGGTTTGAAAAGGATACCACCAACTAAAGTGATGTGATGATGTTTAACCGTCCAAACAAACATAATTTCTGAAAAAAACTAAAAAACTCGACAAAAATTCGCAAAACCAAAAAATCTCTCCGCTTTGCTGTTCAAATTTGATTAACACATTTTCCCATGTCTTTTAGATCCAATGTGAAAGCTCTGAAAGCTCCCAGAAATCTAAACTATGCTCAAAATTTAAATATCATGTTGTTTAAATTGTGCTGCAGAAAAAAGTTTTGGCACGACAGAAGTTGTGATAAAGACATGATTTTTGTAGACTAATGTGTGCACATGACACCAGAGAGTAAAATAAATTGTAGCCTAGCTCGCATACCTTACTGTTTGAATGCCTGAATAGTTTAAATAGAGCCCCAAAGTTTGCTTTTAATTTGCAGAGAAATTTAGGTAAAATTTCTGAGTTTGAGGTTTGCCAAGTTTACTGGAATTTATGCGAGATTTTTGATGAATTTCACAATTTACCAGAATATGATACGTTTGAAACGCTTTAAGAGACTTTTAGAGTTTGTTTGACAAATATGGGCAAAGTTTGAGATAATTGAGGATTATGATATTTTTGATGTTCGTGATATTATGACTGGGAGCTTAAAAAGTTGAATAATACTTGATTTAGAACCGTAAAGTTTACCGCAGGAAAAACTTTTTTTACGGAAGTGAGCTTAATTTTGATCAAGGATTTTAAAAAAATATTCAGAAAAATAATTAAATTGTCTGAATTAATGTTTAACACTTTTTACAGTGTTTTCTAAATTTGCCGTATTCTCTCAATTTATCGTTGCATGTTGAACTACCAAAACGACCAGAAATTGGAAAAGTTTTCTGGAAACCTAAAATAATCTGCTATAAAACTCAAAAAAACTCTAAAATTCACAAATTCTTGAACGCGAAAATTTGAATAATAATTGGACATCGTTCTGTTTTTGCATATCCTGCTACCTGCACTCACCTATAAAGTTTATAAACACATCCTCCTAGAATCCCAAATTTGGCGAAGGTTCTAGCGTCTGAAAATTAAAACTGAAAAACATCGAACTAGCAAAAAAACATCCATAAAAAATCGAAAAGGCCATAAAAGTTTTATGGGAAAGCGACTGAATCACCGAACGAGTGGCATTTGCTGCTTCTGGAGCCACTTGAAAAGTCACAAACTCCATACAAATAATGTTGAATTGATTGCTGGTTCCCGTCTGAAGGAGTTGTACGAAAAAGTTTGGGCAGGGGAGGGTGTTGAGCCATTTTGTTAACAATATTTGATGATATGTTCCAAATCAAAGAAAATTCAGGCCTTAAATTCATTTAATAAAAGTAGAAACAATTCCTCCCCCTCTTTGCAAAATATTTTACTTAAACACTAAATCTGAATTTACTGCTTAACAATAAATTAAACCAATAAAAACATGTACAACTCTTCCCTCGAAACAAATAAAATCATGGTTATACTGCATGTAATTGAAAATACATAATTTTAAGTAGTTTGTCGGAAACAGTTTAATAGTCGAGTTTGTATATTCAATAAACATCTTGCTTTCAGGCAATTTATAGAGTTCATGAAGTTGTTCTGGTCTTGAAACATAAATGTGTTTAAATGTGTTCATAAATGCAGTATCATCTCAGCATAATCTCAGCTGTAAATTGCTTTTAGAACACACATATATTTTTGGGCATTTTTTTAGCTTCTTTGGGAATTAAGACACACCAAAATAAATATAAAACTTTGAACCAAAAAAAAAAGAACACAAACCAGCAATTTCAGTTAACAAGCCGAATAAAATGAAATAATCATCTGCCGAAAAAAATATCCATAACAAGAGTGAAAATGAGGAGGCAGGGGTTTCGAGAAGCATCTGAATATCTTACCACATCTTACATTTAAGAAATAGCACAAAATAAAACTGCCAAAAAAATAGTTCCGCAAAAACACTGATAAAACATGTGATTTGCCTTCTGCACGAAACCCTGCTGCAAGAATGTTGTTGCTCCGGATTTTGTACTTCTAAACATGCGGTGCAACTGATTAAAAACATATGTGACTTTCTGCTTATTTGAATTGCTAGAACAATTAGGAAGAATCCAAATATACACTGAATTTTTATGAAAGATTGTGTAAAGAGAACGAGACAAAAATGAGAATTACAGAAATTACTGAAATTGTAAAGATTACAAGATTTATAGGAATTATAAGAAATACTTGAAAAACACTTAAAAATTCCTTAAAATATGTTACATGAAATTTGAATAATTCTAGATACGGTATTAATTTTCCAAAAAATTTAATTTTTGAAATATAATATTAAAGATCTGTCGATGATTAAGTGACTAAGAAATGAACAAAAAAACCAACCCCGAACAAAATTTGAATAATAGTTTTACGGTCTTTGTCAAAAGGATCGATAATGGATTCCTTTTCTTATACTTTAGACTGTATTCATCTTTCCATTCATCTCTATTTCTCCAATGTTCCACTGTCGAGCGACCGATGAAAATTGAAAATCTATTTTAATTTATTAATGCCCTTTTTTCTCATGCGCAAACTTGATTTATTATTCCATTTTTCTAGCCATCATTCAATCCCTCCATACAATCTTTCAATCTGTGAGAAATTTATGAGCACTTTCTTTTTTGCGATAACTGAGCTTTAAATTGTGTTTGTATTAAAGAAACAAGATGAAGGGATGATTCATAAAGACATTGGGTGGAAAAAGATCACAGGTGATGATTTAATGCATATTTGAATGAATTATAAGGAATCTTACAAAATAAAGGAGCCGTTGATGAAATGTTTGATTCGCCCATAAATGTCTCCACAGATAAACGAGAAACTCAAGTGGAACACTTTTCGCTACATTTGAATATTTAACGAATTTTAAATATCTTGAAAAAATCTTGAAGTACTTCAGCCTCTCAGGATTTTCTTCTTAAAAATACATTTCTCCCAATATTTCTTATTTGTATTATATTAGATCCATATTTTCCAATAATCTTTTAACAAGCCTTCAAAAATAAAATACACAAACATACACAAAAATATCCAAATTGGAATTGGAATTCGAAAGCTCTTAAAAAATTTTAGAAATAATGAAATTTCCCAGTAAACTGGAGTTTACTCCAAATCGATAAAAGCAGTTCAAGCATTCTACTTCACCCCCACAATTCTGTTTGTTTTAATTCAAGAGCAAATTTAAAATTGAACCAATTCCGGTACTGCAGACATTGCAAACACTGGCAAGTACGAGCAAATATATTTGTGCTATGGCAAATTGAGCGTACTCTTCATTTTAAATTCCAAATTAATGTGTACAAAATGTGTACATGGAAATTTTGCCGGAAAATTTACAACATTTTCCCGTATTGACTTTAGAGACTTGGGAGATACTTGGAAGATACTTCTGTTTAATGTAATGGGATCGTATTGTGAGTCAGTGTATGAGTTTCAATCATTTTAAAATGATTTTCAATTAATTGGAGGATCTTCAACTTCCGAGATATTCAATATTGCTTGGTGCTTGTACATTTTTTCTAAGTATCATCGGAATATTCATTTATTAATTTCAATTCAATCGGAACTTCACAGTTTAACACAAATATCTCAAAATAAAAGTACTTACTGTAAATAGGATGTTGTGCTTAAGTTCTTCAAAATGTAATACAAAACGGCATATTCAAAAAAGACTGTTAAATTTAGCGTAGAAGTTTTCTTACGTCTGTAAAAGACACTTATATTAATTTAATTCTATCAACCAACCCAGTGCCAAAATCATCATATTTGCCCATTGATTCCAAGTAAAAATTCACATAAAAGGATCAACATAAAGACAGATAAAAGAGTATCGCCTCATTTGAATAAAAGAGATCCTTTTTCTGGTCGAAAGATGTCACAAGGGTGCATTTTGGTTCTATTAGGGCATTTAAACCATTTAACCATTTATACCCACACATTATTTGAATGCTTGATGCTCATGATATATATTGTAAGCTCACAAGCTCAATTTACATCTTTTCTCGTCTTTTTTTGGCCAGGCTGACCTACATCATTGAAATGGCTCCAATTCACGTGCAATGTGATCTTAGTTCCCAGCAGTGCTTAAACTTTCATGAAATTTATCGATTTTTTGGGAAAAATGTTGCAGTGTTGAAGCAAGTTGAAGCATTTGGAAGTTATGGGTAATTTTTTGAATTTTGATTTTTGCTTTTGCTTTATTCAATAAATTAAATCTATTGGATTATCATATTTTGACCTTTTTGATACTATTGTGATAAATCTTCTGGACATTGTATAATGTATGTATATAAATAACTGGACATCTGCTAGCAAATCATTTCAATGACATAAGAGACATATACAATAAAATTAAACACAGATATGATATTTTTTCTGATATCTTCCCAAAGGTTTTTATAATGAGCGATCATTAACAGCAAAATACGATATCTGCACAAAATGCAAATAAATTCAAAAGCAAATAACAATTGATTGAAAATAAATTGAATGTCCAAACAACACAGACATTTTGTATAATTTTTTATTCACCCACTTTCAGCAAAAAAATTGCAAAAAGTGCATTATAATAATTTTTTCTTTCAGTCACACAAAAACGCAAATATCACACAATATCGAAAATATCAGCAAAAACCATAACGCAAAAACAAACAAATTATACTCGTTTATTTTAATTTTTAACGTTTTTATGCTTTTTTATGCTGCATGTGTTTATGTTGTTATGCTGTGAAGTACAGCTTGCGTATTGTTATTTCATTTTAATTATGTTTTGGGCGAAATTGGCAAAAAGCATTTTGTTGCTAATTAAATCAATTATTAATCGGTTAGTTTTATTTTCAAGCATTTTGGGGAAACATGGAGCAAATGGAGTGTACTTAACATTAAAAGTGGATGTTTTCATTGTGTTCGCAATTGTTCACAGATGTGCAGATTTTCACACTTTTTGGAGAAAATTGCCATGAAGAAGCTACTGCAAAAAGACATTGAAATTGGTGTTGGGAAGTATTGAAACTAATTGTCAACAAAATTGGAAATTAATGAGTCCAAGAAGTGTTTATTGAATTCTTTGTCAAATAATTAGAATTGATTGTCATTATTCAAATTAATTGGAAGGTGATTCATGAATAAATTTTGAATAAACGCAATTTTGTTTTCTCCAAAACCTAAATTAATCTAAATTTGATAAGAAAAACTTATTAGACCTAACCTGTTTTTAACTACAACTTGAACTTGTCTAATTTATTTAATTTTATTTGAAAATCATCCAGTAGATGGCTTGTGAATTTTTTAAAAGCAAACCAATTGACTTTAATAATGCCCAAATCAACAACATAGTTCCAGACGAAGTGCATACTTTTAATGTATTTTCAAAAGATCATACGCCCGACAGTCAAGTTTTCAGCAAAAACTAAACCAGTAGCCAATATAAACGATAATCTGCCATAAGTAATACTGAATACATTAAATAATTTTAAACTCACAAGACTAAAAAACTATGGAAAAAACTCAAGAGCTAGCAAAAGCAATAAATTATATTAATTTGCCTTTTTTTTCTCCAGTTTTCAATAGAATAATTATAAAAGACCGAAACTGGAAAAAACTAGCAAAATCGTAAAAATTTAAATGAATTATCTAGAATAACAATCATAAAATTCACATGCTGCAGATATTTTTATTTTTCAACAACACATGTTTTTATGTTTTGAAGGAAACATGTAGGACACATGCCACAAAAACGTTAGACATGAAGAGCACACAAGGAATCACTGTCATTTCATGTGTCATTCGGGGAAAATGTGTTTTTGCAGCATGTGTTTCAGTGTTGTATGAACAATATCATGTCTTTGTTATGCTGCATGGTGCAATTTCCCTGATAGGGAAGGGGTAACATTTCCCCATGATCATCTTAGTATGTGTGTAGGAGACACAGTTTTCCGACTTCTCCTTTAATATTTGTGCGCATTTTTCTCCTCGATGGACCAAAAATCACGCAAGGAGAAAATTTTCCTCATAATGAAAATTGCTAGTGTATTAATCACTGTCATAGTGTGGGAATGAGGGGAATTATCATCAGATGTTTTGCAGTTCAGGAACCGAAAAATGTGGAAAATGTTTATGATCTTACAACTTTTTCGAAATGAACTGCTTTTTTCTAATTTCTCGTTAGTTTGTGACGAAAATTCGTGCTGCAACGAGCTGTGTAACGGAATTTTGCGGTGCGCCAAATACTCAACATTTCGAAAATCTCGGAGATTTCGTAAAGTTTGTGTGGAAATTACAGAGTTTCTAGGAATTTGCTAGCAGAAGCCGCAAAAAGAAATATTTGCAAAAATACTTTGGATAACAAGCAAAAACTGGCAGATTTCTGTATCAACAAAAAACACACTGACGGATACTTTCAATGTTTTTTTTATATCGGACTATTGTGTTATGTGCACTTTGGCAATGATGAATTTGATGATGATGTATTGAGTGTCAGGTCAAATAAAGCCAACCAAAAAAAATATTCACAAAATTTGGCAAATAACGAAATATCTTATAAATTCAGTTACTTGCTGGCTAACCCGAAAAGTGTTGCCTCAATAAATAAATTATCCAAGAAAAAAGTGAAAGAAAGAAGAAGAAAGTTATTATACTAAAATAAATAAAATAGCATTGATGCCCGGAATTGATGTGAATTGTGAATTGATGTGAAATTGGTGAAATGTGAGTGTATGCCCCATAAAGGCTTTGCAGTGACACGAGATAATGGATAAAAATGCTGAAATGCTGGCGGGTTTTATCGCATACGGCAATATATTGAGCTGTATAGCTATATTAGCAGCCTCAAGAATTTATTAATATTGGATTACAAATACATAAAAAAGCATAAAAACAAAAAATAATCATAAAACAGCAGATAAAAACTGCAAAAAATATGAAAATTTATATAGAATGTCGGTGGTTGATTGCTATAACTGTTTTGGCGAAGAGTTATTAGGTTTCTGCATGATCATGACGTTCGGTAATGGAACGCATTAGCATCTTAAGAGTTTATGGGGTAAAACTGATAAGTTATTCAATTGTTGTCGTTTGATTGCTTCAATTGCATACATTTAAATCTTTCTTTTAATACAGGGATTATAACAGAAAGGATTAAAGGTCAAAGATCACGTCCAATCCTTTCTAAAATATTCATGACAGTCTCATGTTTTCTGTATAAAGTAGTTTTAAAAATGGACATACTCCACAACAGCCTTCAACCTACATTAAACACAATAAAACATAAAAACATATAAATTAGCCTTGTTCTGTAGCAAAGTGGCTCTTTAGTTTGTTTTTTCTGTGTTATGCTGGGGCTTTTTGAAGGTTGTCGATTATTTGGCGGGAGATTTCCTAATGTCCTGCGTTTACGATTGTGAGCTTTTGAGTAGAAAGTTCCTCTATAAATTAACCTTTAATCGAGCCTTTAATCGATTTTGGATTTTTTTCGGAGAAGCAAAAGTTTTTTATTATTATTGAATCTTTGCTAGGCGGCTTTGAAGTCATATAAATGAGGATTATAGAGGTTTTTCGGATTTACTTAGGATGGATATTTTATGGTTATGTCGTGTTGCGTTTTATGGCACGTAGTTAAATAATAAGTTCTAAAGGAAATCTATGAAAAACATTTTCTATATTCCTTCATTTATATGACTTTTTGGACACAAACCTAAAAACAGGAAAATTATATAAAATTGTATAGTAAACTTTTCCCTCTGACTTTGTGTTGTTTGCGTTATTTGGGGAATAAAATTTTATAAATTGTGGGCAAAGTTTTTAAAGTGCTGAGCACCAATTTCACAAATATTTTCCCAAATCCTCTAAATTTCCTATGTATATCAAAGTTCACAAAACTCACCAGATTCACAAAATTTCACAAAGCTCACCGAATCTAAAATTCATAGAATTGTGGCCGAAGCGGTTTTTGCTTGAGATAATCATCATTTGAGGCATCTAAAGGCAGTTCAAAGCGTTTAAAGGCATTGGAGTAATTCAAACCATTTGAGTTTTATGGGAAATTTTCTGATAAACTCCCCATTTTTACTGAATTTCCATTTTTACTGAACTTTTCTCGATGTTCCCATTAAATCACATTAAATTCAATTGGTTTATTATCGAAAATTAATAATTGACTGATTTACCATAAAATTCATGAGAATCGGCTTCTGGCAAAATAATTTTTCAAATGGTTCTCATAAAGTCTTTAAAAGTACTATTCAATTTTTCAAACAACTTTGACTTCTTGGTATTTAAAAAAACTTTCAAATAGAATTCTTTGATAATAATCATTAGTGCAAATTCATCATGTTCTATTTTTTAGAGAGTTTTCTGTTGAATTAAATTATAATGAATTTTACATTCCTAGCTTTACTGAATGAAAGGGTTTTTTTTCTAATTTTGTTGAAAGTACTTTCAATCTTCACATTGTATGTATAAATGCTACAAAGTCACATTTAGTCAAATTATACACATCTAGTCACATTAATTTCATGAGCGAAAAATCTTTTTGTAAACTCCTGCTATGCAAACCTTAGCAGCAATTTTATGCACAGCTTTTGTATTCTTCGTTTTGTGTATGCTTTAGCATGTTTTGTGTGCATCGTACGTAATAAGCTCCACTTCATTCAACATGCTTTAATACTTTTTATGAAAAACAAGAGAGCTGTTGGATGAGTGCAACAATTTTAATTTGTTTGACGCGAGTGAAAGGATTGAGTTTCTCAGGGGAAGAAATGAAAGAGATTTTTTAATGTATTTTCAAATTTGATTATGTAGCATTGTAAGATTTAGGTTAGAGCTCAGACTTTTTTAAACAGATTGTTTTAAACCTAAATAAGACTTCTATGCTCAAAATCTCAAATGAAAGCCGAAAAGTTACAAAACCTGCTTAAGTCCACACGTAAGAAACATTACTGCATCCACTTCCTTCTAGCTCTAAGCACTGCAGGTTCAGTTATTACCATAATCCTCAAGGTTAAAAGTTCTTCAGAAATCTTTTTCCATGCCAATATCATACAATCTTCATTGTTTGATCCCCATATAATCCATCAATCAATACTCGACAAAAAATCCCAAAAAAACCCTAAAACAGTTCCAAACAGTGCCAAGACCAACTCTCGCTTGCGAGCCGTTTTTAATGCCATCACTCGCTTTCACACCCACAACGAAGAAAGATTAAACCAGGATTAAACGCTTTAAAGTTTTACGATTATTATCGCATCGTGTACTTGTTCTTATTCTATATTATTCCATAATTTCGTAATACTTGGTATTACTTTCCCGAAACGCTTTATCGCAAAGGTTTAAGGTAGTTTATCATCTTGTAATCATAATAAAAATAATTCATATCTTCTTGGCTGGTGTTTTCCACATTTTCTAACCAACTTTTTCACAATTCTTTCACTGTGTGAAAATTATTGTTGAAATTGATTTTTCAATGAAATGTTCCTATATTCCTTATGCCTTTATTTTCACATGCAAAACCACCATTTTTGAATACATAACCAATAAAGCAAAAACTAAGTCAAATTTATTTCCACCAGTGTTTACTTGCTTGTCCTGTACGAAACAGTAAACGATTCCTTAGCGCCTTGTTAGCAATTTTTACGAAATTTTCTCGACTCGCGAGGAAGTTCTAGGCATTTTGAGGGAGATATTTGAAAAATGTGCCATAATAATATTCAAAATAATAAATTTGGCCCGGAATAAGAATTTTATGAATTCTATGAATTTTATGAATTTCCAGATAACAACCAAATTTAATCCTCATAATTCACAACTTTGCGAGAAAAAATGTTATAGCCTCATTTTTTGTCGGCGTTTTTGGCGCGCAAGTTACTTTTTTCTCGCTAATTTCTTTCCGAGGACAATAAATAATTCTGAAGGAAAGAAGAATGATTTTGGTGAAGGAGTGTGAAGGGGAAAATTGGCAATGTCTTTTGGGTTCTTGTTAACATAGAAGCTTTTCCTAATTTACTCATTGATATGTTTATGTGGTTTGTGTGGCATAATTGGAGAACACTTTGTGTCTCAGGTGATCAACAATATAGGAGAGAAATTTTTCATCATCATAGCATATATTATAGTTTAATAAAAACTCACTCTGAAAATTCCAGAATTTTTGGATTATTACATAATATAAAGAGCAAGTTCTGTTTATTTATATATTTATATATTTGTGTCTGCGTAACGCTAACTGAGCTCTAATAGCTCGAAAACCTTAAGACTTATGTAGGGGCATCTTAGTCTCAAATGGTTCGTCCATGTCACAGAATTTGATCTGGATGATTTTTGGACCAGTTCCACAACCCTCCTGGTCACCAGCCAGGGTGCAGCAAGACATGTTTCAAGTATATTTCACCTTATACTGAGAGTTTGGGTTGAGTTGGAGTTTTGGTTTCATGAGAAAAAATGTTAAGGGTAACGAGTTGGTCCATATGAATGAGTTCACCAACAGCTGGTGGCATGACCTGGTGGCTTTGGACGACTTTTTTTGAAAAAGTCATAGAATCCCACAATTCGTCCAGAAAACCAAGAAAACAATTTTTTGTAGGTATCCAAGTGCCACTACCTGGTGGTACTACCAGAACTCGAGAACGGCAGAAGATACAACTTCCGTGTCTTTGGAAAAATTGTTCGGGATGATAAGCTAAGTTTGTTTTTATGTCACGGGTTGGTCCAGCACCACCTATTAGCATGACCTGGTGGCTTTAGATGACTTTTTTTGAAAAAGTCTTAGAATCCCACGATTTGTCCAGAAAACCAAGTATATCATTTTTGGAAGTACTTGGACTTTTTATCCAGGTGCCACTACCTGGTGGTACAACCAAAACATGAGAATGGCTGAAAATACAGCTTCCGTATCTGGAGTTAAATTGTTTGGAATGATATGCTGAGTTTGTTAGTATATCACGGGCTGGTCCAGCTCCATCTAATGGCATGACCTGGTGGCTTTGGGCAATTTAAAAAAAAAAACTTAGAGACATAAAATACGACCAGAAAACCAACAAAAATGTTTTTGCAATATCTTGAACTAATTATCAAGGTGCCACTACCTGGTGGTACAACCACAACTCGAGAACGGTTTAAGATACAGCTTCCGTATCTGGAGTGAAACTGTTTTGGATGATATTCAAAGTTTGTTTGTGCATAACGGGTTGGTTCAGCTCCATCTAATGGCATGAACTGGTGGCTTTGGACTTATTTTTTAGAAAAGTCTTAGAATCCCACAATTAATAAAAAAAATGAAGTAAATCATTTTTGCAAGTACTTGGACTTTTTATCTAGGTGCCACTACCTGGTGCTACTTTCAGAACTCGAGAACGGCTGAATATATAGTTTCCGTGTCTTTTGGTAAATCGGTTGGGATGATAAGCTGAGATTTTTCGCGTATCACGGGTTTGTCCAGCTCCATCTAATGGCATGACCAGGTGGATTTTTGAGTCCAAAAACATTCATAAATTAAAATTTTTAATTAAAATTTTTGTTTGGGATTATAAACTGAGTTGTATGTTGTAATACGGGTTGGTCTAAGCTCCATATTTTGGCATGATCTGGTAGCTCCAGTCCACAATTGAGAATTTTGAAGCTTCAGATTAACACTTTCTAATTTGATTTTATAATTCTAAGCTCCATCCATTGAAATAAACCAAAAAGAAAACAATAACGACTTTGATACTTTGTGCAACAAATCCTGTGATCCTTCACGGGTAATACTCTAGTATTTATATATTTATATATTTATTTCTGCGTAACGCTAACTGAGCTCTAATAGCTCGAAAACCTGAAGACTTATGTATGGGCATCTTAGTCTCAAAAGGTTCATCCATGTCACAGAATTTGATCTGTATGATTTTTGGACCAGTTCCACAACCCTCCTGGTCACCAGCCAGGGTGCAGCAAGACATGTTTCAAGTATATTTCACCTTATACTGACAGTTTTGGTTGAGTTGGAGTTTTGCTTTCATAGGAAAAAATGTTCAGGGTGACAAGTTGGTCCATATAAATGAGTTCACCAGTACCTGGTGGCATGATCTGGTGGCTTTGGACTAATTTTTTAGAAAAGTCTTAGAATCCCACATTTAATCAAAAAAAAACAAGGAAAATAATTTTTGGAAGTACTTGGACATTTTATCTAGGTGCCACTACCTGGTGCTACTTTCAGAACTCGAGAACGGTTTAAGATACAGCTTCCGTGTCTTGGTTAAAATTGTTTGGGATGATAAGCTTAGTTTGTTTTTGTGTCACGGGTTGGTGCAACCATTTGCATGACCTGGTGGCTTTGGACAAATTTTTTAGAAAAGTCTTAGAATCCCACAATTAATGCAGAAAGTCAAGTAAATTATTTTTGCAAGTACTTGGACAATTTATTCATGTGCCACTACCTGATGCTACTTTCAAAACTCGAGAACGGCTGAATATACAGTTTTTGTGTCTTTAGATAAATTGTTTGGGATGATAAGCTAAGTTTGTGAGTATACCACGGGTTGATACAGCTACATCTAATGGCATAGCTTGGTGGCTTTTTGAGTCCAAACATTCATAAATTAAAATGTTTAATTTTAATTGTTGTTCGGAATTATAAACTGAGTTGTATGTTGTAATACGGGTTGGTCCGAACTTCATATTTTTGCATGATCTGGTAGGTCCAGTCCACAATTCAGAATTTTGAAGTTTCAGATTAACACTTTATAATTTGATTTTATAATTCTAAGCTCCATTGAAATAAACCAAAAACAAAAAAAACATAACGACTTTGATACTTTGTGCACCAAATCCTGTGATCCTTCACGGGTAATACTCTAGTGTAAATATAAAAACAAAGCTCCGTAAAATTATGCGCTCCAATAATTTCCCTTCCATCCCAAATCACCTCCCTTATCTCCTTCAATTAATTTTGCTGCAAAAAAAACTTTCCACATTTCCCTAACAAATTGTTTGTTTTAATTTTTCCCGAAGTTTTGACTGAGAAACCAGGCTGACCTTAGGGCGTGCAAACGATCCCACTTAATTTTGTCTATTAAACGCCAATAAATCATTTTTAATGTTTTCTTTGCTCAATATTTTCAACATTTATTTTTTCATTTTTTTCCATTAAAAATAAAAAGCAGTTGTGGATTATCTGCTGAAACTCGGGAAAACTCAGGAAAAACTCAGTATAATTCAGAATAATACTGAGAAAAGTCTGGGAAAGCTGGGTGAAACAACAAAGAAAAAGTAAAAAAAAAGTAAAAAAAAAACTACAAAGAAAATGCGAGCAAAGTTCAACATTCAAGTAATTATACGACTAATTTATAATAAAAGATCTTTGTTGGCAACAACTCGTGTTTGTCTTGTTGGTAGTATTTTTGCAGGGTTTGCAAGTTGAGCTTTTTTTTGTTTGACCGAATTTAATTTTTGAACAATCTCGCGTAAGAATGTTTAGCTTTACATAAAAATATATTAAATTTTCAATAAAATTTTGATTTTCATCGCTTTTTGAGCTCCAAAAATTTAGCGAAAGTTGTTCTCTTTTTTTGCAAAATTATCCAAATTTTGTTGGTAGTCTGAGATTTTGCAAAAATTACGTAAATTTATGAACTTTGTGCATTAAAGAAGTTTGCGAAGCTCAAAGTTTAAAATCTGAAGAACACGCAAAAAAAGCATCAACTTTTTTGTAATTTTCAAATTTTTCATAAAGCTTGTGCTAGCAATGGGAGCTTTTATTTTATACAATTTTAATCTCGCATACTTGTATAAATAGTGCATTCTGCAACTTGTATGAATAAATATAATTGAAAGTTTTCATGAGAAAGTTTATTTTCTGAATCTGTTCAGTAAAGTTTTCGAGAAGGAGAATCAAGATTTACTTAATGAATTTAATTAAGAGTCTTGTAAGATTGCAGAAAGTTGTCAATGAAAGATGCTCCTTCGTAAATTTTTTACCAGACTTTATTTAGATAACTAATTAAAAAGTAAGATTTTATCTCTACATTCAATGGTGTAATAATGTAACATTTGAGTTCTTTATTGTTTCAAAAATTTTAAATATTTAATTAAATTTTTGAGAGCTGATGACTAAGTGATGCTGTGATCAGTCTAAAAACTATTTTAGTCCATCTTCCTGTAAGAGCAGCTATAAAAGTCTTTAGCTCAAATTTCTTTAGAAATTCTTCAAGTTTCTTTTGATATTCAAAATTAAAATAAACCTTACAGCGAATCTTTGAAGTTAAATAGTTCTTGGCTCCAACATTTCATCAACTTAGTAATGTTTTTTTAATAAGAAAATTCAAAAAGGAATTTAAGAAAGGATTAAAATGCCATGTTTTTTTAAAATGAAATACTTAGTATTACTTCAAAATCCTTGACTTTACTTGAATCTTTCTAATAAAAAAAAGGAATTCAATACAATGACATTCTTTTACGATTATGTTAAGAAAAGCAAGTAAAAGCAAAGAAAAGATTATTTTCCTTCCAATTTCATCAAAAATATCAATTCAACATCAATAAAATATTCATTACAAAATAACATTCATCTTCCTCCAAAGGAATTTGATAAAAAACAAATAAACAATCTGAGCAAATTGGATAGAAATTTATCTTTTTTATGGGAAATTATGCGAAATCCTTCACTGTTTGCCAAATGTTCAAACAAACAGAAACAAATAGAAGAATCGTATAAAATACACAAAATACACGGGAAGTCGAGGAACACGGATTGCATAAAATGTGCCTTTTATACTAGATCCTGTCACGTACAATTTTCAGGATATTTTTATAATCCGGATCGAAATTGATTTAATACATGGAGGTGGAACCCCTGTGATTAAAGAAGTCTGCGTAGTCAAAACAATTCTAGAAAAAACTTTGAAATATATTTGACACCCTGTTTGTTGTTTTGTTGAATTTACTTCAGAGACTATAATCTTGTTTGAAGCATCACCTTACTGTTATCAAAAGATCCAATAAAGTTCAAACAAAGCCGTATTGTTGTATGATGCTATCGCACAACAAACTTATAATAAAAGATGAGAATCCAAAATACAGCAAATAAAAAATACAAACATATATCGCTTGAGCGCTTTTATATGGCATCCAATCAAAGCTTTTTCCCGCCACGTGTATCTATGAAGACTTAACAGAAATACAACTGCTTCATTCTATAAAAAGCTCATAAATAACACGCGTTAAACGTCGATAATAAATAATAAAGAAATATTTATTAATGTCAAAGTCGAGCGCGAAAAAATATGCCAAAAATTTGAATGGGCACAAATGCCACAAATTCCGAGCTTTACAACAAAAAAGTTGGATCAAGTGAAGCAAGTAGGACAAGTGGAGCAAGGGATTCATGAATAAATTGGTGGGTAATCGAAAGCGCGATCAGAATTAATAAATAACACTGATGACTGTCACTTTGGCAGGAATAAATTATTTCGTGATGTCGACTTTTTGGAAGATAGGATTGGCAAAGAGTTATTGAAAGGGCCCCTGGGAAAAATTTGAGCATAATTTGATGGCTGTAGCGATGATGATAAAAACATTAAAGCAGTTAGTCATAAGTCTTCGTGATTTTGTGAGTTTTTGGGATGATGCTTGAAGTTGTAACAATTTGTAATAGATTTTTCATCATTTTTGATTTCATTCAGCTCCTTTATTTTGATAAATTGAATTTTTAGATTTTCTATGGAAAAAGCTTTTTAACACAAAATTTTATAAAAGAACAACATTCGATCACAGGGGTTTTTTAGAACCAAATATTCTATTCTACCAAAATCATTAATATTCATAAAAATATCCCTTATTTTTTTTTTCCGTATGAGTTGAAGAAAATTCCTATAAAAAAAATTCGGAAAATGTTGACCCCGACCCATATTTGCGAAAAACAAAGGGCCGTGTGTCCGGTGGTTCGGTGTTACTGTAAACGATCGAAACTCCCACCGAACCGATTCGGGATTTTTGATGCCAAACGACTTGGTAGTTTGCATTTTTTTTTTTTGATGAAAACGCATATTTCACTGTTTTGAGAGTTTCTTTATAGGCCTTTTTGTCTCGTATATGTTAATGTGTTTTGGGTCTAGACAATAAATATGATTAAATTAAGATCTTTCATATTTAATATATTTTTTTTAGATTTCAATCGAATTACTTTATTTGTTCGCCAAAAATTGTAAATACAATTTTCAACGATTTTAAACCTCAACTCATGGAAATAATTTCATTACCTGGATTTAACATTTTGTCGGATAAACTCTTGAGTTTTATCAATAAATAGCATTTATATTCATATCGTTATAATTACAAACTCTACTCATCTGCATTAAAATGAAAATTACACAATAACTTCAATCAGACCGAGAGGATTTGAGTTATTTGGATCAACGGAAGTAAACAATTTCAATTGAATGCTTCGCGTGCTTCATAATAATGTTAAACGCCATTCAAACACATTCCCATTGTTTTAATTGATCCATTTAAATGGAATTGGATTGGTTTTGAATTATTTTTATATTGTGGTTTACGCATTACAACTACCAAAACTTGAAACAATATTAAACATGCTGTACAGAATATTATGCGAGCTCAATAATCATTAAAAGCATTACAAGCATCATAAACATGTGAAGAGATATTGAGTTCAGTTCTGGCTTATTAATTCATGATGCGTTTTAATTAAAATTATATTTGATATTTTAATGTGGATTGGAGTATGGACGGAATGAACAAATGGACAAATAAATCACTAAATGATGTGAAAATCAATTTTTGTAATTCAATAGCAGAGAGTTGTTTGAGGGTGTCAAATGTGATTATTGATATTTGTTTGAATGTTTTCCATATTGAGCACCCCTAAAAAATAACCTACTTTAAATGATATATTTCTAAGTTCCAATTTAAATGGCAAATGCAAAAAAACAATACTAAAGTCGTAAAAATATTTAAAACATATTTTTTAATTGCTTGCAACCCCAAAATTAAAGCACTCAAAATTCACACCACGCATCAAATCATTCACAATAATAGCTGAGCGAAAACTCACGCAAACTAAAACACCAAATAAATTTACAGGAGCTCAGTCAGCAACCATCAATTAACACGACATACACGCAGTCAACGCGTCCCAAACGTTTGAGGCGTTTACAGTCATTTTAAAGCAAAGTAATAGCAATCAACGCGACATATAATCATAAAAGATCATGGAGATCGTCGAGGCGTGTGTAGATTTTGATATTATTCGAGATAAAATTAAAAATAACATTTTAGCTCGAGGTTTTTCAATTATTATTTTTCAATTATATATTGTAAAAAAAAATCGATCAAAAGAATCGCTCAAATTCATTCGATCAAAACACTCCTCAAAGATTCGAAAAAAGATTGTAATTAAAAAATGCGGAGAATTTAATGAGCTCACTGAAATGTCTAAAAAGAATCTTCCAACAAATGTTCCAAATCGTTTAATTCTCGTTTAAAACTTTTCAAGCGACAAACTAAAAGCGAGAACTATCCACAAAGTCCAATAAAACACTAACAGATAAAGAATTCCAGAAATATCTTGGATATTTTTTGGAATTGCTCGAAATGGCTTGAAATGGCTTGAAATAGTTTTTCAAGTGTGAAGCAAATGTGCAAATTAGAATGCTTGAGTGCTCGTCAAAGTGCAAAATACTTCTGTGACCGCACAAATTTTGCACCAACTTTGTTGGCAAACAAGCACTAAGAGAGAGTTTCGTCACCATATAGTTCCGATTGAGTATTAAAAGCAGATAACGAGCATGCACTGTTGGAATATTTTTTTATGGTTCTATAATTTAACTACCATCACGAGTAAAACACAAAATCAACAAATATATTTTCAACAGAGTAATGAAAGTCAAAAGTTTAAAACTGGGAAAAACTGCAAAGTCACTTAAAAAGGCATTAAAATGTGGTGTTTGTTGAATTTTGACCATACAGCAATATTTATGGTAGTTTAAATTTGTTTTTCTAGGAAAAGTTGGAGATCAAAGCAATTAAAATATATGCAATATCTGAATTGTGAAATAAGAACATTAAAATTAGTAAAATACCAATAAAAATATTAAAAAAATACTGGAATACCTAATAAATCGATTTAAAAGTGAATTAAGAGAAAATCCTCTAAATATGGAGAATTATGCAAATACCATTCAAATGTGATAGTAAAATACTAGCTAGGTGTTTCACTCTAAATCCTCCTGGAAAATAGAAAAATACAGAAAAATGATCTGTTCAATTAAATTGGACTCTAAAATTCAAATGTGGAAATTGTGGAAATTGTGGCAATTGTGAATGAATACAAAGTGATAAAGAGGATTACCCGGTGAAAAATTTTGTCTGCTCTGAAGCACCAACTCACCAAGCGCCAGCCCTCAAAAATGGATTACTGCTGGTTTTATTGGCGTCTGCAGCACCATCTACCATACAAATCGACTCATTTACGCAGCCTTTTATTGCTCTTTTTAATGCTATCATCGCCATCAGAGTTTGTGTATGCTGAAAACACCGCTCAAGTCCATCGAGTGGATCCATTAGGTATTTTTGCTGTTAAATTATTCAATTTATAGCATTTTCAGGTTCTTTTTTTGCTAGCAAAAGCACAAATGTACTATTGTTGTATTGATTTAGAGTTGCCTCATTGAATTCCTGGACTTTTTATTGTTTCATTGTGAGTGATGGGTATGTTTAGATTTCAATAGGCTATGTGTAGAGGAAATGGATGTGTTTCAAGGTTGTGAAAATTTATTATCGTTTAAATTGGAATTAAATTCTGCATGTTATGCAATTTTGTTCAAATTTGTATTTTTAGACGGAAAATTTCCATTGAAATTTAAATATGTATTTATTCATTGAGTTTATAAGCTGTAAACTATTAATCAAAAACATTAAAAATCAAAAGTCAATTTATTTGTAATCCAATCAAAATTCAATTTTGTTAAAGCTATAAAGTACAATTTTATGAATGTTGAATATTTATACTTGATTTATAAATATTATTTTAAGCCTAAAGACCAACACGACAACACTAAACTTTCCAATAATTTAGACTTAAAAGTATCGCCAAACATTTCACAGACAATTTATCGACATTCTATTGACAGAAATCCCATTATAGTCGGATTTCTAGATTTGTAGATAATTCAAAACATCCAAAGCTTCTGCAAACCGCCCCACAATTCCCCAATATTTATCCCTCTCAGGTTCTCTCCGCACAAATCCAAGCCATTTCACAATTCTACCATTTGAAACAGTTCACACTGGAAAATGGAATAATCAAGAGAATCCACAATTTAGACAATTTAGATTATATAATACGGTACTGCACACAAAATTGCTATCAGACTTCATTTAATCCTTCAGTTTTATATTGGATCCTTTATAAGGAAAGTTGATTTTTTTCAATGAGCTTTTTAACATTTCCAATTAGTCTAATTAAAGTACTTTTAAATTAGTCTACAAAACAACTCAATTCGATTGAAGACCAGCAATGTAACAAATTCTTCGAATGTTCAACTTTTTCAAAATAAAATCATTCAACTTGACAATCCTTGCAACGTATTTTCTATTCCTACCATATTTTTATTTTTTGGTGTGTTAAATTCAACCATAGCAAAAAAATAAATCATGAAAAATATTGAAACAAACGAACATAAAATGCATTGTTTAGCTTTTTTCGTTCGCAAAGCATTAAATTGTTTGAAAAGCTTTAAAGTCAATCACAAAATTGAAATTGAAATACGAAAAAGATAAATCGAAAAATTGCTCAGGGAACTCCCAACTTACCTACAAACATTAGAGCTCTGGAATAAACTTGATATATAGAGCTGAATGATGTAACTTTTTCTTTAACTTTTTCAATACTATCCATCGCTGACTACCGTATAAACTTTTTTGTACCTGAAAATTCAGAAAATGTCATATTTGTATACACAATTGTTATTTCTTTTTTGTTGCTACATTGCTAACGTAATATTGCCAGCAAATCTGGGTGAAATCGATTCATATTGAAGTCGTTTCCCAGTCACTACTGATGTTTTGTTGTTGGAAAGCCCCAAAATTCTTGAATTTCGATAACGAAAAAAATGTTGAGGAAGGATTGCGAGGATAATACTTTCGAGATATTTCGGAGATAAGTTGTAGATTAGCTTTAACTGTGTAGTGGTTATAACTATAAGGGATATTTTATATATTGTAGTATTTGATTAAGTATTTGAGTATTTTTTAGGAGTTTCATGAAAAAATATTTTTAGATATTTTATATCGTTAAAGGAGAGAATTTCGAAGAAAAAGTTTTTAGTGCTAAATGGAATTTGTTGAATGAACTCTCAAATATCTTGCAAATTGATTCTTCGGTCTACACTCTTTAAAAAGATCATTAGATATTTCACCAGAACTTTTAAAAAATTTCCCTAATTTATCATTTACACAAATTTGAAGCCACTGAAACCACATAAATTCGTTCGTTAGTCGAATGCACACAAAATTATGAAGAATTTATCGGCAATTTGCATTAAACCTGGTTCTTTTTTATCAGCCAGTCTAATTCAAGCGTTTTTTCATTTTTGATAATAAAAATAAATTATTCATTATGAAAGTTTTATTTTCGGTTGAGAAGACACACAATGGCAGAGCGATGAAAACTTCACTGCTATTTTTTTGGCAGGCAACAAAATTCTCCTTTTTTTGGTCGCATAAATTCTGGCGGAATGGAAATTAGAGCACACATTCGTTTGCGCAAAATTTATTCGCGAATAAAAGTGCACATAAATTGCATTTTGCGCCAGACATGAATTTTGCTAAATTATGTTGAATTTTGTTGAGCGAGCGTGGAAAATATGTTTGGGACGCGCATAATGTGCCCAAATATATTCAAGTGATGTTGAAATATTGTTTTTTAAGGAACCGAAGTACTTATGAGAGATGAATTTTTTTCAGGGTTTGGTGGTGTTTTTTTCCAGGTTAACCTTTTCAAAAACTTTAAATCGCATCCATTCTTTTTTTTGTTCCAAATAAATAACTATTTCAAATATAATTTATGAAGCAGACAAATTGTCTATCCCTCAAAAACAAATATGAATTCAACTGTTCTATTGCACTACATTCGTCTACATCGTCTTGTCTCTACAATTTATTATCTTCCAAATGCAATACACTACAGAAAACCCTCCCTTTTGGGATAAGCAAATTTCTTTCAAGAATTATGTTGTTTTAAAATTCAAGTTTTTTTTTGGCAATTTTCAACAGAAATTTATTGTACTTACTGCATAGCAACAAAAAAGATTGTACAGAGTGCTGCAAAAACTGTGCAATTCTAGCAAATGGGAAATGTCTTATTCTTGTAATCTTAAGTGTTGTAGAATATAGTGTAAGATAGTTTAAGAGACATCTTCTTCACTCCACCAAGTAAAACGTAATGGTTTGGTTGTTAATTTTACAGACAGTTCACTTTTGTGCAAAGTGCTTCACAACTTTTATTCTAGATCTGCCCATTACTTTTCTTTTTTAAACCTTCTACTTTTATTTGTCAACTCAACAGCGCAGAAAAAAGTTGAAACGTGTTGAAGCCCAAATGCATTTGCCAGTTCAAACAAATTTTGCATTTCATTGAACGTCAAACAAAATGACACGTTTGCAACTCAAATGTATAAAGTATAAACAACATTCATCAAACATAAACAAATCCCCGTTTAGTTGATTTTTAATGAAATCCACACCTATTTTACGCTTTCCACATCCATAGTGTTGTATTTGATCCAAAAAGCGAAAAAATCGGTGTTGACAGCATAAATTGATTTCGAATTGTTAGAATTGCCCAGGTCTAGGGAGGCAAAACAATTTCTCGCCATTAAATATTAAACGCGATAAATCAGGGCAAATGATTTGTTGGCACAACTTCGAAATGGGTAGAATGGATGACACGAATAGAGCCATCCAGGTAGGAAAAGTTACAGTTTTTCACCGTTAAAACATTGTTGTGCTAGTTTTGCTTTTTTAAATGAAGCTTTGGTAGATTTGACGTTGAGAAAATTTTCTCATTATTTTTTTAACAATGATATTTTTATTCATAATAAATTAAATGTAAATGTTCCCGACTTTATTAACAGTGTAAAACTGACACAAAACTATACCACAATGGAATTGTATCTCTGCAATAATAACTTGGTACCAAGTAACTTTTTTTTTTGGAACACCGCAATTACCCCTTTGTGCACAAAATCAACAAAAATTCACACGAAATTTACACAATCACGTGTTTGGTGAAAATTAAACAGGGGATGGGGGAATTATGACAGAAAATTACTTTATTAAATTGTATTGGCAAAGTTTTGTGGAGCTTTTGCTATATTGGTGTTGTGGTTTTGTAGTATAGTTTGGATTTATTTATTATTGTTGGAAAAAGTTTTCGTTTCGTGGTATATTGGGAATTATGGCTTGATTGGAATAATAATCGAGTTTTTGATAATTTTCCAGTTGTGCTGGAAAACATAAAAATTAAAAAATTAGTTTTACAGGAGTTGGAAATTTGTAATTTTTGGTTTCATTTGATAAAGTCATAAACTTATTTTATATGCAAACTCGGTAATTAAAATGCAAAACAAAATTTTAACACTTT
Source organism: Parochlus steinenii (assembly GCA_038502155.1). Classification (NCBI taxonomy): domain Eukaryota; kingdom Metazoa; phylum Arthropoda; class Insecta; order Diptera; family Chironomidae; genus Parochlus; species Parochlus steinenii. The sequence goes on along the minus strand of JAXCIN010000052.1, from coordinate 4,563,467 downwards.
ACTGGATATAAACCATTTGAGTCTCAAATGAAAAGATCAATATTAACGAACAACAGTATAAATAATTCAGAAAATACATCAATTTCCTTATCGAAAATATCAATGTGTACCAGATGTATTCAAATATTTATCTTTTCCACTTTCATTTAATTTTATAAGCAAATACAGCTCAAATATTCCAATTCTATCAACCATCATTGCAAACATAACCATCCAAAAATCCAAAAACTCTTGCTCAAAATATAATCAGAAAATATAATCTAACTAAATAAATCGATAAAACGAAACTTCCAAAAATCTTTGAAACAAAATGAAGACAAAGCTAAACATCAAAATATATCCAATCCAAACCAATATAATAATAAATTCCCCCGCATTTCTAAAATTTCTCAATTTCCATAATCTTATCTTGTACATCCATAATTCGGAATAATTCGGAAAGCATCTTTGAAACATTCAAAATAAATTATTATTTTAGGTACAACATTATGCTCAAGTTTAATCGCTTCCCATTTGAGTTCTTGAACCGATATAATTTAATTAGATTTCCATTCGCCTTGTTCCTGGCCTGCTTTGCCATAAACTCCATAAACTCGGGCAATAAATTATTCTGATTAATAAAACATTCTCATTTGTGGCTTGTACTCAGTAATTAAAGAACAATTAAACTCAACACAACTCAACTCATAAAATTCAAACATTGAGAGCTGTGTAAAATTTTGCAATACATATTTTAGCACACTGTTCCAATAAATTTGATGAGGGTTTTATGCAAACTATGAAAAATATTTGTTTATGCCGTCATTTTTATCTCATGAATTTTCAATTGAATGTACAGAATTGATATCCAGATTTATTATTCTAATTTTTGGCTAAATAACCCTTTCTCAATAACATTTGTGTCAGTGTTTTTATTACAAAATGAGAAACGAAACAACAATTTCAAATAAAAACATTTAACATATTATTGTGCCCAAGGATTACATAAATAATGAAAAGTTTCTAAGAAAACCCTCAAATTGATGAAATGTGTTTAAATGAGTGCGCAACATTTATTATTTTATGGCTCTAGAAACATTTTGTTATGTAAATAGTTTATAGAAAAACTCATTAGAAACTGTGAATCTAGTTGGTTTCATACATATGCTAGACTGAAACTTATGGAATATTTTATTTAGTTCAGTCATTAACACATTTCTCAACTTTTGGTAACTGCAAATGCTGCATTCTTAAAATTGGTTTCATTGTTGAAGAAATATAAATCTTGCATCTTCCAATTTAAGTTATATTTAATTGACTGGAAGTGAGAAAAGTTGTTATTAATTGAGACATAAACTGTCGGTTGCAAGGAAAATCTATAGATTTTACATGAATTATTGGGCTGTTCAAAATTACGACAGATGGAAAGAAAATTCTCTGAACGTCTTTTCAATTTCTCATAAGTTATAAAAGATTAAGCTTCAAATTCAACAGCTCTCAAAAATGAGATTATCATCATTTTAAGCCAACCCCATTCAATATCAATTTCTAATAATTTAACCTACTTTATCAGCTCTGAAAGAGATGGTGAAAATTTTAATAATAATCTAATCGAATTTAATTTGTGGATATTTGTTGGGGAGTGCAGCGGAGATGCAGCAAGTGTGAAGACTACAAAGTGATTAATTTATTGGAAAATTGCGGCTACAAAAATATTGAAGAGAAAATGAAAATATGGTTCAACAAAGAAATTGAAACTAATGAGTTTGAGGAAATTTTTTGGTAAATATAAACAATGGGGGAGTTCAAATTTTTTTTTACTTTTCATAGATTCAATTTAAATTGAAATAAAAAAATATTTAAATTCAATCTTGTATGAACTGTTTGAAAAAATCAATAAAATGTAAAAAGGCACTAAAAGAAAAAATTATTTTTCAAGTTCAATTTTAATTACTTTATTCTCTTAGAAGCACTATTCCCAATTGGTCTTGTTATATTTAAATTTATAATGACAAACTACAAGTAGACGTATTTAAAGTGAAAGCAGCTTAAATGAAGTTTAATTACTCTTCGTTTAGATTGTAATTATAATTGAAAACATCTTCAAATGCACAGAAAGTTTGTAATTTGTTATTCACTACATTTAATTAATTTCCCGGTGCTTCAAAGACCCACAGTCTGTAAGTTTTGTTTTTAATTTGTCATTGTACTGCAAAATAATTACTGGGGATTTTAGAACTTATTTGCGAGCCAATTTATAATTTTTATTTTTTTTCAATAAAGCGACTTTTTTGCATCATTGGAAAAAGTATACTCAGAACAAGAAAGACCATTAAAAAAAATTCTTCATAATCCATGCACAGAGACAAAGAGTGAGTTAAAAAAAAAAGGATTTTAGTATAAGTTTTTTCCGGCTTCACTTTTGTACCAAGTTTCGCATCAAAAAACAAAACAAAATAAAATATATTAAAAATAAAAAAGTCGACAGAAATAGAAAAATGTGCTTAAAATGTCACAATCGATTTTCTCCATCAAAGAGAGAAATTCTCTGAAAGACTAGCAATAATAAATTATATCCAGCAAAAAGTACAAACAATTTTGCAATTCCAAAAATAGTCTAACTAATATTAAACCAAATTTGTCTGAAAACATAAAAACAAAGAGCTAGAAAACACGGAGAAATTTCAAATATTCCAGCCGTTTTGTCAGATTTTATCAGAATTTGTCATATTTTACAATAAAACTAACTCGAATAATTTTAGTTTTTAAATTTAGTTTCAGGAATTATGGTAGCCAAAACAATTTCGATATTGCACTCTTTTTTAATTTAAATTTTGCGAAAAGGTCCATCAAACGTTTTTTATTTGTTGGTATTTAATTGTATTTTTAGTTTTGAACTTTAATGAAAAGAGTTGAGACTCTTTGGCTTTCATAACATATTTAATAAAAATTTGTTTGTTCATCGTGTAATTGTACATATATAATAAAAATTCAATTAATTGTAAAAAATTGAATATGTTTCGTAATTAAAAATCCTACCAATTTCAAATTCAATTCCACAAATAAAATCCTTCCTTTTTGTAAACGAATATTATAATACTAAATGAGGAACGAGACCATTTTGACTTAAAAAAGACCAATTCCCAGAAAGATAGAATTACCTCTACAAGCTTCTGAAATATATGAAAACATACCAAAAAAATTAAATACAAAAAAAATCTCTGATTACGAGAAAACTCATGAAAATGAAGAAAATCTTTTGCACACGCGATAGAAAAATATGGCAACGTTAGACCCACCAAAGTAGCTCAAAGAATTTGAAATTTTGAAAGCTTTTGAAGAATTTGAAATTTGAAATTTATAAATGCGACTTTGAAACCCAATTTTAATCAAAAAAGGATCCAAAAGAAATAAAGCAACACACCATAACAACAACAAAAAAAACAAATTTTGTTGAGCAACGTCCTTTTTTCGACAGGAAGCATTAGTTTTTATTAAAAACGTTCTTCAATTTCAATCACAGCCGAATTATTCAATATTAAATGTAATGTTGAACCGTTCTCCATTTTCATTGCGGAAAATAATTCGTTCGAGACGATGAAATTTTATTCAAGTGAAAAAATTTACAATTTCTAGAAATTGTTATTTTCTCTTGAAATAGACTTTTTCAGATCTTCATTATCCGAGAATTTACAATCTTAAGTTATTTTTGTTCAGATAAAAAACCGTACTAGCACATTCCATGATACCTGGGACAGAAAAAAAGCACCATGATATTCGGGACACTCACGAATTTCTTACTTTCCGGAAGGATTTTTTGATTTCTACTAAATTTAAAACAGACATTATACTAATGTCTAATTATCTGCTTTTACAAAAGTCAAAAAATTCATCTGGAAAGTAAGAAAATCATAAGTGTCCCGAATTTCATGGTGCTTTTTTGCTGTCCCAGGTTTCATGGAATTTGCTACCGTATAAATTTTCCAGGAAACTTGAAAATGGCGCTATAATATCATAATGTCTCTTTTTCGCTCGTTTTACTAAATAAGTTAAATATAAGCCAAATTTATTCAGACAGACGAAGTTAATTATGATTCTATTATGCAGAACACAATACAATAAGTTGCAACTTATATAGTTCCTGCAAACTTTAACTGGATGCACATAAAATTTATCAATTTTTTCCCGGTGAACACAATGAATTACTTTCAATATGGTTTATTTGAAACGTGGTTCTGAAGAATAAACTGCAATACTATTACTAAATTGTGTTACTCGGGTTAATCTGAAACAATTTCCGAGAAAGATACAGTCAGTTATGCATTATGCTTTACAGCATATTGAATTAAACAGAATTGCTGTTTGCTTTCCACACTGCAGCAAGCTACACAAAACTTTAACAGTCTGACAACAATAATAACATCTAACAGCCATTTAATTAAATTTATCAGATTGTCATCTGAATATTAATGTACCAGCAAATCATGTAATTTATGTTACATAAGCTTATTAATTAAAGGAAAATGATAGAGTAAGAAAATTAGGAGCAAGGGAGCTTTTAGGGTCTGTTCGATTTATTAATTTTTGGACAGTGAAACTTATAATCAACTTATAAGTGATATTTAGACATGCAGTAATACTTATTTTTTCAGTCAGTAATGGAAAATTTTAAAATATGTTACCTGTTGTTACAAACAATTCCCTAAACAAAATTAATCTAATCTGTCTAAATGTTCTATCTTTTTAAAGCAAAGTCTGCAGCAAAGTTGAAATCGTTTACAAACAAAAAAAATTGGAAAGTTCGAGTTGACGAAATTATTTATTTTTAATTCAGTGTCTCCAGAGTTTGTGTAGAGAAAAGCTCAATATGCTCAAAAGCTTTTCTGAATTCTAAAGCGTTGAAAGATTGACAAACTTGCAAACTGGCAAAACTCTCAGATCTCAAAAAACTGGCAAAGTGGCAACATTCTGGAAAATCTGAAACAAAAGTTTGAAGTTGTTTGGATTTTAATTTAATTATATTTCATGGAGATCTTTCGTCTGATAAATATTTATTTTTTGTATTTGTTTTGCATGTATTGTGACATAAACAGGCACGACTTGCTCCTTGAATGTCTCAAGATTTTATGAGTCTCAGGATTGACCTCTTTTTCTGTTGTCTTGTACAATGTACAATTTGCATGTTTTGCATTTATTCTAGAATTAATGAGAGGATTTGAACAATTGTTTATCAAGGACTTTTGTGATGAGCTTTTGTGGAGAACTTTTATTGTCATTTTTCCAGTTTTAATCAGTGTATTTCCATTTAGAAAAAATGTATTTAAGTTTTTCTCTTATATTTCGCATTAATAATTATTAAATGCATAAATTATGCAACATTGTTTGGATATAGTTCGGTAATTTGTTTAATTGGTTTAAATTAATATGCATTTGTTTGTAGTGTATATGGTGTTTTGGTGTTTTTGGAGCTTATTTTTAGAGTAAACTAGTTTTAATATTTTAAATATTTTAAATAATAATAAAATACCTTCTAAACAGTCACTGAAATTAATTATATTCCTAAAAACCACAAAATAACCAAAAACAAATAAAACCCAAAATATTCAAATATATCCAATAAACTGAATACTCAAACTCACCCAAAAATGCATGGAATTTGAAATTTATTACAAATTTATTTTGAAATAATGATATACAATAAATTAAAACAGTTGGATTAACACAATGTAAATAATAATTAATGGAGCTTTTGAGCTAGAAAAACGAATATTTGAACAGTTTGTGGATTAAGGCTTTAAATATTTGAACCAAGTGGCTCACAATTTACAAACTAACATTTTGTATACTCATACCTTAAAAACTTTTTTAAAGGCTTTTCAATACTTTTACTATTTTCAATTGTAAATTTAGAAATAATGTTGACTCATCCACGCAGCAATTCTATTTTAATATTCATGAAAACAAAAATATTAAATTTCAAATCTATTGAACTTTAATAAGTATGTGTTTTTAATTTAATAATAATCCAATTAAAATTCCTAATCCAGCACACTCCATGGCATGCAATTAAGGAAAATAAACAAAATTGCAACGGTTTTTCCATCAAACCGAGCATTCTGAAAACTTTTAGTACGTACACACGTTTTAGGTTTTTGGTGATTTATTAACTCCACAAGCCTGTTTAGAGGATTTTGCCAACAATTCCTGAACATGGTGATATATCGTCGATCAAGTTCTTTAACTGTATGGAAATCTTAAAAAGTCTTTCCTTAAACATGTCCAATATCATCATTTTGTTTTAATATATAACCGATTTTGTGTAAATTGAAATTGCACGCAGCACATCAATCGCCCAATACTGACTAGCAACCACCCGCCGAAAATCCAATAAATTCACATATTTCATTATGCGCCTTGATTATTCACAGCCTCCATTATTTCCACAGTTTTGGCAATTTCCACACACTGAAAAAAAATATTTCTTGCTCCTGGAACTATAATTCTTTTCTCTGGAACTAACAGGTCTCGATAGACTTTAATTATTTTGAGGAGAGCTATAATGATTGATTTGAGAACTAATAATACTTGAAATTTAATTCTTGCCACAGGAACTGATAATTCATTTTGCATGTACTATTGATTCTTTTTATAAATATTTCATGTGGTTGGAACTATTATAATATTTGTTACAGGAAATATTTCAGTATTCAAGTATTAAATAATGCCTTATTTGAGAATTAATAATTCGAGTCCAAACCATAATAGTCCATTATACAAGCACTAAACAGTCTCAGTAGACTTTAATTCCAGCTATCCGAGTTAATAAGGTGCGCCGCAAGAACTAATAAATCGCACGGCTTGCACTTTTTTACAACACGGAGAAGTATTGTTTTCGCAACATTTTCAATTTTTCCTGACTTCCCTGTACACAAATCTCTCAAAATATCTAATTTTTTATAAAAACTTTTTACTAATATCCATGTCTAGCACTATTAGCTCTCGCAGTCCAAGAACTAATTCAATTTTGCAGTCCAAATGAAAAATAATATACTTGTAAAGCATTGTAATTCCAGTGTCAGGAACTAAAAATTACTTTAAAAAATTAGTGCAAGCCGTGCGATTTATTAGCTTGTGCAAACTCGGATAGTTAAAGTCTACTGAGACCTGTTTAGTGCTTGTAGAATGGACTATTATGGTTTGAGACTAGAATTGTTAATTCTCAAAACAGGCATTATTTAGTGCTTGCTTTTTGAAATAAAGTCTACTGAGACCTGATTAGTTCTTGGGGCAAGAAATATATTTTTTCAGTGCAATTTAAGCAATTTAATTTGTTTTACACATTGTTTGCATTTTGACCTCAAATTTGTGTATTATGTGTATATTTGGAGTGCATCGCATCGCAGTGCAAGCAACAAAGTGGAAACAAGATGGAAAAATTTGCAGCTTTGTTTTATGCTCGTGGTGTTTATGAGTTTGCACGCGGTACCCAAGGGGGACAGATTCTATAAATATTTTGCTCTGATTTGATGTTGCAAAGTTTGTTTCAAGCTTCGTTGACACAACTTTTGATTTGATTTTATGATTACAGAAAACTTTTTGAATCAAGTTTTAGTTCATCAAATTTTAATTAAAATGTTTGCAATATTTTTAGTACTTTGTTGAGCTTTTTATTGTAAAAAAGCTTTGATACATTTTTTAAAAATCATTAATGTTTTCAATGAAAGAGACATTTTTATTCGAAAAAATGAAAACTTAATTCGAAGGGAATTCATCAAAAGTTCTGTTTGGGTTGAAAAAAAAGAAAACATTCCCTATCTTCTAATTTCCACTCCTCTTTCTCCACATTACTTTTGTCACTAAATATAATTTTAACACTAGACACATCATTCGTTTAAAAGTCATCTCCAGATTCATTAATTCAAGCATCTGTTAATCTTGCTATTCTTGCCTTCCTCAGCTTTCTATTTATGTTAAAACGAAACAGTGCAAATCTTCGCGGAACAGAATTAATTGAAAATGTGTGGATTTTGTGTATTTGGGTGTGTTTTATAATTATTTTTGACTTTAATTGGAACGCTTTTTGGGTTTGTTTCTCTCAGAAAACTGTTTAGGCTTAGCGCGAAATTGCCTAGCTGATTTATTCTTCTGAGGCTAATTTGCAGAAAATCGTTCTTGCTTTTCGTCTAGATAGTATTTTTTTTTGGTGGGTTTCAGTAGGTGGAAAATATTTTTTCCTGAAAATTGTCAATTGAAAAACGACACTTCTGTTTTATGATCACGTTGAGTATCTTGCAAAATATCAAAATAGTTTAAAACCATTTGACAGTTGAATTAAAGAAAATTGGAAAATGGATGCAAAGTCTTTCAACATTACTCGAAACATACAGGAATTAATAAATAACAAACATTTCTTTGCGAAAGCGACAAATTTCTACAAAAAGGACTCACAATAAATCCTTATGCAAGAAAAGGAATGCCAGATTTCCAAATTTATTGCTTTACAATTTTCTCGAAAGTGCTCGAGAATTAATTGCGAAAATGCTTGAAATGCTTGAAATGTTGTTAGGTATGTTATTTGTAAGTCAAGCAAAAGTACACAGAATTAATCAAAAAGTAACAAATTTGCCTTATTGTAAGTCTTTTTGCCTAATTTATACATTTAAACAGTTTTAAAATATGAAATATACAGCCGTAAAAGTTTTTCTGCCTTCTTTTGGTGCCATATATTTCTGTCGTGTGCGATAAACAGATTCTGAAGTTGAGAGGAGGCGAATGTGAATTTTCATAAATATTTTTCTTGCGACAAAATTTATTGGTTTTTGCAGAAAGTTTTGATGGATTGAACTTCACCAAAAAAAATTGTTAATCAATTTTATGAGAGTTCATCATTTGCAGGTTTCTTGGACAATAACTGGCAAAATACTTTTTTTGTACGTTCAATTCAATTTCAGTAAAAAGCTTCATAAGTAGTTGTATTGTGACGCAATCATTGAACCTTCCCTATGTATTTACAAAATGCATCCATTCTGAAGCAACAAAAAAAGCTACAATATCAAAGTCTAACAAAAAGTTCCTCATCAGTCAAAACTTCACGAACAATATAACTTTTTTACTCGTTAAATCCACCAGCCATCCAAATTTAAAAAAAATGAATTCAAGCATTTATTTTCCTCGGAAAATTGATGTTTATAAAGTCAAGCCAAGTCAAAGTTGCTGGAGCAGACAAATGAGCAAAAATTTCTAATTAAATCTTTGAGCTAAAGCAAAGTTTATGGAAATTGTGGAAATTGTGGAAAATATTTCACATTATTAACATTTTATTAAAAAATCATAGAAAGATATTTGTTTTTTGATTCAAAATGTTTAACTTTGGTTTTATTGTGGCTTATTATGATTTAGGGTGAAGTTATGTGTCGTTTTCGCAAAAAATGCAATAAATAAATATTAATTATTAATTATTGTTTCTTTTTTTTTTAAATCATGTATTAGATGACATAACATATTAATATCCCCTTTCTATCGAGAATAAAAAATTATATATCATGAAAGCTCATTTTTAATTAAAATTGCAGTTTTCTATGTCAAAAGCATAAAATCGTCTGAAAAGTTCAATTTCAGAGGAAAATTGGAAAAGTTAAAAAACTGCAAATAGGAAAATGTTGAAACGCAAAGAATTGAAAGTTCAAGGGATTAAGCTTGCATTTAATATGTTTATCCTTCAGTTCTCTACATAGAGCATTACGAAGCACCAAGCGCATCAAGCGTCGACACAATTCGACACTATCTGCTTTATGTCTTGTATCAAGAAGCTCTATGTTCACATATATTTCTAAAAACCGAGGAAAATAGGAAAATCATGTTTCAAACTCAATGTTGATGTTCCCCATTAATTTTGTAGTTTTCCAAGTGTTCTCTTACTTTTTGCAGTTTTTTGGAGTTGCAGCTTTTTTCTAGTTTTTCACTTGGAATGCTTGAAAAGCTTTGAAAAAGACTGATTTTTGACTGCAACAAACAATCCAATTTTTGATGTGCAATCCCAAAATTGCACCAAAATGGAAAAGTGCAATAAAAATGGCACAAAAACGTTCAACATGGATAAAGTGAAAAAAGATATCTGGAAAATAGAAGACCAAAAAATACTGGCTACACGGGAAAATTGAAAAACGACGTGTAAATTGATTTAAGTTGCTCGTTCTTTTTTTTTTCTGTGAAATTTTTGATATTTTTGATATTTTTCCATGGAATTGTTGGAAATTGAGGAGAATGAAGAACATTGTGAATTGAATTTGAAGAGCTGCTTTGGCAGTAATGTGTCATTTTGTGTAATTTTGTGTTTTTTATGATTTCATACTTTTTTATGCTTGCAGTTTGTTTGATGCTTTTTATGGTTTCTTTAAATAAGATAATTTTGTAATGGTTCGTTTTATTATGTTGCTGACAAAACTGACATAAACATGTAGTATCTTGTATGCTTTAGTTGAATGAACACTAATTCAGTTTACAGGTTTTTGCTCTTTTTAAAAGATTGACGGGGAGTTTATGCTCGCAATACTGAAATAACTTTAATATCTTCATTATTCTAAGTATTCAAAAATAATCCGGTAAATCCAATTTTTTATGATACTAAATCCAATTTCAGTTGAATTACCCTGATGTATTTTAAACTCTCATTATCCATTAAAAGAGGTAATCATCCCCAACGTAAATGAATCCCATCACTCGTAGTTCATTATACCTGATTAATGATTATATACAAAAAAATACTTCCGACATACTTTATATAAATAATTAATGGCATAAAAATTGAAATAATATTAACTCGTCGCAATTACATTTATAAATCTTATTCCCAGTATTTTTAATCTGTTTATACATATTTATTAGCATTCCACATTAATCAGGAAAATTAAGCTTTTCACAAACGAAACATGCAAACATGCAAACATGCACACATAATTATTATACAAGGTGTATATATATTTACAAAATTCATAAATTCATTAATTTTACTACAAATAATAATGATGCAATTAAACTCGTTGAATTTATGATAAAATTCTGAATGCATATCCCAAATTTCATTTCAATTAATTATTCATAGTGAAATTATCAGGGTTGCGATGAACTAAGTTCAAGTTCAGATAACAGATCAAGTTCAGTTCAAAACCGAACTGAACTATTTATAAATAGTTCAGTTCATATTTGAACTGAACTATTTATGTTATGAAAAGTTCAGTTCAAAATTGAACTGAACTATTTATGATACAGTTCAGTTCAATTTTGAACTGAACTATTTTTATGAACTTATGAATAGTTCAAAATTAACTTTTGAACTTTTATGATATAGTTCAGTTCAAATTTGAACTGAACTATTTATGTTATGATTAGTTCAGTTCAAATTTGAACTGAACTCTATCATAAATAGTTCAGATCAAATTTGAACTTTTTTAAATTTTAATTTAATCTTTTTTAGCGATTTTTTTTTGGAAAAAATACGCTTTATGTTCTCACTCTGTCAGTCCGTCAGCTACAAAATAGCTCCCGAACAAATAAAACCTCGTTTAAATATGGATTTTTGGTGGAGGTGGGAATACCAGCTAAGGAGATGTGACCACTTCTCTGACACAGCGTCGGTTTTCCCATACAAAATCAACTTTTGGACGGTACAAGTTAGCGGTTAGGTTTCTTCTGAAAAATAGTAAACAATGATTAGAAACAGATTATGGTCAGGATTGGGTCCACTACAACTGGTGGGATGATGTAATGGCTCCAGACACTTTTTTTGGAAAAATGAATCCACCTCCTGACCAGAATCACCACTGCCAGAACTCAAGAACAAAATGAGTTGTAAATTTGGTTATTGAGCATAAATGTCCAGAATTGAGAGTTGTTTTGCTACCCATTAAAAGTTGATATTGTATGGAAAACCAGAGAGTTGGTCACATCTCCCCAGCTGTTGAACCCACCTCCACCAAAAATTGCATGTTAAAATAAAATAACATAAAACATTTCATAAACGGCAGACAGAAGGACGGACGGACAAAATGAGAACATGTAGAGTATTTTTTCCAAAAAATAAAACGCTAAAAAGTTCTGATATGGGAATTTGCATCCATGATCAGAGAAGTTAAAGCCACTCCCCAGCAGCTGGTTCTCCTGTCACTACAATCTTTGCCATCTTCTGGATCCATTAATGAAAACTAGCTTTTTCCAATGTTTTCTTATAATTTTTAAATATTTTATTTCGAATTTTTTCTAAATAATTGAAATTTCTGTAATATTCCGATTTTGTGTATGATTTAAAAAAATCGCCAAAAATTTCATAAAAGTTCAAGTTCAGTTCAAAATTTGAACTGAACTATTTATGATGCAGTTCAGTTCAAATTTGAACTGAACTATTCATAACATAAAAAGTTCAGTTCAAATTTGAACTGAACTGTATCATAAAAAGTTCAGTTCAATTTTGAACTGAACTATTCATAACATAAATAGTTCAGTTCAAAATTGAACTGAACTATATCATAAATAGTTCAGTTCAATTTTGAACTGAACTTTTCATAACATAAAAAGTTCAGTTCAAATTTGAACTGAACTATTTATGTTATGAATAGTTCAGTTCACATTTGAACTGAACTGAACTATAGTTCTGATCTACTTCGGAACCCTGGAAATTATACATAGCTCTCATAATAATTTTCAGGATTGGGGATGAGGGGTATTGAGGGTTGGAAAGAGCTTTCTGGTTCACCATTTTGAGCTAGAACTATTTTATAAATTATTATTAAATAGTTTCATTAATTGTAGCGAAAATTTTCTCTCAAAACCCTCGTTTTATTAGTGGTATCTAGAGCGCTTCCAAAGAGTAATTCCTGCCATAATTGCAATTAAAATTATCTCTTCGTTATCTGTTACAAATGGGACATGCCAATTGGCTACGGATAGAGGGTGCGGAGTCTGTTGACGGAAATTGGAATTATTCATGTGTCAACTTTGCTGCGATAATTCAATATTTGAAATGAGATGCTTGGGATGTTTGAAATGTTGATTAGTTTTGAGAGATGGAGATTTGCAAAATATGGTTAGAATTTTGAAGATTAGGTTGATGATGGGGATTTTGAGATTATATTTATGAGATTTAGGTTAATGAGGAAATGGGAAAGCTATAACAACCACTATATAGGGAATTGAATAAGATTATATTGAGTACACGCAGAAATAGAATAATTGAAGCTATTTAAATTACTGGAAAATATGATTCATCGAGTCATGCTCATTAATACTCCTTATACATGCTTCAATTCAAAAACACCACTAATTTATCAAAACAAACTTCATACCATTCAACTCTCTCAAAATAACTCAAAAAGCCACAAGATAGAATGAACAATCCCACAAAACCGCACAATTCTCAATTTCAAATAAATCATCTCATAATCACAACTCTTCATAACACTTAAAACAAACGACTTGCAAAACAAAAAATTAAAAAATAATTTTCTTTAGTGCATCCGACAATGCAACAAACCACAAAAACACCCACAGAAACTCATGAAAACAGCTAAAAAAGCAGTGAGAAACGAGTAAAAAGTGGGAAAACGAGCAAAAACACAATTTTCATGAATTCTCAAATCTTTCGCCAGATATATAAATTTTGTGTCAGCAAAACTTTGAATGTTTATTTTGGGTCACGAGTCTGTTAATTCGAAATTATACCGTAGAAAGTATGAATAAGCTGATTAATTTGCATTTTGACTTGAGAGTTTGAAGATCTGCTAGTTTAGAAAGGCTTAGATTGATAGTTTATTTATTTTTGATTAGAAAAACAAACAAACGTGTGACGAACTTTTGGTGAAAATATAAATGTGGTTATATAAAAGTTTTTGGTGATTTTTCTCATAAATTTAAAAAGGATCGGAAAATCATAGGGGAAAACTACCTTCATGTTCAAATTTTGTTGTGCAAAAACAAGATAGCAGCCAACCCAACTGTCTAGCAAAAATAAGTTGTATCTGGATAGAACGACAGCCGTCGCAAACTGTTGAACTGCCAGACCATTAGCACAATGTGGCTCACTTTGCTCCGCGATAATATTAGGAGTAATGAGATGAACCATAAAAAGAATGGAAATCGTCAGAAGTTGCTAAACTTTTATTGTTTTTAAAAATCCCCAAAAAAAACTAAGAAATCGTAAGGAACTCAAAGAAATTCGAAGGAATTGTTGAAAAACATGTTAGCGAAAGTCTCGTAAAAATCATTAAAACCGTAAAAATCATTAAGCCAATGAAAATCAAAGACAATGGCCAATTAAAACGATACAAAAAATATTAAGAAATTATAAATTCATTTCAAGACAGAACGGCAAACACTAAAAATAAATGCCCTCAACAGATGATTGCTATAGGACGTTCAGACGAGCGTGCGGAAAGCTAAAAATACGTAAAATTCTTGTAAACCAACCTTTTGTTTTTTAGAGTCGCAAATGAGTTTTACTTCGTGGAAATTTTCGAAAAATGAAGCATATTTTATTGTCTTGGAATTGTTTCATTTGCTGGAATTGCCGTGGATTCTGGAAATTTTTGAGGAACGTGCGACTGTAAAAATACGATGTAATAAAGCCAACAGTCAGAATATTAAGCAGAATCTGACAGATAAACAGGAAAATTTGATTGTTTTATTGTTTGAGAAAATTAACAACGGATTGGTATAATTATCCAATTTCAGAGGACTTTTTTTGTTTTTTAAGAGTTTTGGGAAGTTTTATAAAAGAGAGTTGAATTTTAAAGGTCTACAAGATGAATACATCAAGTATTCAGGTTAAGTTCTGGTACTTACTCTGAATTACGTTAAGGATAATAACGAAAGGTGAATAAAAAAGTACGGAAGTCAATGTTGAATTAAAAAAATGTGTATGAATTTTTTAAGCTTTTCAAAGATATTTTAGAGAGTGAAGGAACAACTTGAATGTTTTTGCATATAACGATATCTTCTTGAAGTAATAAATTGCTTTTTGTTTTGATGAAAAATTACATTATTATTTAAATATTGTAATGAAGTACTTGAGTTAAGCTAAAGAACGAAAAGTACTAAGTTGATGTAATATTGTCCCATTTTCACTTGCAAATTCCACTTCTAAAATGATTCGGTGTATAAGACAACAAATAAATACTACACCTCTTTTCAATTCTCTACCTTGACAATTTAAGATCACTAATATGCTCATTTTCTTATTTTTTGCATCAAAATATAATTTAATGTTGTAATGTTGCCAAGAATTCTACAACAAAAACAAACAAACGAGGAATTAGAAAATATGTTTGTCTAAAAATACAAGATATAACAAAAATAACTGAATTTCATTATATTTATCATTTGCCCATCACAGAGAACATTGGTAAACATCTGAGAACATACAACCGATGTTTGATGATTACACACAGAATCAGAGAAAGTGGGCATTAATTTGGTATAGTAAGTGGGTTGGCATATAATTGTGGTATAGACTGTGAAACAGTAGATGTTTGAGGAAAAATGTGGGAAAATTGTTTCTTGTGAACTTCAGTTTTAGTTTCGGATTTATTTAAAATAATAATCAAACTTAAAGTACTCCGAAAACACTCATAAAAACTAATTTACGATATTTAATTTCCATTTAGAAATTTTCCATCAGAAAATATGTTTTCTTCAATTCAAAAAGAAAATTTCACCTTTCAAGTTTTAATAACTTTATCAAAGTAAAGTGAACCATTCAAACTTTTTAATGATGAATAAATTTCGTATAAAATATAATATTCTACTGAAAAAATATCCAGCAACTTCCCATTTCAACTTAAAGCCCAACTTATATTTTTAAACTCTAACTTTACGAGTACTACAAGCACAAGTACTTACATTGCACATGCTTAACTTCATAAAACAGAGATTGCAATAAACTTGAAATTTTCATTTTCCTGCAGCTATTTCAACTCCTTAGCTCCATTCTTTGATACTATAGCGAATAATAAAGGCACTAAAGGCACTGTACAACATAAAAACCCATATTGACAGCCATAAGTTGCAAAAATATCAAAAATATGAAAAAATATATATGAAGCACTGAAGCAGCTATAACTTTGAACAATATTCCTCTATTATTCAAGCTTTTATGGTATAATACATTAAAATATTAATGTTCCCATAACATTATGCTTTTTCCAAGACGACAATTTATTTGTTTGTTTTCTCGATTTTATTTATTTTCTTTTATTTTCCTATATGATTTGCTTTATTTGCTCTCTGTAGATATTATACTGAATTTTTCAAGCAAAAAAACGTTAAAAAACGCTATGAAGCGACTATATAGTTTTTATCGCCTATTGTGAAAAATTACACAATTTATATGTTTCTAATGTGAGGCTGAAAATTTCTCACCAGGAATGCTACAAAGCTCTCTTTCAGCTGTTATAAACATTCTTGAAAAATTTGTTGGCCAGATTTTCTAGACAGAATTTAATTGGATGGAAAACTGGGTCAAGTTGCGTGGGAATCATGTCACACTTTATATTGGAAATTTTTTATTCCGAGGGGAAATTTTCCACTGTTTGTTGGAACTTTGGATTTAATTTAAAAAGAGATTGAGAACAATAAATATTTTATTAAGAAGAATTTACATGTTTAGAATTCCATCAAACAAACCTCCACCAGCAAACCTCACCATAGAAACCAAGAAGCGTAACATAGATCTGGGAGCAAATTTACCGGAATTGGGAAACGAGGTTTAATTTGCTGTGAAATTCTGCGATAAAAATTCATGTTGTGCCCACTGTAATTCTCAGCTACGATCTCAAGCGATAGAATCCAGGTGCCTCAACGTTGATGGCATTTAAACGTAATAACTTGCGACAAATTTCACAAAGTATCACCGGCAAAAGTTTATTCAAAAATTCCATAACAGAGAGTCACCTGCCAAATACTAAATAGATAAATAGAGACGTTTGTCGAGTAATCACATCTTGGGCATTTGCACAATGTGTTTGAGATGGAGATGTTTGGTGGGTGTGTATGAGCTGTTTAGAAAATGCTTATGATTTATTTATATTTAACATAAATGTTATTAGCTTTAATGCTTTTTAAATTACAGAAAGTTCTCTCAAGTTGACACAAAATCACTGAAATCTAACCTCAGACATTATTCTCTTAACACATTCTAATCATTCACCCTTCACTGAATATCAATAATCTCCCCTCTATTCACAGACTTCATTCACATTTATTTTCAACCATCAACATTCCTCCCCAACAAGATTCACTCTATATTTTTTTTATTCCCTTTTTATATTTGAAAAGCTCTCGGTAACCATCCAGAACGACTCCAAACGGCAGAATTACTTAATGATACTGAAAAAGTGCTCATTTTTATTATTTTTTGTTCTCCCTCCGGTTGTGCCAAAAAGATGAAATATAAATAGCATTAGAATATATTCTTCTATACTTTTTTGTACAGCGAAGAACTGACAAAAACTGAAAAATTGAAAGACGAGATCTTTGCGAAGTCAGGGATTAAGAGAAAAGTTCTAAGCTGTTTAAAGCAATTAGTCATTTTATTAAATACTCAAATTAACAGATTAGAGTGAGATTCCATAACATAATCATTATATAGCTTGAATGAAAAATTTCTTGTAAAAATAAAAATACACCTCCCGATTCCTGACAATTTTCATGCAAATTTCCTTGGTAGGATAATAGAGCGAATCTATACTCTGTTATTCAGACTAGCTTGTATATATTTTAAGTGTTTTCAGCTATATTTTCGGAAATTCTATATTATGTTCACACACATTTCACATTTTTCCAGCCATCAACACATATTTTATCCATTCTGCTGCTTTTGCTGTCGTTCCTTTCAAGTCGTTGGCTTCTATGGTTGCAATATATGTTTTCATTTCTTTTTTTGATATTTCAATACAGAAAATACACCAAATTCCCAACGATTCAGTAAAAATGGTAAATGGTTCCTTAAAAATCCATTTATTATGTATACAGTTTAAATTTGCAACTCGTTGTTGTGACGGTAATGCTGATAATGTTGTTGATGGGAAGTGTGTCAATTGTAAACTTGAACTTGAGAGTGATGTTATAACAAAAGGAGATAAATAACAACATATCATAAATGTTTCATAAAAGAATCACAAAAGTATCATTTGCTTGAGTAAACTCCATTTTTTGAATGGTTATCTTTTTGTTATATTATTATATCTATTTTATTTTCAGAAAACTTGTTAAAGGCTTTCAAAAATAATGGTACCTACCTTGAAATTTCTTTGTAATTTTCCATAATTTTTCCATTAAAAACTTTTGATTGACGCAAATGATAATTTCAAATAACCTTGATAATAATTTCTCATTAATCTAAAAGTCGGAACTGAAAGTGAAACTCTACGAAATATTGTTTTAGAAATAAACGAACAATTTCCGATGCAAATTTCTCAAATACATTTTCCATCCATCCTGTTTTGCATTCCGCGCCATTAGTGTTTCCAGTTATTCAATGTAGGCCAAGTTTGATGATTTTCAAAATTATTCAACGTTATTCTACATAATTTTAAATATTCCAAAATATCTGCTCTGAGCTGGAAAGCCGTCAAAATGCTTAAAACACTGGCAAACAAAACCGGCTCAAATTTCTGAAAAGTTGCCGAGAAAATGAAGAAAATAGTATCAAATATTCATGAAAAGTCTTTGCCATGGAATATATTAAAAGCTTAATATCAAGACAGGCTGTTAAACAATTAGAGCATGTATTTTAAGAATTATATTGTATTGTTTGAAAGCTTGTTGTTGAAGGACTATTGTTATGACTCATGGAATGCAGAGCAGCGTTGTACATTTTTGCATAATTTGTAGGCCTTGAGAGAAAACTGTTGACATATTTATGAAGGTGCAGCTGTTTAGTTTTTCCGTTCCATTGCATTGTGATGTTATTCCGTTGTAATGCTTTTGATAAGCTTTATAAAACTCTTATGTTATTTTGAATTTACTGTAATACTGAACCATTACATGAACAAGCCTATGATAATGAAATAGATTTGTATTTTATATTTTAAATTTTATATATGAAGAGAAAACATTTTTAATTTCTAAATTGTTAGTTAAAGAAATTATGTTTTAGGATTATAAAATTAACATTGATAATAAGATTCTGATATTTTCTAAAATGTAATTCTTTTCTTTTATTCGTATAGTAAACCGACATTAAAAAGCGAGAACTTGTTCTTAGTTTATCTATTATTCAACAGTGTTCAAATGTGGACCAAACATATTTTTCATAAAAACAACATAGCAAAAATAAGCTTCCAAAGAGTAAAGTTGCAAGCTTTCCCACATCAATTTTAATACAGTTTTGCCATAAATTTTGTACTATCATAAACATGTTTTTTACTGTGTAACTTTGTAACTGCAGAATATATTTTCAGAACAAATTTTGAGCTTTGACCTCTTCGCGAAAAAGTATTTTCATCATTTGAGACATTTGATAAAAAGCATCGAATAAAACAATAATAAAACGTTTATCTAACAGTTTCTTATCAAAACATGGAATTTCCTTTATATATTAATTTTTCCTTATTGAACTTTCCTTAACTTATTTTTTCAAACTTTATAGTGGACAAAAATATTAAATAAAAGCAATGTAGATAAAAGAATTTTGGAGGATTTAAATGAGGAAAATTGTCGTCTCGACATCGTACTACAACTATAGAATACAACCTTACGAACATTCAAAACGATGAACAAGCTATTTTCTCAGATATTTTAAAAAGTTCAATATTCGCAGAAATGCTGCTGAGAAACAGTCGGACAATCAGTACGAACCAAATATACCGAATATCTAAACCCTAATAAATTCATAAAATATTCAGCAAGCAGAAATATTGCTGATCATTTCATGAGATTCAAAAAGTTTTGCAATCTGCATGCACGATTCAATAAGACTTTATGATTTAAATTACTGCAGCGTTAGTTTGCAGAAGTAATACAATTTAATATAATTTTTAAAGAAATTGTTAAAATAAATCCAGACAATATTTGAATTAACAGTAAAGTAAGCAGTTCTTATTCTTGGAACTTTAAAATGAATGAAAATTTCAAATTTCTCATGGCACTTGGTATTACATTACTATTTTGTAGAACTTGAATGCAATATTAAATTATTCAGAACTGTTCCTTGTGGCAAAAATATAATGAGAAATGTAATTCGTTTCCTTGTTTGTGTTCATCGAAGCTCGAAGAATGAAAATAATACAAAAACACGATTAAGGAAGCAAATTAATATTTGAAAGACAAGTGTCAGTGTGTCAGCTCAAATTCTGAAATTCTCAGTAAATTGCCGTTTTTTAGTAGAGCTTTGCGAGAGTTTAAACTTTTACTTTATTAAAAAGACAGGAATGACATTTAACTTCATTAGAAAGTTTTTAATATGAATAATTCCAATTGAGATGTATTCCAATTACTTTAACATTTGCAGAACGAGGGATATAGATGGACAATTTGTAGCTTATATAAAAATCGTTCCGTGTAACTAACATAGTTGTAGCAGAGTTTTTAGTTATATTTATATCATTGAATCCGTTTTCAACGCAAATCACGTTCCTACTCTTACAACTATCGTTTAAATAATTTATTTTCCAAGCTGATAGTCAATTTATCTATTTTACTATACAAATTCAAAAGTCATTAACACCATATTTCTCTTCTATTCTAGCCCTTCTATCTGGAACCCTGCGTACTTATCAGCGTGCTGGCTGTGACCGAGAATACGTGACCCTCAGTTGTCCTCGTGGCACTCACATTTCAATTGAAATCGCCCAATACGGAAAACATGGCGATCCCAACCTCTGTCCAGCATCCACAGAGGACACACAGATGGATGGCGTGATAAATGCTGGCACCGAAATCGAAATAAAAACGCCAGAAAAGTGTATGTGGCCGCAAGCGCTTCAGGTAAGAGCAGTTTGAAACACTTGAAAACACTTTTATCTTGTTCCACAGAATTCCATAAATGCCATAAATTTTCATAATTTCCGAGGGATGGAAAAACAGTTTGAAACATATATTCCCACCAATTTTGGTATTTTTATAACTTACTGATTTTGATCTTTAGTTCCCAGCTATTCCCAGCTATTTTGAGCCATTCCCAAATGTTGCTATTCCCATCCTTAAAATGGTTGAAAACATTTTTCATAAAAATTTGTGACTTGGAAAAATCAGAATAAACAAAAAGTAATTTCATTCAAAATGGGTCTCAAGTTTTAAAAAAAATATTTTTGGTAATCCTTTTTCAAATAATTTCATAATCAGCAAGCAAAATATCAAATCAACCATTAAGGTTGATTTCAGTTTTCATAAATGCTCTGTTAAAAATGTTAATTCAAAAATTCTTACGTTGTTAGTATTATTAAAGAGAACTTCTGACTAAGCGTTCTCAGATAAACTTCGGATAAACTTGATTTTTTTTTGACTTGGGAGCCATTTAATAAATGTTTTGATTTTAGTTTTAATAATTTTTGTAAAATTTTATATTCAAATCAAACTCAAATTAAATATTAAAATTATTTGTGAAATCTGTTTGATTTTTAATCGGACTCTATAAATGTGATAAATTAGTTATCATTTATGACCGAAAAAAAAAATTAAATTAAATTAAATGGTGCAAAAAATAAAAATTAATGAGAATCGATCAGCTCAACATGCAAGTATTATTTTTCTACAAATTTCCGTTACAAGCAGTTGGAGTGAATTTGCGAAAATTCTTATTTTCAATATGCAACTAATAGTAAGGCTTAATAAAAAGTCAAATGATAATCAATTATGTTTACATATTTCTCTGTAAATCAATTTTAATTGAATATTTTCGTATCTTAGGCAGATTTAATTTTGGTATTCCCAGTATTCACAGCTATTCACAGCTATTCCCACCTATTCCCAGGTATTCACAGGGAGGCACTGCTTGCTATTCCCACGTTTGTCCATCCCTCGATAATTTCCCTCTAATTACATGGAAAAAACAAGTTTCGCTTTTTGCGAGTTGGAGTTGAAAATAAATATATATCACTCGTTCATAGCAGTATTTTTATAATTTTGTAGAAAAGCTCCTGACTGAGACAGTTGATCCAATTGAAAATTGTTTTCGAGTTGCTCTGAGTCAACTCATTTTGATGACTTTCAAAGATTTCAGATTGTAAACATTTTCTTCTTTTTGTTGAAAATATTAAAATAACATTTTTCATGTTTTTTGTTTTTATAAAATAAAGCTAAACAAAAAGAAAAGAAGATTCATTCTAAATGAAGAAGCCAAGCTTTGAAAAAAAATATTTCTTTCTATGGATGCTTTCCATAAACCAAATAAACCAAGAACAACTTTCCAGCAGGAAAAATATAAATTTAAATTATCGTGCTAATGATAATAATCGTGTACATTCTGCTCATTCGGAGCTTTTTAGCTGCTCAGCATGTTCAGAGTTTCCTGCTGGGAAATATTTGTCGAAACTATACATTTTGGTGCTGAACAAAAAGATGTGCATAAAAAGTGATAAAAATAGTCGAAAAACACTGAAAATGGAAACTAAACGGAAAGCAAATGGCAAAAGCGGAGCATACTTGGTGATTGTTGCAGCAATATTTATTGACGACAAAAAAAATGGAACCATTTATAAAGTTGGTGCAACACTTTAGCAGTTTTATTTGGAATGTTGTCGAAATATTTTCAGATTTCCTAATATTTTTAGTGTCTGTATAAACAGGGGTGTAGGACTGAATAAGCTCAAACACAATTTTACTTTGTATCGCACAATTTTCCAGCTTGTGAGTTCTTGATAAGCTTTCACATGGTTTTGTTTAGTTCTTTGTTTTAATTCATACTGCTCATAGAAGTTGTAATAATACAATGATTTCCACTCTTCAAAAGTAAACAATGAACCATACAAATATTAGCTAAAGTTTGATAGATTATGCACAATGTAATGAGTTTTTGTTTGGAGTTTGGATAATAATTTACATGCTTCAATAAACTTACAATATTTCACAAAAACATTATTCCTGATAAACATTGAACAAGTTAATTAATTGAAATATTCTGAAAGCTCTAATACACCGAGTAATTATCAACCAAAACATAACATCGATATGATAACATGATATTTTCTGTCAAAATATATGGATATTTATTTTTCTCTGAAAATTGGTATAAAATATTATGCTTAAGTTCAAAATCTAAACGTTTTGTCAGGTAACATTTTTAAGGAAAACATTATTGTGGCATAATATTATTCAATCTGTTATAGCCTTTAGAAAAGGGATGTAATTTAGACTAAAAACCCCTTAAAGCTTTTGATTATAATTAGAATGCATTAGCTGATTTGCTTGCAACAGCTAAGGTTTGGAAAATATACATTAAATATTGAAAATTGTTTAGACATCCAAGATACTAAAAACGCAAAAACTATTTGAAAATATTATTCATCCCTGCTGAATATACCAAGAAAGATTTACATTTACAGAAAATATACATTTTGCAAAATCTCTATTTAAACTTTAACATTTCAGTTTATAAATTTCCCAGCTGAAAGAATCTGCAACAGCATTTTGCTGTTGGGATACTTTAGTACTTTGGAAATTGAGCTAACTGAGCCAACTGCACAAACTGGGAGACTGGGAAAAGAAATAAACTTTTAAATGTGCATTTTAGAAGATAAAGCTCTGCTTTTGCTATTCATTCAGCAGCCAAAATGTTTAAAACAACGAAAAAATGGCAAAACAACGAAAAAACACTCAAATACAAACAAAAAAGTCTACAAACGAATAAAGTTTTGAAATTGGAGGAAAAAACTAAAAGAAACTTCAATATTGATTTTTTTTGATTTACTTGATACTCTTGATTTATTGTAAGCACATTCCAATATAACGAAACTTTTTAGATTTCCAGCTATTTGTATTTTCAGTTTTCCCCCGAATTTCGTATAATTCTGTCTTTGTATTTTTTTGTGGAATTTTTTAGTATATCGTGTATTTTTGTTTTATTGGTGCACTTTTTGCCTTGTAAGAGTCAAACTGATCAAATTGCCAGAGAAAGTTTTTCATATGACTGTTCGAATGCTCTAAAAGTTAATCGCTTAAAGATACACACAAAAAATCTGATATAGTATAGTTGAAGAAGTTGGAGAATTGATTTGAAAATAAGGACAGTGCTCAGAAAGTGGACTTAAGTTATGGGCAATTTTTACAAGTATATTTAGAAAAAAAATATCTAAAATTCAACATTTATATATTATGTACTTTTATATAGTTTTTTTTGAAAAGAAATCTTCTATAATTGATTTTTAGAAATGTTCTTAAAGTAGGTCATAAAGATTTTCATTCCCAAAAAAAACTCACTTTTGTTTCACAGCGCTTTACACAATAAAAGTTTGGGAGACAAATTTGGTATAAATTCTTTAGTGTCGAAAGTTATCTTGATGAAATTGTAAAAGTTGTGCAAATATAGAGCCATCACGTTTAAAATGACCACATGTCGTCAACAATCTGATGAATATAAAATAAATCTGGAAAAACTAAATTGAAAAGCAGTAAATTGAAAATTTAATTGAACTTTCGTTTTATATGAATCCTTTTAGTATAAAAGTTTGTTCAACCGCAAAAATGGATATGGTGCACAATAACGATGACATTTTATTTTATTTCGTATGAAATTTATAAAATAATGTCAAATTGTGCAGTAATCACACGATCCTTTTCCAACTAATTGGTAGCATATCATTGCGTCAATACCACAACATTTTCGCATCGCCAAATATATATTGAACAAATATTTTCCAGTCAATCAATGGTCATAAATTCGATAACTTCTGTTTGTGTGATTCTATTCATTTGGGAAAACAATAGGATGAAAATCAGGAGGACCGAGATAAAATAAATATATGAGGTGTGTTTTGAAAATAGTGTGGAGGTATCATAAAAACTGTTGAATATAAATACATACCATGCTTTCAGTCATGCTTTTAATAATTATTTGATCAGCTAAATTTTCTCGACAGTTGAAAATTAACCGGGAAAGTTTCGCTTTATTTTCAATAATTTTAATTTCAAAAATCCATTGAAACAACCGTTCTATGAAACATACCACTCATATTTTGATACAGTATACAAATGATATAATGGACATGCATAATCTCTTTGTCAGAAAGGTGTAAAGCCATAAATTCCAGTTAACATATTATAGAGAATTGATTATCAATTTGTTAATCCGTCGATTACTGCATAACTGTCATTGTCATACAAAGAGAAATTTTCATTTTAGAAACGTGTCCTGTATTCCTCAACCAAATAAATTCCTTGCCCAAATAAAACAGAAGTTCACTGAACGTTAGCAAAACTTAGTGAGTTAGTAACGAACGATTAATCATCGCTTTTGAGGAAATGTGGAAAAATAATGATGACAGTGCGGTTTCTAAATCTGGTGCTGATGCTTTATGATGTTTGGTGATGTTTCGGTGTTATTCAGGCACGAATGCCAATGTCTGGTTTTGTTTTGGTATTTTTTTGTGAAGCGGAAACTCCATCAATTAATAAGTTCAAGCTCAGTTAACCGTTACAATACTTTAGACTCAATAAAAATTCTTTAACTGAGTTGTTTGGAAGGAAAAAATATAATTAAAACTCTTCACTGAATTTGAATTTTGAAAACATAGGCTCATCAACTCCACCCTTTGAAACAACCTCTATTGAATCTGATACATAAATTATTCACAAAGAACATGCTTCTCGCTGAAGTATTCGATTTTGACGTCAATCAGACATCAAAGCCCCTTATAAATAGATTCTTAATTAAATATAAAACATGATAAGAGACAAGAAAAGCTTGACAAGCATGATATGACAGTGCATTATGTAAATTTTATAGACATCATCTTGTTGATAGTAGAGACATTATAGTGCTCGAGTTTCTATGAAATTACCAACTTTACAGAGTTATCAAATAATATGGTAGAATTAAGGTTTAACTTGACAAAAAATGGAGCCTTGTGAACATTATACCAAAATAACCCACTCAACTGCTGAATTACTCAACTAAGCAACACAAAAAAATCTGCAAATGGAATGTGATGGCAAAATTATGCCGAGCACAATGTTTTTTTGTTGCCTTTTTGATGCTTTAAAAATGCCGAGCTCTTGGCCTTTCTGGCTTTTGTATAAAATGATGAAATTCATGAAATTGATGGAATTGCTAAAATTCATGACATTCATGAAATGGGGACAAAAATTCTCGAGAATATTATAAATGATTGAGCTGTTCTATTTCAGGACAAGTCCAAGAGTAGTTTCATGTAGTCTTTGCTAGACAATGCCTTTTGAGTTATTTATTGAAAAATCATAAATGTGTTCAGAACATGCCAGCAATTAAATTCTATTGAACAAACTTTTCAACAAACTTTCTATTAAATTTTACGTTATATGCAATGAAATTCTTTGGATCAATTGTAAAATATTTCAAGGAAAATGCAACGGTTAAATCATTGAAAGTTGATTGACGAAAATAAAATTATGCTTGAAAGTATTTTCAAGGCAATATTTTTTTTTAAATTTTTCCATGCTCCTTAAAAAAAATCGAACGATTTGAAGCATTCCTAAATAAATAGGAATAAGTCTGCAAATCGTCTGTAAAAAATATTGTAAAAATATTTGAAAAGCATTCTTGAGTAAAAATAAGCAAAAGTCTATTCATAGTCTGTTGTTTACAAAATATTTTCCCCACTCTTCATCCCTAAATATTTCACCATTCACTCCACAAAAACAAATATTTATTAAAACCGCCCTCCCAGCACGATCTCCAATTATCTAAATTCGCCTGACTCACACATTATGTTTACTGAGTGATGAGCACATTAAGAGATATGCCTTGTCAACATATTAAAAACTTGTATGACACGCACTTTTTGCCATCATGGCCTTATAGCCTTCATAGCCGCAGCTCTATATGTCGTATCATGTCATGAGACAAAGCGACTCAACCACGACTAACAAAAGACATAATCGTTTTTTGTGTCTCTTGCTTTGGAATTAAGAGGGTTGGGTTGAAAAAATAACAAAAAAATTATAACCCCTTTTTTTTGAACTTACAGTCATACCTATAATACAAAGAAACTGAAATTTTAGAAAATTACACATAGTGTGTGAGCTACCTTTTGAGCTTTAACGGTAAATGTTCCCGAGACAGACAAACTTTCATATGTTTCGTGAGTTTTCTGAATTTCATGAACTTTTCCCAATTTCATGAGCTCACCAAATTTTCTACATTTTTTGAATTTTGTGAGTTTTCTGAGTTTTCGGCTGTCAAAAGCCATGGAAAACATTTAATTTCCTCCTAAATCGTTGTACGGTATTTTTTATTTGTCTTGCCTGGTTTTGTCGTGCCAAAGTTATTTTTTGCTTGGTAAACTTGGTGGGAAATGGAGGAGGGTGTCTAGAAATATGTTTGAGTTAAGATTTTTAGTTGTGCTTTATTTCCTGCTTAATCAACGTAAATTCTTGTTGATTTGGATTTTTTAAAGCATTTTGTTCAAATTTTAACTCAATAAAAAACCTACACAGATTTGTGACACATATCAGAATAAAAATTCTGAAGAGTAATCACAATTATTTAAAAACAAATATAGCATTTCATTCGAATTTAATTCCTGTCAGTGTCAAAAAAAGCAAACATTCGAGTGTCATACATTCATAAATGGCAATCATCCTCCGTCTGTTAAAGTTCTCAAAAACCACAGCAAATCTTCTCAGAGGAAGTCAAACCATGTGATTCATGCAATGACATCACCCCACACAGAAAGTCCTTGCTTATAATGTGACGTCTTTTCTTCATTAAATAATCATCAAATGGGACAGAATGACTTTGTCTGTCTTTCGAAACATTTTTGCTGAACTTGGAAGTATATCCAAAAAATCTTGTGAAAATTTATTTAAAGAATTTTTAGGGTACTTAATTGGAAGGAGTTCAAGAAAATTCAAGTAAAATAGGAAACCGAGCAAAAGAAAAATATTTGCTTCAAAAATGGTGGATTTAGTTATATTTAGCATGTTCTTGTCTTTCTGCAGCTTTTTTTCCAGATTTGAGATTTAAAAAATTTTCTGATAAAGCATATATATTTTTATATTTAATTATAATTCTAGCTTCAATATTCATTTACCAAACTGATTGCTATTTGGCATTTTTTAAACATGAATAAGTATTTTAGCTCTAATTTCTAATTTTGACTTTATTTACAAGATTTTTGTTTGATAGAGAACTTTGTTTTTCTGAAGTTTATCCATTTTATTATGAACATCTTTTACTCACAATCCGAGAGAGTTTATCAATGATCAAGGTTCTAGAACAACCAAAAAAGAGTCCTTTCCGCAATATTTTTTCGTATCCACTGTTGAATATATTTCAAGGCAACAATAAATCATTTAATTAATTATTATTGATTAAGCTGTCTGACACGCTTGAATATTCTGTCAAGGATACTTCATGTCTTGTTAAACTTTTTTGAAGGGCTTTTGGAGGAATCGGTTATTCGACTGTAAAGATTTTATGAAGGCAATATTATTAGAATCTTTCTTAAATTTCTTCAACGAGATTACCCCATTAAATGTCATTAAAAGTTTACTCTTTATGAACTTTTTAGCTGGTAAATTGCTAGGCTGTGAGAAATTTCAAATTTCAAATTTTTGTTGATTTTGTGTTTTTCTCGAAATTGTTGAGAATGTTGCGATTTTTGATTATCTGAGAGGCGTTTTGGAGTTTTGTCACACTTTTTCCGAATATTTTGAAATCAAGATCTTTTGAAGGATTTTTATGGTTTTTATGGGGATTGTTGCGGTTGCAAACAAAACGAGACAAGAATCTATAAATACAGATGAATTTCGTATACTGTTGTACAGTAAATAATTTTTTGAAGAGTTGCTTTTGCTATATATTTTCCGCAATTTGAACCTAAATCAGCCGCAAAATGAAGAAGATCATAAACATCTATATTTGAACTATTCCAAGCGAATCAGCCCAAGATTAAAATATACATTGATAAGCTTTTCATTTCTGATCGTTAATCAAGAAAGTCAATTTTTATGTATCTCTCGATAATTTTAAATCTTAAAATGTATTGGTAATTTATGTTTTATATCAACAAACGGAACCTTCAAAAATCCTTACAACCTTTCTAAGATCTGGATAATATTTATCGCTACCAAACAGATTTTATAATTTACCCAAATTTATGCAAATTTTATAAATTTACAATTTGAAGCAAGAAAATTTTGCCAACGGAATCTTTAATCTGTTTACATTTTAGAATAAATTTAATTTAACAATTTTACATTTCACAAATGTGTAAATAAGTAATGTATGCAAATTGAACAAAAGCTCCTGAAAAATGGTTTGGTTGACAAGGGGTTCAGGGGTTGATAGTTCTTTTATGTATTGAGTTATAAGCAAATATTATAAAAAATATATTACGAGGATTTCGTTTTTTTTTCGTTTTTAAATTCTTAATGATTGGATTTTCTAGCCCTCAAAATTTACAATATAAAATAATAAAAAATAAATAAAACTCTTGAAGACGAACAAAGTTGCATCAAACTCATTCAGACTTCTTTTACACTTCAATAAACAAACGAGCGCCTTCAAGATTTTTATCTTAGTCAAGTGAAACCAATAAAACTCATACATAGTAATATTATCATCGAGTCGCATATAATTTATTAAATTCACTGCAAATGCAGCAAATACTGCAAATAATGAACTCCAATATGATGAATATTTTATATTAACTGTATAGCATTATTGTAGATGTTTGCATTTGGAAGCATGCAATGCATTCCAAACTAGATCATAAAAATAGGAAACTGTTTGCTGTGCCAATTGGTTCAAATCAATTCGGAATTTTCCATAAGAAAACAGCAAAAATAGCAATACTTCGAAAAAATACCAGAAATACGAAAAATAAGGAATCGGCTATAACAAATAAACAGAATCTTATTTTTGGGTTACATGATGTGAATATCGATTATTGTTGAACATTTGAGGTTTTAAAGATGCTTTTATTCAACATGGAGTTATTTCTAGCACAATTTAAGTTTTTTCATGTAAATTTTGAATTTGATACAATTCCAAAGTTTCTTGAATTTTGAGGAAATTTAGTTCCTGTTTGGTGCATAAGTTAAATTGAGTGAAGGCCTTTTCACATACTGTAATTATTTTAATAATTTTTTGTTATTACTGCTTAAATTTACTTCGAAATACCAAGGTCAGATAATTCTCTTGAAATTACGGATAAATGAAAAACTTCCAAAATCAAGAGCATTCCTTTTCGATTTTCCGGAAGAAACATTTTGCAATTTATTTGTACAAAATAACGTTTTTGCATATTGAAAAGATTCGATATTTTAGTTGGCTTTATTTAAGTAGTGAAGTTTTTGCATTCGATTGGTAATTTTTATGAAAACAAAATGAAAAAGCCTTTGATGTCTCTCTGAGCTTTTGAATATTTATAAAGCATAGTTTGATTTATTTGATCTGAAGTAAATTATTTTATAAATGACAGAATCATTTCAAGTTCCTTCTCCCACTACATTATAGACTCTAGCAGTTCCTTGCCGTTCTAATGAATGTTAATTAAATAAGCACATCTGCTTTTTCCGATAAAAATAAATTAAAATAATTAATTATCACAGTTTTGCAATTATAATCAGTTTGCAATTAAATAAAGCTAGTCTCGGGGAAAAAATATCAATGCATTTTAAATTACAGATTTCAATAAAATTCAATTTCCATATTATTTTAAATGTTCAAAAAAAAACTTTTTATTTCCAATATAAAACCCCAATAAAATTCAATTTGCCTGAAACATAAAATCACGTATTTCTAGCTAATTTCATAGAATCCGGTCCATTCTTTGAATTTCTCCATACAAAATTTATTATGCACTTTTCTAATTACATTATGCCAATTATTTGAATTATTCGAGAACTCTTTGACTATAATTTTAGTTTTTCGAACCCAAAAGTTTTTCTTGTTTTTTTTTTGCACTCAATTCCGTGGCAAATGATCATTAGACAGTGTAGCATTGTAGACAGTGCATTAGGTAGTTTCTCACAATTTGCAAAGTATTCGGGCTTTATGTGGTTGCAACATGCCAAGCATAATTACAGACTTTTTGTGCAATAAAATAAAGGAAAAAACTAATGAATAAAATTGGGTGAATCACGTTCTTTTAAAGGATAAATTTTCATTAGTTTTTTGTTCATTCGAAAATTGGAAAATTATCGATTTGAGGTGGTTTCAGGTAAATTTGGAAGCAACATATTATCTCTAATGGAAATTTGTGTGCAGGTTCATGTCTGGTCAATTTTTTTGAATTCCCTGTTATTTTTTCGATTGATCAACAATCTTTAAATATTTGTAAAATTGAGGTTACTAGACGATACTGGAAAAGTTCCAAAAGCTCTGATTTTCTGGTTTTTTGAAACTGTATATCTTTTTCATTACCCTAAACTTGTAAAACCACTTTAGATTCCTGAAAACTGAAAAGCAATCTTAATTTGAGTTTGTATCAAAATTTGAGGAATATTTCTTATTGGCTTCTTAATTAATTTAGTTCACTCAATGTTTAGAATCTCCTTGAATTCTACAAAAATTTCTTATTAATAAATTGGTTTATTTCCTTGAAATGTTTCTCTTGCAGTGAACAGATTTAATACATAAAATGATTGAAATGTTTGAAATTACTGAAATGTTTCAAACATTCTAAATTTTGAAAGCTTGGAATTGCTTTGAAAGTTTAAAAGCTTGGAGTGTTTCCTTTCCTGGAAGGTCGTTCACTTGTCCCAACCATCCTAACAAATTTGGAATAACATGAAAAGGATTTTCAACATTTCTCATCTGGAAGTTTTCATTTTGCGCATTTTTGTGTTTAAGCTCGTGTTTTGATAATTTGGAGTTTTTGAACATTTGTGATCACAATACCAGAAATTTGCTTTACACGAAAAACATGCACAAAACATGGAAATTGAGTGGAAAACTATGGAAACTGCAGAATCTGAAAGTTGGACAAAGGAGGGTAGTACTCAGAAACATGGAAAACATATTTTTGAATGTATCTGCAAAATTGTCTGCTGGCGAGTCCCATCTGAGTCGTAAAAATAAAACATATTCTGAATTTGAATTTTTATTTAAAATGTTATTAAATTTCTATGAAATATCCATGGTTTTTATGGATGTTCAAATGATGAAGCGAAAATGCTGATTTTATGATTTTGCTGAGCATTACCATTTTTATGTAGTTTATTTCGTCTGGACTTAGATAGTGTTTTTTGATATAACTTTTCTGTATACAAGCTTTATGAGTTTAAATGGGTATTTTTCATGGTTTTATAATATTTAGATAACACTTTATGCTTTATTACTGAACTAAAAAGAACTTTACACAAAATGATACTAATCTTACATAATTATCTTCATCTTTTCACAAAGTTTGTTTTTATAAGTATTTTGTTTCTTATTCGTCACGAAGAATGTTTTATTGTTAATAACAAGGCAATGGAATCATAAACATTTAAAGGGGTAAAATGAGATAAAGTTTCAAACAAAAAAGTTAAAGAACGGAGGCGATATAAAGTACAAAACTTAAAGCTTTTTGCCTTTCCGACTTTTAAATATTATCAGACTCCCAAAAATGTCACACGTTATGCTCAAAACTTTTGATGCATCGCACCATATGTCCCCCAAATTAACTTTATGATACTATTCCCAGAGTTTTTAATGTTCAACATCCTTTTCTGAAGCTTTCTGATTTTTTACTGCAGCATTTTTGCTTAATTTTGGTGAATTACCAAACTGGCAAACTACGGAAGTTATATGGAAAACGATGGAGAACCAGAAAACTTCAATCTGAATATTCATATATTCAGTCAGAAATATTTTTGCAAACATGCTCATTGCTCAGCCATATGCAGAAAATGGATGGCAAAAACTTCCTGCCCCGACTATCATTAGAGCCAATTTAAATATTTTTAGAGTGCAAAATAAAATGATTAAATGGTAGGATAATTAGGAAAGATAAATTGCGGATGAGATGGTTGACATGGGAAGTTTTCTGTCAGAAGCTCAAAATGTCACAAAGTTTTGTTTGAAAATAAAATCTTCCATTAAAAAACATTAGTGTAGAAGCGATAGATATTTGGCAAAAATTTTAAAATTGGGTAAGTCAGAGTTTTATCAATTAAAGTAACGATTTTTATAGACAAATTATATAAAATTTTACATAAAAATTTCTAATATGAATCTAACAATTTTGAAAACCTAATTGAGAGGCATTTGTGAAGCATTTTTCCGTAGATTTCCCAGAATTTATCAGTTTTTGCATAAAACTTCCCTAGCAGGTAAACCGAGCAAATTGCAATCAATTATGCCAATAAAACAATTTGGCATTCCTCTCGTGCTCTATTTACATTTTACATGTTTGCTTCCAGCAATCAACATATGAATACTATGTTTTTTATGTATTTTAGAAGCAAAAAGCCATATTTCTTGTATATTTATAGTCTTGATTGTTCTGACCAGGCTTGTCTGAATCGTGATTTTTCTGCTGAGTCATTGGAAGATTCGAAGCTAGATATAATACTTTTGATTCTAGAGATCATCCGACGATTTAAAAATTGCAGAATTTCCAATTTTCCATGAGCGACAGCATTTTGTGCAACAATATTTGGTTAGTTGGATCAATAAGGATTGTTTGCTTGCAATGTGCCAACAAAGTAAAATATTGGAGAGTTGGAAAATAATAATCGAAGTTATTGAGCAATTTATGTGCATAACAATAACAATAATACATTTTATGATTCTATTATTGATTTTTGCATTTGTGCTGCTGTTATGCATTGTGTGGAGAGTTAAACATTGTGTTTGTTGTTTTATTGATGCATTTTATTATATATTTAAGCTTTTGTTTGTACTCTAGTTTCTTAGTATCATCCTATGGTTTTAATTGGGATGATTATTAGAAGAAGATCATAGCTTAAATTCCTTTGAATGTTTATTTGAAGGATTATAATATGATATAATATTTTGATGAAGTTTCCAACAACTATATTTTATAGAACTAATGATTTTAACATTAAATTTATTGAATGAATAAAACAATTTTTAAAGCTAATTAAATGTTCAATAAACCTTACCATTAAAACATACCAGACAAACTAAAAACCTTTCAGAAAATTTTAAAGCCTTGAAGCAAAAACTGACAAATCTTTTAATTCCCTTGTTATAGAAAACTTTTCCTAAATCTCCATGAATAGTTAATTTATAATGAATTCAAAGCTCTTCGAAAACTTGCAGAAAAACTTTCAGGCTTATGCTTCAATAGCTGTTATATTATGTATTGTCTTCTATTTACCGTATAGCAAATTATCATGATTAATAAATAAGCCATTTGTATTATAAATTAAAGAATATTGAACTAGTACAAAAGCAATATGTATCCTTGAGAACTACAAGGATCTGTCGACTAATATATCCATAGAATAGTTTACATGTTTTAAGTTTTAAGCAATACATTTCTTGGATTTTGGTTTTAAAGGCTTATATATATACATGTAGTTTATCTAAACTTTTGGAGTCAGACAATATAATTAATATTCATCAATTTGTTCATTTTACATTAATCTATTTTGTTATTATTATAATTCATGTATGTGCTAAAAGTAATATTTCCTATAATACCAATAGTATTAATACTCAATTTCCTCAAGCATTATGATTTTTAAAAAAAGTCTAAGGTTCAGAACCTTTTCATGTTTGAAGCTTTCACAATATTCAATTTGACACAAAAAAGCTTAAAATGTTATTTAACACTTGAATACCATACAATCACTTAATGCAAAACCTCCAAATTTGCTTATCATCGTACTCATAAAAAGCTCAAAACCCATCTATAAATCTCAGGACTCGATAAAAACTTGTAAAACTCGAACAAGAAATAAATAAACCATGAGTGAAATTTTATCACGTACTTGACTTCCTCTTCAATTTTCCTGCAAGTCGAGAATATTTTCAATGGATAAAAATCATCCGCATGTAATCATGTATTTAGAGCTTAAAACACATTGGATCCTTTATTCCTTCATTGAATGAGACCCACAAGAATTTTGCATGTAAAACGACCATTTTCCTATCGGAGGCTCCGCAAAGGAAATTATGTAAAATTTCATGAAATGCTGCTAAATGCCATAGAAATTGTGTATACAAAAACATCCTCTTTGATCTGACTGTGATTATAATCGACGAGAAAAGGCCAGTCCTTGTCCAGATTAGACGATGCTGCTCTGTAACCATGTCCTACACAGATTTCAGTTATGATAACGTTCGATTGACCAGGGAAAATGCTGAAAAAGCTTTCTTCACTGTTTAAAATCATAATTTGTCAGTTCTAAAAAACAATTTTGAGAAATACAAGTTTATAGAGCGTTACGTTTGTATTTTTCAAAAAATTTTGTTATTGCCATTTTATCATTAGTCCAATCTACTTAAAATTAATTTATTTTTGAGAGTGCAGGCATTAGAAATTTATGCACTATAGCAGAATGTAATTATGGAAATATGAGATATGCGATACAGCTTGACACACTGTCGTTGGGGCTATTCAAAAAACTGGTATTATTGAGTGTATTTTAGTTCAGTACTTTCAAGCATACTCGAATTCAAGTACATCCCAGTACATCGTAAAATAGAGCTTTCGTTTAAATGGGTTGAACGGAGTACATATAGCTCTTTATTATTTTGTGCTCTACATTTTGCTTTTTATGAGCAACGTTTACTTTGGATTTTTGGAAGCTTATTGTTTGTTATCAGCATAAGGCTTTCTTATTTCATAATGATGGATAATCTGCATTCTTGATGCTTCAATTTAAAAAGGATTTTTATAATATCAGGATTCACAATTTGTCATCACAATTTGCGTAAACAATTTTGAAGCATTTCAATCTTGAATTATAAAAGAAGAAAATTTCAATGAAATATTTAATTCAAAATAATGAGGCACTCGAAACCTGTCTACAAAATTTTCAATCAAGATTTCAAAAAACCTTAACCAATCTATACTCGTATGGAAATCTCGCCACAAACCAAGAGCCTATAAATCTAATAGAAAACCTCTAATTTATCTCTTTTCAGTACTCCCTCCTTCAAACAGTGGTTGAAGCATGTCAGAAAAAGCAGCAGTGCAAGTTCCTCTCATCACCGAAAACATTTGGTGGCGATCCCTGTCCAGGGTTCCGAAAATTTATCGAGGTTGTTTACAAATGTAGACCATGTAAGTATATTAATGCAAAAAACTTGTTAAGCCGACTTATGAAAAATCTTTTGAAAGAGCTATGTCAAAATGTATGATTTCTTTTAAATGTGAACCATTTTCACCCACCTACATACATTTTAAATTATATAGCATAATTTTGTAAATACCCATGGAATTGTTTACTATGTGAAAATCCAAAAGCTTTAACGACTGCGTCCAAAAAGTTCTGCCAGTTTTTCCAGTAATAAATCGTTTTATCGGCCACAAACAAAGGTCAAATGTTTGATTAAAACACACAAATTCAAATAAAATTCAAACAAATTTACATGCTGGGATAAATAATGGATGATGGTATGCGATATGGGCACTTTGCTATTGTGTTGTTATAATGCTTCGGTGTTGAGGGTGAAAATTTATTAGATTGCACATCACTAACCGATAAACTTTTTATGGATTTTTCTATCTAGATAGATACTTTGTGTATATTTTGTGGGTTTTTGAGTGCCCGCAAATGATAAAATGATAAAATTAAAGGGACTTTATGGAGAAAGTTTTCTCATTTTTGCAGTTTCATTTAAACATTCATATTTTCATTTATCTTGAAAAGCGTTTTATTATCAAACATTTACTGCTTTTAAGATATTCCAATTGATTTTCATCAGATGAGTTCAACGTTTTGCAATAAAGATGTATTTACTTTTTGAAACCAAACTGTTCGTCTATATCCTAAAAACTTTTCATTTAAAGATCTTCATAGATAAAGTATAAACTAATTTCAAGCCAAAGCAGCAAATTGTATGATTGTCTGCTATACAATTTTATACTATGTTTAATGTATGTTTATGTGCGGAATGTTTAATGAACTGGCATTTAATTATACGAGCAATAAATAAATTTATGGGAACAGGCATAAAGCAATTTGTTCGACATTTAACGCTAAATGTAATGGGTTAGCGGGGATTTCATAACGTAAAATTGAGTGAACTTTAGTACATTTTCACAACAATTGAGCTTTTGGTTGGGAAACTTGGAATTTTGTGGAATTATTAATTTTTCAGTTTGATTGCGCATTTCAATATATTGACGTTGTAATTTTACTGGAATTGGCTATTATCGGAATTTATTATTGGATTTGTGAAATTATTTATTTAATGACAAACATTATTCGGTATATGATACAAAACTATTGTTTTGTTTGATCTCGTAATCAAATCAAATTTTAATTTTTAAATCAATCAAACCCTAGATATACAATTTTATGTAGAATTAATTGAATCAGTTCATATAAAAAGTTTACAACTTTAAATTCAAAACTTCAGGAATATTACAATAAAGCAAAACTTTGAGCACACTCCAATTAAAATCAACTTGCATCTTCCCTCAAATTTTAAATTGCACTAAAAACAAAAACCAATATAGAAACAACAAACCAAACAATTGCTTTAATTAGGAAACCCCAAATGAAACTCAAGTGGCCGCATACAGGACATATGTAAATGAAGTGTTAGAATAAATAACATGATTTGTAGTGAGATATACTCTCCATTTACATTATCTCATCCTTCTTTTATGTCTCAAGATAAATTGCTTGTTTGACCACTAGAAAATTGCTCACAAATGAGTGAGATAGAGATGCTGAGGGCTGATGTCTAGTAAGCGAATTTAGGCACTTTTGGAACTTGCATTATATGTGTGTTTAGTCCGTAAAACTGCCCTTTTGATCAACTATCCCATATATATATAGTAGAGCAAGTTCTTCTTGATATACATTTTTTTTTTAAAGCTTCAAAACTTTTAGAATTACATTAAACCCAAAAATTTTAATTTTTTGAGATAAATGTTTGTTCTTGCTTCACATTCAAAAAAAAAAACTTTTTTCAAACCTTCAAAAACAAGTTAGAATTTGTTAACGACTCAAAAGTTTGATTGAGAACCTAAGTGAGGGCTGCTATTTCATAATATAATTTCGTTCCATAAAAAAGGATTTTGAATAGCACAAGGAAATTTTATGTTCATGATGATATAATGAATGTTTCTGTTCAATGAACTTCAATCAGATTCCAGAAGGAAATAAAATGTAAAATTATAACAGAAAATAACAATGAAAACTCGCCTTTAATTTGATGTAGGGACTAAAGATACATCAGATAATGTAATTTTATTAGAACATACATTATAAATGTTACGATATTGTAATACTTTATGTGAAAGTGAGTTTTAAAGAGGAATAATATAATAATATATTTACTAATGGTTGACCGATTTTCACACAACATAAATATTTCAGATTTTTTGATGTGCTGGGGTTTGTGCAAAGCCATGAGGAAAAGGGACGGATAATTTGCAAAATTGTCCGATTTAGATTATGGGTTGGGTGCTTTAAGGGTAGACTTTTTAATGAAAAGCTTTGTTGGAGTTACTGTTTTATTTTGTCCGTAGTGTTAGCGATCATTTTTTTAAAGAAATAATTCATTTTACGATATCGATTGAAAGTCTTTCAAGAAAAATACATTCTTGTAAGTTTATTCAATAGAATAAGAAGTATCTCTAATTTCCAATTTTTAAGGTATATTTAGTTGGATATAAATAATATGCAATATAATATCCAAAAGAAAATTATTATCTAATCATTGAGTATTATGAAAAATATTTATTTTCTATGAAGATTTCGGTATTATTTTTTGCCCGGGGTTTTTAATCATTTTAACGTTGTAATGGATATTTTTCAAACCGTTATTCTTTTATTTGATTAAGTTCAATCTTATGTTACAAAAATTATACTAAATAATGTTACGAAAAATAATTTATACTTATTCTTGGCTCTTATTTTTTTGCTCCGATTCCGACAAACTCCTAACAAAAAAAAAGCGAAAAAATAAACCGAAAGCTCACAAAGGACAGACCGTCAAATTAAATTAACCAATTGAGTTTGATGCTCGAGAAAGCATTTCCAATTGTATTCCAAATATTGTCCCTGAAACTTGAAGCACTCACAAACAACTCAAAGCACTTGGAGCACCTCTCCACAGCCCAAAATTAAATTTAGGGAGCTATGCCAGTAATAAAATAATAAAAGCCAGTCTGAATAAACCATTTGTGCAAACATTAAATATGAGTTTTATGCTGTAATGAAATATTTAGCAGAATTCTTCTCATAATTCTCCCAGCAACTGAAAAACTTTTTGCGCCTTAATCCCCAAAGCTGGCTGGCTTGGCTCTTTGTTCAAGACTCACAGTTTGCTTGGCAAAACTTTTGCCATGCTCTTTATTATAAATTTATAGAGGAATTTCCACTTAATATTTTTTGCACTCACTTTGCCCCATCTTTACGAGCTACAAGGTAAACTTCTTCCGTTTTTTGAGATTCTTGAGCACTGTTATAATACTAATATTGACATTTAAAATCTTGGAATTTTAATCATACTTTTAATAGATAAACCTAACACGATGACGCACTGAAAAAAGGTTATTGAATTTTTTCTTGAAACATTAGATATATTTTACAGTAATCGTTCTTATCTGCCCCAACATTACAAAACTCGATTTTTAAATCTTGGATTCAAATTTATATCTCTTAAAGAAAAATAGTTCTCAATATTTCTCAATAACCGTAATAAGTGAAATAAGATTCCAAAATGCAATGACCAGAAAATCTCACTAAAAACTCTTAACAGTGAAATATTTCAGCAGCCAAAATGCAGTTTGATGTAAATTAAAAGCACCTTTGAATTTATAAAGCTGCAGAGCATTCAAGCTCAATTTATGACGAAGAAAAACTTGACTGAGAATAACTGGAAACTTAAGCAATAAAGTCGGATGCTGTGCCATTTTTCAAAAGATTTCTCTCATAAGATTTTTTTCGAATAATGCTGAAGATGTTTTGTAAATTCTAGTAGAGATATTAGAGAACTTTGTCAAGGTAGAAACTTAAAATATCAACGAGAAATTAGTTACCAGAATTTGAAGAGCATTTATCATTCTTAAAAGGTGTTTGCGGGTGAAATATAATTTAATTCAAAAGTTTCGTCAAAGAGGGTAATGACAAAGACTTGATGCATTTTTTTAAAAGCATATTATATTTTTGCAAAGCTCCACTTGACAAAATGCTTTACATTTTATTTTTCAACATAGTTTGCTAGCACTTGCATTAGGTCTTGTATAATATTGCAGTCTTGTATTATTTTCTTCGTAAACTCTTATGCTTTGAAAGCTTTTTACTTTTGAAAATAAAATATGTATACAGCCTGAAGAAATCTTTATTAAATGGAAAATATTTTAATTGATACTTTATCAGCTCCCAGAATATGCATTTACTGTACATTTTGTAAATAAAAACATATTTTGGCATTCATGGTATAATTTTAAGGAGCTTTACGAGCACAAAGAACAAAGTTTTTAATTAGAAATTCATGCTTCAAGATTACATTTGCAAGCTTATCATTATATTCATGCATAATTCTGAAATAAATTAAAACAAGCTGAACATTTCATTATCTGTTCTATAAAAAATGAAATAAAATAGTGAACCATAAATTTCAGCTTGATCTGGCATAAATTTACTAAAATTTCATAGGGGCATATCCTCTCAAAACAATAATCCCACAAAAACAAAAACCAAAAACCCCGAAAAAAACAAAGTTAATCTATGAAACTAGGAGAAAGTACATAAAACAGACTAAACACATTAAATACATTAAAACATATTTTATTAGCTCCAGCCAAAAGCATAAATAAACATGTTTTAAAAGTTTCCACATACCATGCAGCAACTTTAGCTTAGTCTGAATATATTTTCGGTGTGTTCTAGATAAACTTGCTGGAGAAATCGAGTAAAAGCTCTTTTATTATATTTTACGTGTTTTCTGAAATTGCCCAAATAATGCGAAATAGCAAAATCACAAAATAGCAAAATTGCTCGAAAACTTTGTCTATCCACACTTTCGAGCATTTAACTTTAATGTTTAATGCGTTTTGTGTGGCAATTTTTATTGGAATGCGTGCATAAATGATGAAATCTCAAGATTGTATTTATGATCGCAATAAAATCTTTATAAATTTATCCAATTTATTCTATTGCTTGGTAAGTTCATCAAAAGTTTACGCAAACCAAGAACAAAAAGTTTCACAATTTTACTGTTGGGTTCTGGCTACATAAAAGAAAAACATCCATAACTTTCCTTGATTTCTAGATTTTTTTTGCTTTTCAAAATTCAAAACGTAAAATCAGGGCATTCCCTTCTATAATATTTTGTTGAAACTAAAATAAAACATTTATTTCAGATGAATTTCGAAGCAAAGTGGTCTGCGAGAACGAAGTAACGCAATTAATTTGCAATCCATATTCGAGAATAGCCATTTATAGTGCCAGCTTTGGAAGGACGGAGTATGAGAGTCTACAATGTGCTCAGCCGCAGGGTATCAAAGAAGAATGTGAGTAGATTTTGTTTTAATCATACAAAGTTTTTAAAAATTCTGTAGTCAGGTAAGCAAATTTCATATACAATTATGGAAATTGTAAAAGTTCTGAAAACTATTGTGATTCGACTGTTTTTGAGATATTAGTTTTTAGTTAAGAGAAAATTAAAAAAAAAAATTTGCTTTTAATTGTTCAAAAGTTGCTAGTATGACTTTTTCAATATTGTTTCTAGATGAAAAGCTTTGAAATTTTCGGTATGACAAATTTTCAATGAAATGGGAAATCCTTTTATGGTCAATATAAAATTTAAACTTTGATTGTCAGTTTTTTGTTTTTGTTTTTCAAATAAATCAATAACTTCCACATTATCAAATTAGGACTTGTTCTATTTTAACACAAAACAAACTTTGTAGTTATTTATTTTTTAAATGAATTTTTGTATTTATTCAATGAATAACTAAAACTATAGCGATAACTTTACGACCGACAAAATTTATTTATTACAACAATTCCCCAAATTAAAATAATTTTGAATTTGCATGAATTCCTATAAATTTCCAAATATAAATTCTCTAAATACATTAAAAATAAATTTAGTAAAATTGCTAGCATTCCTCCGGCACCTGAAATTGTCCCAAGCCAGGATTCAACTAAATGCCAACTTTATTGCTTTTGCAAAGCTTTCAATATTTTTTAACGAGCATGTTAGCAATTTCACCTAAATTTATTCCAAACAGATTTCTGAATGGCCCATGAATTTTCATGAATTAATCAATAAATCTTTCCTTGTCCTAAAAAGCTTGTCTAGCATCTTATGCTACAGAGACGGTGATGCAATTTTGCCATGGTCGTAGGAAATGTACTTTATCAGGTTCGTAAAATTAAATATTCAAAGGTTTATGAGATTTTTATTTGATTTTATCTTGAACTTTACAGCAGACAGTACTAATTTTGGAAAACCTTGCAAGCCGGACTCTAGGATGTACTTGAAGGTTGTTTACACGTGTGGTAAGTTTGAAGATTGTTTTCAAAGTGTTTGAGTTATAAATTGTTTCATGTTGTTTGTCTACAAAATGAGCTTTAACACAAGGATTGCATGTTTTGAAGGATGCATCTTTAAGAAATTGAAGCAACAGCAAACATTTTCATCCAACAACTAACCAAAAATCAATAATACAGTTACATCATTGGTCCATGGATGTATCTGCTTTCATATTAGCTTTTAGAATTCCTGGAATTCCTTACATTTCCACAATTTGCACAATTTTGGTATTTACAAGATTCTAATGTATTTATTATGTTACTGATACAAACAAGTTTACTTCACTTCTTCTTGAAAGTCCACCATAAAATTCATACAATACACGAATAGATGCCACAAATTTGCTTTGCATTAGATTTCCATTTGCACGGTTGGTAATTTATTTAGATTTTTATTGTTTAGCTTCTTCTAGTTTAAAAATAATTTACAAGAGTGCCAATAGTCCAAAAAAAAGACCACCCATCAAAGATTTTACTTATATTCTCGTAAAACATCCCAAATATCTTTGAACTGATATAAATAAATGCTCAAACACTCCAACCAGAGCTCTGTCTTGTTATATTTCAATATTTATTTTATGGTTTAGCATGTGGGCTCGAGCATTTTCCATTTGCTGCAGAAACAACATAAACCAAAAAGCTCAGATATTTGCACAATCTTGTGTGCGATCCGAATTTAGCTGCCTGTCCTGATAGAACATAGGAAAAACTTGTTGTGTAACATTTTAACATAAAACAGGGACGGTCTATAAATAATGCCACTCTCATGTCAAAAATGTCAATGACGCAGGGTATCCAATATTTCACAGAGAAGAGATTTCTACTGAATCAAATGTTGAAAGATTCAGGGAAATGTCAATTTTAGCTGATGAATGGAGTAGTCTTTATGATTAGATATGTGTAGTAGATAGTAATTTCATCTTGTGATTGAAAAAATATTAAAAATCTATTTGAGAAAAAAAGACGTATCATATCAACAGCCCCTAATGCGCTTAGCATAACAAGCATAGAAAACATAGAAAAAAAGTTTGAATAATATCCTTTTATCTTTGTGAACTCGTTCAGCTTCGTTTCTCGGCTTTTCCACTGATTTGCTTCAGTTCAGATTTCATTTTTTTTTAAATCTTCCTCTATTTTTCTTTACGTTTTTTGCCTATTTCCTAGGATGTTCAAGCAATATTTTTATAGAAAATGTGTAGAATGTCCATAAAAAGAGTAGAGTCAGTGAAATGTGTTAAAGGTGGATTTTTGGATTTCTCTTAGATGGATTGGTTAAAATACATGGGAATGCTTGAAAATTGTTGGCAAATGCTTGAAAATGTTAAATGGAAATTTAAGCAAGGAAATATATTCAGGTTGGTTGGATGGACAGAGGATGTGAAGAATTTATAGCTTCGTTTCTGTTTTTTTGGATTTTGTAAAATGTTAAGGATTATAGCTTTATAATGCAGATGTTCCATTAGAGTAATTAAATAGAATTGAGGTGGAGCTTATTGGTTGGTGGAAATTTAAACTATTTCCTGATTAGTTAATAAGATTTTCAATGAGCTAAGTTTTACGTATTTTTATGTTGTTAGTTCCTTTTGATGTTACTCTATATATTTAATCAACCAAATATAACTCTCTAGTTCCCAGAAAAGTTCTGAAAGATCGCTTCGACTCTCCACCTGAGCCTGATGAGCCCCTGCAAACAGATTTAGAGCTTGACCAAGATGATTTATATGATGATGATCAATTTTACAAAGAACCGGAGACTCCTGGTCCAGAGCCAAAGCTACAGGGTGAGCCAGG
The DNA here is from genome assembly GCA_038502155.1 of Parochlus steinenii. NCBI lineage: Eukaryota > Metazoa > Arthropoda > Insecta > Diptera > Chironomidae > Parochlus > Parochlus steinenii. Next base: position 4,518,890 of record JAXCIN010000052.1, on the reverse strand, counting down.
CTACAAACAGAGACCATCAGAAATTCCAGCCACTATTGCTCCATCTAGTGTAGGTCCACCTTTAAGAGCTAGAGATGAATCTGGGCTAGAAGGTAATTTAGATTATTAGTTGAATTAAAATATGTAAATGCAAACCTATCTGAAAAATTGCTGGATCAGCAAAAAGCACATGACAAATTGTACAGAATTTAACATATTTTAGCAATTAAAACATATAATTAAGTTTCTGTAGATTTGTTAACTCGCACTGAAATTACACAATTCTCACCGAATAGAACAAATGCATTGAAATATTGAATGCAACTACTAATTGGAAAAATTAATGAACAATTTGTGCATAACCCGAATTAACCAGCACGACGTATTTGAAAAATCTGAACAGCAATTAAATGTTTGGTTTGGGCTTTGGGGTGTTTCCGACCTTTTTCGTAATTAATAATGTTGGCCGAGGGGCCGATGATGTGATTTTTATTGTCATTTTTGTTGTCTGACAAAAAATTGCATAATACTACTGCATAATACTGGAAACTACTTCGAGTCTACACAAAATAAAAAAAAATGAATGTGTCTTATTTTATGCATTTCTTTAAAGTAAAAAAAATTTCCTTGGAAATTTTGTAATTGTCTTGACCAAAGTAAAACTTATAGTTACTCGGGTGCAATAATTACCCCTGACCAATCCCCTGACACAATTCCAAACTCTTCTGATATTATGATTGAATGAAATATAAAAATATATGAAGCCACTAAAAAACCACAGTGCATGAACCACAAAAATATATATTTTAAAAAGCCACAAAAATATGAATTCAATTCATTTCGGTAACGAAAAGAGTAATTGGTTTGTTTTTTTTTTAAAAAGCTCTATGAAGTTCAACCTTTGATGTATTTTCCATTTTCATTGCATTTTTAATGCAATTAGTTCGTCGACATCATTCTGAAACTCTTGCGTAATTTTATGAAGCTCTTTGAATGATTATTTTAAGCGAGAGCTTCCAAATCTGTGAACCTTTTGATGCTTCTCAAATAAAAACGCTTCAACCAACCAAAAGCTTCACGACACTTTTCACCACCTAACGTAATTACAAAACTGAAGTGCTTTTCAAAACTACCTTTCCTCATCATCAAAGTCATAAAAGCTTTTGATTTCAACTTACTATGGCTCCAAAAACCCAGAAAATATGCACGATTCTATTCAACATTATCCTTTTAGCTGAAGCAACCAGGAGATGGAATCACGCAAATATTAAATTATTTACTAGATGGGCGACACTTATATCCACTGTTTAATGCTTTTAATGTCTATAATGCCTTCCAATGCCGTTAATGTGCAAACAGAACCCAGAGCACCATCATATTATTACAACAGAAAATGTCACTGCTAAAAATTTATTTTTGAAAGATGTTTATTTAAATATTTCAAGTTCATTCATATGTTATTTATGTCATTTTCTGTTAGATTAACATAAAACATTTTTGTGAGATTAATTTCAAAAACATTCCGAACAGTGTCATGAGCAATCAAAAGGCCATCGGCATGTGTGGATTGTGTGATCAAAGGGAAGTCAAGAATGTTGGCAACACTCACATCGTTTCTTATAATATTACACTTACTTTTTGCCAGGCTGTGATAAACACGTAATCAAAAGCTGTGAGCTTTGAGCACAAAACAAACATGGAAATATGAAAGCAATAGTCTCTGGTGATAGTAAAAGGCAAAAGTGATGAAAGTCAAGAAAGGAAATAGCTTGAGGTTTTTACGTCTCGTACATGAGAGTAGTTTGAATATATTTTTGAAGAGTCTGTTTTCCTCGACAATTTTTCATTTTTGATAACAAATGAAACTAAAGTCATTTATTATGATCTAATAAACTTCTTTTAGGCTAAGATAGGGTAATTAAATGATCTTTCTACAAAATAAATTAATATCTCTTAAAATATATGCAACCTCCGTATCAAAGTATTAGTAAATAAATTGAATTTTGCGTACTCACAGGAGAATAATGTAGTGCGGATAGAATAAATTCAAGATTTAATTTTAAATAAACGTTTTTAACCCTACGAACAACTTTTGAAAACTTTTGGCACTCAAGTGCGAAAATACAAGCAAATTAATAAAAATTTTAATGAAACTTGTTCAAAACATGCTGTATCTCATTCAGCTAACTTCTCGTTTATCAACTATGGCCTCACTAAATCAACGTGAAAATCCTTATAACATATAGTCAAGATTGAAAACTTGCAAAAAAGTGTAAGTAGAACATAAAACTTTTTATTCTGCCTCGATGCTTCAATCCTTCATCAATCAGCTCTCCAATTCTCAAGTGCAAAACTTCCAACAAAAGATGACTGCAAAACTTTTTCAACGAGTAGTCTGATCTATATTTTGATGCACTGAAAGTACTGCTCACTATATAAAGAAGTTTTCATAGAATAATTTAGAGAAAGTATTAAAGTATGGAAAACTACAAAGAAAGAAGTGCTGGAAGGTTTCCAGAGTTGTAGATACAAGACTTATTGAAGCACGTATAGGATGTATTCACATTAGAGCTGCTAGTTGTTAAAGCTTCGCCTGCAAGAATTGTTGAGATGGATGTCTATGATCAAAAGAATGGATTAAGAATTCGAAGGAAGGGTTGTCAAGGGTAGAAAATTTAATTTCGATAGTTGAATTAATTTGTAATTCATTCAAAAAGTTAGTATTCAACTATTTAAAAAATTTAAAACAACAATTTGCATCACCTACACAGTTCGCATACTTCCCTTGATAATAGCCAAGCAAACTATCTAGAGCAGGAAACTAATGAGAATGCAAAATTTTAAAATTTTGATGTGGAGAGAAAGCGGGAAATTGAATCAAGTTATAAAGGATAAAATAGTTATGGAGCATAAAATGTGAAGATTTTACGAGCAAAACCTGAAGATGAGATTTTGCGAGATTCTAAAGATTTTTGGAAAGTAATGGTATAATGGGGAATTTAGTCGACATCCGCTAAACAATAGGCACGTAGTGGCAACGTAGTCGATGAGTGAATTTCGAGCATTTTGTTGAATTATGTACATATTTAATGGGCAACCATAGAGCGCACACAATGACTTGCACTTTATACTTCGAGCATAAGTTTTTGCTGTAAAGCATCCACTTGCATACAAATTAACCACTAAAATGCACCTCAAGCCATGTTCGGATAGAAATTTTTGGTTGAAACTTTTGTATTATTTATTGTTCCGATGTTTTATTGTTTTATTGTTTAAAGGGTGCTGATTTTAAAATTGTTTGAATCGATTAATTTATTCAATGTTCATTTGAAAACTAAATATATTATAATTTTAATTCATGAAAAACAGTAAATTTAGAACACAATTAATTGTAAATAACACAACTAAACATAAAAAATGCATGATTCAAATTTTTTATCATCAAAATTTTCGGTATCAGCATCCTAATTTATTTAACTTACACATTTTTGTACAGAGAACCAACAAACTTTTATACTTTAAACTTATTTTTGACCCAAACACGTTTTATTAAAGGGAATTTCTATCCAAAAAACTATAAGAACCGAAAAATAGTTCCATACGACATGCCAACAAACAGTGGAACGGCAAATGGTCCTAATAGATGTGCCAAACATCAATCATCGAGCAATAACGCAATCAATAAAGATCAATTCCACAATGACAACGATTGTGTAGACAGCGAAGACATTAATGAAAATACGATTGGCTTTATCGCTGAATGGATAAATGCATACACATTCATATCACGTAAGTTATTTTATTTAGTTTTTTTTTTATTTTTGGCAGAGGCTCGTTTATTGAGTTGAGGGTGGATTTTAAGTTCAAGGTTAAAGATGACTGGGGTTGGAAAGCAGTTGATATTAAATCATAAACTTAGACAAAATACTTAGTTAACTCCACCCACTGACCGGTTATCAGCTTTTACTTAAGAAAAAGTTTAGCAAATATTCTTCCAAACCCCTGAACCCTTCAACTCCATTTCCATTTCATTTCCCTGGTACAACCATAATTATTTCCTTTTCGCCATATCATCCATATACTATTGATTTTTGCAGTGAAAATTGTCTTGTTGTGGTGCTGAGCCAGCAGCGAATCATCTCGCACTAAAATACATTAAAATATATGAAATACATTGAATGGTATTGTTGAGGTTATGTTAACAAACATGTATGTTGCGGTTTCACCCACGATCACAATTTGTGGTTTCGTGCTAGGCAAAACTTCTTGTGTTCTGGTTTACATGGATACTTTGGGATAACTTGGGATGCTTTGAGGAGGGAGGCGACCAAAAGCTACTGATCTTTTAGAGAAATAATCAATTAATCTGTTTTACTCAAATCACAAGAAAAACATTTCTTTCTCAAAAAAACAATAAAAATTTTACATTTTTCTTGTAATTTCATTTTAAAAATTGAGAAGTCTTTACTCGGAGAAAATCATAAACCATTATTAAATCACAACATTTCATTTTTAAAACAAAAACTCAACATATACAGCTGGCAGACTCTTTCCTCCAAAGCATTTAATCGCCGTCTGCACTCGGAGGCTTTCCAACTTTTTTAATTAAAATTTTGGTTTTGCGTTGTTTTTTTGCAGAGAATCAAGAGAAGCTGTACTTGTATTTAATAATCTCGGTGACTGCTGGGATTCTTCTGTGTTTACTGGTGGTTATTATCAGATTGGTGTTGCAGAGACGAAGGTCTAGTTTGAACTCGTCCTGCTCCAAGGAAGTTGGTGGATTTAAAGGGTCAAGTACTGGAGAGACAACTATTCCTAATGGATTTTCAGCAGATGATATATCAGAAATTGATGCTGATATTGATTTGACGACGCCCCTGCCATTGCAAAATAATGGAAGACATGAGGTAGGTTTTAATATAAAATAGGATCAAAGAATAGTGGAATAAAGCAAATAATTATGAAAATAATTATGAAATTCTTCCAAGTTTTCATCTAAAAAATTCTAATCACATTTTTAATTAATTTAACACAATCCTTTTATTATAAATTCTAGCAGCAATCCTATAGCTCGTACACGCCCTCACCGAGTCCTTATGGTAACTTAGGACCATCAAATATTTCACACACGTCTTCCACACTTTTAATGCCGCCATCGTCGATAAGCAGTGGCACAGCATCCACTATAATGATGAGTGGTAACCCAAATAACATGCACAACATGAATAGTATGAACAGTATGATGATTCCTCTCCCAATTACGTCGATGGGAGCTAATTTTGGTAAGTGTTAGATTAGTCCCTGTGATCTTTCCTAGAAGGTTTTTTTAAGGTTGTATCCCACTTAGTTGTATGTTTTTTTTTATTTAAAAAAAAAAATTGAAAGACCTTTCTGAAATTCAAGTATTCTCTTCAAAAAACACAAAGTAGAGTCTTCAAAACCTCAAGTATCTTACCACAAAATCTTATCCACGTGGACCATAAAGCTTGTAAGGATATAATCTTCTTTATACTTTTATTAATCAAGATATACCGAGAATATCATAAAGTATATCAGAAATTGTTTGGAAAGTTAAGGAACATGCTCCAAGAAAATGTCTATTAATAAGTAAATCATTTTTGATAGGATTTCGGTAGATTCGTTGAATATTTAATTAGGTATGAAGAAATTTTCTGCAAAAATATTTCAAAGCATTGATGATTATTATCGTTAAATGCAGTTGTTGGAAAGCTTGAGTATAGATAATCTACAACTTGGACGTTTTTATTTGTTTTGGAGCTTATAATAGCGAAAATCCGAGAAAACTCTTCATTTTCTACGTTCTAAATTTAAACCCTGAAATGTAAAGAAAGCCCAAAAATTTGTTTTAGACATTTTTGAGTACTTTAGAAATTGGCACGTTTTTGTTTTCTTCTGAGTATTTTGAATATTTTCCCAATTTTCATAAACTCTGACGTATTTTTGTAATATAAGGTTTCCACCGCACAAAATAATTAAAATTATCCGTCAATAATCATCAATGAGACTTGCGGTTGAGGTTTTTCGGGAAGTTTGTAAACATTTTGGATTTTGTAAAATAATAATTTGTTGGTAATTAATACGTCAGTGAAAATGATTTAATTAAAATGAGCTCGTAAAACTGAGAATTTTGAAGGAAAAATTTGGATTCCGAAAAAATCAATTAATTGAATATTTAGTGAAAAACGTTGAACAGTAAATTTTTTTGTATTTACAGCAAACATCCAATCCATGGGGACACTTCCACGCCACCATCCAAATGTAAGCATGGGTGGCTTGAGTATAATCCCACCCCCAGTTTTTATGGGTGGTTCTGTCATTGGACACCACACGCTTCGTCGGCAGCACTCCAATGAAATCGATCATATTCCACGCAGCATAAGTAGAGGGGCAACTAATAATCAATATTACTATGGATGACAGTCAGCCATGTCGCCCAACACCTCACAACCCCTGCCTTTATACTCACCGGCGCCCATATCATCAATTGCCACCACTTCCATGTCTCAACGTCCAATGAGCATGGCAAGCCCTTCTAGTGAAATGGCGGGGAGTGTGTTGGGCGTCCATGCTGGCCCCGGAGCAGTCAGTGGTGGAGTAAACCGCACATACTGCTTCTAGAATCAATTTAACAATTTTATAGTAGTTTATAATGATAAGAAGTATGTTAGTGACGATAAAGATTTAGTGTATTTATAAACTTTCAAAGAATTGTGTTTACTTGGTTATGAATTGTTGGCTTCACTACTAAATTTTTTAAATTATGAACTAAGGAAATTTCCTTAGGATGACGATAAATAAATTCATTTTATAAACTATAAAATATGTTCATCATTAGAAAAACAGAAGTAGTGAGACCAATAATAAATTAAGTTTAATAGTGAAAAAAAATATTTAATGGACTGTTGAAAATTCTTGCAAACTATGAATTCTATTTTAATTATAGGAAAAGGACTGATTCAGGGTAAAAGAATTTAGAAAATAGAAAAGTGAAACTGAGAATGAAAAGTTTATTTTATTTTTATTTTACTGATAGTTATGCAACTTGTATAACATGAAATATAAATTGTGGAGTGTAGTACTTTTAATGAAGTACATGCAAACAGATTCGTTAAAATATTATTTATGCGATATTCAAGTCGAATTTATGAGAAATCCTGTAGGGAAACGTTGTACATATAATTAAGATATCTGATATATTTTGAAAGTGAACAGAATTATGTAAGTATCGATTGTTTTTGGAAGCGTTAAACATTTTAAAATATGAATTTTCTCTATGCAACCGAAATGCTTTTAAAAGCTCCCACAAATTTATGTTTATCGTTAAGACACGCGGAAAGTGGATGGAAAATCAATTTTTAGTGAAAGTCTTATTTTTCTTTGAATTAAAATTTTGATCTTTCAAATTCGGAGTAATGACATCTACAGGGTTTCTCACGTCATCTTTTTCATCTTTTTTTCATCTTTTTTGAAATGTTCATCTTTTTTCACCTTTTCTCCAAATTTCCCATCTTTTTCATCTTTTTTTTTTCAAATCTCCGCGAGAAACCCTGATCTAGAAAAAGAAATAAACTTCTTAGTAAATAGTTCCCAAGAAATCCAAACAATGTAAAATCTTCAAACAATTTTTCCACCTAATCTGTCACCCTCCAAAAAAGATCAATTCCCCAGTACCTCAATCATTTTTTTACCGTCACCACCAAATTCAGCTAATAAAAATTTGGCACGTTCCAAAGCGAAAAATATCCTTCTTAAACGAATTAAATGAAGATGAGAAGCATTTTCCTTTTTTAATTTAATAACAAGCAAAAAATTGCTTTGGCAGAGTTTGTACCGTAAAAGTTGGATAAAACTCGCAGGAAATAAAAAAGAGCGTCGTGAAAAAGTGAGAAGCGTGAAGGAAATGTAATTTGTAGGCTCTTGAGGAAAAGTGTCGCGATCCGCAATAAATTTAATTTTTTTGGTGCTAAATTGGCAAATATTGGCTGGAAAGTCTGAAACTGATGATATTGCTGAAAGTTGATGGAAAGGATTTACTGCGGCAAAATATATTATTGTCGGTGGAGTTCTATAAAAATCTTCAATATACAAATATGAAGCCATGAACAGAAGACACTCAAGGAGATTGACCCAAGATTTTTAATAATGTATTAAAAAACTAGAAATTAGTTAATTAAAAAAAAATTTGAATCGATTTTGATAAGATTGAGATTTAAAATCAAAGCTATCATACATTAGAAACAATCTTCCGAACACAAAAATCAGACAACGCATTCAACCACCAAAAATCTTCCAAATAAAACCACGCAATTCACTTTGAATTGAGATGAAAATCGAATTACAAAAATGTTATGTGATTTTTTTTTGTTATGTTTTTTCTCCTTTTGATTGATCATGAAAATCATGAAATATTCATGGCGTGAAGGCAAACCCAAAAATTTCTTAAAGCAAATCGAAAATCTTGATTACTAGAAAATTGGAAATTTCGCAAGTATCATGAAATCAGAGAATTTATTCAAGAGAATCTAAACATTAAAACCGAAAGCTGGCTTTTCTGTGATTTTTAGATTTCTGAGAATTTCTTATTTTCCAATTATCCTTGTTAAAAAACGAAAAATGTTTGTTGAACTTTGCTTTGTTATTTCGCTTTAATGAGCACATCAAATACTTTTTTTTTCTACGAACATTTTAATGAATTGTCTTTTGTTTGCTTACAGAACCTAAAATAAAATTGTATGCAAAAGTTCAAGTAACTGAAATCTCTGTACATAATTTGTGAAGGATTCACAAATATTGTAACAGAATTTCCATTTAATTGGATCTAAATCCGTTTTTGCTCTCCAATATTTTTTGCTGGTTCAACTTGAATATTCCACAAATTAAGGTTTTGAAGAGAATGAAGCTGAAGCTTGTATTTGAAACTTCTCTGTATTTCGACAACTTTTTCAACTCAATTCAAGTTTTCTATGAAAGCTGATGGAAACTTGCATTGTTACCTTAGTCATATTCTATTGAACTGATTTTGACTGATTTGGTGAAGGATAAATCCGTACTAAAATCGGTGCAAATTGGTAAATCACCAAATCGGTGATTTAGGTTGTTTTTTTGGGAAAATCATTTGCATATCCAAATCAGTACTAAATCAGTTGGAGAAAATTTCGAAAAATGAAAAATGTGGAAAAACTCAAATTTTCAAAAAAGAAAATTTTAGGATGAACTTTTTTTTTTTTGTGACGAACGGAATATCCCAAAAGAACAACCCAAGTGATTTGAGTGATTTTAGAACCGATTTTAGAACCGATTGGCTGAAAGTGAATATTTCAAAAGAACAACTCTCGCCAATTTTGCAGTGAAGTGAAACGTGAAAAGAATTCGAATCTTGTAAACACATGTATAACATCTTTCAAAACAAGTGGGATAAAAGTTGCAAAGCAAGTAATGATAGAAAAAGCAGTTTTACAGTTTTTTTACTCATTAGCCATATTCTTTTTGTCCTTCACTTCGGTGCTAAATTGGTTGAAATTGTTCTATTTAACATTCACTTTCAGCCAATCGGTTCTAAAATCAGTGCTAAAATCACTGAATATTTTTGGTCGTTCTATTTAACTATTCCGTTCATGACATGTTCATCGGTAAATTTCCTCTTAATTTGGTCTACATATAAAGGATATTTTAAATAAAATCAATTATTTGCTTATTTTTAGCGATCACCAAATGCCTTTAATTACGTTCTGGTATAGAATATATAGACTTTAGATAAAATCGCTGAAAATGTTTTAAATAAGCCGTAAAATTCAATATTTTTGTTTCGAGTTGCATTATTGGGCCTCCTTTCACTTTAGTCTTGAACATGTTGACAGAAATAGTTTTTCCCCAGATGGCGTATGCTCTGTGGCGAAAATATTTTAAAATTTGTTTTGTTTACAAACAAAATAATTACATTTTGAGGATTAATAAGTTGTGTCATTGAGTTCCTTGCTAAAAATAAGTGCACCAGCAGATAATAACAAGTGGCAGACAAAAATTTTCAAATTATCTCAAAGATTCGAAGAGAATTCTTGATATCACTTAAATATTTGTGTTTGCCACCTCATTTTGGCTGCTAGTATACTTATTTGTTACTAGGGACTCAATGACACAGCTTAATGATCCTCAAAATCTAATTATTTATTTGTAAACAAAACAAATTTGAATATTTTTGGCGCAATTCATTGTAAATACTGATCCCTGCCTCATACTGATCCCTGTATGCTCAAAAAGTATGATTAAGGCCGATTTTGATTCATTCTCAGATTATTTTTGGTTTTTCGGCGTTATTAGATATGGAAATGCATTGCCTACTGTTTAGAATGCATAACTATATTGGTTTCAATCAATTAAAATTAATTTTAACTTCGGAATAGGTGAAAATCTGTTTCCGATTAATCGATTTCGGAAATCTATGTTGTCGCTTTCTTAGCAGTTTTCGTGGGGTTGGCCAACTGATTTAGTACTGATTTAGAACAGATCGGAATATTCAAGTGATTTGACAAATAGAACGACCCAAATCACTGATTTGGTGATGCACCGATTGGCACCGATTTTAGAACTGAATATTCATGTAAAAAGAATATGGCTATTATTTCCTTCAAATGTAAGACGTTCAGACAAAAAAATATATTTCTTTTGAATCGCTTTAACAAAGAAACGTAAAAAATCGAGTATGAAAATTAAATTGGGGAAAAATTGCAAACTTACGTGCTTTCAATGCTCTCAATTTACCCATAACATCTCTGACTTTTTCCTAGAAATTTGAAATTTCGTGCAGGTAGTTTTTCCGTTCTTCCTGTTTCCAGTTTTTTCCACATTTTTCTCAGTTTCTAGCTAGAAAAGAATTTATGCCGCAAGATTACTTACAAGAATTTGATGACGAGGAATTTTTCTTGTAGGGTAATAAGGATCGAAGGAAATGTGGATATTGTGGAAATTGAGGATATTGTAGAAATGTTAAATAATGTGAAAATGCGGGCAACTTATAAGAAATGAGAGCAGTTCCATGCATTAGCCATAAATCAAAAAATTTACCAGAGTTTGCTCCAATTTTGGGAACGATTTTAATTTATTACTTTGTTGGCGATTTTCATTATAAATATTGATTCAGATTTTGTGGTGTTTTTCAAGCTTTTGGTCAAGGATGTGTTCGGCTTAGAAAAAAGTACTTTTTACCGGAAATGTCATCAATCTTATGTAAAAGTAAAATCGTAAAATATTTCATTAAATTTACCGAAATCAATACAAAAAATTTATCTAAGAAAATCAGAAAATGCTGCAAGGTTTCTCTATTTTTTTGATTATTCAATAAAATGGAATTATTGAGCTTTTAAGCTTTTAAATGCACTTTGAGGATTAAAGTAAATTTACCGAAAACTTAATTGAATCAAAATTATTATTGAAATGATTTGAAATTGAATCGTTCAATGTAATATTGCTTTTAAATAATCAAATAAATAATTTTGTTAATTGATTAATTTTGCAGGTGATCTGCAAACACTTTGGAAATCCCATTAACAGATTTAAATTAATTTCAACTCAACTAACCAGATATAAAATATATTGAAAATATTGGTCAAATATTTCATTTTTATTCATTTTTATTGTAAATCGATCAAGAATTTATAAATTCGTGTAATTGAAGTACTCCGTTCATAAATCCGATAATAAATCATAATAATTTCGATTATTGCCAATTTTCCAAAGTGTCGTTCTTTTGAGTGGCTTGTAATATTTTTTTGTCACTTTTGGCATTTTCCGTATTTATAATGCATTTTCAATGAATGTTTCCAATTGAATACTAATTAATATTGCACATGTTGAATAATTGAAAAACTCGTACAAAAATTGTTTTTAAAATGCATGAACATTTTGTTGATTCACAGGAAAACCCAATTAATTTTAAAACAAACCTGGGTACTATAATCTCCTATATTTGTCCTGTTTCCAATTTTTATGCCTTTAAATAAATTTTATATAATTTAAATACTTTTTAACGAATGAAATATTTCCAGCGCTCGCACTTATTATTAACGTATGAGTTATCATCGCTGAAGCTTTTTTCCCTAGCAAAAAGTTCTTTTTACAGTTTATGTCAAAGTTATTGTCAAAGTACTCGTTAAACTTGGTAAAACGTACTTAAAATTTTTTGAATCTTTGAAATTGCCGTGAGAAAAAACGGGAACTCATATTTTATAATAATTTTCAAGAAAACTTTAAATTCATATAATTTGTAGATGTGTGCCTAAAAAGTTTCTTAGAATAAAATGAATATAAATTCTCATAAGAAAATGCAGTCTCAAACAAAATAGATCAAAAAATGCGCTGTTGATAAATTACCGATGAAATATCTCTCGATCAAAACTCGTGTAGGCAATAAAAAATAAAACATTCAGAAATTTTTTCAATATATCAGAATTTATGAATGTTAAATAAAGTTTCATTCGGGAAATCTATACGACAATTCAGCCAGAGGGAGACCAATTAAAATCGATTTAATTAAATTACTGCGATACATCAAAATACGACGTTCGATTGTTGTATGTTTCGTTGAGTGTTCAATTAAAACGACACAGACTTTCCAGTTGAATTGGACTCTTACAGCAATACAAACAAATTTAATAAAATATCAAAATATCAGCCAATTAGCAGCAACAAATTGAACTAATTGAGTTATTTCACAACCAAATCAAAACAATTAAAACATATAAAACATGAGTTTTTGATGATCGATTTGATTTTTCCCACATCTTTGAAAGTTTGGACTGATTAATTTATGTTTTTGGGTTAAATTTCAGGATTTTCAATTTTTTGGATATATCCCAAAGAACAGTAAAATGTACTCGAAGTGGATTTGTTCGTTTTTTATTAATCCAGTTAATCCAGGATTCAACATTTAATTCGAACTCTGCAGCAGACAAAATTCATTTTAATGTTTGAAAACATTATACTTTAGAACCTCCACTACAAGCTACAATGCAATAATCGAAAAAATATTTAACATTATTTAACAAATTTTTATATTTTCTACCGGTTTTTTACATGTTTTAATGAAAATATTTGTGGTGAATTCATTTCAAACATTTCACAGTAAACATTGTGAAAAAATGCAAAAAATGTATTTTGATGGCTTCGGGGAATGCGTTGGAAAGTATTTTAATTTTGGGTAAAAAATGGTTTTTTAATTTAAGGTTCTTTAATCAGGAGTTACAGTTACAATAATGATCATATTTTTAATTTTTACATTGTAACATTTATCTTGGACTTTAAGAATTTTTTTTGAGATCTTTTAGTTATTTGATTTTCAAGACATTTAATTTAATACTTCATTTTTCTTTGATGTCAATAAAACAAACAAACAAAAAAATAATGTAAACTTTGAATTCCTGAAAAAGCCTTGGAGTCGCAAAAAGAGATAACCCGGAAATTAAGGTCCCAGTTCTTAAACATACAACAAAAAGATTAATTTAATTTATTTCCTTCTTTATGCCAGCTGCAGAGTTTCAGCATCTTTTCAATATATTTTCCAGCCAAGTCCCAATCCACAATCCGAATGAAGCTTTTCTTGTAAATTTACAATACATTTGAAAAACATGGAATCATTGGTGATACATGAAAAACATTAAAATACAAGAAAAACAAGAAGAAACATAAAAACATGAAAAGCATACAAAAAATAACAAAACAAATATTATTATCCTACAAACTCATATTTGATAAAATTTGATGAAACTCCAGAAAACACCGAGAAACTCCTTAAAACTCTGTTAAGTCTAAACCGGATTCCAGCAACTCGAAGCACTTGGTAAAAAAGATCCTCAAAGTAAAAGTTTGAAGGCGAAGAGAAACATATTTTTTGGGGAAAATTTTAATTATAATTAGATAATGTTATTTTAGAATTAGAAGGAAGGAATAACCACGCACTGAATGATGTACATAAATGTTCTGTAAATATTCATGAAAATATGTAAAATTGTAAAATAAATTTTGTGTATGGCAAAAGTTTACGCCACCCCAAAAGTAAAGATGGGAGTTTATAGGTAGAAATTTTTGGAAACGAAAAGCTTTATGCAGGGCTTGGCACGGTTTTATTGTAAAAACTCGATTATTTGAATTAAAGAGTTTTATTTTTTATGTAAAACTTTTCATTGAAATCAAAACATGCAATTTAAAAAATTTTAAATTTCTAAACCAAACAGAGCCGTTCTGATTCCTGCAGAAATCGAAACTTTTGACTCAATTATTTAAACATTTTCAAACTTTCATCAAATCAATTAAACCAATTAGTTGCTATTCCATTTCCATGGAAATCTTTTCCGGATACTAAATTTATTTTCCTACTGTTGATCTTGTAGTTCTTCACTTAATTTTATGATTTTAAAAAATTTCGAAAACTTTCCCAGTTATGAAAGTACTTAAGTATAATAAAGAAAATTTCATGAATTTGATTAAGTTTGTAATATAAATAGTAAAGTTTAAAGTTGTAAGAAATTATAAATATAATTATGAAGAAATTGGAGAAATTATAATAATCGACGATCAAAGAAAAATCTTTAATAAAACCTTGTTTTGATACTAAATCATGTTTTGACAAATTAAAAACTAATCGTTTTTCTAGAGAATATTGTCACTTGAGTTTGATCAAGTGTGCTACCAACCTTCTTCCCTGCTACTAGACGTTAACAAACTTTGACACAAACCCCAAAAAATATGCAAATAACCACTAAAAATTCCAATATGATCCTCCATTTTCCTCCATTATCCATCCTTTACCCCAGATTACGACCACTTACATCACTTACATGGCAGAGCAGCACCCACAGGGAGAAAGGACTCTTTAAATCTAATTTAACTGAGTTTAACAGTATTTTCATTACATTGCGTCATTGTGCTTGGGTATCCTATATATAGCTACCTATTTGTAGGCTATTGTTAGCTTTATCGTTCCCCAAAGAATCCGTAAAACAGCATGCAACTTACCCACCGACAGTATAAAGTATAAAATCATGAGAAGAACAACAAATAATCTGTATAAAACCGTTCTTGTTTAGCAGCTGAGAATTTTGGGGAAGGTAAATATTGAGTGAACAAAATAAACTTTAAGAGTGAGTACCTGGAGGGGAGGCTGATGCAATGGATTTAGTTGCCAATGTTAACAATTTCACAACTTTTTCTTAGCCCTCAAATAGAAATCAAATATAAAACTATCAGTGATAACAGAAATCCAATCAAGTATCCATAAAAGGCAAATAAGTTTTACCCCTGCAATTTTTATAAAGCCCCAACAAAAAATTAAATAAACCTGACAGAGATAAATTAAACTTGTAACCAAGTAACGACATCATTCCTTTCTGAGTGGCAATTTTTAATGGAGCTTACAAAGCCTTTAAAGCACTTGAAAATTTATTTTTAAATCTTGCCATATAGTTGATATACTTGGCAGGACGTGGTTTCACTCTTTTTCACCCCTTTGTGTTGCCGGAAGGGAACAAAAAATTCCATCATCACCATCAATAACTGAATAACAACGGCATCAGAGAGAGTGTGGCAAAGAGGTAAACAAATCTTTTTCAATTTATCGATCTGCTCTTTAAAAAGGATGAAAAATGGTTTTAAATTAATTTTGCTAAAGGAGAGAGAAGCTTTTTTGCTGCAGTCACTTTACTATGTGATCTGACTTAATGTAGGTCGCATTTATAGCTGCTATCGTTACTCGATGATGAAGTGAAAAAGGACAGGGGTAGAGAAGATATTTGCTTTCTATTTTATTTTCGATTTTTCAACTCACCTTTATCTAAATAATGTTTTCCCTTTGATAAAGTTCCAACTATTTTCACCCCTGTAAATCATTTGAAACAAGAAGGAACTTCAGCTGGTAATTTAAAAAATAGTTAAATTCATTTATCTTTTTATTGTTATCACTTTACTCAACATGTACAAGTTTACACGGTAATCTTCATCTTATCTTGCAAGTTCTGGAAAGATAATAGACCATCCACAAACTTCTGGAAGTCTTGTTGTGAGGTAATTCGACGGTTTGCGTTCATCTCATCGATAGCTCCTTGTAACAACTGCTGGAATTGTTGGGTAATGAGTGTTGTGATTGTGGTTTCGAATACTCTAGTCATTGTGTTGATAACGATATTTCCAAGCCAATCGATTAAGATGTTACCACGGAGTATGATTGTAAGATTTCTGTATATTTAAATAGAAGTTTGATTTAATTTGAATTTGCGTTTCACAAAAAAAAAAGATCTATTAATAATTACCCGAAGGAGACAAGGCGGAAGTCTTGCATGTAAATTGTGAAATCATTCAAGTCAAAGATGAAATCTGCAGCAAGAGTGAAGGCAGTAGTAGTTCCTTCAAGCCATCCATTTGGTCCGAGACCCATAATTGCAGCAGAGTAGTCGTAACGGAACTAAATCAAATTTGTGAGTACACTAATTAGTTTTCAGGTCATAAAGCTGGCGTGTTTCACATATTTAATTAAAATAAGAAAAACTTGTATGAATTATGTGACGAACCCTAACAACTGCAATGAAAGCTCCACAAAAGCTCAAAAACCTCAAGAATTCTAAACATTTTTTCTAAGAATGGCTTTCTTGCAAAAATCCATAATTTTCTATCCCAACAGCTCAAAAAATCTTTAAATTTGCATAATTCATGCTCTACACAAAATGAATGCTTTAATGCTGGCATACATGCGAATAAATCTTGCCAGATTTTTTCTTCATCTGCTGTGCTGTAATAAAAATCAGATAACTCGGCAGCATTCATGGAATATTTGCCAGCGGCATTTATATTAAATTCGATGATAAATATTCATAAAAATAGGCAAAATGAGCTGCCAATAAATCATTAACTTTAACACAATGATAAAACAATTTCGATAACAGGCTACAGAAGACTTTTTGTACCCGCTGAAAAATTACTGTGAATTTGTTGTAAAATACTAAAATGCGGCGCTTGAGTTTTAAATTATGTGCTTTAAAGAGTTTTTGGGGGAAATTATCGTTTTAATGCTCTTTTATAGCTTTCACACAGAATTATCAGTTTTTAAAGCTTTTTATGGTTATCCCGTTATCCAGTCTTTACACATGGAGTAATGTTGTACGTTAATATCATCAGCTAGTATGGTAGTCAATGAATTATACTCATTTGTCTTGATTTAAAGAGTGATTTTCTTTTTTTGGTGCATCCATTCTTATTTTCTTTAAATATGTCCCAAAATGTCTCAATTTGTCTACCAAAGGTAATGCCTTTGTCGTTCACCAAAATTTCAAAATTTATCACGTAAAACAACAACAATTTTTCTTTAACCATGCATGGGCATCTTTGCCTATTTTGGTTAAATTTTCCATTATTCGTTTCTATTCACTTCACGAGTCAAACGTCACAATAACCATACAACAAAATTACTCACAGCTAAGTTTCTCAAGGACACGGCAGCAGCGATTCTCAAGAACTGCAAGTTGCGATCGTAGGACATGACAGCGGGTCCAAAACGTTCAGTTGACATGAAACTGATTGATAATTATTTATTGATCAGATCATTTTCCATGGATAAAAATATGCAAAACCTTACCGGGTCAATTCTCCTCTGGTCAAGTGGAGGTCACCAGTATAGGTGATCAACAAAACACGCTAAAATATGAATAACTGTTTTAGTGGAAAAATTATCTCATCAGTTTTTTTGATCTTACGTGTTCGATACGCTCTGTAACATCTGGTAAAGGTTGTGGAATGAATCCTGACCTAAAAAGGAAAAAAAAATCTTATAGAAAAAACTCTTATGTTATATAAGCTAATCTGACCTTTGAATCCAAGGTCCAAACTGAATCATGATGAGATCAAAGTACGCATTCATGTTGGCTGAGATGACCTGGTATTTCTCAATTTCATTATTATGTTCTAAATCACCAATCACTTTCAATGCATTAGCATCAAAATTCTCGTGAATAGCAGAAGAAACTGCCAGCAAGGCACTCAAAACCACTAAAAATAACTTCATTGTAGGAAACACAGATTGTTACTGGTTTGAAAAATATTTCTAAGTGAAGTTTTTGGTGTTTTTTGGTAATTTTTAGCAGGTGTTTGTTTATCTATTTTGGCGATAAATCTTGGTATCAGTTGGCTTTTTGATATTTATTTGTTTCATCGTTTTCAGACATCTGGACATAGTTGAATATATATAAAAAAGCAATTTGAGCTCGTTATCAATTTAAAACGTGCTGATCATAATTCAATAAAACTTTACATAAACAATTTCGATATTTATTTTTATTTCACATCATTCTAACTGATAATTTAAAAAAACTAAAATATCGTTGCGTTGAAATAATAATAAATATTCTATGAAATTGAGTCAATGATCGAAATCTTTCATCATTCTTAAATATAACTTTACTGAGCAGGATATATAAGAAAAAAAGGAAAACAGAATACATTCATAATCTATTGAATCATCTTCTTTGAAACCATAAGAAAAAGCACAAAAAGCACAAAAAACACAAAAAGCTTCTCATAGAAATCATAAATTCTCGTAAGCCATAAAATCACCAATAAAATGAATAAAATGTTTACAAAAAACCTTCCAAGATTCTAAAAAACAACACATAAAATTTTACTCAACGCTGAAGTCATAAAATTCTTCATTCACTTTTTAGATTTTATTGCAAAGAAATTCATAGAAATTAGTATTTTTGTCTCCTTGAGTTCAAGAGTGCTAGACTTTTCATCATGATAACAATATCGAATATCGCACAATTGACACGACAAAAGAATGTTATATATTTATAGAAAAGTCTCTATTTTATTATCAGTGAGTCAAAAAGAATCATTGATTAATACACCGGAGTAAAATTATTTGTTAAAACATTGAAATGGATACATTTTTGAATCGTAAGCAGTTTCTTTAAAAGACAAATTGAGTCTAACCTCAAATTTTGACATATTTCCCAGAAGATTAATTTCTAGATACCACATTTTATTATTATTTTAATTTTCCAAATCATTAAACAAAAATTTGCTTTAACGTTAAAAATCAGGTTTTGCTTGTCCGCAAAAATCAATCAGAGTCTTTCAATATATATCTAGCTATTGTATTTTTTAACATTCAAATATTTTAAGAATCACCCGAAGATGTCAATATTTAACAAAAAATCTTCAAAATGTCCAAACAATATTTATAAATCCAAAATCGATACTATTTGGAGAATCGTTCATCTTTATAGCTCCTTATATATCCTGATCATCCCGAAATTCTGTGGTTCTAAGAAATCTTGAGAAAGAAACAACAAAAGAATAAAAGATACATTTCCCAAGCAAAAGCGGAAGAATTCAGGGAAAATCTTTTGTGTTTTTTTTGCTAAAATCAATATTGAGTTTCCTGATTATAAAAAATAAATAAATAGGAATTGACAGTTTTAATGGAAAGCTCCTTGAATAAATTTTGTCTGTTTTTGTATGTTTTATGTGTTTACCCAGTGTTCCGGGAATTTTCGTATTTTGTATAATTTGTTGTTTTGAATAGAAAATATTTCGGAGAAACTAGGATTATATTTTCTCAGAGTTTCTGTTTCTGCTTTAAACAAATATCTGGTTCTCATGAGATATATTCTGAATTCTTCATATACTTCTGAGCATTTAATTAAACTTCTAATCGCATTGACAAACCATAAATCAATATAAATTTATTTATATCGGGACGTCGATTTAATTTATTTCGCAATATATGAAATTTGAGAAATATAATAATAGAGGGAGGCTAGCGGCTGAGATCTTATTCTCTAGTTAGTCTAGACAAGTATCAAAGTTCAATATTAACAAATATTTCTAAAAATACATCAAAGAACATCAAAAATTACCCGTCGATTCCTTAGGGTAAAATAGACCGGAAAAGCTCTTTGAATACCCTTCACCTCGAGTTTTGTATTAAATATTTGAAATCAAATTAATTTAAAAAAAAAAGCTAGTATCCGCAAAAAACTCTAAAACATCAAAAATGCCGCAACAAAAACCCTTAAAAATACCTGCATAACCATAAAGTTATATTAAAAATAATTATTTCTGGTTATGCCAGCTTTTCAGCTTAGAATTTTTAATTAAAACTGCAATTTTGTATTCTGCTGGCAGCAAACTAAAGTTCCAAACAAGTTTTTAACTGGACCTGTACCAATTAAAGTGGGAATTTTTATTTTATTATAGTTTTTCACACTTTTGTTTTGTAAACTTAATTTCATCATACAAGTACTTTTCCTAGACCCTGAAAAAAACATGTTATGCTAAATATTGATTCAAACATGAATCAAAAATAATACATTGGCTACACCTGAACAACACATACAATTTTCCGCTTAATGATTCTGATGTCGGTTCTCAGCATTAATTAATGTCCATAAGTCTGCACCATAATTTAATCCTCCGAAGTCCGTAATTTGAATATGAAAATACTTAATTCTCTTCGTTAACTTAATTTACTAATACAAAACATTTTGGTTTGCATAAAATCATTTAATGGAAATCTGAAAATCCCCAAGTTCCGGGAAATTCGTGAAATCCGGAAAATAAGGAAAATGAATAAAACAACCGAAAAATAAATGCCAAAATTACCCGAGTAATTACGAACAGTCGCAAAAAATATAATCAAAACACCTGTTTTACAACTTTAAAATTAATTATGAGTAAACCTGGAGATTAGATAGCATTTTTGTGATTATTATTCTACAAAAGTTTCCAGGTGAAGGTGATAGCAACCGATATTTCTTTATCTTAACTCCAGCTGGAAGGAAAACGCCAAATGCCAAATATCAGACGATAACAGCAATCAAATCAATTCTTATCGGTTAAATATTTTTTGCTTTAGAAATTCATGAATGTCTGGATGTTTAGCGAACCAATAAAAACACCTGTTCTATGTCAAGTGTTCCCAAAAAATTAATTCAAGTCGCAAAACAACAAAAAATGTTTGTGCTTTAATTCGCAATTCTTTTAAATTAGATTTTTTTTGTGGATGCGGTTATGTTTTTTTGTCATTTTGGCCGTTTGAAATTTTGAAGATTTTTATTTTTATATTTTTTTCAGCGTTTTGTCACTCAGTTTTTATAAAATAGACTTCTAAAATATTGATAACCAATAAGCTTCCTAATCCATTGCAATCCCTCTTCAACTTCCAACAATTTTATCAGAGTTCAAAAGGCGTGTGCCTCCGGTCTATTTGGTATTAACTGAAGGTGAAACTCTTACAGTTTTTTATCTGGAACGACTTTTCAATTCATGCATTCATGCAAATTTTGGTCCCCCGGCATGCTGATACAAAAGATCCTTTTAAATGATTCCAAAGGCCAGAACACACAATGACAGAGAAAAGTAAAAAAAATTATCATACATTTATTTGGTACAGCATATTTGCTATTGTATCTATCTGTCTGTTTGTGCTTTTAATAAATTTTTCTTTTCTGTTATTTTCGACATAATCATAAAAATAATAATAAGAAAAACTTCGAGAAAGAGATGAAGAATAAAAGAAAAATTGTTCAGTATTTTTTCTTTATGTAAATTCTGGAAGTGATGTTCTTTGGCGTCCAGGAGCTTTCTTTTCAATTTTTTTCACTTTTCTTTGACTTATGGGAATGAAATATGCAAGCAGCGTATGTTTTTGCATCAAGACGAAAAATGACCAATATATTTCAATTTTTAATGGAACGAATGCATTTTGAATGGAATTCTTTAAAATTTTATTCTTTTTCTTGAGATTTTATATTAGTATAATTTTTTTGAACATAAACATAATAAAATTATACAGGGTAATAAAAAATTTTGTATGAATATATTGAAAAACTCAATGAAAAAGCATCACTCAAATATTGAAACCACATAAGTAATTAACCTGCTCGAACTTCTTAATGAACAAAATCGTTAAATCAAATTCTCCAAGGTAAGATTTGAAAAGTAGTTTCTATGCAAACAAATCATTAAATCTCAAAGGCATTCCCAAAAGCTTCTCACATTTTGCCAGAGACTTCCAATTTCCATACACTCGAAGAACTTATCACATGAACTTTATAACACTCAAGTCACAAAGGAGAGAGACTTCCTAATTCTACCATATAAACATTTATGTGATTTTCTAATGAATATTTTCACCAAAACTTCAGCAATATCATTTATTTGCACGAAAATTCATGAGCTTGTGGATGTTAAATGCTATTCTATGAGTTCTACAAATCTTTTGATTAAAGTGTAAGCGCAAGGAAGAACAAGGAGCACTAGAACGTATGACAACTTGGTGAAAATGAGTAATTATCATTAGCTTAATGAAATATATGTATGAACGAACATAACCGTCACAGTTACAAATTTCATGTACCTTTTTATTCATTTTATGGAATGTTCTCTATTTCTGTGAATATTTGTTCAGAGTTGATTTGAGACTATGCTACTGAAATGAATTATGATGTGAAACCGTCTATTTGTCAAGACATTTATAAAAAAGGTAAAAATAAAAAAAAGCTCTTTGAAAAGAGGGTGGAACTTCAAAAACCCCATCTAAAATATAGATCTCCAGATTATGAATATAAATTGCGATTTTTCCTGCCATTTCACTCGCATTTTACGATCATTTGTCTTTATGTGTGCATGCACAAATAAACATAAACAACCTATTAAACATAGACACAAACGTATGAGTTGTTAAGAGCATAAACAAGTAACTATAATCACCATGCAAAGGCTCTAATTCCTTCCTTTTACATACATAAATATAAACATTTAATGAAAATTAAGACAGTTTTGGTAATTAGTAATTAATTAGTATTAAAGCAAAAAAAGATCTTAGGAATGCTTGCAGTAGTTCATGTAAGTAATTATGAGTAATTGAATAATTAACGCTAATTACCTAGTTATAAGTTAATAGATGAAAGTCACGTTGGAATATAAAATTCACCTAAACTTCAACAAAAAGGAGAAAAGAAGTAAAGCAATCGCAATTCATTGAAAATTGTAACATAATGTACTGAGGTCTTTAACCTTTAACGATTTAAAAAAGCAAAATTCCACACATAAGCAATACTCAATTGCAATTAAATTTTAAATTTTGAAAATGTTTGAAGATTTTGCAGTACTGAAAAAACAAGCACTCTAAATGCCTACGCAAATTGTCTCAAAAATCCTAATGCTACTTGTAGGACATCTTCCCCAGATATCTATCTCCAAATTTTATTGCTTTTATGCATGAGTAAGTCAGACAATTCTAAAACATTCAAGAACATTCAAAACATTTCCAATAAAAGCATTATGAGGCATTTTGAAGCTTTGTCGAATAAATTTAATTTCATGTCGTTGTTTTATTTGCGCGCTCCACATTTAAATGGAAAAGAAACGATAACAAAGATAAGATCAAGATGCTAAAAAATAAGAAAATAAAAAAGGAATTTAAGGACATTCAAGCAATACTAAAGCACATAAAATTACATTAAAACACATTAAAAGGGTCATAAAAGATCGAAAAGATGATTTTAAAGTGTATCAATAAAATCAGATAAGACAGGGATCAGTAAGTCGACCTTCATCCCAAGAAAATCGACCACTTGACCAGCCAAGCCCATGGGAAATTTACTGCAAGACTTTTATACTTTTTTATTTTTTGTAATTTTAATGCTTTTTATTAGGCCAGAAAATCTTTTATCATTTTGTTCAGCTCGGGACTTAAAGACCAAACGACTGCTTTTAGTGCTATACAAACAAAAGCGATAAACTTTTAATCCATCCTTGTATTAGCTGAAATTCTGGCTTTATTGAAACACCGATAAAAGAGATCCATGACAGTCTTTAATTCTCTGTAGAGTGTTTTATTGGGTGGTTTTGTTCTACAACTTGGCATTACTCCAAGATTCCCACTTTAAACTTTATAATTTGATGATAAGTGGGAATTGAGATAACAGCTTGAATATTCCAGTGAAATACTGTCCCGCATAAATAATCCCAATCCCAAAGTTAATATCCCACAATAAAAGCTTAAGAGCTTAAAAAGCTCAATGTTTTCAAAAATTCACTCAAAATGGATAAAGTTGGGATAAAAATTAAAAACTCCGCCCAATATTCAAAAACACAAATCCTAGTCCTTTGAAGAAGCGAGGAAAGGTTATTAAAACATTAAAGGGATTAATTTGGTTGTAATTTCATAGAATTATGTACGCTATAAACTGTGTGGAAATTGACAAAGGAAGCGACAGGCTCGAGCAAAACCCATAAAAACTCATAAAGCTGCTATTTAATTTGCCCAGCGACAAGCTCTTCGCCACACTGGCTCACACTTTTTCAGTTATCCAGCTTTTCCAGAGATTTTCAAGAAAAAAAAATTAAGATTGCTCTGCAAGTACGTGATTAAGATTTATCTGTTTACTAGTGTATTACCCGGGAAAAATCCCAGGATTTGGTGAATGTGGTATCAAATTGGTTAAAATTCTCAAAAGTGGTTTCAAAAAAAAGTCATGGCAAAAAATAGGGCTGGACCAACCCGTGACACAATATTAAACTCAACTTATCATCCCAAACAATTCAAATAAAGACACATAAGCCCCTTTTCTAGTTCTGGAAGTAACAAAAGGTAGTGGCACCAAGATAGAAGTGACAGTACCTGCAAAATAATGACTTTTTTTAATAGTTGGTTTTCTGAATGAATCGTGAGATTTTAAGTCTCTTCAACAAAAAAATCGTCCAAAGCCACCAGGTCATGCCACCAGCTGCTGGTGAGTTCATCTCGTGAGTTCACCTCATTCATCTAGATCAACCCGTCATTCTGACCATTTTTTTCTTTCAAACCAAAACTTTATCTCTAACCAAAATCTCAGTAAATAGTAAAAAGAAAGGTAAAATATTTTGTCATCCTGGCTGGTGACCAGGAGGGATGTGGTCCAATAACTATTGAAAGCAAATTCTTTGGATGAACCTTTTAAGACTTTCTTAAGGATTTCGAAAAAGCTCAGTGTAGTGGACTGAAGGTCAAGAAAGGTTACACACGCTTACGAGACAAACCGGCAAACTTTATATTATCTCGAATAGTTCCACTCGCGCACTTAATGCGTTTGAGGTCTAAAGTTTACAAAGGAATATTACGGTCAAAGTTATAAAATCTTTAATTAATA
The DNA here is from genome assembly GCA_038502155.1 of Parochlus steinenii. Taxonomy (NCBI): domain Eukaryota; kingdom Metazoa; phylum Arthropoda; class Insecta; order Diptera; family Chironomidae; genus Parochlus; species Parochlus steinenii. The sequence continues at coordinate 4,493,718 of JAXCIN010000052.1, read as the reverse complement.
GTGTTTTAAAGATGATGAGTAAAGATCGATATTGTAGCATGTCAAAAGATAAGTAAAAGCACTTATTTTATGTGCATTTGGAGACAAAGAACTAAGAACCTGCATAGTTCAAGACAAAGGAATATTAGGCGTTAGAGTTATGGAATCATAAAACTATGGTATGGACCAGCGATTAATAATGATCGATATTATAGCACAATAAAAGATAAGCAAGCACTATTTTAATGTGCAAATTGTGCACCTGCTAAGTTCGACACAAAGGAATACGCAGCAAACGTTATAGGATCGTAAAATTAATAGTGTGGACCATAAAGATTTATACGCACTATTAAATTATAGCGAAACCGATAACAGTTCCGCTCACGCATTTGAGGACAAAGAAACATTAAACTATAAGACAAAGGAATCTTCACAGCAGAATTATAAAAGCATGAAGCGAGTCAAAAGATATTAAAAGATATGACAGCTTAGGTCAAGCTTTTTAAAGCACTGGCGCGTTTAGACGCGACCAGATCATATAAAAGGCAGAACTGTCTTATTTAAAATCAGTTATCATTGACAACCCGGAGAGTGAACCCAGAAGAACTAAGAGACAGCAATGGGCGGTTAAGTGGAGAGAAACCCACAGCCGCCCAGACAAGAAGTACGTTATCTGAATTAGTGGTTGATCACAATTAGAAAAGGTTAGGAAAGGATTTTATGAACAATAGGCGAAGGCAGATAAACCTATAATTGTGTGAAATAAAGAGTGAATAGAACAATTGTTTATTATTATTAAGTGTTAAACGTTAATTAAAACCCTTATGGAAAGAGCCCTACATCATTAAACAGAACTTGCTTATTATATTATAGTATATAGTATGGTCTTTATTGGTGTTTCAAGGTTTCACAGCATCACTTAAAACAATGCGAGCAACACGTACCATCACAATTAATACTTTGGCTGAAAGAAGTACAATTTATTGACCATTGCTCAGTGGGATTTTTAAAGAACTAGCAGAGGGTGGAACGTTATCTGAATTAGTGGTTGATAAAATTTTATGAACAATGGTAAGAGTAAATTCTGGAACATTTTGGTGCATTTTGGTGCTACCTTAAAAATTTAAATTCACATAAAAGCTTTAAATAATCAAGCCGAAGACAAGACCTGCAAATGGTCTATTAAAAATTCCTTGATGACAGATATAATAACCACAACAAAGTTATAACAATGACACCCTCTCCATTAACTACAAAACACTCAGAATTATTTTCACAATTCAAAACCATCAACAAATCCTCATAATATTCTCATGGAACGAATTTCTCATATATTTCCAAGACCCCGAAGTACTGAAAAGTACCAGCATGAGAAATTTTTGATTTAAAAATATTACTCTGCAGTTATAGTTTTATATACACAATTTCATTTAAGCACTCAATTCAATGTTCTTCTCGATTTTTCGAACATTTAAAAACATTTTTATTCATTTTCAAACTAAATCCCTAGAAAAAGTTCTCAACATTTTTACTTCAACCACTTTCTCAAAGCCACATAAAACACGGCAAATTTGGAAAATTTGTGATGCAGGGTGTAAATGGTAATGCAATAAAACCAATTCCGGAGGTAAATAATTGCATTTAGTTAGGTAGAAAGTCAATAACTTTTACTTATCTCCGCATAGTCATCGATTATCTTGATCAACTACTTTTTGCCGCTTACCGTGAGGGTCATTTATAGAGGTAACAAGCAGGGGTGACTAGGGGTGAGAGTTGTAGAGTGTACGGGGATGCAGAAGGTTAATAGTTGTGCGGCGACCCAATGGCTTAGTTTTTTTTTCACTGGTGTAAAATATATTTTAAACATATTTTTGCTTATCAAAATTTTTGATTTTTCCCTTTAGTTTGATATTATTTGGATTTTAAACAGTGTTTTTATATCTTTTTCATTTTTTGTATATATTTTAATGGAACTTCCCCCCTAGTGTGTTGATTTAAGCAAATCACATGTTTGAATGTTTCAACTGTTTGAATGAATGCCGGCGGTGTAGATGGTGGTATGTAAAAATTGTATCCAATTATGCAAAACTACCCAAACTACCCTAATCACACTTTTGGATGTGAGGATATGATAACCTCTGCAACCAACTGAAGAACTATTGGAGCGGAAAACTGAGAAAAACTGGGAAACCTGGTAGAAGTTTTGATGATAATTTTGTGAATTCAGTTACTTGTTCACAATTCTATTTGTGAGATGCTTTTGGGAGTTGTAGAGGTAATTTTTGGGCTACAAATAGAATAATGTGTAAATATGCCATGTTTTTGGGCAATTTTTGGGCTTTTAAATATTTTATTGAATTTGTTTTGGTTCTAGTGCTTACGAATGTGTTCAAATTTGTATAACTTTTCAGCTTTCATGTGATTTTGGAAGGAGTTGTGATATTAAGGTCACTTTAAGGCGTGATCTTGGATGAATGAATTTAGAAACATTTGAAAAAATCAAACTTCTTGAACTCATTGCAAAAAAAGTATTTAATGAGTCATCAAAATTAAACAGTATTACACAATTCAGAAATATGCCGCTATATTAAAAAAGTTTTTTTTTGATAAAATTTCAATTTTAAATCACATATTATATTATTTTATTTACTTTGTGTAATATCTTAATTACAAAATTAATTATAAATTTTTTTCCCCAATTTCACTCAACGAAAAAAAAAACAAAAGTTAAATTAAATCTCGAAATTTTAATGAATTCAATTTACAAACTTACACAAAAAAGCAAAGTTTACCTAAATAACCTCATGCTAAGCAAATTCAAAATACCTCTGTGTTCACACAACCAGAACATGATCATATGTTGCAATGTTTACAACCCCAGATATTTATTATATTAACCTCCTTGAAACAAAACGGCGCAACATCGAAAACACTCATGTAATGTTCCTTGTTTTTCATACGTAATGCTACCCAGAAAACAACAAAAACCCTTCAGAAACAACGAAAAACAAGCAATTCCAATAATTTTTCAGCCCGGTGAGTTTAACGCGATTTTATTAAGGGGTGAATTATTTATATGAGGGCATGACAGTATTGCCAAATAAATATCTGGTGTTTTTCTGTAATTTTGTTTTGAATCATTTTCACAAGGTTTTAGGTCTTCAACAATTAACTTTGGTGAGCAAAAAAGATGTGAATGAATTTTGTGGATGTTCAAGCAAGTACAGGTACAGCCGAATGATTGAAAGTGTTCGAAATTCTTGCGTAAAATAAAAAAAATGGGATCTTTTGGAATTTTCTTTTGAAAGGTTGTAATTTTTTGGATAAATTGGGGTTTCAAGGAAAGGTTGTAATATCAATTATTTTAGGTATTTAGAGAGAATTGAATAAATTATTAATTGATTTGGGAAAATATTAACGAAAAAGGTTTCTTTTAATAATGGAAATGTTTTCCAAAAAATTTCATGCAAATCTTTAAAAAAATTAATTAACTTGTTGACTTAATTTAAAGCTCCATAAAAGTTTTTTGAATTGCTTGGGTATTCTCAATTTTTGAAGTTTGACTCTATTGAAAATAACTTAAATGTGATAATTAATTGAAACTATTTTGCTTTCTCAGTCCAAATTAAAAGTGATGCTTTATTCAATTGACATCCGAGCTTTCTATCTCTAGGTTCGAGATCTTCATCAGGGAATCTGTAAGGAGCCTGTTAGAACATATTTATACATAAATCACTTAATTTTAACTTACAACAATTTTGACAAACTACATATAATATGTTATGCATTGAAGATGCAAACATCTTTTCTGAATTGAATGTGTGCTAAAAATTTTAAAAACATAATATTATTTTAAATTGACTCTTATATACCGAAGTATTATCACTACCTAGTAATATACACATATTTCTACTGTCTTAGACACTAGTTTAAGGTTTTAAGTTAATAAAAACTAAAATCACATAATTTTTTATGTAAGTTCACAAATAAATATTTTAAATGTAAAATATTACATTTAAAATATTTATTTGTGAACTTACATAAAAAATTATGTGATTTTAGTTTTTATTAACTTAAAACCTTAAACTAGTGTCTAAGACAGTAGAAATATGTGTATATTACTAGGTAGTGATAATACTTCGGTATATAAGAGTCAATTTAAAATAATATTATGTTTTTAAAATTTTTAGCACACATTCAATTCAGAAAAGATGTTTGCATCTTCAATGCATAACATATTATATGTAGTTTGTCAAAATTGTTGTAAGTTAAAATTAAGTGATTTATGTATAAATATGTTCTAACAGGCTCCTTACAGATTCCCTGATGAAGATCTCGAACCTAGAGATAGAAAGCTCGGATGTCAATTGAATAAAGCATCACTTTTAATTTGGACTGAGAAAGCAAAATAGTTTCAATTAATTAAAAACCAGCAGTCCACAACAATATTTAAATTAAATGTGATAAAAATACATATAGAATAATTCCACAAAAATAAATTTCAAAATATTTGAATAAAGGAAATATTGTTAGTGATGGTTGGTTATGAATATTTTCCTTACAGAAAACTCATCAATTCTTGGAAAATCTATTTGTATGGAATAACTTAGCTCACCTCAAACTATGGTTTCATTAAAGGTTCAAAAGAATGAAGTAGAAAGTTGAAGAAGAAGAAAATGTAGGATTTTGGTTGAATGAAAATGTTCTACAAATTTTTATTCATTGAGAACAAATACTTTTAATTTGTATCAAATTTATTATTTGAACTTTAATTATTTTATATGAAATCAGAATTTGTTAAAGTATTTTAACTAATTGCAAGAGTTAAATTTTCAAGCCAAAAAATTCCAAAAGTTGATAAACTCATCACCCCTACTACATCTTATCCACGTACTTGCCAGCGACACAGCATTCTGATACCCGCAGTGTAGCATATGAACTAAACACGAATACACAACAGCATCAGCTATAGTGAAGGGGCCCATTAAACAATTAAAGCCAATTGAAATCAATTAACGAAGAGTATGTTTATGCGGCCGCTGTTGTTGTTCGATTTTCTACAAAAGATATGATTCGAGCGGAGAGACGTAATCGCTGTTCTGTGAACTTACACCAAGCTAAACTGTACAGGATGATCATAAAAAATAAAACTATACAAAGATGGCAATTATGATGTATGATTGGCGATACATGGCAGGTTATATTATTGATTTAATGTGAATTTGATCAGTTAAACACTCGGAAAGGATTTAGAGCCATTAAATCATTTTTATTGCTGGGAAATGGGACAGATTACGTTGGAATCAATCATGGGAATTTGTTGAAATGTTTTTGTTGAAATGTTTTTGGTTGTGATTTTTATGACATTTTACACTTCGTGTGATTTTTGGAGACTTAAGCAATGAATATCGAAAGATAAATGCTTGAAACACATATGTCAGCAATTGTGAAGAAGATTTTTGTTCAATCACCTTTTAAAACAATTTCATACTAGAAATTTTTTATTTTAAAATAATACTAATCTTGAGATTCAGAGGATTGTACAAATTTCAATAATTTCTCGGCATTTCAAACTTTTTTTAAAAACATCACAGATTTAGGCGGATTTAGGTGAAATATTATTATTTATTCATCCCAATTAGGGATTTTCTCCCGATTTTCAAGGAATTTGATAAATCTAAGTAACTCCATTAAAATCTTCAAGAATCGTGTAAAATTCAGATAAATTAAACAAAATTAAGCAAAAATTTAACAAAAACGAAAACTGCCAGTGGATTGGAGTTGTAAAGTCTTATAATCCTTTCATAAATAATTGAATTCAATTAAATACAACTTTATATTGAGTGTTTAAATTGTGAGATTGAAAAAAAATATATTTTGTTCTACTTTGTGCTATGCCCGAGATTTTAGATGGATTGATATATTTTGAATTTTACCCAATTTACTCGCAATTTATCCAGATAAATGAAATGGTGCTTTGTAGATAGATTTAAAAAACTGGAAAAACATAGAATTTGTCGATTTTTCGCTCGAACCAATCACAAATAATGAAATTCAATCAATTACAATGTAAACAGTTTTAATTTGTTGTTTCAACCACAGACTCTGGTTGATATTATGAATATAACATAGTTTATTTAGATATTTATGTTTTTTATGAAATCAATGCTTTTGAAATATTGTTAATGAAAATTTAAAATTGTTTCATTATATATATGATGATTGATTGCTTTGATGAACTGTCAAAGGTACATTCGCTGGGAAATAAATTACTAGTGAATGAAATGGTAAAAAGCACACAAATTTGATTTTTTTTAAACGAAGACATTACGTTTACGGTTCACTTCCGCCAGGGCGATTTGGAAAAAAAACATTTCAATAAAATCAATCCAACTAAATAAAAATCCTTTTTCAATATATTTAATTTATAATTCTAGCTCAATCACTGTCAAAATCAGTCCCAATGACCTGAGTGAAAGTATTAGTGAAAAACCCATAATTTTGACCCAATATATCTGTGTATCAACTACAGTTTTTGAATTTTTCGATGCATAAATTCAGAATTTCACTTTATAACGACGATAATAAAATTTTAAAATGATTTGAAACAAAAACCAAAATACAGCCCCATGAGAGTCTTTCAAACTGTAGTCAGATTTTAGACAAATCATTCTTAAATTTATTTAAACATCTCAAATAACAGAAAGTATATCTTCTAAAAACTGAACGTTTCGTTAGCGTTAAAACCTTCGTCAATAATTAATGACACCAATTCAACTCTTTGCCCACATCACAAAAAGGATATCTCGCTAAATATTTCGATTGCGAGATTTTTTTTAATTTTCTACTCTGCTACGCAAAAAAAATTGATTGAAATTCGTTCGAATTTCACAAAAATGTAATGGAATGGAATTATACAACATAATTCCATTAAAGATGAAAGAAAGGACGAAATTTTTGTTTGGGTGAAATTAGACTCTAATTTCTTGGGTAATATTCTTTAGATTAGAAGGAACAAGGAGCTGGAAAAAAAATCCTTTTTCCGCATGGATTTTTTCTTCAGAAGAATGAAGGGTCAAAATGGTTGAAAAATACTTACACTACCAACTTTTTCTAGTATATTTCCTCTAAAATTAACTTTAAAAAAACCAGAACTTGTCAAAGCATCATGACTAATGCTCGAATGAATATCATTTTGATTCATCGATAAAAGAAATTATTTTCTGCTGAAAATCCCAACTTAAAATTGGTTTTATAAAATATTTTCACCATATAGCCCTCCCAAAAACAATTTTCTTCAATTTACCAGTTTTTCAGCCATTACTTTAGGCATTTTCGATACATTATTTTAAACGCTATCATGATAATGGATTTGGTTGGTTTTTGCCGGCTTTTCTCTGATTGTAAAAAGGAATCTTTGCGTTTTTGCCTTGTTTGAGCTACAAACAAATTATTTCCACTCAATTTCAACCAAAAAACGAGACAATTTTGAGTAAAAAAGTTGAGATTGCATAAGATCCGGTTTTTTGAAATTTAATTAAATAAATTTGGTCAAAATTTATCAACTAAAAAAATCAAATGACAAATGGACACATCAACTGACAGGAAATTTTTTTGCGGATTTTGATTAAAAAAACCTCAACATTTTGGAGGAGAAAAACCCTTTGCAAAAAATCCTTTCAAAAATCCTTTTGAAGACTTTTCATTACCTTTTTAATTTGTTTACCATTTTTTGTGACTTTCTGCTAAAAAAGTGGAATAACCTTGAAAAACCTTTCATCAATTAATATAAATTTTCAGTTTCTCTGCGGTTTTTCCTCCAATTCAGAATTTTCCCATAAAACGAACTGCCATCTCACTTTACTGTCATCCTGTGTCTCGACACAGTGCTTTTATTTCAGCATTTTTTACGTAGATTCCGCAATGAAATCATACCAGTAGCACTTTATAGTAAAAAGTGCTCTTTTTGGTATATGGCACTGAAATATGCAAAATTTATCAGCGAGCATTTCTGCGAAAAATCTGCTAACGATAAGTTATTGCATTTTTTGCTAGGGTACTCGCTATTCACATCATTTTCAGAGAATTCTAAATTTTTTGATCAATCTGCTGTATAAATCTGCTTCAAAGCTCACAAAACTCAGAATCGAGTGAAAATTACTGAAATTCAGCTAAAGCTTTCTCAAATTTAATTTCATTTGGCAAAAATTTCGGAAAGTCAACTGGGAATCGGTTTTACGTAATTCTAGTATTACTGATTAATTTTTGTATTCTATGGAATGCTTACTTATGCAGAAAAATCTAGCAAAAAGAGATTGGAGTGAAGAGTCTAAAAGCTTAGTTCTGATTCTGATGTTGTCTATAATATCCGTCATTTATTAGTGGGCGTTGGAGAGAGGGGACGATACTTGAAATGGTGTATTCATTATAATTATTCTTCACTCTAGGCTTCTAGGGGTAGAGATTGATAACAAAATATACAACATCTTTACAAAAACACAATCTATAATGCAGAAAAGCATAATCCCACCCCTCTAAGCTTTTCTCTTTTCATCACATCTCTTCCTTTTAATTCCTAATTCTACAAGCAAAACAGTCATAAAATCAACTGTCACCGAAATTGTTGCTCGTTGAATATCTCTTTGCGTAATCATCTTAATAATTAATCATTACAAGAGTAATATGTTTGGTGAAGTTGCAAGGCAGTACGAGAAGTCCGCAAATCTTTTATCAAGCATTAAATCATCAAACATAAACCAACCCAAAAACACAAAAAGTAGTAAACTACGTAATATAATATCAGCCAAATGTAATGTTTGTAAGAGCGCACTTCACCATAAAATGTTCATATTTCAACCCATTTCTCGTCGAGTTTCTGGAACTTTTTCTGTTTGCAGGGATACATGAAACGGTTTTATGGTGTTGTAGTTGATTTTTTATGTTCCATGTTGAAACTTTTCGAAAAAACTAACTACACCAACTATTTTGTGTTGATGATTTTTTTCGGTGTTTCCTATTTTCCTAGTTTTTTTCAGCGTTTGGTGATCTTTCACTCCAAATAATTGGACCTAGCATTTTACTTTAGTACTTCATTGTTTTTACACTTCACAAATTCTATGCTGTACGACGTACGTAAATTTGGAAATCATTTCGAAATCACAACAAAATGACTGTGTCATTTTTCAAAAGGATTGCTTTTTGTGCCAGAGTTTTTCACTATTTGAAAAGTGTAACGAATTGATGCGCACAGTGAATACGCTTTTTGAGAATATTTTAATTGACATCAAAAAACCGTTCCAACATTTACTAGCAGAGTAGGTAATTTGACAAAATAATGATTGAAATATTCCAGTTTGTTGGTTGTGATTGTTTTAATTGAACAGTTGAAACACACAAATATGGTATCTTCGACTGATAAATTACTAATATTTTCATGTATTCATTGATCGGGAAAATTATCAAAAACAGTGACATGTGAAAATTGTAGATAATGCAACATGTCAATTTACAAGCTTTTAAACTTTCAAGAATAAAAATCAATTACTCGCAATTTGTACTGAAACAAAGTGCAAACAGAAAGCTTTCTGTAGCTCAAATTGCACTGAAAGCATATAACTTTTTAAAGACAGCAAAGCAGCACACCCCAAAAAAGCAGCACAAAAAAGTGTTTTATGTAACAAAAAGCTATGCAGACTGCAAAAGTGTATAGAAAAGTGTAAAAAAAATTAATGCAGAAAAGCAGCAAAAAAGAACAGACAACGTTGTATTAAAACAGCAACATAGACAAAATGCACTATAAAAAGGCGAGTTATATTTGCAATAGATTTCCAGCCGAGCCGAACAAATGGATGCACTTGCAATGCACATGCGAGCTGAAAAATACTTAAAATTCTTTTAAAAAATCCTATTTTAGAGGAGTCAGGTTGGAAATTGCCAAGTTATGTTACTTTTTGCATTTTTGCTTTTGACTGCTCTTTAAGATCCTAATTTGAGTGGAGCTGAAATTATTTTGATGTTTTCCGTCCCGATCATCCAATAAGCAGAATCTCTTTGCTAGTCAAGTATATTGCCAACACAGTTTTTCCAAATTAAATTTATTTTTCCGGACAATGCAAATTCATATATTGGCTTCGATTTCCCTATAGAGCTTTTTGTAAATATTTCATGGTTTTTACACCAAAACACTAAAAACCAGTAAAATTCAGCGAAATCAGTAAATACTATAAAAATCGAAAAAGAGGCGAAAAAACTGTAAAAATATATAAAGCACAAAAAGCACAATGGCATTGTAAAATCTCAGCAAAAGCGCACAAATGAAACGGGTAAAATAAAATGGTGCCCCAAAATATATGCCAATAAATGAATAAAACAGTCGAATGGAAATCAATCAAAATAAAAATAAACTGAACGTTGCAGAAAATTGCTCGACAGGGCAAAATAAATATCGTTTGGGTAACAGTATGTTGTTCCCGAAATTTTACATAAATGCAATACATTATTCCTTTTTTGTACTTTTATGAGTTTTAGTGTTTTTTCTTTCAAATTGATATTGTTTTTACTTGGTTTGTACTGTTTTTAGTGAACTAAATAGAAAAAATCCAATATCAATATAAACTGCGCCATAAAAATGTCAAAATGAAAGTTATTTTATTTAAATTTTATGCTAGTTTTTATACAATATACAAGTTTAACTAATTTTTGAATGATTCCTGCAAATAGCACTCAAATTTTGATACTTTTTTGGCTTGAGTTTTTACATAATCAAATTAAAAAGACCATATTTTCCGTAATATTCATTGCAGCAAAAATGAATCAAAAATATAAAAAATCATAAATAGATCATTTTTTTTAGCCATATCTCATGTATACACTATTAAATAATTTTCAATTCTGTTGCTTTTTATAAAATATATAACAGATGGTTTCAGGAAGCTTAAATGAACTCCAACTCTTTACATAAAAACCTTTAAAATGAATGTATAAAAAGTTTTTAACAAAAAAACACAATGTTTATAAAACAGCCATACATTTTAGTCCTCCAAGCAACAGTGTTTTATTCAAAAAAGCTTCAACCTACAAAAAACAAAGCTACACAAAATAAACTCAGCATCGCGCAAAAAAATATAAAATAATAAAACACAACTCTGCACAATTTACATGACATCGAAGCCCGAAATAGCGAACTCTTCAACAAAATTCTGCTCCAAAAATAAATGAAATATGTTCATTACAATTTGATGGATTCGCTGTTTCCTTGCCGCAAGGAATTATTATTGTTTTCATCTGTTGGTGATATATTGGGAAACTTTGCCAAAGAATGAAATAGTTTGACTGATGAAGAGAAATTCGCACAAATCAATCAACAGTCGCTCAAAGCTGCGTGATTTTCCAGGTAAATTTATCATCGTTGAGACTTTAATGAAAATATGTCAATTTATTATCGAATTTCCTGAAATTTAGGATTGTAAGTCTGAGTAAAAAGAAGATCGATTTGTCTGCCATTGAAGTGTCGATGTTGTGAAGATGTAATGTTGCGGTGCTTTTTATATTGTTCGTGAGTGCCTTACATTGAAATTTTTCTTCAATATTTAAGTTAACAGCACTCTTAAAAGCCTTGAAGTATCCTGAATATGGTATATTAATTTAAATCGTATGAAATGTTTAATAATATTAAGTTCAACATATAATACATAGTTTATTGCTTTAGTTGCCATTGATCACACAACAAGCCAATAATTCTAAACGTGTCTTTTTCTACTTAGTTCTTTTCTACTGCTTGGATACTTGACTGTTGATTTCTACGAGATACTGAATTATTTATAAACCACTCAAATGTGTCATAAACAGACACAATAGCAGCCAATTGATAAACCATAAAATCTGTGGAGCTATTCATCCAAGCTCCATTCCCATAATTTATAACCATGTAGAAGAATTATTCTGCTTGCTTTTTTATATTTCATCGGTGGTGGGTGCCTTTTTTGCAATAAAAAGGAACTGTAGAATTATTATTCTATGCGATTATTTCTTCAGAATTTAGTTTTTCTAGAAAATGTTCAGACACAAATAAATTATAATAAATTGTTCTGAGCAAAATGCCATTACCGATCCATAGTAAATAATGTGTAATACATGTTGAATGTTATTGTATGATTGATCTAAAGTATATTATTCCAACAGGAGGAAAATATTCAACGTTGATGACTGACTAGTTCTTCCAGTACAAACTGTTGATATGTTGTCGAGAAAAATGAAATAGAATTTTTTTACTCAAAAACTCAGAAAACTCAGAAAAACAACAAAAAGCGCGGCTTCTATGAGAATGAAATATGTGAAATACTGTATAGGCTTTAAACTTAACGTTAGATATAACTCATGGCAGTACAAAACAGTTCAAAACCAAAAGCAAAAAAGTCAATGTGAATAACAATAGTCGGTCAGAAAAAAAATATTTACACTGAAATACTGAACAGAAAAACTGAAAAAAAGAATACGAAAAATATATGCGGGACTTTAATTGATTTTAACAAGCTTCAATTGGATGCTGTTGTGTTTGTGAGAAATAAATACAAAACAAAAATACTTGAAAAATACAGACTTCGTTGCTATTGCGAAGGAATATTAAATTTCATGCGACAATCTGACAAACTGACAAAGTCATTGAATTTTTTTATATTTTCTGTGGAAAAGTATCTGATGCTTTCTTTTGATTTCGTGAACTCCAAGTAGCTCCCATCTTTTCAAGATTTCATAATAGAACACCGATTGGAATCTTTTATACGAATTTGAGTGTATTTTGAATAAAATTTAGAATCTTTTAGTATCTGAGCTTACTTGAGTAGCTTGGAGGCTTCAAAAAAAAAAAATTATTTCTTTTATATTTTTTTAATATTATGTTTCTTAAATTTCATTCAAAGTATGACATTCAGACACTGAAAGAGGGTATTCAAATTTTTGTTCAAATATGTGAATATTTACTTTAGAATCAATTTAATTTTATTCGAATGCTCTTTGACTTTTGCTCCGAAGGAATGAAGGAATAAATTTATGATTTAAAATATCAATGAGTTCTTTTTAGTTTCTCATAGTTTAAAATGGTCAATAAAATCATTCTTCTTACATTTCCAGAAGAAGAAAAAACATTTATCAAAGCACCAAAATTCTCAATCAAACTTCAAACACCAAAGTAATATTCATCTTCGTTTTGTCCTTTTGATATTTTCCAAGAGTTTCCCATAATATTTTCTTTTGATTTTTATTCATGAATAAAACTGCAAACAAAAACCCACTTGTTGAATTTTCGAAATACCAAGGTGCTTCAATCTCTATAGGTGGTGCGGACGGGAGCTTTCATTTTACGTGTTTACACAAACTGAGCTTTTACAACAAAAATGCAAAAATCCGTGACGTCGACTATGGGCAAAATTTATTTATTTTTCATGCGAAATGTTCGGTTTTTGTCTTTTTATACCCAATTATTTTTTATGTGTTGATGAAATGATCTGAATTTTTTACCAAATAATAATACATCTTTTCCGCGTCTTTTGATATACTTTGCTCCCAGATTGAGCCACTAGAACTACTGTAATTAAATAAAATGCAAAATTTTTCCACCTGAAATTTTTTTTTTCCATTTTCATGAATGTTAAGCCTTAAATCATGAATTAACGTTTGCTACACTGTTACTAAGTATGGTAAGAGTACTTTAAAAAAGATCCAGGCAGTCAAAACAACTTATTTGAAAAAACTAAAAAATGTTTGTTTACTTTTATTAAATCTCATATTTTCTCTATAATACCGATTGAAACATGAAAAAAACCTTTACTTGAGTCATAGCAAGTGTATTTGAACACAACTGCATCAAAAAAAGTTGGGGTAAATGAGTGAATTTGAAAAATTTTCAAGATCCAGGAGCAGGAACTGATGATTCATAATAATCACTCCCTGTGCTACGGGAAGTTACTTTTCTAGTCGAGATGTGGTCAAGAGTGGATTATTAATGTAAATTTAAAGTTTAAAAACCTTTAATCCCCCAAAAACTGCCATTTTTCGACAACATGTATCGAAAATCCTCTACGTCAAAATGTGCGGTTAAAACGCATTTCTTCAAATAGTTTCTGGGTAATTTTAATTTCTAGCTTAACTAATGAATTCATTGAATGTAAATCTTTAAAATTATTAAACCTTTTCAACAAAATAATATCTTCATGTGTTGGAGACTCCTCTTTCACCTCATTTTTTGCCCTTTCCCATACATTTTTGTGATTAACATTAAACATGCATGTTCTCTACTATAATTAATACATTGAATACATAGAATATATAAGTTTTTCAGGTGAAAATGTCATTCCGGGTGACTTTGAATACCAATTTGCTTTCCATAATCATTCCTCTTGCTGCAATTTTAATCTTTATATGCTTCCCGAGACAATCAATGTTTTTTAATGAAATTGTCTTTGCTTTTAAATACTTTAATGGTTTCATATAGCTTTAAATATGCTGAATTAAAGTGTTGAATTCTAATGATTGCTTGCATGGTTTTCGAGATGCTATACATTTTATGCAAAAAGATCGTTATTTCATACATTTTCCAGCACATGATTCATAATTTGCTTAATTTATCTCTTGAAATTGTTACCTTGATGACTATTAAGTACGTTAAAATCAATAAATGTGAAATGGACCCATCAACTGCAGTTGGTGATGGATGCATCTCTTAAGTTTTGTTGTTTTTCAAAAAATGCTATCAAATAATTACTTCATGAAATGGGATGGATCTGAAAATTTACAAAAACTCGTAAAAATAAGTAATCTTTCAAAATAAAATGTATGGTTACCAAGAATCTTGGATTTTCTTCCAGAATTCTGATCTTTTGAGAAATCTTAAAATTTAGATGATTCTTGATTTTTCATAAAATATTTTTTAATGACACTAAGACCTAAAGTGATCAAATTATATGGGAAAATTTTTATATGGTGAAACCAACTCCAGGATGGCTTCATCTTGGTACCAGAAGTGATATTTTTTGGAAAAACCACGAATTTTTGCACTTTGACATCTTTAAAAATTCCAATTTTTTTTGAGAATGCATAGAATCTATCAGTCTTCATGAAATAAATTTGTGCTGACCAAAGATCTTGGTTTTACTTCCTGCTTTTTGATCTTTTGAAAAACTCTATGTTTCTATTACTTCGGGTTTATGTAAAAATTCAAAAATCCTGGAATCCTCTTAAAATAAGCCCAATTGAATATTAAAAGTGTCATCTCATTCCCGGAAGGTCAGGGATGAAATTTTTTTCTGCTAATGAAGCCACTAAAAATTATTTCACAAAAAACACTTCAAGTAATCAGAAAATTATGAAATTTTGTTTCCTAGCCTAAAAGTGTCTCAATGTTAAGGAAATGACGTCACCGGAACCGGATATCAGCTAATTTCCGGTTTGGTAAGGGGTTAATTAAAACTGCTGTATAAAATCAACCCGTTTTTGAATCTTTCCAAAAATTCATATCCTCAATTTTTATTAGATTTCCTTTTTGAAAAAAATTTAAAAATTCGAAAATTCAAGATGGCCGACAAATTAACGGTCAAAATTATTTTTAACCTAAAATTTTTTTAATTTCTAATTTTTTTTAGAAAAATTTAAAAATATTCAGTCAGCTTTTCAGGAAAAAAAAGTTTGTTTAAAAATATTAAGTAGAAAGGGAGATATCAGCTGAAATGCAAGGTAAGAATAAAATTGATGTACAAGATGAAGGAATCAATCGATTATGCTGAAAACTTGTCATAAATTTTCTGTTATACTCATGTTTATGAAAATTAAAAAAAATTTGACCTGAAAAATTTCCTTCATCTTGTACATCAATTTTATTCTTACCTTGCATTTCAGCTGATATCTCCCTTTCTACTTAATATTTTTAAACAAACTTTTTTTTCCTGAAAAGCTGACTGAATATTTTTAAATTTTTCTAAAAAAAATTAGAAATTAAAAAAATTTTAGGTTAAAAATAATTTTGACCGTTAATTTGTCGGCCATCTTGAATTTTCGAATTTTTAAATTTTTTTCAAAAAGGAAATCTAATAAAAATTGAGGATATGAATTTTTGGAAAGATTCAAAAACGGGTTGATTTTATACAGCAGTTTTAATTAACCCCTTACCAAACCGGAAATTAGCTGATATCCGGTTCCGGTGACGTCATTTCCTTAACATTGAGACACTTTTAGGCTAGGAAACAAAATTTCATAATTTTCTGATTACTTGAAGTGTTTTTTGTGAAATAATTTTTAGTGGCTTCATTAGCAGAAAAAAATTTCATCCCTGACCTTCCGGGAATGAGATGACACTTTTAATATTCAATTGGGCTTATTTTAAGAGGATTCCAGGATTTTTGAATTTTACATAAACCCGAAGTAATAGAAACATAGAGTTTTTCAAAAGATCAAAAAGCAGGAAGTAAAACCAAGATCTTTGGTCAGCACAAATTTATTTCATGAAGACTGATAGTTTCTATGCATTCTCAAAAAAAATTGGAAATTTTAAAGATGACAAAGTGCAAAAATTCGTGGTTTTTCCAAAAAAATATCACTTCTGGTACCAAGATGAAGCCATCCTGAGTTGGTTTCACCATATAAAAATTTTTCCCATATAATTTGATCACTTTTAGGTCTTAGTGTCATTAAAAAATATTTTATGAAAAAATCAAGAATCATCTAAATTTTAAGATTTCTCAAAAGATCAGAATTCTGGAAGAAAATCCAAGATTCTTGGTAACCATACATTTTATTTTGAAAGATTACTTATTTTTTACGAGTTTTTGTAAATTTTCAGATCCATCCCATTTCATGAAGTAATTATTTGATAGCATTTTTTGAAAAACAACAAAACTTAAGAGATGCATCCATCACCAACTGCAGTTGATGGGTCCATTTCACATTTATTGATTTTAACGTACTTAATAGTCATCAAGGTAACAATTTCAAGAGATAAATTAAGCAAATTATGAATCATGTGCTGGAAAATGTATGAAATAACGATCTTTTTGCATAAAATGTATAGCATCTCGAAAACCATGCAAGCAATCATTAGAATTCAACACTTTAATTCAGCATATTTAAAGCTATATGAAACCATTAAAGTATTTAAAAGCAAAGACAATTTCATTAAAAAACATTGATTGTCTCGGGAAGCATATAAAGATTAAAATTGCAGCAAGAGGAATGATTATGGAAAGCAAATTGGTATTCAAAGTCACCCGGAATGACATTTTCACCTGAAAAACTTATATATTCTATGTATTCAATGTATTAATTATAGTAGAGAACATGCATGTTTAATGTTAATCACAAAAATGTATGGGAAAGGGCAAAAAATGAGGTGAAAGAGGAGTCTCCAACACATGAAGATATTATTTTGTTGAAAAGGTTTAATAATTTTAAAGATTTACATTCAATGAATTCATTAGTTAAGCTAGAAATTAAAATTACCCAGAAACTATTTGAAGAAATGCGTTTTAACCGCACATTTTGACGTAGAGGATTTTCGATACATGTTGTTGCAAAAATGCAGATTTTGAGGGATTTAAGGGTTTTAAACATTCAATTTGCATTAATAATCCACTCTTGAACACATCTCGACTAGAAAAGTAACTTCCCGTAGCACAGGGAGTGATTATTATGAATCATCAGTTCCTGCTCCTGGATCTTGAAAATTTTTCAAATTCACTCATTTACCCCAACTTTTTGATGCAGTTGTGTTCAAATACACTTGCTATGACTCAAGTAAAGGTTTTTTTCATGTTTCAGACGGTATTATAGCGAAAATCTGAGATTTGATAAAAGTAAACAAACATTTTTTTAGTTTTTTTCAAATAAGTTGTTTTGACTGCCTGGATCTTTTTTAAAGTACTCTTACCATACTTAGTAACAGTGTAGCAAACGTTAATTCATGATTTAAGGCTTAACATTCATGAAAATGGAAAAAAAAAATTTCAGGTGGAAAAATTTTGCATTTTATTTAATTACAGTAGTTCTAGTGGCTCAATCTGGGAGCAAAGTATATCAAAAGACGCGGAAAAGATGTATTATTATTTGGTAAAAAATTCAGATCATTTCATCAACACATACAAAATAATTGGGTATAAAAAGACAAAAACCGAACATTTCGCATGAAAAATAAATAAATTTTGCCCATAGTCGACGTCACGGATTTTTGCATTTTTGTTGTAAAAGCTTAAAATGATAAAGTGTGAGTGCTCATTCTTGATAATGTTCGCATCCGTTTCACCTATAGAGACATTGAAACACCTTGCGAAATACTAATGAATTTTTCAATTTCATTCAAACTTGACATTTAAAAAAAACAAGAAGTTCTCAACAAAAACATTCGTTTTCAATTTCATTTATTATAATTATTTTAATATTCACAAAACTCCTTGGAGAAATTATGTAAAACTCTCAATGTTGTATATTTCAAATCAAAAAATAATTTGACTCTTCTAAGATTTCGCAGCAGCATGAATCATCTTTTACCATTTACAATCGTTATGAAAATATTTTGGTAATATTCCATAAAATTATGGAAATGATAAAACATTTATTTCTGAAGCTCTTGTAAGTACAAAAATTAAAAAAAGATTTAATCATTTTCTCTGGTAAAGCAGAAAAGCTCTTTCTTTCATCATACCTGCGGAGTACTCTAAAGCTAAAGTGTTAAACATTTGAATTGTAAAACCTGTAATTAAAAAATCTACATAACCAGTAAAACAGTAAATAACAGAAGTACAAAGTCACAGATAGAATGGAAGGCAACATATTTTGTGAAAATGATTTATTGTGAAAGCTCGGTTGTTTTTTGTTTGAAAAATCTGAATTTTTACTTGAATCTGCATATCGTTTGTGGTCTGCTTTCCTACTCTACGGTAGTGACAATTGAATTGCAATAACCAGCCAACTTGCGCGTATTTTCGCATAACTTAGTATGTTATTGCAATTCAAAAATATCTACCGTAGAGTAGGAAAGCAGACCACAAACGATATATTAAGTTTTACAAAATCTCTTTAAATCTTACTTTCATCAAGTATACTTTAATGGTGAAGTACTCCCAAAACTGGAATATTCCATGATTTAATCTGGATCATTATTTGTTCCGTTATTCATCTTTGTAACACTAAAAATTCTGAACAAACAATCTTTTTAAATCCACCTTAAAAACAGAATGTAAAAAAAATAACACAAAAATATGTTCTGTACTAGAATTGATTACACAAGAAATCCTTTTTTAAATAGATTCATTCCTCTTCTGCTTGTGCCTCATCCTTGCTTTTGCTCACTAAGCATTATGGTTTTTTAATTTATTACATTCAAAGGCGGAACAATCGTGCTTTTTGCGAAGCAAAAATATTTGTAAAACATGCTTAAAGATAAGAATAAGTCAACAACATTGTTAAAATATTTCTGCTGCTTGAATGAAAAACAAATTAAAAATGGAGATGGAGACGCTGAGTGGTAGCTCTTGTAACTTCATATTTTTTTTTGTACCCGCTACGTTAGTTGCTTTCTGAAAATTAACATCTTTTAAGTTTCTTGATGAACCTTTAAAAAATTCATACAACTTGTAAATTAAACATTAAAATGTATGCGATTTCTTCTTATTAATGTTCTATAAATTTATTATAAAAATTCCCGACATAATTTCCAAAAAGATTTTAAGTAAATTTTTTACTTATTTAAAAAATTACGAAGTGGAAGTCAATCGACGATTTATTGTCTGATTGTAGAAGCACTTTTTCTAATAACATTTCTATTTTCTTATTTTTATATTTTCTTCGGTCGTTGAGGAAATAATCTCAAGTGGTCAATTTCGAATGATGAAGCAATATAGGGAAACAAGAAATTTGTCAAGGAAATTATTATTGAATTGTTCTGGAAAAATTATGTCGCCTTGATTTTGTCAGCTTTTTAGCTCCCACTTGTTCGGTCCGGTGATGGAGTACCAAGAATCACTTACGAAAAAATTATTATATCTTGTTTCATTTATTTAGAAGAAAAATTGTCTATTCTTAGAAAAGTTCACTTAGTTAATTTTCTTATGTAAACTCTATAAAATGGTAAATAAATTTATCACATGTTCAACATGTTGAATGCACGTTTTCTCAGAAGATTAATATCTATGTCAGGGAAGAAGCCAACAGGGAAGTGCAAAAGTAATAAAAGAATCCCCAAACAAAAATTGTACTTTTTAATAAAGAAATAGAGACTGAATTTTATAGTGCACAGCCATAGATTACAACTTTACTTAAAGCTTCTTGAGACTTTGACCTAGATTTTGAGAACTATGATCAAATATTAAAACAGTGTGTATATACTTTGTCAGAACTACCGTTAAAACTTTTATCATAATTTGAGTTTTGAGAAATGTAACTTCATTTGATTAGGATGTTGCGTCACTTTATAGTTAATACCATGACTTTTCCATATTTGAAAAATATTCATATTTCACTTCTCGTATGCGCTTCCATTTGTAGCTGTCTATTTTAATCAAAGCGTGATGCTCTCGAGGGGCTTGTAACCTCCAATCAGCAACATTACTTTATTTTTTTACCACTCTTTTTTTACATTACTGGATTTTTCTTGGAATCTTGTATTTTATGAGAAACGATATACTTTTAAGTCGCTACATTTTATGTTCTGTAGGTTTTTTCATCATTATCTCCTCGCTACACATAGTCTATAAATTATCTCTGGTGGTTTATCGAAGGAAAAAGCACACTTTAAATTACAGTCTTTTTGCGATTAAATTTTCATGTTTATCTTGTCCATAAAAAGCTAAATAGAGCTACACTACAAAAAAAAATCCCATGTGAAATAAACTGATAATCCGATGAAACAAATTTCGGTAAGGGGCTTGAAAGGTCTTTATTTTTAAAATAGTTGGGTGATATTAAAGAGTTGTTTCCTACAATGTTATATGTTAAGTATATTATACACTTTGGAACTGCATCAATACCAATTTTGTATAGAAGAAGTAAGAACACTTACAAATCTCTGTATTTTATTGTCCTCAAATGAATTTTTCAGCCGCTTGAGAGAAACTTTTACACAAAAACGTTCCTTTTGCGTCTGAGCCCCAATGTTTTCCCCCGTTTTCCCTTTTTCCGTGCAAATGATTTATCATACAGAATAAATAATAGAGAGAAAGGTTTAATAAATATTAGATTTTTGTATAATACATATATAAGCATGTAGCACCGGTTTAATGATATAATGATCGCTTCGAGGGTATTCTTCGCATTCACCGAGCCAGTTTTTTGCGGATGGTGTGCTGTAAATAATCATAAACATAATTTTCACATAAAAATAATATTAATGTATGCCTACATACATCACTTTTTATCATCGTGTGCCGGAAAAACAAGCTTTATGCTCCTGTAAAAACGGTGAACAACGTAAAAATTGTGTTTTGGCTGATTTCTGTGTTATTTTTTTTATAGCAAGTTCTAATTGACGTAAATCCCCGGAACATAAATGATTGATGACTTTTGAATTTATAATCAAGCGTTGAAACTGGTTGAAGCATTTCAGACTTTCAGTAGTGCTACACATGGGGAAAATTCCTATTTTGACACTGTTGAAAAATTAGTTTGTTTATGGATTTTTAAAGTTTGTACAATGTTTCACTAGAAGGATATCTAAAAGTTCATAACAGTATGAACGAAAGGAGGTTACAAATTTTAAGCTTTTACGATGAGATAATGCCTAATGACTAATAATTTAAAATCGAGCATTTTTCTAAATTGAAGTTTTTACAAGTTTTAACACCAAAAATTAAACCATTTCGTTGAATTCCCGTATTGATTGAATGATTTAAGCTGAAAGTTAGCTAAAAAAACTCAATAATCAAATATTCTGTTTTTGAATAGAAAATCTAAAACTCAAACAAAACCGGGGATTTAATATGGAATAAAATATGAAGCTAGTCTGTGTTCAGTGGTGAATGAAATTGGGTTAAAACAATAAATTGGATTAAATGAAAATATGTTAATTAAAGCGTTCGAGCTTTTAGCGAGATTTTCTCGATTTATTCTATTTTTTCAATTGGACTATAAAAAGAATTATAAAGAATTGAAATGGAAAATGGAAAATGCATTTTTGCAATATTGCAATAATAATTAAAAAATATGAATAAACTAATGGAAATTTTGCAATTATTTCATTGACAAAAGGAATTTTAAATGTGTAGCAAACTGGAAAAGTTTTATGAAGAATGGAGATTTGAGTGGATTCAAAATTCATGCTGTCTCTGTAGTTTCAATATTAGTTGTTTTAATTCTTATAAATACTTTGCTCCTGTTTCATTTCTGAGCTTATAATAATAAAAATCGGAAAAGCTGAAGCTTTAGCAGGCACTTCGGCAACATAATACCTATGCTTCATTAGAATAATTCATTTGAATGAAGCAATAAAATTCTAGGAAATTCAAAAATATGTAACCAAAACATAAATTTTCGATCAGAGCGCCGAGCGGGAATATTGTGCATTATTGCTGATAATTCTGTTGAATTCAATCTTACCACTTTCTGATCGACTTGAGTTGGTAGTTTCTTAACGAAAAACACGTAAAACTTGTTTTCATATAAAATTCAAAAAAAATATATATATTTTTTCCAACAGTTTTTTAGATTCTTTGAAAAAACACAAGATATATAAAATACAAATTTTTGCACTACAGGTACATTATTATCAAAAACTCTTCGTAAAAAAAAAAGCTTATTTTGAAAATTTTAGATCTTCCGATGGGTTCTGAGATTACGTCAACAGAAGTTTTTTTTTCCTAACAATTTCAAAATATTTCAAAAATTTCTGGAAATCATTTTGGGCCAAATAAATTTTTATTCAAATTTTTAAAATATTCTCAGGAAAAAAAAAAAATTTTGTATGGCAAAATGGTAGTTTGCAACAGGTACTAGATGGCGCTGTATTATTATCAAAAACTCTTCGTACGTCGCTGCTTATGGTTAAAAAAAGCTGAAAATTTTTAGATCAATTCCGAAGATTACGTCAACAGAAGTTTTTTCCAAAATTTTGTAAGTGACAACTTTTTATAAAATCTTCTGAATCGATCATTTTGGGCCAAATACAAAAATTTTTGTATGGCAAAATGGTAGTTTGCTACAGGTACTAATTTATTATTATCAAAAACTTTCGTACGTCGCTGACTTATTTTGAAAATTTTATCAATTTACGTCAACAGAAGTTTTTTTTCCAAAATTTTTGTAAGCATGACAACTTTCATGGTACAATATTTCCATAAAATCTTCTGGAATCGATCATTTTGGGCCAAATACAAGGTTTTGCATATTCGGATGTTTCAATATAATCTCAGGAAAAAAAAAATTTTGTATGGTAAAATGGTATTTTGCACTACAGGTACTAGATGGCGCTGTAGGATTTTTCTTGAATCAGCAAACGCGACCGTCTTATGGTTAAAAAGCTTATTCTGAAATTTTGAGACGAAGCGGTCGGATGGGTTCAAAGATTACGAATACAGAAGGTCAGAAGTCAAAACCACGGACAGACATTTCGCAAGGACCCAAAGTTTTGGGTTCTAGCCCAAAATTTTTTTTGTTTTAGAAAAAAATAAGAAAAAAAAAAAAAAAAAAAGTTTGGATGAATTCAAGACTTCACAACTTTTTGTTGCCGAAGTAAAAATAGGAGTCTTGTTCCATATTTTCAGACTTCGAGGGTTGGGGAAAAATGATGTTGGCGAAACAACTCAATAAATAAATTATTGAAAACTTTGCACAGCCCTAACAATTTCAAACAAATTTCGAAACGCTAAATTTTTCTTGAAACTATGTGAAGCTTTTAAGCTGAAAAATTGTTCCCGGAACAATCCCAAACTGACATTGAAGATCTTGTGGAACTTTATCCATTTAAAAATAGTTATAAAATTTGCGCTATTTCTTTATTCGACTTTGTTTTATACTTTTTTCAAGAACGTTGAAATCCAAGAAATTCCATAATACTCCAAGAATCCCGAGGAATCTTATAAAAGTGGGACAAAATTTCTTCAAGAACAATTTATAACAGAAGAATTATATTTTCATGATTCCTCGCAGCTTCCTTAAATCGTATTGTTCAGTAGTTTTCCACGTTCTATTGTTTGGTGTTGTGTTCCACTTTTATACTTTTAGCCTTACGCTGATACTCTGAAATTTTGAAATGCTGAAATCATTATTTAACTCTTCAACAACTTTATTCGTGCTCGTTCACAATTTCCCTCGAATTGTGTTTTTTGCGCGCTGCTGGAGAACAACAACACAAATAATAATAATAATAATCATAAAACTTTTAAAAATACATAACACAATAAAAGAGTATGAAATATGGATGAAAATTTGAGGGGATGGTGTGTGGAAAGTTTTTATTGTGGGCATTTAAACGTTCTAAATTTTTAATGGAAAATTATGTTTTACACAAAAAGTTTTGATTTTGTGGTTACACTTTTAAGGGAAAACAAAAAATGTACCTTTTATTTTTGCAAATCAGAGTTTTGTAACAATCAAAAAGCTATATTTCTACATAAAAAATAAATTTAGCTGTCACCAGATTTGAAAACTTTTATAACTTCAAACAAACTTCAATTAATTTAGTGTTAAAATATCAAAACTACAGAAGTTTATCCCCTCAACTAAAATGATTTCTTATGAATTTTGTACGAAACAGAATATAATTTTCTCATTATTACGATTGTGCATTTAAATTAAATTGAAACTGAGAATTCTGAGCTTTAATCTATATTGTTCCATGTTTATTATACAATGCATTTGAGAGCTGTAAATTTTGAGTATTAATTGAGTAAACTATTGAATTGTGATAATCTGGCTAATTTCTATCAGTTCAAAGATAATTGATTTCAAATTTGGCAACATCACTTTTAAAGAGAAGTTTTAAAGTAATTTAACAAAATTCTCATAGTAGAAGAATAAGCATTTGAGTAACTCAGCAAAATTACACTAATTACATAACTGACTGTTACAAAGCTCTAAAACTTATTCCTTAGCACCCTAAATCCCTCTAAATTCCAAAACTTCCCGCATATAAATTACAAAATCCTTCGTTTCTCATATCTAAGCTTTATTATTCCATATTATTCAAAAATTTCCTAACCAGAGCTACTCAAATACTCTCAAAATATTTAATCTCCAGAAATGACTCATCGTTTTATAATCAATTATTAGCTCAACATTCCCTTAATATTATTCCGCGCACTTCTAGGATAAATTGAGAATAAATCGTTTTAAGAGCCCTGCCATAAACTATAACGACTTGTCTTAACTTTTGCATCAAAAATGGGAATACGAAATAATGAGCTTACAAAACTATGGCAAAGTGGAAAAGTGGAACCTTCTAAAGCTAGCTATATAATGATAGTGTTCGATGCACTGAAAAAAACATTTCGAGTTGACATAAAATATCTCACGTTCCATTTCATTAATGTTAATTTCACACAATACTATATAAACCTCATTTAATCTGGCTCAAACCTTTTGAAATGCTATTCAACAATGGCAACGTCGAACTCACAAAAAGCTCCTTTACAAAATGTGAGAAATGTCTTTTGCATTCAAATATTTTATTGTTTGGCAAACTAGGAAAACTCACGAAAGTTGAAGATTTATAGAGTGAAGAAAAAGCTCGAGAATTTACCAGAAGAAAATGAGCAAAATCAAGGTTTGAAAAAAATAAAGCTTGCAATTTGGCTGGAAAACATTTTCTGTGCTTGCTAAAGTCAAACAGGAAAGTGATTTTGTCGAGGAAATGAGAACTTAAATTCTTTTCGCTATCATATTTTATGGTGGGGAAATAAGGATTTATTAAAACATTCTATTAAATTGTGTGCATCGAATTTATTGAATTTAAAAGAATTGCTTACATTTTTGCATAAAAATTTCGAAATCTCTCGTGGCAGTTTTGGACACGTAAATTAAGTTTAAACTATAAAATTATTGCGGTTGTAATCCGGTTATGTATTTCTACCTTTTAAAATAATTCCATGAAGAACAATGAAAGGCAATTATTTCATTGTAAATTACAAACTAAAACTAAATTATATAGAATATATTTAAAATTTCGCAAATATGAATATAAATTTAAATTATTAAATGTAATTTACCGTTAAAATAACAACCCATTATTAACTTTTATAAAACCTTCGAATCAAAATGAACCTCATCAATTATCACTAAATAAATTGGAGTAAAAGGGAAAAATCAAACATTTGGAAAAATACCTGATAATAAAGCCGATTGACCAAAATGAAATATTCCATAATTTATTTAATTGCGCTTCACATCAATTTGCATTTATTATGCTCATTTGGTCAATTAAAACGCAAAAGGCGAGGGTGTTTCAACAATCGCAATCAATAAACACAATAAATTAACCAAACTACGCCAAACACACCAAACTATCCACCAGAAAACACAAAACTCCAACCAAATAACGCAAATACACAATAGCAATATTGTATCTCATGACATTAATTTTTATGATCATTTCATTTGTCAGACATTATTAGCACTCTGAAAAAAGTAGTGACTTGAAGTGAGATTGGCAATAATCATCAAGTTTGGAATATTTGGAAACGGTTTTCACCAGGATTCAGCTCCAATTTGGCTCCAACTAGCTCCACAAATTTTATCCTGGCTCCAAATCGGAAAATTCCGGAAAAGCCAATAAACCATGTCAAGCTAGCTTCAACTAGAAGCTAGATGGGCAAGTGATTACACCTATTTAGAATAATATTTTATTTAGGACGTTTGCATCATGATTCAGCTCCGATTTAGCTCCAGAATGCCGTAAAAAAATATTTTGAGATTTTGTTACCTTTAAGAAAATTTTCATACACAACAAGTTTTCAGACGCTCCATACATTTTCCAAACTGAAACAGAATGGAAAATGGAACAAAACAAAAAACGGCATACCGAACCCTACAAGTAGAAGCTAAATGGGTAAAAATGTATTTTTTGATTTGTTACTCTTATATAAAAATATTAACTTTGGAATATTTAAGTCATAATTCAGCTCTGATTTAGCTCCAAAACACTGTTAAAAAAAAATTCAGAATTTTGTTATCCTTGAAAAATTTTCTATACCCAACAAATTTATCCATACATTTTCCGAACTGGAACATAAAGGAAAATGGAACAGATTGAGTTTCTGTAGTAAAATATATTGCTTGGGGATTTCAGGTTATGTTTTAGCTTCAGAAAGTTGAAAGAAAATTTACAATATTATAAACTATATGAATACTTTATGAAGATTTTCGGTTTTTAGATATCTTAAGAAGATTTTCTGAGCTTCTTGATTTGGAGCCACCAAAACTACTCATTAGAAATCACTCAGACTTTGGATTTCGGTTTTTAGATATATGAAGAAGATTTTCTGAGCTTCTTGATTTGGAGCCACCAAAACTGCTCATCAGAAATTACGTTTTATTTTCAAATATATGACTTCTGTTTTAGACGTTTTATTTTCAAATATATGACTTCTAAAACAGTAATGCAACCTAGGTTCAAATTTGAGCAACCTAGGGTGCATTTCTGGTGGCTCCAAATCAGGAAGCTCAGAATGTCTTCATATTATTTCTAAAAACCGAAATCCAAAGTCGGAGTAATTTCAGATGAGTATTTTTGGTGGCTCCAAATCAGGAAGCTCAGAATGTCTTCATATTATTTCTAAAAACCGAAATCCAAAGTCTGAGTGATTTCTAATGAGTAGTTTTGGTGGCTCCAAATCAAGAAGCTCAGAAAATCTTCATAATATATCTAAAAACCGAAATCCAAAGTCTGAGTGATTTCTGATGAGTAGTTTTGGTGGCTCCAAATCAAGAAGCTCAGAAAATCTTCATAATATATCTAAAAACCGAAATCCAAAGTCTGAGTGATTTCTAATGAGTAGTTTTGGTGGCTCCAAATCAAGAAGCTCAGAAAATCTTCATAATATATCTAAAAACCGAAATCCAAAGTCTGAGTGATTTCTGATGAGTAGTTTTGGTGGCTCCAAATCAAGAAGCTCAGAAAATCTTCTTAATATATCTAAAAACCGAAATCCAAAGTCTGAGTGATTTCTAATGAGTAGTTTTGGTGGTTCCAAATCAAGAAGCTCAGAAAATCTTCATAATATATCTAAAAACCGAAATCCAAAGTCTGAGTGATTTCTAATGAGTAGTTTTGGTGGCTCCAAATCAAGAAGCTCAGAAAATCTTCATAATATATCTAAAAACCGAAATCCAAAGTCTGAGTGATTTCTAATGAGTAGTTTTGGTGGCTCCAAATCAGGAAGCTCAGAAAATCTTCATAATATATCTAAAAACCGAAATCCAAAGTCTGAGTAATTTCTGATGAGCAGTTTTGGTGCCTCCAAATCAGGAAGCTCAGAAAATCTTCATAATATATCTAAGAACCGAAATCCAAAGTCTGAGTAATTTCTGATGAGCAGTTTTGGTGGCTCCAAATCAGGAAGCTCAGAAAATCTTCATAATATATCTAAGAACCGAAATCCAAAGTCTGAGTGATTTCTAATGCGTAGTTTTGGTGGCTCCAAATCAAGAAGCTATATTTTAGCACAAAACTTTCCAAAGTTTGTAAGAAAAAAAAAATTTTTTTTGAAAGTATTCATAAAGTTTATAATATTTTAAATTTTCTTTCAATTTTCTGAAGCTAAAACATAACCTGAAATCCCCAAGCAATATATTTTACTACAGAAACTCAATCTGTTCCATTTTCCTTTATGTTCCAGTTCGGAAAATGTATGGATAAATTTGTTGGGTATAGAAAATTTTTTAAGGATAACTAAATTTTGAAATTTTTTTTAACAGTGTTTTGGAGCTAAATCAGAGCTGAATTATGATTTAAATATTCTAAAGTTAATATTTTTATATAAGAGTAACAAATCAAAAAATACATTTTTGCCCATCTTCTACTTGTAGGGTTCGGTATGCCGTTTTTTGTTTTGTTCCATTTTCCATTCTGTTTCAGTTTGGAAAATGTATGGAGCGTCTGAAAACTTGTTGTGTATGAAAATTTTCTTAAGGGTAACAAAATCTCAAAATATTTTTTTACGGCATTCTGGAGCTAAATTGGAGCTGAATCATGATGCAAACGTCCTAAATAAAATATTATTCTAAATAGGTGTAATCACTTGCCCATCTAGCTTCTAGTTGAAGCTAGCTTGACATGGTTTATTGGCTTTTCCGGAATTTTCCGATTTGGAGCCAGGATAAAATTTGTGGAGCTAGTTGGAGCCAAATTGGAGCTGAATCCTGGTGAAAACCGTTTCCAAATATTCCAAACTTGATGATTTTTGCCAATCTCACTTCAAGTCACTGAAAAAAGTATTGATTTATTTTGTATTGAAGAACTTTAAACAGTTTGTGATGCTTTTCAATTATTGACAATATTTTTAAATAAAATATTTTACTAAAACTATGCAAATCAATTTTTAAGAGTGAAACTGAGCATGTTTGGGTTACTCAAGTGATTGTCTAATAAACTTCCGCATCCGGACTTCTAATGGTTCAATCAGCCTCTTAAGCTCTCCTTTGCCCTCAGCCGGCAAACGATCCAACTATCACTCATAAAATCTAATGGGTGCTCTAATGAAATTAGACTAAATTGTGTATGAAATTTTTATTAATTTCGAACGTTTTCCACTTGCTTACTTGAGTCATACAACAATTCCATCAATTTGGGTTGATTAAACTATTTAACTTAAATTTGCTCGCATACTCTCTGCCACTCAAATTAAAGAATTAAAGTCCATACTATTAGTGGCTGATTGCTTAATTCGATAAATTTCCTTAGCGCCATTTAATTATTTATGAAACAAAATTAAATTGTTCAATTATATTACAAATAAAAATCTGAATCTGTTAATTATTAATTTCCATTTGGGTGCTTCGAATGCCTTAAGTGCTTTAAGTGTTTTAAGTGTTTTGGGTAGGGGTAGCCGCAAATTGAATGCTTCTGATTTTTCCAGTGATTTAGGAACGCTTTCCAATCGAAATTTATGATATAATTTATTTATTAATTGGGCTCATTTTGTGATGGTTGATAACATTTATTATACATAAAATCAATCTTACCAAAAGCAAACTTTTTGAACCAAAAGTAAAAAATTGTATAAAATTGTATAAAATTGTATAAAATTGTTATGATTCCTATTTGCAACAATTAAAGTAGCCGTCCGTTTCATGTTCCCCGCTCTTTAAGGTTTCGCCGGCAGTATCACGTAGTTGGGACAAATTAACATGTGCCGACACAAATTGACTTGAATGAGCCTCAAATACTGCCTTTGAATCAATCAACACATCAGCTCTTGTATCAATTACTGATGCTGAAGAAAGCTAATCTAGCTTGAAATTTCAATAATAATTTGCTTTGCCAATATTTGCTTCAATTGCCGATGTTCTGGTTGCGCTTAATATTGTTTCTCGTAATTTGGATTATTCAGCAAATATTTGTCTAGCTATGCATTAACAATTAAAAGCATCACAATATTGCAAGCCTCCGGATGCTTCTCGTTTACCTTTTGCTGGCAAACAGAGATATATTTTTCAATTTGCATGGAATTACTTGAAGGGTGTTAGAGTTTAGCTTGCCATTGTGTGCAGTATCGCCTGCAACTAGCAAGGATAGAGCTAGGAAAATGGTAATTTGTTGCATTTGACTCACATGTAGGTTGATAGATGTATTATTTTAACTTTTAAGGTAGAGTTTGAGAGAAGCAAAGAAAATTCATCAAGCAAAGAAATTATTATTACTTTTCTAATTTAAAAAAGACTTGATTGATTAGTTTATCCGTGAAATAATAAATACATTCCAAGTTAGTTTAGAAAATATTCTAGTAGATCGTTTTTACAGTTAATCCCCACCTCATCAACAACAACCTTGCTTTGAATTAAAAAGCTTTAAATCTGACGTTGCATTGTCATCGCACTTTGTTTGCATTTTTTGCTGCCATTATTAATTTCAAACACGTTTCAGGTGCATTTGCATGAATTTGGTCAGATTTCTGTTTCCTGTGAAAAAATTTGCGAACATTTTTGTGATTTTGTGTTATTTTTGTGAATTCATTGATTTATAACAGAATTTGCAATTTAAAAATTTTTGTGAGATTTTGTGCCGTTCGATGATATTTCATGATATTTGCGATATGCAACGAGTTTTAAACATTTTATCACTTGAGCAAATAATGCCATTTTGACACAAAAAAATTTTGTGCACATGTTTTTAACAATTCAAATGCGAACCAGGTTGTGTTTGCGTGAAAATGAATAATAATGCATTTTTGGTGGAAATTGGGGTTAAAATGTACAATGAACCATAACGAAGTTAAAGGTGGTGGAAAATTGTTTTATGTGAGTTTCTGTATTGAAAATTGAAATGAATGCAAAATATGAAGAACATCATAATATTCAAGTTTTAATGATGTCTCAAATTCCTTCACTTTTTATTATTTTATTCATAAAGGACAAGAATTTTCCCAGCTGTGCTAAAACTTAAATTGATTTAATTTAAAAACTAGAACGAACCCACAGTGACTTTACGCCTTAACCTCGTGCAAAAAGCACTTTCAATTTTTCCGCAAAAATCCCAGAAGCATCTTTTTACCATCCTCATAAAATTTCTCATAAAATGTTTCTCATAAAAAATAGGTAAAGCATTAAAATTGTAATTTGTAATGTTAAGGCGGGAAAACGCAATTACCCTCAACATTCTCTTCAACACTCTGCTAAATTAATTATAATTAAATGGCGTTCTTTTCAAATTCAAAAATTTAAGAAGTTAAAGGTGTAAATGGAAGGATTTCAGCAATTTTCCAGAATTTTCGATCGCTACTGTTTCTTGCAATTTTTAAGCAATTTATTGAAATCTCTCGAAAATTGTTCGCAATTTTATGGCAGTACTTCAGGAATATTAAATAATATTTCTTGAGAGTTGAGATTTTCTGTGGAAGGTAATTATCATAATTTAATGAGAATTTCATAATTTTGTATCAGCGACAATAGCGAATAATTATTTAATGGGTTTTCATAGCTTGCAAAGGAGCGTCGTTAATGATGAGAAATTGATTTCTTGCGTAATTTATGTAGGTTTTAAAGAAAATTATAAAAGGAATTTTCTTAGAATTTCATTTATAAAATGGTAAAATACTTGCATATTGTGTAAACCCACTTTTTGTGAGCAATCAGGTATTATTAATTCATTGAAATATGAATCAGTGATGCAGTTATGAAAGGGTTTACGTTCATTATCGCAAAATATTACAATGAAAGCAAAACAAACATCAACTAAAAGACTCTTAAACTTTGCACAACCTGAATCAAGCTTTAAATAAAAAAGCGAATACAAAAACGAAACATCCTAATTTAACGTTTTATTTATTAAATGTAAGTAAAGTTTAAATTAAATAGTTCAATTAACATGCAAACAACTCCACTAACTTAAATAAGTTTTCTACATTATCATTCATAATAAAAGCAAAGCAGTAGAGCACAGAAAACCCTCAATCGATGAACTATAATGTTCCTACTCAGCAAAGATTTTCCATACAACTAAATGTTCACCAAAAGCAATATAGACGAAGTCTTTAATTGAATTCTAACCAGAAAGGCTTGAAGTTTCCCATATTTTGCATAGAAAACAAAATGAAGCAGAATATTTGAAAGTTTCAAGCGTTCGCAAACTCGCAAATTAATTTAATGGAATAAATTAGGGTATTTTGTAACGGAGCAAGTTTTGCGCAAAACATGGAGAAAGTCGAGCAAAGTTTAGTTTTCAATGCATAGCATCGTTTTGCTTGGATGAAACTAGAAACAATAGAATGAATGTCGCGTAATGTTAGTAATAAGTTTTTGGTAGACTGTGGTGCAGTAGATTTCAGGATGGTTTGGTTGAGTTATTAAATAGCATCTATTATCAATTTGGGGTTGGATTAGGGTGGAACATTTAAGAATGGATTAAAAAATAATAGAGCAAATTTAAACAATAAATTTTCTCAAACCATTTCATTCCAACTCTTCTGAGATGTGACACATGTAATATGTTAGCTTCATTATAACTCATTTATACAAAATGCTAGATATTGTCTGTGGAATGAAATATTGTGTTTCTTGTGACGCTAGTGATATTTCTATTCTAGTTTTTTGCCATTTATTATTATTTTTGTCATTATTGTTATTCTTGATATTTTGCTTTTTATTGGTTCTGACAAAATTGAAAACTATTGTCGTATATCTGGTAATATTTTATGTGGTACAATTGACTGTGAAATTATTGTTTTCATTTGTCTCAAAATCAATATATTCAGCTCATGAACATTTGAGCATTCTGTATGAGATTTTCTGATTGCCAATGAAGAGCATTTGAAGATTTCATATTTTATCAGAAATAATGTTTTTCAAATGGAATTTATCGGATGGAGTTTGAAGTTATTTATTTTGAAAGTTGACTTTAGTTGTGGCTTTTTTCATATTTCAAGATTATCATTATAAACTGTTGTCATAAATTCTGAATCAAAACATTAATTTCTAAGATTCCTTTTAAAATACCGCAACTTTTATCATGAAGTTCTTTAAAAGTGTCACTTATCTGGATTCGTTGTTTATTCCTGTTTGCTCCAAAATTCTGCTATTTCCCTTATTTGCTTGAACACTCAAGACTTGCTCAAATCAAACTCATTGTTAAGACGCTATAAATTCTTCTTCGTGTTCATCTGCTCTACATTTTGTATTTTCTGATATGCGATTATAAAATTAAATGACTGAAATAGATTAGAAACAGCTTCAGCTTCTAAATCTTTAAAGTGGCAAGAGTTTGTTGTTATTTCGGATCTTCTCCGAGCTGATCCTGTTTATTTTTTGTTATTCTCTGTTTCATTTCTAATTTCTATTCAAAATCTCCGAATTCTCGTGAAATTTGGGAATTCTTGGGTTTTGGTTTAGCAAACGAGAATATCTGAACCGATTTCCCAGAGATTCCATTTTCTGATTTGTGCTTTTCTTAGTTGTTTGGATTTTCAGGACTTTTCGACTGTCTGTGGAATATTAGGAGTGATCCCTATGTTTATTTATTTATCAAATTGAATTTTAATCTAAAAGTGTTCTCAAGTGAATTTTCCCGTTGCTTTAGAATGATTAAAATTGTCTTTAACATTATTGAATTTTTAAAAGAATAGATTGAAATTATATTCAAAATATATCTCAAGCCTAAAGAAATCCATTTCAGCAGAATAGAGAATTCTACATAGCGCGCTCGATTGTCGAAATAATTGCCTTAAGACTGTATAATTAAATCCCAGAAAATCCAATTTATTATGAGACTTTTGTTTGCCAAAGCGATATTGTTTGTTTGGCTGGGGATGGCGCAAAGTAAGTTTGCCAAAGATAATGATCGAGCATTAATCCACCATTAAATCATCGCTTTTACGGTACGACAAAATTGATTTTGAATATCAGAAAATAATACCTACCATCAAGCTTTAGCTCCAAGTGCTTTGTAATTATTTCTCTGATTTATCGCGATTTTGTGCTTCCGATTTGAGATTTTAATCATCTTTACGGGATTATTAAATGTTTCGGAGCTTTTCTGGGTTATTCAGCTTTACAGCTTCCATGGTGGATGAGAAGAATTGGTTTAAAGAGAAATCTGAAGTTTATCGATGATTTTATGTGGCTATTAAAATATTGAATGGTGCTTTTATTTAATAATAAATATTGTTCAACTAATTTTATGATGATTGCGAAATGAATGACGGAATTAATGAACATCTCATTTATATGATCAGACCTTTCGTTTATCGACATCATTATCAGATTTATTTGGATATAAATTATTCTATCTATCTTATACTGGAGGTATGGTCTAAATAATGGTAATAATATTTATCTAGCATATAAGCTTTCTCAACAATCAACAATAAAACATATTCCAGAAATCCTCAAATAAGTATATCTTTAATCCTGAAATATTAATGTGGAGAAAACTCAGAAGAGCAGTAACTATAAATCCTATAACCCACATAAATTTTAAAAATCACACAATCCTTAATGCAATCTCCAAAATTCTGCAATACCATTTAACCAAGCATGGGAAACTGGGAAAATCCAATGCATCCAAAGCATTACTCATTTGTTTCTATATAGCACAATGAATCAATATCGATAATGTTGCAACCCCTATGTCACCGAACTTCCAGCTAAAAAATCCCACACAATTCTACGAAAAACTTGACGAAACTCTCAATAACTAGAAAACATCACAACTATAAAATATTATTCAAAATATAACTGAAAGCATTATAACAATAAGTGTGCACAAAAATCCACAGAGTTATATTTCAAATATTTCAATATTTTCGAGCATTTCACAAGATATTCTGTCACGTGACCCCTATTTCTGCTTCTGCCTTTAAAGAATATTATTTTCAGTACATTCAGACTGCGTGCAAGAGAATTCATTCAATGTTTCAGACCGCATGATGATTCTGAAGTGATGTAGTCAACCATCATAATTTTCATCGTTCACTCCTCCCTCATTTTTATACTTTTTCGTGTTTTTTGGATTCTTTTTGTCTAGATGCTGTGCTAAGAGATGGAGGAAATAGAAATTTGAAATAATTTTCTGTTTATATGATTTAAAAATTCAGGAGCTCCTCTAGAAAAATCAGGTAACAAATAAATAAATAATTAAATATAATCTCTGAAATTTGACTTAAAACTCGCATCTCGCTTCGTTTTACTCTATGACCATAATAAGTCGACTTCGCATGAGCTCTTTCATATTCTAAAAAATTTTAAAAGCAGAAGGGGAACGATCACAGCATGGGTTCTGTGAAGTCACACGATCGGGACTGCGATTGGTTGTCAGGGAGTGTTTTAGCTTAATTGAGCTAAATTGACTATAAAAACCCAATCAATTTACCAATTTCAACTCATTTCGTAGTCAGGCGTTGATCTGTGTTCAACATTCGTCTCTCCGATTAATTAAATAAATAATTAAA
Organism: Parochlus steinenii; assembly: GCA_038502155.1. Lineage (NCBI taxonomy): Eukaryota > Metazoa > Arthropoda > Insecta > Diptera > Chironomidae > Parochlus > Parochlus steinenii. Next base: position 4,457,674 of record JAXCIN010000052.1, on the reverse strand, counting down.
AAGGAATAAAACCTAGATTTTTTTTTAATTTTGCCGAGCATTGATTTGAAATTCATTGGCCCAAATAAAAATAAAAATAAATTACAAGTGTTGATCAATTGAATTCAATTAAATTGGAGATTCTAACGGACAATCATTTATTTGGGAAGCACTCGGGCGTTGTGCTGATATGCTGTTGTGCAGTGCAATTAAATAAATTGAACAAAAAGTGAAAATCCATAAAAAACTGAAACCCTAGAAAAATTTATTGGGAAAATGTACCAAAAAAATCACCAATGGAAATTGTTGGAATTTTGCAATGATATTAATTGATGGTTTGGAAGTTTGGTCTATTTGGTGAAAAATAGAAAATATTTGTACTGTTGAGTGTTTTATTATTACATCCAAAAAATAAACTGTTCCAAATTGATGGATTAATGATGACCAAAAACCAACATAAAAATCATTGAAAAAACTTCAATTAAATTGCATTAAAAGTATGATTTACAAAAAAAGTTACATAAAGTAGTGCAAAAGTAACAATATTTCAATTAATACAATTTGTGATCACCGGCAAAAATGGAATCGTCTGGATTCGATGACCAGATCTTCAATGAGTTTCCAACGGGTCCTCTAAGCCCTTTAGGTGCTAAAGCAATTCAGCAACATCCTCATCACATTCATCATTATCTACCAAATAACCATCACCATCATCAAACTGTTATGCTAGGGAATCAAAACGACATGCATCAAAGACTTCCAGATGTTCACAATATTCTTCCCGGCGGATCTCCAAAAATGGATCACTATAAGAACATGGACTATGGTCCGTCGCATCCTGGTAAAATGGAGTATAATGTTAAAATTGAATCCTCTCCTTATTCACCAAATTCTAAAAATGAGTACATGAATGGCAACTTAACAAAACTGGAGCAATATTCGCCCTCAAATGATCAATACTCCCCAAACGCCAAAATAATTGAATATTCGGCATCACCAAACAACAAGCTAGACTATGAGCACATTCAAATGTTCCAGCATCCGCAATCTTTAGATCCTAATCAACAGAACATCCTTGTGAATAACATCAATGGCAACTCGAATTTCAAACGGAAATCCAATGAAAACTTGAGCATGTCCGGTAGCTCTACGCCAACTACCGCAACCACCACCTCAGCGTCGCCTAACGATGCATCCTCTACCATAAGTGCCAACAAAAAGCCCAGTGACAAAAAGAAGAATGATCCCAATGGCATCAAAAAAAAGAAAACGAGGTAATTTTATTTTCACAAAGTGAATGGTGCTTTTGTTCAGTTTTGTTATTTGGCATTTTACAAGGGAGCTTTTGGTTTAGTGACCAGTAAATCCTGAAAATGTGATACGCTAAAAAGCAGAGATATTTTTCGTGAGAATGAATAAGGGGTCGATATTTTTTAAATTCTGAAGTCTTCTAGAATATTATTATTTATTAAATATCTTTGGTTTTAATGTACTTTTCAAGTTATAAGTTTGTTCTCAGAAGCTTGACATGTTATTTAAAACTACTAATGATCAAAAATATCTACTTTGAAAACCGACGGAATATGATTAAGATTCAAGAAATCAAGTTGCAAAGAATAAAATCTAGCAAAAAGTTATCCTGAAAATGAATAAATTAGGATTCATCATTGAATAATTTTGATGAATTACTAGATCGACCGACGGTTTAATAATCTCAGAAAACTTTTTTTATTTTAATCAGATCAATCTAAATCATCACTACCTCTCAGTTCTTTTGTTCCTTCTGGAGCATTGCTGTTCTCCACGTACACTCCTAAAATAAACACCAAAGCTTCCCAATTTAGCATGAGGATTTTTTCCGATTGAAAGGATAAGCATCTTTGTTTCTTCCTAAATATATTCAGAATAATCTAAATTGGTTGAGCAAATTTGCTGGATTACACGAATTTTCCTCGTTCTAACTTTTTTCAGTTTGTACTGTATTTTTTTCTGTCGCTTCCATCGAGTTTTCATATACTTTTATCCAGATTCTGCCAGGCAAATATTTGAAAAGTACGCTTTTTGCTTGACTGGCTCCAACACTATCTGCTTGTGTCCACAAATTACAGTCTTGAACAAATATTTTAAATTTTTTAATATTCTTAAATTGTTCAAATTAAAATGCAAATTACTGGAAATGCAAATATTTCAAGAGTTTTTGAATAATGAAATAGTTTTAATTAGTGGCAAGCGTGGGTAGTTGAGATTGAACCATAAAGCCTATACCATGGCAATGAAGGTCTTTTTGGCGAAGAATTTTAAATTAATTCAAATCAGACTGTTTGCAAAAATCTGAATAAATGGCTAGTGAAAATTTTCGACCGTAATTCAGAATTTGGTACTTTTCAAGCGATTTTTTAAATTTTTAGTGAATATACTCAGTTCTTGCACCACATTAAACACTAGTTAAATATAAAGGTCAACTTAAAATGGGAAAATGATTGGAAAAGTCAAAACAGAAATAAGCTTTGTGAAATAAAACAAGATATTCATTCATGGAGTGGTTCCGAAGTAGATCAGAACTATAGTTCAGTTCAGTTCACATGTGAACTGAACTATTCATAACATAAATAGTTCAGTTCAATTTTGAACTGAACTTTTTATAACATAAATAGTTCAGTTCAAAATTGAGCTGAACTATATCATAAATAGTTCAGTTCAATTTTGAACTGAACTATTCATAATATAAAAAGTTCAGTTCAAAATTGAACTGAACTATTTATGATACAGTTCAGTTCAATTTTGAACTGAACTATTTATGTTATGAATAGTTCAGTTCAAATTTGAACTGAACTATATCATAAAAAGTTCAGTTCAATTTTGAACTGAACTTGAACTTTTTTTGATATTTTTTTTGATTTTTTTCTAATCATACACTGAATCGGAATATTTCAGAAGTTTTAAGTATTTAGAAAAAATTCAAAATAAAATATTTGAAAATTGTAAGAAAACATTGGAAATAGCTAGTTTTCATTAATGGATCCAGAATCTCTGGCAAAGATTGTAGTGACAGGAGAACCAGCTGCTGGGGAGTGGCTGTAACTTCTCTGATCATGGATGAAAATTCCCAAACCATAACTTTTTAGCGCTTTATTTTTTGGAAAAAAATACTCTACACTCAAAAAACAGAAGCCTTGTCAGAAGGATAGCTACACTTGTCACACGCGTGCAACCTTGTTACAATTCTAGCAACACTTCTCACACGCGTAGCCTAAACTTGGCTGTTTTAGCCTTGTGAGAAGCCTTACTAGAATTGTAACAATTCTTAGTTACACTTGTTATAGAAGTAAATTTAGAGTTGTAAGCCGTTTAACTAGACATGCCACAAAACTATTGCTACGCTTGTCGCAAAACTAGTGAAACCTTGCAACAAATTTATCCAAAAATTACGTTTTAAATCTATCAAGTGGGTTTGATTCTCCACAATTTCCAGACTTTTTTGCCACTTTTTTTAATTATTTTTTTTGATCTTAAGCAGAATTTTAAAATTTTTTTAGCGGTATCGACTCAGATTTTTCTTTGAATCGAACTTTGACTACGAATTAGAAATTTGTAGCTGTACAACAAGAAACTCACGATGCAATTCACTAAAATTGCAAAAAAAACGTATTTTTGGCTTAGGTTTTGTAAAAGTTTAAATTTTTTCTGTCGCAGATTGGATTTTCGAGTTGGGCAAGTTGTTTGTTGTTTTGTGTTTTTTCATGGATTTTATCGATTTTTACATATGTTCTGACTATTCAGACGCAACTTCAATAGTTTGGTTCTTTAATACTTTTTAATGATTTTTGAAGTGTTTTGAGCTTATGAAAAAAAAAATATTTAGCAAATTTGAGTATTTTTTGGTTTAAGTTAGAAAAATATTTTTAAAACCTGTTTATAACATTTGCTTCGAAAATATTGATATAAATAGATAATGTAATTGATTATTTAGTAACAATTTCTATCTTAAAAATGATTTTAAGTAATTAAAAACATATTAAGTATAATTTTTTCAGCATATTTAGCATAAAAAACTTTAAAAAATCATTGAAAAGTATTAAAGAACTAAACTATTGAAGTTGCGTCTGAATAGTCAGAACATTTGTAAAAATCGATAAAATCCAAAAAAACACAAAAAACAAACAATTTGCCCAACTTAAAAATCCAATCTGCGACAGAAAAAATTTAAACTTTTACAAAACATTAAAACTAAGCCAAAAATACGTTTTTTTGCAATTTTAGTGAATTGCATCGTGAGTTTCTTGTTGGACAGCTACAAATTTCTAATTCGTAGTCAAAGTTCGATTCAACAAGAAAAATCTAAGTCGATACCGCTAAAAAAATTTTAAAATTCTGCTTAAGATCAAAAAAATATTTAAATAAAGTGGCAAAAAAGTCTGGAAACTGTGGTGAATCAAACCCAATTGATAGATTTTAAATGTAAGTTTAGGATATATTTGTCGCAAGGTTTTGCTAGTTTTGCGACAAGCGTAGCATTAGTTTTGTGGCAAGCTCTATTTTAATTAAATTTAAATATTTGTACAATTCGATAAAATTTGATAAAATCCTATAAAATTTGATAAAATCCAATAAAATCCGAATAAAAACAAAGCGTCAGTCACAAAATAAAATCTTCAACAAACAAAAAACAAGTGAATAAAAACTCAAAATCTACCCAAAAAACAACTCTAGAAATTTATCATCACTTTGATTAATTGCATCAAGAATTACACGTCCAAGCATTGCAAACAAAAATATTTAAGGCGAAAGTTCAAAAAGTCGTATTTGCAATGCTTTGACATGTTATATTTGCTGCAAATGTACAAAACTCTTGAAAGATCTTAAAAGAGTGTATTTTAAGGTTGCTGTTGTGATTTTATCAGGGGTTTGATCTTTTTATGTCAGTTCTGGATTTTATGGTGGTGCAACAATCAATTTTTTCGGATTTAATCGATTTATACAAATATATGTTTGAAATTCATCCTTAAATTGTAAATTATACTTTATTAATTATTATTTTGATCTATAGATTTTCAAGTTTTTTAAGTTTTTCTAAATTGATCCTAAAACATTATTTTTTGAATTAAACTTCAAACACATGCAATACATTTTAATTTCAAATTTCAGTGAATTAATTAATTGTTCAATTGAGTAATAATAATTAAAATTGCAAAAAAGATTCAAAGTGTGTTTACAAGTGCTGATAGATTTAAATTAAAATGCGCTGTGTGGTTGGATGTAAAAAGGTTGGGAGTGTGAATGGGGAAAATTAAGAAAATGTCTGAAATTTTCTTTTTTTCTCTTTTTTTTTGAAGTTATTTTTAAACGTCTCACAACCCTAGTCTAGTCTTCCTACACGCTTGCAATTCACTCGTAAGACAAGGTTTATTTTTGACTTGTGACAAGCGGAAGGAGGTATTGTAGTTGAATTAACGCTTGCTACACGCGTAATTTTTCACCTTCCTGCAAGCCTTATAACCTTGCTGCAAGTCTACTACACTTGTCACACGCGTTAACTAGGAGTTGTGACAAGTGGTATTTCTTCGATCCGCTTGTTGCAACTCCTAGTTAACGCGTGTGATAAGTGTAGTAAACTTGTTACAAGCTTATAAGGCTTGCAGGAAGGTGAAAAATTACGCGTGTAGCAAGCGTTAATTCAACCACAATACCTCCTTACGCTTGTCACACGCGTACTAGTTTTTTGAGTGATACATGTTCTCATTTTGTCCGTCCGTCCGTCTGTCTGTCGTTTATAAAGTAAATGCCGAACAGATGGAGTGAGAACAAAACTGCTGGTACCAAAATGTTTTATGGAGGTGGGTCCACCAGCTGGGGAGATGTGACCAGTTCTCTGGTTTTCCCATACAATATCAACTCTTAATGGGTAGCGAGACAACTCTCAATTCTTGACATTTATGCTCAATAACCGAATTTGCAACTCATTTTGTTCTTGAGTTCTGGCAGTGGTGATTCTGGTCAGGAGGTGGATTCATCTCTCAAAACACAAAATTTTAGGTTTTTTTTAACATATTAAATGATTCTAAACATTTTTCCAAAAAAAGTGTCTAGAGCCATTAGATCTTCCCACCAGTTGTAGTGGAACCAATCCTGACCATAATCTGTTTCTAACTCATCATTGTTTACAACTTTGCAGAAAAAACCTAACCGCTAACTTGTACCGTCCAAAAGTTGATTTAGTATAGGAACACCGACGCTGTATCAGAGAAGTGGTCATATCTCCTTAGCTGGTATTCCCACCTCCACCAAAAAATCCATATTTAAACGAGGTTTTATTTAAAACATTTTTGTACGAAAAGTTTGGGTCTGAATTTATCTGTTCGGGAGCTATTTTGTAGCTGACGGACTGACAGAGTGAGAACATAAAGCGTATTTTTTCCAAAAAAAAAATCGCTAAAAAAGATTAAATTTAAATTTAAAAAAGTTCAAATTTGATCTGAACTATTTATGATATAGTTCAGTTCAAATTTGAACTGAACTAATCATAACATAAATAGTTCAGTTCAAATTTGAACTGAACTATATCATAAAAAGTTCAGTTCAATTTTGAACTGAACTATTCATAACATAAATAGTTCAGTTCAAAATTGAACTGAACTGTATCATAAATAGTTCAGTTCAATTTTGAACTGAACTTTTCATAACATAAATAGTTCAGTTCAAATATGAACTGAACTATTTATAAATAGTTCAGTTCGCTTTTGAACTGAACTTGATCTGTTATCTGAACTTGAACTTAGTTCATCGCAACCCTGCATGGAACACATCCTTAAGATCTTGTAGAGAATCAATAGTTTTAAATCGGTTAAGAATTGGGCACACAAGGTTAACGCATGAATTCATTATGGATCGTTCTCCTCCTCCTTTTTGTGAATTATGCTCTGAAGCTGTGACGATTAAGCATATTCTTACTAGTTGCAAAAAATACAAATGTGCTAGAGAAAAATACGGGATTATTTTTCCAGATTGTTTAAAAAATGTTAAATCAATTGTTGAAAATACCTTAGAGTTTCTTTTAGAAACATTATTGTTTTATAAAATATAATTATTGAATCCATTCCAAATACTATTTAGTATACATATTGCAAAATGATAACTGTACAAGTGCTGATAACATTTTATGTTGAGTACTTATTTCAAATTTAATTTAATAATAATAATAATTATAATTTGACTATAACTTTATTCTTCATAAAAATCACATGTAATTTTTTGAATTATGTACATTTATAAGCTATCAAGAGCTAATCATGTGCCTCCACAGTTAGCAAATTTCAGGATTCGTACTACATATTTTTGCTGGAATTTCGGGGAAATTCAATGTTTACACAAACGATTTATTCATTCAGCTGTAAACGGTTTTTGTAACTGCTTCGTTGCAAAAATAATTGAAATTCAACAAGTACCTGTGGGATGTGCAGTGAATATTATTTTAAGAGTTGGACTTTAGGAAGAGTTCTGAGAATATTGTTGATGGAAAGTAAATTGGGATTGAAATCATTGAATTTTTATAAAAATTGCTTTCACCTTCAGTTTTTCCTAAAAACATTTAGAAATAAAATTAAATGAGCTTTTTCCCATTTTTGAAAAGTTTGAAAAGTTTGAATAAAAAGGAGTTTTTTGGGAATTTATAGAATATATTTTATAAATTTTGAAAAGTATGATCATAATAGTAATTATCGACGTTAAATTATTTTCAAACATTCGTTCCACGATTTATGATTAAAAATTTATGATAAAAAAGGCGCAAACTGTAGAACTTAAAATTTAATCGGATTAATTTGTCACATCAGCGCTTTCCAACAAAATAATACAAACCTGTTGTTCACCTTTGATGAAAATGCAACACAAAATTTGTTAATTAAATTCTTTAATAAAAAATTCAGAGTTTCCTGAAGTAATAAGCTCCCTCAAAAATATGTAGCTAAAAGTTAATTAAAAGTTAAAAATTAAATAATTTGATTATTCTGGAAAAGCTGCACTATAAATATGGAAATCTGTTTCATAATCATAAAATTTTTCAAAAATAGTTAAAAGTTGCATTTTTAATATTTTCCTATTTTTGGTGCAGGACAACTTTTACGGCATACCAGCTGGAGGAGCTCGAGCGAGCTTTTGAAAGGGCCCCGTATCCAGATGTATTTGCACGAGAAGAACTAGCTCTCAAATTGAACTTAAGTGAGTCCAGGGTGCAAGTGTGGTTTCAGGTAGGTTTCTTATGATCGTAGTTTTTGAGAAAATGGAGACCAGAGAAAATACCACGTAGATCTAACATAAAATTTCAAATTACAGAATCGTCGTGCAAAGTGGCGAAAACGTGAGCCACCCCGAAAAACTGGCTACATCGGCTCCAACAACAGTCCTTCAACTCAGCTGAATGGGCCTCCTCTGCATCCTTCAGCAACCTTCACAACCTTCCAGCAGCCAACAACTGTGACCCCTCCAAATGCCAGCGTAGATAGTTGGACGAGCTACCAGCAATACGGAGAGATTGGCACGCACTTCAACCTTTTATCACCCGCTGCAAGCCCCTATGGTGGTTTTGCTGGACAATATGGTACTTATGTTCATGATAATCAACTTTTCTCGGTGAGACACTTTGACTATGGTAGTCCGTCGAGAGGGTCAAATGGAGGGACGCAGAATATTATTGATCAGAACGACGGGCACCAGCATAAAGGGGATCATTATTCGAGTATTGAAATTGGGAATGGGAGTGATGGGTAAGTTTATTTTTTTGAGGGAAATTCAATAATGTAAACCAGTCTTCTTAATATTCCAGCTTAAACGGTAAATACGGTATTGTCGAAGACGAAGGCAAATACTTGCATACGGTGAGCAACTTAGACGACAAGTATTCAACCTCAAATTGTCATATGGTTGACCTAAAATCCTACGCACCTTCAAATGGCTCCACAACGCCAACTCAAGCCCTTTCGCAGCTTACCACCACAATTTTAAATCCATCTGCAGTGGGATGTCATCTAGAAGATCACGGAGAGAATATGGGGACCACGGTTATTAAAAATGAGGATCATACCTCTCATACTTACGTCTTACCGCCTTTTATGCATTAGTTGGATAGGAAAATATTGGACAGTAAGGATAGATTATTAAAGTTTGTTGATAGTTTGTTAAGAACATAGAAAGTTTATGCTATCTTGAAGATTGTAATGAGGGGACGTTACACGGTATTTTTGATATTTTATCTGACTAAATCAAAATTTTTTGTGAATATTAAAACTGTTTTTATCATCTAAAACAGATTCTAGATAATTTAAAAGATAAAAACATTTATTTTCCTATCATATAACATTCCCTCTTTAAATCTCAATAATGCTGAGACCAAAGTTATAAGTTTATTGCTGTGCTTTCGCCTTTGAATATTTAAACTAATTGAATTTGCCAAATTTTGTACATTGTGCCAAAGAGCCAACAAAATCCAAAGTCTTACCAAACAGCGAACTTTTTCATCCAATTAAAAGTCGCAATTTAGTTTGTAATCTAATTTTAGAAAATAACTCGATTAATGTCGCAATAATTTTTTAATGTTGCCAAATTGTTTTTGATACTTTCCTCGATTGAACCTTTTCAAGCTTTTCGACGTTATGTCAAGTTTTTAATTGAGTTTATTGGGAGTTTCCGGGGAAAGTTCAAGATTGTTATGAAGTTTATTAATTGGAAATGTTAGTTTTTACTCTGTAAAGATATGTTTTGTAAAATGTATCGCCTTTGCATTCAAAATGTGCCTTAAATTTCCTTCAAAGTTCCTGGGATTGACTGTTCTCGTCGAATTCTCGAGGAATTTTGTAGGATTAACTCAGAAATGACGTTTATTTTAGTTTAATTATAAGTTTTTCCAAGAAATTTATATTTTATGGGGGTTGTGTTGAAGCTTTGTGACATAGATTTAAAGCACTGTAAAAAGCACTGACGTTAAAAACATATTATTATCATTTTTTCTGTTTTATGATTTATTATTATTTTTCATTTTTCTATTTTTTTATAGAATCTATTTTATCTAGAATTATGTAATTTATGTTTTTCTAAAAACCAAACTGAAATTTTATTTAAAGCAAAAAAGCTAACGCGCCACCCCCGCACTACAATTATTATTTCCTTTTAGCCTTGTACAAACCTAAATTAGCGCTGACACTGGTGCAATGTTTCAATATAAGTAGACTTTTCGTCATTTTGCTGTAAGAATATGTTAATTAAATTATGTTTGAATTTTAGTATTTTAGTAACTTGAGAGCTTTTCAAGTTGCAAGCCTATGTTAATTAATATAATTAGAATATTATGATGAATATTTGATTTAGTTTGTGAAATAATTAGAATAATTAGCAATATACCTGTAAAATTATAATTGATGAACTAATTAGTTTAAGAAATGAAAGCCATGAAGCTTATTTTGCTTATACTGTAATTTTTTATTGAAAAAGAGTTGTCGGGAAGAATACATTATTTTAAATTAAACAAGCTTTTTAATACATGTAAGATATTTTTTAATTTTATCTTTTATAAATATGACAGTTACAGTTACAGTTCATGCGGAATTTCATCATTTTTGATAGATAAATAACGGGCAGTATCTAAAAAATCCTGGGTAATGTCATAAAATAGCTGTGCGATTCATATGCTTTAAAAATAGCAACTAACAGCTAATTTTCTAAAAATCTCAAAATATAATTGCATCGAAAAGCTAAATATCTATTAAACCGCAGCACTCAATCTAATAATCTATAGCTACACTGCTCTTCAAGGCTAAATCTCCATTCCCGAGCTTCTTGATTGAGATTCTTCTCCAGCAACTCCAAACAGTTTTACGTCATCTGCTAGTTCCAACTCTTTGCCCATTTGTCGATACATTTTAGTTTTCTGCGAGACGATACTAATCTTATGGCGACTTTTGCAATGTTTGTACAAGTTGGACCAGCTAGGATAACGATCAGTACAGCCTTCAATCGGGCAATGGTATGGATAATCACCCGTGTGCAATCTTTCATGCACTTTACAATCAGCCTTCCTCAAAAACTTCTTATCGCAGAAGCTGCATGCAAATTGTTTCTCCACTGAAGGGAAATGAGTGGCGTAATGCGCTTTTAAAGCTGCATTAATCTTGAACGCGGCACCACAGATCGAGCAAGCAAAAGCTCTGTTGTGCAAAGTGTGGAGATTTTTCTTGTGATACTTGAGGCGGTATTTACATTTAAAAGTAGCTTTGCAAACCTCACATTCATAGACTGTTGCTTCTTGGTCGTGGACTTGTTGAACGTGAAATTTGAGGCGGGAAGATGAAGCCATCACCTTAGGAAGAAATTTTTTGATTATTTGAAATCTTTTACTACATTTGTTACAAGTAATTTATTATTTTGTTACATGTAACAAATTCTAGATTATATATGAAATTTAACGTACCTTTCCACATTGATCACATATATTTTTCTGCAACCCTTGAATCTCATGGACAGTAGTCATATGATAAAGCAAATGCTCTTGATTCCTCATATAATGTCCACAGGTCAAGCAGATATAGAAAGTAGCTTTGTCTTGCAAATGTGCCGTTTTTAAATGTCTATCAAGCGCTACATAATTCCAAAAGACTTGCGAGCACACAGGGCAGGAGTGAGCTAATCCTTTGTGATGCGCTGTAATTTGATGATTGAAGATTGACCAAATCTTTCCATGGGATTTCGCGATAAAGCATTCGCAAGGGTAATGGAGCTTCGTTTTATCTTTTTCTTCCTTGTGGTGTGTGTTAAAATGAGCATGCAGTTCTAAAACTGTCATGGTTTCTGCTAGTGGACAATTTGAGCAATTAAGTCTTATATCAGACCATTTTTTCAATTCAAGGCGAGCAACCGCTTCATCATCCAAAGTTCCATCTGGGTTCTTTTCGGAATCATAGAGCAGCAAATCAGTTATATTCCAATCAGGTATCGTTGGCATAGGTAGAGAACTTTGATGTGAAATATTGGTCAGTTGTTTTGTGTGTCTAATTTGATGGTGCTTTAGTCCTCTTTTCTTATAGTTGTGTTCACCGCAATACAGACATATAGAACCAAAATGCGACATTGTTTCAAAATGTTCTTCTTTCATGTGTTTGAAAAGATGAATTAAGCTGGAATGCTATAAATAAATATTTATTATTCTATTATGACCTTAACAAAAAAAATAATTATTACCATTTCTGTGCACAAAATGCAGCAAAACTTCAAGTGAGCATAATGCTGCTGAATGGCATGATTTGCGATCTGGTGAGTATATTTGAAGTGCTGATTGTTACATTTAAGGCAAGAGAACTTTTCTGTCGTATGTTTTATATGAGCTCTGTCGAAATGCCGCTCCAGTTGAATGAGATCGGGAAAAACTTGCTGACAAAGCTTACAGGCGTGAGATACGACATCAATCCAACGAGCTGGATCCACTAGTAATAAACCAGCTGCAGAAATGTTTCCATTGGAGCTTATATGCTCGGCATCACAAAGAAATACTTGAGGAGCGCTGAAGTTACCGTTTAATTCTTCAGCAAACACTTCTTCAACGGCGTCAAAGAATGTGGGTAGCTAAAAGATTAACAAATAATTAGTGATTCCAAATAATTTTAAGATCCAACTTTTTTAAAACCATTGAAATTAATGTAGCATTAAAAGACAAACCTTTCTCTTTCTACAATCTGATCTTTGCTTCCTTTTTTTGGTGGGTGATGATGATTGAGCACCTTTAGCACGACTTTTTCGTTTTTTCTTGGGTTTCACCTCCTCGTAACTGGCCTCACTGTATTCAGAAATCTCTCCTTCTTCATCCGACATTCCTCCTTCATCGCCATTATATTCTGTTCCAGCATCAGATGAAAAATCCAGCATTTCATCGTCCACTAGTTCTACTTTGAGAATAGTCTCTGGTTCAGTAATATTTTCCGAATCAACATTATGAGGAATGTTTTGCATATCTGTTTTCATCAATGTTATACTGCAATCTTTCAGGTGAAGATACTTCCTTTGGAAGGTTTTCTGGACATTGTTAGCATGATCACTGAATTGGAGGAAACTGGAAACTGTAGCCACACACTCAGAGCAGGTATTCTGAGGCAAAAGTTTAGACGGCATAAGTTTAATACCAAAAGTTTCACAGATTTGGAAAATAGAAAAATCTTGGATCATCAGATCTTTCATCTCCACCATTTCAAAGAAGAACTTTTCTGCTGAGCACAATCTACAAAAGTCCGTCATATTGATTGTTTGCCAGGAATCTGGAGACTCTTTTCTTTAAACTTTTATTTTTTCTCTAGCTGTCAAGTGTTGTGCTGTCAAAATTTGTCGATAAAAAACAACGGCGAATTATGATCGACTGTCAATCTGAATTCGCCATAAAAGTCAACACGAGGAAATATTTTGGTTTATGAATTAACATTCAAATAGATAATAATGGAAAAATACGCCGTTCCCAACAAGCTACCAGCTAAACAAGTTTCTATCTTAGCTCAACGCAGAGGTCGCATCAACAAATTAAAGCAAACATTCCAGAAATCGAAAAAACACTTTGCCAAAAAGGCCCCAGAACTTTTCCGGAAGCCAGAATTCTTCATATCTGCATTCAGAAAAGGTGAACGTGATGATAAAAGAATCGAAAGAGAATTATTGAGAAATGGATTGAGCAGAGAATATCAGAAAGATGGTGCTTTAGTTCTCGTTCTAAGACATCGAGGGTGAGTTACTTTAAATTGTTATTAGATCTTTAAATTCAATATCAGATCTTATATTTTAGAACACATATCGCTTCTCGTCAATGCATGGATCTTCTCGTCAAATTAAGACTCGGCCGATTGCATCAGGCTGTTTTTATGCGACTTACTGATGAAAACAAAGCTTTATTGTCCCTCGTGGAGCCCTACGTCATTTATGGATATCCTAGCACAACGACAGTCCGTGAACTTATCTTTAAATATGGATTCATCAACTTTGAAGGCAAAAAATCGAACATGAGCAGCAACTCTAAAATTGAAACTGTTTTCGGGAAAGACGGAATAATTTGCGTTGAGGATATCATCCATGAGGTGTTTACACTCGGACCACACTTCGATATGATCACCAGAGCTCTATTCCCTTTTGTTCTTCCTAATCCCAGAGATGGTTGGATCGGACAAAAAGGACTGAAAGCACAAAAGGGTGGAATTGCTGGTTGTCGCGGAGATGACATTAATGAAGTTCTAAAAACCATCTTGTAAGAAGCTCAAGATATTTGTTTTGAAATATTTGAATTTAAGATTTTTATTGAATAAAGGGCTGATGGGTTCAGAATTGAACTTTTTTAGGCCAAAAACTAACTTAACATTAAAAAAACTTTAGTTTTATTCTTGAATTGAGACAAAAATCATTATATTAATCTCGAGTATTAGACATCAAACAATTAAACTAAAATTAATGCACAGAGTAAAAATTTGGTGAAATCTGAGCTACAACAAACCATGAATTAAACCATCCACTGGCAACTCTAAAGAAAAACCGTAACTTTCACCTTCTAAATTTTGAGAAGGATTTACAGTTGAAATTTTTACTGGCATTGGCAATATTTGAACAAGATCTCCTATAGAATTATTTTGCAGATATTTAACTTCCTGCTCTTTTTTAATGGCTCGCTTGCTAGTATCAATTCCATGTCTTAATTTCATGTGCTTATTAAAATTAGGCCAGTTGGTAAAATGATGAACACACTGAGTGCAACTATATGGTCGTTCACTGAAAATATTTAAACATATTTTAAAATAAATTAAGATTAATAAATTGTTAAATAAATCTTACCCAGTGTGAATTCTTGTGTGAGTAGTCAAGCAATGATTAAAACGAAACTTTTTACCACACGTCAAGCATTCATAGGGGGTTACCTAAAAATATTTGATTCATTAATTAACATCTTTGTCACTATTATTTGAAAAGAAAAAATTATTTATTTAAATTTCAACAAACCTGCGTATGAATTCTATAATGAACATTCAAAGTGGTTCTCAAGGCAAACGATCTATTGCAGACATCACAAACATGAGCTTTTACTTTCGTATGTGTTAAATTATGATACCTCAATCTCTTAATGGTCTTAAAACAAGTTCCACAAACCAAGCACTTGAATGGTCTCAAATCTGAATGAGTTATTTGATGGTTCACTAAATTTCCTTTTTGCAGAAAACTTAAGCCACATTTATCACAAATATGCTGTTTTCCTGAATGTGACTGCATGTGATTATTCAAGTTCCTCTTTAAAGTGAATTTTTTGTCACATTGACTGCAATTATAAGGGCTTTCCTTCTCAGTTCCCAGCTGCTCAGACTCTTTTCCATGGCAACAGATTTTATGCTCTTTTAAAATTGAGCCACAGTGAAAATTCTTTCCGCAATAAAGACACAAAAATATTTTAATGTCTGGATGTTCTTGCTGATGGTGTTTGAATAAATCCATAAAGTTCCATCGGTATTCATCACAAACTTGGCAGCAAAATATCAAAAAGTTTTTGTGATAATCTGTGATGTGATTAAAGCAGGATGAAAATTTACTGGCTGTTTTGGGGCAAAATGGACAAAGGTAGACCACTTTCTTTTTGTGAATAGTTGTGTAGTGTTCTTGAAGTTTATTGATGTTTTGAAATTGTATGTTCTCACAATCTGAACATTTCCAAAACATTGACGACCAATTTGAGGACGAAAAACGTTGTTTTCCCTCTTCATTTAGAGTACCATCAAGATTTTTTTCATTTTCAGGAACAGACAAGGTAATTGAGGGAATATTGTAGGATCCAGCAAGCTCGGTTTGGAAAATATCTTCCATTGTATAACGAGCTTGTTCGTATCTTTTTGTAACTTTTGCATTTTTTGTTAGCGTGTTCTTAGGCTTCAATGGTTTGTTTTTGGTTGTTTTAGATTTTATGACAGGTTCTTCAACAATTTCTTTGAATTCCGAAGATTCATTTTTGATAATAATACGTTTTTTAGAACTTCTTGTTTTCTGAACCACCTTCAAGGCTTGATTAAAGGCAACAACCCCTTCTTTACAATCAGAAAGCTTTGTTATAAGCATTTGACCTTCTGTATTGTTCTTTAGTAAGTCCTGAGTTGAAGCCACTTCTGATATAAATAAAAAACAGAATTCCAATCTTTTAACACAATCTAAACAGCTCTTTTGAGATAAACCATCTTCATCGTTGAGCTGTATATTGCAGCATTTTTGTAACTTGAATTCTAGTTTGGAATTAGTGTCTTTTAGGTGGATCATGGGACTGGATTCGACTAAAATAAAAACAATAATAAATTTACACTGTTTTCTTGGAAGAATGTGAGTGTTACCTCCACACAGGCGACATGTCGCAAGAATATCTTCCATCTGTAATAAATGCAATTTGTCTCCTAATTTTTAATGGCTTTGAACCATAATTCTAATTTCAGAAAAGTATTTGTTATGATTTTGAATCCAATTCGCCGGAAGGTCATATTGACGTTTAAAAGTTGCGGCGAAAAAGAAAACCACTTTTCGGAAATTCGTTTGGTAGCTTTTTTTTCACAATTTAAACTCTTCCACTCCAGTTTAAAAGCACTGCAGGCTCAGGATCGTATTTTCGTAGTTTTCAGCACTCCAGCAACGCAGGCAAACATTTGAAATGGACTCCGATAACAGTAATTCAGATAATTCAGGTAATCACTTTTCTTTTTCTTCAAATGCGTCTTTTATTATTTTCCTTATGTATGACGGTAACTAATTCTTTTTTGGATTTACAGATCATGAGAATGATTTGTTAGCGTTAACTAAAAAGAAGAAATCTAAACGTCTAGCATCCACATCACCCAGGAAGTACTCTTCAGATTCAGACAACAGTGATGAAAATGGTAGAAAACCAAAAAAGTCTCGCCGCATCACTAGAAGTAGCTCCAGCAGTAGTAGCTCATCTCAAGAGAGTGAAGATGAACCGATGAAACAAGTAGCCAAAGTAGCTGTGGTGATCCCAGAAGTGGAAGAAGACAAATCTGATCCCGAGGAAGGCCAAATTAGTTCAGACGACCAAAAGGGCGGATCTGAAGGCTCCAGTTCTGACTCGGAGTTTAATGATGGATATGACTTGAAAGATTTGATGGGAGATGCTGAGGATCGAGCTAGATTGAACGCTTTGTCTGAAAAAGAAAGAGAAACCGAGATTTTCAAGAGAATTGAAAGAAGAGATGCTTTGAGAACCAGGTGGGAAATTGCAAGGAAATTCAAGCTAGCTAGAAAAGCTGAAAAAGGTCCTTCACACGGTAACAAAAAGCCAAAACCCAAGAAAGCACCTATTCCCAAGAAAATCGTGGAGAAACCAAAAACAATACCTCAGCACTCCGCAATTTCTTCTCCGAGCCCAGATGACATTTCAATGCGTCCACCTGCCTCTGTTCCACCAACTCACACGCATTCTCATCCTATTGATGAAGGCGATGAAGAATTTGGTGGCAGGGAAGAATTCTTTGATCCTAAAAAGAGATCTGAAGAAAGAAAGAAAAATGTGGAAGCTAATAAAACAGATGACAAAAGGAGCAGCGCCATGGCTATGCTCAAAGCTAGACGTGAAGGTAAACAGAAACGTGAAGAAGAGGAAGCTAAAAGGGAGGCTCAAAGAAAGATTGAAGATGAAAGAGAAGAGCTAGACGGAGTGACTGGAAGCAAGTCTGGGAGCAAATTGAGAGCCAGTGACGTTTATTCGGATGATTCAAGCAGTGACAGTGAAGAGAAAAGATCAGAGCATGGTCGAAGGTCAAGATCTAGTAGTAGATCCAGCAGCGATTCTGAAGAAGACAAAAAAGCTCCAGTTTCATCGAGCAACAAAAAACCTGTTTTTATATCTAATAAGGATCAGCTTAACAAGCTCAGAGTTTCAAGGCACAAGTTGGAGCAGTTTATTATTCTACCAATTTTCGAAAAGGTGCGAGATTTCATAATATTTTAATGAAATTTTAATATTTTAATGAAAAATTTCAAATCTTTGAAACTTTGCTAATTCATTTTCTTATCTGTTAGGTGGTTCTTGGCTGCTTTGTGCGAATTAACATTGGAAACAACAGTTGCAGCCAACGCTTAGTTTACCGAGCTGCTGAAATCATCGGAGTAGTGGAAACTCCAAAAGTCTACCAATTTGGATCCAGCCGCACGAACAAAGGTCTCAAGCTACGTCACGGCACACAAGAAAGAGTCTTCCGCTTGGAATTTGTCTCAAATCAAGATTTCACAGACAGTGAGTTTGATAAATGGAAGGAGATGTGTCTTCAGTACGACGTGGATTTACCAACTCTCGAGTCAATTGAGCAAAAATCAAAGGATGTAAATCAAGCGCTCACTTATCAGTTCAAAGAAGAAGACATTAATAAGATTATTGACGAGAAAAATCGATTTAGGGCACATCCAACTAATTATGCAATGAAAAAAACTGGATTGATGAGGGTAAGATTTTTTTCTTTAAATATTCGTTTCACTATAAATTCAAACCCAATATTATTTTATTTTTAGGAGCGCGAAGCTGCTTTAATACGTGGTGAAGATGAAGTGGCCAAGGACATTACAACTCAGCTGCAGGACCTGGAAGAGCGCGCTAACGAGCTAGACAAGCGTCGCTCTAGCAGTATTGAGTTGATTGGCTACATTAACAACCGAAATCGCAAGAAGAATATTTTTGAAGCTGAAAAAGCAATTATGGAGGAAGCGAAACTTAATCGCGGCTTGAAAACAGAAGATCCTTTTACTAGACGAACCACCAAGCCAAGAATGGCGCAAACGGGATCCAAACAATTTGTGTCTGAGCCCGAAAAGGAAATGATGTTGGTACCCGAGCTCCCTAAGCCGAAATCGAAAATCAAGAAGCCAGATGAAATGATTGGATCGACAGATAATTTATATTCGCTCCATGACTTTGACATTGAGATTGATATTGGTACTTCCAATAATCAAGTGCCTGTGCTGCCAAAACCTGTCCTGCAGAACATGCAAAAATCATCCGGACCGAAGCGTTCGCTCAATTTGGAGGATTATAAGAAGAAGAGAGGGCTTATCTAAATTTAAGAGCGGTATACTTACTCAAGTATTCAAATTATTTAATGCAGAAATCTGTGCGCAGGAACTTTTTTCGGAAATAACTTAAAAAGAATTTTTAAGACAAAATATTTAAATATTATTTGTAATTTTTATAATCTGAGTTTCACTTTTCGGACAATTTTTAAAATTAAAATTTAGCTTTTTTTTTCGATCATTACTTCAAAAAAATTTCCTGAATGCAAGAAAACCTCAAGGATTCGGGAAAAAATTCCCTGAATTATAAAAATTTTAATAAACTTAAATTTAATATGTGAAAACTTATTGTTTTATAACTTTTTTTTTATTCTATAAAAAATGCCGAATATTCGAACTCTAAGTACCCGAAAAGTTGTTTGAAAACTTGAGAATTGTTAGAATTTCCTGCTGCAGCTGAAACATCACAACACAAAATAATACTATCTAGTTGTTAAGCTTTTCCGCTTCCTTTTCAATTATATTTAAGAAATTTAAACTAACAGATTATTTTTGTAATGCGTTTCTGTTTCTCTAATTGTATTTTTAATATTTTCTTCCGAGTGGATTTTCATGACGGTTGTTTGACTTAACTAAAATTTTAGAATGAATATTTTTATTTATATGACCCAATTCTTGAGACAATCCCTAGAAAATTGTTGTTTTTTGAAAATGGAAAATTTGAAAAAAAAACTAATTTTGAACAAAAATTTCGGCAAAGAAAAATTAATAGTGAGCACATATTAGAAATCTAAACATAATTAAAAAATATGAAAATCTATTAAAATATTTAAATTTCTGAATCCTAAACTTTTATTTTATACTTTCACAAAAATTCTTGGTGAAATTTTTGTTAAAGTTATTATTTATAATTTATTGTTGAGAATTTGAAAACACTCATTATGATCGCTTTGTGAACTGTAAATAGCAACAATTTTGCATGGTGAACTTGCTTTCGCCAGTTAGATTTAAGAACAAAGTACCCACTCAATCCAGAAATTGAATAAAAATGATAATTTTTAGTTTAAAAATAGTTTTATTGGAATATTCTAACAATTCTAACAAATTCAATTGATGATTTCTTCATTCATTAAACTATATTGTAAACAAGCGAGGTTTTTAAGTTTTTGTTGATCTACAAAAATGATTGAATGATGATTTTCATATTAATCACTAAAATGCATAGGAGTCAAACTGTTCTAAATTGAAACTTGTTCAGCCATCATCGGTTCTTCTGTTAAAAGCGATGGTTTCACTCCATATTTATATTTCTTTACTAAAGTTTTTGGGAACTCTGGCAAATTTGTTGGGAAGGCATCAATCTACAAAATTTACATTATTCATAGAATAAATTTTAGTGATAAATTATTAATAAAACTTACTTGAGCAGCATGTTCTGACCATATGCCATCGCCTGTAAAATGAAATTCTGACTCGATATAGTAGAGACATAATCCAAGAAGCTTTTCGTTGGAGATGTTTGAGAGGCTGACACCAGAAATTTTACGATTTTCGTGATTTTCTGATTTCCATTCGAGAAGGGCGTTCAACTTAAGTTCTATGCGATTGCTGTAAATTCAAAGTTTCAGTAATGCAAATAAAATACTTAAAAAAACTTACATTGGATATAGTAAGACATGAATATTGATATAAATTTCTTCCAGCAGAAATTTCTTGTACCTCAAATAATCCATGGAAGCTTTGACGGATAAAAGTGAGACATGACACCAGTTTGGATGCCGATTCAAAGAATTCCTTAGCTCATTATCGTCTTTTTTCAGTATCTTAGACAAATAAAGCACAACATCCTTTCCTTTGGTCCTATCAACACCCTCCCTTGCATATTTCTCAAAAGTATCTGAACTGCTGGACAATACGTGTAAAGAGACACATTTCACTTTCAGTTGATTCAAATAGTCGAGGCGAGTTTGTGCTTTCGTTTGGTAGTGAACTAAGCGTAGAATTCTTGGATGGGTGCAGAGAACATTAAATTCGCTAATCTTGCGAAGATCTGTGAGTCTTTTAAGAACGGTGTCTGGACCGAGAGTTAAAATTTCTAAACATCGACCCAGTCCTGCTTCAGGAATTTCAAATTTTTCCAAGTGTTGTAAAATTTTCCTAATTGACTCGCACTGCGACATAATAATCTTGGGGCGACGCAGTAAAATTTCGCGAACATCTAAAATTATAATTGGTTTTGTTTTTCGGAGATAAAATATAACATGTTTGGTACTCACCATGTTCCGCAATCTTCGGGATTTCATTCAAAATATTTATAATATTCTTTGGATCAGCGTAGAGCAAGTACCCATTATTTATGATTCTTTCATTAGGAAAGTACAAAGACTCTTTTAGAAGTTGAACTGTAGCTGTAATGTACTCAAAGTTTCGCTGCTTTAATCTGGGATAAGTTTGCCAGAGCTTTACTAGATCCTCATTTGAACAGCTAAGTGTCTCTTTTAAGTAGATATTCAAAAACTTTTTTCTCAGTTCATTGATAGCAATGTTCTCTCCGATGTAATCTTTGACCACGACATTTAGTTTCAAGTGCTGGGCAAGATTTTTGGCAACATTTGCATCCGGATCAATGAAATTGTGAGCCTTCAGTATATTTACTTTCTTATTCATAATGGACACATATTTAACAAGAAAGGGAAGTATAACTTCCCGGAAAGAGCATTCTTGCATGACTTTTGTCCTGTTGTCGATAGTAGACACATTAAGAATCAAAACATTAGGGCGCTCACAGATTTCATCTTTTGTGTATTTTCGATTGATTTTTAAGAAATTAGCAGATTCTTCGACATCTTTCTTATCAGCTGTACACAAAAAAGGATTCTCATTCAGTATGGCATATGTCTTAGCATAATTTAAGCCTAAAATATGTAATTAGAGAATATATAAAGAATCATAACAAATGGACAAAATGAAATTCAAGAATTACCGAAAATCTGCATATAAAACTCTACATGGTTTTTGGTGGTCACTGCCAATGGGTTAACAGCATTTATTTTTGCTAATGATCGACTCTGCCTTATCTTAATTAGACTATTTAACTGTGAAATCTTATTCGTAAACATTTTTATCAGTAGAAACTTCAAATTGAAAATACGGCGAATTGAAATGTCAAACAGAAAAAGGTAAACAACAAAAAATTATTGAAAAGTATCAAGAAAAGAAAAATCTAAACACTGCTTCCTGTGAGTTTAAAATGGATGAACTGATCATCGACACTTGTCGGCTTTGCGGCTTGAGCAAGTGCGGTTTGGATTTGCTTAGTTTCTCGGAGATATGTTTCTTTGACTTCTCTTCTGTGGCTTCCAAATATTTCAATGATCTTGATCTTCAAAATGAAACTCTCCCAAAGGCTGCATGCAAGGATTGTGTTGATATCATCTCTGGTTTCTTGAATTTCTGCGAAAATGTTACAATGGTTCAACAGCAGTTTGATCTTCAGATACTTCAAAAAAATTTGATGCCACCCATTAAGATTGAATACCTTGAAGAAATAGAGCAAATTGATGATGATGAATACGTTCCAGAAGTTTTCATCCCGGAAATAGTGACTACCAAAGTGCATGGAACAAGGAAGAGAACTAGGGAACAAGAAGCTTCACTGATTCCAACTACTACTAAATCAGTAAAAATAGAAAAGTCTCCACACAAACCCAAAAGTCGATCAAAGCGAGAATCTCTACCTGCTAAAAAAGTTGGTCCTAAAAAAATAAGACGAAAGAAAGATGAAATTATTGACGATGACACGGACGAAGAGTTGCCTGATTTACCCAAGAAAGAAGAACCAGATTTCAGTGAAGGAATCCATGATGATGTGTCACAAGGAGTCTCTGAAAGTGCAGCTGACAATGATGAAGTATGTGTATAGCTATAATATAAAGACTCTATTTTATTAAAAATAATTATTTCAGTTCCACACAAACTTTGGAGTCAAAAATAAAAACTCGGATAGACTAGAATTGGCAGTTCCAAATTGGTTCAAAAATGACGACGGAACAGTCAAAGATGTTGGCTTAGTTGGACTCAGTACTTGGAGAGACTTGAAGTTTGTTTGTGAAGATTGTCCTGTTGCCACTGTTTTCCCAGATTTCATATGCTATAAAAATCATTTTGACCAAGAACATCCAGTTAAGCATGTCGGGAAAGGTTACCTTTGTGATGTATGTCCAATCAACTTGCAAGTTTACACAAAAGCTTTGAATCATCTAACTAATCATCAACCGTATTTAAAGCATTGGTTAGTCTTTTCTTGTAAATGATTTATGTGATAATTATTTATTGATTAACTTTTTAGCTGCCTGGTCTGCTCAAAATTCTTCTGGAATATTCAATCAATGAAAGAGCATCTGAAATCTGAACATCCTGTAGAATCTAAACCACTCTACATTTGTGAATTCTGCGGTCATTATTCAACTCAAGCTTCTTATCGTTCTCATTTGAATTACTTTCACATTGAATTACCCAAAAGGACAGCCCCAAAAATTGCTGGGTTACCTCGCGTTCGAGAAGATAATCCGAATTTTTTAAATGTTGCACAAGTAAATAGAAATTTGGATGGAAGTATTTCGGAAGAAGGATTAGCTTTGATAAGCGATAAACGGTATGTATTTGAATTGAGTATATAATATAATTTGAGGCTCAATTTGAAAACATTTTCAGATGGAGTGAGGTTACATACAGCTGCAGTAAATGCGATGTGGAGTTCATCAACATTTTTGAGCTTCTGCAGCACACTCAAGATCTTCATTCCGAAGAAAAATCAGCCAAACTCTTCAAATGCTCGTTTTGCTCAAAGAATTTCTTGACTCACACTAAATTCTTGCGTCATGTCGGTGACTTTCACCATAAAATCTTGAAGTATTGCTGTCTTTGCTGCCCGAAAATTTTTTGGAACTTCCAGGGATTGAATCGGCATTATCAATTAGACCATTCTGAAGAGAGCGAGAAAATTTTCATCTGCTTAACGTGTGGCCATTATAGTCTTAATAACCTGGATTTGAAACGTCATAGAAAGAAACATGGAATTTTAAAGAGTAGAAAGGAAGGATATTATTATCGTGGTAGACGAACACAAGTTGCCGTACAGGTGAATATTTCAATATGCTTGAAATTTTTGATAATTACTTCAATTCTTCTTTTTCATCTTTAATTAGCAGGTCAATCACCGCACTCTCTTCCAAGATGTTATTAACGGTCAAAAAGAAACAAACACATTGAATGTTACGGAAAATGAAAAATTATCAGACGGAAGCATAACAGAAGAAGCAATTGCACGATTGTACGTTAAACAGTGGAGTTCTATCACGATGACTTGTATCGAGTGCGCTCTAGAATGTCCTTCTCCTTACGATTTAGACGTTCATTACAAAAGCGAGCATCCGGATATGAAAGATTCTAAGGATTTGAAGGTAAATATACAAATTATAGCTGTCATCGTAGTCAATTCATTGAAAACATTCAATTACAGCCCAGTTTCATTTGCCAATCTTGCCCTGACAACAAGTTTTATTATAACGTTCGATCATTCCAAGAGCATGTCATCTCACAGCACGATTCTACATACAGCTACTCATGCATTGTTTGTAGCAAAGTTCACTTTGACTTTGTCAAACTTTACGAACACTACGCTGAAGCGCATCCAAATCTTCCAACTGTTAATTATTGCCTGGTTTGTGGAAAGATGAAAGCCGACTTTACCAAACTTAAAAAGCACACAGAGACACATTTCGGCAAATGGATTGAAAGAAGAAAGATGGAAAAGGAATTAAAGCCGGATTGTGAGGAGTTTCAATGTGAACCATGCAATAAAATCTTTATCGGGAGAAAAACTTGGCAAACTCATCAGAAAAATGTTCATGTGCCTAAAAACTCAATGAGTGGACATGTTTGTGAAATCTGCGGAATGAAGTTTTCTAGTATGTCACTGGTTAAGCAGCACAAAAGAAAGCACGAAGATTTGAAGGATGAGTATACTTGCGAGCTTTGCGATCAAAAGTGAGTGTAACAAATTATTCTTGTGTGATGAAATTATAAAATTTTTCAATGATTCTTCACAGATTTAAATGCAAGTTCCGCTTGAAGTCACACAGGAAGATTCATTCAAATATTCGACCCTTTTCTTGTGAGACTTGTGGCAAATCTTTCAAAGCTAAATGCGTTTTGGTGAAACATATGGTAAGTCATACAGGCGAGAGAAATTTTGAATGTGCTCATTGCCAGAAGAGATTTGCTCAAAAATATGATTTGGTGGTAAGTTCAAATTGTCCTTCTTATTTGAGAAAAGAAAATATTTCACATTACTTTCAATAGATCCACGAACGTTTACACACAGGAGAGTTCACGCATGCTTGCCCAGTTGAGGGATGCAACGAAAGATACCCCAGTTGGTCTAATCTCAGTAAGCATACCAAGAGCAAACATAAATTGAACATCGCCTCAGCAAGACACAAGAAATTCCTACAAATCCACGGAAATAGAGCTGCAGAAGAAGACGATGAAGCATCTTTGTAAACAATTTTTTGTTTTACAGTTAAGAGTTAATATTAGAAGAATATTAAAAATAAACGATATGAATTACAATACACGATAATCGATTGCCCAAAAATCTATTTTTTAATTTTTCCAACGACAATATTTCTCTATGACTCATAAATTAAACGAATCAATTTTGATTCCATCATTTCTAAAAATAAATAAAAACATTAATAAAATAAAACCTTTCATGACCTTAAGCTCTCAAATAAATAACCCACAAAAAAAGCTTTATTCTATGATGAAGCCGTATTGCAAAATAAATATGTTTACAACAAAAATTATCAAAATGCGAGGGAACAGTAAAAATAAGCTTAAGTAAAATCGAAATGCAAATAGGTAACAATAAATAAACAAATAAGCTGGAAAACTCGCATATTTAAAAGGCGCACAAATAAATTTCTAACAATTTAAAAATAGATCCAAGATATTGTGTTCCGATTGAATGCCATAAATTATTCATTTAATTCGATAAAAGGAGGAGAAAACAACGTTTGCCTGCAAAACTTTACCAATAAACTTTTGTTTCGCCGCGAAAAGCGATTTCTCATTCAATTTCCATTAAATCTGCACTGGTTTTGGAGAAAACATGGAACTGTATAAAATTCTATTAAAAAATAATAAAAACAAAAGATTTCCGTTTATTTTCCATTAAATTCTAATTAAGTGCGGGAAAGCATCTTTGGATTTAAATTGGATTAAACCTCCGAGCGCTTCGTAGGAGATTTTTATTAAAGTGTTGAGGGTTTCTAGAAGGTGAAATTATATTCTATAAAAAAGAGGTGAGCAACAGTGGACCTAACTTCCAAAGCAAGTCACTTCCTATTTACATTCAACGTACAGTAAAAAATATCATCCCACTTACAAAAACTCTTCCTTTCAAGAAGTCAATTCACCGCAATTGAAATCGACTTTTTGGCTCCAGGTCATTTTGAAAAACCACTCTAATCCCACAGCACAAATGTTTTGTTGATTCCATACAATTATGTTTTATTGGAATCTCAGGTTTAGGAGTTGGTGAATTTGTTTGCTCAGCAAATTGAATTACGAATTTACCCTGCAAAATTTATTTGGATCAAGCTTTTGGAGAATTCAATTGTTTTTCCTGGTTTTTCCTAGGAGATTATGAAATTAAAAGTTGGTCCTTGCTGCTGTAATTTCGTAATTTTGCGTTCTTGGCATTTGAAAAATAATTTTTGAGATGCATTGTTGCAGAAAACTTTTATTTTTCCAGTTTCACGATTCAACAAGTTGGAAATTAATTATTCCAGCTTGAATAACTTTCATTTTACCTGATCGCTTAAAAAAATCCCAAATACTTGCGACACTTTAAGTATCTTACCTCAGAAATACCCAACTTCAATCTCATTTCTCAAATTTCAGAAAATCACCCTAGTCGAAACATTTCTTCACATAAATTGCCTTTGAAAATCCATGTTGATAAACAGATGAAAAATGTAACGAAAACCAAATTAATGTTTAATACATTTTATCTAAAAAGTTTAAAAGTATAAAGTGAATTCGGTAATTTGATACATTTTTATTACAAAAAAAAATGACACAAAAATAAACCAAAATAAATCAGAGGTAATATAAGATGATTGGCGAAAATATTTGAATGTTCTAAAAACATACATTCTCAGAACATATTTTGCTGCTATAATTATACTGCTATAATTATACGTAAGCTATATCCTAAAAGAGCTCTAAACTTTTCGCAAAATACATGAGTTTCAACAGATTACACCGCATTAAGGATAAGAGTTTCATAATATGTTTGTTTAAATTTCAAGTTTCATATTTTTACAGCAAAATGAAGGGTAGAATAAATAAATCTTATTCTATTTATTATCAAGCGGCACTTCGATGGTAAAAAGTACCGACATCTAAAAAAAATATAATATAAAGCTCATTTAAGTATACTTCCTTCTCAGAATATTTGAAGCTTTTTATTAAATGTTTTGTAAAACAAACAATGTATCCCAACAATTCTCATCCAAATCCAAAAGTATCCAGATAGTCCAAAAAGCAGTTTTTATATCTTAAAATGTGTTTCGTTTATTGCATAAGCTTTATTCCTGTTAACCTTCGTCAGCTCAATGAAACTTGTTGGCTCAACACTATTTGTCTTTCACCCATTTTTCCAAATATTTTCAACATTTTTAAACAATTTATATATTTTTTTATCTAAACTAGAACAGTTTGTCCTTCAATTTATATTTGCTGATGGCAGGTAAGGGTTTTATTTAAAATCCTAAATTATGTCTTGAAACTGTGTATTATGTAGCATAAATGTTGGTAAAAGGGTATTTCATGTGGAGAGAACCATTGCAACGAAAAAATATGCAAAACATTCTGGAAATCTCCTCAATTTAAGAATTTCCTGCTTACATTTTTGTCAAAAAAAAAGAAGAAAAATAAATATTCTGAAAACATGAAAACAAATCCCTAACTGCCAAATACAAATCCCTACAGAGCTTCACAAATATATTTAAATATAATACATTTGAGGATATTTTTATTTCTCATTCAAGACTATAAAGACTTGTGAAGAAACTGGAAAACTATGAGGAAAGTCCAAACTGTGTTTCAGTTTCAATGTACTACATTTATTGTTTTATGTAAAACTGTAAACTATAAATAAAAGCGCCATGAGCAGCATTTTTATTGCAATTCTTGAAAATTGCTAAAAGATTCTTAAATATATGTTTCGCCTGGCTTCACATAACTAACAATATCAAGCATATCGAGGATGTAAGAAAATGTTTCCGATATTTTACATTGAACCCATTAAAAATCTGCAGATTTTAGAAAAATGTAGTCTAAAAATAGAAATAAATAGAATTTCTTTTTAGAATCCTGCATTTAGAAATTTATACATGTAACATTAAATTAAATAATATAGGTCGTAAAAACATTGTTGTTGGCAGAGTAAAATTGAGTCAGATTAAAGTGATTCTGAAAAATTTCATACAATTTGACATAATTAAAGTTCCCCTTTAAAAACACAAGAATATAAAACATCCTGAATTTTCCAGAAAAATGTCTCAAGGATATCGCGGAAAAATCTTATTTATTCAATTAAATTGGAAAGATTAAAAACATATTAAAGCTGTGGGGTTTCTATCATTTTCACCATTGAACATCAGCAAGATGTAATTACCCGACAATTGTAAATTAATCATAGAACGGCGTGGGATGGGGTGATGGATCATGTTGGGTAACAAGTAAAAAATGCGGTAATTATGACTTTAATTGTATGGAGGGTTGACTTGAAAAATTGATAAATTTTCATAAAATCTCGTAAAATTACTTCAGCATAATATTCTGTCAGTCTTTGCGCCCCAAAAATTCAAACTCAGATTTAGGAGCTTGATGAGCAGCTGAAACTGGTAATTTACTCGAGTTTGTTTGTTTATTGATGTCGATTTTTGTGGGGTTTGTGGTATTTGCTTTGAACTCGATTTCCTAAAATGTCTCGAATTTCACAAAAATCATTCAGCAAATTCTCAATATTCGATAAATTTCGATAAATCTCCAGTAAAATTTTAACTTGGAAAGTAGACACGGGAAATAAATTTGGATTTACAGAATTTACATGTAAATTTACCAATGAAGAGATGATAAACGATCCTGGAGCAACGTGAATCATTTGTGTAATTTTCTTTGTGCTTTTATCATGCACCTCATATCAACAGCAGACCATACATACAGTTCTCCATTAAAGTCAGCTGTCATGCAAAATGTGGTGCAGGTGTTTCATTACAGTACTTGCAATAATGCATGGTTGCAAATTTTGGCTAGGTATTTGCAATATTTTAAAAGAGAAGCACTAACAATAATGATTTTATTTTTATTTACATACCAGCACATTTTTCATTAAAGTGCAGGATTTTTAAAGTTCAAAAGCTCTTTTTGAAGAAACTGTAAATAGCATAAGGTGCTTTTAGAAAAGAACTTCCGGGAAAATTTAAGTTGACAGTAAAAAGAGCGATAATAATAATAATCATTTATTCTTTGAAATTCAAAACAAGAAAATAATCCTTAGTAAGGTAAATGCATTTATTCCATTTTCACCTCGATTTTCACTGTAATTTTATTGAACTCTTAAAAATTTTAATCAAACAGACACGTTGCAGCTTCCATAATTATGAATGCATGAAAAAGCTCTAATTACAAAGATCAACAAAAAAAAAATAAATTAAAATTTTTATTCAAATAAAATTTTTCGCAAAAAAGCAAGCAAAATTATTATTATTCCAAGAAAAAATAATTAACTATTTTGGCATTCAAACCTTTGAAACACGCTTTTCCGCCCGCTCATTTTTTATTTAAATGAAAATTTTTTAATTCACAAGATTCAAATTAGTCACTACGTTTTAAAGCAAACCAGCTTAAAAACCAACTTTAACTCAAAAGCTTATTAATTTTTCCTTTAAACCACAACTTGAAGAGGCATTATTCCAAATTTTTGTTAAAAAATTTTATTTTAAAAAAATTGGGTTTAATTAAATCCGTTCAACAAAAAAGTCATTCATTTTCCATTCAAATAAAATTTTTGCCTTCATTATTCCAAGAAAAAATTTATTCATTCATTTTTTTGCCTCATGAAACAAAAGGATTCACAAGATTCACTTAAGCTCAAAACTTTTATTTTGCGTTAGTCGAGCGTACTTTAAAACTTAAAACTTTAACTCAATTCTCAGATTTCATCGAGATTTAATTTTTTCCTTTTATGGCGTTTTCAGTGTTTTCAGAGTATTTTTCGCCGATTTTTTGTTGAAATTTTTTATCATTTCAATATTTGAATGTGCTGCTAACATTTTATTTTAAAACTGCGATTTTTTTGCTAAACTCAGTAAAATTGCAGATATGCACAAGAAACACGAATAAGAGCTGTTATTTTAAGCAAATTCAATTTGTTCTGATGACTAGCGAGCTTCAATATACTTAGTAAATGGTGGAGCTGCTAGATAAGAAGGAAGATCAATCACTTGTGCATCAATGAGCTTTCTATGGTAGAAAAGGGTGAGTTGTCGGTCTATGTATAATTAAATTTAAATCTTGAATAAATTTTCAAAAAAGTGGTGTGATCAATATATACCAAAATATACATTAAATTAGAATTTGGTGAAAATTTCTATTCAATGTGACCATAATGACCATTCATCGTTGAAATTAACATAGTTCTTCTCATTGATTTTTTCAAAGTTGCAATCGCTAATATGTCCGTCAAAACATTAAATTCCCACTAAACTAGCGGGCTCCCCCGCACATGCAAGAAAGCTATTTATTTAACAATCTTAATATATTGTATTGTGCAAATATTCTACACGATGTACATACTTTATTATTTAATGGATCACTATCAATCACAATTTATCATTTCAGCTTTTGCAGTCTTGTGTGTCTTCAGTTACATGGACTATTAGTAGAAGAAAGTGATACCGACGCAAAATCAAATTGGCGAATTGAGAAGGCAAACACAGAATCCAATTTGGCTGAAATATGAAATCAGATGAAATCGCTCCTTGGGAGTTTCGACTCCATTTTCTTGGCTATTGTTTGATTTCGCTAAATTAACTTAGCATTTCAAATGATGTTGACTAAGAGTTGACTGACTGGGGTCCTCATAAATTCTGCAAGGAGACTAGTAGGTGGATTTTGTTTGCTTTTTAGACTCAATGTTTTTTATTTAACCTGGACAGAACCTCCTTTGTCCAAAATTCTACTAAATTATCAATTAAAACTTCAAACTCCAACAAAAAAAAACTTGTCACCCACCATTAGATCACGAATAAATTTCAATGACAAAATTACATCGACGAAATGTTGCTGATAATTGAATTTGCCCAAATTGAGTTTGACAAAATTTGCCGGGATTTAAGGGAAATAAAATCGTTTGTGACATGAAATAGTAAAATAGCAGCAAATTTTCGGTTTAATAGGAATTTAATGCGAATTCATCAATTCAATCAAATGTGAAAATGCAAGTTAATTAAACTTAAATGTACAAAAGCTAAAATATAATTAGGGAGCTTTCAAACAATGTTCTATAGTTCAGTAGACTTGTCATAATGAAATTTGTAGATATTTTTGATAGCAAATATAATTCGTTTGATTGCAATGATATTTCATATTTATTTCATGTGTGAACTTGCCACCAATTTGCTGAGGTTTCCCATTTAATACATTAATTAATAATTCGATCAAACTAATTGGAAATTTGACAAATGGAACCTTTTTTAGTGGCTTCTGTGGATACAGCTGAAATGGGAGTTTTATTGGTTTTATGTTGAATTGTGAACTTATGCGATCGATAATACTAGTTTGATGTGATGGGAATATTTTGTATGTTTTCTGTTTTTAAATGGATAGTACGATTTACAATGAAAATTTTGTTTTCAAGTTAAAAACATGGGAAATTAGTTTTCCATTTAATATTTAATCGCTACTAGTTTTCTACGGAAGCCTTAGAAATTTACAAATCATTACTTGTTATTGTAAAATATCAAAATTCAATACAATTTGGAGCTCAAAACCCAATAGATTTTGCATAGTAAGGACATTATTTGAAGAATGCAATTTTAAGCTGAAAACTCTTGAAACTTCCATCATCATTCAAAAAATATTCAAATTAGCTCATTAAGCATACTTAGAAAATTATACTATCATTAATTAAAGTAAAACACTCTTCCATTAAAGCCATCAAATTTGCAAAAAATGTTTCAAAGTATATTGAGAATGGCTTTGCCACTTTTACCATACTTTTCCTCGACTAAGCAATATTTATTGCTCGCCATTATATTGGCCACGGCCGGGAAGATGGCAAAAGTTCATTCTGCAAAACTTTCAGCTTTTTCATTACATTTTCATAAATGCTTCGATTTTAAAAGAAAAATAATGATGGCCACATCAGAGAATCTCATCACGTCTCGCTTTGTCGAAGCAATAATAATTTTTGCCGATGGTTTTATGCTACCAAGTCTCGCTCTCGACTTTATGCTTAAATAATGGGAAAGTTGGTGTAATCTGGGGCATGTCACAGCTTCAACAAGGAATATTGGAGTTCGAACACTGTTGGAAAAAGCTGTACTATCAATAACTGAATAGTTACCTGCACAATATCGAATCACAGGAATTTTAATCGAAATATTTGCTCATTCTAAATCAAAAACCAAAATTAGTTCTAGAAATTGAGCTTTAAACACTTTTGTTAAATTTATTCTGTTATTCATTGTCAGAGAAAAAAAACCCCTAACAACTCAAATTATTCTTGTTCTGTTACTTCCAAACATTTCCGCAAATTATAGTAGAAAAATGCCAAAATTTCTTCAACAGTGTTCAAATTTGTCAGAACTTCTTAAAGTCCCATTGTAATTATATATTCTTGAGCAACTTCGCACTTTGCGTGAAAAATCCCGAGCAAAAGTCATAGAGTTCCGCTAAATCAATTGCTTTGGTAGAAAAAATGGGTCCCAGGTTCAAAATTCCCGCTGCAATCATACATGAATAAAATCTTAAACTACGTGCTCACTGCTTCTTAATGTGCAATTCAGAGCTTTGAGTGTTTTTAGTGCTTTTTAGTGTGCTTGTATGTCTTGTACTTTTCCGAATTTTTGAGCACTTTAAATCGATATAATATATTTTTATATATTATATGACTTTTTATGGATTTTCAGTGATTTTTCGATTCTTTCCGAGTATTTTATGTCTTTACGATATTGCGGTTTATAAACGGAGCAGTTTTATTGGATGTCAAGATGAACAACAGACTAAATGGTTAAGCAAGTGCATAAAGAGTTGGATTATGTTATTGCTGTGTACTCAAAAAAATCAATTTGGTAGATCTATCATAGATTAGTTCTCGTATATGATTTGAGTGATTTCTCTTTTTTCCAACTAGATGGTTTTTAGTTTTGACCGTCTGTCTGTTATTATCTGTCTCTTAATATTTGTGGCTAAAAATAAAATTTACGAAATTTGTAAATATTTTTATTAAGAAAACAATGTGATTTGTAATTTTATCTTAAATTTACATTTATTCTACGGTTCATTGGTAATAGTCAATATAAGCTGCAATTTAAAGATTTAACATAAAAGTTGACATTCCTAAATAATTTCTATGTCTTTGAGTTATAACGACTATCAACCTAAACATAAAAATCAAAAAATTTTTATTTGAAATAAAATCGACACTGAAAAATGATGAGAATTTCCTACTTGTTTCGACGTTGTGAGGATAACCTAAATAATATCTGTGATTTGTTCTGAAAAGTTTACATGGCATTGTAGTGAAAGCATCTGGAAATGAAATTTTATTGCTGTTCAAATCGATCGTTGCACGACTTAAAATTGAATTTATAAGAGATTTGATTTTCTATACTGTTTGCAAAGGGATTGAATTAAATAGCAGTGACGATAAATTGATGCAGTATTTGCAATAAAATTGAAAAGAAAAATGAAATTTTCAAAAGTTAAAGCTATTTATTTTATATTTTGTATGATTGTATCGGTTCTAGTCGGGTTCTAGTGTCTTATAAAATTCTCCTCAATTCTTCAGGTCGGTCGGATGAAAAATCGTGTGAGCTGCTATAAGTCTGCAATTTTCAAACTTTTCTGAACATAATTTACAATTATATAGTCGACCTGGCTTCAAGTGTTTTTGTAACATCTCTGTTGTTTCAAAATCTATATAACAATGTAAACATCTCAAATCTTCTGGATCTGGAAAATGCAAAGTATTTTTTAATCTTTTAATAATTTTTGATTTATGTAAATTTTAATTTTCTACCTTTCTTTTGATGTACCACTTCATAGTTTTGTCCACATTTTTTCAAAACTATTTTTTTCCATTCTCCTAAATTATCAATCAACGGCTGAGCACGATTTGTATCTTTCAATTTAAAATGTTCCATCATTATTTTTACTTTCTTTATCATAACGCATTTTTTGGAAATGTATTTGATAAAAATTTTATCCATTTTCCAAACTTGTAATACATTCATTGACATTCTGCTTTTTACTCTAAAAAGTGTGCAGAACCGTTGATTTCTTTTAGGAAACATCAATAGAACAAGTTTTTGGGGTGTAGTGAATCTTCTAACTATTGTTCTATGCTTGAAGTTTGTGTTGGGTTTTATCAAAAACGTAACAACTCTAGATTTATTTTTGATTTTCACTTCCCCGAACTTTTTGAATAGATCAGCCACTGATATAGCTTTTTTTACATTTATTTTGTACATTTAAATTTTTTAAATTATATTTCTTTGAGGTATCAAAGTTATTGACTTGATCATACAAGGTCCAAATTTTTACTGAATATTTTTAATTTTGCTCTTCATCTATTGGCATCCAGTATTATATAATCAACAATTTGACTATAAAGATTAGTACCAAAATTTGAAACCATAAAACGGTTTTGTATTTTGTATTTTTAATCACAGGTAAAAATTTGAACCTGACATTTTAAGTTTCAAATTGATTAAAATTCAACATTTCGATATTTTCTCATAAGATATATTTACTTAAATAATTTTGTACCTGATATTTAACAGCATTTTTTTTTCATGTATCTAAAAAAGTTATCATCATACATATCTGCAGTTCTCATATCATATTATCTTTCTACCGTTTACAATATTATCATAATAAACGCAAAGATAATGAGAAACTGATAAGCGATGCTTCTCACAAGCAAAACAAAAAAAACACCGATTCTCCAAAAAACACAATACGGTATTCTCAAAAATGAAAACATTCGAGCTCCCCTCGCTTTAAAACATTTTCACCCAAAAAATTGCACAAACATTCCATTTTCCTTACCAAGTAGCGAAACGGCGCGGCGAAAATGTTTGTCGAGCTCACGGAAAATAGAAAATGCTACCAATGTGAGGGAGGCGAAAAACGACAGCAGCGACTCACATTGTCTTTTTGCCAGTGGGGAAAATCTCTCTCTGCGAAAGTTTTTCCGAGTTTTCCACGGAGCAGTAAAAATAAATAAAATTCGGCCACTAAATTTAGACTTAAACTTAATTTTCGGTAATTTATTTCATACTATAAATAGTTATCGCAATTTAATTAAGGTAGTCGTAAGTGTTTTGTGTGCGGAAATTGTTTCAAATATTCGATAAGTTTCCAAGTTTTTCGCTTAGTTTTGCTAGGCGAGCGGAAAAGTGTCGGGCCGACAAAAATTGTGCAATAGTGAATTGTTTATGTGTCTGTGCATGAGAAAATAAATTGTGTTCACGAGCTCCAAAGAAATTAAGATATTTCTTAGCCGGCATTTCTGATTCCATCGATTTTGTATTAAAAATTGAAGGAATAATATTTTTGCAATTTTGTGTTTTGGTTGCACTTAATTTTGTTGACGGTAGAAATTTAATTGTGTTAGGTTAAATATTCTAAAATATTCTTAAGTCCTTCAATAATTAAATAGAGCGTGAAAACTGTTAAATACTGTGCTAAGCAAAATTTCCTAGTTATATCTAGTTTATCGAGCATTTAGAGCCAGAAACTTACAAATGAACGAGAAAATATTGTAGAAAGGAATATCAAAAGAAAGGAATACCAAAAAAACGCGAACGAGGGAACAAAAAGTTGTGCCGAGACTCGTAGCCAGAAAATCGATAAATCCATAAATAAACTTGGTAAGTTGGCCGTTTCAGTATTTCGGGATTAAGTCTAATTGAATTAGATTGCAGAAATGGGCGAGCAATTGTTGTTGTTCGTTGAGTTAGTGGAGCAAGTTTAGATAAACTTTATTTCATGGCAAGCTCACAGCCTTACTTATTATTTGAGCAAGTTTAGCTTTTATTTATCAGATGAATAAGAAGCTTTCACATAAAATACAGGAAATTCGGAGAATATATAGAAAATAAATCGTATAGACAAGCATTCGCTATGATATGCTATACGTTATATAGAAACGCTATAAAAATGTAGCCAGACGGATTTAAAAATAAAAGTGGAAATGTTTACACTCGTAAAGCAGCTATTTTGGCCACCTGCTCTTTTTTGTGCTACCAAAT
Source organism: Parochlus steinenii (assembly GCA_038502155.1). NCBI lineage: Eukaryota > Metazoa > Arthropoda > Insecta > Diptera > Chironomidae > Parochlus > Parochlus steinenii. The sequence goes on along the minus strand of JAXCIN010000052.1, from coordinate 4,421,033 downwards.
TACTTGAAATTGTTCGACATTAATTGTGAAATTACTGATAATCAAATGTGTCAATTACCAATTATTTTGGTTAATTAGTTATTTAAATGGTTTAATCATGCATACTTTTTTTTATTAAATTTGAAATATTTTTACCTGATATCAATCATTAATGGAATATTCTTTTTTTATGAGATTAAAGCTTTATAGCTGTAGAAAATTGATATGCACTCAGAATTATTTCCAGCAAAACGAGATTAAAAATTTGTAGTGAACTTATCTTATCATGCATAAATATTTCTACGAACATGTGTGATATTTAGCACAGATATACAAGAAGGTCAGAAAACTTAGTTTAAATTTAATTACAGTGACAGACATGCAGCAACCACGCTACAGCCCGGCACTGCCATCCTCCATGCGGCCACAGCAAATGCAGACCGGCTCTCGTGCTCCGCATCCAACTATTCCGAATGTAAGTTTATGCATTAGCTTATATTGGCTTATTACCCTTTTTGGTTAGTTCCATACTGTTTTATTAAGCGACGTTAACCCCTGTGAAGATTTCCAGACATACAAATTTGTGTTATAAATATTAATACACGATGAGTCACGATACCATCTATATTCTCTAATGCTTATTCACTGAAAAGTCTAATCAGAAATAAAAGTATTAAACTTTGTTTCATCACCACTTTTGTCCGTGCTACATATTATGTGGTCGCTTGAAAATTTTTAATTATATTTTTGTCGTCTCAAAATTATGGCTATATCGTGAATAAAACAGTACCGTATTCTAATTTAATGAACCAATATATCACTGAAACATTTTTATAATACTAGAGTCCATAAATTTGGGTCCCGCTCTGCGGATGAATGGGAATAATGGAAAATAGTTTTGTTGGGCCAGCAAAATATTTATAAATGAGTCTAGCATTTGGTTTTATGGCAAGAAATGCTAATTTCTATGCTAATCACATCATTTAGATCAAAGTGCTGGATTTGTTTTAGCTTTATTCAGTTGTTTTGAGTTGGGAGGTTTGTGTACAACACCACAGCAATAAAGCACTAAACCACTATACATATACAGTAGGAATTACTTTCGCGTTTCGAAGAAAAGCGATATGCCGGCATGAAAAGATTTTTATTAAAGATCACATAAAAATTTACTATAATGATGCAAGTCAAGGGGAGTTTTTGGGGGTGTCTGCTCGTTAGAAGGGAACAGTTTTAAAGAATTTCGTTTTTAATACATTGTTTAATATGATTTGAGGGTTGTTTATAAATTATAATATTTGTTTCCAGAAACTTTTATGCAAATATTTCTAATTTTAAGAGCGTGTTAGTGTTTTGTCCTGTTCCTGAATTTCATGTTTTTGCAACTTTAATATGTTTAACCTAGACACCTATTTAAGTATAACATAAAATTCCACAAATATCATTTCCGTCATTCTCACACGCTCACCTCCTCTAGTAAAAATTAAAAGGCATTAAAAAAAAACTGATAAAAAATGTTGATACAAGTTCAGAAGCTATAAAAGAAGCATAAATTATATTTTTAATAATAATTCTAGCTAGCTCGCTTTGAAAATCTCAGCAAAGATTAAATTCGTCATCAGAAAATTAATCATGCAATTTCCTGTCCCAACTTTCAAATTTTCTAATAATTCAAATATCTCAGTGATACACACTGAATTTAAATCTTATAAATCAAATCATCGATTTTCACGATTTCCCGAATTTCATCTAAAATATTGGAAAAACAGAGAAAAAACAGAGAATAAAGCAAAAACTATCCTACTGCAAATAAAAAATCCTCCAGCCTCGGATTCTTCAGAATAACACAAAAAATTGAAAAACTCATAGAAAAAGTAAAATAAAAGGCAAGTGTTTGTTTTCTGCATTTTGTTGGAGGAGTTGAGGATGCATGTCGTTGCTCACGTTTCTGTTCGTGGAGCTTGTAGAGCCAACTGCGCAACCGTGATTATCTGCCAACAAAACACTAAATAGTTGGGGAGCTCTAAAAACTCTAAAACTGCTTGCAAAATCTTTTGCCGAAATTATTCTGTGTGTTTGAAAATTTGCGAAAAGTCGTTTGTGCAAAATGCTATTGCTGTGCAAATATGCAAACATTCGCTCCATGCTGAATTTAATTTCTTGCAAGTCAGTTTTCCAGTTGTTCAGAGCATTCCCAGAATATTTGGAGTTTTCCACTTTTTAGCGACAATGTTTGGCAAGACCATAATTGTGTAGCTCTTTGGTTTATTTTCTGAGTTCTCACATGCTTGTGAATTTGATTGTGTTTGGCTTGTGGGCAATGTAGACGATTTTAATTTGCTCAACCAATTTTGGCTTGAATTATGTAAAGCTATTTTGGGAGGAGGTTTTTTGATGATTTAGTTATATTTTCTATAAATTTATAGCAAGGGGACGGCTCTTAAAAATATATTATGATTTTATGGATAAAATATTTTAATTTCTTGATAGAAAAGTATTTTTTTACTGCATCAAACCTACTTTAGAAGAGAGTGGATGGGAAACCTTTACAATGAATCAACCACATACTTCACCGATCAATTACCCCTCATAGAATAATCACCGATAAGTCCAGCTACTAATTTCACCAAAAATAAAATGTTATCGCCTCAACCGAAATCAACTGTGATTTTTTATCGCCAACCAGCCACGAATTTCAACCATATATTCTCGTATTTTCCATATATTTCACTTATTTACTCCGTTCACACGAGTGATTGATTTCCAGCAAATTTCGCCCGCTAATGCAGGTATTTGTAAACAGGGAACAAAACATGGCATAACACTGAGGCAGAATTTATGTGCCTTTTCGGCAGCACACACAACACGAAATCGATAAATACGATAAAGAACAAGAAAAAGGTCGCTGCTGAGTGATTACGCTGACCCAAATCTTTGGCCAAACATCCAAGCAAAAAAACATTACTCAACTCTTCTGCAGGAATCACCCTATATCGATTAGTAAGCGAGTATTGTGTCGGATTTGTGGAAAAAAATTCGTTGTAAGCTGCATTTTATGGGGATATGTCAACGGAAAGTCTAATAGAGATTTTTGCTGCATCATTTGGCTGCTGAAGCTGATTCGATTAAATGTTAAAAGGAATGATGGGGGAAAAAATCGTGAATTGTGAAAAGAACTGTGTTGAGGGTGCTTTTGTTTTGTTTAATAAAGGTTTCTGGTTGAACTATTTTTAAAATGTCAGTTAAGACCGCAAGTAAAGTTAAAGCTACTTACTTCTATAAAATTATTCAAGAAGTTCAAGATTCGAAGAATATATGATATATATAAATCTTCTATCCTCAAAACATTAAGTCCATATGTTAACCATAAAAAACCTCACTCGCCTTTAAATTCTTTTCCACTCCCAACATTAAACTAAAATCCCCACATTCCCTTAGAAATCTCCCCTTCATCCTACTAACTTATCATATAAATACACAATTATAATTAATTCTTAAAAACGACACTGTATCCTAGATAAGCGAGGATATAAACTTGGAATAAAGTCTCTAATGTGGAATGTGAGCCCATGTATAAACGAGTAAAATAAGAATATCATCCGCTGAATATTAAAACAAACAAAGAAGCTCGCTAGAGCTAGAGCATTTCGATTATTCCAACTTCCTGATAAAGCTTTCCAAGCATGCACACAACGGCGAAACAAATAAATTGTATATTTTGTTCCGAGCTGCGAGTAGAGATATTTGCGCGTCTTATTATTCACCCACTCCTGATATCCTTATTATTATGTGTGACTTTATTCGGGATGCGTGTTTATTGCTGAAATATTCAATATTATGGGTAAATGATCAGCCCGTAAAGCTAAAGCATAATGAGCGGCCTACATCATACACTTTACCGAAAGCCTTTATTTAAATACTTAATATATTTGCGTTTAACCCTTTCATGTATTCTACTTGGAAGTTCATGAAATATTCTTTGCAAAATCTTTTAAGCAAGTTTTCCAAAATTGTGTTTCATGAATCTTAATTAAAGTATTGATAAAACTAGGACAATAAGCAGCAAGGGCTGAAAAAGAGGATTATAAATTGGTTATGTGGCAGTTTCAGTTTTGATTGATTTTTTGTGTTCATTGTGTTTTAGGGAAATTTCAAGTATTTGAGTTATTTTTACTCATTTCAGTGCTTTGGTATTTTTCGAGGATATTTACATAAAATCGTTCAACAACCAAATAAGAATGAAGAACTGTGAAGAGCCAAAGCAACTGAAGAATAAAAAGCGATCGATACGCAAATTTTATGGCTTAATAAAAACTGATGTCTTGATGGAAAATGTGCCTGCATAAATACATTATTTGTGTGTTATTTGTATTATTATTTTTGTTATGTTTTATTTGTCTTGTCTTGTAAAGGAGTGATTTATGCTGTAAAAGTATGGTTTTTGTGTTTATTGCTTGTTTATTGGTTTTAAAATTTAGTCAACCACAAATTGATAATAAATTTAGATATTATGGAAGTATTATATAAAATAAATATTATGTTGTTTGTAATTTATGTAATTTATCCAACTGATATGATTAAATCAATAATTATAAGTTTTTGCTCAATATCTTTATTTAGTATTAAAATTCCACAGATACCAAGTAATTTAAAACAATTTAAAATTTAAAATTGTAAAAAAATTTATGAGCCTTGTAGTAATAACATTTTTTATCTCCATGCCATCTTTTTTAGTCAATTAACCAATTAATTAATTAATAAACATGAAAAATCATGAAATGCTATAAAATTCAAAAGAAACCCCTAACAAAATAAAATTCAGAAATTTAAATTTTTGCACAAACTCAAAAAACCCAAAACCTATTTCTGTTTATATTTTAAAATTGCCTGGTATTGCTTCATTTATTCATTTAAAGCAAATGTTTGTCAGTTCATTAATTAAATTAGCTGTTTAAATACACTTTTCAAGCTATTAATTTAATTATATTAACTCCTCAAATATCTGGAAAGCATAAATTACAGCATAACTTATTAGTTATCGTAGATTCTCCAGCAGAAATAACCATGATTATGTGTTTTATGGTAATTATAATAATTTGAAGTTATTGTTGTGTGAAAGAGTTATGAGTAAAGTGCGGCACGCACGATGCAATTAGAGATAGCAAAAGTGAATGGAATAAAGTGTAAATAAGAAAAAAAATTAATAATTTGCAAAATTCCATTCTGGCTGCTAGAATTTTAAAATATGGAAAATTCACTTCCGCCGGTGGAAGATAAATAAATTCAGTAATTCCATACTTTGCACCAGTTGATGTTTTGAGACTCCATAAAACTAACTCTGGATTGCTTTAAGCTAAAATTTACTTTACTCTCTTTGTTCACACAAAAAATCAAAACTTTTATGACACATATAAATTATTATAAAAATGTGAAGATTCAGAGTTAATCCCAAAAAAGCAAAAGCCAGACTTCAGCCACCACAGAATAGCTATTAACATTACTCTCACATTTATGCGAATACATTTTAGATTTAACAGTCTCGACGTTCCATTTTGTTTCCTCATTCAGCAATTCCATTGTTCAATTTCTTGTGCAATTTGCTTGAAGTGGAATATAATGAAGCGAGCGCTCTTATCAGTTTCTTCAATTGATCGACGCTGATAAGTGTGCGAAAGTATGTCAAGATAACGATAAAAAAGTGTGAATGAAATTCTGAAAAGATTCATAAATGCTTCACCAAATTAGATTTGCGAGGAAATGTAATTTTCTGAAATAATAAATAAAGATGAGCGGGGTATTAACTAAAATAATGCCATTACTGCCAGCAATTTTATAAACATATCATTGTGTGTAAATCCTATCAAAAGATCCAAAGTTTTAACACTTTAACGAATGTTAATGAATTTAATTGAATCTTTTCTCATAAGCCTCAATCAAAAAACATTCAAGCTACGAATTTATTCCAAAGTATTCAAAATTTATTTACCCGGAATAATCTCTATCCTTTTCCCGAAACTATGAAATATTGTAGCCATTTATTGATTATCCCGGAAGATGAAATTCCAAAACATTCACTAGAGATGTAGAGAACACTATGGAAAGTGTAAATCAGGCATCCTTAATTGCCTTAAATGAAGCCTATTATCTATCACAATACAAATATTCGGAATTAATCAACAATTTGCATGTCGGTTGCTGGCATTCTAATGCACAATTATTGTATAGCAATTAATTTCAATGATTGTCTAAAATGTGGTCAATGCACAAAAGCACAAAAGCAGCGTCAAACGTCGACATGACAAGCTGGGTACTTGGAACAATCTATATCAACTTTAAAGTGCGTCAAAACTGCAAATATGTGATGGAAACTTGCCAGAAATGCTTTTTAGAGTTCCTGACACCATGTTTGAATGGTTTTTGTGTATTTTTGTGACGTCACTTGGTGAAACATAAAGCTGATGGAACGGCGTTATTATTATAAAGCTTTGGAGCTGAATGATGTCGTTAGTGGTTAATCATAAAGTATATTTTTTTATGGTGACATAATAAATGGCAAAAATCGAGTAAAATGGCAAGAAAATTTGGTAGAAAATTTAATGACGTCATAAATATGCTTATCAGTATTTTAAGATGTTCTAAATTGAAACAATGTCTCTTTTTGCATGATTCAGAAAATTGATGTTGAAAGACTTTAAGGAATATGGGAAAAACCAACAAATACTGACATTTGTGTCAAAAGTCTATAAATTTACATAAATATCTGAAATAAAACTTCCTAACTTCCGACTCCAAACAGAACAATCAACATCAACTTCCAGCTCACACTCCATCAAAATGTGGAAAAATTCCGCATGTTGTATAGGAAGCTTCGTACGTGTCATTGCATTCGATACCCAGTTCTGCATTTGACATAATTTTCATTAAAAAAGCAGCAAACTGCATTGTACGTTATTGTTCCATGAAAATTTAAATTAAAAAATACTTCAAGACGAAAAACTTTCAAACACAAAACAATTGAATGTGAAGCATTTTGCTTGAAAATTTCTTCGGCTTGATGTTGTTATGGCATTTCCATTCATAAAAGGAAATGATTAAAAATATGCTTTTTTTGAATTTGCTGAATTTGCCGGAGTTTCTGAGAGAATTCAAATATCGTTGAAGAAGACATTAAAATATTTTTGTGAAGCAAAATGAAAATTTTTCAATTGCTCGGAAATAATTTGGATTTTGGAATGCTCGTAGGAAAATCGATAGCTTCGAGTTTTACCAGATTAAAATTGCTGTTTTGGAGAGAAGCATTCTGCACTCTGCAAAAATAAAATCCTTCAAAGTTTTTGTTTGAAATTTTTTTATCCCATACATGCTCTCAATTTCAGCTCTTATTGCTTAAATATTTGAACAAAATTAATACAAACTTCCAATTATTTTCTAACAGTGTCTTTTACATTATTTTAAATCTATCGCTATTTATAGAGTTTGTTACTTTGTTCTCAGCTTGAGAGATCAGAATACAACAGATAACAATAGGATATTGCATAAATAACCAATTTTCTTAAATTTTTTTTTTCTCATTGAACAAGACACGGCGAACACTTTTATGAGTCCAATGAGATTTGAAGATGTAAAAACAAATGGATGAATGTGTGAGGAACGTAAAGGAGCATCCTATGAATTTTTATTTTTATGCTGTTAGAATTTTTGTACAGTCGTTGTTTTATTATACATTTATATCATTTATACATTCTTAAGGAGAGCTTTGGCAACAGCATAAACATTGATGGATGGTAAAAGTTTCACTGGCAATGCGAAATATTTTTAATTGAATTTTGAAATTTTGCTGTATAATTTTTTTTTAATTTTATGCTACAGGCGGAGATAAAAAGTTATATGGCTAAAGTTTTGAGAAGGTCCATGACGTCATTTATCAACATTAACCTTTTGCGAACAGAAGTGAGCTTGAGTTCTAATTTTTAGAAGTGGATTGGGATTGATTTTATATATTTTTCCTCGAATCATTTCTAATTATTCAAAATTAGAATGTTGAATAAAACTTTATCTAAAGTATTTATTTTCAACTTTCTATAATTGCCTCGTAATAACGAGTATCATTAATTAATTATTTGGAGCAATTTGCGTGTCTTCTGTGTGTAATTAAGTATGCAGAGAAGTTGATAAGTTTCACTGCAATGAAATTCAAGAGAAAATTTTCAACAATTTCATCAGAGTAGATAGAAAGCTTCATTCATGAAGAATTTCTGAATGAAAAACACCCACGCATATTTTGACATTTAACTGGAAAAATCGTAACTGGTACGAATTACTCGTTTTCATTCATGAAATTATAAAGAATATAATATATTGAAATTCAAATCCAATTAACTTTTTACTCAGAACTAAGGAGTTTATGTATTTAATGTGTGGAAATTTGGCTTTTTAGTAATTCATAATACCTATATCAAAATATGTGTTATGTTAGAATGAAGTGAAAAAATTTAATACATTCATTAATTATAATAAATTAATAAATTACTGAAATTTATTGCAATTTAATTATCTTCCTACCTCAAATCACAACATAAATAAAACCTCTCGCAACTTTACCATAAATTCACAAACAACTCACAGCATCAAAGGAGACCCTATGTTTTCCTGCATAAACCATAAAAAGTCTCGCCAACTTTTCCGTGCGAACAAAATAATCTTGTTGGAAAATAATTATGAACTTTTTAATTTGATTTTTCCACACACTCATTTTACTGCAAATTTATGAATTTTACAAAATTTCTGAAATTTCTGAAATTTTTGAATTTTGTTAAATTTTTTCCTGGAATTCTATGTAACAAGGTATAACAAGGCGAAACTTGGCGATAAGGGAAGCATCTTTTAAATTATAATGAGATTTATGGCATGTGCGATATCATATTCTGCACAGTTTCCTGTATTCTCATAATTACATTATATGAATTACGTGTTCTTATTACAAATTTATAAATTTGTAAGTTCATGCAATTTTTTCCGCTAGATAGAAATCAGCTCTAAGAATTTTTACCTTTGTAAGAAAAATTAATAAAATTGAGAAGAGAACATGAAAAACATAAATTTGAGCAGACAACAACATGCAAAAGAATTATGTCATATTTGGTCGGACCTTGGCAGTTCAGTTTAATGAAAAATTGGTATTTGGATATTTGGAGCAAAGTCCTTCAAATCTCAATCCAAAATTGATTAATTCTGAAATGCTTGCTCTGAAAATAGATTAAAAAACATATTTTTGCCAACCAAATCAATTTTTGAATATCTGAATTTCAGAGTTTTACAAAAAATGTACAAAATATCATGAAAAAATTGATGCAAAACAGAATTTTCGGATATTTCTGAAATTCTGTCTATTAAAATTTAAAATGAAAATATTTTTCCGAATTTTCAATCAAGAAAATTGTGAAGCATCAAAAACTGAGTAAATATTCGAAAATATTATTTCTAATGTTCTTTAATTTTGTGATGTTATGATTTTGTCAAGAAGATCTTTTGAAGCTTATTTTTGGTAAACATTTTTGATTGACTTGTATGCAAATTTTAAAAGGACATTTTGGCTAAATTAAAAAATATAAAAAAACGGGTACAACAAAGCTTTCTGTAACTATCAGGTATTATTTTATGTTTGTCGTTTCAAAATACTTAAACTGATATTTTATAAATTCAATAATTTCCCAGAAATAATTGGGTTACTCACAAAAGAACCTAGAAATGAGTTGTTCGATTTTTTATACAATGACGTCTGGAATTTCCCAAATAATAAAGAAAATTCATGAAATCATGCAATTTTGAGCTAGTTGAATAAAATATTAAGCAATTTTGATATTTTCTTTCTTCAAAAATTTACTAATTTTCCTGGTAATAACATTTCCATGAAATAAAAGCTAGATTTTGAAACTTCGTATAAAAAAATTCCAGTCACTCATCGTCAAACCAGGTAAAACAATTTTTAATTTAAAAGAATTGCAATTTTCGCATGTTTCTTCACCCAAATTTTTAATGAAAAAAAGTTATTACAGCCAAACGAAATCGTCGTTTTCTGAGATTCCCGTAAAAAGTGAAAAATATAAATAAAAAATTCAGTGGAAAAGTATTTCAGTATTTTATGTCGTTCGTTATCTTATCTGCAGTGCCATTGAAGCCATTGAAAACTCATTTCGTTCGGGTATCTCGGTGGAAAGTTTCTCGGGAGGAATTTTTGCTTCATTATTTTCCACCGATGACATCAAGGGAACTCGCGTACGAAAAATTATGTTGGGTAGCATATGAGAAGTTTAAAGGAACCCCGGAAAATTCAAGAATTGTTGTATTTTTGTTAATTTGGAATATTTTTTCTGTATTTGGGATGTTTGAGAATTCTTCAAATAATCCCGGGATTTTAAAATATACAAAACATCCTGCATTCCTTCGTATGTAAATCTGTTATCGAAACCATCGAAGCACATTCTCTAGCACAAAACATATTTTTGATGGAAGTAGCAACATCTTAATAATCTTAATACATTTTGCACGGAATTTATTGCAACATTAAAATCTTTGCACAATGATTTAAGTGTGCAGCTATTACTTTTAGCATCTAAATGGTTGTGTGGAACAACAATTACTTTGCAGTTACTCGATCGCAGTTTGTATCGTATATATGTACGCTGACTACGTCGTAAGAGCGCTCATTTTTATATGTAAAAGATATAAAAGCTGATGGTTATCGATTATACATCATTTAATGGGTTTGTCGTTATTTATAGTTTCGTTATCGGTACTTTGTAATTTGTACTGTTCGGTGTGGATGTTTGAGCACTGTTTGAAGTTTTTTGTATTTGTTGAATATCGGAAATCTGGACTCAGTAATTCAATTTTATGTCATACTTTAACAAATCGTTTACAACAGTGTCAAATTAATATTTTACATGTAATTGCAAGTGTTTTAATGGCAAGTTACAGTTACCTCCAAATTTTTAGCTTAGCAAGAAAATTAAACTAAAATCTGAAAAACTTCATTCAACTTGTTGCTTGACGTTTTAAATAAATATAAGCAAAGTGCAAAACATGAAAAAGTCGGAAAAAACTGAGAAAAAAGAAAACAAATGGGCTAATATTTCTTACACCTTAATACACCAAAGCATTACCACATTAATGCAAAAAGATATAACTTGTGCTGCATTTAATTAAACATTTTACTCATAAGACGGAGAATTTATTGTCCGGATTAATCATTAATTTGTGTGTTTCTGCGTGTAAGATATGTGCAAAGATAAGTGACGCAAAAGTAAATCAGTATAACCTGTATCACCGCTTTTAGTGAACAATATCTCGTTTGGCTTTCTTTTTGCGCTCTCAGTTCATGGGAATTAATGCACGACAAATTATCATTAGCCATAATTATGGTGGTGCACAGCCTGGCATATTTTAGCCTGAGTCACAATATTTGTCGTAGCTTAAAAATGCGTTTAATGTCATTGAACATATATCTAGGGATCTATTGTTTTAAAGTATTCTAATGATGTACTTAAATTTTAAAATATTAATTTTAAAATATTATATTCACTAATAAAATTACACACAAATAAACCTATTTGGAACTAAAAGAACTGAATTAAATTATGGAGTTTCCCCAAATTCCAAAGTGCATAGGGGTCAAACATATATCTATTGAAAATCGATGAAGAATTTGTCAGTTGACAATAAAATAGAATGCATAGCTTTGCATAACTTAACATTTGTCTGTATTGCTGTATTGGATTGGAATATAAAATTAAAATAAAAATGCAAATGAGTAATTTTATAAAAAGAAATATATTCACGAAAATGTTTTTTAGTTTTCAGTTGTTTTTTTTCTTCAGTTTTTTAGCTTTTCTTCTTTCAATTTAATTTTTTAAGCGTTTCAACAATAAAGCAATACTGCAAAATACAGCAATTTTATATTATTTATTTAGTTGCATTTGTTGTAAATCCAGAATGAAGCTTAAAGAAAGAAGAAACCATGAATGACTTTAAGTGTTGAAGTTAAATTATTTTTATTATAAATGTAATATTATACCGTTTTCATTAAATTCCATTAAATAAATCATAAATAAAAATGCAGACTAACTTGCTTATTCAGTTTTTCAGCTTTTCGAAGACAAAACTCATTAGATGAGCAGTATACTCAGCTCTCACACTTTTTGGTTTTTCGTTGGAGAATATTTGAGTTGTGCATTAAATATAGAATTTTTTCTCTTTATTGACTTTGATGGAATGTTTTTTAAAATTTAATTTCTGTTGATAAAAATCAATAATTAAATGAAACAATAAATAAAACAAAGTAATGCACAAATATCACAATTTTTACATAGATTTTTAAAAATTTTCCATCAAATTCCAATCATTATGCTTTATGGTATGCAAGAAAGATTACACTCTTGATCAATATCGTCTCTTTCCTATTTTTCGAAAATCTCTATCTCTCTTCCCGAGCCATATATTCGCTCACCGAAAAAGCTCAGCCAACTCAAGAGCGAAGCCATGCCAAGTAATATTTTTTTCCCAACTTGAAATTAGTTATTTTCGTACTTTGAACAAATCAGTTACAAAATAGCACACAAGTTACCGGTTGACACCGCCTGAAGAAGTTATAAAGTATACAAAGTTAATAAAGATATATGCATCAGGCATCATATATTCGATATATTTTCTATATCTAGCAGTGTCGCGGCTGTCGTTACGCAGTTCTGTAATTTTATCGTGTCGTGGAAATTTGTTAAAAGTGGATGCGAGAATAAAATTGCAAAAATACACAGTAATAAATCGTGTGCAGAATAATCAACTGCCAAGGACAAATCAAACATATTTTTTGTGTTCAATACTAATTGAGCGCATTTAAATGGTTTTTATCAGTGTTAATAGAATAAGAAAATAAAAACAGTTTGATAAATGAATTATATAAATTTAAATAAATGAGTTTAGAGAAAAAATACGAAAAGTACATTTATTTAAAGATAAAAAATATATTAAGATATATTTAAGTGCGGTGAATGATATTTTTCAATTAGTTAAATTAATTTAAATAGAATAATTAAAGTATATATTAGAAAAATTTGCATTAATTAAAAATCCATTGAACATTCCAAGCAGTAAGTGTGCATAATTAAAATAATATTTAAAATTATTTGAACGCCGAAAAAATGTTGTTCAAACAATAAGTGAGCAAATAAAAATACTGAAGTGGAAAAGACTCACAAGAACTGAAAAATTCAGAAGAATATTTATAAATTGTGCAAATATCGAGAATTGAAATTTCGAATATTTTACAGAAAAAATGTGCAAAAATAATTTCTGTGAATGCTTTTAAATTATTTATGTTAAAAACGATCTAAAATCCTTGAATTTCTATGCAAAATCTAAATCGATTGAAGATTTTATGCAAAAATTACAGAATTGAAGAAATATTTGAAAAATTTAAAATCTTACCAGAGCAAATATTTCTACTATACTCAATGAATTTTGCTGTATGAGAAACTAAGAAAAGATATTTCCATTAATTAAAATCATTGAGTCCATACATTTTTATGGTTTTGATATTTTCTATTTAATGGTGCAGTTGTGTGTGTATGTGTGCGATTTTGTATGCGGCTAAGTGCTCAACTGCTCTGTTCAGTTCTGTGGATTCAATTATTAGCAACATATATGTATCTATACAGCAAATATACGACCAGCATTGAAGGCTAGAGAGAAATTAAACCGGAAGCCGGAGCAAAAAGTTATTTTATGGAATTTTCATGATAATTTAAAATTTCTGCAATTTTGTATTGCCGAGTAATTTGTATGATGAGCTTTGCTATAGAATATTTTGTAAAATTTTTCGGATAATTTGCAATAATTCGGGATAATTAAACTTTTGAGGTCATGCAGTTTTTAAGAGTTTATAAGAGTTTTTAGCTAGAAACTTTTTTTGTTTAAGAAAATGAGTCATTAAAAAAAATTTGAAGAGGTAGTTGACCAACTGTTGTGTCGTTTAGAAAGCTTTAAAAGGGTTCATATGTATTTTTTTAAATTGGGTAGTGTAATCATAGTTCCTGTAATTTTTGAGGGAGCTGGCTCATGACCGCAAAATCTTTAATGCAATTTAAATTTGAATCAAATATGCTTCACATGCAAAATGATATTACTGTATGAATAAAGAATTAAAATATATTTGGTGGGTTAATTTTAATCTGAAAATTGCTGAAAGTATCCTTTTTTTGGATTAAATATGATGAAATATGTATTTTACCTTCAAAACGTTCTATATATGAACATTCCACCTGTTTGAACATCAAGCATACATTTTAATTTTAAATGTAAATTACCAAAAACCCCATGAAACCCACATTAAGCATTCTTTCCCACCGAAATAGTGCATAAAAGTACATAACAGTATAAATATAACTCTTCTTTATCCTCGAATCTATTTTTTGATGGGCTTATTGTGCATGCAAAAATATGAAAAATGTGAATTCATAAACTGAGATCATAACTTTTGATGGAAACCATTTCAGCCAAAATGAATTTTTAACATTCGACTTCCTCAAAAAATATGAGTGTGCAAAAATAATTCATTCTAACGGCTTTCGCCTCCAATTCTAATTTTAACATTTTTTTTTGTTGGTTTGTTAGATGAATTCAAACATTTAGATGAATGCTATAAACTCGCAACTCGGATGATCTTATCGTATATATATATTTTCGTATTTTTAGAGCTCGTTTTTATGGGGTTCGAATTCGCTTGATTATTTCGATTATTCTGTGGAATATCACGTTTCCTTGTAAATTTAAACAATTTTTTTAATCGAATTTGAAATCATAAAAAAGTACCCAAAACATGAAATTGTGAGTAAAGTTTTTGAAAATTTCCCAGAAGCGAAGAAAAAAACACAAGAAAAACATAAACTTGAGAATTGCTGCTTCAAAAAGTAAACAGTAAAATCCAATAAATTCCCAAAAATTCAAATAAATTGGATGAAATTCTCGAAAAACTCATAAAATACTAAAAGTAATGAGAAAACTCAAAACTGTTGTTTTATGGAAGAAAATATGCAAATGTAATTAAATATAACAGACTCGTTGTGTTTCTGATTCACAATTGATTTCCAACATTAAAACTCTCTGAATTAATTTTCCGAAAGCACTGAAAAAGCACTGGAAAATACTCAATTTACCCAAAATCCCACAAAAACTCCATAAAACTCGATAAACTCCATACAATCCCATATAACTCCACTGGGAAATCGCTTTTATGCTTTGCAGCCCAATTAAAAATTGTGAAAAATGATGCAAACTCAAGCAAACAGCAATTCAGCAAACCGTGTTGACTATAAATTTACAAATTTGTGAAATTTGTGAAATTGTCTGCTTAGTTGATGAATAAAAACCACTCGGAGTAATTTATAAAAAGATCTTTCAAAGCAAGAAACTCCCACCAACAAAATTATATTTCAAATTAAAAAACATATAGTTAAATAAAAACACATCGAAACATCGCAAATTCACAGCAGCACATCAATATAAAATAAATTATATTACATGTTTGGAGGTCGATTCACATTTAGAATTTTTATGAAGAGATTTCGGTAATCCGTTTGAATGTATTCATATCAAGTATTCATTTAAAGTATTTATGTAAACTGGAAAGTATTAAAAATAGTTGATCCATTTAAAATGATAAAAATTCTAAAGAAACTTCCAAATCCAACCACACCTCAAATAAAATTAAAATAAGCTGAACGCTGTGCTGTCGCATTTGATCAAATTGTGATTTTCTGACTTTAAAATTTCTCACCAATTTTCTGGCAAAAAATGTTCAACCAAGTTCGACAATTTTAATTGAACGAAATTAAACGAAAATTAAACGAAAACAGGAAAACAAGAAAACAAGGCAGTTAAAATTATTACTGGAATATCAGATTTTCAGATTTTCACAATTTCAGATCTGCAGAGAAATTCGCTCGATTTGTGAAAAGTTTGGATATTATTCAAATTAATGATTTCTGCGAGATTTGCGGATAAGTTCACTGATTACTGTTTTTTGCAGTTATTCCAACTTTTGCGAAATTTATCCGTTTGGTCTGGAGCATTTTTGAGGACAGAGATTTATGGGTTTTGATTTTTATCGGTTGACGGTGCTGATGGCTTTCATATTGACTGTTGGAGCTGGTTGTAGGGGACAGGGATTGAAGTTTATGACTTTTATATCGGAAACACGTAAAAATGCTAATTCGTGTCATTTTTAAAAAGATATTAAATAGTTTTATTGCTGTTTATTGATCCAAAACTGTCTTGAAGTTTTTAAGTATATTTTTACTAGAGGATGCATTCATTAAGATTGACGAGCAATTTTGAAATGAAATGATCATTTGGATTCATGAATTGATAGATTATCTTTCAAAATATTTTGTGAGAAGATCTTCTAGCTTGCACCATTTGACGAACATACCTAACCCTGCCTCCAAAAACGAATAATCTAGCGATAATAATAATTTTAAAATTTTTACGCTGCCCCGGAATTGTTTGGTGGCTTTTAATGGAAAAGCGAGAATCTAAAAATGCTGGCATTTTATTCTTTTATGACTTGACTGTCGGTGATTTATGAAATACAAAAAAAATAAAAACTTTGATGGCAGTCTGTTGATGTCATTTGTACGCAAAAACTAATAAACTAATAAACTGATGACAGCAACGGCGAAGTTATGGTCAGATATTGCTTTTAATTTGTAGTTGGATAGCACAATATGCTCCGGTCATAAACTTTTGTCTTCTAGTTTTGTGGTTGAGGGCTTTCTTATGAAAACCAGAGACGCTTTGTGATTAAAGCTCTTAATGATAATGGGAAATTGTTGCGAGAGTTTTTGGGAACTGTTGAAAAATAGATAACAGAAGAAAACATTTTTGAGAAACTTTCAAATATTCCGTTTACATAATCCTCAAAACAGAAGTTCCTAATAATTCACAACAATCCATAAACTTCCAAATCAAAGCAACAGAAAAATGATTATGCATACAGACAACTACATCATTATAAATTGAATGAAACCATCGAATGAATTGAATCATAAATTCTAAAGTTAAAAAATTTATCTTATAGATAAACTTTTGAAAAGTTTCGTAAACTTAAAAAGTTTAAAATTCAATTATAGCAACAAAAAAATTGATAAACAATTTTTCCAGAAATTCGAGAGGACAGCAAGAAATATTATACAGAGTTAAAAAAAATAGTGAAGTTTGTTCGGATGTCAAAAAGTTATTGAATACCAAATTCAAACTTTCGTATATTTCGAAATAGTTAGTACGAGCAAAAAAAGTGGCAAATATACTGAAATTGGGTGTTGCAAAGGAATATAAATTGAATTTGTTCGGAGCTTATTAAAAAAGTTTCCAGCCAAAAATCTCGCTGCAGCTTTTCGAGGAGCTCAAAGTTTTCCAGAGACGTCCAAGTTTGTCAGGTAATTTTTTTGTGGTTGGGTTATGAGGGAGTTTTTAAGAGTTACAAGTTTTGTCAAGATTTGTTTCAAATTGAGGAAGCTGTTGTTTCTAGTTTTGAGATCAATGGACTTTTTCAAAATATGAGGAACAGTTGGAAAAGTCGGGACACATTAATATTGTTCTGAGATTTTTATGTAATTTAAATTTATCAACTATACATGATAGTTTGTGAATAATCTGATACTTCAAGTTTTAAGACGTTTCGGTCAATAAATATGATGCTCAGTAAGTACTCCATAAAAAAAAAACTTTTACTGGGAGGTACATAAATATTATTTTATAACACATAAAACATTCATTTTGAAGCTACATTGTATTCAACTTCAAAGTATGAAAAACCAACAAAATTACTTTACTAATTGATGAAAAAACTAAATAAACACCCATAAAACCAAAATCATAAATAAATGTTCATACTCTTCGGCAATTAAACTTCTAATTAGACGCTCTCAATGAATTTATTCTTTATCTCCATGTCTCTATTTCTTACCATTTTCCAATTAAGTTCTTTAAAAGATTTAAACTTAAGCCCATAATCTCTTTAAAGTCATAAAACCCATCAACTTTCCGTGCTTGGAAAGCAAAATAATGATTGAAACATAATGTAACAGTTCAAAGAATTAAAAATCATGATCTTCCACTTTGCCACTAAACAACAACAAAACACATTCAATTCCATTCTATACACAATTTTCATTCAATTCAGATCGGTTCACGTATGAAACTTACATCACACTCACTGTCAATTCTGAAAGGCACATTTGCAGCGCTCTCCTACATTTATTACCATTCTCCATGCCATTTGCATGATTTATATTGTTCGAGATGGAATCATCTGCCTCTTATGACTGCATGCATGTATTTGGTTTTTTGTGGCAATCAATTGGTTTCTGATTTGTGGCAAAAAATCAAAAAGAAAGTGTTCTCTTTGATGAGCCATTGCGATTTGAAAGTGATTTTTTATTGCATTATTGACGGTCTTATGATGGAAACACTGAAATCTTCAAAATGATCAAATGCTAGCACTATAAATATTGCTTGTGTTGAGCACTGTTGTAATATTTGAGTTAAATATTTGTGATAAAATTTCAGCATTAGCATTTCTCAGCTAAGTGTTCGATTTCCATAATTTCTTTTAAAATATTTTTTATTGGCCGAACTTTTATGTTGAAAATAATTATTTTTCACAGTTCTATCTAAATTCCAAGTATTTGTCGGAATTTATTTAATCTTATACATAAAAAGTTAGTTTAAGCCCCAAGCAATTAAAATGTTTTATTGACAGTGTTTCCCACTAGATTTGTAATTTTACCCATGCATCTTCAAATCTTCAACTTAAAACGATTCTTCAATTCTTCCCTATGCCGGTGATATTTCCAAACATTAGCTTAGCTGTGTGGTAAACTCTGTTAAGATGGTGAAAGCGAAATTCTCACGACATTTCAAAAAATACAAACGACTCAGCGCAGTAAAAAAAAATTAAAAAGTTTCAGTATTATCAAACACTTAAAAATGCTAAGAGAGTTGAAAAGCAGCTCAGAGATCGCTTGCAGTTTTGCCTACAATGTTTACCTCATGCAAAAATTATGGAAATATGGATTATTATAATTTTATGACAAGCCCCTATGACCCCTATGGTTGATATAGTTTTTAGTGTTTTGCTTGAAATTTAAATCAATTATTAATATTTCGTAATTAATATTAATAAAATCGGTTAAAATAGCAACCAATTGATTTATTTGGCGAGTCTTCAATTGCTCACCAAATTGTGTAATACCAACAATTAATATTCATTAGCCCACTTATTTTACAACAAAAGACGGAAAAAGCAGTCGAACAAAAATTAACAGAAAACTGCAATAATATGAAAGGTAAAGTATTTATTAAAAAGCCGAGCAAAATATTGTAAAGACTCTGCAAAAATGTAATAATTCTTGGATAATTATCTTTTTTTCGGGTCGTTGTAGTACCGTTTCGCGAGCATTTTTTTGATTTGCAATTATAATGAGAATAAATTTAATTTACTGTAATTTAATCCGCTTCCTTGTTATATCCGAAATGAGTAAATTCACTCCCATTCATCATGCTTTACAATTTGCGATTTTTTGAGATGGTTGCAACTTTGTAAGAAATTTATTTTCGAATAGAGGGCGCGAAGTGATTGGCGTAGTATTGTGTTGTGAATTGGAAGATTTATTCGCATATTTCACGATTTTTGAAGTTCATTGAGCTTTAATCAACAATAATAAATATATTAGAGATAAATTTAATAATGCGAAGTATTTTGCCAGATAGTGGCACCTGTTATCATTTAAAAATACAAAAAATAAAAATTTATCTAAAAATATAAATAGAAACCTGATATTTCTGAAATGAAAATAATTCCCCAAAATCAATTTAAATCGACTTAAATCGACTTAAACTCCCTCTTTTCAGAAAATAAATTATTCAAAGCATTTAAATAACTGTTTCTCGAATATACCATCTTTCAAAAATTCATAAAATCTCGCCAGGTCTTGAGTGCTTTCAACTACAAATTGAATAATAATTATCTTGCGAACGAATTATATTAAAACCACATTAACTAAGATTGATTTTCGCCCACTTTAACACACTTAAACACACTTTTACATACTTTAACACATTTTAACTTAATATAAAACATAACACACAGCTAATTTTCCAAGTTTTAAGCTATTAAAGAATCTCAATATAATAATTTAATAATTTAATGGATTCAATAAACTTACAACAAGTTCTACAAATTGAATAAATTTAAAGTTCAAAACTTCAAAGACAAATCTTTTTCAGTTTTTTGGCACACATCTCTGAGTATTTTAATGCTTCTAAATATTTTCCCGTTTATTCAAACATTTCTCTATTTTCCCAGCATTTAAAACTGTTTGCACAATTCAAAGAATATATCACAAAATATTAGGAGAATATCAATAATATCAAAAATTTTCCTAGAAATTATTTCCTATATGATATATTTTCATATTTCCGTAAATTTTCGGTAAATTCAGATTTTCAATATCAAAAGCAAAGCTGACGGAAAATTTGCTTGAACTTTTCCTTTGCAGCCTTGTTGATTGTATTCATTTAACAACTCAATGGATTTGCCTTTTTGTAGAGTCGAGTAAACAAAATTACAATTTTGTAAATTTTTGGATACATACATTGGATATAGAATGGGCGGAAGTTTGAATTGTGGATTTTGTTTTGAATAGAAATTTAAAATTCTATGGGAAATATTATAAATTGCTTGAAAAGTCAATATTTTTATTAATACAAAATTTTTATCAAAAATCAAAAATATGGTACAAAAACTTTCCACTCCTCAACACTTCTTTCTTTTTAGCAAATTTACTAAATAAACTAAATTTACAGAATTTATGAAAATGTTTATCCATGCAAATTACATGCAAACCCCTTACAGATTAAACCAAAACTACCAGGACTTTATGTTTTTGAATAAAGCATTAAAAAAAACATGAAAATACATTAAATTCAATTTGGATGACATTAGGAAATTTTACAAAACTGTACATAGTTCCACATTATAATACTTTAACTGCTTTAACGCTGGTCGTTATCACAATAAAATTATCAGTTTAATATTTTAATGTAGACGTAAAACAAATTCTGTCTTACATAATAATGTTTGTGTTTTATTTGTGGGCTGATACTTTATCAAGTTGTGTAAAATAGTTCTCTATGAGAGTTTATTTCAGTTCAATATACTCTTAAAAATTTGACAAAATTTTAATTCCAGACAAACAAATTGAAATTTCATATTTTCATTAAAATTTATTATTCCATTCTTAACGAACTAAACATTATGAAAATCACCACAAACTCATTGGGACTGCCCTGTCAACTTATAAAGTGCTGGAAAAAGCCAAAACTATTAAAATTTAAATATTCAGGGAACGAGCGTAAAATATCAAAAGCACCCACCACGTTCAGGTACTTTAGCCGAGCAGTTTTATGTAGACGATAAATCCGGGAGACAGTAACTAATAATATGGTTGAGCTGTCTGTATTTCAGTGAAATCATTTATATTTTCCCTATATTTTTTTATAATGTTTAATACTGTTTATGTCTGTCATTCTTAAATGGTTCTATGCTTATTACCAATATTACGATATCAAACAAAAATGTTATGAAGTTTAAGAAAAGAAAAACCTTTTGAAATCACTAAATGATATGTTAGTTACGCATTTTTTGTGTAACTGTCTGTCTGTCCAGCTGTCGGACTATTTGTCATTTTAAGTCACTCAAAATGTGTAGAACGATTTATTACAGTTTTCTAGTATTTTAAGATTTATTTCTTTACATCGTTTGAAAGGTTGAGGTTTGCTACAACATTTTTTTAATGTTACATGCAACGATAGCTATTAAACTCATTCTTCAAGAGATATGCAGTTAAAAATAAGTGAAATTGACTTCATATTCACTTTCCCGTCAAACCTTCAAAACAACCACCCAGTGAAAACAAAGCATAATTACAAATACCCAAACATATTTAATGAAACATGGCAGTAAATTCTAAAATGTGATAAAGCATATTTTATAGTTTTATGGTAACATTTTTGTCATTTTACACATAAAGGATAGAAACCCGCTAAATTTCAAAAATATACTGAATGTACACAAATTTCTTAAATTTCTCAAATTTCTCAAATTTCTCATGTTTCTTATTTTGCTAAATTACGACTCACAACATTCCCCACACTCCTAAAATTAACACAAGCCGCTGTAAAATATACATAATAAAGCATAACCCAAAAAGTATCGAAAAATGACGTCACACCTAACTGCACATCAACCTTTTGCTCGTGTCTATGGCCCGAGAGAAGCTCTACAAAAGCCCAATTTATCCAATTTATAATTTTCTACACACAAAATTGATTTCCCATTCATGTGTGATTGTTTCAGTTCTTTCAACATACAAAATACTCACGATACACGAAAAATTTATAACTGAGCCAAAAGCGATGAACGATTTTTTTTTGGGGAAACAAGTGCAAGGTTATTGAACGACGTAAATGAGTAAAATGAGTAACATGAGTAAAATTCGTGTCTGTGTGGGGCTATTCACTTTTTAACCTGGATTTATAATTTATGTGGAATAAATTTCGATGCGTAAAATTTGATGGATATTTTCTTTGATTTTGGAACGCTTTGGGAATGCTTTGGAATTTTTTGGAATGTTTGAAAAGTTGTGGAGGTATCAATTATTTAAAAATAAAATAGAAATTTAAATATTTGTTTGGTGGGGATTTGTGAATTTTTATATATTTGTTGTTTTGGTTTGTGAATTTTTAAATTAAGAGGTCGTTGCTTCTAAGAAAACATTTTTGAGGACGTTTGATTCAATATTTCATATTTCGAAGTCAGTGATTCATTCTCCATTAAGCTTCATTGAATTATAATACAAAATGTTTACAGACTCGTTGCATTTTTTGTTGTCGGTAAATTTACAAATTTACGAATTCACGAATTAAGTCGTCATATTATTTTCTTGGAACGTATTTAGATAAATAATATTTTATAGTCAATAAATTTTGTATACGCGGTTAAATATTGATTATGATGGCTTTTTGGAATATTAACGGAGGAGCGAAGAGTCATCATCTGAAAATTTATGACTTGAAATCTTTATGCATTTTGATTATGTAATGCTTGTTTAATATTATTAATTGTTAATGTTTGCTGATTTTCTTATAATTATGTTTTGTTATAGTTATTGTTCATCAAATTTATTTTGTAAAAACTGGAAAACAATTATAGTTGTACAAATTGAATTTTATCTCTAAACTTCATTTCCATTGACAATGCTCCCACGATTAAATTCCAGCAAAGCGATAACATGAGGAAGTAGTGATCTTCAAACTTTACAAATTTTCTGACTTTCTGAGAAACAGAAAATTCTGTCGAACAAACAAGTTTATTATAATTTCTACTCAGCTCTTAATACTTCTGAATACTTGATTTTATTACAAAAATTACAAGATATTATACAAAAAAATTACTTGAATAACATTCAAGCAGTTAAACATTCTCAAAAGCCAGCAAGAAAATATAGAAGAGATTCAAGAAACGGAAGAAATATAAGGCCAAGAGAAAATAATCAAAATTTATTTGAATGGTGCTTTTCTGAATTTCTTGCTTTCGAGGAGAAAAATAAGAAAATATATATTAAACTGTTTATGTTACTGTTTTAACATTCATAATTTATCTTATTTTTGAAAGCATTTTCTTGTAAATAAATTCATAAAAAAAATGTCGTCTTGATTTATTTGTTGAAGTATGTTGAATTGTTGACTTTGCAATGCTTTCTGTATGACTGTATTCAGCCAATGCTGTGGGATTGGCACAAAACTAGAGAAAATTTCCAGAGATCTCCAAGAAATCATCATTTTAAAATGATTTTTATATGTTTGACCTTTCCAAGGTCACTTGTGTGAATTTTATAATTTTCAGTATTTTTTGAAGTCATTAGAAGATTTGTGAATTTTCTAAGAGGTAAATATTTGAATGAGCTCTTTTTGCTTGATTTTAATATGTGAATTATTTATATTTAGATGTTCAAATAAAAATAAACACATTTGAATAAATATTGAAACAAATTAATACTCCGGGTTTCCATTAGTTGTTTCGTGATGTAGTAAGAAGTAGCCAAATAATATTTTTGCGATATGCAGTGATTCATAATGAATATTGAAGAATTTTGGTTTTCGTTCTCAGAGACTTTATGAATCATTTTATTTTTATGCAGAAAAATTTAAACTAAAACCGCATGAACATTATTTGACCACTCCTGCCTCCAAAAGATCAAATTTCTTTTTTAATTGACTTTTTTTGCTTCACATTTTTCCACATTTATTTATTTGCCACTGAGCAAATATGTGTCATATTTAAAGACCTACCTGTTTCTCGGCGACTGTAAATTATCTCTCAAACTTTAATCGCCTCCAATTGCTAAATTGCTTTCTAACACTTTGCCATAATTTTGTAATTTTTTCCGATTTTTTATTGCCAACTGACAGAAAGACTGAAAATCACAAATAAAATATTATAAAATAAAATCAGAAAGACAGAAACTTGAATTGTCACATTATTGGAATTCTCTTGTAATTCGTTGCCATTGGTGTTTCTTCGTCGATGAAAAAAAAATGAAAAGAGTTTCTGACAAAAAATACCGTTAACCTCTAATTAATTTTTTATGGCATTTTTCGTGTGTGGAAGAAAAATACATTCTTCGACGTTTTAGCATAACTTTGCATACATTTTAATACTTTTTCCGGCACTGAGGGGAATTGTTTCAATGCAATTGTTTGAAAATATATATTGATTTTTAATTTATGCACACCGTTTTAAATATCAGTGAATGTTACTTAATTTACTTTTCATTGTAAAATATTTCAAAAAATATTTAATACATAACTTTATTTGAATTTTGTTAATATTTAAAATAATAATACACAATTTCTCAAAAAATAATTGTCAGTGAATGTTTACACCAAAAATTATTTTATTGCTGATTTCCATGACATAACATATTTTTGTATGTTAAATTATAATATTTACAGTAGTGATAACCTTATAAGATAGGTTTGCCAATTCTTCCCAGTGCCTTCAGTTGCAAGCATACTAAGGCATTCATGACAGCGGGAAGAATTCTTTGTTTGCCAATGGCTCGAAATATTTAAATATTCGCTTTTTTAACTCATTTTAGTTCCTCGAAGCTTTCGCAAATGCTGCCTTGTTAAAAAAGCATCCAAAACAAATGAATCTTCGTTGAAATTGCTGCAGCACAAAAAATATATTCAAACTGGCATTTGCGTTCGGCAAATGTTGAGCTGTTCACATTTAATTAAAGTGCCAGTGATGCAAGAAGCGAAAGAATGATTTTCATAAATTTTTTTTTGCGTTTGCAAAAGCACGTGCAACAGCAAATAATCTAACCTAAAACAGTTTGAAAGTTGTTCAGTTGAAACTAGCAAAAATGTACAAAAAAAAGATGGAATGAAAATGAACTTGCGTGGCTCTGCTAATAAATTTCAATTAAATAAATTCTAATTAAGGTTTTTAAAATGCACAGAGCAGCAACCACAACGATATTCATGGCAAGGCAGGCACAGTGTATAGTTTTTCGTCTAGTCTAGAATAAGCTCGGATAATTACTGTTCGGATGGACAAGGGTGGTTGATTATGTAGGAGGAACTGTTCTAGGAAACGTTTGAGTGTAATTATGCTTGTTGAAGAAATCAAATGGAAAATTTATGATTTAATTACATTTTTATAAAAAACTTCAGTTTAAAGCAGAACTGTAAATAAATTGATTGAAATGTATATTTATGGAATGTAGTCTCCAAGCCCATATATCTTTAATAAACAAGTAACTCCTTGGTTAATAAAATCTCAATTACAACATCTTTCCACAGAGATAATAATCCTTCAGCTCCATTACCCTTACACAAAAGTCCATAAAAACACAAAGCTCTATAACTCTATTTCCCCCAACGCCTCGCTTCGGCCTCTATCTAATTTCATTTCAATGAGCACTGCACGAAAATACTGCCAAAACTGCCATAAATTAATTTAGCGTTCAGTGTTGTCAAAGAAAATTATCTTGGACAGTTTTTTTTGTTGCTGGCTCTTTTCTATGGGCGCAACCCCCACCCAAGACGATAAATCACGTGGCCCAAGTATTTTTGGGAGCGGCCACAAACGCTTTTCAATCCTTTTCGGTCCTTTCTTGTGGGTTTTTGATTCAGTGTGCAGATGATGATTTTTTGAATTTTAGAAACGATATTGATTAATTGATTAGGGAGCATTAAATTAATTTGGTTTGAAATATATATTTGAGACATATCATAAGAAATTGTACAAATATGTTTGTGTAATATTTTATTAAAAGAAAAGTATGGTTGAGGTTGATACACTTAAAATTTTGATTTTTAAGATAACTAGAATTAAAATTTTTCAAGTATACTGATTAATTAATTATTGAAAATAATCGATTCAAAATCAACCACTGGCCAAATTTTCTTGCCTGAATGTTGCGGAGCAGATTTGAAGATTTCGAGAGGTTAATCTGCTCCACTTTATTAATTTTCTCCGCACTGGCTGCGTATTAAGAGTATTAAGACGACAGTTTGTATGATTTATTTTGATTCGAGTAAATACGATTATAATAAATTAAATTATGTTTTTTCATACTTTTTTATCATTTGTATTTTGTATACTTTTGTATAATATTGTGGGGCGTGCAAGCTGTGTGTCTTTCGATAAGGATTATTCTGATGTTGAGAAATGGCTCAAGACGCTCGCTCATGCTCCCAACATTTTATTAATGATTATTCTGTGTCGTCTTCTGCTCAATTTTTGCTCATTCATGATGTAAATTAGCTTTTGGGTTCAAAGTGACAAATTGACGCTGAAAATTTGTTTTTGAATATATCATAAATTCTTTAGATAAGTTGTTATTTTCAAGACATTTCCTGTTGCTTGTGAATATTCAAGTTTTGAGGGTTTCAAGTGAATCCAATTTTTGAAGTTTTTTACGAGTGCTCGATAAATTGATTCACAGCTTCACTTTGTGAAGCTACTGAAAATATTTTTCGCCGGGTTATTTTTTATTTATCGTTCGTTTGATGATACTTCAAAATTTCCGAACATTAAATTACCGGTTTATGTTTGCATTTTGTGGTTTACAAACATTGGAGTCTATCAATATTTTCATTCAAATTGGTAGCTGAACGGAAGCATTTAATTGATAGTGTATCAGTATTTTCAAAAAACGTACATAATTTGATAGAAGTTAGTTTTTCATAAAAATTATACTTGAATTAAAAAATTTCTAGATTCATCACAAGCAATAGAAAAAGTCAGTTCCAATAACTCTTATCATCAAACTAACATACTTAGCCCAAGCAAGTAGTTTCTTCCCATCCTGTTTCACCAAAAATCGTAGCCAAGCATCTAAGCCCAACATCTTGAGAAAACTGTCAGCAAGCATTTTCCTGTCTTGGAAACTTTTACTCTCAGATTAAAAATGATACAATTTTCTTTCAGCAATCTAATAAGCAAACACATTACAGCATCACTGGCATTTCCCACTATACTTCTAGCAAATGTGGAAGATGAGATAAAAAATGTAGTTGCTACCATAAATTTATTTACGTTTGCGACAGAAAAATGACAAAATCCATTTAATCTCAAGATTTTCAAGATCTTATCTGTAATTTCAAAGTGCAAGTGGTAAATAGAGTTTTTGCTATGAAAATTCTCTTTGAGAAATGGATTTTGAAGGAACATAAAGTTTGCTTGTTAGGAGATGGTTGGCTGGAGTTTGGTAACTAAGAATGGAAGTGGGAGGAAGGGAAGTGCAACATTAGAGATATTTTTATCTTGTTTGGACTGAAAATGTGTTTTTAATGTAATTCTTATCCAAAAATTGGTTTATGGAAGGAAAAAAACATAAAAAACACATAAAATCACAGTTTTAATTTTTTGTGACAAATATGCAAGGCAAATTGAACCATTAACTTTATTGATTTGGCAATTAGCTTCAATCCATGGCGGTCTACTTAAATTTTTTCTTGAAAGTAATTTGAATTTATACCGTATTGAAATTTGAAATCATTGGTTTTAACAATTCAACATATTATGATATCCTTTCACCACAAAACTTATCTCTCCATTCAGACTTCTTCAATAATAACAAAAACCATAAGCAAAATCAGAAAGCATACTCTTTGCAATATTTTATCACAAGAAACAGTATTTATCTCCGAATATTTTCTCCATTTCTTGTTTCTGTTTGACCAACATTGTAACATTGTATCTGAGAATTATATATTGTAAGTAAGTCGGCATTATTTGCTAAAAGATGTTTGCCAAGATTAAGAGAGGCTGACGAGGCTTTTGGCAAGTCAAACATAATGGCCGGG
Organism: Parochlus steinenii; assembly: GCA_038502155.1. Lineage (NCBI taxonomy): Eukaryota > Metazoa > Arthropoda > Insecta > Diptera > Chironomidae > Parochlus > Parochlus steinenii. The sequence continues at coordinate 4,392,563 of JAXCIN010000052.1, read as the reverse complement.
CAGCACAACATTAAAACATTAGCTTTTTTGCGCGAGTGGTTGAGTTGTGCCAAAAGAATTAACCCTTTCATTTTGCTGGAAGATCAACAAATGTTACTTTTATGTCGTTCACATATTTATGGTTCAGAACTGTCAATTGAAACATAATTGGAACACACTGAAATTTGTCCAGAAACATCAAAAGGTTAAAGACATAAGTCAAGAAGCAGTACAACTGACCAGCACTCTCAGCTATTCAGCATCTTACCGTAGAGGTGCTTGACCTTGCAACAGTTAAGTTTTACATTTTTTAATAAGAAAAATTATGATAATTTCTTCTGCTGGCAGCTCGCGGAGAGTAGAAGACAAATTACAAAATTACAGCAACAGAATTGTAATAAACAGGAATTACCAGCCAGTGTGTGTTGAAATACCAGAATAATCTGACAATTTATGGAATAACCTGTTGCCTAGTCTCCCGTCTTGGGCTGAATGTCTCCAACCATCCAATGTCCATCCAAGATTGGATTTCTGGTTTTTGGTTACAGAAGACTCAAGATTTTAAGTCTTTAGTAATAACATGAAATATATTCTGTAGCTGGATATGCTGGATATTATGCTGAAGATATGTTGGTTAAGTTTACTACTATGTTGCTACATTGTTGTCTGCTGGCAATAAGATACATCACATCACATACATAACACTCACAGCCAGAACGAATCCAGAAAATGATATTCTTCTCTTTTAATATATTCCAGAATAAATCGAGAATTTAATCAGAAAATCTTTTATTGACCATCGAAATTCACTGAAGAATTGTTGTTAAGGAACAACTTTATGGGAAAAGTGTTTTTTATGTTAAATTTATAGAATTGTTGGTTGATAGAAAAGAATATTAGAGTTGTGTAATATTATTGAAGATTCTTAATACATTTTATTCAATATAATTTAAAATGCTTCATCGCATAGAATGAACCGAAAATTTTTAAAACGGCATTGCAAAAACTTTCCACACAAAACATTATATTTTAACGGTATTCAAATTTGTAAAACTCAAAAGAACATTATTGTGATAAATTGGACTAACATTCCATTACAGTTTCAAAAAATGCTCCGTACACTTTCTCTATTAAGAACCAAAAAACCAAAAGAAATCAAGATTATAAAGCTGCTGATTCCCCGCATACACCTCGAGATCAAAAATCGATTGATTCTCCGTCACTTCCAACACAATATTTAATTTCTGGTTTTATTCTTTTAATGTGATTCTCATAATATTTCTGTGTGCTGGCCGCGCATATCTTTTAATGAAATTTACCATCTAAATGATCGTTTGTAATGAACGGAAAATTTCTTTGGCCATATTAATGGCTGGAAATTATCTTTGTTCTTTCAATTCCTTCAACAAAACATGTTTCATGGATTATTAGGAATTCTGAGAAGTTATTAAATGCTTTCGCAAAAAATAAACTTTTCTCTCGATGATTTTTGTGTTTGTTGCGCAAACTATAGATTGCCACTGATAACCATTCAGCACTATGAAATCTAAGAAATAAGTATGAAATGAAAGTATGTGGGATAAGAGTTCTGTCGGTCGGTTATTTAGTTATTTCGTTGTAAGACCAATAATTTCACTTGGTGCTCGATAACACGTTTCCAATATAAACGAAATTGATTTTCGATGTTTTGTCTGTGCTATAAAAATGTTGTTTTTTCCTGAGACAACCTAGAAAATTGATATTTTTTGGGATACGTGCTGGGCACTGGTCAAATCGCTTTGTCTTGTTGTGAACTTGTCATTGAAGAAAATTCACTGAAAATTAGATTGTTTCAGAAGAAAAACATTTCAAGTATTTTTCAAGAATTTTGATGATATTTTCATCATCTATAAATTTGATTTAAAGCTGTGACTAAAATAGTTTTCTTGAAACTTTGAAGAAATTTTAAAATAAACAATTTTTCTGAGATCATTAAGAAAATGATGCAAAAACAATTATCTTTTATGTCTTTTATAATTTATTCTCAACTCTTCATTAAAATATTCATGAATATATTATGTTCATTCAATAAAATAAATCTTATAACTCCATAAAAAATCTTATTAGTGAACCCAAATAGGTGTTTTTTGTAAATTTATTCAATTTTATTGAAATGTAAGAATACTCATTGATTCATGATCGAGAATAAGACGAACATAAAATTTACATAAGTTTTACATAAACATTTTTATTTACAATTTATTAGTCAAATAATTCTTTTATGTAGTAGAGAAATACCTTGAAATTCAACACTTTAACTCAATTTACTGGAAATTCAATGATTTATAGAAAAATGGTGGTCTGACATCATAACCATAATTAAATAAAAATACAATAAATCGCTTACTCAATAAATCTTTATCAGTGAAAATTAAAACACTGTGTGTTAAAGCAAACAAATTATTTATTGACAGGTGTCATATTAATCTTAACAACAACCAAAATATTTCAACAGTGTGCAAACACTGTATTGGTCAATAAATACCCAAAATTTTATTTTTCTAGTTTTGAGATTGCTCAGAAAAAATTGACCAGCAAAAACCATATACTGAAGGAAATTGAGCTATTTGTTTGTAAAAAGTAATATCTACACAAATATTGTGTGGAAACACATGAAATATAAGAATTCATCAGAAAAAAATTCAATAAAATATCGATAAAACAGCAGAAATATCATTTTATATTTTTGTAGAGACAGAAAATTTGTTATCGTTGAATGAACTGAGTAGATTGAATGAAAAAATGCTGGCCAGCATTTCCAAATGCTCAAATAGATTTGAAGCAATTGGATCATTATGAGGATATTATTGTAGCATTATTGTTGGGGAGTTGCGAGAGCAAACATTGATCATATTTATTAATGGAGTATTAGAACTAAGCAACAGAGTAATGGATGTAGAAAAATTCATAAAACGAGGCAAACTGAATATACTTAATTACATAAAACATAGATTCAACTTTGCGTAATGCCGTAATCTTTTCAAAACATGCAAAATTAAGAAAAGTTACATGTAAAAGCACTGAAAATAAGTCTTGGCAATTTTCTAAAGAATCATTTAATAATATGGAAGAATGCTGACATGAAAAATGTTATAATATTAAACACACTTAACCAACTCTATTCAACAGGCCACTTTTCTCAGTGCTTAGCAATGTTGCTGCATTTTTAAGTTTAATTAAAGATCTCTCAGATTTCAGCTCATCTTGATACAAGTAGTTTTTGCTAGTGCAAGTAGATAAATCTCTTCCTGCATGCAGCACAGAAAACTGAACAAACTAAGCAAAAAAATGAATAACTACAATTTTTCAGATAATTAGTTTGCGCTCAAAAGCTTGAGCGTCTGGAAGTTTTTCGCATAAATTTTTGTTGCAACAATTTTCTTTGCTGAAAATGTCTGTGGAAGAAAAAAATTTAAAAATGAGGAAAACTCTGAAAAACTGTGTTTCAAAATTCTCGAGATTTTTCGTTTTTTAACACAAATTTATTCATTTGCCAAGCAACAACAAGGCCACAGATTTTTTTGGAGAAATTTCTGCTCAGATTTTCTTTTGAATTTCAATGAGAATTATTTCGTGCAAGATTTTTTTTAATAAATTCAATTTTCTTTCATATTTTTTAAATAAATCAACATTTTCCGGGAAAGTTTTCTTTTGAGGAAATATGCCGGCAAAACCATTTAAAAATGTTGCAAAACATATTTTTCGACTTTTTTGCCACATTTTTGAGAAACTGGAGAAGATTTCTAGATCTGAAGGTTTTCCGATAAAAATCTTTAATTGGAACTTGAAAGATTCATATTCCATAAGTTTCCTAGTTTTCCTCAAAAATCTTTTTTTTTCATTGAAATAATAAATGAAAAAGATTGGATAAAATTGGATTCTATTTTTATGGAGGAAAAGAACCACTCGAGAGCAGCAAAGATTCTCCATCCGATTAACCTGTACCGAAAAATATCAATTTATTTGTCTATTTCACAATGAAATAGGTTTGCTCAATGAACCACGCTGATTCGAAATTGTTGTCTGTGGAAGCTCTGTCTATCGGAGTAAAAAATTAAAAAATCTAATATTGTATACGAGCACACCCATCTACACTACCGACTATAAGTCTGGCAAAATTCAAAGAAATTTATATTTCTGGTAAATTATCTTGAAGAAGATCAAGTTTATTTCCAAAAAAATCTGAGCTAAAATTTAAATTCAAAGCATAAATCAACAAAATTATCCCAGACTTTTGCACGTTAGTTCCAATCATAAACTTTATCAAACTACACCAAACTACTCTAAAATAAGCCAAACTTGAACTAAATAGTGAAATATCCGGTCACAAATACCGATAGACGATCATCTTTCCCATCTCGGGCCAGGCGACTTCAGCCGCATCGATTTTGTCTGCCGATGATAAAAATTGTACTGGCGGTGACCCGAGAGCAAATATTTGTTTTGGGCCTTAGCTTTTATGTACATTTTTATGGTGCTTTAAAAATACATATTTTCATGAGATTTGAGTCATTTTTATCGAAATTTAGTGAAATTTCATCGAATAAAGGATGATGATCCAACATTCTATCTACGCTTTGTTGTTAACATAAAAATTTAGATTATATTCGTATGCTAAGTTTTTATAACAAATTCATGGCCATAATTTTTTATTCTTCAGGAGTTGAAAGGCTTTTATTTGAATAAAAATATTTGCTGCATTTCAAAAACAATTAGAATACATCATCCGACCATATAAACCACTCGATTGCCCAACAATAAATCTATTTCCACTTGGGACCCGGATTGCTCGGAAACGCTCCGAAAATCATTCAAATTTATTGCAAACAATTGCTAGCAAATTAATTCGATCCAATGAAATCGATTACAGCTACAATGCTTAACATAATCTTCTGATTTATGATATGCTTTTCGTATACTAAATTATATTTTTGAAACATATTCTAGGAAGTTTTGAGAGTTTTCTCATGAAATACTTTGCGAGATCGGCAGAAACTTTTCTCCAAACAATGTTGAAAGCATTTCTTTGAAGTTCAGTTGCTGCAAAGTAATGGAGTTGTTCAATTTGCTCAACAAGCTTCTATTTATAATTTCCTAGAGTGGAGAGTTTCTATTACCATTTTCCCATTTTACTCAATTTTAACAATTTTGCAGGCTTATAAATAAGCGTATCAAGTGAAACATATTTTACAATTCAATTAAGCATCAAATTGACTACCCAGGAGCTCTTTTTCCTCTGCTGTCTGCTTTTTGCTTTCTGTATGTATTGCTGCTGTTGCTGCCTTTTGCTGGTAAACAAAATGGCAAGCTTCGTAGGAAATAGACGAGCAGAGATTGTTGTGTTTTAGTCAATCAATTTTGCAGGAAGTGTATTTCCGTCTAAAAAATTAAAATACACTTAAAAAGTACCATCTATTATTTTCCATGATTACATAAAAGTGTTGTGTTTGTTATGTTTGTGATGACGCTTGGGATGATTTACTTTGAGACAGTTTTTTTGATAATTTGCTCGGTCGGATTAAAGTTCAACTTGATTTACTTTTTCTATTATTATTTATCTAAGGTTATTAAAATCACATGATCACAGTTTTTGATTACAGTTACGAATAAAAAACAACAACTTCTAATTAAGAGTACTTTTATGTTAAATGATCCCTTAAATACTTTTTACAGTGTAAAATGCAATTATCCAAATTCTCTACTGTTCTGTATTGTGTACAGAGTTGTTATCGCTCACGACTGCCTGGCTTCTAGCTGTTTGCCGGTTTGCCGGTTCGTAGGGAGTATTCATGAAAATCATGAATGAGTGAGGATTTATCACATAAAAAACTATCTCTCCAAACCACAGCAGAAAATCCGAATAACAGATTGTGATTTGTTAGTCACTGTCACTTTAAAGTGGTGATTTTCTGGTGTGCAAATGGAACTTGTTGCTGGGTTTACTGATTTTAAATAATATACACGGTTTTGGTATATTTTTGAATTGTTTAGAATATGTTATTTGGATGCTTATGTGTTCTGTTGAGTGAAAGTATGAAATCGATAAAAATTTATTAGATTCATTGATTTATCGATAGTAAATCTATATTTACGCTTAAATTAAATTAAAAGCCTTGCAGCACCTCTCAAATACTCCCCACAGAATCAAAGCTCTAAATTGTTTCGGCTTTGGTCGATTTGATTACATTAAACATTTTTTTATGGTGTTTTAAAATTGCGGCACTAAAAAAATGTTCTTATCATCGGTATTTCAAGTTTATGGAGTTTTGTGATTTTTGTGTACATTTGTGGTTGTTTGTGATTATTTTTGATTATTTCTGATTTTACAGTATTTTTTTTGTTCGTCTAGATAAGGGGAGAATGTGAATGGTTAAAAATAATCATAATAAATATTAATGGCTGCCACAATCGATTTTTCAACTTTTTTCCAGCGCTCCAGTCACATGATAAACTGTTTCATTCATGGTTCATTTGGAATGCACGATTTGAAGGGTATCAGTGTCTAGATGAATAATTATTTAATCTTGGAATGGTTCTTGTGGCGTAGACAGTCAAAGTGCGGATTTAGTTTCAATTTTTGATATTTAAAAATGGGAGAAAAATTATTTTGAATAATTTAGAATTTTAGATTTTTTATGATTCATGGAATAAGAATTAAAAAATATTTGATTTGCTTTATGAATGCAGAAACTTTGGTTGAATAGACCATTCATAGATTATTTAATAGATTATTTCTAAAGCTTATATGAAAAAAAATCTATCAACTAACACATCAATAAACCAAACTCAACACTAACCTCCCTCTTCTTTTTCATTTTAGGGCACGCCATCGTACCGCAGCTCTTACCAAGGCACCAATCCGCATACGCAGTCGTCTTACAAAGGCCATAGACCCGCAATGACGAGTCCCGCAGGTCTGGTTGGAGCCCAGTATCGCGCCGCAGGCGCCGGCTGGCAACCACAAGGTTATCCACCAACACAGCAAGCCTATCGATACACCGCGCCACCGTTTGCACAACCGACTTATGCTTACACTCAAACCCAGCACACCACCACGGTGAGTCATTTTTAAGCTTATAATGGAAAGAGATAAGGAAATTTGATAAGACTGAAATGTGCAATGGGAATTTCATGATTGTGTTCTTTTCAGATTGATTAGATGAAGTTTCGATTGTTACCCTACTTTATCAAAATAAATCTGTATTACCGACAACCAATATAATTTTCTCGTTTTGTATAACTTTTCTATGGATAATGTTCTCGTTTAAAGTTGAACCCTCTTCAAAAATCATCTTCCAAACATCCCTTATAAATTACCCTATCATATATCTATTACAAACTCCCACCATTTCACCCCAAAAGTCATCATTTTAAATCGATCGCCAAAGAACGTCAACCAAAACTCTACGCAATCTATGAAGCCTCTGATATCTCTACTAAAGCTTCTTGCGTCATTTACGCCCACAAATCATTGTAATCATTGAACATTCAAAAGCTCTCGCATCGATTCCCTTTGATTGTTTGTTTTGTTCGCTAAACAGAATTTTTTGCGCTATTAACAATTTCAGTAATTTTCACCCAGAAGCGTTTGTTTCATTGAATATTCACTGAAGCTCCGACTGAATTTAGAAAATTTTCATTGTTTTTTTTTTGTGCTAAAATCCGCAAATATGTAAATCATTTATTTTTAGAATTTTTGCAATGAATTTCGGTGGTTTTGTTGTGAAATGGTTCACATTTGCATACATTTAAATTATTCATTTGTTTATTTGATTCACAAAATAATTTGTTTTTTATTGGATATGAATAATTCATTCAATTTATTAAATGGGAAAAATTAATGAGATTTTAAATTAATTTATCTGGGAACTGAAAAGTGATTAAAACTAGAATTGTTATCAATAAATCCAATGTCCAACAATAAATCATTGAAATTTCAAAAAATGCATGAAAAATGATCAAATAAATTAGTTTGATCATCAAAGGGCCGTCAACTTTTGTTTAAAGTCGGCTCAAAGTGCTAAACATATTGTGTCAGAAATCGTGATCCATTTATTTATGTGTTTCACTATAAAATGTTGCTTTTGGCTTTGCACACAGAGTATCGTATATTTAAAAATAAATTTAAATGTGTTAAAAAGTAAAACCATACCAGTCATCCGAAAATATGGAAAAAAATATATAAACTCCAAATACTCCAAAAAACATGACATGATGACGATTTTCCTGCAAAAAGTTGAAATATCAAAAAACCTCAAATAAAAAGTTAAAAGCAAAAAAGCCAAAAGCGACAAATGATTTTTAAAAGGTTTGATCTATATTCATGAATATTCAGTTTATGCAGTGAACCGTCTCTATTACAACAAAAAATTGTAAAATTCAAAAATTGTTCAATAAATAATGCTAGAAGCGCAAAGCAACTGAACAACTGAGCTGAGCGACTGGGAAAAGCTGGGAATTGGGAGGTTCCGCTGCTAATTCAATTATCATTTGTTCCTGTTTGCTTAAAAACATTGGTGGCTGTATGGTGCTTCACTACAGATTGTAAAAGAGCTTCAGCTGTTGCTGACTTATTTATTTACTTTTCGAACAATATGGAAATTCGAATGAAAAATGTGGAAAAATTCCAAATAAAAACTTGAAAGCGCTCACAAAGTATGGAAAAAGTATAAAAAAGTAAATCGTGAGTTTTTCCCATATTTCGTTGTTAGGCACACTTGTTGTTGGTTTATCGCGTTCTTTCGCTTTTGTTGGGGCCACACAATTTTCACAATTTAATTGTTTGTTCGTTAATTTTCATGAAATTTGATTCACAAAAACTTCACCAGCGCAAAATTTAATTTATTTCCATTTGTTTCCATTTATTTAATTTGAGCGTTTTAAAATTATTTTTTGGTTTTAAATTATGAGTGAAGCATTGAAAAGTGGAAAAGTGGCGGAAAAACGTTTAAAATTTGGGATCTACTGTTGTAAAAGTATCATTTGAGAAATAAATTTCAATACAATTAAATTGAAAATTCATTTTGATATAGTTTTCGTATATATTTGTTCTATTCTTTAAATAAAACATTTTTCTTGTATTTTAAAACTGAAAAGTTTGAATTCAACAAATAAATTTTTAAGTTTGTACAAAAACCAAATAAGCTTGAAAATTTCACAGGGACCATTCCAAAAATGAATTTAAATTTGTAAAAATGTTAAAAACTGATTCCCATTTTAAAATTTTCAATGGTGCAAAAATTGTGCAAAAATGCTCAAATTATGATAAAAATTGCCACAATACTGGAGGAATAATTATTAACGCAACAACAAATCTACACGTAGAATGTTGAATCGTTGCAAATTCGCTTGCAAAAAGTTGTTATCACCTCATTATAATTATTGTTATCGGGTGCACTTTCTATAAGACGCTTTCTATCTTAATGGGGTCTTCTGTGTTTCTTCTGTTGGATATCAACTCAGATAGCCAGAAAAAGAACACTCTAATTAATAGAGATTAACCATCTTATGGAGATACAACCTGTACTCGGTGTTGCTGCGAATTGAATCGTTATATGCGTGAACAGTTTTTGTTCAAATGAGTGTAATTTGCAGTTTTTGCTGTTTGTAGTTTTTTATTCGCTGTTTTTATGGTTTTTAAATTAATTTCATTTGGGTATTATTGCATTGCAAAATGTGCTAGCGAAGAAAATCGTTATCGGGAGACGAGAAATCGATGATGTGGCTAATGGAAAATTTTAGATGTCATTCATTAGTCTGTAAGAAAAACGACTATATTTATATAGACAAATACAAAAACATTTTCAAAATATAGACTATATATTCTAGAGTTTTCAACAACTCCACAACATAAACTCCACAGAAAACCACAAAAACCATTCCAAAATCTCCTAACCTCTCATTGGGGAATGGGGATTCTCTGCAATAACAAAAAAACTGAAAAACTAATTGTCTTTGATGGTAATTTATAGTTTCCCATATTGTTTGCAGTTAACCGCCATCATTTGCGGAGCGCACTGGTATTGAATATCAAAACTGTGAATAAATTCTCTGTGAATCCAATATTTGCATAATGAATTTTCCCGGATAATTCAAATTTCAATAAACTTCAATAAAACTTTGTAAGTAAAATTGCTGAACAAAAAAGTTTGCGCAAATAAATCATGAGACGATAAATGATAGGGGGATGGTGGGTGATGACGACATTGTCAAGAAAATGACATAATATGGCGTTAGTCAAAGTTTTATTATATTTCAAAAATGTTCAATATTTTTCAGACGCAAAAATTAATTTTCATGTTTTGTAATTTGTTTTTCAAAATAATTTTTCAGAAACTTAGATAATTATCTTCATGCTTCTTGACAATTGAAAATATCATGAAATCTTATGAAAACATGACGTTACTCGTGTGCATCCCCAAACTCCATCTTTTAAATAAATTTCAGAATGTTTTCTTTAGAATTCTTCAGATTATCGAGAGTTTGCATGATTATCCAGAAGATTCTTGTTATATATGCATATTTCTGCTATTTTCAACCAATTTATATAGTCATTTTTGGCTTTTTTTTGGTATTTGAAAATTGTGTGGGCTAGGTCCATTTTCCGACTAAATTGTGCTAAACTGAACTAAATTATACAAATCGAATCATAGTCCAGCTATATCTATTCACTGCAATATACACAGAAATCTGGCGGAAAGATTTCATGGTAAATCCATAAAAATCCTTTTCTTATTAGAAAGTGATGTGAAAGATTTTTAAAATGTTCATTTGTGTAGAAGGGGAGGGGTTTTATGATTTATAAATGATATACCCTTCAACAGTGAATTCTTCAAAACGTTCTATCGTCTTATCGATAAGTTTAGGAACTTTGACAGAATTTAAACTTGAGAACTATGTTTACTATTATAAAATTCGAAAATCAACTCTCTCACTATCCTCCCCTCAACATCATCACTTCCCGTCGAACTGTCTGAAACGCTTGCGCACCACAACCAAGACGGCCCAACAAAAAAGTATGCTTTTGCCTCTGTTGTGTTATTTGTACGGTTTCCTCAGAAAGTTTAGCTTGGACTGGAAATTGCTCCCGACACTACCAGTCATTCACACTTCACTTGCGATTGCTTGGCTTGGTGCATCATTGTTCTAGAGTGTTGTCAAGTGTTTTTTAAGGATTTTTTGTAGTTTAATAGTTTTTTGGAGTGAAAACGGTTGAATATTGTAGATTAGGAAAAGTGTGAAATTAAATATTTTCCGGAATTCCCGAAATTTGTGTGATTTTTGTGAGAATTTTCACGAGTTTTTCAAGAACCTTCGGAGTTTTTAGTGGTTTTCACGTATTTCCGGTACATTATTGGTTATAATCAGCAGCAAATTGTTGAGTTTTGTTGAGTGTGACAGTGAAAATTAGCAAAATTATGTTCGAGTTGGTGTAAAATGTGCTATTGTGGTCAACTGATGTTCTACCATATGGTTCGTTATTTTGCTCAATATTGTCCGAAAATTAAAGTTGCTTGCCATATTTTACATATTTTCCATATTTTGATTTAGTCCTGCTCATTTCAAAGAGTTTGGAGCGTTTTTTGAGGGCGTATGGTTGAATGTGAAGTATTTTTTTGGTAAATTCTGCGGAAATGTTGAAGTTTTATCGAGTTTCGTGGAATTTATGGAGTTCAGTAAAATTATATTTGTTCTGCAGTGTATGCAGTTTATAGAAAATTTATGAAGTTTTTTAAGTATTAAAGATATTATCGTTCCACAAAAATTTAATAACTTTTTGAAATTTTGTTATGATCCATATTGTAATAAAAGTGTTGGAAAATATGGAAGACTTTTGATATATATTAATCTATTTTTATCAAAGTGTTGGCTAAAATTAAAGTTATTTGTGTTAAAAATTAAAATGAAAACTTATTGCTGTGAATTTATTCAAAGATTATTTTGATGATATAAAAGTCATGGATTTTGTAATAAGACTGCCATATTGAGCTAACATCTTAAATGCTATTTTAGGATTCTTGATTCCATTGATGAATCTCTTTTGACAAGAAATTACGTCATAGAGAAGAATAGAGTTTTCTTGAAAAAAATTGTTCAACGAAGAATTTTCAAACAGATGCTCGCCATAATTCTGATTTTTTGGTCGAAATCTGCTAAAATTTTGGATTTCTTTTTGTTCTTGTCACATTAAAGCAGTTTTTGTCATTAAATGTAGCCAAAATAAACAAAGTATGGACCTTATGTTAAATTCCCCATTTTATGTTCCAATACAATATGTTCAAAAAAGATCAAACATATTTTTTGCAAAGTTTTTGAACATTTTATTGAAGATTGTGTTAAATTGACATATAAATTGACATATCTGACAACTAGACTACCGTATGCTAGTGGATTACATGGTTTTAATACAAGTTCATAAAAGCTTTGATTAAAACTCAACACCAACAGAAAATATAACATACTGCAAGTTTGTAAAACGCTCCAAGGGTTCCAAGACCTTGTCATTAAACAGTTCTACCAATACCTTAAAATACCACGAAAATTAAAGTCTCCTCTTCAAAACAATGATACTACCCGAATCTCCAAAAACTACGGAAAATCCATCAATTCATCGATTCTTATAAAACAGCAAAAAAGCCATGTGTGTCATGAAAAGTCACCGAATTGGCCAATTCAACCCAACACAGAACAGAGCAAAAAAAGATCTGATTCGTAAAATTCCCAAAAATCGCAGGCAACTGACAAAACTCGATCAAAACAGATAAATCCATTTTTCACTGTTTGACCTTTTCTTGTTCATCTTGCAGCCTCGCTAGGCAGTTGTCGTCGGTTGAGTTCAATATTGATTAAATTTCTTTCAAAAATATTATTCTGAAAGTCTACAAAAAGATCGATTAGAAAAATACAACCTGAAAATAAATATTCAGATGAACATTTTAAGCGCTTTACCGCTGATTTGTCCCCCACATTTTTTGCGAATCTCGATGAATCTGTGAAAGCATTAAGAAACGTGTATCTAATAATATCCATCAACGATCTTCCTGCTGTGAAAGGCGTTCTACAATTTACATAAAGGCTTTGCCTGACTTAGAGTTTCTTTTTAACTTGATTTGTGATGAATTTGAAACCAATATTGACGTCAAAGGCATGCAAGATTCTTTTAAATTGATGCTTTTATTAAAGGTTTATAGTGTCCTCATTTTGGGTTAATTGTGGTTTTTAGCGTTTTCGAAGGGTTTAAAAAAAGATTTAAAAATATTTTTGAAAATATTGCATTTCAATTTTCAATGAATGAATTCAGCTGAACGTTCACCCACGAAACAAAATCCTCAACAATTAAACCCTGTTCTCTGATAGATTTATTGTCCAAACACAACTTTATTTAGTGTACCTGTTTTCTTGACTCCAATTGAAAATTCCATTAAAACCGATGGCGTTATGGATTTATGAGCCAACCAGCAAATTTTTGCCAAATCGAAATATAATTTAATGAAAATAGTTTTGGGCAAAAAAGTTTCACGAAGCTAAACATTTTTGTCGAAATGTTAAATTTCTGCTTGAATTTCCTAAAACACAATAAATTATAGTTTGTTCAAAAACAATCGAAAAATATAAAAATTATCAAATTCCTCAGCAAAAAAGTTTCCTCGTCGAACAATTTCAATTAAATTCTGAGATTGCCGAATTTTATAGTCGAAAGAATTTTAAAGTTTTGTTACGTGAATCTGCTGAAATTGAAGTTTGTGGAATTTTTGAGGTTTTGATCTTGTTAAAATATGGAACAAGACGGATGTCTTTTGTTTAATGGTTCGCGCCTGTTCTGCAATTCCTTAACAATAATAAAAATGGATATAATGAAATATAATCGATATATACTTGAAAACTACTCAAAAAAACTACATTAAAAAAAATGCTTCTAACTGCGTCTAAATTTTTTAATTGGAACTCAACTCGCGGCTTGTTATTTAGAATTTGGTGAATTGTATGAAAATGTCGAGTTTAATAATTTTGTCAAGTTTTGTCCAGCCTTTGGTCAATTCCATTTAATTTAAAAATATTAGAATTTGGGCATTTGAATGGGATGTATGACAATGAATTTCTTTGTACTTTGATTTAGTCATCAGTTGCGGCAATTGAGAGTTTCCGAGTATTTTGATGTTTCAATGATGTTTTGATATTAGTTTAGAGGAAATTATGGGGGGCCATAGAAGGAAAATATTTAAAAAGCGTCAATCATTGTCGAAAATATTGTTGATTTAATTGATTTCAATCTCAATACCGGTTCAAATCTCCACAACTGATTTTTTTTAATCACACATAACATTTTCCTAAAAATCAGCACCCTTATAAGGTGAAATTTTCGAAGGTTCGAATCATGTGAAAATATAATTTACTTGTTGAAATTTGTTAATGTACCTGAATTTGACAAATATTTATTTGAAGTACCTATTGATTTAGTTTCGTCAACAAATATTAACAGGTACAAAAATTTGTAAAAATCTCGACACTTTAAAACCGTGTTGCTAACAAATATTAACAGGTACAATAACACATAAATTGACAAGTATTTAAAGTACTTGTCAAAAAAGTGTAATTGTCAAATATTAACAGGTACAATTACACATATTTTGACAAGTATTTAAAGTACCTGTCAAAAAAGTGTAATTGTCAAATATTAATAGGTACAATTACACATAATTTGACAAGTATATAAAGTACCTGTCAAAAAAGTGTCATTGTCAAATATCAAGAGGTTTTCTTGTTCTTATTCCTAATACTCTTTTGGAAATATTTCACGTTATTTCAAGCTCTAATGAGGTTTTTTAGATAAGAATTGGAAATTTTAGTTAGATAAAACGTAAAAACATAATTCTGATGTATTTTTAGTAAATAATATTGGAAGTAAAATTTGAATCAATAATTTTTCAATAAAATCATTATAATACTATAAAACATGAACAAAAGTATGACAAACTATGTGAAGATGGAATACTTTGGAAAGCAGCTTTTACAAAAAGGTACAATAGTTTCATATTAATTTTTTAAGCCAACAGTTTGTTTTAAATTCTGATATGTCAATAAAAATTGCAATATCATGGCAAACATAGAAAACATGAAAATCTCTAAGTCACTTTAATGTATTTAATCGATATTTATTTGCTTCTTTTTTACTTTTTAGTGGAAATATTTGCTTGACATCTTTTTAATATGTTCACGCCTGGAACAGCTTCATAGTTTAACTTTATAAAATTTTCATTATATTTGATTTAAAAATTTAAACTGTTTTTCAAATTTCAATCGAACAGCTGAAATAATTTTAAAGCATAATAAAATATTTTTCTATAATTCATTTGTTTCTATTTGCAAAAATGTTCAGAAAACACGTAAGAAACAGTGCAAAAACCAAGGACTAAATACAGGTTGCGACAAACAAAATATGTATTTACACAAAATTGTACTTCTGCCAGTAGTTTGAAAAGATATTATTTTTATTTCAAAAACTTATACGCAAATCACTTGTCAGAAGTTCATATTTTCAACAATCAGATACTGCATATGACATCATTTTCATTGCAATAATTGCATCTCCCTTACCCCAAAAGTCCGTTATTTTCAAAAACGTAGGGTGAAGATGATGTAAAATGTGAAGACTCACATCAAAATAAGTGATGTCATTTGTTCGTGAGCCTCCCTTAGATGTATATGTATGAGTGAGAAATATGTGTGTGTAGTTGTATGTCGGGGGCTTGGCAAAAACATACATTCACATTCGATTGCTACTTAATCAACTTTTAACACCGTGTAAGTAACAGTTCCCGTAGCAGAGTGGTCAAAGCCGTCGTCCAAAATTCAGAATTTCGCGTATCGAGTCCCGGTGTAGGCAAAAAAGAAGGTGTCCAAGATAACATGTCCATGATAAACTTTAAAAGAATGTGCTCTGGGTAAATAGAAAATGTCGGAGAAAATTTGGAAAAAAGTGTCTCGAGTATGAAAATTCGCGGTTTTATTTTTGGTTTTTTTTTCAAAATTGTACTTGTTAATATTTGTTAGTGACACAAATTTGACAAATATTTTTAATTTGTCAAAACCTGTTGACGACACAAATCGAACAGGTAAAAAAACCTGTTCTGGGCGGTACATTCGTGACGTTTAGACAGGTCCATTTAACAGGTACAGTAACAAATTTTCGGGTGTTTTTTTCACCTGGGTAACCTTGTCGCCCTCATAGATCCAAATAATTTAGAACATAATTCGAATCACCTCCCTTTTACAAAAAATAATCGTCTTGAACACATAAAACATCTAAAGCATATCAAATCCAACCCAATTTATTCACTTGCCTCCTTTTACTTTCTTATTTATGCAATTTTCTCCATGCGACAACATTGTAGATCGAATTACAACCTCTCATACAATTTTGCTCAATTTCTATCAATTCTTTGATGTGATTGCTCGTGAATCTTGAAATCATCTGTTACACATTTTTATGTTTTTTCGTGTTTTTTACGCTGTTTTTGAGTATTTTGAATTATTTTGAAAATTCAGATTTTTTTGCAACTTTTTTTCTAAAGATTCCTTTTCTGCATTACATGAAGCTTTGCAAAATAAATGTAACGATTTCTCGATTTTCTGGCACAACTTCCCTGAAACTCTGCAAAATTTCCAATTTGCTGCTTTTGCAAAATACAAAAAATAAAGAGTCTGGGGTTGGATGGAAATGATGTTCTACTGAAAGATCATGCCTTGTTCTTTTTTTTAAAATCAGTTTCAATTTTTTATACGGTATTCATATTTTTCGAATTTCAAACGCAATTTTTTTTGCATCTTGGTTTACTCCTGTAAGTATCAGGTTTTGTAATTAAATTCCTATAAAAGCAGGGCCATAATCTCAATACAACCTTCTACCCATAAATATCTCCCACATTTCTGCTGTCTTCGTCAAAGAAGCTCAAAAATTGGGAAAGGAGAATCAATATTCTATTATAATTTTACATCCAATATGTGAATACATTTGAATCTGTTTGAATGTTTGAATGGCTAATGTGGAAGAACAAGCGAGACGAACAGCAAAAGTGATTTGAAGCAATGTTGAAACTGATGAGGCAGCAATAATCCTTAACAAAAAGGATTCGTATTTTGATTGAAATATATTTCTGTTCGAATAAAAGGAGAATGAGGAGATTTATTGAGTTCTTATCGTTCTCTAGTATTCAGTTGGATTCTGATGTATTCAGATGTATTCTGGGTCATTTATTTTGAAATAATGAGAAAAACTACTCAACTTCAAGTATTTTTTGCATTTGTTTTTGAATTCAAACAGATGAATACAGTTACTCATGAAAATAAATGAAATGAATAACTCACTGAATTTCCATAACTTGAAATACATTCATTTTGTGCAATTTTTTCCATATTCTTTAAGTTACATACCAACCATTAGTGACGTCAAATAAACAAAAACTATGGTTTCACAGAACATTCTAATTAGTTCCGAGGAAACGTGCTTCAAACTATCACAAGCTCAAGCCATGTCAAGTCAGCATCAAGACATTTATTTCTATATTATCGTACTTTGTTGTAATTCTCAGTATTTCATCGTATTTATGTGTTTTATTGTTCAGAATGGAAAACAGATTAAAATGTGTCAACAGCACAAGCTGCCAAGAAAATTCATTTATTTTAGTAAATTGTTTTGCGAGTTTTGTTGTAAGTGGGAAGATCTTTTCTTGAAGTCAACATGGAATTAATTGTTTTCTTGACATTTTAGTTTTAAAGTATTTAAAGCGAAATTGGACATTTTTCATTGATTTATTAGATTATAACTCAATGTTAATTTTTATTTTATAAAATGAACACAGTTAACTAAGTTCCATATTTTATGATTTATTGCAAAACTTTACTTATCAAAGCCTTTTCATTTATAAACAATGAATAGTATCGATTGACGTCACCACAATCATAAAGTTGCACAATGTTCAAGGCAAACAATTGTAAAGCCTCGCAAACTAATAATCGTCAGACCGCTCCGTGATGAAAATTGCATTTTGTAATCCAGTTTTCTGAGCTTTTAAAGCTTTCCAGTTTTGCACGTCAGTTGAGCATTTAACAGATCAAAATGCGCTGAATTCCCTTCAAGAGTTCTAATCCATAGCGTGAACATTTGTTGTTTTATTCATAGAATGCTTTAACTGATTGTTAAATTTCTGCAACACCTCCGAAGCCTTCATTTATTCAAATTTTAAAATTGAAATTTATTCATTAAATTTGAAAGAAATTGTTTTTACAGTATTTCAGTAATTCCAAAAATCGTTACATGAATAATTACGGTAGAAATTCTAAAGTGTATATAAGCTTTTAAAATTTTCATGTAAACCGATGTGAATTACATTTTGCCAGCTTCTAGCCAAATTTCATCGGAATCCATAAAATGAACTGAAATTTAGTTAAATCAACATTTTTATCAGTTTACGATGAACGAGCTGCAAGCGATTTGACACACATTTTTGAATTTAATCTGATTATGAGTTTTTTCTGGTAAACAAGGGTAAAAAGGTTATATTTTTGGGATATGTTTGATTGGAATTTTATTTTGTGTTGAGTTTTTATACGTTTAACATATATGTTTGCTCAAATTTAGAAACTTTTTTTTAATTCATTTTTGATGAATGCTTCACAAACACAATTTTTCTTCAGAAAATCCATAAAACTCGGTAAACCTTATCCAACATCACTCACCACCATTTATTTGCAAGACTAAACAAGAGCCCTTTCCAGGGAAAATGCAAATCAATTTTCACCAAAGCTCTCAAAGGTAAAAGTTCAATTGACTCTTTTTAAGAAAAACTCTTTTTGTTGCCTTTTGCGCGCCTTTTCTACTCTTTGTGGCGCATAATTTCATTTGCATTTTATTCATTGCCTACCATTTCTTCGGCAAGTTCGTCAGGTTTTGCTAAATGAATAAAACATTCTCAATTGCTGCTTGTCGCTTTTGTTCATAGGCTTGAGCTCCAAGCAATTGAGTGGTGGTTGTGTTCCTGCTAGAAAATGGCGTGAAAGAGTTATGCTTCAGTGACATGGAAATACTTTCCGTTTCTCTTTTTGTAAGGAAAATTCAAGTGGGGAGTTTAGATCGAGGAATATTTTTTAAACAAAATGTTGACAATAATAGCTCAATATATTCGAGTGAACATTTTTAAGATATAAACGAAAAAAGACAAAAGTTTAGACACCCTTTCTACTTACTACTTCAGAGTTCAAACAGTTAAATGAAAAGTGAAATTTTCCCCCCAAAAAATTATCAAAACAAGTGTTCTACAGAGTTGCCCTTTTTCTTATTTTGCTTTATTGCTGTGTGTTTGTTTTTTTTTGCCTTTTCAACTCATTTTACGCTCATTTGAATGAAAATTGGTGAAAATTTGTGTGAGCCAATTTTAATGGCTCAACTTCACTCAAGTTTACTAAAAAACTGTATTTTCAACCAAATTTATGATTAAAATGCTCGCAAAATTAAATTCAATGGATTTTTGTAATTCCTCGACAATTTTCTTTTTTATGGGAGAAAAGGTAAAGTGACGTCAATTACTTTTTAGTTTCTAGTGAGACGGAAATTTAATCTTGTTCTTTAACCATTAATTTAATGGAGAGTTCGGGGTGGTGAGAAAAGGAGTAGAAAAGTAACTGATATACGGTTTAAAATTGTTTATTGACATTTTCTTTGTAATTGTATCATGATCTTTTGTGATCTTTTATTGAGTAAAAAATAAATATGATATTTAGAACTTGAAGCTTTTTTAACAAAAAGTCAATTAAACGCCAATTTGTTTATTACTGAAATTTATAGTAAACACATAATATGTTATTATGTAAAAAATACTATTTTTCCAGTTAATCATCAAACACAAATTTCATATAACGTCACTGCGTTATCTCTCGATTATTATCTGTAAAACAATAAAATTACTCAACATATTTTTTCTCGGAAACGATATTTGAAGCTATCAAAGCAATTATACATTTTGTTATCTAAAACACAGGCATTCGTGGAATTCCTCCCCTTTGATTGTACAACTAAACTCAGGGCTCGATCTAGAAATTGATACCATGGAAATACACGAACCTTACAAAATAATGGACAAGCGTTTTTTTAAATTTATTTATTTTTCCAACATTTTGATATCATATTTCAGATTTTTTTTGATGAGGTAATAATAACAAACAACATAATTAGCCAAAGAACACTCAAAATTCAAATGCAATTACTGAAAATCATATTATTACAATTTGCATTCGAGTAATTTCCGTAATTTTCGCATATTTGTTGCATAAATTTGAACGAAATGTGTTTTTATCTTTGCTTATCTAGAAAATGTTATTAAATTAACTTTTTGTTGGTATTTTTGGTTGCCGAGAATGTTTTGGATGTGCATGTTTTATCTCCTTATCATGTTTAGATAAGAAGCTTTGCAAAATATTTGAACGAAAAATTTTTTTTCGGAAAGAAAACGGCAACAATTTCTGTTTGTTCAGAGCATATTCTGAAGATTCTTGGTGTTTGGTTAACAGATTTTGTTTAAATATGTGAATACATTTTTTTCGTTGTTTGCCTTTGGTTTGAGTAAACTTATAAAAACTGTTCTATAAAAAATCTTTATAATAAACTAATAACTTTTGATTTCATAAGATTCAGATTAAACATCACAAAATCCTAACAAACTACTCATTAAAATCTCAAAAAGTCTCCCAATTACAACCTCCTTGCTTAGTTCATTGAGTGTAAATGAGCTTAACGTGCTATTTCCCAATTAAAATGGCGGGAGTGTTTCAAGTCCTTAAGAATTTAAGTGCTTTTCATCAAATTAACTTTTCTATTGCATTTATTATCCTCTCGAAGAACTCCTTATGTCGCTCCACTAGCAAGTACCGTAAAAAGTAGTACCTGCAAGTTATATCAGCACAGACTCTACAAAATAAGTATAATTGCATAATTAAATTGAATTAAACGTAATTGAAACTTTTACGTGTGCTTTAAATTCCGACCACTTCTATTTCGTAGCATTTGTATTAATTGAGGGTAAAGCAAAAGTTGATGATGATTTTTTTGAGCTTTGATCAGTCAGAATTTTAATCCACGACTGTCAGTAAAGTTTTATGTGTTCTTTCTTCAAATTGTTCAGAAATTACAGCAGCCTTACTTGAAAGTAGAATGGAATTGTAAATAATTCACATGCTCATACCATTTACCCAACAACCTACTATGGAAGTAATTCTGCGTGATTTCACTCGAAGTTTCAAAGCTTGAAATTTTTATCCTATTTTGTTTTTTCCACAATGTTGAATATTTCTGTAGTGCTGAAAGTCGCTCGAGGCGATAAAACTATGAAAATTATTCAATTTTATAAATTTGTAAATTTGTAAATTTACTAAAATCGTAGAAATTGTTGAAAATTGTGGAATTTGCGAGAATTTGCAAAACTGTTGGAAAATTGTGTAAAATTACTTTTTGCTGTTATTTTTTTGTGAGCAGCTGAGTTTTGAGTTGTGAGTGAGAAGTTGTAAATCATATTCAATTAAAAGTTCTTTTATGAATAAATGTTTGTTAAATATTTGGAAAAATGGCAGAAATATGATTTTCAAGTTTATAATTGACTAATTGAATTATTTGGAGTTCAGCTGCGAGGTGTTTGATGGTTTCACGAGATTTTACTTACATTTTTATTAGAATTCTGTATTTTTTTGTCAGTTTGGGTTTAAAAAAGTTGTATTGAGTTCTGTATGTATTACGGTTTGTTTTGAACGGAAATTTCGTGTTTTTGTAAATATCTTTAAGAAAGGTAAAAATATTTTGCATATCATCACAAAATCCTATTTTCAGTGTCATCATAAACATTTTATAGTTGAGTAACTTCGAAATTTCTTCTAAAGTTAAATCCTGTTGATTTATTAAAAGATCTCATAAAAAACCCCAAACAACTGAAACAGTTCCATTAAGTTCAAACAACCGTAGAACTGAAAATCTGATAAAATACCATGTATATTATCATTAAATTTAATGATGCAATTTAAATTCAAGACAAAACGCCGAGTTTTAATGAAATTTTGAGTGTCACTTCCCAAGTGAAAATATGCCAAGTGTTATTTCCATGAAAACATACTGAACATACTGGAATATACTGGAAAATACTGCTAAACATATGAATTTTCAGTATATTATACAGCAATTTCAAATGCTTACAAGAATAAAGCAGAATGAAAACATACAACAATATTTAAAAAATAATCTGAAATTGTGGTATTTATTAAATCATACAAGAATTTCAAATTATATTATGAATTTTTAAGGATGTTTCGCCCAAAATTATTTGTAAATAAATTTACAATTTGATCATCATAAATGCAGCATTTTGGTAGATTTGACGCGGCATGATGGATAAAATAGATTGAAAACCAAAAATCATTTTGAATGTGAATAATTTTAATTTTTGCAATATTTTGATTCAGTATTTGCGACAGAATAGCGTGGTAAATGGGGAAAATGGGAAAAAAATTTGTTTATACTAAATCGTTAATATAAATTAATGTAAAAATTTTATTTATCATTACAAATAGCATTCTCAAGACTTAAGATTTGTAAAACCTGATAAAAATGAAAATTAAAAATAGATTCTTTGTCATGAACACCATCTTGTAGCGAAAGTACATATGATCATATCACTTTGTTCATGCAAACACATTGTTTTCACCTCTAAATGGTCGATTCAAGTACTTTTTGTAAACATGTTTTGATATATGGTAGCTTTTTAAGCAATAACATTAATTCCATGAGGACAAAGATCATAAAAATATATAGTTAGCTGTGTAGTTGATACTAAAGATTGTGATTAATCATGGTGAAACTTGATTAAAAGCAAAGCGCTTCATCAGAATTTTTTCTTTCAATAAATCAACATACTGTAAATTTAAATGATTAGTAGAATGTTTTCGTATGTATTATTTTTTGCCACGGCTTATTATAATAAAAAATCGTAAAAGCCTGGACTTTGGAAATTTTATTAATTAGAATTAGAATGAAGCGATAGCATTTGAATAAATTCGAATATATAATGTATAATAAAAATTAAAATAACATATTAGAGCGCCTCGCGGGAATATTTTTCATTGTTTCTGATAATTCTGTTAAATCAAAGCACTTTGATTGAAAGCCAGGTTTTACCACTCAAAACTACTCTGTTACAGGGTGTTAACCACTCACCATCCAAAAATCTCTTTTTTAAGTCAAAAACCATTTTTAGTCATTTTAAAGTGATTTTCCGAGTTTTTTTTGGTAAACTCCAACACTTTTTTTGTCGAAGCAAAAACCTTTACAATTTTTAATTTTAACGACTTTTGAGAATGGATGGAATTTAAAATATCAACCAAATATCGAGTAAATTATGAATAAAAATCAAAATCCTTTTACATTCCAAATACATTTAGGTTAAAATTTATATTAAAATATCTATAATATCTTTAATCTCTCAATTTTTCATACAATAAGTACTAAAATGGTTACTTTTGATAAAAATTTGTTTTTAAAATATCATCCTCTAATAAGTAGGACATCCAAATTAGAAAATCAAAGTTTTCTCATCATAAATCCAAAAATTTCAAAACTTGCATGTATTGATTTATTAAAACTGCTCGTATTAAATGCGTTAATGCAGATTAAAAATGATTAAAAGTTTTTATTGTAACAGTTTGGGGTGCAATTATCTACAAACAGTTTTTATACCAACTTTGCAATTGGTTGGTTCATATTACAAATCAGGTTAAATTTATTCTAGATAAACTCCCCAAATAAGCGCAAAATGATCAATGAGACTTGCAGATTCTAAAATTAATTAAATTGTATCCAAATTAAAATATGCTCAATTAGAAAAAAAAACTTCAACACCTTATGATTTGAATTTCCAATTTTCCATATAAAAGCATAATTGAAGGTAAAACATATTTTTAATCAATTAATTTGGATATTTAATTTATTCTTCAGCACTATTAGCTATTTGATACAAGAATTCAGTATTATAATACCAAACTGGTTCAAATAAGGCACTTTGGCTTATATAAGTTTTAAGCACTGCCCTCATAACAATCCCCAACAGCTTTGTGGTAGCAAGCAAATTTCTCGCGCGAGAAGATCGAGTTCGAATCCTGAGTCCGGCCCAAATCAACAAGAAGAGCATCGCTGACGCCGTTACAATATAAACAACATTTCCCTTTAAAAATTGCAAAAAATAAAATAAAATTTTCTATAAGACCTTAAAAAGTTAAGATTTCAGCAATTTGAAATTTCTTTTTTGCAAAATTGTCCTACCAAAACATTCTTAAACATTCTACTAAAAATTTGAAAAAGCAGTGTGACACATCCGAGATTTCAATATGTTAAGTAGTATATAAGTAGTGTAAAAAAATCCGAAAAGCAGCGTTATTTCGTGACCTTTTTAAGTATGTTTGAGCAGTATGATTAGTAGTCTTTTTCAGGATTATTTTCACTTGGGATTGCTTTCACACATCTTACATATTAAATTTGAATAAATTGTGAAATATTTCAAAATATTCGGGTAACGTTCTTGTAAAAAGTCACGCCAAAACTCCAAGAAAAGCTCATGAAAATTCGTGAAAATTAGTTCGAATTTTAGAAAAGTCGTGCAAAAGTTTCAAATCATTCAAAACACATTTTTGCACAACATTTTTAGGAGCATGCCTTTCAAATAGAATTTAATAATGTATGTTTTTTTTGGCGCAATATTGCAAAAAGTTTCAGTTTTATGGAAATATATATGTCTTGAAATATGTCAGACAATAAACATGTTTGAATTGCTCTTAGATTCAAGAAGTTGAATAAAATCATAGGGTTTTACCTATCGAAGCAGCACCAAAATAAAGCAATAAAAAGTATGAAAATAAAGTTTCCAGTTTGTCACACAGTTTCCTCTTCAGTCCTTGACACATTTTAATATTACAACAAAAATCACACAAAAGCTCGCCAAAAGCCAACAGATCCGTGAAATTTTCAGGCAAACTTCGCTAAGTCTCGGTTAAGATCGTAAATTTCTACTACCAAAACATAAACCGAAAGACAGAATAACACAGGAAAAAATATTTTTAAATTTATTGCTCATTTTTTTTTGTGGATGTTAAAGTTAAAATTTGAAAAACACCTATAAGGAGCTTTAAATTGCTGAAATTGTTTGAATGAAATTAAAATTTTGCTGCCTTCGGTTATGACAGTCGTGAACATCTTTCTATCCAAAAACTCACCATCAACATTCTAATTCCCTTTAATCTTCAAAATTACCTACTGGCAAATTCCTTTCTCAAAGACCTCTGGAAAATCTGACAATCCTACGAGTAGATCAACCGTAATTAGTGAAATTAACGAAAATTTACAAAATTAGCAAGACTTTCAGTAGAGTCCATTAATAATAAATTAAGTGCAATTAAAAAGCGCTTAAGAGCCTTTTTCCTTTTCCTTTTGCAGACGCACAAGTTACAAAGACAATATCATAATTTCGTTCAAGTGTCTTGAAAATATCTTAAACATAATTATTGATAATCTCTTGAATGTTCTCGGAATACTTGTTGGTAGAATAAAATGGAAATTTCATTTGCCGTGAAAAAAGTGTCTTTGTCGTTTCTTTTGTCTGTTGTGGTTTGTTTATAAAGGCGCCTGGAAAATTGTTGAAAATATGAAAATTCACGAGTTTCTCGAGTTTGCCGGGTTATTTGAGTTTTCCGGTATTATTCATTTTCACCGAGATTTCCGAGAGTTCTTTTCATTTTCCGTGGCTTCCGAGTTTCCCCAAGTATTCAAATATAATTTGAATTTGCTCTTTAATTTGGGGAATTGGCGGAAAATTGGTTTACGCCTTGTCAATTGAATTCTTTGAGCTTTAAATGGCTTTTCAATTAATATTGATGTGACGGTGATGATTTATTTGGAAAAATCAAAATCAGTTGACATTTTTGAGGTTTCACCTTAAAAACCGTCAATTACTTGTGTACTTAATTTTCAAGTGCATTTTCAAATTTTTTTGAAATTTTTTCCATCATTTTTTTTTAAATTGTAATGAGAAATTTCTTCCAGATTATTCGAATATAAACCAGATAATCGCCATTGCCCCAAAAATCATCAAAACTCAATAATAAAGAAATTCCCTTTTGCCTCCCATTTCCTCTTCCCATCAGCAAATTAAGAAGGTTGAATTTTGCGCTAAAAATCTTTTCGTCTTTGTCCTTATTTAATTAAATTTTCAGTATTATTCTTTGATATTATCTGTTTCCGTTTCCAATTAAGGGAATTTTGCCTGTGTAAATGTTGAATTGTTTATAAATGAGAAGGAAAAAAGAAATAATTGTTGGACAAATTTTGTAATGTTGATTTTGGACTTGGTGGAGCATTTCAGCAGAATTTATTAAACAAAGTTGCACAATTTTAAATTCTGTGCTGGAAAACGGTGGATATTACGAATATTTCAGTATTTTATTATGTTTTACTATTTTGTAGACTTTGTGGGAGTTTTCAGGGGTTGAAAGAATTTTACAGTTTGAAATGTTTGAAAAAGTTTAGGAAAATATTTTAGCAAAAAAATTATAAAGAGTTTTAAATCAAATTTAAAGCAAAATCACCTTAGATATTTTTTAGATTTTCTGCAATTCCCAATTTCCTGAATTCTCTCTTAGACTATTTTCCTGCCACCAAGAGAAAAATAACAAATACTGTGGAAAATAGCAAAAAGTTCGTTTTTGAGCCACAAAACACAACCAGAAACATTAAATAGCAAACTGATAAGCAGATTGTACATGGCAATAAAATTTCCACAAAATGATGCAGAGTCATGGACGGAAAAGTATTAAATTATTTTAATGAGATTTTTAGTTTGGTTATGCTTATAGTTTATGTTTGGTTCTAGTTGAGACAGGACCGGTGTAGGTCACTTTATTAAACTTTTAAATAAATAATTATTAAATTGTTAATGCAACAAAATTTTAAAATACAAGAAGGGAAAACTATTATAGTTTAGTTATTTACTCCAAAAACAGGCAAATTGATGAATTCACATAAAAGATGCAAAAAAAATGCGAATTTTCCATAAAACTGAAAAATGATAAAAATTCACAGTAGACAGCAGACACTTTGTATCACAACTTGCATAATTACAAGCTACGATAAGTTTTGGTTCCGGTTGGTGGAAAAACTGCAAACTTTGCTCACAGTTAATTTGTAATTTGTTCTTATCAGCAATTTAATTTAAAAACTGAGCAATAAACTCCAGAACTATGAAAAACTGAATAAAACCATAAAATTGGAGCTAATATGGAATCACTGACTCACTCGAGATTTACTATTGGTTGTCATGAAATCGAGAATATTGGAAATTTGGTAAAAGTCTGAAAATCAGAAATTTCCAAAATTCAGTGAATTCAGAAAATTAATTGTTATTGCTTGGCAGAGCAGCTGAGATTTTACTTTACCCCTAGAGATTTTGTAATTTTCTGCAATTTCTTGTAAGTTTTTGTCATTTTAGTTTTTCTATAATTTTTGTACAGTTTCATTAGTTTTATCGCTTGAATGTCTACTAAATTGCACAACTCTGTATAGGAAGGCTTTATTTGGTGTAATACTGTAATGTTGTAATCCTCGATTTTTGCCAAGGAACTTTATAAAAATGTCACTGATGCCAGTTTATTTAATTTCCGGTTGGGACAATTACTGAACTAGATTTTTTCAGGGAAAGCAAAGGGAAATGGGAGAGTTGTAAAATAATTAGGATGTTGAATGAGGTCGATGCTATTGTTGTAGTTTTTACTTCGTAAACCATCCTCTAATATGCATTATTTGAAGAATGTCAGAGCATTTTTTTACGTATTCGGATTAAAAATTCTAAACTGCATTTAATAAAATTCCTACCTACCTCTGACGCAATCAAAATATCTGCCCAATTCTTTATTCTGTTGCTGCAACTCCCGTGAAATAAAAAGAATCACAGGAAAGCTATAAAGAATAGTTTGCTGCTAAATCTCATGTGAATGTGCACATATTAAACGAAGCTCCATAGTTTTATGTGCTTCATTATACTTAGTAAAGTTAAACCATAGGAATATATCGAAAGACTTTTATGGGGATGCCTGGCCGAAAAAAGTTTGCAAAACGACTGTTTTAGTCTTTCGCTATGTTTGAAGCCAGTTTTTCTGACTCTTTCCTGAGGATTTTTTCTCGGCAATTTCAGGTTTTTGTGCAATAAAACATTTTAAGATTAATTACGAATGGCAGCTAATTTTTTGCAACGACTTCTAATTAATTTTAATGACTCGTGTTTAATTGAAAAATGGTGTGTGTGGTGAGTAGTTGGTTCTATATTTAGTGGCATTTTTCGGGGGGAAGGTGCCATTAATCATTTCGTTAATTCCGCTGACATGTGAAGGTTTTTAGTCGTGGCAAGGAAAACTATAAAAATATGTCCTTTCAAAGGAACGGATGGGGTTTAAGTGGGTCTACTGCGGTATTCAATGAAAAATCGTTTATTAATGATGAGAAGTGTTGAAATTTCTGATTTTGGGGGAGTTTTGATGATAAATGAAATATTGATATAAAAAATTTATTTAACCTTGTAAAATTTTTTCTAACTTATCTTTCTTATTTATTTACAGTACGGTCAACGCGTTCCTACAGCTACATCACCCAGCAACACGAATTCGAGCAGCTCTTCAAACACAGGATCACAAGGAGGTACTATCAGTACCAGCATGAGTAACACACACACCAACCACACAATGGGTCAGGGCACCACACCCCAGCTGCACGACCAATATTCAAAAACAAATCTGTACATCAGAGGCTTGCAGCAAGAGACCACAGACACGGATTTGCAGAATATGTGTTCGCCGTAAGTACTTTGATTAAGTGTCAATATTGAGGTTTACAAGTAATTAAGTAGGATAATAAGATGAAAATTAATTATCAGTTCGATTTATGTCTAGAAATATTTACGATGAAGCTCCTTAATTAAAGTTCCTAGAATCCTTTTTAATTTCACCTGTCCACAACTTATTATTATGGAAAGGCTCAAACGAGCTGTTCCTGATTAAAATTTGTGCGAAAATCAACGTCAAAGTTATAATGAGTTTTTAAGCCCGAAATTCGATTAATTATAAAATCTGAAATCCCGCATAACAAAGTATTCTATGAATTTTAGTTTGGATTCACAAAAGTTTGATTTAACATAATAGAATGATGCCGGGAATATTGAGAAAATAATTCATTTAATCAGAAATTATATTTCAATGAAATTGGCGTTCAAATTTTGTTACCATTTTCTCTCGTTCAATTTCAAAAAACTACAGAACATCTAGAATAATTAATGCGTACTCTCACAAATACAAATTAAATAGCCCATCTTGTTTTATTAAATGTCAAATATCTCGTAAAGTTCACATTTTTACACTTCAATCCGCCAAATGTCATCACAAGCGTTCGGATTTTCAATCTATAAGCAATGATTCACAAATACAACAACAGTAAAATAGGATTAACATAAAAAACAGAATTAATTTGCAATTAAATAATAACGATCTGAACAGTTATTAAAAAACTGATAAGATGCCGCGACAAACAATTAATGATGCTTTTTTTGCTGATGAACTTTTAAAGTTTTCCTTAAAATTCCTGAGATTTTTGTCAAATGCTGCTTCAAATGCTTCAAATGTTTAAAATACTTCTAGTTTTTTTGCTCAAGTTGCCTAAGTTTGCCAAGTTGTGAAAATTAATGGCAGAATTACAGAAGTTTTGATAAATTATTGTTTGTGCAAGTTTCAAGACACTTCGCTATCCTTTTAAGAATTCTTTTAATTGCACTTTTGTTTTTGATATTTCATTAATGTTGGGTGGTGTGGTGATTATGTGGCTTTTGGATAAAACTAATTTTTTTTGGATATCCTAATTAAAGAAGTTAGTAAAACTTTTTTTTTTTTTTCTTTCTAATGCTCTTTATTGACGAATTTCCATATTGCAATAATATGAATTAATTGAAAATTACACATTCTCCTTGAGTCATCTTCAAACCCTCATCAGTAGTCTCCACAAATTTTATTTGCTTCCTCTTCTGGTAGTAGAAGCTCAGATTACTGTTCCATCTTGATTCAATCCTGGTGGTGTTCACATTTCGGTCCCTTTACACAGGCTTGAGGAGATGACAGCGGCACCGACTTATTGGCTCAAAAATCTTGCATATGCATTTTCTGCAAACTCGATCAGTTTTCAGGTTAAGCTTTAATAGTGTTAGTAAAACTGACACTATAATTAAAAACATAAATTTGAATACCTACAGTGTGAAATTGTCGATAAAGAAGATTAATTTTATTCTTACAAATTAAATGAATGAAACAAATAAAAAAGTCATAATCATCATCTGCCCCCAAAATAAATTGCAGTTTCAAGATTTTTCATTATGTTTATTTTTTATGGAGCATAAAGACTGCAAATAGCCAATACATTCTGTAATTACACAATATAATGAATCATTAAATAGATTTTCAAGTATCAATTACAAATTTACTGCATTTCATCGCTTTAATCCCATATACTCAAAATGAAAACATTTTATAGCAGCTTAATACAAATTTGATAGAAAATCTGATACACTAAAACAATCAATTTATTTATTTCAGATATGGCAACATTGTTTCAACAAAAGCCATAATTGATAAAACCACCAATAGATGTAAAGGTATGGCATTATTATTATTAATTGCTGAAAATATGATAATGAAGTGTTGGATTTAAATTTGGATTATTAAATGTTTATTGGAATGTTTATTGAAACTAATTTGTGTAGAATGTAAATATTTTGGTGAAACATTAAAGTTGTAGAATATTTTTATTCAATGAACTTTTATTTAAATCCACCACTCTTTATCAGAAATAATTATTGACACAATTTTCAACCTTTTCCAAAAAAAATTTACAGGCTACGGCTTTGTCGACTTTGAGTCGCCGGCGTGTGCTGAAGGGGCTGTCAAGGGGCTCCAAGCGAAGGGCATCCAAGCCCAGATGGCTAAAGTGGGTATCTGGGTGCTTCATAGGCCGGCCATAGTACGTTTGTTTGCATGCAAGTAATACTCACCCTGACTCTATCCTGCTCCTTTCTACCTTTTGTTGGGCTCATCATTTATTATACTAATGGGGCTATGTTGAGGGAGTTTTGCGTGGGTTTGGAGTTTTTGAGGAGGTTTTGTGATTTAATAATT
This sequence comes from Parochlus steinenii, assembly GCA_038502155.1. Taxonomy (NCBI): domain Eukaryota; kingdom Metazoa; phylum Arthropoda; class Insecta; order Diptera; family Chironomidae; genus Parochlus; species Parochlus steinenii. The sequence continues at coordinate 4,361,264 of JAXCIN010000052.1, read as the reverse complement.
TATTTTGTTGAGAAATTCAAAATTTTCTTTATTTTCTCAATTTGTTCACATGTCAGTGAGCAAAATGTTTTTCAAGTAATTGAACTTTCAATAAAATAAATTACAAAATCAGAAAGCCTTCTCAGAAATAAGCCTACTCAATCAACAGTGCCATATTTAACATTTCAGTTTTTGTTTACTAAACTACTAACAAAAAATTGGTTTGGTTGGGTTTTTCAGTAAAATTTGTTGTAAAATATCAAAGTTGAGAACATCTAAAGTATATTATATTATAAATAAATGCAAAATTTGGTGAAGGCTCTACCTCATTCTACATTGAGTTACCATAAAGTTAAATTTAACAAATACATAAAGTACCCCAGAACCACAAAATTTTAACAAGGAAGATTTGATTCTTTTAAACAATGTTTCAGTATTTACAGAATTAAAATCAATATCAATACCAACGATACATTTAAATAGTTCGTATCGAAATCAGTTTGAAAATCAATTTAATTATAAGCTTGAGCCACATTCATGACTTGAGCTTTCGCTCAACAAATAAATCAAATACATCGAGATTATTCAAATTCAGGAAAATTACATATATTGCGTAAATTAAATGGAATTACAACAAATTACCCAAATCATGGATTTAATCATTTGATGCCATGCAATTAATTATAATTTCATTTATTTTTAATGAATTCCTGAAATTTCGGTTAAATTAGTATTAATTCAATCTAATTACCTAAATTTCAACAAATTCACTGTTGATGTATAATTTCTACAATTTTATAAAAATTTATGATTAAACCTCCCATACTCCCAGTAAACATAGTAAAAATTAGAATAGTGAAAATTAGCATAGATTCGAATTATTCCATAGAACTTCCCCAACATGATAGCAAAAATATTTTTGTGTGTGTTTTCTACCCAAACTTGTTTTCAAGTATAACAGTTTACAGTATAGTCAAGTTTTGCTTAATAATCCCCAGGTTGGATGGTAAATCATGTACTTTTTATGATAATTGCGTGAAAATTTCCTTTTTATGGTAATTGCTGAATGTTTCAATTTTATATGAATAAAACATATTTTATTCTAGGTTTTGATAAATTGCTCTTTAGAAATTATATTTATCTCATTTAGGATTTTGCCAATTTCCCAAAATAATACCAGTTTTTCAGTTTCCCATAGAAATATGTATTTATTAGTGAGTTTTTTAGGAAATGCTATAGAAATTTAGGAAATCAAGAATGTTTACGATTCCTTCACTAAATTTATTCCAATGTACCAAAGAAATTTATAGAATTTGAGCTCAAATGAAATTTGAGAAACAAAATTAGATGAAATTTCTGAAAAACTTTCTTTCAAACATAATTTTGCACATTTTCCCATAACTTTCACCATGGAAAAAGGAATTCCAGAATTTAGAGTTTGTCAAAGGATTCGACTGCAAAAGTGCTCGAACAAACACATAACTATCAATTTGAGCAGCAAATTTATGTGTAACTTGAGAAGTTGAGAAACACGTCCTTAATAAAGTGCAAAGTTTCCCAACTTTTCAACTCCTGCCGTCTGAGAGGAATTTTGTTAGAAATGGTTGTTATTGTTGTTGTTGAAAAATGCTTGAGGAACAAGCACAGAATAAGGAATTGAATTTCCAAGCGGAGGAATGTTCTTAGTTGAAGGTACAGTGAGGAATTTCGGAATTTTGAGATGCGGGAAATTCGATTTCACATTTTATTTTTCTTGGAAAAGTAATAAGTTCGAAGACACCGGATATAAATACTTGCATTCTTTTTAGTGTCTTTGACGGGATCTTTCTTTTTCTGTTATTGGATTTTTTAAGAAAAAAATTACTGATAAATTTGATGAAAACAACTCTACTTACCTCTCTATCAAAATTATTGTGAGAATTATTTATATTTTCTACTTTATCTTTTATAACAAAAAAAAATCTTCACATTCACAAGCAGTCAAAATTAATTGGAGTAGTAAAACTTGTTCGCCTTATCAATAATTTTTATGTTGACCCGCCCTAAAATTCCAAAAATTAAAGAATATGTCAGTTACATCGCTTAATTCCTCAACTTATTCGGAAACATGACTCACCCGAAAAGATCAAGTGATAAGAGTATTTATAAAATAATCTCTGAAAATGTTGTTCAAACCAGAAATACGAGAAATATGTCCATTATGATAAATAATATTAAATACAAAGCGGAAGGAAGGAAATGCTGCTGTTAAAACGTTCCTTGGTTACAGCAAACTTATTATCAAAGAAGATATAAATAATGTAAATGGCATTTTATGCTTTTTCTCCGGACATTTTTTTTTGGTCGAGATTATTCAGTTTACACAGTTTACTCGTTTTAAAAGATATAAAACCCACATTGCTAACCTACGGAGCTCACATTCCGGTGATAACATTGTCGACCGTGAACTTTACTTAGGACTAGCAATTTCTTTTAGCTTGTTATCGTTGCATAAAGAATCAGCAAATTAACAACATTATGGAAATGGCAAGAAGTTTGCCCTTTTGGATTTCTTTAAAGATTTGTTTGAATTCTTTTTTTGTCATGAAAAAGAAAAGTTTGAAGAACTTTCAACATTTTTGGATCCTTATGCACATTAACCTTTTTCAGACGAGATTTCTTTCTTGATGTTGCAATATTATGATGACACGTTAAAATGTGTCAAATTGAAATTTATTTTGTCTTTATTTTATTTTAAATTAATATATTAGATAATGAATAAAATTTTTGTTGTGAAAACATAATGAAATTGTAAAAGTAACTTATAATCAAATATTATTAATTTTTCAAAACCACTGAAAAATCCATGACAGTTTATGGAAGATTAATCATTAATAAATAGAAACACAAACAAAATTTTCCATAAAAAAATCAACTCTGCGACAACTCTGCCTGTAATTTCCTAAACAACTAATAAAAAAATATCTTTATTAGTTTTCAATGAACTTTCCTTTTTCTAATACAAAGTAAAATGTAATGAGTCATGCAATAAATCCAAATGAGCCTTAATTAATGGAAAAATGTCATTAGAAATTCATTAATAACTCTAAATACTGTACTAGGTTTTGCACAAACTGTGGGTTTTAGTGATTTCAATGTAAATTCAGTAATTTTAGATTAATCAAAATTATTTAAATCTAATTTAAATATTCAGAGTTATTTGCAAAAGTTCAAAATTTAAACGAATTTCAAGAAAATTAGCAAATTCAGCATATTCAACGAATTCCGTAAAACCCACAAAACCAACGAGCGCTCAAAAACCATAAATTAATCAACGCTAATTATTTCCACAGTCATTTCAATTATTAAACAAAATTGTGTGTCTTTTGTCATGGGATTTACTTTTTTACTGTGTCACTCTTTGAGTCATTTCACCTTGCAACTATAGCTCAGCAAGTTGTTGAAGCAAGCAAAATGCTTGTAGGAATCGTTCTACCTGCAAATTTTGGAATTATATTATTCTGGGTTCTTGGTATGGTTTTGGTATTTTACGAGTATTTTGTAAATACATTACAAATATTTATTCATAGCTAGAAAATTAACGTTGGAACCCTAATATATATGAAAATTACTAATTAGATCATTATAAAGACATTATAGATTATAGAGGCGTGTATATTTTTCCTAATAGCCAACAAATATTTTGTATAAAGTTATCAGCTAAATAGCCAAATTATTAATCTAGTTAGATCAATTAATCAATTAATAATCAATTAAAGACAAATGCGCCGGCCAACTATACAAACATTATTAAAAATAGTTAGAATAGAATTTTACCCCTAATAAATATGTTAAAGTTTTGTCCAAATAATTTACAAAATACCAGTTTTACAATTTTGCCCAGTTTTTGCCCTTAAACTAAAAAAATTTAATCAAAATTCATTCTAAAATTAGTTCATATAAAAATAAAATCTTCCAACCAACCAGTTTGAACATTTTCCCCCCATTTTAATAAAAATTTACCAAAAATTTCATAAAAACTCACAAAATCTGTCTCAGCTCCTTGGAATAAAATAGAATGTGTTAATTTACACGAGCATAAGAACCAATGAACTAATCAATTTCTTTTTAATTTTTCCCCATAAACTCATAATTTCTTTAGCAACAAATCCACGATCCAACCAATTTGTACTTGGCCAATCTTCCAGACTCCTTTGAGGAGGCAGATATTGAGGGCATGTTCTCCAAATATGGCCAGATTATATCCACAAGAATATTGAGGGATCAAGAGGGCATTTCGAAAGGTAAGGCAGATTTTTAATTGAAAGTTTCTGAAATATTAATGAAACCGATGAATATTTTAAGGGGTTGGCTTTGCCCGCATGGAATCTCGCGACAAGTGTGATCAGATCATTCAAATGTTCAATGGATCACATCTTCAAGGCGCTAAGGGGCCACTGCTCGTTAAGTTTGCCGATGGTGGCACTAAGGTATGCTCCCTCCTCTTGTTCTTAAACCTCAAATCTTACACATTCCTTCCGTACAGAAGAAGCTCGCCTTCAACAGTCCCAACACTCGTGGATGGCATGAAGTCACTGAAGTGGCTTATGAGCCGGCGATACAGCAAAATGGCATGGGTGTCAACACAATGGGCGCCCATTTGGGAGGTATCCAATATGGCTGCTATGGTGCTCAAGTCGGTGGGTATGCTATGCCTAGCTACATGCCCGGGTACATGATGGCCCCGCAATTGCAGCCGGTTGATGAGCAGGTTGGTTGCTTTAAATCTTTTCAAAGGATATATCATTCAAAACACCAGGAAATATATGCTATACTAGAAAATGCCATCAATTTATGAGTAACATTATTACTCTTTTTGCATAAAAATTATCAAAATACCTTTTCCACTCATGTGGTCTAAAAAATAATCGTCAAAAACTTTACAAGTTTCGTCACATAATACCCAAAAATATAAACCCAATTAAAATTCTAACAATTCCAACAACACAAAAAACTAATCTTCCACTTCGTCTCTTTTTTCCAGCAGCAAATGATGATGGTTTATGTTTAAATTAAATTAATTGAATAAATGTTTTGACGGAATTTTGAACTGCCAAGAAGTGATTAAAAGTTTGTTCATCCCTCATTAAACCACCACCAGAGACAGCATTTAACGAGATGGACTAGAAAATGTATTAAAAGTAAGGAAATTATTTGATTGTTTCATTAATTTAAAGGAAAAACATTTTTATTAAATTATGCTTCACAAAAATAGTTTTTTCCAAATATTATGATACCTCAAGCATTATTATATTTCTAACAACTTCCTTCTCTCATCCACAGAAATTGAAAAAAATATATAAATTAAATTTAAAAAATTGGCAAAGACACTTCATTGCAACACACTTTCACAACTTGCTGGCCCTACGTGCGCCCAAGAGCGACAGTCGACCCAGCAACATCTGATCAGAACTCTAAAAAATTCCAGCAAAACTTTACTTTTTTTTGAAAGATTTTTACTGTTGTAAATTCTTAACTGAATAAATTTTGTAAAATAAAGAATTTTGAAAAGAAGAACACGATTCGGTTGTTTTTTTCGCGTTTTCTTAATTGAGTATTATTGCTTTGCAGGTTGATTCGCGTTGTTCTCTTCATTTCCTTGGTTTTTATGAATGAAAAAATAAATGTTCTGTTCGTGATTTTCAGATTCTTTCAGATGTTTCACTATTAAATGCTTAAATGTTTTCACTGTTTCACAGGTTATTCTTTATACTTTGTATCTGTTTTCATGTTGCTCGTTGCTTCATAAACTTCAACGGTCGTTTTTGTTGCGCAAAAGTTTAAAAACAAGGCGGCGAGCTTGCTCTCTCAATGTTTTTCACTGCATACAGAGTGTGGATAGCGAGAGTTTCGCTGGTTTGTATTTTGTTTGGTTTTATTTCAGGGGATAGACAAGAAGGGTGAGTTTTGTACGTGAAAGCTTCACAATGAATAATTTCAGCTGACAAAATTAGATTCGACAAAAAATCTTAAAACTTATATTTGAAAATAAATGAAATATTTTGTCAAGATAGATTTGAGCTCATTAAAGTTTTTGATTTTCCATAGCTGTTAAGTTTTTCGTAGAAGTTTGTTGTGTTTTATGAATTTTCAACCAAGTGCAGAAAAAGCATCTTTATTCATTTTCCATCAAAAATTGGCCATAAACCTCCAAAAACAGTTTTTCATTATAACTTTTCGCGAACAAAGAAAGCTCATCCCACCCTCTCATACATATACTACCTCTCATGCTCGTCTCTACTCTCTGGCCTCAATGCTGCCAGCTTGAGGAAAAAATACGTCGAAGCTAGTGATACCAGTTTTGTTTTGCGGGCGCAAATATTTCCCAGGAAATTTATCATTTTGCGGTGAATTTACTAGTTAATTTGCTGACTTTTGACTAATTTCTGGACCGTGCCAGCTTACTACATTCATCGGTATCACCAGCAGCACTCATTAACGCGTAGTTCTTGGCCAAATCCATTGTGTAATACTCAAAAGTTAATTGCAGGGGAGCATCGAGGAGCGAGTGAAGTTTATTGTGAAAAAAATTTATTTCCGGGAAAGTCATCGTTAATTAATCAAATTAATTTGTGAAGGACTTTAAAAGTGAATGAATTAAGTTTCCTGGCTTTTTTGCAAGTTCCAAGTGGAGTACGGCCGTGGAGTGCGCTCAGTTGTGTCTGTGAAAATTTCTATCAAAATAAATAAAGAAAATTGCCTCAGTCTCTTTTTGATTCAATCGAATTAAAATTTTTCCTTAATTCTAATACTAAATTAATTGCAATTAATTGATTAGAGTAGGGAATAGTGGTGCCTTCTTGATTGGACTTATCTAGTGTCTATTGCAAAATAAATATGATATAGTGTCTTGGAGAGTGCACAGCAAAGACAACAAAAAATAAAAAAACTGCTCACAAAGTGAATTCCTCTGTAATTTGCATTTACAATTTTGCATTGTAAGTGAATTCTTTTGGTTGCTAAATTTAGACCAAATTGGAATATATATTGCAAACATTGTGCTCGGTGAGTATGCTAAGCATTTGCACTCTTAATTAGCGTATTATTATTTAAGTTGTGCTACATGTTTTGATGTCTTGATGTTGCTTTAAATTGATTTAAATACTTCTGCATTCGAATTTTATCGGCCAAATTTATTCGCTTCTCATTTATTCGTGTTTTTTTTGAAGTGTATTTTTCTGTTGTTGCCGAATTTCACGCAAATCAGGGATTTTTGTAATGCATGCATGACATTGGCAAACTCACGCAAACCGCTTCGATTCACCAATATATACTCAAGTAGCTGCGATGAAATTGCTTTAAATCGCCGCAAAGCGAGTCGAATTCAAATGAGTTTTTTTAAATGTCGATGTATTAATTTGAAACACCTGATATCACACATATTTGACTAATTTGGATTTTATGAAGAAGTTTTTGTATGCGAAAATGTTTTGTTTGTAAATTTGAGATGCTTGGAAATTTCACTTTATTGAGATGTGTAAATTCAAAACAACTTTTGCTGACAAAATTTAACGATTGAACATCAAAATATTCAAGATAAGCTCCTGTGCAGTCTTTGATTAATATTAGTAGTTTTGATTGTATTCAATTTATATTTACAGAAAGATCTGGTCTTAATTGAAACAGCTTTAAAATGCAGCAGCCCCGCTACAGTCCAGCTTTACCCTTAACTGGAATGAGGCCACAAATGCATGGCTCTCGTGCTCCACATCCTTCAATTACAAATGTAAGTAAAGACTTTCAAGATAAAATATTTAAATCTTATTGAATCGTATGGAAAATATAGGAATATTCTATGATTTTGAAATTGAAAAACTCAACATAATTCCATTAATAAAAACAATTGAAATGCAGTCCTTGCCAAGTCTTTCAACCCCTGAATTATTCCATTTTTCAAGTATTCCATACATTTGAAATAATTTCAACGAAGCAGTAAAAAATTATGAAAACATCAGGTGTCCCAAAGATTCTCCACACAAATTATGTGTTTCTAATAAATATTTTAAAATTGCAAGTTGACAGTTTCCTAACAGGAAATCGATTTCAGTCTCATTTCTTCACATTTATACAATATCCCACAGTATTTATGACAAGGAAAATTGTCTTGCAGCAAATTATTGAAAGGAATTCCTAGTCGGGCAGACTAAACCACTGAATTTAATGGAATTATAGAAAATACAAAAAAATATAAGTCTTCTCGGACAGTTTTCTGCAAAATGTGTTGTGAATGGAATCAGCAACATACATCAGACAAATCCACATAAAAACCCCTAAATGGTCTATAAATTGCATAGATTGCGGTTTGCTCCATGATTATGACAATTGTTTGTGGTTAAAAATTATTATACTTTATGTTCTTGCTTGGCAAAATGAATATTTATTATGGTGCGCCTTCATAGCCTTTATCGTCTAGAAATTTGATTGAATTAGTTGGGTTGTCACCTAATGAACTTATTGTTTTGGAAGATGATAATTCAATGATGAATATAAAATTAATTATTTTTTTAATTAAAGACCTGAGTAAATATCAGCTGCGATAATTCGGCATGGTCAATTCAGATTATTCACTCAAAACCATTCTAGAAATGAGAAAAATTTTAACCCTCACAAAAAATTCCATGTTGCCCGCTTGACCACCATATTCCATGACCAGTCACACCAAAACAAAACGCCACACATCATAAGACCACTCTAATTGCGCAAACGTCGTCCTTTGCCAAAACTTCATATTTTAAACTGCAAACCCAATATAAAACTCATCCTTCTATCCGACATACGACAAAACTATGTATATTGTGCATCCATAACCGAAATAAATGTGCAAATTTCGGAAATTTCCAGCATCATAACTCCGGAGGTTCAAAGTTGAGAGCAATTCTGTCTTGCATGAGACACTAAATAATGCACATAAAATGCTCCACTTGGTTGCCTCTTGAGCTGGGGATGTGCAACTTTGCCAGCTATCTGTGCTGAGCGCAAAACTTTTTCAGCGAAACAGCAAATAGAAAAATTATCTGCAAATAGCTGCTTCGGCAACAAACTTGAATAATAGCCATATTCTTTTTGTCCTTCACTTCGGTGCGAAATTGGTTGAAATTGTTCTATTTAACATTCACTTTCAGCCAATCGGTTCTAAAATCAGTGCTAAAATCACTGAATATTTTTGGTCGTTCTATTTAACTATTCCGTTCATGACGCATGTTCATCGGTAAATTTCCTCTTAATTTGGTCTACATATAAAGGATATTTTAAATAAAATCAATTATTTGCTTATTTTTAGCGATCACCAAATGCCTTTAATTACGTTCTGGTATAGAATATATAGACTTTGGATAAAATCGCTGAAAATGTTTTTAATAAGCCGTAAAATTCAATATTTTTGTTTCGAGTTGCATTATTGGGCCTCCTTTCATTTTAGTCTTGAACATGTTGACAGAAATAGTTTGCAGAACATTCCCCAGATGGCGTATGCTCTGTGGCGAAAATATTTTAAAATTTGTTTTGTTTACAAACAAAATAATTACATTTTGAGGATTAATAAGTTGTGTCATTGAGTTCCTTGCTAAAATAAAAATGCACCAGCAGATAATAACAAGTGGCAGACAAAAATTTTCAAATTATCTCAAAGATTCGAAGAGAATTCTTGATATCACTTAAATATTTGTGTTTGCCACCTCATTTTGGCTGCTAAAATACTTATTTGTTACTAGAACTCAATGACACATAGCTTTTAATGATCCTCAAAATCTAATTTATTTATTTTAAACAAAACAAATTTGAATATTTTTGGCGCAATTCATTGTAAATACTGATCCCTGCCTCATACTGATCCCTGTCTGCTCACAAAGTATGATTAAGGCCGATTGTGATTAATTCTCAGATTATTTTTGGTTGTTCGGCGTTATTAGATATGGAAATGCATTGCCTACTGTTTACAATGCATAACTATATTGGTTTCAATCAATTAAAATTAATTTTAACTTCGGAATAAGTGAAAATCTGTTTTCGATTAATCGATTTCGGAAATCTATGTTGTCGCTTTCTTAGCAGTTTTCGCGGGGTTGGCCAACTGATTTAGTACTGATTTAGAACAGATCGGAATATTCAAGTGATTTGACAAATAGAACGACCCAAATCACTGATTTGGTGATGCACCGATTGGCACCGATTTTAGAACTGAATATTCATGTAAAAAGAATATGGCTAATATTTAAGCAACTTTCAGCTAAAGTTTTGCTGGAGAGCTTTGCTGAATACACCTGGAGGACAGGGAAGCAGAGGTGTTTTAGGAATTTTAATGGGAATGATTTTTGCTGATTTATTTTCACTGAAATGAACGTGAATTAAAAGTTATTGGGGATTTGAATAATTACTAAAATTATTTGAAAGCAATTTAATAACATTCCCAAGCTATTAAATAGAAAATATCCCTCCGGATTAACCATACAAACTTACTTTCTGCCTTCAACTCTGTCTTGCTATGCACACATTATAAAGCACTTCTGTATGCATCTTGGGAAATAAACTTGGAAATCCTCTTTGGAAATCAAAATCGATCAGCAATAATTTGAAAAAGTTCACAGTTCGCCGAAGTTGATGGAATTGATTAAACTTTCAGTGCGACAGAAGCAAACAAACCAAACAAAACCTTAAAAATTGAGCTGCGTCTTGATTTCAATTTCGAAGAATAAAATGAAAGAAAGAATACAGAAAGAGCAATTTTGAGAGTTCATTGCACTTCCGAATACCCAAAAATGCCTTCAAGATTTTTATACCTATACCCATTATGTTTTATTTTTATTCCTCTTCCTAGCGCTTTCGTTCATTCGATTTTGGTTCTTGACTTTTGTTTATGGATTATCAGCCAAAAACGACCTGCCATTACTATAAGTGCAATATTTTTGGAAGGCCATAGCTTTTATATTTTCTCTTTTTGCCGGATTTATTTGGGGATAATTTAATAGGAGACTAAATTGCTGAATGTTTTTGGGGGGAATTTCCGCAAAGAGGCAAAAGCATTGACCTCTTAAACTATAATCTGATTTATCACGGGTTTGTTTTTATATTGAAGTGGTTTCGAGAATGATCTTTATGGGAATTGTTTTAGAATTAGAAGGTTGGTTCGGACTTTGGACGGTATAATTTATGTTTTCTCAAATTTACAAATATTTAGTCAAACATAATTAAATCCTGTCTCTATACCTATCTTTAACTTTATTTACACAATAGACCTTAGAAATTTAAGTAGAACCATTTCTTTAATCAACATTAAATAGCAGACAGATATAAAATGGAAAATTATGCAAACATTCAATCAGAGAGAAGGAAAGAAAACTTTAATTATTTATACATTTCTCAATGGCAACAAACTCTTTGTTATAAATTGAAATTATTGGAGCGTATTTTGTAATATCCTTAATTAAATATGTTTCCTTATCATTACTGAAATTTTTAAAAAATTTACAAATTGCATAAAACACAGAAAGAAAATTTAACAAACTACATCAAATTTATTCCGAACAAAAGCTGATTTCAAAGCCCCTTCAATAAAGTCTCATTAAAATTGAATCAATAATATTTTGCATAAAAGCAATTCTACAATCTCTACAAAGGATTTCACAAAAACCTCCACTAAACACAAACAACTTCAAGAAATAGTGAATACAATATTCGGACTTTAATACGAATAAAATTACAATTTCCACATAAATTACAGCAAAATACAAACTGTACATATTTTGCATTTTCCCTGTGCATATACTTGAATTTATTAATTCCATAATGGTCGACTGAAGGCACATAATGACTCTCCTTATTGCTGGGAAAGTAGGAGATTTTTATCATTTGATTTGTTGTCTATTAAAATTGCAAACCAAGCAAAGCTCTCTCTCTACAAAAATTTCCACCCGCAAAATGTGGCAGGAAGAACAGTTGGAAAATATTGAAGCTTTAGCTTCTGCATTCACAAACATAAGGTGAATTCTAGTGAAATACTGAAACAAAAATTTATATACAGTCGCTACAATGAATTTAAACATTTATTTTTGGTTAAAAATATATTTTTTGTTTTTTTTTTTAAATGCTTTTCATGATATTTTATGGTAAAAGGTGTGCTCACTAAATTTTTTTAATTGAAAAGTCACGCTAAAAATCACGTTTTCACAAAGAAGACGAAAATGAACATTGTAAGATTGAGTCTACAAAAGAACCTCTTTCCTATGTTTTTATTGAATATTATTAAAAATTATAAGGCTTCATATTTTCCTTCAAACATATTATAAATAATTTCTATTATTAAAGTTAATTTTCACACTTACTGTTTTGAACTTGAACTAATAGCCATGATGAAGCCAACCTTTTATTTATTCATTAAAATTGACTCTCTAGTCTGCTTCCATAAATGTCTAAAGTGTCTCCTCCTTAGTATAGGCATAAACGCAAATAATAATTAGTAATTAAGCGTTGAATACACGGTAATGATGGCAATTTGTATAATTTACATACATATGCTACGCCTGCTGGCTAATCACAGGAAATTCCTCGGAATCCATCGACAATGAACCGGTGATTATCATCGTGAAATAGCCACAAATAGCGCCGTAAATTGTGCTCCATTTCTGATTGATTTCTGCCTAATTGTTTCTTTTACTGCACTTATTATAGTTATTTGTCAAGCCTGAAAATGGCACACCAGTCTCAGAAGTTCAGAATGGCAAAAAATCGATAAAAGAACGAAACAAAGTACGGTGACAAAATAGGGAAAGAATAGCACTTCTTGCCGTTTGAGTGATTGCCTTTAACCCAAATTCCAACAACAGCGATTGCTGCACGTTTACGTGGAAAAGCCTTGTGCATAAAGATAAAGGAGGAGTATTTGTTAAATAAACTTGTAGAAAATTTAAGGATGAACCAATAAATTGATTGTTTTTCTTATTTTTGAATTAAAATGACAGAATATAAATTGTAATTTAAAAATGAAAAGGGTCTGTTACTCCTTTAATATTAATAATTCTTGATCGATCCTTTAATTCCTTTGCCAGCGTAGCACATATTTTTCTTTGTTTCGCGCTTTCTTTGTTTCCCACTTCCCAGCCAACAAAGTTGAATTTTATGGTTGAATGAAGTCCTTGTACTTGAAGGACAAAAAAAAATCACAGTTTGCCTGGAGAAGGCTTTTCAAGATTTTAAATGTTTAATAACGCTTCATGAATAACCTCAAAAACGGCCAGAAGGCCATTACGATCAAACAAAGCCGCCACGCTGCACCAAAAATGTTTTCACCCACGCAAATTCTCATACCTCTCTCCAGCAATTACGTCATTCACCAATACCAGCAACCAACGTGATTTATCATGAATTAAAGCACCATGTGATGCTCAAACAGCCAGCGCCATAATACACATAATACTGCAAAAATGCTGGTTCCTAAGTCCACAGACGCATTGGATCGCAACGTTATCGCTTATTTCATTTATTAATTAATTTGAATTGACTAATGCTACCCATATACCACGACAACTGTGCTGATGGCTGTGAGGCTCGACCAATGTGTCCGTAGCCGGCATTTAAACATTAAATTGCCTGCCAAGTGGTTGCTTGTTGTGAATGTTTTGATAATTTTGAATGTGTTGTAGAACATAAACTCATACTATCTTATGGGAGCGCCGTGCTCGTGCTGTGAATGAGAGTGAGCTCGGATTGTGCATAGGGTGGCACTTGATGGTTCATTCATAAATATTATGCACATACTATTTGGTAGGAAATTGTGTGATTTGTTCGGTATTTAGATTTTTATGACAGTTCAAAGGAAAGCGGAAAAACGGAGAGCATAACCGAAAATTTTGGAAGTGTTTAGCCTGAAAATGTCACATTGAAAAGTAGTTCAAAACAAAATCGATTTAAAAGTTTGTTGTGCTTTGAATATTTTGATTTCAATATCTGCATCAAAAGCTACATAAAATATAAAATGACAAATTTAAACTGATTGACTCTGTCGATCCACCCTGTGTACTTCCTTGATCATTTTTACGCATGTTCATACTCGCATACCATCTCAGAGCAATGATGCATTTCTCGTGTTTTTACGATCCACCACGACCACACTTTTTCGGGTACAACTAAAATATTCCTACAACAATACGGTTGCTCTATGACTGTCACTATTCTTGGTATTCTCGCGAATGTTGCATTAAAGCACGGTTCAGGGAGTGGCTCTAGCATAAATAAATAAATAAATAAACACGTAAAAAAAGTGCAAGTGGTTTGCCATCAAACAAAATCAGGTGTCATCAAAAAGTGGAAGTTACAAATTCCTAAAGCGGAACTGCGGCCTTGTTATAAATACCGAAAATAGCGACTTGCATCAAGCACGAGACAGTGCAAGCACAAAAGCGACAAAGAAGAGCGATTCTCTGCACAACAACAAAAAACAAAGACACATCTTCCGCCGAGCTGTCATAAAAATTGTTTTGCATACTTTTTGTAACATTTTAGCGGCAAAAAACTTGGTCGGAACTTAAAAAATATTCACAAATTTGATGCAGATTTAAGAAAATTATACAATAATAAATTATTAAAGTTTTATTTAATAACTGCGGTGACATTGTGTTGTAGTTTCATCGAGTTTAGTGATAAATTTGCATATACGAGCTACACGAGCTGCTCTTGGTGTGTGATATTATATTTTATGTGGGTGAAATCATAGCAGAACGGTTTATAAAGTCAGTTGAATTTGTGATTTTGGATTGATACAAAGAACTTTGAACAGTTTCGTGCATCTAAATTTGGATTCAAGTGCAAATATTAACTATATCACGTTCAGTGAATATTAAATAGAGTCCACTCAATTGTTTACCGCAATTTTACCGGTAAATTTTTCAAGCATTTGTTAATTTTCCTCGTCGCCACGTATTCCTGGAACTCAGCCGGCATGGTAGTGCTACTGGAAGCCAAACCAAGCTACACCAAAATGATGGTATGTATTTTTCAAAAGAAATTCCACAATCCACACTACTCTTATCCGAAAAATAGGAAAAGCGTTTGGGGAGCTCTTTGTACGCTCGCTTTGTTTTTAAGTTTTGCTGTTTTGCGGGCAAGGAACACAAGGAACACAAAGGAATAAATCGATAATTTTCCCACATTTTCTCCATGCGATGCTCGCTATGTGTTTTTTGCTGCTTTTGAATTTTCCATGTTTTCCTCGGAACAGCGACGTTGCCGAATTTGGGGGCCAGTATTGAATGCATTATATTGTCAGTGTTGTAGCGACTAGACGGTGCAGACGGCAAACATTTAGTTTATTGCTGTTCTATTTGCGGATATTCTGTTTTTGGTGGGATGACCGGTAGTTTTTTGTCACAAGCATCTATAAAATTTGACATCTTCTTCTAGTTTCGAAATGTATTTTTGAAAAAAAAAAGATGATCGTCAAATATAATTTTTCAATATTTTATCTTCGTGGTTTGAGATTTCTGAATATCTTACAAATTTTCTATGCATTATTAGAAAACTCTAATATTTGAGAATTTGATTATAAAATGTAAAAAATCGGTCTTTGTGCAATTTTCTTTGTAGAGCAGATAACTAGAATAACAATTTTGGGGGCGTTTGTCTGGGATTTGATAGTCTAAACTACTGTAATGCTGTAATACAGTGAAAGGCTAGATAAACCGCTCGTTATGATATTTTATTCATCATTTTTGCTCGCTTTTCCTGATGCTCATAGTTCTTGAAAAGAAGTTGAAGCAGGTTGAGTCTCAAATGTTCCAATAATCGATTTTCTTGTTCTGTATAGTCAGCCGGGGAATCTTTCTTTAGTTGTTTGTAGTCTAGAAATGAAGTGGAATAGCGCGAAAAGGGTGCACAAGTTGGAAAAAATCTTTCAACGAAGTGCAAGGGAGATTCTCGTTTTACCTTCTTTTGAATTCCAACTTCGTTTGCGACAGAATATTGTGAAGATATAACTGCATAATTTATGATTTTGCGAGATTTTGTAGAATTCTGTGATCACAATTTCATTTATTATGGGAATAATATGAATAATATGAAATTTGATAAAAGGAAATATAATAATTGAGTTTTAACTGCAATTTAAATATTCAATTCCACCCTTCACATGATTTCATTTAAGAATTATTCCTTGTTTGTTGGATGATCAGGAGAAAGTATAGAAGAGTAATTTCATTTAAATATTATGGCGGGATGTGGAGATAATGATGCATGAAGGTAATACAAGGTTTATAGAATCTGACACAATGTTTTCATAGTAATAAGCTCAACATTCACGTAGGAGTGTATTTTTAATTTACTTTGAGATGTTTTCTTTTTTTACGTAGATATTTGAGGTTTACAAAAATATTTTCTTGTAAGAATAGATAGGAACATATTTTTATTACCATAAATACATAATTGTTGTATTTTGAGTACCTACACTGAAATATCCCGCCCGATTACTCAAAATAATAAACAAATATTTGAGTCATCAAAAACTTGATAATCACGAAAAAGTCGCTGGAACATGAAAACGCCATGAATCACTTCATTCTCAAACCAAAGTATACAAAACTTAACAGAATTACACAAAAACTGGAAAACAAAAACCATAAAATAAATCAAGCCATTTTTCATTATTTCTATAATAATTTTTCTAATCTAATATTTCATTTATGCGGAGACATTATTATGGATTATCTGCAAACATGAAGAAATAAACGGAAATTTCTCATGAATTAAATTCTTTATGAATTTCTTTATATAACAGCAAAATTTATAAATTCTTAATTTAAGAACCAGTACTGAATAACTCAAGTACTGTAGTCAACCAAAAAATTCATAAAAATAATTTTAATTTCTAATTTGCAAGCATTTACAGCCGAGTGGAGCTAATAAGTAATAACTTCCTGAAACCGACGTGCCTGCTCATTTTACAAGAAAGAAGATGAGTACTCCCTTGCTATACGACAGCCAAGGCAAAGAAAAGTTTTTAATTAACTTTTGCCATCGTCTTCTGTTTGCTAATTTGTCTTTGTTGCAGGCATTTTGCCTAATTCTAAACATGGTTATTTGGCTATTAGTCGGTCGGGCGTTATCAAGCCTGGCAAAATGAGAGGCATCGCTTTGCAGTAAACTTTGCGTCCGAAATTTTGGAATGTGAATTTAAATATTCATAATTATGCACATAAATATTTGGGTAATGTCGCTGAGACTTTGGGTTTTTCAGTTGATCATATGCAAAAGCATTCGGAAGGAAAATAAAAGAAATGTCGTGCATGGTGTCTATAATGCCTATAATGCCTTATAATGCGGCTAATGCTTACAGCTTTTGGAAAGGACGATTTTTGGGTAGAAAAATCAATTAATCTTATTAATAATGAAGAGGATTATTTTTAGGTTTTTGCTAGGCAACGTTTCATTGAATATGAACAATTTTTGACAATAATTGAAAAATTTGATTTTAAATCAAATAATCATTATCTTCTTTTGTACTTATGTAGTGTCAAGCTGCTCTAGATAATGTCGAAGGAAATTGATGTTATGAGAAAAACTGGCACATAATCATATCTTGATATCTGTCTCGAGATGTCTCAGAAGAATGGCAGCTATTTTTCTTATGATGAATACAAATTTATGTATTCAATGCAAATTAGACGAATTGGACGAATTAGCTAAGTTAAGGAAACTGACTTTTAATTAAGTAAATTAAAATAATTAATTTAATTAAATTAAGATTGAAATTGACAAGAGACCGGCACATCATTGAAGCATTTGTGTCATTCACAACATTAAAGTCATTCATTATTGTTACTGGCTACTGGTTAGCTATAGGTTACTGGTTGCTGGTAAATTGTAAAATTGTGATGCTGAAGCCAATTACTTATTTTTACAAACCCTCATCTCATGAAAATTTACTCCAGTCCATGAATGCTTACCCGGAATGTGTTTTTATGATTGATTCAATTTTCTGTTATTTCTGTTCATTTCTGGCTACCCAGTTATTTTCGCCGCCTTTATTCATGTTTACTGTCACAATTCATTACCAGGCGAAAGATCTTTTTAGGCTGTTAATTTTTAAGTGCTCACGGACTAGTAACAGAACGATAACAATAACAGTATTGGACAACAATAAACCCTGATGGACAATAAAAAAATATTTCAAAAAGCAATTTATTTGCGGAAAGGTCGGAGTGAGAGCGAAGAGAGGTGTTGGCAGTAGATGGGGGTTTTAGGTTAATGTTGGACGTAGTCTCTATAATTGTTATTGCTTATAAAACCATTTATTTAAATGTTTTTTGGGTTTATTCAAGTCATCAAGTTAAAGTGACGGAATGTTTTTTTAATACGAAATTTCTTTCCATAACATAATTTGTGTATGGGGGAGTTTTTCTTTTTAACATAATCAATATAATTCAAATAAATCACAAAGCACAAATTAAGCTCGTTATTGTTAATTATGCACCCAATTATAATCATGAACATGTATTCAAAATCAAACAATCCAAACTGTCCGAAATAGATAATAACCCCTCCAGCAATCATTTTACTCGAATTCCCTGTCATAGAGTATGTGTGTGGTTTTACGACCCTTGAGCTCCCATCCAACATTACCGTTTGACGTCCTGCTCCAGGTCCTTTTACTCGTCCAACTCGGTTTACTCGGTCTACTCACTATTGACCGAGCAAATCCTTAAACGTATTTATTTTTTTCTTATTGTGTTTTCGGTATTTCGATCTTTAATTTTCCTTTCTGAGGCTTTTCACTCCTTGTTAGATTTTTACAGTAAATTGAAATTTGAAATGAATATTGAAGGGTTTTTCAAGTTTTGTCCATTTGTTCATCTTTATGTGATAGCACTGGAAGAAAATAAAATAGAATGTTCAGAAACAACTCGCAATAACGTTTTGGTAAATTACGGGCAAGGTTTAGTCTCTAAGCAAAACTATACCGTAACGATATGTAAGAAATAGATATATATTTATCTCCAGTGCCCCATTTGGAAAAAACCATTAAAACCAATAACAACATGAATCGACCGAACAACAGAGTTAACAAATGGAAGACATTGGATTGCCCGGCAGCCTTGTTTTGGAAGCTGGTGGGGCAGAAATCCTTGATCACAAAAGCGTTTTGCCAACTCATTGAAACGTGGCATCGCATCAGAATATCCTGAATATCAGATTGAAGACCTTCGCAGTCAAATGGACAATTGTTCAAGGCAAATTTTAATGGAAAGGCGTGGTTTTTGATTTTCTAACTATATTCACATATAAAAAATGGAACTGCAAAATTCAAACAGAAAAAGTTTACCCTTTAAAAATATGTGGAAAACAAAAATCCGTTGACCAGACAAAGTTTAAATTGATTTGTTGCGGACATCAGAGCGATTCGGGGAAAAACTACAAAAAGAGTGAGAGCTCAAAAAAGTTTATCATTTTCATAATTCCCATACAAAAATGTTAAATTTTGTGCAGAAATGCTTATGGAAACTGTGCGGTGATTCTCCTTTGTGTCTGGTGAAATTTTTAATCAAAATTGGTGAAATTGTGATGCTTTTGCCGTATTATAAATCTAGTTTGGGGTAGTGTGCTCCTGATCGCTTTAATGGGTGACAGTATGAGCAATTATTATAATTTTCTAGATTGCATGCGAGAGGGATTTTTGTTTCATTTATGAGTGGTTTCTGTTGAAGAAAAAAGTTCACTTAAGCTTTTAATTCAGTTTAGCACCAAAATATCAAATAATTGTAACATATTAAAAATTTGAAGCTGTGTTCTATGTAAATATATTGACAAATTTATAAAGCATACATTTTTTATCACCTCAAAAGCTCAACCCAACGAGACCCGTTTCAATGTCTTCTTTCAACTCATTCAGTTGTTCAAGTTTTTCATTTTAGCTGGTTAAAAATCGATTTCTGCAGTGGCTTTCTCCGCTTTACTTGACGACAATGTTGTGCAAAATAACAATGATAAAATCTGGTCTATTAACAACTGCATTTTATGATATTTATCAGTTAATGTGTCTTTTTATAGACAGTTTTTATATTGTTGATATTTTAATATTTTACCATTTCACATTTTTTAGAGGAGAATCGATAGCAAAAGAGTTTGCAGTTCTGTAAAAAAATAACATTTTTTTTAGCATTGTAGCTTTGTAGTTTGTCGGAAAGGGTTTATGGATTTTTTCTATATTATTTGGATTTTGTAGAATTTTATAGAATTTTTATAGAACTAGCGGGGGAATACTTTGAGAATGACAGAATGTCTTGTATAGTTGACTTTTGTCTGCATTCATGTTTAATTTATTGGCGCAAATACAGATTTATTGGCGATATGGAGAAATGAGACCGAGTTTTAAACTGTTTGTGAATTATTACGGAATAAAAATGATTGCAAGTTTTTAATGGATGAATGCGATGGGAATAAGAGATTATTATTCACTGATTTTCTGGCACCAATAATATTATTTCATCCATAAATTCAAGTACTAAAATGTAAGCTCTACAAATATCAAGAATGCTCACCATGCATTGTAATAGTTGCTAAAACCTAAAATATAATTTTTTTTATAAATATTTGAAAATTCTAAACAATATTTCAGAAATCAAAAATTAGTCCGAAATCCTTCAAAAACTGCTATTTACCATACAGAAATAAAACTTGCAGACAAAGCTTTTAATTCCTCTCAAAACAAACAAATCAAATCCCAAAAGAAAAAGCACGCCGGACGCCTTTTTTATATTTTTTCATTATATCGTACATTTTTTATTCAAATTTAAATGTTCCCAACTATGCTATGTGGGTGCTTTCCCAGCATTTCCACTCAGTTTTCATTTTGATTTATTCCTCGAATGAGCAGCCCAACCAAATAATGAACTGCAACAAGAGAAAAAATGGTAAAGGCTATAGAAAAACGGGCATTAAAATGGGAAACATGTCTGAATTATTTATTGTCGTATTTTTAATTCAGGTCAAACAAATATTTGAATGTATACAGATAAACAACAAATGAAACTAACAGCGGAATGGAAAAAAAATCAATGCAATACGAGAAATATAAATACTTGAATTTTCTGTGTTTGCTTACAAAATGGTCGGTCGTTTGCATGTGTGCCTATAAATTATGAATTCAAATTTAATCCTAAAACAATGAAATTTATTAGTAATTTTTATTTTGGCCTGCACTATATTTCAGTGACGGAAAAACTAACATTATGAATCTAAAAAACGTTATCAGATTGCTTTTGTTTTTAACGATAACGATTTGAAAATTCCAGAACGTTTTTGTTAAAAAACGATAACATTACGGCATAAAGTTTTTCATAACGTTATCATAACGTTTTCATAAAGTTATTTTGTAAAATTAGCTTCATGACCAAAAGTGCCAAACTTAAAGTTGATCAAAACCTCAATAATTGTTCCAATGTAAGTGAATGACCATAAGGAGTTGCCCAAGGAGACCTCGAGATGCTACTCATGGTCAAAAAATTTTTACTAGCAAAGTGTCATTCAATGATGATATTGGTTCCATCAGAAGGTGGATGAGGTACCATCACCACCTGCTTGTGGCAAAAAAAACTTTTTTGTCCGTGCTTTTTTTTAAAATAGAACCGATTGTCACTCCAAAGTTGAGCATGAGGAGGTGCTCGAGGTACCATGAGCAACTGTTGATGGAATAATTTTAAAATTATTTTAGGCATTTTGATTAATTATCGAAAAAAAAAATCATCAAGAAAAGCTGCTCATGGTACCTCGAGCACCTCCTCATGCTCAACTTTAGAGTGACAATCGGTTCTATTTAAAAAAAAAGCACGGACAAAAAAGTTTTTTTTGCCACAAGCAGGTGGTGATGGTACCTCATCCACCTTCTGATGGAACCAATATCATCATTGAATGACACTTCAAATTTGATAGTTCAAATTTTTTGACCATGAGTAGCATCTCAAGGTCTCCTTGGGCAACTCCTTATGGTCATTCACTTACATTGGAACAATTATTGAGGTTTTAATCAAACCAAAATTTTTTGGTCTTAATAATTATTTAAGTGGATAAACAGGATTTTTGACCATCCAAAGATGCCGTTGGTGTGGTGCTCAATCATTAATTCCATTACTGTTAAGCACAACCTAAACCTATAGACGAGTCAAAAATCTGGTGAAAACTTTATAAAAACGTTCTGAAACGTATGATAACGTTCTGATAACGTTATGATAACGTTATGAAAACGTTATGCAAATAGCAAAAACGAAAACAGATAACTTTTTTATAAAGTTATTAAACGAAAACAAAAAAATTTAATTATAACGTTTTTGTTATTTAACGAAAACGTTATGAAAAACATTATAATAACGTTTTCCGTCACTGCTATATTTTAGTATTTTTACAATTTTTCAGCGAGTTTGCGACGTCAACAGCATAAATCGAAACAAACAGCATTTTAATGAACATTTCGGTTGACGGCATTTTATTTATTCTCTGGTCATTTTCATAGTAATTCACCGTAAA
Source organism: Parochlus steinenii (assembly GCA_038502155.1). NCBI lineage: Eukaryota > Metazoa > Arthropoda > Insecta > Diptera > Chironomidae > Parochlus > Parochlus steinenii. The sequence continues at coordinate 4,338,746 of JAXCIN010000052.1, read as the reverse complement.
TGTTATTAGTGTAATTAATGTTGTTTGAAAATTTAATTAACATTTTGGAGTAATTTGATTGTAAATTAAATACTATAATTGCCTCTAAAATGGAAAATATAGTTTTTTGATGTTTTTAATTGTTGTTATGATACGAGTCAACACCAAAAATAGTTTAATGACTTTATCATAGAAAAGATTTTATTTTTAATTGAGTAATTTATTAAAATAGTGCACACTAAAATGTGACGCTAAGATATTTACCACATTCTTGAAAATGTTCAAATTACTTATATATATGTTATTATTTAAAAACTGCAAACATGTTCTAGCATAATTTTATTCCTGGATAAATACACCAGAGACTTGAAAAACTCTCAAACTTCACGGAATTCTTATAAGAAAGTGTGAACTTAAATGAGCTCTTGTCACTCGAAGTGTCATCTCGGCAGCAAAAAGGCCAAACAACTTTTCCAATTAACAACTTCAGCGGAGCAATAATCAATTTCCAAGAAAAATCAATCAAACTTCAGTTTGCTTGAGCGAACTACAAATTTTTCGTGTGCCATTTGCTCAACGTATTCGCTGGGAATGAAATTCTAATCAATAATTTTTGCGACGCTTCTGCGACTCAATTAAAAACTGATTTAAAAGCAATTATCATCCGAAGGGAGCAGGGTGGGAAATTTTATTGAGAAGGTGATGAAGATGATTGGACAAGGAACGGTTGTTAAGGTGCTTTCGTTTTACTAGTCGATTATATAGCAATTAAGCCATTAAATATAATAAAATGAACTTCATTTTTTACATCAAACTCAAAACAATAAAATACTTTTAAATGTTTAATAAAAAAAAATAGTCAAACCACCTACAATATTAATATTTGCAATAATAATATTGACACAAATGCGCACGATACCAAAAACACCTCCCTGCATGACCAAAGTGAACATTGAACAACCATTTATTATTAATAAGGCAGCATTCAATGTAAACAAAATTATTCAGAGAACTGCATTAAATTGCTATTAAAGCTCGATTTGCTAACCAATTTGCTACTATTATTTTTGTATTGAATTAATTGAAGTTTTTATGCAACTTAATAAATACAAAATAAACAGAACTCTGAAATATTCTAGGAATTTTTCATTTTGTTGGCAAAACAATTAGATGAGTAATGAGAATGTTTGAAATGATTGTAATTGGCAACAAATAACATTTTAAATGGAAACTTACTGAACGAAATGAAACAAAGATTTATTGGCAAAATAAATTTTTGATGATTTTCAAGTGACGCAAGGATACAAAAAATGTATTTGCTGGCCAAAAACCACTGAAGCAGTGGTGCAATGAAGCTTTCAAAAGCCTCGCAAATTCGAAGAAAAATCACGGAAAAATCACAAAATCGAACGTATAAAAGTGAAAAATCCTACTCAGCTCATTAATTTAATTCCCAGAATTGAAAAGCTTTAGTAAAAAGTTGTAGGGAAAATAAATCCTCTGCTAGATAGTTCTGAGGTATTGCTATTTAAAGGGTATTTTTATTTGAATAGTGCAATGTCAACTGAATAGAGGGATCTTTTTTTTCTGGGTATTTTTGGGAACCGACCGGTAATCATGCAATCAGGGCATTTTTTCAAACAAAAATTTGTCATTTTTTAGGATTATTACCATGCAACCCTAATACACAAACCACTCCTCTTCCCGTATGCCCAGATGTAATGGAATCTTTCCACGCGACTTGCACAACGAGCGACTGTCTACCGAAGCTAATTGAAAAGCTCTTTATGTCAGAGCATTTCTCCAATAAGCTTGAGTGACACAATATTAATTCCCAAGAAAACTTGAGCTGCATACATGTATGACTCGCATGCTCACAAAACTCGCAAACCTCGCAGTCAACTATGTGTGCTTATTTAATGTTTTATGCTGACAGCTTTCAGCTGATAAAAGTGTAGAAAAAAAAGTATGCTGCTAAGGCACATACTCGTTTACATGATGTACATCAGGGAAGGGGAATCTGTTTTGCCATTGTCTAAATATTTGTGATTTCAATACTTCAAGGGAAAATGAATTTCCCCAAGGTCCAGCCAGCTTTTCCTGATTAGAATTTTTGCAAAAATATTTCTACTAAAATATATCTACTAAAATAGTATAAATATGAGTAAAAATATTTTGTTTCTACTAAATTTTTACTGAAGGAAATTCTTTGTAGAAATATTTTGTAGAAATATTAGTAGAAATAATTCATATCTACAAAATATTCAAGTAGAAATATTTCTACAAAAAGTTCTAGTAAACATATTTTTGAATACGGTAGTGCAAAATTTAAAATTGAAAACTATAAATTTGAGAGCCATACTTCATCTACCCTGAACTACATGCAAAGTCTCGCTGTTTTTTTCAATTACTTGCCATGTAATATGTAAATGTCATCATCATTGGGCTTCGACGCAAAGTTATGGCTGCCGCAAAAAAGTATTATCGTTAAAAGGAGGCGAAAACTTATCTGAAAGGAAACTTGCGGAAAAGCTTGTGCTATGTGGTAGCAAAATGTAGCAAAACTTTTAATGTTTTAATGTTGATGTATGGAAATGTGTGTTTGCAATTTTAATGGGCCATGTTTTATGTAATTATGCAATGTTTTGCAGTGTTTGCGAGGGAATTATGCTATGATTACATTGTGCATAAAAGTTTATGGCGAATGATGGTCCATTACGTTAATTGGAATGTGGAGATTTTCTATGGTATAGTTCTCTTTATCAAGGGTTTGATGGAAATAATTGTTTGAAAGTTAAATATTAGCACAATATGTTTCAGTTCTTCAAGTATTATTAATTTCTTAGTTATGTTTTACTTATGTGAAATGAGATTTTCTTTAAGCGATTATTAGCAACAATGAAATGTTAAAGCTTTTTGCATGTTTAAAAAGGAACACAAATTATAATTGTTGATTTATAAGTTCCAAATAAACGAATTATCACACAAAAAGACTATTATTAAAACATGCATGTCTCGATTAAATTGCAATCTTAAGATTGCTTGAACTGTAAATGATTGACAGTAAAACAATAAATCATCGTTTTCGGAATGATCAGTTTGACAGCAGCCAAGCCCTAAATCTTCATAAAATATTTAACTCGAATACAATAACTTCAAGCATTTAAAATTATTCATATTCATTCAAAGTGTTCAAATCATTGAAATACCTGCACAACAAACTCCTTTGCCGGTTAATTTATTGCAAATTCTCATTTAGTTATGCATTCACACACATTTCCATTTTTCTGCCTCACCAAATTAAGGTGCCAATTGTTCACAGCTAGTGTGTGAAAACAATTGATGATTCATCTCCAGCAAATTTATTGTTTCTGATTGCTTTTGTGTCTGCCAAATTGCTGAATTGGTTGGGATTTGGCAATTTACTCAAAGCGTACGAATTTTGGTGCAAACTTTGTGCCATAAAAAACTCGTCAGTTGGAACAGAACGCAAAAAAAGTTGTAAAAGATTTTGCATGCTTCTGGGATCTTGCTGAGTTCTAGAGTTCTTTTTTTTTTTACTTTTGCCGAGAGTTTGAAATACTTGGAATACATCAAAAATGCTTTATAACTCTTTTTTGTGATGTACCGCTTTATACTGTTATATGCTATGTTACATCCTTTTACCATATATCGCGGGTTGAAAGGATCCTTTTAAGTTTCTTCCTGCTAAGTTCTTTTTTTGCTCAGTATCTTCATGCATCATTCAATTTCAAATTCATCCAAAAGATATCAAGTATGAGGCAAAAGTTTTCTACTTGCACTGTTGAAATTATTGCTGATTTAAAAAAATAAGTTATAGAGATAGATGACCGACACTCAAAATTTCAAATTAAGTAAAAATAGTATTCTTATAAACTTATTTCAAAAAATTATTAATAAAAAATTTCCTAACAGTGCATCTTCACTCTCTGTGAAAGCGGTAAAAATCTTTCCATTAAGAAGTTTGTTTTAAGAAAGGATATAGAATGCTAATTTTCCATCCATTGTAGCAGCATAAAAGGATTCTTTTCTGTGTGCACTCGCTCCCCGATATATACACATTTTCCTTCATTCAATTTTTTGTGTGCGAGCCTGAGCCACTTTTTGTATGCTCCAGCATTTTTATTAAATCGTGCACAAAACTCTAAAACTCTCATGTTTGGAAAATGTATGAATAAAACGAAGATTTCCCCATGATTTCTTTTTTATTATATTTTGATCCTTCTTGTTTGTTTCGCAACATCCTCGCTGAAAAATAGTTGGGCAAATGAAAAAAAATAAAATATCAAAATGCACACAAAAAGTTTGGAGCAGGCAAAAGCTCTTTATTGTTCCGTCGGCAATATACACCATCGCATATAAAACCCAGCCATGAAGCAGATAAAAAAAACTTTTTTATTCTTCCTGATTGTTTAAGGGTAAATTTACACATTCTTGTGAACGGTTTTTTATGGCACTTTTCCTTCGCTGTGCTATTCAGCTATTTGAAGCTATTTGGGAATAATAAGGTGAACCACGCTTGCCATGTTCTTGGCCTTTTCGTTGGCACGCTCACCTCTAGCAAACATTTATTATTAATTCCGTGAATTTTCATGAAAATTGCATGAAAATTGCAAGCAATACGTGCGAGCGCATCCAAAAAAATTAATAGTTAATGGGCTGGGGTGCAAAATTGAGGCTTTTCAGCGGTTGTGGAAAAACCATCAATAGTTTAAATTAAATTTCATTTTAAACTGAAGGATTTTTGTTGGAGGTTGCTTGTTGTTTAGTTTTGTTGTTTGGGGAAATTGTTGATTTGAAGTATACCTATGGGGAAAGTTTTACACGAAATTTAATAATTCAAAACATTGCATTATCAGTAAAACAACAAAAATTTGTGCTGATTAATTTTATTGTTAATATATTGTTATGAAATCAAATACATAAATTAATTCAAAAATTTTGTGAACAAATTGCATCGTCAAATTCCCAAATTTAACAATGAAAAGATAAAAAAGATAAAGCAGATCATCACATTTTATTTCCTCAATTTAAAATAAACAGCAAAGTTCTGTTGAATAAAATCAGTAATTTAATCTGATTGAAAAATTAATGATATAATGAAAAATATCTTGTTAATCAAAAATAAACCGACATGCAATGGGAAATTTATGAATTGCTCATCGATTACATTTAAATTTAAAAAAATTGCAACAACACTCCCTCCAATTAGTGAAACTTCAAAAAGTATAAAAACAAATTTCCTCTTCAATTTGTTGCTGCTTTTTCGTGTACTTGAAAAATAATGTGACCTCAAAACGCCTGCAGTTTTTTGGTTTATTCGCGATAAATTTAATTTATGCCAAAATTTATTGGAACCGCTCAATAATGAACACGCTCAATAATGCTTAAAAATTGAAAATTCCCGCAAAAAATAATACATTGGCATGTTGGCTGGAAACTAATTTGAAACTTTTTAATTAAATAATTAATCAAACATTGGCGGCAAAATTTCAACGAAAAATTAATTAAATTAGTTTTCCAGCTCATCACGCGCCTTCTGTGGTTGGTAAGGTTACATACCCCGAAAGCATACAGTAAATTCCTCCTTGAAAGCTTTTTATCCTTTATGTTTTCACTGTTGAAATTTTTTTTAAAGATTGTGATTGATATTTGGTGTTCATTTTTCAAACAATTTCAATTTTCTTTTAATTAGAGTGAAACCAAATTTAACAAAACAATTAATTTCAACAGTACTACCACTCCCACCTTAAATTCACAGCCAAATATTTTCCACAAAACTTCAAAAATTAATTGAAACATTAAATTGGCAAGCAACTCGGCAAGCAGTTTATCTATTAATCCATTTCCAATCTATTAAGCTTCCATTCTCTGCGATTTGCTGCTGCGGTAAATAAACGAAATTAAATGATACCGAAGAAGGCGAATGGCAGGATAAGAGGTTTGGCATCGTGAAATTGTGTGATGAAAAGATTTTTACTAAAGCGCTCTCAAGATGTTTGGCTGTGGAAAGTTTGTCTGCCATTCTGCCTTTTGCCAAATAGAATATAGAATGTTTATAAGGAATTAAAAGCATTGAAAGCTCATCAAGGTACATGAGCTAGGTAGACGAGTGGCAGTATTGATAAAGCTCTTTTATAATTTTATTGTTCCTCGAACCACTTGAGCCAACAATTCCGCTTGAATCTTTGTGTTTGCTTGAATTTCTGTGAATTTGTATAAATTTCTATTGAATTTATCGTCTGCTTCGTTTTTGGGCTTGTGGGTTTGGGGAATTAAGAACGAGGATGGGTTTGGTTGGAATGTGATTGGAAATTTGTGGGTTTCAGTTTAAGGATGTGGATTTTATAATATTTCAAGATGATCTCTGTTTGAAGATGGTTTACAGTTTTTGTTGGAGATTGTTGGAGGGGAATTTAAGATTGGGAGTTTCTCTAGAATAGTTTAAAGTTCATAATTAATTATGATATCTTTCAACGAGATCAAAGTATCTGCCTAACCATTATTTCAAATTTCTGATATTTTCGTTAAAATTTATTATCAAATATTCAATAAACCCTCGAAACCACCGACCCACTATAGCGATGCAAATCTAACTGACGTTGCCTGACTATTGATTTTTAGTCGTCTTTCCGCTGCCGTTGTTTGTTCTAGAAACAAAGAAACCAGAAAAGTTTTAAAAATGTTTTCTTCAAAAAGTTTTTGTTTTGTTCTTTTACTTGCCACTTTTTTGTTAGGAGCAGCCAGAATAAATTGTGAAGCAGTTTTGGGGTGATAAGTGGTAAATTCTTACTTTTGAAATTTACATCAAACTTTACCTTAATAACCTTACAATTTTGAATAATTTAAATATTTAACTTATTTTTGGTAATATTATTCAATACTTTTGTAATTTATGCATTTTCTTTGATAACATATTCTTAATTTTGATAAATCGTATATCAAGTCAAAATTTCTTGTAATTCTTTGAGGTAAAGTTTGTAAGCAAGTAGCCATGATGATTAGTAGAGGTGCTATGCGCAGTACTTGAATGGTCAATTTGGGCAGACGGTCTAACTTTAGACAACCATCCTGATCAAAGATTACGACTATGTCACACAATAACGTGCATTTCTGTATTTTTCGATGCTCAGGAATGCAGAAGTGGGTGCAAAAGTTTCTAAAGGTGGAATGGTGTGTCGTAATTTATTGGCCACCAAATATCCTCCGAACTTTGGCATTTTGTTCACTTTGTTGTGAGCATGTTGCAAGCTTCGGGGGCGGCAGGTGTTTTATTACAGAGCTTTTTCCATTTTTCCATTTTGCAATCACTTTGTTGTATAAAATACTGTATACAAAAAGCACATAATGGTAATTTTATAAAGATGTATTATGTGAATTAGGATAACAAGATTACAAGACGAGTTTGGCAAGGAGTAGGTATCTTTTGAGGATGAACTTTGATTCTTCATTTAAAAGATTTGATTTTTTTAAATTCAATATTAAAAGATTCCAACAAAAAACATTATCCTTGCAATAAATGCTCATGTCTTCCACAATAGGGGTTTGATGTTTTGTACAACTTTTTTTGTTGCCTCTGCAGGAAAATTAAGTTGCTTTTATCATTTTTCCTTTCTTACCGCTTGAATGGGGAACAAGACATGAGTGCATTTTGATTGGATTTTTGCATCTGTTTGGGGTGGAATACTTTAGAAATTCTTTGAATAAAACTTTGAATCCTGCAAATTCTCAAATGGGAATAAATAATCTCCATAACATGTATAATGTTTGTTACTAATGTGAGCTACCGTTAAAATGACGGTAGACTATCTTTCTATGAATAATGAATATATTTTAGAAGTATTTTCAAGAAAATGACGTTACAGACAATAAAAACACAGAAAGTAAATTTTAAAAACGAATAATAATACGTATAATAATTTTACAATATATAATATGTTCGCCGGCACTGACTTGGCACTTTTTTTTGTTGCCTTAATCTTTTGCGCCGGAAACGTCTTGCGAATGGGAAAAGAGCTGGCAAACGAGCGCCATTAAATTCCGATTTTTAATGATGAATTATTGGCGTCGCATGCCCTACATAAGAATGCAAATATTTATGGCGAACATGCTGGCTGATATAAATACAAATGAAGGCAAACATAGCGGCAAAAATCCCCAGCTCTCGGCAGCAATACACACAATATTTTCAAATCAACTGCCGGATCGCAAGGATTTCGCCTGGTGTCTTGCCGAGGCACGAGGAGGAAATAAATTTGCCTTTTTTTCTACTGGCACATTACTCACATATCCTTCTATTCTGCCGGCACAGTGCTATGCTGTGATATTATGTGCGACTTTATTCCAAATGCGTGCATGATTACTGGGAATATTCAATACAAATTTGTAAATGATCCTCTCATAAAGAATGGGATACTAGAGTAATGGAGCCCGATTGGTTAAGTTGTTGATTCTATGATGTTCCTTTGTTTGCTTATCTTGTTTACAGAATGATTTGAAGAATGCTTTATGCCCTGAACAACTCAGCCTACTTACCACTTATAACATACAAAAGCTTTCAAAAGCTTTCCAAGCTTTTACAAACTAATAATAATGTATGATATTTTATTGAGTAACATGATTATTTGATTTTCTGATATTTTGATACTTTTATACATCTCGTACTGAGGCCTATATTAAGTAAGCAAATAAAAGAATAAAGCCCAATCAAACCAAATCACAATAAATTGGCAATTCTCTATTAAAGACGAATCGAGAAATGGTAATGAATGACGATGTCTCGATGGCTCAATTAAACAAACAGAACAAAATCTACTAACAAAAGTACATAATAAGATGGTTTCATTTTAGAATAATATATACCGTAGCAGACAAATGAATGAAAATGCAGCACACAGTATAAAAAGTATAAATGCAAATCCATTGAGACTTTTTTTTTGCTATGATAAAAATCTATCGCTATTTAATGAGCAAAATGCGCTGAAAATTTCCAGCAGAACAATACAATTTCAAAATATCGATTTAAAATGAAAATGGTCGAGATATATTCAAATGAAAAGATTTATCTTTATAATACGCTCTGGATATTTGTCGCCTCCCCCAGTAAATTGCATTAAATTCTAATCAATCATCTTAAAAAAGTAAGGGTACAGTAATTAAATTTTAATTCATAGTCAAAAAACGATGGGTCACTTCAAGCAATTTTTACATAGTTAAAAAGTGAACCCTGAAATTATTCTGAAAATCTTTATAGGGGTGAATCTAAATATTTCTATAATAGTTCCATTGCTTTAAGTATTTATGCTGAATGGATATGGCAATTCTACCACTGAACAATCAAAATTAATTCAATTATTATTTTCGACAAAATTACCAGCGAACAAAAGACAGTTTCTGTGCAAACGATTGAAGAAATAAGGGAGAAATTCACAAGTTTCACTCATTTTCATTGAACAAAGGAGTAAAGAACACTAGCTTGAAGCAATGCTGGTCATTAAAAAACTATTTTTTCCCCATTTTACCATTGTGTTTTCTACTTGGCTGTACTTGGATTTTAGCTGGTGTACTTGGGAATCTGCTGTGTGTCTAATTTTATTACTTCTTTATTACTTTCTTTCCAATGACATTTTATGTTGTTTTCTATTACTTTTCCTCCTTTTCTGTTATTGCAGTTAAATTTTCTGCTATATTTGTTTCTATTTCGTCTGGCTTCGACATTATATTATATGTAGATTGTATCGTGATGACCTAATGAACATGAATATTGGTGTACTTAGTGTTGTAGTCAATACACAAAATACACTGAGCATTGTGGCAATGATCGGATCATTTCATTGGATCTGATTAGTTTATGGGAATTGATTTTTTTGGTTCGCATGTGAAATGCAAGAATGAAATAAAAATATTAGATTGCTTGTTTTCGATAAAAATGATATGGGGTCATAAATTTATCTATGAATTAGTAAAGAATATTGTCGTTCACCTTTTAGCAATGATGGATCATGTAGAATTAAATTATACTGTGATTATGATAGAAAACTAACAGTTTTATTTATTATTTATAGGTAAGTTCTAAAGATGTCTCATTGTGTCCTACATGGAAATTCAAATTAGTAAGATAAAACCAATATTTTAAGTCAATGATAAACATAAATATTTAATGTTTTATATTTTCCATATAAAAACCAGACTTGCGGTACAAGAAATTAATTCACATTAACAAGTTTTCATGGGTTTCATTTAATCTCCGCAAAAAACAAAATATGTTTCACCTTTATTAAGTTAACAAGATACATTAAATTAAATCATAATTTTCCCATAACTTCTGCTGGAATGAATTATTCGCCAACTTAATTCTAATAAAAAGAGTGGTAAACGTGAAGAAACCAAAAACAAAGACTCCCAAAGAATCTTAAAATATCTCCAGACAATCCAATAACTTTTTTAACAACGTTCCTTAAACAGTTAGTCTGCAGCAGCAGCCCCACTAACGATCACACAGTCATCTAATCCAGAAGTGCATTAAAAACATTAAATGCATTAACTTGTTCCATGTTCATACATCCCGGCTGTGTGTTTCAGTCTCAATTAGACTTATGCCGTAGAAAGCACTGATTTTATACATCCTTTTTATCTATTTCTTAAGCAATTATGCCGGCTCATTTTGGCAGGGCTAGCAAATCTAGATAATGTTCTTTTATGTTCCTAGTAATAACTCCGAGTCCCTGAAAATTTACGAAATGAAGACTTTACAACGTTTCATGCTTCTGCAGACATTTAAGCTAAAAAAACGAGCGCCTTTACTTTTACACTAAAACAGTTAAAGGCACTCAATCAGAACCAATTCTTTGTTCTCTATATAATTGCATGTAACTAGTCAAAACATCATGTGTCCAATGCAAACAACGCGAAGATTTATGGCTACCGATTTTTATGAAAAATTAATTAATATTTTATGATAATCGCTATAATTTGAAGTTATTGTAGTGTGAATTGCCGAGATTGGGGCACGCACTTGTTTTTGGCTCTTCAGCTTTACGCAAAAGCCATAAAAGCATAAAACGGGTAGAAAAGGGTTCAAATTTCAATTATTTTCTATTATTTCAATTAAATCATTTAAATGTTGGTTAAATGCGAAGGAACAAGACAATTATGGTCGAGCTAATGTCTTTGAAGAGTTCTTAGAGGCATTTTAGTCTGTCGCAGATTGCTGGCATGTTCTATCGTTGTCATCTTGTAATGTTATAATGTTTTGTTATCAAATAGGATATTTTGAAAATGGGATTTGGGGAAACACGTGTTCTAACCTCAGAATTCAGAGACCACGGTTTAGTAACCTCTTATACTCTACAAAGTACAAATGCTTCAATCAAGTAATTAAGTAATGGACTTTTTATGATGGCTATTTATGAAATTCCAGAATATTTTACTTGATTATCTGGAATATCCAAATATTTGAATCAAGTATTAATGTAATGGGCAACCTTTGATCAATAACCTTACTCTTGCTTCCATGCTTCTTGTTCTGTGCGAAATATTATTTAAACTAATCTTCAAAATAAAAATTTTTTTTCATAAAAATAACTTCAAGTCTCTTACTTACCAATTCCTTGTCACTTCCAGCAAAAGTTTTGCGAAAGCCAAAATTGCTGGCAAAAACATTAATCCACACAATAAAACGTGATGTAATTGCCGTTTGTATGGAAATTTAATTGCATGTTGCTAAAATGGATGGCAATTAAACGCAAAACGATTGTGTGTTTAAAGTATTTCCCTGGCAAATGTTTGAACGGCTTGGAAATGTTTAAATGTATAAATTGTTTGCGATTCGAACTGGATGAAGTCATTTGTAAACAGCAAGTTTACCAAGAATCTAATCAGCAGCCCAAGTTCATTAGCTTGCAGATGAAAACTACTGCATAAGTTCTAGAACGGGGTTTGTTCTGGTAGAGCAAGGGAAATGCACATTGCACACACGAATCTTGCTAGAGCATGACAGTTAAGTCAAATAGAAGGCAGGGAAAAGAGGGAATGGACTTTTTGATAATCTTTAATAGTTTCTTGGGAATAATTAAGCAGTTTGACTTTTATTTATTTTTATGTTTTGCTGTTTGTATTTAGATTGCCTAAATATCTTATTCAAAATTTCAGTAAAACATATATTTATTCCATCATAATTCATCTTTAACACCTTTTAAATCGCGTCCATTCCCTCCCTACCAATTCCAATTTTATAATCTCATTGTAAATGCTGTAAATTACCTAATTAAATATTTTTAATTTATTAATTAAGCAGTCGAAGAAATTAACGAGGATGGTAAAAAAAGTTGTAAAGTGGGGAAACCTACCTGCTTTAAGTCAATAAAATGCATCATAAAGTATTTTAATTATCCGCCAGCACAATCAGAACAATAAAACATTCGTATTATAACTTGAAAAGGCTATAAACATGGAAAAGAGAAAATTGGATCAATCTGAAGTTTTTTTGGTTAGCAGTTAAATTTTGGAACTTAATTTTAACTCGTTCAGTTAGTCTTTAGCTTTAAAAATTAAAGATATAAATGAGTTTAAAATTTCACAAGGTATTTACAGTGTTTTTGGTTAATATTGGAATGAGACTACGATTTTATTATATTTTTCAAAATAATAAATTTAATGTGAGTTGTACAACATATTTTTATGCAGTTTCCACAATATTTGTAGTTTCACAAAGTTTGGGTGGTTAATTGGTCTGTGGAGAAACAATTCCTCAAATTATGTTTGTGTGCTGCTAATTAACGATAAAGAATGAACGTAATGGACTCATAAAAGCCAATAATTTATTTGATGGTTGTTTTGGGAATGAGAAACCAAAAACAACCAGCGAACTTAAAAATGCTGAATAAAACGAAAATAAAAGCCAAAAAGCAAAAACAGCAGAAATGCAACTTTTATAACTTATGGGGGTTCTTTGGTGTTTGCATACAAATATGGTCGAAATTATATTAAGTGTATCGATTTTTACGGTGTTTCAACAATTTTTTTTAACATTTTTCATGAAAAGGATTCATATTGGGTCAGAATAAATTATTTTATGTAGTTGCTCTTCTTTACCATCTTTATTTTATTCAACAAAAAAATGGTTAGAATATTTTCTAAATTAAACAGTTAAAAATATCACCTATTCAATATTATCCAAATTCAAGCAATTTACTTCAAATTGTTCATAAATCCAGTTTTGAAAAAATATTCTCAACTCAACAATGATAAATTAATAAAGATATTGCACAATTTGTAATCATTAAGCAGCTAAACCGTTACTCAATAAACTAGAAAAACTCTGTATATTCCCATATACTTCCCATACTTCTTCCATCAAAATGAAAAAATCCCCAGAATTGGCTAGCAACAATTAATTATCCACAAGCTCTCCATGAACTCACAGACGAATCATCAATAAACTCGAATAAACTGAATAAACTAAAAATAAAAATAAAGAAAACTGATAAACATGGGCCAATTTACAAATTAACTCACCCAATCAATTGATTGATGCAATGCTTAAATGCTTGATGCTGGCTCAAGAATCTCATAAAGCTCGTGTATTAAAATCAGAAAATGAAGAAAATCCAAAAAATCCAAGTATCCAAAAAAACAACAAAAAATATAATTTAATTGGTAAAATCAACCATCACTTGAGATTCGAAAAGTAATCCATCAATTAACTCTGCTTGAGTGTCTCCATCACTCACAAAGCGCCCTGGTATCAAAGATATTGAATTAAGAACGGATTGCGCAAAAGAGAATTTCTCCCAGAGCGCTCTGCGCTCCAACTCGAGCACCAGGTAGAAGACTTCAAGGCAATTTTCGAAAAATTAGTGGAATGTGGAATGCGCGATAACTGTTTAACTGTTCATGAAAAATATAAAAAATAAAAAAAAATACACCGCAGCATAAAAACAACAAACACGTTTTTATGTTGCAAAGTCCATTGATTTTGAATTTGGCTTCACAAGAGATTTCAATCAAAAAGAAATCAACACACATAAAAAATATTGTGCTTGAATGGAAATTTTTGCGCTGGCACTGAAGCTTTTTTGCGAACAATTTGGATTATATTGTGGATATGTTGTGAAATTTGTTGAGCATGCTGCAAAATGGATAGAGTTTGTTGGATTTAGATTATAAGTTTGCGTTTTTGGGGAATTGAGGAATTTTTAGAAATTTTTAAGAATTTATGGTAATTTATTCGGTTTTGAGAGCAAACATGGAAATAACTCTGTTTGATCGGTTTTTTGTGTGTTTACTTTGATGGATTTGCCATTTTTTTTGTATTCAGGTGGGCTTTCAGTATTTCATGCGAGCTTATGACAAACCAATGATTAAAAAAACTTAGGATACTAAGATTGACTAAAATTGATTAAAATTGATTAAAAATGATTAAAAATTATTAAAAATGACTAAAAATGATTAAAATTGATTAAAATTGATTAAATTTGATTTAAAATGATTAAAAATGATTAAAAATGATTAAAATTGATTAAATTTGATTCAAAAAGACTCAAAATGATTAAAACACCCAAAATTATTTTTATATGATTCCAAAAGAAACAAATTCTTTTTGATAAAAATTATTAAAATGTACTAAATTGCAGCATAATTAAAGTATTCAAACTCAAAACCATAAACTATAAATTAATCTCGTATTAATCATAGAATTTTGGTAATACACTGGACATCTCAAATATTTTCTCAAATTTTTCATGAACTTATTAATAAATAAATAATTCAATATGGATTTTCACTCTATCAAATCAAATAAACTATCTTATATAGATAAAATTTTACGTTCAATTTCTTAAATGGAACTTATACGACTTAAACTAATAAAATTTAACGTTAAAACTGCTGCTCATCAAGATTTTGATATTTGATATATTTTTTTTTATTTACTCTTCAAACTTTTTTTATTCATGCATTGTCCATTTTTTTTTGTATCTAAATTTCTTTTTTTTACATAAAACTAGGGTCCAATTTTTAAAATTTCCATCAAATCCTGTTAACTTCAGAACTATTTTGATTACTACCAAGATTGTGTTCCTGACTTGAATTTCATCTTGGTAGAAATCAAAAAATATTACTTCCGCAAAAAGAAGATTTTGAAGGTTTTGGTGGACCTTTTTGGTTTTGCATATTTTCATGTAAAAATAGAAATATGTTTTATGGTTTATTATAGTTCAAATCAAGGTGTAAAAAATCAGCATTAATTTTTTTCAAGAATCGTGTTCAAATTTTGCTGGTGGCTCAATAATAAGTAATCAAAATCTGAAAAAATTTGAAAAATTCATGCTAAATATTTTTTAAATGCAAAAAATCATTGCCCATATTCGTATGTTTTTTGCTTGGAATTAAGACCCCATGGTTGACCAAAATTTATGAGAATTGTTTCAAAATAATCAATAACAATAGCGAAATGTCAATATTTTCAAAGCAAATTTGATGAAAAAATTTCAAAAAGTTTGGAAATTTTGCTACTAAAATTGATTAAAAATGATTAAAAATGATTAAATTTGATTAAAAATGATTAAAAATGATTAAATTTGATTAAAAATGATTAAAATTGATTAAAAAAGACTAAAATATACTAAAATATACTAAAAATTTAATCAAATTTATTAAAAGTCTCGTTTGTCATAAGCTCGATTTCATGTATCTTTGTAGAAAAGATTTTTTATTTCCGTTATAAAATGACTATACTGTTTCATCATAAAAATGTATTTTGGTATAGTTGTCGCTCTTTATTTGATAAACAATCCAAGTCACACCATTCATTGCAAATAGTTCCAGATAACTTTTACTACTTGAAACCATAAATCTTTAGACTTCCTACAGTAACTAGATACTAGAGGTAATTGGTACAGTAGCTAATCTTACAATTATTTTCCAGCCCACTTACCACCTCTCTATTGTAAAAGCTCACGAGCCGTCAACTTTCTCATAAATCCAAAATAAATCGACCCAGCTCAAATTCTTTTTGATAAAACTTCAACCAGCGCGTGTAAAAAACATTCGAAACATAAACAAAAGAGCATGTTTGTTTTGATTATCAACCAATTTGTTACAATTTGGAGCGTTCCATTTTTTTTCCCCTTTGCCATGCAGCAAAAAAATAAAGCGAAAAAATCAAAAAATTCGCAAAATCAAAGTCAAAGCATAAGCGAGATCTCGTTTTTTTGCTGGTAATTTCATTTTTGTGTTTCTGCTTGTGCGAATTTGAGGGTATATTGACCTCGCGTTAAGCCAAGCACAGTTGCTTTTGATCGCAAGCAAGTTTAATATTTTAATGTTTAATGATGCTGGCTCAAGCTCTAATGTATTGGCAGCACGGATATTATTTTGACTGTTTTACTCTGCAATCTACATTCTACGCTAATTGGTTTTGCGCTCGGCAAATCTCGCTCGGCAAAATCTTTCTGTTTGCATAACAAAAATGCTTTAAATTGATCATTAATTTGCATACTTGTTAAAATGTGGAAATTGGATGCACAAAAGCATATCAATTAATTTGCATAATTGTGGAAAATGTGTTAAACGACCGAAAAGTTCCCATCCGCAAGAGTGGCAAACGTGACGATGTTGAGTTCTTTTTTGGATGTAATGTATGTAATGGATCTAAGAGGAGGAGATGACACATTTTTATTTTTCGGAAGTTTTTTGAGGGCTTTGTAGTATGTACTTTGTCCATAATTATATAAGTTCAGTCAACACATTAAACTCAATATTAAACCCTGCAATTGCATAAATCACGAGTTCTCTTCCAAAAATTCCTAATGCCATGGAATACATTAAATTGGATAATATTTAAATGCTCAATCTGCTCTACGTGCCATTGCATTGCTTTGTGGCTATGCAAGTCCCATTCAGTCGCATCCAGTTGCCTTGAATGCATTTCAGTGTATGAATGCCTTGCAATGTCTCCCATTCGTTCCACTTCTTATTTGAATAAAGAATAATAAAGTATAATAAAGCATGAAATGCATTATATGAATAAAAAGCATGGAGATACTGAAAGCATATAAAGTATAATATATGTAACAAGGGAGTTAAGATTGCTATTGACAAAGTTTTCTCAGTTGATGGTATTAATACAAAACTTAAAAGCTACCCTTTTTCCCTCCAGCTTGTCTAGAAAGATAGACAGGCAGACGGACACAGTAAAAGCAATTCATTCATTCATTTAAAAACCAGCTGAAACATAAAGTAACGAATTATGTTTCTCCGTTCTCCTTTGGATGCATGACATTTACATGTATTTAAAGAGATTCATTCATAAAAACCGAATAAAAACTATAAAAGGTAGCAATTTTCTTCTTTTCTTCAAATTTTGTTCAAAATGACTAAATTAACCTCGAAATTTTAAATACACATTTTGTAAGAAATTAAAATATCACAACTTCTTTCTTTTTTGTCAAATCGGTGGGAAGAAAAAACTGGAAAATAAAAGACTTTAAAATGTGTAAGACGTTTAAGTATTACTTTACTAAAAAGAACCCATAGAAGCAACATAAGCCTTTGAGAAGCGGAAAGGATCAAAGCCATAAGCTGTTGATGGTGACGAGAGCATCAAAGCGAACTGCGGGCCAATCTTGTTACAGCCAATCATCAAATATTAACCAGTTCTCAGATTTTGCTTCCAGCTTTCTCAGAACTTCTCCCAACTCAACAAATTCTATCATTTTTCCTACTTCCTCCCAGAGTAACTACTGACGATGAAAAAAAATAATCCTAACAGTCAGTTGATCCTGTTAGCACTATAAAGAATTCACAGAAAAAATATCTGTCAGAGCGGAAATCGCACAAAAAATGATCTTGGGGAAACTGTGTCAATCTGCTTGCAACATGACTTTCCATTTAATTAACTACTTTTTGGGTAACGGAGCATTCTGCTTAGTAATTGAAACAGGGATCGGAAATAGTAGTTTTACTGTTACCGGATCACAACAAATATTCTTGGAGATACAAAAAACTTTTTGAAAATAGAAAAATCTACTTTCACAGCTCTACTTTACCTCTGAAATAATGTAATAAGTGAAAGATGACGCTGCATATTCTAAAAACACTTCAAACTGTATAATTGCGTAATTTTGTGTTTTCTAGATTACATTTTGTGGTCCAATAGAACCAACATTTGCACTCAAAACAACTCAAAGAACTCGACAAACTGGATCGGCATTTAAATTGCATGATGAATCATCATGAAACTTCATGAGCCACAATTTTATGGCCATGAAATTTTCGAATTAAATATTTTGGTCGGTTTAGTGAATTTTCAAAGCAAAATCTGAATACTTTAAGTATATTTTTATTTACATAGCGTAGACGATGAACTGAGTGAACTAAATGAACTGAATGAACCAGAACTCGCAGCGTTAAAAAAACTGTATGTGCTGAAGAGTTAACGACTTTTTTATCCGATTTTCCGAGAATCTCGAACTTTATTGCGATTTTATGACATTTTAATGAAATTACTGGGTTTCTTCTCAGAATGTTAAGTCAAAGCTCTCAACTTTCCTTCGTTTTATCCTTCCACAATTTTCCTTGTTTTATTATCTGTGTGAAATTAATTGAACCTTCACGAGCATGAATTCATTTCAATTCAAATCATTGCTTTGAATTGATCAAAAATAACTTTCATGTGAATTTGCTAGTTTTGCAATATTATTGCCATTTTTTTTGGTTTCTGTTGAAAAAGTAATTAAATAAAACTCTGGGTTTTCCGTGTTTTTTGTGATTTTTTGTTGTGAAATTTGAAACACTTTTTTTATGTGCCGATTGTCAAGCGTGATTTGGATTTTTATTTGTGCATTTTTTTGTACTAGCAAGCTGGAAAAAGTTTATTGAAAAAGTTTGGCTTAGATACTGTAAATTGAATATAAAAATTGTTACAATGGGTTTGAAAAAGATTTTGAAAAGATTCTGACCATAGAATTTTTTTTTAATAATAAATCTTGTGATGATTTGAATAATTTCTATGCTAAAAATTCATAAAAATATTTTGTGTAAAGCTGCTAAAATATGATGTAAATAATATTTCGAGTTTATAATAAATTATTTGCTGCATTGATATATTTTTTAAAGGTAGAAACCACCACAATTAACTCAATTATCAATACAAAATATGCCCATAATTCATATAATCTCCACATTAAGCACCAGTCATGACCAAAAGCAATCAACATTCCAAAAATTCCAAACCCTTTTACATTCCATTCCACTTTTGCGCGCGAAATTTTCCTGAATTTACCCGAATTTCCGAATATCCAGCAAATTTTCCGGTTGACTGACAATGGCAAATAGAAAACATTTGAAATTAAATATTATAGAATTCGATTTTGGTAAATCAATAATGCCTTTTGAAGCACCATTTTTGTTCGGCACAATAATTTGAATGATGGAGCGGCGGGGGTTGTTGGAAATTTTTCCACAGATTATCCTCGTGAAAAATAAGCGCCACTGTTGATTCAACAAAGTACTTTTATCTCCATTTCGCAAATAAATTTCCCTGTTTACTCGTAAATTAAATTTTGGAAATTTGAAGAATCGACAGAATTGTAAGCTTAATTTGGCAAACATAAATCAACAATTTGAGGAATTGAGAAAGGTTGGTAATGCTGGGAGTGTTTGCATAATTTGGTTTTATTTTCAAACTATTATCAAAACAAATTATAATTGTGTACGTAATTGGAATAACAAATTTATCTTTCAATTCCATAAAGTTTCCACCAATTAAGCAACTCTTCTCATTACTTTTATAAAATCAAATGCGAATATCTCCAATACACCAAATAATTGATATATTTCTTTCCTCCAGAAAATTTAAATATCTCTAGCAAATTTAAGCATGAGAGCAGCTAGATAACTCTCAAGTTGATGCTTGATGGTGGCTGACTGTTTGCGAGGCTGAGCGTATGCTAACGATTGAGTTTAATTTGCGCGCGTAATTTCAGCAGAAATATGATAAATTGTGATTGATTGTGAGCCATTAGATATGTAAAATAATACACAGCAAGTTATTTTCGGATAATAAATGCCTGGCGAATCGATAATGTGGAATACATTTGATGTTGAGCAGATTACTAGAGAGATCGGCTGATGGGAAATGATGGGAAACTTTGTTTGAAGATTTACTGTTGAAATATTAAAATGCGAGATTTAAAGTATGAAAATATTATTATAGAGTTTTATTATATATCCCTCAAGAATCATAAATTATAAACCATTTATTAATTCTTTGTTTCCTTCTATTTTCAGGTATGTATTGACGTATTGTACAACTGATAAGATTTTATGTCTTTAATATGAAAATTTTCTCTAAACCAACAAAAGCTTCGTAAGTAAAAAACATCAAACCGTTACCAACAGAAAAAACCTACAGATATAGTCCTCTTTTTGTGCAAATATCTTACATCTATCCCCAATAAGATATTCTTGCATCGAGATGAGTGATTGATCTTTCATAACAGCCACATAATCGTTTTTAATGAAAATATCGCAACATTTTAGGCTTCAGAACTGATCAGCCTCTCAGTTTCCATTAATTGCTTTTCGAAGAAAAACCGTTATCCATTTGTTTTCTTCATAAATTTAATGAAAAATAATACTCACTTGATATGAGTGGCAACTCGTTTAGATTAATTCAAAGCCGTTCACGAAATGTGAAAAACAATTATGCAGCGTGTGTTGTTTGTTTTCGGGTCGAGTAGGACACTGTTAGAATGTTAGTAAACTATGTTAGTTTTACACACACAATGTATAACACACAAAAATTTGTTTTAATACAAAACTGCGTTTTAATATTTCTAACATCCATACCAAGGATCTTCCAAATTACTTTATGAGGAGTTTAAAATTTTTATCAGTTTAAAATCTGTTAATTCGTCCAACAGTGTCTTAAAATATTTAATCTATAGAATAGTCACACAAAAAGCTGCAAACACGCAAATTGCCAAAGGAAAAGTTTTCCACTCGTTGCCGTTTTATGTGCTTGATAATTAGCGAAATAGAATTATGAAAATTTGCAGAAGGAGCCATCCTCTGCCTGCATTTTTTCGAGTTTTTTTGAGTTTCAAGTTTTTGCTCCTCTTCTCAGTGATTCCAATGCTTCCAGTTATTCAGTTTTTCAATTGGTAACTTTTTATATCACAATGATCCTTTTGTTCTGCAAGTTTTCCAAGTTTAGAAACTGAAAACAACAAAAAATCTGGAAAACAGAGAAATATAATTATTATTTTAATTGCGATATTTTTGTTATAATTAAGGATTTCTGCTGCAGCTTTTATTATATATTTTTTTTTCGTGAAGCAAAATTGAATTTAGCTGCAAGTGCTTTCAACTCAAGTGCCTCTTGCTTTGGAAATGAGAATGTTGGAATAGATTTTATTAAAGCACGTTTTAAAAGATAAAATATGTGAGAAATTTCCGCTTATTTTTCAACGCAAGATTTGCTCAGGTTTGGATAAATACTTCTGAAAAAATCATCTAAAGACCACTTCTACAGATTGCTCAATTTAGTAAAGTTATTAAATCCCCTTGAAAGCCTTCATTTGCGTAATTAGTCAAAAACTTCATTTAAGTTCTTACTTTTTTGCCAATAAATAAGTTTTCTTTAAGAACACTTAAAGCTTTCAAATCTCTTTATATAAAAATCAACTCCAAATGCTGAAGATTGCCTGTATGCAAAATGCAGAATCCAACTTGAACGCTCTAAAATCTTCTTAAATTGAAATGACTTAAAAACTGCTATAAAGATAAACTTTGACGCTTTAGAGGAGGCAAGCATTTTATATGTGAACTAATATTAAAAGCATGAAAGAAACATTAAAAGCAATTTTAACATGCACAAATTAAACTGAAAAATCATAAAGAAGAATGTGAAGTTTTAAAAACTGAAATAACTAAAAAATCTGAAAATGCAGGAAAAAAGTAAGATCCAGAAATTAAAGCCCAAAAATAAAACATTCCCCAGCTAATTATCTTACATCATCGTTTTACTTGTTTCAAAAATAAGAATTATTTAAATTAAATTGTGCTGTTATGTTCTTGCTCTCTTGAATATGCAAGATTCATGAAACTCATGAGTTATGTAGCAAATATGCTTTTTGGAGTTTTCTAGATAATTTGTTGGATTTTCGAGAGAAATTTGTGAAAATTTCTCGATGGAATCTTGAATGTTGAAGATTTTTTCTGGCTTTTCGGGCCAAAAAGTATGAAAATGAGGAATTTCTTGAAAGGTCGGGTTTGCATCAACAAGTTACTGTACCAGAATGGAATGTTTCCCAGCAATTTTGTTGATTAGATGGAATATCATATTTATGATTTAAAGCAGTGTTTTTGGAATTACTTTAAGTTGAACATCTGTCTTTTTGTGTTTTTCCATTTGATGAAAACTTTTCAAAAAACTTTTTTGATTTATTTGGAATTTGTTTCATTAAACCTAAAATAAATACTCAACAAATATGAACATTACAGACCAAAGCACAATATTTGTTCTAGACACCTTTCTTAACAATACTGAAAACATAATAAAATTAATTTAACAACAACCATTTCACAATAAACTTCAAAAAACCATTGAAACCCATCATGCCAAAGAAAATGTGCGTAATTTTCGTGTAAAATTCATTTGATCCTTTTGCAACCTTAAATATAACAAAAAAAAACCATCAAAAGCCCTTTCAAGCTCTTGTTTCATGTTATATTCCATGTTTATTTTGATTCGCGCACCGAAGTTTCTTTTGTCTTTCGCGCCAGATTTTTATTGCCGGCATTTATTCTTGTGCTAAATTGCCTTGTTTATTGCTGCACAGCCGAATAAATACCATAAATTTCCATTATTCGAGCTGGCAGTGTGAGAGCTTGGAAGCTTGGAGGCTTGATAACTGCAGGCCTGAGTTGTTGGCACAAACTCCGCACTGCTTTTACGAGTCCACGGAGAGGGGCGAGGTTTTATTTAGGATGGTAATCTCATAATCTGATCCAGGAATTTATGCTAGAGCAGATAAATCTCAATAAATGGCGGGAATCGGAGCAAAATGCATGCAAGATGTGTAAATCTTTTTGAAGTCTTTGTTTGGGTTTTTGCTCTTGGATGGATGCTTTGGTGTTCTTTAAGAAGCGTAGATTATGGTTTTTAAATTATGGCATTTTGAGCGATAAGAATCCAGATATATATTATTTTAGGAATCTCAAGGAAATGTATACAAAAATCTCAAATTTTATTTGCCACATGCTCACAAGATATTAAAGAAGAAGATGCTTGTAAGAATTTAAAGGATATCTTTTAAATTCAGCTGGAAGATACGCTACTTCAATCTAAAATACAGCAGTAAAAAATATAATAACATGTTACCTTCATTTAGTATAAAAATATTGCGATGTGCATTATGTTTAAAAAATTGCAGAAAACGTCGTAAGAATGTCAAAAAACAGAGTATGCAAAAACACGCTAAATAAATATCAAAAGAAAATAAATAATTTCATAAACAAATCAGTCAAATCGCAACAAACAACATGAAACAACTTTAATTAAAATAACAAAATAAACAATTTGAGATATCAAAGATCTTTCAGTTTTCATATCTTATTAATAAAGCTCCACAGCTCCAGTTTGTCTGCGACTGAACTTCCACACTCAAAATCCAATTAACTCCTCCCGTAAGGTTTCAACATAATTAATATATTAACAGGATTTATAAATGTTTAATTAGTTACAAGGAGTTACTTACTCAACTCACAAAACCTCGCAAGTTGTATTGGAAGATGTATAAGCATCTGCGTTTGAGGAAAGTGGCGAAATTCCCGGGAAGAATTAAAGTTGGAATTCATTGCATGCAACAATTACACTGTAAGTAATTTTTTACTTGTTCCGGTAAAGATTTGAGAGAATTTTATCATTGAGTTTATCAAAAACTTTCAACTAAACCCTCTTTTAAAAACTGAACTCAAAATAAATATGTTTTCCATCAAATCTTCCATCACTGCCACATCATCGCAAAAAAACATAATTATGAATTTTTAATTGCACAACACTGCTGCTCGTGTTTCCATCTTGCCGGCGTTCTTCTTTGCCATCGCTTCGCAACTTGTGATAAGCATCTCGAGCATATTTCTCCGTAATAATTTGAACTAATTATATTCACTTTTCATTTTTTTTTTGCCTGGAAAAATGCTGTAGATTTTCTGCACTTGAAGATGCGAGATGAGATAAGGATATGGCATGGAAAAATCCCAGTGCAAAATTATTAAGAAATATGAATATTTTCGTTCAGAAGTTTCCTTGATTGCTGTTCAAGGCTTTTGTCAGTTTGAAGTTGCTCCTAATTTAATTTTGCTAGCTGAATTCTTTGATTGCTTCGAATATGAATTGCGAAATGATTTTTCTTTAAAATACAATTTTATAAAATCCTTCACAGTTCACTCAAAAAATTATACGGAAAATTTGTAAAAATGTTTAAAATTGTAAATTCTCAGAAATTGCTGGAAAATTATGGAAAATACTTGGAAATATCTGAAAATGTTTGTCAGATATTCGCAAGTGCTTGCTCAAAAATATCATTGGAGGGAACAACTGAACAGCTTTGAAAATGGATAGTCAAATGTTTGCCAATGAAATTGGAAAAAAATTGGAATATTTCAGTATGATGAGAAGCAGAACCAAAATTGGTATTGAATAATTTTCTTTTGATGATGAAGTCATGAAGATTTCGGCAGAAATTCTATGGAAACGGAAAATCACTAATTATTGATGAGAGTTATTAATTTATATGTCTTGCTGAATCTTCAATTTGCTATCATCATACTTTATTGAAATATGTTAACTGTTTTGAAAGTGAAACTGTTTGTAAATTGATTTTAGCTAAATTTAAAAAAAAAAAAAGAAAAAAAAAAAGTGTTTTAAATTTAGCTAAAATCAATTTATCATCATACTATCTAAGAACGTTTCAAACCTCTCGTGAGGAATATTTTTAGAAAGCACAAGAGCTTTTATTTGATCTGAAACATTATAAATTAGTGGTCATTTTCAAGATGGCAATTGTTTGAAATCGTCAGTAAAGCTTTACTGCCAAATTTCATGCAGAATTTATTTTACAGCTTAAGACATTTTCTAATTTTCCTCTCCTTCAATGAATATCTTTAATTACAGACATTCGGAGCGAAACTCTATTATCTTTACAATCCTAACATGCCAGATCTTCTAAAAAATGCCAAAAATCAAGATAATCCAGCACTGACTCTGTGTCTTGCTCACCAATTTAAAATAATTCCACCATAAAGAATTCACTTCTTAATTTCTATTTCAAAAGGAAAAATTTAATTAAAAAATCTTCCAGCTCGAGTCCTTAAGAAACACAGAGGCAACGAGAAAAAAGCCATCTCTCCATTTTCTCATGCATTTAATACATATTTTAAGGATTCCTTCAGATCTCTGTTGACACACAAGCATAATAGAAAAATTTCTTATTTGCTTCCCGAGCACCATAAATTACCATAAATTCCAGCGAGTGTCAATGGCTAAAAAACTGGAAAAACTTGGGAAAACTCGAAAAAAAAACTGGTAAAACTTGAGAATACAGCAAACACACAAAAGCCAAGGAAAATTGGAAAATGTGGGGGAATTAAAAAGAGGAAGCTGCCAGAAAGACAGCGTAGTTCTGAGAAGGCACCAACTGCAAAACCATGTAAGAACTGACGTTGAAAAGAACCGCATTTTAATCTTTTTTCGTTCGCTAGGAATGTTTGTGGCCAATTAATGAGACATTCTTGAGCTTTTCTGTCGCTGGAGTAAAAATAAGTGTCCACATCAAATGTGATATCCCACAAAAAAGAAGCTGGTATGGTATTTAAGAGGGGGCTGTTGGCTAGATGGTTTTAACAGCCATTGAAATCATAAATAATCAAGTTTGTTGTTTTATTGAATATTTTATTGATATTATTCAAAACTTTAGCACATAGTAATTATAAAAACTCGTCGAATAAAAAAAATTACCCATTAAGCTCTCTGTTTCAAGAAATGTAGTAATAATAAAATATTTCTGTATAGTTGTGTAGTTGAAAGGAGTTTATGGCAGCAAAAACCGAGTCGAAAGACTGTCGCAATAAAACACTGCGAGCTGCTTTACAATTTAAATAAAAATTTGTGCTGCTGGCTGACTGAGAATTTATGGGAGAAAGCTCTAAAGATACACACAAATGCCACAGTTTTATGTTCTATACATTTTTGTTTCAAATTACAGTGGCACAGTGAAGCAGCGAGGCACAATACAGCACAAAAAGCTCAGTAGAAAAGTGGCAGAGTGGACGTTGTGGCGCCGAAATTAAATTCCCTTACATTCACAACTCACAGCCAGATTAAATAAATTCAAATGGAGAATCCTGACAGTATTAAGTTTCGCCCAAAAAACGAATGGCAAGACAATTTTTTGCAAGTTTTTGCTGGCGAATTGGATATTTTGTGTATCTAGAGTGAATCATTTCGGATACTCAACATTTATTTTATTGAGTCAGTTTCTTGTTATACTGTTGAAGGAGAATTGAAGAAATCAATGCTCCAAAAATCGTCGAATCAAGATGAAAATGGAAAAATTGCTTGCAAGTTCGAGCGAGTAAACTGAACTGAAGTATTAAAGTAAATGTTATAGAGGATTATATTTGCTGGAATTTTTTTGTTGAAATTATTGTATTTTTGGCTTCAGCAGAAGCTTTTCTTGCTATCTGAAGACGAAATCAGATGGAATGGCATGTTTTTCAATTACTTTGATTGTAACTGTCTTAGATTGTTTGAGAGGAATATCAATGTAGCTGGCTGTGATTCAAAAACACAAAAGTTCGAACAAGATGCAATTTAATGGGTTGTGATGAAATTAAAGTGTTATCTTTAAGAAAAGTCCACAACTTATATATTCTTGAAATTTTTCTTCATTCTCTTATTTAAATGTGATACTAAAAATACTCTGCAATACCGACCATTCATAAAACTAGTACATAACAGATCAATTATTAACAAGGCTAACGAACTCTGAAAAAATGTAACAAACCTCACTCGCAAGCAGTTTTTTCATTCCGGGTTAATTACAAGAATTACCGAGATTCCAAATAATCTGCTTTGCAATTTTTGCACAAATTAAAGTTGTTTAGATAACCGAACCAAACCAAAAAAACCGTCCCTAAATAATGGCCCAAAATAATAGGATTATGTTGTTAATGTAATTATGTCTGAGAGGATTTCTCGAGCAATGTAGCAATCTAACAATGTAGAAAATGTGTAGCAATCTCAACTAAAAGACCGAAAAAACTGGTTTCACGCCACAAGCACCGAAAACACATGATTTCAATTAAAAGGCCGCCATATTTTGGGTGCAGAGACTTTTTGCTGTGGACAATGAGTCAACGAATTGATATAAATTGTATGAAATTATATGAAATTTCATGAAATTAAATCGTTTTTTGTGCTGTTACGTTGTTTATGCTCGCAATAATAATTCATTGTAGCTAGATATTTGGCAGGTTTAGCTGGTGGATACAGTTTGATTATTAATTTTATTACAAAAACAGTTAATAATAATGAATAGTTGACACTTTATCACAAACACAATGATCTTTGACAATAATTATTGTATACTCACAGCTTTTTCCGAAGAATTCAATCTAATGATCGATAAATGATGTGATCAAAAACTTGGTAATTGACATTGAACTTTCTGACCATTGAGACCTCTCCGAAATCATTAAATATTCTGTATTTTAATATTTTATATTCCAGAACCGAAAAAATTCTGCTAAATGGATAAATTTTCATTTGTGTCTATTACTGTATAGAACTTTTAATTCCAGCAATATTTCGGCCAGAAACAAATTTAATTGCTCTCCCATGCAATCCGGAATAATTTATTTCGGACATTTTAACAATAATTCTTATGTTACAAACCCTAAAAACTATTGCTCCAGCACGCCCTCAGTCTGCAACCACAATCGTTATTGCTTGCGTTAAGCACTCTTAGTGCGGGTAACACTTTTCCCATAAATATTCTCATTATGTTATCACACACAAAAATTGTTCATGAAAAATATGAAATGCAATTATAAAATATTTTAATTGCCATAATTTTAATTAAATGTGTTATTTACGGTCGTAAACATGGAAAAATGGAAAAGAGAGATTTATCTCGACGAAATATAATTTTAGCTATTATCGCAAAATGTGACAGCAAAATTGGCTTGGTATACAAAAATGATCGATCTGAGACATGCGATACTTTTTCTGTTGGTGAGAAAATATGATGAGACTTTTTTCGGCCAAAGAAGATTTTTTGAGATTTTTGGTTTAAGATGATACTTTTACTAAAGATAGCTTTTCTTTTTACAATCTATAAAAATGTGATATCCTTTTAAAAATTTAACATTCTCTCAAAATGTCATTCACAGTCAAAAATACTCTGGATTTTTTTTTTTTTCTTTCTAATGCTCTTTATTGACGAATTTCCATATTGCAATAATATGAATTAACTGAAAATGACACATTCTCCTTGAGTCATCTTCAAACACTCAGTAGTCTCCACAAATTTTATTTGCTTCCTCTTCTGGTAGTAGAAGCTCAGATTACTGTTCCATCTTGATTCAATCCTGGTGGTGTTCACATTTCGGTCCCTTTACACAGGCTTGAGGAGATGACAGCGGCACCGACTTATTGGCTCAAAAACTTGCATATGCATTTTCTGCAAACTCGATCAGTTTTCAGGTTAAGCTTTAATGATAGACGTTTAAAGGAGCACCCGCACTAAAAGTGTTGGCGTCTATCTTCACCCATATAACTTGATAACCAAAATTATTCAGCAGGAAAAGAAAATTTTGACGTTAAATTTAGATTTTTGGAAAATTTTGTTTGAAAATTCTTTGAATATCCTCAAACTTGATGAAACTGTGTGAACTCCATCTTACACACGTTCTAGGTCCTAGGCCAACGACAATGAAGCTAGCATAGATTATGATTTGCAGCTCAAAGCTATTTTAATTGGAATTTTTTAGTGGAGTAGAAAATTTCTCAACTGACAGAAGTCATGGCTAACTTGCTTACTCTGGATGACTTTAATCATGAACTTCTATCTCTCTCCCACTCTCAAATCAATTTATTTTCCAAATTTGTTGCCAAACTGCCTTGCTGCACAAAATAAGACACTTATAAAGACTCCATATGCCATAAATTTGGCTTGGGCCGTCGCCTTTGTGTAATCAGTTTATGGGCAACATATTGGCACAGCGCCCCACCGCTATAACTCAAAGCTGGGCATAATATGTTGCGTTACATAAATATTTCCATGATGACATTTATGATATTTTGCTGCATTGTTCATATTCGCAAAGCTCATTCAAGCTTTGCAATGCGGCAAGGCAATTGTGCATACTTGAGGCACTTGTGAGCTGTTCGCTCTGTCTATGAAACGCATTAAAGCATTAAATGTGGGAAATGATGAGGAAGAGGCACTCGAAGCCATTTTGCGATGCATTTTGATGCAGCTTCACATGCTTGATTTGAATTATTACGATCTGGCGCCGTTGACATGCTTTTTGCATGCATGATTGAATAACGATTGTGAGTTATCAGTTGCATGATTTAATAATGATGCACCTTTTCAAGCACTTTATTATAAGTTGAATATGAAACTTTGCATACTTAACAACACAATCTGGTATGGAATTTAATAAAGTTGTAGATGAGCTGTTAAGATTTAATTTAATTGGACTAGGATTATGAATAGGTGCTGGAAATTTGATGAGGAGAATGTTGTAACTTTTGGATGAGGGTTGTGTTGAATAAATGTATCATATAGCAACAATTCTGGGTAAAGTCAGTTACATAGTGTAGTCTAGTAAACTAATAATATTTGCGAAATAAAAATTTTAAAAAATATTATGTTATCTTTTGATCTAGGATTCAACCGAATAGTTTTTATTAGATTCACTCTTAAAATGTGTAAACAAAAAACTATGAACCAATAATAATTTTCAGTCAAAATTCTACAAAACCAAATTCTATGTTCCAACCCTGCTTCAAAGCACATTAAATTCGCAAACATTTCAGTGCATAAATCATATGCGAATAAATATTGCCAGCTTGTAAATATTCTCATAAATACAATAAATACAGCAATTGTCGTACTGTTTCACAATAAGAGCCCATAAATTCCCTCCTTACCACTTGTTTTTCACTTGTACTTTGGCTGGCTGGGATTGTCATTAAATTGAAAACTTGTGTACTTGTTAAGCTAAATTGCTGGTGCCTTCCGCAAATGAGTTATGGCGGTAGAGTAAGTGTTTTATTAAATAGCAATACATTTCTAGAATGGATTTATCAAAAAATAATAATATTTTCTCAAAAGCTCACCAACTATTAAACAAATTAACAAAGAACTGTGAAAATAATTTTAAAATTTCCGATAATTAAATTAAATGTAATTCTGCTAAATGCGCCTGAAAGTTTAAACATTCAATTCGGAAAAAAATAATAATCTTACAAAATTTAATTTGAATGCCACAGAATATTTTCAATAAAGTTCTTGATTGCTTTTTGCAAGTTTTTCTCGGAAAAGAAAGTTTGCGTTTGAATTAATTATTTGCGGGAAAATACTCGAGATGCCGTTTGCTCGGCAATTTAAAATTCAAGATGTTAAGAAATTCAATTTCGGGTTTTCTTGGGATTGAGGAAGTTTTTCCCTTTGTTTTTGGCTAAATCTGAGAATTGCAGCTTTCGAAAATTTATTTGATTATGAGCTTATATTGAAGTTCTAGAAAATATTCACAAGAAATAATTTACTCAAAAATAATTCTCAGTTATGATAAATCGGAACAGCAGAACAAAAGCTCATAATATATATTTTCTAAGTTAAACCTGGCGGGATCTGTTTCAATAACTAAACATTTCATTAAATGATAAGAATCGTCCAAAAACTATACCAAAACCACTTCCCACAAATTCCACGAACATTTTCAAAACATTCAAAAACAAATTAAAATTCCAGCGTGCATCTTGAGCCCTTGACAAAAGCAAGAATTCCGCTGTGTAGTGACATTTTCTGGAGATAGCATGAATTTATGCAATTGTCTTGACAATTTTGCAACATTTTACAGAAGATTTGCATAAACTTGATAGTATTGCATAGTAAGCACTACAAGAACTGTAAAGAAACTGCGTTTCTAGCTGTAGCAAGATCTTTGAAGTAAATTCTTTCAAGACAGAACCGGTTCTGCCACTATTTGTGCAATGCAAAGAATGTGGAAGAAGTCGCAGTGTTCTCTACAAATTTAAATATTAGTTTTTTACAAATAATTTAAATTTTTCAATAAAATAATTTAGCTGCTTGTGTGTTGGTGTTAGAAGTATTTTCAATAGTAATTACAGTGATTTAAAGTCGTAATGGCATATTCGCTCAAATTCACGCTGATTGAAAGAGGCAGCTGATTGGGTGGACAAATATTTGTTTTTGAATTTGAATTGCTGCTTGTTCTACAAATATATTTGTATTTATTAGATAATAAAACAAGGTCTTCTAAATTGCAAAAGTTTGAAGTAA
Organism: Parochlus steinenii; assembly: GCA_038502155.1. Lineage (NCBI taxonomy): Eukaryota > Metazoa > Arthropoda > Insecta > Diptera > Chironomidae > Parochlus > Parochlus steinenii. The sequence continues at coordinate 4,307,145 of JAXCIN010000052.1, read as the reverse complement.
CAGAGCTTACCTATACCCAACTTTTGAATTAATTTTTGATGAAAGATTCTATAGAATAATTTCCCTCAACTAACTCATTTTTAAACATGACTATATACAAAACCGTTGGCTGTTTGTCTGTTTGCGTATGATTGAAAATTTTCTTCAATTTTATAAATCGCGGAACGAGGCATGAAAGAACCCGAGGAGCTCCTCAATGAATACAGCCGAGTCAAATTATTGTATTAGCAATATCAAATTACTGTTTCTGTATTAAATTCCATTCAATCACGGAGCGAACACAGACTAGCTTGCAATAGAGTTGCAAAGCTCGGAAATTTATTCACAAAATTTTATTTATGAGACGAGCTGCATTGTATTTGAATTATGCAATAGAAAAGCAGAAAGGCAAGATTTGAATAAAATAATATTAAAACTAATTAAAATTTACAAAATAAATGTATTTAATAATTGTGGAATCACGCATCGTACCATCACGCTCCATAGATTACACTTGGATTATAGAAAAGATTTGCTCAAGATTTATGCAGCCAGCCACACTAAGACTTGTTTGCACCAACACTTGAATACATACAATCAACTTAATCAGACATTTTTGCGAAATGATGAATTGTCTTAGACTTTAAATTGCGTGTAGAAATCAATTATGATCGCATATTATTACTATTTATTGTTTGGGTATGAAGGAAAATTTTGCAGGTTTCAGCAGTTTTTCTTGAGATTTTGAAAGTTTTCTGTAGATTTTTGCAGATTTGTTAGCTCAGGTAGAATAAAATAATGAGATATGTTGAATTTTTATGCAGATTGCAAAGCAATAAGGAAATAATAGAATTATGCATGTGAATACTGAAATACTTTTGAATACAATTACATTTTAAATTCTATATGATTTTGTTTTGTACTTACAATTATGTATGGGCTAAAAGTTGAGACCTTAAAGTTAAGACCTTTATAAATGATATATTTGAATCAAAGATTAACTTATAAATTACAGGTTAAATATTTTTAAAGCTTGCAAGTGATGCATGGATAATTTATAAACATCATTCAAAGAGTACTCATGTGGTTCATAGCATTTATTTCTCAATATACTCATGGGAACATTAAATAAAAATAAAATATGTCTAAACACAACAAAAATCATTTTTTAACATTTCGTTAAAAATTATAATCTTTATTTAAAATACTTTTATTCATAGCTACACAATAAAATAAGTAATTCCATACAAGAAAACATTTAAATACCTAAGAGGAACATATAATCAAAACATTCATGACGAACAATCACAAATGACATGATTAATATTTGCAAACATCTCCAGAAAATGCCAAGCAATCTCACAAATATCACAAAGCTCGCATCTAAAACTCAAAAGTGTGCAAAATCGGAAAATTAGACAAGAATCACAAAATGTCTGAAGCTCGTAAATAAATAAATAATAAAAATGAATAAAAAAGCCCATAAAGAATGAAAAGAATGCAGAATCTCATAAAACATATCTTCTAAACTGCTCAAATTGTTAAAACTGCTAAACTGCTGAAAAAATACAATAAACACTCTATTTCCTAAATAATAAAATATGTATATATTTCCACAGTTTCTACCATAAGAGCACAAATACTCGGCAAAACACACCAACAAATAAATATCAGCTATTAAGAAAACACAAAATATCTCAGAAATGCAGAATATGAACATTTCATTGAGTTCTAGTGAGTTTTGCTGTGAGTTTATGGAGTTTTTAGAATTTATATTTGAGTATATGGAGTCTCCTGGTGCCTCCTCTCTTCCAACCACAACAACAATGCATTCAATAATGCCAAAATACCGAACATTCCACGCGAAAGCAAAAGAAAATGCCATTTTCGAAAATCTCCCGCATTCGAGTTGTGTGAGAGCCAAAAGCTGAGTTGCGATGCGCTCGGAGAAAAAGCTTTCGCGAAAAAGCATCGTTTGACGTAAAGCTTGCCAGCAGTGTTAGTTATTATCGTGGCACCGGTAGAAACAGCCAATCGCTTGTAACAGTGGGAAAACAACTGTTTGTATGCAAAAGTTGGCAAAACGAGTATTGCACAATATTTAACGAGCCGCGTAATATTTTTTTGCCATTCGCAGTCATTTCGCGCAATAAAATCATTTAAAGTTCATTCAATTCGGTGAATTTGCACAAAGTCATTGTGTTAAGAAGGAAAACTGTTGTGTGAGGACATTTGGACAAAATTTATTCGAACTGTCAACAATTTTATAAACTTTTTTTGGGAGAAAACCGTGGAAAAATATCACATTTCATAGAAAAACCTGCGGCGCGCAATCCGGTGATTGTTTTATCGGTGATTCTTGTGGATTTTTGTAATTTTTAGTGGAATTTATAAATTCGTGTATTTGTGTTAATTTGTAAAATTGTGAGTTACGAATTGTGTATTCATGGAAATTTATGTATTCATAGCAAACAATTAATTGCCAGCTAAAAATTAATTAATTTCATTGTGAGTGCAATTAAGCTGAAATTGTTTTTTCGGCTCGTTGTTTCATTTGTTTTATTTGTGGGTATTTTGGCTGCAGAGAAAAAGATTATAATTTAATTAAACCAACATTATTAACACAACAAAAAGCGCAAAAAACCGACAATAGCCAACAAAAAATACAGCGCAAACAGTCAAATAATCGCAAAAAAAAGAATATTGTTTCATGTACGGCCAAAATATATTATAACATTTAGGCATTTTGTTTGTGGAAAATTTGTTATAATTGAAAATGAAATGAGCTGGAAATGTTTCGGCAGAATATTTTTGGGATTAATGAGTGGCTGTTACAATCATAATATTTTGCCATTTTTCTTGAGGCAGGCAACCGTTGTGTGTGCGCTTAATGTGTGTATTGCTTTGCTTTTGTATACACGGCTGATGTATTGCTGTGTTGTGGTTTTTAGAGAACCGGCAAATTGATGAAGAGATGTGAAGTCAATAGCATCTTGATTAATAAAATGATTGGTATAAGTACTAGATGGACGTTGCCCATGAAAATTAACTTGAATTCATATAATTCATTTTGTTCAAACAAACAAAGTAATTACTGAATTCTACATATATCTAGATTCGTTAATAATTAATAATTTGACTCATAATTGAAGTATTTACTGAAATCACCTAACAAGCAAGCAAAGCTCTGTTATTACAAAACAGTAATTAACCAACTAGCTATCTACAAACGCTAAAAACATACACTTAAACCTTTTTTAATTGGGTTTAAAAAAGTTGTCGTCAATGATAAGCCGTTTTAAAGCAAGACGTACCAAAGTAGACGGATAGACCCCACGAAAGCTATTACATGATATTCACTAAAACACAATGATATACTATTTTAATTGGATAAAGCAGAATTGCCATTCTAATATGTGACGTCACAGCTTCCCACTCAACTTCCCTAAATTTCCGACGTTTAAACTAAAAAAAATTGCAAAATACCAAAATACCAAAAGCTTTCCAAAAGCTCCTTTCAGTTGGCGGCAAAATTTTCCGTCGAAAAACCCACATAAAGTTTGTGCTCTCTCTGTTTTTGTCTGTTTTGTGGCAAGGAATGGCAGAATGCCGATAAAAACGACTTTTATGCTTCTGCCTTTGCAACATGAAATTAATTTATAATAATTTCCTGTTATTTCATGTTCGGCTCGTTAATGGAAACATTATTATGTATGGCCCGCAAAAAAAGTATAGAATGGCTGCAAAAAATAGCAAAACAGAGTAGAACGAAAAAAAAACGTACCCAGAAAGTATTTCAGCAAAAAAGGCAAACTTTAAGGTTTAATGGCAAATTTGCTGACGTTTTCCCGTATTCCTTTTGCTATAGAGAGTTATTTATTGAGTCACCAGATAGCAACAGCAACTTTTAATTCTCGTGATTTGGTGAAGCAAATGGCTGCTGGGGAGCTTAGTGCCAAAGACTGTTCCTAGAAATTCAGTTAAAGGTTACATTTTGTTTGAACTTTTTGGTATTCAGTAGGAAAGGGTATCAACGTAGTAATAACTTTGATTTCCTGGAAAAAAAAAGTTAGCAGAAATTGTTTCTGGATTAGTAATATGGCTGACCACGAATTTCTCGTTGGAACTTTCATTATATAAATTTCAAAGTTAGTCAATTATAGTATTACTTTAAATATACTGCTCTTATGATATTAGATTTGATGTCAAAACTTCAAAAATCATAAAATAGAACTTCTTTATCGATTATAATTTGCTCGAAAGAAAATCGTCTAAATAAACAAAATTAAATCGATATATCACAGAACGGGCCATATATCTCTTCCTAACAAACAAGTGATCATTGCAGCACTCCCCAAAGCTCCCTAAGCTCATCATTGTCGCTGCACCATATATGTTTCATGCTTTATTATCCTTTTGCTGCCTGACAAAAGCCGATTTTTCATCTTTTGCGACTTCAATAATTCAAAATATCAAAAATATAAAAAATATCAAAAATATCACAATATGTATCAATGAACATTGAACAAAAAGCAACAATAATATCAAAATCATGAAAAAACAACATTAGAAACAGCAACAACATGGGCGCATGAAGGCACAGCGACTCTAAAATTAAATAAATCTGTTCAATATCACGTTTGCTCGTCTTGTGTCGAGGCTGGCAAATTGTGCAAAATTGAGCAAAATTTGTGAAGAAAGTCTAAAAAACTCTAAATTCGGAACATTTTTGCTGGAAATCGAGGAAAAGTTGGGTGGAAGCAATAGAAAATCATAAATTTTATTTATGGCGAGCAATAATGAAATATTGTGGAAATTGTGGAAACTGTAGAATTGTGCTGGAGCTTTCTATAAGTTGGGGAGGTCTCTGAGGGGTAATGTTTTTCAAGTTCTTACTCATTGTTTGTACTGAAATATTGATTATCCGATTTGTTAATATTCCATTAAAAGTGAATCCTTCTGTATAAATGAAAAAATTCCCTAATGAATTTGATTCTTTTTTGTTTGTTGGTTAGGTTTAATCAGAATGATTTTTTTAAACCGTGAAATCTCTGTAAATTGATCTATTTTTCATTAAAAACGCTATAAATTTCCACAATATTTGTAAAAGTCTCATAAATCATGACTTTTTGCAATAAAAGTCACCCACCAACCCCCCAACAGTCAGCTCGTTGGCTGCCATCACTGATTGCATTGTATCGATGGGAATATGAAGGAATCCAATTAAAGACGGGTTCGCACATGAACTGATGCCACAAATATAGCATTGTTTTGCCGCCCCGGCAAGCAACTTCATTACTGACATAATAACTACGGAATTAAAACAAACGGACGCTGGGGAAATTCCACAGTCTTTGTTTGCTTACCCAGCCAATCATAAGCTTCATACCGACATTTGGTGCATGCTTCACTGATAGACGAGATGGTTTTTTGAAGGCAACGGGAAAGACGTTGTTTCATCCCTGGTACGGGTTTTGAATGGGACAATGAGACGAAGCTACAATGTAGGAAGGGTTAGCTTTTGTCGATGGAATAATAGAAAGTGGAACTAGGGTCAATTGACTTGCTGGAAATCTTGTGTTCAGAATTTATTCATAACTTTTTAAATTTTCATGAAAATCTCCATGAATAAAAAAATTCTTCCACCATCTAGTCGCCCAAATCATCCATATCTAAAAATATTATTAAATATTCCAAAGCTCGCATCATTTTTGGTTGGAGATGAAAGAGGTCTTTTGAATTTTAATTCCTCTTGAATTTGCCAGTTTCTGAATTTACGAGTTTTTTCGTAAATTTCTTCATTGTGAAGCATCAGCGAGCAACGATTGTCGAGATTTTCGAGATTTTTGTAGTTTTTTGTAGTATTTTGCGGATTTCTTTATTTCTTCAATTTGATGAATCAAAAAAGTTGAGTCTCAAACACATTTGCAAACGTTTTATTATTTTTATATTTTTGTTGATTTTTTATCATTTAAATAAATTTTGCTCGAAAATTGCGGAGAAGATTGTTGACCTCCCACAATTCGGCAATACGATTGAAATTTCTTGAGTTATTCGAGTTTTTGAAAGAGCCAAAAGTCGTGGAGTTTTTGGTTTTGTTTATTTATCTAGTGGTTCGGGTATATTTGTGTTAAATTGTATAAATTGCGAATAAATTGGTTATATTTGGTGGTTAGTCATGTGAAATATTGCTATCTTCATTTTCTAAAACGTTTACAGAAGTTATGAGACACTCGGTGTTTGTGCAGAAGTTGAATGCTTAAGTTGTTTAAAGTGTTGATGGAAACAAGCATTTGATGATTTTTTAAATCAAACTGTTATGATTTCTTTTGGGTTTTTTTTTGGAAAGTTATTAGTTTCTGGTGAAAAATTCGAAATAGAAAATTACTTACTCATTTCAAAATTACCTTCATTAATTCCATTTTTTGAAAAATATTTGCTATACCACTCTTAAATCGTTTTAATGTTTCCATTCAACCAAAAATTTAATCCAGAAATTAATCAGTTCATTCAATATTTAAACAAATCTGCCTTATCTACCTTTCAACCATGTTTAAAACTAACTTCAAAAAGAATCAATAAATCTAGAAAACTGCCTAAGTAAAGTCATCAAACCCCTAAAAAGCCTATCTACACAAACATTCTGTACAAATATCCCAAAATACCATGCTCAAGTCATCATTCAAAGGTCACCAAAAATCACCCTGAAAAATCCTATAGTATCTCAATAATAAGTCCTTCAACATACTTCCCGAAACAAATGATTAAAGCCTGACAAAAGCTAGCCTGAGATTTATGGGCTACGATACTTGCTGAGCCGCTGATGGATTGGCGTTTATGTATTTCACAATGCCTTGCTATGGATTTATTTGCTATAAACGAGTTTCCGCGCGCAAATATTTTGCGCTAGGCCGAATATTTTCTCGTCATTTCGCTTTTGTGTCACAAATTGTTTTTCGATTTCAATCAAAACTGGATGAACATAAATATTTCTTTCACTTTTACCGGGTGATTTATGGAATCAAACTCTCGATGGCAGTTCTGCTGATGTCATTTATGAAAAATCTCGAAACATTAATGCGAGTGGTAGCTACTCAGTTGGAGGCTTTTGTCAAGGATATACATTTAAATACAATATACTGAATAAAATAAAAAACACTTCTCTTTCAAATTGTATCCTGTGAATACACTTGAATACACCGGAATAAAAAGAAATTTTTTGTGCGAAAAAGCTTATAGCAAAGTTCCTACCGCTAATAACAAAAAGCTGCAGAAATATTTTGAACGCTTTTCCATGTCGAGTTCTTGTTGACGGATTCTCATACAAAACACACACACGAAGCCGGCTGAAATTAATGCTTATTTGTGTTTGATTTTGCAAATCTGATTGAAGTTGAATGAAAAATGTCCAAAAAGCGAAATATCACATCAACTCGTAAAAACTAAAAAAAAAGCAAAATATATTTTATTTAGTGAAATAAAATTTTATGATATTTATTTTAGAAATTTTGAACGTTTTTGGATTGAAAAATTGAAAAACTGGCAAAACTATACAAACAATTTGTTTATGCTGAGATGATAAAATTGATGAACTGTGTTAGAAAAAATTTAAATCTACAGTTTTTGTGAGAAAGTGTGAAGTTTGGAAACTTTTAGTGCAAATATAAATATTTGCCAATTGATTGGATCGAAGAGTTCAGATAGCAATAAGTTGATGGTTATTAGTTTCATAAGCTCGAAAAGTTATTAAAAAAATCATCAAAAGTTTCAACAAGATATACTTTAAAAAGCTTTAAAACCTGCTTGCTGGAAATATACAGGTAAAGATAGTTTTTAAAACACAATTAAACTAATATTTTTCTAGTTTTAAATTAGTTTTTCCAAGTTTATAACATTAATTAGAAGTTATATTAGTCTTTGAACAGAAATTGAATTCAGAATTTCAAGAATTTTTAATATTACTTCCAAAGAATGTTAAGAAACTGTTAAAACTCTCAGGCAAACTCAAAATTATTTATTAAAGAAAATACTTAAAAAATCATCCCACACCTCGTTATTCTTCGAAAAGAAAAAAATTCCTCCTGAAACAATCACCAAAACCATCTCCAAATGATAAGTCCCTCGTTCTTATGTAATTCCCTGCCACAACTATAAATTTCATGCTCGTTAAAAAATGCAAGCAACAACAAAACGCCTTCCAGCCGTACGACAACACAAAATCACAAAGTGTAATTACAGCCTGAGACATTATTTGCCGTTTTTATGGCGCATTTTTTTTTTGCTTCTGCTGCCAATAAATGTAATTTACCTTTTTGTGCATGAATTACTTTTTTCAAATTTGCAAAATTGCGAAAAAATACGAAAGATCGCAGAAAAATGGCAATTTAAATTTTATAAATTTTTGTGCAAAACAAACTGCACGCCGTAATTTTGTAATTTCAGTAATTAATCTTGCTACGCGGAACCAAGCAGCAATGATACTTTGTTAATGTTGTACAAAATGTAGGTACTACTACGATACTGGAACTTAAATAATTAGTTTGATGGCCGAAACGACGAGTCATTTAATTTGGGTTTTTCTTTGGTTCTCAAGTAATTTTTTAAGGAGATCTTGTTTAAAAATATTTTCATTGCGATGTTTTGAACCACTTTGAATTATTTTGAATTATGATAACTTGTTATATTGCATTTTTGTTATTTAACAAATGTCTTCAGGAATAATAAGATAATTAAGTTTTATGAGCAACCTAAAATTAGGTACGTGTCTGAAAAATGAAGCTGGAAAATTCAAGATCAAGTTTTCCAAATAAAACTTTTTATGATTAAATATTAAAATTAAACTTTATATTTAATTGGTTCAAAAATGTATATAAAGTAACGTCACATTTAAGAATATTGAGTCAGAAGTCTAAAGTTTCATGAGAAACTAGGTAAAAGTGAATTATTCATCGAACTACTTTTATTTCTTTCCAGTAATGTTATCTTGATCAAAATAATGTTAATCTTAAAAAGATAAAAATCTCTTTTCACTGTAAATATTCGTAAATTCGTAAATAAATTTTCCAAGTAATTGCGTTTTGCGCCTTCATAGACGAACGCCTCATAAATACTCAAGATATTGGATCGGCGAGAATGGCGTGAGAGCTTTTTCGCTGCTTTCACCGCATCTAAGATCCGATTCAAAATTCATTGCGACTGCCAAGCATTTGCATACAATAGAATGCTTAAAATATCACCACTTAATTCTCAGCCAGAAACACATCATAAAAATCATAAAATATCGCGCAGCTAAACGTTTATTTCTTCTCTGTGTATTCACTCAGCCGACCGACAATAATGCAGTAATTGAATTCTTTTTCCACATTGCACGCTGTCTCGCTTTGTTCAGACTTTACTTGATGAGGGTTTTGGTAGTTGGAGATTTATACAAGAAAGGCAAAGTCTGGAAAATTTATGAAGATCTTGTATTATTAATGTACTTTTGGCTTTTTAGGTTTATTTTGAAACAATGTTTTAATCGACCATTTTTTGGTTGAAAAAAAATTCCGTAATTTAAACCTCTCTACTGCTCGTTCAGCTAAGAAGTAGAAAATTAAGAGTTTTCATCAAGTAAACTTGAAGCGTTCTATTCAGTCTATTCAGACGAATGTGGTTTCAATTTATTTCAGCTATTTTTTTCGTACTTTTCGTATGCATAACCTTGTAAATGAGAATATTGAGAAATCGTAGCAGAATTAAATCGGTTTAGAAACGTGCAAGAAATTCAAGATTGGCCGGAAAATATGTGTCATTTGAGTGTATAGCAATTGTGCGTAGAAAATTGCTTTGAGAGCATGTAACATGTTTAAGAAAAAGCTACCGTAGCAAATTTTTTGAAGGCTTGTGCAGAAAAATATGAAAAATGCTTTGGTGAGTTCTGAATTTTAGGGAAAAATATTTTCCTAAGGATATTTAAAAATTCAGAAACTTGGAAAAAATAACTTTTTGGTGCAGTAAATAAGAAACGAATGTACCCAAAAACTTAGGATTAAAGATGTTGAATCCTTCAGACTAGGAAATCATAAAAAATTCAAAACCTTGAAAAACTAATCACTTAAAACTTTTCACAAACTTTTAAATTTCCATCTTGTAATTTTCTTGAAGGATTGTTTGAATACAAACAAACTCAAAATTTATTCCTATTTACCTTCCAACCAAGACAGCCTCGAACAAACAACCGTCCCCAGTAGTAAAGAAACACAGCAAAGCACTGGAAAAATACTCTGAATTCTTTTGAGGAAAATCTCACAAAGGTTTTCACAGAGGCAATATCATTACTCATCTATAATAGATAAGAAAAACAAGTTTCTTCTACAGTTAACTCTGCTGCAATTAAACAAGGAATACGTTGAGTTGCTATCGCTTTTCTTAAGGATTTTCTAGCAATTTAAGTAATTTTAGCAATTCAAGCTAGTGAAGGTTTTTTGCTGTTGTAAAAACGAATTAAAAAAGCAAAAACGAGAGAGCAATTTCTTATTCCTTTTGAAATGAAGGGGGTTTTGAGCAGTGGATAGTTTTACGTATCAATCAGTATATCGTTCCCTTTGTGGGTTGCTGTTCTGTGTGATGAACGCTAGATTAGCCTAAAAAGCCCACAATAAAATTCCATTCACTATTACTCCCTCTTTGTTGATTTTATTTATTTACCGTTTCACCAGTTTCCTCTTTGTCTTTTGCTTGTGCTTGGAAACTCTCTGAAAACAGGAAAAAATCTGAAGATTGTGAAAACTCCCAGCAAAATTCACAAAATTAACAAAATACAAAAAGAAAACTCAACAATATTCGGAGAAAAGGTAAAAAATATTGAATCAACAACATCAAATTTGAATATTACACAGAAATCGTTTCATGTTCACTCGTCCTAATTTGTTGAACAGCAAATAAATAAATAAATAAATAATGCCTTTGAATTACTTTGAATTAAGATCGGTCCCTTTCTTGTGTATGCTGTACTTTGTGTACTGTGTTGTAATATTTTATGTTGTGTGTTGTTTGCTTTTTACTGCCGGGGATCTTTTGAGCCAAACGGAAGATATCATATACTGTTCATATATTATCGAATGTTTTTTGAAAATGCTTTCTGGTTGACAATAAACTTCAACTCAAATTTTAAAAGCTTAAAAAAACATCTTAAACAATTACAGATGTTGATTGAAAAATTCTTCAGAAAAGCAACAGTGCCAAATAAATATATGGCGTTAAAATGTAAAAGTCATTAGCCATGCCGACCGTTTTTCTACAATTTAAAAAACTGGCATCAAATAATGATTCAATAGATAAATATGCATTTTGACTGCAAGTACTGAGAACCACAGGGGTCATTCTCATTAATCAAACAAATCCATAAAAAGTTTACAATTCAGTCAATATTAACGATTATATTGTTGGATTTACGTCATTGCAATGAACTTTTATGCTACATTATTCTTTTAAGTCATATCTGGAATTTTTTGCGAGTATAGTAATTTTGTTTTTACTAGATATCTCGCTTTTTCATTAAACAATGGAAAGGCTATGAAAACACAGTCAAGTGTTAATGTTTAACTGAAAAACTGTATAATTTTCCACGGAATTGGTCTTTTTGCCTTTTGCTGCTTAAGCAAATTGAATAATTGACTAACATTTTTTAATTAACCAGCAAAATTACTGGATTTGTTGTTTTGTAATAAAACTGCTGCTAAAGTGAATTTGATACTTTTTGTTCAGTGAACACGAGTAATAAGGGGTTTAGGTTTCAATCAGGTTCAAAATTAAATTGGAACTCTTTAAAGTACTTTGTTCGGGGGATTATTGATTATATCACCTGATATTGCTGTTGTTTAGGAATAGATACCCAAGTGAAAATGAGCTGTATGCCTTCAATATTGAAATACACTGTTAATACAGCAAAACACTACAAAACACTGTTGATAATGTCAAATTTCAGTGTGAAATACATAAAATTTCAATTATCAAATGTATTTTAAAGTGTGAAAACACACTTTATAACACTGCTAAGAATGTAACACATATGTTAAATATTTTAAACAGTATTTTGCAGTGTTTTGGATACTATATTATACATTGTAAAACACATTGATTTTCTCAAGATTTTTAAGTAAAATGATCAAATCATTTAAAGCTCAGTCAATAAATATGATTTAACTAAAAAAATATCTACAAGAGTTGAATTATAAAATTTTAATTGAAAAAAACTATTTTAATTGTATATATAGGACTTTAAATTATGTTCTTTTATTAAAATAAATTGAATTGACACATTTTACAATACTGTAAGATAAAAAATCAAAAAATTCCGGTTCTTTGGCAGGCTCTTTGACAACATAAAAACTGAGATCTATTCAAATATATGGAACCAAAATGTAAATATCCGATCAGAGCGCCGCGTTAGGATTATTTTGCATTATTGCTGATAAATTTGTTGTATCACATCAAACATCAAATACAGCCTAATTACATAATTTTATAATCTGCCGTATTGAAATTTATCTAATTGCAAAAAAGTAAAAAATATAAAAACATTTGTATGACAGGTACTCCAAGCACCAGTCCAATCACAAAAACTAGCCATTTTACTTTGCTTATAGTCAAGAGAAGGTTGTTTTGAAAATTTGAGCTAAATCTAAATCATGCAGATGCTTGGAGCAATTGGAGCATCAATACAAATTTGACATTTTGTACTTCTTGAGGCTTTACCACTTGGTCATGGGTTAATATTTTCGGAAAATCTTTTGAAATTCAGTGTTTTGAGACAAATACAATATTTTTGCATGAATCGAATTTTATAAAGCTTTTCGGTTTAACAAAAGTTTTTGTATGAAGAATGATCGTTTGTGCTGGAGCTACAAGATAACGTTGTTAAAACACAATTAAAATGAATAGACATACTTATAAGATTTCATAATTCTCAAAACCTGAGTTTCATCAAAACCGGTTGATTGTTTGGGGATTTACATGGTGGAGTAACAAAATGCGGCAAAAACTGATAAAAGGGTGTGTGACACCAATATTTAGTCATTATTAGTGAGTTTTAAAAGATTTTTTGTTTTTTGGATGCATACAACTTTTTTAGTCAAGTAAAAAGAATTTTAAATGTTTTGACATTTTTTTTTAGTAAAAAAATAATTGAGACATTCACAAAAACTGCATATTTATCCTATTTAACTGATTTTTTTGTTCAAAAAATATTTTAATATAAAAAAGAGTCCAATTGAACTTCTGTTTCAAATACAATTGAATTTGAATTTCAACGCTAAAGTAATTAAAGTCAAACCAAAACTTCAAGTTTTCTAAAAACTTATTAAAATTTTTATTAATTATTTAAAAAAAATTTTACCAAAATTCATGTTTTTTCCAAGAAAAATATTTTTCCTGATTCAGATCAGGATTTCAATTATCAGGAAAATTGTTGTATAATGGTGAAATAAGATTCTCTTTCGTCTCATTTAAGAATTCTCTATATAAAACGCATAGAATCAAATTAATAATAAGATACCGGACAATAAAAACAAGAAAATAAAGTTTCCTGCTTCAAACATAAAGTATCGCATAAAAAAAATTCAAAAGTTAACTCAATTTATATGAAAATATATCTTTTCAACTAAAACTTTAGATTTGTGGTTTGATTTCTAATAGTGAACATTATAAAAATTAATTAATTTAATATATTTACATTAAATTCAATTCTTTTCAAGTTCAACCTAAGCATGTTACTTCACAATAAAATATTTCCTTCACCCAGCAGTACCAGCCGCGCGCACCAGCAACATCAAGTTCGATTCTTCACTTCCCCAAAAAAATTCAGATTTGTTCGAAGTTCAATTCCTACATACAAAAATTTCTTTTTTGCCAAATATTACAAAATACTGCTCGAAATACATAAGAAATACTGCTCTTTTAACACTGCAAAACACTGTTCAAAATGCATTAAATTACACATATGAACAGTGTTCCGAGCAGTATAAAGCAGTATTTTAAAATACTATACATTCCATAATTTCGTGATATTTTAATGTATTAAGTTGATATATTATGAGCAGTATTATTTCAAATAATTTTCACATGGGTAGCTTGTAAGCTGATTTAAGCTGTTTTTGGTAATATTATGGGAGGTTTGGATATATGCTATGATTTTGGAATAATTGGATTATATTGATTGATGCCATTTTCAAAATCACACTAAAATGTAAGAAAACACATTTTGTTGCTTCATAAAACGTACAAAGAAGCAATAAAGTCCAAAATTCCTGGAAATAGTTTTTAAAAACCAAAAAAAATTTCAGCACTAATTAAAATTGACTTCTATGACGTAAATGCTAAAACTGCACAATCAACCTTCAAACAACGCTCCAATCACCCGAAACTCAAGCGCAAACAAAACAATATTAAACATCACAAACAAATAAATTTAAGAACATTCAAAATTCGACCCGTTGATTAATATTTGTGTCGACCACAAGCAAGTAATACGAAGTATTACCAAAAATAACGCATAATCAACAAACAGAGCAAACTTTATGGTGAAGATTCTCGGAAAATCAAAATACACCAAATTCTCGAAATAGTGAACATACAAATTTATAAGAGAGAGCTCATCCAAAAAAACACAAGCGACTTGTCAAAAATCAGTAGAAAATCGAAAAAATCAAGAATTTAATTGAGTAACGGACGACAGTGAGCCGAGAAGAATTGCGAATTGTGAAACAAGTGCAAGGTTATTGAACGATGAGGAACGATGTGAATGAATGTGAATGAATGAACGAATGTGTGTTGGTAACCTGAATTTCAATGTATTCCGATTATTTTATGCGTAGTTTGATGTAAATTCATAGTTTTCTGCATAAATTCCTTCACTTTTCTTCTAATCTTTTGTAATTAATGGCTTGCAAATCCGTTTTCTCTGTTTTCTCAGGTATTCGATGTTTGACATGCTTGAGAATATTTTTAAAATGATAAAGTAGACTAAATCATTATTGATTAGATAAGGAAATGTAGAAATTATGTTGAATTGAAGAATAATGCATTTAATATTCTGCAATTATTTAGAAATATTTTATGAAGAATGCTGGAATGTGGAATACTTGCTTTTCCTGTTAAAAAACATCGTTTTAATAGTTTGCATAATTTATTCAAGTTTTGCAAAGATTTATCGATAAGCTTTTAATTTTTTTGATAATGATGAGCTAAACTAAATAACTTCAGCAGGAATTCAATTAAAAAGTTGTTAGAAAAGTTGATTTGTTTAATTCTTGTTTTAAAACTTGTTATGTATGTAACAGTGATTCTTATATGATTAACCACTTTAATTTGCCGTTTATAAATTATAAATAATTCATTGTAAACTAACAAAAATGTTTAACAAATCTTAATTACCCGTAATAAAATATATCATTAAATCTGCTAAAAATGTATATCTAAACATTTTTGTAAGTTGAATGTTGTTTTGCTAATGGTTGTTTTATTTATTGCTCTGATTTATTTAAATCTGCATTATCGGCCTGTGTCTTGAATCTGAAAGTTGATAATATTCAAATTAATAACTATTATTAATAGATAAACATTGTTCCATAATTAAATAGAATTATTTATCAATTTTTGTCACATAAAGTTTTATAGTAAAAACGTGGTTGAGATATATAGTTAAGCTATTCAAATCCATGCTTAGCTAATCTTTAAAATGCTAGATATCATTTTTTTTTCTCATAAAATTAGGATAAAAGCATTTTCTGACTAATATGATATTTTGTCACGATTTAATGACATAATTATTGTTTAGCAACAAATCTTGAAGACATATTTTTACAAGACCGTTTATTTTTACAAGATGTTGAAAGCAAACTTGAAAACTGAGAAATATGGCTTTTATAATTCTCATTGATTATGAAATTATTTTAATTTCCGTAAGTACCATATCA
Organism: Parochlus steinenii; assembly: GCA_038502155.1. Taxonomy (NCBI): domain Eukaryota; kingdom Metazoa; phylum Arthropoda; class Insecta; order Diptera; family Chironomidae; genus Parochlus; species Parochlus steinenii. Next base: position 4,291,213 of record JAXCIN010000052.1, on the reverse strand, counting down.
ATAAAAGTGTTTTACCTATTTACTATTTCAATTTTGTCAATCAGTTACATCAAATATATCCAATACATCAAAGACTTTCTGTCAATCCAAACCGGATCGTACTTTGCTTATTTTGCCATTATTAACCGCACCAAGTTGCCACAAACAAAAACTGTAAAACATGCCTTTTGCTCTTTGCCTATAATTCAGCAAAAACTCAACTATATGTTAGCTAAATAGCTGATTTGCTGCAATAGGAAAAAGTGCAGGCATTCTAATGCAATTATGCATTCTATTTGACCTTGATCAGTGTTCAAGGTTAGTTTTCTTTATGAGGCACGATTGTTGTTTGTTTGCACATTGAATGGTTTTAATGATTTAAGTGTGCATGAACGCAATGGAAAATTTTATGGATGCGAAAATTGCATATTATTATGGGAATCACTGGAAATTAAATATTTTTTCGGATTTAAGTAGCTTTCAGAAGGTTCGGTGAGTAATTATATTCTGCTACGTCGAGATTGGATTCCTCTAAAAACTGTGCAGAGAAAAAAGTCCCCTTAGAGTCACCCCATTCTTTCCCATTAACCATTAAGGCCAGCAAAGGTCTGAGAATTGATTCTCGTACAAATTATTTATTTTCTTTTGCCAAGAATTTGTACAATTGAATTGCCCACAAAACGCCTCATTAGTACACATTGCAATGCCATGCACAACCACTCGGACACAATACAGAATTAAACAGAATTGCAAATAATTGCAGCAGAATTGTCACATTATTAGCATTCCACTGCAATTTGCACGAATTTTTGCAATTTCGCAGCCCGATCAAGTGGCGGATTTGTTTGGCGCAAATACCGTTAACCTATAATTAAATATTTTTAGTAGCCTTTGCCATTGCTAGCCAGCATTCCTCTTCGTTTTAGCATATTTTTGCATATTCTGTATTATTTTGATTCTTGCAAATAAATGGCAAAAAACGTACGAAGCGAAAGAGATAATCGATTGCCATTTCGCCAATAGCTAAAATAGTTGAAATGCTTTGAAGAAATAGTTAGCTGCTTCCTTCACGTACTGGAGATGGTTACGTAACGCTCCCAGAGTTTATTGCCCGAATAAAAATTAATTCCAGTTGGTGAATATTGCGCTTGAATGAACCTCAGATTTTATTGCAACTTCTTTTGTTATATTTTTTATTGTTTCGGGGATTTTTGGGGATATTCAATTTTGATGTTTTAAATTGATTTTTCGGTCGTTTGAAGATGTTTGAGAGAAGTGGGAGAAGAAGTGTTTTCATTGAAAATTTTGTAAATTTTCGAATTGACTGAACATAATTGCTAGAGCTTGTGATTTCAATTAATGTGTAACATTAATAATGAACGTATTTGATCATGAAGCGCGATCATTGAAACTCATTACCAATATTATCAAAAGTTAAAAAATTTCAAAGCAACTTAACTTAAAAATCAATTTCAGTAAAACATTTATAATATATTCATCTATTATATAACAAAAAAGGTAGAAAACGACTAAAAATACTTTCAATAAATTATTCAATTATTCAATAATTAATCACATTCGATCAGACACCGGTCGTTTAGTAAAACTGCTTGCTATGCAGTACTCTATGAATAGTTTATGTTGACCAATTAAACCATATTGTATCATCCGCCAAATTCCCAGTCTTATCTACATCTAGTCTCTAACTGTCTATTTGCATATTTTCTACATAATATTGTTCAATTCTCAACTGTATATCTACTGCAAAGTACACAAGTACAACCCAAAACCTAATTCTCGACACGGCCCTGCACATAAATTTCAATTAATTAAATTTAATTAACGTCTGAAAAAAGCAAAGCACATAGTGAAAATTCCAGCCAAACGAGAACTATATGGTGAAGCTAACCGCAGTTCAATACAGTTGTAGCTAGAGTATATTAATAAAGTTGCTGGCAATACCTCTGTGTTAATAATGCTTGGCAATGTTTGTCTAGCCTACCCGAAGAACATAGATAATTACCATTAGACCATAAAAACATTAAACATAATAAGTAATTAAGCTTCAGATCGTTTTCAGTTCAATTTCAAGGCATTATTTAAAATTGCAGGGAACATTAAATGTAAGAAAAGCTTGGTGAAAACTGTAAGATATTTTTGAAGTTAAAGACTGTACCAAAAAGTATTTCAAAGTAATTTCAATGAACTTTCTAAGCAGAAAAATAATTCAATTAAAGCAATTAGGGGAGCCACCAATCTGTGATAACTCTAACAATTTACAGCTTATTGTGTTCTAACGAAGCTCTGACTTCTCGAAGCACTTTTGACTCACGTTATTCTGATGTTTTACAATGTAAGCAATTAAATAAATTTAAAATCTAGTTACTGTATGGTTAGAATTACGTGCAATTAAAACGCATATTGTTGTTAGATTGCGCTCACGATCACTGTGCTAAAGCTTCTTAGCTAACTGACAGCCTTTTGGCAAGCTAGCTCGAGGGCACGTGGAAATACATGAATTATTTAAAATGTATAATTAATGATAAAAATAAATAAATTGGCATAGCAAACATCAACAACCTGATAATTCCATTAACAGCATAAGCCAAGCATATCAATCACAAAAATTAAACTGAAAACAATATTCGGTTCTTTGCACTCCCCATACTTTTGAGTTGTTGTGGAAATTCTCTACTTCCAGTAAATCAGTAACTAAGCCACAGTTCTGATGTTTTGCTCGAGTTCTGCAAGTTTCACCAGTGCAGAAGCCTGAACGACTCATTAATTTCACATTAACTTGTAATTACAAGTTTGCAGAAATTGTATGTGCGGGTGGCGGAAAATACACCATTTCCAATATTTACTAATTTGCTAGTTTGTTTGTTTATTAGTTTGGAGGACTTGAAAGCTATCATGAATTCATGATTGATATAACTTCGCTATTTGTTGGAAATTCCTTTTAGAAATTATTTTTTCTAAAGTTATAAAAAACATTGCTGAAAACGCATCTCCATCTTCACAAAAAATATTATTATGCCGTTAATCAAAATGCGTTTAATCATCATCCCAAATTCATTAACAAGTAATCAAGAATCACCCATACCATCATCACAATCATCATTCGTATCAAAATTCAAGTCCATATTATAAACTCGCAAATTTTGCGCCAAATCATGCTGGACAAAGACGCTTTGAAAGTTTCTGGGCACGGCTCACAGTTGGCCAAAGATTTATTTTTTTTGTTGGTGTACTCTGCTTTGCTTTGAGATTAATGTTGCTCCGCTCCACTTTATTAATTTTGCTCGTGCTTGTTGTGTGTGGATGACATTTATGATTTATTTTGATTCTTATAAATGTGATAATAATAAATTAAATTACGTATATCTGCTTACATGGGTATCTCACTCTTTCTGCGTACACAATGCGCCCATTATTCTGTAGCTGGAGGAGAATGTTGTCGCAAGAAATTACTAAATTGAATGATGAATGAAAGTTTATTAAATGAAATTGATAAGTTGTCAGTTTAAATTGTTTCCTGCTGTATGAAGCCCCACAGCCACAAAATATATAGAAAGATGGTACGATTTGTATAATTTTGGAATCGACTTTTTAGAGGTTCCAAAAAAGAAATTTACTTTAACGCAATGTATTATTGTCAAATTAAAACCAGCTTAAGCCAAAATCAACAATTAAGTTGTTCCAGATGTTAAATCGATCTTATAAAAAATAAAGTAAAGTCTGATTAATCGCTTCAACGAGAAATCAAATAAAAACCATCCACTCTAAATAGAAGTGTATTGAAAATAAATGAAATGTAATGAAATGTAACGAGCACTGTCATAAAAGAAATGAAAAATCCACAGCAGACACATCTAATTATGTTTACAAGAAGGATATAGTAGCACCCCAGATGATTTAAAACCAGAAATGTGTCAAGGAAAAGAACTGTAGAATGTCGAAATTGTCGCAAAATACTCATCTTCACACAAAGTTTGAAAGCTGTCTCGACACTATTTTTCGTGCTTGTTTGCTGTGTTGTGTATGGCAAAATGGGAAGCTTTCCGGAATTGACAATAATGCAATTTCGCTAGCAGATTTTAGATAGTGTGAGCAAACTTATCTGCTGATTTATGTGCTGAACTTTTTGCACTAGTTTGCAGCTATTCATGTCAGAAAGGCAATGCAGCGTGCAGCTAGGTGGCATTTCTTTGGGAGGTTAGAGAATAAGCAATTTTTGTGTTATGACATTTTAGTACGTGTGGGCGACGCATGGAATATTTGTGCTAAGATGAGACTCAATTTTTTTGAATATTCTATGACCTTTAGCAACGCCTGAGCGCGAATGGAAATGCTTTTACTATAAAAAATGATAATATAATTTTCATTCAGCCATAATTTACAGCCATATCTGCTCTCATAATTTCCAGACTTTTCTGTCAACCATCTCAAAGCATCTCAAGCCACTCTACAATAATCTTTTATTGCTTAATGCCCTAATGGAAAATCCTTCTCACATTTTATTTCGCTTTATTCTCACTGTATTCACATTTTGTCACCATAAAATTGTTGCAATGTTCTGTGCTAGTTTATTTTTTGTTAGCTCGCAAATTCACAAATGCTTTTAACAGTTTCGTAGTTTCATAGTTGCATTTCAAAGCGAAATCCTCTAAATCATTCAATCCGGCAAATCCAATGAAGAAATTGTGTAAATTTCTTAGCACAGCTTTTTGCAATTTTTTTTTCGATTTCTTACTGTTTTTCGTCTACAAAGTACAAATCTGGAATTTTTCCCTGGCAAAAAGTGCCTGAATGTAGTGAATCTAGTGATACTTCTTGTGTAAAGCTGTTGGCTGCTTTTTTGCTGCAAGCCAACTATTTATGCTTGTTCTTTGGGTTGGCTTAAGAAAGCAGAAGAATTCAGAAAATCAACAATAAATTTATTTAACAAAGTTTTCTTCTTAATGGATCTTTTTTTGCAGCGGCAAATAAAATATGTACATAAAGTCGCAATAGAAAAGCAGAAGAATTTACTGTTTTTCATTGGCAAAAAAAATGTTAAACTAAGTTTTGAGATATTTTCTGATTTTCTGATTTTTTTTAAATTTTATTTTTGAGAGCTTTCTTTGATTTTCTTTTTTATGAATGAGAAATTATTTTGAAGTCTTTTTTGTCTTGATTTTTGTATTTAAAGGGATCATTGATTTTATTAAGGGAGCTTTTGATCATGTATGTCAATTATTTTGAATTTTCTTGATTCTTCTACTTACATCACAGCGACATCACAGTGAATTTTATAATTCTTCTCCGTTAGATTTTGATGTCTAACGTAAAATTGTTTATAAATGCTGAGAAGCTTTGAGCAGCTGAGTGCACAATTTATCTAGAATCTTGTTAATAAATTCGTAACAATTTGGGACATTTTGGTAAAACCCAGATTTGAATATTTTTGAACTTTAGCGCTGTGACTCCAACTGAACTGATTACAATCAATTTAATTACAAAATACAATTGATATTCTACATATATTCTCTCTGTAATACAATAATGAATGATACAAGATTAAAGATTAAATAGACTAAAAGCAAATATGTATTAACCTCTTTCATTTTCCAAGCCATTCAAATATTTCATGCACAGTGGCTGCATAGAATAATCAAAATAATTCGTTAAATTCCCACAAATTGCTGAGCAATTCAAATAAAATCAAAAACAAATTTAAATTGCCAAAATTTCATGAATTATTACGAAATTCTTTGTTAAATATGAAAAATTTGCTAAATAAACAATTAAACAACGAAAATATGGAAAAACAAAAATACACAAACTTTATGAAAATGTTTTCATCCTCGTAACAGTTACATTTAATAAGCTTATAACATTTTAACTACAAAAATTATCATCTCTTTAATTTTTCCGTTTTTTCGTTTCTGTTTTTTCGTTCGAAAACAAGCAAATCACTGAGATGTATGCAGAAAAACATAAAAAGTTTATTAGCTCGACAAATTATGAAAAATTACTAAATTCATGGAATTTACAAAAATGAACTGCAAAACCAGAAAGAACTGCAAACGAACGCAGCAAGTGCTCTCATACTTCAAACCAGACGGAGATTGAAACCTGTTGCTATATTTATGTAGCATATTATGTATTTCATTCTTGCTGAGGCCTCAGCAAACTATGTTGGTTATGTTATATTCTGTCTCTCTGGATTTGAAGATATTCACAAGTTTTCACGTTGCGAAGATCAACTGCTTTGCAACTATACATTGTTGCATGAAGCATCTCAGAAATGATTTCAAACTCGTCCCAGTTTCGGAATTTCCGTTTTAAATATTTGCAAACTATTGTTATGCTTGGAGTTATGGGAAAACCCAAGCAGATTGTTGATGTTTTATTTAGTAGAACTTCATTAACTTTTTTTAAAGTATTAGATATCTAAAGACACATTTTATTGATTTATGGAATTCAAGACAAATGAATAGAAAAGTCCTTGAAAGTCCATAATTGAAAAAATAAAATGTTTTATTGGAGCTGTATGATAAATTTTTCGTAAAATAACACGAAATGCAGCTTGGACTTCAAGCATGAATGATCAAAAAACAAACAGTGAGGCATCCCATCTATTTCAATATATTTTTATTGCATTCCAAACAACTTTATAATACTCTTTAGTTTTCTTTCTTCACTGCCTCAAAAACTATATTGTCTGTTTAACTGTTTTTAAGCGGTAAAAGAAAATTAATAATAAAAATAAATGAATTATTATAAAGAGAGAAATTTTGTCGGTGTTCTTGCTTTTTAACTTTTCCTTGGAGCACGAATTGTTGGTTAGTGATTATTGGGCACTGGAGGAAATTTAGGGTTCAAGAAAATCGTTACAGCGAAGAAAATTGATTTGAATCTTAAATAAAACATTTTTATAATCACTGATTGGAAAATATGCAAAATATATTTACTTCAAAATCATCCATTCTCCATAAAATTAAGAAGCATTAAAAAAGTCTCTCGAAATTACAAAAAAACCCTTCAATTTTGAAATTTACGACGGTGCCCTCGAGTCCACAACCAGACTAATCGACAGCAACGTTGCAGAAGACTGAAGAATGTTCTGTGCAAACGAATAATGCTTACTCGATATGTACGTTTTATTGAAATGTAATATTTTATTTTATGGCAATATTACTGTTGTTTTAATGCTTTTAAGAAAATTGCAAAAAAATAATACTGAAATAAAAAGTACATTTTCGCCAGAATGAATTGAACGTAATAAAACTTACGTTTCACTTGTTTCTCTGCCGTTTGCAATTTCTTCTCGAGCACTTTTGCCGTTCGCTGTTTTGGTATTTTCTTCGTGTAATTTTGTACAGTCTTTACTATAGAATGTAGTGCTTAAACTTGCTGGATACACTTTTCATAAATAATAAATGCGAAAATTAATTAAAAGACCACCTGTTAAACGAGCACAGTGAAGAGCGATCTGAATGCTTTAAATGCTTTGAATTTGGTACTTGATATCCATGATACTTGATACCCATGCAAGCAAGCGATAGTGTTTTTGTTCTCTGGGTTCTATGGATTCTTTTATTTCAATTATTCTGATTTATGTATTATCAGGTATTGTGTTATTACAATTGAGTGAAAACTTTTAATGCACACAGAAGAAGTTTTAGAAAAACATGTTTTTGAATTTTCTGTGAACTTTTACTATTAAAAAATAATTTTGAAGTCTATACAGCTATGCATTTTTGTTGGTTCTTGACAATGTTTTTATGGAAATCGTGTTAATACAAAAATTAGGTAAACAAAAGCAAAAACTGAATGATTAACAATTTTTTTTTTCTAATTTCAGGTACGTAAATTTAGCGGTTTTTAGACTTTAAGAGTTGAGAAACTCAGTATCGTGAGTAATATACATTTTGTGGATCGAAAATAAGATAGATCTACGTCGTATTTATTATATTACTTAAGACATATAAGCCAGTAAATTTTTAAAAGGTATGAAAACCAAAACCACTGGGAACCCCACGTACAGGAACTCAACCTAAAGCATTAAACCCAAAAAGCTCCCAAAGCACAAAACTTTTCATGCGAACTAAAAATCCCAAATAACCCAAAAAAAAGTCTAAATGCGATATAAAATTCATTTGGCTTCTATGCTTTTTGTTCTTATACGTTCTCTAATATTCTGTCTGCTCTTTATATGCTACTGGTGATGTGAAATCCGACTGCAATCATTAAATGTATCAAATCTGTAGAAATGTAGACAAAATTGAAATCAGAAAAATCCATTTGTTCTAACTAGCGAAGCTTTAGAGCTCACAAGGATTTGAATATGAATGGGTCTTTGTAAATTTTTGAAGCTTTTTTGCAATTTAAGGGCGAGAGTTTGAGGATAGGGTGAAGTGAAATACTTTACTATGTGGTAGGACGTTTATGATTAAAAGAGTTTTTGATCAAAATTTTTCTTAATATTCAGCCAAGAATCAGTAAAATGTCACTATAATATCAGAGCTGTATTCCTTAAGACTTTTCAAGTAAAGATCCTATTCTGAATTTCCTTCGGATTACATTTTTCATTTTATGGACAAGCTACGTACCCTACATGGTCTTTATTGAGAATAAAACCCAAAATCTTCTTGTTAAGAAATTGAATAACAAAAATTTATTGACAGTAATTTGATATTTCCTTCGAATTTATTTAAATATTCCCAACTCATTAAAGTTCAAGAACTTGAAAACAATACTAAATTTGTGTATTTATGTATTTTTGTTATTTTTTGTATGTTTTTGAGAGCGTTGCTGTCTATATTGATAAATTGAAATTGTTGTTCGAAAATTGCTTTTTGTTGTTGGACTCATGATAACAAACAAAAAGTAGGGAAATGTATTGAAAAATATGATGTAAAGTGTAAACCAATATCAATTTGAACTTTTTCTGTGAAGTCGTTGGAGCTAAGCTTTTAAGGTGCCATGACATTCTAGTGTTATTATAATAATCCAATGATTTATTGTATCGATTAAATTCTTAACATCTTATATTTCATTATGATTATCAGCTAATTATCGTTGTTAAAAACAGTTCCATTTACCCATATGTTCATTGTTTTTTTAATTTTGCAATTAACTTATCTTCCAATAATTATTTTGAAATAAAAAAGAATTTCGAAGAAAGTGAACATGCACCTCTAAAGAAATTAGGAAACGAATTCGCAACTCGCATTGGAGCGAACAGTAAAAGCAGAATAAATCTTAAATAACACGTTTCAGCCGAATGATTGATTTTGTGTATTTGATTTGATAAAATGTTTGGAATTTTGTTTGAATAGTTTTTTCCCATACAGATTCTTGGGAATGAAATATCTAGCAAACAAAAACTCAGAAAAATTTGAAAAATATGGACAACACAGAATGAAATATTGAGGAAAAACAATGGTAAAAATTGATGAAAATGAAAAAACTGAGTGATTTGTAATCAAAAATATGATATCAAACCGATACTTGCTTTTAATTACAAATGTTTGATGGTGGCGTTTATTGGTGGCGTTTTTATTACATTTTTATTGAGTGATATTCTTCTCTTTTCTGGGAATTGAAAAGCAGGGCTATGTATATCATTTCGATAGACAATTTTTCTTTCAAACAATTGTTTTGAGTTTTTTGTTTTAATCTTAAACAAATCTTAACTTATATTAAAGAAGGAATATAATTATGAAACCACCAAGCCTCTGCTTAATCCATAAACATTTATTACGTCCACTTCCTATCCAACTAAAGACAGCCAAATCCTTTTACATTCATCTCAACTATCCTCGGGCGCATTAATATTTCAAACAAATGAGAAGCAATCTCGCTACATCTCAGCAATTTCATTGAACAAACTCCAAGCTATACATGAAAATATGCGCTATAATATAACAAAAAATATTCCTTGACATCCAACAAAATAAAGAATCTTGAGTGCGATACCAAATATGCCTTATTTATGCTCTACTTCGAGGAGTTTATTCCAAGTTTATTCGATGCGCTGTCATTGCAGGAATTTTTTATTAAAATATTTTTCGTTGACAAAGTCGTCTATAGGATATAAATACTACTAACAGAGAATTTAAAAAAAAACTCAAGGAATGTTTTATATCCTATCGAATCAAAAAATTTATCTTTGCCTTTACCCAGAAATTTCAAAAAAAATTTCAAAATGAACCTCAATCTAAATTTATTCTTAATCATAGCTAAGGAGCAATTCCAGCCATCAAATTTTTCAATTAAGCATCAATCTAAAGACCCCTGCTCAACGTCATTATAGAATTTAAAAGAAATTTTCAATTTATTTTTATACCATTAATTTCCTAGATTCGTTTTTGAAAAAACTTCAAGTTATTTAAGAATCTAAATTCTTAAATAATGTCCCCCAATATCCCCCAAGCTATTTAGCATATTTATCGGATTTCTTTTCAGCTTTCCAAGCTTGATCTGGAAATGTTTGATTGTATTTCTTGAATGGTCGATGAATATATTTCAAGCAAAACAAACTGAGCCTAACGAAGCCTAAAAAGTACGAGTCACCCAGCACTCTACCAACTCTACTATAACCTCTAAGCATTCAAGCATTCAAGTGTAGAAGAACTGAGCACATACAACATAAAATCCATAAAATCACACTAACATATGGGAATTGTGCAAAACTTAACAAAAATTGTAGAAAGTTCTACAAAATGCGAACAAAAGTGGCAAATAAAACCCAACCAATCCTTTCGGAACTCCGACCTTTTAGTTAAAACGTCTACAATGCAAATCAATATAGAATTATCTTTAGCCATATTCTTTTTACATGAATATTCAGTTCTAAAATCGGTGCCAATCGGTGCATCACCAAATCAGTGATTTGGATCGTTCTATTTGTCAAATCACATGAATATTCCGATCTGTTCTAAATCAGTACTAAATCAGTTGGCAAACCCCGCGAAAACTGCTAAGAAAGCGACAACATAGATTTCCGAAATCGATTAATCGAAAACAGATTTTCACCTATTCCGAAGTTAAAATTAATTTTAATTGATTGAAACCAATATAGTTATGCATTGTAAACAGTAGGCAATGCATTTCCATATCTAATAACGCCGAACAACCAAAAATAATCTGAGAATTAATCACAATCGGCCTTAATCATACTTTGTGAGCAGACAGGGATCAGTATGAGGCAGGGATCAGTATTTACAATGAATTGCGCCAAAAATATTCAAATTTGTTTTGTTTACAAATAAATAATTAGATTTTGAGGATCATTAAGCTGTGTCATTGAGTCCCTTGTAACAAATAAGTATACTAGCAGCCAAAATGAGGTGGCAAACACAAATATTTAAGTGATATCAAGAATTCTCTTCGAATCTTTGAGATGATTTGAAAATTTTTGTCTGCCACTTGTTATTATCTGCTGGTGCACTTATTTTTAGCAAGGAACTCAATGACACAACTTATTAATCCTCAAAATGTAATTGTTTTGTTTGTAAACAAAACAAATTTTAAAATATTTTCGCCACAGAGCATACGCCATCTGGGGAATGTTCTGCAAACTATTTCTGTCAACATGTTCAAGACTAAAATGAAAGGAGGCCCAATAATGCAACTCGAAACAAAAATATTGAATTTTACGGCTTATTTAAAACATTTTCAGCGATTTTATCCAAAGTCTATATACTCTATACCAGAACGTAATTAAAGGCATTTGGTGATCGCTAAAAATAAGCAAATAATTGATTTTATTTAAAATATCCTTTATATGTAGACCAAATTAAGAGGAAATTTACCGATGAACATGTCATGAACGGAATAGTTAAATAGAACGACCAAAAATATTCAGTGATTTTAGCACTGATTTTAGAACCGATTGGCTGAAAGTGAATGTTAAATAGAACAATTTCAACCAATTTAGCACCGAAGTGAAGGACAAAAAGAATATGGCTTTTGTACGAAATATCACATATTCAACAGTCAGGCATGCCAAACAATTTCTACTGAAAAGTAGAAATTTTGTCGAATTTAATATATTTCAGCAGAATGAATTGACTAAAGAAAATTTTATAGAAAAACCACACACATTTTTCCACACTTATCGTTGCTTTGGGAGCTTATGTAAGAATACTGCAAATTATTTTGAGAAATCCATCATATTTTATTTTTACTTTTAGATTCTTTGCAAAATGCTTAAGCATAGAACTGACTTTGCTCATTCAACAATTTCAATTTCATAAATATAGACTCAAATTAACAATATTTCTGTAGAGGGAAAATACCAGCTATACTATATGCGGTCCTTTTGCAAAACTTTAAAAACTAAACTCAAAATTTCAGTGCATATAACTATTCCCATTTGTTCATTGAGATATATTTTAGTTCTTAATTAAAATCAAGGAAGCCATAAATATATGCAAAAATACCGCAGTGATACAAATTCCCTGAATTTCGAAACTTTTTCTAGTATTTTTGAATCTTTGATTCACTTGATATCGTTTACAGGGCTATCTTTCTTTTTGGGTATTTTATGGTATCTCTGGTGAATGGAGATAAACTGCAGCATGCGAAATTTGGGTAAATATGAAAGATTGCGGGGTGGATTAATATTTACTGTGGGAAGAAGCAAAGTTTGGAGAGATGTGGGTGTTTGGAAGCTTGGGAGTACTACTCGGGGAACTAGTAATTTTTATGAATTTGTAGAGAATATTCTCTTTTCAATGAAAATAAAATCTCTCTCAAGTTATAACAAAGATTTTCCAGAAAATTTATGCAAAAGCGAACATATTGTTTTGTTTTCCCGTTTAATTAAGGAATTTTTGCAATTTTCCCCATTCATATTTCAAAAACAAATACTGTTGAGCCTGAAATTGAGCAGCATTTATAAATTATTCGTGACTTTCTCAAACCTACTCAAAAACCTCCCACAAGCGTTTCAAGGATATTTAGGATATTCAGATTTTTCGAGTTCTTCAAGAATCTTTCAACATGTATTCATTATAAATAAATTCAAAGCGCTGCATCGTCTGGCAACTATTTATTATTTTGAAACACTTCAAGGCTCCAGAAGCACATAAAGATCATTACTCTTTTTCGTTCTGCATTTTTTCTCGTTCAATTCAGTACTTCACCCTAATTTTACGAATTTTCAGTTTCCGCTTATTCGGGCACTAGAAAGTAGGAAGAAACATATTTTCATAATAGAACAATATTGATAAAATATTGACTTTATCCGAATTTTGCAGGACATGATTATAAAATCAGCTAAAACTTCTTTCTAAGAAACTATAGGCTTTAGTTGATATTAAGGATAGTTCTTGGCGGCATTTTTTAATAAAAGAAACTCAGTGAAAATATAATAACTCAATCCAAAACTCATAACACTACAGAAGCAGAGCAACAAATAAAACAAATTCCTAAGATTTTCCCACTGAAATAAAAAAAAATCATAATGCGGACATTTTCCTTTGAATATTTCATGAGCATTTTGTTAAACTTTTCATTTTGCTTGGGTTGGCACAAACAAATTAATTTGGCTCTTTCTTACCCAAGTAGCCGACTAGCCAACACCGACAAGTACTGTTGAAAATTATTTCAAAATGTATGAAAATGGTGCGAATCTTGAGCGAGAAGTGAAAACTCTTGTACCAGACCAGTTTCCATGCAAAAGGCAAAAGTGTCTTCAAGCTTTTTCATTCCTAATTTATGTAGAGCTTTTGTTGGCTTTGCTTAGATAATTATTATTAGTTGCTGTCAAATGTTAATGGCATCTATTTTGGGAGCCGCCGTCACAACAACTTGATGAATAAATTTGCTTGTGCTTTTAATACAGGAGGTGGGAGGTATTGTGTTAGATTTAATGTATACTCAGCTTTATAAAAATTAACCTTTGAGAGCGAAGAATAAAAACTCTATTGAAAATAAATATTCTTAAATCTAAATGTATCTTCAAAAATTCACAAATACTAAAAATAAATTTTTACGGAATATCTTACAACCCGAAAGTGCAAATTAAATAAATATTAAAAACTTGTTTTTGTTGATACTATTATATTGGGTAATTCACAAAAATGAATTAAACTTATCGACTATAAATTTAGAATTGATGAAGTATTATACAAAATGAGTTCATTCCAAAAAGAATCGTTCTTCGCTCATCCAGAGCAAATCCATTAAACCAATTAGATCTCTAAACATCTGTACAATTCCCTCTCCAAACTCTAAATTTTTTAATTCGCAAATTCAAAACTCATTCATTCATAAATCTGCGAACAATGTGAGAGATTACAGTATTACCAAGTATTACACACGAGAAGCCACTTGGCTGGCATTTAAATCATTTCACAGTATATTCTAAAGCAATTCTAAAGTATTTAATCCACGAGTGTATGTTGTACTCTCAGCTAGTTTTGCAGGGCGGAAACAAACTTCCTGAAAAATTGATTGACTAAATATTGGATTGTTGTGTATAATTCTCTTTAATTCTACTTCATAGCACAGCCCAATACTTTGTGTAGCGCAAAAAGTAAAGGACTTTATGGGGAAAGTGAAATTTTTCCAAAAAATAAAAATTGTTTTTTAAATTAGTTATAGAAAAAATTCTATCCATTGTGGTTATAAGTTAACTGGAAACAAAAGATTTTTCATTGTGAAGAATGTTTACTTTTCTTCTTAGGAACTTAATCACAATGTATGCATGCACGTTTTATTCGTAATTCAAAAAGTAGTTGCTACGGAACTTTTTCGTTCGTTGCCCGTCACAGTTCATCAGCCAAGTGGATGGCGGATATTTTTTTGGTGAAAAATATATTGAAGCGCATTGTGATCCATTTAGCTCTGCTTGAATCGGGTTTTCCCGGATACAAAACATTTTCAGCAAATTGAAGCAACTTGAGCTGAGATACTGAAGGATGCCTGAAGGAAAAATGTTTGTGATATTTGATGAAACTTGAACGTTTGATGAACTGTTTGTACCACTAAGATATTTGTCTAATATTTTCGGGAATTTAGTGTTTGATACAAGTATATGGTTTATTTGATGTTTTTGAATATTTCGGGAAGAAGAAGCAATTTTTGTTCAAAAATTTTTGAAATTATTCTTGGATCTATTTTGCGGTGAAATATGTATGGAGGAGTGTTATTGAATTAGTTTAAGGTTTTGACATTTGCTAAAAATATCTTCTATATAATATTATCCATAAGTATGTTAAATATGATAAAAATCTCCATATAAATTATATTTTCGTTGTTAATATGGATTTTCCATTCATTCTCTCGATCATAAAAAAAACATCTTATATCTTTCTATAGTCTAAGTTTTCCTTTTATATCTCTTTGAATTTCTGTATCTACACACTCCATAAATACAACATTCGATAACATTAGACATTGTAAGGTTAACCAATCGTCCTTGACGCTGCAAAATTTTTCGACTAAGCGCCAACGCTGAGCCTTCAAGCCACGAATAAATACTTTTCTTTACAAAACTCACTTATCATGCCTCTGACGGCTTCTTGGATGATAAGGAAGAAATTGCGGGAATTTGCGGTGAAATTGCGGTGAAATCATCATAATAAATATTAATGACTCGCTGACAATAAAAAATGATGGCTGGCAGCTCGGCGCGCATGGTGAACTTATTATTCGTTTATGGTTCAATTAAGAGCGCGACTTAATGTGTTCTTAATTTGATGTCGAGTGTTACTTTATAATTCCGCTGATTTTGGGGTAAATTTTGGTGATTCTTGGGTGATTTATGTGTGATTGAAGCAATTTATAGCTGGAAATACGTGCTAAAGAATGCGATCAATAAGAATTAAGAATTATATGCTGTAATTGCGTGAAGATGATTGAGTTACATTAAAAACATCATATACTCTGTAATGCTTGGACAGAAGTTGCCCTTTGTTTAAGAGTTCATTAAAAAGGCTCAGTTAAAAGGGTATTACAACGCTTTTAATTAAATACAACTTAGGCCTCATACATTTTGGTCAGTTGAAGGGTTTTTATGTATATTTATCATAGAGAGTGATGGGTGATATTTAATTATTCGATGGTTTCTTCGAAAATTCTAAGGGCTACTTGAGAAAAGTATATAATTTTGTATTGATCTTGTTTTGATGCTGAAGCTGAAGTTTATGCTTTGATATTATTATTACTCTATTACTCTATTTATATACTTTATTTTTTGCAGAGAATTTTAATATATTACTCATGTCTTAAATTTAGACGGTAAAGCAGTCTAATTTAAAAAAAAACGAAAATAAAAATAATTCAAAATAATTCAAAGTATTCTTCGAATAACAAAAATCTCATAACCTAATAAGCTCCTCATCCACCACACTTCCAGACCAACAGACTACAGTCTGAAAGATTTCCATCAAATCACAAAAAAGTGTCTTGTCTATATTCTTAAAATCACTTCGTAAAACTTCCAAAATTCACAAATTTTCACAAGACTCTTCACGGAACTCTCACAGAATTGAGAAAACATTCTTAAAAAATGGAAATATATTTATTTTGTAGAAAAAATGATGGAAACGCTTGATTATCAAAAAATCTTATCACGTCCTCGAGTTTGTTAGCAAGAAAACACCCAAAAAAACCAACCAAAAAATAATAAGAATTTAGGCTTCCGACAATATTCTTCGAATTCTCCAATATTCTTCAATATTTCTTCAATACATTTCTAAAACATCTTTCCAACGTCTTCCAAAAACAAATTCCACATCTTACTTTGCAGAAAATCTGCGACTTTTCCTTAGCAAAGTCTTCACAATAAAATATCGTGCAATCATGTCGGAATATTTATTGGGGCGCGCAAAATACTGGCGTACAATATCGTAATATTAGAACATTTGGAAATGGTTAAGAGCTGACTGGTCTGGCAGAGGAGTGAGGCAAACGATAAATGATGCATGGACGTACATTTAAAATATTTCGAAAACGTATTCCGATGCATTATAGCGAACTTGCAATAAATTTGCGGATAACAAAAAAATGTGAATGGTGAAATATGAAAGGAATCATGTAATTCGAGAAGCTCAAGGAAAACACTTGGATGTTAAATTCTATTTCGTTAAATTGCGATATTTTTGAAATTTCCAAGAAAATAAGAAAATTGTATAGAAACTCTAAGATATTCAAGAAAACTCAGAAAGATTCAAAGAAAGTCGGGGAAATTTATGATGACGGGCTCGATCAAAGTTCTATCAAATCTTCAATTGCACTTTTATCTGTTTCAGTGGTAAATTTATTGCTTCAGCTATGAATACATTAAACCCAAGGATCCTTTTGGTATATTTTTTTTGGCTTTTTGTGGCTTCTTTTGTGATGCAAAAGAATTGGAATAAGGAAATGAAATAAAAGTCCCAAAAATTCTTTGTTTCAGGATGTAAAATAAAGAATGTAAATATTTTATAAGCACACGTAACAAAATAAAATCTAATTTATTTATTTTTGTAATGTATCTATACATTTTGACACATTGATTTGATATGTAATATGGAAGAAAATTTAATTTCGGTAATCCTTGTTTTTCAAACATCCTTGCCCAGCTCAAAATAATAAAAGCATAATAAAAATGTATAAAAGGATGAAATTTTTATTTTATTGGCTTGCTGCATTCATAAATTATTCTCCCGAAAGTATAAAATATTTAAAAAGACAAGACACACCAAAAAAGACGGAAGAAAGTTAAAGAATTGAAATGAGGACAACCTAATAAAATATTTAGTAGACATAAATGTGGAGACTTTCTTTCATATAATAATACCATAAAATTTATTTAAAGCATTTGCGAGCACTTTGAGTTTTTGGAGTGTGACGAACATTTTCAACAAATACAACAAAGTTCAAATATTAAATTTACCCTTTGGCCGTTTCATAAAATCCAAGTTCTCCGTAAATTTGTAAAAATTGTGAATTGGTAAAAATGGTATTAACAATTTCCTCCTTATTCAAAATTTACAGGGCACCAACGCTCCCAGAAGCGTCTACCCCGGAGGTCCTCCACAAGCTCTCACCTCTTATAAAGGAGGTCAACGTCAGCCCGCAATGACAAGCCCCGCAGGATTAGTTGGCACCCAATATCGCCCAGCAGCCACTGGATGGCAGCCACAAGGTTATCCACCAACTCAGCAAACTTACAGATACACTGCACCACCGATACAGACCTATGCTTACACTCAAACCCAGCACACAACCACGGTGAGTCATTGTTTTTAAAATTATTGAAGTTTGTACTTTGATTAAGAGTAAAAATTTACGTGATGAATTGTACTGAGCGATTTCAATAACAATTCAATTTAAATTACTGTGGGTCGTCATTCAAGATAATCAAGTCGTAAAGTCATTAAAGTGGACAATGAACTTTCAAATAAACAAAATACAATTCGTAGAAGTCTGATTATTTTAATCAAAATGCTCAATTAACATTTAATTACTTTGATTACAAATTGAGTAGTTTACATTGGTGAGCTGTTTCTGCCGAATAAACATTTATTAATCAGTAATATTCACTTGTCAATTTAAATCCCCAAGATTAAAAATTTAAAAATAAAAATGAACTATCTTGTTTAATTTTCTACTTTATCGGAAAATCTAAAATGTGAACATAAATTTGATCTCAAATTAGTGAACTTTAAGTTTATCTCGAAAAACTTATTATTGACAAACATTTTGACATTCCTTCATCCATTCATCTCCAAATTGATCTCCATTTGAAAAAAAGGCCTTACATTCACAATGTTACTTTAAACCACTTAATTTGCTTTTGTGTGATTGCCAATAAAGAAGCTTACAATCTCCGTTTCAGCTAGATTTCAACCAAAACTTGGCAAAGAATAGAAAACTTTCACTAAGCCGTAATTCCCTCAAAAGCAGCAAAAAATGGCAAAAACAGAAAAGCCCATAGAATCAGACAATCAAACAGCATCCTTTTCACAATAATTTGATAAACTCATCATAGCCCAAAAAAAAGTCCACGCTGTAACGTACAATATAAATCCATTTCGATTTAGATGTAAATTAAACGACATGTCTTGAATGTCTCCAGCAAGTAAGTCTAATAAATGGTATCAACTGAACAACAGAATACAAGCAAAAAAGATCGGTTTATACATTTAAGCTCAATTTACACAATTGGCCTACAAACTGCAAATAGAAATCATCTATCTACCCATCTACAAATAGTTTTGCTGTTGCCAAACAATTCACATCCAAATCAGATGGCGAGAGTCACCAGTCACATTATCCAACATTATCTGGCTCGGGGATTATCTCTTTTTATGTTTGAAGGGAGTGTGGGTTGTTTTGGGTGGAAGGTTTTTCTATTTATCAGTTATATTATTAAGTTATTGAAAACATAAATAAAAACATCTTATCTTTGCTTTTCAAACTCAGCCACTAAAACCCCCTACAAAAAGTAAGCGGCTAAGCAGTTCAGCGGAAAAGAGTTTACAACTTTATTTGGCAAGATGTCAATGGCAACTTGCGCAAGTGAATATAAAAAATTGTCAGCCGCTACACATGTTTCTACTATTTTGCGATTTTTCTATGAGCTGCCATATTGTGCAATATTTTGCTTTTTTTCTGTCTGACGTGTCATGTACAAGCAAAAATACACATGAAATCAATTTGATGACTGCTCTAGAGCTACACAAACATTGAATACATGAAATTCGTGTATACATATAACATTTATATAGAAAGTGGATTGCTGTTAAAAATCATATTAATGTACACATAAAAATACTAAAAACAACGGCAAAAAAACGATCAAGCTCGAGTGAAGAGAAAAATGTCATATATAAAAATAATACCAAAGTAGTCATCACGATGGATAAGAAACCTTGTTGACAATGATATGATATATCGTCTGGAATTATGTTACAAGGAACAACTGCGAGATGCCACTGAATCGAGAGTGATATTTCTTTGGCCAGGAAATATGGTTGTGCCATATAAATGTAAAAGCTATAGAAGGAGGTTCAAATTTGTTCATTTTGGGAAAATTTCAATAAAAATCAAATATCTAATACCAATAAAGTTCATAAAGATTTTCATTTTCATAGAGATCGGTTAATAGCCTTCTTAACATGCTTATTAAACATAGACAAACAGTAAAACCAATTTTCCAATTATGAAGCTAGACATCAATTATACTTTACCCATATATCTGCCCCCAAATACAGTACACTCCTTGTAACAACATCTTGAGAAATATAAAACTTTGCTGCTTCTGTTGCTTGCCATCTTGTGCACGAGTCGAGCATCGTCTAGATTGTCTTAAATCAAATTATATTTTGATTTTGTGCTGTAATTTGAGCTGCAGCTGAAGAAAGAGCATTTTCGAGCAAAACATCTTGATAGTTTTGATGTACGTTGTAAAATTTTGCCGTTGAAGTTTTGCTGTTGAACTCCGCTTCAATTCTAAAGGAACTTAAATTTTATCGGTTTAGCTGAATCTTGGAGAATCTTTCATGAAATTGAAACAAAATGTAATTCCTCAAATTGCTTGTTGTGCCTGGCTTACATGGTAATTGAACCAGTTTGCTTTATTGATTGTGCTCGTAAAAGTTGATTGTATTATGGGAGACGAGCGATTGTTACAGATGCTTTAGAGTTTAAGGTGGATTTTTATAGGTCCTGGTATACAAAGCAAGTTCATGGATCAATTCTTTTTATGGAGAAATTTATGAACCTCTAACAATTTTTCTGATCTGCAAGATTTGCTCGATCATTCTGTTTATTCAATTTATAGTTATAATAAAACAGTTTCAAATGCATTGGATCAAAAAATATTAAAACTAAAAGAGCTTAAAAGGAGAAAATTCAACTACTAAAGTTTTGAAGATTGCCCAGCATTTTGCTTCCATAAATAAGTTTAAATTGCAAGCAACACAATTACTGTCTCTAAACTTTCCCAAACTTCCAAAGTTGAAACTTGTTATTTAATTTTAAAGTAGCTGTAGTTTTACCAGAATTTCTAAGAACTGCCAGATCACCCGAAAGCAGTAAAAGCACATAAACTCACAAAAACTCCATAAAAAAGGAAATAACATCAAAATAACAAATTAGGCAGCAAACTTTCCATTTTCCCTGACATTTTCCAGCAAAACTCTTTTGTTGAATGTTGTTGAATGTTGTTGGAGCAGTTTCTGCTTGCCATTTAAATTCAATTTAAATAAAAAGGCAACGAAAAAAAAACTGTAATTGAGTTTTCCCAAAAAATGGAATTCAAATTTTGCAAAACAAGCTTTCGTTCTATGCATTTGCCTTTATTGCTGTTAGTTGTGTGTTCTGGCAAAACAAGAAGTTTTTGTATTCCATGTTTTTCCTTGTTTTTTTTTCTTCTAGCAACTCATAATATTTTGGGAAAATTTCAGTTTTTGAATTTACAAGTTTTCTAAGGATTTTATCAATTTTTTGTGAATGCGCCCTGTTGCTCGCAATATATATAGCAACATTGAATTTAAAGGATATTTTTAGTAAATTTGGGCTTACAATAAGCTTTTGAAATGATTCAATGATGGTGGGCGGGTATGTGATCCGCTTTTCTATGAAATGCTGTAAATTCAATGTTATTTATTCGGATTTATTTCTGATTGTTTATTTCAGTTTGTGGGAAATGTTTCTATTTTGATAAATATTTATAAGTGTTATCGGCTGTTTATGATGTTGACGAGAATATTTTCTGGTAACGCTCGTGATCCGGCTTTTTGATTACATTTTTAAGTATTTTGAGAAAACAGCTTTTTTTGTTGCTGGGAGCTCGTGTTTTTAATAAAAACTTCTATACTTTATTTTTTAATACTTTTAACCACTTAACCTAAACTTCCGACAAAAAAATATGTTCAAGAAATCATTAAAAGATCATAAATTCCACAAAACACAAAATAAACAAAATTACTTGAAAATTAATTTAAAACCAAAAAATCGGTCTTACATTTTAAAGTTTTCCCGCCAAAACTTTTTACTCTAATTCACTGCACTAAAAAACTTTCTTCATAAAGTTTCGCCTCCATACACTTCCGAGCATTGCGAGTATCGCAAATATAGCAACTCGCCATAAAATTATTACAAAACTCATAACGCAAGTAATTTAAAACAGATTTGCTTGGCAATTTCAAAATTCGCTCAATGTTCCTTACCGAGGGAGCTGGCGTATAACCTCTATAGCATATCTTTAAGCAACAACTTTTTACACTGAAAGAATGAATCTCTGTTAAGGAGAATATTCACAAAATTTTCATTGAACTTTGGTGTTGTAACACAATTTTCAAACATTTTTTTCTACCAGTGAATCACATTCCAGCATTCAACACTGCGTTGAACAATCCGCGCCAATTTCGAAGGCGCATAATTTGGCCGTAATTTTATGGAGTTTTTATGGAACTTAATACACTTTTATGGACTCGGCTTTAATATGTTGAATTAAGGCTCTAATTCATTATGCAAATGAACTGCCAAATTGTGTTAATCAGCAGCAAATTCGCAGAGGCAGTGGCAAAGTGTATAAATGTATAAATTATGGTGCCTGCTAAAAATAGGCTGCCAAATGGCTAGAAGATGCTGTGCAAATGTTGAGCGAGTTGTGGGCGGGTGTGACGTCAGTGTGTGATTTAGATCCTTTTCCGAGGCGAAAAACATTTAAACACACATCTTTAAAAGGAAGTTTGTCCTACATATTTTGTTTGTGCATTATTTCAGTTTTTTTTGAATTTTATGTCATTTTTTTAGAATGATAATTTTTTTTTGATATTTTCGAAGAAATATTATTAAATCTGATGACACGATCGATAGAAATAGACTATAACTTTAATACGAATAGTTTATGTCAAACATTTTTGCTCAAAATCAATTTAAAACTAAATTATTACAAACATCCCGGGAATCAGGCGCTAAAGCCTTTCATAACCCCTTCCTCCAGTGCAAACATATTCAATTTTCAATTATATGTTTGCTCCAAACAGATAAACCACCATTAGGGCTGGCTCATAGCGAAATTTCAAAAGCGTTCCAAGAAAATTCAATTTGCTCCTTAAATTCTAAATTCTGCAAAGTAAACACATATTTCATGTTTTGCATATATCTTATGTATTTCATGTAGATATTTTCCATGTTCAGCCCAAAACTCGGAAAACTCCTAAACTTATCAGTCGAATGGAGGCAGAGAAACAAATAATTTATATCGAATGTAAATTATCTGCTCGTATGGTAGAAATTTGTGAAGTTTTGCGTTTTTTATTTCTGGTGGAACGTCTTTTGCGGAATTCTTGCCTTGCCAATTGCCTCCAATATGGTTCTATTCAAATTTAATTATTTCAGCGTTATTTATGTGACTGGCTGCTAGAGCGCAGTAAATTAGATTTGACATATTTTATGCTTCGAGTGCGGCGGTTATAGATTATTTATGCGCCCCAAAACTTGTGCGAACAGAGCAATAATAATTTGTTTGAGTATTCTTTCGTCTTTAATATTTGAATATAAATGTGTAGTTTGTACATTAAAATCGTCTGTAATGAAAGTAGAGAGGAAAAATAATACATGGAAGTAGAATTTGATTCAGATTGGGAAATAATCATTTTAACTGTTTTGAAAATGGTATAGTCTTTTGGCAATTTATAAGTCAAACAGCTTCAAAACCATTTAATTTTAATTAATTTGAAATTATTGAGTTAGAATTCCGTGTATTCATATCAAACATGAAATTGTAAGTTATAAAATCTATTACACGATAAGAAATCGATTCTAGATAATATATTCCAGTTACGTCATACTTAAGACAATAAGCTGGACGAAAGTAGAAACTTTAAGGGCATGTCTAAGAAGTAATCATATATTTCTTACATGGCACTTGTGTGACATCACCTCTAGCGTTCAAAGACATGTATTATGTATAGATAATGTTTCATTGTCTACAAAGCCATAAATTTTTCCTAACATCAGACCCACAAGCCAAAAGTCTTGTAATTCACCATAAATGGTTTATCAGCAAAAATGTTCTGATGTAATTTCACTTTATGCCATTTATGTCATGTCAATGTCAATTGCTGCTCTAAAACGGAGAAATGGAGAATCAAAGCTGTAAATAATTTTCTTCTACGGTATTACTCGGGTAATACGGTGGCCTCCGAGGGCAAACCTCCTCATTGGATTCAACAGATATACGCAACAAGACGGCGTTGTTGTCTTGGGAAAGATTATCTGGCGGTTTATGATTATGTTTTCCAATTCCATTCACAATACAAAAGCGAGAACTCGCAGGATTTTAGAAGGAAGTTGAAAGAGGGTCGCAGAGTCTATTATTAATATGTAATCGGATTCTTTGGTCCTTTGTAAGAAACTTAAAGCTTTGGAGTATTTATAGCATTTAATTTCATCTGCTCTGATAAATCAAAGGGACAAACTGACAAGTACCAAAATTGACAAATAAAAACCGCCAATAAATAAAATTTTTTCCATTTTTGCGAGACGTTTTCCGTATTCTTCCACACTTCCCCGGAAAATTATCTCTCACAAAACAGAACATAAGAAAAAGTTTTCCTTGTATTCTGGAAAAATATTGTTGTGTACTCGCTTTTAAAATTAATATTTGAATAATAAAGACATCGTAAATAAAAAGTATAGCAGGGATTTGGAGTTTCGATTGAAGTGCTCGACAAATAGCTGGCAGCTCTTCCTCAAGCCTGCCACACAAAGACGCGAAAATAAGACTTAAGAACATCTTAGAGACACAACATTTTAATGCCATTTGGAAATAAAACAAACACTGGAAGCTCACAAGCATTTGATGGAACAATGGAAAAGTTTTTTTTTTACCAAATTAGGCAATTCAAGGGAATTTAAATATTAAATAAAGAGAAATTGATTTTTTCCGGCTGTTTTGCTGAATTTGAAATGTTTTTAATGTTGTGAATTGTTTGCAAAGTTTTTAGGAGTTTTTGGGAATTTTTAGGTTCTTTTGAGTTTTTATGAGTTTTTATGAAATTTTTAAAAATTCTGTGAAGTCTTTCAACATTTATTTACTGTGAACAAATTATTTATGTTTTATTTGATAGAGTTAAAAAGAACTTACTGTAGAAGATGATGCGAACAATTTTTTTTTCCAAATTTAGATTCTGCCAAAATTTTTGAATTTAAAATTTCTTCGAATGTATTTCAGGTACAAAACTTACAATAATAATTTGGTTGTTTTCTATCTATAAGATCTTATATATGATTTCCAGAAATCTTTTACTTCGGCAACAAAAAGTTGTGAAGTCTTGGTTTCACCCAAACTGTTTTTTTTTTGCTCGATATTATCTCTAAAAACTTTAATCGGAATAAATATATCGTGATTTTTTCAGAACTGAATGATTTATAATACTCTTAAACTTTTCATAATATTTATTTGTTTAAATACTTTTTCCATTGTTCGTGACATTTGCATTGAAGAACAGCTTATAAACAATATATTAAACAATAAGCCCATTAATTTTCAGTTAAGTCCACTTATTCTACAATTTGTTAGAAATAAAAGTTTGAAGTTTGAAATGAAAGCTCAATAAGCTCAATTTATTTCTCATGAAAAACTGAACAGAATTTAAAGACCTGGAATTTCCAACGAACTAAGAAGAACTCACAAGAAGTAAATTTTAAGTCTTCGACTTTACTGACTTTTCATCATTCTAGATTATTTTTCATTCTATTACATATTTAAAGTTTTGAGAATTTTCACACTTCAACTCGCATATCACGTTAAACTCTCACATAAATCGATATCATAAATTTTTTAATCTCATTTATAATTCCAACTTGATACCTCACACGAGTTTTGCATAGTTTTTTTATTAAATTATTGTGATGAATATTTAAAATGCCTTTTGGAACGAACTTCTTTTTTTTCATCAAAGCCAAGTAAATTTATCAAATTCGACAATTGCAAAAATATAATCCGAAATATTCACAATTTTTTTTGTACATTTTGCGATTTTGTCGAGTAATTTCGAGTTGTGTTGAATTGTGGTAATTTCACAAATTTGCAATTCATTCCCCGCTTTTTTGGCTTTGTCGCTAAAATTAATTTTTATTTTGGTGTCAATGAATTGTTTGGCGTTGCGCTAGTGTGGCGAAGAAAAATCCAGACATTGTTATCACTTGCTAAATGCCAACGCCAATTTGAGCAACAGCAGGGAAGTGACAAGGAGCAAGGATTGTAGAAAGCCGAAGGAAGATACTACTGAATTTTTTTAGAGATCTGAGGCAATTTATTTAAATAAGATTCAATCAATTGCAATAAAATATTCCATCTGCTTTCAAGCTTATAAAACAAATATTTCTATATACAAGTCCTGGCACAAATAGAATATATATTTTAAATAGTAATAAATGCCATGTTGTGTTAATGCTTTGCAATAAAATGATAAAAATGGGCAACAAAAAGAGTACGTTGCAAACGTCGCCACAAAGCTAAACAGGCGATACTTGTGCTTCTGTGCTTTTGTGTATATTTCTGTACATTTTGAGTAGTATGTTGTATATTCTGCATAGGGGGAGGGTAATGTGTGAAAACATTTTTTTGTTAGCATTTTATGTGTGCTCTATGGCACTTTATACATAATCATAAAACTAATTTCATTTGGGAATTATTTGCTGAACAATAAATTAAATATACGGAGCTGGTGAAATGGACTAGGTGGGTGGATAGTTCTGTTGGAATGATTGGGAATGGTTTAAATAAATATTTATTAAGACATTAATGACCATAAGGCAAGTGTCATTTTCTAAGATTATAATAATTATTCATCGTATCAAAAAAACTTATCAGAAATTTAAAAGGTTGCAAGTGAATACATGTGAATCCAGTTAAAAATATATAATATCCTATTTTTGGACTAACAGCTTGGTATTCATTGTAATCAAATTTCCCTATCCACTTTATTCCATTATCCTTGTCTCGCCTGACCCGTGAATGATAAAAGCCAAAAAAAGTGTTGACAGTCGCTTTGCAATGAATAATGCATACAAACAATTTGATGGAAGGTCTAATCTATTCTTTCCATGTGGTTTCAATTTCTTGCATTAATCAATGTCACTTAAGGACATTGTTTAATTTAATCAACACACATTTTCATAATTAACAAATAAAATGCAAATAAAATCTTAAACATGGCATTTTTTTCGTTATTCTATTTTTATGGTGGCTGTCGCCATTATTCACATTTTGCCATATTGCAAGTTGCTAATTGATTGTTTTTCCAGTTATTCAGTTGGCTGTTTAATTGTTTTTTAAATCATTAATTACATAAAACATTGCGGCAAATTTAATTCCAAAGTACAATTAGTTTTACTGGAATTTTCTGTTCAATTGTTTTGGGGGATTTTCCCGGGCGTTGCGTCAAAAATAAATTTAAGCAGTGACAGGGAAATTGCTTTAGAGTTTAATTTGGGAATGAATTTTTAATAAATGTGGAACATTTTGTTTTTAAACGATGAATAAATTAGATTTTTGAATGAATGGTTTAAATTGCTTCTGTTTGAAACAGCAATCTTTTGGAACAATTCGTTTACTTAGTGGAAGTTTGTTTAAATATTGTTCTTAAAAGTTCAAAGATTTTGCTTTTTCTCTGAATTTTTATTGTTCTTTTAAGCACTATTAAATCAATTTAAGATGAATTAATCAGTCAAAAAATAAAATCCTACCTCAAAATACGAAACATACATGGTTAATAAGTTATATTACATGCTCAGCTTTCTGAGCTAGAAAAGAATGAAATATAAAAGATTTGTTCAACAGCGCATGAAAAACTTAACAAAATATTGTTTGCCTAAAAGCTGATAACGTTGCATTAAACTCAACATCCAAATAAAACCTGTAATACAACTTAAATTTTAAATTAAATTCTAACTAAACATCTGAACTGTAAAATCCTTTGCACAATGGAAGAAGTAATATTTTACAAAAATAAAATTTAAATCCGATCTGTAAATAATTCCATAACTACATAAGTCATTAGCCAAACAAAGTTCAAAAAGTGCTCGCAATGTAATCAGATTTTGGCTTCGGATTGTATACAATTCACTATGTTCTCCCTCATCTGCCCAGCAGTCCTAAATGTTAGTAATGGTTAAGACGGCATTTATAAAAATCTATTTATGGAAGTTTTTACTGTTCATAATAAAGCATAATGTCCAAAAGCGTCCCTGTTTAAAAGCACATTTCTCATAAGTATGGAAAAATCCAAAAATCCTTTTATAACTGCCTTGAAAAATGGACCGAAATGGAAAAAAAGCGGAGGAAAACCATAAAAATGGCAAAAATGTGAAACATTTGAAGCCATCCGTACTAAAAAGTAAAAATGATGAAGCTCTTTGATGGCAGCGCTTGCGCTTCATCTTCAACTGGTCCATGGCATGCATTTCTACCAGTTCTGTGCTCTTCGTAGTTTTTCTGCAGCTTCTTCTTACAATTCTTCTCACCGCACATCGCCTTGGCGTTTGTAAAACGAGCCAACAATTTTTGCCATTCATACTTTACTTCCGATTGCTTGGCTACAAGACTGTATGCTTACTGCACTGAGCACATTAAAATATTAAAGCTCAAGGAGAAGATTGATGAGCTCAAAAGCTGTGCAGCAGTGAAGTTTGCTTTAAAAAAGTTAATTGGTTTCAATCTGGTGACTTGAATATTGAAGCAAGTTTCTGTGATTTTGAAGGTAGTTTAAGAAGCTTTAAGTGCAATGATGTGCAAGCTGGTGTAAAATGTGTTATTGTGGTCAATTTATGTACTACCATATGGTTCGTATTCTATATAAAATATAATAACATTTTTGTCTGCACTGAATGCATCAAAATTAATGAAATTCATGTGCAACTGCATTTAATTTATTTAAATGATTTTGAATGATTTAAACTGCTTGGTAATTCAATTATGTTTTTTTTTTGTGGTGATTTCCGTAATGCTCGATCTGTTCAAATTTTCCGATACATATATTAATTCCAATATGTTTGTCAATTCTGTGTAGTTATAAACAATTTCAATATATATCTGAAATACGTATAGTGATTCGTTTATAATTGCATCTTTTCATAAATTATTTTTTGTATTTTTCCTGGTAATTTTGGTAAATTTGTGTAAATTGGATATAATTTTGTGAT
Source organism: Parochlus steinenii (assembly GCA_038502155.1). Lineage (NCBI taxonomy): Eukaryota > Metazoa > Arthropoda > Insecta > Diptera > Chironomidae > Parochlus > Parochlus steinenii. Next base: position 4,262,086 of record JAXCIN010000052.1, on the reverse strand, counting down.
TTCATCGACAAAACATAATTAATAATCAATAAATTGGTCAATTAAAGCTCTGTAAGTCTGTGTTGATCAAATTGATGGATGTGGTTTGGTTTATGTTACAAAAGGAATTGAGAACGTGGACATGTGAATTCACTCGTAAGGTTCAATTATTGGTTTTGTTGGCTATAATTAATGGTGTCTTGCATATTGGGCTTTTTCGTTCATATTCTAAAAATAGAATATATAGAGGAATAATGAAGAAAAGCTGGTAGCAAGACTGATTTGGTATAATCCTCGAAAATTTATGTTCTAATTTTTTTGCATGCATTGATTGAATATCTAAGTGCTTGGTCTGTCATCAAAAGCTACTTATATAAGTCCCTAATTACAAATTGAGCCAAAAAAATTATTGAACCATAAAAAATAAACTGATTTTAAATAAGGCCATTAAATAAGCAATAAAAACTGAACTAGATTTTCACATATGTTAATACTTAAATCTTTCCAATCATACTGCAACCCTTCCTCAAATTAAACTCCATCCTTCAGTCAAAAGCATCCGAAACATCCCCGAATAAATTTACATTTTATGACCAAACATGTATTACAATATGTTGTTGTATGATGTCGTCAGCAAAAAAGCCGTTGTGGGCAACCACAAGTAAGCACAATTCACAACTTGCTAGTAAGCATAAGTCAACGAAGAAACGCAAACTCTGGCACAAGCAATATGACAACATTATATGGGTATATTTGGATCTGGTTTGATAAAAGATATATGGCGTTTAAAGGAGTGATTTTCTCAAATAATTTTATGTGATAAATCAGATAAATGGGAAAAAGAAAAAAAAATTGTGTAAACAGAATTCATGAATATGATTCTAAAGTAGAAAATACTTTGAAATAAAAAGCAGAAATCATAGTGAGATGGCGTAATAGAAAAAAATAAATCATCATGAAACCCCCACAGGGACTTCTTCGCACCCCAATTTATTGACAGTTGTTAAGAAAGTGAAGAAAGGCAAATTAATCTTCTTTGGTAATAACGATGAAACAACTCCAAGAAAGTCACAAGAACTCGCAAGTACTTGACTAAATATGAACAAGAGGAGAAGTCGAGAGCATATTGGAAGCATTTTTTTCCTGCTGTGTACTTGCAAAGACAAGCGAGTCAAGGCAAAAGCTAATAATTTGAAACAATGTTAATAATGCGCTACGAACCGAAAATATTCGAAATATTCTGAGAATATTCGGAAAATACAACAAAAAAATGTGTACGAGAAGAGCTTGGCTGAAAAAGTTTTACACAATTTTAATGGAAAAAGTTGATTAATATAAATTGTTGTCGTTGTCTGGGTATTATTCATGGAGGTTTAGTTGCATATTAAGCACGTGAACGTGATAATACTAGCTAATGCTTCAGTATCTACTACAGAAGCGCAGCTATGGAAGTTTCCTAGGGAAGATCAACTTTCTATAACATTTTTAACTTTGCTTCTTTTTTTTTGATGAAAAAATACCAAATTAAAATGTGTCAGGATTCATATAGCATAAATAAATGGGAAAAGTAAAAATCCTTGCAATTCTAAACCAAATGCAATATTAATTCTTATCAAGAATATATTTGGAGTCGATTTTAAAACAATGCTTTGAGAACCCCCAACTTCCCTCCTGCATCATGAAGGGATGCTAGGAAAATTAGACGACACACAACATTAAAACACTTTGTATGCGGGAATGCTAGCGTTCAGATCTTGTTGGCAGTCTTGTTTGCAACACAATCCAATTGTTGAAAGCGCAAAATTTATGGCCATAAAACTAGCAACTCATAAACTCGCATAAAAGTATAAAACAAAGTATTCGAAATGTGTGCAAAAAATAATATTTAAATGCCATGAAAGTAACGATAAATTCTCATAAACGTAAAATTATGACAAGAAAAATCACTTTGCATTCATTTTTATTTGTGGCAACTGGATGAAGCTCAAAAAATTGTTCGAAAATCTGTGAATTCAGATGACGATTTTTTGTAGAGAATAACAGAATAATCAGGTTTTCAACATTGTCACGAATTTAACGCAGATTTTAGAATAATCTCTTTTCCTTTCAAAATATTTCTTAAAGTCTTCTTAAAAATTTCTAAATTATACGATCTTATCAAAAAGACCTAGACATAGGTCTGATTAATCAAATTCATAGCGGAATTTACAAACGGGAATAAACGATAAACTTGAAAGGCTGGAGGTAAATGAAGAAAGATTTTCCCCATTTTTCTAGAAATATAAAATTTAAAGTCCCCGCAGAACCTTCAACTTCGATGCTGAAGAGTAATGTGGTGTCATAATTCTAGTTGTCGGGCGAAAGTCGTGTCTCAGCATTTCAAGATGCTTTTGAAATACTTTCGAGATGGTTGCCGGTTTGTGGAGGAGAAAACCAATTTAAATTGACAAATTAGCGCTTTGGTTTCTATGGATGTTGAGAGATTTTGAGCTCATTATCAATTAATTTTGAGATGTTTTTGGGATTTTGAAATGATGTGAAAATTGAGATTTCCAAGTTTTCGAAATAATTTATGGAGTGAATTTATGGTGAGGAAAACAATTAACCACAGTGATAATTCTGCTTTACCGACTACATTTTATCACTGACTGTATATACCACTAAAAATCATTTATAGCGTGAAAAACATGAAATACATGAATAATTCATGTTTTAAAATTTCGTTGAAGAGTTAGGTCAATATTTGTATTGTTACCAAATAATTATTATTTTAGTAGATAAACAATTGTTCCAAAAAAGATCTGTTTACAATTCATAAATTGATTAAAAAGTGTATAAATAAATTTCCTCAGAGAAACCCTGTTTTGTCATCTTTCACAATTCTTCAATACATTATTCATCTCTAGACAACCTACTCAAATTCCAAAACATTTCAACTCCCTTAACCTTTAAATGTCGCGTTTCCAAACATTTCCATTTATTTTCCCGTACAAAGTAAATACTTTCTGCTATTTGCTCATCCTTTGATACCTGAAACCTGAATGAAACCCATCCGCAACCTTTTTGGGGTATTTCTCGATATTTTAAGTATCAATGTGGAGGGTAAATGTTGTACTGCTTGAATTTCTGATGTATTGCTGAGTGAAATGGAAAATTATTTGGAATTACTGGAGAACTGAGAAATTGTAAGATACTGAATAATATGAATAAATCGTATGAGTGAGAACAATTTAAGAAAACTGAGAAGGTGATCTACTAGATGATTGAGCCGAATTTCCTACCTAATGATTCTGAAATAATGGAGAAATGAGTGGGTGTCGCGAGGGTTGTCAATTCACTTAATGTATTTTTATTGAAGTGGGTTTTGAGCTATTATGAGATCTTTTAATATAACCACTGTGTTGTTTTTCTGCATTACTGACTGTTCAAAATAAATATAAGACAAAATATAATTCCTTTGCAAAAACACTCATTTTCATGTATTCAGAAATAATATTTCTTATTTATATGGATTCATATCGTGTATTTTTGTGTATAATTATCTGAAAAATGTTGCACAGTATTCATATCTTACCAGTATTCACTTAATAAAAATCACAATCAACCCTTACAAAAGCATCTAATCGATGATCCACCTTTTCTCTACCCATTTGAGTCTTCATCATTAGACAAAAAGGATAAAAAGGACAGAGTGCCCTATATTCTGCTTCCACTTGTCACTGTATCAGTGTCTCAGTATCTTCATCTGTTTCTGAGTTGTGCATCTGGCCGAGCTGATTTGCCTGCGTAACGTACACTATGATTAATGTAGCAAAGTAGCAAAATTGTTGTAGGGAAATGTAGGGAAATTATAGCAAAATCTAGAAAATATGATAAATATCATCCGCCTTTAGATGCGAGAGCAATGTTACATGTTACCATATTATGTGGTAAATTATGCTGAAAAATATATCATAGCACTAACATAACTCATTTGCTCTTCTGGGACGTTGGCATTTGAGCCCCAAGAATTCTAGCTAGTCTTTCTTCCAGTTGTTGCAGCAAATCTGACATATTCTTTGAATTTAATGCGATTTACTTTTGGCAGTGAAAGAGCTTTTGTGTTTTTTGTGGTTTCTGAAGTTTCTCGTGTTTTCCGTGGGTTCTTTTGGTGTTTTTCAAGTATACAAACTTATCGCAGCTGAAACATATTTTAAGTATTAGAATTATTATTTGAATAATTCAGATGTGCAAAGCTTGCGAGACATGATAGGAGTTGAGCTATTGATTTTTTTTAGAATCTTGTTTCCTTGTTGTGCTTTTGTTCAGTTTTGGTTGTTTGCTGTAGATGAAAAATTATAAGGATTTGATTGAGTACTTGGGTTAGAAGATTTTTTTATGAAGGAGTTGAAAACATATTTTTGTTAAAATGTTCTTATTATTACATTACTGTAAGGCTTATTTTTGAAAACATCGAAAGTATGTTTCATCAAAATCCCATGTTTGTAATAAACCAAATCCTTTATTTTACAAGTATCGAATTCAAATCTGTATGCAATTCATCATTCTCGCAACAAATTTTGTTCCTTAATATTGATTCAGTAATTTAATTTGTTAGATTGTAACTCGTCCACGTGCATATTTTTTATGCGTGAACCATACACTCTCAATTCGCCATAACATCACAACCCTCTAACCTCCAAGCAAATTAAACTGACACCATAAAAAGTTTAATGATAACGGGAAACTCTTTTATGTTATGTATTTTGCCGAACAATGTTAACAACCCAACCAAAGGCAGCCGAGTCACATTAAATCTCGTTGGCACAAAACTCGCAAAATCTAGCAAAATTTCACCCAAAACATTCACAAAATTCGCAAAGACGAGTAGCAAGCATGTTGTAATATTCCATGTATTCCATGTACTGCTGTGTTTCAGAAGATTAAACAATGTTCACATAAAATTGTCTTGGCAATTTGATAACATGTCATCAGATTTTTTTTTGCGGTTTTATGAAACACTAAAGCTGAGTAAAGTGGGAAAGTCCATAAATGGCAGAGAAAATTGTAAAAATAGTCAAATTGATATATTCTTTCTTTTTGTTTCTTCTTGGATGTTCCGGAAATTAATTGAAATATCTTAAAATAACTTTCAAGAGCGTGGGCGAGAAGCACCCTAAAATCCGTAAAATTACTTGGTGGCAATTTTATGGAAAATGTTGAAAAACTTGTGTGGGACGTTAAGGATTTTTAGTCTTAGTCTAGTGAAAATTACTTGTAAAATTTATAACATTCCTTCTTAAAAACATTCAAGTAAACATGTAAATGATTAACTCACATTTGCTAGAAAATCTTGATCAATGTAATTTCGCTAAAACAAGATAAAAAAAAATTCCTGTGAATATAATTACAAATAACAAATTGTTGCTACAACCATGAGGTAATACGATTCCTTTGAAAAACCTCAGCTGGTTTCAGGCAAACCGCAGTTGACGCAAATTGCAATTAAGACTTTCAAATGATTAAAATATTGTGTCACTTTTTGTTCGTAATTCTCCTGGTTCTTGTAGTAGTTAATCAGTTAATTTGAAACAGCGAAATAAATACTAATTAGTTTACATTTCTGCTTTCGATGGAATGACCGCGAAATATAAACTGAAATTCATTTACTGACTTTGAGGAGAACAGTTATGCAGTTGTACAATATTTAAATGATTAATAATTTCTCCATTCAACTACACAAATAATTGTGCTTTGAATCGAAAGCTTCACAAATCACAATTAAAACTAGTTGTGCAGCTTGTGAGCTGAGCAGGACTTCTCCGCTAGCATGGAATGGTGTTTTCATTAAAAATTAATTCGAAGTGCTATCTCTACTCGTTCTAAAAATCGTCTGGTACCCCCAGATGACTTCCAGCAGGTAGTGCAACAAAAATCGATGCATTTCTTGACAGAACTTATAATTTCAAACATTTTTTCTGAAGAGACCGAAGTGCTATATCTAGTCGTTCTCGAGTTCTGGAACTGAGAGTAAGCGGTACCAGACTGATCCTCCAGAAACTCAATTTTTCTAATTTTCTGGACGAATCATGAGATTCTAAGACATTTTCAAAAAAAAGTTGTCTGGTACCACCAGATGACCCTTAGATGACTCCTATCTGGTAATGGACCAAAAATCGATGCACTTCCTGACTTAATTTATCATCCCTAGCATTTTTTCTGAAGAGACCACAGCTGTATCTCTAGTTTTTCAAAATAAAAGTTTTTTTTTGTATGAAAACCCCGACTTTGCGTCACGGAAGTGGTTCTGGTGACCTAACCGATGGAGTCATCATCACCAAAAATATCAGGTGCACGATGGGAAGAGATATCAAGTCGATTGGCATCAAAAAATCCGGAATCGGTTCGGTGGGAGGTCAGATCGAGCGTTTACAGTAATACACCGGAAATTCCACCGGACATCCGGCCCTTAGTTTTTCGCATGGCACGGGTCAGGGGTTCAAAAATTTCCGGATTTGTTTTCACAGGAATTTTCTTCAACTCAATACGGACAAAAAAAATACTGGATATTTTTGAGATTTGTTTACAGGGAAGTCAGGAAAAATCAGATAAGGTTGAAAAACCCTGAAAATGCTGGGACGAAAACAATACTTATCCGCTTTTTGCGGAGAAGTAAATATTTTAGCAGAAATGAGGAAAACCATCAATTCTAATGAACAACAAAAATTTAATTATCGGAAAACACAATTTTGTAATTTCCATTCAACCAAGCAATTTGTTCCGGGAAACCGAACTTTTTTCAAACATTTGTTGTTCGTTTATTTTTTATTTGTTTGATTTTCTCGTGTTTCTCAAATTTTATGGTTTATAGTGACATGAAAATCAATTACATGGAAAAGTAATTGAAACATTGTGTTGAACCACCGTTTTTATAAATTTGTAACGTAGTTTTAAAAGTTCTCAACTCTAGAAGAAATACAACCAAAAGTTATTTCTAATTTTCTAAAAATAAAAACTTTTGCTTACAAACACCAAATAAACACTCAAGCTGTACAAAAGCGGCGTCTCCCATTAATTGCCTTAATTGTCCGTCAATTTGTGTTGTCATCGCGCAAATAACTTTACCGCCAGCTGACTTGATTTATGATCCACCCGCTCGCTGATCCACCAAGCAGAACTTACGAAATTTCGAGAATTTACTTAAACTCGCGTTGGTGTTCCAATTTCATAATTTTTATATTATTTTCCATGTTTTTCGTATTTTTGTTTTTACATTTTCTTCAATTTTGGCATTTAATCGAAACTTCATTAAAAAAATGTGCCAACAAAATATGACTTTAGTCTTCAACAATGCCGCCCACGATTTTATTCAGTTGGAAGCATTTTGGTTGGATTCAAATAACAGTTTATTGTGGGAATAAAAACAGAATTGATCTTGTAAAATTGTCGACAATTTATCTGTTTTCTGACATTTCAAAATGTTGCACAATTATTAATATTTGGGGTGGGTGACGTTGACAACTTTGTAATAAATGAATATTCAAATGAAAATAGTTCAGCCATCAATAGCTTTCTAGCACAACCAGAATGAATGAATAAACTTGTAATTTTTTCAAATCCTTCACATCTTTATTTCTTGATTTTTTATGTAGTTTTCTTAAAGACGTCTTAAAAATCCAAGAATCTGAGGAAGCCATAAAAAATTAGCTACTTTATTATTGGCCATTATTATTTTGCCATAAAAATCCAGCATCTTGGATTCTCGATACAAAAACCAAAAATACATCAAACTTTAATTGCTTTCAACCCATTTTTTGCAACAAAATTTGCAACAAACTGAAAAAGATTAACAAAAACTTCGCAAAAACTACGATTTATGGTTCCATAAAAAGTCAATTTCAATTTGCTGGGCTGTTCATTCTAGCAACTCCTAGAAATTATACCAATCTCTACCATTCCTTCATTTCATTCATATCAGAAGCAGTCTATTTTTCTGGTATTACTCTATTCATGTCTTCTGAATCACTGCATCATAGCAAATCAAGTAATTGCTTGTTTATGAGAAGATGTAATAAAAATCCGAAGGAATTCAGAGCTGCTTACAATTCTTCCGACATTTTTTCCTCTTCAGGCTTTTTTTGTAGTTTTCCAGTTTTTGCCAATTTTTTACAATTTAAACTACTATTTCTATTCACTGAAATTGCTCCAAATGGCTAAGAAATTCTTCGTAATACTTTGAATTAAATAGAAATTGCTCAAATGCACCGAAAACTGAAATTCTGAGAAATTTCAAGAAAACTGGCAAACATCTTGAAAACGCTGCCATGTACAGAAAAAGATCTTCAGCTATTCAAACTATTCATTGTTAATCAATCAGTGATGCTCTGGCATCCAATGTGTAGTGAACCAGAAGGCAGTTGGATAATATTTAACTTTTTTTGTTAGATATGTTTTAATGGACATTTCACATAACAACAAGAAATTTAAGAATTCAGGATTAATTATGTCATTCTGTAAATTAAGAATCAATTGATAAATTTTTCATTAAACATTGGAGAATTATTTCCAAAGTCATTAATTAATATCATAAAATTTTCCTCGAACTCGAACAAAATTTTCCCATATCCACAACTATCAACTAACTGCCCAGCAAGCCAATGACGTCATTCGTTCAACGCAAGTGTGTTTTTGTAAACAGTTCGCAGAAAATATGTTCATGCTGTTGACTTTGCGAATGTTAATGGGTGGCAACCGTTCAAATGCAAAATTATACAAAATTGTGTAAAATTGTGCAAAGTGGAGTCGTTTTTCTGACACAATGCACATTTTCCGCAATTTACGTACATTTTGCCACAATTTGCAGCATGACGTCATTGGAAGTGCAATAAGGATTTGCTACAAACAATATTGCGAAGCAACCCAAGCTCAACTTTTTTGCTTGTTGTTTTCAAATCAATTATTGTTTTTAAAAATCTGAAACAAATTCTTTAAATAATTTATTAATTTTTTTAATTATGGCCAAAAATTTAAAAATTTCTAAAACCGCAATAAAATACAGCTTGTGCCATCACCAAACATAATCGTTTTTCGCATCGACAAAACTGTTGTCATGAATGGATGTTTGAAACGTTTCCTCCACCCAGCGACTTTGTGCAACAAAAACAATATGTAAATTTGTGCAAAAATATGCAATTGGTGAAGAGTTTAAAGAGCCCAAAAGCAGTGATGGCAATTGGTGGGTGGTGATTAAGCAGCAAAATGTTAATAGCTCCACTCGGAAATGTTTGAATATTTATGTAGTTATTGAGCTTTTGTTTTTTAGGGGTAGAATCGGATTTTTTTATGCAGGCTTTTTCAGAAGTTTATTAGAACAAAACGTGACTGTAAAATTGTGAAAATTGTTAAGAGGATTGTAAACTTTATCCGTTTATTAAATAACATGAATTTTATGATAAATTGAGTGTTTTTGCAACAAAAAAAAACTAGAACAAAAGCATTAATTTTTTTCAAGATTTTCTAATAAAAGTTTAAAACTTCACATTGCCAATTTAAAAATGCAATTGCCAAAAATTTGAGCAATTAAATTAAATTTGCCACCAAACATGTTGAAACTTTAATGGGCATAATATACAGCCTCTCGCTAAGAATTAAATAATTAAATTTGGTGAATGGCGCGCGGATAATAGCACTCTGGGAATGATGTTTGCTGCCGTTTGTGCTCGAGCTGAATGATGTGACAAATATTCGCTCTGTCGGCGGCAAAAAGTGACAACAGTATTTTTGGCCATTAGCAAACAAATTAAGCTTTTCATTTGCGCTCCACTTTTCAGTTAATGATGGAAATCATTCTTCTTTGCCACCCGAGCTTCGCACAGCTAAAGCTATTGTGTGAGGCAGGCATCAACACACAAAAAATTATTGTTACACAGAAAAGCGCCGAAATGGGTGAATAAATTTGCCTTTCGCCTTAATTATCAGAAGACTTCTCCGGAGCTCTTTTTTTGCTATCTCATAAAGTTTTTTGGGAAAAATTGAGGCAATGAGTTTCTTTTCTTTTTGGCAAGGATTGTGCAATAATAAGGAGCTTTATGAATTTTTATCTTAATACTGCTGCCTGAAATAACTGATCCACGGTTTAACATCAGTCCTTTAATGTAAATCACCTTGATGGTCCGTTAATTTGGAAATTTTGAACATTTTTTATTTTTCATCTCATTTTGTGTTGTTTTACGTAACTTTGCCCAATTATTCTTCAAAATTTCTGAGTTCCAACTTCAATTCAGCTTGATTATCTACGGTTGTCCAGCAACTGAAATAAAGCAATGTGCAAGTTCCCATGAATATTATTTTTCTTATATTATGTGAACCGTAAGAATATTATCGATCCTGATTTCAAGTTAAAGTTGTGAGGGGATTTCCAGAGATTTGATTGAAATTGTTCTTAGATCTTTCTTCATTTACCAAAAAATAAATTTCGGTCATGAAGCATAATTTTAACAATTTTTCTCAGGGATTGGAATGTATAAAACCTATGTATTATACATGAGGTTTTAGACACGTATTATACCGTATGTATAAAACCATAGTTTTATACATTCTGTATAAAACGTATAAAACCTTAAAAAAAGGTCTGTTTCTTTTTCCAATTCTGGAATGAAATTGAACCTTTGACTAACCAAAAAATTTGCTTATTCAATAATTTTACAGCTATGATCAGGGTTCGGAATGTTTGAAACCTACTTATTTGACGTAGAATCTTAAGAATCTTAAGCTAGATATATATTTTAATTATTATATAGATGAGATAATTTAAATTTGAGTGTTGGTTCTTTTCATATTCATATAAATAATAATTTTATTAGTTTCCTATATTATTGCTGAATCTCAAACCATTCACTGCAGCAGTATCACTAATCCCTAGTGATACCCGATTAGTTTCAGGTGAGTTTCTTTTCAGCACAAACAACCTGCAAAAATGTAATAGGGATGGCAGCTTCAAATCCCTCTGCTTCCTCTGCTTCTTGTCTTTGGTCTTCCCTTCCTTCTGTACTTCCATCATATGTTGAAGTTCTGGAAGTTCTGGAAGTGTTGAGTCCAAAAGCATCAAAAACAATTAGTAAATGATAAAAACACTATTATTAGTTGATGCCCATGAGAATCAACCTCCCTTAATCCATGGACCTGAAATATAATAGCGAAATAGGTGAAAAAAGATTCTTAGCAAGGTTTTTAGGTTAAAATCACTGAAATAAATTTCAAATTACCTGCACAATTCAAAAAATAAATCCTTGAAGTTCTTGACCATCTTGGAGTTGTGTGGAGGCTCTTTAGTTTTTACATCATGCTCAAAGCTCTAGAAATATGAAGATCCTCGGTGAACTTTATAATTTTAAAGGAATAAGGAACGAGTTTATTTATTTTTTACGCGCTAAAAATTATACCGATAATGTTTTGGAAAAATCAAATATTTTGATTCATCAGTTTTTCTAAACAATATCGGAACAATTTTGAGCGCGTAAAAAGAAAAAATAAAAATGGTCCTTATTCCTTTAAAATTATAAAGTTCGCCGAGGATCTTCATCTTTCTAGAGCTTTGAGCATGATGTAAAAAAATAAAGAGCTTGGTCAAGAATTTCAAGGATTTATCAAGAATGTTTGAATTGTGCAGGTAATTTAAAAATTCATTTCAGTGATTCTAAAAATATTTCTAAACCTTGCTAAGAATCTTTTTCTCACCTATTTCGCTTTTATATTTCAGGTCCATGGATGAAGGGAGGTTGATTCTCATGTGCATCAACTAATAATAGTGTTTTTATCATTTACTAATTGTTTTGATGCTTTTAGGGACTTAACACTTCCAGAACTTCCAGAACTTCAACATATGATGGAAGTACAGAAGGAAGGAAGACCAAAGACAAGAAGCAGAGGAAGCAGAGGGATTTGAAGCTGCCATCCCTATGCAGAAAGAAAGGTATACATTTTTGCAGGTTGTTTGTGCAAATTAATAGATAAGTGAAAACGCTTCGAAACTCACCTGAAACTAATCGGGTATCACTAGGGATTAGTGATACTGCTGCAGTTTTTGAGATTCAGCAATAATATAGGAAACTAATAAAATTATTATTTATATGAATATCTTGGCAAGAACCAACACTCAAATTTAAATTATCTCATTTAATAATTCATATACATCTGTCTTAAGATTCAGACTTTTCAACAACATATTTCATAATGTAAAAATCGGAAAAGCTGAAGCTTTAGCAGGCACTTCGGCAACATAATACCTATGCTTCATTAGAATGATTCATTAGAATGAAGCAATTAAATTCTAGGAAATTCAAAAATATGTAACCAAAATGTAAATATCTGATCAGAGCGCCGAGCGGGGATTTTGTGCATTATTGCTGATAATTCTGTTGAATCAAATTTTACCACTTTCTGATCGACTTGAGTTGGTAGATTCTTACCAAAAAACACGTAAAGGCCATAAAGGCCATAATATACCTAGGTTCAACCGCAAAGCTTCCGAAGATGTTTTGGAAAATTTGGTTTTCCAAATTAGCGATATTTTAAATACTATTTCCGAATTATAATATGTATATGCCATCCATTTGAACCTTTTTGAGTAGTTTGTTAACCAATAAGTCACTTTCTGGAGGAATTATGAACTTATTCCGGTTCGAAGTGAAAAATCTTCCGGAAGATATTCAACTCGAGCAGGAATAAGCTTATAATTCTTCCAGAAATTGACTTAGTGTTTGGCAAACTACTCAAAAAGGTTCAAATGGATGGCATAAACATATTATAATTCAGAAATAGTATTTAAAATATCGCTAATTTGGAAAAAACCAAATTTTTCAAAACATCTTCCGGAAGAAACTTTGCGGTTGAACCTAGGTATATTATGGCCTTAAAACTTGATTTCGTATAAAATTCCAAAAACAAATATATATATTTTTCAACAATTTTTTAGATTTTTGCAAAAACACAAGAAATATCGAATTTGTTTTTTTAAATCATGACAACTTTGTCATGGAACAAAATTTTTAAAAATCCTTCAGGAATTGATCATTTTGGGTCAAATACAAGGTTTTTGCATATTCAGATGTTTCAATATATTCTCAGGAAAAAAAAGATTTTGTATGGGAAAATGGTAGTTTGCACTACAGGTACTAGATGGCGCTGTTGGATTTTCTTGAATTAGCAAACGCGACCGTCTCATGGTTAAAAAAAGCTTATTCTGAAATTTTGAGACCAATCGGTCGGATGGGTTCAAAGATTACGAATACAGAAGGTTAAAAAAAAAGTCTGGATGAAACCAAGACTTCACAACTTTTTGTTGCCGAAGTAAAAATTTAAATACCTTTTACTTCTTTTGATTTAAATATCTTTTACTTCTTTTGATTTAAGTTCAAGTGCCTCCTGTTTCCCTATCAACTAGTTGAAAACAAAAAATTGTATGGTCCACCTCTCTTAAATTCCAGTTTTTTTAAGGAATAAAATATTTTTGAGACTAACGCAGAATACAAATAATTATCTTTAATAGAAATATCTTAATTTATAAATTCAATTCTAAATTATTGTTGACTGATAAATCAATTCATTATGATGTAGAACAGAGTCTGTAGAAACACTGTAGTTTACAATAATTTTGATAATATTGATACATTTCAAACAAATTTTGTAGCTTAACCAACCTTCAATGTACTTCTCTGAGGTTTTATACATTTCAAAATGTATTATACATGTTTTATACGGTATTATACGTATAATACATAGTTTTAAACAAATGTATGTATAAAACCATTATTGTCATGACAAAATTCAAACCCTGATTTTTCTTTTTTTAATTCTAGGTAAGTGAACCTAATCTTGAGAAGATTTCTACGAAATATAACTTATCGAAAAAAACCGTATGTATATGAATCAAATTTGTTTCAAAATGAAATAAATTTCAGCTAAGAAAGAGTTAATTTATACACAATCCCTAATCCCACTCTAAGGGGGAATTATACAATTACCACCCTCCACATAAAAATCCAAGACCCTGCCATCCTTTAAGTTCAGAGCCAAGTCCAAAAAAATTACCATTTCATTAGAAGCCGAACAATTCAAGCAAATTCGAAGCGTTTTTATTTTGTTTTCATTTGTTCACCACTTTCTTTGTGAGTTTCAGCAGGAGCTAATGAATAAAACATTTTTGAACACTTTCAACGATGTTCAATGTTTTGCAGTTGTGGCTGCTACTCACCTTTTTCCTAACGATAGAACAACTTACACAAATTTATACAACTCCTTAACAATACTTACCATTGCTTACGATATATTGTCGATTGAATAGGCACGTGAGCACTGGTAGAAGTATTCTATGTGGACTAGAATTTTATGGATAAAAAGACAAAATAAAATCTACCAAAAGGCGCCAAACTTTGTATCAAAATTTTATCAGAAACTCTGACAACTGTTGTTTAAATTTTTGTGCTATAAAAATAAACTAATTTAAAATCTTCAGTTGAATTTCTTCGGAGTGCTGAATTTAACCCAGCTTCAAGAATAGGCGAGAAAGTGTTAAAGACTTATGCTTTATTAACATGAGGAAACATTCCGGCCTCTTTTTCCTAATTTACTTTTAATTCTTTCGCCGCCAGCTTCAAGAAACTTTTGGGTGGTTTTAAGGTTTTGTGCCAGAGGATATTGCCTCGCGTTTATTGGGCCTCAAAAATTAACTGCTCGAAAATTAATTAGTTTTTCATTGTCGGGTTGCGGCCGCATGGCCTAGCAATCCTTACAGCCGTACACAATCATGAATTCGCAATGGGGAATTGTTAAATTTATTTTTATATTATTTTACAAGGATTTTTTTACAATTTTCCGTTTGTAAAATTGAACAAAAATGTTATGGAAAAGTGTGGGGGCTGAGAAAGTTGTTGGGGTGATCGATAAAAAAGGCTGAAAAGTATAGTAAAGTGTGGTAAAGTGAGGCAACTTGCGGCCGCTGGGACTGACTGAAAATAAATTCAATTTTCCTATTTCGATTATTTTTAGAAGCTTAATGGGAGGGTGGTCTTTGAGACAGTCTTCAAATGCTAGGTGCTTGTTTTTTTATATTGAGACTCATGTAAAGAATTTGTGTGCCAAAAATGCTAACGTACGTTTCACAATCTTTGTTTTCATTCCACTTTTAAAAGATTTCATAAATATTGCCAAAAATTCTTCTAATTTGCCTCTCAAAATTATCAAAAAATTCCTAGCAATTTTATATGTTTACAAGATTTGAGCGGAATTGCAAATTACGAAAATTACCAAAAATTACAATTTTATAAAATTAGTAAATGAAAATCGCGAAAATTGAGTTTTCATGATGGGAAAAGGCACAATATTCTAATTACTGCGCCGAACGATTTTTCCTAATGTATCCCTAATTATCCTCTCTTTTATTATTTATAGATAAACGCGATATCTTAAGTGATGCCTTCGAGCACTTTTTACACAGCCTAATTTTCAAAAAGAAATATTCATGCTATTCTAACGATTTTACTTTTAAGCTTTACCTGGCAATCTGAAGAATTTCAATGGAAATGTTCATAGAAATTTGCAAATTTCTGGGAACTCGCAAATTTTGAATGCCATCCAGAGCAACGAGTACAGTAAATTCAATTCAGAAGATTGCTGGGTTCAGAAGGGAGATAATAATTCCTAAGAATAAATAAATGCTAGCACTCAGGAATCAACTCCCTTCCCAACCCCTGTCAAACTGAAAGTACTACCTACAAGTAAATTCAGAGAAAAACATAAAGCATAACGAGGAACTCCAACGAAGGAATTCCTTTCGCAAAAATATTTGCGTACAGTTGTAGGTTCTTATCAATATTAGCGAATCGACTGTAATCAGCACACCTAGATCTTTTAATATGATTTTTCGTGGAATTGAACTTCTTTTGTGTTCACATAATGTATTAAGGGGATTCAAGAAATTGTGTGC
The DNA here is from genome assembly GCA_038502155.1 of Parochlus steinenii. Lineage (NCBI taxonomy): Eukaryota > Metazoa > Arthropoda > Insecta > Diptera > Chironomidae > Parochlus > Parochlus steinenii. The sequence goes on along the minus strand of JAXCIN010000052.1, from coordinate 4,246,146 downwards.
GATTTTTATCCGAATTTGATGATAAATATTTTCGGGGAATTGCGGATGTTTTGAATTGCTGGCATTTTGAATATGTTGAATTTGGGTTATGTATGTCGTATAGTGTGTAACATTTAAAGTTAGATTTTCGGAGCACTATTAAAGTAAACATTTTGAGCTAAAATGTCAAAATCTATTTAAAACCAAGTATTTACGAGACGATTAAATAGAACAAAATTCTAGATTTGAAAGTATAAAAAAAAGTAATTACAAATTCAAAACATATTTACCACAACTTTTTTATTCATAAGTAATTTTCCAAGTTTCTAGAGAAATTATAATGATAAAAAAACTCAATGTTAATTCATTAAAAATGTAAAATGGCAATTAAAATAATCTGTGTTTACTTAAAACTTATTCTAAATTTAAATGAAAAGCAAAAATTATATTTTAAGCACTTTGATACTTACAGCTTTCTAGGAAATTTCATACACAACAATTTTGTAATTGATTCCAAGGACCCTCAACTCGATTTCAATTTAAACTAATTTGTTGCTCTTGCTTACATAATTATAAATAGCTTGTTTGTTTTCAACGTTTTTTTATGTTTTTTAATGTTTTTATGAAACTTTATGGACTTTATGGAGTGGCAATGGTCTATTATGTCTGTTATGACATTATAATGTTTATTAAATGCTATTTATGCTTTTTTAAAGAGTTTCAATAAAGTGGTTTAATATTTTTGATGAGCTTTTAAGCAGCCTTTCAACAGCTTTTAAATATTCAACAATTGAATATTGAATTAAGTCGAACCATCAAAAAATAATTTAGAATAAAGGAACTTTTCAAGGAACTTTTCAAGGAACTGTTTAAAAAAATTGAAGATATATTAAGAAGAAAAGTTTAAGATAATACGGTACATCAAATTTATCGAGTTTACAGAAATCCAATTGTAACTCCTAATAAATTCCATTAATTCTGTGTCGTCGCCTATAGAATCGAAAATTTGTAAAATGCGCCAAAAATTTACGAAAAAACCCTTTCCTTAGTACTTCAATGGAATCACTAAACACCAAACCATCAAGTATTCAATATGCAAGACCTCGCACTTCTCCAGTGTGTTATTCAAATTCTCAAGTTCCTCTGTTTGACTGTTTGAATGTTTGAATGTTTGCCAACCATATTAAAATCGAATCGAATTGCAAAGTATTAAATTTTCCCTTGCTCGCGTATATCTATTGCAAAATATATGCCTGCCTCACATATTATATGGAGCTGTGCGCTTTAAACACAATTAGATGTATAGACTTATATCCTCGATAACAAAGTTTTCCCCAAGTTCAGGCGAACACGTTTGTCGAATCATTGATGGCATTGCTAAACATTTAGCGTGGAGTTATGTGTGGAGAGGCTTGTGCTAGAAGCAGCTAGCTCCATTTATCTTTTAGTGCGAACAGTTTTTTTTAGACAAAAAATTTCCACAGCAACAACAGTGCGTAGGATTCACACTTTCTTAGCACCAAACAATCCATATTGAACTACAAAGCTGTGAAGCTGTAGAGGAAGTTGTGCTGGGTGCCGGGAGAATATTGTAAAAGCGGATAATCTATGGAAATGGGGACGACGGCGACAAAAAGTATACGCAAAAAAGCGGAAAAATTCCTCAAAACATGTGGAATTTTCAATTTAATTTTTGGATGTTGCGGGAGTTTATTGATCGCATTTTTGTGAAACGACAAGTTTTGCTGGTGATGAAGTCTTTTTGGAGGGATTTTGAAAATGTTCTAAACAAAAAAATTGCCAAATTTGGTCAAGAAGCATTGATTTAAGTAGAATAATTTTAAAAGATCAACGACTTTATGAAATGGTTTTACACTCACAAAGTTTACTTGGGGACAATTTATGGTTGAAAGCTTGAAAACCCTGATTAATAAGTACAATATTTATTTCAATAAAAAGTAAATATTTTATTCACCAGAACTTTTATGCATTATCATAAAAAGCGTCCATTAATTAACCAAAACCGAAACAATAAATTGCCAGGCAACTCGTAAAAACTTCTGTCGCTCGAAGGTTCACTGTCAATGAAATGAGAAAATTGCAATATTGTGTCCAATTTTAATGTAATTTATTACATTTGCCAGGCACAATTTTTGCAAATACTTCACATTATAGCACAATATTCACATAATTCCTCATAATTTACACTTCACAGTCACTGAATCACTCGGCTTTTAAATTACGAAATAATAATAAAATTGCATTATCAAGATTAGATGGACGTGCCGTTGGAAAGGCAAAACAAAAATGGGCTTAAAAAAGGCCCCAATTTACTTTGGCAAAGTTTCAAAAAATAAATAAAGCAAATCAGTAACTTTAAAAGACAGCTTTAAAATTTACTCTTTTATCATATCACATCTCCATAACCGGCGCGTCAATGCACGTCGCCTTTGTGACTTTGTGTGACGTCACTCGTGCATACATGCTTTGCCTGATACGGTATCAAATTATTTTTCGTCTGCACATTGTCAGTATCCTGCTGAGCCATCCAAATAATGTCTTTATGCTCGAAATATCCCCACACAATTCACAATACCCGAAATACGCCAGTTGCCGATAAAAATTAGTTGAGAATGGCTGCGCTAATCAAACAAAGATATCAAATATCCAGCCGATAAATGCGACGATTATGACGTCAAATCGACAATAACGCCAATTCCACCAATTTCGACAATATTGCGGCAAGCTGAGCTGTCTGTTCTGGATGCTTCTCCGCACGAATTGCCTTTTTATGCGGTGCTGGAATAAATCAACGCTCCAAAATGCCTCAAATGGCGTCAGATAATATTTATTTTTTCGACTTTATGATTTCTTTTTTTTGCCAGCAGATAACTTGTGCGTGTGTATCTACGAATATCTGATTCCTTTCGGCTTGAAATGCTTGATTTCAGTGTATTGCTTTATTGATATACACACTCGACTTGTTGTCGAGCGATAAGACCCCAATGGCTTCTTATCAGTCATGCTAATGTTGAAATTTCAGTTATGTGTGCGTGTAATTGTTACAAGTAATTGTTTTTTGAATATGATAATGGAGCAAATTCTTATCACTTTAAATTTGTTTTTGTATGCAATGTACGTGTAGACTTGGGTTTACGATCTGGGGGCATATAGTTGGATAGACTGTATATTGGAAAGGTGGTTGAGTTTTACAATATTTTAACAATCTAACAATATGGTAGAATCAAGAGATGACAGAACATGAAAAATTCAAATTCTCTAAAACTCTTCTACAGTTCCTCTTAGTAAATTATATGGCACAAACAACTATCAACAGCATATTTAAAACATACACTCGGAAAATGCGATAAGACGCCCACAAAACAAAACAAAAAATTATTGTATGATAATGCTTATTGAGGCTTCAGTCTCTCAGTTTTGTCGATTTTATCCACAAGCACTCGCGCATTGTATGTTAAACTACTATCTACAACTCAGCTTGAAAAGACCCGACACTTCCTAACTTGGCCAACTTCCTAACTTCCTTTTTAGCAAGAATTCTGTGGAATTAATTGGCATGTGTTTGGTGAAATTTTGTGCAAGTTTCTCGGAAGTTGAGGAAGTAAAGGAAGTGTAACCTTAGTCGGACACTCACTTGAAAAAATAGTTTATTGTGCTTACTTGGAGCTAAAGCTCAGTGATATCACGTCTGACTCATTTTAATTAGCCAGCGAACCAACAAACACCACAACAACTATAGCCAGTGAATTTTATCGGTGAATCAATCAACTATTTTGTTGTTTTCGGTTTGCTTTTAAAGCTCAATCTTGTTAGTGCGATTTACAAGAATTTATTGATCAATGGTAAATTTAATGTTTATCTGTTATCAGGAAGAAAAGGTACAAACAAAATTATTTATAATAATTGTATATTTTAGAAAGTTTCAATTAAAAAAAGTTTCTAATAATCAATCAAACAAATGCAGTATAGGACGTTTTTTAGACACGAAATTTTTTTTCAAAATGTATGTAAATACAGTTGTGGACTCTGAACTAACCAGAATTGTCCCGCAAATTAATTTATTTCATTTCTGTTTGTAATTTACTGTTTGTAAGTTCAAGCTTTGTTTTCCATTGCTTTGTTCAGTCGATGAGCAATTAAGAGTTAAAAAGTTAAAAAAGTTCGATGAGAAATTAGTGCACAGGAAGCTCTCTAGAAATCATACGAAAAGGACTCGAGGGAAGGTATGCGAAGTTGCTTTTACGCCATTTGAGCTCATTCATAATTATTTCCATAAATTGCTGGGTTCTTAAGTGTTTGCACAGTGAATTAACTTTTCGAGAGCAATTTTGATTGTTTGCTGAAGCACTCGTTTGGATGCGAATTGCATCATGAAAGTGTGCATTGTAAAATTTTGCTGGGTGGGAAATCTTCAATGCAAAACAAAATGTAAACTTTTCTGCTGGAAAATTTAAGCACTGAAAAAAAAAGTTTTTAAATTTTAATGAACTTTTGAAGTAAATTTTTTATTAAATTTCAAGAAAAATATTCATTTACAATTTTCAACAAAGGAAAGAGGAAAATTTTTCCCAGTGATGTTTGTTGAGTTTTTGTTCCCAGTTCAAAGTTGATTATTCGGAAAATGTTTGCTGCGCGTTTTCCGAGACTTTCAATGGCAAAAGTTTGAACATGCATGCAATTTCATACAGAATTCCCACAATTTCAGACATGTTGTGCTCTTTGGCGAAACAAAGTTTTGGATCATTTCGTGCACTTGCCGATTTAATTTGGCGCGGATGAATTTTTGCCAGAAAATTGGTTGAACCAGAAACTTTATCTGAGACAGTTTTCCAGTTATTTTTGATGCTATATGAGTACCAAATACAGATAGTTTTGAAAAGCAATCATATTTTGATATTTTTGATATTTTTTGCTGATGTAACGACACCTGAAGCGATTGTGGAAATGTGGAATTTTAGTGTTGTGAAGTGTTCGATGGCGAAATTGTGGATAAACTTTTTAATGACGCCATCAACAGCCATCGAGCGTTTGCATAAATTTTAAATGGTTTTAATTTTGAATTGGACTGTAACATGGCAAGAGTGTTTTAACTGCAGTTAAATGGTATAATTGCTAAAAATACCATAAAAAAACATAAATGTAACGTTTTGAAAATTATCAAGAGTTTTGACTTTTGAAGGACTCAACTCAAATTTTAAGTAAATTTTAAGTTGGAAAAATCATAAATTATAAAATAAATGCTAAATGATATTTCTGGTGGTCTTTCAGATATTTTCTTCTAATCTATTCGATGCCAAACAAATTATTTAGATTATCCTTGATTTAAAAAATCATTGAACGAGAAATCATAACCAATTATAAACAAATTTTTGTAGTTATGTAACATAGAAACATGCACAGTTTTTTGTTGGTTTGGAGTATTACGTGGATCAAATGATCCAATAATCGCTTTACTTAGTAGATTGGTTTTACAGCACATGTAATAGAACTTTATAGGTTTACTTACTTTTTATGAACAGGGATTTGTGGTGTTCTTGAGTTTTATGAAAGGTATTTATTTTTCGCAATCTGCTTTATCGACATGTGTTAAATTTTCTTTACTGTTTAAAGAATCGTCGAATTATAAATTTAGGAAACTCAAAAATATATCGATTCTATTTATTAAGAATACTACCAATACAGTGCTGATTGTCTGTAAGACCAACAATTTTAAAATCTTCATATTTGAAAAGCATTAATAATTTTATACAAAATTGATGAGAAAAAGCTCCAAGATAAAAATGTTTTTCCAATAATTTTCAATAATAAACATCTTCAACTTGCCTCAGCAATACCAAAGAAACTGTTGCTAGGTCGCCGGATTCGCTCGTAAATATAATCCCAAAAACAATTTCATAAATTCCGCAAATGATATTTGCATAAAAATATTCCAAGCATAATCCATAATTCCGAACATTTTCAAGGAGCTCTTAGAATTTGTGAGTATTTCCCAAGAATTTCCGAAGCATTGCCGAGCATTTCCACAGATATCAACATTCTAATCTATTTTCTCGTTGGCACAAGAAATATCCCATCTCATTAAAAACTTATGCTTTGAAGCGTCTTCACATAAAGAAACATAAAATAAAAGTTGAGCGGTTTCTTAGAAATATCCTAATGCCTAGCGATTATCGTATTTATGATTTTGAGCTCATTTATTGAGTCGGATCTCTCACAGAACTAACAAGCAGATTGAATTTATCGATTTTGCAGAGTTTCTATTTTGAATAGCGAGACTTTTAGTTAGAATTTAGAAAGATGAAAAGATAATTGGAAAGAGGCTTTAAAGTAAAGCAGGGAAGGGCAAACTTTATCATCATCTTTTGTTATCTTTTGTCCATTCAGAGTATTTTGCCAAGCCTAGGCAATTTTTGTAATATATTCTAGTCTCAAAAAAATTTTATAATCAACTAAAAATTTGGCCACCTTATCGACCCCACAGCATCTTGCTCCGTTCACAAAAGCACTAAAAAGACTAGAAACCAACTAAAGCTCATAAAAATGAAAATTCCCGAAAGTCATGGTAAAACTGCTCCGTACACTTGGTGCAGATAAGTTTGCTGAATGCCTCGTGCAGCGTTCAACAGTCATTAAAGAGCAATCAGCCATTGTGCCATGTCAACCCCACATAACAATCAGGCTGCTGGAGAAACTCGGTAAAAACTGACACAAAAAAGAACACACTGAAGACTCGGAAAACTGCCGCTTCTTTCTGGCAAAATCATTACATTTAATGGGCGACCGTTCTTTTTGCTGCTTGCCGGTAATAATCTAGCGAGAAAAGCATAAGCAAGATAACAGGCAGCGTCATAACAGCACAGCTTTTGATAGAGCTTTTATAACACGATTCAGGGATCGGAGCAAAGGAAATCTTTTCAATTAGAATAAATATCTTTGATTTTTTGAAGCTTACAGAAAAATCAATGTGACAAATGAATTTGAAGAGAATCGTAAAAAATCAATCAGAAATATACATTTTCGATAAAACTTCAAACCTCTGCTTTAAGAATTGAGTTCAAGGTTGTCGTGTCAACTGTATGGAGACCATTGTGTGATGTCAAGCACTCAGTCGCTTCCCTAAATATTGTTATTACCTCCAAGCGCCCGCACTATAATACAACAACTTGCCGGCACAACGCTTTATTAAATAAGATTACAGGCAGAACGAAACGAAAGTGGAAATTCACTCAAATAGGCACGCAAAAATATTATTTATGTGCTTTTATGTGCTGTTGGAACGTTTGCCAGAAAAACGTGGCGAAACTGGAGCGCAAAAAAGGAAGAAAAAAAAACACAATAATGACATTAAATGTGCGAGCAGCAAATGGCACAAATATAATGCGAAGCAAACTGTAACGTGGGGACTAGGGGTGATACCTTAAGGATTTGATGAGGTTTTGTGAGATTTTTTATTGTTTTTTAATAATACATAGACATGTTTAATTTTGCAGTTTTATTTCAAAAATTATCTCATTTGGTGATTATTTTTACTAAAATTTCTTTAAATTTTTAATACATTTTAAAAAAATGCTTAAAATTCCTCAAAAGTTCTATTAAAATATTTTAAACAGCTTTAATTGCATGCTTCCAAAAATAGGGCAGACATTCAAACCTCCCCTAATCTCACCTTCACCCTCATGCTTCTTATATCCGTGACACGGTTTCCCTTCTGCTCTTTTTTGTTGCTGTAGAAGTGGTTACAACTTACAGCACAATTCGATGGCGGAAAAATTACGTTAAGAATCCGAATAGATCCTTATAGAGCTGCTTACAGTTAACTGCCTATACTTGCAGGAAACTTCCTCACGGTTCTTTTACATTTCTTTGCACAGTTTTTATTCTACTTTTTGAGACTTAAGTAAGTTATGGCTTTGAAGCATGGTGCTCAAGCCAATCGAACAGATAAATGGGAATTGTCCGAATGAGATATCGTTTGTTTCGTTTGAGTGGAGATGGCCCTTTGATTGATTATTTGCACACACTTTTTTTGCTTGCTATTTTGGGTTTCAAAGAGCAAACTGGTAAAATGGCAAATAGCACACCCATTTCCCTTTTTATATTGGTCAATGATTGAAAATGTTTCAATTGCCAACTTTTTATTGAAAAAAGTATATATTTATGATGTTGGTTATTTATTAGTCTTTTTTGTTTTTGAGGAAAGTAAGTGGTTTAGTTTTATCGGGATTTTTAAAGTGGTCGATCAATCAGTAGTTGATCACTTATTGAAAAAATTAATGATTTGATGATGAAAATTCTGAAATTGTGTTTCAAATTCAAAAAAATCTATTTACTATTTTAAGAAGTACAATCATATAAACGATTTCCAAACTACCAAACCACCCTTCAACATAATAAATGAATAACAGCAATTCAAGTTAACAAATCATCATCATGCAAATATTGAGTACTGTGGAAATTCCGAAGCTCGAAGCAAAACACAAGCAGATTATGCAAATAAAATACTGTAAAAATATGTTTGTCTCTTAGATTTTGTCAATTTATGCCAATTTCCGGGCAAAATGTTTGTAAATTCAGCAAAATGAAGAGTAAATTCATTTTGAAGTTTATTTCTTATTTATTTATTTATATTTTGTTGGATTGGTCAATTCAATTTATTTGTTTTTTATTGGTCAGTAAGTTTCGAGGGTATTATTTGCATATTCGATTCAATGTAACCGCTTGAAGTCAAACCATATGCAAATATTGAGCAAAACTCAGAGAGAAGATGAAAATATTTTGAAGTATTTAATGTCATACAATGTATTGAGTATACTCGATTTTTACTGTAATTGGAGCTGAAGCACAAACAAGGGATCTTCAAAAGCTTTAAAGCCTAAAATAGCTCAACATGAAACAACAAAAATTCCAATAAAATCAAAAACAGACCAAACTCACCACAACACAACTTCAAAGAACTATAAAGTTCCAATGAAACAATTTGTTTAGTTCTGAGCCACAAAACTCAACCAAATACATTAAAAACTTTTAGAATGCAGAAAAGTCAGCTGTTCAACAGATTGTGTTGTTGAAACTCTATTTAACAGATTTGCCAACATTCTACTACTTATGTTAATGAATTTCGTTAAAATCTAGTTTCTACAAAATTCAGGTTGGCAGCTTTAGTAAATGCTGATAGAATCTGTTAGATGGAGAATATAATCATAAAATGCATTTAAATTAAACTTCCCAAAAGTGGTAGAATTTCACCGTTTATATTCTGTACCCTTCATTTTGGAATTTGGTAGATATTTTTGGAATTGTGAAAATTTACTCTGGAAAAACTTGTACAGAATCAAAATCAATAGGAAACTAAATCCAATCACAATACATCTGAACACAACTTTTTCTGCTTTTTGTAACAGTTTTATGTGTAACCAAACACACAATAACGCAATCATGTTAGATGCTTTGTAAAGAAAGTTGAACTTTTCTGTTCAATAAAAGTGAACGGTACTGTATTGCAATATAACTTATGAATATTGTTGAATCTCAAAAGCTTTCGAATCGATTTCTAAACTAAATGATACAAAGCCAAAAGTTTTTTGCAAAATGATATGAAAGCTCATTTTGACAGGCTATAAAATATTGCCAATAAAAAATACCCAAAAGCTCGAACTTTTTCCACCAAGAACTGGAAGCCCAACTAAAAAACTACGCAAAAAAACAAGATTTCATCCGATTGTTGTTCCACCATTCGAGCTTTTTTGAGCAAAACATGAAAAATACTCACAAAAATACCATAATAAACCAAAAATGTTAGTAAAAATAGAACGAGTGTGTCAGCAAACGACTAAATGGAAAATTTGTCGTTACGAACACTGCGAGTGATTGTTACGGAAAATTGAGTTATAAATGGAGTTAATACAAAATTAATTGGAATTGGATTTTTTAGGGGGCAAATACTTCCCAAAAATAACTAAATAAAAATGACCAAATGGGTTTTTAGGAATATTTTTGATGAACATGTATTTAAAGATAGTTGAGCTTTTTTGTTGAAGCAAACTTTTTGTAGTTTGTTATTTTTGCAGAGTGGAGAAGATTTTTATGGATTTTTGGATAGTGTTTTTGATACACATGTGTTGGAAGTAATTCGATTCCAGAATGGGTATTGCATACATTTTGTGATAATACAATAAAGATGAGAATATTTACTTGCCAGCATTGACCATTAAGCGCCGCACACACTATGAAAGAAAATCACTGAAAGTTTTTACTTTTTTCAACTTCTTACCATTTTCCCGTTGAAGGATTTTTTTCAAAAAATAGTCAAAAGTTGCGTATTAAAAAGACAAATAAGAATTTAAAAGAAAATTTGGAAAATCTACAAGAAAAACTCTACTTTCACTAAACTTTCAGTAAATTTCTGAAATTGACTGAAAGTTGAGTGAAAGTAGAGTTTTTCCTAAAGTTTTTCCAAATTTTCTTCATACATAAAATTTGTCTTTTCAATACGCAAATTTTGACTATTTTTAAAAAAAATCCTTCAACGGAAAAATGGTAAGAAGTAAAACTTTCACGGTTTTTACTTTCATAGTGTGTACAGCGCTTTAAGCTAGTTTATAATGATAAATTTAATGATCATATGAATCACAGACATCTTCAACATTAAAATAATTCCAAAAACAATTTTAATTTAAATATTGTGAGTAAAACCCCACAAATTAAGCATTCTAAAAATACTGCAGACAGCTCAAAAACCTTCATCTTCATTCCTTTTTCATTCATTAGACAATCCTTTGACAACTTTCCCTTGACATTCCGAAATTCCAACTTGAAGCTCTCATAAGATCCGGAACTTTGAGGAATTATTCTTTTTCTTCAAAGGGTTAATTAATAAAACCCATCAAGATTTTAATTAAAAATTCGGGCGATTCGAGAACTTGCTGAATTTCCTCGCAATTTGAAATTTTGCCCCAAGTTTCCGACCAGTCAACCTCTTTGAAGAGTTGACACGAAAGTGATTTTTAAGCCTATTTAACTTTTCAAACATACCCTTGACATCTTAAATGGTTTAACAACAATTCTGCGTCAATGAGTCTTGTTCGCTGACGGGAAAATGTTTGCTGAACAATGTTTGTTGGAGAAAGGATTCGCCAAATTAGCGTAAAACATAATGAGATTTCAAGGAAATTATGAGGAATAATTGGCACTTTTCAAGAGCTTTGATTTTGCAACTTTCCCATTTTCAACGCGCCAATTTGTGTTCAAAGCTTTTTTCCTCCGCTTTTCAATTATTCTAGATTTTTCTTGATTATACAGAATATAGAAGATGCTCGTGGATGGAAGTTTCTTAAAGCTCCAGATATAGAGCATAAGATAACAATTTTTATCTTTTTGTAAATAATATACTGCTTGAGAAATTTCACTTAAAAACTTTCCACCTACCAAAACCCTTCTCAATCTAAAACTCTCAACTGAAATTTGCTTTTGAGTAAAAAAAGTTGCTCTGGCAAAGTTTATGCGATGTGTAATGACGGACAAAGGAGAAACGGAAATAATAAAGGGAATCTTCTTTGCACCAAGGATAATTAGGAAAATGGAAATAAATGCTTTTCTTTTGTTATCCAATGACTTGAAAGAGAGAACTTTAAAAATGGATGAGTTTTCTACACCATAAACTTTTGGGTATTGTTAGATTGCGTTTGAACAAATGAATTTTTTATGTTAAAACACCTTGACAAATTATCCTTACAAAAAAATGATGAATTAATTTCTTTACTTCAATAAAAATAGTTTTTATGTGTATGCCAGCAAATGTCCTATACAAAATACATGACGTGACGTAACATTCACCAACTAATCAAAAAAGCCACCCAAAAAGCGAATCAAATACTTTGTCAGGCCCAAAGCCCAATACTCATTAATCAAGCAACATTAACGGAGACCTGTGATTTCTGATGATAAGCTGACGATTCGAAGTGCCTCGCTATGCCTTCAGCCAAATAAACCACATAAAACTTTATACATTTCATACACTCTTGTACATTCCAAATAATTGCTCTCTTACACGCGATCGTTATCATTATTTCGCTGATTTAACTCGGATTTAACTGCTTTTTCATTGCCCGGCACTTTTTCTGCGCGCACCAGAACCAGACGCAGATCCAATTAGTGTGGCCACTTGGCCAGAGCAGAGGTAAATCAAACATAATTAAGGGAAGCTAAGTTTATTAGCAATAATTTTGCTTTGGAGCGGAAATAGAGATTTTATGGATGGAAGTTGTGCGAATTAATATTGATCTGCAATATATTTATGAGGCAATGTATTTTCAGAATGTGGTATTTTTGCACATTGAATGTGTCATTTTATCTCTGAAATATTTTCAAGATAAATATCTTTTCAGGCTTTCAAAGTCATCGATTTTCTGGATAATTAAATTTAATCTTCATCTATATTTTTTAATTATAATCTTTCTACATATTAAACACATAAAAATATCGTAAAACCATCGTAAAAATGAAACAAGAAATATTTTCCGTTCATTCTCTCAAGATCCTCAGATAAACAGTAAACAAGCTGAGAAAACTGTAATTTCAAAATAATTAAATTAATAAAAGTAAAGACATAGATAAATGTGAAAAATGTGAGCAGCTGAACAAGTAGGAAGATTATTCTCTTATCTTATTTAATGTGTTTTTAATTCAAATTTTAATTGCTGCTTCTCCAATTGTGCATTTCCAATTCGCTTTGGTTGACAAGACAACTTGAGTTATAAGCAAAAAATCTGGAAACAAGTTGAGTAGTTGAAAACTGGAATTTGAAGCTAGAAAATCCTGAAATAAGAGTTTTTTTTGAATTTTTTCACAATAAATATATTTTATATTCTCGTTTTGCTTGTTCACATTCTTTTTAGGATCTCAGTTCCAAAAAAAATATTTGCATTTTATCAGAAATTTCATGTGAAAAATGTACAACAATATTAATCCCAAGCTCAAACAGTAAAGCTCAAGAAAGCTCTGATTTACTACAAAAATGTCTAAAACGTAAAAGAACTAAATTTATGGACTTTCTCATGTTTTTTTTCTCCATTTTAAACATTTTCACATTTTTCCAGCTACTTCTTTAAGATTTAATTCCTCTCCGATTGCTAAATTCACTAAAACTCCATAAATTGCTTAATTTGGGTTGCACTGAATTTATTGGTCTGCCCTTTTGTTTCCCTGTTTCAGTGTTTCACTAATTCTTTTAGCATCTTGTATTTTTTACCATTCTATATAATCTCAGTTTCGTGGAAGCTTAATTTTATAAATCGGCTAAAGCGGACTAATTTTTTATGGAAGGAAAATCTGAAAATCTTTTTTAGTCTTGAGAAATGCTTTATTTCTATTATTTGCTCGTGCTTTGTGGTGTATTGGTAGGCGGATTAAAATTATGTATTTGAGATCTTTAGAGGGCAAATATAAGCAATTTCAACCAACCTTGCACCCTTTGCATCCAGCACAGCGAATCCAGTTGCTTACTACGATTGTGCATTTTATTTTTATAGCACAATTAAAATGGTTTTAATTTAATGTATAAAACTCCTAAGAAGTAAAATGAGCTTTACAAATTATAAGACTACGATTTGTTGGTCAATGTTGTTAGTAGAGTGTGTAGAAAAAGTTTCTATAGAAAACTAGCAAGGTACTTGGAAACCAAGAGACTGAAAAATTCAAGAGTTTTAAGAAACTGATGTTCTTGGTAGCTAATTGATTTAATTGGATTAATTGAAATGAATAAGGGGTAGGATTATCTTAAAAGCATTTCAATCAAAAATGTACATTATTGGATGGAAAACTCATGTGAAAACATTTTTTTATTGCTCACAGGAAGACTCAAGTGAAATATTGCTGAATACTACAATGTATCAATATGTAATTAAATTTCCATGAACTATTTTTATTTTTCGATTATACAGTAGATTGAATTGAATAACTTTGATCGTTCGAAAAACGGGAAAAGCGAAAATATTTCATATTCAAATAAAATTTAAGAGATGCAATTTCTACAAAACTTTTATTTCTTTAAATTTCATTCTTCCCTCGAAAAATTCTTAATACTTTGTATTGCAGTAATATCGCAAGTTTTTCCGCATCTGCCGAGGCAAAGTTTTACTACCTACTTTTACTGGTTTAACTGGAAACTTCAAGAATAAAGTTGGCAACATTACATTATATTACCTTTTATTACAAAATAATAAAATTACAACATTACTAACAAAGTAAAAATATGTTGCAAAAAACACAATTAAAAACAATTTCAATTAATGAAATGATTAAAAGAATTTTCCAAACTAACTTATTAATTTTCTATAAGATTTTCCAAAAAGTTTTCTTCAGAAAATTTTTTGTTTTGTTGATAAAAACTATTGGAAGAGTGAAAGAACACTTGTAAAATTTATTAATGATTTTTGATGTGATACATATTAACTTGAGCTCTTTTCTCTCGGTGGACAAATCCAAATTCCAATCGTCTTGAATCCGTCTCTCACAAAACAAACAAACAATAACATTTAATTAAAAACAAACACTAATTGTTTTCCTTTCGCTTCAAATTGCAGTACGGACAGCGCGTTCCTACAGCCGCATCACCCAGCAACACTAATTCAAGCAGCTCTTCAAATACTGGATCGCAGAGTGGAACTTTGAGTACCAGTCTCAGCCACACACACACTAATCACACGATGGGTCCTAGCAACACACCTCTGCAGCATGAACAGCTCTCCAAGACAAACTTGTACATCAGAGGATTGCAGCAAGGAACCACTGATAAGGATTTGCATAACATGTGTTCACAGTAAGTTTCATTTCCTACTTAAACTCCTACACTTTTTGAAATGTGTCTTAAAAATCTCCTTCCACATACATACCAAAAAACCCTTTAATTTGATTTGATACGATCCATCTACAAAAATCCAACATTTTGATTAAATTGCGTCACGTCCATCACTTTGGTTTGAACGATGTAAGCGATATCCAAAAGAGGCAAAAAAGCTCTCATAGTCCACAAACAGCCTCAAGATTTGATGGAGGATACCAGAAAGTATGCTCAGAACAACAAAACCAACAATATTCTTATTTAATGCTGAAAAACCGGCAAACCATTGAGCAAGCCCGCAAAATGAATAAAATGAATAAAATTTGCAAAACAGAAACCGCAAAAACCAAAAAAACATGCGAATGACAAATTTCTTGCAGAATCAAATTAAGAAAACCATTGTCTTGCCATTTCCACCAGTTTTTCAATTGAATTGAATATCTTTACCAAAGTTTTCTTTCCGACTGCGATTTCATTTATTTATTGTTTGGGAAAAGTTTTGCGTTTTCTTTTGAATAATTTGCAGCATTTATGAATTTTCTTGGGAAATTTGCAAAGAAAATTTCTGAGCAAATTATTTCATCGATTTTCGCTTAAAAGTCATTTAAAAGTGATTTAATAAGTAACAAATCAACGGTGGAAACTTCTGTTTTAGTTGGAATTAAATAAAGTAGGAGAATCTGTAAAGGTCCCTGTGATAAAACTCTCGTATTGAAGTTGTTTAATGATTCTTTTCTAATTTCGCAAGATTCCAATGGTTAAATAGCAGATCATAGTTCGTTAAATGTGTAAAGTATTAATAAAATATTCTGCAAGAAACGTACGTAAATTAAACTGCACTTTTAAATATGCAATTAGCTGATTAAAAGCATCACATTCAAATTGATGAGACTCTTATTGCTGAGACGCTTAAAATGTCAAGAGGCTCTTTTTGCACTGTATAAAAATAACTCCACTGTTATTGAAAGTTTTCCTGATACGTTTCAATGTCGCAATATTTCGATGCTATATACTATGTTAAGATGCTGGCTGTAGTATGCAATTGACATTAAGCTGCAGAATAATTATAGTTTGAGTCTCAAGAAATATCTTTCAAACTGCAAAGTTGATTTTAATTGGAAATGTTTTACTAAATACGCATTTTGTGTTGATGAAACTGTGATTTTTTGGATTTTGTGTAGAATTCACGAGAAAACTACTTACAGTATCAAAATATGTTTAAGCTGTATTTCTGAAAATCTTATCTTTTCTTTTTAAACCATTAAGTTAATCTGAAAAAACAACAACCAATCAATTAAAAAGGAAAAAGTTCTTGAATATGCTATATCACAAACCAAGTAAAAACTAGCATGCAGTAAAATTGATACAATGTTGCATCAAATTTTTAATGATACAGAATGTTCCATCAAACATAATTTTATACCTGAAACTCTGCAAACAATCCAAACAAACAAAAATAAAACATAAAATACAAACATGTTAAGAGTAATATTTGCGATTAAAAATACTGGAAAATACAGGAAATAGAAAATACAGAAATCTCACCTCAAAAAAAGTTATTAATTAAAACTTTTACTAGTTCTAACCAATTTACTCTTTTTGTCCGCAGATATGGCAACATCATCTCTACGAAGGCAATTCTAGACAAAACAACAAATAAATGTAAAGGTATTCACCGGATTTTTCTCAATCTCCCAATTGTTTCTAATACCAACTCCCTCGGGCAATATTTGCCGCCATCTATCTGAATTCCTTTCAGGTTACGGGTTCGTCGACTTTGAGTCACCAGCTTGTGCTGAAGGAGCTGTCAAGGGGCTCCAAGCGAAGGGCATCCAAGCCCAGATGGCTAAAGTGGGTATCTGGGTGCTTCATAGGCCGGCCATAGTACGTTTGTTTGCATGCAAGTAATACTCACCCTGACTATCCTGTTCCTATCACACTTTATGAGACTCATCATTTTTATTTAAAAAAACGGGCTTTGTTGGATTTAATTGAGGGAGAGAAGCAATTTCAATTATTCTGCCTTACCGACATTTGACATATATGTTTTAAGAAAACTATTTCCTTACAAAATATGTTTCAGTATCGGACATTCTGTTCTCCATTTAAGATAAAACTCTTAAAAAATTGCTGAGCCTCCCAATAGACAACATTGCCCATCCCTAACCTTTTCAGTTTGTGTGAAATTAATTTATTAACAAATATTGTTCGGTTGTTGTTTCCATTACTGACTTTATGTTAATTCATTTAATTTATTTTAATTTGTAATTTATTTTAGCCTCAGGATAAAATTAACATTTTTATAGTTTTGAATAATTTAGTTGAATATAGTTAACTTTTATAAATACCGCAAATTTGCATAATTCTTCAGATTCCCATTTTTGATTTTACTTGGATTTTCATTTAATTTAAATATTCCTTAAATATTCCAAAAGTATTCAAAAATTCATCCTCAAATTAAGTTCCTTGAATATATTTATTGCTTTTCCGGTTTCTCTGTTTTTTCTGTTTTTCGGTCGCCTCAAATTTAAATACAAGGAACTTTTCCTCATTTCAGGTAAAAATCCTATGGAAATCCAAATTATTTGGTATTCATTTGAGAATTAAAGAAAGTGTCTTTTATTCATTTTATTGTTTTGGGATGCCTCAAGTCCCGCAATTTCACATTTTCCAACAGTTGTGATTTTTTCTCTCATTTTTCTTTCATTTACTTCACATTTTATTTATTTATTCATTTACAATTAATTATGATTTGATGTCCCATAAACTCCAATAAAGTCCATAAAGTGATCCTTGTAAAGAATTTACAGAATACCCTAGAATAGAAAGAAATACCCCCAGAAATTAGCATAGACGAGTCTTCCATAGATTTGATAGACTTTTATAGAATTGCGTGTGTAACTTAATCCCTCAATTTAATGGTAAACCATGTTTTTTTATATTGCCAGTTCCTTTTAGAGCAGAATGATTTGGATAATGGTTTTCCTGGATTTAAAACATTTATAGAATATATTTTAGAAATTTAGATTATGATAAATTGCTCAAATATTTACTCGTTTACTTCTAAAACCTTTAAACCATTAGCATAGAACAATGTACCTTGAAGATTATCAATAGAATAGAAAAATAGCTTATGTCAGAGAAAAATCTATTGTTAACCCAATTATCTTATGGTATGACCATAAAAAATAATTAATCCGGCTGATCCAATCAAAAAGAAAAAAATTACAACGAAACTTGAACGTAGAGCTTGCTTACAAAACTTGCTTCAAAAACTGTACAGTTTTGAGTGGAAACCCAAAAATTCAGTTCATGGAGCACAGTATTTAATTAAAAATATAAATAGACAGGGACCTAAGGCGACATCTTCCAAATAAAGTTTTAAATTACTCCGTTGTTGAAAAAACAAAAGACGTGCTCCACATATTATTCCACCTTCATATTTAATTTACTCCAGTTTTCCACCTTTTCGCCGACTTTTTCCACATTTTCCACATGCTCAGCGCAAATTCTTATAATGTTTGTAATTAAAAATAATAAAAATAAAAAGTTATTCTCTTGGCATCTTACTGTGTTTTGCACAAAATTCGAAGAAAGTCTGATTTAGTCTAAAAACTCCTTTCAATTAAACATTTAAAGCATTTAAGCAGAATCTTTATCGCTGGCGCACAAAAAAAAAGGTTGTGAAACGAATGAAAAGGGGTGAGCATTGATATGGAGCGAACATTACAACAATCACGTACTTGCCAAGTATTGCCAAGTATTGCCTGGGTATCAGGTTTTCAAAGCACAACTTGAGTAAACTTTTGCTAGAGAATGTTTTGCCAGAAGAAGCTCAAATCAAAATCTTCCCTAACAAACTTTTTGTGAGCCGAAATAAAATTGTGTGTAATTTTTTGTAACACGATATGTGTAATTTTTGTGATGAGGGTGTTGAGATGAGGGAGGGATGATCGATTGCTTTTCTTTAAACATAAAGAACAATTGATATCTGCTGTAAAAAATTTGTTGCAAATCTTTACAAAAAAAAATTAATTAAAGCTTTCCAGGATTTTTGAACCATTTATTTCAAAAATTCTGATTATGAAAAAGCACTATTGAATTTTGGTTTTCATTATGAGACAATTAAACTGAATCTTCAATATATAAATTAATTATTATCTTTAAATCTTGACCATCCCTTCTCTACTCAAAAAACTTCCTAAAACACAAACCAAAAATTCAGGATCCAAAAAAGGCAAAAAGGGAAATTTGAGATAAATTTGCGCTGTAAAAGGATTACATATATAAAAAAAATTCTCCCAAAGTTCTCATTTGACATGTCGAGTAATTTCCAGCAAGAAAAAAAAATTTAACTAACTTTGTTTATCGAGTTGCCAAAAATTTGGTGAATTCCTCCCACTCCCATTCTTTCCTAAAGAATGTTCGTTTGTCAAAGGATTGGATGGGATTGTGTAGGATTCCAGAATTATCCATGAAAAAAATGCTGCTCAACTATCAATTTGGCAGATAATTTATGGGAAACACGAGGCACACGTTCTAATAAAGGGAAAAGTTTGCTTTTTTGGCTGATTTGCCTGCTGAATTTGTTTTGGTGAACTTTTTGTGTGTAATATTGAGAAAATTTTGGAAATTTATAAAGCCAAATCTAGAGGTTTTTGAATTTTCAACCAAATACAGTAAATGCAGGATTTTAATGGCATTATAAAAACTCGTGACTGGATATGGGAAATTTTATCATTCTTATCATTTTCCAAAAAAAAAATGTTTGTCCAAAAAAAAATTGAATAATTCAAAAATATATTTCATAAATTGCAAAAACTTTCAACCCTGAATTAAAAATCGCCTTTTGAGTTAAAAACTCGACCAATGCATTTAAAACAACTTTCTTGCTTCTAAATCGAACAATGAGCGAAAAAATTCCTCATAAGATAAAGAAGTCGATTGAACATTTTTTGCCGATTCAATAAATTGTCCCTGTATTATCCGCATTTTTCATTTTCATCGATATCATTCGAATTCTCAAATTTTTATCCATTTTGCCAACTTTTTATAAAAAGAAGCGAAAAGACATTTATTCAATTTACTTGCAAAATTCAATAAACTAGATCAAATGATAAGGAAAGAGTTTTTTAGACGAATAAAGTCAATTCAATTGAAAACTGCTTGAACAAAATTTTCAGCAAAAATGTTTGTGAATTCCTTACTCGAAAAACGCTGTTTTCTTCAACTTTCCAATACATTCAGGCATTTTTAGCAATACTTTACAAAGTATTGCGATGAATGAAATGAATGAATGAGGAGCGGAAGGAAGGAAGTCTCATCGAGAAGTTGAAAAATATGTTTGCGAGTCCTTTTCAATTAACTCATATTTCATTTGCGGAAAATCAACGAAAAATTGGTAAATTGGAGAACGATGAAATCGCAAAATGCAATTAATTACGAGCGATGACTTGAAAGTATTTATTATGTCTCAATTTGTCCATGACAAAGAAGTTTGAAGGTTGTATGGGTTTTTGTGCCTTTTTGGATCCTTGAGCTCGATTTATGAGGAAATTGGAAAAGTTATTGAAAATATGATAAGTATTTTTGGCTTTGTTTGTTTTGAGGTTTTGAAATTACATTGAAATAATATTTTCCAAACCATATACAAAATCCAAGAATTCATTATAGACAATTAATGCAACCCTCAATCTACCAAAAAACCAAAAATTCCAAATAATAATCACATTTCCTCAAAGCATCCACAACCAAATAAATTCAATTCCATCATGCAAAAGTATCTCAAAGCACCCCATAAACTAATTTAAATGAAGAAGCCAATTAAGGAGATTGTAGCCACAAATTATTTCCAAGCTACCCAGAAACACTCCAAAGACTCCAGCAAACCAGAAAGCATTCCAGGCAGCCAAGAAAACTAATTAAAACTATGCAAATTTACAATCTGATAATCGTCTTTGATGGCCACATTTTATCGGACCAGGCAGCCAACAACTTTCCATCAGATTTTCGCTTTTGATAGTCTAATGTTAAAGCAAAGGGAAAAGCTCTTTTACGAGCCGACGACCCATAAAGTTTCCATCATGAATTTTCATGAATGTGTTGCACATAAACAAATTAACATTATTATATCCAAAAATTACTGCCAAACTTATGAAATTGCTGGAATTTGGTGTGGAAATGTTGAGCAAAGTACTGAAATTACAAACAAACGAGCTTTTTCCTGCTTCCAGTTTCCTGTACTGTTCGCCGCTGTTGAGCCCGTGAAATATTTCGGAGAAATGTTAAGAGAATTACCAAAAATTAATATTTATGTCATAAAATTTACATTTTTATTGAGGTTTTGGCGCCTTTTTGGTTGAGGTTGTGTCGTCTATGTAATTTTAATTGGTGGTACTCATTTAATCAGTTTAACCCTCTAGAATAAAATACGGACGTGATTGAATCTTGATTGCTTCTTTTTAAGTGATGCTTTGTGAAATGTATGAGTAAGGGGTGTACGAGACATATTAATTTTATAGAACGTAATCTCGTTTTTAAATTCAACTGAAATTTAAACTGTGAAAATTTCAATCCGTATTTAGAATTTAAAGTAAAGTATATGTATTTTTTAGTAAGTACACCATTTCCAACCCCTGATTCTACTACTGAACCCACAGTGAGAAAATCTGTTCTCCCTATAATGACTGCCAATTTGCCGTTATCGCGAAACGATCCTCCCAGTAAATCCACTTGAAAGGAAATTATAAATCCATATCGACCCAAATGCCGAGCCAACCATCTGATAAGTAGAATAACCCGGCTTGTGATTGCTGTAAGCCATAATTACATAGAATCATAAATTGTAGCGATATTTTATACATTGTCTGTCTCTTATCATGGAAATTCATGAAATAGCTGAGGATCATGGAATCACATCTGTGTACTCTTACTTGCAACCCACATTTTTGTTGCCAATATAACTGGCTAGAGTTCTGTAAATATTATATAAAATGCTCTCTTATCTTTGATTGATTAACGGTAATCCATTTAAAAACATTTAAACTACTAATTGGATGATAAATGAATTAATGGTAATAATCACATATAATTAAATTAATCGATCGTACGTTATTATATACATTATACCTGTGATACAGTCCTAGTTAGAAATTTTGTATAAATTATTAAAACCTTACTTAATTAATGACATTATAATAATTATAGCCTAGGAAGTTCCATTATTAAAACATTTATTTAGTTAGATCAGTTTATTAATCAATTAATAATATTTTAAAAAGACAAATGCGCCGGCCAATTACACAATTTATTGAATATTTTTAGAATAGGATCTCCCTCTTTCACCAATCTCTACAAGATTACCGAGAATTCCCAGTATACCAGTTTTTGCCTCCCGAGTATAATACAATTGAGAAAATCTAGAAAATCAATTATGTAACCAGGACATTCAATCAATATTGACATCATCTTATTTTAATTGGAAAAACTTAATTACATTGTAGAAATTGTCAGTTCTTTGCCTGGACTACGGAAGCTACAATTTCGAATGAGTCTATCAAAATTTGTGAATAAAATACCTATCCATCTAACAAGCGAGTAAGGCATAATGCTCTTAGAAAGCGAACATCAACTAAAAAAAAAATGTCAATTACAATAAAAAGTTTTTGCAATTAAAATTAGTTTTATGTTAAGTTAGAAAAAATCCAATGTTTTGGAAATTATTTAAAATACAGCTCAAATATCATTTTAAATTGATAAAAAACATGTATTTGCTATGTTTGGCAAAAATGCGATAAAAGTATTCAATCCATTTTTAAAGCTTTGTTTTAAAATTTAAAGTTTGAGATTAACGAAGATTTTGTTTGTAAACTTAACACTCCACAATTCACAGCCTTACTTTCAATGCTAAGTATTCCTGTTGAACTTCATAAAATCTCTTACATGTCTCTCTATGCTAGGAATCTCTTAAATCCTCCCACCTCAGTCAGAAATTTCTAACTCCTCAATGATGCTCAAAAATGCTAATTAATGTTTTCTCTTTTTTCTTTCGTTCAATCTTTTGTTCATTATAAAATTAATTTATAATTGATAATTGTTTAGCAACAAGAACAAGATCCTACAAATTTGTACTTGGCTAATTTGCCACAAAACTTCAAGGAGACAGATGTGGAAGCCATGCTAGCTAAATATGGACAGGTTATTTCTACCAGAATCTTGAGAGATCAGGCCGGTACATCTAAAGGTTTGTTTTTATTGAACTTGATCGATACAATATGATAACCTTGCATTAATTATTCCAGGCGTTGGTTTTGCTCGTATGGAATCACGTGAGAAATGTGAGCAAATCATTCAAATCTTCAATGGTACTCAACTTCAAGGTGCCAAAGATCCATTGCTTGTTAAATTCGCTGATGGTGGCTCTAAGAAGAAGATTTTCAAGAGTCCAGACCCGAACGGACCTCGAGCATGGCGTGAAGTTACTGAGGTCACATATGATCCAGCAATGCAACAAAATGGAATCGGAATGAACACAATGGGACCTCACATTGGTGGTATTCAATATGGACGCTATGGCCCACAAGTAGGAGGATATGCTATGCCTGGATATATGCCTGGTTACATGATGGCTCCACAGTTGCAGCCTGTTGAAGAACAAGTAAGATTTATAAATCCTGTTTAGATCCATTTTTTAACCACATTTCGTTTATAATAGTACATGCACATGACTCCTCAATTGAGTGTAGGAGCTGCTTACAAACAAGAGGGACAAGTCCAACCTAGAGGAGTATCGATGATTATGAGCAGTGATTCAGCTGCTGTTCCTTATGGAATGGTTCCACAATTGGCCACCTTGCAGATTGGACAATCAGCTGTAAGTCAACTGACAAATCTTCTTTTATCCGTTATATTGAATCCCATTTTAATTTTTCTAGTATATCAGCCCCTCGTACCCTTACTACCCACACTCGATCATCCACCACGCGAATGCAATGCAAATGCAGGGTGACTCGGAAGCCAGTAATGCTGGATCTCCAGACGAGGCATATACTCAATATCCTCATGCGCCAAAATAGATTCAATAACATTAAGTTTTTTTTCTTGCTCTTTTTTTCTAATGTGCATCAAAATTCAACTTCCTGCGATCCCCTGTAAACTGATTTAACATAAAACCAAAATTTGAATCGCCCCCATGTTCAAAATATGGATAAATTTATTTATTGAAATAGGTAAGAGTCATTCGTATGTTTTTTATAGATGTTGCTTAAATTTAAATTCTTCTAAAATTTATAATTTTTGGTTGAATACACACTAATACAGTTTACTTTTAATCATTAAAAATTCTAACTTTTGAATCTTATTTTTTAGAATTGGCCAAACTTGATACCTCAAAGTCCCCATCAGCAGCAAATCCAGCAACTGTGCTATGACTTCATGGCCGAAAGCAACCAACTTTATAATCGAGTTGAAAACGAGAAGATGTACTACAAATAAACTTAGCGTCTAACTAAGTAATTCAAAAGGAATTTTTCTGTTGGTTTGGTAAAATCGATTCGTTTAGTGATTTAAAAATTTTTAAATGTAAGAAAGTTTTTGTTTTGTTTTGGTTTTTCTAATTTTAAGGCTTTGAACGTAAGTTAAGAATTTTTAGGACATTTTTGTGTAATTTCTAAGTTTTCTTTTGAAAAATAATTTCTGAAAGGATAAGTTAAATTTTTAGATAATTATTATTGACTAGAGTTAAGATATTAAGGATGAAATTTGACATTTCCTGTAGAAAAAGTTGAATTTAAAGCCCAATTTTGGAAATAGAATCAAATTTCCATTGAAAATTAGGTAAATTTTACATGCGAAAAGTATTTGAGTAGTAAAAGATTGGGAATTGTGCAATTGAAATTTCAATTTTATCCAATAACCGATTAATTGATAAACTGAAAGAATGGAATAGAGAAACCTAACCAATTTTATTATTAACAAATTTTTTAGTTTAAATTTTTACGTTGCATTTTCAACAGAGATGGAATATTTTGATGCTGGAAATGATTTGTTACCAAAAAAAAATTATTTAAATTTATTTATTCTAAAAAATACTATGAGAGTGTTTAGCCGAAAGAATTTGAAGCTAATTGAAATTATTGAGCGCCGAGCGTTTCACGGGAATATATTGCAATCCTATATATTGTCATAATCACAAGAAAGAAAAGTCTATTTTTAAATCAAACAAAAGTATATTTATTTGCAAAACTGAACGTTGTAAATCAAATTTAAAATTTAGCACTTCTGCCGTAGGAAATCGAATGCAAACTGAATTCTCCTCTAGAGTTCTTAACAGTTGAGAAATAATTTAATGAGAAAGTTGAATCTAGTCCCTAAAATACTTTTAAGTTTTTTATTTAAATTAATTTGTAAGTTTAGCAGAAATGTAAGAAAAAAACGTTAAAAAAATCAAAAATTTGAAAGCGCAAAAAAGGTGATAACCCTTAGAAATTTTACTTACCCCATAAAAACCTAAAGATAACCAGCCTGAAACAATTAGGAATTCGATTTAAAAAAGATTTGGTCAAACCATCACATTCCATTCACTCTAATTTTGTTCACCAGATATGTTTTCTCAAAAATGTCATCCCGTTTTAAAAACTCAACCCATTAAAGTGACAAATGTGGACCCTGGGTCACTCTTCCAGTGACAGTTGTCACAACCATATTACAATACTTGCTCAACTCACTATATCATAAATCAGCCATTTTGTAAGAAACATGGTTTGCGAAAAACTTTCGTGGGATTAAACAGAAATGAATAAAAGCTCAAGCTTCCCAAATAAACTGATCTTAATAAAATTTTTGAAATAACTGAGATATCTAAAATATTTGAAATAATTGAAAAATTGAGAAAAACCGCGAACTTACACAAACAAACAAATTCTAACTGATAAGGATGGAGTAAAGTTGTGCCTTTTCACAATTTTTTTCATGATTGATAAAGGAAAAATTACAATAAATTGAGTAACGTGAAGTTTGATACGATTTATTGAGATTTCTTTATAGTGAGGTAAAATTGTAAAAGCACGTGGGTCATCTTGAATTTTAACCTCAAGAGCTAACTTTCAAATTCATTTCGAGATGAGTAAAGTTTGACTGACTTTTGAAAGTGATTACATCTACAAAAACTAAGTATTCGGAATTTTCATTCATCTTATTCAACGATTCAACCATTTTTAACAAAAATCTAAATTTGTCCTATGATCAACAATTTTTGAAATGCATTCCATTTTAATTTACTTATGTTATCCTTTTCTTAATACGTTTACGTTAAGAAATATCGGACATTTGGTAAATCGTTTTTCTTATCAATGATTCATAAAATGATATCTATCTTATAAAAATAGTCGCAAACTTTGGAGCTGACTCCACTTTATTTAATAGCTGAGAAGCCAACATATAAACCAATTTTATGTAAATTTTGTTGAAATGAACCCCCAAAAACTTTATTTAATTATTTCAATTCAAATACTTTATTAAATTGTTTCAAAACTTTCACACATGCTAATCAACTTATTCAAAGAAAAATATATTTTTTGTTACGAGTAAAACGGAGAAATTAAATTATTGACACAAAAAAAAAAACTATTTGAAGAAAACATTTTAAAGCGTGAATAAATTGTATACAATAAATAAATTTAAAAACCAAATGACTGACAATTTAATAAACCACAAGATTGACAAAACTACCATCTTCAAGATCTTAAGCAAAATTGACTTTAAATTGCAAAAAAACACTTTGATTTCTAGACGAATAGCTGAGCAAATCTAAAATGAACGTGTTTTCACTGCAAAATCACTTTTTGATGAGAATTTGTGCTATTTTGGTTTAACTTAACTTTAAGAATTTAGGACTAAGTAGGTGAAGTTAAGCAGTAAGATGGAGATGGAGTAAAAGTTTGCAATAATAGGAGAAGCTAAGAAAGGAAATTATTGAAATGGTGAAAAATTTAGACTGTAAGGACTTTTTTTAGATTTATAAGGACCTAGAATATAATTTATTTTAGAATAAGAAAAGAAAAAAAAATAGTTTGTAGCGTTACAGTTTAAAATTAAATTGAATTTAAGAATTTTTTGCTAGATTTAAAATGATAAAAAAAACTTTAGAAGACAAGTGAACAAACTGAAAAATTTTAAGTCGTAAGATTGAACTAAATATCTGTCAAATGTTGGATCAAAGGTCAGAGCAAACTTCATACCACTATACGAAAATATTCGCTCCTGGACTCCAACCAATATCGTTATTTTGGAGCTTTTGAAAAAAAAGTCTTGTCGAGAATTTTTGAGAGAATCTTAAAAACCTTAAGTTTGTTATTGTATGGAAACTTTCAAATATACAATCCAATTTTTATAGATTTTAAAAGTTTTTTAATTGAAAATAGTTCACCTTTATATACTAACATAAAAAATAAGACCCATAAAACTTTCTACATTTAGACTTAAAACTCAATCAGACATGTCGAATTCCCAACCCTGCTTAAGACACCGATTTGCAGTTTTTTGCTAACACAGTTTGAAGTTTAATTGGCTACTAACCCTTCACTTTTTTTGAGCGAGAAACTTGATTTAAAAATTGGAAAGGGTTAAAAAATTTAAATGAATAAATTTAAAAATATGTGAATAAATCTATAAAGAGAAAAAAGAAAGTCTTTTCTTCGCAAAATGAATGAAGAACTACCTAAAAAATCTATTTTTTAAGGATTTAGAATTGAAATTCTATTTTTTAAGGATTTAGAATTGAAATTCTCTGAAGTTTTCTTTAGACTTAAGTGAAAAAAAACTTACCCGGTTTTTCAATAGCATGTAAGAAGTAGTTGGACAGACAAATTGATAAGACACGTAATGTCAAGTGGGAAGAAGAAAAATTCTAGTGAGTAAATTTTAGGATTTATAGTTTTTAGGAAAGAAAAAACCCGTAGACTTTAGTTTTATAAAAATGATGAACCTGGAAGTAGAGAAAAGTGTTAGGAACTTAGCTGTAATTTAAGCAAGTAGCGAGAAAAACTAGTTTTTTGAAGAAAACAGGAAAATTTTCAAGAAAAAATTATAAAAAGTTTGTTTTCATTTTTGTTTGACTTTTTGTTTTGTTTTCTTTTTTTAATTGTAAGAATTTGATTCTAGAAATTATAGTTAGTCAGTTTCAAAGTAATGCATAAGCAACTTTTGAACATAAGCAAAAATGGAAAATTAAGGCAAAAATTAAAGTTTAAGTAGTTAGGTTTAAATTATAAATTGAGGAGGTGAGAAGTCACTCATAAATTTAAATCTAGGATTCATTTTGTCAAGTGATAAAAATTTTAATTGAGTGGTGCAGTCGGACTTAGGTATGAAAAATATTTCTAAATATCATCTAAATCTCCAACAGTCCGATTAAAACAATCAAATTGAAAAATTTGGTCGCCACAAAATTATTGAGCAAAATATATTTTTGATAGCCGAAATTCTATTTCGACCATTTTCTGCTTTTTCTGAGAAATTAGATCTAAACTCTGAACATTGAAGAAATCTGATGGTTAATAAAAATATTGGAGAAAACTGATCAAGATCAAAATACAGTCAACTATTGTTGCATGAAAATTTACAAACTGCAAATTACTAGTGAAAATATTCCTTTCGGTTTTGGTAATATATAAAGCGGCCTTTAAAACTGCCACGCGAACAAAAGAAAAACTAACAAAATATTTATATTCATGTGAGATTATTATTGAGAAATAAATATATTTCTATTTTTGTATTGAAAATGTTATCCAAAGTCATAAAAAACGTAATATTCTAAAAAGTGAAAAAGTAAAAAAAGTTATGCACTGTACTGTAACGAAAAACCAGATATTTTCACGGAATTTGCAGATTGATTGGTTTTCTTCACATATTTGCTAAAGTGCTTTTCTTAAGTTGCATCAGATTGTAAAAACAGCAGAAAATTCGGCAAAAACAACCAATGAACTAATAAGTTAGAAAATGAAAATTTCATGAATTAAAAATTGTTGATGAAACTATAAAATTAAGATTAAGAGATAATGTTTTTTTTTTCTTTTTTGTTTTTAAATGAAATTTTATTTTGAAAAATGCTTTTTTGTAATTTTTAAGTGAAAAAGAAATAGAAAGAATAAAAACCCAAAAAAATCTGAAAAACTTTTAGCTCTGGATTCTTTCAAACAATTACATATTTACATGTTGTAGGTGAAGGTTTTTGTGAATGGTTTATTCTATTTACATTATAAACAGTAACTATGTTTCTTTACTTCGCATAAATTTTATTAGTACATGATTACATTATTTTCAATATTAAACAATAAGTGCTATGTTTAGTAATCATCGATTATTTATTTAATATTATTTCTGAGATCAGAATTCTTTAGTATGTGCCCATTTATGAATGGCATGAATTTTTAAAACGTTTTTCATCACTCAAATTATCAAGTTTACGCAATATTTTTCATCGTTTTTAAAGTTCAATATTGCGACTTATTCAATCGAAAATTATAATGATTTTATTGAAATTGAAATTGAATTAAAAATATTATAAACAAACAGTTGCAATATTGAACTCAAATAGATCAGCCAACAGTTGATGTTTCACTTCTAAAATAAATAATTCTATCAACACTAAACTAAAGTAATTCCTGTATCATGAAGTAGAAAGCTAAAATACTTAAATAATAATTTGGACTTTTAATATATTCTGCTTCAATGTGCGAAGAAAATTAAAGCTGCTTGAATAGCGAGTACTAAACAAATGCATCAACTTTATACGTATATATTTATATTATATTCTCGAAAACCATAATTCATAATTTTTAAAGCAGTTTTGGTTTAAGATATTTTTAATTACTCATTTTCAGCAATGATTTGAATCTGTTGAAAGGAAATATGCTACAGATATCAATTGCGTATGATCAATTGTCTATAAACTCTTATTATGCTAAATTGCAAATAAGATAGTTTCTATTTACAATATAAAAATAAATCAGGTAGAAGTGAATGAACAAGGATCCTTCAAAAGCTTAGTTTCAGCTGTATGTGTCATGGATGATATCCTGGAGTTGTCGGTTCTAGTTGAACCCATCATTGACATTCTTGGCGGAAGTTTTCGAGCGACTCTGTATCTGAAATTTGTTAATGTTTCAAGTTAATATCAACAACATTATAAGGAAACGAACCTCTTAATAATCAAAGTTTTAACTTTAGGCTTCCACAAGAAAAGGAAAAAGATGATGAGGCCTTGCAGACAATTCAAGATGTCAGTTAGATAAAAAATGATTGATCCTTTGAATGCCCAAGAAACTGATTCCATTACCCAGGTTACTCCCATCACGACAAACAGACGAAGGTACAAGTAAAATCTGCACGAAGTAGAAAAACATATTGGATTATTAATGATTATTTATAGATTTTTTCCGTTCAACAAACCTCTCTCGATCAGCATCATTTTTAGAGTGCTTTTGGCTCTCGCCTTTTCGAACCACCGATGTTTCTTTTTGAACAGTAAATATTTTGTAAGCAGTTATGGAGTACAATGTTACGTTTACACAGAGGATGATCGAAATTGGTAAGTAAACATAAAGCATTTCTATGTTGCGATCATCTGCGAAAATAAAAATGTTAGCTATAATTTTAAGAGTAAGAAATCTCTTACTTCTGAGCCAACACCTTTCCAAACCCATTCCTGGTCTAACTTTATCAGAAACAAACTCTAGATTATCCATCAGTGCCACTAAAGTCGCCATAGCACAACAAATTCCAAATGCGTACAAGGAATAAAGAATAAATTTTGTTCTCTCCACGTTCCCACGTGATCCTCGCACTCCTTTAAAAACTGACCAGATATCGTAGCACATTACATTCAGCCACGCAAAACACCACAAGACGCTGATATACACTATAAAACCAGTTAAAGTACAAATTGTATGATGCACCTTTTCAAGCTGAACCAGAGATAAAGAAATGTAGAGAACAGATAATCCGAATACATAACACATCAAGCATTTTCCGTGAAGATTTCGAAGCTCTGGAATTAAGCCGTAGACTAGTAAGGTGACGAGGAGGAAGGGAACTGATATTAACATTCCTGAAATAAGAACAAAGTTTGAATAAGTATAAATTGAATATTAAAGATCATTATTTATTATTTTAGGACAGTAGCCTTGCGATTCATATTTTTACTTCGGCAACAAAAAGTTGTGAAGTCTTGGTTTCATCCAAACTTTTTTTTTTTTTTTTTTCTTATTTTTGCCTAAAACAAAAAAAAATTTGGTCTAGAACCCAAAATTTTGAGTCCTTGCGAAATGTCAGTCCGTGGTTTTGACTTCTTTTTTCATGGTGTGGCCTCTGTAACTATTAAACCGATGCATTGATCCTGCTGAAACTCAGGACTTAAGACTTTTATTTTTCCAGTGCAAAAGTCTCCTATTTTTGGGCTGGATCTGACAGCGCCATCTAGTACCTGTAGTGCAAACAACCATTTTCCCATACAAAATCTTTTTTTTTCCTGAGAATATATTGAAACATCTGAATATGCAAAAACCTTGTATTTGACCCAAAATGATCAATTCCTAAAGGTTTTTTGAAAATTTTGTTCCATGACCAAGTTGTCATGGTTATAAATTTTTTTTTTTTTTTACCTTCTGTATTCGTAATCTTTGAACCCATCCGACCGATTGGTCTCAAAATTTCAGAATAAGCTTTTTTTAACCATCAGACGGTCGCGTTTGCTAATTCAAGAAAATCCGACAACGCCATCTAGTACCTGTAGTGCAAACTACCATTTTCCCATACAAAATCTTTTTTTTCCTGAGAATATATTGAAACATCTGAATATGCAAAAACCTTGTATTTGATCCAAAATGATCAATTCCTAAAGGTTTTTTGAAAATTTTGTTCCATGACCAAGTTGTCATGCTTATAAATTTTTTTTTTTTTTACCTTCTGTATTCGTAATCTTTGAACCCATCCGACCGATTGGTCTCAAAATTTCAGAATAAGCTTTTTTTAACCATAAGACGGTCGCGTTTGCTAATTCAAGAAAATTCGACAGCGCCATCTAGTACCTGTAGTGCAAACTACAATTTTTCCATATAATTTTTTTTTTTTCCTGAGAATATTTTAAAACATCTGAATATGCAAAAACCTTGTATTTGTTTCAAAATGATCTAATCCAGAATATTTTGTGGAAATATTGTACCATGAACAAGTTGTCATGATTTAAAAATCCAAAATTCTCAACTCTGGTGAACGGTTTTCTCAGACTGCACCAAACCGATTAATTTCATATCTTCGGAATAAGCTTTTTTAAACCACACGCAGGTCTGAAAGAACGATTTTTGGGATCAAGCATTTCCTTCAAGTAGCTGCCATGCAAAAATTTGATATTTTTTGTGTTTTTACAAAAATCTAAAAAACTGTTGGAAAAAATACATTTTTTTTTTTCATTTGTTATATGAAATCAAGTTTTACGTGTTTTTTGTTAAGAAACTACCAACTCAAGTCGATCAGAAAGTGGTAAAATTTGATTTAACAGAATTATAAGTAATAATGCACAATATTCCCGCTCGGCGCTCTGATCGGATATTTATATTTTGGTTACATTTTTTTGAATTTCCTAGAATTTTATTGCTTTATTCACATGAATCATTCTAATTAAACATAGGTATTATGTTGCCGAAGTGCCAGCTAAAGCTTCAGCTTTTCCGATTTTTTTAAATGAACATATAAATTTCGTTTTCATGTCTCTACACACAACTTATTTCTTGCTTCAGTGTGGATTATTAAGATTCACATCAATATTTATGATGAAAATCATGTAAACTGTGGAAAAATTTGACCATCAACTCTGTCATTCGTTGCTTTTCATATCTAAAGTTTATTGGCACTTATTAGCGATTCATAAAATGAAACAAAAATTTTCCAAAACGACTTAATTACCATCAACCTAAAGTATGTTGCGATATGTTTACTTAACCATTTTTATGGTAACTTCAACACTCCATGGTTTGTTGCCAAGGTTCAAGTTCATTAATATAGATAAAAAATCCAAAAACTAAACAAAATGGTAAATTACCGACATGTATCAAGATCAAATAATTACACTGATTGCATTGCAATTACGTTTCAAGCAATAACGCAGTTTCTTATCGCAAATTTCGAAATTTAATAATATATAAACATATCCCAATAATTGTATGTTTATCAAGTAATTTCTATTTCAGCGTATTAGGAGATGCTTTTGCCGTATTTCAAATACTGATAACATAAGAATACAACACCGTTCATCAAATATTTGATAATGGCAGAGCAAATAGTGGTAATTTGTGTAATAAAATAACCATTGCGCGAAATTAAAAAAAAAAAGAATACAAAATAATATAGCATCGAAATATTAACACAAAATGTATTTGTTGTGGTGTTGTATTTCGCACCAATTTTAACGACGTTTTTGACTTTTGCTATGTTGTGGGAGTTGATGGATCATTTTATTGTTGGAATAAACGGGATATGTCAATAATTGTTTAATTAGGGAAAATTTATGGTTAATTTTCAAGGTTTATTTTCTGGAAAATGAAATTGTATAATATAAGTGAAAGAGTATTGATTGCATTATTTAATTTAATTTGTAATCGTTTGTGGAAATGAAAAGATTTATTATTATTAGTACAGTTAAAAAAAATTGAATGGTAACGCAAAAGCAGTTGCTTTTGATGAGATCCAAAATTTCATACAAAGAACTAAAGGTTGAATCTAGTTTCTGCATTATAAACATTATAAATGACTCAATAAACTGTCTGGTTGTTTATTATGAAAGTTGATCAAACAAACTGTGTCTTTTCCAAAGACATTCGTTTATGAAAGGAATTGATGAGCAGTGCTATGTAATATCATTCTAGGTTGTAGTGTTTTTACATTTTATTTATCATTTTCTTCTTGAATTTCCTAACGACATTTACTAATTAAGAATCCTTTTTTTCATAACAACCTAATGAAATTATGAAACTGATCCTTTTTCATTTCCAATCATGTTGCAACAAATAATAATCAATTTAATACCGTTGTAAGTATCATAAATTGAATACAAACATTATTATCAACAATTTCAAATATAGAGCTTTACATATAGCTAGTAAAACCTGTTACAAAATGATTGATAAGATCAAGGTAATGAGAATATCGTAATTAATCGGTAAACAATCGATTACTATCTAATTAGGTGTGCCACAAAAATTATTTTTAATTAAAGATAATACGATGTTAGCTAAAAGTATGTAGATTGTGGATGTCAGGCTTACCTATTGGAAATGCTGCTTCAAGCTGAACTGTCTCTAAAATTAAATTTTTTACAATTCTCGTATGTTTATAGATTTAAGATTTTTTTAGCTTAGAAGATTTTAAATTGAATTTTTGGTAAATTACCGAAAAAACATAGATGCAATATAGCTGGACTTTCGTCGCTCGTTGAATTATCATCAGAGTTAGTCGTCATACAATATTCGTGTTGGTGAGCAACAAATCCATTTGCCATTTTCACTGATCCATTCTACCAAGAAATAATTAGGTTTATTAAAATTGATAGAGATAAGACATAAGACATAAGACCTGAAATTTTAATCATAGAATTTAGATTTCTTGGAATAAATAAAGTTCAGTAATGGTTCGAAAATATTGTTCAGAAATAACAGTGTCAAAACTAATCAAAACTAATCAAGTCAAAATTAATCCAAAACTATTCAATAATAATGTATTCTTTAAGATCAAATTGTGCAACAAAAAAAATCGTTGAAAACTTTTCATAAATATTTAGTGTGCTTTAAAATTTTAAATTCTGAATGGATTTTTTTCTTCAATGGAAACTTCCTCACAAACAGTTTGTATAAAAATTTCAAAAGAAACTTGGTCACTCATCGAAACAATTTTTCCACGAAATTCTTATTATTTTTTAGCATAAATATATAAAGTGAAAAAGTAACAAAAAAATGTATTGTTCGAAAATTTTTACAAATCCATTGACAGACATCAGCACGTTTTCCAGAAAAATTGAAAATTCAATTTTCAAGTAATGCAAAAAATTACCAAAATTATAAATTAGTGAAATGTCTTCTTTTAAATATAAGAGTGATAATCGATTTGTAATGATAATAAATTATCCAAAAGAAAAATATAAAAATCATGTACCTTTAAGAATATCCACTCATCGCCTTCTATCTCTCCAGGTTCCACTTCAAACATAGTGTTGCAAGTTTTTCCATAAACGACACTATATTTATGATTCTCAATCTTCGATAAACCATACTCCGATTGTTCGTTACTCTTATTAACAAAGAGATCTAGCTGGTCCGTCTCCTGAAACTCTCGTGGCAAGCAAAGTCTTATGCAAGGTTTACCTAACAAACAAATACATCCTCTAGTATGCTGTTCAACACTTCTCTTACTTGTTGTATTTACAATGATGTAACTATAATCAGCATACATGTTTTTTGGATATTTCAAGCCATCATGCAAAATATTGTCTTCTCGATCTTTGATTCCATCGGAGATGTTGACAGTGTCATGAAACTTACAGGGAACTCCATCCGGCTCGTGAATAAATCTCTGTGCAAAAATCCCAGATAGAAGGTGTGCGTAAATCAACAATATTGTTGTCAGTACTTTCAAGTCTTTCTTCATCTTTTGTGTTTTACAAATTTTTGTTTACTCGAGTGCTGTTCAAGCTAATGCTTTGTGTGGAGAAGTTTAATGAGATCCATCTGGAATAATTAATCACAGAATATTGAAATTTGAAGTATTGAATATTTTTCTTATGGAAATTCTTCAACTTTCTTAATTGTTCATAATTTATTCAACATCTTAAAAGTTATTCAGTATGCAAACATATATATACACGATTTTCCATGTTGAGGACAAAAAAAAGAGCAATATATTATATAAATTGACCAGACTTGTTTCAGATTTCAACATTATTTCCAGTTTTCTTAAGACATTGTAACATTTTTTAGTGTAGTATTTTTAAGTAATAGTACATATTTTTTCAAAATCTTTTGGTAATAATTCTTTTATGAATTTTCATGTTAACCAAAAGTGTGCGTGGAGAGAGTTTCAAATAAAGGATTCAAAGTCAGTGTTAATAAAAAATTCATTATTTATTTCGTTGTAAATTTATTGAAAGATTTTTCATGTCTAGATTTTTTGATTATTTTCGACGTTTTTTTTAATTTTTTTTATCATTTAACGAGCACATCTTGATATTATTTTAATGCTAGGTAATTAAAATTTTCTTGACATATTTTTCTATAAAATATTTAATGGGTTTTTGTGTCAATTTATTGGTGTGTTTTAAATGACGCTTTAAACAAAATCTTGTTAAAGTGATTGCAGGGGTTACACAATAATAATATTCAATGCAACTGCATAAAAACATATTATAAGTTTTTTATAAATAAAGTTCATGGATGTGGAGTTTCCTGCTATTACCCCAAAAGAAAGGAAAATTAAATTAAATTTTATGCCACAATATTTTTGCAAGATGAACTTGGTTCTATTTTTAGCTATTTTTTAAACTATTCATAGATTTTTAGCTTTAATTGTCTTGAATGCATAACTTTTGAAGTAATCTAATGTTCTGTTGAATAGACATGGAAACATAAACACAAATCGCTTGTAATGAAAGCATATTATAACTTAAGTTCAAAAGAATAATTTGTTTTTAAAGAAATTTGTGTAGCATTGAAACTTTGAAATTTATTTTAATTGAATTGAAAACATACAAGAAATACACTTTAAAAAAAAAATTAATTGAGAATAGGTTAACAATGCCTAAATAAATTTGTGAAAAAATAATGTTGTAAATAAATGAAAATGCCCGGTTGCAACAAATAAATAAATTCTTTTAACGTTTTCCGTGTTAGTTGAAGAAATGTTCAACATTGAACATTGAAGTTCAATGTTCTTCTGTTTGAAGATCTGTACGAGATTTTAATGAATATATTCAAGTTTTAATAAATATTTAATATTTTTATTTCATTGATAGTCATTACGATATTTATTAGTACAGTAATTACGATTTTTATTTTGAAATTAACTATATTGTAATGTAAATAATACCATAAATAAAATGAAATGAATAAAGAAATTCACAAAGAAATTTTGTATGACCTACTAAAAGATATAAAAATCTGGAGGTCCTTTCAGAACATTTCTTAGTACCGTACTTTTTTGTTTAAAAGTCAGTTTTCTTCTTTTTTTTATTATTACAAGTTTTTTAAACAACTTCATTTACTTATTTTGGATCGACCATATTGATTTAGTGTTAAGAAATTATTCTTAAACGGATCTTTAACATAATAATTTTTTCTTGGAAAACCTCACTTGTGTCTCTATAAAATTGATATCTTTAAAATAATACACAATATTGAACGAACGTAGAATTGATAAGGAATATCTTTGTGAGCTGTGAGTACAAACAAAAATAGAGAACTCTACTTTGTGAAAAGGTTTCTGAGAATTTTCTATATCTCGTAAGCGATAACATAAAATTATAAATTCAGAGGTCTATAAAACTGGTAAATTGTTGATAAATTGATTGTATAACATCACAGTCACGTCAAGAAATTAGTTTTGATATAAATAATGCTTAACCGTTGGTTAAAAGGCACGATGAACTGTAAAGATTATAACTCAAGTGTTTTGGTTTACACTGATGACTATAATGTGTTGATGACTTAAAGCTGATTGGTTTTCCACACCACTTAATATTTTATGCCTGACTAGCAATCTGATCTAAATCTGATCTAATTTTATAATATATCCAATATCCAACTTTCATTTGGTTTTCGAAGCTTCTTTTTGTTGTAAAATGAAACAAAACATCGATCAGTACAATATTTTATCTGTTTTTCTATTCAAACAAACTTCCTTACCTTAATTTCACACAAAAAACCAACTCTTTGTAAACAGTCTAATTATCGTAATTTTTATGTAAACAGTCCAGCAAACACAAATTTGTATCAATTATCAACGTCATACAAATTAAATTGATTAGACAATCGTTGGACAAGCTTAATTAGCACTTCACTTAATTAGTATCACGAACATCACTTGTACCTTCATGTCTCCCCAAATCAGTTGTAAAAGTCCACAGACAATTCCACTCAAAGTGCGTATCAATAGCTTCTTTAGTATTTATGAAGTTCCACAACTTATCAACAAACATCAACAAAAAATATTTCATTCACAATTTAAAAAAAACTTATTGAACGTTATTGTATCTTTTTTATGTATCTTCTTTTATACTTTTCTACTATTTATTTTATGTTTGCTCAAGATTTGCCACAAAACTTATTAAAGTTCTCTTGCGTCCAACTCGAACGAAATCTTTTGGTCGACTGATATCAATGCAAAATTTTCCAACAAATGCTTGAATATATTTGTTGGCTAATAAAAGTTAGTTCGGGTGGTGAAAAAATCGAAAGCATTATTTTCAAATATTGAAATAGAGCCAGCATATTTCTCTGGTTCAACTGATATTCTGATATTTTCCGAGCACTGTTTTGATATAATGTTGTGCAGGATCCTGCACAAGTTTAATTGAAAGCTTTGAAAGCTTTCTGTTATAATTTTAGCTTTTAATAATTAAGTCATATCCTTAATCTGTGTAAATTGAAGTATTGTTCATACAAATTTGCTCAAAAAGATACAAGTTTATTAAACAGAAATATTTGATATATAGGAATTTTTTTTAAATTATATTGCTATCTTTCTAAATTTAGGCTCCAGTGGTTGTTGTTCTAATAGAGTCCGTACGAAAAGAAGGATGATATGTGTTTTGTGCAGAAATTCGTGGTGGTAAATTTTTCATTCCTCTGAATCTAAAATATAAAGAGTATTGATAGTTTAAAATCAAAAATACGTAGAAAATTTAATATTATTTTTACCTCTCCAAAATCATCTTCAAAATTTTTTTTTTGCAAACAAAAAGTATAAAAATTATAGGGCCTTGAAGACAGTTAAGGATATCAGTGATGTAAAAAAGAACTGGTTTATCTTTGAAAGCCCAGGAAACAGCTTCCATCACCCAAGTCACTCCCATAATAATAAATAGACGGACGTACAGGTAAAATCTAAAAAAACATAATAGATAATATCATTGGAAGACAATTTCAAAAAGAGATTAAACATACCGTGCTTTGTTAGCATCTAAATTTGAATGTCTTCGACTGTCAACACTCCTTATTGCCACCATTTCATTCTGAGCACTGAATATTTTAAAAGCAGTTATTGAATATAATGCTATATTAATGCATAATATTATTGTAATTGCAGAATAAACGTAAATAAACTCAATTAGTCGATCGTCTGTAAAGAAATATAATGTAAATATTAGAATTGAATTTCCAAGAAATGTATTGATCTATATAACTTTTAAGTTTTAACTCACTTTCGAGAAAACAACGATTAATTCCCATTCTAGGACGTAAATATTCTGGTACAAAGGGCAAGTTGTCCATTAACGCTACGATTATAGTGCACAATACAGGAATTCCAAAAGCATACAGAGAATAAAACAAAAATCTATCTTTATCTCCGATAATTTTCATTCCTTGTACTCCTTTGAAGGCTGACCAAATATCGTAGCACATCACATTTAGCCAAAAGAAACATAAAAGCACTGAAGCGTAGATCGTGTAGCCAAAAAAAGAACAAAGCACAGCATTCCTTCCTAATGCTTCTCGGCCAAGTTGTACAACTGATAAAGAAATGAAAAGGAAAGCCAATCCAATAACGTAACACATCAAAGATTTTCCATGAAGATTTCGAAGCTCCGGAACATTTCCATAAACAAGAAATGTGAGGATCAAGAAAGGTACTGAGATCATCATTACTAAAATTAAATAAAGTTTGATGAACACACATTTACATATTTAATTTTTTAAAATAACGCACCTATCGTATACAAATAATATCTAAGGTCAAAGACTGCAATGTTTTCCAAAAAACATGAGAGCAAAAATGTTTCAACATTTTCCTTTTCGTCAACCATATTGGTAAGGCAATATTTATTTGTGTTTTCTATCTCTCCACTCTTTGTAAATCGTATTGATCCATTCTTTAATTAAAAATGCAGCAAAATTATTTTAAATCAATTTAAATATTAAACCAATTTTTAGTCCAAATTCTGTTAGATATAACTATTTAATTTGTAGCCTTACCTTTTGCAAATCCCACTGATCATCAGATTCCGTTTCTGGAGTACGTTTCATCATCAATTTACAAGGTTTTCCATAAATAAATCCGAAAGAATTGCTTCCTTCCAATCCAATTTCGATGGTTAAATTTTGAAAAACATCATACATCTCATGTTCAACACAAACACGATCTTTAATCACTTGTCCAAATGGACAACAAACTCTAACACAGTTCTGAATCGAACATAGACATCCGCGGATGTGCTTTGGTACTTTTTCTTTTTCGCTTACATTTGTTATGATGAAATTATATGTAGCGTAAAGCTTTCTTGAATACTCTATGTTGTTATGTAGGATACTGCCATTCAGTTGTTTTATCCCATCAGTAATGTTTATTGTAGAGAAGAAGTCGCAAGGTGCATTTTGGTTATTCGGTATAAAATCAGCACAAACTCCGGGAAGAGCCAATAGAAGTGTTAAGAGAACCAAAGTTGGCAACTTAATTATACATTTTATTGCCTCCCTCATTTTGATGGTTTGTTTATGCTTTCATTGATTATTTTGATTCAATAAATAGATGAATTATTGAATATTCACCAAATTTTTCAGTATGATAGCAAAAGTATCAAAAAATGTTCTTTAAGTTTAAAACTCAATTATCACACCATAATCAACATGTATTGTATGATAGCAGTAAGCAAAAAAAATGTTAACTTATCAAACAAACTGTATCATCTTGAATCAACTTTGGGAGACGTTAAAACCCGCAACATCAACAGCTTTTTGGATTTCCGCTCTTCTGGTTGAACCGGTTCCAAATCTATATTAAGTTAAGTAATTGAGGATCGTCTTTTTGCATTTTTTTTCATTTTTACATAAAACCATCTAAATAATTGAAATTTCTGAATTTTTGAATCTTCCACTGTTTTAAAACATCATGTTTGACTTAATTTCTCCAGATGTAAAATGTTTCCATCTCAGCACATAACACTCCACAATTATTTTGATGAAATTGCAGTTTTTGTTCCCAAAACTTTCTTTGTATATTTATGTAACAAATTATTTGCACTTCATGACACTTCAATAAATTCAGATTAAAAACAATATTTTTGTGTCTGTTTTCTATACAATTTCACACTTGATGTTGTGAGACGTCTGCCACGATCGACTTATTTCCGCAAACTGGATATCATCTCTCAAACAATATTTTGTTTTGCTTGTAAATATATTTAAATAATTGAAAAGAGTCTAAAATCTCATAGCTCACACAAAATACTTAATAGAGAATTATGTTTAAAGAAGAGTTATTTTGGTATTCGTTATCAAATACTAATAAACTGTTTGGGAGAAATTTGTACACATCAACATAATAAATAAAACAGCATGTCAATTTATCCACTCATAATTTTTGGTTACTTTGTATCTGAAAGCATGGCATTTGGTATCGATACACATATATGAGTAAATATTATTTAGATTCTTACCAAGGCAGTGACACTCACAAAATATCGAAGATTTTGATCAAAAAAATTAAAAGAAATGAGAACACATTTTTTCACTACCGATAATTTTTTTTATTCATTTTAAATGCAATAAAAGCTGGACACTGACACAAGCAGTGATTTCTTAAATTAAATTGTAAATCAACATCAAATACTTTTTAAGTCATTTAAAAGCTAATTTTAGCTTTTTTAAGATATTTATGTTTTGTGTTAAATACTTTATACGTGATTTTTAACATTTAAATATACTAATAGACATGGCAAACTCTTCTTCATAAGTTGCTAATTTATCTTAAAAGTTGCTAAAGCTAAGAATAATTCTTATTGGCATCAATTTTAGTGATCAGCCGATCAGCTGGTGTCTTCGAAACTCGATCTTCATGATAAGATGAAGTATTGGAGGTTTCTGTCCGCATGGACAAGTGTAAGTTTGTGGTATCTGTTGGCAAATTTCTAATCTTTCTGTAGCTGTTGAAAGAAAAAATAAGAAAATTAGAATTTCATTTAAACCTTAATTATCAGTATTCTGAGACAACTAGCCAATCCGTAAAATCTAAAAATTAATTTTGTTAAACAAAATCTAGTTTCAATATTTTGGTTAAAATGTTAGAAAGCTCCTCCATAGAACCCCATTCGCATTCAAAAATGTTTTGGATAAAATTTACCTTTATGCATAAAAAAGTCTTATCGTTTGCTTTTCTGACTTATTTAAGAAGTTGTTTGGGTGGAATTTGATAGGAATGGCCTTCAAAAATAAATAATTTCATGAAAACAAATCCAGGATATACGCATTTTAAAATCAGGATGGGAGAAAAATATTATTAGACACAAAATAGTTTGAAAAATTATTATGTAAAGTAGCATTGAAAAAAAATGTTGAAAGCAACTTAAAAATTCCTGATCAACTTCATTCAACTTGTAAATATTTCAAAAGAATAGCATGAACAATGTTTTAAAAATGTAAATAATATGAAATATAAACAATTCATAAATAACTTCAAAAATACATCTTTAGAAACTAAACTGACCATACATGAAAAAATCTATTGAAGTTGATCAAGAACAGATGAAGCAAAACGAAATAATTATCACATAAAACTAGAGCTCTTACCGTTTACAAACTAAAGCTAGTATCTTTGCCTTGCAGACAAAAAGGATGAATATGATGAGTCCTTGAAGACAATTCAATACATCAGTGATGTAAAAGAACACTGAATCTTGGAATGCCCAAGAAACAGACTCCATTACCCAAGTCACTCCCATGATAATGAAAAGTCTAAGATATAAATAGAATCTAAAAATGTTTCAATTAGTATTCGTTTGATCGAGAAAAGGTTATCAAAGTTATTAAAACTGACCGATCTTTATCAGCATCTAAATTGTGTCTCTGAGTATCTGTTCCTCTCATGGCTGCCATTTCT
Source organism: Parochlus steinenii (assembly GCA_038502155.1). Taxonomy (NCBI): domain Eukaryota; kingdom Metazoa; phylum Arthropoda; class Insecta; order Diptera; family Chironomidae; genus Parochlus; species Parochlus steinenii. The sequence goes on along the minus strand of JAXCIN010000052.1, from coordinate 4,203,182 downwards.
TTCTGAACTTTAAATATTCTGTAGGCGGTGATGGAGTACAATGCAATATTAATGCATAAAATCACAGAAATAGCGAAGTATATGTAAATGAACTCCACTAAGCGATCCTCTAAAATATTCAAATATGTATGGTTAATGATTATTGATAGTTTTAATTAACTCACCTCTAATCAAACATCGATCGATCCCCATTTTGGGCTTTAATAAATCTGGAACAAAGTCGACGTTGTCCATAAATAACACAATACAGGTGAATAACAATGGAACTCCAAAAGCGTACAAGCAATAAAAGAAGAACCGCTTTCTTTCACCAATTCCTCTCGAACTATTTACTCCTCGGAATGCAGACCAAATATCGTAACACATGACATTTAACCAGAAGAAACAGAGTAGCACACTGGAGTAGATCAAGTATGCAACAGTTTTGCATGCGACAGGGGATAATGCATCTTTTGATAGCTGCACAACAGATAAACTGATGAAAAGAACTGTTAGCCCAAAAACATAGCACATCAATGATTTTCCGTGGAGGTTTTGTAGTTCTGGCACGAATCCATATACGAAGAAGGTGATAAGCAAGAATGGCACTGATATCAGCATTCCTAAAAAAATATTTAAATTGAGATTAATTAATCTAAACAAGCATCACATAAAAGAGTGAATATTGTAAAGGTCAGGGTTTTTTTAATTACTATGATGTTCAATTAACAAAGTATCGAAAAAAGAAAAATATTTACTCTTTTTTTAATTTGATGAAATTTCATTTCATACTATTGGACGATTTTATCGCTTTTTCGAATTTTGTATATTTTTCATGTTTTGACTTAATTCAATATTTGTAAATCATTCAATATATTTTTTCTTCAATAAATATTATATACATAGTCTCAAATGCCAAGTTTTCAAATCGTCGTTTATTGCGAATATAGATTTGGTTTGTTTAGAATGGAGAGAAAAATCATTTATAGCGTCATGTGGATTAAATGGGTTAATAATAAATGTGTAAATGCAATTAGACAAAAAGCATGCAATAAATTTTTGTGTATTTATTTGTTTGTTTTAATAAATTGTTGATGTTTATAAATAAAACGAAAAAAAAACAACCAGAAGTCTAAAGAGATAGTTATTATGTTCAGAGTATAAATGCTTTTTAGAAATAAGAAAATTGGTTAATTGAAAGTTTGAAATGACAATATTTCAATTATATTCTTAATCTTACCTCCAACTTTGACCAAAACCTCTAATATATTTTTTTAATTTTGTTTATATTTTTACAGACCCACATGCCATATTGTGTTCGAGCAATTCAAATTAAAGATAGATTGTTATCAGAATTAATTGTAATGTCAATTGATAGAACTGATTAAGATCAATTTAATCTCGTTTTTTAATTACTTACCAACTGGATACAAAGCATATCGTAATTCAATTGGTACTTCATCAGCTGAAAGAAAGCATAACAGCACTTCTGTAGAAATATCGGATTCAGAACTTGGTCCTCGTAAGTTTGTTAGGCAGTAAAAAGATGTTTGGTGGATTTCCATCGATTGCATCATTAAAATCGTTCCATTCTAAAACAATTTATGATATTTTTATGAATTTTACTCGAGAGTCACAATTTGAAAAAATCAAGGAACACATGAATGCATCTAATCTAATTTGCATCAATAAAAAATCACTCACTTTCATGAAGCTCCACTTATCACTATCTTCATCAGCTGGTTCGAGTTGATACATTTTCTCGCAAGGTTTTCCATAAATCACTCCATACTGCTCACGGACGTTGGTCTCTACGAGATCTCCATTTTCATTAGTAGAATTAACGTAAACATCATGGTTTTCATCGTTTACGCAGACTTTATTACTAGTGATTTGTCCGGGTGGACAACAAACTCGAACGCAATCTTTGAGAAGACACAAACATCCTCGAGTGTGCATTGGTCTAGAAACTTTTTTTGTTACATTTGTGATTATAAAATCATACTCTGCAAATAATTCTGGTTTATATTCGATTTGATTATGCAAAATGCTGCCGTTCCGCTGTCTTTGGCCGTCTGTGATGTTGATTGTGTCAAAAAAGTTGCAAGGCTCATCTTTTTCTAGTGGTATAAACGAGTAAACTGTGTTGCAAACTATTAATATAATAGACAGGAGTGTTGAAATATTCCCCAGATTCTTCATGGTTTACGACTTTTAAATCTGTTCTTTATGGTGTTTGATGTTTCTATTAGTTTCGTCAATTTTTAATTCGAAGTGACAACATCTAAATTGAAAAGGTGAAGAAAGTTAGAAAATATAGCGACTTTTATAAAAAAAATTAAATGTCATTTATGATTTTCTATAAAATATAATTTTGATTCAAATAACTCTATAAAATAAAATATTTTCAACTATTCGAGTATAATGAAAAAGTTCAGTGAAATCAAAAGTAACATAAATCATTTTTATGACATTTTTTATTATTTTCACTGAGTAGCATCATGTCTATTTTGTCTATTACGTCTAGCAGTAACATATTTTATTCAAAAAATTTTAAATAAGAAACAAATTCTAATATTATGTTTTGTTTTTAAACATCTTATAGCGGCTGCTTGTTCAAAAACAAAAATGTTAAAGTATTTATTGGATCATTAAGATGTTCGTCTATAACTCAAATATCCACCACACTCGCATATTATTTTAAAAATTTTGAAGACTTGTGAGTAGAAATATTTTCCCAAATGTTATCGAGATTTTGAAAGAATTTTCAAAATTTGTGGTGGTTTTTATTCTGTGTCAAAGAAAATTTCAAGAATTGAAGAATCGAACAATTCAATTTAAATGATTTATTTTTAATGGAGAATCATTTAATAAATTTTAAGAAAATTTCATCATTGAATTTCCTACAAAAAATGTTACCAATTGGAAATTTCAAGAAAATTGATCCATTTTCTCGGAAGCAATAAACAAAGCCGAACCAAAATAAACAATTTCTGGTTCGGAAATTAATAAGTTTTGTTTGTTTGGTCTATTAACGCAAGTGATTGTTGCTGAAACGGAAATTCAACACGAACTTTTACTATTCACTCGATTTTCAATTGAAAATTGATCATCCCGTATTATAATAGTTTTTAAATCATTGAACTGGTTCAAATTGCTTCAAATTGGTTGTTTCGATATCAAAATTGCTTTGTGCTTAAGCTTTCCGTGCTTATCACCTAGAAGTTATCAGCACTTCTGGGTGTGTTTGAAGGGAATTCTCTGAAGACAATAATTACGAATGTTACAAATTCAATATACTAAAAATTATAAAATAATTTATTTTTGCAGCTGAGTAGCATGTGTATGTTTGATTGTATTGGGCTTTGTTTGATGCAAAATAGTAGCACAATAAAAATGTTTACATTTATATTAATATGTTTGATATGCAGATTGAGCTATAATTATACATTAAAAAATAAATTTAAAAAATATAGGTCAATGGGACAGCCTGAATGTGTGCCACATGTATTTTATTAAATTTACGAGGAGCTTCAGAAGAGGATATTTTTAAAGTATGAAGCTTTTGAGTGCCACTATAAATCACTAAAAATACAACTTATTCAAGCAAAACCAATAAAAATCCAGATCTAGATAATTGTTCACTTTTTTGCACTTTTGTGTAATACGGTAGCATATACTTGAATGTAAATAGAATGAAATTGTTTAAAACAAGTTTTATTGATACTTTCTGTCCTTGTTTGAATTGTTAAATGGTTTTTAAATAATTTTTTCACACCAGAGAATTTTGCATTTATTGAGGATGAACTTTCCTTTGAATGATTTTTAGATAACAATTAAATGGTCTATGTTTAATTGATTTAGTTCCAATATATTGAACACTAACATTAAAATTATATGCTCGATGTGAGTCCTATAATTAATAATGCATGATTCTTGAATGAATTTTACTGCAATACTCTCTCCGCGAAGTTCTTTGATAAATTATCCAAAAATTTATTTCAAAAGAAGCCAACAAAACGCTTGTTCACAAGAAGTAAAATAATGGTCATTAAATTAAAAATAAATTATTTTTGCAACAATTGAGAAATGTTATCAATATTTTCACGCAAATATTGATTCTCTTCTTATTTATTGTATATAGAACAATAAATATTAATAAATGTCACTTTTGATGAGTGCATTCAATTTGTTTACACACAATACAGTATAAATAAAATCTAGAGCAAAGTTGCATTCAATTTGCCAAGTATATGCTATCGTTTTAATAACTCAAAAGACGAACAACCTAAATAAACCTTATTAATCCAAAAATAGATACGATGCATTTTACATAATACAAAATTATTTAATGCTAAAACATTTTTTAAAACTCCGTGTCCAATATCTTAGTCTTAATTTCTTATCACAAAAATTCTATAACACTGCTATCTCATTTTTGGCGACCACACTCCAGTGAATTTTTTGTTAAACTAACAATGAATGATTTGTGAGAAATGTGTAAAATTCAAGAAGCTAAACGAACACCATTTCAGTAAACCATAAAACCTCAAACGGTTGAATTTTGACTGTTTCGGAATTTGCGAAGAAAATAAAAACCACATAATGCATGAATCACTTCAAATAATACAACTTGAAGCGCAATCTAAGCATACAAAATATAGCTATCAAATCATTTATTAATAATTGGCTAACCAAGCAATTTCAATTCAGAACTGCAGTTTACAATTAATGTCTAAATTACCGGCTCATCAGTTTCGACGTGATCTCTGATTGGTTTTCAATAGTTTTGTAAATATATTCTTTGAATAGTTTTAAACAAAACCTGTCAAATTTTTATTTTATAAGTTTTCAAAGGGTAATGGAAATATTTTAATTTGAAATTTAACAATATTGTTTGACGCAGACTTTACCGACCTTCATTAACGATTTATTTCACTTTTTGTTTGATGCTATAATACGTATTTATTGTCTTTAACAAGTTTACTTAATAGAATCAAAGTATTTTGCAATTTAGACCAGAACATGTAACTTGCATTAAACAAAGTATTTGAGAATTCTTGCTTATAAATTAAATATTGCAAAATTTTCCGCGAGGAAAACAAAATATAACAGAAATAATTATGATAAAAAATTTATGACTTTATTAAGCAATAAATCAAAAAGAAAATAACAATGCAAAATGTGTAAACTGTTTTTTAGATTTTCGTAGCTGCAACGAAACAATTCAATTAGGATCATTTTGTGAACTATTTATAACCATAAAAATAGAAAATCGTTAAAATAAACAATAAAACATTCGACAAAGAACCTAACTTTAATGTCTATTAATTGTTGTAGAATATTGTAGTGCAAAATGGTATACAACATACAATAACAATTGAGCAAAACACTTAAGTAATTTAGTTACCGATTTGAATAAAATATTTAAATGTGAGAAGCTAACCGCAGTCAAAACTTTCATTCAATCTCAATTTTATATTGCTAAAAAACGTTGATAGCTCTGACTTGTTAGCATATTATGTAATTAAATCACCGCAAACATTTAATTTCAAATTGTTGTGTCAATAAAAGGAAAATGTTTATTAATTCATTGAATATTGTCACAACGTCAATCAGTCTTGAGATCAATTAAAATCTTGAATATGTTAATATCACTTGATATAACTAAACGTAAATTGAATTTGATCACCCTGTTTAAGCAAACTTGGTAAAGGTTTCCGGTTCTTCATTGTCATATTTAAAAATTACTCCAGATTTACCTGAATATTTCAATTTTGTTTGTACACTTTTCGAACAGGATAATGACGACACAACTTAAACATTTTAAACAAATTTTGCGTGCAATGACTATTCAAATATTTGAGGCAATTACTTATCAGCTCGATCTACCGTGACTTCACAACTCGTGAACTCACATTTAGCACATTTAAATTTAATTCTATCAGATTCTCGGTTTCCATCAAAATGATTAGTAAGGCACATCTATTTAATCAATTATTATCAATTTGTTATCAAATCGCAAAAACTTGATTACAGAGAATTTCTTACACGTGAGAAAATTGTATGAATCATAGTTTTTAATTTTGAAAACTTCTGTCTGAGAAGTATTATTGCAGAATAATTCAAATTGATCAAAAAACTAAATATCATCACCAGGAAACAAATAATGAATAATCATAATTTTTAAACCAATTTTCGGGAAATCCAAAGTATGAACTTTTTAACAGATTTCATTGCAAATCGCACACAAATCGTGTTTGCGGCTTAAGAGGAAAATCTTCATTGTATTTATTATTTCATGTTTACTTCTCACTCAAATCTCTTCCAACAATTGTTTACTAAACGAGGTATTTCTCCAACATTTTTTTAGCTTACGTTTGTATTATTTAATTACATTTCTGAAAAAAAATATTTTTCGACTTCTTGTCAGATTGTGAGCTCAAGCTATGTATAATGCGTCAATCTGACCTTGAAATACGTGAATTTTAGTACAATTTTTCTCACAAATAACACATCATTGTAGTTTTGAATTTGCTTGCTATATTGACAAGACTTAGTCTTGGAATTCTTGAGTTTTAAGATGTACTTAAAGTATTATATACACTTTTTTCGATAGCAGAGTTTCAAGAAAAAATTCCACTTTTAAAAATAAGCAGATCTTGGAAAATTATCACGATAAGTTATTGAAATGGACTGATAATTTAAAAGCAACAACACTCATATGATTTGAACACTTAATAACTTCCTACCAAATAAATTGTAAAAATTTAATAAACAAATTATTAGCAATTATTTCCAGATCTACGTACACTTTACAGGAAATATTTGAAATATTTGTTTTTTTCATAAACACTTCAAATAAAATATTGTCTTTGACAACTTGCTTGAGCTCTTGACCCGATCACTGGAAATTTCTTTTTCAATCCCAATTTTGAAAGACAGTCTTGCACCACAGTTTTTACCAAAAAAAAACCCACGTTAAAAAAAAAATGTTAAATACTGCTTTAAATAAACTTTTGGATCCACTCTCGTTTTTCAAACTTTTATGGTATCAAACTTTGTTGGCAGTAATTACACAACACAGCTTTTATTGTTTTCTCAAAAGTCTCTCTTAAAACTTCACAAACTGCGTCAGTTCAAAAACCTAAACAAAAAAGGATACCTGAATTCAAAACTAATATCAATTATTATCCACAAGCATTTTAGTTGTTAAAATTAAGTCCGTGTGACTTAATGTCTGTTGCATTCAATTAATTCACTGAATCTAAATATTTTTTCTTCGCCTCATCAAACCGGTTTTTAGTGTTTTAAAGTTTGTCGAACAGACACCGCAACAAGGAAATTACCAATTTTTGGTAATTTACAAAAAAGTCTCTTAAGTTTTTAAGTTCAATTCAAATGATTTGAACAAACGGAGAAAACTTTATTTATTATTTAACTACTGACCCTCAACTTCACTTTGGAACTTTGATTTTGTTAAGTTGTAAATCAATTACAAATTTATGCACTTTTTAACTTTATGCTTTTATAAAGAATGTCATGTTCAGATAACTCTAGAATATTAAATATTCAACTTGCGAGTGTGACTAAAGACGTCTTTAGTGATCGGCTTTACTTAACAAACTAACCAGCACGCTGAGTTGCTGTGTTTAAAGACACTCTTGATTTTTTGCAAGGCAACTACTCTCTCAAGCCGGAAAAAGAAAAGAGAATCGATATGGAGTTGTACAGTTTCCTGTGCAGTTTTGAATAAAGAGAATTGTTGACCATGTCTGGAGTAAATGTGAAAAAACGTAAACATGAGCATATTTCTTTAACAACACATTTTAATTTATTTGTTTTTGATACATGAGTATTTTTTTTCAACGTTTTAATTTCTCTTATCAAGTAAAAATTTTATTTAATTCGATTATTCGACATATTTGCATTAATGTTTTCAGTGCGATGATCAAGAAAATAATTCAGGTAGGAATTTGTTTTCTTGTTTTTATTCTGCATGGTTAATAATATTAAATTAAAAGAAATTTGTAAATTTATATTAAAGCGGTATTTAAGATCTTACTGTTTCCATACTATTTTTAGTATTTTCCATCGGCAAACAAATAGAATGAAGATTATAGGCCCTTGAAGACAATTCAATACGTCAGTAATGTAGAAAAAAATGTTATCCTTAAAAAACCAAGAAACTGCTTCCATAACCCATGTCACTCCCATAATGAGAAAAAGTCGGAAGTGCATGTAAAACCTAAAAAAACAGTATGGAAATGAGAAAACTTATTTTGAAATTGGGATATAACAATTTAATTTAACAAAAACACTCACTGATCTTTATGGACATCAGCTTTGTACCTTTGCAAATTATCAGCGTCTCGTTTCATTCCTTTATATAACTTGAATGTAGTGATAGAGTACAATGCTATATTAATGCACAATACGATAGAAATAATAAGGTACAAATACATAAACTCCACTGTAAAACTTTCTGAAAAGTTAAAATATGTAAAATTTTTTAAATTGCAAAAAGTTCGGTCAACACTCACTACTAATCATGCATTGTCCATCTCCAATTCTAGGTTTGAATTCCTCAGGAACAAAGTTTGTGTTGTCCACGAATGCCACGATCAAGGTGAACAAAAATGGAACTCCAAAAGCATACAAAGAATAAAAGACGAATTGCTTTCGTTCACTTATTCTTAGGGTGCTTTTCGCATTGCGGAAAACTGACCAAATATCGAAGCACATCACATTGAGCCAGAAAAAGCAGACAAGAACACTGGAGTAGATCAAGTATCCAACTACAGTGCATATGTTATCGGAGATTACTTCGTTGTAGAGTTGTACAACAGACAAACAAATGAAGAGAACTATAAGCCCAGCGACATAGCACATTAAAGACTTTCCAAGTAAATTTTGAAGTTCAGGCACGAGTGCATATACCAAAAAGGTGATCAGCAAGAATGGTATTGATATCAACATTGCTTTAAAATTCGAAAATTAATTTTAATGCAATTGTCAAAATAGAGATAGTCCAACCACTCACCTCTAGGATAAAGCCATAATTTTAGATCGATTGGTTTGTCTTCCACACATATGAACAAATGTGAGGTGTCATCCGGTCCTTCTCCAATAATATTTGTAATACAGTAATTTTCAGTATTATGAATTGTACTCGTAATATTATAATATATGGATCCATTCTAATTTAAACACAATTAGTAGATAAGTCAATATTTTGTATCATCTATATTATTCATAATTATTATTTTCTAACTTACTTGTAAGAATTTCCAATCATGAACTTCTTTTTCATGAGGTTTAAGTTGTAACGGTTTCTCGCATGGGTATCCAAAAATTAACTCATAATTATCACGGATTCTGATCTGTGTCTCAAATCCTTCTAAATCTACAAAAACTTCATTTTCGTGATGGTCCTTACAGGAACCTTTAACAAGTGCTTGTCCTAATGGACAACAAATTCGAACACAATTTTTAACAAGACACAAGCATCCTCTAGTGTGAGTTGGTTCAGGAACCTTCACTGCTAAGTTTGAAATAATAAAATCATACTCCGCGTAAAACTCTTTTTTGTACTCTATTTTGTTATGCAAAATGCTTCCATTTTCTAACTTTGACCATCTGTGATGTTAATCGTTTCGAAAAACTTGCATGGCTCGTCTTTTTCTTGAGGTTTGAATGAGAGTGCTCTGCTGCAAACTGATAATATTAACAAGAATGTTGAGATTCTTTTAAAATTCTTCATTTTCACGTCTGCAAACTAGTTTTTTTTAAACAGCTTACAATCTTTATGACGGTTTCAACAATGATTCAGTAGTGCTGAAAAAAATAATATAAATAATATATCAGCTTAAAAACATACAGTATGATACATTTCAGTAGGGTTTTGTTATCTGAATGTATAATAAACTTCTATCAAACTAATTTAATTAACCAAAACGTAGAAGATTTTCATCAGTTATATTATATGATTCAACTTTCTCGGAAATATTTAATGCGTCAGTGTTCAGAGGCATTTTTTTTCAAAAAAGGCAGGAACTGTTTTTAAATTATCAAAATTATGGTTATATTCATTTGTGTTTGTATTTTGAGAACTTTTTGAGAACTTTTACAACCGTTCTCAGACAATTTATAATTATAAATTTTATAATTATAAACATCCCATTATAAACATTATAAACATCCCATTAAATTGCACTTTTATTCATGACTGAGCTTTTTTTGAATTACCGAATCTCAAAAATTTACAATACATTGACAAAATGTTTTTTATTGTAGAAATTATTTCAAGTTACTTATAAAATTGTACTTTTCGATGAAAAATGCTCTTTTTAGTAGTTAAGTTGCACAATATAACGAATTCCACCAGATATCCACGTTTATTACAAAATATCACAAATATTTAAGCTTAAACGCTTCACCAAGGATGACTTTCGTGGTCAGCTCATAAAATTAAACTAACTTGACAATCAAGAGTGCCAAAATATTTACAATTATTTGAAATGCAGTCGAGGAGATGCTAGAGAATTTAGTGAATAATCAACTTCTGCTGTTTATTGTACAATCAATTTAATTTCCATTAATTTTAAAACTGTATGCATCAATTTACAACAATGGCTCTCAAACTTTTTGATAATCCTTCAAAACTCAACTGCAAACTTAATTTCGCAAATCAAATTAAATTATTAAATCAATATTTGACAGAATGTTGATTGCATCTAAAAACATGCAAAGCTCATCTTTTTCTTTCGGCTCAAATTGGACAATGTTGCAAAATCCCTATTACCAAATATGTTGAAATCCTCAGGCGCTTCTTTTTTGCTTGGTATTAAAACCTGTTAAATTAAAGAGAACTGGTTTTCTTCATAGTGCTATTTATATTTCATTTGTAGAGCCAAAAATTTCCTGCAAGGAATAAATGTTAAAAAATGTCTCGCAAATGTCTAAATCTGCAATCATTTATTATATGTAAAATTCAGTAAACTAAGTGTTTTTAACAGAAAAGTAACATTTAGAAGAAATTTGACTTTCAGTAAATTGCTTAAACAATGTAAATATAATATGATTTAGCATAACCTTGAACAATCTTAAATAAATTTCTATCAACATATTGAATCTCAACATCGTTGGAATTATCAAACACGGTCAACTTTTAAAATGTTGAAAGCTTGCTGAAACAAAGAGATTATAAATTATTTGAGGCACCAAAAACCTTGCACAAAAGGTGCAAAAATCATAGCATTTTTATTAACACACAATTTATGAATTTGAATTAAAAAAATTTTATTTTTAGATATGAATTAATCGTGATTGATGAAAACTCGTAACATATAAATTTATAGCATATTGCGCATTCAAATTAAAGGTTTGTGGTACTGGTTGGCTGAGTGTTTGATATTTTGTAGACAATCACACTTTTTACTCGCCCAAATCTTTTGGACAAAAGCAGATATCAGTTCAAATTTGAATTTCAGATGAAAGATAAATTAATTCTTACCTTTTCAATACCAAAGCTAATTTTTTCCGTTGGCAAACGAACAGAATGAAGATTATAGGCCCTTGAAGACAATTCAATACGTCAGTAATGTAGAAGAAAAGGTTATCCTCGAAAAACCAAGAAACTGCTTCCATAACCCAAGTTACTCCCATAATAAGGAAAAGTCGAAGGTACAAGTAAAACCTTAAAAAAATATTGTGGTAACCAGTGACGAAATTAAATTAAAAAACCAATTTACCAATCCCTATCATCATTTTCACAGTGTTTCTTAGAATCCTTTCCTGCTATGTCTGCGGCTTCTTTTTTATTTGTATATAACTTGAATGCAGTGATTGAGTACAATGCGATATTAATGCACAATACGATAGAAATAATAAGGTACAAATACATAAACTCCACTATAAAGCTTTCTGAAAAGTTAATATATGTAAAATTTTATAAATTGCAAAAAGTTCGGTCAACACTCACTACTAATCATACATTGTCCAACTCCAATTCTAGGTTTGAATTTCTCAGGAACAAAGTTTGTGTTGTCCACGAATGCCACGATCGAGGTGAACAAAAATGGAACTCCAAAAGCATACAAAGAATAATTGATGAATTTTTTGTTTCCGCAATTTCTTCTTCCGAAAGCTTTACGAAAAACTGACCAAATATCGAAGCACATCACATTGAGCCAAAAAAAACAGACCAGAACACTGGAGTAGATCAAGTATCCAACAACAGTGCATATGTTATCGGAGATTACATCGTTGAAGAGTTGTACAATAAGCAAACAAATGAAGAGAACTATAAGCCCAGCGACATAGCACATCGAACACTTTCCATTTATGCTTTGAAGTTCAGGCACGAGTGCATATACCAGAAAGGTGATGAGCAAGAATGGTACTGATATCAACATTGCTTTAAAAATCAAAAATTAATTTTTATCAAATGGTCAAAGTAGAGATAGTGCAACTCACCTCTAGGATAAAGCCACAATTTTAGATCGATTGGTTCGTCTTCCACACATATAAACAAATGTGAGGTGTCATCCGGTCCTTCTCCAATAATATTTGTAAGACAGTAATTTTCAGTATTGTGAATCGTACTCGTAATATTATAATATATGGATCCATTCTAATTTAAACACAATTAGTAGATAAGTCAATATTTTGTATCATCTATATTATTCATAATTATTATTTTCTAACTTACTTGTAAGAATTTCCAATCATGAACTTCTTTTTCATGAGGTTTAAGTTGTAACGGTTTCTCGCATGGGTATCCAAAAATTAACTCATAATTATCACGGATTCTGATCTGTGTCTCAAATCCTTCTAAATCTACAAAAACTTCATTTTCGTGATGGTCCTTACAGGAACCTTTAACAAGTGCTTGTCCTAATGGACAACAAAATCGAACACAGTTATTAAGAAGACACAAGCATCCTCTAGTGTGAGTTGGTTCAGGAACTTTAACTTTCAAATCTACCAGAACATAATCATACTCCGCGTAATATTCTTTATTGTACTCTATTTTGTTATGCAAAATGCTTCCATTTTCTAACTTTCGGCCGTTTGTGATGTTAATCGTTTCGTAAAACTTGCAGGGTTTATCATTTTCTTGTGGTATAGATGTGTAAACAATATTGCAAAATGATAATATTACCAAGAATGTTGAAATTCTTTTAAAATTATCCATTTCTTAGTTCTTATTCGTGTCTCAATATAGTATTCGGAAAAACCAACATCTGAAATGAGTAACGAAATAAAATTCACTAATTTGCACAAACCAGTGATAGAATGTTCATCATTTTATTCAATTGTTTCAAATCGGTTGGCTCATGATTCAATCTAATTTTTTTTTGATGTGTATAGACGACATATTTTTAACAGAGCATAAAGAATGAATTTTATTCACAAATGATAATTATTAAATATATTAAATTAAAATTGTGTAAAACGAAAATTTATCAAAACGTTTAACTCCTTAATTGTGTCTTTAATTGTGGTCACTGTTTAATGTTATTTTAAGAAGCTCAAATTTGAGAAATGAACCGCTGTTCAACTTACCGACTTGAATTTCAACAAAATATATGTTGAAATAGTCAAAAATATAGTATGCAGTGGAGATGCAACAGATCCTTCACAATCAACAATTCCGATCGAACTAACATGAAAAAATTTAAATTCAAAAGAATTTAGATTCTTTGAGATGAAGATGCTCGCAGAAAATTGAAGAGGAGAGAATTTTGACAAATAATCACTTGTGCAATTTATTGTACAATATAAATTATCATTACTTTTCAAAAAATTAAACATAATTCTGCAAAATATTTTAACAAAATATCTATCATGAAAAAAGTTTAATAAAACACAAATAAAACATCAATCTTTAAATGAAAAAAAAAATTTAAAGATTCAATTGTCTAATCAGTTAATTACTAGTTTAAAATAAATATTTAAATGCTTAACTATTTTATTACATCATCCCGATTAACTATCGATACGAATAATACTACGAGAAATGAGAATATTCGCAAGTTTTAGCATATATATTCGTGCGATTCTCCGCATCGGTGATGATCGGGATATCATAAATATTATTACTAGATAATTAATATCAATTAATGATTCAATTAACTTATAATAATTACTCATAAGACATTTCAAACAAAACTTTTTTTTAAAGTGAAAACCCAAAGATGATTGAAAATATCAGCAAATTCTCATCTTCTCACTTCGTTTTTTTCAGTCAACAAAAATCGTCAATGTAGCGAACCATCGCATCCAATCGAGTCGTAACTATTTACTAGACAAAATAGAGTTATTTCTTGTGTATCTAACACTTCCCATTCTACTCATTGATATTTTAGTATCTGAAGAGAATGTTGATCTTGGTTGAGATGTGAATTGCGTGTTGTACCACCTAAAAGTAAAAAATATGCTAATAGGTAAAATTTAATGCATTGAATAGATTTTACTTGTTCTGAATTAGTTTCCACACACTTCTCTTGCAAATGAAGAAGATGAATATAAAAACACCTTGAGTTGCATTGATGAAGTCTGTTGGATAGGATATGTAGTCTGGAATATGTCCATCTACGCTCCATGAAACTACTTCCATAATCCAGGATGCTCCCATAACAATAAACAAACGAAGAAACAGGAAGAATCTAAATTGAACAAAATTTAATTAATATTTTTTATTTAAAGATTAAAAATTAAATCTGCGGCCAAAAACATAATTCCTTTTCAAATTCCTATCAAAATATCCAAAAACAACATTATCTTGATAGCTTTATAATTAAAATTTAGGAATATATTTGGTGACAGCTTTAACTAAAAATTTACTATAATTAGAGATAAAGAATGAATCCAAATGAACCATGACCAATTTTTGTCATATATTTGTTAGTACCACAACCATTCCAAAAATGCATGAATGGACTTATACACTATACACTTATATAGATTAGCTACTTATTCATAAACTTTTTAATCGAAATCAAACGCAAAAAAGCTTAAATTTGAATTGTTAGAAAAGAACTATTTGTTACATTTTGCGATAGCTCGCGATAAACTAGCATTATGAAACATCCTCCACCGTAGTTCATAAATCTCAAAATTACTACTATATTATATTTCATGACTATTAGCTTCCTTTCATCAATCAAACAATTTTGATTGAAAATTGGTCATTATCCATAGAGTTTTCATCATTACGGAATTTTTTCCCACTTTTCTCGCTCCAAATTCGTGTGGCTATGTCGTCTACTGTTTTGATTTTTGACGGCTGCTTTCTTAATTGCGTAGATTCTGTAGGCTGTAATGCTAAATAACACAATATTGATGATCATAATGATAGAGATGATCAAGTAGAGGTAGAAGAACGACAGCCATCGATCCGCTAAAAAAGATACATGCCAAAATTAAAGCCTTTTCAACGAAATATATTTATTTAAAATTTGAGAGATCTTGATCACTTGCTCCTTTCAAAAATCGACAGTTAAAATTAATTGCATTTTTGAAAGGATATAATTTGATACTTTTATAAATAGAGATTCCTAACATCAGGAAATTCAAATATCTATGTTCTATATATTCTCTATTATACTCTCTCAAACATACGAATAAATAAATATTACTACTCATTAAGCAAGTTTGAACTCCAAATCCTGGTTTATATTCTTGAGGAACTGATTTGAGATTGTCCATGAAAACTACAAAGACAACGATCAGCATTGGAACGCCAAATCCATAGGCAGAATAGACGTAGAATAGTTTGTGTTTATATCTTTGCCTCAAACTGCCATTTCTTGTCATGCTACATAAAAAATTTTAAATGATAAATAATACTCAATGTATGATAATTTTAAAAATCTCACTTAAATGTTGAATAAATATCAATACTGATCACATTAAGGAAGAAAAATGCCACAAGCATACTAGAATATGTAATGTAACCAAAGATAACACAATACTTCGTATTTTCAATCTCTACTGTATATTTTTTGATGATGGACAAAAAAGTGTACATTACAATCAGGGCCAACATGTAACACATCAAACTTTTTCCGTGCAAATTACGAAGTTGTGGTATTACACAGTAAATGAATAATGTGGGTACCAAAAATATTATAGATAGCACCATGACTGCGAAAAATAAATTAGAATTTTTTAATAAATTAATGAGATACAACATATACTAACAAAAAGGATAAGTGTCGTGTCGAGGATCATCTGTTTCGTTGTGAGAAGATTCTGGATCATTTTCAAAGCACCAGTTGACTACAATGGAAATGTTACCATCGTTTTTAAGTACTTTATTGAAGCAATAGTCATTGCTACTTAACAATCTGGATGTTTGATCAGCATCAACGTAATGAATTGAGCCATTCTATCAAAAATTTGTGAAAAAAACAAAAATTCAAAAAGGGACTTGCTTAAATCTTATGCAAACTGACCTGAAGTAGAACCCACTCATCATTTTCTTCCGAATCTAATTCAATTGATTCACATTTACTCTTATGAATTGCTTGGTAATGATTTTTAACATAGATATCCTCATAATTTTCTTTGTTTGTTGATTGAACAATCAATTCGTGATTGTGATACGTGCAATCTGAACTATTTTCATTCCTCAAGTAGTTCTCTGGACAGCAAAAAGGTACGCATGGCTTAGAAGTTTTTAATCCACAAATGCATCCTCTTAGATGATTTTCCACGCTTTGGTTTGAATTGTCATGAAGAAAAACGTAATCTAGATGGCCATAACTTCCATTATGAAACAAATGGCCTTTATGGGAGATGCTACCATTATCATGCTTTAAGCCATCAGTAATATTTATAGATTCGTAGAAACTACAAGGCAGCAAGATATTCGAAGTTTCTTCTTTTTCCTTAATGACACATAGTTTGACCGAAATAGAAACACTGTCATTGTTTTTGAGAACTTTATCTAGGCAGAAGTCGTCGTGGTTTAGCACTTTAGAAGTTTTTCCAACATCTAAGTAAATTATAGAACCGATCTGCAGAGGAAAAAACGTGATTTTGTGATGACGCTTCTTTTATCATAAACTGAAATATAATTTCACTTTACATTTCTTTGGACTTTCTACTTGAAGTTTTAATGTTTTCGAAATATTAAAGTGCGGTTATTGGAATTTATTTTCATACAGTTTAGACTGAAGAGGATCTAATTGATCTCTACTCAATAAAATAAAAATATATATATTGCTAATTTGTCACTTTACTTAGCAAAAAACACTTGTTAAAATAAACAAATTACGTCATATTCGAACGTTTATTCAATTTTTTGTGTTAATTTTATCAACCTGACTTGCTTAATTAGATAATTTCATCTTAAAAAAAATCATTTTTTGACAAAAAATATTTGATTAAACACCGTACCTTTTTTACACTTTTTAATTCATAAGCATCACAGTCTCGCCCTCGAATAATTCCATAATTTTCAGTGTTGCTAGAATTCATTATCACTTCACGGTTCAAAGGCATACAATCTGAACTATTTTCTATTTTTACGAAATTTTCTGGGCAACAAAATGGGATGCAAGGTTTTGGAGTTTCGAATCCACAAATGCATCCTCTTAAATGTTCTTCCACAGTTCTGTTTGAGTTGTCTTGTAAATTGCTATCATAATACACACGACCGTCATGCGTTATATTTTCATTGTTATGATTAGCACTATTAGATAAATTTACAGACTCATTAAAATGGCAGGGTAAATGAATAACACTATTGCAACTTTTAACACATAATTGAACAAGCAGATACAACTGGAATGCCTGAAATTCCCACTTTTTCCACATGTTAACACTTATTAAAACATTTGTTCTTGCAACTTTTTTGAAATTCAACTTACACGCTCAAGAGCTAACGAGAGACTGTTTTAAGTTAACAAAAAAACGGGAAACTCCGAATTCCGAATATAAACTCATACATAATATTATCCAAATGGTAACTCGCCTAGTAATAATTAAATTAATGCAAAATGTTTTATTAAAACAAGGAACCCATTAGGGATTTCCTGAAAATCGATGATTAGACTGTAATGAATACACTATTCGCTCAACTTCTAGTGTGTTATTAAGAGCAGCTGATCAAATATCGTTTTGAAGTCACGATTTTACGATTAAGATTCTATTTGGAATGTGTATGCATTCAAATAACAAATTTTATAGTAAATGAGCAGAAAACTATATTTGCAACATTCTTGAAAGATTGAATTGGCAGGGCTTTAAGGGTTAAGTGAATGTTGCATGTCAATGGTGAAACTATTGTTCATTGTTTTGTAGTTATAGCACAATAAATTACCTATATCCAACTTCTGTAAACTAGTGTGTTTTCTTGAGATTTTTTATAAATTCTGTAGTCGATTTAATAGGTGATACAACCACTAACTTTCAAACCCTGGAACTTGAATGGTTGTAAATGGGATATTAAAAATTTGAAATTTGAAAATATATGAAACCATCTAAAACCAGCTTAACTACTTGAAATTTTAACGATTTGCTTGCCAAAATAAATTTATTCTTT
Source organism: Parochlus steinenii (assembly GCA_038502155.1). Lineage (NCBI taxonomy): Eukaryota > Metazoa > Arthropoda > Insecta > Diptera > Chironomidae > Parochlus > Parochlus steinenii. The sequence goes on along the minus strand of JAXCIN010000052.1, from coordinate 4,184,647 downwards.
TTCTTAATTTTTCATCATCATCAAACATATTAATAATACAATAATCACGGCAAACTAATGAATTTTATTCGAAAAATTTTGTACAAGCGATCTTTATTCAAAGGAGCATATTTATAATCAGGGATTCATCATTCATATATAATTATTACTAATTTAATTCATTTTGCTCTTGTTGTTAAACTTGTTAAGTTGACGGATACTCTACAAAATCTGCTTGGTGCATACAAAATATATAATATAATTTGTTAAGGCAAATTTTAAACGGTGTCGAGATGCTTATCAGAATTTTACTAAATGTCAAGTTGAACTTTTTTAAAGTGAAGTAACACAGTGTACAATTACTACCCAATTACCCATATACATGGTTGAAATGTCCCTTTCTGCTCATATCGGCTTTTTTCAAATGTGTATGTGGAAATTTGTGTTTGATTAGCGCCACTTTGTTTTTATTGTTCGACTGAGAAAAGTGTTCATTTTATAATCATAATTGAAGCTAAAAATAATAAAAAATTAATGTATTACACATTAGATATTTAAAAATAATTTGATCACGCTTTTATGTTCAAACGTGGTTTTTATCAACCATTCAGAATTTTTATTTTTATTATAATTAAAATTATTGAATTGATTCAATTAAATTAATTTTTATTTATCTTTATTTCTAACATATCCATTCTATTCCATTCGATTCTACAGTAAACTTTATTTATTTTTACCAGTCAATGTATCTGCTATAATCATATCGTCATCACCTCTGACGTCTAGTGTTCTGGTAAACCATGCATGTTAGTGTAGATTAAGTTTAAAGTTACTTTAATTTTTTTTTATCAATCATTCAAACACGAATAATCAAAGACAATTTTAAATAAGCTCCTCAAGTTCATTCATATATCTTCAAGTATTCGTATCGGTGTTTGTTATTCGTGATGCTATGTAATATTCAGCTATGTCATCTCATTGATTTGCTATATTTTTTAAAAATATTTCAAGTACTTTGAATCCTTGTTCTGATGTTTGTCCTAAAGGTTTACAATTTTCAAAAAAATGTGTTCAAGCTTCTTATCAGTTATGATATATTGTTATTTGTTACAACTTACAAGTAAGTACTTTACATAGTTTAAATCTATTTAAATATTTCTTGTGACAGTTTGTTCTACGTTATATACAGAACTAACAGTATTTGAGTTAGATCTAGAGAATTTTCTGGTGTTGTTGAGAGAAATTTTTGCATTTTCTGAGGAGAAAGGCCTTTGATGAGATCTGTTATACCATCTATGAATTAAGGACGAATATTATTATGTTAAAGTAGAATGATAATTTAATTTACTTCTCATTCAGTAGCTTCCAAACACTTCTCTTGCATATAAAAAGTAAAAAAATTATCTCTCCTTGTGATATGTTGATCAGGTCAAAGGGAAGAAAAATCCATTGAAATATTTTTGATTCACTTTTTGATTCAAAAACATACGATAATACTTCCAATATCCAAAAAATTCCAGTAACAATGAAAAGACGTAAGAACAGAAAAAACCTGAAAGATAATCGTCATTTTATTTTTCAAATAAATAATGTATATATGCATTTTGACTCTTACTTTTCACGCTCCAAGTTGGTTTGACTGTGCCTTCTGCTATTTTCTGTGTTTTGCACTGTATTTTTCTTCATTGAGTTGATTCTGTATGCTGTTATACTGAATAAAATAGTGTTGACAATCAAAATTATAGAGATGATGAAATATTGGTAAACGAAAAACAACCAGGGTTCTGCTAATGCAATAAATATTATTATTATTATCATTTTTATCTTCAAAATATAATACCACTTATTGAGCATTTTAGATATCCAATTCCTGGTTTATATATTTGGGGAATTGAGCTTCGGTCAATAAAGAAAACAGTAGCGACTAAAAGCATGGGAACGCCAATCGCATATCCAGCATAAACATAGAATAATTTGTGTTTGAATCTTTGCCTTAAACTGGTTTTGCCCGACATGCTATCAGAATACATTTTTAAGTTTTAGATTCGATCATCTTTTTCTAAATTACAATACTTACTTGAATGTAGAATAAATATCGATGGTTATTACGTTAAGGAAGAAAAAGGTTACCATCATACTAGCATACGCTATGTAACCCGTCATACCACAAACACCATACTCATCGAGAGTGTTTGTATACTTCTTAATGAGGCTTAAAGAAGAGTACATTAAGATCAGGGCCAACATATAACACATCATGCATTTTCCGTGCAGGTTTCGCAACTCCGGTAAGATGGCATAGATCCCTAACGAAAATATTAAAAAGAAAATGGAGATCGCCATAACTGTTGAAGAGATATATTCGAAAAATATTACAATATTTGAAAATATATTTCACGCACAATACGGATATACTGCATTTTGGATTGATGCTGGGTCATCAGATACTTGTTTCTCGGCTTTTGGAATATCCTGGGACAAATTTGAAGAAATGGGAGCGTCGATAGGATTGTAAACCCTATGAATGCAGTGTGAACTTTTCTGCAAAACTTGAGGCTCTGTACCAGTTTCCATTATATATGTTGTACTGTACTATAGATTATAAACATTTTGAACAAAGTATTATCAGTAATTGTTTAAAACATATTTCGCATAAATATTCTACACAAAAGTCAGTTATCAAACAATTATTGTCAGCATATTTAGTTATGATGATATCACTCATGGTATCCTGTATGATTGTAGTGACGCGGAATAATTCGTGTTTCAAAAGATTATAAAACATACGTTCTAAATCAATTTTTTTATCCTCAAGCCACCCAAAAATTTAGATAGGTGGAATCGACTTTAATTACTATGACAGTTCTTTTACGCATGTAATTTATATATTAAAATGTGATTGTCTATAAAAATGTTTTATATATGTTAATACCTCTTGCAACTCCCACTTATTGGTAGGATCATATAATATCAAAATATTATCACATTGCTGCACTCGTATGCTTCTGTCATGATTTGTAAAGTTTAGTTGTTTATATGCATAATGATTAGTTGAATTCACATTCGTTTCGTGTTTCAATCGTTCACACATAGCGGTCTCATTTTTTTTGATAAAGTTTTCTGGGCAGCAAAAAGTTGCAACTGACTTTGATGTTGCTAATCCACAAATGCATTTTAAATGTTCTTTCACTATAGTATTTGAATTCTGGTGTAATATGAAATTAATGTAGCCACTTTCTTCAGAAAATCGATGAATTCCGTTCACGATTTTTTCATTAGATTCTTTGACTGCATCCGAAATATTCACTGACTCGTAAAAATGACAAGGTAGGAACAAGGTACGAACATTTTCACTGATACAGTTTTGAACTGCAAATATAACCATTAAAAATGGAAAGGCTACAGATTGTTGCAACATCATCCTATTTTATGGAAATTTCAGAAACTCCACTTGTTTCATATGTCAACTTTCTCACTTCAATGCTAGCAATAAACTGTACAAAAAAGCTTAATAAATTCTGGGAAATCCAATTTTAAAATATTCTTGTGAATTAAGTATGTTATCACAACAAACGAATTCACTCAAATGAAGTCCAACTGCAACACTCTGCAAATTAAAGTTCAAAACAACGAATTAATAATATTAGTAATATGTTCAAAAGAACGTTTACTTCAAGAGAAATATGTAAAAAAGGTATTAGCTGCGCTTGATATATCACATATAAATTCTATTTCAATCGCGTTCCATCGAAAGTTTTTAATTTGAACTTTAGAGGCCATATTCTACCAAGGTAATTATCATAATTCGGGAAAACTTTTCAAAATATTGCTGAACTAGAAAAACAAATTTTCCAAAAAATCTTCCGAAAGAAATGTATCGGGTGAAGTATGGTATATTATGGCCTTAAGATTAAATTGAATTTTTGCTGCGTTATCATCGCAAACAAAATTTCAATGGCATTATTTTTTTACAAAAACTGTTTAGCATATGCTGTGAAAAAATATTTACCAACGTTATCATTAATGTATGAAATAAAGTGAGGAAAGAATTGTCTTCAAAAAACTCTCGATGCTATACATTTATTCTCTACAGTAGAAATCATCCTGGTCCGAAAATGGTTTCATCTACCAAAACATGGAATTTTATGTTTTCTTGACGATTCTGAACATTCTTCTGAAAATGTCACCAAATCATCCCACCAGCTGGTGGTGGACCCAATCCTGATCATGATCTGTTGTTTACTCATCATTTTCAATAATTTAGTCGGCAAAGCTCAATCGCTAAATTGTACCGTTCAGAAGTTTCGTTGATTTTTGTTTGTTTGTTAGTGAGAATACTGTCTTTTATGGAGGTAGCATCTTGATTTTTCTAATGGATTAATCTGTTCAAGCGTTTTTTATACTTTAAGGTCCAGAAGTTTTGGTTATATTCGTTCGGAAGCTATCTTGTGAACGGACGGAATGACGGACGGACAGAATGAGAACATATAGCGTATTTTTTCCAAAAAAAATGCTAGAAACATACCGATTTACCGATTTACAATGACGTCAGCCATTTTATGATTCTCTGAAACTGCGATCATGAACCAAAACAAAATCAAATGTTAGTTTTACATTCTACATATATATTTTAACAAATCTTAATTTTAAGAATAATAAAACCATACCATCTAATCTTCAATCTTATGATAACTCCAAATCCATTAACGCATAAACATGTATATTTTTACATAAAAGTTTCCATTTATTTTTAGTCTTAATCATCAAAAATTGAACGATTAAACATGAAAAATATCTACATTAAAAACGAAAAATATTTAATCTGAGCTCGGATATTTGTGTAACGCGATGTGAGAAAATGTAGTCACGAAGTCTAGCTCAAAAAAAGTTCGGAGCGTAAGTGGTTCTATGATATTGTGAAAGATTTAATTGCTCTTTAAAAAAAATCAAAATAAAACAAGAAATAATGTGTTCAACAATACTTCAATCTTTAATCTCGACATAAAACATATTTAAAAAAATCGGAAAAGCTTGGGGCTTTAGCAGGCACTTCGACAAAATCATAACTTAGGTCCTTTGGAATTTGTATTGAGCAATAAAACTGTAGGAAATATGTAACCAAAATTTAAATATCCGATCACAGCGCCGTGCGGGAATAATGTGCAATATTTCTAATAATTGTATTGAATTGAAGCACTCTGACTGACAATCAGGTTTTATCACTACTGGATCACAATCTTTAGCATCAACTACAGCCTAACTACATATTTTTATGATCTTTGCCTTAATGAAACGAATGTTATTGCTAAAAAGTACAAAATATCAAAATTTTTGTATGACAGGTACTCGAAGGACCAGCCCGATCATAAAAACCAGCCTTTCTGCTCTGCGTATGAACAAAAAAACCTTATTCTGAAAATTTGAGCTAAATCGGAATTATGCAGTTGCCTGGAGCGAACACACAAATTTGACATTTTGTACTTGTTGAAGCTTGACCACTTGGTCATGGTTGAATATTTTCGTCAAATTTTTTGGAATTGATCGTTTTAAAACAAATACAATGTTTTTGCATTAGCAGATGTTCTAAAAGTTTCTCGGTTCATCAAAAAATTTTGTATGAAAAATTGATCATTTGTACTAGAGCTACTAGATGGCGCTGATGAAACACAACAAAAAAAAAGTGCATAGTTAGAAGGTATTTTAACTCTCAAGGCCGGAGTTTCATCAAGATCGGTCAAGTGGTTTGGGCCCTGGAAGGTGGAAGCGACAGAATACGGCGAATTTTGGCGCGATGTCGGACACATTTTGTATTTTTATCAAAAATCATTTTTTTTTTTTTTAAAGTCAAAAACCAATTTTTAGTAATTTTAAGCGAATTTCTCGAGTTTTTTTTTTTTTTTTTTTTTATGAATCCAGGACTTCAACAACTTTTTTTGTCGAAGTAAAAATAAAACAATTATCATCAAAGACATGACTTCTGGCCATGAATTATTGTATCAACAATATATTCCTATCTTAAACTGAAAAGAATTTTAACTTTTAACTTTTAGTATGGTACACTCTCCAAATTTAATTTATGGTTATGTTCTTGCACTTTTTAAATAAATTTTTAATGTGGGGCTTATCAGAAGAGTACATTTCAAAAATTGATTTCAACATAAAATTCATCACTAAAAATATTTATTTCCTAATAGATTTGTTTCCTGAGTATTCCTCCTGGGATGTGAGTAATTGTGGTTCACTTTGACAGTATTTGAACATAAATGGAAGTTTTCCGTTCTGAAATTTTTTTAAATTATGTTATATATTATTTTGCAAATAATAATATAAGTGTCAGCTTGAAACTTTATAAAGCTTAGTAAAAAGTAGCCGAACGCTTGTGAAATCTTACTAACTTTGTTTTTATTGCAATGAAAATATTTCTTTTGCATACAAAAAGTATGAAGAGCAGGGGACCTTGAGAAACGTTAATAATGTCAGTCGGGTATGAAAGCTCTTTTGGAAAGTAGTTTCGAAATGCAAAAGAAATAATTTCCATCACCCATGAAGCTCCAACAATTATGAACAGACGAAGGAAGAGGAAGAATCTGACGATGAGAAAAATAAAACATTTTGTAAATTATTTTACTTAGAAACTGAAGATTTATAAATATTCTCACTTTTCTCGATCTCGATTGATGTGACTATGACGCCCACTATCTTTCGTATTTTCCACAGCTTCTTTTTTGATGGTATGAATTCTATAGGCTGATAGGCTGAATAAAATGATGTTTACGACCATAATGACTGAAGTTATTGAGTGCATGTAGAGAAATTGACTCTCGTCTAAAATAGAATTCATTAGAGCATTTAAAATATTCAGGAAATTGAATCACTAAGTCAAATTTTTATTTTTTTTCAATATATATTTTAGGTAATTCAGCTAAATTTTTTATGACTCACCTTGCAAAAAGCACGTAGAATCACCGATTCCTGGTTTAATAATAGTTGAAATGGATTCAAGATTATCCAAAAGAAAAACAATGCAGACAATCAAAAAAGGTCCACCATATCCATAGGCTAAACACAGTATGTATATTTTCTGCTTGAACTTTTGCCTCAATCTAAATTTCGAGGTTACTCTGAAATATTTAAATAACAATTAATTTTTCCCATAAATAAATCTACAGGTGATCAATTGTCTATAACCAACAGGACTTACTTTATGGTTGAGTAAATGTCAACACTTATAACATTCAAGAAGAAAAATGTCACCAACATACTAGAATAAGCAATGTAGCCTAAAATTTTGCATAATCCATTATCTTGAGGCGTAACAAGTGACAATTTGATGAATGCTATGGAAGCGTACAAAACGAATAGCGCAGACAAATAGGACATTAACACCAAACCATGAAGACTTTGGAGTTCTTTTATAAATGCATAGACCAAAAATGTTGCCAACAAGAATGGAAGGGAAATGATCATTCCTATTTATGAACGAAAAAAAAACGATTATTTAATTAAATTTTTTATTCCGGGAATTACTTACCTATTGCATAAAATGTATTTTCTACGTGCATCTCTGGTAAATCTTCTGTAGCATTTTCATTCGGAAAACAAATTCTGATATTATGTGATACTGTTGAATCATTCATAAGTATTTGTTCAAGGCAAAATGAGTCGATGTTGTGAATCTTATCACTCAATGATAGTGTACCATCGCTCTAGAAAAATTCTGTAACATAAATTAAACATCTTACTATTTGAACAATAGAACTCACTAAAATTTCCCATTCATCTGCTTTCTGTAATTGGAATGAATATTTACATACTGCTCCAATCATCCTGAACATATCGTGAACGTTGATTTCCTCTTTTTTATCATGTCTTGTGTTTATTGTGTGATTGTAGTCAAACGGTACACAATCATCTGAAGAATATTTTTGAATATAACCTGTTGGACAGCAAAACGAAATGCAAGGCTTTGAAGTTAAAAGTCCACAAATGCAACCTCTGAGATGTTCTCCCACAGTTTTAATTGTATTATCATGTAGATATATTTCGTCAGAGTAGCCATAACTTTCACTGTCATACATATGACCGTCATGCAAAATGCTTCCATTATCATATTTTATTCCATCAGAAATATTCACTGATTGATGGAAGTTGCAAGGGAGTGTTTTAATATCTTCCGCATTTGTCAAACCTGTTGATGAATAGACAAAAACAAACCAAACAACCAAAACTTCAAACATTGTAATGTTTGTTTGAAAAATAATCAACAAATATCTTCTTGCTAAAGATTACTTTCAAGCACAAAAGCTGTCGGCCAACTGAACGAAGAAAATTTTGAAATTATTTTTAGAATGTGAAAATTGGGAAATTTTAATCTATTTCGCGGGGTGGGATTATAACATAATTCACACCGAATATTGCTTCCAAAGGACAGTATTCAAGATGAAAGCTCGTGTCTGCTATTAGATTTATTTATATGCTCTTTTCAAAATTCACAAAAGTGTCTTGATTGAGTTATTTTGGTAGCATTTATGGTAGCGGAGTTGTTTTAAATGTTTAAAACAATATTGAGCGATTTGTGACTTTCATTATTTTTTTTGACTTTTAGTGTGAATACCACTTTGCTTAAAAAATCACTTTGAATTGAAGCAAAATACTAAAAAGCTGTTCGTCCAGTCCTCATAAATTTTAATATTGTATCAAATATCTAAATCAATGATTCTTTATAGGAAATAAAACGTCGATTTATATAAACCATCATTGTTTAGGCAGAAATATTGAATTTCAATTAAAATCATAATCGATATTTTGTCTCACAAACCTTCATTTTAAACATATAATTCCGGATGGTAACAAAAGTATGCTAATAGTTTGGTAACAGCTTGTTGACATAGTGCTATTAAGTGCGTGACATGAAGTTTGTTTATCTAGTTAGTTGTAGTACGTTTGGCAAAAATCAAGTTTAGAATATTTGAAAATTATTTAATTTAGTGTTACTGTTTTAGAAATCATTTTATTATCAACAAAATCTTATTCCCTAATATTTCCGAACTAATTTATCAGAACTATTTCCGAACTAAAATGTTTTATTTTCTGAAAGACAATATGCTATTTAAAATTTCGTCGGAAGATTTATTAGTTTTTGCTACAATATTTGGAAATTCCCAAACTAATCCTATTTAAAAAATTTAGAGATTTCAAAATAATTTTACAAATATTATGTTATTTGTTTATGACTTAAGAATGTATTAGATAAAGTCAAGGAATACCTATAAACTACTTATATACTCCTTAATCTAAGTAAAATTAATATTATCAAGTAGCAAAAGTATACTTTTTCATCGGAAATTTTTCTTGTTAGGTTGTGATGACAGAATCGTTTCTTGAGTATTTAACACTCGCCCCTCTGGTATTTGTTGCGGATGTTCCCATTGAAGAATTGAATACATTGTTTGAAGAAAACTGTGAGTTGTTCCATCTGAATTTATGAAGAACGTCAAAATTCACCATTAATCTTTGAAAATCAACTTACCTCTTCTTGATGAGAGTGATAACATTTTTTTTACACACAAAAAACACGAAAAGCAGAGGGCCTTGAGAAATGTTAATAAAATCAGTAGGGTATGAGATCGCTTTGTGAAAGTGGTTCCTTAAAGCAAAAGAAATAATTTCCATGATCCATGAAGCTCCCATCACAATGAAAAGGCGAAGAAAAAGGAAGAATCTGCAGAAGAAATTTGAAAAACAAGTTAGTATTAATAAATTATTTCTATTGAAAAAATTATTTCTGTCTAGAAGACAAAGAAAACTTTTAAAAAATGGTTACAAAATAAGTCCTATGTTATTGTTGACTCATTTCAAAACAAAAATAAAAACATCTCATTTTTAAAAAACACTGCTCATTTAATAAAATTACTTAATTCTTAATTTTGAATAAATTGATAACGATGCTTACTTTTCTCTCTCTGGGTCTGTGTGACTGTGCCTTCTGCTGTTTAGTGTATTTTTTACCGCTTCCTTTTTGATAGTGTGAATTCTGTAGGCTGTAATACTGAATAGCGTAATGTTTATGATCATAATGACGGTTGTTACTGAATACATGTAAAGAAACTCGGTACCCGCTGAAAATATTTGAAATTTTTGTAAAATCCTGCATCAAAATGCTATACATCTTACGTTGAAATAAACATCTTAATAACCCGATAGCCGGTTTATAGTCACTTTCATCATCAATTGTATGGTCCAGGAACCAAACAATAGCGACAAGCAACAATGGACAGCCATACCCATAAGCTGTGTATAAATAAAATAGTTTTTGCTTGAACCTCTGTCTCAGTCCAACTCTTCCTGACATGCTAAAATTATTATGTTAAATCAAAAGATATAGCCATAGAATATAGCTAGATATAATTTAAATGTAATTTTTAAAACTCACTTGAAGGTTGAGTAAATGTCAACACTTATGACATTCAAGAAGAAAAATGTCACCAACATACTAGAATAAGCAATGTACCCTAGAATTTTGCATAATCCAACATCATCCGCCGTCACAAGTGACAATTTGATGAATGCCATGGAAGCGTACAATACGAATAGTGCAGACAAATAAGACATTAAAGCCAAACCATGAAGATTTCGGAGCTCTTTTATAAATGCATAGACCAAAAATGTTGCCAACAAGAATGGAAGGGAAATGATCATTCCTGTTCATGAAACAAAATGAAATATTTTTTTGTTTTTTATCCAAACATTCAGATCTTACCTATTGCATATAAAATGTGTTCTAATTCGGAATCAATAATTTCTTCTTCATCAGAACAAATATTTATATCATGTGATAAAGTTGAATCTGTTAAAAGCACTCTTTTAATGCAAAATTCATCAATGCTATAAATATCATCATCAACTCTTAGAGAACCATTACTCTGAAAAAATGTAATTACATATATTTAGAAAATAATTTCAATTTTGAGCTGCTTAAAAATTAAATGAATCTTTAAATGTTTCAATACTCACATAAATCTCCCAATTCTCATCTTTACTTATTGTATACGAGGTAGACAAGCATTCATCACTTTTAATAATTCTAAATTTATCGTTGACATTGATTTCCTCTTTTTTATCATGTTTCAAGATTATTGTAGGGTTGTGAACATGTTGTACACATTCACTTGAATCATCATGTTTATGAATGTAACCTGTTGGACAGCAAAATGAAATGCAAGGCTTTGAAGTTAAAAGTCCACAAATGCAACCTCTGAGATGTTCTTCTACAGTTTTATGTGTATTATCATGTAGATATATTTCGTCAGAGTAGCCATAACTTTTATGGTCATACATATGACCGTCATGCAAGATGCTTCCATTATAATATTTTATTCCATCAGAAATATTCACTGATTGATGGAAATTGCAGGGAAGTTTTTCAAAATCTTCTGCTTCTGATATTTTTGTAACGTTATAGTCATCCATTTCATTTTTGACTTGAGCAGATGCAATTATGAACAAATTGAAAATAGCCAAAACTTCAGCACAACTTATATCGAACATTTTTAACCAACTTTCATAAATTAAGCACAAAGAATAAAGTATTTCTTTGAAGCCAAAAAGCTAAAAACGTACTAAATATTTATATTAAATATGTTTGAATTAGTTGAGTACTTATCTTATTCATACAAGGAGCCATCCAAAATGTACATAGATAAACAAATTTCATGAATATTTATATACCGTGATCTCATCGACTAGAAACAAAAACCATAGCAATATCTAAAAGTAATTTATGACTAGCCTCTTAATGATATTTTAGTTATATTTGATTAAAAATCATAATGAGTTGCTCTTGCTTGTAATAATTAATAATGTTATTTTTTTGGTTTTTGGATGACTGGAATGCCGTTCTATATATGAATATTTAGTAATCTTTTATTCTATTCTTGTATAAGTGTAATGTATGCATAATAAGTCAAATATAAAATTATTTCTCACTATTATACAAGATATTTAAATAGCAACAAAATTCTGATAAGAATTGTTTCAGATGTAAATTTAAATCATTTCTAAATTTCCACTATGCTAAATTCTGAACAGTAGTAATTTCTGAATAGGGGCGTTTAAGGCTCCCAATGTTACTCATAGGTAATTTTGATTTATCGCTACATGAAGAGAATGAATGTGCGTTAGAATGGTTAAATCTGAAAAAAACAAACAAAAAATTGATTAACAATTAATGACTCAAGAAATTATATAAAAAACAATTTACCTTTCTTTGATCATAACAACAATATTCTTCTTGCAGATAAAAAAAAAGAATAGCAGAGGTCCATGCACTAGGTTTAAAATATCGGAAGCTAACTTTATGTATTCGTGGATGTGATTTGTATCAGTTAACATGATCAGCTCGGTTATATAAAAAACATCCATCACAATGAACAGTCGAAGGAAGACGAAGAACCTAATGCATTTTAAAATAACCATGAATATGCCATTAAATTTTATCAACTTTTATCTACTTACTGTTGATGATCTGCTTTATTTGAATGTTTCTGACTGTCCTCAACTGTAGATGCTCTTTTCTTGATTGTATATATATGACAAGATGTCAAAATGAATAATGTTATATTTATGAACATTATCACAAATAGGATTGACAGATAATAGTAAAACATGGTATGTTCTGAAAATATTTTTAAAGAGTTCTCATTGTTCAAGGTTTTAGGAAATGTATAAGGTCTTACTGTGAATAAAGCAAGACTCCACGCCAATTCTTGGACGATAGGATGAAGGGATGATTTCAGTAAAGTCCATGATTAATAACATTACTAGAAACAGCGACGGGACGCCTACAGCGTATGCAACATAAATGTTGAAAAGTTTATGCTTGAACTGCAACTTAATCCCCATTCTAAATTCATTGAATATAATTAAATTCACAAAATAACTAAGAAAGTCAAGAAATTACTTAATTGTGGTGTAAATGTCAATACTTAGAACATTCAAGAAGAAATATGCCACCAACATAGTTGCATAATAAATGTAACCAAATGCAACACATTTCCAATTATAAGCTATATCATCAGTTTTGAACTGAATGAAAATCATCAACACGCATGCAAATATTTGAGTCATTAAATAACACATCAGGCATTTTCCATGCAGACTTCTGAGTTTTGGTAAAAGCGCGTATACGATAAATGTTGTCAAAAGAAATGGTATTGATATGAATGATCCTAATAGAAGTTAAAAGTTTTGTTAGTTCAGTTATGAAAATCTTCTTTCTTTTTTTAATTGTTACCAATTATTGAGATTGCGGATCTAGTTTCCTCGATATCATTTGAACTAGTTTCTGATATATGAGTAGTAGAACAGTAAGAGATTTTTGTTTCAGACAAATCACCCTGTATGACAAAGTTGATGCAAAAATTTTCCATTTCTGTTTTGGTATCATTCACGTACAAAGATCCATTCTATGAAAATAATTATTCAATTACATGAGATATGAATAATTGAATGAAAATTACAGCTAGAATCCAGTCGTCATCACTGCTCAATTCGATAGTTTGGCAATGTGTTGCTCCCAAAATCCTTTTATACTTGTCTTTGATCACCACATTTTCACCATTTTTACTAAGTGGAATGGTAATTTCCCGATCTGCGGGTTCACATAGATTACTAGCATAATCTTTCTTTAGATGACCTTCTGCACAACAAAATGGTATACAATAAAGGGAACTAGTGAGTCCACAAATGCATCCTCTCAAATGCTCTTCAACATCTTGTGACATACGATTCGGCAGCAATAATTTGTCAGCGTGTCCATAATTACTCGGATCATGCATTATATTATCATGAAAAATGCTTCCATTGGAGTGTTGGTGTCCACTAGATATATCCACAGACTGATGAAAGTGGCAAGGCAGAATTTTTGCATTTAAGTTTTTTAAATTAATCAAAATGATTAAAAATAATTTAAATGCAAACATTGTTAAATTAACACTAAATCAAAAAACTGATGAAGTAAAGTCGGTTTTAAAACCAAACCTGCGAGCTTAAGTGCTAGAACTGAACTGTTCTTTAAAAATTAACGTTTAAAATTACCTTTATCATTTGTTAAAAAATAATTCCATGCTTTATAAAAGATAAGTCAAATGAATAATTATAATTATATAATACGCTTTTAAAAAAAGGAAATAAAACATTGTATTTTTGAAGCTGAATCACATTCACGGATACTAAAAAAATAGAATTAGGTTAGTTATTTCATGATTATATCTGTATCCAATGGATAGCTGCATCAATTCTTAAGCTCAATTCAAACTTATTCGTCACACAGCTTATTAAATTTAAAGTTACGTTAACATCCAATCGTTACAAATTCGATAGAATCTTTGATAATTATAATGCAGCACATTTATTATCCATTTGTACTGAAATATATGAAATTTCATACGTAGTATAAATTCGGGAATAATCCTTGATTACACAAATATTTGCAACAATGAAATTTACCCAATAATGATTCTGTGGTTAAATATTTTTGACTAATATCATGAATAATAATTTAAACATTCAATATTTGCGCATTGTTTATTTAGTATAGATATTAACTGTCATGTTTTGGTTTTGGACTTTTAAAAGATTGACTATCATACTATATCTGTCAATCCCAAATAAAGTTAATTTTTTTTTTAGCGGTTGATATTCGGGTATATATGAATTTAATGATAATACCGTGAGTTTATTGAATAGTATATTTCAGTTTGTTGGTTTGATTAAATGTCATGATTTTATTATTTTCATATTGATCCATGGTGCATATATTTAGTATGAATTTATATTGAAGGTTCTGGAAATATTCGAATAAATTATTTGATTCTTTGGATGGACCAAATGGGATTTAAATAGATTAAATGTGAATAAAAATGCACATATAGATAGTAAAACTTTAAGCTAGTTGATTGAGGTAGAATGAGTGAACATTCTTTTGGAGCCTTTAGGGAATTAAAATTATCTTAAAACTGAAATACTCAAGTAAGACAAAAAAATTAAATTAAAATTTCACTACACATTCATATATAATATTATTTAAAGAAAAAAAACTATTTACATTCGGCATCTAAACACTGTTCTTAGTTACAATCTTGTACATGAATTTTTTTCATTACTAGTTTTCAAATTTTATAAATAATCAAATACATACAACTGAAACTTATTTTATAAATAATCAAATACCTAAATGAAACGTATTTTATCTCACATTTTATTTAAAAAAAACTAGCGTATATACTAAGTAGTTTGTTAAATTTTATTTTTTTACTGAATCATATCATAAAATATTAATGCATTTGCATACAGGAAATGAGATTTTTATTATGACAAGGACTTCGGTTTGTATTAAACTTTTGCACAATTCTGTATTGTTAGATTACGATTCTCGAAAAAAAAGTCTTGCGTCACGCGTGCTAAAGAATAAAAAATTAACGCATCTTGATTAAAGCCATCTCTTTGACTTTTGCTGTTCAAAATATTTAACAACTTCTAATGCACTGATAAAATAGTTTCAGATACTGTTTGGCATTTAAAGCTTGCAGTGTCATTTAGGGACATTTTAGTTCTCTCACTTGATGACGTTGTAGAATACGGCTTGTATTGAGTCCATCTTTCAAAAATTTTAAGTTTTATCATAAGTTTGAACTCATACAGAATTAAAATGTTACCTGTCTTTTATCATTGTAAATACACTTTTCTTACAGACGAAAAAATGAACAGCAAAGGTCCATGTACAATATTCAAAACATCCGATGTATACAAAATATAGTTGGGAATTTCCTTTCCATCATTATACATAATAATCAACTCGCTTATGTAAAATACATCCATCACGATAAACAAACGTAGGAAAACGAAGAACCTAATATTGAATGGATTTTAATATTTGTTATGATAATTTTAAAATTCTGAATAATCACGTCTGCTTATTTGCATTATTGTTAACATGCTTGCAACTGTCTCCAATTTTAGATGCATTTCTCTTGATCGAATGTATTTTATATGATGTCAAAAAAAATAATGTAATATTTATGAAAGATATGACAAAAAGCAAAATCAAATAATAGTAAAGTATCACATCATCTGAAATAAAAGATTATTATTTTAATGTCTTTTTTATCGAGTAAAAAAAAAGGAATTCATACTGTGAATAAAGCAAGACTGGTCACCAACTCTTGGACGATAAGCTACAGGGATTGAGTCACTAAAGTCCAAATATAATGCGAATCCAACAAACATCAAAGGAAATCCTAAAGCGTAGGCAATGTATATTTTAAAAAGCTTTCGTTTGAATCTCAGTTGTACTGCCACCCTGTAAAAGTTTTTTTTTTGAAAGACATCCAATATTCTGTTAAAAATACAACCCAATAAAAAAATAAGTGCTTACTTGATTGTTGTGTAAATGTCAATACTTATAACATTAAGGAAGGAGTACGCGATTAGCATAAATGCGTAATAAGCATATCCAAGTGCAATACAACTCCAACAAGGAATGTCATCGGTATAAATTTGTATGTATCCCAACAAAGCAGCGACAACTATTTGAGTCACCAAATAACACATCAAACATTTTCCATGGAGAGTTCTAAGTTTTGGTAAAATAGCGTACACGAGAAATGTTGCCAAAAGAAATGGAATTGAAAGAAATGATCCTAGAAAAAAATATATTATTTTCTTGGAAACTTATGCTCAAGAATATTATTTTACCTATTATGGAAATTAACACCGTGGTGGTGAACGGTTCAGGCTCATCCGCATGGCAAAGAAATATCAGCAATTCAGGGATGTTATCAATAATAGCATAATCAATGCAAAAAGTTCTTACATCACATATGTTGTCATTTATGTAAAAAGAACCGTTCTGTGAAAAGTCATGTGAAATAAGTTTCAGTTTAATTAATTCATTTTAATTTACCTCTGACAAAGTCCATTTACTGTTATCATCCAATACGTACTTCTTGCAGTTATTTCCTTCGATAATTGTGAATTTTTCATAGGCAGCAATATATTTCTGGTTTTCAGTGTTGCTCATTGGTATGAGTACCTTTTCATTATTACTGAGCTCACATTCTCCAGAAAAATTTCCATTTTTAACATGCCCTGGTGGGCAGCAAAATGGAATTGAAGGTTTTGAAGTAGAGTCAAATCCTTTTAATTCATCTTCTAAGGAATTTTTATTGGAGCGTCTCTCATTTTCAA
The DNA here is from genome assembly GCA_038502155.1 of Parochlus steinenii. NCBI lineage: Eukaryota > Metazoa > Arthropoda > Insecta > Diptera > Chironomidae > Parochlus > Parochlus steinenii. The sequence continues at coordinate 4,167,424 of JAXCIN010000052.1, read as the reverse complement.
TACCAATATCAATCATTGTATTGGATTGGCATGCCAGAACTTGAGCAAATATATTGAGTGAGTGGCTCAAGAAGATTAATAATTGAAATGGCAACATTGATATATCACTCCCAATACTTTGCTGTTTTACAAACTGCGTATTATTTTTCTCAATTATGTCACTTAACAGGTAAAGAGCTTATTATGCACTGGAGCATTAATTTTAATTTTAATTTGCGGCGGACTGACGTACAATGGTTCGGCCGAACTCAGCATGATAATGTATCGATTCATTGCTGCAAAAAGTATACTCATGCAAATCTCGTTGAGATTTGAGCAAAATTAAGATAAATATCGTGTTAAAAAAGTTAAAGTTCAATTTTAAAAGCTTTTTGATTATTCTCCGCAGTCAATGAAAAGAAAAAGCAAATGACATAATTATTAAGTTCTTTATTAAAACCATGGGGGGCCAATAAAACATTTTTTCGAAATAAAAATCCACCAATGCTCATGAATACCAAATCGCCAGCCCACCTATTTGAAGGTTAACCCCTAGAATTCTATTTTTGCGGCGCTATAGTAAAAGTACTTCTTAGATATTTTAACAAAATTTGTTTAATTTTATCGAAATTAGGCTTAAAACATGTTTCAATCTTAGAAAACCCTAGTAACAGCTTTGAATAGTTTTTATTGTGTCTGTTAAGTAAAGAATCAATGCTGTTTTGAAAGATTTTCATTGATGTTTTTTGGTATGTACCTACTTTTTCTGTAGGGCTTTTCAACTTTTGGCACATTTTTTGGTGGAAATTTGTTGGCGCCATTTTTCAAAAACTTGTATTCAGAGGGGTACATTTCATTGTCCATTCATTCATGATTAAAACGTAATCATCATTATCTAATCATCATTATCTTATGATAAAAAACAAATATTTTAGAAAAACCACAATTTTTCAGGATGTTTCATTTGCTAGAACTCTAATTATGGTTGAAAAAATTAATTCGCAACTTTGAGTAACGGATGCTTTTAATCTACAATCTACCTTTTAGATCGCTTTTAGAGTAAGCGTGTTGATAATTTTTTTTTCTAACAAAAAGTTATGGAACGTCTCTTTTAATAGTATATTCTTAACTAACATTTCTATTAAATCTCTTTAGATTAATTAACGTGATGTGTCCGTTGTTTCAATTGACGTCTGCCTAATAGTCAGCTTAGTGTTAAATAACCTGAATGAAAGAAGGATAAGCATTTTCAATACAGTATAAAAGATATTAAGAAATTGTACCTCGCTTTGAGCATCCTTAATACACTTTTTCGGCAAACTAAAATTACGAAAAGTAACAATCCGTGAGCGATATTACAAAAATCGGATATGTACAAAATATAATCGTGAACATTATTTTCATAAGTCTGTGTAATCAATTCAGTAATGTAAAATAAATCCATAGTAATGAACAATCGAAAGTATACAATAAACCTGAAAAAGTCATAATTTTTTTTAGATTATTTATGACCTGAAGTCTTTTTGAACTTACTTTTCACTAGTTGGTATTTTGATATTAGTTGTGGATTTTTCAAGGACCAATTTGTTAATTAAATTGAGTTTGTACGCCGTTAATACAAATAATGTAATGTTGATGAAAGTTAAGCCGAACATAATGATCAAGTAATAGTAAATCATGCTACTTCCTATTACAAGATAACTTTTAGAGAGTGATTTAATTAAAAAATGACATTCATACCTTGAATAAAACATGATTCAACACCTACTCCTGGACGATACTTTTCAGGAACGCTACTGGCAAATTCCATAAATAGTGAAAAACCAACAATCATGAGTGGAGCTCCAACAGCGTATGCAATGTATTTCCCAAAGAGATTTCGTTTTGGTAAGACTTTTTTACTATAGCGACTATAAATAAATAAATATATACATAATTTTATTAATTAAAATATTTGAAGAACAAATCTAAATATTTTGTAAAGAATACTTACTGAATTGATGAGTAAGTCTCGATACAAATCACATTCAAGAAGCAATAAGTGATCAGCATAATTGCATAAAATAGGTATCCTAAAACTATGCATGACACATGATAAGCCATCTCAGGTGTATACTTTTGAATGATTGCCAACAAACAACACAAAATAGCTTGCGATATCAAGTAACACATTAGACACTTTCCTTGAAGAGTCCTCAGCTTTGGTAGAATAGCATACACGAGAAAAGTTACGAGCATAAAAGGAATAGACACCAATGATCCTACATATATTTAAATTAGATAAATGTAACTTATAATTGCAAACAATTGAATCCATACCGTAAATAGAAATCATAACTCGCCAATTGATTGGTTCGATTTCATTGGGAAAGCAAATATTAATTGAAAGTGTGATCGCATTTTTATCAACAAAATTATCAAAGCAAAAACTGTTAATGTCTTTTTTTATGCCATTCACAAGCAACGAGCCACTCTGGAAGGAATTTTAGCACTAATTATTCAAAATATTTTAGTACATGTAATAAACTAACCTCTGATAAAGTCCAAGAACTATTCGAATCGAGCTCATACATCACGCAATCACCTCCAAGTATAATTCTATAGTTTTCATCAACATCGATATTTATATCTTCTAAATTACTTGTTTTCAAAATCACTTCTTGATCATTCGGTTTACATTGATAGTCAATACATCTTTTGTAACCTTTTGGGCAACAAAATGGTACACAAGGAAGGGAAGTCGATAATCTGCAAATGCATCCTCTCAAATGTTTTTCTACGGTGTGCTTTGTTTTGCTATCAGAGTAAAATTTGTCCGTGAAGCCATAACTTCCTATCGGAAACATATGACCATTATGCATCTCGCAATATTTGAAACCACCAGTAATATTAACTGATTCGTGAAAATGACAAGGCAATTCTTCGGCATCTACATTTTTTAAACTCCACAAAAAAACGATTAAAACTTTCAACAAAACAATCAACATCGTTGATTTTATGAATTCGTAACTATCCAAATACTTTGCAATCCTTAACTGCTTCTTATTTTTCGATAATTAAGCATGAATTTAAAATGTACCACTCTACTTAAAGCTTTAACGAACACTGAATTGAAAATATAAGTAGTAAAGTTTTTATGTTATCTAGGAAGTGCGAATGAAAAATATAATTGGAAGGCAAAAATTCTGATAAAAAATAATTAATTTCATCATCTAGGTACATAAATTATTCATTCATTTATTTTAAAAAGTTTAACTTTATTTATTAATTTACAAACGCAATGGCTGACTCCCTTCTTTTTCGTCTTAAAAACTGGTATCTTTCCATCAGCATTGTAAAAATACTTTTTTTACAAACAAAAAAGATGAACAGCAGAGGACCATGCGCAATATTCAGAACATCGGAAGCTAACAAGAGCCCTTCGTTGAAATTTTTCTCATAAGTCTGGGCAAACAATTCAGTTATATAGAATATATCCATCACAATGAACATTCTAAGTAGCAAAAAATACCTTTAAAAAAATGAAAGTTCCATTTAAAAGAGTTTTACGTTATGAGAAGTAATTTGACATTGAAAACTCACTTATCTTTATCTGCTTTAGTTTTAGAGTGTTTTTGCATAGAATCAACTTCAAAAAAATTTTTTCTAGTTAAATAGATTTTATAAGATGTCAACCCAAATAAAGTTATATTCCCTTGCCGCCAAACTATACCCCAGGTATTCTCATAGTATTCCCAATCTATACTTACTTATGGGGTATACCCTCCCAGAAACCTACCCTTTCTTAACTTATGTATACTAATAGTATACTTTTAGCGTTCCCTGGGTATACAACTTCCACACCCTTTAGGGTATACCTGGGTATACCCAGGGTTACATTTTAGTATAAATTTAAAGTGTACCTAATTCCTACTAAAGTATACTAATAGTATACTTTGAGAATTCCCTGGGTATACAGCTTCCACACCCTTTTGGGTATATCTTGGGTTTAGTTTTAGTAAATTTTGAAAGTGTACCCTTTCTTAACTAAAGTATACTAATAGTATACTTTGAGAGTACCCTGGGTATACAACTTCCACACCCTTTTGGGTAGATCCTGGGTTTAGTTTTAGTATAATTTTAAAGTGTACTCAATACTTACTAAAGTATACTCATAGTATACTTTGAGAAACCCTTGGGTATACCCCGGGTGCATTAGAATTATGCTGAAATATTAATTATTTTCAAACAACTTATTAAAGAGTTAATTCAAGTAAATTTTTTTTTTTTTTTATTTTTTACATTTATCGTTGCTATTATAACAGTTCTTGCTCTTATCTTTAATTCCTTAGCCCTGCTTTTGTGCTGGAAAAATAATAGTTTGGGTGAATTTTCAGGATCAAAACGTAGTTCAAAAAGCGGCAGATTCTCTTCGATAGTGCCCCTTTTTTGAACCTGAAAAAATCTAATCAATTAGAATGAAATCAACCTGCTTAAGAATTCAATTTGTTGTATGAGATATTCAATTGAAATTTTGAGACTAAGAAATATTTAGTAGAAAATGTGTAGAGTTTTCGTAAAGCATTAGTAAAAAAATAGTATCAATTAAGTAAAGCATTCGTAAAGCATTAGTAAAAAAAAGTATCGTTTGAGTAAAGCATTAGTATACTTTTAGTAAATTATATATAAATAAGCTTAATTATTAATTTTTACTTCGGCAACAAAAAGTTGTGAAGTCTTGATTTCATCCAAACTTTTTTTTTTTTTTTTTTTCTTATTTTTGCCTAAAACAAAAAAATTTTTGGTCTAGAACCCGAAATTTTGGGTCCTTGCGAAATGTCAGTCCGTGGTTTTGACTTCTAAACTTCTGTATTCGTAATCTTAGAACCCATCCGACCGATTTATCTCATATTTTCAGAATAAGCTTTTTTCAACCATAAGCAGCGACGTCACGTTAGTTTTTGAAAATCCGACAGCGCCATCTAGTACCTGTAGTGCAAACTATCATTTTCCCATACAAAATTTTTTTTTTCCTGAAAATATTTTAAAACATCTGAATATGCAAAAACATTATATTTGTCCCAAAACGTTCAATTCCAGAAGATTTTATGGAAATATTGTACCATGACCAAGTTCTCATGCTTTCAAAAGTTTTGGAAAAAAAGTGGTTCTGTATTCGTAATCTTTGAACCCATCCGACCGATTGGTCTCAAAATTTCAAAATAAGCTTTTTAACCATAAGACGGTCGCGTTTGCTAATTCAAGAAAATCCTACAGCGCCATCTAGTACCTGTAGTGCAAAATACCCTTTTACCATACATATTTTTTTTTTCCTGAGATTATATTGAAACATCCGAATATGCAAAAACCTTGTATTTGCCCCAAAATGATCGATTCAAGAAGATTTTATGGAAATATTGTACCATGACCAAGTTGTCATGCTTACAAAATTTTGGAAAAAAAAACTGTTTTCGTAATCTCAGAACCCATCCGACCGATTGATCTAAAAATTTCAAAATAAGCTTTTTTAACCATAAGCAGCGACGTATGAAGAGTTTTTGATAATAATACAGCGCCATCTAGTACCTGTAGTAGTGCAAACTACCATTTTGCCATACAAAATTTTTTTTTCCTGAGAATATTTTAAAACATCTGAATATGCAAAAACGTTGTATTTGCCTCAAAATGATCAATTCCAGAAGATTTTATGGAAATATTGTACCATGACCAAGTTGTCATGCTTACAAAAGTTTTGGAAAAAAAACTTCTGTATTCGTAATCTTTGAACCCATCCGACCGATTGGTCTCAAAATTTCAGAATAAGCTTTTTTTAACCATAAGACGGTCGCGTTTGCTAATTCAAGAAAATCCTACAGCGCCATCTAGTACCTGTAGTGCAAAATACCATTTTACCATACAAATTTTTTTTTTTCCTGAGATTATATTGAAACATCCGAATATGCAAAAACCTTGTATTTGGCCCAAAATGATCGATTCCAGAAGATTTTATGGAAATATTGTACCATGACCAAGTTGTCATGCTTACAAAAATTTTGGAAAAAAAACTTCTGTTTTCGTAATCTCAGAACCCATCCAACCGATTGATCTAAAATTTTCAAAATAAGCTTTTTTTAACCATAAGCAGCGACGTACGAAGAGTTTTTGATAATAATACAGCGCCATCTAGTACCTGTAGTGCAAACTACCATTTTGCCATACAAAATTTTTTTTTCCTGAGAATATTTTAAAACATCTGAATATGCAAAAACGTTGTATTTGCCTCAAAATGATCAATTCCAGAAGATTTTATGGAAATATTGTACCATGACCAAGTTGTCATGCTTACAAAAATTTTGGAAAAAAAACTTCTGTATTCGTAATCTTTGAACCCATCCGACCGATTAGTCTCAAAATTTCAGAATAAGCTTTTTTTAACCATAAGACGGTCGCGTTTGCTAATTCAAGAAAATCCTACAGCGCCATCTAGTACCTGTAGTGCAAAAAACCATTTTACCATACAAAATTTTTTTTTTCCTGAGATTATATTGAAACATCCGAATATGCAAAAACCTTGTATTTGGCCCAAAATGATCGATTCCAGAAGATTTTATGGAAATATTGTACCATGACCAAGTTGTCATGCTTACAAAAATTTTTGAAAAAAAAACTTCTGTTTTCGTAATCTCAGAACCCATCCAACCGATTGATCTAAAATTTTCAAAATAAGCTTTTTTTAACCATAAGCAGCGACGTACGAAGAGTTTTTGGTAATAATACAGCGCCATCTAGTACCTGTAGTGTAAACTACCATTTTGCCATACAAAATTTTTTTTTTCCTGAGAATATTTTAAAACATCTGAATATGCAAAAACGTTGTATTTGCCTCAAAATGATCAATTCCAGAAGATTTTATAGAAATATTGTACCATGACCAAGTTGTCATGCTTACAAAAATTTTGAAAAAAAAACTTATGTTTTCGTAATCTCAGAACCCATCTGACCGATTGATCTAAAATTTTCAAAATAAGCTTTTTTTAACCATAAGCAGCGACGTACGAAGAGTTTTTGAAAATAATTCAGCGCCATCTAGTACCTGTAGTGCAAAAATTTATATTTTATATATCTTGTGTTTTTTCAAAGAATCTAAAAAACTGTTGGAAAAAATATATTTTTTTTTTTGAATTTTATATGAAAACAAGTTTTACGTGTTTTTCGTTAAGAAACTACCAACTCAAGTCGATCAGAAAGTGGTAAAATTTGATTCAACAGAATTATCAGCAATAATACACAATATTCCCGCTCGGCGCTCTAATCGAATATTTATATTTTGGTTACATATTTTTGAATTTCCTAGAATTTTATTGCTTCATTCAAATGAATTATTCTAATGAAGCATAGGTATTATGTTGCCGAAGTGCCTGCTAAAGCTTCAGCTTTTCCGATTTTTTATCATTTAACTAAGTTAACTAGACTACAACGTACCTTATATCAAGACGATTCTGGATTTGGTTGAGAAAAACGCAGGAACTTCGCAGGAATAGCTGATATCAGAAAACACGTCTCACTTTCACAGTTTTTTTTTTTTAATGACAGTTTGTAGCAAAGACGTAGTAAAGTCAGCCCGAGTACCAAAATTAGCCCGAGTAGCAAAATCATAGTGAAGTCAGCCTGAACTTTTCCGTTTTGAATTTTTGCGGGAAATTTATAATAAAATCATTTTAAGTAAATTCAACATATATTTTTACTTTTTTTATATAAATAATTAAAAAGTAGTATTTTATTACTAGCATTTTATAAGTACCATTTTAGTATCAAAAAAGTATACTTTTGGAGTATAAATTTAGTAGTGAAAATTTCTAGTTCAGTTTAAGTATGATTTTAGTATACTAAAAAAGTAACAAAATAGTTGCAATTTATTTGTACCCTTTTAGTTTCAAAACAGTATACTTTTGGAGTATAAATTTAGTAGTGAAAATTTATAGTTTAGTTTAAGTATGATTTTAGTATACTAAAAAAGTAACAAAATAGTTTCAATTTATTTGTACCCTTTTAGTTTCAAAACAGTATACTTTTGGAGTATAAATTTAGTAGTGAAAATTTCTAGTTCAGTTTAAGTATGATTTTAGTATACTAAAAAAGTAACAAAATAGTTCCAATTTATTTGTACTCTTTTAGTTTCAAAACAGTATACTTTTGGAGTATATATCTAGTAGAGAAAATTACAAGTTCAGTTTTAGTATGACTTTAGTATACTTAAAAAGTAACAAAATAGTTACATTTTATTCGTACCATTTTAGTTACGGAAAAGTATACTTTTGAAGTACATAATTAGCAGAGAAAATTTTCAGTATAGATTTCGTATGACTTTAGTATACTAAAAAAGTAGGAAAATAGTAGGGTATATAAAAAGTAATGCTAAGTACAAATCGGGTATACTTTTGGGGTATACCCGCCGGGTACATACCCCGTTGGCGGCAAGGGTGAACTAGATAACAATGCTGTACATAATGAATAAATAATAGTAATTCATGGTACATCCTGCAATTTAATTACAAGAGAATTAATAAGTTATTTGTGTATATGCTTAATTACCTTGAATGAAACAAGATTCAATACCAACTCCTGGACGATACTCTACAGAGAGACCACTGCCAAATTCCATGAACAATGCAAAACTAACGATCGTAATAGGGAATCCAAATGCGTAAACCATGTAAGTTAATAAAACTTTCTTCTTAAATATAACTTTCTTTTCTTTGCTGTTGAGAATTAAAAAAATTAGAATCTAGCTAACCCGCTAAAAATCAGAGAAAATTTTTTGAATAACTTACCTAAACGTTAAGTATATATCAATACAAATAACATTTAATAAAAAGAACACAATCAGCATATTTCCATAAAACATGTATCCTAAAACGACACATCGCCAACTGTAAGCTATCTCACTTGTATACTGTTGAATTATTGACAATATAATACACAAAGAAGTCTGGGCAATCAAGTAACACATTAAGCACTTTCCATGGAGAGTTCGCAGCTTTGGTATAAAAGCATAGACAAAAAATGTTGCCAACAAAAATGGAACTGAAATAAATGAGCCTAGAAACGTAATGTAAGTTAAAGAACACATCAAAGCATTATTTAGATGATTCTTACCATAAATTGATATCATGACTCTCCAATTAGTTGGTTCCATGTCATTAGGAAAGCAAATATTAATTGAAAATACTATTTCATTTCCATCAACATAATTATCAAAACAAAAACGGGTAATGTCTTTGAGTTTTCCATCTATACTCAATGAGCCGTTCTGGAACAGATAATATTTTGATTAAAAACATTGAATGTTTGGTTCATCATGGATGAGGGCTTTTTTATCAAAATGAATAAATAAAACAATTGCTTACGGAAACGGACCATGATTTTTTTTTTAAGTCAAGCTCATGCATTTGGCAATCACCTCCTAATATAACTCGGTATTTATTGTGAACATCAATATATTTGATATCTTCTGAATAACTTGTTTTCCAAAATACTCCTTGATTATTCGGTTTACATTGGTTGTTTGTAGTTTTTTTGTATCCTTTTGGACAACAAAATGGTACACATGGGAGGGATGTCGATAATCTGCAAATGCACCCTCTCAGATGACTTTGCACAGTGTGCTTTGTTGTGCTTTCAGTGTATAATTTATCTGTAATGCCATAACTTCCTTTAGGAAACATATGACCATTATGCGAGATGGTTCCATTTGAATGTTTGAAACCACCAGTAATATTCACAGATTCATGAAAATGACAAGGCAATTCTTCGGCGTTTGAACTTTGTACATTTGACACGATGAATATAATCAATAATGTTGAAAAATTGTTCGACATTTATGTTTGGAAAATAATTCTATTAGATAATATTAATAATTCCGATTTAATTTAAATACTGTACTTGTCTTGTTAAAACTGAAACAATTACTTTCACTGTGCAATTTAAACATAAATGTCTTACATTTATACCAACGTGGAACAAATATTTTAAGGATAAGAATATGCAAAAAAACCACATATTTGATTAGACGCACTGAAAAAAACATGATTAGCAATTGCGTTAAAAAATTCAAGAGAAGTTCTGTTTTGTTGCAACGTGAATATTTGCGTATTTATTATCCTCAGTGTTTTATTTGAAGTTAAAAAGTAGAGATCCCATGTTCGAAGCTTATATTATTTATAGAGGAAGTACGTCCGCAAACTGGTAAATGAAACTCGTAAAGCGGTTTCTACTGTACTGCAGAAACTTTCTTTAAAATCTAAATTTCTGCAAGGGACGGACAAACGATTAAAGTTTTTTTTTTTTTCAATTTTAATAAGATCATAGTATGAGTAATATGAGTAGAGATCAATAGTGAATACAAGATCAAGAGAGTGTGGGATGATTCAAATTGTTTAAAATACTGATTTATTCTGAAAAAATGGAGTTATAAAAAAAAATCATTCGTCCATGCCATGATATTTTTTATGTTTTCAATATAATTTATATTTTTAATCTTTAGGATGTTCTCTGGAACATAAACAGGTGATAAAAATGTTTCGGGACAATCCGAAAAGTATGTTCTACATCTGTTATTGATGATATGATGAAAGCTAGGTTAAATTACATATTTTATATTTTATCAAAAAAATTCAAATTAGCTCCAAAGTTTGTACAAATTTAAAGGGTGACTTCCGATGTGATCGCAGTGTTATCAAACGATACCAGGAAATGTGGTTTTTGTTGAATAAACCTAGCGTTTAAAAAATCTTTTAATTTCAGTTTTACACATTTTCTTGGAAATTTAAGATTGTTCAGTGTTCACCTTTCTCTAATCATCATGAAGATACTCTTCTTGCAGACAAAAATGATGAAAATTAATGGACCGTGTGCGAAGTTAACAATATCGGAAACGTATAGAATGATTGTGTGATAGTTGCTTTCATCAGTAGACTGAATGATTAACTCCGTGATGTAAAATATTCCCATCACGACAAATAATCGAAGGTAGACCATTAACCTAGAAAGGATGTTTTAATTAATTTTCTGTATATAACATATGTTGTAACAACATACTTAGTATGCACTGGCCTATAACCACTGAGGTTATGTGAGTCTCTCGACATTATCTTATTAATTGAATGAATTTTCAAGCATGTTAGCACAAACAATGTAACATTCGCAAACAAAATGATGTACATAATTATTAAGTAATAATAGAGCATGCTTTTTCCTATTGTATAAAATATTGTCAGTGATAAATCTACCTATGGAAATTTACTACCTTGAATAAAGCAAGATTCAATACCAACTCCAGGACGGTATTTTTCAGGAACTCCACTGGCAAAGTCCATAAATAGTGCAAACCCGACGATCGTTATAGGAGCTCCTATAGCATAAGCAACGTATTTTCGGAATACATTTTTGCTAGGAAGGACTTTGCTCCTGTTCATATAAAGATCAGTAAATACATATTAAACATCACAACTATCAATTTGTTTTTCACTTACTTAACTGATAAGTAGATTTCGACACTGATCACATTCAAAAAGCAATAAGAAATCAGCATAATTGCATAAAAAGCGTACCCTGAAAACGTACATTGCCAATGATAAGCTATCTCATTTGTGTACATTTGAATGTATCCTAACAAGGCACATAAAATAGTTTGCGCGATCAAGTAGCACATCAAACATTTGCCATGTAGAGTCCTCAATTGTGGTAAAAAAGCATAAACACAAAATGTTACGAGCAGAAATGGAATCGACACAAATGATCCTGAAATATTGAAGATAATTAATATCAATTGTGAAAAATGTTAAATTCTTATACCGTAAATAGAGATCATCAATCTCCAATTGTATGGCTCAGGTTCATTCGAGAAGCAGAGATTAATAGAAGTACTAGACTCATTACCAAAGACAATTTGATCAAAGCAGAAACTCTGATGATTTTTGTGTATGCCATTTACATGCAATGACCCGTCCTGAAAAAATGCACAATACATCGATTTCTTGTTGTAATGAAATGTTTACTTACATCATGTAAAGTCCAAGAACTTTCTGAATCAAGCTCATACATCACGCAATCACCTCCAAGTATCATTCTATAGTTTTCATCAACATTTATTGTTTTGTGATTTTTTGAACTATTTGATTTTAAAAGTAATCTCTGATCATTCGGTTCACATTGATACAATATTGGATTTTTTGTGTATCCTTTTGGGCAACAAAATGGTACACAAGGAAGGGAAGTTGACAATCCACAAACACATCCTCTCAAATGCTTTTTCACAGTGTGCTTTGTTGTGCTATCAGAGTAAAATTTGTCCGTGTAGCCATAACTTCCTATCGGAAACATATGACCATTATGCGAGATGGTTCCATTCGAATGTTGAAAACCACTAGTTATATTCAATGATTGGTGATAATGACATGGAAGGTCAGTTGCTTGGAGATTGCTTGAATTCATCAGCACAATTAGAAGTATCATTATTCCAAAACTATTCCACATTTTTTTCTTGAAAACTTTCTAAAATAGTAGATACAACTGCTTTACTCAACGATTCCCTATTAAGTACAAATAAGACTAGAGTTTTGGTCTTATATATATGAAGCTATCATAATATGAATCCATCAAAGAGTCAATAGTATATTTGGAGAAAATATTAATAATTATGCCATGAATTTTAATGACTAATGGGTATTTTCTTTTTATGTTAAATATGTATTTCCAATTATATTTGAGTCATCAGGTTGGTCAAAGATCAACCTAACGATTTATGTTCTAAATAATTTTTTTTTCATATGCGTTACATCTCTAACATATCAATTTTGATTACTAAAACATTATTGCATATAATTTCAATCTTTTATTTCCTAATATTTCATTTTTTAAATTACATAAATACATCTATTTTATCAATCACATTATGAAACCTTAAGATTAATAAATAAAAATTACATTAAAAAGCAATATTGAGCTGCCCAGCCAAGAATTTTTAGAGGGACAAAATTATCAACAAGTTCCATAAAATGAGCATCATTCAGCATCAAATCAAGTATTTTACAGAATACTCTTTAGAAATTATTTGTAAAGCTTAGAAATTTCAAATTTTAATCGTGATTCAAATAAAACTCTTGCAATTCAATATCATCAAAGTTTTAAAAAAAATGTATTCAAACTAAAGGTCATTTAATTTATTTAGAAACAAATCATTTTTCTTAGCAACATTGATAGAATCATTTTCCAACACAAATTTCAATAGTTCATTGGACAGATTTAACATTTTGGTTTAAAATTTCTTGAAACTCTTAAAACTCTTTGCAAGGATTATATTAGGTTTTTTACAAAATTAAATAATTTCACTACTTCCTATTTTCTTCAATTCATTTATTCTATTCATCAAAATTAAATTTTCAATAAATTACCCCAATTTCTTATAACTGGTAATTAAATATTTCATAAAATCCATTCAGGTCATGGCAACGTGTTTGATTAAAATTGCAGGTTAAATGTTAATCCAGTTCACATTGGTTGAGGTGGATTCACACTATATGGTATAAATTTATGAATAATAAAAACGCATTCTTGGCGCTGATTTCTTGATAAAGGTTAAATTTGGTTGAAAGCTTTCATAAAGCTCTTTTTATCGAAAAAATGTTTAGATTTTTAAGATCGGTGATCCTTCATTAAAAAGAGTAAACGCGTAAAGATTATCATCATTTCCAACCATACAGGCTTCGAGGCTATAGGCTGGGTTATTCACTTTGATAATTTTACTTTTAAATTATTATGCGATTAATATCGGGGGTTACCAGCGCCGCATCGAGGAATAATTGCACTTGACGGCGACTGACGCTTAAAACTATCAATAGGAATTTTTTGGGATTTCATTTTTTTTGCTTAATTTTTATCATTTCTAGCTTAGAATCTTATATATGCGTTTAAATTTGGAACGATGTGGCGCCTCGATTTGCTAGAAGGTGTCTCTGTTCCGCTTCTGGTTTTAAGTTGTCCAATGAGGAAGTTGAGTCCATTGATTGATTACCGTCTTCACTGACATCGTCTGGAGCATCACCGCCTATTTCAGCTATTTTGATTTCAGAGCACTTCCAATCGTTCATGAAGAGGTCTGCAAATATTTTGATGGTTCAGTATTTTCAATTATAAAACGTTTAATAAAAATTACCTGATTGATTCTGCTGAGTATCATGGGAGTGCTGTGAATGTGAATGATGCTGATAATGATAATCATCTAACTCAGTTTGAAGGTCATTTTCATCGCATGGCTGATGTTCTCGTTCGGCTTGATTTTGGAGGTTTGTCTCAGCGTCGCTTACATCAAAAATTTTGGTTACTTTCATCTTGAAATCAAGAAAGGTTGGTTTTAAGGAATTTAATTCGATTAAAATATTTATGGATTTACCATGATGGATTAAAATTTTCTACAACATACCTTATGATTTTCATCCAAATAGTAATAAGCGTAGAGAGCGTCCTGGTTATCGGTTACATTCAATATATTCTGGAACGAGTCGAAAGCTTCTGTATCTCCAACTTGCGATACATTTGAGCTGTGATGATGTCCGGAAAGAACAAACGAGCTCTCTCTTCTACTCATTGGTCTGCTGTGATCATGCAAAGCAGTTATGAGATCAAGATTCAAGGTAGATTTCCTGTAAAGATAAAATTCATTATGAAATTGCTAGGCATAAATCGTTTTAAGATAATACTTACTCATCATCAACAAGCAAGTCTAGTTTGGAGCCACACCGCGAGAGAAGTTTGGTGAGATGAGGTTGACATTCTGCTATCGAAAGTCGTTGGACGAGTTTGGCATGAGTTTCTTCAGTCATTGGACAATTTTTATTAGCTTTCACGACCACACTCAAGTTTTCTAGCACAAACTTGCTAATATTCCAGAGTTGGTTGGTGAGGGAAGGAGCGGCCGTTAAAATTCTATAGATAACCGCAGAAATTAGTGTCTGGAAATTTTATTGTCGCTTATTTTAAATATTTATCTAAATCATGCAAAACTTTTATTATACGTGCACATTAAACATAGAGACGGGACAGACATTGTAAGGAAAGTTTGAAATGACCAAGAAGCTTTCAATTTCCGCTTTTCAATTTACCTTAGTAAATCAGAACGAAATTTATATTCCATTTTGGGTATTTGATCAGGATTTGAGACCACAGAGTAGTTTGCTAGTAGTCTGAACTCCTGACGTTCAATAACTCCCCCCACAACGCTGACAATACGGTTAGTAGTTAGTAACAACCTAATTTAGATTTGATGTTAATTGTTAGTTAAATTCAGGCCAAAAATTATGTTAATTGTAAATTATTTAAATTAATTAAAATTACGAACTGTTTTGAAATTCTAACTTAACTATTGATTTAAACTAATATTTAACAAAACTCAAAAGTATTAAAAGATTTTAAAACTCACTTGGTTAACGAAGCGCAAATCAAATCAGCTGGCAATGTGGCGGGCAGTGAAAGAGCCTTAAGAATTTTTCCACCGCTATGGCGGAACACCCAGTTCATTATTCCTTTGTGCGATTCATTAATGTATGCATGGAAAACGTTCAGGACTGTATCCGGCATGTTACCGTTAATTGCTTCCTAAAATGTTAATAAGGTTAGGTTCATTCAACTTGATAAACAAAATATAAAATCTTACTTTTCTATGTGACTGGCACTCAATACACTCTGGATCGTACATCTCTTGAGTCACTTCCTGTGGCTGAGATGGGAATTGTGGTTGTTGGGATACAACAAAGGTAGATTGTACAGCTACGCATCGAGTGCAGGAGATAAGATTGTTGCGGTGCAGGAAATGTAGAGCATCATCAAATCCTTGCTGGCACATCTGAGACAAAACTTCAGGCTTTGGTGGAAGAAGAATGCGCCAGAATCGATCCATGTTTTGACGAGATAGTTCTAAGTGATATGAATGTCTCGTTATTTAAAAAACTATATACCAATAGAAATTATATGAAATACATACCAATGCTAGTATTAGCCCAATTGACATGGAAAATTTGTGCGCTTTCATCATTGGGGCAAATATCAGTTTCTCCACAAAATGGGCTAACAGTGACTGTGTTCTCATCCAACGTTGGCAAATTATTTGAAAAAGCTCCGTCCATATAACGCACTCCATGAAATCTTGGTGGTAAGATTCCAGAGAACACAGGAATGAAACAGGCACATAACAAAGCTTGCAGTAAATCCTCACGACTGTTAAATTGTGAAACAATAACGTTCTTTCCATCGTAAACTCTTGTTAAGGAGATATGCAGCTTTCCGTTGACACGCTCGTGAGCATCTTCTGGAAGGAACTTCTGAAGACCTTCGAACAGTGATGTTTGGATGTTGAAGGATGGGGAGAATGTGCCGAGAGTGTGAGATCGAGCTTCATTTACCACACGGAAGAAGTCTGAAGTCATTTCACCTGAAGCATAACAAACAATTTATTATTATCCAGTCAATACTTTTATTATTTTATTATTTTAGAAATCATTAAACCGTTAATATGCTCGAAAAATGCACAAAAACCGTTACAAAAAAAATTAGACCATTCCTGCATGATTGTGATGCTACTAAAAATAAACATAGTTATTGGTCTAAAATCCAACGCTGTTTAATGGTATTTGCGGTATTACATATCTATAAACAACTCGAACATGCTTGAATGTTTATTTTATGACAATGCTCACGATAAATCAACCAACAAGCTATAAGAGTTTAATGAGTAACGTGAGAAATATTATGCTTCCTCTCAGTAAAATTAACAAGCAGCTTCTCCCGAATATTCAATCGAGAAGAAATTGCGTAAACGCTTTTGAATGGCCTTGCGCATATATTTATAATTTTATTATGTTCTTTTTAACAAGCGATTGACACATATATTTCAGAATTTATTTTTTATGTTGATTTATGTTTGCTCGTTGGTGTTTGTGCTACGCAGTGATAAAATACGCTTTTGATATTACAAATATTTCAAGAAAAATATATGCCTACGTGCAATCGGGCCCTTTTTCATATAACTTCGTGCAGCTGTGTTAGCAGTATCTGCAACTGCTTAGAAAATAGGCCAATCATGAGTCCTCAAAATTATGGTGTGATACAACGAGCCTTCGAAACTTACACCAATACTTCTTTTACGCATAACGAAAGTTTAAGCAGAGAGAAAACTGTTGATAAAGCATGAAAGCAATAAAATGCGTGCTTTATTTATTTAAAAGGCCAATAATGCTTCAAGTAATGTGTTGCATTTTCTTAAGCGGCTGGATTGTGAATATAAAATCGTTGAAATTTTCTTGCTAATTATTACCAACACAAGTGCAAAGGTTAAGTAAGCTAAAGCTACACACTTATTTGATGCTAATTTCTATTTAGTAAGTTGCCGCGTAATTTAAAAATGTTGCGCATAAAATACTATTTCCAATCTAATCGACTCTTTTTTAATTTGACCAATTTTTTTACAACTCTCACAACTTTTTGTATATCGTTCTCGCTGTTATTTACTTTGTATTTTCTGAGAATATTTTGGTGATGTCAATGAATTTTGATATTAGATTGTATGTTACGTAATGAGCAAAAAAATTGAGTATTAGAGTAGATTTATTATGAATATCACAAGAATTGAATGATTGTCAAGGTCTCTGATTAGAGGCTAGATTATTTAACTTTTTTCGATTTTCAATGACAGGGAATTTTAGTTTTTGTAGTACTTTGCGTCTATATTTAGAATCTTTTTATTTCTGAATTAAATTTTTAGAAGATGCTCCTCAAATGTTCTTATATTATTTGTAACCAATTATGCCAATTAGTTAATAGAATATTGAGTTTATTTGAATAGAAAATATTAATTCATAAACATTCCAAAAAAAACATGGAATTCTTACAATTTTCATGAATCACAAGTTATGCAATGCATCTTGTTATTTTCTTGTAATTTTGGTATTTTACTTTATCAATCGACTTTTGTAGAAAATTACTTAATTTGTTGTTTTGCTGTTTTGTTGTTTTGTTGTTTGTTGTTTTGATTGCAAAGAGCTGCAAGTTTTTTGTAATATCAGTAAATATCATAAATATCTGTGTTTTCAGTTGAATTCTGTAATTTATGATGTTTATAAACAAAATATTAATAAAGTTCATTTCAAGGTAAAAATTTGCTATTGCGATGGGAATAATGCAAGTGAATGCAACTTGCTGTTAATGGTCAGTTCATTGCAAAAACATTGCTTCCCTCCAAAAAAGTTGCAAGAAATACAACCTAGCTACTAGGTATTTTATTCATTATTCAATGATCCCAAAAGAACAACCAATTTTGAAATATTTACATGGAATTTTTTTGATTATCATGTTTACAACCATAAGATATTTTTGAACCAAATCATTTGCTAAATAAGTCAAAGAAAATTGAATAAATTTTCAGAAAATAACAAAAAATTTAAAAATGAATACTTATTAAAAATAATTGTCTATCACTGACAAGTTCAAAAAGAGCAACAAGAAAAAATATTGAAGATCACTGTTGCAATTCAAAGATTTTTACATTTAAGAAACAAAATTTAATATATAATGACTTCATTCCAAATATCTTTGAGGTTATCTTTTATCTTTGAAGCAGTACAACACACAAGAAAGCAATAAAGATTAATCTAATTTTCTAACTCAAAATTGCTTTCAAACAAATTTTTGAAGATTTACTATGCTTTACCACAGTAATTTATTACACATGTTACAGTCTCAAAAGCAAAATCAAAAGCTACTTGAATAGTTGAAAAGAATTAACACGCATCAAGATCAAACTAATCGCTATTAATGCTGTTAATGGCTAATGATGATCAATACAAAATTTCTATGCACAGATTTTTCACAGGAAACCCGTTTTGACACACCTCCAGCATTTTTCTGCTTCCCAATATTGGACTAAGAAATGAAAAACAAAGCAAAAACTGACCATTTCTTTTTTTAAAACATAGAGAGCCAATAATTTCAAAGTATCGGATATGTGGAAATTGTTTTATAAAATACAGGCTTAGATTATTACACATTTTACAAAATATTTCATACGATCATACGATATTTTTCGACCAACAACAGAATTACGAGTTTGCTAGAGAAATATGCTGAAGTTCCAAAAATAGAAATAGTCAAATATAATTGGAAAATAACGCATTTTGCTACCAAAATTTATGAACATTCAAAAATTCATCAAATTCTCGAGTCAGTGTTTGGAACACTTGAAATTACAGGGAACAGGTAAAAATATGGAAAATTGTGTTTTTTTTAATCTGGTTCTTTAGAAAAATGTAATATTAAAAACCTCGTGCATTACTTCATGTTTTCATGGTGAATTAGATGAGTGTATTAAAATTTTAATTGGCTTTTGCTTCTTCAGCTACTCCAATTTACTTTATATACTTTGTATATAAATAAAAAGACCCGTAGAGACCTTAAATAAATCGATTAAACCATATTCTTGGGTCAGGAAACACCACTTTCTCTCTACCTTAAAAGTAAATACTTCTAAAATTCCAGGCAGTATTTTTAACCATTTCCTTCCATAAACCATTGATAACATTATCGTCAATAGTATAAATATGGTATTCTATTTATGCTGATGAGTGTTTATTTATGCTATTTTTACAATTTTTAAGAGGGCTTTGCTCCTCTAACATTGTGCAGTTTTTTTCAACATTTTTGTGGCTATTTTTAGAATTCAGGTAGAGGAATTTCTTTTGGTTGGGACTTTGGGTTTTGGGATTCCTTGGAAAATCCCTTGATGCAAAATAAAAATGAAAATAAGTTCAAGATTTTTTCTTGTATGTTGTTAATTTTTGTATTGCGGAATTCAAAAGTAATTTTACATGTTTAAGAAAACAACTTTTAAAAGCATCAATGTTATAAAAATATTTCAAGCAAGTCTTAAAATTAATCATTAATATTTTTATTGTATTTAAGCTGACTTTTTTTTAGAAAAAATCCCACATGAACATCACACAATGAGATTTTTGTTAAAAAGATCAAGTTAGCTATTGACTTTAGACAAGTCCTAAATATGTAGACTGTCTAGTTTTAACAAACAGCACAAAGTCAAGCAGCATTGCAATTTAACTAAATAATCATTTCATATACGTAGTGGAAAAACACGTGACATTAAACTTGAAAAGTTTTAATTACTCATTTTGAATTCATTTGTAGTTATTGTATGCAGTTGTATGTAGTTGCTTTGTTGTTCCTAAAAAACCTTTTTAAAAGATTTCTTTAATATTTAGGTACCCTAAAATTTATTTACAATATAGCGTAGTACAATTGATATAACCGAAAAGATATTATCAATATGTTGCAATATATTCAAATATTAAAAAACACCGTATTAAATAATTATTATGCATTTGAGTAACTCCTCTATATTGATCCACAAACTTCCTAGTTTTAATTACTGGCATTGTAGTCTGCATTGAAAAATTAAAACAAATTAAAGCGCCAGTACAATAATTACTTTGAATGAAAAAACTTCCATGTATACTTCAATAATTCATTCATTCGCACCTCGATCGCGACAATCGATCAATTAAAAATATTGATTGTACTTCAATTGATTTTTTGCGTTGCTCGATCAAGTCAAAGTTCAATGTTAGAACAAAGAAATTGATTGAATTGAAGCTAAAGCAAATTCAGCTGAATTCTTTATTTATTTCAAAGAGATTGTCGTTTTTTTATGGAAAAATTTTAATTGATTAGGGCAGAAATTTGATTTATTTTTTATTTACGATCAAGATGTTTTTAAAATAAAATTGATTAAAATAAACTATCGTTATCATAGTCATTTGAATAGATTGATTTTATTAAATAGAAATATAATAATGATGAACAGAGATGTAGCGAGGATTGGAATTTTTTTGATAACAACAATAATTTTTTTGTGACGACATTAAAATTCGAAGGCAAACGCACAATCTTGTCATAAACAAAGCTCGTAAGAAATCAATCATTTTTAGCAACAAAATTCTTCGAGGGAGAGACACTTTAATACGATTTAATCTCTTTGGAATTTGACTTTAGATTTGATTACAATATTTATCTGAACTTGACAGTGAAGATAAAGTTGCGAAACAATGGGAATTTTGAAGGTTGGAGGTTGTGAGCGATTTAATGTTATCAAGTGTGATTAAATTATATTCAGATGGATTTATTGAGGTTTAAATTCTTTTCGGCAGAAATTTGCCATTTCCGTTCATACACATACTCACAAGGTTATGGGGAAATTACGTTTGAGGATTCAAAAATTACGTATTGAAAAATTAAAGTATTATCATAGAGTATTATCCATTTCCTCTCCCTTCTAAATCAATGTTTGCTCCCGAAACATCCCTTAAAAGACTTCAACGCACATCATTCTAATTTAAAGACAATCCCAGTTACTTTAAATGACGTCAATCCACACGATTACTCTAATCAAAAGGCTTTTAATACACTAATTAATACAAAGTTAATGGCATTTATTAGGTTCGCCTCAAAATAAATCATTGTCGTATTTTGTTCTACTCAAGCAATTCAAGTGGCTGATAACAGAAAACTTAGCACAACAAAATAAAAACAGTATTAGAGTTATTCTTAGTAAATACAAGATCTGATAAAAGTTAATTTTAATCACTAAAATTCTAGATCATTCCACTTTCTCGTAAAGGCCTCACAAATTTATTTTTATAAACATTTCCAATGTTATGATAATTGTTTATGTAATTTAGTGTGAATTGATTGACGTAAGCAGAACAAAACTATCAAACGGAAATTTATTTATCAACCCTGCTGAAAATAGTTTCTTGAATGAGCATTATCACTTATCAGCTCATTTTTTTTTTAATTTGCGGGGGTCATCATTTTTTCCAAATTTGCTCTATTTTGATAAGAAAGAAGAAGCTGAGATTGTTATTGGTACCAATTTTATTTTTAAAACTTTTTTTGTACGCACAATTTAGAAACTATAATTTTTTATAAAGAAAAATAATATTATCTTATCATCACAGTGATTTATGTGAGATAAGATATTGAAATTTTGGAGGCCATCTATGAAGCTTTAAGCTAGTGTGTAAATTGATGACTTTTTCAATTTTTTTCGTGGTGATTGAACTGTGGACGTGGCTTAGAAAATAGCATTAAAACTTATGTATTAAACTTATCGTTTTTGCGCTAAAAAAGACTTCAAAGCTGCTGAAAGTCTTAAATATATTAATCAGTTCATATTTTAAAAAAGTGACTGATAATTTTATAAAATTCATCCAAATTCCATTCATTATTCTCCATAAACACTTTCCTTACATCGCCTCTGATTATAATATTTCTATAATTGTTCCCGCACTTACAAGCATAGCTAGTTTGCACAACAACTTGGAGAGGTCATCAAAATGTATCGAAAAACAATTTTTATTCCATCCTACATTTGCTGTACTGATAGATTTATTATTGAATTACTCGAAGAAAAATTGTTTGTTTTTAATTCACTCTGGTTTTTTGTGACTATGAGAAAATTGTTTACGTTGTTTGTATGATAGTATGAGGCATGCTGATACACAGCTGTTGCATCAACCATCGAACGATATAAACGAATAATAGTGATTATAGATTATTAAGTAAGAAAATGCACGCTGGACAATTTCATTGATGTGTATAAAAAGAGTGAGTCAAATGGCAAGCACTACTAAAAATAACTTTGTAATTAAAAAAACCTTTATATCATCATAGCTGATCCTTTGTCTATGGAAAGATCATACTAAGGTTCTCAAATATGAATAAAATAGGTCAATTCAAATCATTGATTACAAAATTTGCATTACACAATCTAGGAAGCAAGGAATCTCAATTCAATTTCAAAAAATCAGGTCATTTAATTTAAAGTTACTTCATCCTAACAAAAAAAATAGTTCAATACAAATAACGAATAAACCCACGAAAAATAATTCAAACAGTGCAACAAAGTGCTGGATCAAAAGCTTATCGTTGCAGCTCTAGAAACAAAGGCTCACCACATAGCAGCATGCACTATTTGACCGCTGATTATGACATTAATTTAGAAATTGAGGATAGATGCAACACGCGAATTGGTTTAGGACGCAAACAAAATGACTTTATTGACTTTCCCCAATCAATTTAAATCGAAACGGGAACATCAAATAAATTAAATAAAGCGCTGAGTATACGTAGTGAGTAACTGGATGGATTATTTGATTGGAAATTTGTCATCACTTTTAGTTATTTCAAAATCTTGGGAAACTTTGGACGGCCTGGTTCAAATATAATTGATCGTGGCGGTTAATCAGTCAATGGTTTTTTGTTTTTTGTTAACTTGATAAAGGAATAGACGGAAAGGCTTTTTGGAGAGTTGGCTAACTGGCTGGAAACAATCAAAAATTCAATTCAAAGTGCAATTTTAATTAAAAATATAGACTGATTTTGTCGCCAACTTGAATTTTTAGTAGGAGTTGGTTCAGAATTGATTAATAATAATTGAACTTCTGGACCTAATGGTAAAGTTTCAAAGAGTTTTTTAAGTATTCAGAATGCATGTACTTAGTTTGTTTTAAATATCTAACATCTTAGATTGGCTTCATAATTTCTCATATTTTTCAACCAGTCCCTACTTTACAATCACGTCAAAGTGCAAATATATTGACCAATGTCGCAATTATTTATTTTTAAATTTTGGCAATCATGTTTAAACTGTGAGCCGAACCATTCATTGATAACTCGTGATATCAACGGAGGGTTTCGTCCTGGACTTTGGAGTCTCTGATTACGGTAACAAAATTTTAATTGGAAGGTAAATTCTGAATTAATCTTTGTACTTGTACTTTTAGGTATTTTACCAAATTTGTGTTTGTATTTTGCTCAGTTTTGTTTGTATTCGGTTTCTTTTACCTGATTAGAGTGATAAGGAAAATGGTCAGTTTTCCAGTTATTAACTTTTCTGATTTTTTCAATTATCCGACAAGAGGCAGCTGACTTTTGCTGATAATCGCGAGGTGTTAGAACGCAAATGCGATGACGTGATAACATATTGAATAAAATTGGGAAATTTTGTGATAAAAGTTTTATTGGTTCGATGAATCTTCAGGTGTTTTTCAATACTTTTGACTCAACAACAAACAAATTATATTTTTCAAAAATAATTATCAAAAAATTCTCTACTATTCTTTCCAACCGAAAGTTCAACATCATTGTATCATCTTGAGAATCTCAGAGATGCTAATTGCAGTTAATTCAAAAATTCAATCTCACATCATATTTTACAGCTTCTTATGACTGTTCCTTAGATAAAAAAGCCATCAAAATTCAATTATGTAACCAATTTCATAAGATTTTATAAAAATTAATCTTTAATGTTATTTTTATTATGCTTGAGGTTTCAGGTCTCTTTTCCAGATTGCCCTAAAGCCATCCAATTGCTACATTAAAATTTAAAATAATATTACTCCATTCACACTTTGTTGTATTGTTTCTTTTATGGAAAGAATGCGTACCATAAAATATCTGTTTACTTTAACTGGAAAACTATTTAATTTCCTTCTCCCTTTTAGAAAAATGATAAATTATTATTATTGAAGTAAATTCAAAAGTGATGAAATCAAAACATTTCAACAATTATTATTGCTTTAATCATATATTTTTGGAATTTTTGGAGTGATTGACACTGTCCAGCACACGAGAAATCTTAGTGGCAAATATTTGAGAATATTTTTATATATTTTTAATTGTTTGGCCTCATAATCAGTGAGCATTCAGAGAAATTAAAACAAAATAAAAATGTTTTGGTTCATTTTTGGAGAATTATTAAATATGTTTTCTTGGCAAGTATTTGGAGTTTCCGTGAGAATGTAAACAATTATTGTTTGATTCGTTAATTGTTTAGTTAATGATTACAACATTATTATCAGATTTGGAGACAAGCTGGCTGCCCAACTAGTTAGTTCAGAAGATAGGTGAAGGACCGATTCAAAATTCTATTTGAGATATTTAATTTTGATAAATTTTAATTCATTTCTAACATTTTAATTCAAACTAATAATTTAATTTTTAACTCACCTAAAGGCATATCGCAAAGCAAACAGGTGGCGGCCAGTGCCCCCGCTGATGCTCCTGAAATCTTGTGGAGTAAATGCGGTGCATATTTACGGAAGCAAACAGCAACTCCAACATGATAGATGCCTAGGAACCCGCACCCAGCAAAGCTGAGGTTCATTTTATGCATGGTGCTCCTCATGACTCAAGTCAATGTCGACTTACAAGTCCTTTCAACAAGTGTTTCTTTTTTAGTTTTCCGCTAACAATAAAATTCTAGCAAAACTAAAAAATATTTTTTTGTGAGGTTCCTCTAGAAGT
The DNA here is from genome assembly GCA_038502155.1 of Parochlus steinenii. Classification (NCBI taxonomy): domain Eukaryota; kingdom Metazoa; phylum Arthropoda; class Insecta; order Diptera; family Chironomidae; genus Parochlus; species Parochlus steinenii. Next base: position 4,142,044 of record JAXCIN010000052.1, on the reverse strand, counting down.
TTGTTAATTCTTTCTAGATGGATTTGTGGACTTTATTTTAGTTGATGATTAATGAACGAGCAATAAACTATAAATGTATTATGATTTGTGCACGACAATCACTCTATCACTTTTGTTAATTGGTTTTTAACTGTTTTCGTTGTAAACGTTTCTTTACGTAATTTTTGGTAGGTCTTCTCGATTTGAGTATTAAATAACGACTGAATTTATATTTTGTGAGTTGTCTGAGCTTGACTTTATTGCTGTGTGGAGATGGATGTATAGGTTTATTGAGTATAATGATGTATATTGGTAGAGGGAAGGTATAATGCTAGTAGATCGTATAAAATTGAACGCCATCTGTTTATTGTGCGTCGTACTGGAGTAAGTTTAAAAAACATTGCAATGGGATAATAATAAAATTTGCTTCGAGTTTTATTGCTGTTCAACGATTAACCTTAAAAGTATATTTAGAAAAAATCTTAAACAAAAATAAAACATTTAATTTTTTATTAATTCTTTTATTACTTTTATTATTATACTCTTTAATTTCATGTTTCATGTAAAAATTCAAAAAAATATGTTAGCATACTTCTCATTAAAAATTTTAAAAAAATTGTATAAATTTGTACTGCTTAAATTTTATTATTTATTTTGATTATAATTTCTTTTTGTACTGCTTAAGGTTTTTTTTGTCACTTTATTTTTAAAAAAATTAAAGATTTGTTATGATTAACTTGATAAATATTACAAAACATCTAAAATATTCTTGTTATTCAAAAAGAACTTGACTATAAAAATAAAAATATAGAAAAGTTTAAAAAATTGAAGATATCTTACTTTCTTGTAAATTCAATTAAATCTTAATCGTCTCAAAATCACATCTTAACATCTAATCAGTCTTTAATACTTAGATACATTACTAATTACAACAACTTTCTCGATCACAACTTCCTCTTCAATAGCCTTTCTAGCTCTCATCACAATCTTTATGATTAACACACCGATCAAGATCAAAGCTAATCCAGAAGTGACATAGAAGTAATTCCGAACATAATATGGGTTCTTGAATATAGTGGTTTTAACATTTAAAGCAGTAAAATATGGCAATAAGTTTTCTGGGCATGCATAAGATTTTTCATCCAACACGATGCAATCTTCCATAACCTCAGATAAACCAAACGTTGGAGGGAAGTTGAAAACAGCAGACTTCTTAGTTATCACAGGGATGTTCCACTTGAAAGTCAGCATAGATGGACAACTTTGCACAGAATATGAGTTGACGTAAGTTTCTATAGGAAGCAGCTCAGATTGTTTGTAGGTACTCAAAATATCAATCAACGGTCCTTCTAGTAATCCCGCTGTTGCCTCCAAGAAATTCATTTGGTTTCTCTTCGGGAATCTCAAAGCCATTAACAATTTTGAGGAAAACTCAAATCTGTTCTTCAAGTGCTTAAACTCATTAAACTGTTCCTTTAAAGTCTCTAAGGTCCAAACATCTTTAATAGCTGACTTTCTCTCATCAAGAGTCTCAAACACATCTCCTTGGTCCATGTACACTTCGTGGTCAAATTTAAAAACACAATTCATATTATTCCTTGCTTCTTCAAATATCTGATGAACTGCCTGCTCCATGTCTTGAAAGTCTGCTTTTAAGCTGTTTGCTGACTCCAAAAAGTGATGATTACTTCTGTAGTTGGGGTTTAAATATTGGTATTTACGGATGAATTCGTTGATTGTTGAAGCTAGTCTTTTCGGATCCTTTTCTATTTCCAAAGGATAGATTAAAGCCATTGTGACATTTTTTGTAGAGTTGTAGATTGTGATGTCATATGAGGTCAATTTTGTTGGGATGCTAGTAGAATGGTAGAAAGTTTTCACTAAGATGAGAACAGCAACAGTTAAGATGAAAAAAACAGCTCTCTTGTTGTGTGTTGCTGATGGATCTTCTTCTGTGGAGTTTTCAGCGTCAGATTTTGATGGTACTGGAAATTTTTCAGCTAAAATGATCGATTGAGGTTAGTTTTATAATGCGATATCACTATTTGAGATTTTTTATGGTCACATTTTTAAGTATTCATTGATCAGAAAGTAATCATTAAGACTTATTCTGATGAAAAATAACTGTAAAGCACTTAAAAAGCTATTATGATAGCAAATTTAAGTCGATACAACATAACTTAACTTCTCATGAGCAAACTTTAGATATTTTAATGTTTAGATTAAAGTAAAAATGACGCATCACCATGATAATTTACAGCAATTTCGACCAGATTTTAACTTTTTTGACCATTTTTGATCAGTTTAAGCTTAATTATCATTAATTTACTTACCAGTTTCCACCATTTTAGGAAGCTTGCTCGGATTCATGATAATCATCTTAATTTGAGTATTTGAGCAACTTCAAACTTTTTAAAAACTTCAAATTGCTCGAAACAAAGAGCTTGTTGCACCAGCTATTACTTGAGAACTGAATTTGTTGAATGTATCAGCACCGTTTAGCACAAATGGCTACAAATTCTCTCAGAAATTTGTATAATTTCAAATTGTTGAGTTTGTACCTGATTTTTTAAAAAGGAACCATTCCTTCTTGGTATCCTTTTGATGTAAAGCTGTAATTATAATGAATTTCAAAAGTACTGAAAGATTGCAGGCTATCTATTTTTAAAAGATTTCAAGTTGGGAGCCCTCATAGGTGAAATTTAATTTCATAACATTGAATTTAGTTTTTTATTAAAAAATTTTTCTTCTTCTTATTTTTAGATTTGTGTTTTGAAAGTATTTTGGATTATTAAACTTTAATATTTCACAAATTTATTGAAATCATAACAATTGTTTTTTACTCAACAAAAAAATTGTAATGGATATGTAATCACTCAATTAATAATAAAAAATCACACTTAACAAACTAAATTATATTGTGTTAAACTGTAATTTCAAATTTTTGCGCAATTTTTGTCTTTAGAATTATTAGTCCGTTCGAACATGAAGTTTATACTGGCGTTGCTGCTGATCCTTGGTTTATTTCTTACAATAGTGAGTTTCTCTATAGCTAAGAAAGAATATGATATTTTGAATTTATCTTATAGTTCGCAGTTTCCATTCCAAAAATGATTCGTGAAAGTATGTTATGAAATTCTTTCAAGAAATCCATGCTATGCCTCCATTGGGGGGACGTGGGGGATACCCAGCTCCCTCGCCAATTTCAACAACAATTATTTATCATTGAAAGTCTCGAGAAGTAAAATTTTATGTAGATGTTGTTTGATACTTTCAAAATTACAGTTAATTTCATCCAAATAAATTCAAATGAATGATTTAATTTTGATAAATCAACAGAATCTTTTTGTAAGTCACCTAGACAAATCACAAAATGCATTCATAGTTTTACTGTAAAAAAATTTAGGGAACCCACACAACGAAAAAATTATCCCCTGAGCCTACAAAGTGCAACACACAATGGAAAGTTTTTATACCTAAACATCGCCTAAACACCAGTCCAATGCAGTTCGTCGAAAAAATGTAATGACGCACTAGAACCAAAAAGAAAGAAATAGAACGTAAAAAATCGTCATGGAAACTTCATAATTCACTCGCAATATGTATAATAGCAACACTCAACATAAATGACGAATTAGAAGAATTACAAGTTTTACATTGCAATAATAGAAACTAAAGAAAATATGTCGTAGCTAAAAGTGTATAAAAGAACAAATTTCACGTTCGTGTTAAATTCCAATTACAATTTTGATAAATAAAAGGAAACTAACGAGAAATTCCTGAAACTTACTTGAATCATACTTCAGGTAAATTCAAATGCTTTTGGAGAATTTTCTACAAATTTTCCAACGAATTTTCCGAGTGAAACTATAAAGCGGAATTGCCTAATGGCCTAATTACTGGTTTGCATGCAAACATGAGTTGAAAATCACAAATAAAACGCGGGAAAATAAAAACAAAATGATTTGAAGGAATTCTACCTTTAGAATCCTTACAGAGAAACTGATGAACTTTTGATTAAAATTCGAGTATTTTAAAGGTTAATGAATATAAATTTATGGCAACATTTAATTTGTAGTGTTTTGCGGAGATTTTAGCTGATTTGAACCTATGTTGGCAATGAAAATGAGTGTTTATTTCTTTTCAGACACAATTAAATATCGCTTAATTGGCTGTGAATTGTAATTGTTAACCAAAAATGCCGTAGGTAATTAATCACCCTCTTTATCAGAATCAATTTCATAAATATTAGGTTGAAAAACAAAATGTGGTTGAAAACAAGACGTAATTGATAATAATACACCTGAAATAATTGGAAAAAATTTAAGATTTCTCGATGCTTTTTATAAGCAGTATATTTTTTAATTGACTGTTTTGAAAGCTTTGTATGTTTTGAGATTCTGAAATTCTGAAATCCTGAAACCAAAAAATAAACACCTGGAAAAACTAATCATTTTTTTATTTTGAAATTTTATTGTGTTTCATAGTTAATTTTCTACATTTTTCAAATTCAAAAACTGAAATTAATTGACTTGCTGAAACGAGCAAATTCTGAATACGCCGTGTATCGAGGTGGATTCAAGTATGAACTAGAAAATCAGAAAAATATAGAAACGCAGGAAATTATGGAAGTGACTCTTGGTAAAGCTTTGATAGCAAAAGAAATAAAATTATAAAAAATGTGATTTGACTTTAAAATTGATTCATAAAAATCTATTCAAAAACTTAAAATTAAAGAAAAATTATCGTTCGATAAAAAATACTTGTGATGAAACAAAAAGGATGAATCCACCGGTAGTTCTCTAGCAAATCTCTTACAAATATGCCGGGCTTTTTCGGAGAACTAGGCCGTACTTGGGACACGAAATGAAATACGAGTTGAGGGAGCCCTTGGATCGAATTTCATAAACATTTTCTGTAAAATTCTTAAAATAACACATTAAACAATTTTACAAAATTACAACAATTAACAGTTTTGATCGAGTTTCTAATCATTTTTAGAATATTGGTTCTGTGGCTCAATATGTGTATCTTTCTTTAATTTGTTATTCAATTAAAATTCGTTTGGAAGATAAATTCGCTCAAGTCTTACTGCTTCCTAATAATCTTGAAAATAACATGTTTTCAAAAATGTTACGAAAAATCTTCTCCCTCAACTTCTCAGCCCCTCACTGGAATTATTAACTGGGTGTTTTGGTTTTGTTTAAATAGAATCGTATGTACAGCGTCTTGGCGTTTTACAAGTGACTTACAACATCTTACAATAAAATATTCTACAAGTTACAACAAACCGATCGAATGGCGACGCACGCGACCAAAAATTTATATATTGTCGTTTTTATCATATTATTTTAAAAACAATTGCGGAACTGCTCTGTTGCGGATCCTGCGAGCATTTTTTGTGTTACGCGGAGGTTTTGTTTGCTTTTGAAGAATCTTAATAGCTGAAGCTCAACTTTAGTTTCTCTATATTATTTTTTTGAAATTTGATTTTAAAGCTACAAAGCTCCTGAGTCTCTCATAAATTGCGTTCAAAGCTCAATATTTACTAAGAAAAATTTACAAATTGCTTTAAATCGTTAATTTGCTCATATATTCAATTATCTTAATCAAAGTTGTAATAATTACTCAACAATTTCACAATGACTTGAAGAGCTTTCATATGCTCGAAAAACGTACAAACACTCCGCGACACAATTAACAAAACAGATAATTTCATAAACTGAATTTTTTTGGAAAATATTTTGCATCAAAAGGATCAAAATAAAAAAGGCGGAAAGTATCATAAAAGGATCACTAAAAGTTACTTGAGGTCTACGGGTGACGCATCACCGGCTTCCTCCTCACTCTTGGCTTTCTTGCTCTGTTGTTCGACACTCTGTGGCATTTTGTCAGGTTCTTGCTGGACTTCATCAGACTTTGTGTCGCTGTCTGCGTCTTTCGGTTCTTGTTCAGGCGTGCTAGAATCAGACTGTTTAGTGGGCGAAGAATTTGACGAGCTGGAGGGGGATTCGACTGGTGGCTCAGTTTCTGGCTTCTTCTCTACATCTTCATCCAAATCATCGTCATCATTTTCGAAAAAGGACTTAAGGATTATCTTTCGGTCGATGATGCCTTCGATACGCTTCTTTTTCTGCTCTTTGGCAAGTTCTTCACGACGCTTCAGCAACATTTGAGCCTTTTCGACAAGGTTCTCGTAAGGTTGGCCGTGCAGAAAGCAAACGATAATGATGGACATGTTATCACCACCTAGTCCTCCCATTTGACACACTGGTGCAAGACAGAATGTGAGTAGCTCCTCGCAAATGTCCTCGGGGTACTTTCCTTCTGCTATGCTCTTAAGGACAAAATCGTTTACTTCCTGTAATTTTTTTATAAGAGAAAAAATGTTAAGCAAAATGAAAATTTATTAATAAATTTATAATTAATTACCTGATTCGACAGCACATCCCAAATTCCGTCGCACGCCAGTACAATAAAAGTCCAGTCTTCATTTAAATCGGTCACTGAAACGTCCGGCAAGGCTGAAAATGACAGAAGCAAACACTCTAAATTATCATGCGAATACAATCAAAATCAAAATTATAAAGAATTCACAAAAATTTTCATAAAAACCAAGTGAAAACAATTAAAATTATCAAAGTAAAATTAAGTAAACAACAGAAAAACGAGACTCGTGGAACAACCGCAATAACAATCAAACAACCAAAGTGAGCAGCAATGTAGCCAAGTGGAACAGTTATAGAATTTTTTGGAGATGTTTGTAAATGATATCGATGGTCGAAACCAAATATTATGAAAAATAAACAATAATGTATTAAATTTATATTCAACTGAACTTCTTAAAATAAATTGAATCGTTAATTAGAAAAAAATCAAATGAGCGAAAACTTTTACTACACCCCTTTTATCGTCATAAAAATTAAGATATCACGGCGATTCGCTCATTTCTCCTTATCTTCCTCAAATAAAGCGTTTCATGTTTTGCGTAAAGAATGTGCTAATAAAGGAATTAATATTGGAACAGCAAAGAGAAGGCTTAATAAGATGCAGGCGGATTTACATGTTTATTTTTGTTATTTATGGTCTGCTTATCTTAGTGTAATGAATCTAATAATAGAGGAGTGATGGATTTGTTGATTTGCAAGGGCTATGAAAGTTGTAATGACGATTCACAAGCGTTTTTATGGAAAAAAATTAAGTTTTAGCACTTATCTAATGTAGACTTATCTATATAAAATTTTACAAAACTACAATATTTCAATTTTCTATAAAGGAACAACCTCAAAGTTAAATTAATTAACAAATTGGCATCCAATAAAATGTATGTCAAAACCCTGCAAATCACAGTTATGACAAGTCCTAAAATAATATTCCTTAGCAAACATTTCAAGGACATCTAATTCCAATTCTCTATACAATTCATCACGTAACTCCTCCTCACGCGATCACAATCCCTTCAAGTATATTGCACCGGCATAAGCCGTTTAATAGCCAACTAGCTAGTGCTCATTAACACACAAAGCAAATTTCGAGTTGTGAAAGAATTGAATTAAAATGTAAAATCTACATAATTCGGCCACGGTATATTTGCGATTATTAAAAGCATAAAAATGAAGCACAACAAGCACAACCTTTACAATATTATAGCAATAATGAAATGGAGCAATGAAGTGAGTGCCCGATAAATCATCGACTTGCTGGAGCACGCGAGTTGATCTCGAGCTCCAACGACTTTTAAGTCACCTTTCAAGCTTCTAGTGAATATAGAGAAACTTTCAGAAATTTAGTGGAATTGTCAGAAATGTTTTTGAAAAGCTCCAGAAAAAGCTTCTTTTTATATCTTATGATTCATAAAGTTGTTCATAAGTATTGTGACTAAGAATACCTTAAAGAATGTTACAATAATAAAACCACCCTTCTCAAAGTTCCAAAAAAAATAAAGCTTTCAACCACCAGTTGCACAAAACTCTAAAGCCGAGAAAAGAAAACTTCGCAATACCTGTTACGATTTGCTGTTCGGCTGACTTTTGCTTATTCTTCTTGAATACGAAATCTCCCAGCGCTCTTGACAAAGCCAAATTTCCATTGACACGATTCAATTCTACCCAGCCACCAGCTCTATAAATCCTGTCCATCTCGTCGGGATTGTTGGGTTTGTGGTCAAAACTAAGCGACTCCACTTCGCCGTTCTTGCAACCGATTGCGCGCGAATCACCGGCGTTGGCACAGAAAAGTTTTTCATCTTTAATCAGGACGGTAATTGCTGTAGTTCCTGCCATTTGCTCTTTCAACGATTCATCGTTTAACATCGCGTTGTCAGCGTCTAAAAATCCCTGCAAGTGATTATAAAATTAATTATTTATTATTGAGACAATTTTATGGTGTTCAAAAACAATTTTATGCTTTTTCAGTTTTTACATTGAAATTGTGAAACTATCAAAAAAAGGTTTTATCGATTACTATTTGCATTTATAACAATTGATGATGATGATGCATCAGAAAAGTTTCCACGAAATAATGTTGTTTAGTTTTTGCTATTTATTAATTAAATTTGATTAATCTTGATGTATACCTTTTTCAGCGCTTCTTCCAAATCAGTACCATATTCCGGTCGTTTTAAGATAAACTTGTGTAAATGCTTGCTGCAGTACTGAGCCACATTTGAACCACCATGTCCATCGTAAACAGCAAAAAATGATGCTTTGTTGTCATCCGGCAATGACAAAATGTGAGTGTGCGAGTCTTCCATAGAAGTTCTCCATCCCTGCATACAACTGGAACCAACCTGCAAAAGTTCATGGAGATGATTAATGGGTGACTGAGCTTTTTTGAAGTAAAAGTGATTCATTTGCCAAATAGGGATTTTCGTAGAAAAACTGATTTGTTTGTGGTTTCAAGAGAATTTTTAAACGAAATTTAAATTAATTAGACTTGTGGAAAAATATAAAAAGCTTAAAATATCTAATGTTAATATTTTTTAATGTTTGATCAAAAAAAATTTATTATTGTTTTTGTTTGCAAGGTAGTAGTTATCACGAGAAACAGCCAAAACAAAGGTTTATTATCGAATATTTACTTAATAAATGATGGAAACTACGTTGTAATTAGCAGAATTTATGTAGACCCAGTGACAAAAACATTTAAAACACTGGATCACAGTTTTCAGAACAAATAAATCACTCTTAAATTAAAATATTTCCTTTGTTTTTTTTCTGTTTTGCTCATTAATTCATTTGCATTGGTCACTTTGAAGGTCAGACGCTGAACTAGGCCAGACACCACATAGAGCCTATCCCAATATTTGCTCCACTGATAATTGATAAGTTTTAATAGACATGCTCACCTTGTAAGAATCGTTGCTGACTGTGGCTGTTTCTTTCGCAGTCACGGGCTCGCTTAGCGTTTGTCCCATTTTATCGTTAATTAACTAAATAATCACACTTGTGTGTCTCTAATAAACCAGCTCATACAAAACGACGTAACAAACAGTTATTGTTCCAAACCACTCAGTAACCTCACTTATAAGCGATTAACTGTTCTCAGTGCTTTTTTATCTAAGAAAATAAAATGTTCGACTCAATGTTATTTACAAGAAATCTATTCTAGCGGCCCACATTGATCAAAAAAAATTCGCGGGTTTATTGCGCGTTTATTCCATGAAAATTCAATTCAATTGCTGGAATGATTCACAGCGTCACTGCTACACTTTGCTGCTTTATCTTTAGGATAAGGCGATATGAATTATACTGATTTATTTGTAAAAACGCGAAAATTTTGGGAGTTATTAATTAAATTTTATTCGTTGTGTTGACTTTGACAGTTAGTTTCTGCGATAAGTCGAGGGGCAGATACATCGAGAAAAATTTGCTCAAATAATAATATATAATCGATTTTTAACCATAGAGATATTCTAACTTATATCTAAATTACGAATACTTGAATCAAAAATATTTTAATAAGCTCATTATAATTGAAATATTAAAAAAAAAAACTAAAATCGATTAATCACATGTCAAATTAATCGATATTTTGACGTTAATCGAATGTTTACAAGCTTGTGTTTTGAAATTTCATTAAAATTGTGAAAATTATAAAAATCTTCTTGAAATGGCACTTAAAACTTATGGAGACAAGCCCGTGAGCTTCCAAGTTGAAGAGAGTGGTGACTTTTATTGTGTGGGCTCGGAGGTTTGTTCTCTTAGCATATTTTTAAGCCGGCATGATTAAACTTTTTATTTGTTTTAGGTCGGCAACTATTTGCGACTTTTCCGAGGCTCTTTGTATAAAAAGTATCCTGGAATGAACAGAAGAACACTCTCCAATGAGGAACGTAAAAAACTGATCGAGTCCGGCATCAGTAATCATATGTTGGCTAGTTCTGTGTCTCTATTGAAGTCTACTGAGGTACAAGATATTATTGATGGAAATGATGAAAAATACAAAGCAGTTTCAGTTCAGGTTAGTTAGTTAAAAGAAAGTAACTTAAAGTCCTTAATGTAAATTATTTGTCTTTAGTCATCAGAACCACTCATCCCAAGAGAAAACAAGAAAAAAACAGCTCCATGGCAGCCAACCATGCCCAATTCATCTCATCTTGACGCTGTTCCTCAAGCTACTCCGATCAATAGAAATCGAGTTTACAATAAAAAAGTTCGCACTTTCCCAATGTGCTTTGATGACACTGATCCAACTGCCAACATGGAAAACGCTTCGCAATCTGAAATTTTGGTACCAATCCGTTTGGATATGGAGCTGGAAGGTCAAAAACTACGCGATACGTTCACCTGGAACAAACACGAGTGCATGATCTCGCCCGAACAGTTTGCTGAGATTCTTTGTGATGATTTGGACTTGAATCCCGTTCCCTTTGTTCCAGCAATTTCAGCAGCTATTCGTCAACAAATTGAGGTTTATCCAGTGGAGTCAATTATTGAAGATAACTGTGATCAGAGAGTGATCATCAAGCTAAACATTCACGTTGGTAATACTTCATTGGTCGATCAAATTGAGTGGGATATGTCAGAAAAAGATAACAATCCAGAAGAATTCGCTATCAGGTAAAATAAATTATTAACAGAAAATGAAGGTGAATCTAATATTTCCATAACTCTATTTTAGATTATGCGCTGAACTGGGGCTTGGAGGAGAATTTGTTACAGCCATTGCTTACTCAATTCGAGGACAAATATCTTGGCACCAGAGAACTTATGCATTTGCGGAAGCTCCTTTGTCTACTGTAGACTCACCATTCAGACCCAGCAGTGAAGCTGATTCATGGGCACCTTTCTTGGAGACTCTTACCGATGCAGAGATGGAGAAAAAGATCAGAGATCAGGACAGAAACACCAGGAGAATGAGAAGATTGGCCAACACAACAACTGGGTGGTAAAAAGGACAACTTCTTTTCGAAGATACATAAGTGAATAAGTAAATTAAGTGTAATATTTTTAATTTAATCGATTTGAACCAAACATTTTTAAGCGAAAGGATAAACAATTTGTAATTCAAATACTTTAATGATTAAATTTTCATCCATCTGAACATTTTTGGTTTCTTATCAATTTCCATTAAAAACTAATAAAAATCTCTTTTTTGTAAGATAAGATATCTTTTGATCTTCGTAGATGATTTGAAATTTTGAAATTTTTTTTCAAATTTAAATGTTTTGAAATATGATTATTGAGAAAATTTATATTAACTATTCTGTTATCTTTTCACAGCTTTATTTTCCAAATTTTATCAAACAGTCAAAGGTAAAATTCATTCCTTAGTTTTTTTGCTACTATTTCCTTCAATTTGATCCTCCGGTAGTCTTTTAGTGCTATTTATTACTAACTCAGAAGCGTGTCCAGGAACCAATACAATGGAATATCTTGGTCCAGGATATTCCAGAGACTCCACTTGCAGCACTTGTGCAGAATCCTCAAATCTCAAATCATTCATTGAAACAATTTCCGGTAAAATAAATTCAGAAGATGATGTCAATGGTTTTGGCTCAAAGGTTTGAAGTGGTTCATCAACATCATTCACATATTGAACAACAAAGCCTTGCGTGCTGATTGGATAATTATTCTGCGTGATTTCATTTAAGTCAGGAGCATCTAGCTTTGAAATCATCGCTGTTAAGTAAAACAAGGCGTGGAATCTTTTCTTGAACTTCTCGATCGATCCTTCAAGTTCGCTGGTCTGCAGTGCAAAATTGTTGTGTTTCTTCGGTTCTTCCTTGACCTAAAAATTGTAATTTTAATGATTACTAGTTTTTTATCAAATTGGGGACTGCTCACGAAACAGAAGATTCTTATCATAAATTAATAATTACCTCATCAAAACTGTTGCACTTAATCGCAATTCCTCTGAGACCAACAATACTATTCCAAGTAGGTGGGAAAAGGAAGTTTAAATTGGAAGTTTCCACAATGCATGCAATATCCCGATTTAACTGCTCATCCAGAATAAGTTCAAACATTTCATACAACTTCAAATACTGCAAAGGAGTAAAAAAGTTGCCGCGCTTTAGAAGCTCACTATTGTCCATATTTAAGAATTTTACGATCACGTTTTCAGCAGTCGATGAAGCTGCAGTAATAGGTTTTGGCTTATTTTGCAGAGAATACTGAAAAGTGTATTTAAAAAGCTCGTACAACATGGTTTCGGTCGCTTTGAAACTTTCCATAGCTTTTATGTGCAATTTGGTAACTTTTCGCTCTTTCTTTTCAACTTTTTCTGGTACCAAGCCTTTTGCTTTATGCACAGATGTTATCATCTTTTTCTTAACGGGGACATTTTCAAGTGTTAACGTCGGGTGTTTCTTCAGGAATTTCTGGATTGTCAGAAAACGAGTACGGCAAGCGGTGCGACTGTGTGTGCCAAGATGTGCCTAAAATTAGACATTCTTTAAATAAACGCAAAAAATTGTATAAAATAAATACTAACCGCTATCTGCATCCACTTCTTTTGCCCTTCCTTTTCAACAAAGTCCATCAACACTTGATCCTCTTCATGAGTCCATGTATTGATTTTACCGTCATGCTTCAACGCAATATTATAGTGGTTTCTAATTTGCATCAAATTACGGGTCGGCAAAAAGTTTTCAGGAAGTAATCTAAAGTCAGCGCCATTTTTCTCCACCCAATCTAAGATAATTTTATTTTCTTCAGTTGAAAAACAACCTCGTTTTAACTCCGGACCAACTCCATCTTTAGCTCGATTGTAGCATTGGGCTCTATTTCTGGTGGGCATCAATAGAGCAACTCGTTTCCAGTTCACAATTCCACAGTTGGTGCAAGCTTCAATTGATTGAGTAAGAAGAACATCTTCTTCGGGAGTCCATCGAACGTTTAAAGGATAAACTTCATGAAATTGCGTGGCATAGTGAACGAAACACATCAAACTGGATCTGTCTTGAAGATGGGCAGCGATAAGATCCCAGTTCTCGTTGTTGTGCATGAGAACTGCATCTACAAGTTGCTCGTTTTCTTCACTGGTCCACTCTTCACGAGTCAAATCTGGGCGCAAACATGCATTCCAAATTCCTTCACATTCAAACTCGTTGTGGTTACCGTCAACAGCATTAAATGCTATCGATTCCCAGTTGATTTCAAAAGTGTTCTTTTCATCATTTTTAACTTTTCGGCACAAGTCAAGAAGAGACATCTCAGTCAAACTAACACCAGCCGCAATTTTCTTCTGCTTATCTAGACTATTCCTTGTTTTAATGTTCTTACATTCTCCCAGCAACATTTTTGACTTGAGATGCTCGATGATTTGATCCTTAACACTATTCATCAGAGTTTTCTTCTCTTTCTCTTTCCATCGATTAACTCTAGCGAGATCAGAAGGGAAAAACTCTTTAAGAACTTCTTTTCGGTATATATAGTCTTGGTTGCTGGGTGAAGGATTAAAATCGTAATCCTTAAAATAGGGAGCTGAACATTTGTGGTAATAAGAGCTGTTTGCTTTTCCTCGCTTCAAATTCTTGCATTTGTCGAAATAGTCTCGATTGACTTGAAGCTGTTTTCTAACTTTATCCAAGCAGTTTTGAAGCTGTTGCCGGTACTCGATAAGTTGTTCTTTCAGGGTACGATTGATAACTAGAGCATTTGAGGGATCATGGATTGGAAAATCTTGATCTATTTCCTCTTGTTGTAAATGGTACACGATATTCTAAAACAGGAGTATATAATTAATAGGTGAAACTGGGTGAAACATAGTAGAAATATGAATGAAAATAACAAACCTTTCTAAAACTTTTAATCTTTGTTTGCTGGTAAATTGCTTCAAAGTCTTCTTCAACTTCTTCATGTTGTTGTGCTAGTTCATTGACCAGAGAAACAGCATCTTCATAATTGTAATTACTACTCATATCTTCCATGTTTAAGCATGGTTTATAAGTACTGTTTAACAATTTTTGTTTGTTTACGTTTTTTCAGGTACTAGACTATGATTGATCTGAAGGTACTAGTTTTGTTTTTAATTTGAAAATTATATATTTCTCGAATTTCTAAAAATATTGATTGAAGCTTAAAACAGAGATGAGATACGCTCAACTAGTGATGGGACCAGCTGGTAGTGGCAAGGTTTGTCAACAAATTATCAGTCCCTTCTTATTTCTCATAATTTCATTATTTTAGTCAACTTATTGTGCAACTATGCAAAGACATGCTGCCGATGATCGAAGAACTATTGAAGTTGTGAACCTAGATCCAGCAGCTGAGAACTTTGCTTACCAGCCACTTGTAGATATCAGAGATTTAATTCAACTGGATGATGCCATGGAAGATGAAGAATTGCATTTTGGTCCGAATGGTGGTTTAGTATATTGTTTAGAATTCCTAATTGAGAATGCTAGCTGGTTAAAAGAGCAGTTATGTGGAGGTGAAGACAATGACTGCGATGGTGAACCAGATGACGATTACATCATTTTCGATATGCCTGGACAGATTGAATTATATACTCATTTAAAAATGGGTCGTCAGCTGATCGAACTTTTGCAATCCTGGAATTTTCATATCTGCAGTGTTTTTCTGGTGGACTCAAATTTCATGATTGATGGCTCTAAATTCCTTTCCGGCACAATGGCTGCCTTAAGTGTGATGGCTAATATTGAATTACCTCACGTAAATGTTTTGAGCAAAATGGATTTATTGAGTAAAACCAGCAGAAGTCAGCTCGATAAATATTTAGAACCCGATGCTCACGCCCTTTTAGGAGAAATCAATAATAACTCTGGCAGCTGGGGTAAGAAATATCAGAAGTTGTCTGAAGCAATTGGTGCACTCATCGAGGATTTTAGTCTTGTAAGATTTACGCCCTTAAATATCAATGATGAAGAAAGTATTGGAGACCTTCTGATGACCATCGACAACATTATTCAGTATGGAGAAGACTGTGATGTAAAAACTAAAGACTTTGAGGAGCCAGATGAAGAACAAGAGCAGAATGATGAATATTAGTTTTTAACCAATAATTGTTGATTTAAAAGGATAAACAATAAAAACCGTTTTCATGTTTCTGTAATTTTGATATTTTTTAGTTTATTTTAAATTAAACCTATCGTCAATTCTCTGAAATCTAATTATAAAGACAAATTGTTTTGAAACTGCAATACATTTTCTTCAAATCATTATTAAATTAAAATCTTAAATATCTCCACATTACTTTAAAGATTTAAAATTTACCTTTAATCTTGAACGCTCTTTGATAACACAGCTTAACAGGGTTTTAAGTGGGTAACTCTCACTATTAAAAACTTAAAGTTCAAAGTATTGACTAATTTTTGAATTTAGTGATTTTCAAAAGTTAGTTCGCAATTTTCCGGAAAATTCATTTCAAAAAAAGCATTTTTTTCGAACTTTTTGTGTCCTCTAACTTTTTTTCTATTTTTATTTCAACTAATTTCTTAATTTATACATAAACTCTAATCTATAAGCTTCATACATATAAATTTTCACAAGTTTTCCTTAACTATTTACTTTTGTGGAAATTTTTTTTTAATACTGAGTCATAAAATTCATCAACATTTTACAACATTTTACGCACAAAATGCAAAAGTTATTGAAAAACAGGAAATTATTGCCAAATTGGGCATAACAAAAGTGGAGAGTATTTATTTGAGAACAAGAGTTAGTTATAAAATCATGAAAAATATGCCGGAAAATAATGAAAAACTGTGAATTTCCCGACAAGAAACTTGAAAATGTCGAAAAGCTGATTCGATGAGACGTTAATCAAATCGGCGTGCATTGATTCATCAAACTTGTCCCGATCAACTTTTTCAGTGACATATGAATAATATTTGTGCAAAAGAATCAATAAAGTGTTTTTGTGGATTTAAGTGTTTTATAGCAAGGATCTCTTCACCAAAAGCTGATACAAATGTTCACCAACAGTTCCTACGAGTGCTACATATGGAATTTAGGTGAGTTTTCTTTATTATTACAGTGTTAAGAACAATTTCTTTGTGGATCTTTTTATTTCTTTTTATAGGTGAAGATTCATCTTTATCAGCTGCTGGTCGTGTCAACAATGATCCCTACATATCATTTAAGTACTACGCAACCCACCTACATCATGTTTAACCATTTTCAACTTTACAAAAAGATCCAGACGAAGATCCAGTGATGCCGTCAAGATCCAGTGCAACATTCAGAGCAGCAGTGGAGGTTCATGCTCATTTACAACCACAAGTAGCATTACCTGTTCTAAGATATGTACTAAGCTATGTACTATTAACTGTATTAAGCTTTTTTTAAGTGATTTTGTATAAGTAAATAAAGCTATTTATGGAAAGTTGTTGTTTTTATTTGTTAATCAATAAATTTACAAATATCATATTTAGATTGTTTATTTTTAATATTTTAAGCGGATAAATAGTATTAGTCTGCTATATCAAGTAGAAATAAGCTATCAGGTGGTGAAGATCTTGATTGTAGGAGTTATAGTCTTCACTGCTGCTCTGAATGTTGCACTGGATCTTGACGGCATCACTGGATCTTCGTCTGGATCTTTTTGTAAAGTTGAAAATGGTTAAACATGATGTAGGTGGGTTGCGTAGTACTTAAATGATATGTAGGGATCATTGTTGACACGACCAGCAGCTGATAAAGATGAATCTTCACCTATAAAAAGAAATAAAAAGATCCACAAAGAAATTGTTCTTAACACTGTAATAATAAAGAAAACTCACCTAAATTCCATATGTAGCACTCGTAGGAACTGTTGGTGAACATTTGTATCAGCTTTTGGTGAAGAGATCCTTGCTATAAAACACTTAAATCCACAAAAACACTTTATTGATTCTTTTGCACAAATATTATTCATATGTCACTGAAAAAGTTGATCGGGACAAGTTTGATGAATCAATGCACGCCGATTTGATTAACGTCTCATCGAATCAGCTTTTCGACATTTTCAAGTTTCTTGTCGGGAAATTCACAGTTTTTCATTATTTTCCGGCATATTTTTCATGATTTTATAACTAACTCTTGTTCTCAAATAAATACTCTCCACTTTTGTTATGCCCAATTTGGCAATAATTTCCTGTTTTTCAATAACTTTTGCATTTTGTGCGTAAAATGTTGTAAAATGTTGATGAATTTTATGACTCAGTATTAAAAAAAAATTTCCACAAAAGTAAATAGTTAAGGAAAACTTGTGAAAATTTATATGTATGAAGCTTATAGATTAGAGTTTATGTATAAATTAAGAAATTAGTTGAAATAAAAATAGAAAAAAAGTTAGAGGACAAAAAAAGTTCGAAAAAAATGCTTTTTTTGAAATGAATTTTCCGGAAAATTACGAACTAACTTTTGAAAATCACTAAATTCAAAAATTAGTCAATACTTTGAACTTTAAGTTTTTAATAGTGAGAGTTACCCACTTAAAACCCTGTTAAGCTGTGTAATTATAATCTGATTTATTCACATAAAACAGTGAATTAATGAATTTTAGAATTCATAAGTTTTATAAATAATTTAATTATGTACAACAGATTTCCTGATTATTGCACTTGCTCCTTGAAAATCTTAGACATGTTCGTCTGTTGGCGTTGTGGATGCGACATCTGAAGCGTCTGGTTTACTCTCTAATGAAAATGGTGGGATTCTGCAATCAAAAGTGTGCCCATCTTCTCTTTCAAGTCGGAAAGTTCCTAAAATATGTTATTCATAGATAATTTACATTCCTTAATAATTTTAAAAATTACTTACCCCACATATATAAATTATTTTATTAAATAATACTCGTCAAGTATACTAACCGACTTCATTGGTGGAACAGCTAAAATGGGATATGTCGGAAAAAGAGAATAATCCAGAAGAATTTGCTATCAGGTAAAATAAATTAAAATAACAGAACATAAAAGTCAAAGTTTTTAAACGAAAGAAAACAATTTTTATTTCAAATACTCTCATAAATAAATTTTCATTCATCTGAACATTTTTGGTTCCTAATCAAATTCCAGTAAAAATAATAAAAATCTCTTTTTCATAAGATAAGCTATCTTTTAATCTACCTAATCCATAAAATAGATATATAAATGCAGAATCACTCATCAAGGCGCTCATCAGCTTAAAAATGATCTTGAAATGGCAAAGCTAATCAAGTATACTAGCCGCCTAGTTTCAAGTGCAATCTACATCTTAGATCCTTGACTACTGCCGTCATGCAAGGTATCGCTGAGGGGAACTGACATAATTTCTTATATTGTTTATTGATTTTGAGAACGCGAGTGCCATCGGTCTTGGTACTAATGGATCCTTTCGGTGTGACAGCTTGTGGAGTCAGTGTTTGCTTCTTTGCATCCAGGCACTTCCTTTTAAATCTGTCGGCCAACGCTGCTTCAGCAGTCTGTAAATTAAAGAAAAATGTAAATTAACGAGGATAAATTATAAGGCAATTAGCTTTTATTCTTAATTAATTAAATTAAATAAAAAATGTCACCTTCTTAGTTGATTGTCTTTGCAAGAACTTGGGATCATTGTTTAATGAAATTGCGAAAACTTCACAAATGCAAGGGAGGATGTTGCTTGATGTGACGTTTGGACACATTTTGAGTTCTTCAAAGAGATCTTGGAAAGTGACTCGCTGGTCCTTGAATGTTTGATAAACTTGTTGAACTGCTGTTTGGTCGATGAGCTGTTGGGGTGTTGAACATTTTTTCGGTTGTCCAGAGGTTACTGCTTGCATCGCGAGTATGTAGGTTGGTGAGTCAGTGGGATATGATGCAGCATCTTGAATGCCAAGCTCAACGCAAAACGATTTGATGCAAAAACAACTTTCTAGGTATAAATAATTGCCAGCTTTACAACCGAAATTCAAAAGTGTCTTGTTGATGTTGAATTGGAAGTAAAGCGCTGTCAATAGGTTGTCGTACCTTTGGGCGCATATGAATACCTCCGACTGTTTTGGCTTGTGGTATGTGTGCTGACCAGTAAGCTTATGGACTGCTTGCTTAGGCTTTGCCTTTTGCAGCCAATTGTTTTTTCCCATTTGCATCATCTGTCCTGACAGTTTGGTTCCAAATTTATTAAAAGCACCACTATTGAAATAATCGGATGTAACAAACAGTTCTCCAAAAACTTCACTTTTCAGTCCAACAGAAGCGCTATCAAAAAAATGGTCCTCATGATATTGTTGTGGTTGTAAATTTGCATCTGAATTTGAAATAAAAAATACATAGATCAATTCAGGGTTTCTCGCGCAGATGAAAAAACAAGATGAAAAAGATGATTTTTTTAGAAAAAGACCAGACTGTGACATATTTTGAAAATATTTTCAAAATACCCAAAGTATCATCAAAATATCCAAAATATTTATCAAATGAACTTTTTACTTACCATCAATCTGCAAATTGGTGGGATAAGAGATAGCAGCCCCTCCCGATTTAGAGTTTTCTTTCGACTGAATGGTTGACGTTTTTTGCGAGCCGAGATCACACTTGTTCAGAGTATTAGATGGACACTTTGCCTCGCTAGTAATCAAAACTTTAATTTTTGCTTCCTTAGCAAAATTTTTTAATCTTTCGGCTTTGGATTGCGTCCCTCTAGTTTTCAATTCAGATAGGCCATCCAAATTAACAAACAAATAGCGCTCGTCGCTTTCCGCGAAGCCACAAGAGGCCATTGTTCTCTCAATTAGTGCTCCATCATAACTATCTAACTTGAGAACATAGCTATCGTCAATTAATCGTCTTAAAAGTACTCCCTGCAATAAATAAAATATGGCATTAGCATAATTTATGAATTATTAATCCAATGCGACAAGGATTGTTAAGTGTAATATTAGTTTATTGCTTAGGCAATTTGCTACAAACAAAGTTTTTAATTGAAATAGTAAGATACACTTGAAGTTCCTTCGAGTTTCTTCAAAAAAAAGAATCAATGCCAATATGATTAAATTTTAAAATTTCAATTCAATCTGATAGTTTCAACACAGCACCAAATTCTTGAAATCTAAAAACTAACCAGATTATGATCAAATCAAGATCCAAACTCAACCCAGGCCACAGTGATCACTCAATATTACTCACTTTTTCGCATCCAATCACTTCATAATCGGGTAAAGGAAGCTTTAGATATTCTCCAACGACTTCATCAATGGAACCTTTCTTAGAATTTGCTGGTAAACTACATGATAAATCGCGCATAGTAAATTGTTTTCTCATTTGAGGCATTTTGGTTGGTCTTGGAGCCATTGAAGAACTCAAAGTCTCCATATACGAGTTTTGTTCCAACTTTGGTTTTTACACACGAAAAGAAACTGTTAATGAGAGAAATTAATTGAATATTTTATTTGTACAAACTTCATCGACCTCCAATTTGATTTTCTTGCTTTCCTGCTCAAAATCTTCCTCGCTACTGCTCAAAATTATTGTAATATTCTCAGTTAGAGAAGTATGGCCTAGATTACAAGTAGAATGTGTGACTTTTTCTGGTCTTGCTGTTTGGGAACCTTCCTCATCACTGGAACAAGATGTTGGTAGAATTCTTCGGCGACGAGTAGTTGGGAAACTTGATTTTTGCTTTGCTACCTCAGAGTGTTTGGATTCTTTACCCTAGAATTATTATTGCCAATTAATTACATAAATATAAATAATTTTCAAATGATTACCTTAGAATTGTTAAATAGAAACAATCTTGATGGCTTCTTTGTTCGAAGCTCCCTTGGTGAACGTTTCGGAGCTGATTGTCGTGTAGAACGTGGATCAGATTCGAAGAGCCCGGGCGAGCGAGATCGTTCTTCAGAAATTTCCGAATCCGAGTCTTCTTCTAAAAATAATTCATCTTCATCTATTGATTCAGTTTTGCTTTTGGAACTTGAGATTGACTGCTCTAAATCGGCCAATTCATTTTAGATAATGCTACAAGCTTTTGGGACGCTTCTCCATTTTGCGCTGAGTCAATTAGCATCCTGCCAGGAGCTTCCTTTTTGCTCGAGATCTCTTGGAAAATCCATTTGAATGAATTGGTAGATCTGTAAATATTAAGATTGTATTACTTGATGCAGGCAAATAATTATTGAGGTTATGTTGGTATATAATTGAGAAATATAGTTTTCTCAATGGAAACATATATAAATTGATTTTAACAATAAGACAGAGTAAGAACAAACCTTGTGCTGGTGGAGGATCACTTGTAAAACGAGAATCGTCGTGCTCCGACATTTTCTCGAATTTTGAACTTGAATCAGCAGTTAACGGCTGGTAAAGGTTTCCATTCATTAAGAGTTCCTATATAAAGTGTCTACTGTCTAATAAACGATTAATTTAACACCTAAAAAACGATTTAAAATCTCTTGCAATTATAACTTTAAGGCAGCCGGCATTATTCCAACCTGTATCAACTTGTTATTCACTAATACATACAAACCTAATTCAGTTTATGGATGCTGATTAATCAACTAATCAAATTAATCAGCCTCGTTAAGTTGGTAACATTTTTCTTTATGAATTATTTTTCAAACTGATAATTTAAATTATTATAATTTATTTAATTTATTTATGCTTCTATCCGAGGGGTTGATAATGACAATTTATCGTCGACAAAGAGCAACTTTTTGAAAAAGAGCAACTGAGCAACTTGCTGAGCAGCTGAACAACATACTGAACAGTTGAGCAACCTAAAGAGCAACCGAGCAACTAACAGAGCAACTGAGCAACCTAGTGAGCAACTGAGCAACTAAGCGCGCAATTGAAAAATTTTAGACTTTTTTGATTCAGAAAAATTATTATATATGAATTATTTAAGCTTTTGAGTATTTTGTTGTATTTCCAATGCGATCTTCAGAATTTTTAAAAGAAAACATATTTAATACTATGATTTCTTATGATTTCAAATGGAAAATAAATGTTTTCCAAATACTTTTTTGCTTTTTTTTTTTCCTTTATTTTTATTGGTTCCCCAAAGTAAATTGCGGGGAACTTTAAGACCTGATAGAGTTACCTGATTGAATAATTATTTAAATACATAATGAATTCAAAATTCCAAAAAAGTGCTCATTCTAATTTTTGTTTAAAAATCGCATTATAGTTTTTTTTTTTTAAGTGCCAATCTGTGACCAAATATGAGAGATTTTTAGAAATATATGATTTATTATCTCAAGTAGATAGATACTTTATGATAAAATTATTTTTCAAAACATTGCAATTTGTTTCTGATGATGTTAAAGCCGTTTGTAACAGAAACAAGTTCCTTTTGTCACAAACAAAATTGGCAAAAAATATTAGAACCCATGCAGATTCGAACCAACATATTTTGCAGAATCAGCATTTAAGTTCAATTTTTGGAGCAAATTAATTTTTTTTAATTTTTCGTTTTTTTTGTATCAACATTTTAGCTGAATTTAAATATAATATAAAAAGTTCTTACACCAAATTATCTGCTTAAAAAATCAAAAACAAATTTGTTGATACAAAAAAATAATTGATTTTTTCTTGTACAAACAATTTTTATTTTTTATTTTTAAACGTATAATTTGGTGTAAGAACTTTTTTTTATTATATTTCAATTCATTTAAAATGCTGATACACATTTTTAAAACAAAAAGTTAAAAAAATTTATTTGCTCCAAGAATTGAATAAAATCCTAATTCCACCAAAAATGTTGGTTCGAATCTGCATGGGCCTCGATATTTTTTGCCAATTTTATTTGTTACAAAAGGAACTTATTTATTGCAAATGGCTTTGAAATCATGAAAAATCAAATTGATTTGTTTTGCACAATAAATGTATGAGTAAAAATTCAAAATGTCAACAAAAATTCATATAAACAAAGTGATTTGCAATTTTCTGAGCAACTTTTGAAACTGAGCAACACAATGAGCAACTGAACAACTCGTTGAGCAACTGAACAACTTGATGAGCAACTGAACAACTTCAAGAGCAACTGAACAACCTACTGAGCAACTCTGAGCAACTTCTGCTTCGACAAAGAGCAACTGCCATTATCAACCCCTCGCTTCTATCTCTATTTTTATGCCCGGAACATGCTTGAAGACTGACATGACTACTATATTGGAAAGCGGGTAATCTAGAATTTATAATTGGCTCCTGACCAACGACGCCTAGAAATGATGAAACCGTCAATAACCATGTTAAATTAATAATTTCTTTCCATACCTCGACCACGAACAGTTTCTAGGGTACCAGATAATGAGAAAATTCTCCAATGTCGTTCTCGAAGTTGAACACTAAGTTCACCCAAGTTCTCCAAACGAATGCAGTAACGCCACTAGAATTTAAATATTTATTAATAGAACTTTATCAAACAAAATGAAAACTCTTACCCAATAGACAGAATTTGAGGGAGTCTCTCTACATCCCATGAAAAATGGAATAACAGTCACTCTTATATTGTTAGTAGTTTCCTTGTGAACATCACTCAACTCCAACCATGGATGATTTTTCTTTTGCCAAGCTTTTAAAGTGTCTTGTGCGGAGTAAGGAGGATCTTTCTCGGCGTCATGACTCAAAAACTTGTCAAAAAGTTCATGCTGAAGTGGTGTTCGTTCAAATGAGGAGTAAGGTAAAACATCTTCATGAGCTACGTAATCGAGACCAGGGATAGCATAAAGAGATCGTGATGATTCCTTGAAATAAAATGTTATGTTGAATACTTTTTGAATAATGTCCTTCTCAATGAGAATGAAAATATTTCTCACCTGATTTCCTAAGAATGTGACTGCCTCTGTTTGCAAAGCTCTGATGAAAGGACAATCCCGCTGATCAATGAGCACTTGATAGTACGTGTGGGTTCTCTTTTGAACCTCTTTATTAACATTTTGCTTCTGACTGTCAGCTTCATTGTCTACTTCGTTTACTTTTTGGTTTCCAATGTCTCTATCGTAGACTTTAGCAATCCAAGGAAAAAGTACAACGCCACGATAACCGAAGATTTTGTGTAGAAACAACTGGCCGGTGGAGTAGTTCCCTTCATCTTTGGGCACTTCTAAGCGTCCTACTTCTGCTAGTCTAAAAAAGTGATTTAAAGAACCTTATTAAGTCTTGTGTCAACAAGTTATTAAGATTGTAGCATGTTATCCAAGAAATTAAAAATAATTTTGGTAGCTAGAACACTATTAATTGCGATTTAGATTATATAAAATATTCACCTTGAATTGTGCACCGAAGTGATTGTTAGGAACCGAATGGTCGATATCCTCAGCTGTGGCTTGGCCAGATGTACGAGCTTCTTTAGGAACATCGCCATAATTGCGAATACGAATTTGAATAAAATTTATATTCAACTAAACGTAAATAAAGCTCTAGTACAACAAGAAACTGATGAATCAATTTGAAGGTGATTTTAACGATTAATATCGATACAAAACTTTTGCTATAATTTTTTTGAACGACTTTTTTGAACGACTTTTGCTATAATTTTTTAAGATCTCTTCTCGCACGTGTCTATTTTCAGAAAGATCACTTAAAATATCAATTAGTCGATATAATTCAATGAATTTTATAAAAAATTTGCTTTAATCTTTTAGCTGTATATTTTATTGTTTGATAAACATTTCTAATCTATTAATAAAATATATATATAACTACTAGTAGACATAAACATTCACTATAATCACTTTAAAATTAGTAAGTTGATCTTGATCTTTGTAAGAACTAGCTGTAATCTTAATTTTGTAAATTTTTTCTAAAACTATTTTCTTTTTATCAACCAGCAAATAAGAAATTCCTCTTTTTGTTGAGCTTTTCTCAATACGAAACAAGCTTTTTTTGTTAGTAATTGAGAAAACAGTGTTTGGCAGTGCAAACTTCTTCAAATCATAGTTGATGAGCTTTAGTATTGGTTGATGATCGCTGATATTTTTATAATTCAGCGATAGCATTACGAATTGGATGGATTTAACCAATAAATGTGGAGCTTCTACACTGTCCATGTCTTCTGTTGAGCAATCAGCCGTTTTACAATTTTGAATGCATTCCCTGGAAAATACAGGTTCAAAAAATATTTACAAATTTAACAGAACTATAAAATTTACCCATCATCTTGCGATTCATACTCTTCTGGGCATTTGGTAGGGATGCAAACATGAGATCCTTTTGTATTCAAACACATTTGATCACCACATTCACTTTCCAATAATGCGCATTCATCTTTGTCTGTTCGAAAAAAAAATTAAAGAATATTCATATATCCAACATTCAAATAAATTTGAATTTACCAACACAAAAACCATCAACAATCTGAAACCCTTCATCACAAGATTCTTCAGCGTTCATGAAATCATTCATAACTTCCCTCTTATTAACATCTGCAACACAAGTTCGATCATCGCCAGATAGCCACATTTTTTCAGGACAAAAACAGTTGAATCCACCTCTAGTGTTTTCACAAAAATGAGAACATCCGCCCCTTAAAAATGAACATTCGTTGATATCCAGACATTTTTCGTGGACATTTTTGAAGCCTGGTGGACAGTCGCATGCATATTTACCTGCAGTATTAAAACAAACTCTATCTGCTTCGCATATATTAGGGTTGAGACATTCATCGATATCCACACATTTAGTCTTAAGATTATTCAAAGAATATC
Organism: Parochlus steinenii; assembly: GCA_038502155.1. Taxonomy (NCBI): domain Eukaryota; kingdom Metazoa; phylum Arthropoda; class Insecta; order Diptera; family Chironomidae; genus Parochlus; species Parochlus steinenii. Next base: position 4,116,016 of record JAXCIN010000052.1, on the reverse strand, counting down.
CTGATTCGCAGTTTTTTGTAGCGATATTGTCCAATTCGTTGTACGTTTCAAATTCAACAAACTCAACTGATTCTAGATCATCTTTTTTCATTAAGCCCATGTGATACTACAAGAAAATTTATAAATGAGTAGTGAAAATCAGCAGAAAAAATCATTAACATTACATTATAAGTTTCTTCAGAAATCGGTTTGGACGTCTCTAAAGAAACTTCAACTTTGATCTTTGGACTATTTTTGTTGACGGGAGCATATTCCTCTTTTCGTTGTCCAAAATATTCAAAGCTCTGTTCACCATATCTACTTCTTATTCTGGCCATTGAAGGTTTTCTTGTTCCTGAATACTGCAATTCAACCATTTCTTTATATTTATCATCAGTGTCCTCCTCACTATCATAATCAAGCTGTCTTGCTTTTGTTTTCACCAACCCTTGATTACACTTTAACAACTTGCACTGTTCAAATTCAACATTTTCACCTTTACATGGCTTTCCATTGAATTTAGGATCGGGATTATTGCACAATCTTCTACGTTTTCTATGAGAAATTCCACAAGGCATATTGCAAGCTGACCAACTACTCCACTCACTCCAATTTCCATCAATAGCGCAGAAATCTACATCACACTCTATTTCTTCCATTTCAGATCCAATGCATGATAATCCACCCATCGATGGTTCAGGAGAATCACATTTTCGATATCGTTTTTTGTTTGGACGGATCATTGTGCTAAAATTAATAATAAATCATTCAACGATATAATTTAAAACATTTAATAAAAATATATTAACCTTGCATTAACACATTTAGCTGAACAGTCGGTCCATTTTGAGTATTTTCCCCAGCCTCCATTGATAGGACAAGGTAGCATTGAACAGTTCTTTACTTCGATATTTTCCCCAACACATTTATAGTCGTTTCCTTTGGCTGGCGACCCATTTGGAAGCAGACATATTCTAGATCTAAATTGCATTCCATCTCCACAGCTAGAACTGCAACTGGACCAAGGCTCCCATTGAGACCATTGAATGGGGACTAAAAAAAATTAATAAACTTCGAAGCTCATGAGTCTTGAGTTAAAAATACTTACGAAATAGTTCGACATAGAATGCTCGTTCAACTTTTCCTAAATTGTTCTCAGCCAAGCAATTATATTTTCCAATATTCGACTTTTGAGTGCTGACAACACGTAATACTTGCTGATCGCTGGTTAAAAAGAAGCCAATATCTGACAGTTTAATTTTTGTACCATTCTGAAACGATTTTATAAAAATTATGATCAGGTGAACAATTCAATAGTCCTACCATAAACCATGAAACAGAAGGTTCCGGCACTCCTTCGACCTTGCATTCCAAATTTACTCCTTGATGCATCTCGACAACCTTATGGACTTCTGTTGAATCTAATAAAACTGGAGAAAACTGAACTTGTACGTGGAATAACTTTTTAAGAACACCAATTGTGTTGTTTGCATAGCACATGTAAGTTGAACTTTTAGTTAGATTTTTTAGTTTCTTTAACGAAAATTGAATAAATTAGTTATCAGTGGTGTAAATAAATATTTTTAATGAAATCTTACAAGAATTTCTGAAGTTTCTTCCAAAATTTCCGTCTTGTGTTCATCCAAATAATTGAGCTTCACCCAAAAGAATTTAGGTCCAGGAACACCCCAAATAGAACACTCCAAGCTTAAACTGTCTCCTTTCAAGACTTTTATAATGTTTTCATCAGCTTCAAACTCCCCATCGACTATCGTTTGCTTATCATTGTGGAATCGATCTACTGAAGAGATCGGTGTAATAATTCGATTCACAAACGTTGGTGGTACAAGGACTTTCACTTTGTATTCTAAAGATAGTGATCCAACATCATTCACAGCTTTGCAAGAGTATAATCCACCATCAGAAGCTTTGGCGTCCTCTATTGTAAGAAGATTTGAATTTTCTATCAAATCTACACCATCTTTGGTCCAACTAATTGAGGGTTGAGGATCTAAAATAATGAAAATAATCAACAAGATTAATTTACAAGAAAATTCTAAGAATAAATACTTCCAGATACTGCACAAGACAGTATAACTGATAAACTTAGCAAAACTTCAACTTCTCTGGGATCTTTTAAGGACTGAGGATTCATGTGTGGTGGTTCTAGAATCAAAATAATTTATTTTTAGAAGATCTTTTTTTTTATTCGTCCAATCAAATTAAGGCGCCAAAATCAGCAGTGAACCTTAAAAAGGTATTTTTCCAAATTTCATCCCACAAACCGTAAACTAGAACTTGTGTATCCTTTTCATCTTGTCCAACTGCGTTGTAGGTATAGCAAGAATATTTCCCAGCAATGTTTTTGTGGATTTTATCAAACACAAAATCCAATTTGTAGCCATCTTTACCAATCTTATACAAATTCGAATGACTTTTGCCGATATAGAACGGATTTCCGGGCAAAGATACTCCTGATTGGCCATGTGTCATCTCTGCAAACATTTTCTCGACATTCAATCTTGAGGTACTAGCTAAAGCTTTGCCATTATGAATCCATGAGACTACTGGTGCAGGATTTCCTTTCACTGTACAAGATAATATAGCATCTTTATTTTTGTCCAGAACAAGCTTTATTTCTGGCGATATTGAGGTTACTTTAGCAGTTTCAAGTACATTAACAAGGTACTCGATGGCTTTGCTACCTAAAGCGTTCTTCCCAAGACACTTATAAGTTCCACTATCAGAAGATACAAGATCTTTTAATATTAAGGTATCGCCTTCAAAATCCAATAATGAGCTGAAATAAATTTATTAATTTTCATCGAACATTTATGATAACCTTAAAACTTACTTATCCTTGAACCAAAAAATAGTTGGTGCCGGATTGGCAAACATTTTGCAATCCAATTCAAGGTCAGCTCCTAAATTCGATTGGAATCTGCGAAGCTCTTTTCTATCTGTAATTGGTGGACTCAACACGTCAATTTTGAAAGACTTTTTGCTCCTTCCCTCACTGTTTTCAGCTATACATGTGTATATATCTTGTTGGTGAAGCTGCACGTTATCAATTTTAAGAATGTTTGAAGAAGAGATTACAATGTTTGCTTTTTTCCAGAAAATCTAAAGTGAAGCGATATTCAATCAAGTTATAATAAGGGAAAATAATAAGTTATACTTTTGGAATAGGAAATCCGTCAGCTGAGCAATTTAGTAGAACCACATCATCAACCCTAACTTCAACTTCTGTAACTGCGTCATCATCCTCTTCCAAAAATGTTTCCGTATCTGATTTAAGGAACAAAGGAATGGAGAGAACGTGTACGTCATAGCTAAATGTTGAATTCTCTGCGGAGTTGACTGCTAGACACGTGTAGTTACCTCCAAATTCTCGTTTCAACTCTGGAATTCTTAGTTTGTTTTCTAATAAATTGCTTGAATCAGTCAAAATATTTTCATTGTGAAACCAATATATCTTAACGTAATTATCAAATGGACAAATCAATTCTAAAGGTTGGCCTTCTTTGAACTCCAAAACTGTTTTAAGATCGGCAAACTCATCAAGAAACTTTGGCTTATTAAACACAATAATCTCGAAGTTCATGGTATCAACTCCTTCAGAATTTTCAGCCAGACATGTGTAGACTCCATTTAAAGCAGAAGAGTTCAAGGTTAGAAATGGAGAATTTTCTACAATCTCTTGGCCAAAGAGCCAAATGATCTCAGGTTTTGGATTTCCTTTGCTCACACACTCAATTTGAAGATTTTGATTTGTTAGAATTGTCAAGTTGCGAAACTTTGAAATGATTTTTGGTGGCTCAGTCACCATAAGATGATTAATTATTTTACTAAATCCAACTTCATTTACAGCATGACAGACGTAGGGTCCAGAATCTTCCACAGTCACATTTTTAAGACTCAACAAACTACTTCCATCTAACACTTTTGTAGAGTTCTCAGTAGTCCACGTGATAGAAGGTTGAGGTACTCCAGTGACTTTGCAGGCCATTGACACATCGTTTGATGCTCGAACTGTTAAATTTTGAGCTGATGAAAGTATTTTTGGAGCTTCTTGAATATTCACTGTAAAATGTTGATCATACTTTCCATGTATATTCGTCCCAGTGCACGTAAATTTTCCAGAATCATCAGTTGTTGATTCAAATACTAGTTCTGAACCATTATTTGAAAATCTACTTGAATTCAACCGTTCACCATTGAAGAACCATTCAAATATGGGAGATGGGACTGCATAAATATCACAAACTAGCCTAATCTCGTTTCCCGCCAAATATTTTTCAGTTTGAGCTGATTGTTCGATAACTTTTAATGACTTTGGTGGCATTTCAATCACAATCTCGAAGTTTTGCTCAACCCTTCCAATTTGGTTATCAGCAGCGCAAATATAAGTTCCAGCATCACTTTCTTCAATATTTGTAAGCAGCAAATAGTTTTCAAAATTCTCTTCATTGTCCAAGATTGAACCATTTTTAAACCAATCAACTTGTGGTGTTGGTTTCCCACTAACAACACATTCTAAGCTCAAATCATCGTGTTCTATTACTATGATCTTCCCATCATTCAAAGTTTGTGTTTTCTCACCAATTTTAAACGAAATTGCATCAATTTGTGGTTCTCCATGAATTGCAACTTTGAAAATTTTACTGCTTTTTCCTAGAATATTCCCAAATTTGCACTGCCACTCTCCTGAGTTATTTTCAGTAACATTGTAAATGGTTAACTGATACGTGAAGGAATCTGAAGTTTGAGTTTTTTGCACGTAAAAATTTGCATAACGATCTACTGCCATATTGCTGAAAATCATGTTTGGACCGGTCCAACTAAACATGAGAATTGGTAAACAGTCGGAGCATTCACATGAAATCTCGACAGTTCCATTTATGTCAGGTAGAATCGTTTCCAAATCATACAATTCATTATACTTTATATCTGGAGCATTTCTTGGTTGATGTACAATTTCCACCATTCGTGAAGCTACACCTACACTATTCTTGGCCGTGCACATATAAACTCCGACAAAATATTTGTCCATCTTTTCGATCGTAAAATTTCCATTGTTACTAACCACAACTGACTTCTCCCTATTTATAAGATGAGACCATTTGAAAGAGGCTGCTGGATTGGCTTCTGTTTCACAAAGTAGTTGATATGAATCACCATGCAGAATACTGACTACTTGTGTAACATTTTGATTGGAGAACGATGGAGCGTATTCAACTAGCAATTGAGAAGAATCTTGAACTTCAAAATCATTGTTTTTTGCTTGGCAAATATATGTAGTTTTGTCCAATGAACGATGAATATTTTGGAGGCTCAAATCAGTTTTGTCCTGAAATTTAATGTTCATAAATTTTTTGAGAAACTACAACTATATATTAACTTAATATCTACCGTTTGTACCACTTCACCATCTCCATTCAACCAAATAATAGAATAATCTTCATTTTCCTTGACATTTTCTAAAAAGCAGCTGAAGATGAAAGTGGAGTTTTCTGTTGTTCTAGCTACGGCAGGTAGCAATCGGACAGATGGACTTAAAACTAAAAATATAACTTTTTATTATAATCTATATGATAGAAATAAGACATCAAACCTTCTATGGAAACTTCTTTTTCAGCTTGATCGATTTCATTTACAGCCTTGCAGATATATTTTCCAGCATCTTTTGTTTCCAAGTCATTTACCAGAAGCTCAACCTCATTACTTTGACTGCAATCATTAAGATATTTTTATTTTTATCTATTTCAATTCGTGACAAGAGTTTTCGCATTAGCAATGTCATGCACCTCAAATGAAATTTTGTCACGATTTCCATGTTATATAAAATTATTTCAATCAGTTGAACTTATAGTTAGTTTACTTCTAGAGAAAAGAAGTATGGGAAGGAAAATGACTCCTAAAAAGAAGCAAATTCACAAAATGGACGAATTTTTTGTTGAGTGGATGTTCTCTTTACTAACGTTTACACTTTTAGTTGCTTTAGCCATCTTGCTGTCCAAGAACATAATGCAAAAAGATACTTCAAAGCCAAAATTTTGGTTGATGCCAACAAGTTCTAAGCAAAGTTTAGGACACGTAGAGTATGTTTTAACAAAGCTTGGCTTTAAGCAAGCTTCTAGCTTGAACGATGACTGGGATATCTTATGGGCTCAAGGATTTCCATACACCACTGTTGACAAGCAAAAGATAAAACCACATCAGAAAATCAACCGCTTTCCAGAAATTCGATGTATGACTTCAAAAGTTATTTTGACCACAACTACTAAATCAAAGTACATTCCAAGAGGGTTTAACAATGAAAAGGATTTCAGCGAGTTTGCAAAGTTGCATCCTGATAAACGGTTTGTTCAGAAAAATATAGCAAATCGGGGTATACACTTGAGGAGTGCCGAGGAGATTGATTTCTCAGATTCAAATTTCTTCGTCCAGGAGTTCGTCGAAAGACCATTGTTGGTTGAAGGGAAAATGTTCGACTTCGGAGTTTACGTGATCCTTACATCAATCGATCCGGTAAGGATATACATATTTAAAGGTGAAATCGTGCTTAGATTTTGTCCTCAAGAATATTATCCTTTTAATGCGAGCAACGTAAACCAATATGTGATTTATGAAACTCATCTGATGCCTTGGCAGATACCTTCAATTGCAAAGTATTACAACGATACAAAATACTCAATGAAAGAGTCACTTAACCAACATTTAAAATGTGAAGGACACAATCCAGCTTCAATTTGGGAACAAGTTGACGACTGTATAAGATCCATAATTTTAATGAAGGAACCAATTTTGGCCAAATCGGTTTGATATGAATTTTTAACTTTTTTTTACCTAGCCTAAATCTAAAAAAAAAATCATTTCAGGCTAAACCATTCAAACTCAAGTACAATTTATTTGAACTTATGAGATTTGATTTCATGGTTGATGAGATGCTCCAAGTGAAACTGATAGAAGTAAACATGAGCCCAAACATAAGATCCGACCCTAAGAAAGCCAAAAAGAAATTTGTATACGATCAGTTGATCTACAACATTCTTAATTTAGTCGGTGTTGGGTCTTATTTGCATCATGATTCTGCAAGTAGAAAGTAATTTTTTCCATTCCAAGAAACGCATGATCGTTTCATTTGTATTTTGCAGAAAATCTTTGAGAGACGTAGAAATGATATCTGTTGACCAAGATATTGCAGTTGATCCAGAAACTTGCTCAAACCCTCAATGCTTAAATTCTTGTGTAGATTTGCGCTGTCAACTTTGTATAAGTTGCTTGAGTGATCGTGACAAGTTTGAGATACGTAATGCATATAATGAGCACTTGAACCGAGGCAATACAAGAAGAATCTTTCCTCAATCTTTTGTAAGAAATATGTGAAGCTCGATTAAACAATCATCTTTTCCAAACTAACTCACATTCTAATGACTTTTTAGGATAAATCAACTAACATAACCAAACTTTTATCCGTATTATCACCAAAAAATAGAATGATGACTAAATGGTTTTATGAAAAATGTAAGATGGATGCATCTTGGTGTCAATAAAAGCTGATTACTTACTTTGACTTTAACTCTTTTAATATTCGGTTTCCAAAATGCCATCTAATGGTTACTGGAAGCAAAGATTTAACCAAACACTTTAACTGTAAAGATTCTCCATCATAAAATTGGTGGTTTTTGACTTCAAGCATGAGTTCAGGAGCAGCTTAAATAATAATTAATTAGAATAAAATAAGAAAACTTGAAGTAACTAGATGCTAACCTCCAGATGCAGCTTGAATGGCCGTTGAGAGCAAACGTTCAATTTCATTTCCAGCATCATCTACTCCATTTATTTGTATCTTGAACAATTGCCTGGGTACATCAAACAGATTGGTGACGTAAAGGTCATCAGATACTTTTCTAAGCGGCAAATTGAACATTGAAGTTTGATCTCCTTGTTTATCCTCATGAAGCATGATCGTTACACTGGATAAGATCTTCATTAAGCTGGGATCAGAGACAAAGATGGAAAGAACATTTTGATGGTTGATCAACGGTTGATATGTAGTTTCTGACCAAATTTCTGGTACATTCGTTCCAAAACCAAATTGGAATAACACTTCGCTCATTCCACTAAATCTTACTGAATGAGATGACTCTGCTTTTGTTTCTACATTCCATTGACCTGCCATTGGTTCTATAAACTTCAAAATTTTTAGATTATCCAAACCAAAATGCTCGTTGCCCCCATTGATCTCATTTTTGGGGTCTGTTACAATTATCTCTGGATTTTTACCAGACAAACTGACACTCATCTCTCTTAAACTTTTATCGACTTTGACATGAATTTGTTTTGTTCCTCCCTCTTTTTCATCCACAGCTTTCAAGTCTGAATAGTTTTCGTTGATCGAGTGTCGAATAGCCATTAGAACATCTTTGATGTCGTTCTTTTGCATATCAAATACTTGTCCGTTGGAAGATTTTGCAATTTTTTCGTAAACTTGGAAGTTTTCTTTGTCACGTTGGTTACAATCTCCAGTCAAAAGAAAACTGATAGTAGTTTGAGTCTTTTGAACTAGAGCAAGGACGTCCTGATAGTATCTAAAAATTATATCAAAGTCGTTTTTGGGGGATATTTCAATTAATGTAAATACCTTGGATCTCTGGCTGACGCGTCAGAAAAAACGAAGGCAATAGAGTTAGGCAGAGCGTACTTTAAAGCCAATTTTATTCCACTTATTGAGAGCTCAGGACAATCATTTCCTCCAAAAACTTTTATCTCTTCCATTCTTTCTAATAAAAGATCGGACTTGATCGTGTTGAAAGGCGTCTCGATGCCTGAGAAATTGTTGTTAATGATTATTTGAGACGCTTAAATTTCAATTTAAAAATTATACATTAACAGATAGCCTTTTTGATCTTTTAAATGCTACAAATAACAATTATATGGCTATTTGTTTTGATTGAAAAACAAATTGGTCAATTAAATGAAAAAGAAATATTGCTAGAGATAACTTACTGGGGTCACGAAAAACAACCAAAACGTAATTATGAATGGCATGATTGTTATTGGCCGCTAACTCATCGATAATCGCTTTAGCGCCATTCTTGAGTTGCACCAAGTCATCATCTAATAGAGCATCAAATATGTATTCGACAAGATAAAAGGATACGTAAAAATACTTACACATGGATCCAGTGCCATCAAAAATAATCAGCAAACTTTTTTGTCCTGGTTTTGGTCCTTTTTCATTTGCCTGTCTTTTAACCTTACTCCCATTTGATTTTTTATCTTCAACATAATTCCCTGCACCATCAAACAGAATCAAGTCGACCACAACGTTATTTCGATGATTGCAACTTGAGTTTACAGCTAAATTCTCAGACTTGTTTGAATTTCTGATAACAGATCCCATCATTTGCTCGGGGTTATCATTATTGAGCGTTTTTGTGGCGATCGAGCATAAAAAAGCGAGTATAAGCACAAATATTGGAATTATTTGCATGATTTAAAATAGTTTTAAGTGCAACCCAATCAATTTTTCATTTTTAATGAGTATTTTTGCACTATCCGTTTTGATGATGGTCCTTGAACGATATTCAAAAAGAACTTCTAGTAAGTAGTATAAAGTTAGTAAAGAATATCTGAACTTTTTGCCACCGCCAACTTCTACAGGATCAAAAAACCTTCTTCTAGGTCGTTTCCCGCCTTAATTTTGTGTTGAAAATTCTGAATTAGTCTCAAATGTCGCAGTTCCGGTTATTTCCTTTAGAAGCAGCTCCAAACTTTTAATCTTAACTGAACGAAACTCAAACTACGAATGCTTTCAAGTTTCAATGCTTGCAAATTTGTTAAATGAGAAAATCCTTATCGCTGGAAGCTTGAACTCTTGACATTGAGTAATTATTTAATTCAACTAAGCGTACAATTAACTTTTTGCTATTGTTGATTTTTAATGCCACATCACTTTATTTACATTCAAATTCCTGATTCACTTCTTAATAAAATATTAAGATAATTATCTAATGATTTTTATCAAAATTTTAAATAACAGTTTTTTTAAGGTACTAGTTGCGTACTAGTCATAAAGTACTAGAATTTGTGTAAACACAAAAAAATAGAAGCCAAGCTCGAAGTCGACTGAAAAATCTTAAATTTCTCTCCAAACAATTCAAACAGCGTACTGACCGCATTTAAAGTAGGTTTACCTTATTCAGCATCATCTCATTATATGTTCTACGTTAAAAAGCAAATATAATACCCTAAAACATAAATGTTAACTAAATTACTTTTTCATGGATTTTTTCCAAAGGATGACAGATCCAGACTTCTTCAAAAACTTTATGGCTCACATGTTTAACGATAACCGTGATTGTGATCCATTCAAAGAGTTCCTTGGTCGCAATATTGAAGAAGGAATTAGTGTTTCAGAAGAGATCTTGTGTAACACTAGTTTAAAAACTTACGAGCAAATGAGGATCAACTTACAATTAAAGCTCAACAATTCATTGAAGCATTTTCAGCAACCATGTTCTAAGGACAACTCAGCTTGTTTTGCATGCATTAAAGGAGCAAAGAAGGACTACGAGATCTTCATGAACAAGCAAATCAAACTGACCGAGAATGAGGCTCAAAACTTATTGGCATTTAATTCTATGCTGAGTTTGGTTGAAATTATCGCTAAGTTTGAGGTCCCTGGCATGCTGAACGTTCAAGATATCGACTATAACAAGTTTCGCAATCAGCTGGCCGACAGCTTTCATTGTCAAAATATTGAGTCAATTATGGGAGTTTTGTACAACTTGTTCAATGGTTTTTGCCGACGGTACCAATTTGAAACCAGCAAAGTGGTGATCATTATGTTGACTCACAAATTGCAGCTCACAAAACATTTTTATGCTAGTCGCATGAACGAATTGATCAACATTTTGACTAGAGGTTCGATATTTTTATACCAAGCTCGCTCTTAAGATCATATCACATTTCCATTATAGGTGAATTCATGGTGATGAACGAATCAATGTTGCTGGATGTTGAAATTGAATATCTTGAGACTCTATTCCGGAAGTCTCCTATCATTCTTAGTGATGTAAACTTCAACTACGAAGACTCTCCTAACTTTAAATCGCAGATGAGTAAAGTTCTAGAGAAACTCGACTTGCCCAACACAAATATGCCAAGCAAAATAATCACCAATTACCAAGACGCCGAAAATGTGTTCAAGTTTACTTTGCTTAAGTGTAAGCAGATCAACGAGTTCGTCAAAGAAAACATCATTGTGCTGAACAAGGTAGACATTGTCATGAAAAATAAACAGCAGACTGATCAGATTATTGTTGGCGGGAGATTACTGAATTCGATTGCCTATTTGGAGTTGGCTCGCTATCAAAATGATGAAAATACTAAGGAAAAGTTGCTAAACAAAGCTTTACAGCTGTCATTGATTCTGAAGAAAGAAATAGAGGATGAGAAGTTTGTTGTTTCGAATATCAACGTAATGATGTGAGTAGTTTCTGAAATTTCATGATAATATTGAGACTTTTTTGAGATGGCATAAATTAATACAATATTTATGTCACCTGCAGGAAACTAGATCAGGACATTTTCGATGCATATTTTTCACTTCTAAAACAAAAGAAAAGATTGATGGAGAAGACATGCTCACCAACGATGATCAAGCAAGAAATGGCACAGTTGAGCAAGAAACTTATCACTCACGGCAATGAGATGGATATGATGTTTGATTTTATTGAATTCAAGATGGATCACTTTGAATTAAGGACCAAATTTTATGAAACATTCAGGGATTTCTACAGAGAAATTCTAAGAGATGTTAAAATGGGCTCAGAATACGCCAAAAAGTTCATGTTGGCTGCCTCTAAAATCCCGGTGGATCATCCGTTTTCGAAGTGTTTGAATGAGCAACTTCGCAAAAAATAAATTTTAAGGATGTTCTCAATCTCAACCTCAATCTGAAATCTTGACACTAATTATAATTATTTTAAGTGATTTCTTAATATTTACTTATAAATTAAATAACAAAGCTTGAAGCATCCTAACAATTTCAAAACACAATTTCAAAAAAAAAGATAGAAAGTTAAATTTTTGTGAAAAAGTATTAAATCTTAAGCGGTCCACACACTATGAAAGAAAATCACTGAAAGTTTTTACTTCTTTCAACTTCTTACCATTTTCCCGTTGAAGGATTTTTTTCAAAAAAAAAGTCAAAATGTGCGTATTGAAAAGACAAATTTTATGTGTGAAGAAAATTTGGAAAAACTTTAGGAAAAACTCTACTTTCACTAAACTTTCAGTAAATTTCTATAAATAAACGTTTCTCATAAAATATCAGCGCAAGATTTTGTTTTCTGTTCGCCCCTTTGAAATTTCTAACCAAAAGAACTGTCAATTGTGCCTACAAAATCAAAACAATAATATTTCTCGCAATATCTTCAGCAAATACACCAAATATTTAGAAAATAAAAGTAATAATCGACCATGTTCTCTGAAGTTGATGTATTCATCAGCAACTATACGATAGTGGACCCAGAGATCTTCCAATTATGGATTGAAGGATATTCTTGTAAGTTAAAAACTCAAATAAACGAAATTCTTAAAAAATAGTTCATAATAAATTTATATTTTAGCTTCCGAAGCAGTTTCACAAACCAAAAGCACAATCAACAAGTTAACAACACCAGTCTCTTTAGAGCTGATTGCATCAGACGTCTTAGATCACTATCGAACTTATTCTCTTCTTGAGAAGCTATTATGCTCACCCTTAAAATTAAATGAACAGCCAGCCTTTCAACTTGAACCACAAACGAGGAAGCTGCTGATTGAAAAGTATGAAAATTTATTATTAAAATTGAAATTCTAAATTAAAATCATGTGTCTATATTTAAGGTACTATTCACTGGATGACATTGTATCTCGTGAGCTGTTGGGCAAAAAACTTAGTTCAAAACATCGGAAAGATCTTGATGAAATTGCCGACAAAACTTGTGTGCGGATTAAATCTTGTAGACGGCAGTTCGATAATATCAAAAGGATTTTCAAAATTGTCGAGGAGCTCTCTGGAAGTATTGTGAATAACATACGGGTGCAGTTTTTGCTCTCTGAAGAATTAGCCAGAAAATACGCTGCTATAGTTTTCATAGCTTGCATCAGATTCGAAACATCTAAGAAGAAATTGCTGTACTTGAATTTTACTGATTTCTTTGAATGTGCAATGGTTCTACAGTAAGACAGAATAACAAAGCATGAAGAACTTTTTAAAATAAATTCTTGTTTTAGATCTTTCTGGACTTACACTTATCACTCTGGAGATGCTGACTATTTTGATACTGAAATGGATAAAGAATTTTTGCTAGACTTGAGAGAGTTGAGGTGTCTTTTAGATAAGGAAAAGGAGATAAAACAGTAGGTCCATTCAAGAATTTCTAGTAAATTAATTAAAAACTTTATTCTAGCTTGCTCTCAATACGGTTGAAACCTACCCTGCTGGACAAATCTTACCAGGAACTAGACGTAAATTTCAAGTAGGTTTTTATGAAATTTATTTTTGATGTGTTTTTGACGTATTTTAAATTTACAGGCTCTACTGGCGTGCAATCATCGGAATTGCAATTAATTTACACCGTTCGCGTGAGCTGCGCTTTTTCTTTCTGGAAATAATTGAGAAACTCATCGAACCCTGGAAGCAAAACAATTGGAGCAGCGAACAAGTACAAACCTTTCTTACTTCATTAACACAGAGCGTATTAGACCTCGAAGTGCCAGCTCGAGGAGATCAAGAATTACGCTGCTTATGGGATCGATATATGCAAGTTCTCAATGTCTGTCTAGTTAAAATGTACCATAATTAGATTGCCCGAGCGTCCTTTTTATTTAGAAACAATTGTATTTATGAGATCACTGTCGAACCCTTTTCACTTTTTTAGAAACTAATTTTTCTTGAGCTAATGTGGACTTAATTTTGACGTTCTTAATCACTCCCAGATATCATTTACATAGTTTTAGCAACTTTTGTTATGGATTCAATTTTACAACTTTTTTATTTCTTTCAAATTGAGCAATAAAACGAAATTAATAAATGAGAAATGGACCATTAACATTTTTTTTTTTTTTCAGTAAGAATAGCGCGGAGCTTGTGCTTCATATTATTCTGTTTCTTAAGAAGACTTTCTATATTTTAATTTGTGAAAACAGCCAAATACAATTTTCATGGAAAAAGTTTTAAACTAAACTGAAAAGCTTTCTGGCCGAATTCGGACGAGTAGACTTCTTTTAAATCGACCTCTTTTAAGAAAGTAATACACGCATTTTTATATTCTACTCAGCCTAATACCTAATTTGGACAAACAAAACATATTTTCGAACGTTCGTTTTTTAGCCTTTGATTTTAAAAAAGCTTCCCTCCCTTCATAAAAGTTACAACATTATTTAAAAGTCACTGAAAAATTGTATGCTTTTTATTATCCAAGAGTTTATCTGCTTTATTTTATTTTATTTCATGGATTTCATGGCGATTCAGCAAAAAATTGTTGTCCAGTCATGTTAAGCAATTTTCCAAGATTTTGTTCGCATAAAATGGTTGAGTGAATAATGCTTTATTCCTCGCCAAAATCCAAATGTCTAAACTTTTTTGCAAGTATTTGGTAGGCAAAGTCAATAAAAACAATATTTTTCCTTGAGAACTTTTTCTTGAAAACTCATGGCATAAATGGAATCTCCCCTAACTGACATTAAAATAAATTGAAACTGATCAAAAAACAATATCATCGTCGTAGCTGCTGAAAGCGTTGACCTCAAAATAAAAATTAACAGATATATATATTAAGGCTTCACAGCGATCTCCCATATTTTCTAATTTTCACGCGCGCAATTGTGCCGACATTTCTTTATATTATGTCAGGAATAGCAGAATTGAACTTTGATGATTTTTAAATGTTTCTAAAAAAGAAGATTTTGCAATTTTGTTTTTATTATGGTACAAATGGAATCAGTTCAAGAAATTCTTTGATAATAATTCGACTACCTCTTAAAAAATGTATACGACATTATAATGTAAATGTCCAAAGAAGATGATTCTGGTAAACTTTTTGGATTTAACGGCAACTGCTCACGTAAATGGTGGAAGCAACACATAGTCTACATTTCCTTCATACAAATTTAATGCAAGCGACTGAATGAAGATTTAAGGCTCAATTTTGAATCATTCCTATTCAGCACGAGCCATAATATAATCCTCGAATATGTGTTTTTGTGTGGCCTCGCTCGTGTTTGTTTTAGTTAAAGTTCAGCGGAGGAATTTGAGCGAATAATTTATGCAAAATTCGGAGAACTGTTCCACAAAAATAACCCTTTCCATTAAGTTTTGTTTACTATAGAGCCAAGAGCTTTCAAGCCACGCGCCTTCTTAAAGCTCTCTTCGCAAATGTTTATTTAATCAAGTTTCACTCAATTAATCGCTTAATTCCTTTTCATCGCTAGGGAAATTCAATTTGTTGGTGGCTTGTTAGATTCTACTCTATGGATTCTACTGTAAATGTTGCCAGAAATAAATGGGAAATGAAGCGAAATAAGGAATGAAACTCTTTCGTATTGCTGCTGTGTGAATAGCTGAATTTAGCAATTGCATACATGTGAGTGGTGTATGCGCAACATCTTTTTAGGAGGTGAAATTAGAGGAATTGTGTGTTCAAAATTTTGAATAAAGTTCAGTCAAGAAAGATGACCAAAGTGGTCAGGTCGAAATTGGTTAAACTGAACGGTTTTCATCTAAAGTGAAAATTTTCATCGATCAAGGAAAATATTAAGCTTTAAAAGTTACTTTGTGAAGGAATTAAAATTAAACTGACATTATTTTTTTACATGATACTCATGTAAACCAGGATTTGAATAAACTCGATTTAATTATAGAAATATTTTAAGTAATTAAGGATATTTAATTTAGTTTTTGAAAGCTTTCACAAATTTACAGCTTTTCAGGAAGTGTTATTATTATACATACAGTTATGGTACAGCTATAGTAGTGATTGTTATATAAGATTTTGAAATCCATTAAAATTACCGGTGTGGCTTCCAGGAAACTCTGAGCGAAATACATTGATGCAAAATGATACAATTAAAATATGCTACAATGTGTCTTTAAGTATCATATTCGTAAATTCAGTTTAAAAAATTTTAAAGAATTTTTCAATTTTTTTAACACTTTAAGATACGTCTTCTCATTCAAATCTTGAATTTAAGATTGAGGAACAATAAAGTAATGGAATCAGTATTTGATAAAATTTTGTGATTTCACGATGATAATGCTAAATTTTCATAAATTTCAATATTTATTGATATTTATCGTAGATGTTAATTT
Organism: Parochlus steinenii; assembly: GCA_038502155.1. Classification (NCBI taxonomy): domain Eukaryota; kingdom Metazoa; phylum Arthropoda; class Insecta; order Diptera; family Chironomidae; genus Parochlus; species Parochlus steinenii. The sequence goes on along the minus strand of JAXCIN010000052.1, from coordinate 4,099,671 downwards.
TAAACATAATTGATCCTATTGTGATTGTGGTCAAATTTCCTTACCTCCAGAACTTTCTAGAAATTAATTGTTTGAAAATAAATTAATTTTCGTATTCTCTCCTTTTCAAGCCCTCCCAACAATACCCCCAAAAAGTTTTATAACAAAAAACTTTCTGCAAAACGTAATTGCAGCAGTATTCGTGCATTGTTCTCGAATCCTTGTCAAAAATTAAAATTTCAAATGTTAAAAGTCATTCAGAGCATTCTCCCAAATACTCCCCGAAAAACTTATCATTCCATTTCCCCAATGAATTAATTATAAAAGAATACTTGCAAATGCATAATTCTTCCAATAATCAGCAGTTCAGGACACAGCAATCAGTTTTTTCAAATAAAAGTATAACAACAAGCAAACGACCTACAAACAACAACCTCTGTGCTTTTCTGTGCTTTCTGGTCTTTTCTACATTTTCGCCTCTTTGCCGGAAAAATATCAGCAAAAAATGTTTTTCTCGAATTTCCCAATTGTGAACTTGTGTGCGTGCCAGCACAATTTGCTGCTTTTGCTGCTATAAAATGTTGGGAGAATTTCCACTCTGAACCAGTCAAGATCCAAAGCTGCTCTCGCTAGCATCTACTAACTTTTAGTTCGGTAGTTCGGGCTATCAGGAAAACTTTGAAACAGTGAAAGGAACATTAAAACAAAATCCTTAAAAGTGTCATTTATGTAACATTTCACAGTTTTTCAGTGCACTGTGGGATATAGTCCAATAAAGCTAAATAAAGTGAATGTTGATAGAATATAGCAAAAGTATAAAATTGTTTCACGTTGTTTCATAGAAATTATACTCAATAAAGTATTTTTTGATTGGAATTGAAGACAATGTGTAGTGTTGAGCAAATAAGATTTAATAGATTGGAGAAAATCTTTATAAAAGATTTGTCGCCTTTTTAGCTATTTTTAAAATTTGTAGCATAGTATATCTTGTTTATTTTACGATTTCTCTGATATTAATACTTTAAAATTTTAACCAAAGTTTAAAAAAGTTTTTCCCAAGTTTTTCTTTTATCTAAAATCTAGAATTCTATTATGTAAAATATATCATGGTGTATTTATAGTAATTGAAAGCTTTCAACGATCAAGTTACAATACAGAGCACAATGATGAATATTAATGATGGAAAACAAAGAGATAATTAACGTCATAATTGATATTTCATATTTTCGTTGTTTAGCGGCTTGTTTACTGTTTCATTTCTTTATTTTATCAAACAATAATTTATATTATACATCAAAAACCATGAACATTTAAAAGTATAATTAAAGAAAATTTGTTGTTCCAACGTTAAAGAAAACATTTCCAAGTGGAATCGCAATCGCAATTTGAACCATAAAATGTATGTTTTAAAATTTTTTGGTTGAAAACTCTGCGTTTCTCACAATTTTCTTGTTTTTTTAATAAAATCGTGTTTTCTTGTAATTTAATATATTTTTCCGGATTTTATGATGTTTCATAATATTTCAACATTTATGCCACATATGTATTATTTCTGTTATATTTTCGAGTATATTTTTGGATTTTGGTGAAGAGTGATAAAAAACACAAGTGACAATTTTTCATACTTAAGCAAACGTACGAACTACCAAGTAGATAAAAATAGAATCAAATGAATATTGTGATAAAATCTGACGTGTTCCAGTAATCATAATCTTCTTTCATTTAAAATGAGTGAGGTTTATGCTTCATGGACATATAAAATGGAAATATCATATAGAAAGGACATTAAAGGTTATTTCTAGGAAAAATGTTTTTGCTTGGAAATTAATAATGTGAATTTTCGCAGAAAAAAGATCTTTACGGCTTTAGGCAATATTATTGCTCATTTCAAAACGTTCTATTTTACGACTCTTTGACTCTAAGCTTCTGATTTTTTCCACAAAAAAATATTTTTTAAGAGGCTTTGGAAAATTTAGTAAAATTGTATTTGATGGAAATGGAGCTTTTCAATAAATTAAACAAAAACACTAAATTTTTACAAGAAATGATTACGTCATGTCCATCAAACATACACATTTTATTGACTCATAATTTTCCTTCGCAAAATGTCGTAGATATTTAAATTAAAAATCTCTAATTTCAACCAAATAAACTCACAACTGTCTCGTACTAAAACTTAATGAAACCAAAATGAAATAATAATCTCTTCCGAATTTAATGAAATTACGAGACATCGTTCTTCCGCAAATTCCCTAATCTTCCATCTGTCTTCAATTTAACTTTTCAGCATCTTAATTTACTTGGAAAATTAGCTCGAAAATTTATGGAAAACTTTGCGAAAAGCTCAAAAGTGTTAAAGATTATGTTTAGTCTTGTTCCTTTTGAGTGTACATTTGTATACATGTGTAATTGAGCTTCTAAGGGATATTTAAGGATCTCATGATTATATAAAATAAGCAAATGATATGAAAATAATACGAAAGCGATATTCTATACTTGAAGCGTCAAGTATTTTCAGCAAAAAGTGTTTTCATGTTCTGCTCCCATTAACTAGTGGAAAAGTTAGTAGCAGCAAAACAAAAGAGGAAATGGTTTGAAAGGAAAATTGTGAAATAATGTTCCCTTGTTTCGTTTATTTCGAGCAGCTATAAATTTTCGCCGAGCCAAATGCTTTTATGGAGAAGAAACGGTTTACCAAGGGACAGTTAAAGCGGAGTGTTTGCGCTAACAGCAACCTGGAAATATTGTGTGCAAAGCATTAAGGACATTAAAGTATATTTAAATATTTAATTAATTGATGTGTTCACTGAATAAGTGTGACAAACTTAAGTACGTTTGAGTGCACAAACATGAATGTTGAATAATAATTAGTGGAATTAGTGAATATTAAATAAATGTTTTAATTGGATATATTCATAAATCATTCAAAATGCAATTTGTGACTACCATTAATTCATCCCTCTACGAGAGTCAGAGTGGCCACCATCCACTACACCATGGACATCATCATCATGGAAGCTCTACGTTACCACATTCAGGTTTGGGGGTTTTATGGTTTATGGTGTTGGCACAAATAACATTAAAACATAGAGATATTATGAGAAAACTCGATTTTTTATTGGTCAGATGAAATTTATAACTTATCCTGAAAGGAGGGCGTCTCGATGGCGCCGAGATTTTTAAATGGAACTTTTAAATGTGAAATCTCTTTTCTAAAAGTTTATTCTAAAAATTTATTACACTAATTTAGAATTTAGTTGACTTTGTTTGCTTAAACTTTTCTCATTCATTAAACAAGATTCTTAACAAAACAATTAAATTAGCAGAATATTCTAGAAAATGAGCTTTATGTTAATATTTTCCATAAATTCTAAAAATGACCCGTTAATGGCAAAATTATGCTGAGTATTCAAAGGACAAATACAAACAATTATTTTTCTCAAGTTTATTCTGTGTTTTTTTGTGTTGATCGATTTCTCAATACTTTGCATCAATCAAATTTCTTAGACCTGCCAATTTCTAGTACATATAATAGCACATAAAATTGCGAGATCGTTTTTGAGACGTTCATTGATGATGTCTTTTTAAATATAACATTAAATTTAACACCTTATACTTTTTCATAATTCGATACAGTTTCATTTTGAGCGAAAGACAAAATAGGCTTGTACTTTACTAATTTATATCACCACCCAATGAAATTTGATACTATTCAAAGAAATCGATTAACAATTAACCAACCCAAAAAGACCACCCCTTAACCTTCTTCCACGTCTTTATTACACAAAAGGTCATAATATGCCGTCGCCTCCCACGGGACACCACGAAACTCGAGTCCATAATCCAGACTCCCATTCTAAAAACAAAGAACACCACCATCATCACAAATCCACTACACAAAAAGAGCATTCCCATCATCATCACAAAACACAGCCAGCAGTAAGTAAACCATTTGAGTTTGATGTTACTATGAGTGTTTAGTACTTAAGGTCTTTAGGGATTACTGTTCATGTTAAAGATATCATGAGACATTTTTTTTACGCGGTATTCAATTTTATTTAGCGCTTTAATACAAATGTTTTGATTTGACTAGTAAAAATGTTAAGTTGTTTGGGTTATTAAGAGTTACCTAACGATTAAGTATTGATCTAAATTCAATATAACAAATGTAAATAAATTTCTGCAAAAAAATTTCTTTTTGGAATTGTGTTTGAATTAGAACAGATGAAAGTATGTATATAAAATGATAAAAGCATTGTCAGCTGAATCTTTCCAAAAATATCCTTCTCACGTGTGACCTACTTTCCCCCATTCCAGCCAAAAAGTCACATTATAATTTGGTAGTTCCAGAAAATCCAAAGAAAAATACGGAAGAAAACGTCCGCAATCAATACTGCAAAGTTCTAGCGAATTTAAATGGAGCAGCTCAAAAGCTTCTTCAAGAATTGTATGCAAACATTTTGAGAATTCTATACCGTTAAATATGAATGTGGTGCTGAAACAAAACATACATAAATTTGTCACGGAAAATATTCAAAAGCATTGAAGAAAAACTTGGGGAAATGGATGTGAAAGCTCTCGGGAGCGATTGCGCATTGTTTCTTTGCCATGGAACTATTTGTCGATTTTGGACAAGCAACTTTTCATGTCTTTCTCCATATTAGTGTTCAATGAGAAGACTTGTGGAAATTGAATTAAATATTAATGCAGCAAAAGTAATTAATTTGATGATTAAAGTAGTTAATAGGGTACTGGGTGAAGTAATTATGCACCTTATGAATAATTTGAAAACACATCCTTTATTAAAATTTAAATAGTTTATTAAATACATAATGAATTTTTATTTGAATATTAATTAATTTATGGTAAAAAGTCCTTTTTTAAATTTTTTATAAATTTTTTACGCAGTATATTATTTCAAAAACATTTGATTCTCATGACCTTCAACAAAATGATCAGTAAATTAAAAAAATATATTTTTCAATAGAATAAGAATAAAGCGACTTAATTCCGTCCACTTTTCATCTAGTTTTTATAAACCACAGCACCGTTGCCTACTGGTGGAACAAATATTTTGGTGGATGGTCATATATTGTGCATAATTTCATGGGCTTGTAGAAAATGTCTTTAGATTGTGAAAAATGTAACTGCGTTAAAGAGTTATTCACGACGCCGTGCTTCTACTTTCTGTACTTAATTCCGTCCATCGATTCCTAATTCCGTCCGCTTTTTTCCCTAATTCCGTCCATATTTTCAATGTCAAAAATTGCTTCAGAATGAACATTCATGATCCTAGTATGCGAACAACTAATGTATGGAAATGACGACATGAGAAGTGATTACGTTAAATTAAACCAAAGAGCGACCTAGAGCATCGTCAACCAAGAAGTGAAGGTCCATGAGGACTTGCTTTAGGTACCACCACCAGCTGCTCATGGTCCGAAATCAAACTCTAACCACTTAAATGTGTTATTGTGATTCAAAAGTGAGCCATGAGGACTTGCCTCAGGTACCATCATCAGGTGCTCATGGTCAAAAAATGTGTATAAGCCTCTAGAAAGAGCTATCTGTAATCCACGAGAAGGTGCTTTAGGTGCCATAAGGAAGTGCTTGAGGTACCATGACAAAATGCTCATGGAGCTTTAATTCCATTTTTCTTCGCACTTTTTCAAAAACAAAAAAAAAATATCATCAGGATATGCTTATGGTACCTCAAGCACCTCCTCATGGCACCTCAAAGACTTCCTCATGGTCCATTCTTGCAGCACAAATAGTTCATTCAAAACGCTGATACACATATTTTGACCATGATCACCCAAAGGTGGTACCTGAAGCAAGTCCTCATGGACTTATACTTGTATGTTGATGCACCAGGACACCATTTCCACCAACAAAGGTGACCATTGTCATATTAGTTATAAATTTTTGACCATGAGGATCATGTGTTGGTAGCTTCAGAAAGTCCTCATGGCACCAACTTTACATGAAACTGGTACTTGATGGTCCTTATGGTGTATTTGAGCTGCGGCACTTGATAGCATGCTTCTAATCATCACCACACATGTAAAAGTTTGCATTTTAGGATCATAAATGGTCATTTTGCAGGAAAGTTTTACATTAAAGAATGGACGGAATTAGGAATAAAAAGTGAACGGAATTAGGGAAGAAAACCTAGTGCTACACAATCGTGCACTGGGCCCACTGTTTTACTAGAATGAAATATTTGCCGCACATTATTGGAAGATGGGTACATAAGCAAAAGTTTGGCTTTTTTGGAACTAAAATTTTTCCACTAGAACGTTCATAATGCGACTTCAAACTTCTTGGACGGAATTTGAAAACGTACAAAAAATCCTATGAAATTTTAAATGATTTAGTAAAAGCAGGAGAAAGCTGCTCCTGGTAGTTTTTGACAAAATTTTTTTTCCAAAAATTTTTGTATTCAAAGTCATCAAGCAATCGCATTTGAATTTTTGGAGATATCTCATGTGTGGTCCAAGTTATAAAAAATCAACCATTTTTTGGTTAAAATGGACGGAATTAGGGCTGGACGGAATTAGGTCGCTTTATTCTTATTTGAAAGAATTTACTTAAATTTTATATTCAATCTAAATAAGTCCAAATAACATTTGAGAAATAAAACTACCGTAGTAAAAATATTGCTAAAAAGAAATTCAAGAAAGAAACATGTAAGAAAGCATAGAACATAAAAATATGAGAATATTGCGCAATTGTGAATGACTTCATGAGATTCAAACTGAGCGGGGCAAAACTTTTGTACTATTTTTGTACAAAAGTTGATATTTTAAGCTGAAACCGGCTCTTTAAACATCATAATTTGCAATTTGCCTTAATTCAATAATCACTATTGCTAAACTTAACGCGATTAATAATTTTTCTAACCAAATTCCAATTGCACAATTAATAAACATTTTCTGAACAATTAACCGACGCGCCCTCTACCCAACCTTCTGTCATTTGTGCAGTGTTCTTTTTTTATTCGAGGTATCGGGTCGCGTTCCGCAGTTCCAATCATTAATTGATCAAATTAATAGATTTGTCGGTAAATTGTGAACGATTTTTGAAAAGGTATGCATTAGATAAACAGCACAAAGTGTCCCAAATATATTGAAATATATAAAAATAGAGCTAAAAAGCATAAAATAGCTGGAAATTACGCATAAAAACTATTGCATACATTCGGTCGCGGTTTTTCGGTATTCGGTGTGTTGTTAAATGTTTTGAAGCACATAAGAATTGATATCTTTTGGGAGCTTATTTATCAGTTAATGAAAATTCAATAATGAGTTTAGTGATTGAAAACAATAGAAGTGAATTGTTTAATGGGAATGGCGATATTCAGTTGATTGTAAGTAGCATAGTTTCCCATCACAAATAATTTTTGAAATAATTGAAATATTTGAAATAAAAAAATTTGAAATAAAAAAATTTAAACATAAAATCATACAAAATACATAAAATATTATACTTGAGAAAGTAAAGGTAATTAGTCAAAAACAATAAATTTTCGTTGAACCTTCATGTAATAGCGGTACTACAAATATAATTATGTGATCCTATTTAGTTCACGTTTTAATTGAAAACACTGAAGATTTAAAAAATAAACCGAGCATTGACAATTTTGTAGATCTTCAGATTTACTTGAATTGTACACAAAATTACCACAAAGCTAAAAATACTGGAGAAATTCGAGAAAATTCGAGAAAAAGATTACCAAACAATTTATTTTTAATTGCGAAGATATTTTGAAATCCCAACCGAATCCCAGAAAAGTCACTGGAAGTAGAACCCGCTGATTTGTGCAAAGATTCGCGTAAATAAATAAGAAATGCAAATTTTATGAAATGATTAGCATATTTGTATTCGGTGAACCGCTTGCATAACCCATTCAACATGTTTTTATATTTTTTGAAGAAATATTTTTTTTTTCACTTATTTCCAGTTAAGCTGGTTTTGGCAATTCTTATCCGTGATTATTTTATTACACACAAAAAAAAAAAACAGAAAAATACCATAAAGTCAACGAGAGATGGACTTCTTTTTATTCCTTGTACATATTTATGTTAGTCGAGTTGAACTCTGCAAGAGAAATGGGAAGGAAAAGAATTAAATGCTGATTATGATTTTATTTGTGGTGGAATTTACATTAGATTTATGTCATTATTCCTTTTATGAATTAGATGAAAAGAATGTTGTGAAGTGGTTTCGGCAAGGTTGTACAATAAAATATTTTTTACCGGCAAATGATATTTTGTTAACCATAAAATTGTGCTTATGTAATGGAGTTATTAACAAAATATAATTATTATTAATGAGAAAGTTCATTTATTTATTATTCGACATTTGAATAAAATTTTGGTCAACTTTGAATAATTCGACAATATGTTTTTGGAGTTTTCTAAAATAAAGAAAGGTTAAGGAACTTAAATGACATTCGATTGGTTTTTATTACAATAATCCTTTCCATTACCAATTCTTGTATCAAAAATCAAAATAAAACCCACGCACAAGAAAAATAATGGAACCACTTGAAAGATGAATCACATTGAAAATATTATTAATTACTTGTCCCAAAACTGGAGAGTTCCTTGACCCTTTTTCTGTGACAATAGTCCTTTCCATCAAGTCTCTTGAACTTTCATTACACGCTCCCAAAAAAGTTTCACTCTTAATGATTGCTAGAAAAATGAAGATCCAAATCTTTTTTTCGTTTTTAAACAAGCAAGAAACTCAAAATTTAATATAAATAAGATTTTTCTCTTGATTTAATTCTTAACTTTCTGTGAAATGATAATCGTATATAAACACCAAAAATGTGCGTATGTTTTATTTCAAATGCGGCTCAAAAATTGGAGAAACTATAATTACTGAAATAAACCGTAAATAAATGATCTGCGCCCAAACCACAAAAAAGTGGAAACACAAAAAACAAGAGAAAATAACAAAAAATAAAACAAGAAGTTCAGAGCAATCAGCCTGAAGTTATGGGCGCATATTTGATATGATTTGATGTATTTGATGTATTGAAGGCGCTCGTCTGTAATTTTAAAGAAGTCGAAATTTAAGACACGAACACTTAATTAAGATTGAAAAAGAGTAAATAGAATAGTATCTTAATACATACAATTGAAACTAAACACCATTATTAATATTCTGTAATGATTTGTTTAAGCTTAATGCTTGATAGTATTTGGATATTGAATTTCGGTTTCACTTGAAATTTGTATATCATGTGGCAGACGCACTACTTGAGTCCAGTGCAACGTGATACTACATTAATTCACTCACTTGACTCATGAGAATTGGGATTGAATACATTAAAGGGGATTACATGACTTAAAACAGTTGATCTTTTTCTTCTTTTGAGATCATTTTTCTATTTTCAATTTACACGAATTTTTTAGAGAATTTTATTTGATTAATTCATAATCACTTTGCTGATAACTCAATCTTATTGATGTTTTTCAAGCATATTCTTCACATATGTGGAATGATTCACTGCCAGATTCTTCTATTTTTCTGAATGAAGATTATTTAGAAACACGTCATTCAGCCTTCATAATATAAACAATGATTTATATATTTATGTTACGTTACAGCCATTGACATTGAAAATATTTATAAACTCACTATAAACAATTAAATTATTTTAAATTAGCAATTTGCTTTATTATTCAAATCATGATTGATAAATTAGCATCAATACATTATATATTTTTTCAAAAATTTAGCGAATTGATGCAATGATTAAATTGATTGTGAAAATTTAGTGAAATTTGTTTTAATTTTTAGTCTGGATGATCAAATATATTAAAAGTTTCTCAAACTGTTGTACGCAACTAAAACAATTTTAATTAAATTTCCATCTTAATTCTAAAACAACAATTCTCCCTCTAGTAATACCAAAAAACAATAAACAAACCACCAACAGTATTGTCATTTTAGACTTTTGGACCAAATTCAACTTTTCAAAATAAATTCTCAAATACAGTTGAAATTTGATCGAGTGACTCAATATCCACATTATATCCAAATTTATGTAGAAATGTATAGAAATATGAATACTTATTCAAATATCAAAAATACAATAAATACGCCAATAGAAGAAATAATGAATGAAAATAAATATCTCTGGGTTCAATATTTATTTCATGTGAAGTCGTAAAATACTGCTTGATATTGCTTTCGTTATTGTGTCACAAAAAGCATGCAAGTCGAGATTCAATATACGTTTAAATTGTCTCTATTCGTAAAATCCATAAAACCCATAGTACTCGACTCGTTTTATTTTAAAATATGATACTGCGTGCGTTGCGCTCTTTGAGCAAATTGTCACATAGATAAACATTTCAACACATATCTCGCTATTGATAAAATAACAAAATATCTCGATGAATCCATCATCTGGCAATCCTTAAAACTCATCGAATAAAAACATTTGAAAAATTCTCCAAAATGCATACTAGTTCCAGTTCAATAAATTCCTGCCGTTGCCTGGCTCGCAAGCTAAAAAATATACAAAAATATTGTTATTCAGTATTCGAAATTTTTCACCCAGAGAACTGCTCACAACCTAGTACTCTGAAAATTTTTGCTGCATCGTCGCATTGCACCATCTTCTCTCGGCGCGCCGTATTCTGGCCAGATATATTCTGGTTATTCTTGAGGCACGGGAAGCAGCAAAGGTTTTTCTCCGCGGCATTCGGTCCTGCATTAAGAAAGCAGTCACAAGACAAGAATCAGACACAACGCGAGAAAAAGTATTTTGTTATAAGGAAACTGGTTGGAAACAATTTAACAGTGTTATTGTATTATTGTTTCTATAGAGTTCTTTACATATAAGTGGCTGCTGACAGTCAGTTTTTCATCAATAAATCCAGATAAATCAGATTCCGGTGAAAAAGCCAACAAATAAAGAAATACACGAGAGTTGATCAATTAAAACGCGAATAGTGGAAAAGTGGTTGCATCTTTGATAAGACCAGTTATGGTACAGCGAGTACTGCAAGTTTTGCAAGTGTTTATGCCTAGAAACCTACCGAAGTGAATAAATCATCAATTTTCTATAGCTTTATAATTGTCGATTTGCCTCCAACTATAGAACAAACGATATTTTACAGTAGAATTGTGGAAAATTCAAATTTTGCTAGGAAATTTTCAAAGATGGAGGAAAAAGGAAAAATAAATTTCCCATTTTCACAAGGACTTTTCATTGGTGGCGCCTGGGCGTTGTGCAATGTAGAGCAAATTATGTAACTCTCTAAATTTATTATGCTTGCAGAGAAAAGTGCAGTTTAGTCGAGTTTAGTGATATTTAAAATATTCAAAAAATATTATGAAGTTTATTAAATAAACTCAGAACCAGACTTTAGCCTACAATTTAGTGATTTATAAGCAAAAACAGCCAACAAGAATTTTTCTACGTTTGTCTACTGAAAAGAACTTTCAACTCAAAAATCAATAAGTACACATGCACTGCTTTAACTAGGGTAACACAAGGATCCAAAGCTCACAGCTAAATTTTATTAAACGAGTATTATACCAGCCATTTAAAATAGAGAAACTAGAGCAGAACAATATTAAATTCAATCATACAGCAAGTGAGCTTGCAGCCAGTTTTGATAATTAAATTGAATCATGACTGAAGCTACTCCAAAGCCGGTGAGTAGAGTTAAGGGTACCTAAAGAATAGTTTTCCAAAATCTTTCGATCTTCAATAGCTAGAAGAATTTTTTGTTCTTTTGTCCTAGTTTTAAGGAAATCATGATTGCATGATAATTATCTAAAAGTCATATATAAAAAAAAAAAAAAAATTATTAAATTTTTTATACATCACAAATCATCACCTCAAATTTATCACCCTTAGAAAAATAGTAGCAATGAAATATGAGTCGAACCGACCCTTAATTTTCATAATTTTTTAATGCATTTGCTGCACTTGGTTAGTTTATTCGACACACCCTTATTCGTAAATGGTGCAATTTCAAAAATAGAGTCGGAAAAAACCCTCATGCTTTGCTCAATTTACTATAATTAAAGGCAGAAGGTCGTCGAAAATGCATAAAATAGATAAATTGTATGAAAAACACGTAGAATATGTTAAATCTAGATAAAATTAAATAATGTATGCTGTAATAATGGAAGTAACAAAAAAATAGTTAGAATAGAAAAACAACAAAATGATCCATAGTAATTTCTTATTTCGTATTTATGGAACAATAATAACAAAATAACATGAATAACTAATACAAAAAACAAATACACAAGTTGAAAGTCAATTTCTTGCTTTTTGTTTGCTCAACTAGAAAGCATAACATTTCCCAAACAACAAAATGTTAAATTACAGGGTTGATAAGTTTTTATTAGTGCTGCGGGTAGTTTTTGTAATGTTCCAACTTTCTTTGCAAAAGAAATTGAATGAATGGAATTATGGAGAAAAATATAATAACTATGATTTTTTATGGATTTTATGTTGAAAATTCTTGTTGTATGGGAAACTGAGCACCATAAGATTTTATAAAAACGTTGCACTACTTTAGAATTCTTTTGACATTTTCATGTGGATTTTACATTTTGCCATGAATTTAAAAATTAATGTTCAAATGACAAAGACATTCAACAAAAGAGTTTGACCTAAAAGTCACTAAAAAATTAAATGTTAATTAAATATGTCAATATCTCTTCAAGAATGTAATCTTACAAAATTGTAACCCTCTCCAAGTAACAAAGTGTCATTAATTAGTTAATTAGTTCGTTAATTAAGAACCATTCTCGAAGAAAGTAGATAGCAAGAGCCGAGAACACTTAAATTGTCACTTTAGCGACCCAAAGTGTTTTCTGACTCTTCACTCATTTAATTAAAAATTTGCTTCAATTGTTATTCCGAACGAGTGCGGTACAATACGGAAACTTGAGCACAGAAAAGAATGTCTTTGGAAGACTAAACGAAGTTAAGCTTTGGACAATTGCTCACCTTGACATAAAACTAATGAATTTTAATCAATGTTGATAAACAATCCGCAGTTTCCTCTGCTTTGATTGTTTTGCTGTTAATTTATTGAATTATGCAAAAAAGTTATGTCGTCTGTATTAATAGACTGCCTAGAAATATTTGGAGATCTTTGAATATTTTTTAGATGGTTTGCTGACAAATTAGGTTTGCATGCTGTATAAAATTTTAATGAGTTTGTGAAGCAGAATACATAATATTACAAATTCATACATTTATGGGTTCAAAATAATAAAAAATCATGGAACGGGTTTAGATTTTTAGTTCATTCTATTATATTGATTCTAAATATGAATAATTGAAACATTTTGATGAAGGTTTCATTGATAAGATATCAAATCGATTCACATTAATTCATTTTAAAATTCGAATCTCAAAAATCAATTTTTCGATCGAAACTACAGAATTTAAGTACAATGAATTAAAATATTGGTTCTCCAAGTTGATTTTGGCTATTTCGCTGTTGTTGATCTTACTCAAACTTAAAGTATTTATTTTAGACTGACAAAAAGCTTTAGTGCCAACTTTGCAAATTAATATTGATTGGTTTTTAAATTATCTTTTTTGGTATTTTAAAAGTAGCCAGAATTTCAGCACAAAGTGATTAAAGCCAAGCCCCGATAGAATAGATGTTTTTGAAAGCTGAAAAATATTTTTGAAGATATATGGAAAACAAATTTTAACTGACTTTAGACGTATTGACTAAATGTCGAGAGACAAATTTGTCGGGAGATCTCAAATTATTATGCAATTTGCTACAAATCATTACCTAATTTCCAGACTTCTGTTGGGCAATCTTATCAATTTCATGGGATAATGGCCATTCCTTCTGATAGTAGAATATGGTGTTAATATCATTTTGATGGAAAGGTTAAGTGTGCACTGAAAAACTGAGATATGATAACGAAGTACCTTCCACCACGACTTCATTATATTTAATGAAATCATAGCGAAATTATACTTAAAGCAAAAGAAATAAAAATGGGCAGAATCACGAGCAAAACAGTATTTAAATACAAATAAATGGTAATGAGCATTATTATCAGTTATCAGCAATAAAGAGACAATTTGCACGTACCACATGAAACTCACGGGTAATTTTATTCAACTTATACCATCACATATGAGGGAATCACACTACACTATCCCACAAAATTGGCAAAATGTGATAATATATTATGGATGTTGTATGGCAAAAGTTTATTGACAAAAAAACGGTTATGCAATTTATTATTTTATTTTAATTTTTTGTTGCGGCTGGAATAAATTTGATAAGTCTAATAAATTTGAGCTTCTTCTTGAGTTCTTCACAATTTGAGGCAGCCACCAACGCTGATAGATTATTATTCAAGAAACACAAATTCGATTCAGCAAAAAATCTTTTAAATATGAATAAAACAAATTTCTTCCAAAGATCAAATTTGCTAATCATAATAATACTTTTTGTGCGATAAGGTCTTAACATACAAATTGTTAATTTGCTGTGCGGTTTCATTCCAAGTTCAAGAATGCAAGATAATTCACTGATAAAAAACCAAATTATACAATGTGGTGACCTTATCAGCTTCACTTTGATTCAATGTATTATGTGGTCAACTGAAATTTAAGTGAGCAAGTGGTTGCAGTTGTGTCTGATTACTTTAAATATAAATACTAGCCAACGGGTCATTTGAAGAGCACTTTCCAAACAAAAACTATTAACAACTTATAATGTATTAGAGGAAGACACGTCTCGTTCCGTGTCCATAAAACACAAAAACATGAATACTTCAAATAACTCTGAGCTATAAAAAATATAAAAAACTTTAAAAACGGTTCCGGTCGTAGCTCCAATTTTTGATGTCTGATTTCGTGACTATTTCGTTCGACTCTTTTAATTATGTCCACAAAATGTTCCAAATATGGTTGGAGTGAACTCAATTCATCGAGCTTTAACTAAAAAACACCTAAAAAACAAATTCAATTCAATTTGCCATAAAATCTATTTAAAATTTCGATTATTAAACATGAACCACTGAACAACAGAACAAGGTTCTAAATTTATTGGAATGCTTCGGATTTTTAACGAACCTCATCAAACTCGAAAATTCAGCCATTGGCGTGTTAATTTGGTGTGAAATTTGCAGTGAATTTACATGTGAATGGTTAAAGAACCGTAGCGCTGATATAGAATTGCTATGGCTACTCAACCTAGCTATTCGATTATTATTTGTGGACCGTGCTATTGAACCAGAAAATTTAGGTAAAGGCCCAAGTTGCATTTTAAGTATTTCGTTTTGAAATGAAAATGTTTATTTCGACTATGTTATTGTCATCATCATCAACTATTTCAACATTGATGCAATTACTTGACAAAAGCTTCCATCAGATTGAAACTTAAATTTTTTGTAAACAAAATTAAATAGACAATACCAGCGAAAGTTCAGCTTGGGATAAATAATTTCTTATCGCTCAATTTAGTGGCCCAGTTTAATTCAACAGAAAATTTTCGTCACGCTATATTCTCTCCAAAAAAATCCACATTAAACTTTAGTTCAAAAGCTAACTTTCTTATCTCACCATAAAGCAATTCCAACAATTCAAACGTACTCGGCGATTCAATGATTTAGAAACAAATCTCAATTTTTATTGCCTTGTTAGATTTGGCAAAAAATAATAATAATATAGCAAATTGTAAAGTGATTTTGTGCGGGCAAATAAATCTAAATTAGATAATCGTACACCGAAAATACATGGAAAAAAAGCTGTGAGCCAAAAAACACCAAAAATTTATGGCCAGCCAAATTGCTGCCAATTATTTTCAGCTACAAAGTGGAAAGCTACAATGGAGCACTTCAAGATGCCTTTGGCACATTCTTCAACTTTCTGGTGCCTAAATATTAGTTTTTATTTCATTTTAATTAATTGTGTGACATCACTACTAATAAATAACCTAAAGCTAAATGTGAAATATGGTAAAATTCACGCAGAGCTTTATTGGATTCGATTAATTATTTTTAATTTGTTTTAACATTCGGCTTGATTGCTCCATTAACCTTTTTATTTATTTTTGTTTATTCTTTTGATATTTGCTGCAATTCTTAAATGTCTGCGGCAAGACTGTGTTACACTTTTACTATCCATTTAGCGTTTTTGCAACATTACTCTTATTTTTAGATAAAGTTTTATTTCTGGTAATAAAGATGAGTAAATGTTTGTTTGAAACTTTTCGCTGGTTGGGGAGTCTTTTGATCTGTATAAAGTTTTACAAGCTGAGTTTTACAATGGCCGTGAATGAATAGGTCTTATTAGTACCTTCTTTCTAAAATGAATTATACCGCTATTGGATTGTCCTCTATAGTTGAAACTAGACCTGAGCTATCGATTCTTTATCTATAAAGATAAATTAATGGAGCAAACATGTGTGTGCAAGGCAAACAGTTCGTTAAAGCTTAATTAAAACGTATACTTCACGTATTTCATCGACATTTAATTAAAAAACTGCTCAGTGACGCCATAGAGGTGCCAAAATCTGAGCCGATAAAAACTGAAATAAAGATAAAGAGCATGAAACAATGATAAACAAATAGCTAAAAATCGATTTCATTCTGCAGCTAGACCTAAACTTTTTTTGTTGATAAGACGATAACGTTCAGAATGTATGCTTTTTGTTGGCAACTTGGAAACTCGGAAATGGCATGCAATTGGTGAGAAAACTGGCACAAAACTTTGGTTTATTGATAAAATAAAATATGCGATTCACGCTTTTCCAATGCAGAGCCCGGAAAAACTAAAATAGCTTTTATGTGTATACATAAAACTGGCGCCGCCAATTCTGGCACAACTTTTAATCACTTAGCTGTTCTTGTCACAACAAATTGGATTCGCTATATTTCAGCTATTTTGGATTTTTGTCCGTTTCCCATGAAATTAGAGAAATGTAAGAAATTGAAGAAATTAATGAAATTGGCCAGCAATTAGGTAAAGAAGAAAGCTTAAGAGTTTCCCCATTAAAATTGGATTGTTGATTTGAGCACGACGTAAAAGTGCCAAAACATTAGGTAAATGGTCAGGGATGGAGAAAGTATTATCCACAATCTTTTTTCATTGCATCAAATTTATTTCAGTGATCTTGAAAATAATATAAAATAATCACAGAGTTGTAATTTTCTCATGCCAAACTTGAAATCTTTTCATTCTCATTGCAATCATCATATCCAACAGTCAGAGCACCTGTATTCTTCTATTCCATAATTATGATGCAATTTGAGGCATTTTAAGGCATTTAAACTAATTACACAGTAGTACAGCATACGCGAGCTATTTTAAAACAGCTCCACAGAAGAACCAAAGCGGAAGCATGGTGTTCTATTATAGTTATTTTTTCGACAATGCCTGGAAAATGGAAATTATAATAATTTGGCATTGTTTGTGCACCTACTCATGTATCTCTGATGTATCTACATTTTATAGAAGTTTTTTGTTATTGTATTCTTCATTTAATTTTTGGTAGCTTATATCATTCTGGTTGTTCTAGCTGGAAATTCGTGCAAGCGACGATGGTTTTGCCGTCCGATTATAGTTATTTTGTCATTAGTAGGCACTCGCATCAAATTTGATTTGGCAGAGAGCAGAAATTTGCGCTTGATGACTTAATTAATAATTGTCAAGTTTATCAAGTTAATAGTTAATAGGGAAATGTTATGGCTTTGATGAGATTGTTGACTATCAAATTTTTGTTTGTTTATGAAATTTGATTATAAATTTATTATGCTATGTTACTTGCATATTAAATTAACACAAGTGATTTCAATGATCCTTAAAAAAAGCTATAAAACATGGAATCTTCAGCGGTTTATCGAGTAATTATATTAAAAATATTCTCTAAAGCTCCGAAAAGAGTTCCTGTAATAAAACTTTTATTTAAAACTGCTATCTGTTCATTTTCCCATAAAAATGTTTAACAATCAAGAATCATAAAACATCCTACAGACAAACCCGACCTATTACGAGTTTCGTTCTACTTGTTCTGTTGCCAGAAATCTACTAAAATTCGACTAGAATTCTGAACATGACATCATCAACAAAAACTTTATTGTTCCCTAGTTTTATGATAAAGATGTCGACGAAGCACTGGCACATATTTTTTTTTCATGAACTCATAAATTCATAAAACTCGTAAAATTCACAGAGCTCTAAAAACAATCCCATTCCAACGAACCATGCATTTGTGTAAAATCTGAAGGATTTTAAAAATATTGCTGAGAAGTCGAGAATCCATTAAGATTTAAGAGCAAACCCATAAAAGCATCACATAAAGAGCAAAACTCGTTAAAAATTCAGCAGTGCGGAGTGAATGAAGCTCGGTCAACGATTTTCTGTTAGTGCTGCCCAATTTATGTTTTATCAAATTATGTATATTGTTGTTTCTGAAGAAGCAAGAAAATGGTCTCCAGTTTCCCCATGACACAATTATTTAGTTATCTATATTATGGAAGCCAACAGAAAAATTGACTATTCAATCAGTTTCTGCTGTTTGCTATAATTTGGAAGCTTTTTGGGGTTGTTTGTTTCCAGAATGTTTGAATCTGAGCCAAATACTCGCATAGGCAAATAGAACGGTTTATGTCAACCGCCGTTATAAGGATGAACATTTTGCGAATATTTTTGCCAAATTTGGAAGTGGAACAATGATGAATGAGATAGTTTCTCTGTTTTTGTGCCAATTACGTCTGAATGTTTCCATTTCACTAATTTGATAGCTTTTGGACGCAAATTTGAGAGCTTTCAGACAAAGTTTTTACGATTTTTATGAATATTGTCGGTATAATGTAGAATATCATAAATGTTATGATGTTTATGGGTTTATTGATGGGGATTGGATGATTATATTTATGTTTTATGGTTTCATACCAAACTGGGCAGAAATCGAGCCGAAATCGCATTAAAATGTTGGAACAATGAATAATAATGAGTTGCAGATTCTAATTAAGTGATTTGCGCGTATTCTTCAATTTTTTAAGTATAAGTGCGTACAATTAACGATTCGGAAATTATAAATTGCCATATCAGAACGGAAAAATCATTATTTCGTACTTCCTCTATAAACTGTTAATGTTATAATGTGTTTTATGCATTAAATATTACCGACCAGTTGCATAATTTCACTGTTTTAAAATTGATACTAAAAAGAAATGTTGGAAAGTGCATTGAGGTTTAAAAATAAAAGTTTCTTCTTCTTTTATACATAATATTAAAAGTGTAAAAGAATCGTAAAACACCTCCATTGTTTTGTTTTAGTCTAACAGAAGTGCTTTATTGATAAGAGTCGTTAAAGTAGCACTTTGTAGTGAAAATGTTATTTTATGTTATCCTAAACTTTAATCCCTGTTACATTAAAAAACATTTTTATTAGAACAGTGCATTAAAATAAAGTTAAGAGTAGATTGGATCTTTTTTGTCCAACAAACCGGGATTTTTATTTCATCAACAAAAAATGTTATAATATGTGGTACTGTCGGTCATTACAATAATTACGTTAATTTAACAAACAAACTCACATAATTTTACATAATCACGTCTTATAAGCGAACTTTT
The DNA here is from genome assembly GCA_038502155.1 of Parochlus steinenii. Taxonomy (NCBI): domain Eukaryota; kingdom Metazoa; phylum Arthropoda; class Insecta; order Diptera; family Chironomidae; genus Parochlus; species Parochlus steinenii. The sequence continues at coordinate 4,080,086 of JAXCIN010000052.1, read as the reverse complement.
TGTTCCTGACAAATAATATGATAGCTTCTTTTGACTTTATAATTCAATAATATCACATCCATCACCTACCGATAGCAGTAAAATGCAGCTATAACTATTTATCACTTATTGAATTACATAATGCATTTCTAGGCAATTAAACCGTTATTGAATTCAATTAAATGGTTAACTTATGGGAACTGGCGGATAAATTTATCGTTTTGAGGCGAGTTGAGTTTCTATCGGTAAAATAGTTGGTAGTACATTGATGACCAATCGTGCAAATGATCACCGCAGTCAAAACTTCTCAATAGACTTATTTTTAAACGATTTAAAACAAACTCAATGTCAATCCACATTTGGTATTTTGTACAATGTCACATTCCTTGTCATTTCACACTAAACAAGAGCAACAACCTGAAAACACTTTTAAAATAGATAAACGATCGTCCCACGTAAAAACGGTCGGCCCGCATGTATTGTATGGAAGCCATAACTCATTTGAATATCACATCTGAGTACTATACGTTTGAGTGTTTCAAGTTTTTGGTAGCTTAAAATAAATGTACAATTTGCCTAAAAAAGTGGAAAAAAACCGAATATGTTATAACAAATGCTTAAATTGTAAATTAAGCGCAAATTGAATAAATTGTTAAATTATTATGAATGCATGCCATTTAGTTTCGGATCTTTTATTTGCTAAACAAATGAGAGAAAAAACCACAAACTGTGAAAAATGACAAAAAGTCGCAAAAAACGGAAAAGTGCCATAAATGATTCTGAAATGCCTCAAAATTTAAATTAAGACAAAAACTATTTTTAAGTTAGTGAATTTTGTTCTGTTGTGGTTTCCAAAAAGATCACTAATTCTCTCATATTCCAATGATTTCCGACAAGCAAAAATAATTTAATCAAAAACTATAAAACTGTTAATATGTGAAAATGTTTGTTGGAGAACAGCTGAGTTAAGTTGAGCTTGTTCAAATAACGAAAAGCCGAAATGCAAAAAACTGGAAGTAGTTTTTTTAATTTTTTTAATCGAAGATGACATAATAGTGACGTAACATGTATAATATGGGTGAAATACAGTGAAAATTGTGTTTAACACCTTCACAAAGTTTAATATGTTTTATACTTTAAACAAAGCTTGGTTTATTGTGTATTTTGGAGAGTTTTCCTGTCTATTTATGGAAAATGTTTCATTTTTCATTGAAAAGATGCAAAAATCCTATTTTACTAAAATTTTTAGCAAAATAATTTTTGCAAATTAATTTTCAAAAAACGACTAAATGAAATTAACACTTTATATGTAATATCTAAGAACAAAAATGACGTGTAAAATCTTAATAAACCATTCCAGTCATATCCAGCGATGCTCCACTCTAGTTACAATTATAATTAGCATATTTATTCAAACTAACTTCTAAAATGTATTAAAACGTTCAAGCTTGTGTATTTTTCAATGTCACAGCGAACCTCGAAGCGGTTCAAGATAAAATTAAATGTTAGCAAAAATGTCAAAGACTTGCTGCAATTTATGCAAAATTTAGTTTAAATTTGGTAAAATAGTCAAAATGATTTATTAAACGATATTAGAGCTATATTGCTAGAAATAGGCAGAAAATCGAGCAAAATACCAAAAAACACTAAAATATGCTGCTCAACCCAGCTAAACAAATGAGCCATTGTGTATAATTGTCAGAATAGCACTCAGAGAACGACTAAAACTGCTAAAGCCGGCAATAAAGCACGATAATTATTCTGAATAAATTTGATAAAATGTGTGATATATTATGCATCCAGATGTATGCTTACTAAAGTTACTTGCTCGTCGAACATTTCCATTAAACACTAAAATAGCAGCACTATGTAGTGAAAATAAATACAATTGGCATAATTGACGTTAACTCAGTTTTTATAGACGTTTTGTTGTTTATTTGTTTCGCTGTTTTGGGAGATCTACAAGTGGATGTTTCATGTCACGTGAACTATGCCCAGGTGCTTTGATGGGTTTAATGACAGCATCATGACATGGTTAGAAAGTGAAGTAAATTATAGATGAGACTTATTGTATCGGCAATTTGTGCTGAATCGCATAATGGAGAGCGACGGCAAGCTATCTTGTCATTTTAACTAGGAAGCAGCCCGTTACCCACAATGCAAAAATTAAGAAAAAATATGCTCAAAATTTATTGAAGCAAAATAAAATTGTTCTGAAAAAGTCATTAGAAGTGTGAATTGCTGACAAATGATAAAAAATCTATTAAATTATCACCATCTATGATTCAATACAATAATCCATTATTTACCCGGCAAAAACACTTGTTAAGTCCCACAACTGGAAAATCACAGCACAACAACACAGCTGGATTTATAGCAAAGTATGAAAGCAAATAGTGCTTTATCTGCAAATTTATTGGCGATCACAAAATCTCAAATCTGAAAATCGTGTAAATATTAGTAAATGTTGAAACTGTGATTCCTCGTGATATTGTGAAGTAGAAAAGCATGGTTAAATCCATAATTGAAGTATTTAAATGCAAGCAATGTCATAGACTGCAACCAGTTTTTACGGATTAAAGGCATTTATGGTCAAGTCAGATGGAGTACAAGTGCATGTTTGACTTTTATGCAATGCTGAATACATAATGTATATGCAATAATCGGACTATATGGACTTATCGGCATAGCTTAAGCACTTTCACTAGGTCAATGTAAACCAATAATCGCGCAGATGTCTGTTTTAAATATTTTAATGACGTAGTTTGCACATGAACTTATTGATTGGTGCTTCAACACACTGAAAACTTAAAAGGCGTTCAAATTACATACTTTTATGGATTACATGCTTCTAAATGTCTTTTGGAAAAAATCGTTCAAGTTGATATTAAGCATTTCTGCAAACATTTATGAGTTTTCTTATTTTCCCATTAGTGGGTGTGAAATGGAAGATGTGCACTTTTAGTCTGCATGCTCTCAAAAATGAGAGAACCCTATTTCAGTGTAGAAAAACACCAGTTGAAATTGGAAACTGAACGAAGTCGCTTTTCCTTCGTCAAGTTTCCATGAGAGAGGAATTTTCCCATTTTCCATGCATTCTAATAAAAGCCGCCAAACTTGAATTCTCATTGGATTCTCATCAATTTTGATCAACACCGAGAAAGTGTGAAGCAAATCAAGAAATCACAGAAATCGCCAAATGTTCCGAATATTTAATTCATGCTCGTCCAATTCGCGTGTCGCGGATTTTCTCCAATTTCCACGGGCGCATTTTCTCCCCATTCCATCGGCCTGTAGGAAAATTGCTCAGTCTAGTCGATGAAGTTGTTTTGTTGTGTTGTTGCTCGCGATCTAAAATAGATATTCTGTAATTTTCTTTTTTTTCAGTTAATTTTTTTGTTGAATTTGTCATTAATTCAATAGGAAAATTAGAAAATTACGATAATTTCAGAAAAATTACCATAAAATCTTTCTAGTTGTGAATTATTATTGATTGTGATTTGAAGGTCAACTGTTGATCGAACTTAATGTTCTATTTTTTTGTTGAAGGAATTCGAAGTGCAACGATTGAAATGAAAATTTGAAAAATTCGTAAAAGAATTTTTGCAGTGAATTTTCAAAACGAAAATACATAAAAGTGTTAAAAAAGAATAAAAAAATAAAAGCATGAATTCATTAAAGAAAAGATTCCCATCGTTGTCAAGTCTCGGTGTAAGTTCAGTTATAGACAATTTTAATTTAACAGATTGATCGGAAAACCATTTTTAATAAGCAAAAGTCAAACTTTCAGCTACACAAGATCTTTCGTGGGGCAATAAAAGTTTGAGGCAAAAATTTATATGAAATGTTAGATTTTTTTCTTACATTTATTTCTCAAGTGGTTATTTTTAGACGCGAAAAATTCGAAATATAATTTTTCCCGACTCAAAAGCTGTTTACAAAAAAACACTGACTATAACCTATATATTAGTGTGGTACCGTGAAGAGACTGCATACATGGCTGACTATAGTTTAGAGCACGCTGGTGTGTTTGGCTTGCTCGTCGGATGGAATCGAAAATAAAAATACTTCAAATATATTCAAATAATCATGTTCTATGGATTATACGGACATATGTTTATTGCTCGCTGTTTTTTGTTGTTTTACTGATTCCGCTTGAAAACAGATTTGCTAATGTTTTTTGTTGGTTCAATTGTGGATGATCTTTTGAAAAGACCGATAAGATATAGTTGCCTTCATTTCATATTTTGGTGTAATTTAGCTAAACTCAGTTTGTGATGAATCATTTTCTAAATGAGGGAAACTCGCTTTAAACAAAGATTTTGAAGAATTTTAATTACCCACATTTTTCCCATTTTTTGTTGGAAATTTGAGGAATTTTTCAATCAAAAATAAAAATCTTCCAGTGAACCGTTTGAGTTTAATGTTGCTGAGAAAATTCAAAATAGACAACAATTAACATACATGTGTAATTACAATGCGGGAATAGTTTAATATAAGGTATAAAAAATGTGTAGATAATAATAGAAACGTTTCTAAGTTTTTTCACGACTTATTCTTCACGAACATCTTAATTATAGAAAACACAAGAAAAATGTATCTAGTGAAAGATTTGAATTTGGAGATTTTAAAATTTGATCGTGGTGAAATTAGAAGCTAGATCGTCCACCCCTATGAAAAGTTTCAACCCCACACTGCTACAAAAATCATTCAGTCTTATCAGCAAGGAGTTCCCCCAATACATACACTTTCGATTTCACCCAAAGAGAGCAACGCGGCGATGATTCATGTAGTCATGTGCAATGTGCATTTAAAATAGGAGTAGATCTACTTTATTGACAGTACAAGCGCATAAGTGCCGTTTCAAACTGATAGCAGAAACCGAATAACAGAATAAAGGCTTTAACCTCCTTGTTTGAGCACGTGCTGTAATATTCACTGAATTCTTCAAACAAATCGTTTCCGATTTGCATAATCTTTTTATTTATTGAGTAATTTCACATTAATTCTCGCATAAATATTTATAACTTGGCCGGATTTGACCAAGATTTCTGAAAATACACGCATGTATCAACTTTTTATAAGCTACCAAGTAATTGCAATTAAGTATTATCGCCAAAACACACGTACTCTAATCACTACCGAAATCAATTTCTCATGAAAATCGGCTCAATCTTAAGCCATTAAGTTTAATTAATTCCATTCCTCCTCACCACATGTTCGCTCATTAAATGATTCGTGTAAAATTTAATAAATTTCTTTCAGACATGTGACTCATTCCATATTTTCCTGCATTTTGTTAATATTATGTGCATTAATTTAAATTAATTCTGATTTTATCATTAAAAAATAATCAATTTTAGTTTATGTTGCTCGGAAAAATAAGTTCTGTTTTTTCTCTGGTGGATATTTTAGGTTTTTCTATGTTTTCATGCAAAAGTGATATTTTTGTTGTTGAATAATGTTGATACAACCAAACTGAGTAGAATGTTCTAAATGTCATGTAAATTAGAGTTTCTTTACTTCATAAAGTAAAATTTAAATTAGAGCAAACACATCAACACGCACTAGATATTAATAATGTTGTTAGGTTAGTAGTCGATATTTAGTATCTTAAATTGAAAGTTGACCACAAACAATTCCACCTTCCATGAGTACTAAATTGCTTGATCAATTTCTTAACTACATCATCCATAAAAAACTTCACATTCTCTTTGCAAATGATTTCAAATTAATTAACGATATAGAGCCAGGAAATGTCATATCAATAAGAAGATATCACCGAGAACTACTATTTTGCTCTCATGCTCTACAAAAATTGCATCTACTTTCAAAGTCCATATTAGATGAAGCATAATTGATTTGTTGACTCTAGAAGTCTAAAAGTCGAGCACTCGTACAAAACGTATTGTGAATAAAACAACAATTTTGCCAAAATAGTTCACATGCGAGCACGAAGCAATAAAATGAATAAAAGGCACAATAAAAAGCGAGTAAATGAATGATTGGCAAGCAATTTCACATTGAAGATCACGAAAGTCGCAGAAAACATGCAAGCATGCCGAGCACAAGGAATTGGAGAGCCCGCAAATATTCGACGAGTACATAAGCAAATTCCAACAACAGCACTGTGCCATGTGCGTTTAGAGTTTGATTTATTCTGGCTGTGCTATGTGCTTGTGATGCCTTTTGGGAGGGTGAGCGTTCGAGCAGGTTGCGAGGAAATATTCTGTTAGGGATGCAAAACAATAAAAATATAACGTAGCGAATTTCCATTTCTCGGAGCTTCTGCGCACTGGTCGGCTTCTTAAGGAGTGTTGCATAGAAGCTCTAGCCATTTTAGTCAGTTTTCGACGAGACCTCAACAGTACTAGTTGGAAAACAATTCTGCCGGATATCTAAATTAGCTTAGTGTACCTATACACACAAAAGAAAATAAAGACATAAAGTAGTGTTTTAGCTTATAAAGTTATATAATCCATAATCCAGTGATATATTAGTCGGGCTAAACTTCGCTAAATTTTCTAGTATCGCGAGTTTCCTCAAGTTCAATACAAGTTTCCGCAAATAATAAGTGTTTTTGCTATCCGCCACCAAAAGAATCTATTTTTGCACCACTTTTCTTACATTTTTGTATGGGATTAGTTGATTAGAACGACCTTGAAATGGTCACTGAAAACGGAATTCAGGTACTTATTGCAGTTAATACTCTTTAAATAGGTTCAAATAGTCTTCTAGAGGATTCAAACAATACGATTTGAGTTGATAAAAGCCGGAAATATTAGAGCAAATAGCAGAAAATCTTTTTTTCCTGCCCAGTTTTCCTGCCTAGTCCTCCATTTTTGATTTTTTTTTCCTTCGTTTATGTGCTTGGAAAATGGTGTATGTTCTCGCACAAGCAGGAAATTAGACAAATATTTTGTTTGCTGCACCCTAATGTTGGATGTATATGACAAAAAACTACCCAAAAGTCGCTTCAATTTACTTTAAAATTTTAATTACTGAGACATTGTTAGGAAAAGATTATTTTCACAGGAAAATAAACTTTAACACCGAATTTACTTTACCGCAGTACGATCAATACTTTTGGGTAGACATTCTGCTCTGGGGTATTTTTAAACACGATAAAGTATTTTGTTTGAGGCAGGGCTCCATAATTTACATACCCATTATATCTTTATCGATACTTAAAACTTAAGTACAAAACTTTATATTCTAATAAACACCTTAAGGAACCTATTAACTGACCTTCAAACTCTAAAATTTTGTCATGTAGCATTTAACATTGAACTAATAACCCTAATTAATCATGAGCTTTTATAACCCTGTCAAATCGTACATACCAAGGTACATAATCTTTTTATAGCCTGAAAAAATATCCAACTTATTTGGATGAATTGAGGACGAAAAAATGGAAAAAGGATGTTTTATGGTAGAAAATATGGCTGCTCAGGGAAACCACTGAGTAAACCTGCCCGTTTATGTCATGAAACAAAACATATTGATTTTTCCATCACAACTTCTGCAAAAGTTCTCATTTTATTTCGAATAATATTTTCCCATCAGCCATATAATTCGATCTGATGAGCAAAAAGTTGCGAATGGTCCATACTCACATACAATTTATGTATTTGTTTAGTGTAGCGTTCAGGAAAATTATCGATTTTTGTCCAACGAGACTTCACAGCGACAAAAACAGGCAGAAGCTGTCGGCTTTTCCGCAAAACAGTTTCATGCTTTTTATGTGTTTATGACTTTATGTGCACTGAAAGCACATAAACCGACACGAACCGCAAGAAATGAGGTGCTTTCTGTGGAAATTGCGAGGAAATTGGGTGGATGCTCGAAAATAAATGTAAATGTATGACAAAAAACACATAGCAAAAATTATATAGATGTAAATAAAAGTACATGGAACAGCCTGAAAGGGAAAGTTCTGCTGTTGAATCGATAAAACTTTTTAAGCGTTCTCTCTGTTGTGTTTTTTGTTGGAGATTTCGACTGTTTTCAACGTTCCCGGTAAATTGAATTTGAGATTGAGTGAATGGTTTGTAAATAGATCTTGTTAGCTCCTATGAAATATTTGTTACAGATTCAGTTAAATATTTGAAACATAATAATAAATAATAAATAATAATAAATATATATAATAATAAATATAAATAATAATAATAATAAATTGAGCTTTACATCAAAGTTATACATTTTTAATATAATAGATACCTCTAGATTGACATTTGATAGTTTTTTGGCGCTAATTGATTTATTTACACAAATTGTTAAAAGTTTAAAGTCATAAAAAAATTGTAATCATCATTCTTTCAAAACAAATTAGCCAGTTATTGAAATATTTGTAAAACAGATTGTTGAGTCAAAATCGATAAAATTGCCATTTTGTCGCCTGTTACACGGTTGTCCATGAATTATTGAATTGAATAAATATTTCAGCTGTAATTTAAATAAATTCTGCTTTAAAAAAGATTCAAGTGTCTATGACCTTTATTGTATGGTTGGAGGTGAAAGGACCTGCTTTATATGGGTATACAAAGATAATAATAGAAGCTATTATATCATATGTAAAGAGAAGCAAGTGCCTCATTAAATATTTATCAAACCAATTTAGCAGCATGCAAACAATCGAGTGTGCATTAAAATTCAAAATAAAAACTTAGGGTGGATTTTTCAAAAGCTTTCTGCTTCATTTTTATTCTTAGCATGCTTATGGGAGCAATTATGCTGTATTTATTTATTTTTAATTTTTACAATTTTTTCAAGTTTCTCATTTTCAAGTTTTCCACAAACATTCATGCATATTATGCATTTCAAATTTTAAACAGAGCTGGTTTGAGCTGTTGTGAGTTGTTTTGAGTCTTTATAAGTTTACGAGCTCTGGCGACTGCATGTCTGGGTTGTTTTTGCTGGGTTTTTCATATGAAACTCACTGCACTTGGTTGGGAGTGCAAATAAGGGTAGAGATACAGAGGGGTGGATAATCCATAATTTATTGAATTTGTTGGGAGATTATGTGGATTTTCTCTAATTTTTGTATTTTGGCTCGAAATTAATTTATTGAGAATTAAATCAACTTTTTTATTAAATTGTAAATATTTATGCCTAGAATACATAAACTGTCCTATCCTCCATTAAATAAGCATTGTCCCATTTAAGAATCCTTTTAATTAAAAATGTATCATAAAACATTAAAATTCTATCTTTTCATCGAAAGACACAATCCTATGCTAACCTGTGCTCCCAACCTGTGCTTCAAGTTCTCGAGTGTCATTGAAAATTCCACACAATTCATCATTTCCATTCAATTGGAAGTGAAAAAAACTCCCCACAAATCCTATTTTGAGGGTAGAATTGCGAGTCGAGTAACAGACATTGGTGGTGGTGGGCTTTTCTGCCCATTCAGCTGTAGGGTGAACAGTTATCGATCCACATTTTCCACAATTCATTTTATGTTTTTACATTTCAAGCAATAGTGCCGACAACATGAGCCGAGTTTTCAATGTTGCCAATGTTTCACGCACACAGTCGTTTAGGGTGTGGTGGATGCAATATTCTCCACCAAAATTGCCTAAATGTCAAATCATCAAGTCCGATTGATTCTACATTTAGCAGCTTAGCAAACAGCGTTAACTCGCAATTGATATAGCATATTTATGGGCTCTTAATAATTCGAAATTATAATTCTATGTTTGGCCCAATAGACTTTTTATGCTCCTTTTTGGCCCGAGACAAGTTAAGCGAACATAGTGCAAACATGCGCACTAGGGGATGGAAAGATTTTCCTTTTGTTTACGACTGGCGAACGGAATAATTTTCCGGCGTTTCTTACAGTTTTCGCATCAAATTCGCCGACAACAAGACTACAAGTGAATTTGTTCGTTGGAATAGTTGAGTGGTCGGTTATTAAAAGCTTTAGTTTGGGCGAAAGAAGACGTAGTTGTGCGATTAAGTAAATTTTCAAGGATTTTCCTCGGAACTAGTTTTTAGCATATTGACGAGACAATTCATTTTGAAGGACAAAGGAAAAACTATGCAGTAGGAAAATTTTTCCAAAAGTTTTGAAGTGAAAATGTTTAAATGCTTTAAATGCCTGGTAGGTGTTTGCAAGATGTTCTTAATCAGTTCGTTAATCCCAAGGCTAAGTCAGAAGTCAAAAGTTGAATTAAACAAAAGTGTGAAAATTTTGGAAGGAAAAAAGTGTCGAGAATAGTTTTTTGTCTGTTCTAGATTTCTAATAATAACACAATTATCCGAATTATGGATAAATACAAGCCAGTCACGAAAACATGCGTGTCACGTAATTGAATTATAAGATTTTCCCTGGACAGCCAACGTCCAGTCTTACATCATAAGCCATTAGCTGGCAGCGTATGCTTCCACTCTCATTACTCCATAACTCATTTGAGCTGTTAAAAGTCACACAGATACACTTTTTATAGCATATTTAAGATAGCTCTGGTGAAGTTTTTTTCAATCATTTTTTACTGATTGAAATAAATAATGAAGAATTTTTTACTTCAATTACGAGGAATTAAATAAACATAGATCAACACTTATATGCTTGAAATGTTTAATTGTTTAAATTGATTTTATGTATGTTAACAAGAGAAACGTGATGTTAATGGCGTATTTTTAGAAAGAATGCTAAACAATACATACACTTGCTGGAGAGATTTTTGTTTGATTATTATTTTTGGAGTGTCTCTTGCGAGATTCCTTAAGATTTGTTTATATATTACTATGTTAGAATAAATATTTGTTCTAGATATGTTATGGATAAGAAGAATTTTAATCAAAATATTCGAAAATGTTTATTGTGAACTTATTTGCATATTGATGAGTTATTTAGTTTTGTGTGTTTTTGTGCGTTTCTGCGTTTTTTTTGAAATGATCTCAATGTAAATGATCAAACATGGTATGTTAGATATAAAGATTATTTGACGCATCAATTTTCCATCTAAAAACACATCAAAACTATCAAACATTGTTGCTCCATTAAAACAAATCGCATAATTTGAATCAGAAAAACTATATTTGAATAAATTTTATGAATGAACTGCCTGCATAACTTAGCAAATTATAACACATATGAGAAATGAAGAGGAATCTTCCAAAAAAATACTGATGTTCGTCTATTACTGAAGACAGATTAAGTCATAGCAGTTAAATATATAGGAAGCTTAAACAACAGATCAATTAACACATCAAATTGCGGCATTGTGCTGAGAATATTCTTGGAAAAAAGAAACGAACATTGAAACAAAAAAAAGACAGCGGGCTTTCGGAATTTCTCGAGCAAAACCATTAAATCTTAATCTCATCCAAAAGAGAGCGAAAAACATTAAAAATCCATAATCAAATTTTATTCGCATTGAAAATGAAAATAAATCAGTTTTAATCAGATTATTACTGAGTTACTCAAAACGCACATCAAATAACAATTTATTCAATTTACTTAACATTATGATTTATAACACTTTCCAAGTTCCTCTTTTTGCAAGTCTTTTGCAAACAAGTAATGAATAAAAATAGCAAGTAGCAAAACGATTTATGTATGCATCGATTTTTCCATTTAGATAGCAAATTTATAATTTGCACTTTATATATTACATAGTTGCAGTGCCTCTTTTGGGTTGCCATACAACCAAATCATATTTGTAACAAAATGGTTTTTTAGGTTAATCCAAGGAAATACGATTATATTAAACTTCTATGCAAATACAATTGCTTGATTTTAATGTAATAAACATAATAATACACATTTTATAGATTAATGGCACCCAGCTATCGATTTTTGACATAGAATAGTTTAGCTACCGCCGGATATTTTTAGCAAATGCGATAGTTAATGGAGTCGAATTACATAAATTTTCCATTTTCCACAAGCGGAATTGGATACGAGAAGTCGAAAGAATAACCTTTGACATTTTGATCGATATTTATGTTTGTAAATATATTTTTTATTGAAGCATCTAAATTGCTTGGAGCTGACATGATTCAAATTTTTGAATGCGTAGAGCATTACATAAGACTTTTTGGTGCATTGACTAATAATATTTTTTCTTTCTCATTTTCTTTTAGTCGGATGGTAACACATCATTTTTGCGAGCAGCTCGAGCCGGCAATCTTGAGAAGGTTCTAGAGCATCTTAAAAATAACATTGATATTAATACATGCAATGCCGTAAGTATATACACACATCATTTATATTTTTTAATGACCAACAGGATCTCTGTATATTGTAATTTTCGGCATTTCCACAAACAAATCGTCAAATGTTGCTTTCGCATGATGACGTCACCTAGCTTTTATCTTCTCAAGAAAAGCATTTAAAACTTTGTCTGAACGTCTAAAGAAACTCATTTCAAACAAATTTATGACATTGAACAGAATTTCTATTCGAATCGGACAAAACTGTTCGGTGAATTCTTTTCGTAGCGTCAATTGATGACAACGCCTTTATACTGAGATTCGTGCGGTGTGCGTGGGACTGGCTGCTCAATTGAAGCGGATTTTCGACTCTTTCGTCGCAGCTTCTCACACGAGCTCTATTCGTTCTATTGCTAGAAAAAAGCATAACAATCCAACCAACTTAATTGCATTAAGTGGACAAAACCATAACAATTTAGCTTTAGCTATTACGTGTAGATTTAATTGACGAGCCGAATGAAAGAATCTTTTAAAATCTGTTTTAAGATTTCAAGCTTGGTTAGATTCTTCAACTGATTTTTTTTCTGTTTTTCCGTAGAATGGCTTGAACGCATTACATCTGGCCAGTAAAGATGGTCATGTCACAGTTGTCTCTGAGCTGCTTAATCGCGGTGCATTGGTCGACGCTGCCACCAAGAAAGGCAACACAGCATTGCACATCGCTTCATTGGCCGGACAGGAGGAGGTAGTCAAACTCCTGATCGAACACAATGCATCCGTTAACGTGCAGTCACAGAATGGCTTTTCGCCACTCTACATGGCCGCTCAGGAAAATCACGATACAGTAGTAAAGCTCTTGTTATCGAATGGAGCAAACCAAAGCCTGGCCACTGAAGATGGATTCACACCATTGGCAGTTGCTATGCAGCAAGGTCACGATAAAGTGGTCGCAGTACTACTTGAAAGTGACACACGAGGCAAAGTACGTCTGCCTGCTTTGCATATTGCCGCCAAGAAAGATGACGTTAGAGCGGCGACATTACTCCTAGAGGTTTGTTCATAGACTTTTAATGTAAGTAAAATAAAATTTAACGAGTTTTATCTTTATTTTAGAATGACCATAACCCAGACGTCACCTCAAAGTCAGGCTTTACGCCATTGCACATTGCATCACATTATGGCAATGAAGCTATTGCTAATCTCTTGATTCAAAAGGGAGCAGATGTAAATTTTGCAGCTAAACATAACATCAGTCCACTGCACGTGGCCGCCAAATGGGGAAAAGCCAACATGGTTGGTGTTCTTTTGGAGAAAGGTGCCAATATCGAGAGCAAAACTCGAGATGGCCTCACACCCTTGCATTGTGCTGCTAGATCTGGACATGAGCAAGTTGCAGATATGTTATTGGAACGAGGAGCACCAATCAGTTCCAAGACTAAGAATGGTTTGGCACCATTGCATATGGCTGCTCAAGGAGAAAATGTAGATGCAGCCAGAATTCTACTGTACCATCGTGCACCAGTTGATGAAGTTACAGTCGATTATTTGACAGCTTTGCACGTGGCCGCTCATTGTGGTCATGTTCGCGTAGCCAAGCTTCTGCTGGACCGAAATGCTGATGCAAATGCTCGAGCTTTGAACGGCTTCACACCGCTTCACATCGCTTGCAAAAAGAATCGCATAAAGGTCGTTGAGCTTTTGTTGAAGCATGGCGCCAGTATTGGTGCTACAACTGAAAGTGGATTGACCCCACTTCATGTGGCATCTTTCATGGGATGCATGAATATTGTCATCTATTTGCTACAACATGAGGCTAGTCCAGATGTACCAACTGTGCGTGGAGAAACCCCATTGCATTTGGCTGCTAGAGCTAATCAGGTAAGATCTTGTTTAAAAAGCTTCACTAATTTACAAAAAACTAAAACTTTCACTTTCTTTTTAAGACCGACATTATTCGCATCTTACTTCGTAACGGTGCTCAGGTTGACGCTCGCGCTCGTGAACAGCAAACGCCATTACACATTGCATCACGCCTCGGAAACGTGGACATTGTAATGCTTTTGCTTCAACATGGTGCACAAGTGGATGCAGTGACCAAAGACATGTACACGGCGTTGCATATTGCCGCCAAGGAGGGTCAGGACGAGGTAAAGAATCTTGTTGCTAAAAAACTAATGGACCACATTGACACGGTGTACTTGATGCAATTGTTTTGGATTCGTCATCAAGAGTATTTCATTTAATTCAAAGTATAATTTGTTAGTTTCGAATTCAAGTTTATTTAAAGAAGAAACAATCCCGCCTTACCAATGAACATATCTCAAGAATGTTATACAATCTTACCAGCCCTCCAGTCTTGTTAAAAATGTTGTTGCTAAAAAGTTGTTAGTTTTTGTTTCCTTTATGTTTGTTTGTTGATTTTTGATAAACAACTTTGTTGAAATGTTAAAGATGTTAATTTAGGTAATTGCACTTAATCTCAGAGCAGAAATTTGTACTGATCCTTTGTGAACCAACCCAACTGAATGTAAATGGGAGAAGTAGTGATATAGTTCAGTGCATCCTTGCTTTATTCAAATATTTCTTTTGCAAAATTATATCACTAGCTCCTTCCATCATTATCCTTGTTACTCTATCTTATTATACTGATTATTATTTAATTTATTTTTGATTGTTTGATTTTTAGTTGTTTCTTAATTTTTTTCTGGAGAATGTTAGGAAGCGATTAATTTCTGTTGTTTTGAAATAAAATATTGTTGAGAATTATTTTAATTTTTCATTTTTAGTTTATGAATTTATGATTTTTTAAAGTGTATTCACTTTTTGCACGGTGGAATTACATGATTGTTGGTTCGATCATATACATTCACTTTGAGGATATGATTTGTGCGGGACTTCACATCTTAGATAGGAAGTCTCTCAAAAGTCGTTTACATAATATGATTTACTTTTAAATTAGAAAATTAAGATAAAAGGGAATGTTCCAAAGGAGAGTGCTTTTACTGTTAAATTAACATCAAAACATTGGATGCTGGTCAAGCTTATTGCAATCACTGAGTTACTAAATCACTAAACTTTTGTTGGATTTCCCTTTGATCTAAATTTTCTAATTGTTTGGCTTAGCAGATTTTCCAGTTAATTCATCTTAATTTTTATTTCTTTATTTTGAGCAGGGAAACTTAGCATAGCATTTTCTACAACTGAATCTATCTCATTTCAATATGTTTAGACTCAATAGTTGAGATACATTTGATCTTTTAGAACATTAAAATTACACAACGATAAGTGAATAATAACTTAAAAATTAATTGTTTGATTTCTTGCTGTGTCAGTGATTGCAATTTCAATTCAAATAATTATATTATTTTATCTAAGTTTTTTGGTTGGTTTTCTGAGAAATTGATTGTACGTATGTATTCGTATTTTCTCTCTAAACTAAAGTTTTAATTATTGTTTGATTTTAAAACTGAATTAATTTTAAAACAAGATTTATTACAATTGTTATTTACTTTTAGGTCGCTGGCGTACTTTTGGAGAATGGCGCTCAAATTGATGCAACAACTAAGAAAGGATTCACTCCTCTTCATTTGACTGCCAAGTACGGAAACATCAAGGTGGCACAACTTTTGCTCCAGAAGGAAGCTCCAGTTGATGCTCAAGGAAAGAATGGTGTGACACCATTGCACGTGGCCAGTCATTATGACCACCAAAATGTCGCACTTTTGCTGTTGGAGAAAGGAGCAAGTCCTCACGCCACAGCAAAGAACGGACATACTCCGCTTCACATTGCGGCCCGTAAAAATCAAATGGATATTGCTACTACTCTCTTGGAGTATGGAGCACAAGCAAACGCAGAAAGCAAAGCTGGATTCAGTCCATTGCATTTGAGCGCTCAAGAAGGACACACTGACATGAGCAGCCTCTTGTTGGAGCACAAAGCAAATCCCGATCAACAAGCTCGCAACGGATTGACCCCGTTGCATTTGTGTGCACAAGAGGACAAAGTCAGTGTTGCTCAGATCCTGGTTAAACATGGTGGCAACATCGAAGCACCAACTAAAGCTGGCTACACGCCAATGCACGTTGCTTCTCACTTTGGCCAGGCAAACATGGTTCGATACTTGGTGGAGCAGGGAGCTGAAGTTAACTCTTCTACAAGTATTGGATATGCGCCATTGCATCAAGCAGCTCAACAAGGACATTGCCATATTGTCCATTTGTTGCTCGAGAACAAAGGTGATCCAAATGCCGTAACTTCGGTGAGTTATTCTAAGCACCAGAATTTAAATTTGAATACTAACTTAAAATAATTTTTAGACTGGTCAAACTCCTTTGGATATCGCTCAGAAATTGGGATATATCAGCGTTTTGGATTCCTTGAAACCAGTAACAGCCGAGGAAAAATCATCGATGACAACCTCGCAAACCGAGGAGAAGTATCGCGTGGTAGCTCCAGAGGCGATGCATGAAACATTCATGTCGGATTCAGAAGAAGAAGGTGGTACGTTTCCGTTACTAAGCTTTGTGTGGAATTCTCTGTTCATCCCTTTAAGCAATTTTCACATCCATCCGCATTTTAACACTTGCATGTATCCAAATTTCCTTGATTTACCATTTGATTGGCTGACAAAAACACATTACTTGAATATAATTTTTTTTTTTAAATCGATAATTATCATACGCTCCATTTTTCAATGTGTCCAATTTCTCAGACGACACAAACGCCTTTTATCTAGGGGCCTCTCTCGGTTGTAATTTAGATCAGCAATCAAATGGTAGTCACATTTACCTTCCGTACCATAACGGATTCTGCATGATCCAACGTAAGTCATTTATGGGATAATTAATTTGAGATTATGGTGACAAAGATATAAAAAGTTTTTACGATGTCTAGAAACATCAAATATGGCTATTAAAAAGCATTCATTCATCATCTTGTATTCGTTACCCTGCTTTCATTCATCCGTTTTTCATATTTTAATCGCAAAATCAATGTACCCGAGCAAAAGCATTTTACTAATGGTCCGATGTTCAAACATCGACTGGTTTCAGGCGAGGACACCGCTTTGTCTGATCAGCCGTACAGATATTTGACTGTGGACGAGATGAAGTCTTTGGGAGATGATTCTCTGCCAATTGATGTTACTCGTGATGAGCGTGTAGACTCTAATAAGATGCAACAGAGTGCTGACTCAACCATGAACAGCTCAATGCCACCAACTGCATTTGAGGACTCTATCAGTCCACAACACATCACTATTCAGCATTCTGGAAGAACTGTTACAGATTACGCTCCAGACAACATCGTTATCGATCGTCATCCTCAACATGTCGGGTAGGAAAAAGATTCTGCATTTTTTTCAATTTTTCCCTCCTTAGTCTTGAATAATTTAAAACAAAACATATTTTTCTCATTAAACGCTGCTTAATTTGTTGGATTTGAATTATATTGTCAAAATTAACAGAAAGTTGCATTGGAAGAAGTGAGTATTCTTGGTTGCGATTGTGTTGCGCGTTCTCATTAGTAGTTATCTGCGAATTGAAACGTTTTTATGACACTTTAAGGAAATTTTTAACTGATTCTAGTTTCCTGGTGTCCTTCCTGGTTGATGCTCGTGGAGGAGCAATGCGAGGATGTCGCCACAGTGGAGTTCGCATTATTGTCCCAGCCCGTTCAGCTGCTCAACCAACTCGAATAACTTGCCGTTATGTCAAGCCTCAACGCACTATGCATCCTCCTCCATTAATGGAAGGCGAAGCTTTGGCCAGCCGTGTCCTTGAGTTGGGACCAGTTGGTGCTAAGTTCTTGGGACCAGTCATCATGGAGGTTCCACATTTTGCATCTCTTCGCGGAAAAGAGCGTGAGATTGTCATTTTAAGATCTGATAATGGCGAGACATGGAGAGAACACACCATCGATCAATCTGAGGAGATTATCAATGATGTCTTAAACGAGTGCTTTGAGCCAGAAGGTATGTTTATTATAGTTTTACTATGTTCTCCACGTACTTATCTCTAAAATCTATAGATTTGGCTCAAATGGATGAGTTGGGAGGTGGTCGTATTTGCCGCTTTGTCACATACGACTTCCCACAATACTTTGCAGTAATCTCACGTATTCGTCAAGAAGTGCACGCTATTGGGCCAGAGGGTGGTATGGTGTCTAGCACCGTTGTTCCGCAAGTGCAAGCGGTCTTCCCGCAAGGCGCCCTCACCAAAAAGATCAAAGTGGGACTACAGGTAAATTTGTTTAAGCCACGCAAGGGCGTTGCACCAGAAAAATTGCGCAAAATAAGCGTAAACCACATTCCAAAGAAGAAGAGATTCTCTTTGATTTGGTAAAGCAAACATTATAGCAAGCAAACATAACGACATACTGCATTATACGTAATTTTCCTGGCATACAAATCTTTTTCACTTTAACTCTCTAAGCATTTACTTACAAGTAACAATAAAAAAGAAATATCGTTAAAAGAAATTTAAGTCCCTTTTGATTTATTCAAATGTTCAATGTTTTTTGCAATAAAATTGTGATTTATTGAATCTACCATATTGGATAGTCAATCGAAATATATAGTCTCATTCTGCCTGACCTCATTTACCTATGATATTCATCATTCTAGTATTTGCTAGAATCGCGATTGAATGAACGAAACATTTTGATTTGCTAACGATATTTCTTTTGCTATAGAATTTTTAGCTAAAATATTTCTTTGTAAATATCCATTTGAATAATAACCTAACTAACATCAAATTTGACTAAAAATACTGTTGAAAGTCAATGAAAAAGTATGACAAAGATACTGGAGCTCCTTATAAGCATGTTTAGAATTCACAATGATATAGGTCTTTGATCAATCAATTAATAATTATGTAACATATTCAGGAACCAAAGAGAACCAAAAAAAGTAATTAAAGTCTTGTCAATCTAATTTACTTTAAACTAATTTTTTAATAATTATCTATTTTTTTGGTGATAATGAATCAAAATAGCAATAAAATGGCATAATTTACAATATTTAGATTAAGATCTCGTTTGCTTTGTTAAGAACTCTGCACCGGCTTGAGTACAATAATTTATTGGACAATATATTGTTTTGAATCTCAGTTCTTTACTGTAATTTATTACAAGTTTAAAGTATACAAAAAAATAAAGAATTTTTCTAAAACATCTATCTGAAATAATTTAAATTACTTTCGATTGTCGAGGATTCATATAATATATATAGAAAAATCAAAAAAGGATAATGATTGATATTTAGAGAATTGAGAGCATGTCTTGCATAAGACTTTAGAAATGGACTGTAGCCGATACGGAATGGAAAAGTGATTGATTTGTCTTAGAATTGAATCGAATCCGAATTTTAAATAATATAATATACATTTTAAGAACACTTGAATTGAGTAGTGCATTTTTGTAACTTGAAATTGAATCGAGATTTACGTAGAGCAATCAGTATTCTATTTTCAAGTCTAGAATTTAGTTTAACTATACACAAGCATAAATTTTATTCAATTTTTTTCTACAACTTTCCAATTTATAAAAACAGTTTACAGATTTATTGATTGGGTATTGATTTACATGGTTCTAGATTTAAATGGTGATTTTACAAAAGATCTTGATCTTTGCCATGCTAGTGGCAAACTCTAAGGATTTTCCACCATCTTTAATTTAATCGCGTGTTTACAAACAAATTGTTTAAATTAGACCATGTAAATCATCCTCTACTAAATACCAAATCAATAGTCTATACCAACTTTCTTCCAAACCCTTTTCAACTATACTAACACTTAACTTTAAGCCAAACCTAACCCAAATCATGTAAACCCGTTGACTAACTAATTGTAAAACTTAGATCTGAGAACTAACAAATTTTCTTATTTTTCATCTAAAAGATAATTATTGAGTGCCCAATAAATTTAGTTTATGAAAAACCATTTTAAAAGAAGAGAGCAAAATAAAACTTAGCAAAACTAATAAATAACATCTTTTCTTGAAGCAAACAAAAAACTGCATCCACCATTAAAAATTGAGCAGGGTTCGAAAATTAGAAAGAATTTAAATTTTATATTAAAAGTAAAGTGAAAAGGGCGCTTCAATAGAAATTAAGCAAATACTAAATTTATTGGGCAGTAATGCTCACTTAATTATGTTTTAATAGAAAATATAGAAAATGTATTCAAGAATCGCTATACCATTTAGACATAGAAAACTAATTTTAGAAAATACTTCAAAACATGAATTATTTGTTCGTTTTTATTTGCGCTAAATGTTTCATCTCTTTATTTGCCTATTTTATGAAAAAATTTATTTGAACTTTATTTGATTAAAAGAATTACAATTACAATTTTAAACACAAAAAATTTAAACACAGACACAACAATTAACACATTTGCATTAAAACATCTAATTTAATTTAATTAGCACCATTTTCATTTGCGAACCATTTCATAAAGCGAATTTGATATAAATCATTTATTAAATAATAATTATCTACGAAATTAGCTTTTTCAAAATTATGCCCATTAAAGTGACGTTAAGTTTTAATATATAATTTTCAATGTTCGAGCCTTGCTTCAATTTTTTTTTAATTTGATTAATTTTTGGACTTTATGGTTTTAGTTTCATTTTATGATTTTATTTGTTTGTTTGTTTTATGATTTATGTGTGCAATATACATTTTATTATCAAAATTCGTTCATTACTATCATTCATCGTAATTTGGATGACCTACATTTCACCTTAAAAGCACTTTTAAAAATATTCATTGTTTGTAAAATCGTATTGGACCATCAAACACAATGATTATTTTAAAAAGTGCAGCTTAAATTATTTATCCTTTATCATATTATATTTTCCTCCAATTAAAAATAAATATTAAGAATATACTTTTAATTTAAAACCAAACCACCATCAAATGAAAAATTCTTGTGCAATAGGCTCAACCAATTGATCCTGACTTGACGGCCAAGTTGTTGGGCCGCGGAGTGGCAGTGTCCCCAGTAGTAACTGTTGAACCCAGGAGACGTAAATTCCACAAGGCGATCACCTTGAGCATGCCCGCTCCTCGCGCACACAGCCAAGGAATGATCAATCAATACTCTGGAAACGCTCCAACCCTGCGTTTGCTGTGCTCCATCACAGGTATGTGCTGTTGTTTGTTGACTGAGAATTATATTGAGAGAGAGAAGATCCGTTTTTTGTACCTTTTTTTTTTGTGATCAAAGTTTGGAGCACGTGAAGAGTTTTTTGTTTGTTTATTGAAGCAACACGAAGTAGATCACGTGTCTCGAGTGTTGGCAAATATCTGCATTATTGCAAATTGCACTGGTTAAACCAAGTAACTCACCCCCTTCACATGATCCAACCTTTTTTCTGATTTTATTTTGGTAAAAAACTTATTCTGCGTCATGTAAACATTTTTGGTTTGATAAATTTGTTTTTTTAAGAAAAGCTAAAATAACGCTTTTGTTGTAAATTTAATTGGAAAATGTGATGTTTCAGGCTTTACTTGAAAAATTATGTTTTCCTTGCATAAATTGGAAAAACTTTGAATTTTTGTACATAAAATGTTTGGCGAATAAAATAAAATGTTTTTTGTTTAACGAATTGGTTAAGTTGATAAACGAAATTTTGTAGACTTTTTTGAGAATTATCAATTTTTTTTTTCGTGATCAGAAAATGCTGATTTCTATTTTTAATTTTGACCATCAAAGATTGGTTATCTAAATTGCTATTTTAATTTCCCAAATCAGTTTTTGTAAAATTGAGACTTTTAAACGCGGTCGTTTTAAAGTTTTAATCAATTAGATTAGAAGTTTTGAGGAGCACCCAGATAGTTTTTTAATAAAATATAGGTATTTTATAAGTATTTTACTGTGTATTTTACCTCTGTGGGCAGAGGTTAAACATTGCAAGATTATAGGACATCACCCTCCATTAAATTGTCCGAGCCATCAGAAATGGAGTAAGAATATACTCTGTTTTTAAAGATTTTTTAGCATTCCTTGTGATTTTTATCAAAGAAACCACAAGAAAGACTCAAGGCGTATATTAGAATTTCAATACTTTTGTATAGTTAAACAATTTTTGAAATAGCAGTTAAGATTAAAATCTGTACCCAGTTTCTTTAATTTTATTTAAACCTTGAACCAAACTTTTTGTCCATAATTTAAAGAGCCCTTTACGACCAGTTTTCTAATCATTTGTATTTACTACGAAACTATACCTTAACCTATATATTAATGCACGCATACCACTTTTTTCTGCAAATATAAATTGAAGGTGTGTTTCGGAAAAGATCTCTAAAAGGTAACTAACTGATTAACAAAGCAAAAACAGTAAACTTGTAAAAGTTTTAATTGTTGAAAAAAAGTAAAAAAATATATTTTTAAAATAGCTTTTGGGCAACAATTTTGTAAATTATATTTGATTTTGATTATTTGTTTGAATTTATTTATGTTCAACTTTTTGACTAACATTAGCGAAATATTTTCTTTTAGAATCTGAATATAAGTTATGTTTGAAATGAACTTTAATTAATTATTTGGCAATTTTTGTTTACTTATAAGAAAGCTCATTGAAAGCTTATCTCACTTTTGAATGGTCAATTGAATGTCTTGCATTGATTCCTACTTTATAATTTCTTCTCCTAAATTTTGATCCCCTTGCATTCCTTTTCAAATGTTGAAATTATTAGTTGAAAACACATTTTTAAATCCGTTTGAAGCTTTAACCACATGAAAGCTCAACACAGCTTAAAAGCTCTCCAAAAATGCTTTCACATTTTAAATTTTGATTCAAATTGTTTTTGTTAATGGCTTGGTGCTTAAAGGTTAAACAATCATGTTTATTTAATTTAACGATTCGTCGCTTTAAGCCTTAAATCGTATATCCAAGATTTTATATCGTGTATCAAAGATTGTTGAATTATTGGCTACAGATAAATTGGCTTATTAACAGAAACTGTAAATGTGCAGTTTAAGAGTTGAAGCGACGATTTATGCATTTTCTATACAGAACTTATCAATTACTTTACATGGAGTGTATTTTGATGTACTCTGAATTATTGAAACTGTGGGCATGATTTTATCATTTCACCATTCCTCTGATACTATTTTAAAAGTAACTTAGTTAAGTAAAAGGGATTGATTTAGAACTTTAAAATTTTGTTTAAAATAATTATTGAATGTAACGTAAACTATTTTCATTCCATTCATCTTTCATCATTTTTATCAAAAACTGCATCTCAACTTTAAAAAAGAAATATTTCTTAAATAAAAAAAAATGTTAAGCTAACCAAGCAATTTTTTTAACCAGTTGCCAATTTTGATGTTTTGTTCCAAATCTATTTTTACTTAAGTTTCTTCATTTTGATTTTGATTCTTTGAAAACTTTATTTTTTATGATTTTATATGTTATATATGGGTTTTGTTCCTTTCGAACCATTTTGTTTATATTTAAAATTTAAATTGTTTTATTTTTTTATTTATTTAAATCAAATCACTAAACCGACGAAATGAAAAATTGAGTTAGTTGCCCAAGAGGGAGCTTTTCTGAAATCGTTGCTTTAACGAAACCACCTTATATGATTTGTTTTTCTATGAAAATTCCAAAACCGTTTATCGAACTTTTATAGTGTAGACTTGACCAATTTCATTGTTTTCATGTACTGTGAAAATATAAACTAAAATTTAATAAACTGAAATAAAAGAAAAACTAAAAACATTTTATGAAGTATTGCATGTTTGTTGTATTTTATAACGAAATTAAATTTGACAATTAATAAACTTCACAGTGATAATAAGCAGCTGCAGTTTAGTCGTTATTAAATATGATTTAAGTTTGATCCACTACATCACAATTTCGAGAATTATATCCTGACTCTTATTTTTAAAGCTTTTAAAAATATTTTTGTTTTGTTGGAAATCTTTTGATCAAATTGTAAAAATAGGAATGGTTTCAAAAGTAAAATTCTAAAATTCTAAATTAAATGATTGTCCAATTATGATCTCAATTGTTTTGATTCGATCGCATTCTAATAAAAATTATTTTAAAATATTTAGTTTATATTTTTTAATTTAAAATTTATCTTTAGTTTGGAATTTAAATTTTTTATTATTTGGGTGTTGCCAAATATTACCCTGAAGAAAACTTTTACCTTCGTATTAATTTTCCTTCAAAGTACCTGTTTGTCATACATCAATGCTAAATTATAATTATTTGAAATCGAAATAACGTCCAACAACTCGTAAATGTTTTGAGCTATATTTAAATTTTGTGCTATCTAAAAAACACTGTGCGCAGTTATGCATCAAAGCTGCACTATACCTCATGTAGTGGTTTCTTTCTAGAATTATCTGTTTCACAGGCAAATAAATACAAAATACAGGGAAAACCCTTTTTCCTGCTAGTTTATAATTGTACACAAAATGATTTAGAATAGCACATGTTTATAGTTAGCTGTTGTTGCTGCTAGTTGAGTTTTATTAATGAACCATTATGATTTTGGTGTGCTTGATTAGGATATCGTTAAATATTTTTAAAATAAGATATTGATTGAAGAAAAAATTCAAAGGCTAATGAAACATCTCTTTGAAAATTAGGTGGCACCACACGAGCTCAATGGGAAGATGTCACTGGATCAACTCCTTTAACATTTGTCAATGACTGTGTTTCATTCACTACCACTGTTTCTGCCAGGTTCTGGCTCATGGATTGCCGCAACATTGCTGATGCAACTAAAATGGCGACCGAGCTATACAAGTAACAGAATTTTAAATTAATCCTTCTTTATTAACTTCAACCTCGCTACTTTTAGGGAAGCCATCCACGTTCCATTCATGGCCAAATTCGTAGTGTTCGCTAAGCGAGTTGATCCAATGGAAGCTCGTCTACGCGTATTCTGCATGACTGACGATCGCGAAGATAAAACACTCGAGCAGCAAGAACACTTCACAGAAGTGGCCAAGAGTCGTGATGTAGAAGTTTTGGAAAACAAAATCCAGTATATTGAGTTGGCTGGCAATTTGATCCCAGTGACCAAATCTGGAGATCAGTTGCAGTTCCCTTTTAAGGCTTTCCGCGAAAACAGACTGCCATTCTCAGTGCGTGTCAAAGATCAACATGCTGATATTGTTGGCCGTGCTTTGTTCATGCGTGAGCCAAAGATTGCCAAGGGAGAGCCAGGTCAGCAGCCTGTCTGCACCTTGAACATTGTACTCCCTGAAGACATTATCCCCGACCAGCTCTCGATCCTTGATGGAGACCAAGAAGTTATTACCCGTATTGAACTCACCCAAAGGATCCGAAAGTCGCCTGATGACTACAGTCGACTTGGAGATTTGCGAGTGGCTGATATTTCTAACCTTCTCGGTGAAGACTGGGTAAAACTGGCTCCTGAAGTTGGATTCGAAGACCATGAGATAGAAGCTATCATTGAAGAGTATCCCGGCAGCATCGCTCAACAAGCTCAGTCAATGTTGAAGCAGTTCCAAGCAAAAAAACAGAATGACATTAATATTCTGGAGAATGGCCTGAGAACTATCCACAGAGATGATATTGTTGAAAAGATCCTGCAACAAAGACTTATAACTACCACAACGACCACTACCACAGTTACCAAACGCCAGCCTGCATTTGGAATCAAACAACGTTCAAGTGGCACAAACGGGGGTTATGATGAATCAGATTTGATCAAAGAATCGCCTTCAGTTGAAGAAATTCATAAGAAAGGTAAATTTTAAAAGTTTAATATATATATTATTTATTTTCCATTAAATTTGAAGTATGTTAATAATGATCAAACGATATACAAGTGGAATAACTAATTTATTTTTATTCTTAGAAAAACGATACGCTCGATACGAACAAGACGAATCAAAGTATTCTGCAGAGGAGAAAGAAGTTCAAGACTCTGAATCCGATGAAGAAGCAGCCAAGAAGACTGTCGCCGAACGAAGAGAAAAAATCGTTAAGCGATTATCCTCCGAGCGAACAATTGCACCATCCAGCCAGAAAAAGGAAATCAAAGAAGAAATCGTGACAATTAAGCGACAAAGCTTGATTGATGATACCCGCGCCAAACACGAAGATGAGATTCTGATGCAAAAACCCATCGACAACTCATATAAGTCGACTGTGGTTCCCGAAACCATCGTTAAACTGAAAACTACCACTTTGGATAGCTCCTCTGTGGACAAGGCAGATTTCGACAAAGAACTCCAAGATAAGTTCCAAAAGACTCTTGGAGATGTGGACAAGTTTGAGCACCACTTTACCCATGAGGAACCAAAAACTGAGACATATGTAGTTGAGACCAGTAAGGCATTCTCCGGCAGCGACATTGATGACCTGATGTTCGATACGCCAGAGAAAATCGTTACAACAACAAAAACTACTACTACTTATACAGAAGTAAAATCCAGTGATCCGTACACCAACGGAAAATCCTATCAGGAAGTGATTGAACACATTGAACAGCCAATTGTTACAAAACGCACAGAAATCAACACCTCTACTTATACAGATGAAGATGGATACGTTCATGAGTCACGAACCGTTTACGATGAGGATGATCTTTCTGACCAAGAGTTCCAAAAACTTGAGAAAGAAGTTCTTGATGCAAGTGTTGTTAACGAGATTTTGGAAGAGGCACGCTCAGAAGCCGATAAGATTCAAGGAAAAATCAGCAGCATGACTTCAAAAATTCCAACCAGCATTAAGAATGGCAAGGAAAAGGTCACCAGCATCACTACTACAACAGTTCGAACAATCGAGAGCATAAACTTGGATGATGTGCATGAAGATCGAAGTTATGATGATGATGAAGAGAGCCTAGTTCGCACAAAAGTTTTTGAATCAGGTTAGTTAGAAGAATTTTAATATAACTATTGAATCCTTACATTTTCTTTTGAATTTTAGTTGAAAAGAAAAACGACACCCAAACTCCACCTCCAACACCCCACGATTTTGATGGAATTTCCAGCCAAGGACGGCAATTACAAGGTATGTGCTCATTGCAAGTTTTTAGCCAATCATGATTGTAGTTAGTTGTCAGCTCTTCCTCTCAATTGTTTCATTTGCGTACTTATTTGTTCTATAGTTTAAAATTTATTACAAATTTCATACAAATTGGCCCTAAATTAAAATACATATTGACATGCTGCCAAATCTCATTGTAGATAGTTGTATTTTAGTGTATAGTTTCTATAATTTCTCGGCAACACTTTTGAACATCTTTCTTGATTTTCAGTCGCTTTTGTTATGGCCTCAATTGGACTATTTATTACTTTTGAGTTGATATTATTTTCGTATGAATTATGATTTTGGTTATGTTGGCAGCAAATGGCAAAATCTTTATGCAATTTTACTTTGTTGAATGTTCTATTTTATAATTTCGCTCTTGATTATGAATTTATGAATTTATGAATTGAAGGGGATATGAATGAAATTGTGTAAAAAACTCAATCTGTTATTTTAATTGGCGTGGTGTGAATGATTTGTTATGTTTACTTATCTGAAGGGTACGGTACATGTGTCCATTTTGTTTCAAAGTAAATTCTAATATTAAATTAAACATACATTCTACAAACTTTAATTTTATTAGTGTATACAACCATTTTTCAACAATGTGGGTTTTCTGCTGTTTTCACTTTGAGAAACAAAGTTTTCTTATTTTCCTAAGCTCCTTAAACATGAATTAGCATTTCATATTTTCAAAAATCATAAAACTTTTATTGAGGCCACATTCTGGAGTTTGTGTAATAGATATCTAATTGATTTCAAGGTGAACAATCGATTGCCCATTCTTAATTTGATTTAAATGTACAGTCAGTAGATACAGTGTTTTGCGCAGAAATAGTCTGCGGTTGATCATAAGGCTTCTTTGTAATAAAAATTCATAATTGAATTAGGATTTTCCAGCACGTTTTCCAAGAAAGTCGGATTCACATGAATTCACCTCATAAGATTTAATTTCTTTGTTTTTCATTCAGTAGTTTTGTTAATTTTAACGTGACATCGCTCTTTTCGTTGTATAACCTGAACAATTCCAAAAAGAAGGACTTGTGTAATGTATTAGAAAATTATTATTTCACAATGTTCAATTTCACCTCCAGTTGTGCGGTTCGACTAGTGGGCATTTTTTAGTAATTTTGTTTCGTTTGGATTGAATGGTTTTACTGATAAATTCTTGAAAAAAGAATATTTGTGGAAGGAAAAGTTTACAATTTGTGTGTTCTTTGTGTACCAGTTTTTATTACCAAAAAAATATTTAATTAGAGTTCTTACCAAAAGCAATAATAACTATTTTCAAATCAAAATATTTAGTCCTTAATTTTTGAATTAATTACCTAGACATTTGAATAACTTGAATAACTTGATAAAAAGCTTAATCCTGGTAAGTTTGTGGTATTTCTATTTAGATCGAGGAATAAAAAGTGCAAAGTTCATCTTATTAAAGGCAAATCAATTTTAGTTCTTATATGTTATTAGTTTTCATTGTTCTGTTCTGTTTGACATCATAAATCTTAATAAATTAATTAGTTGATCATATTTTTTGAAAGTTTTAAAAGTTTGCAATTTATGTTTGATTTTCCATGAAATAGACACGCTGAGGAAATTTATTGAGAGCTGCTAAATTTTGATATTGAGTAATGGCATTATTTGAGTGTACGTTTTGACGCGATTTGCAAATATATATTTTAAACACACAAAAAACACACAAAGATCTAGAATCTAGAACAAGTGTGAAACAATGATGCAAATGGTAGCACAAGTGAATCGAACCTTCTTTTTAAATGTATCACTGAAAGTTCGTTAACTTATATCAAATTTCTTAGTTGTGCGACCATAAAAAATGAGGTACAGATTTTTCATCAAAATTTTGAAAGAAAAATTGCTTTGGCATTAAATTTTTATCTCTACCTCATCGATTGAATGAAAGTGGGCAATGATTTGATTGGAGTTCAGGGAGTTCGCAAATCAAACCACCATCTAAAATTTTCTATATGGACTCAGTATAGGACTCTTGTTTTTTATTTATAATTATGATTTCTGAATTGGGCTGTTTAGCATGACACCAATGCAAATCTTATCGTTTCATTTTGTAATTGCCTTGATCAGTGGTAAAACAAATTTTATGCTTTTAAAAACATTTATGTTGTTTCAAATTTATTTAGTTTTGATTTTAGCTTAATACCAAATATCTCTCATAGTCAAGCAAATCATGTATATCCTTAAGCAAACGATATATATGTATCATAATAATATATGAAGTCGTGGATATTTTTGTACACTCAAATAACTCAAATCGGGACCGGGTATGTTGAAAAATGAAACATTATATTGCAAACTTTTTTTTTCAATGATCATTGATTGATAAAACATTAATTGATTTACATTTAATCCTTATAATTTCATTGTAAATTTTTTGAAGCAGTTGTTTGATAACGATTTGTGCTGCAGACATTTATTGCTTTTTAATGCGACATTGGCAATATTGCTTTTATGGTTTTACACATAAACTCTGAAGCCGCAACCATTGAAATGGAATAAAGCAAATGGATTTTGAATTAGCAACACCACGACATCATATATTATGAAAGCAATGCAATCACTACTTACATATGGTCATAGAAAATATTTGTATTGTGTATTTCATGGTTTTTGTAAAGTATCTGCATTATTATGACATATTTGATTAATCATGAGTAAAATAATTAACACACTTTATAACAATTATTACACGCTGCATTCCGTGTATCTAAATCAAAA
Organism: Parochlus steinenii; assembly: GCA_038502155.1. NCBI lineage: Eukaryota > Metazoa > Arthropoda > Insecta > Diptera > Chironomidae > Parochlus > Parochlus steinenii. Next base: position 4,050,169 of record JAXCIN010000052.1, on the reverse strand, counting down.
TTCTTTAATTGACACAATTGCACAATGGGATTGGATATCAACGTAAATAAACTCAGATTGTGCCGATTCCTGCACTCCAAGCGACGTGGGCTCGGAAATTGGTGGATTTAAAGGATTGATGGTTGACAAACAAAAGTATTTGGCATCAGCTGAAGATTTTGATTTGAGTACTCAATCATCTGAGCATACTGATAAACAGAATTTTACAGAAACCAGAAGTAGTCAGCAAACAACAACCACTACTACAACGGCTACTAGCAAGAAAGACTTCAATCTTCGTTTAGAAACGTTGAACAGACACCAACCTAGAGATGATAAGAAATCCAAGAATGAGAAGAAAGGTGACCTACCAAGCAATTTTGACTCTGGTGGCGATGAATCTCCAGATATTTCATTCAGAAGCCGAAAAGACTCTCCTTCAATTAAATTAATTATTGGAAGAAAAGAGATTACATCAAATGAAACCTCAGCAATTACTGAAAGTAGACTTACTGTGTATGGCAACCAAGATGTCGACATCACCATTTCATCGCAATCTAGCATTTCAATGACAACTACTCAAAGTAATGATGGTAAAGATAGCAAAGAACCAGAGACTTCAACTCCAAAGGATACCCCAAAAAGATTCAAACATTACACAATCATTGAAGATGAGTTAACTGATGATTATGAAGAGCATAGTGACAGAAAACGAGATGACTCTGTTGCATTCTCAAAAAAGAAAAGCATTCATATGTTTGAAAGTTTTGATTCGAACAGTGAATCACCAGCTACGGAGCACAGTGCTTCTCACTATATAACAGATACTGGTATTTCAATGACACGAGGATTCACAGAGACGACTGGTACAAGATCAGGCCTAGATTCTGAACCAGAAGATATAGAAGAAGATGAAAAACCAAAACAAGTTACTGATACTGCCCTTGAAGCTGATGAAGACATTGAGATGGAGTTAACAGATGCTGGATTAAGCCCAATTGTGGATGAAGCTGAAGCAATTATTGCTGCTTTCCAGCTTGCTGATGAAGAAACTCACTACACAACCACTGCTACCAGCCCAGTTGAGTTCGATGAGGTTTCTGCTACAGTCGATACTTCAGAAGCTGCTACAATAACTGACAAAATTGAGACTAAAGATGTTTCATTGAGCCCACTTGAATCTACTAGTATGATATTAAACCAAGATATTTCAAAGATTTCGGACGAAGAACTGTTGATAAGTAGACGAGGTTCAGGAGATGTTAAAGCCAAAATTAGAGTTTTGGAAGAGAAAAAAATTAAAACATTAAATGCTCAAGGATCGCCTAAGAAGAAAGTTGACTTCGAAGAAGCGCCTAAAATTGAGGAATACATTGAAGAAAAGTCCATTTCTAAATCGATCGCTCCCAAAATATCTGAATTGAAGAAAATATTTTCACCTGATAAGGAAATCGCGGAAGAGTTGACTGTTTCTGAAACTTCGCCTCCTGTTCATGAAGCTATAGAGCAAATTCAAAAACGAATTTCGAGCGTAAATGTTGAGAAACGGATGTATTCAGAATCGGAAAGTAAAGTAAAGCGTACATTAAAAATGAAACATGAACCTGAAATAGTTGATGAAATTAAAGTTTTAGAAAGCATAGAAACTCAAATTGTTCACCCATCCCTTGAGGATGACTTAAAATCAAGTGAAGTTGTTCACATTAAGAAAACTAGAGTAGTTAGAATGGCGGAAAATATGATTGAAAATCAAATTGATTTGGAAAGAATTGGCGAACCAGTTTGCGAGAAAAAAGTTTGCAAGAAACGCGTTTGCGATTTGACTGACGAATTTGAAAGGGACGATTCTCTTTACATTGACTCTGAAATTTTGGACCAAAGTGATTCAGAATTTGAAACTAGTGTTTCAGCTACTGTTGCGGCCATCGAAAATTTGATAAAAGACAATGACAAGCCAGAAACTTTAAAAGCAGAACAGTTATCGAAGACCTTTAAATCAAGCATTGACCAAAGTACTGATATTGATTCGCGTGAAAAATCAGAATCTCTTGATTCCGAAAAAGTTACCACCAGTGTGGCTGATAAAATATATTTGTTCGAAAAGGGATTACCTAAAGACGAGACAGTATTAGTCACTGATTCGAAACTATCTTCAGAAATGAAAAATGTCTCAACTATACTTCATAAGACGATTCACACAGAGGTTAAGTCAATTGTTGTTAAATCACATACAAATATTACAGAGAATGTCCTAAAAAGCATTGATATGGTTACAAATATTTCTGAAAACTTAGTGAAACCTGACAGCTTAGCTAAGGCTGAAAGTATTGAAAAATCAAAGCAAATAATTCAAACCACCAAACATCAGGCTGAACATTTTTCAGAAACGGCAAATTCTGAAAAAAATATTCAAATGTTTGAAGATGCAGTTGTACATGATCTTGAGTTTCAAATAAAAAAATCATATGATGATAAAAATCAAATTAAAGAGTTGAACAAAGAAATTTTAAAATCATCCGATGGTGTTCTTGGGGTTGTAAAGCAAATAGATGATGTACAATGTATTTCTCAGAGAATTGAAACAGTAGATGAAAAAATTTCTTCGATTACATCATTTGTACATGATAAAAAATCAGCAGATTCAAGTTCTAAATCAGAATTCCAGGAAGAGTATATATACGAAACAGAAGACTATCAGAAATCATCTGTTGAGGAAAAAAAACTAAGCGTGGATGAAAAAGAAATAGAAATAACTCAAGACAAAAATATCCATGCAAATGAATCAATAACCGGAATTAATACTAAAACAGAAGAAACTAAAATTAAAGAAATATTATTACAAAGTCTTGGCACACTTTCAAAAATTACTCAAAATATTATCAACATTGATGATACGAAATCTGAGGAAAATTCAACTAAAACAAAAGAGAAAGCTTCAGATTCCAAAGCAAAAACTGGGATATCTTTGAATGAAGAGTTCACCAAGCCATCAGAAAGATCTAATGTTCTAGATGTAAATAATCAGATAATTATTAAAAATGTGCAAAGCACATCAATATTTATAACAACTGAAAGAGAGGCTCAAAGCTATGAAAAATCTCATCGAATGAAGTCTATTGAGTCAACCACTCAACATCTTAAAAACACAGACACTAGTAAATTTCTTCACAAACCTTTGTCACATACAGATTATCCAGAAAAACAAATCAAAACTTCATTCAGTACAGAGATATCGGATGCAATTTCTATTAAAAAATCCCCTGATTCAAATTCTCTTGATAAATCACCTCTTAAAGAAGTTAAGAATGTTGAAATTTCTGAAGATATTGATGATCATTCTCCTGAAAGCAAGGAACCAACTACAGTTGGACAAAAGACACCTGATTCAATTTCTCTTGATAAATCACCTCTTAAAGAAGTGAAGAATGTTGAAATTTCTGAAGACATTAAAGATCATTCTCCTGAAAGCAAGAAACCAACTACAGTTGGACAAAAGACACCTGATTCAATTTCTCTTGATAAATCACCTCTTAAAGAAGTGAAGAATGTTGAAATTTCTGAAGACATTCAAGATCATTCACCTGAAAGCAAGGAACCAACTACAGTTGGACAAAAGACACCTGATTCAATTTCTCTTGATAAATCACCTCTTAAAGAAGTGAAGAATGTTGAAATTTCTGAAGCGATTAAAGATCATTCTCCTGAAAGCAAGGAACCAACTACAGTTGGACAAAAGACACCTGATTCAATTTCTCTCGATAAATCACCTCTTAAAGAAGTGAAGAATGTTGAAATTTCTGAAGACATTAAAGATCATTCTCCTGAAAGCAAGGAACCAACTACAGTTGGACAAAAGACACCTGATTCAATTTCTCTTGATAAATCACCTCTTAAAGAAGTGAAGAATGTTGAAATTTCTGAAGACATTAAAGATCATTCTCCTGAAAGCAAGGAACCAACTACAGTTGGACAAAAGACACCTGATTCAATTTCTCTTGATAAATCACCTCTTAAAGAAGTGAAGAATGTTGAAATTTCTGAAGATATTAAAGATCATTCTCCTGAAAGCAAGGAACCAACTACAGTTGGACAAAGGACACCTGATTCAATTTCTCTTGATAAATCACCTCTTAAAGAAGTGAAGAATGTTGAAATTTCTGAAGACATTAAAGATCATTCTCCTGAAAGCAAGGAACCAACTACAGTTGGACAAAAGACACCTGATTCAATTTCTCTTGATAAATCACCTCTTAAAGAAGTGAAGAATGTTGAAATTTCTGAAGACATTAAAGATCATTCTCCTGAAAGCAAGGAACCAACTACAGTTGGACAAAAGACACCTGATTCAATTTCTCTTGATAAATCACCTCTTAAAGAAGTGAAGAATGTTGAAATTTCTGAAGATATTGAAGATCATTCTCCTGAAAGCAAGGAACCAACTACAGTTGGACAAAAGACACCTGATTCAATTTTTCTTGATAAATCACCTCTTAAAGAAGTGAAGAATGTTGAAATTTCTGAAGACATTAAAGATCATTCTCCTGAAAGCAAGGAACCAACTACAGTTGGACAAAAGACACCTGATTCAATTTTTCTTGATAAATCACCTCTTATAGAAGTGAAGAATGTTGAAATTTCTGAAGACATTAAAGATCATTCTCCTGAAAGCAAGGAACCAACTACAGTTGGACAAAAGACACCTGATTCAATTTCTCTTGATAAATCACCTCTTAAAGAAGTGAAGAATGTTGAAATTTCTGAAGACATTAAAGATCATTCTCCTGAAAGCAAGGAACCAACTACAGTTGGACAAAAGACACCTGATTCAATTTCTCTTGATAAATCACCTCTTAAAGAAGTGAAGAATGTTGAAATTTCTGAAGACATTAAAGATCATTCTCCTGAAAGCAAGGAACCAACTACAGTTGGACAAAAGACACCTGATTCAATTTTTCTTGATAAATCACCTCTTAAAGAAGTGAAGAATGTTGAAATTTCTGAAGACATTAAAGATCATTCTCCTGAAAGCAAGGAACCAACTACAGTTGGACAAAAGACACCTGATTCAATTTCTCTTGATAAATCACCTCTTAAAGAAGTGAAGCATGTTGAAATTTCTGAAGATATTAAAGATCATTCTCCTGAAAGCAAGGAACCAACTACAGTTGGACAAAGGACACCTGATTCAATTTCTCTTGATAAATCACCTCTTAAAGAATTGAAGAATGTTGAAATTTCTGAAGACATTAAAGATCATTCTCCTGAAAGCAAGGAACCAACTACAGTTGGACAAAAGACACCTGATTCAATTTCTCTTGATAAATCACCTCTTAAAGAATTGAAGAATGTTGAAATTTCTGAAGACATTAAAGATCATTTTCCTGAAAGCAAGGAACCAACTACAGTTGGACAAAAGACACCTGATTCAATTTCTCTTGATAAATCACCTCTTAAAGAAGTGAAGAATGTTGAAATTTCTGAAGACATTAAAGATCATTCTCCTGAAAGCAAGGAACCAACTACAGTTGGACAAAAGACACCTGATTCAATTTCTCTTGATAAATCACCTCTTAAAGAATTGAAGAATGTTGAAATTTCTGAAGACATTAAAGATCATTCTCCTGAAAGCAAGGAACCAACTACAGTTGGACAAAAGACACCTGATTCAATTTCTCTTGATAAATCACCTCTTAAAGAAGTGAAGAATGTTGAAATTTCTGAAGACATTGATGATCATTCTCCTGAAAGCAAGGAACCAACTACAGTTGGACAAAAGACACCTGATTCAATTTCTCTTGATAAATCACCTCTTAAAGAAGTGAAGAATGTTGAAATTTCTGAAGACATTAAAGATCATTCTCCTGAAAGCAAGGAACCAACTACAGTTGGACAAAAGACACCTGATTCAATTTCTCTTGATAAATCACCTCTTAAAGAAGTGAAGAATGTTGAAATTTCTGAAGACATTAAAGATCATTCTCCTGAAAGCAAGGAACCATTTACAAATGGACAAAAGACACCTGATTCAATTTCTCTTGATAAATCACCTCTTAAAGAAGTGAAGAATGTTGAAATTTCTGAAGACATTAAAGATCATTCTCCTGAAAGCAAGGAACCAACTACAGTTGGACAAAAGACACCTGATTCAATTTCTCTTGATAAATCACCTCTTAAAGAAGTGAAGAATGTTGAAATTTCTGAAGACATTAAAGATCATTCTCCTGAAAGCAAGGAACCAACTACAGTTGGACAAAAGACACCTGATTCAATTTCTCTTGATAAATCACCTCTTAAAGAAGTGAAGAATGTTGAAATTTCTGAAGACATTGATGATCATTCTCCTGAAAGCAAGGAACCAACTACAGTTGGACAAAAGACACCTGATTCAATTTCTCTTGATAAATCACCTCTTAAAGAAGTGAAGAATGTTGAAATTTCTGAAGACATTGATGATCATTCTCCTGTTGGACAAAAGACACCTGATTCAATTTCTCTTGATAAATCACCTCTTAAAGAAGTGAAGAATGTTGAAATTTCTGAAGACATTAAAGATCATTCTCCTGAAAGCAAGGAACCAACTACAGTTGGACAAAAGACACCTGATTCAATTTCTCTTGATAAATCACCTCTTAAAGAAGTGAAGAATGTTGAAATTTCTGAAGACATTAAAGATCATTCTCCTGAAAGCAAGGAACCAACTACAGTTGGACAAAAGACACCTGATTCAATTTCTCTTGATAAATCACCTCTTAAAGAAGTGAAGAATGTTGAAATTTCTGAAGACATTAAAGATCATTCTCCTGAAAGCAAGGAACCAACTACAGTTGGACAAAAGACACCTGATTCAATTTCTCTTGATAAATCACCTCTTAAAGAAGTGAAGAATGTTGAAATTTCTGAAGATATTAAAGATCATTCTCCTGAAAGCAAGGAACCAACTACAGTTGGACAAAAGACACCTGATTCAATTTCTCTTGATAAATCACCAACTACAGTTGGACAAAAGACACCTCTTCAATTTCTCTTGAAAAAGAAGTGAAGAATGTTGAAATTTCTGAAGATATTAAAGATCATTCTCCTGAAAGCAAGGAACCAACTACAGTTGGACAAAAGACACCTGATTCAATTTCTCTTGATAAATCACCTCTTAAAGAAAGTGAAGAATGTTGAAATTTCTGAAGACATTAAAGATCATTCTCCTGAAAGCAAGGAACCAACTACAGTTGGACAAAAGACACCTGATTCAATTTCTCTTGATAAATCACCTCTTAAAGAAGTGAAGAATGTTGAAATTTCTGAAGACATTAAAGATCATTCTCCTGAAAGCAAGGAACCAACTACAGTTGGACAAAAGACACCTGATTCAATTTCTCTTGATAAATCACCTCTTAAAGAAGTGAAGAATGTTGAAATTTCTGAAGACATTAAAGATCATTCTCCTGAAAGCAAGGAACCAACTACAGTTGGACAAAAGACACCTGATTCAATTTCTCTTGATAAATCACCTCTTAAAGAAGTGAAGAATGTTGAAATTTCTGAAGACATTAAAGATCATTCTCCTGAAAGCAAGGAACCAACTACAGTTGGACAAAAGACACCTGATTCAATTTCTCTTGATAAATCACCTCTTAAAGAAGTGAAGAATGTTGAAATTTCTGAAGACATTAAAGATCATTCTCCTGAAAGCAAGGAACCAACTACAGTTGGACAAAAGACACCTGATTCAATTTCTCTTGATAAATCACCTCTTAAAGAAGTGAAGAATGTTGAAATTTCTGAAGACATTAAAGATCATTCTCCTGAAAGCAAGGAACCAACTACAGTTGGACAAAAGACACCTGATTCAATTTCTCTTGATAAATCACCTCTTAAAGAAGTGAAGAATGTTGAAATTTCTGAAGACATTAAAGATCATTCTCCTGAAAGCAAGGAACCAACTACAGTTGGACAAAAGACACCTGATTCAATTTCTCTTGATAAATCACCTCTTAAAGAAGTGAAGAATGTTGAAATTTCTGAAGACATTAAAGATCATTCTCCTGAAAGCAAGGAACCAACTACAGTTGGACAAAAGACACCTGATTCAATTTCTCTTGATAAATCACCTCTTAAAGAAGTGAAGAATGTTGAAATTTCTGAAGACATTAAAGATCATTCTCCTGAAAGCAAGGAACCAACTACAGTTGGACAAAAGACACCTGATTCAATTTCTCTTGATAAATCACCTCTTAAAGAAGTGAAGAATGTTGAAATTTCTGAAGACATTAAAGATCATTCTCCTGAAAGCAAGGAACCAACTACAGTTGGACAAAAGACACCTGATTCAATTTCTCTTGATAAATCACCTCTTAAAGAAGTGAAGAATGTTGAAATTTCTGAAGACATTAAAGATCATTCTCCTGAAAGCAAGGAACCAACTACAGTTGGACAAAAGACACCTGATTCAATTTCTCTTGATAAATCACCTCTTAAAGAAGTGAAGAATGTTGAAATTTCTGAAGACATTAAAGATCATTCTCCTGAAAGCAAGGAACCAACTACAGTTGGACAAAAGACACCTGATTCAATTTCTCTTGATAAATCACCTCTTAAAGAAGTGAAGAATGTTGAAATTTCTGAAGACATTAAAGATCATTCTCCTGAAAGCAAGGAACCAACTACAGTTGGACAAAAGACACCTGATTCAATTTCTCTTGATAAATCACCTCTTAAAGAAGTGAAGAATGTTGAAATTTCTGAAGACATTAAAGATCATTCTCCTGAAAGCAAGGAACCAACTACAGTTGGACAAAAGACACCTGATTCAATTTCTCTTGATAAATCACCTCTTAAAGAAGTGAAGAATGTTGAAATTTCTGAAGACATTAAAGATCATTCTCCTGAAAGCAAGGAACCAACTACAGTTGGACAAAAGACACCTGATTCAATTTCTCTTGATAAATCATCTCTTAAAGAAGTGAAGAATGTTGAAATTTCTGAAGACATTCAAGATCATTCACCTGAAAGCAAGGAACCAACTACAGTTGGACAAAAGACACCTGATTCAATTTCTCTTGATAAATCACCTCTTAAAGAAGTGAAGAATGCTGAAATTTCTGAAGACATTGATGATCATTCTCCTGAAAGCAAGGAAGCAACTACAGTTGGACAAAAGACACCTGATTCAATTTCTCTTGACAAATCACCTCTTAAAGAAGTGAAGAATGTTGAAATTTCTGAAGACATTAAAGATCATTCTCCTGAAAGCAAGGAAGCAACTACAGTTGGACAAAAGACACCTGATTCAATTTCTCTTGATAAATCACCTCTTAAAGAAGAGAAGAATGTTGAAATTTCTGAAGACATTAAAGATCATTCTCCTGAAAGCAAGGAACCAACTACAGTTGAACAAAAAACACCTGATTCAATTTCTCTTGATAAATCACCTCTTAAAGAAGTGAAGAATGTTGAAATTTCTGAAGATATTAAAGATCATTCTCCTGAAAGCAAGGAACCAACTACAGTTGGACAAAAGACACCTGATTCAATTTCTCTTGATAAATCACCTCTTAAAGAAGTGAAGAATGTTGAAATTTCTGAAGATATTAAAGATCATTCTCCTGAAAGCAAGGAACCCACTACAGTTGGACAAAAGACACCTGATTCAATTTCTCTTGATAAATCACCTCTTAAAGAAGTGAAGAATGTTGAAATTTCTGAAGATATTAAAGATCATTCTCCTGAAAGCAAGGAACCAACTACAGTTGGACAAAAGACACCTGATTCAATTTCTCTTGATAAATCACCTCTTAAAGAAGTGAAGAATGTTGAAATTTCTGAAGATATTAAAGATCATTCTCCTGAAAGCAAGGAACCCACTACAGTTGGACAAAAGACACCTGATTCAATTTCTCTTGATAAATCACCTCTTAAAGAAGTGAAGAATGTTGAAATTTCTGAAGACATTCAAGATCATTCTCCTGAAAGCAAGGAAACAACTACAGTTGAACAAAAGACACCTGATTCAATTTCTCTTGATAAATCACCTCTTAAAGAAGTGAAGAATGTTGAAATTTCTGAAGACATTCAAGATCATTCTCCTGAAAGCAAGGAACCAACTACAGTTGAACAAAAGACACCTGATTCAATTTCTCTTGATAAATCACCTCTTAAAGAAGTGAAGAATGTTGAAATTTCTGAAGACATTCAAGATCATTCTCCTGAAAGCAAGGAATCAACTACAGTTGAACAAAAGACACCTGATTCAATTTCTCTTGATAAATCACCTCTTAAAGAAGTTAAGAATGTTGAAATTTCTGAAGACATTCAAGATCATTCTCCTGAAAGCAAGGAACCAACTACAGTTGAACAAAAGACACCTGTTTCAATTTCTCTTGATAAATCACCTCTTAAAAAAGTTAAGAATGTTGAAATTTCTGAAGACATTAAAGATCATTCTCCTGAAAGCAAGGAACCAACTACAGTTGGACAAAAAACACCTGATTCAATTTCTCTTGATAAATCACCTCTTAAAGAAGTTAAGAATGTTGAAATTTCTGAAGACATTCAAGATCATTCTCCTGAAAGCAAGGAATCAACTACAGTTGAACAAAAGACACCTGATTCAATTTCTCTTGATAAATCACCTCTTAAAGAAGTTAAGAATGTTGAAATTTCTGAAGACATTCAAGATCATTCTCCTGAAAGCAAGGAATCAACTACAGTTGTACAAAAGACACCTGATTCAATTTCTCTTGATAAATCACCTCTTAAAGAAGTTAAGAATGTTGAAATTTCTGAAGACATTAAAGATCATTCTCCTGAAAGCAAGGAACCAACTACAGTTGGACAAAAAACACCTGATTCAATTTCTCTTGATAAATCACCTCTTAAAGAAGTGAAGAATGTTGAAATTTCTGAAGACATTCAAGATCATTCTCCTGAAAGCAAGGAACCAACTACAGTTGGACAAAAGACACATGATTCAATTTCTCTTGATAAATCACCTCTTAAAGAAGTGAAGAATGTTGAAATTTCTGAAGACATTAAAGATCATTCTCCTGAAAGCAAGGAACCAACTACAGTTGGACAAAATACACCTGATTCAATTCCTCTTGATAAATCACCTCATAAAGAAGTGAAGAATGTTGAAATTTCTGAAGACATTGAAGATCATTCTCCTGAAAGCAAGGAACCAACTACAGTTGGACAAAAAACACCTGATTCAATTTCTCTTGATAAATCACCTCTTAAAGAAGTGAAGAATGTTGAAATTTCTGAAGACATTCAAGATCATTCTCCTGAAAGCAAGGAACCAACTACAGTTGGACAAAAGACACCTGATTCAATTTCTCTTGATAAATCACCTCTTAAAGAAGTGAAGAATGTTGAAATTTCTGAAGACATTAAAGATCATTCTCCTGAAAGCAAGGAACCAACTACAGTTGGACAAAAAACACCTGATTCAATTTCTCTTGATAAATCACCTCTTAAAGAAGTGAAGAATGTTGAAATTTCTGAAGATATTAAAGATCATTCTCCTGAAAGCAAGGAACCAACTACAGTTGGACAAAAGACACCTGATTCAATTCCTCTTGATAAATCACCTCATAAAGAAGTGAAGAATGTTGAAATTTCTGAAGATATTAAAGATCATTCTCCTGAAAGCAAGGAACCAACTACAGTTGGACAAAAGACACCTGATTCAATTCCTCTTGATAAATCACCTCTTAAAGAAGTGAAGAATGTTGAAATTTCTGAAGACATTAAAGATCATTCTCCTGAAAGCAAGGAACCAACTACAGTTGGACAAAAAACACCTGATTCAATTTCTCTTGATAAATCACCTCTTAAAGAAGTGAAGAATGTTGAAATTTCTGAAGATATTCAAGATCATTCTCCTGAAAGCAAGGAACCAACTACAGTTGGACAAAAGACACCTGATTCAATTTCTCTTGACAAATCACCTCTTAAAGAAGTGAAGAATGTTGAAATTTCTGAAGACATTAAAGATCATTCTCCTGAAAGCAAGGAACCAACTACAGTTGGACAAAAGACACCTGATTCAATTTCTCTTGATAAATCACCTCTTAAAGAAGTGAAGAATGTTGAAATTTCTGAAGATATTAAAGATCATTCTCCTGAAAGCAAGGAACCAACTACAGTTGGAAAAAAGACACCTGATTCAATTCCTCTTGATAAATCACCTCTTAAAGAAGTGAAGAATGTTGAAATTTCTGAAGACATTAAAGATCATTCTCCTGAAAGCAAGGAACCAACTACAGTTGGACAAAAAACACCTGATTCAATTTCTCTTGATAAATCACCTCTTAAAGAAGTGAAGAATGTTGAAATTTCTGAAGATATTAAAGATCATTCTCCTGAAAGCAAGGAACCAACTACAGTTGGACAAAAGACACCTGATTCAATTTCTCTTGACAAATCACCTCTTAAAGAAGTGAAGAATGTTGAAATTTCTGAAGACATTAAAGATCATTCTCCTGAAAGCAAGGAACCAACTACAGTTGGACAAAAGACACCTGATTCAATTTCTCTTGATAAATCACCTCTTAAAGAAGTGAAGAATGTTGAAATTTCTGAAGACATTAAAGATCATTCTCCTGAAAGCAAGGAACCAACTACAGTTGGACAAAAGACACCTGATTCAATTTCTCTTGATAAATCACCTCTTAAAGAAGTGAAGAATGTTGAAATTTCTGAAGACATTAAAGATCATTCTCCTGAAAGCAAGGAACCAACTGCAGTTGAACAAAAGACACCTGATTCAATTTCTCTTGATAAATCACCTCTTAAAGAAGTGAAGAATGTTGAAATTTCTGAAGACATTCAAGATCATTCTCTTGAAAGCAAGGAACCAACTACAGTTGGACAAAAGACACCTGATTCAATTTCTCTTGATAAATCACCTCTTAAAGAAGTGAAGAATGTTGAAATTTCTGAAGACATTGATGATCATTCTCCTGAAAGCAAGGAACCAACTACAGTTGGACAAAAAACACCTGATTCAATTTCTCTTGATAAATCACCTCTTAAAGAAGTGAAGAATGTTGAAATTTCTGAAGGTATTAAAGATCATTCTCCTGAAAGCAAGGAACCAACTACAGTTGGACAAAAAACACCTGATTCAATTTCTCTTGATAAATCACCTCTTAAAGAAGTGAAGAATGTTGAAATTTCTGAAGATATTAAAGATCATTCTCCTGAAAGCAAGGAACCAACTACAGTTGGACAAAAGACACCTGATTCAATATCTCTTGACAATTCACCTCTTATAGAAGTGAAGAATGTTGAAATTTCTGAAGACATTGATGATCATTCTCCTGAAAGCAAGGAACCAACTACAGTTGGACAAAAAACACCTGATTCAATTTCTCTTGATAAATCACCTCTTAAAGAAGTGAAGAATGTTGAAATTTCTGAAGACATTAAAGATCATTCTCCTGAAAGCAAGGAACCAACTACAGTTGGACAAAAGACACCTGATTCAATTTCTCTTGATAAATCACCTCTTAAAGAAGTGAAGAATGTTGAAATTTCTGAAGACATTAAAGATCATTCTCCTGAAAGCAAGGAACCAACTACAGTTGGACAAAAGACACCTGATTCAATATCTCTTGACAAATCACCTCTTATAGAAGTGAAGAATGTTGAAATTTCTGAAGACATTGATGATCATTCTCCTGAAAGCAAGGAACCAACTACAGTTGGACAAAAGACACCTGATTCAATTTCTCTTGATAAATCACCTCTTAAAGAAGTGAAGAATGTTGAAATTTCTGAAGACCTTCAAGATCATTCTCCTGAAAGCAAGGAACCAACTACAGTTGGACAAAAGACACTTGATTCAATTTCTCTTGATAAATCACCTCTTAAAGAAGTTAAGAATGTTGAAATTTCTGAAGACATTCTAGATCATTCTCCTGAAAGCAAGGAACCAACTACAGTTGAACAAAAGACACCTGATTCAATTTCTCTTGACAAATCACCTCTTAAAGAAGTGAAGAATGTTGAAATTTCTGAAGACATTAAAGATCATTCTCCTGAAAGCAAGGAACCAACTACAGTTGGACAAAAGACACCTGATTCAATTTCTCTTGATAAATCACCTCTTAAAGAAGTGAAGAATGTTGAAATTTCTGAAGATATTAAAGATCATTCTCCTGAAAGCAAGGAAGCAACTACAGTTGGACAAAAGACACCTGATTCAATTTCTCTTGATAAATCACCTCTTAAAGAAGAGAAGAATGTTGAAATTTCTGAAGACATTAAAGATCATTCTCCTGAAAGCAAGGAACCAACTACAGTTGGACAAAAAACACCTGATTCAATTTCTCTTGATAAATCACCTCTTAAAGAAGTGAAGAATGTTGAAATTTCTGAAGATATTAAAGATCATTCTCCTGAAAGCAAGGAACCAACTACAGTTGGACAAAAGACACCTGATTCAATTTCTCTTGATAAATCACCTCTTAAAGAAGTGAAGAATGTTGAAATTTCTGAAGATATTAAAGATCATTCTCCTGAAAGCAAGGAACCAACTACAGTTGGACAAAAGACACCTGATTCAATTTCTCTTGATAAATCACCTCTTAAAGAAGTGAAGAATGTTGAAATTTCTGAAGACATTCAAGATCATTCTCCTGAAAGCAAGGGACCAACTACAGTTGGACAAAAGACACATGATTCAATTTCTCTTGATAAATCACCTCTTAAAGAAGTGAAGAATGTTGAAATTTCTGAAGACATTGATGATCATTCTCCTGAAAGCAAGGAACCAACTACAGTTGGACAAAAGACACCTGATTCAATTTCTCTTGATAAATCACCTCTTAAAGAAGTGAAGAATGTTGAAATTTCTGAAGACATTAAAGATCATTCTCCTGAAAGCAAGGAACCAACTACAGTTGGACAAAAGACACCTGATTCAATATCTCTTGACAAATCACCTCTTATAGAAGTGAAGAATGTTGAAATTTCTGAAGACATTGATGATCATTCTCCTGAAAGCAAGGAACCAACTACAGTTGGACAAAAAACACCTGATTCAATTTCTCTTGATAAATCACCTCTTAAAGAAGTGAAGAATGTTGAAATTTCTGAAGACATTAAAGATCATTCTCCTGAAAGCAAGGAACCAACTACAGTTGGACAAAAGACACCTGATTCAATTTCTCTTGATAAATCACCTCTTAAAGAAGTGAAGAATGTTGAAATTTCTGAAGACATTAAAGATCATTCTCCTGAAAGCAAGGAACCAACTACAGTTGGACAAAAGACACCTGATTCAATTTCTCTTGATAAATCACCTCTTAAAGAAGTGAAGAATGTTGAAATTTCTGAAGACATTAAAGATCATTCTCCTGAAAGCAAGGAACCAACTACAGTTGGACAAAAGACACCTGATTCAATATCTCTTGACAAATCACCTCTTATAGAAGTGAAGAATGTTGAAATTTCTGAAGACATTGATGATCATTCTCCTGAAAGCAAGGAACCAACTACAGTTGGACAAAAGACACCTGATTCAATATCTCTTGACAATTCACCTCTTATAGAAGTGAAGAATGTTGAAATTTCTGAAGACATTGATGATCATTCTCCTGAAAGCAAGGAACCAACTACAGTTGGACAAAAAACACCTGATTCAATTTCTCTTGATAAATCACCTCTTAAAGAAGTGAAGAATGTTGAAATTTCTGAAGACATTAAAGATCATTCTCCTGAAAGCAAGGAACCAACTACAGTTGGACAAAAGACACCTGATTCAATTTCTCTTGATAAATCACCTCTTAAAGAAGTGAAGAATGTTGAAATTTCTGAAGACATTAAAGATCATTCTCCTGAAAGCAAGGAACCAACTACAGTTGGACAAAAGACACCTGATTCAATATCTCTTGACAAATCACCTCTTATAGAAGTGAAGAATGTTGAAATTTCTGAAGACATTGATGATCATTCTCCTGAAAGCAAGGAACCAACTACAGTTGGACAAAAGACACCTGATTCAATTTCTCTTGATAAATCACCTCTTAAAGAAGTGAAGAATGTTGAAATTTCTGAAGACCTTCAAGATCATTCTCCTGAAAGCAAGGAACCAACTACAGTTGGACAAAAGACACTTGATTCAATTTCTCTTGATAAATCACCTCTTAAAGAAGTTAAGAATGTTGAAATTTCTGAAGACATTCTAGATCATTCTCCTGAAAGCAAGGAACCAACTACAGTTGAACAAAAGACACCTGATTCAATTTCTCTTGACAAATCACCTCTTAAAGAAGTGAAGAATGTTGAAATTTCTGAAGACATTAAAGATCATTCTCCTGAAAGCAAGGAACCAACTACAGTTGGACAAAAGACACCTGATTCAATTTCTCTTGATAAATCACCTCTTAAAGAAGTGAAGAATGTTGAAATTTCTGAAGATATTAAAGATCATTCTCCTGAAAGCAAGGAAGCAACTACAGTTGGACAAAAGACACCTGATTCAATTTCTCTTGATAAATCACCTCTTAAAGAAGAGAAGAATGTTGAAATTTCTGAAGACATTAAAGATCATTCTCCTGAAAGCAAGGAACCAACTACAGTTGGACAAAAAACACCTGATTCAATTTCTCTTGATAAATCACCTCTTAAAGAAGTGAAGAATGTTGAAATTTCTGAAGATATTAAAGATCATTCTCCTGAAAGCAAGGAACCAACTACAGTTGGACAAAAGACACCTGATTCAATTTCTCTTGATAAATCACCTCTTAAAGAAGTGAAGAATGTTGAAATTTCTGAAGATATTAAAGATCATTCTCCTGAAAGCAAGGAACCAACTACAGTTGGACAAAAGACACCTGATTCAATTTCTCTTGATAAATCACCTCTTAAAGAAGTGAAGAATGTTGAAATTTCTGAAGACATTCAAGATCATTCTCCTGAAAGCAAGGGACCAACTACAGTTGGACAAAAGACACATGATTCAATTTCTCTTGATAAATCACCTCTTAAAGAAGTGAAGAATGTTGAAATTTCTGAAGACATTGATGATCATTCTCCTGAAAGCAAGGAACCAACTACAGTTGGACAAAAGACACCTGATTCAATTTCTCTTGATAAATCACCTCTTAAAGAAGTGAAGAATGTTGAAATTTCTGAAGACATTAAAGATCATTCTCCTGAAAGCAAGGAACCAACTACAGTTGGACAAAAGACACCTGATTCAATATCTCTTGACAAATCACCTCTTATAGAAGTGAAGAATGTTGAAATTTCTGAAGACATTGATGATCATTCTCCTGAAAGCAAGGAACCAACTACAGTTGGACAAAAGACACCTGATTCAATTTCTCTTGATAAATCACCTCTTAAAGAAGTGAAGAAAGTTGAAATTTCTGAAGACCTTCAAGATCATTCTCCTGAAAGCAAGGAACCAACTACAGTTGGACAAAAGACACTTGATTCAATTTCTCTTGATAAATCACCTCTTAAAGAAGTTAAGAATGTTGAAATTTCTGAAGACATTCTAGATCATTCTCCTGAAAGCAAGGAACCAACTACAGTTGAACAAAAGACACCTGATTCAATTTCTCTTGACAAATCACCTCTTAAAGAAGTGAAGAATGTTGAAATTTCTGAAGACATTAAAGATCATTCTCCTGAAAGCAAGGAACCAACTACAGTTGGACAAAAGACACCTGATTCAATTTCTCTTGATAAATCACCTCTTAAAGAAGTGAAGAATGTTGAAATTTCTGAAGATATTAAAGATCATTCTCCTGAAAGCAAGGAAGCAACTACAGTTGGACAAAAGACACCTGATTCAATTTCTCTTGATAAATCACCTCTTAAAGAAGAGAAGAATGTTGAAATTTCTGAAGACATTAAAGATCATTCTCCTGAAAGCAAGGAACCAACTACAGTTGGACAAAAAACACCTGATTCAATTTCTCTTGATAAATCACCTCTTAAAGAAGTGAAGAATGTTGAAAATTCTGAAGATATTAAAGATCATTCTCCTGAAAGCAAGGAACCAACTACAGTTGGACAAAAGACACCTGATTCAATTTCTCTTGATAAATCACCTCTTAAAGAAGTGAAGAATGTTGAAATTTCTGAAGATATTAAAGATCATTCTCCTGAAAGCAAGGAACCAACTACAGTTGGACAAAAGACACCTGATTCAATTTCTCTTGATAAATCACCTCTTAAAGAAGTGAAGAATGTTGAAATTTCTGAAGACATTCAAGATCATTCTCCTGAAAGCAAGGGACCAACTACAGTTGGACAAAAGACACATGATTCAATTTCTCTTGATAAATCACCTCTTAAAGAAGTGAAGAATGTTGAAATTTCTGAAGACATTGATGATCATTCTCCTGAAAGCAAGGAACCAACTACAGTTGGACAAAAGACACCTGATTCAATTTCTCTTGATAAATCACCTCTTAAAGAAGTGAAGAATGTTGAAATTTCTGAAGACATTAAAGATCATTCTCCTGAAAGCAAGGAACCAACTACAGTTGGACAAAAAACACCTGATTCAATTTCTCTTGATAAATCACCTCTTAAAGAAGTGAAGAATGTTGAAATTTCTGAAGACATTAAAGATCATTCTCCTGAAAGCAAGGAACCAACTACAGTTGGACAAAAGACACCTGATTCAATTTCTCTTGATAAATCACCTCTTAAAGAAGTGAAGAATGTTGAAATTTCTGAAGATATTAAAGATCATTCTCCTGAAAGCAAGGAACCAACTACAGTTGGACAAAAGACACCTGATTCAATATCTCTTGACAAATCACCTCTTAAAGAAGTGAAGAATGTTGAAATTTCTGAAGACATTGATGATCATTCTCCTGAAAGCAAGGAACCAACTACAGTTGGACAAAAGACACCTGATTCAATTTCTCTTGATAAATCACCTCATAAAGAAGTGAAGAATGTTGAAATTTCTGAAGACATTGATGATCATTCTCCTGAAAGCAAGGAACCAACTACAGTTGGACAAAAGACACCTGATTCAATTTCTCTTGATAAATCACCTCTTAAAGAAGTGAAGAATGTTGAAATTTCTGAAGACATTAAAGATCATTCTCCTGAAAGCAAGGAACCAACTACAGTTGGACAAAAAACACCTGATTCAATTTCTCTTGATAAATCACCTCTTAAAGAAGTGAAGAATGTTGAAATTTCTGAAGACATTAAAGATCATTCTCCTGAAAGCAAGGAACCAACTACAGTTGGACAAAAGACACCTGATTCAATTTCTCTTGATAAATCACCTCTTAAAGAAGTGAAGAATGTTGAAATTTCTGAAGATATTAAAGATCATTCTCCTGAAAGCAAGGAACCAACTACAGTTGGACAAAAGACACCTGATTCAATATCTCTTGACAAATCACCTCTTAAAGAAGTGAAGAATGTTGAAATTTCTGAAGACATTGATGATCATTCTCCTGAAAGCAAGGAACCAACTACAGTTGGACAAAAGACACCTGATTCAATTTCTCTTGATAAATCACCTCTTAAAGAAGTGAAGAATGTTGAAATTTCTGAAGATTTTAAAGATCATTCTCCTGAAAGCAAGGAACCAACTACAGTTGGTCAAAAGACACCTGGTTCAATTTCTCTTGATAAATCACCTCTTAAAGAAGTGAAGAATGTTGAAATTTCTGAAGACATTAAAGATCATTCTCCTGAAAGCAAGGAATCAACTACAGTTGGACAAAAGACACCTGATTCAATTTCTCTTGATAAATCACCTCTTAAAGAAGTGAAGAATGTTGAAATTTCTGAAGATATTAAAGATCATTCTCCTGAAAGCAAGGAACGAACTACAGTTGGACAAAAGACACCTGATTCAATTTCTCTTGATAAATCACCTCTTAAAGAAGTGAAGAATGTTGAAATTTCTGAAGATATTAAAGATCATTCTCCTGAAAGCAAGGAACCAACTACAGTTGGACAAAAGACACCTGATTCAATTTCTCTTGATAAATCACCTCTTAAAGAAGTGAAGAATGTTGAAATTTCTGAAGACATTAAAGATCATTCTCCTGAAAGCAAGGAACCAACTACAGTTGGACAAAAGACACCTGATTCAATTTCTCTTGGTAAATCACCTCTTAAAGAAGTGAAGAATGTTGAAATTTCTGAAGACATTAAAGATCATTCTCCTGAAAGCAAGGAACCAACTACAGTTGGACAAAAGACACCTGATTCAATTTCTCTTGACAAATCACCTCTTAAAGAAGTGAAGAATGTTGAAATTTCTGAAGACATTAAAGATCATTCTCCTGAAAGCAAGGAACCAACTACAGTTGGACAAAAGACACCTGATTCAATTTCTCTTGGTAAATCACCTCTTAAAGAAGTGAAGAATGTTGAAATTTCTGAAGACATTAAAGATCATTCTCCTGAAAGCAAGGAACCAATCACAGTTGGACAAAAGACACCTGATTCAATTTCTCTTGATAAATCACCTCTTAAAAAAGTGAAGAATGTTGAAATTTCTGAAGACATTAAAGATCATTCTCCTGAAAGCAAGGAACCAATCACAGTTGGACAAAAGACACCTGATTCAATTTCTCTCGATAAATCACCTCTTAAAGAAGTGAAGAATGTTGAAATTTCTGAAGATATTAAAGATCATTCTCCTGAAAGCAAGAAACCAACTACAGTTGGACAAAAGACACCTGATTCAATTTCTCTCGATAAATCACCTCTTAAAGAAGTGAAAAATGTTGAAATTTCTGAAGATATTAAAGATCATTCTCCTGAAAGCAAGGAACCAACTACAGTTGGACAAAAGACACCTGATTCAATTTCTCTTGACAAATCACCTCTTAAAGAAGTGAAGAATGTTGAAATTTCTGAAGACATTAAAGATCATTCTCCTGAAAGCAAGGAACCAACTACAGTCGGACAAAAGACACCTGATTCAATTCCTCTTGATAAATCACCTCTTAAAGAAGTGAAGAATGTTGAAATTTCTGAAGACATTGATGATCATTCTCCTGAAAGCAAGGAACCAACTACAGTTGGACAAAAGACACCTGATTTAATTTCTCTTGATAAATCACCTCTTAAAGAAGTGAAGAATGTTGAAATTTCTGAAGACATCAAAGATCATTCTCCTGAAAGCAAGGAACCAATCACAGTTGGACAAAAGACACCTGATTCAATTTCTCTCGATAAATCACCTCTTAAAGAAGTGAAGAATGTTGAAATTTCTGAAGACATTAAAGATCATTCTCCTGAAAGCAAGGAACCAACTACAGTTGGACAAAAGACACCTGATTCAATTTCTCTTGATAAATCACCTCTTAAAGAAGTGAAGAATGTTGAAATTTCTGAAGACATTCAAGATCATTCTCCTGAAAGCAAGGAACCAACTACAGTTGAACAAAAGACACCTGATTCAATTTCTCTTGATAAATCACCTCTTAAAGAAGTGAAGAATGTTGAAATTTCTGAAGACATTGATGATCATTCTCCTGAAAGCAAGGAACCAACTACAGTTGGACAAAAGACACCTGATTCAATTTCTCTTGATAAATCACCTCTTAAAGAAGTGAAGAATGTTGAAATTTCTGAAGATTTTAAAGATCATTCTCCTGAAAGCAAGGAACCAACTACAGTTGGTCAAAAGACACCTGGTTCAATTTCTCTTGATAAATCACCTCTTAAAGAAGTGAAGAATGTTGAAATTTCTGAAGATATTAAAGATCATTCTCCTGAAAGCAAGGAACGAACTACAGTTGGACAAAAGACACCTGATTCAATTTCTCTTGATAAATCACCTCTTAAAGAAGTGAAGAATGTTGAAATTTCTGAAGATATTAAATATCATTCTCCTGAAAGCAAGGAACCAACTACAGTTGGACAAAAGACACCTGATTCAATTTCTCTTGATAAATCACCTCTTAAAGAAGTGAAGAATGTTGAAATTTCTGAAGACATTAAAGATCATTCTCCTGAAAGCAAGGAACCAACTACAGTTGGACAAAAGACACCTGATTCAATTTCTCTTGGTAAATCACCTCTTAAAGAAGTGAAGAATGTTGAAATTTCTGAAGACATTAAAGATCATTCTCCTGAAAGCAAGGAACCAACTACAGTTGGACAAAAGACACCTGATTCAATTTCTCTTGACAAATCACCTCTTAAAGAAGTGAAGAATGTTGAAATTTCTGAAGACATTAAAGATCATTCTCCTGAAAGCAAGGAACCAACTACAGTTGGACAAAAGACACCTGATTCAATTTCTCTTGGTAAATCACCTCTTAAAGAAGTGAAGAATGTTGAAATTTCTGAAGACATTAAAGATCATTCTCCTGAAAGCAAGGAACCAATCACAGTTGGACAAAAGACACCTGATTCAATTTCTCTTGATAAATCACCTCTTAAAAAAGTGAAGAATGTTGAAATTTCTGAAGACATTAAAGATCATTCTCCTGAAAGCAAGGAACCAATCACAGTTGGACAAAAGACACCTGATTCAATTTCTCTCGATAAATCACCTCTTAAAGAAGTGAAGAATGTTGAAATTTCTGAAGATATTAAAGATCATTCTCCTGAAAGCAAGGAACCAACTACAGTTGGACAAAAGACACCTGATTCAATTTCTCTCGATAAATCACCTCTTAAAGAAGTGAAAAATGTTGAAATTTCTGAAGATATTAAAGATCATTCTCCTGAAAGCAAGGAACCAACTACAGTTGGACAAAAGACACCTGATTCAATTTCTCTTGACAAATCACCTCTTAAAGAAGTGAAGAATGTTGAAATTTCTGAAGACATTAAAGATCATTCTCCTGAAAGCAAGGAACCAACTACAGTCGGACAAAAGACACCTGATTCAATTCCTCTTGATAAATCACCTCTTAAAGAAGTGAAGAATGTTGAAATTTCTGAAGACATTGATGATCATTCTCCTGAAAGCAAGGAACCAACTACAGTTGGACAAAAGACACCTGATTTAATTTCTCTTGATAAATCACCTCTTAAAGAAGTGAAGAATGTTGAAATTTCTGAAGACATCAAAGATCATTCTCCTGAAAGCAAGGAACCAATCACAGTTGGACAAAAGACACCTGATTCAATTTCTCTCGATAAATCACCTCTTAAAGAAGTGAAGAATGTTGAAATTTCTGAAGACATTAAAGATCATTCTCCTGAAAGCAAGGAACCAACTACAGTTGGACAAAAGACACCTGATTCAATTTCTCTTGATAAATCACCTCTTAAAGAAGTGAAGAATGTTGAAATTTCTGAAGACATTCAAGATCATTCTCCTGAAAGCAAGGAACCAACTACAGTTGAACAAAAGACACCTGATTCAATTTCTCTTGATAAATCACCTCTTAAAGAAGTGAAGAATGTTGAAATTTCTGAAGACATTGATGATCATTCTCCTGAAAGCAAGGAACCAACTACAGTTGGACAAAAGACACCTGATTCAATTTCTCTTGATAAATCACCTCTTAAAGAAGTGAAGAATGTTAAAATTTCTGAAGACATTAAAGATCATTCTCCTGAAAGCAACGAACCAACTACAGTTGGACAAAAGACACCTGATTCAATTTCTCTTGATAAATCACCTCTTAAAGAAGTGAAGAATGTTGAAATTTCTGAAGACATTCAAGATCATTCTCCTGAAAGCAAGGAATCAACTACAGTTGAACAAAAGACACCTGATTCAATTTCTCTTGATAAATCACCTCTTAAAGAAGTGGAGAATGTTGAAATTTCTGAAGACATTCAAGATCATTCTCCTGAAAGCAAGGAACCAACTACAATTGAACAAAAGACTTCTGATTCAATTTCTCTTGATAAATCACCTCTTACAGAAGTGAAGAATGTTGAAATTTCTGAAGACATTGATGATCATTCTCCTGAAAGCAAGGAACCAACTACAGTTGGACAAAAGACACCTGAAAATCACCTCTTAAAGAAAGAATGGAACCAACTTCTCCTGACAATTTGAACAAAAGACTTCTGATTCAATTTCTCTTGATAAATCACCTCTTACAGAAGTGAAGAATGTTGAAATTTCTGAAGACATTGATGATCATTCTCCTGAAAGCAAGGAACCAACTACAGTTGGACAAAAGACACCTGATTCAATTTCTCTTGATAAATCACCTCTTAAAGAAGTGAAGAATGTTGAAATTTCTGAAGACATTGATGATCATTCTCCTGAAAGCAAGGAACCAACTACAGTTGGACAAAAGACACCTGATTCAATTTCTCTTGATAAATCACCTCTTAAAGAAGTGAAGAATGTTGAAATTTCTGAAGACATTAAAGATCATTCTCCTGAAAGCAAGGAACCAACTACAGTTGGACAAAAGACACCTGATTCAATTTCTCTTGATAAATCACCTCTTAAAGAAGTGAAGAATATTGAAATATCTGAAGACATTAAAGATCATTCTCCTGAAAGCAAGGAACCAACTACAGTTGAACAAAAGACACCTGATTCAATTTCTCTTGATAAATCACCTCTTAAAGAAGTGAAGAATGTTGAAATTTCTGAAGACATTCAAGATCATTCTCCTGAAAGCAAGGAACCAACTACAGTTGAACAAAAGACACCTGATTCAATTTTTCTTGATAAATCACCTCTTAAAGAAGTTAAGAATGTTGAAATTTCTGAAGACATTCAAGATCATTCTCCTGAAAGCAAGGAACCAACTACAGTTGAACAAAAGACACCTGATTCAATTTCTCTTGATAAATCACCTCTTAAAGAAGTGAAGAATGTTGAAATTTCTGAAGAGATTCAAGATCATTCTCCTGAAAGCAAGGAACCAACTACAGTTGGACAAAAGACACCTGATTCAATTTCTCTTGATAAATCACCTCTTAAAGAAGTTAAGAATGTTGAAATTTCTGAAGACATTCAAGATCATTCTCCTGAAAGCAAGGAACCAACTACAGTTGAACAAAAGACACCTGATTCAATTTCTCTTGATAAATCACCTCTTAAAGAAGTGAAGAATGTTGAAATTTCTGAAGACATTCAAGATCATTCTCCTGAAAGCAAGGAACCAACTACAGTTGGACAAAAGACACCTGATTCAATTTCTCTTGATAAATCACCTCTTAAAGAAGTGAAGAATGTTGAAATTTCTGAAGACATTCAAGATCATTCTCCTGAAAGCAAGGAACCAACTACAGTTGAACAAAAGACACCTGATTCAATTTCTCTTGATAAATCACCTCTTAAAGAAGTTAAGAATGTTGAAATTTCTGAAGACATTCAAGATCATTCTCCTGAAAGCAAGGAACCAACTACAGTTGAACAAAAGACACCTGATTCAATTTCTCTTGATAAATCACCTCTTACAGAAGTGAAGAATGTTGAAATTTCTGAAGAGATTCAAGATCATTCTCCTGAAAGCAAGGAACCAACTACAGTTGAACAAAAGACACCTGATTCAATTCCTCTTGATAAATCACCTCATAAAGAAGTGAAGAATGTTGAAATTTCTGAAGACATTCAAGATAATTCTCCTGAAAGCAAGGAACCAACTACAGTTGAACAAAAGAAACCTGATTCAATTTCTCTTGATAAATCACCTCTTAGAGAAGTGAAGAATGTTGAAATTTCTGAGGACATTAAAGATCATTCTCCTGAAAGCAAGGAACCAACTACAGTTGGACAAAAGACACCTGATTCAATTTCTCTTGATAAATCACCTCTTAAAGAAGTAAAGAAAGTTGAAACTGCTGAAGACAGTGAAGATCATTCTTTTGTAAGCAAGGACTTTACAGCATTGAGTCAAAAGACTTCTAATATTGCATTTGTTGAAAATTTGACTTTTGATTCTTCAACCAAAAATACAATTAGCCATTCTTCTATTGAAAAACAAATTAAGAATGTCTCATTTGAAAATCGATTGGTTTCAGAAGCTGAAAGTTCTACTAAGCGAACATTGAAATTTCAACATAAACCTGAAATTATTGATGAGTCGAAAGTTTTAGAAAGTATTGAGACTCAAATTCTTCATCCTTCTCTAGATGATGACTCAAAATCATTTGAAGATGTTCACTCAAAGAAAATTAGAGTTGTTAAAATTTCAGAAAATGTCATTGAAAACCAGCTCGACTTGGAAAAAATAGGCGAATCTGTTTGCGAGAAAAATTTTTGCAAAAAACGCGTTTGCGATTTGACTGACGAATTTGACAAAGACGAATGTCAGCAAACTCTTGATTCAATTGCTCAGGAAAAATCAACAAGTACAAAAAGTATTTCAATTTGTGAAACATTGATAGATTCTAATTCTGCAAGCATAGCAGTCAAGGAGCAAATTGATGTATATGAAACCGTCAAAAATGTGATGACGGGATCAGATCACTTTGCCGAAAGCAAAGAATCTTCATTCATTGATCTAAACACTACAAATTCAAGCTCCTCTAGCGAATTCAACGTTAAACAAACTATGGATAGTGAGAAAATAGAAAATACTTTACCAGTTCAAGTTAAGTCACCTCTTAAAGAAGCGATAATTGATCAATGTCTTAATGAAACAAAAGAAATCTTGACAGTAAAAATCACTGATAATATAACAACATTATCTGAAAATCTAGGTTCTTATGAAGCTGAATCAGTGAACAAGATAAAGGAGCAATCAGAAATCAAAAAAAATCTTGAAAATGAAGTAATTTCATCAGAAAAGCTTACTGAAAGTGTAAAATCAAATTATGTTGATCAGTACCCCATTGATACCAAAGATACAGAAAGCAACATATTAGAAAGCATTTCAAATATTACAATTGAAAATATCACTGAAAAGTTAGAATTCGTTTCTGATCAAAAATCTTTTGACACGTTAAAGGAAGAGATCTTTGATAGCACTCAATCAATGGAATCTTCAAAAACTCGTGAAGAAATTATCAGCCAAAAGGTACGATTAGATTCAGAAATTGAAAACATTATCAAGACAAGCGATGAGATTGATCTTTTAGAATCAGTTCAAGATGAAATTGCGAAAAGAAATATTTGTTCTGATTTAATATCAGGCGAAGGAACCTCAAAATCCACTTTGAATATTGGACAAGAATCTCTAACAGATACTTTGGTGATGCATAGTCAAATATCTGAAACATCAACTAGCGGTGTTGAACAAGAATCTCGTAGTTCTGAACATAGTTTTACGTCAGTTAGTAAAACTGTCAATTCAGATAGTTATGAATATAATCAGTTATCAAAACTCTCCAATTTGTCTGCTTTAGCATATAATTTGGTAGATCAAAATATAGACAGGAGAATCTCAGTTCAGTCAGACATGACTGGTCTAAGCACTAGTGAAACTGGCTCCTCAAGCATAACGGATGTTACATCATCCTCAATAACGTATGTTACTGACTCTCGACTTACTGACATAACTAGCACGGACTACGATTTGTCTAGTTTTAATATGCAAAATATTACATCTGAAACTTTAAGAGAAATCAAATTCCCAATCGATATGGCACAACCAGAGCCTAATAAGCTTTTAAGATCAACCTATTCTGACAAATCTGTTTCTCAAATACCAATTAAGTTTGATAGTAGTAAGCCTTCAGCTGATTTATCTCCAGACTCTTGTGTTTCTGGCACTCAAGATATTCAATTTGAACGGTCAATCTCTCTGTCTGACAACGCAGCTTCAGACATCTCAAGCGAATATAAATTTGAAGAAACAGTCTCCACTCTTCCATACGATGGAGAAAAAGATGAAATTTCAGAAGAAATAGAGATCGTTATGGCAAATAAACTAGAATCTAACAAAAACTATAGACAATTGGCTAATGAAGCAAGATTAGAATGTACCAGCTCACAGAGTGACGTAACTGAATATACTGAAAGCGTTTCGTATGTTGACTCAATCATTGAAGGCTCTATCATGGAGAAAACTAAACTAGAAAGCGAAAGTACTCTAAAATCTTCAAATGAAAGTACTCAATCAGAAAAAGATGATAGTAGCGCTAAAGATTTATCAAAAAGAAAATTAAAATACACTGAAGTCAACTTGGATAGAAAACAAAAATCTTTAACATCCTACAAAAAATCGTTGGACAAGAAAAATGAGCAAGTACAGTCTTCAACAAGCCGTCGCACTCGAACTGAAAGCACTTCAAAATCTTCCAGCAGCAGCGTCTCTAAGACATCAACTAGAAAAATCAAAGTTGCTCAAACTACAGACTTAAGTGCTACACGCACTTCTACATTCACGAAGACATCGTCTCGTGTTCATGGATACATGCAATCTACCATGTCAAGAGATCAAAAAATTGGCAAGCAAACAGTCTCTACTCAGGAATCATCCAGCTCAATGACTAGTTCTTCCCACAAGATGTCTACTGACAAAGAAAACAGCAAAATTGAAATAACCAGAACCACTACCGATAAATCCGACAAGTCAATTGAAACCAAAGCCTTAGATAAAAAAGTACAAGAAAAACCAAAACGAGCTTCCGTTGATCTCACCCGCAGAAAAGATATAAGCGAGTCTTTGGCAAAGTCTAGAAAGATTTTAGGCGAGAACAAATCACGTGAGAAAAGTACCTCAAGATCTACAAGTATTAATAGATCACAAATAATGACTGCTTCCGTGAACGTAAAAGAAATCCCAACAAAATCTGCGTCCATCTCAAAAATATCCAAAGATAAGAAAAATTCGAGTTTGATTCCTATCAAAACTTCAAAAGAAGTTACTTCCACTCAAGCAACCCAATCAACCCAATTAATACGAAGTGCACCCCTCAAGCATGTTGAGAAACCTAAAACTGCTCCCAGAACTTCACAAGTACAAAAACATATTACAAAAGCTGAGAAAAGCAGTGATAAAACGACTGTGATTAGACCTAAAAAAAAGACTGAAGTGGAAGAAATTCCTATACAAAAAGTTCGCAAGACCAAAATTGAGAGAATTGTTTTAGACAAGAAGAATGCAAAGCCCGATGTTTCATACCGCAGCAAATCTGCCATGTATTACACCAGCAAAGATAGCATCACATTTGAGCATGGAGTATTGCCATCTTCAATGCCCTCAAGTCCAAGTCATATGAAACGACCTAGCTCAAGCAATGGCACAAATGTTATAACAAGCGAGGTATTCACTCGCACCATAGACTCTTCCAAGTCAATTGAGGTGATTTTCCGACAACCATCTTCTTCAACTTCTTCTTACCAAGAGTCTATCAAAAAGTCAACTGCAGACAACAAGTGTGTCAGTGATGTGGACGCTAGCTTCATAGAAACCACAGACTCAAGTTTGTCGGATTCTATTGCACTGCCGTCTTCTACCTCTGAGCTTGCAAATGCAGAATTAGAGAAGAAACCTTTGACACCAACATCTCCAATTCCATCAAAAGCTCCTTTACCAATTATTGAAATCAAAGATCGTCAATTAGATGCTAGTACAAGCATCGTTGAAGAACCATTGGAAAATGTAAAAATGGAAAAACCTGGTACCGTTGATCAAGAATCAATTTCGCCAATGCTTGAGTTCCAACAAGTTTCACCCCAAAGGCAAAAGTATAAATTTAACTATGAACTCAAAACAACAGGTAAATTTTAAAGCTCTTTATAATAAATCACACTCTGAAGGCAAATTCACATGATCAACTTCAAACTGTAGATTTAAGTTTGAGTTAATCATGCGAATTTTGCCGTATGTTTATTTTATGTACCTTTATGTTATCTGTTATCTAAAACTAAAATTGATTTGCCTCATATTTGCACTTTTTCGACTCGATTTATCATTTTAATAGAATAATATCAATTTTCAACTATTCGAATGTTTAGCAGGTCCGGTAAAAAGCTTTAGAAAAAAAGCAGAATAATGTCAGACCTACCGACAATATCCATAACTCAGGATGCCAATTTCGATGATGAAATCGACGAAAATGATACCAACTATAGTAGAAATATAAGTGAATGTTTGACGGACGTTGAAGACATGGACAGTGTAAATGAAAAATATGACATGATGGCTGTTATCAAAAAAGCAGAAGATCAGGGAGGGGTAACTGATGTTGAAGATTGTGATGCTTCTGAAGAAGACATAGATGATGTAAGTGATGGAGAAGAATTCGCACTTTCAATAACTGAGTTCTTGGATCAAGGATGTGTTAATGAATCATCCAATATAAATGGAAGCGATAATAACAGACTTGCTTTTGACATGCACTGTGAAAATAAATGTCCCAGTCCTAGTGCATTCCTCTTACTTGGTGTGGCTCATGATCAGGGAGGAGTCACTGACTGCGAAGAGTTGGAAGGTTCTGGTGAAGAAGCTGAAAATGAGAATGTTGTATCAAGCGCTGATGAGGCAATTGTTTTGGAAGGTGAAAATTCCGTAGATATTCAAGACAATGTCAGCAAGAAAAGGCCTGAAAAATTTAATCAGAAAGCCTTTGAACATCACAAAACATCATCATCAAGTGAATCCGATGAAGAACCTAAACCAAAACCTCATAAACGCTACAACAAAAGAAATTTGAAACGAATAGACGACAAATCTGATGTAGAAAAAATGTATTTCACTGATGAGTATGAGATTAAAGGAAAACGAAACAGCTTATTGTCTCCTAACGGAGATGAGGCCGAAGAGATGGTATTAGAAAGCAGTGACGTTGAATTTAATATAGAAAGAAGTCCAACCTTCCCAGAAATTAACATCACATTTTCCGGCAAAGAAAATAAAAAAACTAAAAAGAAGCCAGCTAAAACAATGATGTTGGCACTGCCACAAAATGAAGATGAAGGTGTCACTGACGTTGAGAATTTAAACTCTTCTGATTCTGAGGATGAAGGTGCAGCTTGCAGCTCAAAAAGTAATACAAAACAGCTGATTCCAAATGCATTTATTAAATCCAATGCACTAACAGACGTTGAAGATTTTGGAGAAGAGTCCAGTGATGATGGCATGGATAACAACTTTGACGTACCCTTACCTGCACCAGTGAGAGAAGTTGTAATACTAACTGAGAGCAATAAAGGCGAGCCTATCATGAAATCATCACCCCTCCCTGATCACCTATTGCTGGGTTTCAACAACTTAGACATGGATAAAGGACTAACTGACGTTGAAGATTTCTCTGGAGATGATGAGGAAGGGTATGATAAACCAAACAAATATGTCATTGAAGAGGCAATCGATCTTGATGGAGGTGTTATTGAATCTTCCGACCATACAATGGATAATAAAGGGAGAGTTTGTGACAGACAAATGAACGAACCAAAAACCGATACAGAAGATATTTTTGTTAACAAAAGTGATTGCAGGCGAAGAAAAAATCGATCAAAGCATTACACTCACAGCAAACAAAAGGCAAATAATCTTTTTGTACAACCTACTTCTGCTGCAGCTACTACTGACGTTGAGGACTTGGACGTTGATGACGACGACATTGTACTGAAGGACAAAAATATCAAAACTAACAAAAAACGTCATGCATGCCTACAATTAACTCCTAAAGACCATAGTGGAGGTAAAACTGACGTTGAGTATTTGTCTGGTGAAGAAATGGATACAACTCCACCAGATCACAACAGCCCTACTGTTCAGGTTGGTAGCTCTACTATAGCGTCCAGTGATTACTTGGGATCCAAAGCTAAAACTATGGCAATGCCAGCCATAAGAAAGTTTACTGCCGAAGAAAAACAATGCCACACCGACACAGAAGATATGCAGGTAGTATCTGATGCTGATGACGCAGGGCTAGATGTTGAATCTTACTCAAGAGCCCAAACTGCAACTCCCATGGAGTTGTCTAGAGATTTGGATGATAGTGGGGCTTCGCAAATTCATGAGGTGCATGTTGGCATTTTCGATCATCAAAACGAGCAAAATTTTATCAAGGGAAACCGTGCAATTACTGATGAGCACACAGATGTAGAGTATTTGGATGATGATGGTTTAAATGCTGGAGTGAATGGTAACGAGGACTAGTATGTATTTTCCAAAGAATGAACTATGTGTTGGGTATTGAAAATTTGAAACGGTTATTTTCCATTTCCATATGTTGCTTGTGATTTATTTTTGTTGTGGCTCCCTTTATAATATCTTGTTGATTAAGCTAGTATATCCCTGAATTATCATATTTTTGGTACTTTCTTTACAGAACAATTGAGATTCGATGAACACACATTTGATAAGGATGACGATCTTATGCAAGACTCTGACAGCGTTAAAGGTTAGTAGTGTAAATTTAGTCAGCAATACTTGAATACATTTTGAAATTAAATACAAACTTTTAATGCAGTCACATTTTTTAATTTTCAATTCAAATTCAATCAAATTACTAATGGTACAGAAAACTCATAGAACATGTTTTTGGTTAGATCATCCAATACACAATTTGCCGAATTGTACATAGAGTCTTTAAGTTCATACATAATCATTTTTATTATCATGTACGCATTTTACCACATTACCATCAATCACCATCTTTATTATTTCTTTTGGTCAAAATATTTTTCAGTTGATTATTATTTTGTTACAATATTTTGAGTTAAAAAAATCAACGCTGTGTGTGAAAATCAACAACACTTCCAATTTACTACAAGCTCGAGCTTTCAAAATTCTATAGAGGCATCAAAAGCTTTCAATAAGAAGTATTTAAAATTGGTCATTTTGAGCTCAAATGCAACTTAGAGGGGTATTTTAAGGAAACAACTTGACTGAGGACGAAAGAATCACAAAAATTTCTTATTCTTAGTGCTTATTTTTTATCATTTAGTTTGCTTATACACGATATCATATTTTTGAGTGACGCAGGAAAATGGGGTGATTCATATATTATAATTATTTCACCATAAATAAAAAAAAAATAATAATTACCATCAGGAAAATGTTAAAATCTCAATCTGGATAAATTTACTTTGATAGTCACGGCTCGGTGGACTAGTTCAGTAAAAAATGTTGCATTATTTCTAATTTTTAATGAAAAATCTTTTTCATCAAATTTATCATTGCTTGGAGCCATAATGCTCGTAAATTTTACCACGGCTTTTATTCCAACCCCACTCTTCTGCACCACTCCATTATATTTTTTTTTGATTCTAGTTGTCATTCATGCCAATATTTTATTGATCTTTTTTGTAGATTTTAGTTTTTAATGTCAAATCATGATGTACCATTATTATCAACCATAATCATTCAACAATACACGACACAGTCACTCATAAAATTTGTTTAATTGGATGTCATTAAAATTGTAACACTCGATAAGTGAAAGCTTGGATGAATTTCGGACCAAATTTTTTGTAGAGACGCAAAATTAATTTTTTGATTAACTTTATGCAACAATTTACATTTTGTGACATCTAAAATGCTAAATTATGCTAATTCGCTGAACATTGGTTTGAAACACCCTTTGCTTTATGGCACAATTGTAATTAAACAGCATTTTCTGTTCAATTTTTCATTGATCCAGTTTTGATATGACATCACATTTATTATTATTTCTAAGATATATCATTACGTGTATATTATTATTTACATAAGTGAAAATTTACTAACGTAGATTTATGTTATAATTTATTTATATTTTTCGAATAATTATGTTTACAGGCGACAATTCTTTAGAAACTATACAAACCGAGGCTAAGCATTTAGTTGATAGTATATTAGAAGAAAGTGTAACAATTGTTAATAAATCATCATCAAACCAGCCGCAAGATACAGATATCGATAGCGAATTCAAGCAGCCTATTCAGCCATCCCAGTTACCATTAATCCACATTAATAGTTACAATGTTAATCCTAATTCTGACCAGTATTATGCCCAGTCAGATGAGATCAGTGAGAATTATGCGATTAAGAGCGACTGCGACATCATTGTCAAGTCGCCCACTATCGAGTCAATGTCTGGTAAATCTTTTGATGAGGACTTTAATTTTAGTAACGTTGCGACTAATGTTGCGAGTAGTCAAGATGAGCATAATGTTCTCGATAGTACTTTAATTAGTAATACAGCAACAAATATTCTCGATAATATTGCATCCTCTTCCTCTATCGCGTTGGACGATCAATTCTACTCGCTATCTAATGATCCGGGCACGATTGTCAGAAATTTAAGCGAAAACAAGCTGCGACGTGTCGACCGTAAATTCGAGCACTTGTCCTCCGAGCAAGATGACGAAAATGCGGACGATATTGATCAAATTGACATTGATAATTTGGTCAATACGGACGATATATCGCAGTTGCAAAACGAGTTCTCCAAAATTAGTTGGGATGAAAGTTTGTCAGGCACCACCGGCGACTTTGTCAGTACACCAGATAATGATCTTCATGATCTGACCAATGCAGGTGATGACTAGTTTTGTTTTGTTCAGCAAACTGCAAAAGATATCAATAATTATCAGGGTTCGGAGGGTTAAATGATACTGACATTTTGAAGCGTCAATTTAAATTACTCGCAAATTGACTACCGTATCAAAGGACCATCAATTTACGAGTGCTTTGCAGTAAAAATTCTAAATTAATAATTGACACGTCATGTCAGTCGAGCAATTGAAAAACTTCCGAACCCTGCAAAATGTGCAACATTAGTTTTTGGTTTTTTTTAATTTAAAATTTTAAACATTTTGCGTTTTGTTAACCGTGCGTTGATAACAATAAAATTAATTAATTCTTGTCCGTGCAATTTAATAACTAAATCAAAAAATAACATTCGGAAACGACTAACGATCGAGCAAAAGCAAAGATATATTTGATGCCGTATTATCTAAAACAGATTTGTTAATTGTTTATTGTTCTACAAACATGTATGTTGTTAAATGTTGGTTGTAGATCCTTATTTGGTTTATTTATGGGTAAATGCAACTAAAATACAGTTTTGAGCTCTTTCTAAAATAATGTATATTATTATTAAAAAATGCGAATAATTCGATAATTATTCTATCTCTGTTTGATCCTTCTAAAAGTTTACTAAGTCTTACTCACACACAGCATGATAATATTTAAGAAGTATATTTGTTTTTAAAGCATTTATTATTTGGTTATTCTTTCGTTTACCAACTCCTTATACCCAAAACCCGGTCCTTATTTGATCCTACCGATCTATCGATTCCAAAAATCAGTTGTGATAACCTCAACAACACGAACATGAATACATAACGACCCAAAATCCTAAACACAAGTTTTTTTTTTTAATTTTTCGAACATCGATTTCATTTTAGAGCCAGGAAGTCATCCTTCTCTTCTCCAAAAAGAAACTGATTTACAAAAACCCAAACCTACTCCTCGCTTAACCAAATCATCTACTAACGATACTAACACCTCAATGTCATCACAGAATGACGATTCAAGTGTATCTAAAAGAGACTCTGAGCTTTTTGACTCGGATGACTTGAGTAGTGAAAGTTTTGTACAGCGAAAACAATTTTGGCAGGATTTAGATTCCAAGAAACTTGATCAACAGCAATTCCAGCCGGTTGCAAAGCCACGTGGCTCAATAATTAAAGATTCATTTGATACTGATACTAGTAGTTTAAGATCACTGCAAGACTCGAAACAAGTGTCACGAGATGATTCTTTGGTGGCTGAAGATCGATTAGAAGATGAAAGTTTCCCAATATCTGAGCGTTATGATTCGGATTACTCCGAAAAAGCTGCAAAGCAAGAGAAGAAAGCACTCAAAGTTCATGACAGTGCTTTCGAATCATTTTCTGAAATGGAGATTGCTGAGACTCTTCAGGATATAAAGAAAACTGAAAAATTTGAATCAGTGATCACAGAATCTCAGATTAAAGAATCTTCTCATAAAGAAACCTCAATCAATCGATCAATGTCTAAGGAATCAGAAAGTATGGAACTTGAAACAAAAACTGAGAAACTTCAGAAAGTTCCACAGTTTGATGATTTAATTTTAGTTGAAACGTTAAGCGAAGTCATAAGCGAAGTCACACAAGAAACCATAAAAGAATTGATCATCAAAAAGTCTGTAGAAAAGCAAGATTTTGATATAATTGAATCCTACTCTGAATCAAAAGCAGAAATTGTGAAAGATGTTGGTGAAAGTAAATCTACAGAATCTGAAAAAACAATTAAATTCTTCATTGGAGAGTCGAGCGAAAATGTTATTAAACGATCTGCTTCTGATAAACAACTGGATGATGAATCTGATGATCCTGAGTTGAATATTGAAACGTCTGCTTTCTTAAAAGAAGGGTTGGAGATTTATGATGACACGATAATCAAAGCTGAAATCCATGACAAAAAAGAGTTGGAAAGTCACATAATGGCTCGATCCACTGAAGATTCAAAGTTGGACTTAACTTTAGAAGAAAAGAGTGATTTTGAAGTTTCTGAAAAAAAAAGCACAGAGAAAAGCTCTCAACAAACTAAAAAGTCATCACCTATAATTCATTCACCAGTCAGAGCCATGACCAGTTTTGTGCTTGAAAAGCCAGAAGAAATTGAGAATATACCAGTATCTCTCGCACAAGCAACTGCTATTGAAGTCGTTAAAGATCTCGGAACAGACATCAAAAAATCTCTTCAGCTTGAAAGCTTCTCTGACATGCAAACCAAAGAAAATTTCAAGTTTGATGCAATGACCAAACGTACAATCGAAGAGTTGGTAGTCGAGCAAACTTTAGAGGAAGTAGGAGACTCATTGGATGCTGTTCAGGAAGAGTTGATCGAAACGGTCAAAGATGGAAAACTGATCAAGCAATCACCAAGTGAGTTTGAGATTAAAGTTCTGCCCGACTTGAAATATCCAACTGATACGATCTCAGAACACGAGGAACTTGTGCAAACTGAAAGCTTTGCTGTTGAGAAGCTTTATGAAGTTAAGAAGAGCGAACCAATAGTTGTTGAGTCTAAAGTCAAAGAGACAGAGTTACGCAGCAAACCAACAGACACAGAAGAAAGCTCAGCGCAATCTTCCAATGAAGATTCATTCAACAAATTGGATGTGGTACAGCGACGAACAGCTCCTGCTAAGCCAGGTGCTAATCGATGGTCTGTAACAGATATTGAGTCAAGCTCCGGAGAAAGTCACTATCAAAGCTTTGAACGCACTGATAGTCGACCATTATCCTCAGATGTTGAAAATTTGATGCAATACCAATCATCTGAGTATGATACAGCGCAAGACCGTTCATTAATTCCTGGTTCAACAGAATACCACAGTGCAGTTAGTGGTTTGAATTCACACACAATCAGCTCGCGTGAGAGCATGAAGAGTTTAGACTCTGACAGTTCAGGAAACTTGGCCAGTATTGAAGCTTCAGAAGCTTCGGAAACTTTAATTCCATCTACAATGGAGGAATGTGAAGAAGGGTTGAATTCTGATTTGCTGGAAGACAATGAAAAGTACGCTAGCTTAGGAGATCAATCAGATGCCACCACTAAAAGTGAGTCACCAATCCCATCTCTTATGAAACGTTCACATGAAATGACTTTCGCTACATCAGAAGCAACCAAGTCAAGAATCATTGAATCAATTGACTTAATGGATGAGTCAAAGAGTTCATACGATGAGAAATTGGGTAGAAGCATTGAAGACTTAAAATATGGAAGCTGGGAGGAAGTTAAGTTCGGATCTAGCTTGGAAGAAGGCAGTATGCTATCAGTAAGCATTTCAAGTGCTTCAAACCTGGAAACCATGGTTGAAATTCATTCTGACCAAGCAGAAATGATGGGCAGTTTAGTTGGCAGTTTTGATAGTGCAAAGATCTACACTTCGTTTACTGATGACGCTGCCACAGCACAAACACCACCAGACTTTGAAAGTCTTTCTAAAATTGATAACTTGGTTATGATTTCATCATCAGTCCAAGGAGATTCACAATCTAATGCGAACACACAAATTACTACCACAACATTGACCGAGGAAACTGAAGAACCACAATTGAAGAAACGTGGACACAAACGGACTGACAGCACGAGTGTGTTTCCTGGCGGATTTATAAAGGCTGAAAGTAAAGACTCGAGCGATTCTTTCGAAGAAGATGTAATTGCCAATGAGGAGTCCTCTGAGGCAATTTCATCGGAAAATAACGCTACAAATGAAGAAAGCTCAGACTCTGATTTTGATCGTTATGAATCCGAGTATGCACGTTCGTTCCGCGTTCCGTTTGCGTCCGGCAAAGGAGGCAAGTCCAAGGAAAAACGTGAAACTTTAGATCGAGATGCGGAAGACAAGAAATCATTCTCTCCTGGTCACTCTTTCATAGAAACAATCGTTGAAGACGTACACGCTGAAATTGAATTGAGTACTGCGATCCCAACAGAACGTAAGCAAGCACAAGAATATGAAATTCCAAATATCCAAATTACTGAAGATGTTTTTGATACAGAACCTGAAGCAGCAATTGCTGAGAAATCGAGCCAAGGTGTGCAGTACGCCAAACAAGTAGAATACAAAATGTCTGAAGAAGAATATCAAGATATTCTGGCCAAAAAATATCAATCCAAGATAACGGATTTGAATACAGAATTTGAGTATGAAGATGATCAACAAGCTTCACCTGTTGGCAGTGATTCTTTTGAGATGTTGGAACAACCAGACATTTCTGATGAATTTGTGATTGTTGAGGAAGTAGCCAAAGAAGCTCACGAGTTTGATCAAGAAGGCAAAAGTGTTGGCATTCAGCCAATTGGAAAGTTCGTTAAGAAACAC
Source organism: Parochlus steinenii (assembly GCA_038502155.1). NCBI lineage: Eukaryota > Metazoa > Arthropoda > Insecta > Diptera > Chironomidae > Parochlus > Parochlus steinenii. The sequence goes on along the minus strand of JAXCIN010000052.1, from coordinate 4,011,571 downwards.
GACGAGGATGTTGAAAAATATGTCATCAAATCAGCACCTGCTGCAACTGATGCAGGATCATTATCTTATCCTCAAGATGACGTTCACTTCGAGTTTGAAGAGAGTCCTCCTCAAGACGAGGAAGACAACGGAAATGTTCGAGGTAATGGCGGCTATCCATTAGAAAATAGCAAACGCTGGGTAGAAATGAACCTAGCAGATCCAGGAAATTTGCGATATCCTTATGATTTGGACCGTGGCATTTTGGAAGATATTAAGGAAGAAGACACTGATTTTGAAGTCGGTAGTAGTCGCATCAGTAGTTTCAAAGACTCATTCTCAAGCACACCTGATTACGATTTGTTAGCAAGAAAAATGCATTCCCGCGAACATGATAACATTTCAATGAACAGTTTACAAGAGTTTGAGAGCTTGGAACAAGTCATTTCATTAGAAAATAGGAAGCAAGTTGCTAGCTCGCAAGAGTCCCTCAGTAATGGTAGTTTCCCTAAGCGATATTTGAAGGGTGCGCATGGCGATGACATTAGCTTGTCTAGCTTAAAAGAGTTTGAAGGATTAGAAAATGCATGCTTAGAGGCTCATTTAATAGAAATCAAGGCCAAAGAGGAGGCAGCTTTGCTCCTTTCACGTTCGGATGATTCCAGTAAATCGGGTGGTAGTTCAAATGGCAAAAACTCCAGTCCAAAAGGAGCCAGTACAGTTACCAGAGTGACTACAAGCTACACCACAAGATCGTTTGAAAATGGCAAACCAATTCCAGAGTGCTCAGACCACATGAGGAATCAATTCGAATTACTTCAACAGAGAGCAATGCAAATGTTGGAAGAAGATAATATGAATGTAATGGAAGTATCAACAGATAGTTTAGAGGATAAACTAGGTAAACAAGCTTACGATAAGGATGCAGCTCAACACCTGAGCAGTGATAGTTTAGATATAAACAGAAGCAACAATGTAGATCTTATGACCAGCAGTGTAGACTCGATTGAAGTTTCTAAGGGAACTGGAGCTGCCACTGGAAAATCCTCAGAAGTTGACTCAATTGAGACATCTCCAAGAAAAAGAAGAAGTGATAGTATCGACTCTATTGAGTTGCAATACGCCATGAGTCAGGCATCTAAAATCCAGCGTGATAGCTTGGATGACATGATCAACTTTGAAGAAGGAACCTCATCAACCACCATTACAACCTCAAACACAGTAAAACAAGGATCTCAAGGATCTGCTCAATTCACTCGCACCACAACTACTACAATAACGTCAGGAGGAGCTTCCTCATCTCACACTGCCTATTATGATATGCCAAAAGATATTTCAAGTGACTCACTCAATCGAACTGAGCCAGAACTTCTTCTGACGAGCACTGAGAGCTTAGAAACTAGCTCAACAGCAACAAATGCAACCTATCAAAACCGCACTGGCTCCCAAATGTCAGGTAGTATTACTAGTTGTGGCTCAAACACTATGATCGACACCCTAGACTCGAACTTTCCCGATTTTTATTCACCCACCTCCCAGCAGCAACACCCAATTACGTCGTCCACCTCTTTCACACAGGCGATGTCCGCCTCCATGTATCGCGAGCATGACGATAACTCACCACTCACATTTAATGTAGTTACTAACTCAAGTCAAAGAACCGTAGTCGTGTCAGACGCGTCTGATGATTTCCAAACTAACTATAAATCAGGTAGACTTTCAAATTTATAAAATAAAAATATTTAATTAAATGCATTTTTGATAAACCCGCCAAACCAAAATATATAATCAGTATTCATGAAATCATGTGAAGAGTAATAGATGAAATTAAGAGAGCTCAAAACTAAGATTTTTTAGATTCAGTCTTTATCAATATCAAAACTGTTGTTATATTATTATATAAATCGTTATCTATAGTTGTTCGTGATGCATTTTTAAGCCTTATATGTTGATGGTACAATATTCTTTGTTTCGTTGCTTATAAACTTATTCTTTAGATTATTTATGTATTTTTAAGTTATGGCTTTGAAAATTATACTTTAGAAGCAGTAACCTGAAAGTTATGTTTTGTCACATATTTTATCCAATTTATATTTATCTAACTTTATGTATAATGCAACTTTATAGGCTTTTTGGAAGCTCAAAATCTTTCTGTACCCATTTGACTAAAAGCTCACCAAAAAGCACAAAAGCTCTGACAGCTTACTATATTTTACAGAAAATATTTGCAAATAATAAGGAACAAACTTTTTATTCTCAGATCTAACTTGATGGCAAAATTATTTTATAATAATCCTTATTTCAGCAAATATTTCCGCACAATTTCTGTAATGCATGTTAAATTAATTGATAACTTGGCTACATGACGTCATTATTATTACCCTTTTATGTAAATACTTTTGATACCAATAACCGTTCAAACTTTTGTCGAATTTATATTAATGTTCTCTTTTTGTGTTTTCTGTTCAATAGGTGAAGCAGTTTTTGGAGAACTTAAAGAGTCGGTCAAGGAAAAGAGACAAAGCGTGAGTATTTTTTGAAGAAGTGGACCAACAGCTGTTTTAAGTTATATAGAGGCAGTTGACTTTTCTATTTCAATAAAAATGTTTTTGACGCATCACGCCAGTTGAGCCTTAGCTTCATCAACCATTAAATAAGCCTCTAAAAAATTAATTTTCCATGAAAACATTTCATTAAAAAATTCACTGTTATATCAGCAAATCAACATTTCCCTTTAATTTCCAACTCTAGAAAACAACCGAGAAGGACGATTACTAAATGAAGAATGACTCAACATCAAGTTTGACCATGACATCAGTTGAAAGTTGATTAAAACATATTTTTGAAGTATTCAAATAAATGAAATATAATTTAATAATTTATTGCATTAAATATAAAAGTATTTGAAGAATTAATTGCTTGAATTCGATGTGTATTTGAAATAAAGTGTTTAGAAAGCTATCAGCGTAATAGTTGAGGTCAATGGTTTTCTAGGCACCTTATGCTTAAAGTATGCTAAAACAAAAAGAGTGGATGATGAAGTTTTATTAATATTTGTCACACTGCTAAAATGTCTCTAAAATTTTAAAAGAAAAAAAAAATATTCATAATGTACTAACCAACTAAATAATATTGCTTCAAAATAAATCATAAAATTGAGCATAAACATGTTATAAATGTATCAAAAAACTTTTTTTTGAATTGCTAAGAAAGTTTGAAAGTTGAAGATTTTTTTTTTTTAAATTAAGAAAGAAAGCTCTTGTTTTTATTGATATATTTAAAATTAAAAAGTTCTCGCTGAGAAAAGCGTATTATTTGAAAAGTTTCTTACCTACTCATGGTAAAAGAAAATTAACATTTAAAAATATTGCATTATGTGTCTGCTCTAAACAGTTTATGAAACATTACAGTTCACATATTTAATTGTTATACAGCTTGAGGAATGTGTAAAACTTTTGCGATATTATAATATTATTTTAAATTGTAAGGAAACAAAAAAAGAGATTTATCTAAAAATCAGCTTAATAAAAATATTGTCAAAGTGTAATTCAAATTTGTTTTTTATTTTATATGGATACCTTATTTTCACATTTCAGAGACTCTTAACTGATTTACTGGTTAAAATGTAAGTAAACTTAAATATTACTGTACACCAAACTTAATTCGAACTGTATGGCAACAAGAGTAAAAGTTGTGATCAAAATTGCAAGCTGAAAACGTAAGAATGTTAACAGAGTACCAAAACCAAGAATATAGTTCACGATATTAATATATTTTACTAACCGACCCAAGAAACTTAAAGTTGAATACAAATAAATATGAAGCAGTAAAACTAAATTGGTCCAGTAGTATTTTGAGTGAAAACTCTTCAATCATGTTAAGCTCTTTCATTCCTGTTACTTTGCTAGAGATGTTGTGCAACTTTGCGGCTATTGATAATTTCTATGAAAAATGAAGGTTCGTTAGGAAAGCTTTTTAATTCCAAAAACTCACCAATCGATTGCAGTTTTGACAAGATTGAGCAAGAAGCAAAAGTACCCACACATACGGAAAAATAATTTCTAGGCATTCTGAAAATAAATCAAAAAACCAACTTAACAATGATGTGAATGCAGTAGTAAGGATGAAACAAGTTTATAAAAAGGTTCTAATTATCACCGAATATACTCGAGTCAGGATCCAAACCAGTAGCCACCAAAAATGTCCAGTAAATATTTATTGAAACCATTATAACACTCACACAAATCACAAAAACCAAATCCAGGCCAAGCCAGCGACTTATCATCAAATTTACTTCTGAAATTTCTATGTAGAGCTTTTTTGCCATTTTGTATTTTAAAATACTTTGTGGTCAAATAGAAAATTTAATCATAATCTCCTCAAAAGTGGTAAGTCTTTGTTGGAGAAGCTCGAAGTAATAAAAAATATGAATGCACTTTATTTGAGCCGAAACTCTTCCAGGTACAACTGTAAGCCAAAGCTTTGCGTAAGTCCCAAATGATAGAATGCTGTACAAAGACAATATATTCATTGTTATGAGAACTAACCAAGCACTGAATAATTTAAGGTAAAATTTGTTACTTCCGTAATTTCCATCAAGCGCATTCAACTTCACAACTATTTTAGATTCAATATCACAATTTAATATTGAGCTCAACATAAGAACAACGTGAGTGAGTAGTGAAAAATAATAGTTAAACGTTATGAACAATTTCGTTAAACTTTGAACATTGCCGAATGAAGGGAAAATTAATGAGTTTAACAAATTCAAGATTGAAAATGTTAAATAAATAATTGTTAAGACAAACGAGATTGATTTCTTTTTTGGAGAAAACCCAACTCCTTGAAAAGGGATTAATATTTTTGAATTAGTTTGCTTCATTGTTTGTGGAAAATTAATATCGTGATGATGTCGAAACACTTGTGATGCACTTACTTGACTATACATTAATGCCACAAAGCATATGTATGTATATTTTACCCATTATCTAATGAAGATAATGGTAAGTTTATGCATAAATAATTGTCGATTTACCTCGCGAACATATAAAAAAGTGATTTACATCAACAAAATTGGATTTATGTTTTTGTTTCTTTCAAACCATAATTGTAAAAACTGAGAATGTTAGTACGACTTTGGAAAATTTAGAATGGAAAGTACAAAAAATAAGTATGGCATTAGAAAATGCCAAAAACTTTGAATAATTAAAATAAAATTTACTAGCACATACTTCACTCCCACTGCAAGTTCCAAAAATGAAATGGCATGAAAAAATTATGGACCCCAATTAATTTTAATTATCATATAGATGAAAAAATATTTGAAATTTTAATACCATTATATCTTAATTGTTCATTTTTTATTAAGCATTATAATTAGACTAGAGTTCCGTCAAAGACGAGTGTGCGTGATGTGATTATTTGATTACTCAAATAATTAATCAAATAATTATACAGAAATCGTCATAGACAACTAAAAACCACGGTTAAAATGATATTTTCTTTATTACACAATTATAAATCTTCCAGTTTGGTTTCTGATTTCGTCGAATTGTTATTTATATTCGGGATATTCAATTGGAATTGCAAAACCATGATGGTAAATATAACCAAGGCAGCTGTAAGCTAAAATCATTAAATCATGTATTAAGCTTCATTAACATGATTTAAAAATTGTATACCGATTTCAAAAGTTCATAATTAAAAGTAAAAAATCCACGTCCTTCAAGCTTTGGTTGTTCTAGTAATAACTGTAGAGACATTTCCTTGACCATGTAACAAACACTTAACTTGGTCGATTTGATGTGAATTTTATGTAATTTTGAAGCAATTGCTTTTTGCTGTGAAGTAAAAGGTTTAAAACGAATTAAAGGCAGTATCACAGAACAAAAGAAACTCACCAATTTTTTCAATTGATGACATGTATCCGCTAACATCACTGATACAACGAAAATTGGAGTAAGAACTTGAATGGTTTCTAAAATAAATAGTGCTGAAATAACAAAAACTTTATCTCAAACTATTTTAATTACCTAAAAAACTAGAATTTTCTTCCAATCCAGCGATTATCAAACAACCCCAATAGAAGTTTGTCAAAGTAACAAAAAACATCATCATCACCATAAACGCTAAATCTGATAAGAAACGCTTGTTGATGTCAATTGACGTTTCAAAGAGTCGACCAAACATTTTTTTGAGTATCATTAGTTTTTCTACAGATTGTTGATCCATTTGAAAATCAGCCAAAAGGTTTTTAATAATTCCAAATCTTGTTTTGAGCAGCTCTAAGAATAGTAAAATCTGAAGTGCTTTAATGTATGATGAAACACGTCCAAGTAGAGCTCGCATCCAATACTCGGTGTAAAATCCAAATTCAAAGACACTGATGGTTGCACAAATGTTCATTCCAACAACAATGACCCATCCACTCAATATTTTAGCTAAAAGTTTGAATCGTTGTCTAGAACCCTGAGAATACTTCTGTTTAATTTGCAATTCATTCTGAACTATCTCATCAAACTCAGCAAGTCCACTGAAAATACCAATTTCTTGTTTCCAATTTATTGATGCACTTAACATAAGTACCACGTGACTGACCAAAGCAAGGTAATAAGTGAACATTCCAACTAAATCTGTAATTCCATGTTCTCCCGGAAATTTAACAAACAAGAATCCACTGACTGCATTCAAGATGGAATAAATCAACAAACAAATGTTAATGAGCTGAGAAAATGATCGTTGTCGATGGCAAAATCCGAGAGCCTGGAAAATTACCAAAAAGCTCCCCAGTTGTTCTTTCATGACGTTTTAAATACGATTGAATGGTTGATGTTCAAGTTTCATAAACGGATAAATATATTCAAGTTGATATAGTTGAGACATTGAACTCATGATTATATTAAACCAATCAGGTAATAATAATATTTTCAATAATTTCGAAAACTACGTCGTGGAATGTTGTTTTAACTGAGGTTTGTTTATTCTACAAATGTATTTGTAGTATTAACCCTTATTTTCTTATACTCGTTAAGAAAATCGTTTTTAGAACTTGTTTTATATTTTTATCCATTCTTCCATAACATAGCATAATTATTTAATGTACAAATAAAAACTATAAGTTAACTCGCGGCTCATTTAGCATGATTCACTTTTCGTTGACTTTGAACTGGATAACCATGATACTAAACGTTGAAATCAAAATCGACAGCTGAGAAAGAAGAATTATAAAAAGTATATCAAATTTCAGAGAAGTGTACTTACCGAACCTAGAAGTTCAAAATTGAAGACAAAAAAGCCACATCCTTGCAATTCCAACTTTTGGTGAATAATTTTTAAGGAAAGTTCTTCAATCAAGCACTGTGATCTCTGGTTTTTGGATTGCAATCTATGCAACTTTGATGCAAATATACATCTCTAAAAAATAATACTTAAATTTGCACATTCAAAAATAAAGAACGATTAAAAATCGAAAACTTATAAACTTCACATAAAATATTATTTCATTTAAAATATTAAAATATTTAATATTGAAATATTTAAAATATTAAGATTCACGAAATAAATTACTATATTTATATAGTATATTAATAATATATTTCAAGTTTCTGATGAAAAAAAATATAATTTTTTTAAAAGTTGGCCGACTTTTTGGGATTAATGTCAGTTTGTGGACCAGCGGGTGGAGCAGTTCTGCGCTGGATCTTTATTAATCTCTCTGTCAGTCATTAAAGATCATTATTAAGCAAAGTTTTACGCATAGAAATATTATGGTTTTCGAGTTATTGTCAATTAATTCTGAAGAAATGGCTTTTTTTTGGGGAAATTTTTACAAATTTGTCCGGCTCTTATATTAAATGCATATGTGGACCAGCGGGAGGGTGGATTTTGAATTAAAAATAATGTAAATTTGCGTAAGACTTTAAGGTTTCTAAATATTAAAAGTTGTACACACAAAAGTATTATGGTTCCATCGGTATCGATTTGAGACTCAAGAGATTTTCGAAAAATACAGATTTTTTGGGTTCAACTTGGTCTGTGGACCAGCAGATGAATGGGATCATTTTTTAAAAATTAATATGCACTGTTTGGCTAAACCGGCACATTTTAAGATAAAGTTTGTCGTACAAAAATCTTAAGGATAAAGAGCTAAAAATCCACAAAATAATTTTGTTAAGCGTTACGAAATTGCAGGTCGCGTGGCCACTGCAAAGGGAAGTTTATAATTATAAAAAGATGAAATCTTACCAAAATTTTGCATTTGTAACATGCTTGAGCTAACATGATCAAAACGATACCATATGAAGAAATCGTAAGCATGCTATCTGAAAAGTATCTATATTGATCCGGAACATAATAAAAGCATAATTTTTCTAAGTGTGTTTACTTACTTGAAGCATTTGAAAAACGGTTATGTTCTGTGAAAACCAAAAATAACCAGAAAGTGTTGACAACTACTGCTAAAATATTTTGACTGATAATAAATAATAAATCAACTCCAAAGCAATCATTCACCAGGTACAAGATATCAGATATCTTCGTGTAAACTTTCTTAGACACTCTTAATTCAAACTCCATAATTGTTTCATCCTCATCTAAGTTTTCCAGTATCATAACAAGACTTTGAAGATACTGTTTGACTTTTTGAAAATGGAATATTATTTGAATTAATTTCGCATAGACTGTAACTCTTATAAGGCCAACACTTATCCAGAACTCTAGTGTTGAGCCTTGAGTCCACGAGAAGCCAACAATTGTAATAAATAAGAGAAATTGAAGGAATGATCCTAATAGTTTGGTATAGAACCATATTCCAAGATTTGGTTGTTTATTCGAACTTTTCTGCAATGCTTCCTCGACCTCCTTGAACTCTTGTAAAATTAAAGATTGCTTGTCACAATTTAATAACGATGTAGAGAGTATTGCCATGTGGACCATGTGTAACATTAAACGAGCTGCTTGCTCTGTGAGGCCAGTTATAGAAAACGAGTTAGAACGAGTTTTCAAGAAATCTCCTCTCAAAAAATTCAAAATACTTAAGGCGAGCATAAATACTGTATATAAATAAGAAATTTCACTTTTTTCAGGTGAAACACCAAACACTTTCAAAAGTTTGATAAATATATTTTGTAATTTCATTTTAAGAACTATTGATTGACTGCTTGGGAGTTGAAATTGTTCTGATAGAAAACCTAAGAAATTTGAATGCAAACTGTGATATTATTGTTAAACAAAAATCATTGTTTACTCCAAAATATGTTATGTTCGTTCCAATAAAGACAATATTGGTCCCCAGTCATGACGCTTAATAGTTTTTTTTTTTTAATATTAAAAGTCATGTATTTTAATCAAACTATGCTACATATTTCAGTAGTGCATACTGCATATATATTATATTATAATATTCAAAATTGATTATAAATGTATGAAGTGTTAAATTATGTTTATAGCTTTCCAGTATATTTGAATCACTCATTGATCTTATATTGAATGACCATGAGACTGAATGTTGAGATCAAAAATGTCATCTGGAGAATAAAACAATAAATATTTTGATAAGATTAACAACCAATTTATTATTTACTTACTGATCTTAAAAATTCAAAATCGAAAACAAAGAAACCATAACCATGGATTTCAAACTTCTGATGAAGGATTTGCAAGGAAAACTCTTCGACTAAACTCATTAAGTTTGAATCATGTTTTTTGATTGTTACTTTGTGTAGTTTAGTTGCAATTAAGGTTCTCTGAAATTTAATTTAAGTTAAAATATTTATTTCATATCTATTTTCTGCTCACAAATGATGACTTACCAAAATTTTGATGCTATGACATGAGAGAGCAAGCCAAAAAACAACATATGAGTACAAAACTATAGTAAGTATTGACACTGAAATGAAAAATACATAAATTGTTCAAATAAATCAAAAAACTTATTTTGGTATAATACTTGAAGCTTCAAATAAATAACTGTTAGATGTTCTCTGTAATCTCGATCCTTTACTATTTGTTAATGCCAGAAATACCCAAAACGTGTTAAATATTAATGCTAAAGTACTTTGTAGGATCATAAAAACCAAATCGAAAGCGAAACAACAATTAATCAGGTGAAGTACTTTATGTAGCCTTGAGTATACATTTTTGATCAGACATAGATTTAATTGCAATTGTCTTTCATTCTCATCTATTTCTTTCATAATGATATTTACACAATTTAAACGAGAATTGAGCTGTTCAACGTAAAATATAATTTGAAGATATCTTATGTTTAAGGAAGTTCTTGTAAAAACCAATCTAAGCCAGAAATCTATTATTCCAGCAGCCCAGAAAAAGCTCGTAGTTGTTAAAATACAAATAAAGAAAACACATGATATAATCGCTTTTGCGTAGAAGTTTCTTTTAATTGTAGAGTTTCCAATTAGCGAAGAGAATCCAAACTTAAGTGTCAAATCAATCTTATCCAGCTCTCAAAAGATTGAATCGTGTGTCCAACAGTTGATCAATGAACTCGCTAATATCACTGAATGTACCGAATGTAGAAGAAAACCAGCCATACAGTTAGTCAACTCCGTAACTGAGCCAAAATTTCTATTTTCTAAGAAATCTAATCTTACAACGTTTATTATGGATAAAATAAATAAAAACACTGTTAGAAAATATGAAAATTGGCCTTTTGAAGGTACAAAACCAAAACATTTTAAGAAGCCCAAAAAAAATTGAAGATCTTTCATTTTTGTACGTATTAGAACTTGACTGTTTTATTACTAAACACCAAATAAAAAAAATTTCAAAGAGTTTACATTTTTGGTGATTACTCATTAAAATAATTAATATTTTATTATAGCATATAACAAAATATGTCCTCTGCTAGTTAAATATTCCCTTGTTTAATATTTCATATTGTTCTTTACATCAATCAATGTTCAAAGTATTTAACTTAAATTTGAAAAAAAAACACACAACACTTAATTAGATGGTTCACAAAATACTTGTAGCGTCACACTTAAGATCATAAACAAATAAATAAGAATCTGATTTTTTTTAATTTAAAAATTAAAAATTTTGGTTGTTAGTTTTGTGGAATTCCAACTTTTAAAAATATAAATTAAGAAAATTATAAAAAATGAGGTTTCGCGGGTCAAATATGCTATAATATAATGCTTATAATTTTTCAGTGTAAATATTTGAATCACTCATTGAGCTTATATTGAATGACCATGAGACTGAACGTTGATATCAAAAATGTCATCTGAATTATAAAAGAATTAATATTTGGATAAGATTAACAACCAAACAATGATTTACTTACTGATCGTAAAAACTCAAAATCGTAGACAAAGAAACCATAACCATGAATTTCAAACTTCTGATGAAGGATTTGCAAGGAGAATTCTTCAACTAAACTTTTTAAGTTAGAATCATGTTTTTTGATTGTTAATTTGTGTAGTTTCGTTGCAATTAAAGTTCTCTGAAATTTAATTTGATTTCAAATATTTATTTTATATTTAGTTTCTGGGCACAAATTAATAACTTACCAAAATTTTGATGCTATGACATGAGAGAGCAAGCCAAAAAACAACATATGAGTACAAAACTATAGTAACTATTGATTCTGGAATAAAAATTATATAAATTATTCGAATGCATTAGAAAAATATTTTGGTATTACTTGAAGCTTCTAATAAGTAAATATTAGATTCACTTTGAATACTCGATCCTTGATGATTAGCAAATTCCAGAAATACCCAAAACGTGTTAAATATTAATGCCAAAGTACTTTGTAGGATCATAAAAACCAAATCGATAGCGAAACAACCATTAATCAGGTGAAGTACTTTATGAAGCCTTGAGTATACATTTTTGATCAGGCATAAATTTAGTTGCAATTGTCGTTCATTCTCATCTATTTCTTTCATAATGATATTTACACAATTTAAACGAGACTTGAGATGTTCAACGTAAAATATAATTTGAAGATATCTTGTGTTTACAGAAGTTCTTGTAAATATCCACCTAAGCCAGAAATCCATTATTCCATCAGGCCAGAAGAAGCTTGTAGCTGCCAAGATACAAATAAATAGTACCCAAGACATAATGGCTTTTGCGTAGAAGTTTTTTTTAATTGAGGAGTTTTGTATCAGCGACGAGAATCCAAACTTAAGTGTCAAATCAATCTTATCCAGCTCTCAAAAAATTGATTCGTGTGTGAAACAGTTGATCAATGAACTCGCTAATATTACTGAATGTACCGAATGTAGAAGAAGACTAGCCATAAAGTTAGTAAATTCCGTAACTGAGCCAAAATTTCTATTTTCTAAAATATCTAATCTGACAACGTTTATTATGGATAAAATAAATAAAAACACTGTTAGAAAATATGAAAATTGGCATTTTGAAGGTACAAGACCAAAGCATTTTAAAAAGCCCAAAAAAAATTGAAGATCTTTCATTTTTGTACGTATTAGAACTTGACTGATTTAATACTTGACACCAAATGAAAAAAATTTCAAAGGGCTTACATTTTTGGTGATTACTTAATAAAATATTCATATTTTATCATAATATCAAAATATGTTGGTACATCCTCCACTATAGTTAAAGCACTTGTTAAATATTTCTTTGTTTTATTTTTTCGTATTGTTCTTCACATCAATCAATGTTCAAAGTATAATCGGTACCCAAAATACAAGTAGCGTCACCCTTGAAATCATAAACAACCTAAAAACAATTTTATTTTTCAATTAAATTTTTGGTTTTTGAAAATAAAAAAAGTGAGATTCAGTTTTTGGAATTTTCAGAATTGTTCTCTTTTTATTCGAAAGCTCATATGATTTTCATTTGCAGTGAAGAGGGAAACGAGGATCGTTTGTACAGTTTTTGAAATATAGACTGCACAAACAAAAAATAACACTGTTCTCGGATTATTATTATTAATAAAATGTTACAATGATATTGATGCAAAACAAAATTTTATTTCTTACAGGAAATTGTTTCAAACAAGCACAAACCCGATAAAGAAGCTATCACTTTTTTTTTAAAGCACAATAGAATATTTTGATATTTAATTCAGCTAACTCGGACACCATTTCAATCTATTTTAATTTCAAATCATTGTTCTCGCTTACACGAAACTGGACAAAGAAGACGATGAAAGTTATAGACATCGAGATCAACTAAAATAAGTTCAATCAAACTATTTGATAATTAAAATTACAAGAAAAAACCTACAGATCCCAAAAGTGCATAGTTGAAATCGAAAAATCCGTTTCCAGTGAAAATCATCTGATCACACATGAGTTGGTAGGAGAACTCTTCTATCTGCAATTTAAACTATTTTATCAAATCTTCAAGAAAATATTATGCATTACAATTGTGTTCTGGATATGATCCCTTTCTCCAAATTGAATGCGATGAATCAATCTTGTAATTTTCCTGCACTACTTAGAAAAAATTTAGGTTGTGATTGCTTAGAATCTACTTAGTATACTCACTGTTTCAATGCATTTTGAGCATGAGCGGGCCAATAAATGAAGCATTAAATATGCTGGGATGGCAATTACGAAAAGTTCTATTCATAAATATTTAAGTTGCATTTTTTATTCAAGTCATTCAATATTCCAAAGGTTACTCACCAGCATAAATACCTAAAGGCAACCCATACTGCATCGACAAGTACACCCAATATAAGTTTGTAATAATATCCACAAAATATCCAACCAAAATCATGATCAACGAGTATCCAAAGCAGTCATTTACAAGTTTTTTTAATTCTGTGATTTTTGAGTAAAAGCAGCGATTCTCTTCAACACAGGTAAGAATCTCTGAATCCTTCAAAACTAGTTTGTGAGCCATTGTATTTTTTAAGCTTTCATAAAGTGTCAACAGCAAAGCATGAAGCATATCCACATAAAACTTCTGCTGCAGTAAGCGCAGTCGAATATAATTCATGGATACAAATAAATGTAACCAATAAATGACGAAAGTTTCGTTGTAGAAGGAAATGCAAACAAAAATAACCACTAGCATAAGATAAATGTAAAACCAGGAGAAGAATTTTCGTAAAACTGTATCCACGGGAATGTTATTTCTACTGTATTTCTGTAGTTGACGAGAAAGCTCTTCCTGCTCTTTCTTGGTTACTAAAGTCTGCACCATGATGACAAAATGAGTGCACAATTGCAAAATGAAATCTCCTTTGTCTATTATGTCCACCATTAAACCTGCTGTTTCTTTGAAAATGTTAAAAAAAACGAATCCGGAGTAGAAGATAATCAAAAGATAGGAAAATCGGAGAATCGCGAAGCCAATGTCAATTTCAAGCGATCTTAAGAACTTGAGTTTTGCTTTATAAATATCTGGGATAAACGGAGTGAGGCCAGAGAAATAAAACAAAAGCATTATGTTGCTGACTCTTTTGTCCTGGTGGAGTTTTTTAGTGTCAATCATGTTAAAATTTTAAACGACTTTACAATTGAATAGTTGAGCTCTTACTGTGCTATTTTAGGTAAGCTAACTTTTAAATTAATTTTTATTTTGTACATCTTTTAAGTTTCAGTGTATTGTTTTATAAAATATTCAAATTATGATTTCATTTCAATAAGCTTTTTAATGCACTTTAATAAAATTTAATGTATTTTTTTTGCAACATGACACGCTTTTACACTATTTTCCATAAAGTGATTGAAAAAGACACTTTATGACAATATAACGAATACGTTGAGAATTTTATAAAACTTGATTTGCATCAACTCCATTTTCACAGTTTCAGGCCTTAATACTAAAAAAACTTTCAATGTTGCATTAAGAAAAACATAAGAATTCTACAGAGTCCAATCACCTTAACCCACGGACAAGGAAGATTGTATAAATATTCAATTACTAGATATTAATTTTCCCAATGCAAATAAACCCCTTTGTCCCTCTCATCTAATGCTTATATTAAGGACGAGGAGAGAAATTATTTGGATCAAATTTCCTTTGAATGAAAATTGAATATGCGTAACTGAATATTTTCCTATCATCAGAATTAAAATTGTTGTCACTCGATCTGGGGACGAATTCAAGAATTGTAATTTGATATTATGGCAAAGCACCCAGAAAACCGGGTAGGATTTTGATGGCTCGATTTCAAAATTGAGTCAAATATAATCTTGTTTTGGTGTATTAACGTTTGTAACTAGCACTAAACATATGAAGGCGACCACTGAAATGCTCCAATTAAGATAATTTTTAAGAAATTCGAAGAACGCTATCCCTAAAATTTGTAAAACAAAAATCTCAACAAGAACAAATCTGTAAAAACTGTTTCTCGGGCAACCTGAACGTTCAAACCAGCAACAACAGCACCCAAACAGTGAACATGATACTCTCGCACACAGAAACTAAAATACAATTTTCCCGACTCGTCAGCGTTCAGTCTTCTTTTAGCGTTTGAGTTGAACACAAGGTAGTGCTGCTTTCTCGCACTCGCGATTGCACATGAGTTCTCCGCTGTTCATTTTCTCAGTTGTTTATAAAAATCTAACGTGTTGTTCTATTTTCGAGTGGCAAAAATACACAGAAAAAAAGTGAGAAAATAGATCGGAATGAAATTTCCTTTGAACACTTTTACGTAAATCGAATATTTTCGGTGTAACTTGAGAGATTTATTTACACGAGAGTGAAAATTGGAAAAATAATTCAAAAACTGCTGTTGAAAATTACAAGGATTTTGGGTGCATTTCTGAGACGCAGCTCTAGAAATTGAATAATTGTAAATATAATTGAGAAAATGTTCTGAGAAAATACGAAATAGTCGGGAAATTCAAAAAATTCGTAAAAAATTGGCGTTTTCAGTGTTTGTGGATCGGAAAATTTGAAAGTATAATTTATTTTTAAACAGAAAACGATATGAACGTCTTAAGTTTCTATTAATAAAATCATATTTTTTCGCTTTCAAGCAAAAACGATTATACATTATATTCTTTTTAGTTCAGAAAAGTCTAAAGAGTTATATGAACTCATTTGTAAAAATAAACAAGAAATATATATGAGTGAGTTGTTGTGCGGTGAAATAAGAAAATTTATTCGCCTTTGATTGTGCAAACGACAGATTGTGTAAAAATCTCTGAAAGGGAAATTTTCGCCAATCATCTGTTTAAGATTGCGTAAAGAATATTCGCCAAATAAGCTGCATTAGCAATTAAATAGTGCAAGCGACACTTTTGCTTGAACTGCCAAAACGTTGTTGCAGTAATTAGTGCGATGCAGTGAGATGGCCACCAAAGTTACTCAACCGACACCCCAAATTAAAGTGAAAAGGGAGCTCTGCAGCGATGAAATTAAGGTGAGATAAGTAATTAATACTATTGTAAACAATGTAATATCAATTGATTTAGACTTGCGGTCATTTATTAGATGGCATTGTGAAACCTGCTTAACTTATTTTTAAAGATAATGTTTTAGAGTTATGTATTAAAAATAAAATTTAAATTTAAAAATATAAAAAAGTTTATAAAACAGGATTCAATGCTCCATAAAAAATGATAATTATCTAAACCTAGCCCTTCGAACTTGATAACCGATGCATCATTAATTTCTGTACTCAAATCCTTCTCATTAGATAGTCTTTGAAACTTTATAGTTGCATATCATCATTAAAATTATATTACAGTACACAATGATTACTTATGCCATAATGCCATAGGCAAAAGACTCTTCATTAGCTTATGATGCAGTTCATTATATATTATATATATTTATGGCTCCAAAGTGGGGCACAAAGCAAGAGATCATGTGCAATGGTATCAAGTTCAAAATTGTATGCAGCTCAAAAGCTCTCTAGGATGTTCTGACGAGCTTGTGATGCACCTTAATTGAAAAATATGCTTTGCTAGCTTGGTATGGCGGTGTAATGTAAGCTATAATGTGTTATAATAATTGTGAAAATTGATCTGCCAAGGAGCAGGAACAGTTTCATGCCAGTACAAACTCAGCAAAATGAGTTATTTGCTGCAGCGTTAGTTTGCAGTGCACTAACAATTTCCCTGTTCAAGCTTCAATCGGCTCGAGTTTCAACAAAAAGAATCAATTTTATGCATTATCAGCTTCGTATTTTGTTATTTGCCAGTATTTTGCCAGTAATGTGGTGCCTCCAGTTTCACCAACAGATCGAATTCCAAATTGTAGTTATGAGATCATTTTTTTTTGCATGTTTGTAACGATTTGTTCGAAAATGAATGTAAGATCAGATGCACGAAGGAATAAGTTTAATTTTTGAGTTAATGAGCCAAGAAATTAGAGTTATATGTCATAATAATTGTTTCTATGAATGATCTTAATAAATCTTTAATGATCTTTTGAACTTAAAAACAATTCAACAATTTTTACGTCAGCAAACGAATAAAATTGTGCACTTTTATGAGTTTTTGATTTATTTTGGAATAGTTTTATAGTTTGTAATTAACAGTTTGAATCAACTTGCGGTCGCTCCCGGTCATTTGGGTTTTTCTAAAAATGTAGTTGAAAAAATCTTTTTTTTTTAGGAAAGAAAAAATGCAGAAATCTTTAAATTTTGTTACGACTATGATATATAAGTCAGATGATATTTTTGATGAATCGTGTAAATATTTATTATACCTGTAGATATAATACAGATAACATCAAAGATCTATGAGTAAGAGACTCAATGATCTATCTATCATATAGATTTAGTTTGACCCTCAATTTATTTTGAAACCAAACATATATTCATGTAACGAAAATCTATTAATCCAAATTCTGTTAAATAAAATAAATATCTAAGTCTGTGTTTTCTAGTTACAAGACAGAATTATAGCATCCAAAAAAAAGAGTTGGAAAAACTATCTACTACACCGTCAGAGAGTCAAAAATAGAAAAAATAATTAGCGAAAACAAAAATTTCTTGAAAATCGTTATTCAAGCATCATGCAATGGATTTGTAACTATTTTTGGGTTCGATCATCTTGTAGTTTTGATTGAAAGAATAAATAAATAAATTTCAAAATTATGTAAACGGATAGTCTATTGAAACTAGAAGTATTATTGAACTGTATCAATGTAATTTTAAACATGAACTGATAGCATTTTATTTTAAATTTTCAACCCAATCGATTATTTGAAGGTTCATGAATCCTTTTGAGGCTTCTCATTCAGTTTCAGTTGTAACTGCTTAACTTCGAATATTGACGCACAATCTTCGCCTTCACTTTGTCAGCATCTCCTAGACTCGAAATGATATTTTTCTGCAAAATTTTCTAGGCTTGATTGATTTTGTAATTAGAGAACGAGAAAGTGTTTACGAAAGTGTTTTATTTTTATCTTCAAAATTGCTTTGTGGACAATTTTATTTAAAGAGTTGACAAATTTATCAACCGCTAAATTTATTTAAAACTCGCAATTAAAGTAAAGTATTGGTTGCGGTGTCTAAGATTACATGATATTGATTTACAGAGTTTTAAAATTTATGAAAGATATTAGCTATTCAATTAAAATGATACGTTTTCAATAAAATTAGTGTTTCTTCTACGTTTTGTTTTGGTCACTTTACCAAGTTGTTGAAGAAATTCATTGTAAAAGTAAGTTGACATTTGTAATAAATATTTTCGGATACATTGTATGCAAGAATACACATTGAAACACTTTAAAGTATTCAGTTATTTAAGAATTTCAATAACAAATCCACTTCGTTTTCTTATGATGTTTCGTCACGGACAAGCCAATTTTCTTCAAAATACGGCAAAATAAAATATTTGTTCGAAACAAATTTGCATTAGTCATATTTTCCAAGAATGATTCAAACAACCCCTTACCGTAAAATTTTCTCACAAGACTAAAATATAAATATGTTCCCAAAAAACTCTCAAAATCCCTGAGACCTGAATTAGATACTTTTTAATGGCGCAACGGTCTGAGGTAAAATTACAAAATCTCAAATTTTTCATACATAAATTTTATTGTAAGTTCTAGTTTTCGTACCTATTTATAAATTGAGAACGCAGTATCGCATACACCAAAGACCAAACACCAACAAGTCACCGACCGAAGCACACTCGCCTTAATACGGATCGTTCATTTGATATCGTTGGGATCGAGTTACCAGCCTGCAGATGCAAAGACACTCAGCGTAATTAATGAGATCACACCAGGCAACCCTAGTCGTCTGTAATAATTTACACTTTTATTAATACTTTAACAGATTTTTACATTGTGACCTTTTAAAATATTTAGTTTTTCGACTGAAACAGCCATGTAAATAATTTTGTTTATAAATAAATTGTTCTGGCGCAGCCAAAAATTATAAATAATGTTGTTGCAAACATTAAATGAATACAAAATTACATGTTTTTAGGAGCTTAGGAGCATAATTTATTGATAATTTGCATATTATGTTGCATTTGCTTGTTTTATTTTGCAACAACCAAAGAGATGTGATTTACGGATAAAAATTTTATTAATATATTCAATGTAGTTATTATATGGATATTTTAAATAATGTTGTTAAAAAAGTGTGTCTTATCATATAAATGGAGTTGATACATTTGAGCGTGGATAAGTGTCAAAGACCGATCTTGTATCCACAAAAGTTCATTCTTGGTTCACTGCAAGCGTTATGTTGATCGAAACAACATCTATCTTATTTGATATATGACAAGCAACACCACTGAAAAAATTGAAACATTTTAATATCCAGAAACACTGAAGAAAGAGCTGAGGAACTGAAGAAAGCAATAAATTATTTTTAGAAGAAACTTTTGATAAATTATATAAACTTTATTATAAGCTATACACTGAAATTTGATACGTGGCGACCGTTTGGTTTATTAATAATTCTCCTAGAAGTATCAAATGACTCGAGCAGTTAAGAGCAAGCGACTCTTGAGTGTTTTGTGTTTGAATGATGAATAGTTTAATTTCGTTAGATTTTAATCATTTGCTTCTAATTAAAAGGAATTAAATTTTCGGTATTTTCTTTTATTGAAAATTTGTCAGATATTTATTTTCGGGTAGAAGAAAATAAATGAAGGTTTCTCATAAATTATTCAGTTACTTGCGGATAAGCGTGTCAAACAATATCGAGAAATGTATCGAATAGCAGACAACAAATAGACATTAAATTTCCTAAAAAGTATCCAATTACATCAATATAATTACAAATTTATTCAAATTCTTTGCAATCGGAGCTATCTACTGAGAAATATAAGTATTTAAAATAATTTCTAGAGTTTAAACCTTTAACAGTTTGTCGTTTGTTTTTAATTAATTGGGACGTTATCGATTTTTAATCTTGGATCTCAAGGCGCGCCATAAATAATAAGATTCTGATATTATAATACTGAACTCTACCAGCATATCAAAAAAATATATTCACGTAATAACCCACAATATTCATCAGATAACTTTTGGGTAACTGAATATTTTTAATTATCTTTCTGAGGAATGAATAAAAATCATTAATTTATTAATTTCCAGCTTTTTGGTTGATTTTCTACATCATTTCAATGGATACAATTTCACAATATGTATATTTATACTAAATAAAACGCAGATGATTTGAGTAAAGGAAGTTACTGTTTGACTTGTTAATATATATTATATAATCAGATATCTATGAAATCTAATTTTTCAGCTTCATTAATCGTAAAATTAGAAAAAGTGGGTGTATCTGACGTCAATCTTTTGAAATAGTTTTATAAATAAATAATTAATATTTTAAATGTGATGTAACAATTTAATTTAAGAACATCGATCTTCTGGTGTATTCTTATGTTTTTGTATCGAATATTTAAAATAATATCCTAATGTTGTAATCTTTTATTAGAAAACCTTTTTAGTCAAAGTCCATCACATATCCATTTTTCAAATCTACCAGCACACAATAAAAAAACCTAAAATGAATCGAGATAGCTCTTTTGGCTGCGAAATGAATACATATTTATGTAAAAAGGCAAAAGGATCGGGTTTCACTCAATATCATTTTACTTGAATTTCACATCAACAAATAACAGCGAATGATTGTTTTTCGCGTTTTGGCAGAAAACCGTCTTGAAATTGAAACTTTTGAAACTGTGCTCGGGGAATTGCGTGAACGGTGAGAAAATAGGGGAGACTTGATTTGAGTTTTAAAATGAGTTCTTGTTAATTTTTATTTTTATTCTTGTGAAATAATTTTGAGGTGATGTCCTAATTGAATATTTTTTGGTTGTTTGTTCAAAGTTTTAATTTAAAATTCATTTTATAAAAAAACTCATTGCATATTTAGAAATGCATAGCATTTCAATAAAGTTTTTAGAAAAATTGGAAATTAATAGAGTTCAAACATTTTTATCATGATCAATAAGTATCGCGAATGATCAGTAAAAATTCGCTGCAATAAACATGTGCTATAAATAAATTAAATAACATGATTCATAATTAATAATTTAAAAAAATTAAATTTTCACATCATTTTATTAAAACATTTTTGTGAAAAGTATGTATATTATAAGTAACATTATATCTTCTCAACCATTTTAATGACAAATTTTTATATTTTTATATTCTCTCTTTTTTCTTAATTTAAATGAGTATTACTTTACATGTTCATAAATCTTCGCGGTGCAAGATGTGTTGTTGATTTGGATAATCGGGTATCATTGTATCAGCAGAGAAAAGATTAAATGTCAACTAGCAATGCATTAAAAATCGATATGAATCATTGTACTGAGAAAACATTGGCAAAACGGTAAAATTGTTGCTGCAGTAACTGGAAGTACTTAATCGAAGAATGGCGAGTTTTTCTTATAACATGTTATGATGTATTTATTCATGCAAAGGAGATAAGAACAAAAATCAACTCAACACAAAATATGTTGTTACAACAGAGATATATTTGGAAGGCAAACTTTATGATTTTAGTTGCGTGTAATTTAATACATTTGATGTTTGATCTTTTGTAGATTTTATTTAAATATTATGATGGTACTAGAGGCCCATTAGTTAGTAGTTACAAACTTAGAATATCACTAGTATAATAATTATATATACTTTGGAGTTTATTTCATGGATGAGATATATATCATGAAATTGCCATTAATAGCATGTTTGGAACTTTTTAGTAAATTGTAAAACATGAGGAAACCAACAACACAAAGTACAACATACTTCACGTATATCCCCGTTTTCACGATGCAACTAGTTTGAATTAATAAACAAGAACTTTGAATTAAATTCATCCTACTACAGCTAATCTAAACGTTCTCATATGTACATAATTTTGCCATCTTAAGCCATAAAATTGACTGCAAACTACCAAAACTGCTGAAATTTCTGAAATTACAGTTTCGCTTAATGGAAACCGAAATTACCGATACTTCCTTCTAATAGTTTGATGTTGCTACTGAATGCGATATCTTGTTAAGTAAAAACTTTTGGATTTAATGCTCGTGCCAAGTTGTGCAGCAGTCTCCAGCTTTGTTGCTTTAGGTTGTGAAACAGGAGAAATATCAGCATAGGAAGATCCTTTTACATACATTCTTATGAGACTTTGTGCATTACTCGCATGTAGCAATAGCTCTTGGAGCCATACATAGATTGAAATTTAATCTGTTTTCATGTACACAACTGCACAAGGATGTAGAATATAGAAATAAGTAGAATGCACGTCTACTTCGAAGATTGCAGCATGAGTTGAACTGAGAAGCCGTGGCTTAATTTGTTATTTATATTTTCAAGGAGTTAGGTGCGAGGGTAAACTTTTCCTTAACGGGTTGAATTACTCTTTATGTGTAGAAAGTCTCAACTTCCTAGTGAAATCCAATAGCGAACAAATTTTCTATCTCTGAAACGGATTGTACTACCAAGAAGATAAAGAGTAAAGGAGTTTGTTGAATGTGCAAAGCATGAGAAATACTCCTTTTAAATTAAAACTCCTTGAGAAACCGAAACATTTCAAATAATCGCAATTTGAATCTTTCAGTCAATTTATCCATGCCAAAGAGATCCTGAAAAATTTGATGCAATTTTTATAAATTAAAGCAAAAAAATGACTGATTTCAAAATTTAATGAATATTCATGGAACTCGTTAATTTTTCTGCTTTAAAACATACAAAGATGATATTCAATCCACAATTCTCGACAATTTAGCATTTTTTTTAGAATCTGTTCAGTTTATTTTCAGAATATTTTCAGCATTGAGCAGATCCAATTTTCTTTTGGGCATCATTATTCAAATTCTCAATTATAAAGCTCAAGCAGAATCTCAAATTAAAAATTTATTCAGCTTTTGAAAAAGGATACGTTTGATATTTAAATATGTTCTTACAGCAGAAACACTGAAACTCAATGAAAACACTGGTTTGGGGCGTTAATTGTGATAATTCTTGTAATATTGTATTGCTTGTAATTCTGTAATGTTGTAAAGCTGGAAAGTTGATATTTTGGAAGCAAATAATATTTCAAATGAATTTGGAAACCTTTTATGGTCCACTCTTCATGTATTAATATGCTGCTTTTCAGTGGTATCGAATTTTTCATTTTTAATCATTAATATGATGACAAAACATCCATGGAGTCAATTTGACCGAAAGTCAGATACAATTTCAATAAGTTTGAGTTTTTCCTAAAATATTAGTTGAAAGTTATTTGTTATTAAATACTAGCTTCTATTCTAAAATTACATTTGAACCAATTAATTAACTAATATCATCATCAGTGTAAACAATAAAAACTCATTTGTGATGGATTAATTCTTTTGATTGCTCACCAGTGATTAATTGTCTGTTTATTAATCAACTTCAATAAGGTGCTGATTTCGTTTTTCTGTGAAGCATGAAAATTCACTTCAACGCCTCAGCACTTCAACAGTGCAGTTAAATATAATTTAATTGATATTCAATCCCAAGATCTATATTTATTGACTCATTCTTGATATTTTTACATTTTTAATTTAGTCACTGTGCTGTGTTTTGTGCTCTCTAATAAACTCTGCAATCACTCATATTCTCACACATTAATTCAGCAATTATAATTATAGAAAAATAATATATTACTAGAAATGTGATACTGCAATAGCTTTATTTTTAATGAAAAACACTTTTCCACAGTTTGAAATAAATTAACTATGGAGACAAGCAAAGTTTGTTTGAGAATTGAGCTCTGCTGGATGGGTAAAGTTACAATAATCTATTATATGAATGCGGAGAACTAGAAAACTAGACATGTTTTAGGCATAAAATGTTATATTCGTTTTGAGCCTCTAGCCATTGAAATGATATCAAAATCCAGTTAAAGAATTATAATAAAATTCATAGTGCTTTATCCTACTCAACCATTGAACCAAAAAAATATTCAATTATAACCTTACGAAATAATTTAGTAACCAAATATGTTTTTGAAAAATTTATTTATGGATTTGCTTTTCGAAATACTTACATTGAGCACGATATCAAATATCTGGAGAAAGATGGCCAGGGATAAGTGTGTTGATTTTTTCACAAACATCTTTATTCTGTATTAAAAGAACCAAATCCTGCATCCTTTCAAGCCCAGTGATAATTAAACATGTAAAATAATACCGTTGCCATAATTAAAAATCGTATAAAATGTATCAATTTACGCGTTCTCCATTTGAAATATCACAATACACATAACAATGATTATTCCGCTTTCTGCTTGTAGGATTTCGCTGAAACGGCCATGAATGAATTACTGGGTTGGTATGGTTACGAGTCCAGCGAGCGTATGGAGATCACATCGAAAATGCGCCAAAGCACTGCCAAGAACAGCAAAAATATCGCCAACATTTCACAGAAGCTGCTTGAGACTAAGCAAAACATATCGAACAACAACAACAGTCTAGTTAGCAATAGTAACAAAGTCCTTCACGAATCCTCGTCAGTTTCATCGGAGCTGGACAACAGTTCCCGGGAAACCTCCAAAAGCCCACCGCAACTCAAAATTAATGATAAAAAAGGTAATCCATCCTTCGACTTCATTAAAAATCACTGAAAAACATAAAGCAGTCTAACAATCGGATAATGTTGTTGTAATGAGTCCAATTTGCTCGCAATTTCAATGATAAAATAATTAATTCTGCCCGCTGATGCACCGATCAAATATCACGGGCACTCCGTGTAATTCTGTAATTGGAATGAATTCAATTCCAAAGCACTAGCGCTGCAAAATATACTAAATTTAACTGTAATGATTGAAATAAAGGAACATATATAATGAAATTTCAGTGATTCAAAGTAATTTGATAAATAAATCCAGTACAAACTAATGTAGCATTGACTCGAATGATGTTTGAATTTTAGATCTTATTATCTGCAATTCAACCAATAAGTATCTACGTATCAAATTTTTCTCATTGGTTGTTTATTCAGATTTATTGCTCACCATATTTGTGATTTGGTGGATTTGTAGAATTAATTCATGGCCGCAAGTGTCGGGTTTCGTTTGGCAGTTTATAATTGCTTGGAATTATAATAATAAACAGCTTGTTATAGAGCTAAACCAATGATTTCTTTTGCATTTTTACATATGAAAAATGTTTTCTTCAAGAAATTCGTGAATTTATCCAAATCAAGACATTCACTAACTTTTTTCAAACATATTTCAGAAAACGACTGCTCCTGGTGCCACCGAACGATACCAAGCCAATCTAGTGAAATTTTAGGAACCACTGAAGGCACAGTATTTTGCTCAGAATCTTGCTTCTCACAGTCTCGACGAGCTTCCTTCAAACGCGCCAAAACATGTGACTGGTGCAGACACATTCGACACGCAGTATCTTATGTGGACTTTCACGATGGTGCTTCACAATTACAATTTTGTTCTGATAAATGCTTGAATCAGTATAAAATGCAGATCTTCTGTAGGGAAACTCAGGCGCACTTGGATATGAATCCACATTTAAAAGAGAAAGGTCAAGAAGATGGTTAGTTATTTTAAGTTTATTCGTAATTATAACACTTTATTAACAAGCCAAATATTTTATTTTAGACTCTCTTATTACACCTGCAATGTGGCTAAAGAATTGTCGTAGTAGAACACCGTCGCCATCCAGCGATCGCTCTGGCACTTCATCTCCAATTATTTCCGTGAAACCTGCAACAATAACAAAACCCCAACTATCTCCGACAACTCCCCAATCAACACCATCCACCGTACAATCAACCACAGTAATTTCACCCATAAGTGAACCGTTAAAAAAGCCAGTAATCTCTATCACACCCTCTTCGAAGCTGCTCTCTCAAACAATACTCAATCAATCCTCAAAGCTTCACCACAGAAATTTGAGGAAACGAAGAGTATCAGCTCGCTTATCATTGACAAGTAGCAACTCAACAAATAATAGTTCAAGCAGTATTAATAGCAAAATTGGTCAACAAAACCAAAATCCGATGATCCCTAATCTTCCTGAACTTCGTGCTAAAATGTCTGTTCAAATGGGACAAAATTCTCAAAACCAACCTCAAAGGCCAATGACCTTCCATCAGCCTCATCAATTTATGGCTCCACCTATGCGTCCACATATGTATCAATTTAGACCACCACAAATGCAACCTCAATCACCACGTGGTCCTCCAATGAATCCTCTTGGTCAGCAGCAGAATTTTAATCCAATGATGGGTTTAAACGGATTAAATGGTTTAAATAATTTAAATGGTCTTAATGGCTTGAATGGAGGTCCACCACCAGTTACAATATTAGTTCCTTACCCTGTTATTATCCCGGTACCAATACCTATTCCTACAATGGATTTTTTGAGAGCTCTGCATGGAATGTCAAAGAACAAACCAAATAATCAAGCTCAAACGGAAACCAAGACAGAACAATCGCTTCCAACTCCTGAAAATCTTGAAGAGTGTGTTGAGGAAGTTGATGAACCTTTAGATTACACCAAACAGAAATCTCCTGATCACCCATGCTCATCAGCAGCGGCCGATTTGAATTGTGGTAGTGATGAATCAAATAGTATTAGTATAAATAAAACCAGCAACCTGACTAGCGTTAGTGCCAATAATGTAGAACAGAGACTTCCTAAATTTAAAATCACGAGATTAAACTCCAAGAGGATGCTTACCAAAGAGTTGTCGGTTGTGGATAGTTTAGAGAGCAGTAGACCACTACGAAAACGGAAAAGAATTATTGTGGAGAGTGATGCGACAGAAGATAATGATTAGAATTCTATCATTAGGCACGCGACATCGATTTGCTGTCAAACAAAAATCGAGCAATGCTTGATTGAGTTGATCTGAACTGTTGTACAAATAATTTATTTGGAATTTTTGATGTAGTAATAAAGTTAATAACTTGATGTATTGATTAGAAAAGACTTACTAATTAATGTTTTTATACTAAATGGTCTGATTGGTTTCATCGAATAAAAAATCAAAATTGATGGCTTCACTTATAAAGAATCAAATCAAAATGTCAGACTTGCAAACGGCTTTTCGTCCAATTCACTTAATTTTTCAATTTTTCGGTTTACCAAAATTGCAACAAACTTTAGTCAAACGGATACTAGCATACATCTTTACTTTCCTAGTAACGATCATTATCTTCACATTAGCAATCCAAGAAACTTACCAAGTCTACTTTTCATCGAACAATGAAAAACAATCAGTATTAGCAACAAACACCACCTTTCGTATCGTAAATTTGATTCAGTTTTTTGTGAATTATGCTTCAGTTACCATAATTTACATCAACCAGCTTTTTTTTCCCAAAACATTAGAAAGTATTTATCAGAGCTTTGGGAAAATAGATCAAATTGTATCATCTGAATTCAGCGTCATATTTGACTACAGAACATTGAAATGGAAAATAATCATTAATATTTTGCTGTGCATCTTTATAACTTACATTTCAGTTGTGCCTGCAATTATTTTAGGTCAGCTCAAATATGTGTGGGTGAGATATTTAATCAATTCAACTATGGAGTTTGTAATTGTGATACACTTGTTGATCTACGGGAGACTTTTAAATGAACTGAAGTATCGATTTGATCAAATTAAAATATATTTAGCACATCATTTAGAAATGGACAAACAAAGCAAAGTTTCTAGAGATGTCAAATCACTACAAAAAGTGCTCTGGGAAACTTTTCTTATCATCGATGTTATCAACAAAAATTTTAGCTTATGTATTCTTATGTTGATTGGTAAGATCTGGAAAAATTGCAGTATGTTATTCGAAACTAAGATTTTTTTTCATTTAAAAAAGTTTATTCTTATGCATTTGTTAATGGATGCTCTTATCTACTATTTTTCTTGTCCACAAGTCAAACTAATGATCAGTTCTTTACTTCATATCGGTATTTTTTGGGTGAGTTCTTTTGATCTTCTAAAAAATGTTCATGTTTACATTAATCTGTTTTATATGCAAGGTATGGTTATAATATACAACATCATAACATTTAGCTGCTATATTTTCGCTACTTGTCATTTTGGAGAAAACACAACAAATGCAATCAATGAATGCTGTTCGTTAATCAATTCATGTTTCTACATAAATTCTTTGTGTAACCGGAGATTAAGACAAAACGTATGTAAACAGGCTTCATATACATATAAGAGCATAAATATTATATTTTTGTGAATCTTAATTCCAGGTTAAGCTTTTGGTTATTCAAATAATGCAACAACGAAAAATGTTCACGGTCTATGGTCTTTTTGAGATTAACTACAAAACGTTCAATATGGTAAATAATCTATATAATTTGCAAATTAAAAAATAAGTGAATCACAATTTATTTCACAGATAATCTTGTCAATATTTTCAATGCTGGTTGTCAATATACAGTTTAATTTAGATTCATAAAAATGGAAAACCCTTAAAGGTCAAATCAATATTTTTCAGTGCTTTGTTTAAAAATATTTTGAACAGAAATTAAAAATCCATAAAAATCGTTATCAACAACAGTAAAAAATGTATAAGAGAATCGGATGATGAACTCTAACAGATCTGAAATTACCTTCTAGTTGTCGAGTGATGATTAATTTAAACCTGCCTTCATAAATTACAGCTGATGACTGCAAATAAAATTTAACTAATCTCTAATAGATAGTAAAATTGTACAGACACCTGCGGTCTAAAGCTTCATGGCAAAGTTTTTCGGGAATTTTACAATAATAATGAAGTAAATTAAAATGACTGTGTGCTATGATGAATTGTGATAAAACATTTCAGTTCAACAGCTGTCCAATAAAGAGTTATATAGTAATTTCATCAGATATTATGAAATATCTATAATGTCGATTTGATGTGAATTTTGATTTGAATTATTTATTAAATGATTTGAGTTGGGTTCTAATGATTATTTAAATATGCTCATTGCCCAAACCTACAGGTTGTCAACCTTCCAAAGAAAATTGTAGCTAATTCAAGCTCACAATAAGTTACAGTGATCCCGTCCTATTCCACTGACATTTTCTCATTAAATCATCAAATAACTCATTTATCAGGTTGACAGTTATTTGCAATTAATCATTAAATGGTCAGCCAAACTATTCAATATTGTTGAATTGGGTAAAAACTGCACACGAATAAAAAAATTTAATTTTCAAGTTCCTGTTAAATGTTATTGATTCTGAAACGATTTTAAATAAAAAAAAAAAAAGATTAGCAATTTATTCATAAGAAAAAAGGCAATAAAATATGAATGAAATTGGTTCAAGTATTTGAGTTGAGAAATCACGTTTACATACCGTCGTAATTAAGCTGTGTTGGGATCAAAGTACCTTATTCTTAATTAGATGGATCGATAATTTTGATTAACATAAATTGACTCATCAATAACAACAATATTATTAATTCATTGTTAAGTATCATTTGAAGGCGATCACTTTCAAAGCTTGAAATATTCCTCAACTTCCTGAAGGATGTTTAAAGGTACACAAAATATTTACGGTGAAAAAAAAATTGGTAAAGAAACCTTTACGAATAAAAATAAGTTTAACTGTAAAAAAAATCAAAATATGTCGAAGATATCAGTAAATTAAAAATGAGTAAAGTGGGAGCAATAATGAATGAAGATTTTTGACAAGTCAATTAATAGTATAATGATTATAGAGTGTCACAATGAGTGTTAGTCAAGTGCGATGAAGCAACACTATAGGAGCTTTTTCTTGTTTCTAAAAATCTATGGATTTTCTCCAGAAAAGTGGTCCTACTCTTATCTACATTCAATGATGATATTGCTTTACTCATTCTTAAATTTAATGACATCTTTGATTTTTTACAGTTACCCTAAAAGCTCAACAAAAGTAGATTTAACTGTGATTTCATCATTAATATTGTACTATTTTCTGCTCGTTGAACATTTTGTGCTAGTATTCACATCGTTAAGAAATTGTGAGCTAAGAAACAAGATCATTCTTAACTTTGAAAGCTTTGATCAGTCAATTCAAAAGGCGTTTAAATATCGATCAAATTATGATAATAAAAGATCAACTTTATACAGAAAGCTCTTCATTACTTGGATTTCAACTTTCATAATGAATTCTCTGAGCACCGCCGAAAAACTGAAATCTAAACAATTCAATGTTTACTGGTTTAGAGTTCTACTTGGCAGAATATTTAGCTACTCAAAATGCATTCAAATAGTTTTCTACGTTGAGCTTTTAAAGCAACGATTGGTGCAGATTGATGCTATTTTGCAACAAATTAAAACTAATAGATATGATGAAAATCAAATTATTGCTTTAAAAAATTTGTATTCGCAGCTTCATGAAACATTAAGCTTGATAAATAAATGCTTTGGATTAGACCTGGTTTTCGTCATTCTACAATATTTCTTGATCGTCATCATAAATATTTATTGGATTTTCTTGACACTGATTGGGTTGTATGATATCTCATTAGCTTTTGGTAAGGACTCTTGAAACACGAAAGATTACTATTATAGGATTATTATTATAATATTTCGTTGCAGTTTCAATTCAAATAGTCATTCCCAACGTAACTGTGGTTCTATTATTGGGTGAATCATGGCATTGTTGTACTAAATTGGTTGGTTGCTAATGCGACATAAATAAATTTGTTATAATTTTGCTCGTTTTTCAGAAATTTGATATTGCATCAAAATTGCATAGGTTGACAGAAAATCAAACTAAGTATAACCGATTAATAACAGAAGAGTTTTCTTTACAAATTCTTCTACAAAACTTTGATTTGAGAGGTTCAGAGTTTTTTTCATTCAGCAACAGGTTTTTGGGAACGGTAATTAGAAAATTATTTATTTTAATTTCAGAAATAAACGCGTGATTTTATAATCTTCCAGATCACTATTTTTATTACTTCATATGCAATAATGGCCATTCAGCACAAACACAACGAAAAATAGATTACATGCTTCTCTAATCACTAGCTACGAGTCAGATAAATGTAACTAAAAAGTCAATAAGTAAAAAGTAATCAAATGAATTAATCAATTTATTTTATTTAAATGTTATCACAGCATATTAACCCTTAAACCTTAATCTAAATAAAAAGCTCAACTGAACACTTGTTGGTCTTTTTTCAAATAAATAAATAATTATGAATAATAATTAAACATAACGTTGTTTAATAGATCACTCCATAGTAAACGTAATCAGCACACCATTTAGACACATTGTCTGAAAAAATAAGAAATTTAATTTAGATAATTTAGATAAGGTTATCCAATATCCATCAATAAAATTTAAGATGTCATTATTTGGAAATTCAAAAAAATTTTAATGTTTGCAACACTGTTAGTTTAATCAAAAAAAAATCAATAATTACCTTCATTTGAGCAGCACATTGGAAACACATCATTATGCTTTGTAACCTGAAAAATAATTTAATTAAAACTTGTTGCATAATATTTGATCTGAATGAACAATACCTTCGCACATCTCTGACAAAGCTCATTAAGTTCATCATTATTATCACATGGTCGCACTCGAGCATCAATTGCTTCTTCGTAATCCTGCCCCTTGATTTTTGGTTTGCCTTGACTGGCTGATTTGCTTTGTGGGCGACAAGTGACTGTATTTGATATCAGCAGCAAGATGATTGCAATGGACAACAACATTGCAAGACCAGCCTACAAATAATCGTAACGTCAACATTGTATTTTTAATACTCACAAAATAATAAATGAATTGAATTAAATATTGTTTGTATGTACTATGAATGTATGTGATTTAAACAGCGATGTATTGAGAACGAAGCTAGACAGCGTTGAGTCACGTGAAAGACTGCCGAATCTAATTAAACTGGCAAAAAATTGATGAAGATAAGAGGTTAAATATCTGTCCAGACAATTCCAATGCTTGAGTACAATGTCCAATTTCCGCATGGATTATTTCGTGCAATTGCTCGCCATTATCACGCTTCAAAAATTGGATTCAAAATTCTAAGTGTGTTATATTAGATTTTCATTTCCTGATTTC
The DNA here is from genome assembly GCA_038502155.1 of Parochlus steinenii. NCBI lineage: Eukaryota > Metazoa > Arthropoda > Insecta > Diptera > Chironomidae > Parochlus > Parochlus steinenii. The sequence goes on along the minus strand of JAXCIN010000052.1, from coordinate 3,979,192 downwards.
CGCATTAGTCCAGTTTTGTTTACAAATGCGTGAACAAAAAATTACTCGATAATCAGACTGATTTTCAAAATTGAAATGATGATATTATTTTTATGACTTCAATGACACGATAAGAAACCTTTCATTATTCTTTTATTTTCTATTAAATCTTTTTCAAAATTTTTATCGTTTTAGATTGCAAACAGCTGCTAAACAGGCCATTTCATTTAGAATTTCAAAAAGTAGACCAGTTAGTCAGCGATATCATAAACACTTTATATGATGTAACATGTAATTAGTAACCAACCGGCTATACATTTTTGAAGGTATATTGCTAGATATTTTGTGAAATTGCATCATTTTTTAATTCTTATCATTTGACTTCCAACTGAACATTGAAAATACTGTTAAAAAACTGAGTTCAAAGGCCATAAAACTGGACCTTTAATTAAATTCCAAAATCATTTTTTAATTGAAGATTTACAAAAAGATTTTCCGAAGATTGAGCTCAATATCCCGTTTATGATAAGAAAAAATGACAAAAAAAATTCAAATTTCTCATTATAATTTATAAATCAAAATTTCATTTAAAAACACTTTTTATTTGCACAACACATAGTGATCCTTTCAATAATCTTTGCGACAGCCAAAAGCTCTGCAAAAGGACTTTCCTTCGAAAGTTTATAGAAAAAACTTCGTAAATATTTTTAAAAATATCAAAGAATAAGCAAAAATTGATTTTAAATCTAAAAAACATGCCATGATATTTCATTTTTATATGTTTTCAAGAAAAAATTCACCATACTCATTTTTAAGCAAAATATTTTCAATTATATCACTTTGGGTTGGAAAGCTTGAAAATTTTTTTAACAAAAATCTACGTAGATTTTATCACAAAGATTCTAAAATGAATTGATCCGAGAAAGTTAAACTAAAATTTTTAAATAACACTTTGACAATCAGGTCCTGTATGTAATATTGCGGTTATCAATATGGTACATAAATACAACATCGCACCCTCATTCTGTTCTTTAAAAATTCCACATATTTAAAGTAAATAACAAGTCACTTTCAAAAGCGAAAACAGAAAATTTACTTTCTTTCTCTGCTTTGATTAATCAAAGTCAAGAACTTTGAACTGAGCTCATTTGGTATTTTGCAAACGTAAACAACAATTGTGATAATTTTCAGCTCCTCAATCAAAACTCAAATTAGCTGCAATCAATAATCCGTTCAATTGTTTCTATTTAAAAATAGCAACGAGGGATGATATTAACTGATACTATAGAAACTGATTAAAGCGTTGCTGAAACATTGATAGTCTGAGCTGATAACAGAGATTGTTTCAATAATATTTTAAGATGAAGATGTTGATGAACTTCAAAAGGGCTTTTGACTTTGAAAATTCATTATTCAGCAAAATTTTTCCCGGTTATCACTTTGAACTTTAATACTGGAATGGTCAGGTTTTTGCCGAATGTAAAATATTTAGACAAAAATGTCCTCGCGCTCAAAAGATTTTTTCATTCTCATTTACTCAAAGACATTATGTTTGTTTGGATTATCTTCATATAATTAATTCATTAAATGACCATGACAAACAAACACGCAACTGGGTTAATTATTAAGTTAAGTTCAAACTCTCGCATTTTTGTTGATAAGTTGATGACAAATTTCAATTAAATTAGTTTACTCACGTTGGATTGTCTGCACTTAATTCCAACTTTCATTTTTTTTTGCACTATTTAAAAGTTTTAAAATCTTGAAGGTATTTAATCCTGATATTTTTAAATATATTTTTGTTTAAAAAACTTAGCAAAGCTCCAGGCAAAACGCAAACTTAAACTGAACAAATGAAACTCGGTCTACACCAACTTATATGCTGATAAAGCCACGACAATTTCCGATTCAAAAGAGCAGCTCAAAAGAGTAGTAGTATCTCGCTGAGAACGATTAAAATGAGTCAATTATATAAATAAACATACTCAAACAAAAGTGTAAGAAAGTAAATCTACATGAAAGAGTATAAAGTCAAAATTAATTGATCGTGACCTATCACATGTTTCACTGCGAGGGATCATTTGACCGATCTTTACACGCAAGAGTGGGAAAATAGATGACGGTTGTTATGAAATTCTAATTTTTAACGATAATTGCGAGATTATTGCAAGAAGCTTCATGAGTTATGTTAATCATATTAGAGTTATTTTAAAATATGTTTGTGGGCCTGGCTTTTTTTTCTATACGGTGCTCATTTAATGGAGGAAACTCATGGGACATTATTTATCAATTTTCACATAAATATTTTACGAGTTTTAGACGATTTTGCTAAGGATTTTATCGATATACTTAAATTTCTGGAATGTTTCTTTCATTTTATGATGAAGCGAATCAATCGAAAATTAAATAAGATCGATATTGTCAGATATGTTATTTGAAAATTTTAAACTGTTGTGTTTAGCAGCAATATATGTGCTAGGTTGTTGTTTTTACCCATTATTTATTAATACAAATTATGCAAAAAATTACCTAGAATACAAAATTAGCGTATTTTTCTTAAATAAAATTTGAATCAAAAAAATTTTCCATCACGTCTTCAACATGCAATCCATTAAAAAAATATTTTCGTCTCTTCACAACTCTTTCATTTTAAGAATTTCTTCCAGTATAAAAGATTATTCTGGACCAAGTAAACAAGTACTTTTGAATAAGCTGGTGATAAATATGATAATTGCTTATAATTAATTAAAAATAATTTGTTTGTAAACAGAACGATTGAGACACATAAGTTATGTCAAAATTAAAAAAAAAAATGATTAAGATGGGCACACTTAACAAATTTGGCCGGTCATATCGATATTACCAGTATTTTAAGGCATTTTCCAAAAAATTAAACTCTATCTTGTCCCCTTAATGGTTTGAGACAGCCAGACAAAATAATTGTGATACCCTAATCACTCAAACTACGTGTAATAAATTAACAAATGTTATCAGAACAAATTTTTGTTCCGATATCAAGGTTACAGTGGAAATAAATTTTGACAAAATTTTTTCAATTTCCAAAATCACGCACACAAGATTACTCAATCAGAACCTCAAAATATCATGCACATATTTCCAAGATTCATGAAGATATTTTAGTTGAAAAAAACGTGCAAAAACGGTTTTATTTGATAGGCGCACAAAATGATGATAATATTTGACATTTTACTCAGTTCTTGGCGATAAGGGTTAACACACAATTTAATTAACCATTATTGTGCTATATTTTCAAATGTAAGCCAAATTTGTTGAGCAATTTTATTTAAAATCAAACCAAATTACAAATGAATATTTTTTTTAGTTAAATGTAGCATATTTTAAAACTTGTCAAGACAATTCATAATAATTAGGAACTTTGATAAAATTCCACGTGGATACTGAATGCTTTAAAAATAAGTGTTCTTGACATGATGGAAATTTCAAATTTCCATCAAAAATAAAATAATTGGCACTTCAACTTTTCTACAATGTTGCTATCTCAGAATAAAAAAAAGAGGTTTCGAACCAACGTCCATCAAATCGAACAGCACAATCTAATCAGCTTGTAAATTTTTTCTTATTCTTATGAAAAGATTAGGACCTCTTCAAGACAGGGTTCAAGTCCAATCAAGTTTTTTAACGAAATTGTCAGAGTATATTGACGAGATTGAAGAGCCTACGACGCGCAAGTAGATAGATTATAGAATATTTCAGAAACTGAGAGTTCTCTTAGCTACAGTATTTTTTTTAAGTTCCTTATTTCTACACATTTTAATATATGAATATATTTGTATTAATTTTGCCTTCAACAGGTAACCTTAGCAATGATTGCCTCATGTGAAGAGCAAGTTTAGTTTATTTGAAACTGAACTAACCTAGCTTAATGATATCATGTTCCAAAAAATATACATTAGAAACCCATCAGGATTTTTTTTCAATGGAATGTTTTATTAAGACTGTTTTTTAAAGTATTAATTTGAAAATGTGCTCCTAAATATTAAAAAATACACTTGGGACCCAAAAACCAAAAATTTGACCCGCGAAACGTAATTTTTTAAGAACTTTTATTCAAAAAACGGAAGTTCAAAAATAATATTATCCATGAACCTAGGTTCATGAATACCAATACTTCGAAAATTTATTTTATGAATGTTGGGACCTAAAAACCAAAAATTCGACCCGCGAAACCTAATTTTTTAAGAATTTTTTTAAATTCAAAAAACGGAAGTTCAAAAAATAATATTATCCGCGTGAACCAATAATTCGAAAATTTAATTTATAAATGTTGGGAGTAATAAAATATAGAGATCCATTTAAAAATATGATATGAAAATAAAACTCGTGGCTTCATGTGGAAACGTATGGAATTCATAAAATCGTCGAATTACTGGTAGAGAACAGCTGAGGCGTTCTAGCAAGTTGTTGCTGTTGATTATGCGGTTAGTCCGGTCGGTCAAACGATTTCATTTATATTAGGCTTACATTTTTTTAAGTACATCTGATACATACATTTTGAATTAAATTTAGTAACGTAATCAATTTAAAATTTTTTTTAATAATCATTAGTTGTTTAAATGAAATAGTGCTTTAGTTTTTTATAAACACAAAAACATCATTATGTTCTTTTTCAGCTTCAAGTACAAAGTTCCATAGGTGATCTTCAATTTTTATTAGTTAAAATAACAAACATTGAAAGATCATCGAAATTAATTCATAGTTATTGATTCCAACTTTGATCGACTATCCTAACCACCTCATGCAACCATCAAGCTATGCATCTCTTTTCATCGAAATTTATACAGTTTAAATAGTAAGCAAAATATTCAGTTTGATACAGATCGTTAAATAGTATGGACGTCTTTCCGAATAGACAGTGTTCCAAAGCAAAAAATTGTGTGACTATAATTGAATTGATAAAAAATTTAAATAATTTCCTCAAAAACTACGTTTATCCAACATAAAATTATTGGAAAACGAAAATCGTGAAGAAAAGTTGAAGAAAATACAAAAGTAAATTTTGTTTGAGATATTTAAAAAAGCTCTAAAAAGCAACTTGAAAATATTTTTGCAAAATAAAAATATAAAGAAATATTCCACGCGCGTTGTTTTATAAATAAAATACAGTAAAAATGTGGTGTCTAGTGAATTTGCCTAACAAAGCAACAATAGCTGTGCAGTGCGACCTAACAAAGGCGATTGGCCAGGAGTGTTTAGAAAAAGTGAGTTTCGCCGCATCTTCTACTGTTATTAAAAACTATCAGCCCTTGAATTATTCCAAACACTTTGAAACCTAGCGAATAAAAGTGAAACTTTGTAGCCAGCTGATGTTTACTCCAATTTAGAAAATATAATTGATTACAAATTGAATATATTTTTTCCGTACTTGTATTTATTACTCAAAGGTCAAGAACAAATCGCAAATTATTAACATACATAATTTGCTTTAAATTATCACCGACCGGCTTTTTAAGTTGTTAGCGATTACTTAATCTGAACGGTTTGAATAGAATATGCTGTATATTATCTCGAATGTTTTGCTAACTTTCGTGACAATTACGAAATTATGATAGAGAAATTTTGGTGTCAAAACCCTCGAAAAAATTTTGAAAAACTTGTCGCTAACCATCAAATTATCGATAAAAGTATGTTTATTTAACTTGTTGGTTATTGCGTTTTAAAAAAACAAAACGATAAATTATTCAGTTAAAGCCACGACCAAAAGAAAATTTCGGTCAGCATTTTTACGGTAGGGGCTGTTCTGGGATGACATCTAATTTAGAAACGTTTTCATTTTGTAATGAAAATTCAAATCTACTTCTTTATTGCTTCCTGATGGTTTAATTTATTAGACAGCGGCAACGACAAAAATTTATTTATTTTTATTTTTTAGAGAAATTTTTTAATATAAATTTTGCCATATTGCCCAAGGTACCCAATTAATTTAAGTTTTCGAGGTTAATCACACATCATTCGAAGATATGCTAGATTCTCAGAATTTCACGCCACAACAACCATTATATCTAATTTATAAAACAATTTATTTCATATTGAACAACAATAACAAAATCGCAACATTTTAAAGCGCGAAGTGTGACAAAACTTTAAATTAAGCGAAAACAAATTATATCAAATTTCCCCTAAAATGTTTTTTTTTTTTGCATTTGTTATCGTTTTATTGCGTTCAATTGTAGTTTTAAGCCATTTTCGAAGAATTACTTAACCGAATGAAATAATGTTTTTTTTATAAGAATGTCATTTGTCATTTGTTTGGAAGTTTGGCTGTGAAATTAAAATATTTAAGAACCTGACAGTCAAATGAAGGTGTTCCATTTTTATGTAAATTAGGTGAGTGACTCAGTGTTGTATGAATTTGCACACCGTTCCTTAAGTAAATGTTGATGAAGAGTCTGAATAAACATTTTCTGTATATAAAGTTAAGAATATATTTGTTAAAAATATTCACAGATGTTTTAAATATAAACTATCTCTCTTAATCGATACATACTGTATCTGGTCTTTTACTTAAACACCAAAAAATATAAAACAAGTAAAAAAACAACAAAAAACTGAAAACACATGAAAATTTTGAATAAATCAAAACAAAACAAGAAACGGGGTAAAAACTGAAAATTATCGCGAAACACTGACAAATGTTTAAAATACATTTATTTTTAACTCTTCTTGTTTCAAACAAAAAATTTCAAGACAAACAAGTAAATTAAAGAATCATTTGCATCTATAAAAATTTCGAACATCTAAATTTTCAAATATACAGATGAAAAATCGCCAACGCTGCCAAAACCACGAAAATCAGAGCTAAAATCAAAAAGTGCGGCAAGATGAGGAAACTTAAATTTCGCCTACGATGAGCAAGATATTCAAATTTTCAATGAAAATTGGACGATTAATTGTGATAAACAAACATATTTAGTAGATTTATTATCCGAAAATCCTCAGTTCTATTTCCTTGACAGCAAAACTTGCTCGAGTGCTAGATGTCTAGAAATCTAAGTTTGAGAAATTGAGGCCACCTGAATGATTCTTCAAAGTTTTTATTAGTTTTTCTCAGATTTCTGCGATGTCTTGTTGGATTTCCCGCGAGATTTGCATACACATTAATTTTGCTCTATCATTAAATTCATTCGTTATTAAAATAAAATGTAACATTAAATAAAAGTAGACTAGCATAGTTTTCTAATAAAACTAAGAAACTCTGTAATTTTGTAATTTGTTTGTTAGCATCTGCAGGATACTTAAATATTTCGAAACCTATAAATTATAGCTCATTTCACCTTTCACTGCTTCTGGTTGTTCATTAAAAGCCATCAAGACATCAATGTACAGTTTTCTTTAGAAATCTAACTCGTTGTTTCAATGTTCTTTAGTTGTGTTTCATTGCTTTTTGCGATTGAAATCCCACAACTTGAGAATCACAAAACTATTTTAAAAAGATCTCATTTTGTATCCAAAGTCCACAGCAATTCAATGCATGCGTTGAGCGCATGGGATGCTACAAATCTCACGTAATTTCCCAACTACTCAGAGCTCAACTACCCAAGATGACATTCATAAAAAATTCTATGGAAAGTAATTAGAGTCATTGAATTGGAGTCATTGAATTGGAGTCTATCTAATACAATTTAGCACAGCATTTTGCAACTTTGTGTTTACAGTAAATTTACATTTTTAATTGCCGTTGATCTTTTCTAAATTTCCTAAAAATACAATTTTCTATAAGACTGTAATTATGATGTTAATCGTTAAAGTACATAAAAGGCACTTTTTGTGGGGAATGTACAGTTTTTTAATTTATATATGAAACATTTGGGGTTTTTTTTTAATTCTTATGAATGAGGTTTGTCATAAACATTTAGAGATATTTAAATCAAATTTTGTTGCTTCAAATTCGAACAATAAAAATTATCATGGATTTAAATTTTCAATTACTGACACAAAAAGTTTAATAACTATTACTAAAATGATCTTCCTCTTGACCTAAAATTTCTTGGTCATTTCACTCGTAAAAGTTACAAGGTTTTTACCAAAATTGCACTCGATTCTGTGGTTGAGCCTCAGTTAATCCACAAACAACACAAATAAATTGTTTGCACCTTGGGTTAATACAATCAGTACACTTTTCATTTTTAGTGAATTGCTTAAATAAAAATGGTATCGAGTGCTCGAGAATTAAGTTCAGTGGAATATGTTTATCACTTGAATTTTGGCAACGATAAATATTTAATTTGGAATTAAAACCAGAATTATCTGAAACAAGAGTTTTGTATAATTAAAAAGATTACTAGCAAGGATTTCCAATTCCGGTGCGTGGTCATTCGATTTCCAAAGAAAAAAATAAGTAAAATTACGTAACTTTCTTATCAAACTACAAAAAAACTCAAATTGACTCTAGACACCAATAAAACACATGATACCAGACAAAAAACGCGAATAGCATGCTTGGTACACTTAATGTCTATAATTGAGCAAAAAAATGTGAACCAATTTTATTGACAGTGAACTTGATTTTTCAATGGAAATTTATGCACTGATCAGATGACATAAATTGTTGAAAATGAAAACAACAAACCTATTAAGAGAAAACACCTCCACTCAGTCGTTTTTCTGATTTTTTTTGACAAATTGTACTTTCATATACAAACTTAACCCAATAATCTTGAAAAATAATGTAATTTAGTTGATAAAATGATCATTAAATTTTGCGAAAACAATATATTGTAGTAAATATAATGCAACTTATTGAGCAATCCCAGCAAAAACGAGCACGAACTGCAAATGCTTTAAATGCTAGCCTTCAGTTTGCCACTACTTAGTATAGTTATTATATATTGTGAAATTATAAATTCGAAAAGCTATAAAACTGGATTTGCATTTCGCATCGACTATTCTACATCTGATTAAACTTTTGTTGAGAAGGAAAATGAATTATTACTCAGTTGTAAAACAAAATTAATCTTGTTCAAGGGTTATGGAAGGAAAAGGATGGAACGACATGTATTTTATAAATTTTATGTGCTTGAACTTACAAGAGAGTTGATGTTTAATTAAAAATAGTTGAAGGTAAAAATGAATGAATATTTGAGAAACCTTTGGGTACCAAAGCTTTTGTCGGATGAATAATGAATGAATCTCAACGTAATTGCAACACGTTTTGATAGTACCCTAAGGTTATCGAGTGCGGAATGCATCAATGATTCATTGAAATTTTTTCGATAAAGAAACTCAGCATTTAATACAAATTATGGTTGTTTTAACAACGGTTAAATGTTTTTTAAATTATCGTTAATGGCCCAATAAAAATTAATATTATTTATAAATTATAGTATTCATTATTGAATATTGATTAATATTGCGAAATTGCAAAATTGCAAAACAATAATTGGGCAGGTCGATTGACAGCTCGTGCTATCAGCAATAATTAATTGAAACATTTAAGGGTCAGCAGTGATACATAATAAAGCACATGTTGCATCGCTACTGATTGATCAATTAGTAATTAATAAATCACTCCATAACGACACCATAAACAAACTTAACTACCTGACTAATTTATTAATTGGCTAATTACTTAGTTTACTTATCAAGTTATATATGCAAAGATCTTTCCAGTTTTGCTAGTTGCCAAGTAAATAATTATTAAGTGCCTAGCTCCATCACTATCTAGAAAAACTGGATATTGACTTGGTAATGTGGATTGCGGAATAAATTGTGTATGTTTCATTTATGGATCATTCGGTGAAGATCACAGATTCACACAGCATAATTGTGCAAGTAAGGTAGCTGTGATTTTCCAGCAAGATATTTTTGCAATTATGTAATTTTTGCAACTGCGTGGATGGACTATATTGGAAAGGATCCCTTTAATAAATAAATAAAGTTTTTAAAATTTTTACAAATCTAAGATTTAAGGAACTTATTCAGGATACAAAATATTAGTTTATAGTTATTGTGTGACCTTTCTGACTCAGGATCTAATAAGATACAATAAAGTGGCAACGCTGCCAATTTATATTTATATATTTACCCTGCGTTGTAAACTTAGAAACTTAGAAAACAAAACAAATACGTGACTTTGTTCAAAGAAACTAGTTTTGCAATCTGCGAAAACTGCATCAACATCAAAGAAGAAAACTTAGCTTCTTTCTTTAAGCTTTTTTCCGTTCTTAAAGAGCCTTCTCGAACCTCTCAAAAATGTCTTGCATATTAAAATATCAAGAAGATGATTGATGATACCTGTGGCAAAAATGCATCAATAAATTTCCTGCAATCCCTGGCGTCTTCAAGACATTTCTAGCGCTACAAGCATAACAATTAATTTATGCTTAAGAACCGGTTTTCGCGAGAATCGTTCCAATTCTTCTCATTTCTGGCAGCTGGATCGCGTGCATATAAAGTTTGTTTTTATCGCAATTTCCTTTACCAACATTATTCTTACCATTTTTTAAATATAATAATTTTAAGTCTCCAGAGCGTAAAATAAACGTAGAATCACCAAATAAAAGGAAATACGGAGGGCTCGACTGAAAAATGAATGCAAGTTGACGTCACATCATATGCATTTATGAAGATATATTTGCGAAGATCTTTCAAAAATGATTTTAGAGAAAGTTAATAATTCCTTGTTTAAAATGACGTAATCTCCTGTCTAAATTTACAAAACGAATTTCATCAAATTGTCTAAAGGAATTAAAATTGGTCGCAAGCAATTAAGCTCGAAGTTACGTTTCAAATGCTTGAGAAGCAAGCAAAACAGTGCATCAATGCAATTAAGTTTTTTGGGTTAAAAATTTGTCTGCGCTCATTAAATTGCTCTTTGCGATCACTCATCAAGCACGTGCTACACCTTTTTTCACAGTGTAAACATTGTTGTGTTTGAATGAAAGGCAAATGCTCGTTAATGTTTTATTTTAAAATTTATTATGCAAGATCTGATAGTGCAAAAATATAGATTAGAGAATTTTGCGTATTTGAGGAATTAACGAGAACAAAAGGATGATGACTTTTTGTTATAATTTGCCTTGAGTTTTTCAAACCGATTTTAAAGCTTTCTTTAAAATATTTTATAATTAATTGTTATGAGGTCGATTTATTCCTGATAATGAAAATGATTTAAAGCGGTTTTATCTGAAGACTAAAAGCCTCGAATGACGAAATTACTACATGTTCTCTAAATGTTTGGATGTAACCGATCATGACATAATTTTAATCTTTATTTTAAGCTATCAAAAAGATTAGATATTGGAAGTATAAACATAAATAAACCTTCAAAAGTTTTTTAACCCATAGAAAATAAAAAATTTATTTTGGTTTTAGAATTTTGGATTTAACATTGATAAGATTAAGGTTATGAATCAAAGGTGAAACCTTGTACAATAGACCGAAAAAAAAAGTAGAAAGGTAACATAAAAATATATTCTGCCATATCTTGTTGAGCTCATCCACACTCTACAAAAATATTATATCAATCGTTTATATTTAACATTAAATAAGTGATGTTAATTAAATATATCCAGCTGAATAAAAAATTCCATTTCCATGCGCTAAGCCTTTTCTCAACAACACAATAATACCCTACCATACATCGAAGCGGTTTTCTATTTGATTTATCTGTTCCGCGAATTTTTAAGCGAGTTGGACTTTGAGTCGGCAAAAATAGTTAAAAAGTTTCTTGGCTGTTGCTACACGAGCAAATTATTCAGCTTTTTGTGTTTTTTTTATCGTGCTTATTGTATTTAGCGCGGTTACAAAGTTCGATTTGCGATAAATCACAGCAAATCGATGTGAAGCTATGAAGGTGTAAGATATTGTGAGCTATGTTAATCCTCGATTGATTAATGAAATCATCCTGAATTTTATTGATTCATTTTTGTTCATTATTTGCGTTTAATACAACAATGCTTCATCTTGATCAAAATTAATTATTCATCGCTAATTATTATTAGTGCAATTTAAAAAAAATGATAATTTGAATAAATTTGCAATATAAAATGTTCGTTCTTTATATTAGAGTTTACTAGCCTCTCCCAAGGACAAACAACCCGACAAAAGCTCAATATACTCAAAACACAACAAACAAATAAATTTCAATTACATATTGGAGATGACATCACCTCTGCCTTATTTTTAAGTGTCCATACATTTTTTCCAATTAAATTCTCCAATGACTTGTCTTTCCGTTCCAAAGTCCACTACGTGATCGATTCAAGAGAGCACTTGAGTATTCCTACTAATTGAATTAACACCGTAACACCATGCGGCACAGTACATAAGCATGCATGAACCTAAATTGTTATTGAATCAGCTGAAAGACACACTCAGCATAGTCAGTAGTATGATATTTTAGCGGTATTTTATCATTAAATTCAATTTCCATTTTACTCGATAGTTTTTTGTTTGTTGCTGTTTTCGAAACTGAAACGTTCAAAGTCCAATGCTCGGTGTAAAGTCCACTAGCCAAGTATTGAGCATGCATTGTGGTTGTGTAGATGGATGGATATAAAATAAATGCTATTTTTATTAATGAAACACTGTGTTCAACCAAATACATGAGTAACAGCTTGCGAAAACGTGAACCACCAAATAATTAAATTGTCGCGATGTTTGTGCAAAATGAGCAAAGAAGGGGTTGGAGATGATTTATTGCGGGGGAAATCCATAGATATCACGAATCATTTATATTAAAATGCTTTAAAGATCACACACAATCAAATTTATTTTATCCTAGGTCAAGAACTCACCTTATGTAATGTTTATTTATTGATACATTTTAAATTGAAGACCCTGATTTAAGTTTCGCGCCACACATTCAAAGGAAGTTATCATTTGCGAACAACATGGTGAAATATGAAATGTTTTTTTTGCATTTTTCCATCCTACAAGTTTTCTAATTTTATATTATAGTAAACAATTCCAATTTCATTCCAGTATTTTTGATGATATTACAGTGTTCCTCAAATTTCAGTATTTACCCTTCAATTTTGCTTAATTTATGGTTTAGTAAAAAATATTGGATTGCTGGCGCTTCTCATTTAAAACTACAAAAATTCATTATGATATTTTTAAATTTTATTGAAATTCGATAAATGCAATCCAATTTCATTCATTCTCTCATTTTTTAATTATTCTGTATAATTGAATCAATTTATGACTTCTTTGACATTGATAGTGTCAAGTGAATTAGTGTGATCAGCAAAAAAGCTTTGTTCAAAGTCCACCGAGAAACCGAGAAGATGAGACAAGCAAGCACCGATTTATGAGAATTGTGTAATATGCTGCTTGGTTTATATATTTTATGCATATACTGTGCCAACTAAAATCTAATTATCCCGTGAATTTTGCATGCTCGATTCACGTGCTAGTTAATTTTCACATGAAGTCTCAAAGTCTACAAATCTATTATAAATTCATCAAAATTTAACTGGGTTTTTATAAAATTCAGAGAATTTTTTGATCGTTATAATTTTAATTGTAGAGTGCAAATTTAAAATATGCCAAATTAAATTAAATTATTAAGGTTTTCGATTCATTTATCTTTTCAGCAAAAATGAGTTATTTTAATTGAAATTGAAATTCTTAAATTGCTAAAACAACAAAAGAGCTGCAAAAAGTTCCAGTTGTTTGCTTAACAATTAGTCAATTAGTCAAGTATTTGGAGTTTAAAATTCAGTATTGGTTTCGCTTATTCAAATTAAAGCTTAGTTCAGAAAGGGAAGGAACATTCATTGTTTAAATTTTTCAAAAGTTCAGAAAAATTCTGAAAGCATATTTATCTTTTGTATCATTTCCGTCAACATTTCTAATTTATTAACTAAGTAATTTATATTTACTTGGTAGAATCGTTGATATCATTGACTAAAGTCCCCTCATAGCTTTAAAAAGTTCTAATCAAATAACAATTTAATTATTCTTTTATTTTCCATTTTAATTGACTTCTCAATTGAGGAGCACAAACGTCCTGTTGACTTTCGATTGTTGAAACTTCCAATTGACAATTCAACTTGATTGATCGTTCATGCAATGAAGTGCCAGCAGCAGTTTCTTAGCTCGTAATTTAATAAGTGGCTCTCTAATTGAATCCGCAATCTAACAAAACAAACAATTTCACAAACTTTAAAAGCCATAGCACGTTTATTACTTTCAAAATTAATTTAAGATTTTTAGCACTTAACATTCGTTTGAATTTTAATTCCAAACAAGAACTTCCTATAATTACTTAAGAACAACTTGGAATCTTGAAAAATTCTAGAAAAGTTCTTAAAATTCTTCGAGATGTTAACTCTTGGTGAATTCGCCTATTGATGGCATGAATAAAGAATTCATGGTCAATCTTATTATAACACATTTAAACAAAGCCAAGCAGCACAAACAACAACTAATAATTGCAGGTTGAACCGGTCTTTTATATGTTTTCTATGTTTTTATAGGATTTATGTATTTTACAACATTTTTATGGGAATTTTATTTTATATTGGAGTTTAAACATATTTTTCCAACATCTAAGCGCATATGGTTATGTTAATTATGTAATAGAGAGTTGTTTTTTATGGGAGAAGACCTACATACAATAAAATTTTGTAAAACGCCGGTCAGCGAATAAATTGATAAATTATGCTGCCGACTGGTTTTCATAAAAAAATTGTTGTTTATTTACCGCCATTTATTGTTTAAACACTTTTCTTGTCGATTCTATTAAGTTTTTGTGGAATATTGGATGCTGTAGATTTATCTTAAGTTTGGTTTCAGCTTGAAATAAAATCTTTATATGTTATACAGACTTATAAGATTGTTTGGATTGTAAACAACCTGTTTTAAGGTTAATTGTAGGATGAAATTTTTCCATTCATCAATCAGAAGTCTAACAAAAATATTGGCAGACTGCGCTTGAGTTTACATTGTTTTTGGCGTTTAGAGTATTGACTTAAGTTGGGGCCAAAAATTTTTTGCAGAAAATTTATTTTAATTTTTTTCAAATTTCAAAAAGTTCTAAATACTTAACGATTGATTTAAAGACAAATTTGATCACAACATTGAACATTGAAATCCTCCATCACATACTGAATCAATTAACAGTAAACCTCTGATTTTTTGCAGAATAATTTCGATAATGGTTCATCGCCATGTGCTATTTTCGTCTCTTTGTCTGTTTCTTGAAGCCTCAAGATAAATCAAACATCTTGTGCAAATATTTTTTAAAAACCATTTGACGTAAACAAGTTTTTTATTTTCATATTCTATTAAATTATCACTTCAGTATCAACTTTTCAAGCTATCAGTTGAGTGGTGTTTGCTTATAAAGCAATCTTTTTGCAAATTAGCTGTGCAAAAATAACTTTGTTAGTTTCACGATTTTAAATTGAAAAACAAATTCAAAACACTCAACAAACAGTTAACACCTTTGTGATAAGGTTTATTATCTATTTTATCGGAGAAAAAAATGAAATAGCAGGCAAATAATAATTATATTAGCTTTGTGTTTACAGATCTTGATAGAAGCACGGTTTCTTCTGGAATCTTTAGAAATAGGTTAATTGGATTTTAATCAATGATTTTTTTTTGTTCCTAAGTTTTACTAAAAAAGCCCTATTTATCTAGTTTTGTAGCGATCTTAATGTGCTGACTAAAAATAAGCTAAAAATTCTAATTTGAAACAAAATTAAATCTTTCTCTAACCATCCCTTTTCTTTCAAATTTCAGGTCTGCCATGATTTAGGAATAATTTGTGAGACAGATTATTTTGGCTTACTTTACTCTCCCACAACCTCCTCCTGCACAACTTCCAGCTTACCAAATGAGAAGCAATGGATCAATCTTAGGAATCCCTTACAAAGGCGGCACAGCAATGATAGAACGCTGATGCTCGAGTTAAGAGTGAAATTTTGGGTACCGGGTCATCTTATATTGCAAGAAAGTGTTCGGTGAGTTCTGAAACTTATCTTTAATTGACTTCAAAGTACTAAATTTTAAATTTTTACATTTTAGTGATGCGTTTCACATGCAAGCTCGTCAGATGCTTTTGGATGGAGAGCTGTTTGCAAATGACTGGCCCAATGCTGCAAAACTATCAGCCCTACTTGCTCAAGCAGATGGCGTTAAATTCTCACCTTGTTGCCTGAAAGAAAATTATCGGGAGCTGAACGATGTTCTTCAAAAATTAAAAGAAGAAAAGGAGAATGAGTTGAAGCAAAACAAACGACGAAGAATATCAAAGCGTAAATCTTCCGAATCTGAATTGCAAAGTCAAAGATCCTCAGCAAATGCTCAGGAAGTTATCGAGGAAGAAACCACATCAAACAACAATCAATATGGATCATTGAAAAATTACTTAAACTATATTGTAAGACCACAGTTTGAATCCGAAGCAGATAATGAAAATGAGGAACAGAAAATGCCTGATGATTTTTTAATAATGATCGCTAAAGAGCATGAAAAGATGTCTGTTCAACACATGACAGTTGCATCTGCTAAGTATTGGTTGTTAGAAGAAATTGCGATGCTTAAAAAGTTTGGTGAAGAAATGTTTGAAGGAATATTAGCAACAACAGATAGTATAGGCAACCAGACAAAAAATCAGCATCAAACTATACTTATTGGAGTTTCTCCAAATGGATTGGCCGTACACAATGTGGAGAAGCAAGAAAAGTTTTGGTGAGTTTCAGAATTAAAAAGTTTTAAAGACCGTTAAAGCAAGACTATTACAACAACAACAAAAATCTAACTATGTCATTTTTATTCATTATAGCATTCCATTTACCGCCGTGGAATCAGCCAAATCCATCCGACGTCTCTTCCACCTAACTTACCTGGACGAGCAGCAAGCGAGCAAGAATTTAGTCGTGAAATTCTCCACCCATCGTATTGCAGGCTCACTTTACCGAGCATTAACTGAAAAACATGCATTTTATTCTTGTGAAACCGTACGTACTGCAGTCACTACTCAATTTATCAGAGACTTGAAAGGAACAATCGTTTCCATATTCAATGAAGGAACAGAATTGGGCAAGAAATATGTTTTTGATATCCAAAGGACTGTGCGCGAAGTGTACGACAATTCACGACGAATGCTCCATCAGCGTGGAATTGAGATCAAGCACTACGTTGCTGAAAATAACTGTGATGAGACTACAGAGTCAGCCAGTGAGGTGAACGACAAAGTCGATCGAAAGATACAGGAAGCTTTGAGCTGCAAGATTTGCATGGACGCTAAAATAGATTCAATGTTTTCGCCATGTGGTCATGTATCGTGCCATGAATGTGCCAAGAAGTGCGAGAGATGTCCTTTATGTCGTAGTGATATCACCAATTTAAATAAGATCTTCTTGCCAACGGTCGTGAAAGCTTAGCAGACGCAAGACTTTAGAAATCAACCACTAATACCTCAAACGACTTTAAATTAAGATTAGCTTTAAGTTAATCTATGGAATCGACGGAATAAGAATGATTCGAAATAAAAATTTGTGATTTTTAAGAGTTAATTGGAATCTACCAATTATTTGAATAAATTAACGGTGATAATTAAAATTTGGATTTTATAACATAAAATTTATGTAAATTCCTTTCCTTACAAAAACAATTTTTCAATAATTAAATATTATCGACTCATTATTAGTGATCGAAAAATAATTCAAAATTATTGTTGGAACTTAACTTTGTTAATTAGTTTTAAGAGAACAAAATCAATGCAAATCGGTTTTTTATTTTAAACCAGACATAAAAGTTGAAATATTACTTACTTATTGAAATAAAACCTTAAATATATTATGAAATTGAAATATAAAAACACTCTCTTTCATTTTTCAAAGATATAGTCTTTTCAGGATAACAACGCATTGGCTGTAAGTATAAATTCATGTAAATATAAAACTTTTTTTAGAAAACCACACCATTTTATTAAAAACTTTCACCCTAATAAATTCGACAAAGCAACTTTGAAAAGCTCCAGGCTTTCAGTTGAATAATTTTCATAACATTTTTCATTTTTAAAACCTACTCCAAAAAAGTTTGATCAAAATAAATATATTCTAAAATTAAATAAAGAGCATTTAACAAAAGAAAGGAACAACTCTGTTCTCAAACAATCTCATCTACTGTTGTACTATTTTAATTTTTATAAGTGATGTTTATTATTAAAAAAAATTTGAGCAAAACTATTGTCAAAAGAGGTGTATACCCTGTAGGATAAATGTAAACAACAAGCTCAAAGCACCCAAAAAGCTCAAAAAAAGTTGGAAACAATGATCAAAAATAAACAGTGATTTCAAGTATAATTAGCTTGCAACTTATTAAAATATCCCATGTCTGCCTGAATCAATGACGGAACAAAATTTTTCAAAGATTTCTTAAAATCCTCCAAATTAACAACGAGTTTCTCCGCATGCATGTCCTCTACCTGGATCTTTCCGCCATTGAACTTTTCAATTTGTCTCCTAACAGCACTAAGCCATGCGTTCGAGCAAACTGAGTACAAATCAGCTCCAGTTACATCCATTGGAATTAATTCGACAATTTTTTCTAGAGTCAAATCTTTTTTCATATTGAACTTTTTGGTTTGTGCTTTCAGTACCATCAGCTTGTCTTCAGTGGATGTGCAAGGACCAACATAAAGCATTTTGTCAAATCTACCAGGACGTAAAAGAGCTGGATCAATCAAATCTGGACGATTTGTGGCAGCCAAAATGAAAATCGGTTTTAGTGGATCATTATCTACGCCATCCATCTCACTTAGCAATTGGCTCACAACGCGATCCATAACACCACCAGAATCACCAGCAACACCTCGATTTGGTGCTAATGAGTCCAGCTCATCCAAAAAAACAACACAAGGAGCAGCCGCTCGAGCTCTCAAGAATACTGAAAGGAATTGATATTAATTATAATGAGTAAATAAGACGTAGATCGCTTTCATTACCTTCCCGAACATTTTGTTCACTTTGACCAACATACATGTTTAATAGCTCAGGACCTTGCACAGACAGAAAACTCAAATTACACTCAGTAGCAACCTAGAAAATGTTCATTCTATTCAGTACTCAAGGCAATCAAATAATTTGAAAATATTTACCGCTTTGGCGATCAGTGTTTTACCAGTTCCAGGAGCTAAAATATAACAAAAATTTATAATTTTTAAAATCCTAGAGCGCAAACAATTAATCTTACGTCCAAATAGCAAAATACCGCTTCTTTTCATATTTTTCCCCATCAAATGAGAATATTTCAAAGGGAGTCCAATACTGTTCTGAATTTCAGTTTTTAGCTTTGCGAGTCCACCAATATCTTCCCATAGCACCTTTGGAATATCTGGGGTTCCTAATTCATCGCTCAGCGATTTTTTAAGCTCCACCAAATGATTTTGACAAATCTCCTCATCCAATTTAAACTCTTTAATTCCTTCAACAAATCTCTCGTACAATAATGTCAAATCACCATGAATGAATCCCTGAGATTGCTCGGCAATTTTTTCAAGAATTTTACGATCATCTTGAGCAACTCCATGAACTCTAAAGTCTACATAATTTTCGAGCCTGCCTTTTTTGATTTCATAGCATTTTCGATCAAGTCTTTCTCGCTGATGGAGCCACAGCAAAGTTCTCAGTCTTTCTTCCTTGGAGGGTTGCTCCATAAGAATGGATTCAAGGAACTGACTATTAAGTTTGGTAGATTTTGAAAGTTGATGCCCGTTCATCAGTGCAACTACCAAAATTGGGTTTTCGGATGTTTGACTCAAGAATAGTTTCTCCATTTCTTGTTTGAAGTAATCGACTAGGCGCTCGTCTTCATTCCCTTCGTTGTTTATACCAAACAGTTCGAAGTCCTTCGATTAAAAAAAAAGAGTTTTAAAGGTTTATTAAATTTGAAGTGCTTTCAGAAAATACTCACTCGAAAGCAAATAATGATAGGCTGGCAATTTTTGGCCCTATGTAAAACTTGCAACAGTTTAGCTTCAGTTTGTGAAGCAATCCCTGTCATTATCTCAAAACACTGGGCATAGTACACCTGAATTCCCAAAGCATCAGCTATCGCCTTAACGATCATCTTTTTGCCACTTCCTCGGTCACCCATGAGTTGAAACAGCGGGAAAATTTTATGATCTTGCATCATCTGTTTAGTTTCCACTAAAATGTGTTATCAATGATTTAATGTTTAATAATTATAATGACCACCATTAAATACCTGATGAAGTGATAAAAGACATAAATGAAGCCTTGAGGTCGTCGTAGTATTTTTTCAATCCACTTGGAAAGCTGGAAACCATAAAATGTGGATCCATCATTTGTTTCGGCACAAAATAATTGATGCTGGTAGTCTGATGTAATTCCGTAAGATTCTTCATTACAATCCCTTGCATATCAAACTTATTTTTATTCGATTCTAAGTGGACACACTGAGGAATATTTACGTTTTAATATGAAATCATAAGAAGCAATAAAATACTCACTTTGAAGAATAGCTTGGTGAGTTGCGAAAATATATGGAAGTTTTCGCAGTACAAAAAAGTTCCAAGGGTTTCCTCATTTAAATGGATCACGTAGGTGTGGTTCCGATATAAGAATTGAGGCCGACTGAAGTAACTAGCTAAAATAGCATCAATCAATGGATTTGAGAGATCGTATGGCGTGTTGATCAGAAAAATATTTGCTTTTGTGACCACTGGCGGTAGTTGTTGAGTAGAACTTAACATTTGCAAGTTCACAAAAACTTCACTGATGGATCCATTGCTAGCCAATTTGTGCTTATCCACAAAATTATGAAAGGCATTCTCTTTAATCATAATCTTATTAATTGGGACATTTTTAACACCAAATATCTGGTATAGAGCTGTTTGTTTGTTTGAGTTTGCTGGCGCATTATCAACATTTCCTGCAAAGTTTGTGGTAGCACTTTTGCTCAATACATTTTGCATCACTTTCTCTGATTTGGTAGGCTTTTGGATCTCTTTCATCCGAGCGCTGAGTAAAACATTCACGAAATTAACTTCTTTTTGGTAAATGTAGCTTTCAAAGACTTTTTGGTTCACAAATATAGTATGCTCAGACTTGATCTGATGGTCAGCACACATAAAATCAAAGTAAAGATTTGGCACGGGAAGAAGTTTATAGTTCAGTAGTCTGGTGCTGGATTGATACTTTACTTGCGCGATGATTTTCATAATAATGTAGACTGGAAAATAGTGAGGAGGATATTTTTTAAACCTCAGCTTGCAAACATACAGAAGGACTTTAAGATACTTGTTCTGGGACAGCATTTTCCGAATTATTTGTCGAATTTTTCGTAGTGGTTAAAAAGTCTAAATATAGAAACCAGGAAATGTTTTATAAATATCATTAGTCTAATAAACGGATCACTTTCTTTGTTTAATTATTGAGGTAGCTGATCTTAATCACATTATATTGAAAGGAATTCTAATTATTTTGATAATATAAGATCTTTTAAATTTTTATTTTGGATAAAAAAGCCGCTACAAAAAGGTAAATAAACTGAAAGAGCCGCGGTTTGAATAAAAAGGTTTGATTTGAATTATCAGCGGCTATGAGAAACACGTTAAGAGTTGTTGAACATTATATTCAACCAGATTATTGTACTCGATACATTCACAGAGTTCTCTGATCTACTGTAAGAATCTTTCTCCCATGATAGATAATTACCAAAAGCCCTCTATATATTTTCACATGTTTATTTTTTAGATTTTAAATGAATTTATTGGTCAACACACCTTTCGCATTAGACAAAGTCTTCTAAATTGCAGGGATTAGAGGTTACAAAACTTCAAAGATCAAGTAGGACACTTTTGACATAATGAGTTTTACACTAATGAGTACTATAATTTAGATTGCAGATTAGTTTAAATTTGTTGAGAAAATGGGTTTTTGTGGTGTCAATAAAGATAAAGAATAGCACGTCTTTATCTTTATTGACACTAGGGTTTCTGAACCGGGAATTCCCGGTTCTGATTTCCCGGGTATTTGGCTCTTTTTTCATTTCCCGATTTCCCGGGTAATAGGCCGGGAATCCCGGGAAATCAATTTTAATTTTTTTATGCATATCAAGATGTATCTGCAATGGATTTTACTAATATTTTTGAAATAAAAACAAGATTCAACCATCGTAACATCTTAAAAAGACAACGCGATGTAGTTTTTTCCTCGAATTCCTACAAACCAATGAAAACACCCGAAAATTTTGACGATTTTTTCAAATCATCGTCAACATATAAGCTTGTAAAATTGGCAAAGGACTTATCTCAGAGACTTTTCCTAAACGCAAATGAGCATTTTCATTAGAAACTGTAGAGATTCTTCAAGATGAACTGGATAATGGAATCAAAATGTGTTTTGAAATTCCGTCTTCCAACAACGATGAATTTAAATCCACGCAAAAAGGATCCAAACTTGATGAAGCAACTTTATATGTAAACTATCAGGTGGATTTGTCACTAAAATCCGTTCGAAGGTTTCCGACAAGTCTATCAATACTTTGTGCTTTGTGAAAAGTTAAATTCTCAATGAAGACAAAAAAAAGTATAAAAAATGAAAATAAAATCATTATTCTATCTAATATCTCAAGTTCTTATTGTAATATATGGTATTTTCTTCATTACCCGTTTTCCCGGGAATTCCCGGGAAGTAGCTGTTTTTAGTTCCCGTTTCCCGGGTAGTTGAAATACCCGGGAAATCAGAAACCCTAATTGACACCACAAAAACCCATTTTCTAATTAACAATTCAAAAAAACTTAATTTATGTATTTTCAAAAATAAATCTATTTGGCTGTGGGAGGTAAAGTTCTGTGCCATTTTTAACATTTTTAAATACTTGACCTAATAAATATTCACAGCTGATATAATCTATATCAGACTGCGAATGACTTTTGATTTTTGTCATGATAAAAAAATAACTTAAAAAATTAAATTTGATTTAAATTTTTGAAAACATCCAAATCAACAAAATTGAAGTAGATACAATAGTTTTAAAAAATTTTATTGTTAGCTTAAAATAACAATAATTTAATGTTCGCAGTACAGCAAGCTATTGTTCATCTTGGCACTGCTCTGTTACAAAAATTAATTATTTATAAATTGTCAATAAATAATAAAAAGCAAATCCAATTCACTTACCTATGATGGTTTTCATAGCCTTTGAGATGACTTGAAGGTAGACTCGGTTGATGAACTGAGTGGTTCCGTCAGCCAATCTTAATATCACATAATCTGAAATAAATCCTACGACCTATGAAAAGTGTAGAAATTGTTAAATAATTAATGGAATTGTGAAATCTTTTACATTATAAATTTAAGTTTAAAAAAATCGGAAAAGCTGAAGCTTTAGCAGGCACTTCGGCAACATAATACCTATGCTTCATTAGAATAATTCATTTGAATGAAGCAATAAAATTCTAGGAAATTCAAAAATATGTAACCAAAATTTAAATATTCGATTAGAGCGCCGAGCGGGAATATTGTGTATTATTGCTGATAATTCTGTTGAATCAAATTTTACCACTTTCTGATCGACTTGAGTTGGTAGTTTCTTAACGAAAAACACGTAAAACTTGTTTTCATATAAAATTCAAAAAAAAAAATATATATTTTTTCCAACAGTTTTTTAGATTCTTTGAAAAAACACAAGATATATAGAATATAAATTTTTGCACTACAGGTACTAGATGGCGCTGTAGGATTTTCTTGAATTAGCAAACGACCGTCTTATGGTTAAAAAAAAAATTTTGAGACTAATCGGTCGGATGGGTTCAAAGATTACGAATACAGAAGTTTTTTTCCAAAATTTTTGTAAGCATGACAACTTGGTCGTGGTACAATATTTCCATAAAATCTTCTGGAATTGATCGTTTTGGGACAAATACAATGTTTTTGCATATTCAGATGTTTTAAAATATTTCCAGGAAAAAAAAAAAATTTGTATGGCAAAATGGTAGTTTACACTACAGGTACTAGATGGCGCTGTATTATTATCAAAAACTCTTCGTATGCTTATGGTTAAAAAAAAAGCTTATTTTGAAAATTTTAGATCAATCGGTCAGATGGGTTCTGAGATTACGAAAACAATTTTTTCCAAAATTTTTGTAAGCATGACAACTTGGTCATGGTACAATAATAAAATCTTCTGGAATCGATCATTTTGGGCCAAATACAAGGTTTTTTGCATATTCAGATGTTTCAATATAATCTCAGGAAAAAAAAAAAAAATTTGTATGGTAAAATGGTATTTTTGCACTTACTAGATGGCGCTGTAGGATTTTCTTGAATTAGCAAACGCGACCGTCTTATGGTTAAAAAAGCTTATTCTGAAATTTTGAGACCAATCGGTCGGATGGGTTCAAAGATTACGAATACAGAAGTTTTTTTCCAAAACTTTTGTAAGCATGACAACTTGGTCATGGTACAATATTTCCATAAAATCTTCTGGAATTGATCATTTTGAGGCAAATACAACGTTTTTGCATATTCAGATGTTTTAAAATATTCTCAGGAAAAAAAAAAAAAAAATTTTTGTATGGCAAAATGGTAGTTTGCACTACAGGTACTAGATGGCGCTGTATTATTATCAAAAACTCTTCATACGTCGCTGCTTATGGTTAAAAAAAAAAGCTTATTTTGAAAATTTTAGATCAATCGGTCAGATGGGTTCTGAGATTACGAAAACAGAAGTTTTTTTCCAAAATTTTTGTAAGCATGACAACTTGGTCATGGTACAATATTTCCATAAAATCTTCTGGAATCGATCATTTTGGGCCAAATACAAGGTTTTGCATATTCAGATGTTTCAATATAATCTCAGGAAAAAAAAAAAAATTTGTATGGTAAAATGGTATTTTTGCACTACAGGTACTAGATGGCGCTGTAGGATTTTCTTGAATTAGCAAACGCGACCGTCTTATGGTTAAAAAAAGCTTATTCTGAAATTTTGAGACCAATCGGTCGGATGGGTTCAAAGATTACGAATACAGAAGTTTGTTTTCAAAAACTTTTGTAAGCATGACAACTTGGTCATGGTACAATATTTCCATAAAATCTTCTGGAATTGATCGTTTTGGGACAAATACAATGTTTTTGCATATTCAGATGTTTTAAAATATTTTCAGGAAAAAAAAAATTTTGTATGGGAAAATGATAGTTTGCACTACAGGTACTAGATGGCGCTGTCGGATTTTCAAAAACTAACGTGACGTCGCTGCTTATGGTTGAAAAAAGCTTATTCTGAAAATTTGAGATAAATCGGTCGGATGGGTTCTAAGATTACGAATACAGAAGTTTAGAAGTCAAAACCACGGACTGACATTTCGCAAGGACCCAAAATTTCGGGTTCTAGACCAAAAATTTTTTTGTTTTAGGCAAAAAAAAGAAAAAAAAAAAAAAAAAAAGTTTGGATGAAACCAAGACTTCACAACTTTTTGTTGCCGAAGTAAAAATTAAATAGAGTTTTTCAACAATTGTTCAAGGCTGCGATGTATCTTGATCTAAAGATAAAGATCAGATCATTTGATCCTGATCTAAAAAATAAAAAAAAAGATCCAGATCAATTGATCTTGATCTTTCAAAAAAAAAAAAGATCAAGATCAATTGATCTTTATCTAAAAAAAAAAAAGAAGATAAAGATCAATTGATCTTTATCTAAAAAAGATCAAGATCAATTGATCTTGATCTTTAAAAAAAAAAAAAAGATCAAGATAATTTGATCTTGATCTAATTTTATTCAGATAAAAGATCAATTAAATTTTTTCAGATTATGTCTTAAGTTGTCTATTTTTCTCTTGTAACTAAATTACCATATGTTTCGCTATTGTTAAATTTTATGTGCTACCAAATTCCATGATATGTGGGACAAAGAGCTCTATTTTTGTTCCACATATATCATAGAATTTGTTATAAAAATAATTTAACAATAGCGAAACATATGGTAATTTAGTTACAAGAGAAAACTAGACAACTTAAGACATAATCTGAAAAAATTTAATTGATCTTTTATCTGAATAAAATTAGATCAAGATCAAATTATCTTGATCTTTTTTTTTTAAAGATCAAGATCAATTGATCTTGATCTTTTTTTTTTTTTAGATAAAGATCAATTGATTTTTATCTTTTTTTTTTTTTTTAGATCAAGATCAATTGATCTTGATCTTTTTTATTTTTTTTATATACAGATCAAATGATCTGATCTTTATCTGATCTTCATCTAAAGATCAAGATCCATCGCACCCTTGCAATTGTTACAACCAAAATTGATTTTATAAGCCCAGGAATTGCTTTCTATAAAGTTTGTAATTCGTCACACAAACACTGTAAAATATTGCATTGCAAAATACTATGGATAAGAATTATTTGAAGAATTTCTGGCTTCCTAAAGTCTAGCTGCTGATATTTTATAAGCAAGGTCGTACGTAAAATTTTTTTCGTTGTATTTCGTCAATTTTGGAAATAAATATTTAGTTCGCTATGGGATTTCAAAAACTATATCAAATTTAAAATCTATCTTCTTAATCCCAAAAATATTTCATTTTTATAAGTCTTTTTTGGTGCAACAAATAATTTGTCATCTTCATTGTGATTAATAATTCATTGATCAATTAAAAATGTAGCGATAAAATACTCACAGTAGCTACTCGCATTATTCCAAATCGTGAATCCAATATGCGAACCAGACTGCCCACTTGCATCGGTAGAGGTGGAACGTTTCTGACTGTTCCTAGTACGTTATCGTCAGGATAGCACCTTGGAGATGCTTTAATAGATGTCACCCATTTTTTTTTTAACGGAACAAACTTCCGTTGATCTGACCCCAAGAATTCTGGTTGAAGTCGTGAGTTAACAGGGGAGTTTTCATCATTCTCGTCAATCTCTGTAGCTGGATCATTTGCTACTACAACTCTGGTAGTAACTCTTTTTTTTGTTAATGTTTTATTGCGCAATTTTTCAGAATCTTCATCCGAAGACAATGGATTGTTCAATGTAGCTTTAGTTTTTAAGTAAGACTTTCCTGAGTACTTTCGCCTGTAGTTTTTTTGGGGACCATCATACAAAACGACACCATTTCTGTCATACATTAACCTTCTCGGAATCCTTCGAGCAGCCGAATTGTCTCGTGCAATTGTCTCGTCAACAGGTGATGGTTCGATTATATTAGTTTGAGGCTGTTTTTTATCAACTTTATCAGCTGAATCATCGTCTGATTCTTGCGAAGCATTGTTCTCTTCAGTTTCTGGCCAAAAAGGTACAGCTAAAGCGTATATAACGGCTAGCAGAGTTTTCATCCTGGATCTTAGAGCTCTCTATTTGATGATTTTGGGGGCTCGTATTTTTGCCCCGGATTCCGTCAAATTAAATTGATGAAGTTGCGCAGATTCAATAAATGTGTACCCTTACAGAACACAATTGGAAGACTAAATGATACGATTCAAAACAAAACTTTAATCAATAAATCACAATCAGTCAAATGTATAAATTATTAACTCAAAAAATAATGATACGGTAATGTATTTCGCAATTTCTCAATTTTCATTCAATGAGAACTTCTAACCATTCAAAATGCCGCGGCGGTTACATTGTTTATGTTTTGATTTTTTTGGTGCATTTTCTTTTCATTCCTTAAAAGTAAGTTTACAAGGAATTAGCTTCACAAAAACATCGTATAAACTAACTTATCTTACCTTTTAGTGCGTCAATGCATGATCAAAGAATGCAGAACTAT
The DNA here is from genome assembly GCA_038502155.1 of Parochlus steinenii. NCBI lineage: Eukaryota > Metazoa > Arthropoda > Insecta > Diptera > Chironomidae > Parochlus > Parochlus steinenii. Next base: position 3,951,481 of record JAXCIN010000052.1, on the reverse strand, counting down.
TAAACGGGATAAAGATGACAAACTGAGATATTTTAGCATACCAATTGATAATATAAGTTTAAAGAAGCAGTGGCTTGAAGTTCTTGGCTTACCCCTTGATCTGTTAGTAAAACCCTATCAAAGCGTTTGTCAACTACACTTTGATCCAGCTGCTATTACTCCTCACAGTTTAATTAAAAATACTGTTCCAATAAGCCGAAAACCTCTAGAAGTTACTCGACCATTTAGTTTGGGCAAAAGAGTTAATAGTTTGTCAACTAAAGGTACCACTACGAAACCTGCAAAACTAAAGCCGGACATGGTTCTTGCTGAACCTACTCTAACTCATGACGAATTCACCAAAAACTTGGAGCAGCATTTGAGTTTTAGCTGGTTGTTATGTAGGAAAAATGATAAAACTGCTTTGTATCAGTTGAACCTTGTAGACAGCTTGGAATTCCACGTAAGGATCACAATTATGCCTGATCTACAACTAAAAGTGATTCTAGGCAAGAACTTGGAAGTGGAGAATACTCAACTTGAATATTGGTGGCAACTTAAAGAAATTTTGCAAAAATACGACCAGAACTCAAATACTGGAGTGTTGGAAGATTTTACACAGCCAGATATAAAACAGGAGAGTAAATTAGATGAAGGTGATTTTAAATTTTTTGTCTTAAAATTTTGTTATAAAATCTAATAAGTTAAATTTTAGAACAAGAATTTAGTGAGGACCCAGAACCAATGGATGAATCCTTTGTAAACCAGTCTTTGGATGAATATTTTGAAGATCCTGATTTTGAAACCATCATCATTAAAGGTGAATCAGTAGAAACTTCCTTAAGCCTGGAAGAACCAGACATTACTGAAAATCCAACAGAAAAGATTGTCATTGGACATTCCGACCTATTATCTGAAGATGAACGAGACAGCCTTGAATTCCATAAAGTTAAAGAGCGAGCCGCTAAAAAACCTCCGAAAATACCTTTCCCTTGTGAAATTTGTGAAGATGTATTGAAGTCAGCTATTGCATTGGATCAGCATCTTTTCTACCAACACGGTGAAACAGAATGTAAAACTTGTCAGAAATCTTTCACGGATTTGAAAAAGCTCAGAATTCACTCCAATAAATGTGCTGCAATTAAATCTTTGATGTGCAGCTACTGCGGAGAAGGATTTCAATACGAAAAAACATTAGAAGAGCATGTAGTGAGAAGGCACGAGCAAGAGAAGAAAATTCCTTGTGCCCTTTGTGGCAAACTATTTGCTGATGGTAAAGACATAAAAAATCATTTGTTTCGTCATCAACAATTAAGACCAGTAAAATGTACTCTATGTGAAAAATCTTACGCTAAGACGGATAGTTTAAAACTGCATATGGAGTCTACTCATGCTGAAACTCAGTTCCAGTGTCCAAATTGCATGAAGATGTTGGCCAACTCGCAAAGCCTTAAATTGCATTTGGATAACCGAAGGTGTCGATTCTTTAAATCGGAGAGAAGAAATAGAGGATCAGCCAGAGTTTTCTTTTGCTTCGCTGATTCATGCGATGCTAAGTTTCAGGCTAAGACTAAGTTAAGAGATCATATGAAGGAAAAACATGATATTGAGGTGAGTTTTGATTTTAAATTCATGATTGACTTACTTACCCACCTTTCTTTCACATTTTAGATTCCCAATATTGAACGATTCTGTGTTGAATGCCAGCAAGAATTTGAGTCTATGAATCTTTATATATTGCATGCTCGAACTCATCTCTGTATACATGCTTGCAAAATTTGTGGAAAGTCCTTTAGAACTGAAGAAATATTGACGGAGCATACTTTAAGACATGGAAATGAAGAGCGACCTTTTGGTTGCAATGAATGCGAATTGAAATTTAAAACAGAGTCCAATCTGAGTAGCCATAAAGCGAGCAAACATTCAAAAAGATTGGAGTTTATATGCGGGATTTGCGACAATCAGTATCCATTCAAGTATTTGATGGAACGACATATTCGCGATACTCATAAAGTAATTTTCTGATTTTTTTGAAACGATAACTTTTTATTGATAAAATTTTACAGAGAGAAGCAACTTTCAAATGTCGAATCTGTTTGACTGGTTTCATCGACCTGAAAGGAAGAATGAGGCATATGCTGCAGAACCATGGAACTGATCACGCCTACGCTTGTGAGTGCTTGGAAACTTTCAAGTTGATGAAAGAGTTAAGAGACCACAAACTAGAATCTCATGGTGAACAAAGTAAAGAGCGGAAGGAAAGATTTCAAGATGAGCGAATGGAAAACAAATCTGCTGTCAACGATTTTTCATCAGGAGACGAAGAAATGGACGTACAATGAGATTTTTACAATTTTATTTAAATATTACTTAATTGAGACATAAATATGAAAATATGACGTTTGTAATAAAATATATGCTATGTAAAATAACTTAGTACAGAACTCTTTTATTTCAAAATTAAAACAAAAATTCACTTAAAACTCTTTTTATAGGTCACATATTTTTCCTTTTCTTAGTGGATGATGCAATAAATGTATTGATAAAGTAGCTACGCAATATCTTTTGATCCGAAAGAATTAAAAAATAAAATACACAGATATTACAGTCAAATATCCCACCATAAGATCCAGGAATAAATATTTCAAAATAATCTTACCTCACATCTTCCTAATTATTTTAAACCTTCGCCATAATTTTTCTGAAAAATAAATGAATTTTCTCAAGGTAATAAAAGTAATTATTTAATTTTTCATATGCTTCTTGTGTTTATTCATTGAACAATGTCTGGAAAATTGAATTAAGCAATGATTACATTTATATTTGGAATTATGAAATTTGAATCGAAAGCAAAAGCTGAATGAAGCAAAAATACTGCAAATTTAGTTTCCTCCACGAAGACGCAACACCAAATGCAAAGTTGATTCTTTCTGGATGTTGTAATCAGACAAGGTACGTCCGTCTTCGAGCTGTTTTCCGGCAAAGATCAAACGCTGTTGATCTGGAGGAATTCCTTCCTTGTCTTGGATCTTAGCCTTGACATTTTCAATTGTATCGGATGGCTCGACCTCCAAAGTAATGGTCTTTCCAGTCAGAGTCTTAACGAAGATTTGCATACCTCCACGAAGACGCAACACCAAATGTAAGGTTGATTCCTTTTGGATGTTGTAATCGGACAAGGTACGTCCGTCCTCGAGCTGTTTTCCGGCGAAGATCAAACGCTGTTGATCTGGAGGAATTCCCTCCTTGTCTTGAATCTTAGCCTTGACATTCTCAATTGTATCGGATGGCTCGACCTCCAAAGTAATGGTCTTTCCAGTCAATGTCTTAACGAAGATTTGCATACCTCCACGCAGACGCAACACCAAATGCAAAGTTGATTCTTTTTGGATGTTGTAGTCAGACAAGGTACGTCCGTCTTCGAGCTGTTTTCCGGCAAAGATCAAACGCTGTTGATCTGGAGGAATTCCTTCCTTGTCTTGGATCTTAGCCTTGACATTTTCAATTGTATCGGATGGCTCGACCTCCAAAGTAATGGTCTTTCCAGTCAGAGTCTTAACGAAGATTTGCATACCTCCACGAAGACGCAACACCAAATGTAAGGTTGATTCCTTTTGGATGTTGTAATCGGACAAGGTACGTCCGTCCTCGAGCTGTTTTCCGGCAAAGATCAAACGCTGTTGATCTGGAGGAATTCCTTCCTTGTCTTGGATCTTAGCCTTGACATTCTCAATTGTATCGGATGGCTCGACCTCCAAAGTAATGGTCTTTCCAGTCAATGTCTTAACGAAGATTTGCATACCTCCACGCAGACGCAACACCAAATGCAAAGTTGATTCTTTTTGGATGTTGTAGTCAGACAAGGTACGTCCGTCTTCGAGCTGTTTTCCGGCAAAGATCAAACGCTGTTGATCTGGAGGAATTCCTTCTTTGTCTTGGATCTTAGCCTTGACATTCTCAATGGTATCACTTGGTTCGACCTCCAAAGTAATGGTCTTTCCAGTCAGAGTCTTCACAAAGATCTGCATTTTGTCTAAAATTGTTAAGAAATATTGGATTAGTAATGTATTTCTAAAGAAATTTCCACTCATTATGAAATTGAAATCAAAACTAACACTAACACAAAGTAAGACAAAGGAAAACGATGGAAAATTTAATATATTGATTTTTATACTAACTCAACAAATTTAAGTATTCTTTTCTTGTGTGAACGTATTATTTTGGACTTTAAATATGAACAAAGCAATTTAAGTAATGAGTAAGCGAAAAAAATTTTCTCGAACTTTCTATTTTTTAATTTTACAACTCATAGCATTTGGAAAGTAGCTAGATAATAAAATACTTGTTATAAACCTTAATTTAGATAGTCTTGATCGATTTTACAATAAATAAGTGGAAAATTGGGCTTCGAATTTGGTTAATTTTGAAATTTTCTTTGTCTTTTGTCTTTTCAAAATGGCGTTCTGAGATCGATTTTTATTTTAAATCTACTTTTGAAGTATTTCTAATACAAAAAATTACGAATTAGCTTAAAAGGATGCTTATGAGATAGGTAATTACTTACATTATTTTAATTGAGGATCTGGAATAATTAGCAGCTTTAAAAATTTTTTTACGTCTTTCTACTTTGAAGAAAAATTCACGAATGAAAAATAATAACCCATCGTTCGTATATTTAAATACCCTTCCCGAGCAAGAAAATTACCCTCAGGGATCTGGATTGGGTTGTAAATATACGTTGATTAATCAAAATCAATTATAGGGTAATTTTAATAAATTTGTTGGTCATTCTGTTTATTTTTGGTTAGTCTGATATTTTGCAAGTAATTCCTTCAAGTTAAGCTTCTAAAAGCATTTAAAGATGAGTTCTATTGGTACAGGAGTAAGTTGAAACTTTTGAATGCATTGAGTTGTTCAATTTAATCGAAAAACTCTAATAATTCTAATTTTGTTATTTTAGTACGATTTGTCGGCTTCTCAATTTTCACCAGACGGCCGAGTATTCCAGATTGAATACGCTGGTAAAGCAGTGGAGATCAGTGGCACAGCCGTTAGTCTCCGTGGTAAAGATGGATGCGTTATTGCAGTGGAGAAAGTGATTAGCAGCAAATTGCATGAAGTGGATTCAGGAAGCAGAGTTTTCACTATTGAGCAGACAATTGGCATGGTTAGTGACGTCTGGATCTTATCTAAATGTCTTTAATTTGTGTTTAAGATATTTTTGAAGTTTTTTATCTTCAAGAAATTACATTCTACTTTTTAATACTCAAACAGTTTTAGAATCGACTTGAATCTCGCTTAAACTACTAATAAATTTTTTTGTAGACCATCTGCGGATTAATAACTGATGGACGTGCCGTAGTAGACTACGCGCGTAAAGAAGCTGCCAGCTACCGAAAACAATACAATCGCACTATTCCTCTCAAGATCTTAAACGACAGACTTTCTAGCTTGTTCCATGCTTACACTTTATACAGTGCAGTGCGTCCTTATGGAGTTAGTGTCATTCTGACCTCCTGGACTGAGGAGAATGGACCAGAGATGTATTCTATTGAGCCTTCAGGTGTTTCATTCGGTTATTATGGATGTGCTATTGGCAAAGCCAAGCAAGCAGCAAAAACCGAGATTGAGAAGTTGCGTCTCAATGAATTGTCAGCAAAAGAGTTGCTTAATGAAGCTGCCAAGATGTGAGTTTTTATGTTAATTATTGTTGTCCTTTAAAATTATAATGAAGTGTTATAAATGCTAATATACTTCATTTTTAGTATTTATCGCGTCAACGAAGATTCTTCCGATAGCGACCTAAAGTTCAAGTTAGAATTAACTTGGGTGGGCAAAGACACAAAAGGAATCCATCAATTTGCTCCTGCTAATCTTTACGAGGAAGCTAAATCTGCTGGTAGCGCTGCTATGGAGCAAGGTGACAGTGATGTGGAGTAGAATTTGAAATTAATTGATTGAAACACATTTTTTATTACTTCAAAACATTAATAAGTTTATCAAATAAATTGTAAGAAAAGAATATTGTATTACATTTCATTATTTTAAAGGTAAACTCTCATAATAATCGCGATCTTGTTATTTTTGCTTCAATATTGTAAATTTAATTAATTTTTTCTCCTCTAACGAAAAAAGTTGGCTTTGAGTTTCATTGCTGTCAGTTGAGAAATTTTTCGCTCCGGCCAAAATTTCCAAAAAACTGAATTTAAGGTGTCCATTCACAATTATCTTGGCATGAAAAGCTTTGGTCAACACACTTGTTCCTGTGGAAGATGGAGTCCACTCGAATTTTGATAGAACTCCAACAAAAATAATTTAAGTTCTGGAAAAGCAAGGAAAAGCTTCAAACCCCGCTTTCGCAAGAGACGTAACTGATTAAAAGCAAGGAAAAGCTTCAAACCCCGCTTTCGCAAGAGACGTAACTGATTAAAAGCAAGGACAAGCTTCAAACCCCGATTTCGCAAGAGACGTAACTGATCAAAAGCAAGGAAAAGCTTCAAACCCCGCTTTCGAAAGAGACGTAACTGATTAAAGCAAGGGATAAAGCTACCAAACCACAACTGGATGAAGAGGCAGAAGATGGCGTAGCCAACTGAAGTTTCAAAATCATCAAATCTAGCAATGGATAATAAATTGTAACTGATATAGGTCTAATATAACCTTTAGTGTTGAACGGACCATAATAAACCCAAATTAACTAACTATTGGAATATTAAAAAAATTACTTTCAAAAACACTTGAAAAACAGATGGTTGACTGTTTTAAAAGTTCTCACTTCTTTGCTACATTATTGTATAGATTCATCGACCAAATTGAAAGAACATTCATCTCGATCAGAATCATAAGCTGAATGATCACTGTAAATTTAAAAGATATAAACAAACGTGAATAATTCTTTTGCGTAATTTAAACTTACCATTTCTCTGAAATGAAGTAGTAAATGGTGGACTGCAATCATTGTTTAAGAAAAGCTTGAGTACTTGAAACATGATCGCTGGTTGCATTTTTCCCAAGATTAGCACCAATTGCATAGCGTAATATTTGCTTGTTAATCGATGTTCAGGGAAATGTGGAGATATTGTTCGAACAAGTAAATTAAGCCCCCAAACTCCACAAATGATTGAAGAGACGATGATCGGAACAAAACGGATAAACACTTTATTGAACAAATACTCGTCCTCAATAAATATGAAGTTTAACGTTACGAAGACCTAAGTGACAATCGAAATTTATAGATTCATTAATTTAAATTCAAAGAATTACCAGTGAATGAACAAAAGGAAACTGAAGAACCAATAGTCGAATCAATTTGAACTTGTTCCTGATGGAGAAAATAATGATGCTACATATCAAAAATAATACTGTTCAGAGTTTACTTGGTGATTTTTGTCCTATCAAAACAAAAAAAGCAACAGCAACAAGGTGGTGCCTGATAAGTAAATCCTTCATCGTTGGAGACGGTAATAAAATTTGACTCTCCTTGGACGTAGAGCAGCACTAAGCTATTAAAATGATATTTAGTAACTGGTTAATATTATGCTTGCGGTAGTTCTGACCAGAAAAATTGATACGCGCTGAAGACAAAAGTTAGATGAGCGATGGTGTCACACAGAAAGTAGGTTTTTGGGACTGTGATCGATATTAAGGACGCACTGCAAACAATCTAAAATAAAATCATAAGATTGATTTATTCACATTAAAAAATTTTACTCACAGGATAAACTCCAATCATGGTCAATGACTTGGTAATAAAAGCTTTAGGCTGGGTTGCCATAATATTTCTAACATTTAAAACGCAGAAATAGTAGCTAGATAACGTCAAAAAAATAGGAATTAAGATAAAAAACGAAATGTTGTTTGAAAAGCCTTCAAACAATTCAGAAGCCAACGGCATCCCATATTTGCAGTTATATTCCTTTGATACATAAAAATGATCGTGGGTTGGAAACTGCGTTTCATTTGTTGGGGCCATTATTTCTGTTTAAATTTATTCTATTCAAAAAAACACTTCACTTTAAGACACTATTAAATTTAGTTATCTTCCTTTATGACTTCCTCTCCTTATCGAAGATCAAGTTAAACTAAAAACTTAAATTGTATTGCTGAATTTAGTTTATAAGATCAAACGAAACTTGTGACTTAAATAATGAATTTTTTGAATGAATTAGCATCTAGTTTTAACTAATTAAAGAAAATTCTGAGAAAAAGTATGCTATTCAAGTTTACCTGCAGATTAGAAAACACTCACAAAGGTACATTATGAATAAAAAATATTTTTAAGTGAGCCCCCACCAAAATTATTCAAAATCAGCATAGAAATTTTTCCAACCATCTAGATTCTAAGAGAAATCCCACCAAAAACAAATCGTGATATCAAAGTTGAATCTTAATTTTATTTGTAAACATAATTTTGCATTCACAAGTTGTTTGATTGATTTTGGAATCAGTTGATTCACATCAAAATTGTATCTTGTTTAAATTAACCTAAACTTACAATCTACTTATAAGCCAAACATTCTTATATTAATTTGAACACATATTCCTGATACTCAATCTCTAATAACATTCTCGAAGCTACTCTCCTTTGTTGGATTGTTCCTGTAAAGATATAAAAACCATATTTGAAGCAGCATCATCTCCAATATTATCAGCATTTGAATAACAACTAGAAAGAAAATTATGTTATCAGGTAAAAATAAATTATCCAGTCTAATAATAATTATATTAACTATTTCTCTGCATAGGGATGGTGTATGGTAAACAGCACACATCAAAGGCATTCTGTAAAAAGAATTGTAAAGCTGCCGGTTGAAGTTTCACGAAAATCAAAACTAGTTGTAAAACGAAATATTTCCCCAAAACACGATGATCAGGATAAAGAGGAGCAATCATTCTAACAATAAGATTAAGTCCATAGACAGCCAGTAAGATTGATAAGCCAATCAGAGGTGTTAATATTCCAGTAATCAATTGTAGCAGAGAACGATCCTCTAGAAAAACGATGTTCAACAAAAGAGTTATTAAAGTTTGGACAATAGGTAACTGAAGAATTAGAAGTCTAATCAGCTTGAATTTGTATCTAGAAATAGAAATTAAGGGAATGATATTTAAAAAAAAGCTTCGTAATAAAATTAAAAGCTTCCTTTAACATACTTGGTCATTTCAGAAAATTTGAAGCAAACTAGAATACAGCAACAGGGTGGAGTTCGATAAGAAAAAACTTCTGATTGAGTTTTGATGAAATTTGATTCTCCACCAATATAAGCGAGGCAGAGACTTTTAAAAACAAATTTAAAGAGATTATTTTATTGACGTATAATAAAGTTAAAGGTATCACCTAAAGAATTGATAAGCTCCATACATAAAACATAGTTGGTTAATTGTATCACTTAAATAAAATGTTTGAGGGATCATCATAGAAATAAGGGCTGAACAGGAAATAACCTTGAAATTTTAGACGTTAATATATGTTATAAAAGCTTTACATAAAATAAAAAAGCTTACCGGATAAATTCCCGCCAAAATAATAGAGTGACTGATAAAAGCTTTTGAATGCATCTTCAAAATATTACGTGTAGATACAACAAACAAAATAAATGTAGTAATCACCAAACAAATTGGGATAATCATCAACAAATACATTTTTGTATCAAAACCTTGAATAATAAATATTGTCAATATTGTCGATAATTTGTAATAATATTGCTCTGGCAGGTGAATTACTTTGAACTAGCTCACTGACGAGCGGCATTTCATATTTGCAATGAAAGTCCATCGCTTTCGTCTTATTGTTAGACATCTTATCCACCGGCAAGTAATCACGCTAAAAAGTGTTTGGCCTTCGATTCACACTAAATATTCACTAAATAAATCATTTTAATAATTGATTAGTAGGACAATTCCAAATTGAAATAAGTAACTGATTCATTTAAATTGATTCTCACGACTGAACTAACTAATATTAATTTAACTGCGAGAAAACTTTTTAAAAATAGATAAAATACTGGTTAAGTAAATTAATAATACAGTTTTTGTTGGATTTTTTCATCTTGCTGAAATGAGTGTTAATTAATTAAATACTCACTAACAAACAAATCGATGCAATTGAGTGAAACAGACTGTTTGACTTTTTTTCTTCTCAGTTTTGTTAGTTACGTTTCACACAGCTGTTTCTGCTCACCCTTTTATATTGTAAGTTTATAAATAAAAATTCACAATCATTAAGAAATCTAGGATATGATATTAGGAGTATCAGTAGATCTTTTCAAACAGAGAAAATAAATTAAGCCTTTAACAAATCAAAACAACAGTTAGGCCCTACCTACATTTGAATTTTTATAACTTCCGAAGGACTTGAATCCTAATTAACTACTGTGGAGCTTCCGACTTTGTTGTGTCGATATTTTTCTACACTCATCGTTTTTAATTTTGTAAAAGAAATTTCTCAATATTTATGCTAGATAGTGCGTACAAATATAAAATATAAATATAGGTGGAAATTCAAACTGGTTGATTAAAAACTTCTTAGCAGAATTTGGAATAATTATAAAGCTCCACGTTCACAAAATAATTGATTGTACTGACACGCCATTCTTGAAGTTTCCTGAATAATCAATACATGAACTTGACATTCAAAAATGTCATAAGCTCGTCCTAACTGAGGCAAATTAGACGAAAATTCGGGAAAAAACAATACAGTCATATTTTTTTTGTTGGATTTATTGGTTTATTTAAAAACTACAACTAATTTATTTAACAGCTTATGTTTGAACTCCTTGAATAATACGGTACTAGGAAATAATTCAAAGGACACACGACAAAAATTTTGTTTTCAGATACAATAATCATTATAAGTTAAAATTGTGCTTCTAAGTAAAATAAATCTTACATGCTATATTATAGTTGTGTTCTAATTTTTAAAGCGCAGATTTTGAAAAGGACAAATCTAAATCTATCTATGAACATAAAATTCTTTTCAATAAAATTACATATCACAAATAATATTTTAGCGTTGCATTCAAAATACTAAAAAACTTGAATGCTTCGAAAAAACATTATTTCTTCCCAGTTTCATTTCCTGAAAGGATTTCTGTACAATGATACTGCCCACGTAGACAACAAAAGCATCTCCAGCATTATCATTAGTTGCGTTAGTGCTAAAAGAATTAATTTAGTTGGGCACAATCAAAAATGTTTTTCAAATTGAATAATACTTACTATTTATTTGTAGGGAAAGAGCAAATGGAGGTGGACAGTATCTGATGAAAATCTTAAGTACGCTTTGTAAGAGGACAGGCTGAAGTTTGCACAAAATAAGTACCAGCTGCAGTGCAAAATATTTTCCCATCAATCTGAAGTCGGCGTAGTAAGGTGCGATCATTCTCACCAACATGTTTAGTCCCCATACACCTTCAATACAGAAAAATGAGTTAAATAATCAATCAAGTTAAACAATAGTTCAAAAACTTACCAAATATAATGGAGCCAGCTATAACAGGGACAAAGAAGACGAACAAGTCTTTGAAAGTGTCTACATCTTCAATGTAAATGATGTTTAACGTTACGAAAACTATTGTGTGTATGATTGGCATTTGCAGAATCAACAGACGAAGCAGCCGAAACTTTTTTCTGAAAAATTGTTTGGAATTTAGTGTGAAGTTGAGTAATTGCGAAAGCACTCTCGAATTTGTATAGAGTTTGATCCGATCTTTCAATCCGAACAAAAACTTATTTAAAATCACAATTTATCTTCAAGCAGATCTAATGGTATTTTTAGTTTTTCAATTTAAGATGCTTTTGTGTTTTTGACATCAATCATTTATAAATATTTAGTGAAAACCCAATTTTTTAATGAATTTACGTAGTACATTGAGGAGTTTAAACGCTGCCACAAAAGTATGTATATAATCCTATTTTGAAAATATCTTACTTAGTAACGGTAGTTCGATTCAACCACACAAAACAGCAACAACATGGAGGTGTTCTGTAGCTGAAGGATTCTCTATCAGCATTGTTTATAAAATTAGTTTCTCCTTTTGTGTATAAAATACATAAACTGTGGAAGGATATAAAGTTAAAGTTATAATATGGAATTTCAGACTTAAAATGAAACTCACCAAAATAATTGATATGCACAGAACATAAAAGTAAGATGGGAAATTGTATCACATAAGAAGAACGCTTTTGGTATCAAAATCGAGATTAAGGAAGAAAATGACACAACCTGGAATAAAATTAGAAAATTTTAGTGAATTTTAACAAATCTCCGAGTTGCAAAGAATTAGCAGAATAATCGTTTTATATAATCAATTATAATCTTACCGGATAAATACTGCAAAGGATAATAGATTTGGTAACAAAAGCTTTTGGGGTATTTTTAAGAATATTGGTGACATTTTTGAAGAACAATATTGTTGTTATCAGTAAGAATATGACTGGAATCAATAGAATCACGTAGTTAATTAAGCTGAAACCTACAATACAAAAGAGATCCATTAATTATACTTTAGACTTGAGATCACTTAAAAACTAATTTGCGTAAATTGAGCAAATCAGCAAAATTGTGGTTCGATTGCAATCAAATATCATCTATCAAAGTTAATTATTTTGTAAGCAAACTTTTGAGAAACGTGCATCAATAAAATCAATTGAATCTTTTGATGAAAAAGATTCAAGTTCAATTGATTTTGGTTTGAGATAAAAGTCTTTGAACATTGATAATGCTCTTTATTCTTTTCTATGACAACCATCAAGACATATTTTTATCATTTTAGCATCGTTTAAAAAATATTTTGTAAACGTTTTTGAAAAAGGTAAATTGAATAAATTTGAACTTTAATTATAGTTCAAATTTACCATATAATTTATGGGTTATACTGAACTGACTAATTATAGAGATATTACAAACTAAAATATTAATTAATACACTACCTTGATAAAATTCAACCACTGATGGAAGAGGAGCTAAACATAAATCAGCTTCTTCCAGCCTCTCAAGCTGCCTTTCTGTGACATTGAATTCTTCCATTGTTCACTGATACGATTTACACATTGCACAAATTAGTTCCACCTGACCAAAACAATCAAATTTATTTTAATTGAATCAAATAAGCAGAAAATTCAAGTTTAAACAAACGAAAACTGAAATCCACAAAAATAACTGGGAATTTACATAAATGTGAACATAGATTACGATTTTACCGAAATTACGAGCAATTTCTCGACTATCTATTTTTAATTCTTCAACTATTTTTAAAATTTATCAACTGAAAAAGCACAAAATTGTGATCTTGACCTGCTTACGCAAAATATTTATTCGTTATTTTTTTTTAGTTTTGGCCGGCTGATTGTAATTGCAAAACTTTTATCACGTGCAATCGGATTATTCGCTTTATTTTAGCATTTTTGTATTACTATTGCATTTGTTTTGGTTCTGGACGATTATAGTTTGGGTAGTCTATGAAAGATCTGCAACAAAGGCACATTCAAAACTGAGAATTTTAAAATAAATTTCAAGCATATGAAGGCAGATTTAATTAAAATAATTGAAGCATCGATGTATGTGGTCTTGTGGATGTTTACTTAGTTCATGTTTTTTATGTATCAGCACCAAATATTTCATAAATGTACAGAATTTCTCTGTTTAACAATTTACTTAATTAGTAGATGAAAGGTTATGCAAATTCACCCTGAATTCTAAATTTTCCCAATTTCCTTATGAAGATCTGTTTGCGTTTGAGCTTCCCAAGTAGTTATAAAATACGGTATTCCCAAATTATCTTCTACACTCTCATTATTAATAATTATTGACTATGGAATATTTGCTTGTCTAATTAGTTAATTACTTTTTGCAAGCACAAGTTTATAAAAACTGTCTGTAGCTAAAATTTTGATTAATAAATAATGTCCAAATTGTCCATTCAATCATTTTTTTTTTAACTTTAAATTTTAATTATTTTGAATTGTAATAAACACAAGTAATTATATTGCATTTGATGTTGCAACAACTTAAAAACCAAAAACTATTACTCTCTGTTGTTACTTAATAATGATTCCGGCAACAATTTACTACTATGCCACTTTGCAATTGAAAATTTGAAATTTCGATAGTTTCACTGAAGATTTTTGGATTGCACAGAAGTTTATTATTCAGACCAAGTAAATATTGAATGATGTAGAACTGACAAAAATATCTTTATTCACGATAAATAATGTAAGTACATTATTAGTAGTTTATTTACAGTTTTACTACTATATCCTACATAGTACATATTAAATAATCTATTGAACTTTGCACTAAACTTTTATCTTCAGTACTCGTGAGTTCGTCAATTCAATTATGAGTGACCTCTTTGAAAATCTGATGTTTAATTTTGTTGAAGAGCTTGAAGCATCTTTAAACAATTCAAGTACAACTTTCCGCAGTCACATTTTTATGCTTTAAATATTTCCATAAATAAAATTTCACTCTTTACTTTTGCAATTTATGTAATCATCATTCCTCGGTCGTTTGTTAAATTTTGCTAAATACTCGGCAATAATTATTATTTCTGTTCAGATACGCGGAACATGCTTCAAAAAGATCATTAAAGCTATTATGCAGCTCAACCACAGAAACGTTATATTTTTAACAAAATAACACCGGCTGCTTGTGCTGAAAGTGACCGACAAACTGGCAAGCAAATGATCAACTATCCATTGCACAGCCAAAAAAGTTTTTAAAAAAATACACAAACTATTTTTGCTTTGAGTTTGAGTATTTGCTTGTTTGTGCTGAGTAAATTGTGGTAGCTTACAAACTCACTCGCAATTTACTCAATAGAGAAGCAACTGCCTTCGAAAAGCGCGCAATTTTGTTTGCTTTCTTTCACAGTTTCTTTTCCACATGTTGAGGAAACTCTCAGCAATGCGAGAAGCACTTGTTGTGGCTAGTGGCTAGACTAGTGCATAATTATTTACCTGTCTATGGTGACAGCAATAACAATAATTAAATGAATGAAAATTTGTGTTAACTACTACTCGTGCAGTTTACAATATTTATACAAAGTTATACAATTTGAGATAGAAATTTGTGACTTTTATAATACTTTTATTACATTTTTTTGCTACTGAATTGTAAAATTGAATGTGAGATAATTGGTTTAAACCTTTACTGATTGCCGGGGCAAAAAAATGGCAATAAAATGGCAACACAGATTTTGAATTGACATTAAGTTCTAATATTCAAACATGTCACTATAATAAGCACAAAACTTATCTGGTAAATATCTAAATACCTCGATCAGGTACAATATAAGTTATTTTTTGTCAAAGCAAAATTTACATTGACATGCTATAAATAATTAGTTCCGAAACACAATAGACATTTTATCCCATCAGTCGCCGCCAAACAAGATTAAGTTGACAATTGAAATCACGGAATCATACGAATAGATATAATAAAAAAGGTTTCAAGGTCGTAACGGCAATTGAGTGGAATAAATGAGAGTAACGCCATGATTAAATGTAAATAATGTACCTAATCATCATTATTTCGTTGCACTACTTCTTGGAAATAAATGTAAAAAAAAAAATTTAAGTCATTTTACTAGGCATAATTGTATGAGTCTCTGTAAACAAAAATAATTTTATATTTAAGAAGGTAACCGACAATTTGTGCCTTTCGGTTGACTGCATTAAACGACTGATATTTTTAAGAATGTGAAAATATGAACTCCCGAAGACAAAAAACTTTTGACATCGAGTCACCTTCTTTAAGTAATAAAATAAGTGTGGACTTTAATGGAGGAACTCCATGATATTTCATATTTACTGCTGGATTGTTTGTTTATCTGGTTGTGTCATTGTGGTGATGATAATAAATGAAACATGGATATAAGTTATATTACTTTAACGAACAAAAATAATGATAAAACGTTTTTTCCATGAGAAAAGGAAATTCATACACTGATTCGAAGTTTTTACTTTTCAAACCAATTCTTGAAAGATTATGGCTCAATTAACTATTTTTACTTTCTTTTACTTTCCCGCCATTTTTCAATGTTTAACTTAATAATTTAATTATAGAGACTACCGTAAAGACAAGGTCAAAAGATTGCGAAATATTAAAACAAAAAGGTATTCTCTCTTAATTTATTTCATTGTCTAAAAATCTGAAATAATTTCCGAAGAATAATTCAATATCACAAAAATAAAATAGCACAAGTTTTTAAAAAATAGATCCGAAAAGTTTAAAACTATAGACTGTGTAGATTTTCTCACAACTACACCGTCATCCATCTTTTCCACCACGCAGAGTGACAATACGAGCATGAATCATCCACAGGAATTTGGCAGCGAGATCCACATATTCTTGGAGAACATTTGCAATCACATGATTCACAATTTCCTGTAAGATAGCAGATTAATTAGAAAATATATTATTGTTTCATTATCTCAATTTTGCACTCACTTTGGGATTTATTTTGAACTTTGGCTGCAATTATAGCGTCTTTAACTTCTTTTTTGACATCTTGAGCTTCCATTTTTGCACAATCCGCACAGTTGCATAGTTCACAGTTTTCTAAAACAAAATTCTTCATTAGCCAATAGCCATACATTCAAGAAATGTTGTTTCTGGAAATTTTAGCACAAATATTAAATTATTACAACTAAAATTTGTTACATCATATTTTCAAATCTATTCAATTAAAATGAATAATTAACATACTTTGCTCTTCGATAGATTTCTCGCAAATTTTGCAATCCGCTGATTTTTTGGTAGCAAACTTCAATTTCATTTTCAGTTAGTTTTAAATTTGTATGCACTTTTTATTTAAAGAAGACTTTTTATTCACGACAATCCAAGACTGTTTAATACTCTCCAAGTTACCACTCGAATATATATAGGTAATATCTTTTTGCGAGTGCACGCAAAATATGAACGAATAATGAACCTTCTAGTTTCGTGTGCAACTTTTTTATGTCGTTTTAGAAATTGACACGGAATTGTTGCTTTTTGTTATCACTCTTATCTTCATTGAACACTTGTTCAATACTCAATTGATAAGGGCTTTGAAAGTCAATAAAATTAACGTAGATTGACGTTTTAGCGGGAATTAGCGATCAAAAGTGTTTACAGAGCTCACCAATGTTTTCTACATTGAAAGTGTTAATCCATAATTACAAAAATATAGAAAAAAATTACCTAATAGCAAAAAAATGTGCCTTAATTGAAAGATCAAACGAGGATCTTAAAATAATAATAAATTTTTTTTTTGATATGACAAACTAAAGTTGTATACAGAAAGTCAGAATAAATAATTATGTTTGGTGATTTTCATAAAAAGATAATTCACAAATCTAACCAACGAATCTTAAATTTTAATGTTAAATTTGTGTTGAAAGTTGTCAAACCAAAAATTAAAAATTCTACTCACGAAACCTAAATTTTCATGTTATTTTAGTGAAATAATATTGATTGTTGAAATAATATTGGTTGTTAATAAAATATTTGCATTAAATTTAAACAAAATAAGTTTTATTAAAAGATTTAAACAAACAGATCAAACATCTAGTTAAAGTAAATTTTCCAATTCCAAAGCTCGCACCGCTTTGAATATTTTGAATGAATTTTATGCTGCATGATCGAATTTTGAATGGCTGAATTTTATTGTGAAGAGAGATTATCATTGGAACAGAACATGCTATAAGATCATTTCTTGCAGCATTCTTGGGGGGTATTTTTGCAGTCACATTTGCAGGAGTCAACGCATTTGCAGCCTATTAAAAATAAATTGTGTTTAAAATTGAATATTCGCATTTAGAAAATAAAAAAATTACCATTTCCGCAAGTAACTGAGGTGCATGAGCAATCTATTAGGAAAAATGTAAATTTATTGATAAAAACCACCAAAAATAAATACTCACTCTTATCACAATTTTTGCAAGGCATCTTGACAATATTTTATTATTTATTTTCACTTTAATCTATGGAGTACTTCAGTAGACTTTACCAGATATCAATCGTTTTTGAATGGCTTTGATTCTATGCTTTCCACTTATATACTTAATACATGAAGCAGTGATTGGTGCCGAGTGCAAAATTGTGAAACTAAATATGCACTCAGTCCAGCCAGTGAAAGGAAAACCGCGCGCAAAACCATTAATTGTTATCAAGTGGACAATTTCAAATAAAATGAAGCAATGAGTAGAAATTTGAAGGTGATACATCGATATGGAGAATTGATTGAAAAAATCGATTATTCTTTTGGTATTTATTTTATTAAATTTATTTTCAAATAAAAATTAGAGTAAAATAATATGTTTAATGAGTTTTGAGTAGGTTTCTGTTAAAATTTGATTTAAAAAAAATTTAATTTACAAAAACGACAATTTGATATAAAAACTAAATTTATGATGATTCAAAAACCGCATCCATTTTTAGGGAAGTTCCTTCAACATAGTGACCATCTGGATAGACGATCATTAATTAGTCTGTTACATCTAGAGGTTGAGAATTTTCATCCCAGTTAGCACTACCATTAGGCATAAAAAAACATTTAAGCTCGTATATCATATTGCCCTTCAACTGTAGCAAATGCATTCATCGAATTTGTTGCCGCTGCAGCTATCCCATCATTTGTCTGCCTAGATCCTGAACAAAAATCATTTCCCGGCAAAGATACATGATCCCAGGCGACGATTTTGTAAAGCTTACATTGACTGAAGTCGTCATTTTTTTCTTGATAATCTACTGGTGGACAAAGTTGTGTTTTTCCAGGATTATATCTAGGAGAGGTCTAACACGATATTTGATCGAACCATATTCTTCTTCCATACCTTGGCGATCTCTACACTCATTATAAGGATCAAAACGCACAAACTTTATATTCTGTTAAAATTAACCTTTATGTTAAGTAAAAAGCTATTTATTACTGATAAGTTACTCGACCACTTAAAAAAAAAATATTTTTCAACTTCTTAGTCACAGATGTAGTACAAAATTGTAGGACTTTTTTAGACGTGTTTACATTAACCCTGTCATATATCTAACTATTTTTAACCTTATAAATGCATTTTGAAATTAATAAAAGCCTGCACTTAAATTAAAAAAATTACCTAGAAAGATATCCTTCTAAGAAAACAACTAGGTGCATTAGTAATAAAAAGTTTTATTTGAGACAATTTTGATTAACATATAAGCTAGATTTAACATTGATCACAAATATAAATATTCATTATTTGGAACATTTTAATGACCATTATTTATTTCTTGCAGCATTCTTGAGGGTTATTCTTGCAATCACAGTTGCAGGAATCAACGCATTTGCAGCCTAAAATAAATTGTGATTAAAATTGAACATTTTCATTTAAGACAATTCAAAAATTACCATTTCCGCAAGTGGCTGAGGTGCATGAGCAATCTTTTAATAATAAAAAGCAAACAGTTGATACTTTTCTAAAGATCTTTAAAAAAATAAAACTTACTCTTATCACAATTCTTGCAAGGCATCTTGATAATTATTTTTTTTTTGATTTTCTGTATAAACTCTGGAACAATTCACTGGATTTTACTAGAACTTTTTTTGTTTGAATAAATTGATTCAATGCTCACAGCTTATATACTGGAAATGTTTGAAACGTGAAGTAAATATTGGTGTCGACTGCAAAATATTGCTTCGTTTAAACTAAATAAGCACTCAGCTCAGCCAGTAGAAGAAAAACCGCGCGCAAAACAATTTTGATAACAAAGAAGTGTACAACTTTGAATGAGTTAAATACTTACCTAGTTAAATGAGATTGGTCGATAATATTATTTTCATTAAAAATTTTATAATAGAAATATAAACTGTTGATGGTGCTTAAAGAATAATTATAATAATCTATTATTTTATGAAAAAAATGGATATTTACATATTAACAAAAATGTTAAAATTTTATAATCATTGTTGTCTTTCTTCAAACGGTACATAATCTGAGTCTCCATCGTCGTCAAAATCTGGGGAAGCTTCTTCATCATTTTGAGCGCCACCAATCACATTTTGATCCTCTTTGATCGTCAACCTATTAGTTTGATCAATTAAATTTAACCCGTTTTCAGTTTCGGGAATTTTACGAGGTGCTCGTCGTCCTGGTGGTAGAAACAAGCTCAAAGCTTCTTCATAGGTTTTAGTAATTGCAAATTTAGATCCATCATCTTGAACTATATCATCAGTTTCTTCAGCCTGCTTTTCAGTGATTGCAACGCGTGACATTCGAAGAACTTTGTTGGTTTTATCGAAAAATTTGTAGAGAGTACCACCACATTCATGATCAAATACTGGATCTAAAATTCTTTCGTTATCTTCTATAAAAAATACATTTGTTCCCATTGCATAGTCCCACTCTCCTAAAAGATATGATAGTCAATAAAATGAAATGCTACAAACTCAATAAATTACCTTCGAAAACACGATTGTTTATCTGCATAACAGGTTTTTCCGAATTTATTCCTAAAAGCTTGATGACTCCATTTTCCTGAATTTCTTTGTGTGAGACGTAGTTGAACATATCAACGTAAACTAGATACTCTTCCTCTTCGTATTCATCATCAGTTTCCTGCTTTAGGTTATCCATATTATTATTATTTGAAACCTCAACTAAAATTCGTAAAAAACATTCTCGGTATTCTTTGTTTACGCGCATAAATCGCATTGGTTTGAATTATTGAGATTCATCGGATATCCGGGTCTAACGACTAAACAAAAATATATGTAATTCATTAAGTAGTAAAATAATAAAACCAATATATTTCATATAAAGCTGAATGTAAGTACTCAATAACTTCCATTTATTTATATTTATTCAATCTGATTCTGTTCAACAATTTTTTCCGCAATTTCTAATAAATGTTGGTTATTTTGCATTGTCTTTAAAGGCTTAAAGACTTTTTTCGATTTGATTGCAGAGTGTTCCAATGAATTATGGAGCAAAGAAATAATATTTTCTGATATAATGGAAGCAAAGTTACAATAATTGTAAACTTCCAGATCATTAGTTGGGCATTTCGAATAGTTTGTCAAATTTTTGCAAGCAGTATCGAAAAGCTTCTTAGCATTGTTAGAAAATGAGAATGGGAATTTCAGCTGTACAATCATTTTTGGAAGCTTTTCCATTAATTTATCAAAAACTTCATCGAGGAGATCATTGTTGACCTTTTTTTCAATTTGGGCCAGCAAGTTTTCCTCCTTATATTGCCGCTCGACTAGTTTTTGTCGGGAAAATTTTTTGCGCATTCTCTCTTCAAGATCTCTGAAAATAACAATTTGGTTCATGTCATTTATTTTAATCATTATTTATTTTTAGTTACTTACTCTGGCTTCAACATTTCCCTAGGTTCTTCCATTTTTGCAGTTTTTCTGGGAAGACATAAGATTTCAGCTCTATCTGGATGTCTAGCTTCCTTAACTTTCCAGATTGGTTCCGGTTGGCAGAATTGTAGATATCTTTGAACTGACGGTTTTTCCTGTTCCTTATCGTGCAGATTTTCAATTAAATCTTTGAATTTTTCCAGCTTTTCATCGGAAAAAAGATGTTGGTAGTCTTTGTAAATTTCTATCATATAGTTCAATTTTGGCTGGGCATTAGCAGAACATTTTTTGTTCCATTCATTGGCAGAATATTTCTTCACTTGCACTTTTTCAGAAATCTCCTCTTTATGTCTTTTTCTATGATTCTCTAAATAGTTATTAGCTGCTTGAAGTTCCTTCAAGTAATTGTCCAGCCCAGTTTTCTTTTCTTCATTCATGATTTCACCATAGCTATCAATGGTTGCTTTGAGTAGATTTATTCTAGGAGCAACAAAAATTTTAATGGGAGTACCATCAGATATTGATTTAGAGACTGGATTTTCCTGCTTATTCTCAGAATGAACGCTTTTGCGATGTTTATTTTTGTCAATAACATCTTGTTGAGCTTTTTGTAATTTTACTCGTTCATCCAAATTTTGTTTCAACTTTGCATTTCCTCTCTCAATAGTTGCGCCATAATCTTCTAGTGTGGCCAGTAGCAGTCCCAATCTTGGTTGTGCTAACACTTTGAGCCTTTCTGGATCTGCTGTCCCGGATCTTTGTTCCCAAATTGGTTCCGTAGGAGGTTTCTTTGCTTCAATTTTTCCCGGACGCTTCGGATTTTTAGCTCTGAATTCCACAGTTGGTTTATAATCTTTCATTTTTAGATTTCTAAAGCTTTTTGCGGTTTTATCATCATTTTCAATTTTTTGAAGGTTTTCAAAGAATTTATTCAGCATTTCGGGTTCATCTCTTTCAAGGATGGTACCTAAAATAATTTCTTGATTGATCAACTTAATTTTAAAACTTCTCATGTCTTACCATATCTTTGATAAGTAGCTTTCAATTGACCAACCGTAGGAGTTGCTAGCCTTTCAATTGCTGATTGACTCGCTTTCCCAACATGTTTAGGCTTAAATCGATCTTTTATTTTACTTATTTTGTTTAGCTCAGATTTAAATTTCTCATTTTTTATTTTCCTTTCTTTTTCCATTTGAATCAAATGATTATTTACACTGAAGTTCTTGGCTTTAGAATTTGATTTCATTATTAGACTGGGAATTTAGAAGAGATGTCCAAAAGAAAAACAGAAATTTCAGATTTGTCTACAAATTTTTATTGGATTTTAATTTCAACTGTCACAGTCTTTTCTTAGAAATGCAAAGCCAACTTGGAGGAACATCAAAAGAAGCTGCTTGAGAATTATGGTAGTCAAGCTGGTAAGGAATGTGCCAGGTGTTCTTCGTTTTATGAGCACAACATTTAAACTCGATTGGATTTTTAATTATCACTTTACCAGCATCAGTTGCATGAATTAAAGAGTATTGATGTTGTTGTTGCCAACGTAAAAAGATTTCTCGATCTGTGTCGCTTAAAAGGAAGGAGTGACCTCTCATTAAGTCTCTTGAGAAGAAATTTGTATTTTTTCCAGACTTCAGTGCTGCATAAAGAAGGAACGGATCGTCTTGAGATCTAAAAAAATATAAATTGAGTAATCTTAATGAGCTCCAAAAGTTTTACTTACATATTTTCAGTGAGAAACAAAGTACTCTTCTTTCTGATATAGTTCATTTGTTCACTAGGCCAACGATTCATATGTTTTCTTCCTAAAACCAAAACATGGTCCCCTTTGTCTGTGAAGTGTTTTACTACAGATGCCAACTAAAATAGAGACATTTGTAAGATTCAAAGTGTCTTAAAATAAATAAATCTTTACTATTTTGGCTCCCACTCCTGCACTCTTAGCAGATCCAGCTGAGAATGCTACATTAAGTCCATCAATAACGCAGTTATAAGGAACTGTTTTATCAACAAACTCTTGAAAACTGGCAACTTCATCTGGAGACGATTTTAGGTAAGCATTTTTCTTGATTAAAGCCTTATCTAGAAAGTTTGACGCTAGCTCTTTAAACTCAAGGTCCGTAATCTCAACAGAATCTAAGTGAGATGAACAAGCTTCACATTTTCCTCGTCTGCTGACTTTTGTTTCACTACAGTTATATCCTAATTTGGTGAAAACTGGAGTCAAATTATCCACCACATGACTAGAGATGAGCAAGTTTTGACGACCAATGAAGTGAAGCATATTTTCAAGCATTTTCAACCCATCGATACTTCTCTTGGATAGATTAATCCAAGAAATATACACAGAACATTTTGGAAGTCTTCGAGAAGCCACCATTTCATTGAGTAACTTCCAACCAAGCTCAACTTCTTCACTTGTACTGCTGGTCCCACTAGTAAAAGCTTTTGTGATTATAGCACTGTAAGTCGAAGCAGTTGGTTTGCAAGTTATCTTTATCATGTCTAAAAGTTCTAGACTCTTTTTCCATTCATTAGTTACACAGAGTGCTAGAATTAAATTTTCGCTTGTTGTAGCGTCAAGGATTGGATGTTTAGATAAAAGATTGTGGCAGCTAAAAATAGAAGAACATTGATGAAATAGGAAACAAAAATGATCATCCAAAAGTGCTTACATCTCCAGTATTTCAATTTCATCTTCTTTATTGGTACCTTTATGAAAACAATGATCATGGTAAAGCTTCAATAGTCTTCCAGAGGTAGCGTAGTTGATCTCTAATCCTTGTTTCTTCAAAAATCTGATGTACGATTTTCCTGATGCAAAACTTTTATCTTTTATGCAATACCCAATAATGTGAGAGTCTATATTAACAGAATTAATGCTCCTATCATTCTCTATTATCTGAGATCTCACTTTTTGCCAGTCTTGCTCTTCTGAACTACTATTTACTGCATCTGCGAGGATTTTGGAGTTGATATCCTCTAATTTAAGTACAGCTGATCTTTTGTAGTTACTGACATTAGCAATTGATGTAATTTTTGTGTAAGATCTTAAGCAAGAACGTGATAAATTCAAGAGTTTTATCATCTTTAAATGCGTTCAAAAAATAATCAAAACAAATATTTTGACAGCCGAAAACTGTCATTTATAAATCGCGCCAAAAAAATAATTCAAAAATTTCTGAAAAATTTAATATCCTCCATGAAATATCCATGAAATATCCTCACATTTGACCCACATGAAAATAGTATACAAATATTATTATCTTAAGAAAAAAACATATATTTGTTCCATTTACAAACTGTTGCTGTATCACAAAAATTATAATTAAAATTATTATTTAAATGCAATTTAAATTTACAAAATATCGGTTCTATATTCGAAAATTAGATCTAATGTTTGTTCTAGTGACTTTTGTTCACTTGAGTGATCAATTATTCCACTTGCGAGTACGGAGGAAACTCCACAATTTCCACTTTATCATTAACTTTGAATGACGGAAATAATCCTAGCTGATTGGTACGAGAGTTCTTTCCCTTAGAGAATCCATTCCAGTGATTTCCAGCTACTCCAATCATATCCCCAGGTTTAACTTGAATTTCCTCATGGTTTTTGGGATCATGAGCTAGTACCGCTTCTCGATTATGAGCATTTTGTCCACCATAATAGTAAATATCATCCAGTGATTTAAATCTGTTGGAAGCGTCCGGATAAATTGTCTGCATGATTTCGTAAGCAACGCGACAAACTTGGCTGCTAAAAGTACAAACTAGGTAGTCGGAAAGTGATAAGAGATGTATATCTAGGACTATTCCGTTGAGAGACGAGTCGGTGTAGCGAGTAGAAACTGCTGCTGCTTTAGCTACGTCCAAATCCCCAATAATCTCGTATTGAGGATATTTTTTGCGAGCCTCGTCGATAACTAAAAAGATTTTGGATTTTTATAATAAATATATCTATTAAAGTATTGAACAAACCTTTGGGATCATCACTGGCCAGAAAAACTCTTCTAATTTCCACTGTTTGTACACTTTCCAACTGAGTATAATAATCATCAACCGCCGACATATATTCCTCAATTCCATGGAAGGCTGCTTCTGTTCCAACTTTGTCAGTTCTCCTAACATGCACTCCTACAATAGGCTTTTTAAATCCCATTTTCTTTAATCCATTGTCTAGCATCTCTTGAGTCTCTGGTTGTGGCTTCAAGATGAACTAAAAAATAGCAAAAATAAATTAGATATTCTATGAGAAAAGTTTATAAATTATTTTACCTTCAAAAACTGTCCAATCCACCAAACAATTGGATCACCATGTAATTTCATCATTCTAGGTGCAAGATCGGCCGGAATAGCTAATGGCAGATATTTTGGCCGTGGATTAAGAGAATCAATAATTGGCACTGTAATAACTTGTGTACTGGATTGACCAGGCCAGCTAGAATGGGAAGCTCCGTTTGCATCTGTGCAAGTTTCTGATACTGGCAAAAATATTTCCTCCCAACCACCTTTATGATATCGCCATCCTTTCGATTTTAGGATTAACGTTCGTTCAGTGGCATAAGCCATTATAAAGCAATAAACAACGTGGTGCACCTACAAATAAATTAATTATTATGATGCCTGTCTAACAGTTTAAATTCTTTACCTGACACCCATACCCACAACCCTTATTTAATCGACACACCAGCTT
The DNA here is from genome assembly GCA_038502155.1 of Parochlus steinenii. NCBI lineage: Eukaryota > Metazoa > Arthropoda > Insecta > Diptera > Chironomidae > Parochlus > Parochlus steinenii. The sequence goes on along the minus strand of JAXCIN010000052.1, from coordinate 3,925,480 downwards.
TTTGGCAGTACTGCAGTCAGCTGGATTTTGCAAAAAGTGCAGTCGTCTCTGAATGAGGTCACTCAATTGCTTTGCTTCAACGTGTCGCCAGTGTTCGTAGCCGTCATTCTGTTTCAGTTCGGCTAAGTCGTTAAGCAGCGATCTAAAAATTTACAAACAAAAAATAAATTATTGAATGCTTGAAAATTATCATGGAAGCAAAATGCAAATAAAGCATAATTGATTTTTAATGACAACCTGAGTGATATAATATATTAAATCCTCTAAATATTAGATTATTAGATTATAGATATAAAAATATGTATTTCAGCTAATCTAAATATTTAAATTGATGCAATCAAATATGAAGGCCTTTTCTATGGAAAATATATTTTTGAAACTATCCATAGGAATTGTTGTTCAAAAATAAATTAAATCTTTATGATCAAAATTGCATCAGTTTACATGCTTTTCTGATTAAAATTCGCATTATAACACTTTTTTCTATTCAAAATTTGATTGCAGATGTATATTTTATAAATAATGTTGGCAAATATGATTAAAAAATTTATAGTATACGTGTATTTGAAACGTTATCAGTTTGTTGTGGGTATTCTCAATATGTTTGTAAATAAAATTGTGGTTTACCCAGCTTTTGTGACGATATGATTAAAATAGCATATAATACGCTTAGGAAATGTCACAGGAATAATTCAAAATAAAAACTCACTGGCCTTCAAAGTTCAAATGAAGAGATATATATTAGGCTTTAATGCATTAAGCATGCCTATTCAAAAATCAACACGTATCTCCATAATTAAATATTCTCGCTATGCGTGTCAACTAAAAATTCACTGAAGCGGAACACCCACCTTTTATGTTCGTTGGTCAACGAGAGGATGTTAGTGATTTGCTTGGAAGCTTCAGGAGCCTCGTCGTGTACAGTTTTCTGTATTTTGAGCAGCTCGGAATGCAGGTAGTTCCATTGTTCCTGAGTGTTTTGTTCGATGCGGCGCCGCAACTTCTCGTAATCTGCATTTGGCTCGCCCTTAAAGTTTGACATGACCGGCAGCGAAGAGCCATCTGGAAATTTAGATTCTAATTTGTGGAGCAGCTTCTGTTTTTGGTCAGAATGGAAAGAACTGTCCCTAAAATTATATTGAAATTTGTTTTGTTTATCCTTTTTGGAAGTATCTAAGATTTAATCAATAATACTAACCCTATATACTCGTCTATGAGCTCCTTAAGCTCTGTGTTTATATTTTTGGACTGCTCTAGGTAGATTAGAGCTTGATTTAATCTCTTTACTGTATCTTCCGACTCTGAATTGGAACCAGTACTTGAGATAAAAATGTAAACTAATAGAACCCAAACTCCAATGAACAGCAACAGCATTCTAACCCAGCTGAAGGCCATTATTTGTCTCACAAACGACATATTTTCTATAGTTCACTAATCTTACTCGCTAATAAAGGTAAATTAAAAGGAAATGTTGTCTATTGCGATTTTAAGCTTGACATTGCTTTTGAGATTGAGGCTTCTTCAGACGATTTGAACCTGTTTAGTTCTGAACGCGAATTTTTAGTTAAATACTTAGTACGTGCACAATTTACATTTACGGAGATAAGCCTCGAGATAAGCCGAGATTTATAATTTTTCTTTTCTGCACCAATTAGCAACTCTCCCACTGTGGAGAAGCTTTAAGGTGGTTTATTTTTTTTTTATAACACTATTGCATTTTGGTCTAATTTAAGAATTCTATCTGTGATTCTTGTAGAAATCTAATGAATATTAAGGTTTGAAGATATTAATTCATAAACAAATATACTACATTAAACGGAGAAGCCCAGCATGATGCTACGAGCGAGGGGTTGATAATGACAATTTATCGTCGACAAAGAGCAACTTTTTGAAAAAGAGCAACTGAGCAACTTGCTGAGCAGCTGAACAACTTACTGAACAGCTGAGCAACCTAAAGAGCAACTGAGCAACTAACAGAGCAACTGAGCAACCTATTGAGCAACTGAGCAACTAAGCGCGCAATTGAAAAATTTTAGACTTTTTTGATTCAGAAAAATTATTATAAATGAATTATTTGAGCATTTGAGTATTTTGTTGTATTTCTTAAGCGATCTTCAGAGTTTTTAAAAGAAAACATATTTAATACTATGATTTCTTATGATTTCAAATGAAAAATAAATATTTTCCAAATACTTTTTTAAGTTTTTTGCTTGAATAAATATTTAAATACATAATATAATGAATTCAAAATTCCAAAAAAGTGCTAATTCTAATTTTTGTTTAAAAATCGCATTTTAGTTGTTTTTTTTTTAAGTCCCAACCTGTGACCAAATATGAGAGATTTTTAGAAATATATGATTTATTATCTCATGTAGATACTTTATGATAAAATTATTTTTCAAAACATTGCAATTTGTTTTTTGATGATGTTAAAGCCGTTTGTAACAGAAAAAAGTTCCTTTTGTCACAAATAAAATTGGCAAAAAATATTAGAACCCATGCAGATTCGAACCAACATTTTTGGCAGAATCAGCATTTAAGTTCAATTCTTGGAGCAAATTAATTTTTTGTAATTTTTTGTTTTTTTGTGCATCCACATTTTAGCTGAATTGAAATATAATTAAAAAAAGTTCTTACACCAAATTATTTGCTTAAAAATCAAAAACAAATTTGTTGATACAAAAAGAATCAATGTATCCGGAGAATTATCCAAAATATAGTTTTATGCTTCGAAATATTGATTTTATCTTGTGCAAACAATTTTTTTTAATTTTTATACGTGTAATTTGGTGTAAAAACTTTTTTTTATTATATTTCAATTCATTTAAAATGCTGATACACATTTTTAAAACAAAAAGTAACAAAAAAAAATTTTCTCCAAGAATTGAATAAAATCCAAACTCTACCAAAAATGTTGGTTCGAATCTGGATGGGTTCCGATATTTTTTGCCATTTTTATTTGTTACAAAATTAACTTTTTTTATTGCAAATGGCTTTAAAATCATGAAAAAACAAATTGATTTGTTTTGCACAATAAATGTATGAGTAAAAATTCAAAATGTCAACAAAAATTCATATAAACAAAGTGATTTGCAATTTTCTGAGCAACTTTTGAAACTGAGCAACACAATGAGCAACTGAACAACTCGTTGAGCAACTGAACAACTCGATGAGCAACTGAACAACTCACTGAGCAACTGAGCAACTTCAAGAGCAACTGAACAACCTACTGAGCAACTCTGAGCAACTTTTGCTTCGACAAAGAGCAACTGCCATTATCAACCCCTCGGCTACGAGCTACTTTTTTGACAGTTCAATTGTCAATATATTATTGTTGTTGTGGTTGTAAAATTAAATTCGCAATAATCATTCAAAATCAAATTTCCAACTAGAAAGCTTCTTGGATAATAAAACTAAATCCTTTAGAGTCCTTTTTGGAAATGAACAAGCAATGAATTTGACTGAAATAACAGATTATTGCACAACCATACTTGAGTCGATTGTAAATCAAAGTGCAAGCTTGAATATTTTTAGTGAAATTTTTGCATATTCCTGGTCTTCGGATTTGCTGAGTTTCACGGACTTTCAAGTTATCATCTTTCGGACCTTTTTATTCATATTGGTGGTGAACATTTTATTAGTGATATATTTCTGGAAAAAATACGGCACAGACATCACTGCAAATTTTATTCGACCAAGTAATTTGATTGAGATTGAGGAGCTTAAAAAAAGTGTGGAGAGGTTAAAGCTGCCCAGAGAACATACACCAAGAATCTAAAAAAAATTGTAAAATGGATAAAACTGCTAGTAAAATTAAAAAGTTCTTCGCAAAAAAAAAGACTGAAGCGAAGTTTAAACTAGCTGGTCCAGGAAGAGTACTAAATGCTGAACCTACAACATCATCATCCAAAAAACCATCAAAAGATGCTTATGTTCCTGTCATCAGAGACGAGTTGTCGGCTGAAGCCAAGTAAGTGCAAAAATATGGACATTTTAAATTTTGTGGTGTCTGAGTTTCATCGATTTTTAGCTGCTAGACTTGAAAAACCCAAAATTTTGAGTCAAATCCCGGATTACATATAAAAATGTCTTATTGCATCTTTCTGACCACAATTATGACAAGATATTGATAGATGACTAATTTAAAACGTCATATATCTTTGTTTAATTCTAGAGCTGCTCGTGATGCGGCAATGAACCGATTTGATGGCAGGAACAATAAAAACTCGAAAGATTTCAACACATCATTAGCTGCTATCAAAGCTCAAGTGAAAAGGGAGCTAGAAGCAGAAAACCAACAAAAAACTGAACATCAACAACCAAAAGAAAAACCTGCTGAAAAACCCCAGGAAGAATTGGCTGCTCAAGGAGTCTATTTTAGGTGTCCTATGATTAGTGAAGAGATCTTGCCACGTAAAGAATGGAAGATCAAAATTAAAGAGTTCTTGTATGAGCAGTTGGAAGAAGATCTTGGGTTAACTGCTTCTTTGATCATTCACAACTGCAATCTGAAAGATAAAGCTGACGCTTGTATTGAAACTCTTAAGAAATACCTTGAAAATATTATTCAGAATCCGGGTGAGGAAAAGTTTCAAAAGATACGTTGCAGCAACAGAATATTCCAGGAGAAAGTCGCAAACGTTGAGGGCTCGAAAGAATTTTTGAAAGCTGCTGGCTTTGTTGAAAAAGATATAGAAGGAGAGATATTTTTGGTTTGGACACAATCTGATGATGTTGGAGAGCTTGTTCAGTTACATGAAGCATTGGGGGAATCTGAAATCATACCTCTTGAATTGGATAGAAATATTCAGGTTTTGCTGCCCTCACAAGCTAGAAAGACAACATTGCCATCGGATTTTTTCAGAATTGTGACTTTATAAAATTAATTATATTTTCACATGTTCTAATCCATTTATTTTCAGTCACCTGAAGAAATAAAACGTGAACAACAACTCCGTGCTGAGGCCCTAGAAAGCTCTCAAGTGTTAATGACTAAAGCAATGCGTGAAAAGGAAGAAATGCGAGTACGCAACAAATATAGGTTTGCTTTGATTCGCATCAGATTCCCAGATGGAGTTTTTTTGCAAGGCACATTCAATGTTTATGAACATCTTGATAAAGTTTACGAGTTTGTACAATCTTGCTTGAAAGTTGAATCAGCTGAATTCACGCTTATTGTTCCTCACGGAGGAAAATTGTCCACGGATGTCTTTGAGGAGACTTTATTCAATTTGAGGTGAAATTTCGCAAATTATTTGGAATCAAATTGTTTGAAGTTTGATATTTAATTTTAGACTAATCCCCAACACTATCCTGAACTTTTCATATGAAGGCGAATCAAAATCTCTTACTGAGTACTTGAAGGAAGAGCTAATGATTTTAATCCAACCAATGTAATTTAAAAAGATTGTAATTAAACCTATTTATTTTTCTTGATTTTTAATAATCTTAAAATTTTAAAATGTGATTCAGCATTCATTCTATTTTTGATGTCAGCATGTAGTACATAAATGGATGTTGTTCAAAATCTTAAAAAAAGTTTTTTATTTTATTCTTTGAGCATAAGTTAAAAGAATTTGTTAAACACGTTTTACAATCGATTTCTAGTTAGAAAGTTCACGAATCGGCATTTCATAATATTTGAAAAGCACCAATAATTTCTGCGTTTATGTTACTTGAATTTGTTCATTTTAAGTCATCATATCTGATGGTTTTGCGCGCGGTTTTTCTTCTACTGGCTGAGCTGAGTGCTTATTCAGTTTCAAAAAAGCAAAAATTTGCAGTCGACACCAATATTTACTTTACGTTTCAAACATTTCCAGTATATAAGCTGTGAGCATTGAATCAATTTATTCAAACATTATAAAGTTCTAGTAAAGTGTTCCAGAGTTTATTCAACAGAAAATTAATAAAAATAATTGACAAAATGCCTTGCAAGAATTGTGATAAAAGTAAGTAAAAAAAAAATATCTTTACAAAAAATAACCAAGCTTTAATTTAATCAAAAGACTGCTCATGCACCTCAGCTACTTGTGGAAATGGTAATTTTTGAATTTTCTGAAATGAAAATGTTCAATTTTAATCACAATTCATTTTATTTAGGCTGCAAATGCGTTGATTCCTGCAACTGTGATTGCAAGAATAACCCTCAAGAATGCTGCAAGAAATAAATGATCTTTGGAGGTTCTTAATCACTGAGCTCTCTACAATATTTACAACATCTACTCTAGAAGAGCAATTTAAAATGGATCAAAATTATTTTACACGCATCTAATATTAATTGATTGTTTTATCTAATTCAGTGAAATTAATAAAATAAAAGATTTTTGCTATTAAATATTTGTTTTATTATTTCTAACGACCGGAAGCAATTTTGAAAAATAAATGACGCGATTTTTACGCAATTCTTATTTTGGCGCAAATTTCTTATTTGACAATTGGGGGATGTTAAAAAAGCACGTCCAGGACAAAGTTCCTCTTTTTGGACCGGTTGATCCAACAGACTAACTAGTAAAACTCCTTAGAATCCCTACCTCAAAATATTTCAAGCGTACATTTTGAACAGCCCCTTATTTTGAGACTAAAAATTGTAACCTAACTTCCAGGGAATCAGAAAACATCCAAAATAAAAATCTCTACATCTTTTAAACAACTGCTGATTTTATTAATTAAACTATCGCATATTGTTTATAAAGTCCTGAGCAACAATATTAAAGTAAAGGTTTGATTGAAAAATCATTTATTCAATCATTGTCGAAGATAAACATTTTTGGCGCAATGAATTTAGAAAGCTTTGTCTCCTTTGCCGTGGATGTGGTAGAATTTAAGCTGAGTAAGTACTTTTTAAACAGGAGTTGTGCACTTACCCTAATTTATTTTCAAACACAGTTCGTGATGCTTCAGATATTGATTCTGATGAGTTTGCTTTCCATCCGGACATGGCCCATCAAATTTTTGGCGAAAACGAGAACATTTTTGGATATAAGGAGCTGAAAATTAATGTATTCTACTCAGCTGGTCCACTGGACATCTATTATGATGTTAAATACAGCAAGAAGGTTAATATGAGTAATAAATATTTTGCAAACTTGATAAAAATCATGCCTTAATTTACATTTTAGATTGAAGATGTAGAGTCCACAGAGCTTTTGAAAGCAGATCCTATCCACGAGCCTTTAACCGAGTTCTTCCCCGAAGGCTGCTACTACACAGACTTACAAGAATTCCTCGCTATAAGCGACAAGAAGGCAAAAACATTCAAGCCAATGGGTGAAAAAATTAGTGAGTTTCAGACTGAAGATGGTCGACACTTTGAGATTTTCCTCTGTGACCAAGATACTCCTAATTTCCTCAATTATCATGCAAAGCTTGAAAGTTTTGTATTCTGGTTCGTGGATGCCGCAAGCAAAATTGAAATTGATTCGTTCTGGAGATTCTTTTGCGTGTTCGAGAAATTCCAGAATTCTAACAAAGAACCTCGTTGGGCTAGTGTTGGATATTGCTCCGTATATCAATATTATGCACATCCCGATAAAATTCGATTGAGAATCAGTCAAACTATGGTACTGCCTCCATTTCAGAATCTTGGTGTAGCAACTCATCTAATTGAATCCATTTATAAGCACTTCCAAACACCAAATGTTGCTGATATAACAGTAGAAGACCCTTCGGAAGATTTCACACGTATAAGATCGACTATTGAGGTGAGTTTTTTTTACTGAATTTTATATTTGCAATATTTTGAGCAATTTATTCAACTTGTGAATTGAAATTATTTTCAGGTCAAAATGTGTAAAGATCTCCCATCTTTCACTCCTGATCTCGTCAAAATGGGATGCAGCACCAAGATGCTGAAAGATGCAAAAGACCAGCTAAAAATTTTCCCAAAACAAACACGAATCATCTATGAAATCATCCGTTTAGCACACACAAACAAATCAAACGAAGCAGAATACAAATTATATCGTCTGGACGTCAAAAAGCGAATGAACATGAATTATTTGAGACAAAAACGTGATCTGGAAAAAGTTTTGAAAAGAGGATTAAAAGTGGATCCTGAGAAGTTGATAATTCCTACAGTTCAAGAACGTATTGAGCAGCTGGCCGTTGAGTACAAAATCACTGAGGCCTACTATGAGAAAATCATTAAGAAAGCTGGTTTGGTGTAGAATCTCAATTTTAGTGTGGAGAACCTTTGATAGGTAGAATTGAAAAGTTGATTGATATTAAATTGCTTTGAAATTAAAGAAACTCCAGTTCTGTTACTAAGATTTTATCCACATAATTTTAATCCATCAAAGGTTCTCTTATTTTTATTTTATCGTTTAATTTTGATTTTAAATGTTTTTTTCTTTTAATTTATGTTACAATTAATTATTTTGCACAAACGCTCCCCAATTTTCCTTTGAAAAATAAACAATTAATTTTTGATAGTATAAACTGGCATCTAAATCAAGTTTCCTTAACCCCAACCAAAATGAACTGACAATTACAAAGAATTACCACAAATTACACGCTCCCTAACTTATAAAGAATATGCATAAGTAGTATTAATGCTTTTTAATCAAAGAAATGTTTAAGAAGGTCAAGGTAACCATATTAGATCCGTTCTACTTTTTTTAGCCCGTTGTTATTTTACACATGAACTGATAGAAAGTGCATGCAATTTCGTTGCTTCTTCACTATATGAACTAAAGCTTTTGCTTATCATCGCCATCCAGAAGTCCTCGAGCAACAATCATATTAGTTCTAGTAACTGAAAGAAAGTATGCCGTGAAAAATTCAAATCATATTCAAAACATTCGCGCGGTGAAATTGCATACAAGGTTTTAAGTTTGTCTGTCTATTGACTTCGAAGTGGAAACATATAGTTTATGAGAGCGGTATAGAACGTTCCGCGCAGGTCCAAATATTTTACTAGCCATACAGCATCCTTCATCTGACAGTTTTACACGAGAATCATTTATTATTTTCAAAGGAAGTGCAGTTTAAAGTTAATTTATCATCTAACTACAAATCGTTTGAGTTTTCTAAGAAATTTTTGAAGTGATTGTTATCATTTATTGCTTACTGAAGTGTTTCAGTACGAAAAGTGCTTATCAAATCATTGGAAATAGGATAAAGAAAGTACACAAAATGTTTGGGGATGAAGTGTATCGTATTCGCGAGAGGATCACAATAAGGAATACATCTTTTCTGCCCATGATAGAACAGCATTTGTAAGTATTCTTCTATAATATCTTCAATCAGTTTAGTCACCAAAATCCATATAAAATACGTATTAGTCAAAAATCAGAAAGTAATATTTTCCAAATTTAGGAAAATCGATTTTTAATTCTCTTGTCTTTGTATAATAATCATTTTAATAAAAAATTCAACAATTTTTTATTATCAAAAGCCTTTTTTATGTAAATTTTTTCAAAATTGATAGATATTATTTATAAACGCAATTGATTAAATTTATATTTGGATCTCAAAAATGCATCTCTTCAAAATTCGATTCATAAAATATATTTTTTACTTAATATTTAAAATCACTCATGAATACCAAAACCGCTAATTGAAATTCTATAATTTTTAACAAAAAAAAATCGATGAAATTTCTCCATGAAGTCACTTCCTGATTTGCTTTTGCCCTCGCGTAAATTTCACCCAATTCAAGGAAGTGAAATTGCTCTTTTTTGTTGCAAAATACCTGAAATAAGCTGAATAAATTATGAGAATATATGAGGAAAATTGCGCTATCGGTCCAACGACCTTTCTTTTACTACAAAAACACAACATTCCATTAAAAAGCACACACAGAACAGTAGGAAAGCATAACAATAAAAAATTATTTTCAATTGAAAAAGAAAATTGAAAATTTCAAAGTAAAAAGAACTTTATGATTTTAAAGTCAGGAGGTATGTTCCTTTGTTATTTTTGAATAAAGGGATGATGATTAAATGAAACATCAATTTTGATTAAAATTTCAAGAATAGGATACTTCATAAAATATTACAACTCTTTTTTATAAAGGACTTTCCCACAAATAAAAATAATTGCAATAAAAATAGAAAAGCTACACATGCACGACATGAACATTCAATTTACAATCATCATTGTCCAGCAAACCACCCACAAAACACAGGAAATATTTCCTCACTAAATTATATGAATTAACTAGTAGCATAAATCCCCTCAAAAATGAGGGGTAGATGACACACTTGAGAATAAAAACATAATATTGAAACATAATATAGATAGCAGAAATTATTCAAAATTCTAGCAATTTTTTCATATAACTCAGACGCGTGACTAAAAATTCGTGAATTCCTTCAGATATTGTGTAAAAATTATGGATAAACATTGTTGAGCAAAAAAAATCAAAATATTCCAATTAATGAACAAATTTTACACAGGGAACATGAAAAATTCACGATTTTGCGTGGTTTCTGGATGTGTGTGGATCAGCGGTGCATGGTAAAAATCCCACACTCAGCTCAAAAGTTGTGTCTTGCACTGTTATTTATGTTCCAAGGAAAAAAATGTCAATTTTTAGAGCCATAAAAAGTTTCATCACATGGTGAACGTTTTTTTATGTTTTTGAAAAAATGGAAGTTCGTGAAAAAAATTCCTGGACACCAGCTGGTCAATATACCAGCCTGAAAACCAAAAAAATGGGTACGGAGTAAGATTATAAGTATCATGTAAAAAAATCAAGATCCTAGCTCTAATAGCAAAAAAGTTATTAAACTTCTAAAGCGTTAGTTTCACCCTTTTCATACAAAAAGTCCGTATTAACACCAAACATATATATAAAAACACATCTTTATTCAAGTTGATATATGCATGAGCATAAAATTCCGGATTTCAATTCAAATAAATTTGCTCGTTAATTCAGCCAAGAAATTCTTGAACTCTTTTAAGGGACGAGTCTTGAATTTTTCAGTTTCTATAATTCATTGCGTTTTGAGAATAATGAGCCATTTTCAATGATCCCTAAAATTTGAATGAGTTTAGTGTGCTTTCTTCAAGGTTTTTTTCTGCGGGAACAAACAATGCATGAAGCCCTAAAACAGTGGTGGTGTGGATATGTTTATGAGTTGATAATTACAGACTAATGAAAATATATTTTATGGAAACATTCAGAAACTACAGGAAGAACGAGTTCAAAATTAGAATATACATACATGAATAAAATGTTATTCAATTAATATCTAACAGGAATATATCTCAGAAAAAAATTGATTCCATCAAAGAACTAAAACGAAACCTATTCTTGCAACCCATACAAATTCAACACCCCTGTCTACATGCACAAACCACTTTTTGGGCAAAAACGAAAAGGCGAACGAAGAAAAAACGCGACTTGACCGTCGTTGGGAAATTTCGGAAAATATCGAGGAAAATATAAAGAAAATGCGGCCTTTCTATTTGGTCAGTTTAGTTTTGGCAGCGGCCACAAGCGGATCAAAATAAAAAAAAACTAAAGAAGTTGATATTTGAAACAGGTTGAAGGCTCACTGAAAAAATAATTGCTATAATAATTTTATTTGCTTTAACGATAGTTTTTTGTTAATTTCTTGTAATTGGGGTGATTTGTGTGATTTCTATCAAGAAGTATATAATTGTGATGTGATTGAAATCGCAAATGAAAATGTATCAAAATCCGAGTTACTTCAGCAACAATTACCTGACACAACAGCCTAACCAGCAGCAGAATGGATATATTAGTCAACCAAATATTAGCTCTAGTAAAATATCAAGAAGTGTGTCCAATAATAACTTAGCTAATTTGAATGTGGTGGAAAGGATCAGTGCACCACAAGAAGTGCATGTCGAATATGAGATGGCCGTTCCATTACAAATAAGACACACTCCATACCACTCACTCTGGAATCTACATCAATGGTAAGGGGAATAAATTGTATAGATAATTGATTTTAGCGTATATACTCAATACCTGACAATACATAGGGAATAAATACATAGGGAATAAAGTGGGAATATCAAGGTGTAAAATTGAAGGATGGTAAAAATTTTTGACTTAATTTTTTACATATAAATTTTTTTATTAAATTTTATTATTATATTTTATTAACGCAAAATGTTATTGAATTTTATAGCATTCAATTAAAAATCAAATTTTCCATAAAGTAGAATCCTTAAAACTCCAAAGAAACCACAAAAAATTATTTAAGGTGTCTTTAAGTGCGAGAATATGTTTTTTGAGGACTTTCTTAAACAATGAAAGAAAGAATGGAGCCATAAATTGTTTTCGTGAAAATAACTCGCGACACGCAATTTGATACTTTTCATGTAATTGGCAAGTGCCTTATATTTTGTTTCCAGATCATTCGAAAAGAAGTGCGATAAGAATTCGTAAACGTAAAAAATGTATCGAGGACTTTAATGTAGACTGTGGAGAATTGAGTTAATTCTCGGTTTATTTGCTTAAAGAGCATGTTTTATTCAATGATATTATATTTTATTCCAAATAATTGAATAAAATGGAATTTTTGGTGACAAAGCAACAGTTTAATTCAGATTCTGTTTTAATTATTTTACGGGAAGAAGTAATTGCAGAGCTCACAAAATCAAGAAATAGTTTAAATTTTTCTAGCTCAAATTTAATATTAAAATTTAAAACTAGCAAGGTCCTCCCGAGTAATCCTCAACGCAGTTTTTCAAGGAAACGCGTAAGAAACAAAAGCGAAGACCAACAAAGGATATTATTATCACAAAAGCTTCAGGTCGTTAGTATCCTAAATTATAGTCTACATATAACATCTTTGTCACGACCAAGGAAAAATGTTTCGTTCAAGGATTCTATCCGCGAAGTTCATCGGTCAATAGTTTACTTTAATTTCATAAAGACTTGTAAAAACAGGATGAAAGCTTATAAGTGTGGTAACGCTAATTTCTTTTCTACTTATTCACTCATTTCCAACACAACTTGGAAATTCCATGAAGACTCAATTTTAATTTTTTTTAAATGTCCCTTTTGTCTACCTATAATTGTAATGGAAGCCCATCTGTCTATATTTAGGGACGATTAAATATGGCTAACAATGGAAAGTAGTGATGTATTTGTGCTTTATGTAATGAATATCGCGAAAGTACATTCAACCCTATAAGCTCGCTCAATCTAAGTACTTCCATATAATAGTCATGCCAGGTTGCGAGCTGGACAACGTGAGCAAATTGTATAAGGTCGATATACACGACTACAGGCGAGTGTTTCCGTTTTTGATGTGGAATATTATGGAATATCGTGGAATATCCCTTTTAATACATAAATCTAAAAATATGTGAACTCACGTGGAGTATGCAAATTTTATAGTATTTTTTATTTTTAGCGTTTTAGCGCTTTTTGGCGAGAAAGACTAGTCAAAAATGTAAAAATCGTAAAGAACTCCTTTGGGTGCTATCGAATTTATAGGGCTTGTATTTGCTTGATATATTAACTTGATAATATTCGCATAAGTTCACATTTTTATGTAATTTGAACTATATTCAGGTCAGTTTATGCGCAAGTTCATAAAAACTTTAGTAACTTGTCTATTCACGAGGCTTTCATAAAATTATCATGAAGTTTGAGAATTTGGGAGAGTACCTAAAAATGTGTATAGTATTTTCGTGTAACAACCGATGATTCATTTCAGAGTAATTGAAAAAATATTTCAGCAAATTTTTGATGATTTAGCTTCAAGCAATCAATTTAATTCTATTTTAAAACATTGCAGTACTAATTATTTCTAATTTTATGCTTCATCAAATGTTGATGGTTTCTAGAAAAATAGCAAATTTTCTTCTTATAAGATTATTTTATTAAAATGTCTTTTTACAATGTCTTAAAAATTGTTTATGAATCCTTAGTAATTTCAGCATGAAGAAGTTCTGAAAGAATTTACATTCAATACGAAAACTATAAATTGCTTTTAAAAATTAAAAATTACCTTTCCATCGCTCGACATCATATTCAAGGTCTTCAAATGTCTGATCGAATTTTTGCTGAGGAACTGCTGCAATTTTAGGGAAATTATCGAAATAAGGGTGTGATAGTGCCGCTTCAGAAGATATCCTTTTTTCTGGATCCAAAATCTAAAAATCATAAATAAATAAATTAGCAATCACCACTCGTTTAAAAAAAATTACCAGCATTTGTTCCAATAAATCCAAAGCCGATTCCGAGGCATCATCAAATACAACATGAAATGATTTTTTTCTTATAACTGGCAAGGATTTTATGTACTTTTCACCCTAAAATGTCAATTACATTACCAAACTTTTTTTAATCCAAAACTAGAATTAATAAGACTTACTAATTTTAAGTTTTGTGTTAATATGCACAAATGGCATTGAGGCTCAAAAAACTCATTCTTTGGAGTTCCCAATAACTCTACAATTAGTTTCAATTGCTGCAAATGATCGCGACCAGCAAATATGATGCGTCCTGAGAGAAATTCAGCGAAAATGCATCCCACCGACCAAGAATCCACATTCTCATTTGATTTCTTCCAATTGTAAAGAAGCTCTGGAGCGCGATACCTGTTAGAAATTTGTGTTTTTCAATTATTATTGTGTGGGTGTTCAAAAACACAAATTACCATTTAGTTATCACAAATTCATTGTCAGTTGGCCGCTCAAGATTTAAATCAATAATTTTCAAATCTAAGTTTTTGTTGATTCCAATGTCTGAAGGTTTTAAATCCTGTAAAGAACATGAAGCAACAATTTTTTGATAACTGTACATCTTGTAGGACTTACATTATGAATTATTCCTATACTATGGAGATATTGCAATCCTTTCATTATTTGATGCACCAAAAGCTTAATGTCATTATTTGCTAGTCTTTTTGTCCTGATAACGTTGTTTAAATTATCTTGAAGATGATCAGTTGCAAGAAACAATTGATGAAACGAGTCAAAAGTATCTCCTCGATAAAAAACATCCAACAATGAAATAATGTTTTCATGATTGACAAACTAAAAATAGATAAAAAACAACACAGAATTGTAACAGAATAAATCCTCTCAATTTACAAAGAATTTTGATTTCACCTTCATAGTTTTGAGTTCCCTGTATGCCGACTTGGCTCGTTGAGCTGTTATAAATGGATTTGTCCATTTCTTAATCTCAATCTTCACTTTGAAAATTGTATCAAGTGCTGTGCTACAATTAAACAAATATTGTACACAACATAAGACAACATCAGTAAACATTCACATTGATATAAATTTTAATTGAAAGTATAAATACTTTAATCACTTTCGCTTTCCATTTACAATAGGTCTTCTAATTAACCAGATTTGTATTTTTAGAAATATTTTCCGCGAATTATAAAATTCATTCATGTTTCTGTATCAGAACACGCGCATAAAATAATGACACTAATAAGTAGCATTTTAATTAAGAGTACTCACCAGATTTGCCCAAATGCTGAGCGCTTTGTTAAGATCAAGTCAGTGTACCTTTCAGGAATTTCAAATTCAATTTTTGAATTGACTTTGATGATGTGAAACTTTGAAGACATTTCACTAGATTTTATTCACATTTTACGCTTTTTTTGTTGAGAATTTATTATATTTTGTTTCGCAGTATTAATAGCAGAGCTGTGAATAGCACTAATGCTGCAAGAACACTGAGTGAGTGGCAATTATTTCGGTTAAAATTCTCATGCTAAAATAAATTTTATTGAGATGAGATGAGTAAAATTTTCTCAAAAAACACAAATTCAGTCGTTGATCTCCGATTTTGATCGTTATTAGGATTCAAAGCAAATCAAATCTAACGAGTGAGATTCGTGAGGTCACTTTTGTGATTTTTTCGTCATCAGATACTTCTATAAAATTCCTTGAGAGAAGTGATGAAAGTTTAATTTGGATACCTCTTGCTCGGAAGAGACAGAGAGATGAACGATTAAGCTATTTAAAAAAGAAAAGAAATCACTTAAAAATACTATAATATTTTGTCGCCATGTAATGACCTTTTAAAACAAACTGTAAGAAAAATTGTGAGCAAAATAGGTGTTGAAAGTTTGCATGTCAAATTTTTATTGTAGCTATTGATGGACACACATAAACTTTCGTCGTTAATCTAACTATGAAATCTAGCAACGACTTTTGCTATAACAATCCGATTCACATTTAAGATTAAAGATTATGATAATCTCTGAAAACTCTAATCGTCTAACTCATTTGGTTGTCGCGCCATGACTTACGCTCAGAAATCTACTTAATTCAATATAAATTGAAGATAAATCATTAATATAATCCAAATATTCTCAATTACCATTCTTGAACGAAAAAAGCACCAAAAACCTGTAATCAATTTTCCCCAACAATAATTTCAATAAGTAATTCACTCGCCCCCTCAAATATGCATGACAAGTGCACCAAAGTACACAGCAAACCAAACAAAATACGAAAAATCTATTTTAATATCTTCTAGAAGTCTAGTAAGCAAAACCGCTGAGAATGTGGGCCAAATATACATACACGAATCCTTAATATTCGTCAACATTCGAGTGTATATGATTTTCCAAGGAATCAATTATGCATGCAGCTTATAGCAGCGGCTCATAGTATTTTCCATATTTTGGGGTAAAGGTTTTATCGACAAACTATGAAATGCCGGCATACTTTCCATGTACTTTCCATATTTGCCCTAAATACGTTAATCTCCGTCGCCTGTAATAAAAATAATTATTAGTGTGTGTATGTTTATTGATGGCGGTAATGTTTGGAATTGGGTTAATGAATTTGTGCTTTTCGTTTTCATGCTTTTAATTGCCGTTTCGCTTTCGCTTTTTCTGCAGAGATGTTGATTTTACTGCCAAGTTTATGTATACATGTTTGCTAATCAATATGGCTAATTAATAAAACTTTATCAATTATGGGTGTTTTGATAAAGAAATTCACGAAACTTTGGAGATGTAATCTGTTTAAGTGCTTTCTTGTTCAACATTGAGCTTTTTATCAAGCTTTCAATTATTAATAGTGAACATAACCCAAATTTGTATTTTAACCATGACTGAGGACACCACTGAAAAAAGATACTAAATGACTTTCCTATTTTATCAGAAAGGTCAAGGACATCCCCAAAAGTGTGTTAAGTACTTACATTGAAAATCAATCTATCGATAGAATAAATTATCCTTAATAATCGAATCGGTCTTGAATATTTTGGTTGTAATAAAGATACTTTGATGCGAAGAAAATTATTCAAGGAGAAGGACATGAGGTCGGCAAAGTTCATTTGAGGAGCTTCTTTTGGGAACTAAAATACGTTACAATGCTAATAATATAGTTTATTAAAGTCATTAGCCATACGTTCATGAAATTTCAAGTTCCAAATTATGTTCAATCTGGTTCAAGGAAACTTAAGACATGAGTTCATATTTAAACTTTTTTAGAGTTCATAAATTAAAAAGACACATAAAAAACGTGCATATATATAATAGTTCTTTAATGAATGTTTAAACTTTTCATTAAAACTTTAAATCTACAATATACAATAATTAAATATTTTTTTTCTAGTCAACCAACATCAAATGGCTTCTCTCAGATGGCTCGCATGATGGATTCACTAATGATGGACAACATAGCACCTTTTGCCTTCACCAAAATCACAACACACCATCGGCCCAGAATTAGTGGTAGCTCTGTGAAAAAAGCAACAAGTCAGAATAACTTGCCTCAGTCGCATGGAAATAATGGAAATAATGGCGCCAATTCAGCATTGAGAGTGAATTTTCATAAAAAGATACCGACACAAGGTGAATTTTGTATTACCATATAATATGTTAAGGTGATAGATGTGTATAAGCTTGATATCGAGATAAGTGGATTGCTCTACAAAAAGGCTAACATTCAATGATTGCTGCAAGGAGTTTTGAATGATAAGGTTATTTTGTTTGACCAAGATCAGTTATTTTTGACAATTATTTATTTTCTAAGCAGCAAGGAACTACTTTAAAACTTTAAATTTTTCCTGATAGTTATTTTATACTTTTAGTTTAAAATGAAATTCTTGAAATTCCGCCTCAAAACCTCGATTAAAACTCAAATTGCTTGTTAGCAAATGACTTTGTCCTACACCTAAATAAAAATTTGCAAGATTTATGCCCAAGATTCTTGACTCGCAAGTTCATAAATTCTAAAATAAATGCCACATACTCCCTTAACACCATAATTTGATCCACAAATCAAACAACGAGTTTGCAAGCCGCACGTTTTTCATAAATAATGAAATATAATTCTCGAAGGAATTATAAAATGTAGCATATTCAGGTCATTTTCTTCTAATGCTTTTTTGTATGAATGGTTTTCAAGCTTTGGTCTTGTTATCGTGCGAAAAAATCTTATAAAAGTTGTACGAAAAGTAAAGAAAACGCGAATCGTTTTAATTGAATGTTTTTTCTTAAAGTTTGTGACCAAATGCAATAGGGGCAGGTTTTGACCGCGACTATGGGAGTAAAGCATGCCATTTGTTTGTATAAATTTTTGATTGTTGTTGGGGTTGTCTGATTAATATATTTAATCACCTGTTTAAAAGCTTTGAAAGCGCTTGGAAAAGCATTAAAAATAATTATTAATAAAATTTATTTAAGGCAGTTAAAAATCGTTCATGTTTCTGAAAATACATTTTGAAGCAGGAATGCATTAATACAGTGCCAGACGTCAATTACCCTGGCAAATTTTTATGAGTACGAAAACTGAAATTTTAAGAGAATTAGAAAGTGATGAATCAGGTAACTCGAAAAACATAATCAGGCTGAAAAGGGCCAAAGTTTATTAACTTTTACACATTTTCTTGTGTATTTCTTACATGAATTTGTATATATAAATAAATTGTGTAATAACTTAATTGCGTGACAATAATTGCTCGCCTTATGAGCATTCGCAAGCACTTTGGTTGCTCTCAATTGGGCTCAAGCTGCATGTTGCTGTGCGGCGTCATTAATATTCTGAAAATTCAAAAGCTCATTACACATTTTCTCGCACAAATGAGCAAATTTAGGGCAAACGAATAAATATTATGATATCTGAGCAATAATTAGGTGATTTGGGTAAAAATTTGGGAAATTATGTTTACTTGGAAATTTCTGCTCGAGATTGTAAGTCTCCTTATTTACTGATTTCAGTTTTCGCTTCCTTTCCCAACTCTTTTGTGAATTAGTCATTTTAATTTAGATTCTTAAAATTTCAAGATGAATTGGTATTTTATTCAATGGGATAACTCTTTTGTGTTCCTTTCAGAAGTAGCTCCAAGTCCCAGACAGTCATCTTTTGGAGCAGCTGCTGCGACACCTAATGCAGCTACCACAGCTTCTGACAACCGATGGATTTCTAGTTTAAGGCGTAGAGATCCTGAAATTCAGCCCACATTACCTTCCATAGTAAATCATAGCAGCAGCAACTCGAGCACTATGACTGGAAGCAGTGGTATTAGCTTTGCAACATCAATTGAGAAGAGAGGACGTAGTAGTGCAATCAAGTCAGCTTTAAGGAAGAGTAGATCAGTGGAACGCATGCGAGCTAGAAAAATTTCCAGCAAAATCAAGGAAAGAGGTGGACCCAAAAAGTCTTCATCGGAGGAAGGAGTGTCTGACGATCAAGAAGCCACCTCTATCGAAGAGAACACAAACTGTACTGTATCTCCCAAGCAACAAAGCTCTCCTACCAAGAGATTGTCAGGTGATAAGCATCATGGGCATGGTAAGTAATATCTTTGAAAAGTTGCTTGGATAAAGTCATTTATAAATTTTTAAATATATTGCAGGCCAGAAAATCTTCAACTCGATCGGCTATGAAGGACACCTGGTAGATACTTTGGAGAAGGACATACTACAAAAGAACCCAAATGTGCAGTGGAATGATGTTGCTGGTCTAAATGAGGCTAAATCAATCTTGCAAGAAGCTGTCGTGCTTCCGTTGATTATGCCTGAGTTTTTCAGAGGAATACGTAGACCTTGGAAAGGAATATTGATGGTTGGACCACCAGGAACTGGCAAAACTATGTTGGCTAAAGCAGTTGCGACTGAATGTGGTACCACTTTCTTTAATGTTTCCTCATCAACTTTGACATCTAAGTATAGGGGAGAATCTGAGAAGCTTGTAAAATTACTGTTTGAGATGGTGAGCTTTTATATTTTTGATCAAAAAAAGCTCTACTCAATAATTCAAACAAAATAATTTATTCTAGGCTCGTTTTTATGCTCCCTCAACAATCTTCATTGACGAGATTGACTCGCTGTGTGCCTCTCGTGGAAGTGACTCTGAGCACGAGGCCAGTCGACGCTTCAAAGCTGAGCTACTAATCCAAATGGATGGATTGAACGAATCAGGAAGCGATAGCGATAAAATTATTATGGTATTAGCTGCCACTAATCACCCATGGGACCTCGACGAGGCTTTCCGCAGACGATTTGAAAAGCGTGTGTACATTAGTCTTCCAAATGACGAGACGAGGTCAGCCTTGCTGAATTTATGTTTGAAGAGTGTTTCAACAGAAGCTGATTTGGATACAAATATTATAGCAGATACTTTGAAAGGATACACTGGATCAGACATTGCTAACGTTTGTAGAGACGCAGCCATGATGTCAATGAGAAGAAAAATTAACGGAAAAAGCCCCACAGAGATTAAAATGATTAAAAGAGAGGAAGTTGATTTACCGGTAACTGCTCAAGACTTTGATGATGCCATGAAAAGAACTAGAAAGTCAGTTTCTATAAATGATGTGCAAAAGTTTGAGAACTGGATGAATGAGTTCGGATCGTGTTGATATTGGAAATGTCAAGATTTGGGAGAAAATGTGTGATTGAATTATTTTGAGGAGTAAACCGGAATAACGATTAATTAGCTAGAATCTAGAAAGTATTAGCGGAGAAATTATATCTTAATCCTTTAAACCGCAAGGACTCAAATTATTAATCTTTACATTTGACACAAATCCATATAGATCTATACGCAGCAAAACTACATATTATATTTAAAAAATTTCACAAAAGTATAATTCTGGAAGCTCCTCTAAAATGTCAAGGCGTTGATGTACTAATACTTATAATTATAATTATTATTTATGTCTCGGTATTAGTCCAACTGCATCTAAAAACATATCTTGAATGCTCTCCAATAAAATAACTCAAACTTTATTGACAAAAAAACATTTATTTGTAACTTTCAATTTAATCAAATCTAATTAAACAACAGAATAATGTAATAAATTAATTATTTATATTAAATGTATTACTGAGTAACGAGTTTTCTTTGCCTTTCAATAATAACAATGAATCCTTTCCGATTTTCAGTGCGCGAGATTTTATCTGTGCTGTACAACAATTAGGTAAGTTATGTATTTGTAAATTGATCAAATAGTCAAAATCTAGCTAATTGAAACATCGAAAATTAGCAATTATCCATTTAAAATAATTTGTCATGTCAGGGTAATTATTATTTATTCAAAAATTTTATTTCTACAAAAGACATGAATTATCGAAATTAGTTGGCTCCTGCACCAAATATTTTTCAATTGAATTAGGTAGTTTTATGAATGAAAAGATGTTTTTTCAATTTGTTGAATTGAAAGATTTTTTCGCCTAAATTAAAATAATTAGTTAAATTGGATGTGCTAACTAAAATTACAGGCAGTTCTGAAAGTAAGTGTTGATCTTGAAAAATTAAGTCAAACTCCGTCGTATAAAAATTTTTAAATTCCCAAAAATAAGAACAACACACTTTTGTCATTTTCGAGCTTTGGAGGGTGGAATCGAAAGGAGATAAGTTTATTATTAGTTTGATTTAAATATAGTTGAGCACTAGAATTTGATTCAAAGTGAGTTTCATTGAAAAATTGCGATGACGCCAAAAACACTATAATAACAACAGATAACACATGACGTCATCGCTCTTTAAATCTCATTGATTAATTTAATAAATTGTCATTCCTTCTCTATCCACTCTCCTTGGCTCAAAAGCAATTTTGACTAATTAGATTATTTTATCCCAGCAAAAGTATTGTCTGTAGAAGGAGACTGCATGTTATTTGTGGTGTATTTGTTGTTAGTTGCATTTTGCCTAGGAGGCAACTAAATTATTGCATTTTCTTGGCACCTCGAGACTTCCAGGCTTTCACTAAATTCCATGCAAACAACAGCGAGAAGGAGTGTACTTGGATGGCTACAAAGACAAATCCGTACCATAGAAGTCCATAGGGCATATTCTAAAAGTAAAAGGTGAGGGGATTAGTAGAAAAATTTTTTTTGTTCATATGCAATCGGAAATGACTATAAAAATTTCTCTGAGCTTTCAACTAATCCACAATGGACATTCAAAACTTGTTAATAATTACCTGCCACATAAGAATATCAGTGTCTTCAACATCCGTATCTTCCTCCATCGTACAATAATCGATGACATCGCTCATATAGTAGAACATGCAATATAAAACTGGTAGTACTCCAAATACAGCAACTCCCATCATATATTTTTGCATGTCTACAATTTTGTTAGCGCGAGCTGCAGAAAGGCCCAGGAAGGATAGCACAACACTTATACACCATAAATATTCCCACCATAAAGGTTTTGGGACTCGGAGTTCTTCAATTTCCAGAATAAAAATATCCAGCCGATCCAATACGTCTGATGCGAGTTTGGCTAGCATGACAAAGAACAGAAGATAGTGGAATAAAATGCAGTACTTCAGCCGAGACTTGTTGAGGGCACTAAAAATAAGTTAAATGATCAATTTATGTCATTAATTTCACTTTCAAATGAGCGCGATTTGAATTTAGCGCCACTTTTTACGATATTTTTCTGGTTAAAAGTTAAAAATAGCTTTTATAAATAGTAATTAGCCTTCTGATAAGGAAATTGGGCTAAGAAATAGCACCAGTTTCCTAGTGAATCAGGAATTACATATGATCATCTCCACGTAACATAAATAAATTCCGAGACCAGAACAATAATAAATACCCAAATAAGTGACATTAGAAGAAAAAACTTGAACAAACCTTATTTGATACCTATCAGCAACTTGTGCTCGGTGCAGAAAATCGTTGCCATCTGTTCCCAAAACCATTCCTCCTTTCGATGACATCTTTGCGGTGTTTCTAGACCTAAATTTAATAATTTGTGTCGAGTTGGTTAGATGGTTCCACAAAAATATCTAGTAAAATATATATGTACCACGGTTCAATAAGATTGCAATGAACTTAATAAAATAATAAATGATAGAGAAATTTTTCAGAATTTTTTCAAATTTGAAGATTTGAACCCAGAAACTATGAACCTAAGAAAATATTTTGTAAATTAAAAAATAAAAATACTAGAATATGTGGTGGAATTTGCGAATGTTTTCAAAAATGGACAAATGGTCAGGAGATCAGACTAAAATCTAAATTTTTTGAGAAATACGCTAGAAAACGCTGCGGCTAAGACTATAAACTTAAAATTGTTCGTTATATTTCAGCCGTTGAGGGAAATAATGTTCCAATTTTTGTTATTTTAGTTAATGATAATGTGTATGATGTGGTACTTACCTAGAATATAATGAGCACAGTATTTGAAAAAAAAAAAAATGTCTCTTCAAAACATCAACAAACAAAAAAGTTTTCTTTGTTTCAATGAGTTTTCGTCTTCTGCTGATTCTGCACTTTCTAGCACAGTTTAAACTTTAAAGCATCATTCGTCCAATAAAATTATCTGCACTCTCTTAATAAAACAGCTATGCACTTAATGTTGCTTTTACATGCAGCTTTCTAAGAGGATCTAAGAGGCCACCTCAACTGTTACATCTAAAATACTTCTTTTTAGCTTCCAACATTTCCAGTCATACAAGTTTTATTTTTGAAGAAGTTTCTCGATCGATTTCCTTTAAATATTTTTTGAGTTTTTTCAGGTTGTTTTACAAGAATTTGTGCTTTAAGTGTAATGTTCTCCCCAAGGCATAAGGAAAGGGCAAAGAATTCTCAACCTTGTGATGGTCTCCTGAATTTTTAATCGAAATTAAATAGCCACTTTTTCTACATAAAGGGTTGGTTTGAAGCAATATGAATATTTTACTGTCGCTTATGCTTTTTTCTAAAAATAGATTTGGATGATATGATACGATACCGGCTTCGATATCAAAAAATTTATAACAATTAATTGTATTATAGAAATATTAGGGAAACATTAAGGAAATTGAAGATTCCTCAAAAACTTAAACTCGGACTGAGGTGAATGAAGAAACTATACCTGATTTGCAATTTTCTTAAAATACCTGGATTTTCTTTTATGGGTGAAAAGTTGGCTATAAGTTGGAATAAGTTGGCTAGTTTTTTTCAAAAGTTGGGGTCCTGGAAAAGTGAAAATTGATTTTCTTTTTGGTAGTTTTTCTTCTTTCTGAAGAAAAATGACCCAGCTATTTAAGCTATTTCTAGACAACTTTTTCATGAAAACTTTTTTTCAGATAAAAGTTGGCTATAAGTTGAGAAGATTCGCGCGAAAAAATCTTTACCAACTTATTTATTTAGTCGGAAAATGAGAAAATTTTCGAAAAATTTTTCTCCATACAAATTGAAAAGCTCACCAAAGAGCTCACATAGAGCTCACATGCACATATTGTGCAATGCCGGCTGTCAAAAAACTCTTGGCGGCTTCAATTTTTGAAAGTTGGTATTTATATGAAAAATCCAAAACAATAACAAATGACTAGAGAATTTTTTTATTTCTATGAAATTTATGAAAGATATTTAAGATTTTGACCAAAAATATAGAAAATTACTATGCTAGAGCTAGAACACCTTAGTTAAGAATCAGAATGATCAACATATGACTTGATTTTATTCCAATAAAGAAGGATTTATATGATATAAATATTTTTAATATGAAATTCTGAAAAATTTCAGAAAAATTTGGATTCATGAGCTGAAATGCTTGTGAAAAATTAAAATGTCGGATTTTTGAAAAATATTATGAAATAATTAATAATTTTGGTTTGACAACTATATTATAATAATTAATGGTATGGGTTCAGAATTGTTATAAAGCTGCTTTTTTGAATGAATCTTGGAGGAAAATTTTGAGATTATAAATACCATGAAAATTTCAAAATTATAAAGTTTGTTTATGTTTAATTCCTTGCATTTTTGGTTCATGATAGAAAATGTCTGAAATGAAAATAAATTGAAAATCACAAAAATTCAAAAACTCGAAAATTTTTAAAATTTAAAAATTTAAAAAATTCATAGTTTCAAAATTTCTAATTTCGAATACTGAAAAACTTCAAATGCTTGAAATTTCAAAAATTTCGAAATATCAAAATTTCTGAAATTTTATATACTGCAAAATTTTTTAAATTTCTTATTTTTGAATTTTTAGATTAGAGCCATTTAGAAATTCTGCAGTTTTTTAAATTTTTATTTGCCAAATTTTAAAAATTTTAAGTTTTTCTTTTTCTTTTGAATTTTTTTTTTAATTTGAAGATTTCTAATTTTTAGTTTTTGTGTATTTGATAATTCGAAATTTTTGAAATTTTAAGCATTTGATTTTTCAGTATTCGAAATTTGAAATTTTGAAACTATGAATTTTTTTAATTTTTTAATTTTAAAATTTTTTAGTTTTTGAATTTTTGTGATTTTCAATTTATTTTAATTTCAGAAATTTTTAGTAGCATGAACCAAAAATGTAAGATATTAAACATAAACAAACTTTAATATTTTGAAATTTTCATGGTATTTATAATCTCAAAATTTTCCTCCAAGATTCATCCAAAAAAGCAGCTTTATAACAATTCTGAACCCATACCATTAATTATTATAATATAGTTGTCAAACCAAAATTATTAATTATTTCATAATATTTTTCAAAAATCCGACATTTTAATTTTTCACAAGCATTTCAGCTCATGAATCCAAATTTTTCTGAAATTTTTCAGAATTTCATATTAAAAATATTTATATCATATAAATCCTTCTTTATTGGAATAAAATCAAGTCATATGTTGATCATTCTGATTCTTAACTAAGGTGTTCTAGCTCTAGCATAGTAATTTTCTATATTTTTGGTCAAAATCTTAAATATCTTTCATAAATTTCATAGAAATAAAAAAATTTTAAGTCATTTGTTAATGTTTTGGATTTTTCATATAAATACCAACTTTCAAAAATTGAAGCCGCCAAGAGTTATTTGACAGCCGGCATTGCACAATATGTGCATGTGAGCTCTATGTGAGCTCTTTTTGGTGAGAATGTGTAATTTTCTTTTCAATTTGTATGGAGAAAAAAGAAAAAAAAAAAAAAAAAAAAAAAATTTTTCGAAAATTTTCATTTTTCCGACTAAATAAATAAGTTGGTAAAGATTTTTTCGCGCGAATCTTCTCAACTTATAGCCAACTTTTATCTGAAAAAAAGTTTTCATGAAAAAGTTGTCTAGAAATAGCTTAAATAGCTGGGTCATTTTTCTTCAGAAAGAAGAAAAACTACCAAAAAGAAAATCAATTTTCACTTTTCCAGGACCCCAACTTTTGAAAAAAACTAGCCAACTTATTCCAACTTATAGCCAACTTTTCACCCATAAAAGAAAATCCAGGTATTTTAAGAAAATTGCAAATCAGGTATAGTTTCTTCATTCACCTCTCGGACTGTCTAGTGTTTAAATTTTTTGAGAAATTTTTGATCACTTTTCATAAAAATTAATCTGCAAATCGCTACAAATTTCCCAAAGCTATTTTAAGCATACAATGAGCAATTTCCTTTATGTTAATCGTTCCTTTAGATGCTTTTCTTCCCCCATACTGAAGGTTCTGTTCGGAACGTCTTTTCTAAAAGAATGAGTGAAATTAAAAGTAAATAAGCTTTTGTCGTAAGCTTTTGTTGTGATTTATTCCAGCGTACCGTTTTTCTGCTATATATATGCTGGAAGAATAATAAATTTGGATTTACTAGGGCTGTTGCTTCGCTTTTTGTCAAAAGAATATCTAATAAAGAAATGGTTCATGTTAGAATCATACTTTTTGTCGGTTTCTTAGACGGTTGCATGTTTTGTTATGTTTTTTGTGAGCTTCACTGAGACAAAATTGTCATTATAATATATTTTTAGTATCAATAGAACTCTTGCTTAATGGATTAAATCTGATATACCATTTTTGGGGGAAAATAAATTTTGGTTTTAGCATGAATCGTTATGGTTCTTTAATAATTTTTTTCAGTGTAAATGTGATAGATTGGAAGGTTATTCAGCAGTTTCGGTCAACTTTGTAGAAGACTTTTACACAAATTAAATATCTCAGACACAACATCAATGATGCTGAACGATTTATCAAAGGTCAACACACTATGATTAAGGGCTAGTAATCTATTTGGGGTTTTACAACAGATTATTGGTGTAAAAAGATTACAGTATTGCTATCTACAAATTCTGCACAAAATAATAATATAATTTCTCGGATTTCAATCATGGTCCAAAGTTTTAAACTTCTAAACAGTTTAGCACAGATTTCAATCCAAAATTTTTCCTCCCTTTCATGTAATTTTCAAAGAAAAACTTTAATTCCAATTTTCCAATTTCTCAACTTCCAATTTTTTTACCTCCAGTTGGCAATAAAATATTTACGAGCAGGAATGGAATTAATAAAGTCCAGCTATGGCGAGCAAAGTTTTGTTGTTCAACTTTTTTTTCACTCAAAGTTCGTTAAGGGATCGATGAGATTTAGCTTTTTGAGGTTTCTTGCTAACAAACTTCAATAATGTATGAAATTTTTATTTTACAACATTTTAGAGTGTTTCTTTATAAGACTATTATCCATTTAATTTAATGATGGATTAAAAGTTTTTTTGATAAAAGATGAACGAAGATAAATTTAATGATAATAATTTGACAAGATAATATTAAAAGTGTTTTTACTTGGGGACGTTGATCGTTAATGTTGTCACTTTATCACATTCTCTTGTGTCCCCTGAAGGAAAAACGGAAGGATGGATTCGAGTTAGACATTAATTGGTTGAAACTAAGGCAAGTAATAAATTGTTCAAAAGGCTGAATCATCACTTCAGAGTTTATTTTATGGTACACTAACATTTATCAGAATAATAATTAAAAGATCATTAAATCAATTATTTTTGTAAAAATCTAATTCTCATTGCAATAACATTAGATTTAATAGTTTTCAAGCTTATTACACAACAGTTCAATCAGCTGATCAATAGAGCGTGCCCTCACACTTTTTGTGTCTCTCTTTGCATTCTGCCTCTTGCCTATCATTGTTAGTAGATTGCAAATAATCTGGTTTCTGAAATGCTTGAATTTTAATGCTCTGTATATAAAACGATGTGTATGGTAATTTTAAGTGAAAATAATGTCACATGAAATCACACGCGAAAAATGTTTTGTTTGCTCCAAGTAGCGACTAACAAATAAGTTAAATATCTTTGAATAATTTGAAATTTAAATATGCCTTCAATTGCTTGAGATTTATGCAAGTCGTGGCAATTTCTGCAATTATTTTTAGATCAGTTGGAAAATGTGACTGAATTATTTTTAAAGATTAGCGAGAATTAGAAAATCACGTGAAATTAGAGGCTGATATAATTCCATTCAGTTTGTGGTTGCCGGGTGATAAAAAAGTTTACCCCAAATGATTTCACGCTGGTCAGGACATAAGAAAAAATTGCACATTCAAATTTTGCAAAAATTAAATCCTGAAGATTGCTTTTTGAAAGTTTTGAGTCAAAAACCAAAAATTTAAAAATTAAATTTTTGAAAGTTGAGATTCCGAAAAGTCTTTATTTTTCATAAATCCTAATTTTTGAAAGTTTAGAGCCAAAACCCAAAAATTCGATAAACAAAAAATTATGTTTTGAATTCTTGGTATTGATGATGTTTATTTTCAGAATAGGCCCTAATAAAAGGTGTTATTGCGAGTTAAGTAACTTTCTTGGATTTACAGTGGAAATTTTTTTAAAATTTTTTGAATCGCCAAAAGTAAACAATTAATTGTTGGATGGAAATTTCCATGCAGCTTTTGAGTTATTCTAGTGAAAAGTACCTATAAGTAATTTGGTACACAATTTATTTTTGGGACTTAAAGATTATGTATTTAATTTATCACTTAGCATCTCTTCATGTTCAACAAGTAGCCAGTTTTCAAAGTCAATATTATCCGTAATACCAGATTAAAACTTAATATCGCAGATAAATGGTTTATAGCGATAATAATGATAAATTGATTAAGTAGCATGCTGAGCACTTAGTTTATGCAACGAGCCTCTTGTCTAATGAAATTTAAATCGCTTTATGGTTTTACATATTAAAATATTCTCACACACTCTTTAGAAATAGCAAATCAGTAGCGACACCGACTATATGTAGTAAGTTTGTAAACAAAGCAATTATTAATTATTCAAGCTGCATAAACTTACATGTCTGAATTTGCAAGCAAATTGTCTTGTACAGTAAAATTTGAATAATTTCTATAAAAAATGCATTTTAATTGCAATATTTAAAAGTCCAATCAATTACCTAGTTTAATGGATAAGCTTGCCGTGATTGTTGGTTACAATATAGATGCGAATATTAAAATTCAATATGATGCAAAACGGCGGTCGACAAGGTTACATAAACGTATTTTATAAATAGATACAAAATTCAAACGCGATAACAACAAAAGCGCCGTGATACCTGCAATTAAATGAAATCCCATGAAAAAAACATTAAATTTTTCCATAAAACTATTTTATTTGGAGTTTTATTGCGGAAATTCTGTGAATTTTTAATTTTTAATTCGAAAGAAATTTTGAAAATTTATTATGAGTAATTACGGTGATAGATGGTGACAAGTTTGATAAATTATCAAACCGAACTTTCTGGTTAATTGATGGCGGTTTATTTTTTTGATATTTTTGTTAAATTTTACTCTACTGTTGTATTTTGTATTATGAATTTTTTGTTATGAAATCTTGGAAATCCAAATATATATTTTATAAGGATTTGAACAAGGCGTCCATCAATGAAAAGTTTTCCAGAAAAAAGCTTTTATCGTCTTATTTTGAGCCTTATGCACTACAAATGCTTCACTGGTCATAAATTTTTTTTACAAAATTTCCTAGAAATTAATATTATGTTACAGATTTTCTTACTAGTAAAGTTTGAAAAGTACCATAAAAAGTAGAATATTTATTTAATGCTTAAAGCGTGAAACCTTAAAAACCTGTAACCACAAAAATAACCATAAATACCCATTCAAACTTATCCAAACTAATCCGTCATAAAAAGAGCTTTCTGCATAAAAAGTACATCATACTTACTTACACAAAATTTTCAGAAAACCAGCAACAAATCACATTGAAAAGTTCAAAGCGGGAAGTGTGACTTTTCCACCTCATCTGACGGGGTCATTGCCCCTACAATAATGCAATCGTGATTTC
This sequence comes from Parochlus steinenii, assembly GCA_038502155.1. Lineage (NCBI taxonomy): Eukaryota > Metazoa > Arthropoda > Insecta > Diptera > Chironomidae > Parochlus > Parochlus steinenii. The sequence continues at coordinate 3,895,088 of JAXCIN010000052.1, read as the reverse complement.
ATGCTCACTGAATCCAGATATATGCCAGATAGTTTTTGATTGATCAGAACATTTTTTGCGCAATCAACTTTTGATGAAAGGCTGGCACAATTTTCTGGCAACAGGCAGTCTTTTGCGTTCAGCTGTTAATCAAATTGATTACTTGGTATTTGTTTGTTCAATTTCATCTATCTTAATATATCTATTATACTTTTGTAATGAAGGAATCATGAGCGCAGGTTCCGTAGACAATCGCGAGTATCTGTCGAATCCAATTAATGTCTGATATTGATTGATTGTGCTATTTAACGACTTTTCCGATAAATAAAAAAATACAGGGCACTATAGTTTGATTTAATGTAACGTATTTATCTATGAAAGTGTTTGAATTCCAGAGAAGGTTAACTTAAGGTTGCCTGTATACTGTTTTTTGAAAATTCTTAAAACTTTTGATTCTTATGTTTGAGTTTACTATCTAGGTTAGTCATCCGGAATCGATTGTCTGTTGAACTTTAAACTGTTTGTCTGTTCTTTATTTTAATTAAAAAATGTGTTTTACGTACTGGAACTTTGTATTAATAGACGATCTACTCATGAAAGTTAAAGATCATACAAAGATCAATTTATCCAATTTTGTAAATTTCATTGTCATAGACACTGTGGAGAGAACAAATTTCAAATGGACTGATTTTAACTGGTTGAAGAATTCTGGTTAAAATTGAATATTAGTGTGACAATTCCCAAAAAAATATTAGAAAATTTATTTTCATCTCAATTTTCTCATAAAAAATTTTATTATCATAAACATGTTAATAACCCCATAAAAATCAAAACAAATTTGCAATATGTCACCATGTATGCATAAAATCAACAATAAGAAACAAGACAATCGGTCCACTTAAAGAGCAACAATTATTTTATTGCTATGCAAACCGAGTTTGGAAAATGTGTTTTTTCCTCTCGGCCGCTGGCTCGACCATATAATATTTATTCTAAGCCGTTATTATTGCCCACTTCCCATTTATTTGTTTTCAAACATATTTCACTTGTCGTAGTCGCTCGTTTTTCCATAAATTTCCTTTTTATTATATCATTTATGCATTATGAGTGAACACCAAGACGTTTGTAAATATTTTTGCTTCAAATGTCTTTTCAATGTATTCATAAGTGTGTTCGACATTTGGTAGATATTAGATATTATATTGTGGAAATGGAAAATGTGTGTTTTATTATTCTAATAGGGATTATATTTGTTGCTGGCCATTGCTGGTGGAATATCAAATTGAAGTTTTATTGTCGCACTCGAACGATTCTGTAATATTTTTGCAAATATTTTACGAGACAATAGCCATTTAACCTCCACACACATTATATAGTTGATTCCACTATATATAACTGTTGCACCATTGTTCTGTTTGCACAGAACGATTCTTTTATATATTTATTCATAATTAACTCGCTGCAGTAAATATAATTCAGACAGTTTATATCACTTATAGCTCTTAAACAATTCATATATATGCTTTTAGTGTTGCACATGCTTCAAATGATCCGATTGCGCTTAGATGAATTGTTACTTGCGCGATAACTATTAATCTATAAATCGATAGTATTGTTTGATTCAGAATTTTATTGTGTTTTTTAATTAAAAGTGTATTAAGCAGCCAGTTGATGTCGAACAAAAGCCGAGAAAACATAAAATACTCTTTTTTATTACACCGAGTATACTATAATGTAATATCAGTGGTATATTGGAGAAGCATTTTCAAATTTCTAAAATGTATTTTTCCTTTTTGTTATAGACTAGTTTTCCATGAATATTTTAATATAAAATTTGAAACTATTATCTCAACATACATTTTCCCAACCCACAAGAGTACTAAAGTTTATAAGTCTTTTTGTTTAATATTAATTTCGTGAAAACATTTTACTTACTATACTCACAAAGTAAGTAGTTTCACTTTATAATAAAATGAACATTTTATCGAAAACACACGATCAAGAAAACTTGGAGAAAACAATTTTTTTGTAATAAATACTTTAACACATTGTAAATTTTAGATTTATTAATTAAAAAGCAAGAACTTTTTAGTAAAACTAAAGTTCTCTTTGTCCTCCGGCAAAAACCCCCAACAACGGCCGCCAGTACACAATAGAAATACTATTGAAAGTGTACTTAACCTACACACAAGCGGATTGGCACAGCCGAGCGCAATATCACGATGGAAAAATGTATAAAGTATGTTGTTGATTTTTATTTTAATTCTGTTATAGTCAAAAAATATATAACTCTTTTCAGTTAAGTTTTTGATCTTCATGATTGCGCACAGCAAATTCGCTCCGGTTCGATTTGGATACGATTGTTTGTGATTCCTGCGAGATTCGTGTTCTAGGTTGGATAAACAGGGAGATGTTATCAATCTTTTTGAGATTTATTTGTGGGGGATACATTTAAAGTGCTTTGAAAGTGCAATCGAGTGGAAACTAAAAAGATTCACCTGTTGATTTTCTTGTGATTTATTGATGTTTTAAAACTTAAAAGTGCTTAGATAAGTTATGGGCGGAGATTACATAATTAGAAAAGATGGTTGTTTCTTGAATCCTTAGCAATCGTCTTTAGTTTATTGCTTTAAAAGAGGTTTAAGCCAGATTATAGCAGATTTTCCCCAGGTTCCCAGTCTATTTTCCACACAATCAGCTGAAAATCCACTCAACCAATTCAATGTTTAAATTGGGAAAATCTTCAGAACAAATATAAATTTAATTAAAATCTAAAAATATATACAATTAAAAGAGATCTTTCTCTATTTATCGCGCTGTCTTCTTACTAGAGCTGATGGTGTTTGTTGAATTATAATTAAAACGACAACGCACCATGTATCCAAGCTATGTGTATCAGTTGATGGTCTATCGGCTTTTATTTCATACTAATTCATATAGTAAAGTGATTAAACAAATAATCTTGAAAGCGCTACAATAATAAACAAACAGCATTGGCTTTGATACAAACTGACCAAAACTAAGCTAGTTATTTTTAAATTTTTGATGCAATGAGGAAGTTATTGTTCGACAAGTCTTTGGTTATTATTTTGTGAGCCAATTTTTTTTTTGCTATAGCAATTGAGATATTTTCTAAACTTACCTCAGTATCAGATCGTATAATTTTTATTTTCAAGAATAAACATTTATGTTATTTTTGAATGTTGTAAAATTTATCACTTCTTGAAACACGAGCAAAAATACAGAAAAACATTTATTTATATTTTAAGTCTGTAAACAACTTTTTTTCTGTGCAGATTTTTAATGAAAATGCCGTAAAAATGTCAAATTTTCATATATGATTTTATGGGACTTTCTATTTTTTTGTAAAAACGAGATTTTTAAATAAATACTAACATTCTAGGGAAAATAAAATGCTAGTTTATAAAATAATGAAATTTCTCATTCCTCCCTCGAAAAAAATTTCCCTTTAAAAATAATTTCAAGAAGCGCCAACTCAATAATTCTGTGAAGCAATTTTTAAATCCCCCATTTTTCAATAATTACTGACAATAACGAATAAATACACAAGTTTCTCAACATTAAAATCAATAAATTCCTTGAAAATAAAAATTTTCATGCAAAACTATAAATAATGAAATTACAATACTAATTATTGTCTATCTTCAAAAACCTGCCAGAAAATCCTCAAGTAATAATACAAATAAATCAAAGAAATTCAAAGTGAAGTCGATATTGTAAGAGCTGCAAAGAAAATCAATTTGATTTAAATAATTGCAAAATTGAAGTGGAAACTCAGTAAAAAAGTGAAAATATTGGATAACTGAAATCCGAGAAAAACTGAAAATCTGGAAAACTGATAAAAAGAGAAATATCGTGAAATTTTGAAGTGATTGTAAAATAATACAAAATAAAAGTGCAAAATGTCCTCACCACCAGCAAGAAATGTAAATGATCGCCGAACCAGTTTCGCCCGCCGACAGGAGTCCATGATGGAACGAGTAAGAATATTAAATCAAATTATTGAGGTATCAAGTGACCAAACTGGTGAGACGACCGCCCTGAGTGATTTTTGAGAGTTTCTGCCAAGTATTTAGAATTAAAGTCCTAAAACCCTTCCAAAGTAATTTTTGACATTTTTTTCAATAACACACTCTTGAACATTTTATTTGTAACTTTTGAAATTTTCCTTAAATTTTTAATTTTTGCTCAATTATAAAAATCACAACTCTTATTTATAAAGTTTGTTTCGATTAAAATTAAAAAGTATGTTTTATATTGAAAAAATGTATAAGACTTTAGAATACGAATGAAATGTTAAGAGTGTTATTAAACATTTTACATTTTTAACTGGCATTCATTAACACTCTCCAGCTCGTTGAACTTTTGGTTGCTGTGAAACCTTCTAATATACATATATATTTTTAATGGTTTTACTTCAATATCTTAATTGTTTCAAGAATATTACTTTTTAATTGGCGATCCATGCTTAATTGCCATATTAACCCTTTCTACATGTTTGATCCTTTTGGGATAAACTATTTAGAATACATAGTTTATTTAAAGCAGTTTAGAGGAAATTTGAACGTTCAATAGAAAATCAATAAGTATTTTTCAATGTCTAAAGCAAAGTGCAGAATTGTGTTTAGAAAATTGTCGGAAAGCTCAATCAATGCATCAATGCCATGAGCTCCTGCAGTTCGTGCTAAACTACTCCATTGCCTCATTTACCCACTAAACGTACAAAATAATCTTTTGCATCTTATTTGAATGTGATTTTGTGGGCAATGGTGCCACATACACTTTGTTCAGCAGAAAATTCAAGATCTCAAATGAAACTCTCAATGAAATAAATAAATGCAAAATTGCTTGAAAATTCATAAATTACACAATATTGTGTGAGAAAACAAAAACACCAATGAAGAAAAACATGAACCTACCAACAACAATATTCTTTCATAAATACTAAATAAATAAAAATTCTTGAATTCCTTACATTTTATTAATCATTGCGAGACAACAAATAATATGCTCATTTGTTGCGATCAAATATTTCTTTATAGAATTTATATTCATTAATTTTTGCTTAGAGACGGTAAATAATTATTGCTTACTCAGACTATATGGTACTTCATGGTTCTTCATCCACAGTCATAGATAATACTCATAAAATAAAGAGATTTTGAAGAAAAACTTTGAATAAACAATTTGTCAACAAATTAACGAGGACAAGTTGGATAGATGAAAATTTTTGCGGGGAAAACTTTCACCATAAAATTCATCAATAAAGGATTATTGCTATGTAGGTATCTTCGTATTTCTATATTATTGAAAAATTCTTCGGTATTGTCGAAAAAATCTTTTCTTCAATATTGTCACGTTTTGGACCCTCAAAAAAAATATTTTAACTAAAAAGCCTCCATGTTAAATCGATTTCTGACTGATTATGAATTTATTTTATCTTATATTTATATTGATAAAAGATGAAGATCGTTTTCTAAAAATCAGTTGATGTATATTTTTTGTAAATGTTTTGCTCATGTATCAAAATTATAAACATTGAAATGTGCAGTCAGCAGAATTTGATCAAAATTAAATTTATTAAATAGGTCATACTTTCTGTACAATGTTGTATCTCTGTTGTATATCTTTATTACAATATTTATAATTTACATTATTTAATTTTATGCTTGAAAATTTCCAATTGACGAGTCGTACAAAGAGTACTTCCCCAAAATTATTTATTTGCTCTTACTTGCTCGACGAAATGTTTGCCAAAAAGCTGACTCCACAGTTTGTACATTGTTTACGAATGAAAGTGAAACTATAGCTGCCGAATGTTGCTTGGTTGACTTGCTGTTAGAAGATTATTTTGGGAAATGTGTTTGTAACCAAGAACTTGCATGCATAATACATTGTAATCCATGTGCACAGCTCAGACAAATTGGGATTTTTAGGATTTTTTTACCAATTTCTAGTGGAGTATTGGAGAGTTTCTGGTATTTCGGGTCGATGGGAATTTCATCAAAATTCTGTGGTAATGTTTCCCAAGGGGCTTAACCAACTTTAGTATGAAATATTTATTCCACCTCGACACTCAATACACTCAATCCACCACTCTTGTAGATTGTACTGTGCAAACGGCATTTTGCGGAAATTGGCGAAAGGTTATATCGATAATTCATTATATCCAAATAATTGTTTTGCTCAGGGTTTGAAGCGATTTTATTATTTATATAAACAGATTAAAAAGTTTCAAAATTCACTGTTCTTTTGAGCTTAAATTCAAAATTCCATTAAAAATTCACAAGCGCTTAACATAATGTCAAAAGATATAGACCACCCCTGCCATATTTATCTAGAAATTTTATATTTTCAATAAATAAATTCTGTATTGATTTATGGCGCTGTAAAAATCCAATAATTCAGTTTAGTTTATGTTCGCGCCAATGCTTCTAAAACAAAAATAATTATCTTGTTCAAACTTTTCAATTTTATCGAGTTTTATTGAATTTTAAAGCAATTAATTTACAACACTTCTATTTTGCATCAGCCTTATATTCTCTCATTTTCTCTTTAAATTAATTAATACATCAACTTACTAGCACTTTATTGAAAGCTTTGGGATATTTTTTAATTTGCGGTTTCGTATACATTTATAGTATTTGCAGTACATGTTTGCGTGAGAATAATCTAATGGATATGTCATGCATGTTAAATTAGATATGAGGTATTTGTCATTTTCATTAGCTAATATCTTGTGGATTTTGAAGCTTTAACAAATAGTGAGTTTATTGGGTAATGATGGTAAAAATGATTATGATCTTGATGTTAATCTATATTTTGTAGATACCCAAATAAAAAATATTAAATATAAATTTTTCAAATGATGCTCATTAGGCCAATAAGCTAGAAATTAATTAAAGACCAAACAAAATGGAGCATTTATAAACACATCACAAAGCTCCCTATTATTAGCATTCTAGAAAATGAGAAAAAATTTTAATACCAGATAGAATTAAATTTATCACTTGAGCTTATGGAACTTTATCTCCATTTAGAAAGTGAATTAGCGTTGGTGTTTAAAAATGCCATAGGGTATTAGCACTTGCTCTACTGTCACACTCCATAAATTATGCAAAGGATGCAACAAATAAGTTAAAAATATTTAAATGAGGACATAAGCAGGAAATTACTGGCAGTCACTAGTCAGGATATGCATTCATAAATCTTCAATAACCATTAATAGCAGTTAATGCTTCAAGAAAACTTTAAGTAATCAACTTTAGAATGATCCGGTTTTTACTCGCGATATCGCAATTTGCATCATTAGATTAAAGTTCATTGAATAAGAAACTAAATGGTGCAGACGTGAACTGGGCTATTCGATGTTAAATTTGTATCAAAGTAGTTTATGTTAATGTTCTAAGGGTGCTATCTGAATCTAATTAATCATTCGAGATGGCAAGTAAATAATTTAATTGCTCAAAATATTTCAGCAACAAGAACCGAAATGAAGTAGAATCAGCTCAAACTATTTAGTTGATAAACTTTTTTATGCTAGAGACAGACGCTTGCCCATAAATTTTATAACTTTAAGTTGAAGCGAGGCGAAAAATTGCTATAATATTATTTTTGCAACAAATTATCAACAAAACACTCAAATAAAATTAAATGGTAGAAAAATATATGAACCACATAAAAAACGTAATAATTTTATCTTATGAGAGAATGTAGAGAGAAGTCAGCAACGTTGTATTTGTGCTTTACATATTTTAATTAATCAGTTTGGTTGAACAATTTTAATTAGAATGAATATTATTAATTAAACTCGATCAAATGAGTTTATGGGTTTTCTCGATATATGTAGAGTAAAAAATTTAGTAGAATAAATGTATATTGTGTTTTTGGGTGGCTTATAACCCTCATCAACTTTTAAATGAACTTGGAAATAAAAATTGGAAATGAATTTATTTTAGAATTGCAAATCAATAGTGGAATCGTTAATTTTGTTCATCAAAAATATCATGGCAAAAACAAAAAATGATAAATATAAACATAAACGCTTCCAATTTGTCCAAATTGTCATACATTTCAATTCACAAGCAAACAATTGTACATAATTTTTGCACTTTTTGCTCGTTTAGTTTATTTTTGATATCAGCAGCAAACTATCTGAAATGGTATAGAGACAATCCATCCAAGAAAACGCCGTTCCAGCAGGACGTTGGTAAACACACTTGAAACTTTTTTCAGGTAATCTACTATATAAGACTAAACTTTTTGTGAATTTTTAAAATTCTAGTGCATACCGTTGGTCCACAGTACATGATCAAATTTTTAGAGAAAATGCATGTATTTTTGACTTTTATGACTTTGGAGCTCTCTGTATTTTTAAGCACCACTTATATTTTCACCAAAATATATATTTTGGTAGATTATGTCCAGTAGATCATCAGAAAAATATTTTTGGACTTTTACCTCAAAGTGATTTTTTGAGCTCATGTAAGTGCTCAAGCATGCAAAGAAAAAGGGTGACGGTATCTCCCGAATCAGACCAAAATTTTATCCTGAATGGCTGAATGTATCATCTTTCAAACAAAAACTGTCAGAACAAACTTTTATCAAAAACGTTCAAAAAATACTTCTGCATCTAAAAATTTATCAATTTGCAAAATTTTGAGCTTAAGGCCAGTGTGATGGTCGTTCACCAATAGTTTGAACCATCGATATTATACTCATTACAAAGGTCTTAGCATCAGTGAGACTTTGATTGAATTAAAAATGGAAGTTTTGGCTGGTTTGGATCATAAAATAGTCAAATTTGACAATTTCAGTACAAAAAAGTTAACATGAAAGTTGAATTTAACCACCTTGATACCTCCTGTAACCAAAACTTCCATTTCTGATTTTACCAAAGTTTTACTGATGTCAAGACCTTTGTAATGAGTATAATGTTGATGAATTAAACTACTGGTGAACGACCATCACACTGGCCTTAAGCTCAAAATTTTGCAAATTGATAAATTTTTAGATGCAGAAGTATTTTTTGAACGTTTTTGATAAAAGTTTGTTCTGACAGTTTTATGATCCAATGCATCAATGAAGGAGTATCTACTCTAAAGCTCTAAATTTGCAGTCTTCTATGCATGAGCAGTTCACTGCTCTAGTTGAAGCTGGATAAAATCTAATAAATATATATTTTGATCAATTATAAGGTACCTGAACAATTAAAAATATTTTTGAGGCAAATTCACTTTATTCTCAACTTCGTCATGGTGGAACATTAGATTTTTTAGTGAAAAACATACTAAATCCACAAATGTAGCATCACAATAAAATCAATTGTGGTCAAAGTTATAAAGTCTACAACCCAAATTTTTTTTTGTTTGAAAGATGATACATTCAGCCGTTCAGGATAAAATTTTGGTCTAATTCGGGAGATACCGTCACCCTTTTTCTTTGCATGCTTGAGCACTTACATGAGCTCAAAAAATCACTTTGAGGTAAAAGTCCAAAAATATTTTTCTGATGATCTACTGGACATAATCTACCAAAATATATATTTTGGTGAAAATATAAGTGGTGCTTAAAAATACAGAAAGCTCCAAAGTCATAAAAGTCAAAAATACATGCATTTTCTCTAAAAATTTGATCATGTACTGTGGACCAACGGTATGCACTAGAATTTTAAAAATTCACAAAAAGTTTAGTCTTATATAGTAGATCAACTGAAAAAAGTTTCAAGTGTGTTTACCAACGTCCTGCTGGAACGGCGTTTTCTTGGATGGATTGTCTCTATAGCATTCATTAAATTGTCTAAAATTATGGCAAGTTTCTCGAATCTACAATTCGAAGTACTTTGAGTATTCCAAGTATTTTTAAAGTGCCATGAGAATGCTGAATAGATGCAAATTATGCAAGTGATGATATGATGTAAATTTTATATGTATACTGAAGGATGTATATTTATGCTAAAATGTGCAATTGTGAGACATTACATGCCAACGGTGGTTAGAATTATTTAGGTTCTTTATTATGACCGACTGGAAGATTTACATATGGAAACCAATTTAAGCGCGGCATTATGCAGAGTTAAGATTTTTTTAATGATTACTGATGAATTTGTTCATGGTGTTCAGAATAGATTAGAACTTCAATATATTAGACATTTTTAGAATGTTATTTTGGTGTAAATTATGCCCAAATAGATTGTCTATCGTTAATTTTATTTTATCATAACTTATTCTCGAGTTCATAAAAATGATATATAGGTCATTTTTTAGAGTATAAGCGACTCAAAGCATTATCATTATACATGATTCAAATAGAAATTCGAGCATCAGAATAAATTGCAGTATTTAAAAAATGGTTAATAGTTGTAAAGGATCTGGCTACTTTATCATATTGATGAAATGTTACAATTAGATGCTTTAGTCTGATTTCCTTTATATATAACATAAATCTCAATTTTATTTCAATAAACCCTTTAATAAACCTTCTCCAAGTAGAAAGTAAAAATAGCATGAACTTCTTTTCATTCATCGAGAAAAACACAAAGCCACAACAATGAACCAGCAGATAGCAGATACCAAATGAGTAGATAATAAGAAAATTCTTTTGTTATGATTGTTTTGTTAATATGCTCTGCATCTCAAAATAATCTGAAAAGCTCAACAAAGAATTTACTTTGTTTACTTTATGCTTTGAGTCGTCATTGTATGAGTGAGCTATTGATGTATCCAAATGTATTTATAGTTAAATAACGTAGAAATAATTTAATTCCATTTTAAATAACGTTCCATCTATTTTTAGCCATAATGCGATTATTAGTTGATAAAAAACGATTCTTTGTTATTGAGATTTATTGAATGTATACATTTCAAATTATGCGCATAAATTAGATGTTGAAGTGCACAACTACTAAAAGAAAGAAAAAAAACTTTCTTGCAAAACTTTTTTTGCTTTAATATGTGTTTTGTGTTTTTCGATTCAACTTGGCTTCAGAATGTAAACATACTGTCGACATTTAGAGTTCTTTTATTTGAAAACAAGAAATAGATTAAGATTTGCTGCCTATTGATGTCTTGTATTTAATTATATACTATGTACGTTCTTACTGGAAATTGTGCTGAACTTAAAAGCTAATTTAATTGGATTTATATTCAAATGTTCATTACATGTTTATTCATAAATAAGATCATTGCAGAAAATACATACATTACATTGAGATTTAAATCTTTGTGAGTGAATAAATTTTTCAGCACATTTATATTATCCAGAAATCTCGACGCATTCATTTCAATTAAGACTCGTGCTCAATGCGTCTAACAAATTAAGCGTCTTTGAATATCAAATTTCTTTTGTTATCATTTCTTCAAAATGAAAGAAATTATGAAAATTACTAAAATTATCATAAATGATTTATTCAACTTTATATAGGGTAGTAGATTACGGATTATTTCTTATGATAGTCTTTATTACCTAAATTAAGTTCTTGCAAATATTCTCTTTACCAATTGAAGCTAATGCCTCTTAAAATTCCCAAAATAATTACTTATACATACGATTTATAAAATTAAATAATTGAAGGGCAAGTTAGAAAAGTTTTCTGAACTTCAGAAGTGATTGACTTTTACTTGGAAACGTTGATTTATCAGCTGATTGATTAGCTGTAATTTCATTATAATTATATACGGTATTAGATAAAGTTACCGTTTCAATATTTCAGAGTAATACTCAACGGCCAGATTATATGAATAAAATAAATGACTGAATTAAAATTATATTAAGCTTATTAAATAGTAGATGCTTACACGACTAAATAATAACTCTGATCTTCTGATCTTCTATCATCTCTCAATCATAAAATCTACTGAATATACCAAAACCAACCCTAGAGGCCAAGGAACTGCTGCAAAGAGTTTGATTAACTAATTAAAAGCATGAATGTGTCTATATCAATATTTGCTTTATTTTGGCACTTACAACAGTCAGAAATTTTACAACCTACAACGCATATCAAACACAATAATCTACATAAGGCCCAAGGATAAACAGATGATCCACAAATATATTATCATAGAATATTATTACAATAAATTGGTATAAATATTTAGTTGATTTTAGATTTTCAGTGAAATATTTTCAAAATTATATATCTAAGAATTTTTTGCTGAAGGAATCTGAACCTCTACCATACGACTCGTCTAAAAATTGCAAATAAAAATTTGCTGGTACAAAACTATAAAGCCATAACATTTAATTCTCCATTCTCTGCCAAATATTATTGAAAAAATTTCATCAAAACTAAACAAAAACCCAACAAAAAAAGTATTATATATAATTGAATCAAATGCGGAGCTATAACCTTTCTCTACACAAACTACATTGTACTTCACTACATCGGAAACTTACGTGGTAGTGTTTGCTGTACCAAAATTCTAGAGATTCAGAGCATTTGCAGCCGCCATCTCGCTCCTTCCCAGTCAAGCAGTTGAGAATTATGAATGGATTGAAGCTTCAGCATCAGAGCTTCACACAAATAAGCACAAGTCGGAAAAGGAGGCAAAATGCCATGGAAAACATTGTCGGAGAGAAATTTCCACGATATTTTTCCCGAAAAAGTCGGAAAATTTGCTCCAACTGATATCACACAGTGCCGAAGCTCGACAGTCAGTTCAGTTTTAATCACAGACCACGCAGGCGAACATAACACGGGAATATATAGTGAGGATTTGTGGGCATTATTGGAGTGCTTTCAACCAAGCAAAGATTATTGCGTAGTTGGGGAAAATTTGAAGGACTAAACAATGCCAAAAACAATGAAGTATTAGGGTGGTTCATTATGCAACATTGTTGAAAAGTCGCGCTCACCGGTCAAATTTCGATTTATAATTACAAAAAGAAAATTCACAAAAAAAATCAATTTTTTTGATGAACGTTTAGAGGTCGCGCAATCCATTTGAAAATTTTGAGCTTTTGACGAAAAATATTGAGAATTTTTGGCGGAAACTCGGAGTAAATTTCGAAAAAGTCTTAATTGTTTTTTTTACACTTTTTATTGTAAAAAAATATCCCGAAATTTTTTCTTCATTAAAATTAACAACTTGGAAGTTATATGAATAAAATTTGTTTGACGTCAAAAGTGCGAAAAATGAAAAATCATTTAAAACCATATAATATCTAAAATGCTTTATTAATACCCCCCCAATTCACAACTACAATAAGTAAAAATGTTTTTTTTAAGGAAATTCAAATGATTTGGATGTTTCCGAGATACTTAATTTTACCACTTTTTTGTTAACTCAAAATTTTCAAATGGATTGCGCGACCTCTAAACGTCCATAAAAAAAATTGATTTTTTTTGTGAATTTTCTTTTTGTCATTATAAATCGAAATTTGACCGGTGAGCGCGACATTTTGATACTATAGCATCTCCATATGAAATTAAACCACCCTAATGAAGTATCCAAACATCAGCTCAATTATTGTTTTTAATGAAAAATATTTTATGAGACATTTTTGAAAAATGATGTAATTGTTGTGATAACAAACAACATGAACATGCACAAAATTCTAAGAGATTCAATAATTTAGATAAATCGGATCGTTATTTGGTTACAATGCTTTTACGTCCGTTTATGTCATTTTCTTGGCTCATGTTGTTGAAACTTATTCAATTGAGCTTCAAATGGAAATAACATGAGGATTTACAATGCATTTATATTTAATCCTTCTCCATGTTTTCTGTGTTTTTAAAATCATTGCAATAATAGCAAATATCGATTTGATTTTGTGCATCAATTACAAGTTTGGCTTTTGTTTTCGCAACAAGGAGTGTGGAAAGGCGAGGATCATAAATATTTTTTTATAATCATGAAGTGATGATGCGTTAATATAAATTTTAAAGAGAACTTGTTTTTGTGCTGTAAATAATAAAATGTTTGTGTACATTATAAAATCGATGAAATAATTTATTTCAAGATTTACTGATTTAGATTGTTTAATTTATTTCGCATTGACGTATACTTTCCTATTTTAAAGATTTTTTGTAAATTAGTATACAAATCATTGAATCATAAATAAATAGCAATTATTTAGATTACATTCAAAAACATTGAACTTGAATTAAATTAAAATAAAATGAAAATATTCTTATGCCTCCGCACTCCTTGTCAACGAGAAAACATACAATAAATGTAAAACGTACAACGTACAACGTCAAAGAATAAACCATTAATCCCTAAACAAGCCAGGCAACTAAAAGGAAGCATTTTCAATTACAAAAAAAACACCAGCTAACAAGCAAAATCTGAGGAATAATGGAACCAGTGAAGCAGAACGATGTCAAAGAGGCCCAGGACTCTAAAGATGTGGCAGATGTTAAAGAGTCGAAAGTTGAGGTGAAGGAAGTAAAGGAATTTAAAGATGTGAAAGAAGTTAAAGATGTGAAAGAAGTGAAAGAAGTGAAAGAAATTAAAGAAGTAAAAGTAATTACTGTCAAAGAGGTGCACACTACTCACTCCAAGCATTCTCACACAAAACATCATCATCACTCGGCTAAAAAAGAAACTATTCATGTACGTATCTAAGGATTTATATTAAATATGTTTCAAATTATACAAAGAGTTTTCCACATCGTCGGTAACTTTAATGGATGGTGAAGCTATCATTATGGTCATTCTCGGAAAACCGTTTAATAATGGTTTTGATTGTTTTTCCCCGAAATTTGGAACATTAATAATGCTCTTCTCTCCCCCATAACAATTTTCACATTTTCCATATTAAAAATTATTTTTTGTGTTAAATATCATAATATCAAAATTTAATGTTATTACTTGATGTAAGGCAATTCGGGCACCCCAAGGCTCGTTAAGGGTTGTCTCTAAAATATTACTTTTTAAGGCTTTTGAAGTTTACGTTCGGTTTTTGTTTTTAAGGTTCTGTTTTGATGCATTTATGATTTAACCATTTCTCCTGTTTCTAACTTCATTAGTATTCCATCTTTTACTATCTCATTACCTCAGTTTTGATATAAAAATTGTTCTACTTTTTCAAAGTTTACAAGATTTATGGAATTTTTTGAAACATCATGATTAGATATCCCACAAATAAAGATATTGCTTTGATAGGCTTTAATATTAATTTACGAAGATTTTAAAGGTCAACTCACTCAGTAAAAAAATAAGGAGTTATGATGATGCTTTGTACAGCCAGCTAATAATAATCATATAATTTATTGAAAACCCGTTAAGTGCCCTTCTTCATTTGTCACGAAATATAGCAAATAAGCGATAATAATGACTGTTGTGCCGTCACTAAAATTTTTTTCATAAAACACTTGAGGATTTTGTTGATAATATCAATTTTATCAAATTTTTACAGTCTCTGGTAAAATGGGAGTTGATTTCCAGTCAATATCTAATTTATCGAAAAATCTGGCAAATATTCAGAAAAATGTGAAAATTTGTGACGCAATAAGGAGACCACCCTGATAGAAAGCTTTTAACTGCACGTTTATATTGAGACATTGCGATGCTTGGGATGCTAAGGATATTGCGATGTATAGATGAGAAGGAAAACTGTTTTATTGTAAAATGAAAAATACCAAGATAAATTTCGTGAACTAGCAAAAACAGATAATTTTTTACTCAATTTCTCTCCATTTACAACAAATTTTCAACATATTTTCCATCTCGTCCATTTTTTGTTATTTATATTAGATAAATAATGTAGAAAACTATTTACAAAAATTGCTTCTTTTAACTTGTTTGCAATTCGAGCTGAAAGGCATTTATGCTACGAGAAGTTTGCTACTTTAGGGTTTATTGTATTTACCCGTACGTAGTTGCTCATAGCTTCATAGTTTTCTAGGTTTTTTCCATGAAAATGGTAACATAGCTTGAGGATGATATCAATGACAGAAAATTCAGGCGGCAAAAAAGAAAACTCTTCCAACATATCGATTTTTGTTCCCGAAAAGCATAAAAAGCTCGAAGAATACACAAAAACATTAGAAACATTAGATGTATGAAAACATAAAAACATGAAAGCTGAGAAAATAAAATGAAAAAAACATAGGAAGGCCCACGTACATCTAATTGGTAGTTATTGTGGATAATTTATTGCTGATGGGGATCATTTGCCTGAATAACTCGGATTTTTCAAGCATTTTGTTCATAAATTATATGATGTTAATTTTTGGATTTGTGGTAGTCGGGTGAAATAAAATTTTTGAAAAAAAAAATTATATTCAAAATGTATTTCGGAAGAATATAACCACATCTCAACAGTCCACCAAACCAACATAAAAGAATCTGCGTCTTGAGCCGATTGTTGTATTCTTGTAATTTTCATTCGCGAGAAAAACGAGAAAAATTAAATATTATTTTTGTAAGCAATCTGGCTGCTTTTATGTTTATGCTCTGAAGGGTATTTTATTCCAAACTGCGAAACTGCGATACCAGTGTGCTCCGCAAGTGCGTATCATGGCCTTTCCTTTCCGTACTGTGTTGTGCTTTGCGGTACTGCGTTGTCAACTTCATCATGTCATATTTTTTTTTCATTGTCAAGTTGAGGAAGGCTGATGTACGAGTTTTTTGTGCTTTGTTAACAGTTTTTGAAGCGAAATGGAGAAAAAAAAAGTAAAATTGCTCGATAAACGTGAATTTATGAAATAGGCTAAAAAGCTTGTCCACATTTTTATTCAAGACATTCAGACATCCTCGAGGACATCCTTTTCAATAAAATTAATTTAATCATTGAAGCGCAGAAGGAATATTATTGTAAGGATTGGTGAGGAGACAATTATTTCCCACAATTTATTAGATTTTGGTATCAGCATCGACTATTCCAAAAAACCCATGTTATGAATACAATTTGAGAAACATATTATTATAATAAGGTTGTGAACATCCCCTAAGAAAACAACCTACCAATATCTTCCCTCAATTTATTTATTCAAGGTTGTCAATAATCAAATTGATCCAACTCCTAAAAATAATATTATACAACCACTTATTAGTTTATTACAAAACTGATGGAAAACTCTTCGTTTAAAAATAGAATTGATGGGCCTCTTTGTTTGTGTGAGATATTCGTGCAATCATATTTAGGTGATGAATGATTAGTGGCAATAAATTGGTAATTAATTTATTTTTGCCGCTTCATGTGTGGTAATCATCTGAAATAACATGGATATAACGTGACCAGTGATATCTAATATTGTGATGGACTAGATTACTAGAAGAAAGAGACCCGTTTTATATTTTGATCGTGCTTTAGTCAGTTTTTGTGAGCGTATTTTACGGTAGACGAAATATAAGTTAAGAAAATAATACATCCCTTAATGTGCTAAAAGCAAAGCATAATAAAGAAAGGGTGCTGAACTAAATTTAAACCTGTTTTGATATTTCAATCAGATCAAATTTAATCCATTTTCTTAAAGCTTTTTGTTCCGTATACACATTCTGCCTGCCTACACACTATACAGTCTGTAATCTTCAATAAACGTTGAAAGATGTTTATATTTATTACAACTTCTCTTGGTTTCGGGCTTGGTTTTGGGTTAAGGGCAATTCTTGAAAAATACTTGGCAATTCAGTAAGGGTGAATATGAATATGAATAATATGAATTTTTATCGACTAGGAAGTATCGACCCTGTAGTACAAGCTTGGAAACAGTTAGTGGAATTTTATTGCTTACAAGTGTGCCAACATAGCCTAAAATTACCATTTGATCTTTTAAAACTGCAGTTTAAAAAAGCTCTTCGAATTAGAAGTTAAATTAAAGTACATTCAAAGCTCGAACAAAAAAACGCTGTATATCTTTCCTTAAATTTCCTTAAATTTTGTTCGTAAGCTTTCAAACGTATAAACCATGTACATTTATTTTTGTTTTCAAACATTGTGTTGAGTATTCAAAATACTAAATGGTAAATGGGAAATGCATGCATCAATCAATTTTCCCGGAATTTCTAAAAGACTGACAGGCATTTTCCATCATCCAAACAAACATCGCGTTTCATTTTACAAATATTTGCGTTTGGATAATTTTCCGTAATTTTTGCCTCAAAAATCCACCAAAAATTATCTAAAATTATACAGTGCGGTGAACCATTCCACAAATCTACCGCGTCACATAATAATGTTGATGAACACTGGAAAACTCATGAAAACTCGTGAAAACTCATAAAATTTGTAATAAATTTGAATTTTTTAATAAACATTTTAATTGAGTTATACAGTGGATTGCAAAATGAAGAGTGTAGCAAAATACAGGAACAGGAAAAGCGGAAAAATATTTGGCGGCTTCCATAAATACTCCATTACGTTAATAATTTTTGCTTGTGCTTCTCGTTGTGCTTCGATGATAGCACCCATTAAATCAACAGTGAGTCTGGATTGTTGAAATTGTTGAATTCTGGGATTCAATATGCTCAAAAGATCACAATTGTAAACACAAACATGGATTTTCTGTGCTTTGTGAATTGAAGAGGATGTTCATATAATTTGAAAATGTATGAATAAAAACGATCACAGCCTGAGTAAAATAAAGCTGGCCTCTGATATATTATTATTCGGAATTTTATGCTTTATGCAATTTTATGGGATTCATTTGTAGCTCACTGAATTTAAATGTATATTTTCAAGAATTTATTGCGATGATATGGATATTTTTATGTTTCGGTGACCTTCGCATATTATTTAAATTTAAATCAGGATTTTTGTCGGTATGAAACAAAAAGGTACACAATATGCAAATTAAAGATATTATGCACATGATGATGGGATAAAAGAGAAAAAAAAAATGGAATGATCCCGGAATATTCAAATTTTGTCGCTTGAGGATTTAAACTTTTGGAGCTTTTTGGAAATACTCTCTGAAAAAGGCAAATTGAATCGATTGTGAGGCACGATTTTCTGTTAACAACTTTGTTCACTTAGATCAGGAAGACCTTTAACTTTTCTGTGCACAACTTTGCCTGGAAATATTTCCCGGAAGCAACAAGGTTGTTCCTGCTTTTTACGTGTAAAAATTCTTCTTTCATGCAGTTGAAACTCATTCGATGTGCTTTATATTAAATTCAATCCTTCAGAAACTTTGCCACACAATTTTTCCATTTATTTCTCCAATCCGTTCAATTCAAAAACTTTTCAAGCAATCGACCAAACCAAAAGAAACGAAATCACTGTAAAAGTCATGGTAAAAGTGTACAGCATTCAAATAGATTGAATTCATTCGAAAGTTGTGACTGGTTTGTGCTTTACAATATTATTCGATACATCACGATAAAAATATTAATCTATTGCCTGGAATTTGGAGCTTTTGCTTTTTTTGCAAATGTTTTTGGGGTTATTGATTACGCCTGGGAGGATTCTATTTGATACCGGTAACAATTGAAATTTATCCATATATTTATTGCTAAAAAATTCACCTGCAAGCCATTGTGAAAGCTTTGAAGCCAATTTGAAAGAATAGGCTTGTTTGTTGTTTACTTTAGCTCAAAAGCTGAAGCAGTGTAAAGTTTTGTATTGAATTTTGCTAACGTACATTTGTACAAAGGCTGTAGAGAAAGGTTTTAGCAGATATGACTCTAAGAAGTATGGACCAACTATATATGGTTTCACTGAAGAAGTTCTGTTATACTTAACTAGAAAAATATAATTCTGTATACTAATCTTTTTAAGGAATTTTCATTCAACAGAAAATATTTTTAGAATGGTTCAAAGTAAGATAAATTTCAAAATCTTGAGTGCAATTATAAATCTCATCAATTATTGAGTATGAGCTTCCTTTCTCTTCAATTCATCTTTTTTATGTATATTGTGAGTACACGCGCTTGAGAGGTGGAAACCAGCCATCGTTATGGCAACAAATTTTTCATTCCATTAGCTTCACCTCTTTGTAGCGTTATGTTCTTTGCTTTTTTCAGAACAAACTGAGAGTAAAATACCTATAGGTCTGTAAAATGCGAGATTTTTTCAAACGGATTTGTGAATAATTCATCCAAAATAAATAAGATTGTTCAGAAATTGAACCGACAGTGAGCTCAAAGCAACATAGGGAGTATGCTGAACTGTAATGAATTATTTAGAAATTTTCCTTTAACATTCCACATTTGTTTTCCACCTGAGAAGACGTCAATGAGAGCTACCTAATGTTATTCAATTATAAAAATTTCAAGGGCTGTAAAATTTCACGTACTTTGATGTTTTCATGAGGGATTTGGGCCGAGAAGAAAAACTCACAACAAGATCTGTTTTTCAGCTAACGACCTAAAGGTTAGATAAGCTCCTTGAGATTTTTTTGTTGTTGCCAAAATACAGGTGAAATGTCATCAATTAAGGATTCTTCAAGCTTATGTTACGCTGTCAGTGTCTTAATAGCTTGCTAGAGGAAAAAAAGCTCATTAAAATCACAATTTATTTTAAGAACAAAAGACGTAAATAAATAAACTAAAACAAGTTATCTTAAGGAGCGTAAATTTGATAGAAAGCTTGGTCGAAGTACTTTTATGCAAAAAGTCCCTAAATGTTGCCACTCTTAACTGTGAAGAACTGAACCAAAGAAAATCTTGTTAATGAGTATAATAAACACATTGATTTAATACTAAAAATGAGCAAAAAGTTCGAGCATATAAAAATTACCAGGGCAAGTAATTGCCAACATTACACCCCTCATTATATCCCAGAACAATTAAATACGGGTTTAATGTCCGAAAATTGCTTAGATTGCTTTAACTTGCTATGCGCCAGAGCAACAAGAGTGTGGCTGCGGGCTGAAAGCTTACAGAATCAAATCCCAAATAATCTTCTTAACTATCACAACAATAATGCTTGCCCCAACTAGGAATTATTGGCTTTCTATCGTTGACATGGGTGATTTTCTTCTCATTTTAACTGCTTTTAATTTCAACCAATTTTTCATATGAAAATATAAAAAAGGATGCATGAAAATATCATATTTTTCTCACTTTTTCACTACTTTTGTGATTTACTGGAAGATTTTTGGCACCATATAATTGGGTAACTATCAAGGGAGTTTTTATATTTTTTTGCTCAACATGTTTATTTGAGTTCATTGGCTTATTCATGCAAAGCGTAATTTTTACACAGATTTTATCCTACGCATTTTTTTCTGCTTCAAGAGCTTTCCTACTTCCAGATTTTAGTTTGGCCCTATTCCTGATAGATAAATTTATGTGGCACATTTTTCATATATTTGTTTAGATGTCTGTTGAGGTTGTCTTAGCATGCTGTATAGAGTTTTATATTTGAGAATCTTGTAGCTCTTTAATACTACTGTACATCATGCATTAACACCATAAAAATCCACCCCTTAAATGTATCATTATAAAATGCCATATTTTATATGTTTGGTCTATCAAAAAAACATGGTAAAGCTTATGTGGACGGAAAATGAATCAGTTGAGAGGATAAAGGTTAACAATTTGCTGGAAAAACGATATGTTTGTTTGTGATTTGTGTCCATCAGTTGTAGTTTAGTGGAGCAAAAGGGTATTTTTCTTACATTTCTCAAATTTCTCATATTTGGTAAGGGGATACTGTCCAACTGGAACAAGAAAAAAGTGGCCAAAAGTGAGTTAGCTAAAGGTCTAATTTCCTTGGCAGCAAAAATGTTTTGAACTTGTGTGTACACTTCTGTTTTAGTTAACTTCACAACTCATACCGAGGGAGCCGAAGATCAAGACAATATAAAGGTATCTTAAACGTAAAAGCTTTTTTTCCCGCAAGATATTTTTTTGTTAGGGAAATTACGTACGATAGATTTAATGAAAAGTCTTGCGTATAGGTTTAATATAGGATCTTTTGTCAAGTGGATTGCATTTAGCTTGAAGGGGAATGTATAATGAAATATATTAGGAATGTGCTGCCAACATTTTGGTGATTTTTCCTCCTGATAATCAGTTTCTTTTTACTGAAATTATCGAAGAGCATTCGCTTAACTTAAAATTGGCATGCATTGAAATATTTACGTGGTTCAAATATTTACTTTGTGTAAATATATAATATTCTAAGTTTAAATGCAAATTTGCAGAAACTGTATTGTTCGTAGTTCTCTACAAACTGTAATAGTTGGAGCTTTTCTCTTTGTATTTACAATTGCATATTTATCAGAAGCTTTATCATCATGATTTAAATATATTTAGTTCCCTCAAGCAAACAAAAGACATTCTAGTCTGCTGATGCTAGAAAAACTGAGAGACTGTTAAACAAGGAGCAACTGTAAAAAATATAATATTTTCAGTTTACAGAATCACGTTCCTTCATATTTCCTACGAAGACAAATAACTTGTTTCTTCTGCTTGACTCTTTCCATTAAAAAATCTAATTTTTCTCATCGTTTCGTTTGCGAGTTTACAGAATGCATAAAATACAAAAAAATAACAGAAAAGCAAAGCGCAAAATGTTGAGCAAAAAAAAAACAGAAAAGCGCAAAAGCTCATGTTCATTCACCTCCCCCAACTCTCAATTCATAGTCCATAAAGCAGAATTGTTCAAATTTTACATCATAAACTGTGACCATCTGCGACGTTTCTTTTTTTTATGGCATAATTTTTAGACGGATTTAAAATAATCAAATCACAAGCAAACAAATTGTTGAGCAAAGCAAATTATGACGTCATTTCTTCAAGATGTTCTCCTTTAAACATTTTACGAATATCTGCCTAAATGATTTATGATGATGATTTGTTGCGTATTTTTTGGATTGCTCGTGTTCCTGTGTTTACGATCCGTTTTTGGTGCGAGCCCTGAAGCACATTTACCTTTAACCAATCTTTACGGTTCCCCTCTGAGTTTTCAGTGAAAGCTTAGCAAGCTCGGGCATCGTAAATTTCCCGCGATTCGACACTTTACGAAATTGTTATTATAATCTTATTTCAATATTGATTTTTTTGGGAAGTTTTTCCTCTCACTATTTACCAAGTAGATAAGCATCTCACGGATTTGCTCAAATATTTGTTTTATACTTTTTGGTACAGACGATTTACAAGAAACATCAAAAATTTGAAGATGTTTTGGCTTGGCAGGCAAGCTGTAGGATTATTTTTCAATTAAAAGCAAATTCAAACTGTACTCAGTTTATAGCTATACTGTATAAGGAATAAAATAATTAAAATATTTAATTGAACAGAGAAAATCGAATTCAATATTTCTTGGATTGCTTTCATAGTCATTATTTTATTTTAGAATGAAAACATAATGCACATATATGCTAAATCGTCGCCATACTTAATCGTAAAACATCATTTGTTAAAGTTTTTTCCGTTCATGTAATAAAATATTTAAAGGTTTGCTTCAAGAATACTATCGAGAGACAATTTAACGACTGAGATTTGAACAACATTACATGTAAAAGTTCTAGCTTAAATTCAACAAATTATAAAATTCAAATGGAAAATCGAATGTGATTAAATTTTCATTGACTGTACCATCTGCAACGCTGTTATAACGAAACATTTTGGACGCTTTCATGAGACACAAGAGAAATCGTCCCGAGTCAAGAGTTAATGCTTTTCTGCCACTATCCGTAACGAGTTGCATTAACTGGTGAATGCATTAAAAGTCTGTGCACATCGAGCACTACTGAATGAAAATGTGAAACGTGACAAAAGTGGGGGTTGGCGGGATACTGTCAAATTACTTCTTTATTTAGATGGAACGCCGGATGGGAAGCATATAATGATGAGGAATGAAGAGTAGCAGAATCTTGCTATCTTTGCAACTCTTATAAGTGTGTTTATAGCTCGTGATATTTTGATGGGGTTCCATTATAAATGGATACTAAAGAACATAAGATTCTTATTGTTGTTGCTCTAAGCTATGAGTGTTAAACAAATAACCAAGGCCCTGAAAGAAACCAAAGTGATTTCCTTTATGAAGAAAATGATGAGTTCTATGACGTCTTAGAATTAAAAAAAATTAAAATTCTGAACATATTTAATATTTTAATTTTTTAAACTGTCTCGAATAGCAAAGTTATTTAACCTGCAAGTAAAATCTCTTAATTGTCCCATATAAAAGTTAAAATCCCACAAAAATCGATTTAATATCCAAAAATAACACTTCTATGATATTCATTGAATAGATTTAAGTCATTTTTTCCATCATTTATTCTCATTGATACAATTTCCAAGTCTTTACCCTCAAACGTCTGCAAAAACCCTCAGAAAAATGTCAAAAAAGCACTCGACATACATAGAAGCACTTTGAACTCTGCTCAAGTTGAGTCTTCAAGTATTATTTACAACTCAGATGGCATCACAGCACTTCATATTTATGAGGTTCACGACCACTTACACGGCAGATATATTTTATTTTTTTGGAAATTTTTCGTATTTTTGCGTGTTTTTACACTTTTACACTTTTTTGTCTGAAATGTGGCTCCTTGAGAATTAACACGAGCACCAGCTCGATTGCTACAGACTTGAGCAACTATGTTACTGGTGCACATTCATTTGAGTACTTTGGAGAGTTTAATCGTCCATACTTTAATTGGGACTCATTCATCACTGTTCATAGTTGGTAGATTCGTTTGCAATTTACATTTTACCGCATTTTACATAATAAAGTTTTATGGAATAGAAGTTTACAATGTTATGGAAATATTTCGGTTTTAGATACAAGGAAGCGTGGGTTTGCTATGGCCAAAGTTTCAGTCGTAAAATGTTTATAAAACATAAATTACTTTGTTTGCAGTTTGAAAACTTTGGGCAGAGGATATTCAAATTTTGAATCCTTATCGATTTTATCTTCTTATCTAAAACTTTTTAAAAGGTTTTCATGGAAAAACAAAATTGGGCCATATTTTTTGATTTCTCAGATTATAAGCAAAACTTTTGCTCCTTTGTCAATTTATGGAGATTTATGTGTGACGTTATATTTTGAGTTGGAGTTAAACTAAAGTTTAAATACAAAATTCAAAAAGCGAGTTTGAATTATTTTATCATTCCAGAGTTTTCGCTTCTTTACGTCATTAAAATTTAACATTCAGGTCTGAGTCAAAAACATTTTGAAAATACTTTTAAAACTCGTTAAAGCTTAGAAAAAGCTCAAAGTTAAATTATCTTGTTGCTTAAATTCAAAAATCTTATTAAAGTTTTACTTACACTTCAAGAGATTGATGTTTAAATGATGTGAGTAAGTTTACAATATTTTGAAATATTTGTGAACAAACAAAACTCTGAAGTTATAAATGGAATCCTTTTTTAACTAAAACTCCATCATTTTTAAGTTGTTTTAAATTGAAATTCTTGTCTGAATAGTTTCAACTTTTTTCTGTAGAGCACATCATTTTGCATCTCATTTTGTGATAAACCACAAAGTTTTGTAAGTTTTTACTTTTTAGTCATTTACTTTACCAGTTATTAAAAAAGTCATCTACTTTTAATTATAATCAAACAAGATATGGTAGTTTGAACAAACTGTATGAAAATGGTTACAAAAATCTATACAAATTTGTTGATGATTAAAATTAAATGCAATTTTGTTTTTCTGTTCTTTTTACTTTTTACAAGAGTTTTTGTTTTTTAATTAGAGCAATTATCTTCAAATTAGTTTTAAAAAATTTCGTCGCTTTACTTCTCATTCAACAAAATGTTTCTACATAGATGAAATTATTTATTTTAAAATAATGAAATTAATTTATAGAATAATCTTAAAAACTAAACTTTATAAAATTGTTTCTGAAAAATAAAGGAGCTTAAACATAATAAAAAGTCACCTAACGATCAACCTTTCAGAAAAACTCATCAACAAAACAAAACATTTAGGTGAAATTGGCTGAAATTAAATTTTGCTTAAAACTCCCGGAAGCCCACAAAAATTAATTTTATTGTTGTACAGCGGAGTTGAATTTCTCTCACCTATAACACAAAACCCCAAGCAGAAGCCACAACCACAACATTACTCAATTTTAATGTCACAATATCGGAAACAACGAGAGAGGTATTCGGGAAATATAAAATAGAATTCAATAGAATTGGTTGATCAGTTGTAATGCTTCCCGATAAATGTAATTAATCAAGTTCATTACAACATAATCTTGAATGTAATTCAGTAATAGTAATTTTGCAGACTTTCATGTTTTCTATTTTCGCATTGTGATCAAAATTTTATGGTTGAGATGTTTTTGACGGAAATGTGGCATTAATTTGAAGGAAATATTTTGTATGCAAAGCTTTTGGGGGAGCTTTATGAAACTTCTGCGGTTTAATGAAATTCAGGATTTAAACTTTGGATATTTTTATTGTATAATTAGAAAAGTTTGGGTTCATCATTGTTAATTCTGTGCGTAGGATTATCAAATATTTAGTCATCAGATGGAATGTTTGAATGCTCTGAAGTTTGTTAGAGGCCATTTAAATGAGTCAAAAGTATGTTTCATTAATTTATTTACAAAAAGTTTTAATTTAAAAGTAATGAATTGACATGAATCAAAACATCTCATCGTAGAAGTCCAGTACGCCATTCACTTAAGTCCCATATTTCAGATGCCATCTCAATTGAGTTACAAATCGTCATTTTTATTTTATTCTTCATGTCACATAGTTTTTATTGATTTTCATATTACTGAAAGAAGTTCTGGCAACTTACTGAAATTGGCAAGCATTGATAGATAAAAATATTTCAGCCAAAAAAAGCAGAAAAACAGTCAAATATCAGAGATGACAGAGCAATACTCAAGAGCTTGCTGATTGTTTTGGCGTATCTCAAACAAAACTCATAAAAATGGTACTAAAAACACATAGATTGGAGACACGCAGTGATTGGTGGGGTAGTGAGGGGTACAAAGGGTTAAGTAGGGAATTCCGTTGTTTTTGCTCTTGCTTTAAAGTATTCTTTTAATAATGTTGTTGAATCTGTATACGGTATCGAATTATCTTTGAATTTAATGAAAATTATGCTTGAACAGTTTTCCTGCTTTAAGTTCTGTTTAATTAAATTAATAAAGTGTTCAATGAAGCTGTCAAAGTTTTCACTAATTTGCTAGCATATTCTGCAAAAGTTTCTTCTCTGAAACTGAAACATATTTTTAGTTCAATATATACAATATACAATATACATAAATAGAGATATTAAATATTTACTCGTGGTTTTCTATGTTTTCATTATATTAATAAACTCTTCCTTGTTAAGGAAACATTAAAAATGGGAGCCTCAATTAATTTCAATTTTTAAATTGTTTGCTCATTTTTTAGAAGCTTTAGCGAGCTTTAGTGAAAATATTTTAAATGAAGATTTTTTTCAATTTAAAGCTTTTATCGTGGTAGGTATTACAAATAACTATAAACCGTTTAAAAATTCTTAACCAACATCTATTATGCCGTAAGCAAAAAATATGGTAGTTTATTGATGATGGGCTAGCGTATTCTCATGCAAGCATGTTCGTGTAAAAGACAAACAACTTACGTCTTTCACCAATTCCAAAAATTACGAGCATTACGAGACATTTCGAGCACTTGAAAAATCCAGTTTGTTCTCGCATGAATTGGAACAATCTCAAGCCAATTTTGCAAACGTTGACGAAGCAGTTGCTTTTGATTGCTTTGCATTGAGTGGCAACATTGAACAATGAGCGCTTTTCAATTAAAAATTGATTAGCTCAACATTGGAGCCTTTTGAGTGAGCTTCACTGATTTCTCTGGAAGTTCGCAATCCATTAGATTGTTTGAAGCTGAAACAAGTGAACGCTTTTCTGCCGGCAGAGACATCAAAAAAGTTATAATTTATTAATTCTTGCAAATAGAAAGTGAAGAATAAAGTTTATTCTTAAAATTAGTGCGTACCACTCGGAAAAAAATTTTGAGATTTCATGGGAAAATAATTAAAAGCTTTCCGATTATTTTAATTTAAGAGTGAAATTTCTTGAAAAATCTGATATTCAAAGAATTATAATAAAAGTATAAATCTTCATTATTTTCATTATTTTTCGAAAACGCCTTGAATTAAATTTATCCAATACTTTTCAAATTTACAAGATTCCATGAACGAATTTATTCATGTATGAAAAAAGAGCTTGAAGTGTTAAATTCCATAAATTCACAACTTATTTTTCCAGAGTGAAATAAACAAATTTTTAAATCTGGGTGAAATATTATTTAATTACGGAGTGATTAAATATAAGTGCCCTTTTCCGGCATTTTCAGATTTCTAAGTATTTCATTGAAGTAAATGAAAACGCCGGAAAACCTTCTTGAAAAACCAGAAAATCAGAAAGCCTGAAAAGGATTACTTTTGTTCGCCAAAGCCAGAACCGTCTAATTAAATTAATAATTATTTTGCAATTACTGTGATTAAAAAGTTTTCTGTGACGGATTTACGAGTCGTTCCGACGAGCAACAGTTTTTTTTGAAGGCAGCAACAATGTTGGACAATTTATTTGGTCACACATATTTTGGCACACAAAGGATAATTTATTGATGCGGGGCCGAAATGGAAAATTAATTTGGGTTGAATGTGGGACTGTGTCGCAAAGCAATTGGTTTCTTGTTTGTTTGTGGAAAACATTTTGAAGATTTTTCCGTGTTTTCATTGTGGCTACACTAATTTTCGTAATATTATTAAATTCCCAAATACACCTTGAAAATCGAGGCTAGAGAATATTTCTATTTTTTTTTCCAGTTCTTAAAAGAGACTTTTTCTGTTGAAATTTTTAATGTTGCTTATAGATCAAATCGGAAAAGATGGCAATATTGAGCACATTGAAAGCTCTTTAGCTATACAAAAAAGCTAACACGTGCCCTACTAAGGAAAAACAATGATCCTTTTTCATCTATTATATTCTTCATTTTACTTTTAAAAAATTTTATATAGTCTTCTACCAATTTTTACACAACTTCCAACCAACCTCTTGGCTTTCCTTCGTTCGTTCATAATAAATTCAAATTTTAATACAAATTCAAAATAAATTGTTTTCATCACTGAATGTAATGAAATTTAATCAAAAGACGAATCGCAGACTAACGACAAATCATTGTAATTTAAGATTTAATTGCCAGCTCGTGTTTGTGCTCAAAAATATTTCAAGTTCCTCAAAAGTACCATTAAATATATCTACAAAGACACAACAGTGAAACGGTAAACAGTTAAATAAAATCGACGCTGAAATGGGTTTCAGGGTAAATATGAATTTTAAATTATTTAATTTTAAATTATAACATACTTGTAGCGATAGCTGCTATAACTTTACAGGCAGACAATTCTAAATTACTAAATTAGGCAGTAAATCTGCCATAAACTTTCTAACTACCCCCAGAAATTGCCGGAATTGCAGAAATATCCGAAATTTAAAATAAATTGCCAAAAAGAACCAACAAATTTTTTATCCGAAATTAATGTTGCTGGGAGCTGGTGGGAATGTTAATTTTTATGACAGCACTTCTCATCAGTGCTTCAAAAAGCGCTTCAGACTTGTTCAGACACTTTGCGATTTTGTGAGCTTTTTTTCGGCACAACTCGCAAAAGCGCTTGAGGTTGGCTTAAGGGACATTAGCTGTGGCTTATTATTTCCATCCGATTGAGATAAATGGGAAGATTTTGTCCGATTTTGGGAATAAGTTCTTTCCGGTGAGGTTTTGCCCGCAATTTTATGAGTTTCACGCGCTCAAGCGGTTTTTTGTTTATTTTGCGAGATTTTGTATTTTCAATTTTTTGAATAATAAAACAAGAGTAGAAGGATTTCGTGATGATTTAATAATTGAGTAATTATGGAAATGAAGGACCAAGTTTTTTGCCGTTCGTATTTTTGGAGCTTTTTACTTTATATTTGGTTTGAATGGAACGAATATTTTTCCATCCTTGTTTTGTTTCAGCCTGTTCTTATTTTTGGAAAACACTCACATTAAACTAACATATTTTATGGATTTTCTTGGGCAAAACTCGCGGGAATATGAACAGCATGAAGATCATTTAGAAAGTGTATTATAAAAATATAAGTTTATATTCTGTATCAATTTTGCATCAAAGAAGAACGCCTGTAGAAATAACATGAGAGATTTTCCGGGATTTTCTATTATTAAATCGGTAAATCATTGCTAAATCTTCATAAATCCTCATAAACGTCAGTGGAGGCACTTTGTTATTTAATTGTACTTAACTGTTTTCAATACAATATAGTCTCGCTTTTTGACATTTTCTGCGGTATTTAGTAATTTTGACTTGTTTACAAACATATTTCAGGGCTTTGTACTTCCATTGTTTGAAACAAACTTTTCATGACTAAACCATTTTTTTGAATCAAGGCATTAAGAAACTGCTAGCTAACTTTCTGGTTTTCAATGAGTCTTTGTGCGAAAAGTTGAAACTTTGTTCAAGTATGCTTATTTTAGGTAAACTTTTTACATTCTTTCCTTAGGGTTCTTTTCAAGTATATTTTATTTAATTTACGGTATTATAAAATGAAATTTAAGAATGAATAAGCAGTCAAATTAATACCGTGAAAAGATATACCAAGAAATATCAATACTTTTACAAAATGAAACTACAGCACAAAATTTTCAAAAATAAAACCTCAGTAAACTTAAATATTAAATATTAAAACTAAAATATTCATCATTTTTTAAGAATCCAAAATAAATCTACAAATTATAAAATTGTATTTACAGAGCGCGCACCCAGAAACTGAATTATTACTGAAGCGATTCACTATTCTAAATTGTTATTAATTGAGCTAATTTGTTTTGTCAATTGAATGGGGAAACGAAAACAAAACAATTTTAACCAAAAATGGATGAATACTCAATTCAGACGATTTTGTGTGTGCAAAATGAGCACAAACATGAGACTGAATTGTGACCAAATGAACTAAATCTAAATGTATTTATCCAACGTCAGAAGCATCCAATTAAGAATCTTTTAAGAGAGCAAATGAGGAAACCCTTGTAAATTTTAGTAATTAGGAACTTTCAGAATTATGCTGCAAATTTCTTTTTCTCTGATTTTGCTAATCAAAAACTCGCAAAAGTTGTGCCTTACATGTGTTTTTTTGTATCATTAGTTAGAACTTTGTAAGCATAAATACTTGACTTCATGGAAAAGTATACAAATTGATGCTTTTGAAGCAAAAACATTTTTTATTAATATTCTGGAGACGTTGCTTGGTATTTGTATTTCTATGGATCACATTTGGCAATTTTGAGAGCAGGGATTGAGGGATGATTGGAAGGATTGGAATATGTTTGTATAAGAAAATTGGAGTTATTCTGGATTAATATGTTCTACTGATCCTCTTATTATGGTCAAGTCGAATCAGCATGATTTTGTCGTTCTGTTGAAATATTCTATTCATCAAGAAGAGTTTAAAAAAATTTCCTGGAAATGTTTAAGAATCTTTTTTAATCTTTTCCTAGAAACATTTTCCTAAAACGTTATCAATTTCAAAAGTTGCACGAATTCAAATTTC
Organism: Parochlus steinenii; assembly: GCA_038502155.1. Lineage (NCBI taxonomy): Eukaryota > Metazoa > Arthropoda > Insecta > Diptera > Chironomidae > Parochlus > Parochlus steinenii. The sequence goes on along the minus strand of JAXCIN010000052.1, from coordinate 3,863,680 downwards.
AAGGAATTTTGTACAAATTTCACTTTTAAAGGCAAACTCTTTTGTAAGACTCATTAGCTCAGTTGTATGTAACAACTTTTCTCGTTTAAATTATTTACAAATTAATTTTCTTCACAAACAACAGAAAGAAAGCTCATCAACTCACAATAAGACTTCCACAATCCCTGTTTCTCATACTCATAAATTCGATATTTACATTTTGCCGAAAGAAAATAAATAATTGCTCGCTTCATTTCTACAAATTTAAAATAAATTTATGGATGCTGAAATTCAAAAAGTCGCTACAAAGTCGCAAAAACTCACGATCGTTCACATCAATTCAAATTGATTAAAATTTATTGGTAATACATTGAAAAATATTTATTGAAATAAACGATATTAAAATTTTTAAAAGATATACATAATGTAATATTTTTTCTTGTATGCCGTAGAGATTGTTTTTTAAACTTGGGATTGAGTTTCACGTGAAAATATGATTATTGCAAGCATTATTCTAACAAATTGTACAAAAATTTAATTTAAATTCCTTTCTCTTTCCAGAAATACTCAGTGACAACCGATAAAAGTGGGGAGATTATTGTAACTGTTCAGGTGAGATGATCCTTAATTTCCTATGTTTTCAGTTTTGCGTTGAGTTTATAATTTCCTAATTATTCCTAAATGTCTCGAGAAGACGAGATTACTATAATTAATGTTAATCCACTTCAAATTTTATAAACTTGTAATTGTGCTTTTGTGCCTCTCGAATTTATTCAAATTTAACCAAATTTAACCAAATTGAACGAAATTTATCAAAGTTTGCCAAATTCAATTATTTTTTTTGATCCTCGTTGAGGTAAAATTAACTAATTATACTTTTTCCTGTCCTAATAAACTAATGGTTTTCGATCTGATTTAATTTTTCTTTGGTGCCAACACTAATTAATTAAAATACTAATTCATACAAATAACTCTATACAGAACCAGGTATGAATTATTTACCAAATTTTACATAAAAATCATTTTGTAAATTAGCAACGAATTTAGTCTGTTGATTGAGTAATTAAGTAAAACTGTAAAAGTACAAATTGGATAAAAAGTTTTAGTTCACATCATTTTTTTTTGGCGTTCCCAGTTCTTAACAATTTCTCAGTTTTCCGTTTTTTGAAATGTTTGTAACATTATGAGTTATGAAATTTAAAAACACAGCAAATTTTGCTATCAGAATGGAAATTTATCATTTTTAGCACTTGCGGCTTAGTTACGTTCTTCTGTTGCTTGGCTTTTATATATGGTTGGTTGACATGTGAACCGAAAAGCTTTTATATTGTATTGGTTTTATTTTTAGAGCGAATGAAACCTTCTTTTTTCTACACTGTTAAAAATGTTCTGGAATCTAAGTTATTATTGTTATCTATTTATCTGTTTGTAGTTCACTCAAACAACTACCAAACAAATAATCGATGTGGTAAAAAACATGCACTGGGGTATCTATGGTTGAGTTTTATTTGAGTTTTTCCAAACTTATTTTGGTTTTGTAGGTTTTAAAAGAGTTTTACCCCTTTTACTCGCCTTTTACAAATTTTTTTAAAACTCATCTTATTTGTAAGTCATCTTGTTAAAGCATTGTAAAATTTTAACCCTAAGTAGTACATTGCACCTTATTTCTAAAAAGTCCTTTACAGTGTAGTTTTGTAGATGTTTTTGCTGCAATATGAATTGAATTTGATTTCAGATTTCTCACAACTTTTATTTCTGCTAGCATTCCAATTAAGTTCTATCTACTCTAGTTCTAGTAACCTTTAGGCACTGTTTGTCCAGTTTTCTAGATTTTTGAACAAAATTTCGTGTTGGAATTTTAGATATAAAATTGAAATTGCAATCATGGACTAACATTCTCCTGCATTCTTGTAGGGCGATTTGACACAACAAGACAAACGGGCAGTATTCTTGACGGTCCATGATTTGGGATGTAACCGTGAGTTGGCAACACTATTTTTGAAAAGCTTGAGATGAAACTAAATATTAATGAATTGATTTTTCTTTAACAGACAATTCTTTCCAAGAGTTTGTCAATAGTCCATGCATGACCGAGATCAAAGAGCGCTCTTGCTTTATACACGTTGATGTGCCGGGACATGCCGATAATTCGACTCCTCTTCCAGAATCGTAAGTATTTGCATAATTTTAATTAGTTTTGAGGTTAAGGGGTTTGGGATTTCAACTTATCTGTAGTATCAATATATGTTTATGGGTTTTGTTGGACAACCTACGTTGCAAATAATTTTAGAATTTGTTTTATATATTAGACTAGAGCTTGATAACATTAAATTTATTTTTAGGATCGATATTTTTAGGGAACTTGTAAATAAATAGTTGTAATTCACTTTCCAGAGAAATTATATTAAATTTATCAGAAGACAATAACTTGGCAAAATTCAATAAAACTTTTAATTTGTTTTAAATACTTTGATTGTACTCTCGTCATACTTTCATGATGTTTTGATCAAGTTTCTGCGTACTCATTATACACTTTGTTTGTTTTGATCATCTTCGATGAAACTTTGTCCAACTTCAAAATGAGAAAAGTATTTTCAACGAATCAACTTGAAACAATTATCATAAGGAGCCATTTACATATTGTGCCGTATTGACGGTTTTTAAATTCGATTTTTTGCAACTTTTATATACAAAAACCCCACAAAAACCTCTACCATGATGCTATAAGATTAATCGTCTAACGTCTTTTAAAATAAAAATAAAGTCCAATTTGCAAAGTCTTAAAAAATCCCAAATCTTTCCAGTTTCACATTTCCAACTCTCCAAACACTGGGCGAGGACTTGGTCACGGTGCTTGACTATCTGCACGTGAAATATGTAATTGGTTTGGGTGAAGGTAATCCTCAATCATCAAATTTCTTCCATTTTTCAAAGCTTTAATTGATGTCAATCAATCAATTTTCCTTCCACTCGTTCAAAAAGGTGCCGGAGCAAATGTGTTGGCTCGTTTTGGGCTTGCTCATCCCAGCAGATGTTTGGGATTGATCCTGATCAACTGTACCGGCTCAGCGGCTACTGTTTTGGACACATTCAAGACCAAATTCATCAGCTGGAAGGGATCGGAAGTGCAGCAGTCGGCTGAAGACTTTTTGCTTTACCACAAATTTGGTCATGTAAGAATAATAAAATATTTACTATGAAAAAGTGAAGTTCTTTTCTTAAAGAGGAAGTAAAAGTATATTTGAATTTGGAAAAAGTTTACCAATGTATACTTTCACTTTCCTTCGAAAGACTTTACATAAACTTGCTTAACCGCTATAAATATTGATTGAATTGGAATGATTATTGGCAGTACAAAAGCATTTTCTTATGCGACCATCAGAAATCTGTTTAACCGCATAAGAAAATTGAGAAATTTCTCTGTTAAATTATAATCCTAGTTATTATTGGGTGTATAAATATTTATGTATTTATGTTTATTTTCATGCTTCTTTTGTTTTCCGACCAAATATACCAAAAAACCAACCGAACAAAAAAAAACATAACCGAAAATGACCAAAAAATGTAAAATGTGCGCGGGATTATTTATGTGGGGGAATACATAACACAATACCGAAACGAACATACATGATCGATTGTACATAAATGTTGTAATTAATTTAATTGTTATAGATATTCAACGAGGTATTCCAGTTTCATTATTTATTTATTATGGGCTTTGTTTGAATTCAATGCACATGTGGGGGAAATGATTTTTTAATTAATGTTTGGAACCATTTATAGCTGATTTATTTAATAAATTAATTCAAAGGATTGATAATGTATATTCATACCTAATTGAGTTGATTATTCAATAATGCTACGTCATAAAAACTTGGTTTCAATCACTTCATTAGAAACTTGATTAGAACTTCTAAATTACTCAAAGCAAATCTAAATGAATCCACATTAGAGCAAACGTCAAGGATTGAAATTAGGAAAACAAATCCGAAACAACAATTCTAGTAAACGAACAAATTTGCCGAAAAGATCATTTCCCAGCGTGATGTATCTAATACTTTTCAATAGAGTAGAATGACTTGCAATTACTAACTAATAAACTAGAATAGATAGTCGATGCCAGATTTCGCACAATTGAACGCTTTTACCAGGACAAATTAATGTTGTTTTCACCTGGCCAATTTTCTGGCGCTGCTCAGCCAGATCTAATGGACACCAAATTAATCTCGGCTTTGTGCTAATTTTTATAGCAAATGGTTGGTGAGAATCCGGACAAGGAGAAAATAGTTGCCGAGTTTCAACAGCGCTTGCATAGTTCATTAAACAACAAGAACATCAAGCAGTACGTGAAAGCTTTCATGACGTGAGTAGAATCATAAAACACCATGAAATGCCCCTCAGCCATTCATTATCCTAATTCATCCATGTTTTCTCTTTATTATGAACAGACGAAAGGATTTACCTTTAAAGGGATGTAAGCTAGACATTTTGCTCATCACAGGAATGTTGAGTCCTTACGCCACTGTTGTCGAGAAACTGCATCGTGACTGTGACAAGGAAAAGATTACCATGTTGAAGATTGAACGGGCTGGGGACGTGTTGGCTGATACGGTAAGATTTTTTATTTTATTTATTACTTTATTACATTATACATTGTGTGCACATAATGCTTACGTATGAAACTTCCTACGTTAGAAGATATTATTCATGAATATTCACGTTTTTGTTGAATATTTTTCGCGTGATGAAATTTATTTCAATCCTTTGGTATTTTGAATCTTTTATCTACCACAAAAACTTTTTGAATCTAATATTCCCAAAATTATGCAATTTGCAACGTAACATGAAATTATGTAGTTTCTCTTCAACAAATTTTAAAAATGTAATTACTACACGCTTTTTATGAGAATTTTATTCAAGAATAAAAAACACAATGCTCAGGAATTCATAAAACTAACTTTATTGTAAATCTCATTTCAGCCCGCTAAAGTGGCCCAATCCATCTTGTTGTTCTGCAAAGGCCAAGGATTATTAACGTCCGTAGCCATGCCGGGCATAGATCGCAACCGCGCATTTTCCACCAGTTCAGGTGGATCCAACGAGGGAGCCGGCAATCGTCGTTTGTCAAGAGGTAATGGTCAAGCATCTGGTAATCTGGGTTTATTTGTGTGTTTTAGGAACTTTTGATCGGAACTTGTTTTATTTTAGGCATGTCCATGGAAGAAGCTGACAGACCCAATATCAGACGGCTCAGCATTACAGTCAACGATCTGCCCCCAATTAAAAAGTAAACGTTGCACGTTTACTGCAACAAATTTTAATTACATGATTTTATATCAAACATCTGAATATGATAAAAATTATGCCAAAAAGAATCTTTTAAGTAGAAGAAACACTATACATATATTTCATGAAAATAAAAATGATATATTTTTAATATTTTAACAGTTAATGTATTATTAAATAATAGTTTCTAGTTTATTTATAAAAGAGAACATATTTTGACACATTCACCAATTTCCAAGATATGGAATAGTTGCAATTGTATGTAGAAAAGTTTATCGTGGTGAACTGTGGACGTTGCTGTTGGATGGGAACATCTAAATATTCTGTCGATAGAATTTGCAGTTTTCAAGGAAGGCAATTTGAGGATATTCTTAAATTATCAAACAGCTGATAAAGCTTACTAGAGAATAAAAGCTTTTATTGAAATTTAAATCATTTATTTCTCATTTTAAATAAAATTTGTAAACTCTCTTCCTTGATTTTACTGAGAAAGTTCCCACCATCAAGCTTTCTGTCTGTTTGAGCTTTTTAAGCAATAAATGGAATGCAAAATATATTCTCAAACAGACATTTTAAAACTTTTAAGATCAATCGGCTTGCTTGCAAATAAATTAGAAATTTATAAAAATAATTAATTTAAAAACTATAGATTATTTTCGAAAAGAGATGCTTTTAAATAAATAATGAAAATCTAGAAGATAAATCGATTGGCCATATAAAAAAAACAAAACAAGATTAAATTAATTAAAACATACTTTTAATTTTTGGTATCGCATATGCTCCATGGAGTCTTAAAGACTTGATGAGCGGTGATAAGACACAGTTTGAGAAAATTTGATGAATTGTCGGATTATCAATTTGTTGTCTGTAATAACATGAGAAATTTGGTAAAGTTTTATAGCAAAAAAACTTTTGGCCTCCGAGGCTGCTGTAGAGAATGATTTGATGGCTGGTCTAAGCCGTAATTTGTGTAGACCAACTGAAAATAATCACTTTGTCGTTTGCACATTTTATATAAAAGTTAACAAACATAAAATTCTTGGTGTTACATACGAATTGAGTTGGTGAGCGAGGGTGGATACCACCATTCTACACCCTTCTCTGTGATTAGCTTCATAAATCACTTGTAGTATATTTAGAATAATACACTGGATTATCATAATATCGTTAGTTCAAACACATATTTGCAAGTACCTATAATTAAAAGAAGGTCCAATCTGAATTTCCCTGAACTTTCTTCTTTTTCCAAGAGCTTACACTTTTCACAATTTTTCTTGTGTTGGCAAAATAAAACGATTTACAAGCAATAGAGAACAAAAGAAAAATCCATAAAATAAAAGAAATTATCTAGAATCTCACCCAAATACAAAATAAAGCAAACAAATCCACCAAATCGAGAGCAGATAAAACCAATAGAAATTTTAACAAAAGACTTGAGAAAAAACTTTTTTAACTCATCCTTGGTTGAGGAGATGCAAATCTTGACAAACCATTTTACAAAAATTTGTAAAGAAATTTTCCTGAACAATAGAGAAATCCTTACTTTTTTATCCAAAACAATGTTGTCTATTTTGATATGAGACAAAAGAACACATTTAAATACATAATTTATATTGAATGTTTGCCAAATTGATTATCTAAGATGTCTATAGCGAAGCTCGACAACGATTTACTGAAATGGTGAATTACTGAAATCAAGACGTTTACAATTTTCAATGGAAATTTTAAATAATTGAAATAATGCTCACAAATTTTGTGAGCACATGTTGATTTTCAATCAAAATTCGAGTTTTCTAATATTTCAATTCCTTTAAGGTTTGAAGATTAACAATATTCTTAGAAAGTTGAAAAATTTTACTTATTGCTTAAAGGAATTGGAAATATGAATATAAAGGAATCACAAAATATCAAATTTTATTAAAATTTCCATTCGATTGTCAAACAAAACGAAAAAGGAACAAAAATATATAAAAATGTCAAACAAATTGATTTTCATATACAATTTACATTTTTTCTGAAAAGCATTGTATTTGAATATTATATAAAAAGTTACTAAGAAAAAACACAAGAAAATTATGGATATAATTACATTTATTGAAAAACATACTTATTTACACAAAATGAATAAAATGAATAAAAGATAAATCAAATAAAAATGTATTCTAAACAAAAGTAGAGTAAAATAAACGAACAAACGTTAATTAATCTGAATGAGAAATTTTAATACTTTTTCCTCTTTTCCTCTGCAGGTTTATTTATATACGGTATCTGATTTGTCCATTTTTAGCATTATCTGTTGGACTTGTGTACGTGGTAGAAAAAAAAAAAAATGGGCTCTGTTTTGCAACTTGGCATGACTGTAAGAAGTGGAAAACTTGTATTTGAAACTAAACCATTTTCCATTGAAGGATGCATTTATATTTTTCTAGAGCAGAGCCAAATATAACTTTAGTATTATCTGAATCAGGAGATGTTTCTGATGAATTTAAACTTTATAACATTTCATATCTTTGGTACTCACAGGTTGGAGCCTCAATCACAATTTTAGTAGCTTTTTTCATTTCGTTGTTAATGGTCTTACGAGAGTCTGCTGAAATTGATCCAAAACTATTAGCACCAAGTGTTCGCAATCACTTTAAAGTAAAACCAGAGTACGAAATGGGGCATCAAAAAAACTCAACTTCAACACATAAGTTTAATTTGAAAAACAATCAAGTCTCATGAAAATTACATAAATAACGTTTGTAATAATAAAGAAAGTCTTAAATATACATAATTATAGTGTAACACCAATTTATTAAAACTTTATACATTTTAGTGTAAAGATTAAATATTAAAGAAAAGTTATTTTAATGGAAGACAATTATATGATATTTTTACTGAAACGCTGCAAATTTTCGACAAGTCTCAAACAACAAAATCTTAAAATTACATCAAGTCGCATATCTATCAAGTAGTTTTTTATTTTCAATGTGTTTAGAATTTTGTTGCAAAAACAAATATGTTCATTATTTTTACTCTGATGACTTTAGTAGATATTTGATATCAAAAAAACGAGCCAAAGAAAAAGATTTCTTCATATATCTGATATCAGGTCAAATTTTAAATCTTGTATATATTTGTTTATGAGATCATTCAACTGAAATTATTATAGTAAATCGACCTTCAAGATCATTTTTATCACCAAACAATCATATTTTAATCTGCTACTGATGGTTTTAGACACCAATCTTTTAAAATATGAGGTAAGCGGTAAGCATTTCTTATCTATTAAAGACTGGTCCGAAATTGCATATCAAGAAAAATTTAATGTTATTCTACTTTTATAAGATAAATAATTTTTCGCTTCAAGCTTTCAGAAACAATTTGTTCACAAATAAGATAAGAGATGATAAGTGGTTTGTTAAGTATATTTAATAACTTATAAATACAGCATCATTATTTTTTCAGAATCATTTCAGTTTTTTATACAACCTGAGTGCATATAAAAAGCTATCAAACTGTTATTGATATTTGAATACAAAAACACAAATTGCTTCAATATTTTGAAGATAGATGTGATGTGTTCAAAGTGCAAAACCGTCAATAATAATTTTAAGTGAATGTTTCATTGGAAAATCCAAACATGTTAATTCCTCAATAAGGTAAAAATAATGTCGTGTAATTTCAAGCCGTACACTTTCTCTCTTGTAGAATAAAACAAACCTCGAAAAAGTATTGAGGCTAACATTGCACGAAGACATACCTTGTGAACAAACATCTCAGACTGGAAACCCTGGAAACGGTTGTAGATCAAAGTTTTGGAAAAAATTATTAATTATTATTTTCATTTAACAAACAATCAAGAATTTAAGATACAAAACATCCAATTATGATTTGAATATTTAAATACAAAACTTTATTTAAACCGATACTCTATACATCTTAATGACCGAAAATATACAACTGACCAAATTTGTTGAATGTTTTTTGTTTCTTCCTATACAGTTTTATAAGACATTCGTGAAAAATAATAATTTATAGAATTATACTTTTGAAAGACATCAATGATATGGAATCACAAGTAAATGATTCTTTTAATAGCACCGCAGAGAATATTGTTCTTCATTTTGGTATTGCTGACTACACGGTTTTTATCTTCATGCTGGCAGTTTGCTCTTGTATCGGATTATTTTTTGGTTATCGAGATCATAAGAAACACAATCAAAAAGGACGTCAAAAGGATGAAAATGAAAATGAGCAGGCTTTAGACTATTTGGTTGGTGGTAGAAAAATGCAAGTTTGGCCTGTAGCAATGTCATTGATTGCTAGTGGATTGAGTGGAATAACATTATTGGGAATGCCAACTGAGACTTATTTATATGGATGGAGTTTTTGGTTTATCTGCATTCCGATAATAATAGTTGGAGTTGTGACGAATTACGTAGTTATTCCTGTTTTCTATGAACTTCAAATTCTATCAGTCAATGAGGTATTTCCTGTATTTCCTTAAGACTCATATTTTTAACTTTTTGTCAATTTTTTTTTTAGTATTTTGAAAAAAGATTTAACAAAAGTGTAAGGATATATTCTTCATTGCTATATATTTTGGGAATGGTAAAAGTTGATTTTATTGTACTAATTCAACAATAATCTAAACCTATTTTTGCTTTTAATTCTCAGATCTTATGGCTGGTGAGATTTGTTTGTTGAAATTGAGCTCGAACTGTTTAATAAAGGATTTAAACTTATAAAATCTGTTACATATATTCTAGCCAATTGTTATATATGCACCAGCTTTGGCTTTCAACCAAGTGACTGGAATTTCAGTCCACACCATTAGCCCCAGTAAGTTATAATTTTTTTTGATGAAAATGAAACATTTACAATAACTTTCTTATTTCAACAGTTGTTTGTATGGTATGCATATTCTATACATTAGTTGGAGGAATCAAAGCCGTTGTGTGGACGGATTTCTACCAAATTATACTTATGTATGGCTCCTTAATATTAATAATTTATAAAGGTACATCTAATATTGGTGGTTTATCTGTCGTTATTGAACGAAATATCGAGAGCACAAGGATTGAGGAACCAATATGGAATATGGATCCAACAATCAGGCATTCTTTTTGGTCTTTAATGGTAGGAGGAAGTCAATTTTGGTTGATCGTGATTTCTTTCAATCAAAGTATGATTCAAAGATACATTTCACTACCAACATTGGCTGCTGCTAAAAAAGCTTTGTGCATCAATATTATTGGTTTGACCATATTAGTCAGCTTTTGTTGCTACAATGGCTTGCTCATTTATGCTACTTTCTATAATTGCGATCCTCTGACAACTGGACTGGCCAAAGCAGCAGATCAAGTGCTCCCACTATTTACAATGAATTTACTAAAAAACATTCCTGGAATGAGTGGTCTGTTTATTGCTGGAATCTTTTCTGCATCGTTAAGTTCGTTATCAACTGCCCTCAACTCAATATCCGCGGTTGTTCTTGAAGACTTTTTCAAGCCATACTGCAAAACTCCGCTAAGTGAAAGACAAACTGGATTTTTAATGCGGTCAACTGTTTTTATTTTCGGAGGTAAGCTTTTTAGTTAATGGCAATCACACAAAATCATAATCTCCTCTGTATTCATTTTAAGGATTGTCAGTTGGACTTGTGTACGTGGTAGAACAAATGGGCTCTGTTCTGCAACTGGGAATGACTGTTAGTAATGCTGCTTCTGGTCCTCTTATAGCCATATTTACTATTGGATTCTTTCTACCATGGATTAAACCAAGTGGTGTATTAATTGGTGCTAATATTGGGCTTGCAGTCGGTAATGTTTTTCAGCGCTTTATAATTTTTGCTGAATATTAAATCAAAACGAAAAACTCATATTTGCAGCATTTTTCGTTTCATTGCAAGCTCAAGCTTCGTCTCAAATAGGTGAGCTTATTTTTGAAACCAAACCAATTTCCGTTGAAGGATGCACCCATGAGTATTTTAGAGAAAGATCAAACATTACATCATCATCATTTCCGTCAAAAGATGTGAATAGTGGATTTAGCCTGTATCACATTTCATACTTATACTACTCATTGCTTGGAACAATAATTACAATTTTTATTGCATTTTTGGTTTCCTTGTGCAATGGGTTGATAGATCCTAAGGAAATTGATTCTAATCTGTTAGCTCCATGCGTACGAAATTTTTTTCACGGAAAAAAGGAGTATGAAATGGCTAGCAGAAATTCTTCAGTCAACCATGAATTCAATATAACAGATAATCAAATATTATGAAAGCAATATCTGTTTAGATTGAATTAAGAAAATGAATAGAATAAACATCCATGGACTGTAAAGTTCATAATTTTATTGGCTTCTATTACATATACGGTAAACATATCAATTATTATTTTAACAAAAATTTCAAAAGTAATTAAAAATAATTTCCAAAAATGGAAAACGTAATAAACTTTGAAAGATGTCATAAAAATCAATTATTTCAAACATCAACTTCGTTCTGTAAAATTTATAGTTTGCAATTTCCATATTGTCACATTTATTTATTCTTTGATGGATATAGCACATTCCATGAAACCTGGGACAGCCATGATATTCGGGACACTCATGATTTTCTTACTTTCCGGAAGAATTTTTTGATTTTTGTAAAAACAGTTAGTTAGAGATTAGTATAATGTTTGTTTTCAATTTAGTAGAAATCAAAAAATCCTTCCGGAAAGTAAAAAAATCTTGAGTGTCCCGAATATCATGGCTGTCCCAGGTTTTATGGAATATGCTACCTTAAACATTTATAAGTTAGATAAATAATATCTAGCAACTAATATGAACTGCGATTAATGTTTTTTAAACGAAATCACATTACAAAATATTCACATATTCAAAATGTCATATTGGCATTGTAATAAATAGGATGTTCAACCAAATTTTAACTCTTCAATTACAAATAAGTCATTAATTTCATTATCCGTCACATTTACTTCAAAGGTTACATTTTTGAAGAGTTTAAGCATGTTTAAGTGAACTAATAGTTTTGTTCAGGACAGTATATTTTGGAATTATTATTTGCAAAGAGATATACTCAAAAATGAAGCAAAAATGTTTTCTTTCACATTCTCTGTAAAAAAACTGCATGCTCTTTATCAGTTGAGCTGATAACATAATTCTATGGTCATTTAATTTTATGTCCCCAAATAGAAATTTATACTTCATATAGCTAAAGGTTTTCGAAAAGGCAGTATGTTAATTTATCAAAGTACTGATTGTGATGTTTTTGCGAGTATACATTGGAAAATACTAATTATATGTTAATAACATATTTAGAAAGGTTGTCGTTCAAGTATGTGGAGTAATATTAAATGATTTTTATCAAAAATCATCGCAGTTGACTAAGTTTTAGGATGTTAATAAGTTATCAAAATAGAGAACGAAAAGAGAATATCCCCCTGTTGTGTTTGTTTGTGTGGCCCTAAAAAATCTGTATCAACATCAATGATGGACCAGACCCTCCCAATAACATTAATTGAATACACTAACATAAATATGATTGGCCAAGAGAGAGATTCAGTAGACCGGCAACGTTCAAACCAACCTGATTGTGTCGTACAAATTTGTGAAACTTTAAAGTATGTCCATGGATTTTGGTGACGATTTACCGATAATTCAGAGTGATGAAACCAAGAAATATCTGCATAGATTTGGGATCGCAGATTACACAGTTTTTGTGTTAATGTTGGTGTTTTGCTCATTGGTTGGTGTTTATTTTGGATATTATCAAAAAACTAGAAAAGCTAGCAGCCGTAGAAAATCAATTGCAGTGGAATATTTAATGGGAGGAAGAGATATGCAAATTTTTCCGGTATCAATGTCACTTGTTGCTACTTTTATATCTGGAATCACGTTGTTGGGAACTCCCACTGAAGTATATTTATATGGCACTCAATTTTGCTACATACTCATTGCTTTAGTATTTATTGCTCTCGTCATGCATTTTGAGATAATTCCCGTTTTTCATGATTTACAAATTACTTCCACTTATGAGGTGAGCATTATGTTTCAACAGCTGATGTTGCATTTTTTGAAAATTATTTTACAAGCTGGAAGAATTGATTTGTTTTTCAGTACTTGCAAGCTCGATTTGATAGAAATATGAGACTATTTGGTGCAATAAGTTTCAGTATCGCTACTATTTTATGGTTGGTAAGTAAATTAAAAAAGAAAAGTATTTCACTTTCTTAAATTCAATTAAACGTTTTTAACTTATTTCAGCCAATTGTCATATATGTTCCTGCTTTGGCTTTCAATCAAGTGACAGGGGTCAACATTCATATCATAACGCCAATTGTGTGCATTGTTTGCATATTTTATACATTAGTTGGAGGCATGAAAGCTGTTGTGTGGACGGACGTTATCCAAACTGTTATAATGTTCGGATCCCTGATCTTGATAGTTGTTAAAGGAACGATGGATGTTGGTGGACTTTCAGTTGTGATTCAAAAAAATTATGATAGTGGACGAATTGAGGCGCCTGAGTTTGCTAAAAAATTTAAATGATCGTTGATCTTTTAATGAATATTTAAATTTCTAGCTTTGATGTGGATCCAACTGTACGACATACTGTGTGGACGACTATTATTGGAGGAACTATTTATTGGGGAACAATTAATTCTACTAGCCAAAGCTACATGCAAAGATACTTAGCATTAAAAACTGTCAAATCTGCACAAAGGGCTTTGCTGATTTTTATGATTGGACTCTTTTTGATGATATCATTATGCTGTTACAATGGACTATTGATTTATGCCACATATTATGATTGTGATCCTCTTACTACTAAACTTGCTAAGGCTAAGGATCAATTGCTTCCATTACTCGTCATGGATATTCTTAAAAATTTGCCTGGACTCCCAGGACTATTCATTGCTGGTATATTTTCAGCAGCTTTGAGTTCATTATCAACTGGAATGAATTCAATGGCTGCGGTTGTTCTGGAAGATTTTTACAAGCCTTTTGCCAAAAGACCATTAACTGAGAGGCAAACAGGATTTCTAATGCGAGGGACAGTCTTTTTTATTGGGATTGTATCAGTTGGTTTAGTTTTTGTAGTACAACACCTTGGTGCCGTCCAGCAACTTAGCATGAGTCTAAGTAGTGCAACTTATGGACCGATGCTGGGAGTTTATATTTGTGGACTAGCCATTCCTTGGATTAACACTCGAGTAAAATTTAAACATTTATGGATAAATATTTCTTAAAGCTCTTTTAATAATTTATTGAAATATGTTAACTTTTAATAATTTTAGGGCACACTGTTGGGAGCTTTAACAGGACTGATAACGATGATGTATATTTCAATTAAAGCTCAAGTTGAAATAGCAGCTGGAGCGATATTTATCAAGACGAAGCCACTAACCACTGATGGATGCACGTATGACTTTATAAACATGTTTTCAAATATCACTGCACCCAATTTGGAGGCTGACGAAAAGTCTTTACACAATTTGTCATATTTGTACTACACACTATTCGGTGCAATTATAACATGTTTGGTTGCTCTTATATATAGCATGATATTTGGCTTCCGAGATCCAGAAAGTGTTGATCCTGCATTATTAGCCCCTTTCCTGAGACGGTATTTCAAACCAAAAGATACTCTCAGCAAGCAACCAGATAAAGAACGTGAGTTAGTTCTACATGCATTTTAGTATGAATTCAAATTTTGTTGGTAATATATTTAAGTTAATCTGAATTAATTAAAATTAATAAATAAAATGATATTTTTAAAACTATATACCAAGACTGCATTCAATATAAGTGTTCAATATAACAACTCAAATACTGACCTACTGTATGAAAATTAGTGTATCTTGAACCATTATATAAAAAAATATATTCAGTTGAGTAGATAACAAAAAAAAATTAAAGTGATTGACCCAATTTGTACCCGTGTACCGTTTTTAAAAAAGAAGAAAAGTTGAACAGTCAAGAATAAATCAATTTAAAATGATAAGAAAGTTAAGATAAAATTTACTCGCCTATGTATACTGAGGATGGACAATTTTTGAACGAATTAGTCTACTATAGAAATCTAGGCTGTGAAGTCAAAAAATGGACAGTCCGGAGAATAATGAAAATCGTAAAAGTGTGGAGGAAATCAGGAAATCGTTGCAACGATTTGGTTTGGCTGATAACATGATGTTTGTCATTATGTTGATCTTGTGTTCACTGATAGGAGTTTATTTCGGTTACAAAGATCACCAAAAGTCTAGACAAAATAAACTCAGTGAGCGAAAAGGATCAGCAGCGAACGATTACCTAATGGGTGGAAAAGATATGAAAGTATTTCCAGTAGCTATGTCATTGGTGGCAAGGTAAAAAAATCATTAAATATCTTAAGATAATGACCATTGAATATTATTTTCTAGTTTTATTTCTGGAATAGCATTATTGGGAGCATCCACGGAAGTTTATCTTTATGGCACGCAGTATTGTTATATGCTGGTTGTTTTGATCTTCATGGGAATTATGATGCATTTTATAATCATTCCTGTATTCCATGACTTGAAAATAACATCTACTTATGAGGTTATATTATGCTTAATTTCTATAACAGTTTAAATTATCAATTTTTGTTTCTTTTAAGTACAGTACTTGCAACAGCGATTCGATAGGAAAATGAGATTGTTTGGCTCAATCATGTTTACCATATCTACAATACTTTACGTGGTACGTATCATATTTATTGCCTAATAATATTTGTAAAAAAGAAAGATTACCTGATCTTAAGCCTATCGTTGTCTATGTTCCTGCTTTGGCGTTTAATCAAGTGACTGGTGTGAACATTCATGTAATAACACCAATAGTTTGTCTAGTTTGTGTGTTTTATACATTCTTGGGAGGTATCAAAGCTGTTGTGTGGACGGATGTCATTCAAACTGTTATCATGTTTGGATCACTAATATTGATAGTTATCAAAGGGACATTGAATGCCGGAGGACTTTCAGTTGTTATCCAAAGAAACTATGACAGCGGAAGATTTGAAGCTCCCATGTAAGATATTAATCAGAATGGTTTTGTTGTACTAATATATAATTACAGTTTAGACCTTGATCCAACTATTCGTCATACATTTTGGACTATTTTTATTGGCGGTTTAGTTTTCCAAACCCATGTTAATGGAATGAATCAAAGTATGATGCAAAGATATTTAACTCTGAAAGACGTGAAAACTGCTCGTAAAGCTTTGCTGATATATTTGGTAGCACTCACTTCAATCTACTTGCTTTGTTTCTACAATGGACTTTTGATTTACGCAACTTACTACGATTGCGACCCATTAACAACTAAATTAGCCAAAGCCAAGGATCAACTTCTTCCGTTACTGGTCATGGATATTTTGAAAGATCTACCAGGACTTCCAGGTTTGTTTATTGCTGGTATATTTTCTGCTGCCCTCAGTTCACTATCAACTTCAATGAATTCAATGGCTGCGGTGGTTCTGGAGGACTTCTATAAGCCTTACACCAAGAAACAACTAACCGAGAGACAAACCAGTTTTGTTATGCAAGGAACGGTTATTGTTATTGGGAGTCTTGCAGTAGCTCTAGGTATTATTTTGCAATTTAAAGTGTACGCAGTTCAATCAATAGATTCTTTTTCAGTATATGTAATCCAGCATATGGGTTCAGTTTTACAACTATCTATGAGTATCTCATCTGTAACGTTTGGTCCAACTATGGCCATATTTTTGATGGGTCTATTTTGTCCATGGACAAATACTCAAGGCGCCTTTTTTGGTGCTTTTGCAGGACTCTTCACTATGTCTTACATAACTTTTAGAGCCCAATCTGAGATTGCCACTGGTGCAATTAGATTTGAAACTAAACCAATGTCAATTGAAGGCTGCAATTATGATTTTGATTATAGTCAGCTCAACGCCACAATTGTTCCTGATAATATTCATGAGAAATCGATTCACAATTTGTCATATTTGTATTATACAGCGTTTGGAGCACTGATAACTTGTACATTCACTTTAGTTTACAGCTTAGTATTTGGTACTCGCGATCCTTATTCAGTGGATCCAAACCTTCTTGCACCATTTATAAGGAAATATTTTGTAAACAAAGAGCCATTGCAAGATGAAATAGATTTGAATAACCGTGAATCTTTGATAAAAGCAGATGAAACTAACAATGTAAATTTATTGCAGGAATATTCTTATCTATCATAGTATTTCTGTGATCCAGAACAATAAGGAAGAAAATCAAAGAATAATTATTCTGAATAATAATAGAACATTCATAACAAACTTAACTATCTTATTTTAGGTTTTCATTTATTTAAACAATTTGAATAAATATTTAAACAATAATAATAACCTTAAGTTCAATTTCAAAAATAATTTGACTCTGAGGTTCTGAAGTAACTTAATTTGATCCTATGTCACTCATTGCTATTATATAGGTTTAGGTATATACTATGATGTGTAGTCATGCGTCAAGGCGACAGTTTGTAGGATTTAGAGACACACACATCGAAATTTTTATACAAATAGCTATCATTAACCTTTAACAATTAAGATTCAAATATGATGTAGAGGCACGTCTATAATATCCACTTTATCTTTCCATCTGAGCTTTAGACTGCAGAGAGTAATAAAGTAGCAACCTTACAAAAACAATTACTCATGTATGTATAATCAAGTATAAATCAAATTGAGATGATAAGAAAGCTAAGATTAAAATTTACTATGGACCATTTTTAAATGAATTAGTCTACTATAGAAAACTAGGCTGTAAAGTCAAAAAATGGACATACCGGAGAAACATGAAAATCGAAAAAGTGTGGAGGAAATCAGGAAATCGTTGCAACGATTTGGTTTGGCTGATAACATGATGTTTGTCATTATGTTGGTCATGTGTTCACTGATAGGAATTTATTTTGGTTACAAAGATCACCAAAAGTCTAAAAAAAATAAACTCAGTGAGCGAAGAGGATCAGCAGCGAAAGATTACCTTATGGGTGGAAAAGATATGAAAGTATTTCCAGTAGCTATGTCATTGGTTGCAAGGTAAAATTTGAATAAAATATCTAAAGATATGTACCATTTAATGTTTTTTGACTAGTTTCATTTCCGGAATATCTTTGTTGGGAGCATCCACGGAAGTTTATCTTTATGGCACGCAGTATTGTTATATGCTGGTTGTTTTGATCTTCATGGGAATTATGATGCATTTTATAATCATTCCTGTATTCCATGACTTACAAATTACATCTACTTATGAGGTTACATTATGCTTAAATTTAATAAAATTCAATTATTCACCTTTTTTTTTGAGTACAGTACTTGCAGCAACGATTTGATAGAAAAATGAGATTATTTGGCTCAATTATGTTTACCATATCTACAACTCTCTGGGTGGTTTGTATCATAGCACATGGAATTATATGAAATAGCAGAGCTTTTCTTATCTTTTGTAGCCTATCGTTGTCTATGTTCCTGCTTTGGCGTTTAATCAAGTGACTGGTGTAAACATTCATGTGATAACACCAATAGTTTGTCTAGTTTGTGTATTTTACACCTTTTTGGGAGGTATCAAAGCTGTTGTGTGGACGGATGTCATTCAAACTGTTATCATGTTTGGATCACTAATATTGATAGTTATCAAAGGGACATTGAATGTTGGTGGACTTTCAGTTGTTATCCAGAGAAATTATGACAGCGGAAGATTTGAAGCTCCCATGTAAGATACATAAAAAACAAGATTACTTTATTGTACTAAATAATATATAACTACAGTTTAGACCTTGATCCTACTCTTCGTCACACTTTTTGGACTATTTTTATCGGCGGTTCAATTTATTGGATAAACGTTAACGGGATGAATCAAAGTATGATACAAAGATATTTAGCTTTGAAGGACGTGAAAACCGCTCGAAAAGCTTTGGTGATCTATACAATTGCACTAGCTTTAATGTTCATGTTATGCTTCTACAATGGACTTTTGATTTACGCAACTTACTACGATTGCGACCCATTAACAACTAAATTGGCTAAAGCCAAAGATCAACTTCTTCCGTTACTGGTCATGGATATTTTAAAAGATCTACCAGGACTTCCAGGTTTGTTTATTGCTGGTGTATTTTCTGCTGCCCTCAGTTCACTATCAACTGCGATGAATTCAATGGCTGCGGTGGTTCTGGAAGACTTTTATAAGCCTTACACCAAGAAACAACTAACCGAGAGACAAACCAGTTTTGTAATGCGAGGAACGGTTGTTGTTATTGGGAGTCTAGCAGTAGCTTTAGGTATTAATATTTAAATTGAGAATGTACAGTTCAATCAAAAGATCCTTTTTCAGTTTATGTGGTTCAGCATATGGGTTCAGTTTTACAATTATCTATGAGTATCTCAGCTGCAACGTTTGGTCCAACTATGGCCATATTTTTGATGGGTCTATTTTGTCCATGGACAAATACTCAAGGCGCCTTTTTTGGTGCTGTCACGGGGCTCTTCACTATGTCTTACATAACTTTTAGAGCTCAAGCTGAGATTGCCACTGGTGCAATTAGTTTTGAGACTAAATCAATGTCAATCGAAGGCTGCACTTATGATTTTGATTATAGTCAGCTCAACGCCACAATTGTTCCTGATATCATTCATGAAAAATCGATTCACAATTTGTCATATTTGTATTATACAGCGTTTGGAGCACTTATAACTACTGTAGTTACTCTAACTTACAGCTTTATTTTTGGTACTCGCGATCCTTATTCAGTGGATCCAAACCTTCTTGCACCATTTATAAGGAAATATTTTGTAAACAAAAAGCCATTGCAAGATGAAATTGATTTGAGTAATCGTGAATCTTTGATAAAGTCAGTTTAATCTAACAATGTGTGAACATTTTATTTATTACATCATATCTATCATCCAAATAAATACACCATGTAAAAAAACTAGCGATGCTTGATTTTATAAAACTATTTTATTTACCATATTTATTTGCAGAACGTCGTCTTGAACAAATAACTGTAAATTGAGTGATAAATTAAATGAATATCTCTGATAAGGTGAATATAGCCATTAATTCACCATTGGGCTCTGACTTCTGCAAGCAACTTCTTCAATAATTTTGTAAAATATTATTTGAAAGGATTTATTTGTTAGAATTCAAAGGATATCAGCAAAGAACGTGAGATTTCAAATAATTGGATATGGAAACGGACCAGCAACATAGAATAAATGTGGACGAGATAAGTACATCACTTCAACGATTTGGCATGGCTGATTACATGATGTTTGTGATAATGTTGGTCATGTGTACCTTGATTGGAGTCTATTTCGGGTACACAGATCTTAAAAAGAAAAGGAAGAACAAACTAATGCATCGAAGAGGCTCTGAAGCAGTAGATTACTTGATGGGTGGAAAAAGTATGAAAGTGTTTCCAGTTGCCATGTCACTCACTGCTAGTTTTATATCTGGAATAACTTTGCTAGGAGCATCCACAGAAGTATATTTATATGGAACTCAATATTGTTACACTTTAACGGTTCTATTATCGATGGGAGTAGCATTATATTTTGTTATCATTCCTGTATTCCATGAATTGCAAATCACTTCTACTTATGAGTACCTCGAGATGAGATTCAACAGGAATGTGAGATTGTTCGGATCTCTTCTATTCACTCTAGCTACCGTTTTATTCTTAGTGAGTCAACTCAACTTATTTAATTTTAATATTTTTAAATGACTTACGTTTTTTCAGCCAATTGTCATATATGTTCCTGCTTTGGCCTTCAATCAAGTGACTGGAGTGAACATTCATGTAATAACACCAATTGTTTGCATTGTTTGCATCTTTTATACATTTTTGGGTGGAATTAAAGCTGTAGTTTGGACGGATGTTATTCAAACTGTTATAATGTTTGGATCACTAATTTTGATAGTTGTTAAAGGAACGATAGATGTAGGAGGACTTTCAGTTGTTATCCAGAGAAACTATGATAGCGGAAGATTTGAGGCTCCAATGTATAAAAGTCTATAATTTTTAATAATTAAATCAAAACCAATTTGAACTTTTTTGCAGATTTGACTTGGATCCTACATTACGACACACTTTCTGGACGGTCTTTGTTGGTGGCTCAATTTATTGGATCAACTGGAATGGTCTCAACCAAAGTATGGTGCAAAGATACTTAGCTCTAAAAGATGTCAAATCAGCTCGACAAGCTCTTCTTATTTACATCATCACGCTCTCCTTTATAATTTCATTGTGCTTTTATAATGGACTTTTGATATACGCAACTTATTATGATTGTGATCCTCTTACAACTAAACTTGCCAAAGCCAAGGATCAGCTACTTCCGTTACTAGTTATGGATATTTTGAGGGACTATCCTGGACTTCCAGGGCTTTTTATTGCTGGTGTTTTCTCGGCAGCTTTAAGCTCATTGTCAACCGGTCTTAATTCAATGGCTGCAGTTGTTTTGGAAGACTTCTGCAAAGCATTTTCAAAAGAACCTTTAACTGAGAGACAAACGAGTATTGTGATGCGAGGAACAGTTTTTGTACTAGGCGCAGTTTCCGTAGCATTAGTTTATGTTGTTCAACAATTGGGCAGTGTGCTTCAACTTAGTATGAGTTTCCAAGCAGCTACGTATGGACCACTTTTAGGCGTGTTCATTTGTGGATTTTTTATTCCATGGATTGATTCAAAGGTATATTTTGCTTATTTTTACATTATTACGCTTAGAAATAATTTAAATTTTGACTTTAGGGAGCATTGTTTGGAGGTTTTACAGGACTTTTCACTATGATTTATATAATATTCAGAACACAATCTGAATTAGCCACTGGTGTGATTCATATAGCAACAAAACCATTGACTGTTGAAGGATGCACTTACGATTTTGTGCAATCAGCTACCAACTCGACTATTGATCCTGAAATAGTGGAACATGGAAAATCCTTGCATAATCTATCATACCTGTACTATACTGGATTTGGAGCTCTTGTGACTTGCATTTTTGCAGTTTTGTCAAGTTCTCTTTTTGGTTTCCGTGACCCACAAACAGTTGATTTAGCACTTCTTGCTCCATTTATGCGGAAATATTTCGATAAGAAGGTTTTACCACAAAACGATTCCTATGATGATAATTATCGGGAATGTAATGTTCATGAACTAGGAATTATGAAGCCAAATTCTGTAACAGATTAATTGACTTCACTTATATGAAAACATATTTTCATAAAAATACTGAATTAATTCAGAACACAATGTATTTTATTTAATTATATGATATTAGTTTGATTCTGAAAAAGTTTTCGTATAAAGAAGCAAAATTATTAAAGCGAATAAAACTAGAAGCCTTACACCAAAAACAGTTTCATTTATTTAACTGATGCAAAATGTGTACTTAAAGATTTTGTTGATTTTCCTCCTTATTTTGTGTACTCCATATCTATATTACAGTAAATAAAGTCGTTGTCTCATAAATTAGTTTTCAAATAAATTAGAAAACTGATAAGAGAAGATTATTTTGGTACAGTTATCATTCGAATAAATTCAGTTAATAGCATCTCCTACATTGTGAATGTTGTCTTTTAGAAAATAGTTTAAATTCGCAGTTATATGGGCAAAACATAATCTACTATCATGGAAGACCAAAACCAAATACATGAGTCCACTGTGGATGATATCAGCAAATCCTTACAACGATTTGGCATTGCAGATTACATGATGTTTGTGATTATGTTGGTTATGTGTTCTTGTATTGGTGTTTATTTTGGATATAAGGATCACCAAAAGTCAAAAAAGAACAAACTCAGAGAACGTCGTGGATCAGCAGCTAACGATTACCTGATGGGAGGAAAAGATATGAAAGTTTTTCCAGTCGCTATGTCATTGGTTGCAACATTTATTTCTGGAATCACGCTGCTTGGTTCCTCAACAGAAGTATACTTGTATGGCACTCAGTATTGTTATATACTTATCGCACTGATAACTATGGCCATCGTCATGCATTATGTCATCATACCTGTGTTCCATGACTTGCAAATTACATCTACTTATGAAGTCTAGATGCCGTTTATTTACATTTCAAATTTGTCTTTAATTTTTTATCATTTTAGTATCTTCAAACACGTTTTGATAAGAAAATGAGGCTGTTTGGATCAATTATGTTTACGATAGCAACAATACTTTGGTTGGTACGTACTTTGATTTTTGTAGCTATTTTTAGACGATCGTATCAATGACTCTTCTTTTATAGCCAATCGTTATCTATGTGCCAGCTTTAGCTTTCAACCAAGTTACCGGAGTGAACATCCATGTAATAACTCCAATTGTTTGCATAGTTTGCATTTTCTACACTTGTTTGGTAAACAATTCGAGCTTACAAGAATGTTTGATATACTAATTGTTGATATCTCTGTAGGGCGGAATTAAAGCTGTTGTTTGGACGGATGTTATTCAAACTGTTATAATGTTTGGATCCCTCTTACTAATTGTTATCAAAGGCACTTTGAACGTTGGAGGACTTTCGGTTGTTATTGACAGAAATTATGAAAGTGGTCGTTTCGAGGCTCCTATGTAAATTTTTGTTGTATTTATAGAATACAAAGTTACAATATTTTTTTTCTAGCTTTGATTTGGACCCAACAATTCGTCATTCTTTCTGGACCGTGGTTGTTGGAGGCACTATTTTCTGGATTAATGTCAATGGATTAAATCAAAATATGGTTCAAAGATATTTGTCACTTAAAGACGTAAAAACTGCTCGCAAAGCTTTGCTGATGTACTCAGTTGGACTCTTCTTCATGATTTCTCTGTGCTTTTATAACGGTCTTCTAATTTACGCAACTTACTATGACTGTGATCCTCTTACAACTAAATTAGCTAAAGCCAAAGATCAGATGCTGCCTCTATTGGTGATGGATATACTAAAAGATTTGCCTGGTCTGCCTGGACTATTTATTGCAGGCGTCTTTTCAGCAGCTTTGAGCTCACTTTCAACAGGTCTTAATTCAATGGCTGCTGTTGTTCTTGAAGATTTTTACAAACCATTTGCAAAGGAGCCCTTAACTGAAAGACAAACTGGATATCTTATGCGGGGAACAGTTTTCTTATTAGGTTGTTTATCTGTTCTACTGGTATATGTTGTACAGCACATGGGTAAATTAAAAACATTCAGCAGAACTATAGTGCAAAACATATTAATATCTCTTTTTTTCAGGATCTGTGCTTCAATTATCTATGAGTGTATCTGCTGCAACCTTTGGTCCTCTATTGGGAATCTATATAATGGGTTTGCTTGTACCCCAAGTCAATAATAAGGTACCTTGATAGCATCTTACAAGTTGTTTATCGGTGATGTAATAACATATAATATTCTAGGCAGCTTTGATTGGAGCTATGACAGGATTGATCACCATGACTTATTTATCGTTAAGAAGTCAAACAGAAATAGCCACAGGGGTATTGCAGATTCAAACCAAGCCAATGTCTATCGAGGGATGCACTTATGAATTTGATCATGTTATCTCAAACTCTACTATAGTGACAGAAATAGTTGAGGAGTCAAAGTCTTTGCACCACATCTCATACCTTTATTATACTGGAGTTGGAGCTGCTATTACGTGCATTGTTGGATTTATTTTTACTCTCATTCTTGGAAAAAGAGATCCTAGAACAGTTGACCCTGCCCTTCTCGCTCCATTCATGCGGAAATATTATGTCAATGATTCAACCACAAGCTCCCAAATAGAGAAAGAACAAGTTTGCTTGCACCATGAGTTTGAAATGAAGGATAATCAAATAAATGCATAATTTAGTTTTGAATAGTATAAAGTAAGTAGTGAATGTATTTATTGAATGGAAAAATATCCCTTGCCGCCAACGGGGTATGTACCCGGCGGGTATACCCCAAAAGTATACCCGATTTGTACTTAGCATTACTTTTTATATACCCTACTATTTTCCTACTTTTTTAGTATACTAAAGTCATACGAAATCTATACTGAAAATTTTCTTTGCTAATTATGTACTTCAAAAGTATAATTTTCCGTAACTAAAATGGTACGAATAAAATGCAACTATTTTGTTACTTTTTAAGTATACTAAAGTCATACTAAAACTGAACTAGAAATTTTCACTACTAATTTTATACTCCAAAAGTATACTGTTTTGAAACTAAAAGGGTACAAATAAATTGCAACTATTTTGTTACTTTTTTAGTATACTAAAATCATACTAAAACTGAACTAGAAATTTTCACTACTAAATTTATACTCCAAAAGTATACTGTTTTGAAACTAAAAGGGTACAAATAAATTGCAACTATTTTGTTACTTTTTTAGTATACTAAAATCATACTTAAACTGAACTAGAAATTTTCACTACTAAATTTATACTCCAAAAGTATACTTTTTTGAAACTAAAATGGTACTAATAAAATGCTAGTAATAAAATACTACTTTTTAATTATTTATATAAAAAAAGTAAAAATATATTTTGAATTTACTTAAAATGATTTTATTATAAATTTTCCGCAAAAATTCAAAACGGAAAAGTTCAGGCTGACTTTACTATTATTTTGCTACTCGGGCTAATTTTGGTACTCGGGCTAACTTTACTACGTCTTTGCTACAGACTGTCATTAAAAAAAAAAACTGTGAAAGTGAGACGTGTTTTCTGATATCAGCTATTCCTGCGAAGTTCCTGCGTTTTTCTCAACCAAATCCAGAATCGTCTTGATATAAGGTACGTTGTAGTCTAGTTAACTTAGTTAAATGATAAAAAATTAATAATTAAGCTTATTTATATATAATTTACTAAAAGTATACTAATGCTTTACTCAAACGATACCCTTTTTTACTAATGCTTTACGAATGCTTTACTTAATTGATACTCTTTTTTTACTAATGCTTTACGAAAACTCTACACATTTTGTACTAAATATTTCTTAGTCTATAAATTTCAATTGAATATCTCATACAACAAATTGAATTCTTAAGCAGGTTGATTTCATTCTAATTGATTAGATTTTTTCAGGTTCAAAAAAGAGGCACTATCGAAGAAAATCTGCCGCTTTTTGAACTACGTTTTGATCCTGAAAATTCACCCAAACTATTATTTTTCCAGCACAAAAATAGGGCTAAGGAATTAAAGATAAGAGCAAGAACTGTTATAATAGCAACGATAAATGTAAAAAATTAAAAAAAATAAAATTTACTTGAATTAACTCTTTAATAAGTTGTTTGAAAATAATTAATATTTCAGCATAATTCTAATGCACCCGGGGTATACCCAAGGGTTTCTCAAAGTATACTATGAGTATACTTTAGTAAGTATTGAGTACACTTCAAAATTATACTAAAACTAAACCCAGGATCTACCCAAAAGGGTGTGGAAGTTGTATACCCAGGGTACTCTCAAAGTATACTATTAGTATACTTTAGTTAAGAAAGGGTACACTTTCAAAATTTACTAAAACTAAACCCAAGATATACCCAAAAGGGTGTGGAAGTTGTATACCCAGGGAATTCTCAAAGTATACTATTAGTATACTTTAGTAGGAATTAGGTATACTTTAAAATTATACTAAAATTTAACCCTGGGTATACCCAGGTATACCCTAAAGGGTGTGGAAGTTGTATACCCAGGGAACGCTAAAAGTATACTATTAGTATACATAAGTTAAGAAAGGGTAGGTTTCTGGGAGGGTATACCCCATAAGTAAGTATAGATTGGGAATACTATTAGAATACCTGGGGTATAGTTTGGCGGCAAGGGATACACATTCTTAATATATTTTTAGGATGATAAGTTTCGTATTTCATTTGAATACCGTACAACAATTCAACATATAGTGGCAATTCTATAATTTTTTTATTTTAAGTATTTTTATTAGGATTGTCGGTCGTTTCGTCAACTCGCATTTCGTCAACCCCCATTTCGTCAACCACGTTTCGTCAACCACGTTTCGTCAACGCCACGTTTCGTCAACTCCACGTTTCGTCAACTCTCGTTTCGTCAACTCCACGTTTCGTCAACCCCCATTTCGTCAATCACGTTTCGTCAACTCCACGTTTCGTCAACTCCACGTTTCGTCAACTCCACATTTCGTCAACTCCACGTTTCGTCAACTCCACGTTTCGTCAACTCCACGTTTTGTCAACTACCCGTTTCGTCAACCACGTTTCGTCAACCACGTTTCGTCAACTCCACGTTTCGTCAACTCCACGTTTCGTCAACTCCACGTTTTGTCAACTCCACGTTTCGTCA
Organism: Parochlus steinenii; assembly: GCA_038502155.1. Taxonomy (NCBI): domain Eukaryota; kingdom Metazoa; phylum Arthropoda; class Insecta; order Diptera; family Chironomidae; genus Parochlus; species Parochlus steinenii. The sequence goes on along the minus strand of JAXCIN010000052.1, from coordinate 3,836,134 downwards.
ACTCCACGTTTCGTCAACTCCACGTTTTGTCAACTCCACGTTTTGTCAACCATTTTTTGTCAACCACGTTTCGTCAATTCCACGTTTCTTCAACCACGATTCGTCAACTACACGTTTCTTCAACTACCCGTTTCGTTTGCAATACTACAATTTGAATGATGCTAGTACTAGTAACCAATAACAAAACTGATTTTAATCATTAAACTTAAGAGGAAATCCATCCATGAAAACTATTACGGTCGGTCTTGTTACTGGTGGTAAACTGAGTAAAACTATTAACTCAAAATATTCTTAAATATATAAAAGCTTTATTGACTCTATTTTACAATTGGCTCATTCGGGCTTTAGAACTATTGACTCTTAAACTTAAATATGATTCTAAAATCCTTGTTCACTCAATATCTAAGTACTATTCTATGTGTCTCGAGACCTTAACCTATTAATTTATCTCACTCAATTGTTATAATGCGCTGATCTGCGGAATCGGTGTGTGAATCGATGGATGGAGTTGGTGGCTGGAATCAGCGATATGGTGGCTGGAATCAGCAACAAATGAAGAGATGCTCTGGGACTTGTGAGGTGACTTAAAAGGGAACGTCTTCCCTGCGGTTAATCCTCTTCAACTAAAAGTCCACGTTGGCGTTGGCAGCGATCTAAAAATTGTGTCCACAAAATAAGTTTTATGTTTACCGTCACTCACGCATTCAATCTAAACCATCAAGCTACCTTTGCAGTCATCTGTCTGGTGCCGCTAAACCATATGGTAATCTTCTATCTTCACAATGAGTCTTTCTGATGACGAATTAACGTGGTTAATCATTTTGTTCTTGTTAGCCTTCTTGGACTTAGATTACCTGATGCGTATGAGTGTGTGGCCTCTAATTATTGGTTTTGTCACTTAGCATATATAATTAAACTTCGGTGAGCAAATACTTCACCATTTCAATCCTTTTTTTAATGCTCTTCATTCGCCTATCTCCATCAAAGTGAAATATTCCTCTATTTTGTCACTTTCCTCAACCTTCAGATTTCCTAACCCTGGCGCGTAGGCTGACTCGTCGCAAACAATTGAGTGGTTTACAAAAACATCTCAACTATTCTACTTAAAACTATATCTGACCGTTACAGATGCCCGGTTGTTCGGAAAAATAAATTTTATCATCCTATTGTAATGATGAAATTTATTCCTAACATCTTTACATTTCCTATTTTCTCATTCCTTATTTAATTGATTATAATTTTTTTTTTAGATTGTTACAAAGCTTTGTTATATTATTTGTTGTTGTATATTTATTTTGTTTGTTTTGATTTTTCTCGAGTATTATTTTTGGTAGTTTGTATTTTTCGATCGATCTATCTGATGAGGGCAAGTTAGCTCGTGTCAGATTCAAGGTAATTATTAATTATAATTTCTTTTAAAATATTTTCCGGTAAATTCCGTAAACCCAGGTAAACTTTTCGTTTCTCATTTTTTATTTTGTTCATATATCATAAAATTCACAGTTCAATCTATTCCACATTAATACAGCGTTTAATAAAAACAACTATTGTTACTCCCAATCCCTGCCTTATGCACAAAATAAATCAGCTGTTTGTTACTCATTGGTAATTGAATGGAGTCATGAATTCCATTCAACCCAGACTATTCAATTGCAATATGAAAGAAGCAAATAAAAACAATTCTTCATTCAAAACAATCAAAAATAGTAAAGTGCAGAAATTTCCAATTCAATCGGCAATTAAAAGTCAATTCAACTTGGGATTTTTGAGTGTGCTTGTGCTTTGCATTTAATTGGTAAATGGAATTGTTTTCGCGACTTTTCGGGAAAATTATTGAAATTATTTTTATTTTATATTGCTGAATTTTTTATCGCTCAACGAACCAATCTTTTGCGAATCTGTGGATTCATAATGTCCCCCCATTTGATTGCTGAGAGGTCCGTACAAGCTTTGACCTTTAACCCATCTAGATAATTCCAAAATTCTCAAAAGCTCAGACGAGGCTGAGACATTTACGTTACACTGCGAATAATTTTTACGCTGAACTGAAAATTATTTTGAGAGCTATGCGACTGTGTGCTCTTCAATTTCAAACACTTGAAATACATTGGAAGTTGCAGCATAATCAGAAGCAATAGAGGAAATTATGAGAGGTAGATCCAAATTATCATTCAAGCAATGGGAATGTCGTAAGGACATTCTTAATTATTTCTAAGAAACTAGGAGTGACTTAATCATCCCTTCAATTTTCTTTTAATTCCTATTAATCAGGTAATAGGGCTAAAAAAATACAGTAAAGATGTATCATAATTTAAAATATTTTCCCTTGTGGGATTTACTACAATAAAATTACATGACTAAAAAAAATTTGGTATTCTTCTTGGAATTTAGTGATACTTTATGACCTCCTTGCATCTCTTAAGAATATTCAAGACGACATTCTTAGACGCAATTTCAATCTTATCACAGTTTCTGATATGGAATTCAGAAATAATTACTGAATCTAGTAGATCAGGTGCGTTAAATTTATAATTGTTGCTAGACATGATTAAATTTTTTAAATTAACACTTGAGTCACAAATAACTCAGTTAAACGCTTTTATTAACGAACGCATGTATCATTAAGTGATATTTGAATAAACTGTGAATTCCATGAGTGGGGATATAATCCCGAATATAAACTAAAATGTTTTGAGACGAATAATTTAAGCTGTTGGTTACCAAGGATTTTCCAAATTTTTGGGGTTAATTAATTCGAGCTATGCAGAGCAATTAAATTTTTCACGATCTCAATTAAAAATTTCCAAAAGAAAAACGTGTACCAATTATTTCAGGTTAACCGAGCAAATTTTACTTTAATTGAGGATTTTTCAACTTAAACCTCACTATCACTCAGTTTACTGATAACAAAACCTTGCGTAGTTATTTCCTGCGTTGGGCGCCACTATTACGGTCGGTCTTGTTACTGGTGGTAAACTGAGTAAAACTATTAACTCAAAATATTCTTAAATATATAAAAGCTTTATTGACTCTATTTTACAATTGGCTCATTCGGGCTTTAGAACTATTGACTCTTAAACTTAAATATGATTCTAAAATCCTTGTTCACTCAATATCTAAGTACTATTCTATGTGTCTCGAGACCTTAACCTATTAATTTATCTCACTCAATTGTTATAATGCGCTGATCTGCGGAATCGGTGTGTGAATCGATGGATGGAGTTGGTGGCTGGAATCAGCGATATGGTGGCTGGAATCAGCAACAAATGAAGAGATGCTCTGGGACTTGTGAGGTGACTTAAAAGGGAACGTCTTCCCTGCGGTTAATCCTCTTCAACTAAAAGTCCACGTTGGCGTTGGCAGCGATCTAAAAATTGTGTCCACAAAATAAGTTTTATGTTTACCGTCACTCACGCATTCAATCTAAACCATCAAGCTACCTTTGCAGTCATCTGTCTGGTGCCGCTAAACCATATGGTAATCTTCTATCTTCACAATGAGTCTTTCTGATGACGAATTAACGTGGTTAATCATTTTGTTCTTGTTAGCCTTCTTGGACTTAGATTACCTGATGCGTATGAGTGTGTGGCCTCTAATTATTGGTTTTGTCACTTAGCATATATAATTAAACTTCGGTGAGCAAATACTTCACCATTTCAATCCTTTTTTTAATGCTCTTCATTCGCCTATCTCCATCAAAGTGAAATATTCCTCTATTTTGTCACTTTCCTCAACCTTCAGATTTCCTAACCCTGGCGCGTAGGCTGACTCGTCGCAAACAATTGAGTGGTTTACAAAAACATCTCAACTATTCTACTTAAAACTATATCTGACCGTTACAAAACGCCGTTCCGGCAAAAGGGTTGAGAGGAAACACTTGAAACTTTTTTTGGTTGATCTACTATATAAAACTAAACTTTTTGTGAATGTTACATGATCAAATTTTTAGAGAAAGTGCATGTATTTTGATTTTTGACTTTTATGACTTTAGAGCCTTCTGTATTTTTAAGCATCACTTAGATTTTCACCAAAATTCATATTTTGGTAGATTATGACCAGTAGATCATCAGAAAAATAGTTTTGGACTTTTAACTCAAAGTGATTATTTGAGCTCATGTAAGTGCTCAAGCATGCAAAATAAAAGGGTGACGGTTTGTACCGAATTGAACCAAATTTTTTTCCTGCATGGCTGAATGTATCATCTTTCAAACAAAAAAAAATTTGGGATGCAGACTCCATTACTTTGACCACAATTTATTTTAATATGATGCTACAGTTTTAAATTTAGTATTTCGAAATTTAGTAATTCAACTAGAGCAGTGAACTGCTCATGCATAGAAGACTGCAAATTTAGAGCTGTAGGGTAGATTCTCCTTCATTGATGCATTAAAGCACTAAACTGTCAGAACAAAATTCTATCGAAAGCGTTCAACAAATACTTCTGCATCAAAAATTCTACAATTTGCACAGTTTTGTGCTTAAAACCAGTGTGGTGGTCGTTCCCTAATAGTTTGATCCATCGATATTATACTCATTACAAAGCTCTTAGCATCAGTGAGACTTTGGTTGAATTAAAAATGAAAGTTTTGGTTACAGGAGGTATCAAGATGGTTAAATTCCTGATTTTCCTTCAACATAATATATATGGTCATCAAATAAATAATGAATTCGTTTTTCATTTTGTCTAATATTTATTCTTCATCTCTTTTAATAAAGTTCATGCTATGAGAGATTGAATTTTTCCACCCATCAGGACCTTTACTTCAATTTATAATCTTGCCGCATTTTCCCAATCTCCGCACAAAGAATAACACAAATTTTCAGTTCTTTGATGTGTATATTTGATGATCAGATTTCTGGTTTGGATCACATCCAAGCTGGTCGTATAAAATGTAATTTCATCACTTTTGAAGTTTTAGAAAGGTAAATTATGAAATATTTGATATTGATTTGATATTGATAAATGATAAAGTTCATCTAGATATATAGTTTGTTTCATTTTACGGTTTGATTCAAAACATTTTCAAAACTTATTGAAGTCTAGATTTATTGAGGCCCATTCTTGAACTAGTGATATGAATATATATTTACATCAAAACATTGATTTCTTGAAACTCTATTGATATTCGAGTTGTGTAGACAGTTTGGTGCTGAAAATTAATGAAAAATACAGTTGTTTATGTCTTGTCTTCACTCTAAATTTAAACTCAAATCATTCCCGATGCTTTTACAAATGTTTGCAACAACATGTTCAGTTATTATAACAAGACTGCGTGGCATTTAAGTAATGCATAAAGGGTGAAAAATGTAGGCCATCTAAAAGCTTGGAAACTGGCACAATTTTAAACCTTTCAAATGTTTTTTTTCCTTCAACGAAACATTTGATGTAAGACAAAATTTGTAATTCTTCTAACGAATATAAAAGTAATTTTACAAACAGGTAGGTAGAATAGATATGCTACATCCATTTAGAAAGAATATTGAATACAAAATATTAATAGATTTCTCATTTGCCTCAAAAATAATAATTATGTTATTAAGATATGTTTGGTACTCACTAATGATTTCGTTTTAATATTTTTGGATAGATATCTTAAATCTGTTAAACGAGAAATTAAACTATGTATTTTAAATAGATTTTACCGCTTTATCATATAACAAATATTACATGTAAATAAAATTAAATCCTTCTATTAGCAATTGGCATCTAAATTATTCTATTGAACAAATGTTTGAAAAACGCTTGAGGCAATTGAGAATGCTGCCTTTATTTAATGTGTTTAGCATACATTACTTCTTTCATTTATTGAATTCATAAAAAATGGTTTATTTGCTATATTTTTGATTTGTTGTTGAGTGCTTGAATTGCATGATGTTTGAAAGCCAAACAGTGCAAGTTTGCCGTATGTCACTAGACTTTTTGAATTTTGAATGATCCTGAATAAACTGAACAAAATAATGTCCTAATTAATTCAGTAAATAAATTCATAAATTTCCATATTTTGTGCAAGACGAGAAGGTAATTGAATAAAAATATACCAAACTGTGATTACCGGATTGAATGGGTTGAAATTTGTTGAAATCCAGTTTCTCAGTTTTCTACTCTATTTCTAAAAGAATTGTGCTGCAATTGCTTGGAAAACAGTTTATTTCGAATTTGAATTGAAAGGTGTACTTTAAAAAACATGAATTTAAAAAAAGCGGCACAATCTCAAAATTCCTGGCAACCGACCAAAAATTATCCAATAAATTAAATCTTCGATAAAAGCTCAGCTGGATATTCTGGCTTTAGCTTTGAAATTGAATTTTGGTTGAAATAATATTTGCTCAACAGATAAATGGCTGATTGAAATTTCAAGATGCAAGAAATTAGGTTAATCTATCAAAATTAATAAATATAAAGACGTTAAACGTTGTAATTATTTGATGTTCGAATATTCTTTTCACCTGCAAATATCTTAAATCTTTGAGATCTCTTCTGATCAGTATATCGTTTAAAAATTTTTATTGCATTGAACTGTTTATCCGTGCACCTTTTATTACGCTTTATGATCTGTTAATTGATAGAATTGTGTAAATCATTCAATAAATTTATAGAGTCACCTGCAAAATGACCGTTAAACTGTAGTTAATTGTGCCTCAAATTTGCGTTTTGCTTTAAATGTATTGGGTCATTTCTCTTCAGTTTTTTTGAGTTTTGGTAATATCTCAAAATTTCTGTCAAACGTTGTTATCTTTTAATATTTTCTAACATAATGAAATCTCATTTCAAGTTAAATCCAACTCAGTTCAACTATTCATTGATTGTGAAGGTGTTAAATTCTAATCTCAATTTATAATCTTCTCTGATCTTCTTCCTTCTTTCGAATTTCAAACTGACCATGAACATTGCATTTTTTTCAATGAAAGTTAAATGCAACTCAGAAACGGCAAACAACGAAATCATCCTGCTTATTCAAATATCCTAATTGAAAGTGTTTTTAAGTTTTTAAGCAGGTGTGAGAAGTAACAGTTCTCAAAACTGTGAAATTAAAGCAGTATAATAAAGTAAAACTAAAATTTTCTAATTTGTTTTTTTATAATCGGATATAAACAAGAATATCGAACTTTAAATATTTCTTAAAATTTGCATAAGGTAAATACGAGATGAGATTTCAATACAGAATATACAAAGATGCTTGGATTATCAATCTATTTTTAATGAAATTTTATTGTAAAGTGTGAAAAATCTTGAATCTACTTAAAAATTAAACTTTAAGCAGAACTTCTAGACGAATTTGAAAATTTAAAGAAATATTTCACTTGATAATGAAGAAAACGTACAAACAGGTGATATTTATAACACTTTTTAATAATCTTTGGTTATCTATATGTAAATGAAAAATAGATTATGTTAAATTTTACAAACAATATTTAGAATCTATGCAAAGATTATTTTTTCAATTAATAGTCAATAGAAGGATTTTTTTTGAATTTCAATTACTTTTTTTTTGACACTTTTCTTGGAAATACGCATTTATTTTGTAATAATATTTTTTCAAGACATTTTTTCAAAACATGATAATAATGAGCGTTTTCAAAGCATTAAATATTCAAAATCTCAAATTAATACAAAAGTCAAAAAATTTACATAAAAATAGTTTAAACTACTTCGCGACTGTTCGGTCAATAAATCACTGCGCGATCACCCTTTAAACGCCATTAACTTAGATTAAATGTGTTGTAATTTGATTAAGTCAATGGTGAAGCAGATTCAAATGATGTGTAAATAACCACCACGTGTCCATAATCAAGCTGAATCACCGTTTGGTGGATTGAACAATAACAATGAACAGTTTCTGTTGTGAAACATTTTTTGGAAAAACTGCAATATAAATGTTGCAGACTAGAAAATAAAACAAAAATAAAAACTGACGAAATTACTTCACAGTCCAAGGAACACAAAAATATATTTTGGTCGAAATTGACACAAAAAGGATTCAATTTTTTAAAACGTTTTTTAAATGTTTGACATGTCAGTGAATTTTAAATCAAAATTAAAACTGTAAACACATTTATTTATTCAGGGGTTTCAGAAATTTCAATCGAAAAACTATGCAAAAGAATGAATTGTCTCCTATTCATAAATCATTCACAAAAAATATAAAATTCATCATAAACTAAACACATTTGAATGTTGAAAATATGTCATTAATATTATTTCTTGTAAATCAATCATTTCCCCTTTTGCTATGCATATTAAACTCAGAGACTTTTTGAATCAACTTCATTTGTGCCTGAATTGTTCTACATTTGATGGTGGTTGATTTCTTGTTGTTGGCATTTCCCTCTTTTTAAAAAACCATCACATATTTTTTATGCAGAGGAACTTGCATAACTCACATGTAAAGCTAATTTGTCGGAGGCTTTTTAGACAAGGATTTGATGCAAAAGACATTTTAATGAATTTTTGATTTTTTGATTAAAGACGGATGACATGAAGCAGGGAAAGGAGTGCTTCACTTTCTTTTGAGTAATTTGGGGCAATTTTAGATCTCAAGAACAGGTAAGAAAAGTTTTCTGTGAAGATTCCCTCAGCATTTTAAGGAAAATATTTCAATCCATCTGTGTGAAACTTTGAAGGTTTTGCTTTGATGATCGAGGAATCGTTTCTAACTTTCTGGAGCGCAAAACTGAAAAATGAACGTTGATTTATTTTTGAATTGCCAGGCAATTTCTCAAAATTTTAGGGATACAAAAGAACGGACCAGAAAGAATTGGATTAATCTTTTGTTGGTTCTGTTCAATATTTAAGGAAGAGATTTCGGTAATATTGGATGGTTCTGTGAAGCGAATTTCTTATTGTTTGGTCTCCCCTCGCAATTGTGCAAAAATATTGTTAATCTTTAAGAAATAAAACAGACAAAATTCGTTTAATTCTCAATTTATTACAAACGTCTTTTCAAGAGTCCAGCAACTTTTCATGTTGCCAAAAAAGAACAAAACAAAACAGCGAAATCAATACCGGTTTATCATCTTGAAAAAGTTTAGAACTAATTTTTTTGAAACTGCGAGAAGCAGACACATTAGTATCGAACTGATGAAAAAATATAACCTAAAAATAATTATTTAGCTTAAAAATATTTTTTTTTTAATTTTGTTCTATAGACATTTTAATGATATCGAGCATTTAAATCTTTTGAAACTGTGAATTATTTTTCTTTGATCCTTCATAAAGTATTTGCACCCTAAATCTCATGTGTTGGTCAAGCTAATGCACGGTGAAGAATTTTAAATTCATTTCATCTTCAATGTCTGCGATTAAAATGCAAGCTCATTGTTCTGGTTTTTGGTCTTGAAAATCCAATTCCCTTTTTCCAGTATTAAGAAAATTCGGTATTTCGGTTAGTTCCTGCAAGGATATGAGGATATGCTAGCCTAGGGGAGCCGATGGTATACGTCCTAGTGGAAGTGAAGAAAAGAATAAAAAATGCGTTCATGGCGCAAAAATGAATTTTAAATTTCACGTTTCTATTCATCAAGTCGCGTCGCGATTAAAAGATTTCAAGGCCACTGCCAAAAAGACTGCTTTTTCTTATTCTTGTTCTTTGCAACTCCTCGTGCTAACGCGACTTCTATTCAAATTCAAATTCGAATGACTGGTTTAGTGGTTGTTCTGTTTATGGTACGTGGTGTGTGTTTGCCAATTTTTTTTGGTGTTTGGTTCTTGGAGTTTTATGTTTAAGGCAATTCAACTTTTATTGGATGCAATGCAAGTCATTGTCAGTTAGGAAAATATTTAAAATGCATGCAATTGATGAGATGGTCTATAAAATGTCCCATAACCTTCTTGATCCTTATAAATAATTTTATATTTTATTATGTTTTCCCATAAATTTTATTTTTATTTGAAAATCATCAAGTTCAAATAATATTATAATTTTGATTGCTGAGAACATTTTGAGCTTCAAAATATTCTTAAATAAATAATTAAAAAAAATAATTTCTTGGGATGATTTTGGGCAAACTATAGTTTAAACAATTTCTAAATTGCAAACTGGATATAATTTCTATTTTTCGATTTTTGCCAAAAGCTTCAAAAAATAACTTAATCCTTTTCAAATACCGTATAAAAAATTGCAAATACTTTTGCAAACATTTACTAATGATATTCTCACGATAAAATTCGCAAGCCTTTCATTTGAAGAATTCCCGCCAATAAAACATTGAGCGACTTTCTTTCAATTCTTTGAACAATTTAATTGATTTTTAACTTTTTGTACAGAAAAAATTGGCAAAAAACCTTTAAAATAAATTGAAAAATCAAATAAGGGTTGATAAATGGAGCAATTTTACAATTTTGTGCAAATCATGTGCTTTTATTGCTTATTTGATTAATGTTCTTGATAAAGAAATTTATGGGTAAAATTAATTGCAATTTCATTCTAATGAAAGCATTCAATTTGCAGTAAAATTGCATGGAAAGGCTGGTGAGCTATAAGCTGGTGTTAGATTTTATGACTGCAAGTATTACCACCATTATTTAATTCTATGGATATTTTCAAATTTCTTCAATTAATATCCTTAAAAACTACAACAAACATCCTGCAAAGCGAAACACCAAAAACCAACACAATCGTCAACTTTTTCAACTGTGCATTCCATGAGGGTTCAAGCATAAATGAACTCGCATTCGAATATTGTATCCATGTATCTGTGCTAAAGGTAAAAAAATCGTGCATGTTTTTCCAACAGAAACTTCCATTCGAGAGTTGGTCGTTGCCTGCGCCGGATCGATGGATATTTTCGTCGAAAAATTATTACTTTTGGCTCTTGTGGATTTCGTGAAACATTTAAAAAAAATATACTATTTGTTAAAGAATTCAGAACAAAAGTTTTAAGATAAAAGAACAAAACAAACTTATTTAGTGGAATTAATTGGAGCATTTTTATTTTTTGTGAGTGGATAATAATTCAATAGATTCCTGAGGAGATTAAATTAGCTGGATAAAAGTGTGGTTTTTGAACAAGCAAAAAAAGCAAGAAAAAATATTTTTAGTTCAAAAAAGAACAGAAAGATTGATTCAAAAAAAAATAAAAAAGTTCTTGAATAGTTCTATTGAAGATTTTTCTAGTTGATTGAATAATTGGTGGTTTTGGCTGATCTTTTTGGAGTTTTTTACATGTGAATTCAAAAAGGTAAGTTCTACTTGAAATGCTAATTTCGAATCTCATGTACACGTTTTCAGATGTTCTGAAAAATTAAAAAATAACATAAGGCTTGACCCTTTAGGATTTCACAGATTTTTTCTTTAATATTCCAAGTAAAATTTTTGTTTGAAACTTAAGAAAAGTTGCTCTATTCAGAATAAATGAAGAAATAATAAGGTATACTCATAAAAACCTGATATTATTCTCGGCTATTCGGAAGTTTAATTGGGCAGTTTATGGTGCTAATTATAGTTTTAAGGTTCTAAGAACTTTAACGAGGGCTAATTTGAAAGTTTATAAATTTTAAATAAACAAAAAAAAATAGAACCATATCATAGTGTGTTTATTGTCTAACGTTTGGATGATTCAAATGCACAAACAAACATGAATGAAAAAGGATACATTCAAATGAAAAAAGTAAATAAATAACAGGATCGCTTTAAATTTTAAAATTTTTAATCTATGTTATTAGCGAGGAATCTGATGTGGTAATGCTTCGTAATTTGGCTGCTTTATTCCAATGCTTTTTTATTACGGGACCTTATCTGCAAAATAAAATCTTTCCTGTCGCAGCATGGAGCTCACCCGAAATCAGGTTTATTTTTTGTGATGATTTGACAAACAAAAGAAGGAACGCACTATGTCATTAGATAATTAAAAAAAGTAAAATAAATTTTTCCCGAAAATTTTGATTGTTTATGGTTTGACGGTTTATGTATGAAAATAATTGAAAGTGAAAGTAAAAAAGGAGGATAAGGAGGAATAATTTTAAATTTAAACCACCAACTGGGTGAAGGATTGAGTTCTTAAATTTTTACATCGCAAGCATAAATTTGAATTGATGCAAAGGAAACGTGAAACACTTTGGAAAATGAAACTTAACCTGTAGTTTTATTGCCTCGCAATTTGTTTTCATGAATATGTTATAACTTGCCATATGCGTGTTTATTTAGCTGAATAAATTATTAACATCAACATTCGAAAATTTGTATTATATATTTTTCGGTTTTTGGGCTGTAAAATTTTCAAAATAAAATACGTTAGAAATGGTTCAAAATTTGATTTGTCCAAAGAACAAAAAGGTCCTCAAGTCAACTAGAATCTACCCAGATCAAACAAAACTTTAAAGTATTTCAAAATGCCATAAAACGCATCATAAATATTTTCATATCTTAATTTGGATAATATTAACTTATTAAAACCAACAATTCTATGAATATTCACAGTTGCATGAATGTATTTGATCGTTTACAAATCGAATTACCGAAACTAGTGAGGGTCCTTTTGGCATGCAATTTTCTACCTTTCAAATGCATCAATCCATTTATTCATTCTGATTTTCATAGAGTTGTGATTTTATGATTGACAATATTCAGAATTTATCACATCATTATTGCATTGTTGTTGTATTTTCTGAGTCTTGTTTTTGGGCTTGGGGTTGATTTCAGATCGGATATTCGCAGGCAAACAAAACAATTGGCAATGAAGCGAAACTTTTATGATATCTATTTGATATTTATTTTTGCCTTTCATGCTTGTTTAAAAAACAATTATTTGCAAGATATAGTGAAATTTATGAAAATTATTCGCTTTCCTTTTTTTGCAAAACTTTTTATGGCTCAGCGATTTTGGCTTATACTTAGGTACAATTCGTTGAGTTCTGGTGTTGTTCGAGAACCCTTGAATAATATTAAATTGAATAATTGAATATTAAATCATAAATTTCATGATATTTTTTTATTAAATTCCTTTGCATGAATTTTTTAATAATTAATTTATGTTTTTTTATGTTTTCTCAAAATTCGATAATGAAAACAACAAAATTTCAAATAAATCCCCTTAATTCCTACTTGAGCTTCGAATTGGTTGTGAAAAGTATCCTTTTTAATTAACTTGTATGCATTTCCAAATAAACTTCTCAAGAGCGCGATAAATTTATGGACGGTCATTACATTCGTTGCCGTTTGTTGCCTTAACGTAATTGAACGAGGGTTCATGTGCAAGTATAAAAAGGAAAGTATTCGGCAATTTATGCATAGCCAAGACATTCAAAGACCCGTAAGCGACACAAAAAAGGATCAAAGGTGTTCACGATTGAGCAAGAAACAAAAAATTCAAGTAACGCACCACATGTAATAAAAATCACCACTTGGAAGTCCTCAAATATTTGTTTAGTAAACGATGACGCTTTTTCAATAGAAATCTTCGGGTGAAAGAAATGCACAAAGAAAGCAGCTAATGGTATTTGGTGGTTTGACTTTTGGCACCGCGACGACTTCGAGAGCGATAAATTAGATGCGGTCAGTTTTATGGACTTTCAGGTCGCGGGTATACAACCCTTCATTAGCTCATAAATGATGATCTTATATAACATAAGACATTCTTGAGATTATTATCATTAAAACAGATGGTCAATAATCTCGTGCCGCACCGTCACTTGTTCGACTGAAAATAATTCCTCGACATTTTTGCATCCCCTTTAATCATCGTTAACGGTTATGCTAATCAAATAAATATTCATTACAAATTACAGGCAAATCCTTTTTATGATTTCTTTTAATAAGTTTTGCCATTCAGCAGCAATAATCATAAATTCATGAATTAATCCTGCACTTTATTGGCAATAACATTTTGTTGATCCATTTTGCTGGCACTCGAATAGTGAGTTGAAAAAGGGTGCATAAAATCAAAAAATCATTCAATTGTTAAACGTTTTGCATTTTCATTAATCTACAATAATGTTTTTATATCTTTTTGACAATTTATCGAAATTTATGCAAGAATTCAAAATTTTTTTTTCACAAATTGGAACATGAGAAAGTTTGAAGTTTTTTATGGATACCTCTAAGATTTACCGACAAGAATCTTAGCTACTGGGATTAAATCAAGCACAAAAAGGATCAAAAGGATCATTGTATGCAGATTCAGAATTGCCAAATATTTTCTTTTACTCTTGCGGTCAAATCTGAAGAACGTTAAGAAACTGTTTAATGTGGATCATCGCAAATCTTTTTTTATCCATTGCATTTTAGATATTCTCATATACAATAGTCTTAAAATTCAGTTACAAGTATTTTTTACTTCAAATATTATCTAGAGACGATTAAGGATCAACAACAAAAAATCTGGTGCATCATTTGAATAATTATGCACAACATAAATTTTTATGCTTTGTTTGTGTCATTAAGGAAATTATCCTAAATACCAGGTAGATATCTTAGGAGCTTCTTAACTAATTCAGCCCAAATTGCGATGAGACAATATCAACTCTTTCTTGATTTTTGTCTTGAGGCTCAAAATGCTCCGTTAATTTCCTTCGATTTTTCACTTTCGTCATCCTTCAAGACAATTTTTCAAATAAAGGCCAAAAAACTGTCATACACAGAAATTGGAAGTTCCTTTTGCTACACATACAAAAAATGGTTGCAACTTAAATAAACATGTTTGGAATCGTTATAAACTTACATTTATCCCGGTTTGTCACAACATGCTCGCCTTGTCTACGTTGAACCAAAAAAAATACTCATGAGGTACATTAAAATAAATTTGAATAAATTTACGGAATAGATCCTCGAACGGGACCTGAGCTCGTTCTCCTAAACTCAAAAAAACTCATTTGAATTTTTAATTTCAAACAGGCAACAATATGCCCTTGCTTCTTAGTGGAGAACTTGCTCGATCTGGTTGCATAATGTTTTAGTTCCTTTTTGATAATTTAATTTTAATATGAAATTTCAATTTGGTGTTGCCTGATAATACTGTTAATTTATGAAAAATATTCAATTAATTGAAACCTGAAACACTATTGAAAATTCAAATAATAAAAAAATTATTCAAGACAAGTCAGGCAACTCAAAACCAAAATGATGATTCTCAAAAAGAGTTGGAATAAGCAACAGCTCAAGTAACTTAGTTAAGGGGCAAAAACCTCGAAAAAACGATGATAAACAATTCAACAAAAAAGCAAAATAAATTAAACTAAAATTGTAAATTATCTTGTAAATATCAGATCGAATATCCTGCTGCAGGACCTGATGGAAATTAAATCTTGAGCCATGTGTATAGTTCAACTAGAATCTCAATATATTTGCATTTTGAATTATTTTCTGATCTTTATTTTATTTAACAGAATTTGCATTTTTGAAATTGGTCCATAAAAATGCAAATCAAAACTTAAAGGAATATGCTTGTTATTTGAACCTTCTTCAATTTAAAAAACAACATTTTTACAATTTATTTAGATTTTAATTGTAGAAAGGGTTATCGGTTGGATCATCGAATAAGAAATTTCATGCGACAAGTCAAGCAGCATAAAAGAAATTATGGAAATGATAGAAATGGTCAACCCCCATGTGAAAATTATTTGAAATAATACTGCTCATAATATATCAACTTAATACATTAAAATATCACGAAATTATGGAATGTATAGTATTTTAAAACACTGCTTTATACTGCTCGGAACACTGTTCATATGTGTAATTTAATGCATTTTGAACAGTGTTTTGCAGTGTTAAAAGAGCAGTATTTCTTATGTATTTCGAGCAGTATTTTGTAATATTTGGCAAAAAAGAAATTTTTGTATGTAGGAATTGAACTTCGAACAAATCTGAATTTTTTTGGGAAGTGAAGAATTGAACTTGATGTTGCTGGTGCGCTTTCCTGGTACTGCTGGGTGAAGGAAACATTTTATTGTAAAATGCAACAGGCTTAGGTTGAACTTGAAAAGAATTGAATTTAATGTAAATATATTAAAATAATTAATTTTTTAAAATGCTCACTATTAGAAATCAAACCACAAATCTAAAGTATTAGTTGAAAATAAATATTTTTATTGAAATTGAGTTAACTTTTGAATTTTTTTATGCGATACTTTATGTTTGAAGCAGGAAACTTTATTTTCTTGTTTTTATTGTCCGGTATCTAATTCTTAATTTGATTCTATGCGTTTTATATGGAGAACTCTTAGATGGGACGAAAGATAATCTTATTTCACCATTATCCAACAATTTTTCTGATAATTGAAATCCTGATCTGAATCAGGAAAAATATTTTTCTTGGGAAAAACATGAATTTTGGTAAAAGTTTTTTTAATAATTAATGAAAATTTTAATATGTTTTTAGAAAACTTGAAGTTTTGGTTTGACTTTAATTAAGTATTTTTTATATTAAAATATTATTTAAAAAATCAGTTAAATATGATAAATATGCAGTTTTTGTGAATGTCTCAATTAGTTTTAAAAAAAATGTCAAAACATTTAAAATTCTTTTTACTTTGACTAAAAAAGTTGTATGCATCCAAAAACAAAAAATCTTTTAAAACTCACTAATAATGACTAAATATTGGTGTCACACACCCTAATATCAGTTTTGCCGCATTTTGTTGCTCCACCATGTAAATCTTCAAACAATCAACCGGTTTTGATGAAACTCAGGTTTTGAGAATTATGAAATGTTATAAGTATGTCTATTCATTTTAATTGTGTTTTAACAACGTTATCTTGTAGCTCCAGCACAAACGATCATTCTTCATACAAAAACTTTTGTTTAACCGAAAAGCTTTAAAAAATTCGATTCATGCAAAAATATTGTATTTGTCTCAAAACACAGAATTTCAAAAGATTTTCCGAAAATATTAACCCTTGACCAAGTGGTCAAGCCTCAAGAAGTACAAAATGTCAAATTTGTATTGATGCTCCAATTGCTCAAAGTATCTGCATGATTTAGATTTAGCTCAAATTTTCAAAATAACCTTATCTTGACTATAAGCAAAGTAAAATGGCTAGTTTTTGTGATTGGACTGGTGCTTGGAGTACCTGTCATACAAATGTTTTGATATTTTTTACTTTTTTGCAATTATATAAATTTCAATACGGCAGATTATAAAATTATGTAATTAGGCTGTATTTGATGTTTGATGTGATACAACAAAATTATCAGCAATAATGCAAAATAATCCTAACGCGGCGCTCTGATCGGATATTTAAATTTCGGTTCCATATATTTGAATAGATCTCAGTTTTTATGTTGTCAAAGAGCCTGCCAAAGAACCGGAATTTTTTGATTTTTTATCTTACAGTATTGTAAAATGTGTCAATTCAATTTATTTTAATAAAAGAACATAATTTAAAGTCCTATATACAATTAAAATAGTTTTTTTCAATTAAAATTTTATAATTCAACTCTTGTAGATATTTTTTTAGTTAAATCATATTTATTTACTGAGTTTTAAATGATTTGATCATTTTACTAAAAAATCTTGAGAAAATCAATGTGTTTTACAATGTATAATATAGTATCCAAACAACTGCAAAATACTGTTTAAAATATTAAACATATGTGTTACATTCTTAGCAGTATTTTAAAGTGTGTTTTCACACATTAAAATACATTTGATAATTGAAATTTTATGTATTTCACACTGAAATTTGACATTATCAACAGTGTTTTGTAGTGTTTTGCTGTATTAACAGTGTATTTTAATATTGAAGGCATACAGCTCATTTTCACTTGGGCCACCTGAGGGCTCAAATGAAATGATTTACAGTCCCAAGATAAAGACGGATTGAGTTTTGATTCTAACAAATGTTTCCATTTGCAAGACAAAAGGGTTGTCGTGTCCTTTCACGCATTTCACATCAGTTTGCATTTGAGACCCTTGTCGAGGTTCAGTTTACGGCATGTCTGCTGCAATTGCACAATCGGGACAATAAAAAAGTCGGAACAAATATTTACTTTATTAAGATTTGTTTTGGGTGCGATCAAACATTAAAAGGAGTCGTAAAATCCTTTCCTGGTTGAAAAAAGTCGCGCACTCCAAATTTTAGAAAATGCACCATTTTATTTTATGGCTGTAATTACATATTTTACGACTGATTGAATTACTTTTGTTGCCAAGACCTTCCTTAATGTTTTTTTTGAAAGTTCATGTGGCGCGAAAACTCATGTTTTTTATAAACTGCAACTTTTTGTTTGTTGTGATATTTTCTTGCACAAAACTCCTCCTTTTTGCATCAATAGCAAACAAACGTAAGAATTCAATTCGTAACGACATCCAGACCATTGATGTCCAAAAACAGGATCTTCTTTGAATTTTTCTTCTTTACTTATCAAGAAACAGGAAAATGAAGAGACTCCATTGTGCTACCATTACAAAAAGGACCAGATTCTTGAACAAAAGGATGGGAAATTGCAATTATGCGCAAATTTTGCATTTTATTCTGTTGTACTCTAGAATCATTTAAATTGTAACAAATTCCATTTCTCTACATAACATCGTTTTCACTTTTACTTGCGCAAGACCCGAAACAACAGATCAAAGTGTAAAGGAACGATCCATAATCCTGTGGGAAACAATCATTACTTCCTTGTGCATTTTTCCTTTCAAATCCAAAAATTTCTTGTGTGCAATTTCTTATGTTTTGTGTTTTTTGGCGAGAAATAGGAAAAGAAATTGATTGCATAAAATAATTTTTACCTTAAGGCCTTCGTCCTGCAACCAAAAAGAGGCAGAAGAAGCCTTACCAGCTGCTCGGGTTTCGTTCACCTTTTGCTGTTTGGTTATTTGGGAAATCTGTTTGCTTTCTTGCTTCGTCCTTTCCTTGGCTGAGGATAGATTATTTATTGCACAAACACACGCACATTATTTGATAATAATTTTAATTTAATATAGCAAGAAATAGTTTGCAAGAATTTATTCGACTCGTCTGCAGCCACCAAGGTCAAAAAACAAGAACTGAGCAGAAGTTTCAAGAGGGTAACGAGCTATTCTTCTTGCCAAAAATTAAAAAAAAAATCTGCATGTCTGTCTTTTTTGAAAAGGCATAGAATTCTTGCAAGTATCCTTTAAAATAATTGTAACATATTTCATCTTCACAATCCTTACAAACTTGTTTTAAACATTTCAGCATAAAGGAAACTTCAAGAAAAGAAGAAAAATTGCAATTGCATGAATAATTGAAAATCAGCAAACAATTGCGAAATGTTATGGATATGCTGAAATTTAAAAGCTGAATCCACTTTAAACCAAGAATTTCTCAAGGTGTGCTCCAGAATATTTTCCAATCACGACTAAATTAGAGCTGAAAACTGATACCTTCTACAATTCTACATTGTTCTTTAGAATTTCATGTGCTATTCTTAATTTTGCAACGGACAAAACATGTAGAACTGGCATAAGAGATTCAAAATTTTACTTGAGATCCTTAATATTTTGACTTATAAGTCGCTTATAAGAGTCTTTTTTAAAAAAACTGAAAGGAAAAAGATGTTCAAGTTAATTATCCTTTAATATCACATTATGATTGTCAAATATATCAAATTTAATAGCCAAAAACACAAAAAAAAGAAGTTTTTACTTTTCACATAAAAAGCCAACAAAAATTATTAAAAATATTTACCTTTAGTAAAAAATCTTGAGGCATGCAAAATCCAATTACGCATGAAAGTCTCGTACAAAAGAAACTAATTAAATCGGAATGGAATTGATGTTGCGAGTCTGGAAGGATCATTCCATGTTTTATTCAGTTTCTTTACTATGATGCATTTCTTAAAAAAAATTTAACCAAGATTTTTTTCACGACTTAATTTTGTTGCCTCTCACCCTTGGGTTCGGAAAATCTTAGGGAGGAATGGAAAAGTCTAGCACCTTTTTCGGCCCGAAAGCATAAAAAACAACAGCAAAAAGGTTTGATTGAGAAAAGGTATCACCTCAGAAGGATAAGTAATGCGATTTTCTAAGTTTGTGCACCAACACAAAGATTGCAATGCTGGAAAAGTAAGAATTAAGAAAAATTGGATCAGAATTTATGTTGCTTGCTCCTTTTTCTCGTCAGTTTCTTTTCAATCGGGAGAAATTTATGACAAGATGAGGTTGCTTTTGAATGATGTAGATACATCTGCTCACTTTTTGTAAGTGATTTTTTAGCATGTGATCCTTGAAGAAGAACCAAAAAAAAAATCAGGAATTTTTTCAAAACATTGATGGAATTTTGCGTTTTACAAATTTTACAGTTGGAATTGATTTGTTTTACAAACAAGTCCATTAATCAGCAAGCATCACCATAAAATTAAGTAATTAACTTCAAGACAGGAAGGCAATTTCCACGGGCCAAGCCCATTTCTTTTCTTCAAGTGCATGTCTCTTGGATTTAATTGCTTTGCCAACTCCTTCATTAATATTTCCGCAACTGTACATTAACAGTTGGAAAAAACTTGATAATTGATATTTCTGATTTTCTTCTTTTGAATCTAATTTTATGATTTCCATAAATTTCAAGTAAATTTCATTGCTCCTAAACAAAACGAAGAATTGCTTTATTCGTAGACGAACCAGCTCACCTGGTATTTTTTCGTTTATCGAGCAGTTTTTATTTTTTTGGTGGATTTCAAGCAATAAGAATTAAATTGTTGAAGGAATTTATTTCAAGTCACAAAGCAATTGCACATCCATAATGAGAAACGCAAGAAAATCCAGGTATAACCTGAAATTACAGAAAACGAAGGAAACTGATTCAAAACTATTCAAGAGCAAAAAAAGTTCTTTGGTCGTGTCCTTTTGTACTTTATTTCATTCAATAATTCTGAAAACTACACAACACAAAATGCAGTTTTTTTGTCGACAAATTCTATTCTTGAAAATATCATTGTTTCGATAAAAAATGTGAATGAAAAAACGTGGTCTAATTGCAGTTTACTCCCATATTATTTGTCTTCGCATGGCTTGATGGAGCTTAGTAGAGTCAGCCCTGAGATTACACTTTTTAACGACCGTATTAAAAGAAATCATTGATTCTTAATTTCTATTTTTCTATAATTCAATTTATTAAAATTATAAAAAATCACACAATTGACTGTTGCTTCATGTTAAAATAGAGACGTACTATGGTTCTAGCATATCATGGTTGTAAATAATTTTCTGCCACAAAAAAGAGAGTGAAATTTGTATGTAAATTTTCATAACGCACCTAAAGCATGCATTCAATTGATATGCTTTAATTAAAAAGCAATAGAACATTTGGAAAGTCCTGCAAGGATGCGGATGCAGAGAGGGTTGTCATCTAATTAAATAATTAAATAATAATACTTTTGCTTATATAGAAATATCTAGAGCTCAAGTGGAACTTTATGGTTAGTTTGGTTCATAAATTATTTCATTAGACGATTTTAATCATGAGAACTTCCTTTTTACATAAATTTTTCTCAGGTGTAATTGAAAACTGAACTTATGAAAAATATATAGGAACAAAAAAAAAATAATTTTGACCGTTGAAAACATGCAAGTGCGTCCTTCAATAAACAATTTCGATTCGATCATCAACAAAACAGCAGAATGTTGCAAATAAAATGTGTGCGTATGTAAACCATACAAACGAGCATAAAAGTGAGCATATCTCCTGCGAAATTGTTGACCCGCACATGACGGCTTTGGATGGCGAATTACCCGCATTTTAATTTCACTTTCTATGCTAAACTTTATGCATTTTGACATTTAAATTGTGTTTTGCAAACTGATAGTGCTCAAGCAATTGTTTGTCGTGCAAGCAAACAGAATGAACAGTTGGAGTGCAATTATTTCAATAAAGCAATTATTTCTATTTGAGTTGTAAAAACATTTAGTGAATCGAATGCAGGGGAGATTTGAGGTGTTTTTAGAGACCCTGATGAATTTTTATGTAAAACGATCAAAATATTCAATAAATATATTTACGATTGAACCAGCACCAACTTTTAATGTTGCAATATTTTTTTATAAAAAAACATGTAACACTCTACTAGTAGTTAAAGTGCTCAATAATAATTGATAAAGAATGGATAACTGTTTTGTATCGAACAATACATTAAACACCATCAAATAGGGGATGGAATAGAAATAAAAATCCATGTTGAGAGGCTGAAAGTGCAAATCATCAAACGATTACATCAAAAATGCATCAAGTAAAATAGTTTGAAAGGATTTTTGTCGATTAATCCTTTTGTCCTTCCTGAATGTTTCACCAGGATTAATGATGTCCTGCCACTAAAGCAACAATAGCGTAGAGAGAGAGTTAAATATGAGTTGTAACGAGAACCTACCGCTATCCTTTTTTTGACACAGATGCATCCCTTTTAACAGTTGGAATCCTTCCAAATTTAATCATAAGCCCATTTGAAAACTCAAAAGGATATTTGATTAACAAATCGGATAAAAAGCATAATTGTCCTTTAATTGTTGCACGCTTGACTATTTTTTGCCTTACAAAATCCTTCAGCTATACATCGGGCAACACCACTTATAATCAACCTCAAAACTGCATGCGTTTCAACTCAAACAAACCACCAAACCACCTCGACCACTGAAAGGCACAATCCAACAATTTCGGGATATTATGAACGCAATTAAATAATTTTTTTTTGTTTAAATGGAAAAGTTATGTAAATTCCCAAATTATTTAATTCGCTTATGACCGAAGCATGAACGCTTTGCGTCCTCAAGCTAGAGTCCATTTGGTGCCATATGGGGGTTCAAGTAGGTACTTTTTCCGAATCAGATTATGAGTTCAAACTTGAAATAACGAAATTAATTTAACATTTAATGCAACACTTTAATTGAATGGCGAAAACAGTGTCAAGTCAGTTGCTTACACCGCAACTTACTGCATTTGTTTGGAATTTTTCGGTTGGCATGCAAATAGACCTCAAGCTGATGTTTATCAGTTGTGCTAAAGTTGTTGAAATGTTGATTTTCACTTAAGATAATGAACATATTTAAATGAATCTCACATAAAGTTCTGCTATACGTTAATTGCATTGCAGCCATATGGTCCACTTGAAGGACATTTTTATTCGAAATCAACAATTTATTCATCATTTTCAAAAAAAGTAAAAATGTCTACATACATTTTATTCATGTATTACCATAGAGAATATCTCTATGTGAATTCCAAATATTTGTAATCGAAATTGTTTTATGACAGAACAACAAAAACAACGCCAGCGCAAACCAACAGCAGCAACCAGAAGCATTGAATAAATATGCTAATTAATGCATTTTGTAGCGTATTTGTGTCAAACGATATTGAAAGTAACCATCTGGGTCTTTATAAAGGATCATATAATGTTGCTTTCGGATTTTTGCGTACGTATTAAGTGGACGCTCTTCACTTTAAAATATGTTTGAGTTATTTTTAAAAATATATCGATGGCATTGAACTCAATGCATAGCGATTGCTCATTTTGCAACTCTTGAATATTTTATAAAGTTTCTACTTGAAAACTAGCCGACAACGTATTTTTGAGAGCACTTCCAGGAGCACAGCTGACCAACGCAACATTTGCTGCTCATATTAAATGAATAATCAATAAATATTCATTGAGTGTTCTTAAGTATCCTTCACTAATTCCTCCTCGATTGTGTTCGCTTTCCTTCCACATGTTCCATCGAAAAGAGCATTCTCATTCAATTTCTCAAATTTGTTGAATTCTCTTTAGTTTCGGCAGTTTTTGCTATTCTTGAGTTGTTTTCTTTTAACGCCTTCAAATTAGTTCGAATAACACAAATAAATGTTTGTTAAGAAGCAGCAGGTGCATTAAATAATGACGACAGCATAAACTGCTGATAATTTACATTATTTATATCAAGAATTATCGACAAAAAACATAAGGTCCTTTGAGCCGAAAATACATAAGAGTTAAAGTTATGCTAACAATTTTAATTTGGCATAATTTGATTATTTAAATGCTGATTTAAAAACCAAGATCAATTAAATGTTGCCAGGATTGCGTGAGTTGTTAATTTGTGCTAAATTATGCACTTGTTGGTTTAAATGAATATTTATAAAGATAATTTTTAGGGTTGTCAATTTTTTTTAAAGAAATGACACTTGAATGCATTTTTTGCCACAATAAAGATAATAAATTTGGAATAATTGTAAATTTTATTGCGTGCACATAAATATATTTCCAAAATATTGTTAATGAATGTTGTAAAACTTATACTTTATTTTTCTTTTCAAACAATTTTATGATCAAAAGAAAGGGAAGAAACCCCTTTCGACAGACAATTTTTGTTCACTTTTTGAGCGTGAGAGATTTTGGGTTTTCAATGCAGTTTTCAAAAAAAATGTTATAATATCTTTTTTTATGAAGCTTTGTTGATGCGTTGAATAAGCTTCTTCATAATTTTGTTTTAAAATTGCCTCTATCAACTCCTTGAATCACGCTTCTACCTTTGACAATTTCCTTTTGGTTTCTTACAGTCTTCCTTTAGATTCTGAAGATACCGACATTTAAAATTTTAAATGATGATATTTCCTATTTGGAATTGCTCAATGCAAGCTCAATGGTCAAAAATCAAATTGTTTGCTTGCAGGAAGTTCTCCGTTCTTGTATTTTATCACGCTGTGAAATCTAACTATGCACACAAACAATTGAAGAAAGGACATTCATTAACATTTCTTTAATTTTTTCCTTCCAGGAAACGCAAAATGCTTAAGTGGACCGTTAAAAAACGATCTGATCTGCCAGATTCGGACTCGCATGCCAGCCAAATTTACCCTTACGATGATGAGCAGCATTACAGTCGTGTTTACAAGTCCGTGCATGCGCGACGTTCCTTGGGCAACGTGTTGTCCCATCAGCAACTTCAAAATCAAAATAGTCCAGCCGTTGACCTGAAATTTCATAAGAGAAGGTCACTCGGCAGTCAATTTAGCCACAATCGAGTCAGGTTCGATAAGGAGAACCATTTAACCTCCACACCAAACCAAAAGCGCACCATGAGTCACAGCTGCAGTCTAAACAAAGTCAATGTTACACCTTTGAACGACTGCAGCAATTTGCAAAGAAAAACTAGTTTTACAAGCACGAAGAAGCGGAAACGACAGTTGGTCCCGAGTACTCTGCCCGCATCTCCACTTGCCACACTAAAATCCAATAATGCCAATAATGTGAATAAAATTTACGTTGACCAGCAGCACAACATGATGGCACCTTTGTATGCACCAACACTTCCTTCTTTTGATATTGAGTATTCACCACTCTTGAAAACCGCCGATCAACTCTCCACAGTTAAAAATTTAACAGTGGCTGATACTTTCTACGACAATCCTTTGTATTTTACTGGACCTGCAGCCACACCGTGCATTAACTATGATGAGCTTCCAACCAAAAGACAGAAAACTAATTTCCAAGATCTATCTTACGAATTTAAACCAGAAGCTAGAGCAGCATCATCACCTTTTATGCAAAATGAATCAACACCATTGACGAGTAGAAAGATATTGTCCCAACCTGTGATGCTGGATAACTCAATCACAAATTCATCTTTCACTGGGTCATCATTTAATTCCTCAGAAGTTGGGGATGTTACATTAGAAAAAATGATTGATGCAATTCTGGCAAGCGCCAAACACGGGAAGAAATTCAGAAAACATCAAAAGCACATAAATAACAATTGCAACAATCGAAATTTTAATTTTGTAAAAAATATGAATAGATTGAGCAATATTGAAGAACCAATTGTAGAAGAAAAATCGATACCAAACAAATTAGAACGGATTATTATCTTATCACCGGGCAAAGATACTGGTGACCGCACAATCATATTAACTGATAAAATTGGATGCACAAATGAGCGGGAAGTCAAATCTCCAGTTTCATGTGATCCAGAATGTACAGAAAATGAGCTTTTAGCAACTGATACCTGTCTTTTAAAACGCCAAAAAGCAGTTAGAAGAAAAAATACCAGCAACGAGAATAAAAACAAAAAAAAACTGGATGAAAGCAAAAGTGAACATTTTTCCACCCAAAAATGCTTAACCTTCTCGCCTAGTAATGATGATGAATTGATGGACAAGTTCAAAAGATCGTCTGTGTCTTCCAACTCCTCTACGAGTTCAATGAACTCTTTAACTAGATATGCTAAAAATGTGCTTTTGAAAGGCTCATTAGAACTTGCCATAACAACAGACGACACCAAAAATAAAATAATTGTTCACGGTGAGTTTGTGGTAAAGTGTTAATTTTTCTTCGTTTTATTTATAAACAAATCATTCAAATATTTATATCAACATTTCAAAACAATCAAACTAATCAGAATCTTTTTTATAGTTATCAAATGCAAAAATCTTCAGCGACCTAATGAAAATCTTGTCAATGCGTACGTTAAATGTGCGTTGATGTTCGGTAATAGTTCTCAACAGCAAACAAACCCCTATCAAAGAACTGCAGTTCACAGAAACTCAACAAGTCCTCAGTTTGACCACAAGTTTTTGTTCACATTGGACGATTGCAGTGACTACACAAAAAGAATACAGTTGGCAGTTTGGCATCGTAATCGAGAATTAAAGTAAGTTTTCTTTCAAATTAAAATATTATAAGTACAATATATATTTCTACAGATATGCTTTTTTACAGATATGTTTTTTATTAACCAATATTTTTTACTTTTTTACAGACGAAGCGAATTTCTAGGCTGTCTCTCAATTTCTGTAAAAAGTGTAATGGAAAAGGTAAAATAAAATCACAGACATTTTTGAATTTTGATTAGCTAATTGTATTTTTTTATTCTCAGAACATGCAAGGAACTTTTTTGCTACAACCTCAAATTTGTTTAACAAATCCAACGCCAATAATTCCCGAGCTTGATGAAAACCACTGCGAATCCGAAGATTCCATTGCAGAAAAATCAAAAACTGAGGATATGTTGATGCGATTCCTAGAACTTGATCACATTCCCAGCAATTCAAACCCACTAGGAAGAACACCATTCACCCTCACCAAAACTATCAGTAGAGAATTTAACGAAAGTTTTGGCTTCACAATATCGTGGACTCAACCACCTCGCATCGAAAAAATTGAACCTAACCTTCCAGCGGAAATGTGCGGTATACTTCCTGGAGATTATATAATTTTTGTCGGACACTTTAACATCGTCACAATGTCTGAGATGGACATTCTCGACTTAATTGTGAAGCAAGGCAACGAACTGATACTAGAAATCTTCCGACCGACCAAACAAATGACAAGTCATTGCATAATTGAGCAATTAGCATCGCTCAGCACACCTAAAAGCATGAAAAATTGTAGTTTGCCTCAAAACGAAGATCTAAGGAAAGCAGCACTTACCAATTCTATCGGAGAAACTCCAAAGCGGAGGTATAATGTTCCAAAAATTGCATTTGTTGAGGATGTCGGCAAGGGAGTGATTGTATAAGCGTTTAAGGATAATTCTATTGTTCGACGAAACGAATAAAGGTGTGCAATTGAAAAAGTTTTTACCAGTTTTTTAAAATAATATACACCATTAATGTTTATAAGGTTTAAACATAAAGTTTTTAACATATATTAATGTTCTATCAAATTCAGCTATTTATTTCATGTTTATTATTTTCTATTCTGTTTTCACATCATTTTTTGTTTCATTTTCATTTTGTTCCCACTATTCGGATAAGTATTGTTGGAAGTTTATATGCAACTTTTATGATTTCTTCGTTTTTCGTTATTATTTTAAGAGTCGAATTATTTATATATGATACTGGTGTTTGAAAGAATACTAAAATATAACTAGACATACTAGACAATTTTGGAAGCAATGTAAATTTAAATTTAAATTGTAATTAGATAACATTTGGCAAATTGTACAAAATTTATTAAATAAATTAAATAAATTATTAAAATTTAATATATTGAAAAATGAATAAGTTTTTTCTTTGTTTTGAAAACTCAATCTTAAAGCAATGTAATCGAAATACGGTATTATGATAAAGCTTATCACATTTTAAACTAAACATTTACGTTATAAATATTTAATCTGAAATAATTCAAGTGGCTCTACTTTCCTCAGTCGATTTTCAGCCAACGACGAAAAATGTGGATTTCAGCTATTCTTGTTGCTTTCGTGGTGGGCCTATTTTATTTATATCTGACTTGGAACTATGATCATTGGAGAAAAAGGAACATTATAGGACCTAAACCTAGGTTATTTTATGGTAACACACCAAGTTTTCTGTTTCAGACCAAACATATTGTCTACGATATGCATGAAATCTACAAGCAAGTATAAATTCTTTCGATTATATCTTATCTGAAATATTTTCTACAGGATGTATAAAAACCGAACTGAATTAGTTGGCTTGTATGCTTTGAGAACTCCAACTTTACTGGCAATGACCCCTGATTTAATTAAACAGGTTCTAATCACAAACTTCAAGAGCTTTCGAGATAATGAGGTATTTATTAATCTGGAAAATTTCGAATATTGTGAAGAAGATTAAATACTTTTATGCACCTAAAAAATCGAAATACCTTATCTCCACTCATTAGAAATCAATTTTTGTGACTTTTTTTCAGGTCACCTTTATGCTGAGAGAATCATTGATAGGCAAAAACCCATTCCTTTTGGTAAATAAATATTTTAGCCGATCTTAATGAATGTCATGCAACATGCAAAATAAATTTCATCAATTTACTGATACATCCAGCTAGGTGATGTTTGGAAGGAAAACAGAAGACAAATGGTTCCTGCATTCTCAACTAGTCGTGTATGAAACATTTACAATATAAAGTTGATACATTTTTTTAATAATCAAATTTCAGCTTAAAGCACTTACACCACTGATTGATAGTGTTTGTTTAAAAATGATATCTTTTCTTGAACATAAATTGATCGCCGATCATTCGCAATCTTTCGATGCACGCAAAGTAAGTTGATAATTAAGTTCATAAAAGATATTAAAAAACTGATCATATTATAAAGTTCGCTAGTCGTTTTACGGCAGATGCAGTTTCAGGTGTAGTCTTTGCCATCGATCCTCAATCTTTTGATTGTGGTGATGAAAGCTCAGAAATGATGGAAATGGGTGAACAGCTAATGGATCCATTATATCATGTGTTCAACTATACAATTGCTGAGAGTTTTTTTCCTATCATTGGTGTCATTAAAAAACATTTCTACAACTTTAAACCAGTCGAAGACTTTTTTATACAATTGACAAGACAATCTATAGCTCAAAGAGAGCAAAGTGGAATCAGTCAATCTGACTACTTAGATTTAGTGATGAAAGTTAAGAAAAGTACGAATTGTAGTGATTATGAGTCAGCTGGACATGCTGTACAGTACTTTCTGGATAGTTTTGAAACAACTAGCATTTCTAACGCATTTGTCATGTATGAATTGGCTAAAGATAAAAGAGTTCAAAACAAGCTCAGAGAAGAGATTTTGGGAGTTGCAGATATGACTTTTGATTCTTTGGATAAACTTAAATTTTTAGAGCAATGTATATACGAGGCTTTAAGACTAAACCCTCCCCTCCACCTCTTATCACGATTATGTACAGAGCCAGTCGAGTTGACTATTGAGAATGGCAGAAAAGTGAGGATTGAAGTCAATGAAGGAGTGAATATTCCCATATATTATATCCACTATGACAGTGATTATTATTCAAAACCAGAAACATTTTGGCCGGAAAGATTTGATGATGGAATCAAAAACTTCATTGATCAGGGCGTCTTGCTTCCATTTAGTATTGGGCCGAGGATGTGTGTTGGCTTTAAATTCGGATTGCTACTCATGAAGTACTTTTTGG
This sequence comes from Parochlus steinenii, assembly GCA_038502155.1. Classification (NCBI taxonomy): domain Eukaryota; kingdom Metazoa; phylum Arthropoda; class Insecta; order Diptera; family Chironomidae; genus Parochlus; species Parochlus steinenii. The sequence continues at coordinate 3,806,381 of JAXCIN010000052.1, read as the reverse complement.
TGCATTTACTCAAAGATTTTGAAATCAACTTGGACAAGAGCACGATTGAGCCATTAGAAATGGATCCAAGGTATTTTTTGAATGCTCCAAAAAACCCTATTCTTCTAAAATTCAGGAAACTATGATTTTCATATTTTTAATATTTTTATTTGAATTGTTCAAATCTAATAAAAATACTCAAATTTGAAATTATCTTTTTTTTTAATCAACCATAAAAAATCTTCCATATTACAAATTGTAGTTTCTACTTTTTTCACACGAGATAGGATGTTACTACAGTTCTAAACTGATTTTTTAAACACCTCAAAAAACCATTTTAGAGGTTTTGTTGGCTGGTTGGTCACCAAAGTCTAAAAAAAGATTTTAACTTTGGTAAAAAGTTTTTAACTTTGGTAAAAAGTTACCTTAAAATGATTGATGTAAAAAATGAATGGGTCATTTCACTCATTTCATATAAGGAAGCTCATTAACGCTTCAGCAAAATTTCATTCAAAAAATAAAATCTCACGCTCAAATGTAAAACAGAAATGTTTTTGAAGTAGATAACTTTTGAAGAAAAAACCACTAGTGTCGTGTCGAAAGGGGTTCCCTTTCTTTCATCATATATTTTTGGTTAAGAATATAACAATAAAATGATAATTTAATAACATTAATTAACTAAACTTTGAAGATATGATTATGATGCACGCGATAAAACTTACAAATTCAATATAAAATTGATATGGGTGCAAAAAATGCATTCGTATTGTAAGTGAGGTAGCTCAAGCAAAATTTTTTTAAGTTAAAATTCTGAATGAGCCAAGTGCATTATTTAGCACAAATTAACAACTTGCAATAGTCTGGCAAAATTAAAATTAATCTCAATTATATTTGAAATTCAAAATTATCTTGAAAAAATAATTAAACTATCTCATTAAAATTTAAACTGTTTGCACAACCTGATCCTTCTTTTTTCATCATCTCTTCGAAATTACAAAAATTTTCAGCAGTTTTTGCTGCCCTCATTATGTAATGCACCTGCTGCTCCTCAGTGAACAATTATTTGTGTTTCGAACTAATTTGAAGGCGTTAAAAGAAAACAACTCAAGAATAGCAAAAATACCGAAACAAAAAGGAATTCAAGAAATTTGAGAAATTGAATGAGAATGCTTTTTTTGATGGAACATGTGGAAGGATAGCGAACACAATCGAGGAGGAATTAGTGAAGGATACTTAAGAACACTCAATGAATATTTATTGATTATTCATTTAATATGAGCAGCAAATGTTGCGTTAGTCAGCTGTGCTTCTGCAAGTGCTCTCAAAAATACGTTGTCGGCTCGTACTTTATTAAAAACTTAACGAATACCTCAGAAGTTGCAAGAATGAGCAATCGCTTTTCATTAAGTTCAATGCCCATTGATATATTCAAGCATCCTTTTATGTTAGGTAATTAATGCCACAGTAAATAAATACAATCGAATGTAATGTTCACGCAATTTTATATGCATACAAAAAATCACCAAATGCATTTTAAGGTCCTTCATCAAGTCCCAGATGGTCGACTTCAAACATCGTTTCACACAAATATGCTACAAAATGCATTAATTAGCATATTTATTCAATGCTTCTAGTTGCTGCTGTTGGTTTGCGCTGGCGTTGTTTTTGTTGTTCTGTCATAAAACAATTTCGATTACAAATATTTGGAATTCATGAATAAAATCGTTTTTAGCGTTTTTACTGTTTTTCAAACTGATGAATATAAATTTGTTGACTTTTTCAGTTGATTTCGATTAAAAATGTCCTTTAAGTGGACCATATGGCTGTAATTGAAATTATAGCAGAACTTTATGTAACAATCAATTAAATATGTTCGTTATCTTAAGTGGAAATCGACATAATTACAAATTTTTGCACAACTGATAAACATCAGCTTGAAGTCTATTTGCATGCCAACCGCAAAATTCCAAACAAATGCAGTAAGTTGTGGTGCAAGCAACTGACTTGACACTGTTTTCGCCATTAAATTAAAGTGTTGCATTAAATGTTGAATTAATTTCGTTGTTTCAAGTTTGAACGCATAATCTGCATGAACTACATCGAAATAACCAAAACATAATTGCGGTTGATATTCCAATTCGATAAAAGTTCCTACTTGAGCCCGCATATGGCACCAAAAGCTAGCTAGTTCGGGGTCGCAAAGCGTTCATGCTTCGGTCATAAGCGAATTAAATAATTTGGAAATTAACATAACTTTTCAATTTTAAACAAAAAAAGTATTTAATTGCGTTCATAATATCCCGAAATTTTTGGATTGTGCCTTTCGGTGGTTGAGGTGGTTTGGTGGTTTGTTTGAGTTGAAACGCATGCAGTTTTGAGGTTGATTATAAGTGGTGTTGTCCGATGAATCTGAAGGATTTTTTAAGGCAAAAAATAGTCAAGCGTGCAACAATTAAAGGACAATTATGCTTTTTATCCGATTTGTTAATCAAATATCCTTTTGAGTTTCCAAATGGGCTTATGATTAAATTTGGAAGGATTCCAACTGTTAAAAGGGATGCTTTTGTGTCAAAAAAAGGTTGGCGGTAGATTCCCATTACACCACATATTTTACTCTCTCTATACGCTATTGTTGCTTTAGTGGCAGGACATCATTAATCCTGGTGAAACATTCAGGAAGGACAAAAGGATTAATCGACAAAAATCCTTTCAAAGTGTTTTACTTGATGAATTTTTGATTAAATCGTTTGATGATTTGCACTTTCAGCCTCTCAACATGGATTTTTATTTCTATTCCATCCCCTATTTGATGGTGTTTAATGTATTGTTCGATACAAAACAGTTATCCATTCTTTATCAATTATTTTTGAGCACTTTAACTACTAGTAGAGTGTTACATGTTTTTTCATAAAAAAATATTGCAATATTGAAAGTTGGTGCTGGTTCAATCGTAAATTTATTTATTGAATATTTTGATCGTTTTACATAAAACTTCATCAGGGTTTCTTCAAATACCTCAAATCTCCCCTGCATTCAATTCACTAAATGTTTTTACAACTCAAATAGATATAATTGCTTTATTGAAATAATTGCACTCCAACTGTTCATTCTGTTTGCTTGCACGACAAACAATTGCTTGAGCACTATCAGTTTGCAAAACACAATTTAAATGTCAAAATGCATAAAGTTTAGCATAGAAAGTAAAATTAAAATGCGGGTAATTCGCCATCAAAAGCCATGTGCGGGTCAACAATTTCGCAGGAGATATGCTCACTTTTATGCTCGTTTGTATGGTTTACATACGCACACATTTAATTTGCAACATTCTGCTGTTTTGTAGATGATCGAATCGAAATTGTTTACTGAAGGACACTTGCAAGTTTTCAACGGTCAAAATGAATTAATTTATGCTTCCTACATATTTTTAATAAGTTCAGTTATCAATTACACCTGAGCAAAAATTATGTAAAAAGGAAGTTCTCATGATTAAAATCGTCTAATGAAATAATTTATAAACTAAACTAACCATAAAGTTTCACTTGAGCTCTAGATATTTCTATTATAAGCAAAAGTATTATTATTTAATTATTTAATTAGACGTCAACCCTCTCTCGTTAAAACGCAATTAGCTTGCATCCGTATCCTTGCAGGACTTTCCAAATTTTCTATTACTATTTAATTAGAGCATATCAATTGAATGCATGCGTTAGGTGCGTTATGAACATTTACATTCAAATTTCACTTCCTTTTTTATGATAAAAATTATGTAATTTGAACATTCAGTTTTTGTTCTTTATAGCAACAGCCCGTTGCGTGATTTTTATTATTTTGTCAACTCATTAAATTGAACCATTAAAAATTTGGACAAATGAATTCGTACAAACGTATTTATTATTATTGTGGTGAACAAATTAGATCGTTAAAAGTATTAATTCTCAGGGTTATGAGGCGGTGATTTTGATATAAGAAATTATTTAGAATAATGTTATTTGTTTCAGCTTCATCAAACTAAACAAAAAATAATTAAACTGAGAGTATTTAAATTGTGAATTGATCAGATTTTTTTTCATTCACATTTTTTAACCAAAACAAATGATTTGTCAACATAATTTTTGTATTTATTGAACAAATTTTGTTATTGGTATTTTGAATGAATTATTAACAAAAGAACCCGACCAAAAAAATGTTTGGACTGGCAATGAAATGAATTCGCTTGCGTTGCTCCTTATGGATGTGTTGTGTCTTGATGTAAGCTCTTTCAATATTTCCATTATTCTTGCTTGAAAAAACCGAGAAAAAAAATTTCTCGATAAACGAAAAAAATGCCAGGTGATCTGGCTCGTCAATAAAGCAATTCTTCGTTTTGTTCAAACCTTGCAAAAATCGATTCGATTGTGATAAAATTACTAAAACGTTGTGTTGCAGACGATATTAAAATAATTGTGTATAATAATTAACCTTCATATTTAAAATTTTAACATAACATGAAGTTTTCTCATTCAATAAAATGTTCAGGCTTTCATTCAAATTCCGTTAATATTTTTGGCATAGATAAATCAAAAGTGTTCAGAATTTTTCCAACTGTTAATGTACAGTTGCGGAAATATAACTAAAGGAGTGTTACCAAACAATTACTTCCAATAGTCAATCACTTGAAGAAAAGAAATGGGTTTGGCTTCTGGAGATTTCCTGTCTCGAAGTTAATTACTTAATTTGTTGTCGATGCTTGCTGATTAATAGTCTTGTTTGTAAAACAAATCAATTCCAACTGTAAAATGTGTAAAATGAAAAATTTCATTGAAATTTTCAAAAATTCCTGTAGTTTTTTTTTTGTTCTACTTCAAGGATCACATGCTAAAAAATCACTCACAAAAAGTGAGCAGATGTATCTACATCATTCAAAAGCAACCTCATCTTGTCATAAATTTCTCCCGATTGAAAAGAAACTGACGAGAAAAAGGAGCAAGCAACATAAATTCTGATCCAATTTTGCTTAATTCTTACTTTTCCAGCATTGCACTCTTTGTGTTGGTGCACAAACTCAGAAAATCGCATTACTTATCCTTCTGAGGTGATACCTTTTCTCAATCAAACCTTTTTGCTATTGTTTTTTATGCTTTTGGGCCGAAAAAGGTGCAAGACTTTTCCATTCCTCCCTAAGATTTTCCCGAACCCAAGGGTGATAGGCAACAAAATTAAGTTTTGGAAAAAAATCTTGATGGTTAAAATTTTTTTAAGAAATGCATTAAAGTACAAAAACCGAATAAAACATGGAACGATCCTTCCAGACTCGCAACATCAATTCCATTCCGATTTAATTAGTTTCTTTTGTACGAGACTTTCATGTGTAATTGGATTTTGCATGCCTCAAGATTTGTTATCAAAGGAAAATGTTTTTAATAATTTTTGTTGGCTTTTTATGTGAAAAGTAAAAACTTCTTTTTGTGTTTTTGGCTATTAATTTTGATATATTTGACAGTCATAATGTGATATTAAAAGATAATTAACTTGAACATCTTTTTCCTTTTAGTTTTTTTAAACGGCTCTCATAAGTCAAAATATTATTGAGCTCTCAAGTGAAACTTAATAATCAAAGCTTTGTATCCAAGCGAATTTTTCTGACAGTCTTATCCGTTGCAAAAATAAATTCACATGTGAAAATATTAAAAACAATGTAGATGGTATTAGTTTTCAGCTCTTATGCATCAGTCGTGATTGGAAGATATTCTGGAGCACACCTTGAGAAATTCTTGGTTTTAAGTGGTTTTTTAATTTCAGCATATCCATAACATTTCGCAATTGTTTGCTGATTTTCAATTATTCATGCAATTGCAATTTTTCTTCTTTTCTTGAAGTTTCCTTTATGCTGAAATGTTTAAAACAAGTTTGTAAGGATTGTGAAGATGAAATATGTTACAATTATTTTAAAGGATAATTGCAAGAATTCTATGCCTTTTCAAAAAGGACAGACATGCAGATTTTTTTTAAGTTTTTGGCAAGAAGAATAGCTCGTTACCCTCTTGAAACTTCTGCTCAGTTCTTGTTCTTTGACCTTGGTGGCTGCAGACGAGTCGAATAAATTCTTGCAAACTATTTCTTGCTATATTAAATTAAAATTATTATCAAACAATGTGCGTGTGTTTGTGCAATAAATAATCTATCCTCAGCCAAGGAAAGGACGAAGCAAGAAAGCAAACAGATTTCCCAAATAACCAAACAGCAAAAGGTGAACGAAACCCGAGCAGCTGGTAAGGCTTCTTCTGCCTCTTTTTGGTTGCAGGACGAAGGCCTTAAGGTAAAAATTATTTTACGCAATCAATTTCTTTTCCTATTTCTCGCCAAAAAACACAAAACATAAGAAATTGCACACAAGAAATTTTTAGATTTGAAAGGAAAAATGCACAAGGAAGTAATGATTGTTTCCCACAGGATTATGGATCGTTCCTTTACACTTTGATCTGTTGTTTCGGGTCTTGCGCAAGTAAAAGTGAAAACGATGTTATGTAGAGAAATGGAATTTGTTACAATTTAAATGATTCTAGAGTACAGCAGAATAAAATGAAAAATTTGCGCATAATTGCAATTTCGCATCCTTTTGTTCAAGAATCTGGTCCTCATTGTAATGGTAGCACAATGGAGTCTCTTCATTTTCCTGTTTCTTGATAAATAAAGAAGAAAAATTCAAAGAAGATCCTGTTTTTGGACATCAATGGTCTGGATGTCGTTACGAATTGAATTCTTACGTTTGTTTGCTATTGATGCAAAAAGGAGGAGTTTTGTGCAAGAAAATATCACAACAAACAAAAAGTTGCAGTTTATGAAAAACATGAGTTTTCGCGCCACATGAACTTTCAAAAAAACATTAAGGAAGGACTTGGCAACAAAAGTAATTCAATCAGTCGTAAAATATGTAATTACAGCCATAAAATAAAATGGTGCATTTTCTAAAATTTGGAGTGCGCGACTTTTTTCAACCAGGAAAGGATTTTACGACTCCTTTTAATGTTTGATCGCACCCAAAACAAATCTTAATAAAGTAAATATTTGTTCCGACTTTTTTATTGTCCCGATTGTGCAATTGCAGACATGCCGTAAACTGAACCTCGACAAGGGTCTCAAATGCAAACTGATGTGAAATGCGTGAAAGGACACGACAACCCTTTTGTCTTGCAAATGGAAACATTTGTTTGAATCAAAACTCAATTCGTCCTTATCTTGGGACTGTAAATCATTTCATTTGAGCCCTCAGGTGGTTGACCATTTCTATCATTTCCATAATTTCTTTTATGCTGCTTGACTTGTCGCATGAAATTTCTTATTCGATGATCCAACCGATAACCCTTTCTACAATTACAATCTAAATAAATTGTAAAATTGTTGTTTTTGAATTGAAGAAGGTTCAAATAACAGTCAACAAACAATTGAACAAAACAAGCATATTCCTTTAAGTTTTGATTTGCATTTTTATGGAAATTCAGACCAATTTCAAATATGCAAAGTTTGTTAAGTAAAATAAAGATCAGAAATCAATTCAAAATGCAAATTTATTGAGATTCTAGTTGAACTATACACATGGCTCAAGATTTAATTTCCATCAGGTCCTGCAGCAGGATATTCGATCTGATATTTACAAGATAATTTACAATTTTAGTTTAATTTATTTTGCTTTTTTGTTGAATTGTTTATCATCGTTTTTTCGAGGTTTTTGCCCCTAAACTAAGTTACTTGAGCTGTTGCTTATTCCAACTCTTTTTGAGAATAATCATTTTGGTTTCGAGTTGCCTGACTTCTCTTGAATAATTTTCTTATTATTTTAATTTACAAAAGTTTAGATTTTTATTAATTGAATATTTTTCATCAATTAACAGTATTATCAGGCAACACCAATTTGAAGTTTCATATTGGAATTAAATTATCAAAAAGGAACTAAAACATTATGCAACCAGATCGAGCAAGTTCTCCACTAAGAAGCAAGGGCATATTGTTGCCTGTTTGAAATTAAAAATTCAAATGAGTTTTTTTTTAGTTTAGGAGAACGAGCTCAGGTCCCGTTCGAGGATCTATTCCGTAAATTTATTCAAATTTATTTTAATGTACCTCATGAGTATTTTTTTTGGTTCAACGTAGACAAGGCGAGCATGTTGTGACAAACCGGGATAAATGTAAGTTTATAACGATTCCAAACATGTTTATTTAAGTTGCAACCATTTTTTGTATGTGTAGCAAAAGGAACTTCCAATTTCTGTGTATGACAGTTTTTTGGCCTTTATTTGAAAAATTGTCTTGAAGGATGACGAAAGTGAAAAATCGAAGGAAATTAACGGAGCATTTTGAGCCTGAAGACAAAAATCAAGAAAGAGTTGATATTTTCTCATCGCAATTTGGGCTGAATTAGTTAAGAAGCTCCTGAGATATCTACCTGGTATTTAGGATAATTTTCTTAATGACACAAACAAAGCATAAAAATTTATGTTGTGCATAATTATTCAAATGATGCACCAGATTTTTTGTTGTTGATCCTTAATCGTCTCCAGATAGTATTTGAAGTAAAAAATACTTGTAACTGAATTTTAAGAATTTTATATGTAAGAATATCCCAAAAGCAATGGATAAATAGAGATTTGCGATGATCCACATTAAACAGTTTCTTAAAGTTCTTCAGATTTGACCGCAAGAGTAAAAGAAAATATTTGGCAGTTCTGAATCTGCAATACAATGATCGTTGCAATTCTTTTTGTGCTTGATTTAATCTCTCTATCTCAGTAGCTAAGATTCTTGTCGGTAAATCTTAGAGGAATCCTTAAATTTTTTTTACGTTCTCATGTTCCAATTTGTGAGAAATATATTTTAAAAAACTGTAAAAATATTTTTGAATTCTTGCATAAATTACGATAAATTGCCAAAAAGTTATAAAAACATTATTGTAGATTAATGAAAATGCAAAACGCTTAACAACTGAATGATATTTTGATTTTATGCACCCTTTTTCAACTCACTATTCGAGTGCTAGCAAAATGGATCAACAAAATGTTATTGCCAATAAAGTGCAGGATTAATTCTTGAATTTATGATTATTGCTGCTGAATGGCAAAAGTTATTAAAAAAATCATAAAAAAGGATTTGCCTGTAATTTGTAATAAATATTTATTTGATTAGCATAACCGTTAACGATGATTAAGGGGGATGCAAAATTTTTGAGGAATTATGAATATTTTCAGTCGAACAAGTGACGGTGCGGCACGAGATTATTGACCATCTGTTTTAATGATAATAATCTCAAGTAGAATGTCTTATGTTATACAAGATCATCATTTATGAGCTAATGAAGGGTTGAAAACTCGCGACCCGAAAGTCCATAAAACTGACCGCATCTAATTTATCGCTCTCGAAGTCGTCGCGGTGCCAAAAGTCAAACCACCAAATACCACTAGCTGCTTTCTTTGTGCATTTCTTTCACCCAAAGATTTCTATTGAAAAAGCGTCATCGTTTACTAAACAAATATTTGAGGACTTCCAAGTGGTGATTTTTATTGCATGTGGTGCGTTACTTGAATTTTTTGTTTCTTGCTCAATCGTGAACACCTTTGATCCTTTTTTGTGTCGCTTACGGGTCTTTGAATGTCTTGGCTATGCATAAATTGCCGAATACTTTCCTTTTTTACTTGCACATGAACCCTCGTTCAATTACGTTAAGGCAACAAACGGCAACGAATGTAATGACCGTCCATAAATTTATCGCGCTCTTGAGAAGTTTATTTGGAAATGCATACCAGTTAATTAAAAAGGATACTTTTCACAACCAATTCGAAGCTCAATTAGGAAATTAAGGGGATTTATTTGAATTTTCAATTTTTGTTGTTTTCATTATCGAATTTTGAGAAAATATAGAAAAAACATAAATTAATTATTAAAAAATTCTTGCAATGGAATTTATAAAAAAAAATTATTAAACTTATGATTTAATATTCAATTATTCAATTTAATATTATTCAAGGGTCTCGAACAACACCAGAACACATTGAGTTGTACCCAAGTATAAGCCAAAGTTGCTCAGCCATAAAAAGTTGTGCAAAAAACGGAAAGCGAATAATTTTCATAAATTTCACTATATCTTGCAAATAATTGTTTTATAAACAAGCATGAAAGGCAAAAGTTGCAATAAATATCAAATAGATATCATAAAAGTTTCGCTTCATTGCCAATTGTTTTGTTTGCCTGCGAATATCCGATCTGAAATCAACCCCAAGCCCAAAAACAAGACTCAAAAAATACAACAACAATGCAATAATGATGTGATAAATTCTGAATATTGTCAATCATAAAATCACAACTCTATGAAAATCAGAATGAATAAATGGATTGATGCATTTGAAAGGTAGAAAATTGCATGCCAAAAGGACCCTCACTAGTTTCGGTAATTTGATTTGTAAACGATCAAATACATTCATGCAACTGTGAATATTCATAGAATTGTTGGCTTTAATAAGTTAATATTATCCAAATTAAGATATGAAAATATTTATGATGCGTTTTATGGCATTTTGAAATACTTTAAAGTTTTGTTTGATCTGGGAAGATTCTAGTTGACTTGAGGACCTTTTTGTTCTTTGGACAAATCAAATTTTGAACCATTTCTAACGTATTTTGAGAATTTTATGGCCAAAAACCTAAAATGTGTATTAAATATATTTTCAAATGTTTATGTTAATAATTTATTCAGCTAAATAAACACGCATATGGCCAGTTATATCATTTTAAAGCAAACAAATCGCGAGGCAATAGAACTACAGGTTACCTTTCATTTTCCAATGTGTTTCACGTTTCCTTTCTCTGCATTAATACAAATTTATGCCCGTGATGTAAAAAATTTTAAAACTCAATCCTTCACCAGTTGGTGGTTTATATTTCAAATTGGTCCTCCTTGTCCTCCTCCTTTCTACTTTCACTTTCAATTATTCTATTATTAAAACCCTTAAACCATAAACAGCCGAAAAATTCAGGAAAGCCTTATTTTAATTATCTAATGACATAGTGCGTTCCTGCATTTGTTTGGAAATCAAAAAAAAATAAACCTGATTTCGGGTGAGCTCCATGCTGCGACAGGAAAGATTTAAATTTGTAGATAAAATCCCGTAATAAAAAACAGTGAAATAATGCAGCCAAATTACTAAGCATTACCACATCAGATTCCTTGCTAATAATATAGATTAAAATAATTATTGCGATCCTGTTATTTATTTTTATAGTTTTTCATAGTTTATATCCTTGTTTGCATTAAAATTATTCAAACAATGGAAGTAAAGGCAGTATTGTGCTTGTTTATTTTTTTCGTGGATTTTACGGTTTTTGTTGATTTAACAACTTTTTTGTAAAATTGGGGGATCAGTTCAGTAAGCGCGTAATGAGTTGTTTGTGCACACATCACATTATATTTTTTGTTGAACAACCAATTGATTGAATAATAGCTAAGTGAGCTGAGTGTATAAATTTTGCAAAGCGAGATAAGGCTTGAAATTGGGTCAATAGCAGGGTGAGTACGCAATCATTTGCATAATCTTTTATTTAGATTGATGATCAAGGAAATACTTTATGAGTCATGACCAAGTCATTCATTGAATGTTTTAATAGTTTGCTCTTTTATCTTCATTCACCTTTGTTCTTAGAACTAGGAAATAAAAAGGAAAAAGCAATAAATGCCTACGTATAGAGAAACTCACCGATAAATAATTTTTATTGATGATTCTTTTATGGAGCGGATATATAAATTTCAATGATCCAATTAGGTTATATTCTTTAAAATCATATTCAAGAAAAAAAAAATGTTAATTACATCAATTTGTATCGCAATAAGATTCTAATTGAAAGCTTAGTATTAAATGATTTTTTAAACAGAAGCTGCCTTTGTGTATGAACTATGCGTATACTCTATCTTGGGTGGTATTTTTTATTTACAATACCTTTAATATACAATCTTATCTTCAGTAAGTAAAACCGGTAATTATGTGAATCATTTTTCTAACTATAGCTTAGCGGACACATTATTTCCTGACTACGTCCAGTCACATTCTTTGGGTTCATATTTTATGCTACTTGAACCCTCTAGTGCATATTTTTATTCTGTCATGGTTGTATGGGTCTTGGTGTTGTTTTCATATAAGGGATTCTTGAAACGTTGAGTTTATACTTTCAAACATATATACCAACACCAGGTTGAAATTTAGCAGCCTATCTATGCAATTTTACTGTAAACTAAATGTTTTCATTAGAATGAAATTGCAATTAATTTTTGCCATATTTTTTTTTTTATCTAGAACATTAATCAAATAAGTTATAAAAGCACAAAGGATTTGCGCAAAATTGGAAAATCTATCAACCCTTATGTGATTTTTCAATTTATTTAAAAGGTTTTTGCCAATTTTGTGCTAAAAGTTAAAAATCAATTAAATTGGTTGAAAGTTTTTGAAAGGAATGTTTTGGAAAAGTGTTTAATTGAAGGTTTTTGAATTTCATCGGGTTATTATATCTCTCTCTATTTTTCGCAAATGGTTTTTGTTTATTTTATATTTCTAATACTTTAAATACTTTCTTTTGACATTAAAAATTATAATCATGTTTAGATGTTTCGACCGTCTTGTGCTACCTTACTCTCGTGATTTTGAATAGCAATAACCTATTAAGAAAATCGCCCAATTTGTAAAGTTGTTACATACATAAATAACTAAGAAAGAGTGTATGATGTTTGATGACTATTGAATCGCAATAAAATTTAAAATATTAATGAATTATATGGATCAAAAAGGTTATGAGACATTTTATTGACCACCTCATAAATTGCAAACGTTTTCGATTTTTCTCTAACTGACAATGACTTGCATTGCATCCAATTAAAGTTGAATTGCCTTAAACATAAAACTACAAGAACCAAACACCAAAAAAAATTGGCAAACACACACCACGTACAATAAACAGAACAACCACTAAACCAGTCATTCGAATTTGAATTTGAATAGAAGTCACGTTAGCACGAGGAGTTGCAAAGAACAGGAATAAGAAAAAGCAGTCTTTTTGGCAGTGGCCTTGAAATCTTTTAATCGCGACGCGACTTGATGAATAGAAACGTGAAATTTAAAATTCATTTTTGCGCCATGAACGCATTTTTTATTCTTTTCTTCACTTCCACTAGGACGCATACCATCGGCTCCCCTAGCATATCCTCATATCCTTGCAGGAACTAACCGAAGTACCGAATTTTCTTAATACTGGAATAAGGGAATCGGATTTTCAAGACCAAAAACCAGAACAATGAGCTTGCATTTTAATCGCAGACATTGAAGATGAATTGAATTTAAAATTCTTCACCGTGCATTAGCTTGACCAACACATGAGATTTAGGGTACAAATACTTTATGAAGGATTTAAGAAAAAGAATTTAAACCTTCGAAGGACTTAAATGCTCGATATCATAAAAATGTCTCTAGAACGAAATCAAAAAAATATATTTTTAGCTAAATAATTATTCTTAGGTTATATTTTTTCATCAGTTCAATATTATTGTATCTTCTTCTCGCAGTTTCAAAAAATTTAATTCTAAACTTAAGATGATAAACCGGTATTGATTTCGCAGTTTTTGTTTTGTTCTTTTTTGGCAACACGAAAAGTTGCTGGACTCTTGAAAAGATGTTTGTAATAAATTGAGAAATAAACGAATTTTGTCTGTTTTATTTTATAAAGATTAACAATATTTTTGTGCAATTGCGAGGGGAGACCAAACAATAAGAAATTCGCCTCACAGAACCATCCAATATTCCCGAAATCTCTTCCTTCAATATTGAACAAAACCAACAAAAGATTAATCCAATTCTTTCTGGTCCGTTCTATTATTTGCCCAATTTTTTGAGAAATTGCCTGGCAATCCAAAAATAAATCAACGTTCATTTTTGAGTTTTGCGCTCCAGAAAGTTAGAAACGATCACCTAAGTAAATCACTGAAACTGTTAAACAGATGGATGAAAATGTTTTTTTGAAAATGCTGAATGAATCTGAAAATTGTTTACCTGTTCTTGAGACCTAACATTTTCCCAATTTGTTCAAAAGAAAGTGAAGCACTCCTTTCCCTGCTTCATGTCATACGTTTTAAATCGAAAAAATCAAAATTGCATTAAAATGTCTTTTTCATCAAATCCTTGTCTAAAAAGCCTCCGACAAATTAGCTTTACATGTGAGTTATGCAAGTTCCTCTGCATAAAAAATATATGATGGTTTTTTAAAATGAGGGACTTACTAACAACAAAATAACAACCATAATAATCAGATGTAGAACAATTCAGGCACAAATGAAGTTGATTCAAAAAGTCTCTGAGTTGAATATGCATAGCAAAAAGGGAAAATGATTGATTTACAAGAAATGCCAAATAATTCATTATTTGCATAGTATTTCGATGAAATTCGGTGAATAAATGAAATTGTAATAGAAATTTACAATTATGAAACTGTATTATAATTTTAATCGTGTCAGTTTCAAATAAATAGCTATTATAAAACATTTTCATTTTATATTGAAGTTTTTCCAAAATCGTACATAACTCGAAACTATGTTTTGTTAATGTTCAATCTACCCAACGGCGATTCAACTTGATGATTATGGACACGTGGACACAAATCATTTTAATCTGCTTCGCCTTCAGTTAATCAAATTGCAACAACCTGAGTTAATGCACTATTTTAAAGAATATCACGCCGTGATTTATTGACCGAAAGTGTTTTAGTATTCATTTAGAAACGATAAAACTTAAACGGGAAATACAAACAAGTTACCACATGTATTTTTTACTCCTTAGCATTATTATTCATACGTTTCACCTGAGATTATGAATACCTTGAAGATATATTTTATAATACAACAATTTTTTCTTGGGAAAAACTAAAAATATACTATTTTCATGGGACGGGGGAAATAATAACTTAGAAGTTCATTCACTTGTTTTCATAATAAGTTTCATAGATAAATTGGTTATTTCTTAATGAATATTTAAATTCAAGCTTTTTTTGCTTTTATCTTAATGGCATAATAACATAATAATTCAAAAGTTCTTTCTACTTTTTATTTGACCAAATTTTTGGCAGCAATGAAAGTATTCCTCATAAGCATTGCAACAGTCATCGGTCCAACTCCGCCAGGAACTGGGGTGATATGGCCGGCCACTTTGCGGACTTCATCAAAATCTACATCACCCACAAGGCGATTGCGTTGAAGCTTTTCGTCAAAGATTCTTGTTATTCCAACATCAATCACACAAGCACCAGGCTTGACCATATCAGCTGTTATCAAATTAGGGACACCAGTGGCCGACACAATAATATCTGCTGATCTGAAATTTAAATTTGATGAGCATTCTCACAGATAAATCTTTGTTATATTTTTACCTGCAAAAACGCTTCAGCTCTTCTGGGGGAGTGAATCGGTGGCAAATAGTGACAGTTGCGTCCATAGCACTTGTGTCATTGCGTCCATCAGCGTGGAGAAGCATCGCAAGAGGCATTCCTACATTTTTTGATCGTCCAACAACCACGGCATTTTTCCCGAAGGTCTCGATGTTTTCTCGTTTTAATAGTTCCTGTACACCTGATAAGAAATTATTGAATGAATTTTTGAATGGTTGTTTGATGTAAATATAAGTTGACTCACCTAGAGGAGTACAAGGTATCAAAGTGTTCATGTCCAAACAGAGCCGACCAACATTTGCTTCGTTGAATCCGTCAACATCTTTGCCGCAGTTCACAGTATTGCAGACCTTTGAATTTTAAAGTTTACATTGTGTAAAAATTAAGAGTTCAAAAAAAACCAAAAACTTCTCGTAAAATAATAAAATGAATGAGTAAATGCATAAAAAGTTATTTGATAGAAAATTTGTGGATTAATTAGGCAAATCAAAAACGTGAGAAATAAAATTCATTTTTTATCGCACGCAACTATTATATTTCTTTGTTTTCAATGATGATAAGAAATACGTGCTAGAGACTTTTGAGAAATATTCACTGAAAATAAAACTATCAAGATCGTTGACCTTAAACTCTATTTAATATTGAGATGCAACTAAGATTTATTAATTTGCTTATTAATCAATTACTTAGTCAAAAATTAAAAAAAAAATTAAATAATATTTCTACATATTTTATGACTGTACTATCGATTTTAGAATATTTTTTCAGTGTATTTAAAATTTTATTTAGCAAGAGATCCATTTAAACGAACGTAAATATTTCACCTAATATTAATACCAACCAGTTATTATGGCAGTTTCTTGTGAGCCGCTAAAGTTAAAACAACTCTTTAGAAATGAGTTCTACATCCTCTGAATATTTAACACAAAAGCTGGAAAGTGAAAAGTCCTCACAGAAATGGAGGGTACTTGAACTGTTTGTTAATACATTGAACCACGTCCTGATTGGAGCTGCAACATTATATTGCACCTGGTACTGCTTCATCTACAGATTTGAAAACCTAGTCACATATCATGTGCTCTTAACGACAATTGGAGTAAGTTTTTGATCTTAAAACATTTCAAAATACTTTCAAATAAAAGGAAAGAATTCTATTTTAAATGCTTGAGCTAAATGCAGCTTTGTGTAAAAATTTTTAAAAAGATTTTAATTTAGTTTCGTATTCTTAAAAATGTTCTATCAATTTTAAGTATCAACTGCTGATGGCAGAGGGAATGCTGAGCTTGTACTCTGGAAACTCATGGACTTTGTTGAATTCAAGAGAAACGAAAACCACAATACATTGGATTCTCCAATTTTTTGGATCGATATTAGCTATTGCTGGAACGATCATCGAGACTGTATATTTAAGCCGAAGGAAACGAAGTCACATCAAGGGAATTCATTCAATACTTGGATTGATATCAATAATATTTTTATGCATATCAATTATTAGTGGAATAACATCTCTGTTTGCTCCAAGTTTGAAAAAATACTTGAAACCACTTTATTCCAAAATGATGCACAATATACTTGCAATAGCTACATTTGCTTTTGGAATGGCTTCAATAACAGCAGCTTATCTCTATGAGAACTTTGCAAAAACGCATGACTTTGGAAACCAGAGAAATTGGGCAGCTGTGATAACAACTATAACAATATTTTTAACACTAATCGGTCCATTGAAAACATTATATACACAGACCCGAGCTCTATTCCGGATATAAAAATAGTTTCAAATTTAATTGAGAAAAATATTTATTGTTGATCAATCATCAAATCCTTGATTTGCAACTACAATATGATAAGAATGCAGTTTTATAAACATCAAATTACAATAAAGCAGTAAATTTTGATTTGTTTTCAATTAAAATTAAATTCATACTCAATTTAAGAAAAATGTCAGAATGTTAGATTGTCAGATTGTGAGATAACATTTAATTAAAAAAACAACAATAGTCATTGGAGTTCATTTACATAAATTATGGCGGATAACATACTCAACATTGATATAGAAATTATTTTACCTTTCGTTCATTAATATGAGAGGGTAGCGGCAATTGAACTAATATTCCATCAACACTTGAATCCTGGTTAAGCTCTTCGATGAGTTTTAACAGTTCAGCTTCAGTGATTGAGCTTTCCAATAGTTTTGTGCAACTTACAATGCCAACTTCTTTGGCAGCCTTAAAATGTAATCATTCATTAGAAATTTTATTCAAAATATTTATGATTTTCCTCACCTTCATTTTGTTGTTTACATAAGTTTGACTTGCAGGATCCGATCCAATCAGAATAGCTGTTAGCTGTGGAGCACGGTTGCCTTTTTTCATCCATTCTACAACTTGGTCATGTAATTCCTGCTGTATGGTTAAAGCAATTTGTTTCCCGTCTATCAAAGCAGCTAACTTTGGAACATTTTCACTAAAAGGTAGATTAAAAATCGGTTAAACATTGAAATCCATTTTTGAAAAAACTCAAAATTAAAATTAAACATTAATGTCAGGGGCATTCAAAATATCTTTATAGGATCAAACTATTTCACCTGGTCTTTTGATGCAGGAATCTTACTATTGTATTAGGTGAGGTCAATCGTGAAGAAGTCAAGAGGATTGCTCGTTTAACTATTTCAAAGGTGGTGTACATTGAACTTAAACTTAGTTATGGCAGTCTGTAATTTTTTTTTTTTTTTCAAAATAAAGAACAGCGAATTATTTTATTAACCAAATTCTTTATTTACTTATTACGTGGGAGTATTTTGGCTATCAAAGACAATTTCATAAATTGTCCGTATAAGTTATTTTCGTCGATGGAACATTTTTTGTTCAAATACCTTTTCCTCGTGACCTTACTTGATCCAGCATTAATTATAGCATATATTATTTAAATTTTACCAAACCTCTCAATATATTTCATACTAACCTCATTTTAAAATAATATATAAATGCAAATCACAGTCTAACAAATAATATCAGACACCCTGAACACTTAGCTTACACGTACTTAATACAACTGAGTCAATCAAAGAATTAGTAAACTAAAAACAATTGTTTTAAAACGTCAATTAATCAACCGAGAAAAGTAAAATGTTTTTATGAAATGTAAACAAAAAATCTCCAAGCCCTGATACGTCAAATTTTCACGTACCGGTGTAGCTCCCTGCTCATTGAAAAATCATAATATTACCGAGGGTACTGAACATTGCAAAATTAATAAAGATTAAGTTTTCAAGTAATTAGAATAGAAAAATGGTAAGAAATTTATAGTATTGCTAATATAAAGATCATGTGAAAAAGGGTCAAATTGAAAACAATTGAGTTCTGCACATTGCAAGATTTTGAGAATATCTTCTTATCAGTATCAAAATTCACTCCAATTGAACTTAACAACAACTGCCCTTTAAAATGAGTATTCCTTATCAACAAAAACTCAACTTTTGTGGATTATTTGTTTTGATTTATAACAATTTCCTGTAAATCCTTGAAATTAATAAGACGTATTATCCATTTACTTTTTAGGCTAGCTATTTGGAAGATTTCGGACAAAGCTTCCCAAAAGATTTTGGATATGGAGCCAATAACTACAGTGACAATGAAACAAATTCCAGAGACGCTCCAAGGATCCTGCTTATGGGGATGAGAAGGTCAGGCAAAAGTAGCATTCAGAAAGTAGTGTTCCACAAAATGTCTCCAAACGAGACTCTTTTCCTCGAATCCACCAATAAAATCGTTAAAGATGACATCAACAACAGCAGGTTAAAATTTTTAACATAAGAATGATCGAATCGATTAATAACATTGAAGAATATTTCAGCTTTGTTCAATTTCAAATTTGGGATTTTCCTGGTCAGATTGATTTCTTTGATGCCACTTTTGATGCTGATATGATTTTTGGCGGGTGTGGAAGTCTCGTCTTCGTAATTGATGCCCAAGATGATTATTTGGAAGCTTTAACTAAACTTAACCAAACTGTAACAAAAGCCTACAAAGTAAATCCTCGCATTAAATTTGAAGTCTTTATTCATAAAGTTGATGGTGTAAGTGATGACTTTAAAATGGAAAGTCAGAGAGATATTCATCAAAGAGCCACAGATGATTTGCAGGTACATTGACAAGTTTTCAAAAGATTCCTTGGAATTTTTATTATTTGGTTCCATTTTTAGGATGCAAATTTAGAACAAATTCACTTGAGCTTCCACTTGACTTCAATTTATGATCACTCAATATTTGAAGCATTCTCGAAAGTTGTTCAGAAGTTAATACCACAATTACCAACGTTGGAAAATCTCCTTAACATTCTCATAACAAACTCAGGGATTGAAAAAGCTTTTCTTTTTGATGTTGTCAGCAAAATTTATATTGCAACTGATAGCTCTCCAGGTACATTCAATTAGTCATAACATTAATCAAATAACTAAAACTATCTCAAAATTATTTTAGTGGACATGCAAAGCTATGAACTTTGTTGTGACATGATTGACGTTGTGATTGATCTCTCTTGTATTTATGGTGCTGAGGGAACATCGGACGGATCAACTGGCGAAGCATTCGACTCTAAAAGTTCAAGTCTTATCAAACTGAACAACAATACAGTTTTATACTTGAAGGAAGTAAATAAATTTCTAGCTCTCGTCTGTATTCTCAGGTAATTATTTATTCTTATGAAAAAACAATATCTCTTTAACAAAAATATACTTTTTAGGGAAGAAAATTTTACAAGACAAGGTAAGATTTTTAATATCAATAAAAGTTGAACATATGCGCTAAAAACATTTGCTTTTAGGAGTCATCGACTACAACTTTTTGTGTTTCCGGGAGGGCATAACGCGAGTTTTTGACCTTCGTGCTAAGCGACAAGCAGAGTTGGAATTACGAGATGATTGCAGTGAATACGACGATTATGGAAGTTCTCTAAAAGTTGAGAGTCCCAAAGATACACCAGCTCATCTCTCCACATAAATATTGATTAAATTTCCGTTTTTTTTAGTTTATGCTTTGCAATACACAAAAGATCATTGAAACATTTGTTAGAAATCCAGAATATAGTTTTTATGGGATTGTGTTCTGATTATAAAAAAATATATATTGTTCATATTGAAATTTAATAATAAAATTGTAAGTTACATTTGTTATAATTGAAAAATTGTTTCATTTATCAAGTATTCAAATATAGTCCTTCTGGACTGCATAAATGTTTAAGTACAAAATTCAAAAGTTCAATCATGTCTTGTGTCATGATATTTTGTAGTCATCAAAAATTTATTTAGATTTGTTTATGATACAGTTACATATACAATTCCCGATGAAACAATAAATAAAGCATGATTATAATCAACTGCATAAATAATTTAAGAACCAAAAAACGATTTTACTCAATTTCGCTTATTTCTATACAATATTAATTGGTTCATTGTTTAGAAAACATAATATTTATAACTTTTTGAAATAATTTTGATAAATTCTCTCTCATTGAGAGCTTTTGATGAAATGAAAAATATATCTAATCTATGTGATTAACTACACACACATGTCATCAATTTATTTCCTAACAAACCGAAATGTTTTTAATTGTGGCACATATTCTCAGAGTAAAATACAATAAAGTACTCAAAAAGCTCCCTTGTTTCAAAAATTCTATAAAACGAAATACAAAAATAAAATCTGCTCAGTTTTATTTTATAGACCATTCAGACAACTGGTTATTTTTTTGTCCAAGATGATTTTCCTAGTAGTTGTTCTGCTTGTTTTAGCCAGTTTCTCGATTTATAAATACTTCACATGGAATTTTGACTATTGGAGAAAACGCAATGTACCCAGTGATGCACCTTGGCCGTTTCTTGGAAGCCTTCCTAATAATATTTTGAGAAAACGTAATGCAGCTTACGATGTACAAGACATCTACAGGTAGTTTCTTGAGGTTAATAAGTTCTTACGAATAATACTATTATATATTATTTAATGTGAATGAAGGAAATTTAAAGGTTCAACACCTTTTGTTGGAATATTTCAAATACGGAAGCCAGGTTTGCTTCTGCTGGAAGCAGATTTGGTAAAAAATGTGATGATTCGAAATTTCAAGAACTTCCAAAATAATGGTTTTGCAGACATTTTTGACAAAGACGCTGATCCTTTATTTGCAAGGAACCCATTTTTCTTGGAAGGTGAAGAATGGAAAGCAAAACGTGCCGAAATAACACCAGCATTTACACCAAGCCGAGTATGATAACAGCTTACATGTAGATAAAACTAAGCTGGTAAATAATCGTCATATTTTACATTAATTATAGATAAAAGCTTTGTACCCTCTGATTGAAGACGTTACTAAGAAACTCAAACAATATATTTTAAAGGAAAACAGCAAAAATACAAATGAACCATATGATGCCAGAGAAATATGCGCAAAGTATACTACAGATGTTGTTTCAAATTGTGTGTTTGCGGTTGATGCTGAATCTTTCACAAAAGAAAATCCTGAAATTCGAACTGCCGGCAAAAAGCTTATGGAGCCTACTTTAAAGTCAATTATAATCTTTACAGTCTTTTTTTTTATTCCGATAATTAAAAAATTCATCAAACTTAAAGTTGTGCCTCAAGATATAGAAGATTTCTTTGTAAATTTAATGAATCAAGCTTTGCAATATAGAGCGGATAACAAAATTGATCGTGATGATTATTTGGGATATCTAGTTTCCTTGCAGCAGAAAAAAAAACTAACAACATTAGATATGGCGGCTCATGCAGTAAGTTCAAGTTCAACCATGATATTTTTACTTGATTAAATTTTTTAAATTTTTAAATTACAGCTTAGTTTTTTCACTGATGGGTTTGAGACAAGTAGTATCGCTCTATCTAATGCTCTTTATGAGCTAGGGAACAACCCTCATGTCCAAGTTAAACTTAGACAAGAAATCACGGATACATTGAATCAGAAAAAGGAAATCAGTTTTGAGACACTCAATGATATGCCATACTTGGACCAAGTCTTCAATGGTATGGATTGATGTTAAGAAAAATGATTACTCATGATTACTGATTTTTGTATTTCAGAATCACTACGTATGCATTCTCCACTGACTTTCACTGCACGAACTTGCAATGAACAAATAGAAATTGAAGGACTGAAAGGTCATAAAGTTTTGATCGAGAAAGGTATGGATGTTATAATTCCTATTAATGAGCTCCATTTTGATGCAGATCATTATGAGAATCCGGAAGAGTTCTATCCTGAAAGATTTGATGAAGATAAAGGTGGTATTAAATCATACATGGATAAAGGCGTGTGGCTGCCTTTTGGTAAGTTTCTAATACAATTTTAAGACCATAATTTACATTAAATTTGCTTTTTCAACCAGGTAACGGGCCAAGGATTTGTTTAGGTAAAGTTGTTTTATCATTAATTATTTTCCAAAGATTTACTTATGTTGAATTTTAAAGGAATGCGATTTGCTCTGGCTCAAACGAAAGCAGCTTTGGTTGAAATAGTAAAGAACTTTGAGATTTCCGTAAACGAAAAGACACAGAGACCACTTACAATCGATCCAAAGGAGTTTATGAATTGTAAAACTGGAGGAATATGGATTGATTTAAAACCAATATGAAAGAACTATAAAAATGTTTGTAAACGTTACATCTAATATTGAGTGTATATTTAAAATAAATTGTTATGAGCATGAATAAAAACTATTTAAAAATAAATCAAATGAAAAACCTATTTAGTTTTGTAATTCTTTATTTAGTGAAATTTTTAAGTGATTTCTATCTGGTGAATTTTTATTTGGTACTTGTTCCTTATCATTTTTCAATTGTCTTGAAATCAATCCATATTCCACCGGATTTTGCATTAATAAATTCTTTTGCATCTACCGTGAACGGTAATCGATTTTTCTTGCTGCCAAAAATTTCAAATTTCCTCACAATCTCGACGATAGCTACTTTTGATTGAATTAAAGCAAATCGCATTCCTAAAAATTAAATAGTTAATATTAACGAGAATCAGAAGTGTAGGTGTTAGAGTATACCAAGACAAATCCTTGGTCCAGTCCCGAAAGGAAGCCAGACTCCTCTGTCCATATAAGCTTTAACTCCACCATTTTCTGGTGAAAATCTTTCTGGTCTGAACTGCTCTGGGTTATCGTAATGGTTGGGGTCATGGTGTAACGAAAGCACAGGAATAATAATGCTGACATCCTTCTCGATCAAAAGTTTATGACCTTTAACTCCTTCAATCTCAATTGGTTCTATGTACATATTCTCGATGTGAAAAGTTCAGGTGAATGCATTCGAAGGGCCTCTATAATTTATTTCTGGACACTTATAATATTCATATAGAGAAATGAACGAATACTTACCACTACAGACTTGATCCAAATAAGGTAGATTGTTAATAGTTTCATAGCTCAATTCTTTATCATCTGCGAAAGCTTCATTAATTTCTTTTCTAAGTTTTTTCTGAACTTGTGGATTAACACCAAGTTCATATAAAGTGTGTGCAATGGCTAAGCTTGAAGTATCAAAACCGTCCATGAAAAATGTCACTGTAAATTACAAATTTGTTAGTAAGTCGCCAAGCATTGAAGATTTTTTATTCACCCCCATGAGCGGCCATATCCATTGTTCCAATCTCTTTTTTCTTTTGCAATGAAATCAAGAAAGACAAATAGTCATCTCTCTCGATTTTGCTTTCATCCCTATGTTTCATAGCTTGTTCCATTAAGTTTATAAAGAATTTTTCAAGATCTTTGGGAACGAAAGGTACTTTCAAAATATTTTTCAAAAATGGGAGCAGGCTAACGAGAGTTAACAAAGCTGTTATGTGACTAGGTGGTTCCATCAATCTTCTGCCAGCATCTCTAATTTCTGGGTTTTCTTTTGTGAAAGATTCAGCATCAATAGCAAAGATGCAACTTGCTACTGCATCGGTCGTGTATTTTGCACTTATTTCACGAGCATCAAATGGTTCATTGGTTTTTTTGTCAAGTTCCGTTTGAATGTATTTTAAGAATCTTGAGAAGACATCTTCGAGCAAAGGAAAAAGAGCTTTGATCTAACACAATATTCATTAAATCTATAAAATTAGTTTTTAAATGTATTAACATAAATATTCTTACCCGATTTGGTGAAAATGCTGGAGTAATTTCAGACCGTTTTACTTTCCAAGCATCACCTTCAAGCAAGAATGGGTTTCTCCCAAATAAGGGATCGGTTTCTTTATCAATAATTTTAGCGAAACCATTGTCATGAAAGTTTTTGAAGTTACGGATACAAACATCTTTTATCAATTCAGGATCCAACAATATTAATGTGGGTGTTCTCATCCTAAGTATTCCAACAAATGGTGTTTTCCCTTTATATTCACTAGAAAGATAGTTTTGTTTTAAGATCTGAATAGTATCAAGTTCAGTACAATGGTACTAACATATTTGTAAACATAGAAATAAAAAATATTGACATAAACATTTTTTTCTAAATTTAGTTCATATTTTTTAATTATATGAAGGAATTGTTATCAATTGTTATCTATTTTCAATCAAGCCATAAGAACGGTATGCCCATATTTTGAAATCAACGTTTGTCATAATCATGTGTCTCAGAAGTTTTTCATTATTTTTTAAAACCTTCTTTAAGATTTTATAGCATTCATACGTCCATTTGAACTGATTATACATAGAAAATTGATATGATATTTAAATATGATTCCAGTAGACATTATTACATTTGGTAGGTATAAAATTTAATAATGAAAGTAATGAATGAAAGATGCTGCAAAATGGATTTAGACTGCACACAAAATGTAAACACATTGGATTATAATCACAGTAGTATAATCAAACGTATAATCTTACTCATAAATTTCTTGAATATCGTAGAATATGTTGCGATTGCCTAGAATTTCATTTTTAAAATTTCCTAAAAGAGGCCACGGCCTAGGTCCAACTACTTTGCGTTTCGTCCAGTAGTCAAAATGCCATGTTAAAAAAAGGTAAAGCACAATGAAAAACACCGCAAATATAACTCCAATTTCAAGCAACATTTTTGTAGAGTCTTGTCTGATCGACTCGCAAGCACACACTGGACTATAATTTGATTTTGGCAAAACAAAATTTATTCTTTAGCAGTGTATTTTCTAGTGTTTTGAAGATATGTTTTGTTTGTTTGAAATAATGAGATTGTGCACAACTGAATGTAAATAAAATAAAATAAGCTCTCCACATGTTCAGATTTATATTCATAATGAAAATACTTCCAAATATTACTGGCTTTTATACACTCAAAGAAAAGATACACATTTTTGCATGTGTTTTTTGTATTGTATGCAATCATTTTGAAGAGTGCAAGATGTTCACATATGGTTTCAGCTCAAGAGCGCTGTTTAACGTTAGATCATAAAACTTTGCGTATATTTATAAATTTTATTTGATATTTTCAATATTTTCAAATGCTCAAAATTCATCGTTTGCATATTTAATTCTTGAATGTGTATCGAAAACAAATAGCTCCACATCTTTTTAACACATTAAATTTCCAGATAAATTCTAACAATGTGTAACTACTTGCACTTTTACATATTTAAACATCAGCTAGAGAAATGGTCTTGAAAATTGATTAATCTTCAAAAATTCGTCGCTTGCATGTTTACACTACGATATAAAAAATCTTCAAAGAAAAATTGCAAGATTATAAAAAAGTGTTGATGTGTCGATAAACAATTCTTAAATTTTGAAATTAAAAATTATATTACTCAAGAATGATCAGGAAAAAGCATAATGAGAATTTCTTATGTCTTATTGTCTTATCTCAGTAAGATAACGTGCTCAAAAAATCTTCTGAGAGCTAGTACTAAAATATGATTAGAAAATAATTGTGAAGAATGAATAATTTAAATAACAACCAAAAATTAAATATAAATTATTTATTCTACCAACCAAACAAATCAAATACATCAAATAAATCAATTTTCGATTTTGATTCACAGCAATAAATGATCGTTGAAAAATTGATAAAGATTCTCGAAATAGAAAATACTTAAGAAAAAAATTATGCTTGAGCAATAAATAAATTAACAAGAATCTAATAATTCGGAAGCCACCAAAACCAACAGATACATAATTTTTGTATACAACAACAAGACTACCAAAGAACAATATTCCAAAATTTTAAATTCTCCATTCAAACATTTTTCCAGCTGAAGTTTATTTATAGATTTTTTTTTCTTTTTGAATTAGCGATCAGTTAACACTCAGTTCGAAATTTTTTCCAATTCCGTCCAATATGATGAACAGAATCTATAATTTATTGGAAAAGATATAAATAAACGAACATTTCCGAACTAATCGAAAATTTTAAATAAAATAGTTCAATTGGAATCGACGGTTAATTGCATTAAAAGAATTTTCAAAATATATTTTAAATGATTTATAAACATTTTTTCAACAATTTACATTATGAGATAATTTGGCGTTGGCTGACTTGAACGCAGAGAAATAGAAACTTTCAGTTTCAATTCAAATTCTGGAGGGTGATCACATACAAAAATGTTACTCATCATTTTAGTGGCGATCGTGCTTATTTTGGTGGCGCATTACTTTTACTTGCTTTTTAATTCTGATTACTGGAGCAAAAAGGGAATATTTTGCCCAAATTCAAGATTATTGTTGGGCAATTTACCAGATCAAGTTTTTTCCAAAAGGAATTTAACTAACGATTTGGATGATCTCTACCAGCAGTACAAAGAAAAGCATTCTTTCATCGGAATTTTCAATTTTCGAAAGCCAAGATGGGTTCTTTTTGAACCAGAAATCATAAAGGATATTTTTATAAAGTACTTTAAGAATTTCCAAGGAAATGAATTTACTGGAACCATTGACAAGAAAAGTGATCCACTTTTTGGAAACCATCCATTTTTCCTCATTAATGATGAATGGAGGGAAAAGAGAGCTGAGTTTTCTCCTGCCTTTACCGGATCGAGGGTATGTTTTGAAATCATTTTTAAAGATTGAATAAAGCTACAAAAAAATGTTTTCAGATGAAAGCTACTTTCTCAGTGTCTGCTGAAGTTTGCAATAAAATGGTCGAGTATGTGAAAGAAGAACAGACCAAAGACGGATTTAATGGTTTTGATGTCAAAGATGTGAGTCATACTGAACAATTTGATTTTTTTTTGTTTTCTGATTTAACATCCCGAATAACATCGATGCTAAAAACTGTAATTTTCTTAAATATTTTAAAGTCAAATTTTTTAGTCAAGATCTAATGATTGTTTCATGGTGTGTCAATCCATTTTCAATGTATATAAACTGTTTATTATTCCTTAGCTTGCCGCCAGATTTACAATTACAGTTGTTTCAAACAGCATGTATGGTTTAGAAGCAAATGCTTTCGGAGCAGAAGAGTCTGAAATCCTCAAAATCAGCTCTCAATTATTAAAACCCAACGCATCCATCCGAATAAATAAGTTTCTGACTTCAATCTACCCATTTTTATCGAAATATTTAAAAGTCAGCTTTTCGAAGCCAGGATCTGTTGATTATTTCACAAAAATTATGGCAGATGCCATTAATAAGCGAGCAGAGTGCAAGGTTTTGAAGGGTGATTACTTGGAATACTTGATGAACCTCACAACTAAGAAGGAAATTGGCTTAGAAGACCTTGCTACTCATGGAGTTTCATTCTTGGCTGACGGGTGAGGCAAATCTTTTGTGTCTTAAGTACAATTTTACAATTATAATCATTGAAAATCTTAAAAGATACGAAACATCAAGTGCTGCAATCGCATCTACTTTGTATGAATTGGCCAGGAACCCAAAAGCTCAAAATAAGCTTCGCGAAGAATTGAAAAAATCTATGCCAAATGAAGAAGATTTCAGTTACGATAAAATCATGGAAAATGAATATTTGGATCAAGTTTGGAATGAAAGTTTGAGGTTTGTACAATTGTACATCAAAAATTGTCTTCGAATATTGACAAAAAATTATTTCAGATTGCACCCACCAGGCTCATTTTTCTTTAAGATGTGTACTGAAGATGTTGAAATTGATATTCCAAAGGACAAAAAGCTTTCATTTAAGAAAGGAGAAGTTATTTATGTTCCTTTATGGTCCATACAACGTGATGAAGAGTATTTTAATGATGCAAAAAAATTCAATCCAGAGAGATTTTCAGCGGAAAATGGCGGAGTTAAAGCTTACAAAGATAGATTTGTATTTTTCCCTTTCGGAGATGGACGTAAGTTTCATATATTGTTTAATTGATATATTTGGAATAAATTTGATTTAAACTTTTTTTGTATTTTAGCAAGAGTTTGTGTTGGACAACGTTTTGCTGTGATGCAAGTGAAAACAGTTGTTACAGCTATCATACGCAAATTTCAGCTCACAGTCAACGAAAAAACTCCCGAGAAGCCTGTAGTTCACCCTGAAGCTCTGATTTATTACCCATTGGGAAGCTATTGGCTCAACTTGAAGGAGGTGCAAGAAAATGAAGAATAATCTTTTTTAAGAATTTTATGCATTTATTACATTAATCATTTATTTAATCGATATAAATGTTTGAATTGTTGAAAGATTTGAATTTTGAAGATTGAGCTTCTGACAACATTGCGATTTTTTCGGAAAGAATAACGATTCAATTGAGTTTTTAAGGTTAAAAATATAAGTAGATGTTTTGCCAGAACGGACGGATATCATCTCTTAAAGCATATGCAATAAACCATCAAAACAGTTCAAACCCTTCAACAATCATATAAATATAACACAACTAATATTTTTGGATGTTTTTGGAATTGACTAGAATTTTCTAAATAAAGATCCATTTGATCAAAATCGTGTAATCTTATTGGGTGAAGGTAGTTCTGGGTTGACCATTTCATTAAAATTGAGGTTATAGTGCTCGATGAGGTTTCTGCGCATCCCAGATCGCATGGGTAACGTTGGGACTTCACTTGGAGAAGGATAATCATTTGGTAGATGTGTTGTTTCTGTCTCATCCATATCTTCACTCGATCGGTGTTGACTTCTCATAGTTGGATTCACACATTCGTAAATGCTCTTGAAAGAAATATATGAATTACTAGAATTAGCACATATTTTTGGAAGCAAAAATATTCATTTCAGGAAAGAAAGTTCTATTAAATATGAAATAAATATTTCTAGCAAATTTATTTTTAAATAACATAGGTTTCAACTTACCGGCTCAGAAATATATTGATTAGTTTGAGCAAAAGCTAATGAAGTCAATGATGGCAGGGCTTGAGCAAAATCAGATCGTGCTATAGATTTTACAATTAAAAAGCATCTGGGAACCAGTAATGATGCAAGTATGATCCATGCAGTAGCTTGTACTCCTAGAGGAACTGCCATTTCACGCCAAGTATCTCCAAGCATACTTAAAGGAATCCAAATCGTCCAAACCACCAAGCAAAGAATTGAAGTGACCACTATTAAAATTCCTTCTCGGTAATTTCTTTGTGATCTGAATATTAATGGTGATAAGAATATCAGCAACATTAGAAGAATTCCGTCATAAGCTATTATGCCCCAGAACCAGTTTCCATAGAAAACATTTTCGCAGGTGATATTCTTGGCATTCGTATGCATCAATATGAGCAGTTGAGTTGAAAGTCCAACTTGCACCAGAAAACTGAATACGCAAATAATACTCTGAATGTATCCATTGACATGTGATAAAAATCCTCCTTCACTTCCAATTGAAGCAAGCATTATTGCTCGGCATAGTAGAAGTGAAAACGTTAAACAGTAGCTCACGGATATCAAAAATATTTTAATAGCACACATTGAGTTCCAGATCTCAGCATCTTGGATCTGATGATGCAAACCGGCAGGATAGCTTGCATACTCAATTGTGAACGGGAAAAAAGTAGAAAACTGAAGGATCAAAGCTAAAATTAGTAGAACGCTTCCTATAGGATTTCCTTCTAGAACATCATCCATACAAATTCTTATTGAAATAAAGGTGAGAATTGCCAAACACAGAAGAATCCCCAAGGTGGAAACTGTCAGCCCAATGGCAATCCAAAGTTCAGTTTTAATTTGCCAGCTCATTTCTGCAAACTGATTAAATGGATCTTTTCCGAGCATTGCTGAGCCCTCATCCAAATTAAATGCGTTCTCGTGATGATTATCAATTTTGTCCACGTTTGTGATATTCTTATGACTAGATAATTTATGTTTGGAGCATGGAAAAAGTGAGCCCAAAGTCGTTATGCTAGCAGAGTCTTTCTGATCCGAAGTGTAAACTGTTGTTATATTTGTAACGAAGTTTGTGGTGGAAAGTTTTTTCAACTCAATGGAATGAACTGCATCATCAACTGTAGAAGTAAACTTTTGAAACAGATTGTAGTTTAGGGAGTTTTCAAGCGCTTCGAGTTGCATTAATTTGAGCATATTCTTAGTGTCAAAGGTTGGAATGGTTGATGGAACGGTAAGGTCATCGTAAAAAAATACATCACACTGCGAAAGATGATACTTGTCGTCAGTTTTGTTGCAATTTTTCCAAATGGCATTATTTGTGGCTTTGGTGATCTCTAACAGAGTGAAGCATATAGATATGAGGTTTGATGGTAGAATGTGATGTCCTTTTTGATCAATATCATTTTCTAGCGCTAAAAACGATCCGTTTGGAATGTCTAAAAAATAAATAAAAGTTTTAGTTTCACATTCTAAATTAAATAATTAAATATCAATAATTATTACCAGTCATGACAATATGGTTCAGGTTCAACGGCACGATAATAAGGCTAGCAATTTTGATCATAGAAAAAGTTGTTGCATTTAACGCATCTCCAATAACTACAACTATTTTATCGTCTGAAGAAAAACTCCGAATACAAAACTGCTCATGCTTTAAAACTTGCTTGAATTGCTTTGTTTGGTTCTCTGAATTAGCTCGAATATCTATGGATGAGTTTTGGTTACCCCATGGCAGTTCATTGAGCAAATGTGCTATTTTCCGGAATTTTAGCTCAACTGTAGACGGCATAGGCCAGATTTTGAATTCCAAACTTTTGATTTTTGCTTGGTTGTCGGTCCATAGCTCGTTCGTCAGAAAAATTCCTGCAATTAAAATTTATTATAAAGCAAGTAAAATGTAAATTGTTTTAAGTTTTTTTAAAAATATAACAATGAAAAATACAAATTAAGTAATTAAGTTTAAAAGTGATAAAGATAACTATTCCTGCTTTGAATAATGTCCGACTTAACGTGAACTGGGTTTAAATTAATTTAATCGTGGTTTGTGCTTGTTTTTAAAACGAACACTTTTCAGGGGTTTCTCTGACTTTTATGAACTGAAAATGTTGATACATTTAAAGTTATGCCATACCAATTTAATAATAATGAAATTTACTTTTTAATGGAGTTACGCATAATAATCTGAGTTTAGAATTTGCTTGAAAATTAATTTCTTAAACTGTTAGAACATTGAAAAAGTTAAATGATTTAGTTGACTCATCGCAACAATAATATTAAAGAAAAATGTTACTGAAAATATAACCAAGCTCATGCCCTGCTCCACAACAATAAAAATAAAACTACCGATTCATACAAATTATTTTCAATTGTTAAGTTTAAACCATCTTCACATAAACAATTTAACTCGCATTTTCATGAAAATAAAATGTTAATGATTATAACATGTTAAAATATCTATTTCGATAATTGGATTTTTCTTCTTCAATTTCTTAAACTGTTTTAAACGACTCATTGATTTCACGAATGATGTAGTGAAATAAGTCTGCTAATATTAGCAATAAGCATTAAGCATACACTTGCCAAATGGCATAATATCTAATTGTATGCAATAAGTTTTGGGTTTGTCATTGCTTTATTACCAAATTAATTCTTAAGTCAATGAGCTTTTGTGCATTTCAGTATTGCCTTATGACATCAATACGGTGGTTAAACAGCGTGTAAAAGTTCATCAGACAATTTAAACATTTATTTGATACGTTCCAATGATTTTGATTGAATAACTTATAAATAATAAACTGTTGGATGATTGCAGGGATTGGAACTATCACTTTGTCTCATTAAATTATAAATGGTATGTTTATTTTTTGCTGTTTGAATCTTCATCAACTGAAGCCATTATTTTAAACAGAACCTTTTTTTTCAAGTTATGTGGTAATTCAAAAATAAATAAAAATTGTTTCAATTAGCTTCATCAACTCTGTCTTGAATACAAAAAGTAAATTTACAAATTATCAATTTATTTTGAAATATATATCAACCAAATGTTAAATTTCAACAACAAAATTCCCAAATTTAATTGCAATAATTTCGATCAATTTCTAAGCCGGAAGTAGACAAGCATTCGTTTTTTCATGTTCACCAACAAATCGATATTGTTTTCGAAACAATTTCTCTACAAAGAGGTGCTTTAGTACTCAATGTTTGTGCATTTCGTTTCTATGATAATAAATTATTATTTTTCCATAATTTTTTCAGGGCGTCAAAGTATACCAAAACTGTTGTGTAATGATTCCAAATTAAGTGCAAGGTTAATAGAAAATAGTTTTTTGAGGCCCTCATCAATGCAGCTTTTCACCTGGTCTTTAGACTGGGAATGATTAAAAAACTAATTAAATGGCTTCTCTTACAATTGTAAATTAATCGCCGCTTCTTTAAAAACCTTTTGTTCTTGCAGTTTTGTTTGCTCTTTAAATTGTCTTGTGAACTGTCCAATTACCAAAAATAAATTAGTTTTACCGTTCGTAGCGCGGTTCCGTTACAAAACTTTCATGCGATTTGCAGTATTAAATTAACAAATTATATACATTTACTCTATGTGAATTCTTTGAGAAACATTCATGGGCACACTCCAATAATTGTGTTCAACAAATGATTTCAGGGCTAGTTGTGGATTATATCGTCGATACTTACCAAATGGATGCTCAACGCATTGCTCCAAATAATCTATTTCTGCTAATAAGACATCTTTCAATCGAGCATCGTGAAGTTTTATGATTCTAACACCTGTAATAAGATGAAAACTGTGAAAAATTGGTTTTCGCAAAAAGTATTAAATCATAGGGAGCATTCACGGACTGTAAATTTCATCGATTAATAAATTATCCAATTTGATATGATATGTTCAAAACTTTTCCAGCTTAAGCAAAAACTTGCTAGCTTGAGTTTTATGAAAAGTTAAATTTGATCTGTGGCAATTTTTTAAAGATGTGAATCAACCTTATACTAAAGAATCAATCAATTTAACTTACCAAGCGTTACATTGTTGCTTAGTAAATCAATCTGGTTAATATGATTGACCATAAACGATATTGTTGATGAGGCATTGTCTGCCACCCGCGTTATGAACGTTACAATTATATCGCCTGGCAGCGATTCAATCGAGTAATCATTATCGGACGTGGATTTGGACAAGCAGAGTCGCTCTATCGTGGTCGTCAATTCGATTATTGAAATGTCACTCTCTGCCTTTGTCGGTTTTATTGTGGTCGAAGTTGTTCTAGGTAGTGCTGGCTTTGTAGATGGCAATTTTGTGGATGAAAATATTTTTGTCAATGGTATTGTAGATTCATGTATAGTAGTAGCAATAGTGGATGCCTGAGTAGAATTTTCATCGCATTTGATTTGGTTGGAAAGGAAAATTAGAAAACATCCTGAAAAGAGAGGAATAAGGTCAATCAATAGGCTCTCCAGTAGTTTATATTTATTTGCAGTATTGCTGATTGAAAATCAGCTCGGGGACATCAGACATGAATCAAAAATGCAACATGCTGCATAAATTTCATTCAAGGCCGGCTATCCACTTCAGTTGGCTTTAAGCACTTTAAGTTTGCTCTATTAAATCATTGAGGTTTGCACGTTTAACACGAAACACTAAATACTGCCCAAAAACTTAATGGCTAGCATAAACATCATAAACATTGAACACGTTGATAGTCTATAAATAGTCTTTATATACTCTCCACAATATTGCACTGTTTTATGGAAGGATATCTAGCTCATAAAAAAATATTGTGGAAAAAGTTGTAATTTCCTTTATAACAGGTTTTACATGTAAAACTGGAACAAAATTGTTACATGACGTGTTAACGAAATGGAAAAATTATTGATTTTAATAATAATCAACCACTGGATATTTTTTAAACTGACTGGTTGCTAGCAAAAGAATGACGAAAAGCACTGGACGGTGTTGTTTCAAATAGTAGATTAAAGCAGTGCTTCTAGTGTTTTTAATCAGGTATATAGGGGTAGTATTCGTTCATTTTACTATTCAAATTATTGGAACATTAACTCTGGTTCTATGTTTATGGGTTCGAAGACAAATTGAGTATTTATTCGAAAATGCAAAGAGTCCTTACCAAATTTATAGGATAATTGTTGAAAGGCTTATGATAACAAGTTTAAATAGTTCTTAAATAGCTAACTTTTCTATAACATTAAATAAATCCTTTCATGTTTGTTTCTTCATAGGATGTCGAATGAGTTATATGTTACACTTAAAAACATGCAATCAACCAATTCATTTCTGAATAAATTGAGGATTAGATGAGAAACGGCTTTTAGTGATGCAAAGAAAAACTCGTGAACAATTCTGGGCAACTATGAGCAGAGTACGAAAGCTATGGGCATTGAAAAAGTTTTACTATACAAGTTGATCCATTAAATGGTTCTACTTTGCAACGGAAAACTTGCTTCGAGTGTCGTCCAAACTTGTTTATTATTCAGAAATTAGTTATTGCAGTTCATGTTCAGATTTTCTGAAATTCTCGAATATTCAAAAATATTCAAATATGCAAATTAAATTGATTTTGCGTGAGTTTTCCTGCATTTGTTTATGTTTCCTTCCACTGGAGTTTCACCAAGTGTTCTTTTCAAAGAAATATTTTGTTGTTTTAACTACAGGATAATAAACAAATTGAAATATTAATGGAGAACTTACCTATACTATAGAAATAAATGTATTTTATATTTAGTTCCTTCATTATTGATCATACACATTTGTTATAGTTATGTTATTTGTTCAATATTTAGTTGAGCTCATTCCGCACATTTTTCCTTAATTCACTGCTATCTGTAAGAAAAAATACAAAGGGATGTTTTTGTCACTTCACCATCTACTATCACATAAAGCTGTTCAATTTAATTAATTATTCAATTAATTTGTTTTTCACACAAACATACAAAAATGCAATTTAAATCACAATTATTATTCGCATTTTTCTGCGACTGTCATCAAAATTATTTTTTACATTGACAAATTAATCAATTTTTGGCTTTCACAGTTTCGCGTTATGTAGCTGTTCACATTTTTCACATTTATTCCAATTGAATGGATAAAATGTGTGCCATACGTGTGAAGTCTTTTTCGCCTTCCTGGTGGCTATTTTTGGTATATTTTGGTATGTTTGGATTCTCGATTTTCGTGCTACAATCGAAAACCATCACAAATCAAGCGCAAAACATTTTCGCGGAAGATTAGGCTGATTGTGGTTTAGTTGAACAACTTATTTAGTCATTTTCTTTTACTAAGAAATTAATTTAATATTCATTTCAAAAGAGGCCTAAGATATTAGGCCCTTAGTTTTTAGATCTGATTAAATTGATTTAATGACTTCAAAAACTAAACAAATTGAATGAGATTCAAAATCCTTCATAAATTCAAAAGGAGATACAGAGTTTATTGAACTACACATAATAATTTCAAAAACATTTAACCACAATCAAATTAAATCCCACTGCATGTTGTGGTGGTCATGAAAGTTTAATATCAGTTAATACCGCTTTATCATGAAGCGCCAAATTTTCTACTCATGTAAAATTCATATTGGACAACAATTGCTTTATTTCTGGTATTTTTCGAGCATATTTTCGTAAATATTCTGTGATTCATGTAATTTTGTAATGTTTTGGGGAAAATCTTACGCGTCGCCAAGTTATTATGAGTCTTCATTCTATTTTTTCACACTTTCATCATTTCAATTTCACAAAATCACAAATCGATCGGCTGTAAATAAATATAGTTTGGTTGCAATTCACAAATTCACCAACTGAATAGTTGCTCAACTATATTTCCCGCAATTTCACAGAATTTATGTGTTGTTCGGCGCAGTGCTTGAACTAAACTGGTGAACACTGAAAATATACTCTTTTAGCTTCGATTAACCGTTCCATCTACAAAAAGCATATAATCAACGAACCTTTTTCGACGAAATTCAAACGCTCAATCTATACTGAGCAGCTCAGCAAGAGCCAAAAACTAAACTAGTTTTAAACTCGTTTTGTAAACTAGTAAACTAGTTTTAGAACCGAATTTTTAGCCGAAAAATCTAAATGCGAGTATTTACGGTTCGATAAGTTTAGACGAACCGCTTGTGAGTGCTTGAAACAATAAACTGAATAAAAGAAAATATGAAAATATGAAAATACCGAATTATGCTCAACAAAACAATAATGAGCGAGTTGTGGCAATAGTGGCGGATCCGGTGCTCGCGTTTAGATGTTATACAGTTCCTGTCTGCAAAATAATGATTAGATTTCTGCAGCCACGCATTGTAGTTTTGATTTAAATTGATTTCGATTGATTAAGTTTTATTACAATATTATGTATTTTTCGATAAAAGTTCAAAATTTCAAATAAACGCAGATTTAAATTATACACAGATTTTAAAAAAATCAAATTTTATATTGTTGATCGAATGTCATGTTTTAAAAATAAAATTTCTAGATTATTACTTATTTTTTGTTGTAACTTCTCCAACCCTGTAAACGATGTATTAACACTAAACACAAAGTATTCATGGCAACCGCCCTGTGAAACCACTAGCACGAGCACCAAAGAAAATCACACAACAAAACAGCGGTGGTGCACAAAATGAGCATAACAATAAAAAAATTCGGAATGATGAAAATATTGTTCAATTTAAATATTTGTTGGTAGAAATTACACGTGCAAGTTGACAATCTGCCACTTAAACTTCATGGCGATACCACTCACAATAAATACTTTGGGAAATGCAGTAAAACAATCGATAATCAGTCGATAAACCTTATTGGTTGTTTATAGACAATACAGTGAAGAGACATTGAACTCAAAACAGTATTTATTGTATATATAGGTAAAACTTATTTATTATTGAAAATAATTTAGATAAGATCCTATTTTTTAGTAACCTCATTCATTTAATATTTAAAATATTTTGTTTGAAATGTTTGAAATGTTTTGCGCCAAAATATATATCTAGTCGCAGACAATAGAAAAAAAAACATTTTCACCAACCCTTATTTTGTGTAACTTTGTTATATTTTTAGATTGTTGATGGTCGTATTCAACCAAAACATGTTTAATTTTACTTTTTGTTTATTTTAATTATAGCAACTTCCGGTCACCTGGCTCAATTACTTTTATCTGAGCGACAAATTCGTAGTCGATTAAACGTTGGTTCGTTTTAACTTTGATTGCCATTGCTTTAACAGTCTTCAATTTTATTGTTCCTTACTGTTTGTTGCCTTAGTTTTTATTTTGTATTGATAAGAAACAGCTTTTGCTTTTCTTTCCATGATTTTCTGCGCTATTTAACTAACCGTGCTTCCGGTTGTAAAAAATAATAAAAATTGATTGCTCCACAGCTCAAAAAATTAGAACTTGCCTTGAAGAAAGACGAAGTTTTACTGTGGAAGAAATTATGCAAATGTCATAAGAATCAATAAAAATTCACTATTTTGTTTATGAAGCCTTACAAGACTAAAAGTCTACTTAAAACGTCATTCACCAAAATCAACACTCAATGGTTATTAAAAATTATTTATAATGTTTAGCTTAGCAGGAGAGTGTTTACAAATATTTTGAACATGTGACTTTCATTACGCACTGTTCCAAATATTTTTTGTATTTTGAGATTTCTAATCTTATTCATTTTATGACAATATGTTGAAAAATTCGAAATATTCTTTTTTTAAATAAGAAATTGATTACATTACTATTAAATATTAATTAATTAATATAAAGAATATTTAGTACATCTATATAAAGAAGATATATATTCTCCAAATTGCTCATGCATGCATGCGATGCTGTTGGTAAATATTGTTTTGGTTGCTTCCAAAAATTACTTTTCATTCAAAAAAATTTTACATCATGCCTGTTGGTACCAGCGTAGATTTCTGTTATTATTATAATTTTTTGGTAAAAATTTTTTTCAAAACCATAAAGCGTCCTCTCAATGAGGCTAGATGAACTGGAAGAAATATAAAGTTTAAAGTCGGTTTATAGTTAAGAATTTTGCGTTCTTTTCATTGAATTTATTAATTCCAATTGAAATTGTATTTCAAATTATAAATAGTACCACAAATGCATTTACATTGTTAACAGCATGAATGATGCAAAGAAAATGGTGCATCCATCACAACCATTCAATTAACATCAACAAAAATTTGAAAATCTGGTGAAATTCGGATGAAATACCAATTAAACAAAAAACCGGCTTATACGTCACATGCAGCCTGTGTTATCTCCAAAAAAGCTCGCTGAATAAATTTTAAATGGAAATCTAGTTATTTCATTTATAATCAAAAGCTCGAGCCTGCGCTGTGCTCCACATTGGAAAAACTCGGTCATAGGATATTTTTTCCTCAACAAAAATTTTCATTCATTCAAAATCATACATACAAAACGTAACACTCGAGCAAGTCGAACACACAAATGTTTAAAGTTTTATAGAAAAAGTTCCTTTATTTAATTTTTTTATCAGTATTTCAATTCCGGGAGTTTTATTTTAGTAATAACAAAGTGCTAAGTTAGTCGCTGAAAAGTTTTAACACTGGAAAACTATAAAGCGCCAAGAAATATACAGAATACTAACTTTATAGAATTCTGGAAAAAAATTTCCTCATACAATTTACATGAGCTAATTGTTGTTGCAGTTAAAGCACAAAACCCCAAAAAATATTTAATATAATAACACAAAGAACGGATTTAAGTGAAGCCATTGATGAATGGATTCAAGCTCGGCTCACAATCTCTGTTCTATTAAATCAGCAGAAAAAATTAAGGCTGTGTGACGAATGAAAGCTAAAATCAAGTATTAGAGCTTCCAATGATAGCCGTGAATGGAATGTGCAGTGTATCAAGTGGAATTAATTGAGTTCATTGATGGCAATACATGCTGTCACCTTTGATTAAAAGAATTGCCAATCAATATAAAAGTCGAGCCAAATAGAGAAACCGCAAGGCGTTGGCACGTTTGCGACAAAACATAGCAAAGGATTAAAGTTTTTATGGCTAGTTGAAATTGAACAAGCAACAATTTCCTTTTTGATGAGCAAATTTGGATTTTTAGCCATTGCATGAACAAGGATTTCAGTTTGATGTCATCGAATTGGATTCCGCGCCCAAAAGTACTACCTGAAGGTAAGTGTTAGTTCTAAAATCAGATTTAAGTGCTCAATTAAGTGCATTCACTGCTGGATTAATCAGCATCCTTAGCAAAAGACATCGGGTTTGGTTGTGTGGTATCCGTGCAGGGGAAATTATTGATCGAGCACTTGTGTAAATACGAACAGTATTAAATGGAATTTTTAAAATATCATCGCATTTAGGATCTTTAACTGTCTAGCTGAATGCAAATATTTACAGGTATGAGATTCCATTTGCACAACATAAAAGGCATTTGTGCTTCTTCTGATTTTTGAATGTAGAATCACGAGTTTCCCCAACTTGAAAGCAAATCATATGACAGCGATATAAAAATTTGCACAGACACCACGAATACATTATGACGTGGTCGGTAGAGCATTAGTGTGGGTGCTAGTCGGAAAATGTGTATAGGAAAGTTGAAGAAAGAAAAAGCATAAATTCTAATCGTCCCACACAATTTTTTGACAACTATGCAGCGAATTATGAGACTACAAAACCGGTAGTTGTTTTTAATTTCTGTTTTTCTAGAGTATATAGTTCGATATAGTTACTTCAATTAAGGCCATAATATACCTAGGTTCAACCGCAAAGTTTCTTCCGGAAGATGTTTTGGAAAATTTGGTTTTTTCCAGATTAGCGATATTTTAAGTAAATATTTCTGAATTATAATATGTTTATGCCATCCAATTGAACCTTTTTGAGTAGTTTGCCAACCACTAAGTCACTTTCTGGAAGAATTATTAGCTTATTCCTGCTCGAGTTGAATATCTTCCGGAAGATTTTTCACTTCGAACCGGAATAAGTTCATAATTCCTCAAGAAAGTGACTTAGTGGTTGGCAAACTACTCAAAAAGGTTCAATTAGGTGGCATAAAGATATTATAATTCAGAAATAGTATTCAAAATATCGCTAAACTCGAAAAAAACAAATTTTTCAAAACATCTTCCGGAAGAAACTTTGCGGTTGAACCTAGGTATATTATGGCCTTTAAAATACAAGAATGTAAATTTCAAATGTTTTTATAAGCAAATTAATAATATTGATGTTAAAATTTTTTAATTAAATTGAACTGTTGTATAAGTTTGTTTAGATCTATTTAAACTAGCACCTTTAAAGAAAAGTAAATGGAACCATGCTGACTTGAACAAACATCAAACATGTGTAACACCAAGCAAATTATAATTTGTTCTCGCTGTTGTGCAGATTTTCTCCGAGAAAGAAGGATAGCAAAAATAAGTGGGAAAAGTTTTTACCGAATTTTCCGTAACTTTCCATTACAAATGTGTGTATGGATATTTGATGGTGGTGCTTGTGCTTACAAAGAAAAACGTGCTTTAATTTATGACGTATTTTCGCTTCAATTTACATTATGGCTTTGTGTTGACATTTTCTTGTTTTTCGAGTTCCATTCAATACGACTTTTCAAGAGTTTGTCGTGAATAGAAACTTTGTTTGTGGATTTTGAAGCTTTGATGACGCATTGGAATGTATAAATATCTTTTAATCATAGTTGATTGTTGTGTTGATATACTTGATGAGTGAAACTTGAATACGGTTATGGTATGAACATTTCGTTTGAGAAAATGGATATATATATGTGCTAATAGCTGATGGTGAATATATAATTTAAATTGTGCCCGCAGCCAAACCAAAGTTCAGGAGTATTTCAAAATGTCAATCAAACAACCCAAAATTTAAATGCCATTTCCGCTAATTACCGCAAATCAAATACACATTTAGGATAATGTTTTGGATGTTTCCTTCCATTTTTTGTCATACCTCTAACAATTTTAATATGTACTCTAGAAAGAGGTTAAAGTTTTATTGCGCAAGATAATGATATTCATTGGATTACTGATTATAAAATTATTTTTCATCTCGAATATTTTATAGATGTTAAAATCTAAAATATATAACAAAAAAATATTTCATACACTAATAACATTATCAAAAAAGCTTAACCATAAAGCTTAGCTCTATTTTGAGTTATATAGGAAAAATTATAACTATAATAAACTAACCATTAATGGTACCATCAATATTGACCTAAAATTTATGATTGATAGCGAAAAGGGACAAAAAGTTTTGTTCGCAATTACAATGATTCATTATTAATTTACGTTCGATGATTTTACTATATATGACGGATTTTGGTTTTGAAATTGAGTTTGATAAAGCCTTATTGTACTTATTGAAAAAAGAAAATAGCATCATTATTCCAAGTGAAAGGTTAGCCCATTTCAACAGAAACATTGACAAGTTCCCTCAATTTCTTCCATTGTTCATTTTTATTGTGAAAAATTACGTAGTACATAACTTTTTATGACATGGTATGTGATCACTGATGTTAACTATTCGCAGTATTCAGTAATTTAATGAAGCTATAGAACTTTATTTATTCTATGTAAACTTATAAATAACTCTAATATTAATAACACCCTAATCTCATAAAATATCTCATTTGTTAAAAATATAATTTATACATTTTGTGACTATAAATACAGCCTATCATAACCAGACGTATAAAATAAATTCGCAATATGAAATAATTAATTAATCTTTATATTTTACGGCCATATCTTTATCAAAATATGAAATTGGAAAATTTTATAAAAGAACATGCTAAAAACTAAGTATATAGCCATCATTGATTGTCCTCTAATATAATTATGTACTGCGCCTCATATTCAAAATTCAATTTATATAAACTTATCATTCATCAAAATAAGCTTTGTTGAACTTCCTAATAAGCTCAAAAAATGAAATCAAAAACCTAAGAAAGGACTTTGCTTTTGTAATTTGAAGAAAAGACACATTTTCAAATTTATATAAAGATACATTTAGAATGAATTTTTTTGCAAGAAGCACATCTACAATAAGCTTAAATCTGATATATTTGATAATCATATTGTAACATTATTAGGTAATTCATATAATATCTTATATTCGATTAAATTTGTGATCCGATTTTCTTTTTCTTTTTTTATATGAGTCTTCACTTGTGGACTAATTCACTTAACAAAATCACTACACAGAATTTAGTTGCAAGATGATAATATATCGTTGAAATTGTATATTATGCATTTAATAGATGTTTTCATACGTACATCTTTCAATATAAATCTAACAAATATCCCAAATATCTACCTGTATAAGGAATTTGCTATTTCACGTAAAATATTTGTAGAGTGAACCAAATCTCTACTAAAAAATTTTATAACAAATAATTCAAAATGGTTAATCCAATTGAATTTGTAGCTTAAGAGATTTCATTACAAATTCAAATGTACAAAGAAGATATAATCAAAAGATTTTCATTAATGTGAATCGTTTAAAAGTTTGATCTTTAGCAAAGAGATTCCATCATTTTCTCATTCGTTTGATCTTATAAAATGGAACGACCCTAATTTTTAATGTATCTCGTATTTAGCCTAAGTGAACATTTTTTCAAGTTTAAATGATACCTAATGTCTACCTAATGTG
This sequence comes from Parochlus steinenii, assembly GCA_038502155.1. Lineage (NCBI taxonomy): Eukaryota > Metazoa > Arthropoda > Insecta > Diptera > Chironomidae > Parochlus > Parochlus steinenii. The sequence continues at coordinate 3,763,046 of JAXCIN010000052.1, read as the reverse complement.
TAATTGTTTCTTATTGAAAATGTAGTAACAGATTGAGATTTGGTCATAAAAATTTACAGATACAGATATCAAAAACTTCGCATAACTTCAAAAATTAAATCTTTTAATAGCTAATATGAACCTTTTATTTTGTAAAAATTTATGTCAGTAATTAAAAAAATGTAATGGTTAAATCGAGGTAGACATTCACAAAATATATTAGGAGAAAATTATTTCAAAAATAGAAAGTTCAGTAGAACACATTTTTATCAAAATAAAACCATATTTCAAATCTTCGTCTAGTTGATTGTTACCTTTCAAAATGACCTAAATATTTCTTTCACTGTCGAAGTATAAGATAGAACGAAATTATTGTTATCAATAAAATCTGAAAAACTTGTCTTACCAATTTACCGAAAAACTCAAACTTTGCTAAGCACCAAAGTCCACTTTTAAAAGCCATAATTCTGCTTCAGAACGCTTCATTTAATAGCTTTTCTTATGTATCACATCTAAGCGATAAAAATCTATTTGTTTTTTGTTGAACATTTATGCTGCTATTGGTTTTGGACATCGTTCAGGCTATACACAGATTGGCCAGAAGATATAACATTCAGCAAACTCTCGTCCTTTCCAATAAATTCACTCTGATCGTTAGATTTTCAATCAAATAACAGTCTCTGATCCTTTTTCATATCTTTCATTAAATTAAATGTTAAATATATTTGGTTAGATCTTGTGAGCAAGTATCTAAAAATATCGTAAAATCTAGCAAACATCTGATACACTTAAGTCATACACATTTAACGTTATGAGTTTCCTTTATACAAAATCTTTTTTTTTCAATGCAGACCGAATTTCATGAAGCACCCAAAACACCATAAATTTGTCAGGAGACACAAAAAAGTCCAAAATACACTTGTATCCAATTTGCCAGCACAAAATACCAGTTTCCTCGGATTTCCCTCAATTGCCATAAAAAAATCAGGAATTGATTTGAAAATTTATGTTATGAGAAATTTCAAAGCAAAAGGAAGAAAAGGAAAATCAAATATAAAACTTTGATGGACGATGGATGTTATAGTGTCATATACAGTGCAGTCATAAAAATTGAGCACTCAACATTTGTAATGCAATGTGCTATTTGGTTAAGATATTCGACCTATTTTTATTGAAATTGGAATTGATGCAGTTTTGTCCATAGCAATTTCACTCAATTATGCTATTAGAGAACATTCTTCTGATTATAGAATGCTCTATAAAAATTTGTTTTCCATTTTCACTAGTTCGTTTCATTCATTAATTGCGAATATTTTATTCAAATTGAAACATGCATTTGTTCCATAAAAAATCTATTATTTTGATGTGATCAAAATTAAATTTCATTGAATTATCTTTGAGTGATACAATAAAAAAAAAACTGATGTAATTAAGTCAAGGGAATGGAAGATTTTTCTGTGTTATATGTATTACTGGAGCCTTTGGAACGATATAATATATCGTATTAGTGTAACAAACTCTGTAGAAAATTTCGGGTTTATGTTATCATTAACTTCGTTAAAATACTAACACTGATATAAAGTGTTGATGTAAAGGTCACCAAGCAAGTTTTAATCAGCTATTTTGCAAAACGGAAATAATTATCAACCCAATTTTGAAACGCTTTCAATAGATTTCTCCAAGAAACACAAAATGAGTTTAATTAAAAACACCAATTAAAGCGCTGGTAAAATGACAACGCTATTGTCTTAATTAATGCTGAAAAGGGTCGAAGTATATGTATGAAAAAATATATTTTTAAATCTTTTGTTGTACAGTTGCCAGCTATTTATTTAAGAGAATAAAAAAGCTGATACAAAAAATCTATCATTCCGATTCCATGAATTTCTTGAATATTATTTTTTCTTAACACTATATTTTATTTATAATATTGTAGTGAATTGTACTACGTATCAGTAGAAAATAAATGTGTTAACAATTTAACCTTGGGTGGAAATATCTATATCATAAATAAGGAGATTATTATGAGAAAAGCTATGAAAAATTAAACAGCTCAGCAAAGAATCATTTATATAGGATTACATGAATTCAATTCGGGTTGGAAATCATAAATGTTAGGCCTAAGACCACCAAAAAACCAGAGCCTAAAGTTTGTTAAAATGAAAAGGAGCAAAGCCAAAGGCTCTTGACGTGGGTTCAAGGAAAAAAGCATAATTAGTTTATAACAGAGCACATGGTCCAATTTTGTTCTTCTAGAAAACATCAATTCATTTTCGTTGCTACACGTGTTCAAATATTTAATATAACATCTTTCTGAACAGAAATTATCGCTACTATGTTCCAAACTTGAGAATAGAAACGAAGAAAACTATGTAACTTTTCCTATAATGTTAGATGGTAAATTGATGGTTTATTGTGTGGAAAAGATATAAATACATAAGTATGGAATCACAGGGCGTTGCTTACAAAAGTACTTAATAACAATCGTTGATATCTATTTATGATGCGCCTAAGGTTTATTAATATGATATAACCGAAAATTCCAATTTATAGTCCAGTTTCAACAATACAACTTGTATAATAAATTCAAATTTGTCCTGTTTTCCAGATGAAGCCATTATTGAACCGTCGTTAACATCCTCAACATCTGCACTCTACAACAGCAAAGATCCAAACAACAATGAAAATAAAGGTAATTTTATAACAATTTTTGAAGCATCAATTATATACTAATTATGTTTCTAACATCTTTGCAACGTGATAAGCTGGACGATCAGCTGCCTTGGAGCGAGCCTACGTGCATGACGTGTACGAAAATTGTGAGGAACCAGGTATCGGACCAATTCGTCCAAAAGTGCAACAGTTCATAGCGAATTTGGAGCCTGCCTCGTTGGTTTGCGATGTTGGCTGTGGGAATGGTCGATATCTTAGCGCTGCATGTAATCCAACAATTTACTCGATTGGCGTGGATCGATGCTATCGCTTGACTAAAGTGGCACGTGGTCGAGGTGGCGAGGTAATTAAACGTTTGTTTTTAATTTGAATTTGTAATTGTAGCGACATGGAATATTATTTGAGAACATTAAATGTTGTGGTTTTATTACCATGTTATAATTAAGTAGAAACCGAGGGAATGCGGAAATTGTTTTGCTTCCGAAGCTTTCAGGAAGCTTTTCGATTTTAAATGATTTTTTGAATGTTGCAAAAATTGAGATACTACACAAATAAATTTCAATACATCATCATATATGAATTCAATGCTTTGTTTAAAGCAAAGTAAAGTGATCGAAATAGAGTCCTTTATATATTGTGATAAGTTATCTATTGTGATAACTGATGGATAACTGACGATTCTAATGATCTTTCAGGAAAAACATGATAGACAAAAGTGTGTGAAATGTGTTTATACACACATTTGTCTATTACATTTTTTCTGACAAATCGATAGAAATGTCAATTATTCATCAGTTATCACAATACATAACTTATCACAATAGATAAGGGACTCTATCTTAATAAATGTTTCAAAGACTGAAACAATCAAAATATTACCTATATAAATTTAATTATTCTACACCATTACTCCTCAAATAAATTCATTGCGAATAATGCCATGAAACGTCTGACAAGCGTTTTTACAAAAATATATATTTTGAAGGCAGTATTTTAATTAACACATTAACTCAGGAACATTAACGGAAACTTTTTCATGTAAAGTCAAGAGCCAGGAAAATAAAAACATAGGAAAAGTTAAAAATACTTGCTCCAAAAATGAAAGAAACTGTTAAACTAAAAGTCCTTAATTAAAATACTAAAGAATCGTTTTTCCTCATAAATTAGAAAGTTTTCCTTCTATCCATAAAAATTTTATCTTGTGTCTTCATACTTATAAAACATTCATAATAATTACCTACTTTGAATTTTTAAAAATTTTTGCTATTTAATTTTTGAAATAAATTTATGTTGAAAACTGTGTGACGTGTAGCATAGTTCTGCAAACTTGAAATTAATTGTGCAAGTTTTTAAATACCGTCGCTTCAATTTTGAAAGCAAACAAATATTTCCACAAATTTATTTGAAGACTCTAGAAGCACTTTTTTTGTAAGATTTTCAGAACAAATGTCTCAAATTTGTAAACTTCCCTCCGTAATCTTCAAACCAAATTCTGGATTTTATGGTAAAACTTTGTCAGCATATTGACACGATCAATGCTTTACACGTTTCACACACAATATTTCTGTTTAGAAAAGATTATGGTTTTACCGCGTTTCACCATATTATACGGCATTGAAGAGGAAACTTTGTATGGAGAGAACAAACGATTTGTTTTGTAAAGAAGCTTTGTAGTTTGCGCCTTTTACAGTAAATCTGATAGGTTTTTATAAATTTATTTTACAAGGAGATTTTCTGGAGTGTCATACATTAAACCATATCCTTATTTCAAGTATTATCAAGTATAATCAAAATATCCCCTTTATAAATAAATCATGAGCTTTCAACAAACCTACATCTAAGTTTTTCAACCCATCTTCAAATAATTCCATTTCTCTGGTCTGTGAACAATGAACTCTGTTTTCAGGTAAACTAGTTGTACATCGTTTATGGCAATTATAGCACAAAATCATATTTAACCCACAAAGAGGCTACGATAAACATTATATTGTTCCTTTTGGCAATATACAACATGCAATATAAATTATGGAAAATTTATTTATTTGTTGAAAAATTGTTGTTTAAAGCAATTTAACAAAAGTACTTGGTATCTGCTATTTTTTCATTTTTGTTATAATTATTCCTCGGTCCGATGTGAAAAATTTGCTATGAACAAGTACTTTAGAGCATACATTGGCAACTGAATAATTTAAATATGAAAAATTATGCGAATTTTTAAAGTGGAAGCATATACTGTTAGAGGTTATTGGTGTGGTTACCATTTAACTTGGCAAGTTGTGCAGTGGGAATTTTATGTGGGTTTTTGGGACGGAATAAACTTTAAATATTTAAATCATAAAAATCCATAAGTTGGCAAAAGTATCATAAATTTTATGGAAAAACAAATTTTTAACCGAAAATATGCTATACTTGTTATTATAATGCCGAGTTTGCTGATATGCTTTTGGATTTATGTAAAGATAATTTTTAGTACTTATATCATTTCACTTTTGAGAATTAACATAATCCCATTTTATTATTAATATCAATTTACTAATGGGAAGCTTTATGTATTATATCTCTTTTTCATAGGTTGCCATTTGTGATAACTTAGAATTACCCTTCATTGATGAATCATTTGACGCTGTTTTATCATTGGCTGTGGTTCATCATTTTGCAACAACAGGTGAGTTTAGTCTTTAAAAATTTAACCAGCATTTGATAATGTGTCAAAAATTACAGAACGCCGAATATGTGCCATCCGAGAATTAGCTAGAATAATGAGAATTGGCGGTCGAGTGATAATAACAGTGTGGGCTTTGGAGCAAAAGTCTCGTCGCTTTGAATCTCAAGATGTACTAATTCCTTGGCAGCCTCCCAAATGTAAAAACAACAACAATTCTGATGATGAAGAAGATGATGACATATTGCCACCATATCACGCGTACACTGAAGACTCCACGAATTCTAGCCGCTCAGCCGGTGACGAAGATAGCTCAAGCTTAAGTTCATCATCGCCTAGTGATACATGCTATAGTTTTGTAAGACGAGCTTTACAGGTAAAGTTTCAGGGATTGCATGTATATCAGGGTTTGGATTGATTTTCCATTCCCTGCCATTATTGCCTAAATACTAATCTCTACATTTCCAGAAGCTGGCTGGTGGTAAAAAGAGTCAATGGTTCTTAGATTCCTGGAATTCAAAGGATACAAAAAACGACAGCAGTTTAGATTACGAGGATGCCAAAGATCTGCCAATCGAACTCTTAATGGAGGATTTTGATGATTTACCAGAACCACCGCTTTCAGCTGGTCTAAAAAGTAGAAGCCTAGGAAGTATTTTGAATCCCCCGCCAAAACAAATAGTCCGTTCTCGCTCAAGTGTCCCCAGCCTTGGCGCTCAAATACCTGAATCTGTTAAACATTCACAAACTGCCACAGATCCCATCGTCAATCCAGAAGCTCCTGTACCATCTACAGCAGCATCTAGACGACCTAAACTTATTAAACAGAAACAATCTTTGTGTGACGATGCTGATTATCCTTTCGGGGATGAAAGTTCTTTATGCAGAAATCCATCAAGAGCTCAGCTGTTGAGAAAACAAAGTTCACTTAATGAGGAGCTCATGGCTGAAAGTAGAATTAGAGAAAAAGAAAGAATCCGAAAGAAAATTCAAAAGCAGATGTCATTAAATGAAAGCTTTTTGTGCAGATCCGTTTTCACAAAGCGGTTACAGGTAAAATACTTGGCTTTAATATTCTTAAAAAATATATGATTTATGTGTAAAATTTTTATTAGGTCATCCGCGAAGGTCTAACTACTAAACTGAAGACGTCTACCGGCAGTCTTGAACGTGTGACAAAAATTGGACTTGTGAAAATCATGCAAAATATTAAAAGTGCCAGTACTCCCGCCAATCCTTCTCCTCCAGAAAGCACATCGAGCAAAGCAAGCGAAGGAAGTCCAGTTAAAAATGGGCCACTGAAAAGGAACTTATCAACTAGTGGAACAAATAATAGTAGTGATAAATCATCAACGACGTCATCGAATAATGACGAGAATGGGAAGCCTAGACGCCATTCAAGGGAGAGTGGTTCAGGTTGGAAATATTTTGTATTTTTATTTTAAATCTAGCTAAACATTATCAAAATTATTTTAGATTCTTCGAAGGACAGCAGTTTGCAGAGTGATACAAGCATTGAATCAGAAGATAGTTTTGCATCTGTAATATTCATTCCGAAGCACCAACTGGCAGATCAAGCTCAAAAATTAAATAAAGTGCCAACTTCTCCTATGCCTTGTCCTACTCCAGCTCCATCACCTGCTCCTGTTATGTCCCGGTGCAAGCTTCAAGCCAATTCAAAAGAGACTCCACGGTTTACTTTCGAAGATGCTCTAATACAGAAAAGTGATGATACCACAGTAGTACCGCCAGTTGCTGAAGCCTCGCCTATGCCTAAAAAACACTCGACTACTGTGTCTATGAACAACACCTCTAAAGTAACCACTATTATCACGCCTGCGACGCCATTACCTTTTAATAAATCGATTGCAGCACCACTTTCTTTCCACAGTTTGGGCTCCATGCCAAAGATTACCAGACAAACGATCAAAGATTTACCAGCAATCCCAAAGTTTCGTAGAATCTCAAGCTTTCCTATGGTTCGTCGTATTTCTGCTACCATGTCGGTACCAAAGTTAATGTCACTCGACATATTTAATCCAGAAACTGATGATCTAGATAGTGATTCAAGTGAGCCATCTTCACCAGACTCCATAGATAGCGTTATTAATGCCTTGCAACCATCCACTTCTACTCAATCCTCCTCATCGCCAACTAAAAACTTAGCGAGCCAAGTCATATCAACCAAAACAATCTCAGAACCAGAAACTAGCAATAAAATTGAATGTGAACCAGAAACTGCTCCAGATGGTCTCTTTTTGAATGCCAATGACAGCAATTTAAATGTTCACAGTTTGACTAGTGAGCAAGTGACGAAAGAAGGACCAACGGAAAACTGTCGAGAGCATCTGTTGAATTTCGCCGAAAAGCTCAGTGCTCAATTACTGAAGGAGCTAGATGAAAGTTCTGAGTTTAGCGATAATATCAGAGATAATAAGCAAATGGCTGATGAATTTAGTGATAATAATGATAAATTACAATTAGCCGACCTAGATGATCCGATTCTAAATAAAATTACTGGAGAGATACGCAACTTGCACAAATTAAGAGAAGAGCTTCGTGAACGCCGATTGATGCTGGCAAATTTGGGTGGAACTCAGCAACCTCTACAGCAATCCCACGAGCTGTTAAAAATGTCGTCCATCAATTCAATTGAAGAAGAAGAAGAGTCACCTCCACTATCTGCCAAAATTCAATCACATGTGGCTCAATCTTCCACATTGATCAACAGCGCCAACGTGACTCCCAAAAAACAAAAAATTACCGATTTTATTCCTGAGCTCGACGAAAATGATGTGGATGACGATGAAGATAGTGAAAAATTTCACCATCTTAATAACAATAGCTATAATTTCAATAATTTGATCAACAATAATTCTCAAGATACAGCGTTGTTAATCCAGGAAGATGATAGTGCGGAAGAAATTGCTCCCAGTGAGATTGAGATAGCACTAGAACAAAACAAGCGCAAGATTATGAACAAAATGAAAACCAATTACAGTAGCGACAGTAACAATAATTCTAGCTCTAAAAATCTTCCCAAACCTCCAACAAACAGACAAAAGACATCCTTCGATTCAGCAAACAGCTGTGAGTCATGGGCACACTCAAATAGCACTGCTTCTCTCGACAGTCCTTCAGTTGGAGGTGCTGCTACTCATCATAGATACTATCACGTTTTCAAAGAAGGTGAACTAGATGCCCTGATAAATCATCACGTGGCCAGCTTGCATATTGTGCATAGTTACTATGAGAGAGCCTCGTGGTGTGTGGTTTGCGAAAAGGTTCAAGTTTGGACAATTTGAAAAATAATTTTAATGATTAGGTTTAAAAAAAGTTTCTCGATGGTTTAAATTTTTAATGCGCGAAATTCATGAAAACTCATTTAATATGTTAGATCATAAAAAGGATTAAACTTTTTAATTGGTTTAAAAAATGTTCAATTCGAATTCAGTGACCTATCAGAAGCTTGTAAGTGCAATGTGACTTAATTAAATGAGCTGAAAATAATTTTTATAATCTCCCTAAATAGTATTCACAACGATTATATTCTGCAACGACTCAAAACTAAAATTCTAAATATTTCGGGTAGATCAAAATGTTTTTTCAGTTCAAAATGTTATGCATTTAAGATTTCCTGCATTTCATTTAAGTATTTACTTCAGTATTGATTTCAACCATGAATATAACCAATTAAATCTATCGATAATTTCCAAAATCACAGTTTAAAAATATCAAAATACAAAAACCCCGATATATTCGTAAACCATTAGATAATGAACTTGTATATATTTAAAATATTTTGAAAATATCAAATAAACAATTATTAATTTTGAATTCTTGAATTTTCATCGAAACTTTTTAATAAAGCTACAAAATAATAAATCTCAAATAAATTGTATATAAGATACTTTTTTTGAAATAAATAATGATGGATTTGTGCATCAATTTTACGATTCCAAATAAAAATGAGAGAGCTTCAAGTGAAAACAATATTATCTATCTTATCTCCAAACGATTTTAATTGAATTTCTATTTTTATATTTTCAACCAAGATTAGTGTGTAATATTCTATGTATGAATTTTCTTAAATTAACGTAAATGTTTAAAACGATGTAGCTCTACTCTGTAATTATGTTAACATATTAAGTGAATGCAAGGTGACGTTAATTTAATTTCACAAAATTTTGCAGAATTCTATCTATTAATTTTCAATAAGTTCACTTTGTGAACACAGACCCCCCCCTGAACAGTATAAAAGAAATTTAAAACTTTCCAAACCACTTATGGCATTAACTCTAATTTCATTTTCATAAGAAATATTATACAAAAAATAATCTATAGATAGTGACATAGAATTGTAATTCAACTTTTCAACCAAATAGCACTTAGATAATAAATTGACTGAATTTATCATCTAAACAAAGTAACCTGTAAATAAACAATGGGACATTAACTAACACTGAAAATTTAAATGATAACTAGAATTTTCTGAACGATTTCCAATAAAATCTGTCTAAGAAAATGAGATATTGTAAGATTTTGCATTTCACATGTGAATCTTTTTGATTAATAATTACAATAGAGACATTGAACTACAATTAAACGATAATAAAACATATTTTCTGTTTCAAATCAAAAGTTTTTTGTTGGTTTTCTTACAGGTATATCTACATTATCAATTTTTTTAGGATTTTTTTGATTTAATAGGAATGAAATTAATATTTCGGATCATTTTTGCAATTTTTAAAACTCATCAAAAGTACGTTTGGCTCTTTATTTTTCGTTTAACATATTATTAAAAATAGAATACATTTCATTTGTAAACGTAGTGGCAATTTTAATTATAAAATATTCAAAAAGAGTTAACCACAAAAGAGTTGTAAAAGCCAATGGATTTAAAGAACTGTTGTTGAATTGTACACACAACATTATTTACGATCAAAGTTCGCAAAATTATTGAAAAAACGATGAAAAATTAAAAGTCCTCATCAATTTTTGATTTACTGACAAAAATTCATTAGTTATGGGACAAAATCCTTAAAACTTCACAAAATAACAAAATTAACACTAGCGATTAATATTTTGTATATTCCGGTGGGTATTTCTCAAAAGGAGGAAATATTTGAAGCACATTCTGGCGTTTTAAGGAATATGCTAATAAATATGTATAGCCGTTCGTAAGTTTTGTGTCTAGGTTCTACCTTCAAAACTCACCGGAGTACACTATTATTTAGTCGCCAGTTAAAACGAAAACATCTTATATTTTTAAGCAACAAACTAAAACTAAAATTTCTTTGAATGTCTGGAATGGATCTGTCGAGCTGGTTTTCGTAGGTAAATTTATTTGCGGTGCTTAAACTTCATCTTTAGCATGTATTGAACATTCACCTGAGCTACGTCATAAACGATGTACTCGTTGTAGAGCAAATCTGACTTCAATTTATTATCTGTAACAGCTGTTCCCAGCGGAATCTCAACACCATCTGATCTCACATGAGCTTCTGCTGGATTTGGTGCGGTTTTACCGATACCCTAAAATAGTCACGTAATATGTAATTAAATTATTTTTAAACTAAAAAATAGGTGATTTCGTTCTAAACTTACTTTGCATGAATGATTTCCGCTTGGCAGTTTGGTAATGTAATCAGCTTTGTTACGTTCGTAAGTATCTCCTAAAGCAACCTCACACAAAAGCATCAAACCAGTGTTGTTATCGATGCTAGTTGCACAATAGTTGGCAGATTTGCTCACCATGTCAGCAAAGTAAATACCTTTTCCTGTAAAAACATAATAAACCGTTAGAACTTACATTATTACTAACTTCTACAAAAAATTAACTAACCAAACATATAACCAGTAACTGGTGCTTCTGGTGGAGCAATTTTGAGACCATGAGACAAGATTCCAACATAATTGGTGACACGAGATCCATGCCACAAGAGTTTTCTGTTGTGCAACTTCTTGAACGGCTTGTATCTACGCTCTTCTCCCTTGCGCTTCACCTTGAATACTTCTTCAATTTCCAAATCAAATGTGTTGTGCGTCTTGGCATGAGTATTCTTCATGTACTTCTGCAGCAATCCAAACTCTTCAGAATTTTTGTCGAGAGGCACCAGTTCCGTCTTCAACTGTTCATAGTGATTATCCAGTGGATTCAACTTAGCAGAGTCATCTTCTTCATTTATCAAATTGTATGCAATCTCAATCTCCATCAATGCTTCTAGCATATCAGTTTTATCTTTCACCATTTCAATAGTGTCAATTAAAGGTGGATTTCGCATTCCAAAATCGTGTGGAATAATTGTGTAGAATCGATTTGAAGCGCTCAGAAACTGGGAATTAGCTGCTCCTGTGGTGACTAGTTGACTGACTTCACTTAAAACCAACAAAGCTTTCTGCAATTGTTCCTTGCTTAAACGACCCAATGGCATCTTCTCCATATCCAGTTCAAACTCTAACATTGCCTTTTTCATTGTCTCAACGTCAAACAACATGCGAACTAAATTCTGCACTGGTAGAGCAAGTTTGGATGGAATTTGAGAGTTTTCCGTGAGCTTCTTAACCTTCTCATCTTGATTATAGTCTACATCAATAGGATACATTTTTCCGGGATACTTTTTGAAATTTTTGCGACCTGACCAACTATTGTTCGTTTTGTCCATGTAGACTTGCATGAAGCTATCTTTGGCATCTTCAGCACTTCCCATCTTTTCAGTTTTGCAATCTCCAATTGTTGTTCCAATACGGCCCCAGCTATAAATGGATTGTTAAAAATTAGAATTTATCAGCCAAGTTCTATTTTAGTAGTTTTTAGATTGTATGCCAAAAAAATTTACCTGCGGAACACCCAATAGTTTTGTCCTTTATCAGATTCGAGAATTTGTAACTTGTAGTATGAGTTCTTGTTTTTTTGAATGTCAGTAAGACCCAAAACACTCGAAAACAACTCGCTACCTTCCTTGTAAACATGCGAAATATCTGCTAGCAAAGAATCGGGATCAACAGCGTTTCCTCCTTTTAATTTCAATGTAACTTGCTTGGCCACATTTTTAGTGTAGATGCTCTCCTTTTTACGTTCTTCTTCAGCGGGAATACGAGATTGTGGTTCAGATCCCCAATCACAGATTGACATCGACTTGATTTTTTCCAAAGCATTACCAGTTTTAACTGCTTCCAAAAAATCTTCGCCAACAACCTTAAATTATTTTTGATTTATTTTATCGTTCTTAAACTAAAAATGATTTTTTTAAATACCTGAATATCCAAATCCTGAACTTCCTTCATGCGCTTATTCATTTTTCCAACCTCATCTTTGTTGCTAATAATAGCGGCTAGCTTATCATGCAACTTTGTAGTGAGTTTTCCACCCAATTTAGAAATCTTTTCCTTCAACTCTTCTTTGGATGTCTCCAAATTTCCGAGAGCAACAAAATGCAGACCATAAAGCGGTTCTCGTTCTCTTTTAACGCGTGGTCCAGTATTTTCAGCTTCCTCACTTTTGGCTCTCTTGATGCTTTTAGCCGGAATTTTTCCCGCACGAGCTACTCTATCCTGCACCAATAGTGTTAATTTTAAAACCGAGCATTTTTCCTTCAAGTCACTGGGTACTTTAACTTTAGTACGCTCTGGTTTTTCGACGTAGGTATTACATTTTGTCCACTCATCCATGTTTCCTATTAAAATTAAAATATTATTAACACATCAACATAAAAGATAGTTGTGTTCACTTACCATTGCAAAAATAGCCAGTTTTGTTGAAAACAAAATCGCCATGACATTGTTTACATTTTGGAAGTCTCCCGAATGCCAAAAGATCCGCTGAGCGTTCGATCATGAGATCAATGCCAATAGGAATGAAAGATTTGTTCAAAGTTAAGAAACTTGCAACATCATTCTTGCTCAACGATCTCTTCATTCCATCTTTAAATTTGAAAAATAAAGCTGATTGCTTGGCAATCTGATTCTCGATTTGATCTTCATAAGATGGGCCTGCAGCATCCACCTCATCGTTCGCTTCTTTCTTTATCTTTTTTGATGGGCCACCTTCTTGTTTTTCAACTTTTATCGCTGGCAGAGCAGCCTTAACTTTTTTTCTGTCATCTGGATCCAATTGGTTGTAACCGGGCAAAATAGTACCAGCAGCGTAAAATTTCAGGTCAGATCTCAACTAAAATATGTATTAGTTAATTATTTATTTTAACTCTATGCTGAATAACAAATTTTTAGATTTACCTTAACAAAGCATTCCAAGTGATGCCACAATGGCTCGCCTCCAATTTTAGCAGCCACCTCAGAGTCATAATCCATTTTTTTGACTCTCAATGTATCTTTTACGATTTGATCTTCACATCCTCGACATCGAGATCTTCCTGAAGCAGCATATTCGATTCCATAATCTTTTAGGGCCAAGTTAGTCTCTGCGGTTCGCTTCTTGCCTTTGCCTGCACCAGCAACCACAGGTCCAATCGCTTGTAAAGCAGTTTTGATTGACTCTTGATCAGAATAGCGTAGATTTTCAAATCCCTCAATGTCTTCTATGCCACTTGGACGCTGCTTTATGTAAAAGCAGTCTGAATGGTACCAGTGGGGAACTTTTCCATCGAAAGCAGGAGACTGGAAACAATATAAATTGTTAAAATCAAGGACTAAATACAGAAGGTTATGTGAGGTTATGTATATTTTTGCTGAAGAATCTACTTTCTATATCATTTGGGACAAAAGGAAAAGATAATATTTCATACTTCTAAGCTAATCGTTCATCCTGAAACTCTACTGGAGCTGAGGAATCTCAATTAATGTTTTTGTTTGTAAATACCTGAACTAATCTAGCCAATCTCAGGACATCCTTATCAATCTTTTGCTTGCACGTTTTGCACGATGATCGATTACTTTTAGCGTACTCCGCTCTGTAGTTAAACTCTTCTGGCATCTCCATTTTTGAAAGTTTTGTAAAACGATCCGACTATTAACAACAACAACAACAACAACAAACAATTCAGGGCTTTGTCGAAATCGAGATTTTCCATTGAACCACACTTCCGAAAATCATTGTATCAAAAACCGTTCTGAAATTCCAGAAATGTTATCATTTGAAATCGTACGTATTTACTTTTAATTATGGGAGATGACAATGAAAATTATTCATTACGAAATGTTAATTATTAAAGCATCTCTTCAAAATAATTGAAAATGCCTAAATTTAATTTATAATCGTAAAATATTTTACAGCTTTTATAAACCAAAGTCTCACTGGGTTGGGTTCAAAATTCTTGTGTTGATTCATATCTCTGGAAAAAAGCGGGAAAATATTTTGGCGCCAATAACATAAAACAAGTAACTGTTTAGAGGTTTTATCATTTTTATTAAATTTAACTTATTTAGAATTTAACTTAAAAATATTTTGTATAAATTTTTTACAAAATATGATCCGAAGTATTCCGATCTTAAACACGAGTGAAGCAACATATGCCTCCTCTATTTAATAAGAAAATTACATGATTTAAAATAAAATCTTAAATATTTTAGTTAATTCAACGTTTTTAGTCTTTAGTTTTCCTTAAATTTCATTTCTGTAGCCATTAATTACATTTAATTTTTAAAAAAACAAGCATAAGAATTGGATTGGTTGTTGCAACTGTTCCTATTTGCTATCCAAAAATACTGGCATATTCAGAGGATTTTTTTTCTTACATATTAAAATTTTAAAACTTTGAAAATTACATTTAAATAATTCAGATCAGTGTGAGAAAGTTTTATTGAAAGGCGTTTACGGACAGTTTGTTGTTTAGTTTTTGGGGTGAAGTTGAGATGAGATGTTAATTTTGGCGTTAATTGTTATAACTAAAAAATTTTCCTTCCTTTAAAAGTTTAAATATTTTTTCTAATAAATTGTAGATGAAAGTTTTCAAAACCGAAAAATAAAAATAAAATTCAAGACAATCAAACTTCACCCACCTCCAATAAAAAAATTGTGAAAGCGGAATGAAAATAGATCCTAAGTGCAATAGTAATGCTTTTACAACTGTATTCGAGCCTTTTGCGGCTTTGTCTAATAATAATAAAATCAGCTATTTTTATCGTATAAATAAGAAATACAAATTAATTAAAAAAGTATTAAAGTAACGTTTGTACAGGGGGTTTCTTGTGAATTTACATGAAGCTGAAAGAGCGAGGACCACCGCCTACAACTAACTGTGATCTAGAGGGCGTCAATGAAGTCGCCAAAGCCATGTGTTAAAAGCGCTCGCTATCCGAGCTGCGCAAATAATGATTCCTCTGGAATTGGCCAGGTGAGATGTCAAAGTGAGTTGGCGTTTGATGAGGTCTAGGAGTAGTGGATGAGCCAGACATGAATTGTGATTGACCACCCGCACTCAATTGCTGCTGTATCTGCGAAGATAAATTGCCACGAACATAGTTGTCGTCCCCGATAGGTTGTGTGATGCTGCCGTATTTATGTTGACCTAGCAAATTGTTCCTGTATTTATAGTGAATTTGCTCTAGATGACCTGAATATTCCAGTAATTTTTGGAGAGTTTGACGACACTGCATCGGATCTTCAGAGTTGAATTGATAGTTGGCTTTGAAACATTCCTCAAATTTTTTCTCGTTGATTAAACCGATTATAAGAGCGTGCAGACGTTGTAAGTCTCGCGCTGGATCTAATTTTGTGACCAAGTTATCAATATCAAAGGGCTTTTCTAGCACTGATTTACAACCTTTAGCAAATTGTTCACTCTCGTTGCAGCTAAAAATTTCAACATACAAATTAATTATTGTCGTATAATTTAATTTATTTACAAAAATGATAATTTGATTATAATATATACTAACCATGTCCACTCGCTGTTGATGTATGCGCACGGATGAAAGAACTCGGTGCGCTTCAGATTGTTCTCACAAATTTTGCTTAGCAAGTCCATCCAGTCTCTCTCCTCCACACAGTTCGCCGTTTGAATGTACAACGGCCGTTCTTTTCGCATAATCTATGAAAATAAGATAATAATTGATTAAATTATTGATTTTTAAATGGAAAGTAGATAAATGTTGCTCGCATTTCAAAGCAAAGACAAAAATATATACTGAAACAATATTTATATTTACGTTGCAAGAGATAATTGAATAAGTAACTTGATTTGTGAAAAGATATGTAATTAACTTAGCAATCTGATCCAGCTTAAGATAATATTGTTTTGCTCACTAATGTTGATCATTTAAAATCTAGTTCAAAGACAATTTCTAGCTTCTGAATTTTCATTCCCATGTAAGTTTCCTAAATTACGCAAGTATTTCAAAGATGCCAGCAACAAAAATAAAACAAATCCAAGTCCATCAACATACAAATCAGTCTAATATTAGAGAAACATTGAAAACAAAACTCTTGGAGAATTTTTCCAAAAGAATTTCATTTGATTGTGCCACTAATTCACTAATTTTGCAATTTTTGTTTTTGTTACGTTTAACCGGAAACAAAGAATTTTTCAGCAGTTTCTTTATAAATCTATGCAATGACAAGTCACTTCAAGTCTAGAGCAACTACCAAGACAATGCTTCAATTAACTAAAAATCTTAATGAATTATGTAAATTCGAGTGAATAGCATTCATTCACAAGAAAAATAATTCAAATCAACAGCGAAAAAGAATCTGAAAAACATGAAATTAGCGAAAATTGAGGCTTCATATAATTTCACCTTTAAATGGTTCCAAGCGACAACACTTGCAAATTGGCGTAAACAAAAGCGACAACACTGCTTAGCAAATTCCAGCCCCATTGAATCTATGTCAGTGGGAGCGAATTTAATTTTTTCGTGCTGGAATTAACAGCAAAAAACTATCAAGAAAATTTCAAACAAGTGAAATTAAACAATAAAAGTTACACCAATGCCACCATTTAAAGAAGAATCAGAGGAAAAATTATTGCTCAAGACGGCAAGAAGAAGGTTTTGAAGAAAAAAATTATTTATGTTTGTCTGTCTGTTACATAGACTTTAAAGGTTTTCGAGCTAGAAAAATCAGTTTTAGAGAATATATAAACTGTTGTTATCGATTTGCTTCGCACTTTTTAATAAAATCCGTCATAAATAGTGATATCAAGAAAAATAAAAATCAAGAAGCCTCTCGAGGAATTTGTAATTAAAAACAATTAAAATAATGGTGGAGCAACAAAAGAAATGGGCAAATATTTCCCACAACATTATCATCTTGAAAGAATCCAAAGAAACCATCCAATGAAGAAGAATATGAAAAAACTGAATTTCATACAAAAATTAAATATAAAAACTGAATCAAACACAATTAAAGGGAAAAACTTCCCATACTTCTAATTGTTGAACAAAAGTAGAGTTTTGTGAAATAGTTTCCAGACTGTAACACGTTTCGTCAGCATAATTGGTTGCCATCACAACACACCACAAGCCGCCGATAAATCTGAAGCACGAGAGCTGAATCATCAACAAAATTTCACGGTAAATTTTTTCATACAAAAAAAAAGCACAAAACATTGTTGGCAGACAATTACAGCTAACGGATCCAAATGACCGTAGCAAAGTAATTATGGCATTGGACCAGCACATCATGATAACTAGTTGTGCGGGCAAAGAGAGACTTGTGTAGGTGGATCACGCAAAAAGAAACGTGTAAATTTTTCAAAAGAATTGTGTTTGCTGATAAATTAACAACAAATAGTTTACAAATAATATTTTTAATGATTTCAGTTTTTTTATAAAATCAACTCACCCGAAATATATGTTGCATCTTAAAGCTACGCTCTTCCAGCCGCTCGACAGACTCAATCTCCGACAGCGGTATATCACAGATGGGTCGCTTGCCCTTAGCCTTGGCATAGCTTAGCGACTGTGTCGTCAGCCGAAAGTATCGCTGCTTAAAGTTGCGCCGACCAAACCGTTTTCGGCCTTGCGCTCGTTTTGTCATCATCCTACAATTGCAAAAAAAGCATCAAGCAAAGGCAAGCAAAGACAATTCAGTAAGTTAGATTTGATTGAATTGAGTTTCGCGCGCGGAATTTCTCAGCGACACGATCGGGTTACGTTTGAAATAGGTGTTGATTATCAAGGTTTTGTTACCGTTTTTTGTGATTTTAAGGCGAGTTTAAAAGAAAATGCAGTTTTGAATGAAATTTTTCGTTTTGCAAAAAGATCTAATGAAAACCATTTTTAAGAAAATATCAGACATGAAACAATTCTTCACAAATTTAGATAGATAGATAGATTCTCGAAGAAAACTTACCAATCTCTGATTCCACAAAATGAATAGCAAGAAAAATGTTCAAGGATAATATGAAGGAAAACTCTAAAAAAAACTTTAAAGCACTTACCCATCTTTTAGTAGCACTGGATCTGTGTCAGATGGTGGCGCCATCCTCTGGTCCCCCGTCGAGATCGCTTCGAGAAAATTTTTAACAGCCTCTACATGCTTCTCCGTGCAAAATTTCTTATACAGCTCACCGGTATACTGCTCTTTACACGGCTGCTGAGCAGATCGCGAGCTCACAAGGTTGCCCAGCGATTGTATTGTCTTTGAGATCAGCGTCAGCGTTCTATTTGTTTGCTCATCCTGCAATAAAAAATTAAGATGTACAATTAATACCGTTGTATATAAATTGTTTTTATTTAGATAGTTTTGTAGTAACATCATAAGAATGTGTAAAAAGTTTCAATGACTTTTAAATTAGCTAGCGTATTGAGGCATTCTACACCGCAATTCATCAATCTAGAGCCAAACGTGATACATTTTATAATTTTATTCCATTCACATTTGATTTGAAATATTTTATTTTCGCTTTTTAAATGTGTAAACATTTGCTGAAGTCATAAAGGGTTGCAAATGATTAAAACTTCAGTATTTTAGCTTAGCAACAAATGTGATAATCTGTAAGCTGTATTACCGTAAAAATATAAAAGATCAAATTTTTATGACAAATATTATATCTTATCTACTATCTTTTAGCCACCTAGTCATTTCCTCCCAAAAAACTCCACTATCTAAAAAACGCCAAGAAACAAACAAACAAAAAAGTGTCTATTTAAAAATTTCATTCATGAAAAAACACATTTGCATTTCATTCATATTTCATACACGTTGGGCGTTTTCATTAGTGTGAGTGTGTGACTTCGTTAATTAATTAAAAAGTAAAAAACTCAACAGCCAGACTACCAGTAAAAAGGTGTACGGCATTTAAACTTAAACGTTAGACGAAATTATTTACGTGTATACACATTTTTATGTTACTACATTAATCAAATAGCCGAATAGCTGAGTTACTCCAAAAGACGAGAATGCACATTTAAATTTGCATTTTCGTCGTCGCCTTTCAAGTTTGTCGCATAGCTAATTGCGGTACACATTTCACTGTTTTTTTCTAGAACATCCACTGCAATATTGCAACATTTTACTGCACTGCAATGAAGGAAAACCCACAATTTTGCCACAAAATCCCACATCCTCTTTCGATTTCTTTCCAGGTTGGTTGGTGTATTATGTTTTAAGTTTAACGGATTATTACAAGTATTTAAGATTGGTAATATTTTAATTTTGAGGTAAATTATTAAGAATTCTTGTATTAAAATATCTAAACATTTTAAATTTTAAAGAATTTTCTCTACGTCAGTAAATGAATTTATTCAAACCGGAAAAAATAATAGATAAATTTAAAAAGGCTTGAAAGAAAATTTAAAGCAATCTTTCGGTTTAACATCTTATCATTGAATTTCCTTCTTTAGTCAAAAAAATGTTGTCAAAATTCAAAGAAAAACATTTCTACAAGAAACCCAATGATAAAACAAACAACTATGCTTACAATTCAATCAAGTTATATGATGTTATTACTTGAGGCAATTCGAATGCCTCAAGTAATCGCATCATAACTAAACGTTGACAAGTTTGAACAAGTTTTGAATAATCTTTTGAATGTTTTTCAAACAAAGTGTTTAAAATTAATTGAAACATAAACACATAAAAAACTTTTCATACCAGAATTCAAAATTTAAATCGTTTGAAAAATAAAAATATGAAATTTCTTACCAATGGCTCAGCAGTCAGATCAAACAGCTTGGGTCCTAAGATGGCTGGCGCAAAGAACCTCAAAAATATGAATCCTGATACAACAGAGTATCGCACTTCTTTATTATGAGGGAAGTATTTCGTAGCGCTCTCCCTTAGGTCATAAAAAATTTGACACAAAACTGGTGGACACTTGGCTGCACTTTGAATAATTGCCTCAAAAACTTTTTCAACATATTCATGAAGATTGTTCAAATTCTGCTCAATCGACGTACGTTCCTTAATTCTTGTTGGATCAATTTCACAGGGTTTTTTCTCGTGGAGAATTAGCTCGACGATAGGTCGTAAGGTAAGGTGAAGGTAGTGCAGGCCGGAGAGCTTCATTGCTTCATCCATCATCTTTGAGACGAGAGTATTGCCTCGGAAAATAGTTGTAGCGTCCGTCAGTTTAGAGATTTCATGTTCGGCTAGTCGTCTGTGATTGAATATAATGTGTGAATAGTTTGTAAACCAAATTTATCAAAATTTTAAAGACTTACTTGATAATTGCCACTATGAGATTATTGTGAGTGAACAACCTCACAAGAGGCTGCGCTATTTCTTGCTTGTTGCTTATCATTTCACCTAGCAAATACACCGCTGACGAAGTAATGGGCCGCTGGTCCACACTTTGAATGAGAATGTTGAGCAGGTTGTCATAAGTTGCTAGCGGAAACACATTATCAGCCGTAAAGTGCAGCTTGATTCTCAAAGATCCAAGAGAATTGTCACTGCAGCTGAGCCGAGTACCAGGTGGAGTAGCACAGGATCGTACAGGTCGAGATTGACTTGTCCGAGGTAAAAGGAAGTACCAGGCGTTAGGTTGCAACATTTTCAATTGTTGCTTACCACGAACAGGGAGTTTTACTTCTCCAAGAAATACGTCATCAGCCATTCCAGGAGCATCGTGCCAAATGCTAACGATCACTTCACAAAGGTCATTTCCGTTTAATGGAGCTACTGCGTATACTTTTCCAGAGCCCTGTGAACAATAAATAAAATACCTCAGTATTATGAAGATCAAAATTAAATTTGATGCCTTATTTAACTAACAAGATTAATAATTTAATAATTTTTGAATAACATATCAAATATTTTGAAATAAACAATATTATTACATAATTATTAAGAAAAAAATCGCAATAATTTAGCTGATATCAGAAATAGAAAAACCCTCACCTTATTACTGCTAGTATCGCTTGAGTTGCCACTATTTGTTCCACTACCCGCGCAGTAATCATACAGGTTGAACTCAGCCACCTCTTCAAACTGCGGATGAATAGTTTTCTTACGAACTTTCGTCCGTCTTGTGATCTTTTTCTTATTGCTGTACACGGCTGTTATGATGGCGTACGGATCGCAAGCATTATTTTTCTTGGTGAGATCGCTGCATGCTACAAGACGCACTTGTAGACGTTGCTGCCAACAGAAAGCCGCTTGAGGCTGCGAAAAGTGCTGGAAGTTCGAATGTTTAGAGCTAGATAGATTTATCAAGCTGATATCCTGTTGGCTGCCGGATTTGTTAAGATTTTGAGGTGGCAAATTGGCCGGCTGGATGGCATTTGTGGAAAATAGCAGCTTGGGTGCCTTGTGGTTAGAGTTTGAGGCGGTGGGAATCACTGTTGTCGTATAGTTGTTTGAGCTGGCGTTTTTACTAAGGTTTTCTTTGCTATGATCATCTGTGCGGGAAATGGTGTCGTCCAGTACTTTCACCTCTATATGAGCCATTCCTTGCACTTCAGAGTCTTCATCTACGGGCCGCAGGGGAAACCAGTGGTCCTTTAAAAATAATTATACAAATAATTAGTAAAAAAATTTTTGTTTTGATATAGAAAAGCCCACCTTATGATTATATATATGCAGGTCTTCTTTCCGTATTGCTATTTTTCCTATCGCCTTATCTTGTTTCAAGTGTCTATCTCTTTCTCTTACATAGACTGATAGGTATCGGAAAATTCGCGGAATCTCGAACTGAAACTCTTCCCCAAAAAAGGGACAAGTGTTTCGATTTGTTTGAGTGCGACATATTTCCTCTTGATCGAGAGCTATCGTGCAGTATACATCTCGATTTGTGCTTCCTGTTTGACGTCCTACTAAATTTTTGGCGTCTCCTGAAAGTATATTTATAATGATATCATGAGTATAATCAAGTTAAATTAAAACAAAATATATTTGATGAAAATTCATTGATACAAATTAGTATTCAATTTATAAAGAATAGAAATTCATTGTCAAGCAGCAAGAAACAAGAAACACATTTTCTATGAATGAACCGAAACAAATAATAATGAATCAATGAACGTCGGGAAAACTCGTGAGATTGGCAAAATTGTTGTTGTTGTTGTACAGCGATTTTCATTGAAGAATTGAGCAGTTGCAGTACAAAAATAGGGGAAGTGAAAATAATAGATTTTCCTTGATTTCCCTACTTCCAGCTCGTTTTATACAATGCCTTGCAGTAATTTATAGGTACAAAGCTCCAGTGCATGGAATAAAAACTCAATGACCTAAATTACACTATCTATCAAAATTCGATAAAAGTATTATAAACTTTGTAAATGAAGCTGACAAAATGCAAATAATTCAGCTACAAAGTCTTTTTAATGCAATCAACAGCTAAAAGAAAGGCTTCTCATTGAAGATAAATATGCAATGCACTTTGAACCATTCAGAAAATCAGATTTTCCTCTAGTTTTCCCCATTTGAACTAAAATTTCATTCATAAAATGCAATAGTGTGCGAGCGTAATTAGTGCACCTGTATGAGTGCATTTTTAATTTGCATATTTCTTAATTTGACCAAATTTCATTGTCCATTGTAGTTT
Source organism: Parochlus steinenii (assembly GCA_038502155.1). Classification (NCBI taxonomy): domain Eukaryota; kingdom Metazoa; phylum Arthropoda; class Insecta; order Diptera; family Chironomidae; genus Parochlus; species Parochlus steinenii. The sequence continues at coordinate 3,739,847 of JAXCIN010000052.1, read as the reverse complement.
AGTGCATTAATTAATGGTCTCGATTCAAGCTAATATTGTTCCGAGCCAGCCACTAGATTGCTAAACCTCTGTATTCCATGTTTTTTTAACACCTGCACAACAACAACAACAATTTTTTGTAAATTTAGCATTTTGAGCTGGTTTTTGAACTTTGTGCTTAATTGAAGCATGTTTTCTGCTACGAACACGATTGTTTACACTAAGTTTAGTTACAAATTAGAGGTAGGGAAGTTATTTGGCTTTTATTTCTGATCGAAATGCAAACATTGTTTTGCCAACTTTTCACAAAACCTTATTTTTACACTTAATTATTAACACTTAATCACCTAATTTGATAGTTAACGATTCTTTCTTAAATACAATCATCTTAATTGGCCAACTAAGCACCCACAAGTTGATTTATTGTATTTAAAACTCCATTTATTCAGAGGTGAGATCTCCATTCAGTCAGAGTAGAATTCTCGCACCATCTAAATTGTGACCCGATGAACTTTTTTATCCTGAATATGCTTCACTGGTGAACACTTTTGGTTTTACTTAAACTTGCTTATTTACAGGATTTGTAATTAGTTTTTGTTTGCACTTTATAATTTATCTGTGTAAAATGGTTTTTAACTAAATTAATTCACAGTAGAACATTTTTCTTTTTTTTAAACTTCAATTACAAAAATAGTTTTTCAGAAAGTTTTTTCACTGGGATATAGTGTGAATAGGCTTCACTTTTCATTCATAAATTGAAATACTATTTTTTAGATTTTTTTAGATTTTTAGATAATAAATTTAAATACTGCTGAAAACAGCTAAATATTTAGTTTCTTCGACCACTGCAATCTTTCATTTTATTATGAATATAAAACATTTTGCTGACTCAATGATTTTTTTTAACACTCAGGAAGTACACGCTTTTAATAAAATAAACTCTGCAACAAAAAATCTATTGTAAAATCTTCCAACTTGTATTTTTATATTTTCATTTCTTTTAATGAGCCTATGTTAGATCTTTTTCGCACTCCGGTGTTTTTATAGAACGGTATCAAAATTTAACGTAATCTAACACAACGTTTATCTCAACAGACTGACTATACTGTAGTAAGTAGTTTACTCATTGATGTTTGGAATTGAACTGAAAAAATATTCTATTGAAAATCATGAATGAAAACCAACACTACAATCGTATTACATTTGTTGGTGTTGAGTACTTAATTAACAGAGGCAAATGCAGGATATTCTAAATTATGTTGGTTTTGTAGAATTAAATATTACCTTTTAGTTCATCAAAAACATTGAATTAAGCAACTAATTTGGTAAAAAAATGTATTCACAAATTCCTTGATCAGCTCTGCATCTAAGGGAAAATAAAACAAAATATTTGTTATGGCTTCTGACACACTATTTTCAGAATACTTTAATAAAGTTGTTTTTTATACAAAACGACTAGATACATAGTAATTTAGTAGAATTGCCCTTTACTACTGTTGCACTAATGAGTAATATGTAATTTTGTAAAAACACCTTCAGAGTGTCAGAATTCTGAAATAAAAAAAATGTTATAATAAAGCGTCAGATGTTGGATCAATACATATTTTAAATGACAACATCTGCAAGAAGCAAGAAGGATCGGATCCCAAGAGGAAGTTGTATTTGGTGAAAGGCTGGTAGAAGAATTCTTCTCTTGCTATTTTTTTACCTGAGTGGATTCTAACTTCAGCGAAATTTTAAGGCTGTACTTAAGATTTCCAAATACTTCAATTAACATAATGTTTCAAAATACAACGTGACGCAATCCACAAACAACCCTCAATACTTTCGTGGTGAACTAGTGGTGAATAAAACAGTTGTTTACAATGCAACATCAGTTTATTTCCATAGCATAACTTAAATATTTCAAATTTATGCCATAAAATGATAAAATATTAAAATATGGCAATAATTAAACATATTAAACATACGGTACCTCAATAACAGCTTAAAAATAATCAAAATAGAATTTAAAAATATATTCAATTAAATTGTCACATTTGAATTGTACGATCTTATACACCTATAAAATTTACAAATAAATACAGTAGAAGGTATAGAACTATTAAAAATTGTGACGTTATGATGACTTCATTCATCAATTTGTTCGAAATTTCTTTGAATTTTTCATGTGTACAGTATAAATTGTATAATGTTTCAAGTACTTTATAACAATAGGGTAAGCAAACAAACGGTCAATTTCATTTTATTTAAAACTTGTAATTATTCAAATTTGTAATTAGTCAAATTGTTCTTTAAATTAAAATCAAATGAATTCAATTGCTAACTAAAAATGAAATTCCATTGTCCTCACTCATTCACTCACGAGAAATGTAAATAATAACAGTGCTCCAGCACAGCATGAAAATTGTGAAACATAGATATTAGATACTCTACTAAAAATAAAATATAAGCGCATTCTAATAATAATAGTTTCCGGATTCTCCGGAAATTTGTATACAAAACTAGGTTTTATTTTTGTTCTTTTCATTAATCATATTGTGTGTGGCATTATTACATGGCACTTTTCCATTTTATAGCTTGCTTGCAACATATTCAAAATGCTTCAGTACAAGTAGTGAAACAATCATTATTTTATTTCTTCATGTTATTTCATTCAATTTTTTAGTTTTAAAAACTGTAATTAAATTTTCAAGGTAATTATAAAAATCATTTAATCATCGAATATTCGGCAATATTTTTAATAAATACAATTATCAGTAATATTAGTTCTAATAGAGAAATTAATTGTCATTTAATCATAATTTAATGGAAATTTACTTGTTTAAAATGTTGAAGAAATAATTTTAGGCTCGGGTGTGATCTTTTGTCTGATCTACAATCATCAACATTTTCTTTTTAATATTCGTTTTTAATTAATAATAATTTATTAAACCACTTTCATGCTTCTCACAGTTTTCAATAAAGTTATCTAATAAAATAATTTGGCCATCACTAACATTATTCGAAGCACACATGCTATATAGATTCTCCTGACCAATTAAAATCTTGTTTTAAAAAATCAAATAATTCCTCTAAAAACTATTTTGTATACATTGATTTAAACATGCAAGAGCCTTCAAAAATGAGATCATCCTCAGACAAACTATTGGCACTGTTTGCCAACCAATTTACGGAGCAGGAAGAGCAATATCTAAACCTCTTTTCAGTCTTTTTCGGGTTAAATGTCATTTGCAGGGTCATTGTTGCAATTCGAATTTTCCTTGCTGATGCTCAATTTCTTTTGTAACTGTCGGTAGCTGGGTATAGTCTCAAGCTCATTTATTATGTTTGGTCTGTTGCTACTACTCTCTGGACATACCTCAGTGAATTGCTCAGATCCATAAGTAGCACGATGGTCTGGGAGTGGTAAATTGTTACTCGCATTCTAAAATAAAGGTTCATGATAATTTTAAATAACAAATATATCTTGATCAAAATCTACCTTCTTTTGGTGATAACTGCGTCCTCTCACTCTCGTCGTGTTCCTCCGCACTTGATTGTTGCTCGTCTTGGATGAGACTCTCACAGAACTGAACGTGCTTCCCCGGCGGCCTATCATTTTTGGAGATGGTGTAGTCATTGCTAAATTCGATGAAAGGAATGTTTACATAAACCACTTTTAATAATAAAATTATGAAACGAAGGATATTGGAGGAAACAATCAAAAGTGGATAATATATAAAATATTGGACACGTTGTGGAGTATCTATGGTTTTACAATGGTGAACTATGTACAGTAAAGATATAAGATATACGGGAAGAAAGGATTGTTGCTCTCAGTTAATGGAAATTAAAGACTGAACAGCGGTGCAGGAGCCTTTTAGATACATTAGGAACATCCTACATACGCTAATGCTCTCGTATAAGTAAGTTTTCGCGCCAAACTCCATCCACCTAAATTCCATTGAAAATTAAATTTGAGTTTAAGGACTGAAAACCATTGGCCGTTTTTCGCTGTTTCAACAATTCAACATCTGTACGACTTTTGTGCCGTTTTTATATAAATAAATGAAGCCAAAAATAAGTTAAACAGACACAGTACTTCAGGGCCTAATTGGTGTGCATTTAATTTGCACGTTTACAATTTAAAAATTCAATTTTGGCAAAAAAACACAAAACAGATGAGTTTTTATTTTTAGTTTAACGTCATTGAGCAGGATTTGGAAAGATTTCAATTTATTCATAAAATAAAATAAAATGAATTGAATGCTCTTTCCTAACCCTGCATTCTCACGAATAGACAAACTTACGAGTAGTGACTGTATTGCGTTTGGTAGCTTGCATCATACCAAAGACTACAGCAGCTAATGAACTATGATGGGATGTTTGCCGCTGTAGATTTGGCGTACTTGCACCTGGAATATCTGGAGAAGCCAACTGACTGACTGATTGATTTTTATCCAGTACAAAGTAGGTGAGCATTATTCCTTTGCCTTTCACATTTATTTCACCTCTTAGTTTGCATGGGTAACCTCTTTCCATCAACAATAATGCTGTGTTTTCAGGAACTTGGATTTGCCAGATTTCTCCTGTACTGTCCATTCTTGAAGCAACATTAACTACAATAATTTGCAATTACAATAAATAAATGTTTTATTTAAAAAAAAATTTGTGATACAAACCTGTATTCCCCCAAATATCATAAACTGGTTTTCGAGCTCCAATCACTCCGGAAACTAATGGACCTGATGATATTCCAACTCTCAATTGAAATGTATTGAATGCATCCTTAAAATAATTAAAATAGTATTACATCATCAGAAAACCTAATATAATAATAATAGAATTTACTTGGTTCACAGCCTGCAACTTTTGAGTCATGGCAAAAGCATATTCCACCAAATCACATACACAAGATTCTTGTGATATTCCAGATTCGCTCTTAAAAAGTAATCATTAGTATTTTTTATAATTTCGCAGTTAAGAACTAGAAAATAGAAAATACTCACTCTTCTCCTGGGGTTCAATCCACTAGCACACAAATATGTTGCTCCTACTGTCTTGATTTTCTCAACGGTCGCAAATCTTGGCTCATCTAAGAGCGCATCAAAGTCACATATAATCTCATTCAAAATTCTAATGCATGCCTTTCCATTTTCAATATCTTCCGAATAAAAGTCCTTAAAATTAGGAATACTCGCAAACATCACACCACACAGCTAAAAAAATAAATAAAATAAATAAAATATAATAAAACAAAATAAATACATATTATGTGTGTAATATTAAATACATATTAATTTACATCATGCATTTTAGAGTAAAGATCATCGGATGTTTCATGGGAAAGATAATAGCTAGCCACGTGCTCCGGCAGTATATTTTTGATCAGTGTGTCGTTTAAGTGACGATTGGATTTCATGTTAGCTAACTCTTTTTCAGCTTGCTCCTTCCAGATAAAATCTAATCGAGCTGTTACTTCAACGAGCCTAAAATATATAAAATGAATCATTCTGTTTATTAAGAGTTCAATGAAAATATAACCTCGAATGATACACAACCATAATGAGAAAAATGGTCAGAAGGATCACCATTTGATCAGGAAGACGCATTCCCAGCTTCTCAATTTCTACAGCATCCGTGGGAAAAACGTCATTAAATACCACAAGAATCAATATGCAAAATATGGTAACCATTCCAAGTGCCATGAAAGTCTTGACTAAATAGTAAAGCTTCAATGCAGTAGCGAGAGCAATTAAGCAAAGAACCCATGTAAAAACCACATATTCTGGCTCCACGCACATGTCTTTGTTTTCTGGCCTAGAATAAACCATATAGTTATACAAAAGTTTCATCAATCAAATGGTCAATTACATTTCAATATCTAACTTCCCAGTACTAATACATCCCGTTTGATTACGAAGAGGAGCGCCGTCATAACATTTTATTAAACCGATAGAACTAGCTGTAGACATTAAGATAACTGCAGCGCACACAAAAATTGTACGTCGATTACGGTTGTGCACTAATGTTGCAGAACAAGTGCGCAAAATTTTTGGAAGCCCTGTGAATTCCTCGGCCATAACCAGAATACATCCAGCTGATATGATAAGAGTGGTTCCCACTAGAGCAGCTACTAAACTAAGACATTTTGGAATGATAACAAACTGGCATAAAACTATGAAAATCCACACAATGAATAGGCAAAGCATATTTGAGCGGAACATGTCTTCTCTTAATTGACAAAAGCTTTCTTCTTGGTTACTATCTTTAAATCTCAATGTCCAAGCATTAAGATATTCTTCTCGCATTTGTTTGTTGGAATTTATTTGAATGTTTTGATCAATTAACTCGTCTACTTCTTCAGTAGCTGATACCGAATTACAGGAGACATCAACTTGACTGCCGCAAGCACCATCAATAGTTTTAGCATCTTTGAGCTAAAATTGTGTGAATGAAAAATTAAATAGTTTTTTATAAATTTTCTGATGTCTAAATTTAGTACGTTTTTGAAAGGGATTTCAGGTGTCCAATCTGTTGCTGGCTCATCATCTTGCGTAATAATTGATTTTGATAATCTCTTCATAAGCTGGTTCCCATTTGTTTGATTGTTGTGCTGATGGTTTCCATTAACGCAATTATTTTGGATAAACTTTGGGTCCACAAACTTTTGTGGTTGTTCCTCTTTATTACTATGCTCGTGCAGTGTCAAACGATTTTTTCTAGCTCGAAGTGGTTCAGTTCTTTTGATTAAATAAGTTTTGATGTTGCTCATTTTTAGATGATTATCTCGGCTTTCACCATCACCAGGTTCTACTTCATATGCACCATTAAGACATTGAAGAGTTGCTTCAGAAATGTGAACTCTTCCAGGAACTCCACCAGATTCCATATGGTTTGCAATAACCTGTAAGTTCATAAATAATTAATTTTGAACATGCATGCGACGTGATTTTTACTGACCACATCATTCGACCAGACATCGAAATGCCATTTTTTGTCGCCTAACACGCCACACATTACACTTCCAGTATGAATTCCTATTCGCATGTCCAAATCGACCTAGAAAATAGAATTTTGAATGAATTACCAGAATTATTATTTTAATTTGTCTGTACATATGGGAAATCACTTAAATTGCAAAAAAAAACTTACATGCGTATTATGGCGAACATCCTTAATTGCTTTTATCATGTGAAGTCCGGCTTCTACAGAGCATAGTGCATGATCAGGCTGAGGATTAAATAAAAATTATTTATTATGGCAAAATATGTCTAAATGCACTTGAACTTGTATTTTATCGATTACTCGTCAGTAGAAATATATAAGAAAGGATATATTTACCCTTGACTTCCAACTCTGCTGATCAAACATAGATACACAATAATAGCAATCACCTAGCAGTTTAATCCTCAGACAATGATTATCCTAAAATAGAACTCAATTACATGGCGCAAATCTTTCATCCACAATAATTCACTCACCTCAGCTATCTTATCGAAACGTGCAAAGAGATCATTCAAAATTTTAACCAGTTGTTGAGCTGAAGTCTTGCTTGCCAGTTGAGTAAACCCTTTGATATCAGCAAACAGAATTGATACATCGTCCATGTGGTAAATGTAAAGCTTCTTAAACTGAGGCTCGTCATTTGCACTCGAATTTTGTTGAGGATTCTTGTACATTTCCTTGCGAATGTCATTGTTCACAAACATGGGCAAGACTAGAAAATTGTGAAAGATGGGAATAGATGCAGTTTGTGATTGTAAATTGAATTTTGCCTTCTGTATTTTTCCCTTTATAACTTATGTATCGAGAACAAAGCTTTCATCAGGTCCCTTCACACTCGAGTAGATTTTCAAATCAATTGCTGTCTGATGACTTAGATCGAAATTGCACTTCGTTTGTGATGAAACAGGAAGTTTTTACGAATAATCGATAAATTGGATTTTTTAATATGGCAAAGGATTATCGTTGAGTAGCGAGTAAATTTTTTGTCAAACATTGAAAAATTTTCCTTCCGGTTTCTAGTTTCCATAGAAAACCTTCAAAAGGTCATTATAATTTTCCACATGATGTGAAAGTCTATTCTTGCACTGACAGAAATCCGGGTGGTAGTACCACTTTGCGTCGTTCTACGAACTACTTTGCGTCTTACATTTTTTGCGTGGTTTGGCTAACTACTGTTGCGTAGTTGCGTCGTTCGATTTTACAACTTTTGGGTCTTAAATTTTGTATGCAATTTTGCGTGGTTCGCTTACTACTTTGGGTCGTACGCTTACTATTTTGCGTCGTTTTAGGAACCACGCAAACTAAATGCGTCGTTTAAGAAACCACGCAAACAAAATGTCCATCAACGCTTTAAATTACATTAAAATTCACTTTTCTTCATCCCAAATAACACCGATGAATAGAATCGAACAGGTATATGAATAAACTGGCGAAGTTTATTCATTTTTCCTCGTATTATTTGCATCGGTGGTTGATTGGAATGCATTTATAAAGCAGCAATGTATGGAATCAACATATATTAAAGCAAAAAGATTTATTAAAACATTGACATTATATATTTTATATAATAAATTCGTTAATGTTTTGAGTATTTAATTTAAAAAAATGTGGAATAATTGGGAGAACATTTTTTTTCAACTTTTTATTTTAGTACTTTATATTTTGAGATCAACAAATTATTTTTCAATCAGAAAAGCTGTGATCAACGAAAGATTTGATAACTTTGAGATTTTTTGAGTTTTCAGTACAAAATAAAGTTAGCAATTTTCATCTTTTTGAATCTTTTTTGAACCTTCTGGATCTTTTCTTTCTGAATAATTTTTAATCATTTACTATTTAATCTTTTTTGATCAATTTTTTGAAATTTTATAATCAATTTTGGTCAAACATGAGATTTTAAAGTCAACAAAAAAAAAATGTATGCGGACAAAATCATTTGGAAAAATCATTCATCTAAAAAAATATTTAGCAAGGATTGTGCAAATTATTTAGATTTTGATTTTGATTGATTTTGATTTCCACAAGCAATGTAGCGACAAGTTAAATTTAAACATGATCCTTAAAATAATTAAATGCTTAGTCACACCTTTCAAATATACTATACCATAAAAATATCCAATCCACCACAAAGTTAGGAAGAATAAATGAATAATAAAAGTTTTGAGGTGTAAATTAAAATATATTTTAGCAATTTTAAGTAATTTTGAATCAATATGAGTCTTTTTGCGTCTTTTTGGATTTTTTTATACTTAAATTTTTAGTCAATCGTAATTTCCACATTATTTTTAATCAATCGTGAGTCTCAAGTTCGTCAAACTCAATGAAACTTGAATTAAAATTGAAAATTTTCGCAAAAAAAGACTTTTTGGTATAAGTTTGTATTTAACAACCCATTTCGTACAAGCCACAACAGCAGAATCGGTAAAGGCGCGCGGAGAAATATACATCAAAAATCACATCACAGAAAAGTAAGCGGTTCGAATCCAAGTCCTGACACCAAAAAATCAATATTGCGGAAATAGTATAAAAGTTGAAAATTAATATGGGAAATGTTTCTTTTTTGCATTTTTTGTGAAAATTTTCCGAATTTTCCGAGTTTTTCTTTTTTCAAAAGTGGTTAATTCCATGACCCGGGGTCGTTCCTCCCATGACGCAAAGTTGTTATTCTCATGACCCGGGGTAGTTTTAGGAACGACCCAAAATGGGTAGTTGAATGTACCACCCAAGATTCCTGAAAATTTCAGCAAAATGCGTAGTTCGTCAAACTACTAACTACCACGCAAAGTGGTTTTGCGTAGTTCCTCTTAAGACCCAATGCGTCGTTAATCCCAAGACTATTGCGTCTTAGCGCTATATACACTACTTTGCGTCATGGAATTAACGACCCATTTCTGTCAGTGTGGCTGCGGAAAGGTATAATTGCATGGAGCTTAGCTCGACGAGTTAAAAATTGTTTAATGGAAATATATGTGAAACTTTGTATAGTAATAATTATAGAATTTAAAGCCGTTATAATATTCAATTAAGGCATTTCCAATGGACTCAACGCGATGTGAATAAATAAATATGAAAATGAATTGAATCGTGAAATTGTTCGGCATATCAAAGTGATTGCATAATTATTACATGAAATTTGTGAAAGGATATTCGTGGAAAATCATTTCTCGGCAAATATTGACGAAGTGACTTGAAAATATAATTGGAGATGAAGAATATGAAAGACGACATTTGCATTCGTTTCAATTATTTTTTAAAGTAACATTTTGTGACAAAGTATTTTTATGTGGCAGCTTGTGAACTTTATGGCGGCAATAAATCTATGCTTCAGTTTCAAGCTGCAGATTAAAGTGATTTGAAGAGCATTGTCCTAAATTGGCAGAATCTCTTTTATCTCCAAAATTATTGTCGTAAAAAGTCGTAAAAACGGTGAAAGCTTGTATTCCCTGTTTGCGTATGTGGAAATTTTATTACAACATAATAATTTGCGGTCATCTTTTTCCGTCTCAGAATTTTATAGGATTAAGTGGATACTAACGATTTGCAAGAAAAATTTTTATTCCGTTGCAGAAATAATAAACTTGGATTTTATCGAATATAAAATTAGTATTGGTTTCGATTAGAATCATTGATTACTAAAATTGATTGCGAATTCAATTAAGTAATATAAACTGTTTCAGTTTAAACATTGAATGTTTCAAGTAAGGATTTTAATAAAAATGACTTACACAACTTTTAGAGTTTATTGTTCTAATGAAAGCAAGATAAATAGACTTCACTTTCTAGGCAAGTAAAAGGAAATTCTTTTTCATACTTTTCGAATGCCAACACGTTTTATGGTTTTTTACAATTAAAAGGACTTACTAGAATCCAACAGCCTCTGAGTTTTCTGATATTCCTTCTCAGACTCTTTTTTATGCTCCATTGCTTTGTGCGTTTCGATAAATGCCAAACGCTGTCCTCGGTCAGTCAAATATTTGGTGTACATTCCAGCAAAATTTATGGCCAGATAAAGTATCAGGTTGGCCACCATTTGTAGAACAATGCATTTTGTGTAATTTGTGCAATTCGCTGGTTTCTCTTTAATAGAAAGCTTTGCTAAAGTTGTGATGACCAAATGGAAGGAAGCAGTGATTGTTCCTCCAAACATGCACCACTTCAAGGGTAACGGAAGCATGGCATAAGGAACAAAAAGAATGAATAGGATGTACCAAACAAGGTATTCTCGCTCTGCAAATCCAATGCCATCGCCCAGGAAGCCTGAAAATAGAGATATTTGTTTTAATTGCTAGAATCTTGTTTTAGATATTTATTCTTTAAATGTTACTAACCTTGAAGATTCAACAAAAGCCATGTACAAGTTGCCGCCCAATGAAGATAATTGTTGGCAAAGCATCTCCAAAGACCCAAAAAACAGATTGCTAAATTAGCAAGCATGCAGCTTACAGTCCAGATAATTGCATATGGCTTGATGGGCTCCTTTATAATTAAATCCGGATTTAAATAAATATGGTTTACTATTTTTCAAATATTATTTAATATTTACCGTTGTTTGTCTAGTTATTACCCAGACCATCCCCAATCCAATTTTCAGCACCAAATCCACAACATTAACAATGATGAGCGATTTTTGTCTTTGCCGATGAGAATAAGTTAGGTAGGATCGTTCTAATGATGGAGCCCGGAAGGAGTTTGTCATGGAAGGACACAAAATACCTCGAACAACATTCCCTCGCTTAAATGCCGCGTAGGTGTTGTTGCAAAAGGGTACCGCAGTGTGGTGCTCATATTGATCTATCACAGTTGATTGAGAGTTGGAATTTACTGGCATTAGTTGCCTGGAATTTCGGTTTTGGGTTGGATCGCCTGGAATAGCTGAGAGAATTTCGATTAATTTTCGTTCTAGCCAAATTTATTTATTTTTTTCTGGGTTTGAGGATGCAAACGCTTATGAAAAATAAAATTAAAAAAAATAAAAAAATTACTGATGTGTGCATGTGTTTTGATCACATATTACAAAATTATTTTTTTTTATTTATATAATATCATCATATTTAAATTAAACACTATGTACATTTACATAAAAGAACCTGATAATAACATTACAAAAGTGTTCAACTTATACTGTTTCAAAAATTTTAAGCAAACAAATGTTTCGCATACAAAACCATTAATGTATGCGCAAAACAAAAAGTTACAATAACATTTTCAACCAAAACATGAAATTCTAGTGAAAAGCTCCCAAAGGCTCAAAAATTACAATATGTCCAAAAGCCCTAGTTTTGAAACAGGAAAAACTATTTATTAGTTTTTTACATGGAATATTTATGTGGCAAAAAGCAATAAAAAGTTAATATTAGATAGATTAAAACAAACCCCTCCATCAATTTACCGATTCTAATTTTAAAATCACCAAAAAATAACACGATAAATTTCTAGAAAAATTAAATTTTCAATAGAATTACGGTTTATATTTTAACTATGGAAGTATGTTAGTTTATGGATTTTTATTTTGTGGTTCCATAAACCATATAATATTATAAACATTTATGCAAAAACCAACGAATTCAATGGTACTCACCCAAATCGTTCAAGTTCCTATTGACAGTTCCATTAGCTTTATGATCCTCATCATGGGTTTTTGGTGATATTGTTCTTGTTAACGCTTCGTCGTCAACACGCTCTATACCACTATCTGCCAGGTTTTCCAAATCGATTATCGTGTTTGAAAAACCATTAACGCTTTTCCGATTGTTATTTGTACCTTCTCTGGTTTGCTTTCTGTTGAAGGAATTATTGGAAAACCCATCAAAGTCTTGATGTTTGTCCAGCGATAATCGATCCATTGTCTTTAGTTTTAAATCTTGCGACTTAGCACTGAAAGCAAAAACAAAACATAATATTAAAGAGGGATAATCACATGATAAACTTTTTGGGTTAATGTGCCCTTTATTGGGCTGATAAATGTTTACAATGTATGTATTTTACTAAAAATAGAATCGAATTATGTTCACATGAAACCACAACACCACTCATTTGACAAATATTTATATACGAAGGATATTTCTGAGCTACTTAATTGAGTTAAACGAGTTAAAGATTTGTTGATCCATTTTCTAATGGGGACGTTATGTCGCAAACTTTTATAGTTATAAAGTTCTCATTGAAGTTTTTTTCATATAATTTTATTTGAAAATTAAAGTCTAAAATAATGATTTAATGTCGGAAAATCATATATTCATTTGTTGCACAGCAGATATAGGTGAAAAGACAATTTATTCGCAATTTTCTAAAATCTTTTGTCTTAAGCCTTAGGAAAATAGCTTTATGTTAAATTTTTATAAGGAAAGGTTCAGATTTATTTATTTCTATTTTTTTAATGAAATCCGAGCCTTGAGAGCATATTTTTAGATTACATTATTCAAATGATATCTTGTAAATTATGACCAATTCATTTTTGAGGATATTTGTGATGAAAGTGATATGAAAAATTCAGTTAAGCTCAAGGATGTTGAAACGGATCCGTCTAACACATATCTAATTGAATAAAAATGTTTAAACATAAAACTCGGATAAAACTAGCTATCGTGTAGCAAAATCTTCATAAAACTAAGACATTTGCTCTTTCAACTAGAAGTAAAAGAACCCTAACCTGAAAATTGTCTCCTTTTCCTTTTCAAAAAGATAAGGGAAATTCAACAAAAATTTTCCTTCAAAGTTTCAAAGTACTTTCAATTTGTATTCAAAGTGGCTATAAAAAAACCCAATTTTATCCGATTTCTCACAGCATTTTTGTAGATTAGGATTCGGCTTGAATTTCAAAAATGAGTCAACAACTTTGTATAAGTGAGATCATTCGCATAACTACTAATTCCCAAATATATCAGAAACAACAATAATCATCAAATTCTTATCAGGGTAAACTAAAATACATTTTATCACATAATAATATGCACAAGCACTTGGCACGTAAATTTATTGATTCCATGGAACATTTATTTTATTGTGCTTTTGAGACTACAAAAATGTTTTCCATAACATTCTCAATTTTATAATAAAAAAAACCCTCCAATGAATTTCATATGGAAACGTTGGATCATTCCCAAGGAACATGTTTTGGTAGCTTAAATTCAAACCAGTATGCTAATTTTGACTTTTGAATCTCAATAGGAGTTAATTAAATGTTACCTGATCAATCGTGTCTAGTACAGCTGTATAATTCACCATAGATCCTTTTAAAGAATATTCAGAAAATGTAGTTTCCAAATGTATGCACGAATTTTCATTTAATTCTTGGCTCATGTTCGGTATATGCCTTTATAGTATGAATTCAATTTGAATGTTAATTGATCTTGAAATAACTTTCTGTAAATAAATTTACATTCTAAAATTTACACAAACAGCACACAAAAACCAACAAATACCATAAAATTCTCATGTGTTGTATTTGTTTTCCACTTGATGAACTTCTTAGCTCAACTCACATAACAAAATGTTTTAATTTTTAGTCTAAAGCACTAAATGGATCTCACTGCGAAAACATTCTTTTTAATTGAAAAACTTTTTAATTGAAATAAAGTTTGGCATATTTTACTGGATTTTTTCCCACATATTTTTTAGAAATTCCAAAAATCAATCCAGCAAGCAAGCAAGATATTAAAAGTTTACTAATGATTTGAACTTGGAATCATTTTTGATTGGCATTCACAGTAGAACAGGATGTTGATGTGTGGAAATATGTTCGTAATCGTTCACCAACTTTTCATATTTTTCCTCTTTTACTGATAACACCGACAATATTCGAAAATATTTTAACAATATTGCAAAGTTTTCCTAAACTCGCAAAGTTTACCAGTTTTATTCACAAGCTCTGCTTCTGCATTTGAATTTTTATGATTGTTATGCTCTATATGCTTTTTTGTTCTATCTGTTTTTAATGGCGAATATATTCAAAGTTTTGTAATATTACGCCTATTTACATGAACTGGGTTGTGGAATCGATTTGAGAATTGTTCTGCCGAAATTATAATTTGTAATTTAATTTTATGTGAACCACCTTAAGCCAAGTTTGACTCCGAACTGACTGCAAAAAAGGTTTTTATCAGTAGTACATAGAAATGTATGAAACTACACAGCTGTTGTTCATATGTGTTAGCATATTCAGGGTTGGTATAGAGAATCCCTACAGCACTATCGTATAAAAATAAGCTTATCACTTATTCACACTTTTGTATTTCTGTATTGCCGTAAAAATAGTACGTTAATACATTGAATTTATCATCAGATAATGCAGTGTACATAAAGTATGAAATATTATTAGTAAGGACGTTATGGCAACCTTATCATACATTATGTAAACTTATCATGTATAGCTCAGTCATTTTGCTTGCAAACAAAACTAAACGGTGAGTCGTGTTTTATCAGCATTTATTTAGTTAGTGCATGCTAAGCAGAACAGTTTTTGTACAGAACGAGGTGCCAGGAATAACACAGTTTGTTTGCACAGAGTACACATTTTACAATTTTCACGCAACTTCACTTATGGCAATTAAAATTATTTTATGGCGTTATAAGCATGGGTAAATTCAGCGGTCAACACTCAATTAAAAAAGCTTGGACAGTAAATTAAATAAATTAATGGATTATTATATTACAAGATACAAAATACAGTTTATTGAATATTTAGTCATCATTTTCGTGCTAGTCCTTTACTCTAAGAAGAATATTTGAAACAATTTTCAAGATAATTTTCAATTTTGATGAATTTGTAATCGTAGACTTAGTCAGTCATAAAAGCTAAGCATCGTAAATAACATTTATATTAAAATTAAGTTTTATGTACAGCAATTGTACACTGAAATGAAATAGTTCTTATTTATCCTAAATGGAGCGATAAAATAATATCAGTTTTATGACGAGATAATGGATTTTTCAATACGATTTGCTTTGCACTTTTGTCTAGCAGTCAAAATGATCGTTATTCTAAGAGGGGAGTAATATTTTAGGGGCTCTACATAAATTAATTTTTTCTTGATAACTAATAATTTTCTCTGAAGTAAATTCTGAAATTATTGATTTAAAAACATGAAGTTAATATATTTGGCTTTCTAATATTTTGCTTATTTATTAACAGCCTCTTTCAGTGTTAAAAACTTTTGGCTGCATTCCATATTCACTTTATATTCACTTTACATCAAAAACAGAAATGCAGATAAAATCTAGTGCATTTTTTGTTGTTCTATAAGTATGTTACTAATGACGCTAAATTTCCAAATATTGAACCTTACATTAAACTATCTCATTTTATAATTGTTTTTGAATAAAAATCGATTCAACATTAAATTTAGTTTCTAATATTCTTTTTTAAATGTTTTTGTTGCAAATATAAATATTAATAAATATAAAATTTCTGCAACCTCATAAATGACTGATATATTTCTTGCTTCAAGCATGAAAAAAGATATTTCTTTTTAATCATATGATTAAAAAGGCGTAGTTGTATTGAATCGAAAAGCTTTTTAATCAGCAATTTCACATTAAATGTTTATCATTTAGTTTAATGGGTTCTATTCATTATCATAATTTGCTGCATTGTAATTATAACAAATCACCTTTTTGCACAAACAAATTGCACAATACAGTTGACAGTTAATATTGGTTCATGTTCAAAGTGGATTAATGATGTAGAAAATATAAACTTAACTGATTCGACTTTTAGAGTATTTCTTAGAAACACTTGTTTTCTACGTTTTCTTTCTTTAATTGAAAGATGAAAAGAATAATATATAAATAAAATTTAAAATTCAATCGATACTAAAATTCATCGAAATTTATGGTTTTTTTATTCGTTCTAATTTTATCGCACAGAGTTAAATTAATTAAAACTGGAAAATTGAAAAACGTGCACTGCATTTTAATCACTACGGTTATATTTTTTACATTGTGAGATACCAACTGATGTGAAGCTGTTATAAGCTCTCAAAAGTTTTTTATTATACATTTAATTAATTACTCGAGGGTTGTTTATTTATTTTTAAATTAAATTTTAACTTCGTTTTAAACTTTTTACAGTCTGTTTACAGTTTTAAACAATCCATTATAAATTATTTAACACAGCCTTTTATTTCCAAAAAAGTTTGATTTTAGCGATGAATGTCTGTTTTTGTTTGTTTTTGTTTCTATTTTTAAAATATTGAGCTAAAAAGAATCATGTATTATTACATTGCAAATATTACTAACAAAAAAAAAATATAAATCAGATGCCAGAAGCGCGTTGCGAGATAACCAGAAATCGACTGAAAATAAAATGAAAACAAAAGTTTCCGCGTTGAAAGAAAATGTAAACAAAATAAAAGCTTCTTGGAGAATTGAGATGAAATGAAATGGAAACTGAAACACAATTTTTTATTTTTCGTCATATTTATTTTCGCTATGTTTTATCTTTTGCGTATATCAAAAGCTGAAGTGGTTTTCCATGTGTTACGCTCTAGAAATTTTTGTAAGAATATTATAGTCTTTTCTGATTATAAATAGACTATCGATTCTTAAACTTAAATTATATTATAAAAGCCGTGAACACCTATAGAATATATAAGATGTGCTAGAACAAAAGATATAAAATATGTCAGCCCATCAGCCACCACAATATTGATGGGATCTTTTACTTTTTTTTATCTATTTTGTATTAATGGACATTTTTTTTATTTTGTGTGATTGAAATTGACTATGTATTTATTTGTGAAAGAAAAGTGGCTAGACGATGTCTCAAATTGTAATGTGGTAGACCATTAAAATTCAATACAATGAGTTTCTCGAGCTTAGATTGTAAATAAATTGAAAGTTTCGGTTAACATTTGATCCACTTGTGAACAAAAAAATTGAAAATATTTCATATCACGCCTTAAATTAAAGAACATCTTATTCACTTTTTAACTTGAAACTCATATTTCTTTATAAAAGGACACGAATATTCAAAAGAAGCATATACACAAACGAAACATGTTTTGTTAAATTTGAAATATGTAATACCAATCCGACATCAAACAGAAAATGGCAATTTAGGTGGCTGCATATTTGTTTAAAACTGAGCCTTTGTGCTATACGAGTATGAGCTTCAAATCTCAAAAGCTAAAAAGTAGACTATATTTACACAGTGATTAAAGGTGAAAGAACTTTTTTCAAAACAATGAATGAAATTTTTAATTTCGTTTGCACGAATTCATACAATTTCGAATCAAAGAACATAAATTTCTAATTAAATTGTTTGTTTTTAATTTTTTTGTCGTTTATTCGTTTTCTTATTTTCATTAAGTCTGGAATTGATTGAGGCAAATGCTGTGCTGATGAGACATTTATGATGTCACAAATTTATCAAATTTGTTAAAGACATTTTGAGGTTCAGGTCCTTCTGCAAGATAGATAAACTGTCAAAATTATGACTAGATATTGTGAACAAATATATTTTCTATGCCAAGTGAATGTTTACAACAGGATAATCTTTTTTAAATAACATCCAATTTGCTGTCCAGAATGACTGGGTGGTAGAAAATTCTAGGATATTTACCAGCTCGTGCGTCGAAGAAACTGTCATAGAAATATTGTAAATCATCATGTCTTTTGTTCATTATCATATTGTCAATATTTATTTAATAAATTGGTGGATTCGCTTTTGTCATCAAAGATGAAGGGCTTATTGATGTAACGTATACTAGTTGTATATTTCATAATATACGACAAATAAAAAGCTTTTGCGGTCCATTCTGAATAAATCAATTGTTTAATAAACATTACTTATTGTGCTCATTGATTTATTTTTCACAATTATAATAAAAAATACTTCGGCTTAGTTTCAAAACTATAATAAGCCATAATTGCGAATTTTAAGAGAATTTTTATTTAAGTTCAATCCCAAATTAAAACTTTATTAGTATTTTATTTTTATTTTCATTTGAACAATACACGATAAAAACTGCATGCCAAGCAGTAAACAAGTTCCTCATTTTATTGGATTCAAGAAAAGTGGAAAGGATAAAGTACTAAAGTGGGCGCCATCGTAGGTTCCATGGAAATTTTGAATAGTATGGAGCTAATAGTTTTGAATCGTAGCAAATTTCCATGAAATATGAGTTTGTTCCTAGCGTTCAGATACCTTTCTTGTCTGAATAAATTAAACAAAATATAATAAAACTATTTGCAAAATATCAAATAATATTTTAATGATACTTTAACATTCAGACAAAATATGTCAAATTGAACAAACAAACATTTGCATGAGCTATGGATTGTAGCAAATATTGTTGTTGAAAACTTGCACAACATTTACTTTCTTATTTTGAAATAATTTTGATTTAAAAAGAATTTAGAATGTGAAACAAAAGGTAAACCATGTAAAACTTCGTGAATACATTTATTTTTAAATTGATGAGTTACATAAAAGTTTAAATATATTTTGTAAAGAACTGGTTGAGAGATTTTATAAAATACCTAAGTTCCATGGAATGAAACTGCTACACAAGATGTTTGTAACATATTCCTAAGTTTATTTAACAACGAAAGTTATTCTATGTCGCAACACAGGTAAAAGAAAATCATTTAATGTCTGAGCAGACCTAAACACTGAAAATCAAGAATAATTTTTGGACTCTCTCCACCTGACCAAAAATTTTAAGCAGGTTCGACCAAACGATAAATCAGTACAAATTGACTTTTCGATAAATTATTATCATGTTGCAAATTAATTCAACTTTTTAATCTATTTCAGTTTGGTTAACATGGAAAACATAAATATAGAACAAAATATTTTCAACATGTATTTCAATTTTTCAACAATAAGAACAGCCAGCAGTTCGAGTCATTACATTATTGATTTTTAGTTGGGCAAACAATAACAAATAAATCAATCAAAAATCACACCAACAGCGAGTTCCTGTTTTAATCCATATAAAAAGCTACAAATATGTAGGTGAGGGGAACAATATGCAAAATAAATCCTGGCAATATATGCGATACTTTGTAAAATAATTTGTTACAAAAAATTTACAAAATGCTCGCAAAAACAAAATGCTATTATTCGAGTCAAATAATTCACATGCATAAACATTACACAGTAAACAGAACAAATTGTTAGCCTTTTTAATTGTTCTGTTTTGTTTTACCTATCGCACTACTCTTAATTTATCTATCTCGCTGGAAGGGACTACGACTACAGACTACTAAAAGCTTGTTATTTGTGTATGTAAAGTAATCTCATGAAAATCCATGTGGTTGGCTTTTTCATTATCCTTCAGGTATATATTTATTTATTTTTTACCAAAAATGAGACAAAAGTAGAACACAACGAAAACGATTGTCTGGACCAGATTCTTTGATATTGTTTTCCAACAATTTTATGATGCAAGATTGCGTATCATGGAAAACATGGTTTAAGTTTTGAAAAGTTCTTAGATAAAAAGGCAAAAAATTCATACTTTTCTAGTCTTGTGATGGAAAAATAAATGGATCAAAGCGCAGTTACTACAGAAGCATAGAATTGATAAGGCTCAAGCGCTGATTAAACAGTCTAACGCATAAATTTATTTTACTCAATAGAAATAAATGAAGAATCGATGTCCCTTGATTCTATACATAAAATTTTGTTTAAAGTTTGAAATGTATTCGCGAAAGGACCTTTTAAAAATAAAATTATCAAAAGTTATCAATTTAAAATATCCGTGCACAGATTAACGTCTCTCTTTAGTTAATATTAAGACAAGAAATTTTTAGCTTCTTCACCATACATGTAACTTCAATCCTTATCCTTCAACTAAACGTAATAAAAAGTTTCTCCTAAATAAATTTGATGCGTACTATGGAATTAGGATTAGATAACTTTATTACAATACTAAATTGAATTATTAAGTTAGGTAATGGAAATGGAAGTAGAAAGAATTTCTGTTTGATCTGTACGTGATGGCAATTTTTATTCTAGCACATGTTCACAGTTAGATTACATAAAGTTTTTTAACGTGTGTTTTATAAAACTTAATTGAATAAGGAACTCAAAAAAAAAAATTTTTAAGTAGACATCCATAATATTGAAATGTTCTTTAACTTCCACTTACATTAACTTCATTAAGGATTAAAGTGTTGAGTCAACCGCATATAAGTATAGATATAATAAGTATGCTACCTGTAAAAAATATTAGAATTTTACGTGAAAACACTTCGCTTTTCATGTGAAATGAAGTATTAATACAATTTTTCTTCATAATTCTAAAATACCAAGAAACCCTCATTAAATGGCATTAGATGTGCTTTGTGGTTCCTGAGATTCTTAAAACGTATGGGTTTCAAACATATGGTTTTTTGCATAAACCTTAAAGAACTTTACTTCAAAGATACTTTCACATGGATAATCCATTTTACAGAAAAAAAAATCTAATTTAGAATCTGCACCAAAGAATCCAAAAGTGTAAAGAAAGGAGAGTGAACTCAAATTAAAAGCGTGTTGCCTGTGTTTTGATCTTAAAGAAAAATTGCGTTATTATAATCTTGTTTCGAGTTAAAGCTTCATTTAAACTGCCATTGTGTCTTTGAATAAAAACATTTTATCACACAAACGACGCATACATCAATAAAATTTTGGTCTTTAGTCACCAGATTTTTCATGAATAAAAAGCGTCCTCGTCCTTTTCGATAGAAGAACATATTGTTTGAATGTTCAAAAGAACAACATAGCATAGTCCCTTTAGCTCAACTCTTTCCATCTCTCTTCACAGATGATGATAAAACAAACAGCTGGACGTAAAATAAAATATATAAAAGTATCATATTCTTCTTTATGTTTGGATTTAGAGCCCATTATAAAAAGATTGTGAAAAAGAAATTTTTCACAATTATTGACACAATATTTGCATGTATGAGCTTTAACCTGAGCTTGAAGTCTTATCCTTAAAAAAAAATATGTCCTGAACAATTTATTTCGTCAAGTTCAGCGTCTATTTTTTCCCAACGGAAGCTTATACCCATGTTTACACAGGGGTGTAGAAGTAGCAGATTAACAAGGTAGGCGCTGATGAGTTTTTGCAAGCAAAATTTAAAAATTGCACTAAACTAAATTTTAACAAGGGGGTCGCGACTACTCGCGCCTACCCACTTCTACAACCCTGTGTTTACATCACATCTGAAGTATTCACTCCCCAAGTCCACTCCCATTTCAACAATTAATTTTTTTGACCAATTTTGCAACTATAGACGTCTCCTAATAAATTTCAATTTGTAATAAATAAATAATTTTGCTCTAGCATTTGTCGCAAAAAGTAAATATTGACACACAAATATGTTTGTTCACAATATTTAAATATTTACCATAGTCTGAGGACCTAGAAAATGTTTTGTCGCTCAAAGTATTGTAGAAATTTTGTGGAAAACCACTTAGAACGAGTTTTACTTTATAACTCAATAATTCAATTTCCGATATATGTTGGCAGCGTAAATGATAATTTCCGCAAATAATTTTTATTGGGCAAACAACAACCAATCTTAAAGTTGCTTCCGCAAGTTGCATCACAAACAGGCCAAAAATATAGGTCAGGTCAAAATATTTTGTTATATTAGATATTAGCATAGAATATTAGTTTAGTGGAAAGAACTTTTTTTTTATGATTTTGATTATTCAAGAATAATACATCAATGCAAACTTATCAAACTGATTTCATTCTGATACCTGATATATTTTCATTTGTAATGGTATTTGATTTCATGCAGACACTTTTTATATTTTCTATATTTCTTTGCAATTTGTCACAAATAACGAAAGTTTTAATACTGGAGAATGTTGTTTGATACCTTCTAAGATGTATATTTGTTGCTTTATTGAGAGCAAAGTTTTCCGTCACAATGAAATTCTATTATATCTTTGAAGTATATGTATATATTATATATAGAAAGTGAAAATAAATATATACGATAAGGCTAGATTTGGTGGTTCTTTAAAATATACGTAAAGAAATAATTCTAAGCTTACCTTAAAGCTGCATCCTGTTCAGTCATTTATAATTTTGATTCTTCATATAACTTCATCTTCCAAATTTTCATTAAATACGCTCTGAATCATAATCCTGTTTAGTCAACGGCATAATTTAATAATTCACTTATTACACTGCTTACACATAAAATCCAATTTTCATTTTCATTTTCCTGATTTGTTTGTATTTCCTGGAAGTATTTTTATTAGTTTAGAAGCATTCAATGTTTCAATAATTCGAGCCCGGACTCGGCAAAAGGTTTTGATTAAATTATGACTGATTCAAAATAAATCATCGATGCGCAAAAGTTCAGAGATTTTTGCCAATGAATTCACTTATTTATACATTCATCCACTTTCATTTATGATTTACAATGTAATCCGCAATATTATAGCAGTACATAGTACGATGTATTTAATTTAATTTAACGTTTGTACTGAAAAATCTGATATAAACCTCAAGCAAAGCCTCAAGATTTGAGTTACTTATTCGATAATCTGATGATCTGGAAATTTTCGATAAAAATTTGATTAAAATTGCAGGACTGCCAAAAATTTGTTTCCTGACAGTAATCATGCTACCGTAACCGTAGTAACGTACCTTAAATGTTCAAAATATGGTAATATTTATATACATTTTTGAACATTTTCTGACGACTTTACACGGAGGATAAGATTTTATATTTATCATTAAGTCTAGGACTAAACGGCTGTTTTGAAGACCATTGGTGATAGCTGCTGGCAGAATCATCAAGATTTCATATTTCAAAATGTACAAAAGCTATCCTAATTAAAGTAAAGATTCGTTTTCAAATTCTTCATACGTGATTCAAAATATCAATTAAAATATTTTACAAGTCTTATTCAAATTACTTTTGATTGTAATTTATGATAATGTCATAGCAATACCTCCACGAACATTAGAATTGTCTTTGTTTTGTTCTATTCCCTGCAATATAATTTATTTGCTCTGCTTTCTTAAACTTTGTGGACGCAGGTAGCTAGTAATTTATGACTGCATGTCAAAGTATAAAGGTAATTCTGCTACGTAATTTTATTATATACGATATGTCTGCATTATTACGAAAAGGTAAAATTATATATTTAGAAACATTTTAAAGCTAGATTATGTTACTTTTGCTAGGTAAACGATTGCTCAAAGAAATTAACATGACTTTAGTATTTAAAGTTTAATCTAATGCCACCAATTTTGTCTTGACTATATTTTTTTATCAGACAAATAAATTAAAAGTACCATAGCGACCAGTAATTACCCTAAGGTTGTCGACGGAAATTCACCAATCAAATTAAAATTCTTCCACCTTTTATATTCATTTCTTTCAACCTTTATTCATAAATGTTAATAAACCAATTAATTATGAAAACCTTTATTTTGCTATACGTTCCTAATAATTTCACTTCTAAATTTCTACTTCTTGACCTTGGCGATAAAATTTTATTATGACAAAGGCAATTTTTCATCCAAATATTTACACTTGATTAGTTATCTCTCGGTTTTAAACATTTTAGTAGCTTATTGCTAGATTTTATTATATCTCCAGTTGAATAATATTTGCATGTAGATTTCAATATGATTACAATTTGTACTGCAGTAATTAATTAATTGTCAGGTATTAAATGCTTTCAGAGACTATTCAAGTTAGTTTTGAACATACATTGTTTCGCTATAGAATTTTTATTGGATCCTATCAAAACTTTATCATCATGTGTCATAATTTTGCTCACAAACAATAATGATAAAAAGAACTTGTTGGTTGGTTTAAATTTTTTTTTTGTTGAATCGATTCGAATTTAAAATGTTTGAAAAGCACTTAAATCCATAATATACATGGTCATATGGTCTTTATATCTTCACTTATTTAAAACAAGAACTAATATATTATTTCGGATCGTTTTCTGTTGGTTTAACATGTATCCATTCACTGAGCTTCAAGCTAACTTCAGCGTAATTTCACGCGATCATTGAATTTTTCACTCAAAATGCTTAATTAATTAAGAACAAACCATTGGATATTGAAAATTGTTTATTTGACATGCTCTCAAACTGCAAACACTTTTTCAAGCATCACAATAGTTTAACAATTTACAGCCCTTTGCAGTTAAATAGTTTTGAAATATCCTTTTTACTAAAAACATAACTCAGTTTATATCGACTTTACCACATGACGTTCAACCGAAAACTAAAAGTAAAAGCACGTTGCTGAAATTAATAAATTTTTGAGCGTAAAAGAGAAATTTGCTGAATTAAAATGGAATGTGGAACATTGTTCATAAAATATCTCATATATCTCATTTGAAGAGCAAATTGCATTTTATTCATGTTTTGCTCAATAATCCCTATTTTTAACAACTTATTCAAAAGTGAAATTGTTTAGGACAGTTATGAGACAGAATTATTCATAATTAAAAGCAAAAACATGTTTTGCTTCACTGCAGCTTTTTGTTACAAACTATTCCAATTAACATAAGTTGAAAGAACTTTAAGTTTTCAATTTAATAAGTTGTACCTAAAATGAAAAAATTTGTAAAATAACATAGAGAATTGTGAATTCACATTCTTCCTAAATTTTTTGTTGAACCATTTAATGTTTAACTTTTCAGTTTGAAATTTGAATTTTTTTGCAATAATGTATGAATATTACGTAATTTCCTTGAGATCCCAGAAATTGAAGTTGAAAATAAAATACTTACTGGTTGGACCTACTAGCTAGGGAGATGTGAATACTTCTATGACACAATGTCGGTTTTTACATACAAAATCAACTATTGAACGGTACAAGTTAGCGATTGGAGTTTTCATTGTGACCATTTGGTGGCTCCACACACTTTATTGGAAAAATTTCATGATTTGGCAAAATTAAACTATCTCTTGGCTGAGATTTAGATTCAGTCATTAAGTATGAATGTCCAGGATTGAAAGTTGCTTATTGTGCATAAATTAAATGCCCAGGACTGAGAGTTGCTTGAAAACTTGCATCGATCTTTCTAGAATGTTTGAACTACCAGATCTTTCTAAAGTTGAAAAAAAAACTATTTCCTTTAAGGAGTTTTAGAGTGGGATTGACAGAGAGTATGAAATAATGATATTTATAACAGAATAGGGATATTAAAATTTGAAGTTAAAGATTGATTTTTGGCTTGATAAGATTAGATATTAGTTTCATTTAATTTTGATTTAAAAAAATCATTAAAATTTTTTTTTAAATAACGAAAAAATAGAATAAGTTATAATTAAATTAGATATAAATTTGAAGAAAAATCTGCGAGTAATGAAATAACTTTTTGGAGCGATTGGCGGGAAAGTTGGAGTTTGAGAGTTGCGGCCAATAAAATTTGTTTAAAATGTACATATTAAATTTAAAGACATATTTTTTTTGAAAAATTCTAGGTCAATAAAATAGATTTTTTGAGTTGTTACTATAAATGCCCGAGTTTTTTTTCATAATATTTTAAAACACATTAGGTGAAAGATTTATAATATGGCGGTTGTAAGTAGTTAGGTAAGTAAGGTACACAATCTTGAATTCATATTTGGTAGAAATAAAAACTTTACCTGTGTGCTAGCACAAAACATATAATATATAAGTAGGGTCCACTAAAAAGCTCCACGGAAACCTGTCCAGTGTCCACCTCCTTTCTGTGATAACATTTTGATTTCTACCAAATAGAATTTCAAGTTAGATTTGCATCAATCAAAATTTTAATTTAACATACTTATATTTAGTGTGCTAGTTAGAAGTTAGAGTTAGTATAATGCAAAAAACTCCAAAAGATTTTCACTTTTTCAAATTTTCTTTATTTATCAATATTCTTTTTAAACAAAATATTTTATTTAATATCTAAATACTTCGAAGCTGATTTATACTTGCAATAGAAATTTTTGTTAACCATTATAATGATGTTCATAATAATAATATATGTATATAGAACGTAGGATTTGGTTAAATTTGGAGGTCAATGGAGGTCAATCTTGCAAATGAAAGAATCTTTTACTTTTTAAAAACTGGAGGTGTATTTACAATGTGACGTATTTTTGAAGTGATTATTTTGAAAAATGCGTAATGGAAATTCAAGTATTTACGACAATACTATTATTCCAAAAGCAAAGTTTAAAATAAAAGCTTCAAAATATTCTTCAGTGTTAATAAGTCTTTAGATGTGAACATAATTTTTAAACACTATTTGGATATTTGATACTTCACTATCAATAAATAGTTTTAATAAATATGATTAAAAATTATCCTTAAATAGTACGTTTAGTCGAAATATTGAAATAAAATCGCTTAACGAAAAACCATATTCATTTTATAATAATCAGCTTCATTAGTTGTGTTGATTGATGAACCACCCAAAAATTATTTAAATTAATAAAAATCATCCCCGATATCTTTCAAGAACATCAGCCAGGCTATAACTGCTTGTATCTCTAACTTTTTAGTCAAAATTTAAAAGTACGTGTTATCAATTATCAACAATTTTAATTTCAAATTTTAACATTGTTACTTGGAAACTTTTAAGATTTCCTGGTTTTGATTAAATATTATTTAATAATACATTTGTTCTGCGTGTCTTTCTTTCCAGCAGGTTTCTTTCTAAATTAATATTTGGCATAAATCATTAGCTCTTCGGCCTCTGAGCAAATCATGCAACTTATCAAAGGCGAATTGATTATTCCACTTTCAAAGTCTAATTTACTAATTTCAATAACTTCATTGTGTGTCTTTGATAATTTGTTTCGTTTCAATGTATGTTTACAACAATTTTAGTTCAAACTTTCAAGGTTTAGATTGAAACTGCATTTTTTTTCTAAATTAAAGTTTTGGTTGAAAGAATAATGAAAAAAAGCCGAAGTTTTAAAATTTTTCTAAATTTAAATTATTTGTTTTAATATTTAATCTAATCCAGTAAAGAATTTTTTCTACAAATATTAAAATTTTACTAGATTATCTTATTTTTCAAAGAATACATTGGAACCAACAAAAGTGTGAACTTATTTTTTTTGTTGCATTACCATCTCAGACTTTACAGTTCAATTTAGTGATCCAATCTATCAGCAATCAGGAAATGTGTTCAGTGTCAAAACAACTAAATTCTTTAGCTCTATACAAATTTATTCAAACAAACAAAAAACGAATGTAAAATAAAATTCTTGCCTTCAAGCACTTTGTGCTGTCTTACTATGCCGGATAGTTGGATGGTTTAAATACTGAGATTTTGGAACAATTCAAAACAAAAATAATTAAGCAAACTATTTCTTTTTCGAGAACAATAAATCGGTTTTTATAATTTGGATACCCAAAGTTTTACCAATAATTTTGAATTATTCTGTGTAAATTTAAATATTTCTAGTTGTAGTCGACAACATTTTAAATCGATTTTTCAAAAGCTTTGCTTCAACAAGGCTCCAACTCTTTTTAAAGCTTCGCTTCAATCAAAAAATATTTATCATCAAAAAACGTTGCACCAAAAACCCAATAATTAACCTCCCAAGTATTCCAATCTTATCAGTCTAATCATTAAAGCTAGTGTTTTTGGGAGTAAATATGCCCACTCATGGTGGGTGAGGGGAACGAGTTGGTGGGTGTCAAGAAATCATCTTCTTCGTCCGACTCTGATGTGAGATTAAGCGATAGTTCCTTACGTTTCGAGGACCGTTTTGGTGGTGGTGAATCTGTATCGTCAGCTAGCTCTGCGTCATCGCTATCAGACCTGTTTGGACTAGCTGGTGGACTTATAGCCTTCATTAAGCCTCGCTTTGATTTGTCCCAAAAGCCCTTAATGTTGTCTCGTCCAAACAGCTCCAAAAAGTGCTTAATCAAGTCGTTAGATTTTTCTTCCCATTTGCTTATCAGATCCACTTTAACTTCGCTAATTTTTTTCTTGCTCTTATCCTTAAAGTCATCAAATCTATTTTGTAGTCGAAACTTTTTCTCCGAAAGGAACGAAACATTGAGTTCTTTGGCTGAGTATCCTCGTGCAAGATTGCGGCGAACATAAATATCGTAGTCTTTGACTATGCGGGCTACGATATCGGAGGTAGAGACGCCTAAAAAAGATGAGTATTAAAAAACGTTTCATAATTGATAAAACATTATCAAGGTTTTTCAATTCAATTAAGCATACCTTCTGTCCTTTCCGTGGCGACAAACATTCCCCTTGCTTTTAGTGGTGCATAAATATCTTCAGAATCTCCAGCTCCATATGGTAGCTCATCGTGAGCCACAAAGTCAATCTTATGGAATTCAATAAAGTCATCTTGCAAGGTCCATGGAGCGTCTCTCACTACTTCATCAACATAACGGCAATGTCTGAGAGCTTCATATCGCTCCATATCATTCATAACTGTGCGTCCTTTGCGTTGGTGAGTGAGTTCATCGCTACAACATCCAACAATAAGGTAAACGTTAGGGAATAGGTTCTTAGCTTGCATAAGCTGGCGAGCGTGTCCTTGATGAAATAAATCGTATATGCCATCAGCATAAACTCGTATTGCGCGGGGTGTGTTACCGGCTCTTGCCATTGCTAAAGTGATCTTTTGTGAGTAGTCGCACTGTTCACGCTCACGAACTCCTTCGGGATCAGCAGAGTATGGAGCTGGCTTACAGATTGTCTGAAAATATTAAAATTAATATAGATTAGTTGAAGGCGATAACTCTGTTCAAAGAAAAATTTATTATTCTTTTGATATTCCATAATTTGTTCCAGAGGGAAACACTAAACACTTAATTACATTTATCATTTCCCTAAATATATTATTATATAATTGATTTCCTGATAAATTGAAACACACTTTCAATAAAAACCATCAATAATAATAATATTAAATTGCGATAAATAAATCTAACCTTCTTCAAAGTTTATTTTTTTGTTCCAATTAAAAATTCTTTATAGAATAAAAGATTAAACAGTCACGCGTTCAAATAAATGATCAAAAAATTTCCGATCATATTCAACTCGGCATCCAATCGAGTGAAATGTGATTGCTCTACATTTTAGTGCAAGTTGCATCAACACAGTTATCATGATGTACATACTATTACATATATCAATTGCAAATTCATTGGCTAAAAAACACTACGTAAGCTTAAAGTTTGTTCACTTTCAATGAGATGCCGATTGCCTTTAATTGATGATTGGTAACCACCCAGGAAATTAAGAAACTCATTATTTATAGTTTTTGTTGATTCGCTTGAGATTTTTATAAAATTAAATTTGAAATTAATAAATTGCTTCATAAGGTTGCATTTTGTGTTATCAATTACAATGCGGCAGTTTAATTGATTTATTATTCTTTGCATAAAATTGTTAACCAGTCAAGAACTGGTAATATCACAAATTATTCATTCCTTAAACGTAATATTAATTAAGCCTTTCTCGGATTGCATGATAAAGCTTATTAATATTTTATCATCACATAAATAATATATTTGTTCCAGTTTTCAGACTTGAATTTATGAAATGTCGAACATAACTATGCTTTTAATTATTGTAATTAAAAAACTCTACTTTATAATGATGATAAAGTTTGTTGTAAATAGGACTTTGGAACTTTAGGATTTTAATAATGTCATATTAATAATGTATCACTTTATTATAATTTTATGTAGCTTTTTCAATGGTTTACACATTAATCGTTTTTAAAATCATATCACCAATTATAATAACAATTATTGTGAAAATTTAAATTAATTCAATTTTTAAACATAACATACAACAATACAGCTTTTAATATTTAATATTTTATTTTAGTGGTTTAAAATAAACAGAACAGTTTGAAGCAAATTTTCCAACCATCGAATTTCAAATAAAAATACAAAAATATTTTACACAAAATTGACACTTTTTTCACAATTTTGAAATATTAGCCATATTCTTTTTGTCCTTCACTTCGGTGCTAAATTGGTTGAAATTGTTCTTTTTAATATTCACTTCCAGCAAATCTGTTCTAAATTCTGTGCTAAAATCACTGAATATTTTTGGTCGTTCTATTTAACTATTCCGTTCATGACATGTTCATCGGTAAATTTCCTCTTAATTTGGTCTACATATAAAGGATATTTTAAATAAAATCAATTATTTGCTTATTTTTAGCGATCACCAAATGCCTTTAATTACGTTCTGGTATAGAATATATAGACTGTGGATAAAATCGCTGAAAATGTTTTAAATAAGCCGTAAAATTCAATATTTTTGTTTCGAGTTGCATTATTGGGCCTCCTTTAATTTTAGTCTTGAACATGTTGACAGAAATAGTTTGCAGAACATTCCCCAGATGGCGTATGCTCTGTGGCGAAAATATTTTAAAATTTGTTTTGTTTACAAACAAAATAATTACATTTTGAGGATTACTAAGTTGTGTCATTGAGTTCCTTGCTAAAAATAAGTGCACCAGCAGATAATAACAAGTGGCAGACAAAAATTTTCAAATAATCTCAAGGATTCGAAGAGAATTCTTGATATCACTTAAATATTTGTGTTTGCCACCTCATTTTGGCTGCTAGTATACTTATTTGTTACTAGGGACTCAATGACACAGCTTAATGATCCTCAAAATCTAATTATTTATTTGTAAACAAAACAAATTTGAATATTTTTGGCGCAATTCATTGTAAAGACTGATCCCTGCCTCATACTGATCCCTGTCTGCTCACAAAGTATGATTAAGGCCGATTGTGATTAATTCTCAGATTATTTTTGGTTGTTCGGCGTTATTAGATATGGAAATGCATTGCCAACTGTTTACAATGCATAACTATATTGGTTTCAATCAATTAAAATTAATTTTAACTTCGGAATAGGTGAAAATCTGTTTTCGATTAATCGATTTCGGAAATCTATGTTGTCGCTTTCTTAGCAGTTTTCGCGGGGTTGGCCAACTGATTTAGTACTGATTTAGAACAGATCGGAATATTCAAGTGATTTGACAAATAGAACGACCCAAATCACTGATTTGGTGATGCACCGATTGGCACCGATTTTAGAACTGAATATTCATGTAAAAAGAATATGGCTATTATTGTTTTCAATGCCAAATCAAAATTCGCTCAATACATCCACTCAAATTTTCTATTGTCAAAAAAATTACAAAAAAGAATTTTCACTTCCGAACTCGTTGACATAATTATCCTTTAAAGTGAGTGTGAAACTGTGAGGAAAGCCTTAAAACACGTAAATAGGTCATTAAAAGAATATGCTTTTGCATAAAGTTTGATGGATATGCATCGTGAAATTAAAACTGTTACACTTTGGTTTAACTTTAAATATATTTCATATAAGTGAAAGTCCCACTCAGGTAGATAATTATTTGAAAGAAATTCAAACAATTAATAAAATTTACAATCTTGTTTTTAAAAACTCTGCAACTTTGTTGTCTTTGTGATACATTCTAAGTAAATTAACAGAATTTATTTTAGCACAAGAAATGACGAATCGCATATAGCAACTAAGAAGCTGTTTTAATATTTGCAAAGATTTATCATCTCGATCGTGTGTTAGTGACGTATGTTCATCAATATTTGAAAGTTGAATATTGAATTAGCACTTTTATGTATTTCATCCGAAACTGAGTCCATGATTTTCGAGTGTGATTCAAAAATCTAAGACTCCCACTTGAATCAACTTGAACCCACTTAGCTATTCTTGAGAGTCAATGCGCAAGCAAAAATTCAAGACCAAGAAATTTTGCATTAAAATCTTGACTTACGTTATCCTTGTGCAAGGGAACATCACTTAAAGTGCTTTTAAATAAAGGCACCATATTTGGAGCCATTTTTTCGGTGTTTCACTTAAAACAAAACTTTCACTATGGAGAATGAACACTAACTATCTACTAAAAATATAGTGAAAATGAAACTTTTTGCAAACTTATTCAATCGGCAATTGGAGAGAAGCGTATTCAGCTAAATTTTAACTGTAATGATGATATACTGGAAAGTAAGGCCAACTTTAGTTCATAAAAATTAAAACAACATAACACCGTTAAAATATCAATTGCCTTCGATTTCAACTCTTCAACGATTCTTCAACGACTGACCACGTCGAGCCGCGCGAGCTTCAATTCCGAAGAATTTGAAACATATACCAATGTTTAAATCGTACACACAGTGAAGATTCAACATGACCACACAGTTGCAACATTTCAACAATTTTCTGTATTGTTTTTTAAAGTTCGATTGTAATTATAATGAGTTCTAATCGGTAATTCAGTGACCTCGTCTAGGTCTACGATACCCTGATAGCGTGCTGATAGTTCAATAATTTTACATTGAGATTCAACGTATTAGATGGTATCAGAACGTATAAAATTCAATGTTTGATTTCCAACCAGATAAAAGCTAGTGATTGTGCATTTTGATTATGTGTGGGGTTAATGAGATAATTCACACTTGTTTTTATTCAAATTTACAAGAGTTTTGTATTTACTTTTCAAAGACTTTTAGCAACAAAAAGTTCAACGTTTATTCTTAAATTTGTAAACGCTATATGGCACAAAAAGCAATCAATCAGCAAGTGATAAATAAATATTGGAGCTTGGAATCACTCGATTGATACTCATCATGTTAAATCTCCAGCAAATGAAAAAACACAATAGGGCAAAAATCACATTTTAATTGATGTCAGGTTCTTATTGCCTTATCATTGAATTATTTGCTGGTGTCTGTCGTCATTTGTCATGCCTTCATTTGCTATCTCGTGATTTACGCATACAAGTGGTTCTTACCGGTTACTGAGATTTTTAGCTCACAAATCATGAACAGATATATTTTTTGTTTTATTAGCGACGTTGCCAAAAAGTGTGATTGCATCAGATATCTTTTGTATTCCAACATCCTCTAAAACAGACTTCATAAACAATTCATTATTTTGAAACTATATAAACAAACCATGAATGATATAAGCAAAAAAAATTTGAGCGTCCAAGCGCACAATTAATGTGCATTTTATTTTCGAATTGACTTTCTACTAACTTAAATTTTAACTTTTTTTATGCACTTTACATATTCACTTTAATTAAAAGCTGTAATTGCTTTGCGGCAGTTTATGAGCTCATTACTCCAGTAAACATGAACATTCAACTTGTTTTACTGGAGTTCGAAAAAACTGTGTTGGAGAGTATACTTTCTGAGCAAATTTTATTGGGTAATGGAATTCCAATTTGCATTCTTTTATTTACCGTTTTTTGTGTTTGATGACTAAGCATTTACCATATATGATGACATTGCATAAATATAAATACAAGCAGATTTAATTTTTAATTGTAAATGCTAAACAGCAAATAGTGGAAACAGAAGGTCTTTAATTTTTATTTTAAATATTTATGGTTAGAAAATTTTTCGTCACATAATATGTAATTAGTTTATCAATTGTATAAGGTAAAAATCAAATATTTATTGTTTTTCCTAGTTTATTTTCTTAGTTCAGAAACATTCCCATGTAAACATTTTCAAAAGCAAGTGAAACCTCAGGGGATACTTAGTAGGACAAATATTGATTTTGAAGGAATGGTGTTAGTAGAGAATTTTATATTAAAAATAGCACAAGCATTTAATTCTCTGAAAAGTAAACACTTTTGTTTGTATTTTGATTTAAAGCTTGTTGCCCATAAATTTACTATTCCGTAGAAATCAGACGATTGGGAAAAATGTGTAATCTTTTCTTATCAATGAACGGGGGAAGTTTTTTGTTTGATATGAATCTGGAATTAACTGGTAGCAATGAAGTAATAAATAGTTGAGTAATAAGATCCGGTTTTCAATCTAAAATTTGTTTTTAAACAAATGAAAGGTTTTTATTTATCAGTTCTGATAATAATTTTTTCAATCCACACAATAAAGCACTTCTCTAAGGCTATCAAAATATGTATATTTGTTGCCATTTGAATAACAAGCTTTTACGTAAAATTTTGTATTATATTCTGTAAATTTCCTTGAACAAGATAATGAATAAATTTAATTATAATTTATAACAGAAAATTTCTAGAAATTATTCCATGTAAAACTCATTCATCATCAACTATTTACATAATGCAAACGACATGAATATATTTATTAAACATATCATTTCTACCATAGAATTTTTTATAAGTCATATTCAAAATACGTCAAAATTTCAGAGAATGAAATATTCGAAATTACAAGCAACTAAAAAATAATGTGCTTTCAACGAGCTTTAGTATAGAAACTCAAACTATAAAGCTATAATATATTATCTGAATAGATAAATAAAGCTAAACTTCATTCCTGAACAATATAATGAAAGATAGTCGGATAATCGATGTCAAAAATGTGATTTTATGTCGCAGCAAAAAAATACCTAAGTGGTGGATGCTTGTTGCCAAAAAATATTGCAAAATATGAAAATACAATTGAAAGTTCAATTTTGAATTTATGGCATTTTTATGTCGCTTTTACAATTTGCAATTTTATTATTTTATTGATGGCCGTTAGATATTTAGATTTCTTACTATTTTCATTCAACCAAAATAAAAATGGTTGAAAAATCGAAAATATTCAATGCAATTGAGAATTCATAAAAGAAAACGTCATCATTTAGTTAGTGCTTTTTAATTGATACTTAAAATATTATTCAATACATATTAACAAGTCCGGTTTGTTTTTATTAAGACGATATTTTTCCCAAAATAAAAATCATCCCATTCTCGAAAACTTTATTTTCAAGCAAAAACGTTCAATATATAAGGGATTTCAATAATGTAAGGTTTTACGATTAAAACGAGACTAAATGTAGCAAAAGATCAAATTAATATAATCAATAATTCCTCGTTATTAACCCATAATATTTTATAAAGAAATTTTTAGAGCATTCTCAAGAGTACACGTTCAAAGACTGATTGTATTTTTATTAATGAAATTTGATTGGAGTTTGAGCTTGTGGCGTGAGTTTGATTTCTACGTTTTTTACTATGTGGAGCTTACTTAAGTCAACAAAAAATAGAAAATCGCTCACATGGCTTGAGTCATCGACATGAATTTAACTCAAATCCGATAAAGGTGCTGATTCACCAAAAACTGTAAATTGTGATTTCATGGAATTTATTTGGAAAATAAAATAACAAACTCTGAAACGCTCTCAATGCAACGGAAACTCTTATCACTGAGATGAACTTTTGTAATTGTAAAAAGTATTTATAGCTCAAGTTTGAGTACAAAATTAGATTATTCATTTATTTTCATTTTGAAACTTCATCATTTATATTACACGTGTAAATATATTGCTCGCTCTGCTTGCTTCACCGTATCTCAGCAGTTTTTCATTGCAGAGCGGAATTGCAAATAAATTCTTAGAATAGTTAATTTAGTTGCTAGTGCAAAATTGTGAATATATTGGAGACACCACGCTGAGCTTTAGTGGCAGAACAGATGATTTGGAAAGAGAAAAATAATTCAATGCTGGCATCTACTGTAGTCGAAGTTTTCTACGTAATAATCACAAAGCTTTTTAAGTACAAGGATGTGCTACTTGGTTAAAAATTTAATCAAAAAGTTAAAGGTGACATTTTATCAACGTCTTGATTCTAAAGTTTGGACAAACAAGCCTTCAAGTACTCTACAAAGTTAATATTTTGTATCTTTCTTAATTTGTGATTATTCGCAAATTTAGCATCAATTGATTTAAATTGATTCTGCGATGCTTCTGATTGTGCTTCATAAGATAATATAGTCTACTACGTCTCTCATAAATTCCAAAAATGTTCTCAATTACTGACTACGTTAAACAATACGGTACTTTTAAAAAATATCTAAAAATTATTGTGGAAGACACCTAGTCACTCCTTTTCACTATGAAATGATTAAAAAAAACTAGTATACAATTTAGTATCTGTTAATCCTTCATAAAATACAAATAATTGTAAATTACATGTACCACAAAAATTAAAATACATTTCAATGTGCGATAGTTGAAGAAATATTACTACGCTAATCCTCCACGTGCTTAAAAATCTATGATTGTATTGAAACATTGTTAATTGAACTTGAATGTCTACTAGTCGACAAGTTTTACGTGGACGTCATATCAAAATATTGCTAAAGTATTAAAAATACTGATGTATTGACGGTCAAGGACAAACAGACTATTTAGTAATTTATACACACATTTATCGCTGGCTCGCGCTTTCTTTAATCTATCGCAAGATATAAATTAATTAACATGTTTATGAAATTTCGGGAATTTTTGCGAAAAGTGACGTCATGATAACAAAAAAAAATCAAAATAACGAAATTTTTGAGAGTGGTTAAAAAGTAAGCAGACAGAGAAATTCGCACATAAATTTTATTTTGTTTTTTAAAACAACTCTTGAATGTTTTATAGCTTGAAGGTGAAGAAAGTTTTAAAAAGTAATAAGCTTTGAAAATATTATGAAAAAAGAGGTGAATGTTTTTGAAGGTAAAATCGAGGTAAAGTCTCTGTTTAATTCTATTCCAATAAAATGAAGTTTTGTAACAAATTCAATTTAAAGGTCAGATTCAGAAAGGTGGTAGATTAATTTTTTTTTCAAACAATAACTTATCTCCAAACCACAGAAGATAAATTTATGGGATTTCTCAAGAAACTAATGAAACCGCATTAACCATAAAAATATAAAATACTTACAGGTAGCGCCGTACTTTTTGGCAAGAACACGTTCAAATCGGCCTCTGCCATATCAAACGAGCTGTTGCTATTAGTGGCACTTCCGTTGGTAAGATTAATCGCGTACATTTTGTCGTACAATCCATTTGTTGGCGTTTCTTGTGTTTCAGTTGCAATTGTTGCAGGCAGCGCAATTTCGCGTGGACGCTTCCTAGATGCCATTGTAGATATGGAGACTGTGGTGGAATTTGATGTGCAGGGAATGGATGCGGGAAGTGGGTTGTGCGGTGCTGCCGGAGCAGTTTTCAAAGCTGTAGACGCCAGTTTGAAATTTTTATTTGACTTTCTGATTAATTTTTGGATCTAGAAGGAAGAATGGATTCGTTAAAATTGAATGACAATGGTTTTTATGGCTATATTAGTAATTTAAAAAGATTACATTTTTAATCAGAATAAAACACAAATATTGTATTACGGTAGTATTTTAGTTCCTTCAACTTGAAAATTAACTTTCGCACACAAAAATACCAGAGATTACATAATAATTAGTGATTACGATTTTTAATTGCTACAATAAAATTCACGACTTAAAAACGGTTTTTATTATTTTTTTAAATTTATTTTTTGAAAACAGAGTATCATTAAAAGTTCTGGGATTGAGACCTGTTTGAAACTTTTTTAAGTTCACTTTTAATACATATTTCATTATACTTGATTATTACTTTCTACAACAAAAATTTTATGGAATGTATCTGCAGTTTAATCAGCTAAAAGCACCAAATACTTATTAAGAAACACACAAACGTAAATTAATTTAAGTGTTTGAAACATGAAAGTTCAAGTTGTGAAAATTAGCAACTAGTTACAAAAAACCAATGATTTTTTGAATTTACTCGGAATCGCGCAAAAAAACATCAACAAACAATTTAGCACGGATCTTAGCACTTACATTCAATTTACATGAATTAATAAAAATTCAGTTAGAAGAATTGCGAAATTTACGCCAACAACTTGTTTCAATAATATGTATTTTTGTATAAATTCACCGGCAAAGAGATAACAACGACTAATCGCAGATCACATGCTTTTTCAGCCACGTCCAAAGAAAAACTGAAAAGTTTATTAAATGATCAAGTATGGGCCAATCGAGAAAAATTAAATATAATTTGTGAACACAAAAGCAACACAATTGTAGCATTTGAAGCTTGTGTTGTGTGATTGTATTTAATTCACGCGATAAAATGTATTTAAGGCACCACCACTAATTCAATTAATTTTGCTTGAATTTGCACAAATTTGCCTTAACTAGCTTAATCAATGGTCTGGTAATTGAAGTTAAATTCATTTATTGTTTAGCATATTTTATTATTATTATTTTCTGAAATTTCAACATTAATGGTTCATCAGGCGGTATTTACAGATACCGTAGTTGATTTAAATGTTATCAATAAATAAATATTGATTTCAAAATTTAATCCACTTTCCTATACAATGTTACAAATTATTGAATCAAAAGTTACGAACAAATGGGTTCAAATTTATATCAACATTTTTCATTGGTTCCAATAATAAGGAAATATTGGAATCAGCATAAAAACTAGATACAATTATTCATATGCATTATAAATAATAAATATTATTTGTGGTAAATAACACTTCCCTATTATTCAATAAAAAACTAAAATCCTCTAAAGATAATTGCTTTTAACAATTCAATAATTGCGTTATTAAAAAAAATCATACATTACATTTAGTCATTACTTGGTTGGTTAACTCAGCTGTTGAAATTGCATAATAAGAGTTTCATAAATGACGAAATGACGTCATTGGAAACACCTTGACTATTTATAGAATGTACACATATTAGATGACTTTTTGCCATTTCAGTGATTGAGCTAAATATTTGTGTGATTTGTTAGGAAAATACATTTCTGTGGGCATTTCGGAAATTCAAAGAGAAAAAAAATATTAATGGTTTGTCATTTTAATTTGCCACAAAAATGTGTATTTCCTATTTTTACACATTTTACCATCGAAGAAGAAAATATAAAACTAAGTATAAACTTAATATGCATTTTATTTTATGATCAGATTTTAAAAGAAGAATCAGAATAACAAGAAGCAATATTTTTCATGCTTGAGCAAAAATAAGTGAAAATTTATAATACCGTAACTCTTTTTATACAATAGAAATACAGGCAAGCGTAAGTTTTGCTATAAAATCATTGAAAAACATTTAAAAGATGTTCATATTACAATAATTTAATTTGAGAAACAACTTTCATGCGATCGTAGCCAAAACGAAAGGTCAGTGAAACGTTCTTACCATCACCTTGAGATTCGAAAATTTACAAGTTGGAGGAACCGGCAAAATTTGCAAGATAAAATTGTACCAGCGATTAACAAAAAATAATCAAAACGTTAGCTTTTTTCTCGACTGGCGCGTTTAAGACCTCCAGAGCTTCATTACAATTAAAAACTCGATCGTCATAGAGCTGTATCAGGCTCTAAGCATTTTTTTTCTTATGGAACATTTTATGCAGAACAATGATGATGAATTATATTTGAATTGTTTGTTTCCGTGATCATCAATTTTCAGCTAAATTATAATATTATTTCAAATAAACTGAATGAAGCAAATGAGCAAATGACGCAAATGCATTCAAATATCACCCAAAAGCACACAGAAAACTTAGAACAGGCGAGTAGAGGGCAAAACACTTTATATATATAGATATTACGTGTTACCGATTAGCCATACAAAAATAATCAGTTGAAGCTCATGTTTGCACAATTATCATTTACGTGATAATAATCTTCCAAAAAAAAAAAAATATTGAAGCAATATTTCATCAAATATACTTCAAATGTTTGTTGTACGTGTAATTAACAAGCCTGTAATGGTTTCGATTATTTCGATAGCTCACATTGCAGCTTATTGGTAACAAAACTATAAAAATATATAAATCAAGAATGTATTTAGAATATCATTATGCAGCGACAAATTAGTCTGCGCCTTTCGCACTGAACGATTCACATTCTTGGCAAAGCGATACCAAATGTACTAACATTTTTAGACGCGACACACCTTCTCTTTGAGTTGATTGAATCTTTCAGGGGTTTGCATTTCAAAATTATTTTTATAATCTATGGAAAATATAATAAAACAATTGTTGATATCAGAATATATCTGATATATTGAAAAATTATCTGGCAAAAATGGATCCAAACTTTGGTTAAATTAGCGTGACACAATTTTACGTGTGCCAGTATTTTAGTGGTAAAACCAAAGTTGAACTATGTGATTCTAAAGTGATGAATTATTTCAGCTTGCAAATAAATCATAAAGGTGATTTCTAAAAATATCTATGTTCTCATAAGCTTTTTTTCAAAGTATATAAAAAGTTAGTTTCTAAATGTTAAAATATTTAGCTATAGCTAACTTATGATTAATTGAATCATTAAATATTAAAATTTTAACAAGAATTCCAAAAAATCTCATAATAGCATGTCATGACGTCACCGGAGATTTCCAATGAACAAGTCAAACCACTAATTTTTCATGAATGAAATATTTTCTGTACACAACATTTACGCATGTACTTTATCGCTTGTCGGCCAATACCGTCTAAAGCCATGATTTCGCTTTTGTACGAGAATTTTACTTTTAATTGAACTTTTGGAACTATTTTAAGAAAAAAACTTGATGATTTATAAAACTTGATATAAAAATAATACGGTGAATTTTTAATTGTGAGAAATAAGCATATTGCTCTGCATGGAAATAAATTTTTAAAGTATGTGGAATCCATTACGAAAAGTCGGCTTACTACCGTATATAAAAGTGAAATACGTTTGAAAATTGGGGTAATATATTATGCAATGAAGAGCGAGAACGTGTTCTTTCCAACCAATGGTGTGCAAGGAAAATGGTCTGATCCGATAGTTTGAACTTATTACAAAATTCTTTAACGTATTCAATTATTATTTGGTGTTTAATCACTTTTCTCTTTTTTTTGTTAAAATGATTATTTTTTCAAATCAATTTTCAAAATTTCTAAAATTTAAAAGAAAATAATTGTGTCAATGCTAAAAACTGCATATTAAAAATGAGTTCTAGAGGTAATAGCTTCGTGTAATAATCTTTAGAACAGCAATACTGTAACACGTATTTCTTCAGCTTGGTACTTTCAGCTATTACTCAACTGAATCAAGGAGAGTTTTGAGAAAAAGTTACAACTCAGCTTGTTTATTTTTAAAGTGGGATTTTCTATGGATTTTTTGACCGTAAATAATGAACTTTTCATATGAGATTTGTTGAATAAATTAAAGAAGCAAACCATGATAAATTTAATATTTTTGTAGGCTATTAACAAAGTGATTAGTTGATAACAAATAAAAATGTAAATCTAGTATAAAAATCTTGAATCGCAATATTGTTCAGATTTTTCTTATTTATTATGTAAGATTGTAATTAGGTTATTGTGATTTCAAAAGCTTAAGAATGTTGAGAATCGATATTCAAGCAACTAATTAGAGCACTATTCATGAGAATTTTCATTTGAAACACACAACACTAAATATTAATATTTTTCGTTTCCCATTCTTACCAAAACAGGAATTATTCCAACTCGTTAAGCCTTTGATTTATCACTAATTCACTGACAAATTGTTACAATTTAAAATCCAATTCGTTTTACAGACGACTTCCACTTAATACACTGAACATAGAACAATTAAAGCTACTAAACTGTTTTCAACAAAAAAATCCCAAGACTGACTAAAATTTGTTGTTGTTCAAAAGTCATAACTGTCACTGTCAAACTGCAGCTCATTTCGAAAATTCGAAAATACAAAATTTAAAAAAGCTCTGTTATTATAATTAAAAAAATAAACAAAATAATTTTACAAAACAATTAATATTAGTTTATAAGAAAATATATATTTTATGGGTTTTTTAATTTACAATAAATATTGGCATACAGATTTTTTCGAGGAAATTTTTCTAAATTACAAATTGTTTCAAAATACAAATAAATTATCTTTGCACCTAAGACCAAATGAATAATGAAATTACATTGAAAATCCTGGTAAAAGCTATGCACTTTGAGGTATACTGTATATTTTGGAAGACAAGCCACAATTAATTTGATTTTTTTTTAAGATTTTCAAGTTTTCGACTATGAGTTACAATAATACTATCCTAAAGTAATATCATTTAGATATCTTTGAGCGACTAGGGAAGCTTGATGGATGAGAATATTCATCCTCTGAATCTGAATCACTTTCACTTTCTAAACTTCCGACATGTTGAGTTCGAGCTGCTCTTTTTGGCAATGGCGAATCTTCATCTTCAGACTGATTCGGGCTTGCTGAAGGACTGATAGCTTGCATAATTCTTCCTTTTGATTTATCCCATAATCCTCTAAAATTATCCTTGCCGAACATTTCCAAAAACTGTTTAATTAAGTCATTTGATTTTTCTTCCCATTTGGTAATCAAATTTCCCTTCACTTTGCGAATTTTCTTCTTGCTCTTGTCTTTAAGATCATGCAGCTTATTTTGAAGGCGGAATTTCTTTTCAGAAAGGAAAGAAACATTAAGTTCTTTGGCTGAGTATCCTCGGGCAAGATTGCGACGTACGTACATATCATAATCTTTTACCAGTCTAGCAACAATATCTGAGGTCGAGACACCTAAAAAATGAAAATAATTATAACATACTGAAATTCAAGTTTCTATTATATCAATTAAATATGTTAACATTAAAAATCTCACCTTCTGTTCTTTCCGTGGCGATAAACATTCCCTTAGTTTTTAATGGAGCATATAAATCTTCAGAATCCTCTGACACATATGGGATCTCATCGTGCGCCACAAAGTCGATCTGGTTAAATTCCAAAAACTCA
The DNA here is from genome assembly GCA_038502155.1 of Parochlus steinenii. Classification (NCBI taxonomy): domain Eukaryota; kingdom Metazoa; phylum Arthropoda; class Insecta; order Diptera; family Chironomidae; genus Parochlus; species Parochlus steinenii. Next base: position 3,696,356 of record JAXCIN010000052.1, on the reverse strand, counting down.
TCTGTGATCACCCATGGAGCATCTCGCACTACTTCATCAACATAACGGCAATGCCTGAGAGCTTCATATCGTTCCATATCATTCATCACAGTTCTTCCTTTGTGCCTGTGAGTGAGCTCATCATTGCAACATCCGACCAGCAAGTAAATGTTAGGGAACAAATTTTTTGCTTGCATCAGTTGGCGAGCATGTCCTTGATGAAATAAATCGTAGACTCCATCAGCATATACCCGTACTGGGCGAGATGTGTTACCGGCTTTGGCCATAGCTAATGTGATCTTTTGTGTGTAGTCGGATCTTTCACGCTCACGAATTGCTTCCAGATCAGATGAGTAAGGTGCCGGTTTACAAAGTGACTAAAAATATGAAAATATTATGCTAGATTGTTTAGATTTGCACTTCATTAAAAAAAACATCTTTCAATTTAAAACAACTGTTTTTGAATGTATTTTAAACTTTCAATGCAAACACTAGTTCCACGTGTTCATTCAATGTGCTTTAATAATATTCATGGCGTGTTTCGTAAGGTAAATAAACAAGATGTAAAGTGACCACGTCACAACTTGGACTTGAAACCCAGTTTTTGGCGGCCAAGGCAAATTATACTGCAAATAATCTAGAAATTTTCTCGTTTTGCAAAAAAACTCGCTATTTTTAGGCGCATAATTTCATTTCTTCAAAATAATAAAGTCTAAATTTAATCTGTGACGACATAAAATGCGAGCTAGATGCTTTCTCGTACGAGTTTTCGTTATCTGATTGAAGCCCTGAAGGTTATCGTACTTAACCGGATTTTGAGTCATCACAATATACTTTTTTTGTACTTACTGGTAGTGGGGTGTTTATAATTATCGAAGTTCCGTTAACTTTAGGAAGAATTTCCGCTGAGTTGCTGACAAGTTTAGATTCTGTTTTAGTTAAGGAGGTGTGTCCTCGTTTTCTCGAATTCATCATAGATCTAGTATTTATTTCCTATAAATTGAAGAAAAGTTTTCATTGCTGTTCTGATGATGACGGTTTTGAAGATTTGGAACAGCTGATTTATTTCAATACTATTGCATCATCATTTTGCTTCTTTTTTTACAGGTTTAAGTAATAAAATTAGCATCGAGATGAGTAAGAATATTAAAAATGGTACCTTTTAGTTACCATTATAAAATAATGAAATTAATAAGTGTGTTTGCTCAAGATGTCTATATAATTTTCTTTCTATATTAATTAACTTATTTACTTTACGTTAATCATTAATTGAGCACAAAAATACACCAGAAATCAAAATAAAGACGAAAAAATTCAAGCGAATTAACTTACCGATAATTATTTTAATCACTTGTTTTAACCTTATTAAATTACACTGAATTCTTGAAAAAATGACGAGCGTTTGTTAGCTGCTTTACAACTTTATATTCTCTTGAACACTGAGTAGTAAGTGATTTATTAAATGAAATTTCAAAACCTCCAACTCATTATAATTGTTATGCTTTACTCAAAACTCACATAAAAAAAAAAACAAAATCAGTATTTCGAAAAAGCTCGATAAAAGCTCCCATAATAATATTCAAAATTAACGGATTTTCATTGATTCCGCGGGTCAAAAACAAAAATATTAATTTATTCATTATCTTTTAAGAAAATTAGGAAATTCGTGGTTTGAAATTAAAACAAAATGTTAAGATTTTTCAAAAGGTAAAATAAAACTTTATTAACTAACATTATCCAATAAGAGTTAGTACATTTATGAAAAGTATTACATCTGAGCCAAAAAGCTTAATAGTTTATAATTTTCAATTAAATTGTTTGTAATGTTATTAAATGGCTCTGCAATAGACAAATTGAAAGGTTCTAGTACACATATTAATGAACTTTAAAGTAAATAAAATATGTAGGCAACATCTCACGAAAACTACGTTTTACAACAAAAATTGTACATATGGCAAACAACTAGTTGTCCATCGAAAAATATACTGGAAACCTTATTCTAGAGTAAATTAGCATATCTATTCATAAAATAGCACTACTTTAAATATATTTTTTAATTTTCATGTCACAGATTCTTTTTTTTTAATTTTTAATTTTTAATCTTCTCCATCCCCAAAATTATTTTATATTGCAAGCTCTGTACGAATCATCAAAATTATTAAATCTTTAGACATTAAGAAGTCCTCGTATTTTGGGAGATGTATGAGTTTAAGTTGTAGTTTGTTAAAATATTTGGTAAGACAATTTTAAAATCACCATCATTATACATTTTTTGTTTCTTTACAATTAGTTTCGAACCATCAACCAAAAAAACATTGAAGTTGAGAGAAAATCCAGTTTTCCTTCAAAAAATAAATAATCAGCCCCTAACTTATGTTTTTTTGAGATCAAATTAGTATTTAAATTAATTTTATGGTTTTTGCTGCTTTAAAGAAATAAATCTTGTTGAATTCTTTTTGGTTGATTAATTTGAAGTGAATAATTTGCGTTTAGTAGTTTTCTATGTTCATTGAGTGTGTTTAGTTCTTAATTAAACTAAAACATAATTTATTCATAGTATATGATTTCAAATTAACAAAATTTTATATGCACTGTTGCAAAAAGATTCTTACATAATATCATCTATGTTTATAAATTCAAACCCTAAACAATCTTGTTTGTATCTTTATAGCTTATTACTTTAAAGAAAAATTTTAAAATAAGAAAAAATAACTTCTTAAATCATAGAAAAATATGAACCCAACATTAAATCCTAATTTTGTAAATTAAATAATTTGCATAGATATATGATATAAAATTAAAAATTTTAGAAGAAAATTTGAATACTATCTATAACTGAATATTTCTTTAATTAATTTCGTTATTAATAAAAAAGTTTTGTATAAAATATAACATAAGCCATGCGATTGTGTTTTTCTCAGTTTTGTATCGATTCAGATTTACATCCAGCATCTGATCTTTACATAAGAAGAATTCTGGTGAAGAAATTTACTTGGAGGCTAAAAACATGATCAATCTGAAAGATGAAAGAAAATTTTCCGATTAGTGAGAGAAATTTGAAGATGAATTCAGGAAAGCTTTAAAGATTTGAACAAGTCAGTTTTGTGTTTTACAAGATCGAGTAACCAGAAGTCATGAAATATTACACAAAATCATGCTTTGAGAATTGAAAAAGAAATAAAATCGAAAAACAACGAAAAAGGAACTTTACCTGAAGTTGATGGTCTTGAGAGCCAACAGTCGGTTGACTTCAGTGGTGTCTGGTAGCGGCAAGTAGTTGAAAGGACTCTCGTTCTGAAGGTCAGTAAAATCATGTTTGTAGATATTGGTGTTGACTTTCATGTCGGAAAATGGTCCTTGGAGCACGAAAAAGTGGATGCTAAGTGGAACAGAAGTCTTGGTCTTGAGAATCAGCTTAAATAAAAAAACAACAGTCAGATATTTCTAAAATAATCATTAAAAGTATGAAAAATATACTTGATACGTGATTTCGCGCTCGCTGAATTGATGAGGATCTCTCTGGCTGTTATTGATGATGGATTTGACTACCCACTGTGCGTTGAAAGCAGAGAATCTGCTAGACTCATGGTATAAACTTGCAACATATTCATCGGTGCGATAGGGCTTCAGCTGCAAGTCTAAGATGGGGAAACATGAACATTCATTATTAGTAGGAATAACGCAGGAAGCTTCAGGGGCGTTATCGTCGTGCTTTCGCTTTTTCCTGTCTCGAGGCTGCCGGGCGACATTATTATCAAGATTATCAGATTTATCTGAAGTCTCCTTTTCTACTTAGCGACACCACAGCCAGCAAAACAGCGAATTAAAGCATAAAAACATACAATTTGAAAAGCATAACTTTAGGATATTTGTCTCATGTACGTCGCGCACAGTTTTTAACTCACCATTAAAAATGATCTTCTCATAGCTCAACAAGTCAATCAATGTGCTGAACAACTTCTTTTCCTCAGCATACTTGGCATCGCGATCTTTCAAAGCAGTAATCACCTCAGCACCCGATTTTTTGGGATGTGCGCAAGCTTTCTCGTGTTCTTTAGCCTCATGAATGGGTCCTTTCCAATGGCAGCCAATCAATGAGTATTTGCACTCTGTTGGCCGTTCTTCACAGTCCACTTGCTCGTGGTGGTCCAAGGAAATACGAGGAAATTCCTGGCCGCAGAACTAAAAATATTATTGACGATAAGTAACGAATAATAAAAAAATTTTTAAATTTATCAAGAAAGATAGAAATAATTTACAAAAACTACAATTTCAAGAAAGTGTGCATTGAAATTCAGAAAATCCATAAAAGACAATCTAAATTTTCAGCCAAAAAACACCCACCTGGCACTCGCTTGGCAATTCGCTTACTGCCTTCTCGACAGCCAAGTTTCGCGATGTGTTGTTCTTGGAAATCTCCACACGACAGTTTGGGCAAGTGGCAACCTGATCGCGCAACCTAAAATATAAAAGAGTAGACCATGATCAAACATTTACTTATGAAAACATTGAAATTTGAATTAAAGCAAAAAAACAACAGTTTTAAATAAAACAATGATAAATGGAATTCACAATTTAAAAATTAATTGCGATTCAATATAAAATATAACAAAGCAAAAGTTGAATGACTAATAGTTTTGTAGACTGTTTTTTGAAGTATAAAGTGACCTTGATTGCACCGATCTGTAAAATATGATTACGTAACTGTAGATTTATTATTTTTTATGCTGTATGAAAATTTTTTTAATTGCGTTACATTTTCGTAACAATATCTCATTTTTATTATAATTTTTAAAGCCATTCGATGGTATTGGACTTAAATATCTACGTATTGTAAAAAATTAAACAAACCAATTTACAATCTGTATTTTAAAATATGCATCCATTTACAATAAATCAGCTGAAATAATATAAGAAATGCACTGATGCAATGATAATTACTCATGTTTATCAAATAAGGCATTGAAGATTAATTATTATTCACCCAACCATAATTAAAGCTGTGCAATAAAGGAATATTAAATTTATTTATCAGCTGTTCGCTGATGCAACACATAGGCGATTTTTTTACATTTTAATCTTATCAAATTTTTTGTTTAGTTGAGATGATAATACCAAACATCAAAATATTTTTATTTAGCTAAATAATACTTGAATTTAAAACTCACCTCCCATCAGCCAACAAGATTTGCAAGCATCCAGCACACATCAGATGCCCCATAACGCACTAAAGATCAAGAAAAGAACAGAAAAAATTTTAATTAGTAAATTATTCAATTAATTCAGTTATCGAAAATGCAAAAATGACAACAATTTTCATGAAGGCAACAAAATTACCTAAAACCTAGAACAAAAAATAAATCAATTTGGGAAGAAGAAATAAGAAAAGTGAATTATTATTTTTTTGGTTTCAATTGTATATTTTTCTTTCATCGTTCTTAAATTACTAGATTTATCAGTTTTTATAAATTTTTATAAATTCTTATGAATAAATATATTTTTAAAGCTATGTTTTAAATTTTCAAAAAGTTTGTAAATCCTGTTAAAATTTGAAAAGTTTTATATGTTTTTTATGAATGAAATTATCATGAGTTTAATGAAAATGATCCTGAAAAAAAAACTACCCCAGATCTGGAGAAATTTTAATAGCAAAATATTCCAAGCGACCAATAAACCAAAAAAAAAATTCAGCGAATTTTCAGACTTGAAGGACCAAATTATAAAGTTTTAAAGTAAAATAAAAAAACGTTCGAAAAAACTTAATTTTAAAATCAAAAGACGTATCAGCAAACTAATGTTGTCTGAAAATGTGACTTTTCTTAAAATAAAATTTTGTATTTTAAAATTCATTCTTTTTTAACAACAACAATTTGGTATATTTTTACATAATTTTTTATTTAAAAAGCTACAAAAATAAGTGTGTGCACAATTTTTGAATTTTGCATAATTTTAGCTGATTCGTGATTAATTCAACTGGCTGGATATTTTAATAAGTCAGTTTTTTCATATTTTAAATTGTTTTGAACTTATATGTTGAATATGTTTGTATATTAAATATTTTTCATTTCTTTATGCTGTAGGTTAAATAAATTAGGAAGACTTTCTAAAGACATAATATATTTTTCAAATTTCTTATCATAAGATACAAAATAATGTATGTTTCAATAGCGATGAGAGGAGAAAGGCTTTATGGCCGGAGAACTCTATAGAAGCTGAGCATATGCATGTGAAATCGATAAACTCAAATAAAGTCAATTTAACAGCGCATTTTCTTTTTTTGTCTTTCAATGCTTCTCTATTGAACTTCCACATGAAATTACACAAAATGCATGGAAAATGGAAAATAAAGTGCATTTTGTTTGTGAAACAAAGAAAACGAATTACAGTTATTTATAAACACGTTTCTTGTTATGTTGGTAATGTTATTATCTGCTTCTTTATGTTATTATAAAGTTATAAACATATATTTCTGCCTAAACAGCTATAGCAGGAAAAGTAAGTCTAAGTTCTTTAAAATACAATAATTATCTTAATTGCCTCCTTTTGGCATTACAATCTATGTCATGGTGGATTGATTGTGGTTACGATTAAGAATTGTCGACGGTCGTTAATCATCAATTATACATAGAAGCAAAATTGTTATGATTTTTTACTTCAACAATAATTTAATGATTTTTATGGAAAACTTTATTCTGTTCTAAAACTTTAAATTATTCAAAACTTTTGAGAAAGTTTAATTTAACTGACCCATTGACCTATTTCAAATAAATTGAAAGGTCGCACTTAGACTTTATTAAAAATTTACATGCATTGAGTGATGAAAAAATATTTTAGGGCTCGCCTTATGTAAATAAAAATTTCAAGACGCATTTTTCATTGAAATGGAAAATTATCAAATTTTAGATTATCGATGATTTCATCAACTGTTGAGACGTTAAGCTGTTCAAAACCTTTCAGACTGTCTGAACCCACTTAAAAATCAATAACCAGTCTAGCTTCTACATTAAGAAAGTGGACAAAAAGAAGTGGTCTAAAACATTAATAAATGATTAACCACAATCATTCCAACCCTCCATATGTGTACTTTTTCTTCATTTTCATTATTTTCATCAGTACTAAATGATCTCAATTATGATTTCTGAGAAAACAGTCTCTCTCAACAATTTCTTTCCACCTGATTAAAAATAGAAATTCCTCTAACTGGCTTATAACAAATGAACAAAACAAAAAAAAACATTCTTCTTCTTTACAAATCAACAGAAAAGATTTAAGAAACTATAATAAGCATTTCTACAACTAAAATAATATTTGGCCAGCTAACCGACAAGTAAGCTGAATAAAGCAAAATTTCTAAAAACTCCTGTGGAATTTTGATATTGGTTAACAAAGACCTTCTGAGTTACGTAATACCTGGTATTAATAATAGGTAGGTATTCTAACAAAATTTTAAAGTTTATAACAATGAATGGAAGCCTAAAGTGATTACATTCTAATTCTTATCTTCGACAAACAAAAAATTTATATAAATTGTACAAATACTGCGTCAACCTAATTAAACGATATCTTTCATTAAAAATCAGTTTGAGAGCAATTTTTCATAATTCATTACTCAAAATAAAATTTTCAATCCAATGGCAAAGCACAATTTTGCATACCATAAATATTTTGTCTTAAACTCAAAAAAGACTAAAAAACCAAATTGAAAGTTTCTCTAAATTATAAATTTATAACCTTGCATTTGAGAGTTTGTGCTCGATAAAGTGCTTGTTTGGTAATTCGATATGCTCTATCCCTTCTCGTCGACCAACCAAAAATTGTTCATAAAATTAATATGTTAAATGAAAATGCTTGTTTGAATATTTCTTTTGTGGATTTAACATGAACAGTGTTGGCATTAAATGCTACAGTCTTGCGAGTACAATGTTGTCAATTTTACAGGTAAACGAGTTTTTCAATTCGTGATTTTTACATTCAAGTCGTTTCCTTCACAATGGTTAAAGCAATAGCTATACAGCTGAGCGTCGTATGTTTTTGTTTGTGCTTTGTCTCCTTCCCCCTAAAGTCTCTTGCTTCTCTCTTGCCCGCATTTTCATTCATACATTATTTTTTCTTCAGCTAATACTTTATTTCTAAATAGCACAAATAATAAAATTCTTGAAACTGCTCCCATTTTCATGACTTTTCATAGTCCCCTTTTATTGAAAAAATAAAATACACGAATTTTCTGCCTGTATTTACCGAATGTCATCCATTTCCCATGAGAATTATGAAATCCTTTCCATGAAATATATTTTTGCATGCTCACCCACAACCAAACCCCTTTAACTTATTTCATTCTCCGAAAAACACATCAAATCCCAGACAAAGTTCATGGAAAAGTGTGCCACCCCCCAGAAAAAAAGGGACGGTTACATTGGTTACATCGTATATAACATTTTCAAGGAAACGCGAAACTCGACAGCCGAAAAATCGATAATATAACTGCAATCCCACAAATATTTTTTTAACATTTTGCTCACATTTTCAACTTTCATGATTTTAGCTGTACATTGTTGGCAAGGCAGGCAATATGAATCGCAAATTTGCGCTTATCGAAATTATGAAGTTGCCTCTTCAAGTTAGGTTTGTCATTGAATGTTCAAACTTTTTGGAGTGATTTAATTAATTCAAATTTGAGGTCGTTCTCTTCTATCTGTTTTATCATACATTTTATCGAGGTTTTCAACGTCAAATTAAGCTCAGGAAATGGAAATAGGCCATAAAACTTAATTTTGGATGAACCTTTATTTTTCAAAAATTACGTCATAACATAAATTTAACAGATTTAAATTAAAACGTCACCACAGCTTCAATTTTTTTTCTTGCTTATTATGTTATAGCATACATTGATAGTGTTGCTCAAAATATGTTGGGCTCTCATAAAAAAAGTTCTACGGCGCAATATCATCAATTTTCTTCTGTGTACAAGTGTAGCAAATGATTTTGAGGCAAATTGCCGCCGCCTGAATAGGCTGAAAACTGGGCAACCCACAGAAACCAGTGCTATTTATGATGCAAACAACATTCCACGTCGACTCTGATCAATAAATGTTCGCTGCTTGGTTCCACTTTTTCTGACACAAAAACTTTGTAATCAAAACAAAAACCCGAATCAAATGTTGTGTAATGCGCAAAATATCTAAATACAACACACCAAATAGAAGAGCAAAGAAAACATTTTCATATTTTTTCTTCTTCTCCGTCGTTCAAGGAAAAATTTATTACGTCGTAGTTTTTTAGATCGCAGGCAAAACAACAAAAAGCATTCAATGTGAGACTTCATGTTGTAATCTGGGCACTCGACATTTTTCAACTTTTCAATGTTTAGGTGAGAAGGAGTACTACCAGGCAGAAAATCTTCTCACAATATTGACATTTTTTTGGATGAAAGTTTTGCATAATTTGGGATAATTCAAAGATTTTTTCGAACGAAATTTATGAAATTATTATGAAACCAATGAAAATTTCATGAATATTAATAAAACATGAGAATAGTTATGTGTGAAAACTGAAAAGTAATCAAAATTCAATACACCTTGCTTTGGATGCCTTTGTTATTGTTGAACGTTGCGCGAACGTTGAATGCTCTCCCTTTATTTTGTTTTGCCTTCTGATGGGTTTTTATGCGCTCGGGTTTACTAGGGAATTTCTGACAAAGTGTTAAGCGAGCGAGAAAAAACGTTGATAACAATTTAGATTTTCTTTCTTTCTCCTTAATAAAGTTGATGATTTTCATGAAATTTGTTGAAATGCATTCATTTAAATGTAAAAGCTGGCAACTACGACTTTTGCGTGTTTTTATAGATATGAATGTGATTTGTGGGAGTTTTGTAGCAGAAATTTTTTTCTTTGTTACATAATCGACGTTAATTAAATGCGAGGCATTGAATATATACTGTTGTAATTTTATTATTTCAGTGTTTGCAAGGCAAAATTTTAATACACCTGTTCTCAAGGTTTTTTCTGGAACATCCCAAATAAACTCATCATGAATTTTTAACTGCGCAATTTTTTGGACCGATGGGATTTCCGGGAGACTTTACCGAATTCTTGGAAAACTTTATGAAAAAGTCACCAAATCATATGTTCTGCTGGCACAATTTGGGTGTGTTCCACCAATACAACCACGACCCTTTCATAAACAATGGAGCTTATATGATTTTTATTTTGAGCTAAATTTGAAAAACTCAAATAATTCGAGTTCAGAACTAAATCAACTAAATACTGTTTCCTCTTTGCTCGAGATCCCAAATATTGTGTGCTGCTTGGCTGAACATTTGTCGATTTATTTATAGATAGCACATTATTTTTGTTTGATTATTATTACAACAAATACAGTTTTGTGTATCGTTCTGTGCAATTCAATGAAACAACCAGAAAAAAAACTATATCTTCCATTTTGGATTACGAGTTTATATGGGCGAACAAAGGCAAGACATTTTGACTCTAGCAGCGAAACATTGAAACATTATGCAATTTTTTTTCATTTTCAAATTTAACTTTTAGGGACTTTCTAAGAGTTTTTCCTGTTCTTTAAGAACTTAGAATGGAATTATTTTTGATATTTCGAAAACTTTTGAAAGGGAAAACTGTTTTTGTGGGCAATTGACTTAATTGACTTACTTGATATGTAGCTGACTTGGGCAAATCCAGACAAACTACACAGCTTAGAACTGATCCGAGACGCATTTCAAGGCGTTCGAGTTTCTTGGAGGAGCCTATGGCCCCGTTGGGCGGTTGCTCAAATTTTTTGAACCTTTTCGATTCTGGCTCGTCACTTTTTGATTCGTTCAAGCTTAATGAGCTTTCAGGGTTTTCTGGGGGTGCAGGAATCTCCGCAGTGACATTCAAATTCAAATCGGAAGAGGAAGTGGAGCTTGTAGATGGCAACAGCAATTGGACACTAGCAACGTCAGCCATATTTTTTTCAAAATTATTTTCTTTTATTATTTGGGGAGCAGAAAAAGTAGTTTTTTTCTTTGCAAAATTGTCTTTAAGACTTGAGCCTGGGCCTAACTTTTTTTTGGAGACAAGCTCTCTTATCGCACACAATCTTATTTCTTAGCCACTTAAATATTTTCCACAATTTTCAATTAATTTTGTTGAACCAGCAGCAAAATATAAATACGTCTTCTCTCGACAACTCTCAAACGTAAAGTGGACAATAACAAAATTCAATAGCTCCTATGACTTGAAGCTTGGTTGTTTTTTCGGATGCACTGAACTGTTATTTATTCTGCAAGAACATTAGAGACTTTTGATTACAGGAAATTTTAATAAGATACGAGATTATGACAGTACTTACGAGGATACTCGATTAGATAAGTTTAAAAAAGTCGTAATTTTGAGAAACAAATTAAACAAGAAAATTTTTGTTTAATATCATAAACCCTTCTCAGCGCAACATTACGCTTAACATGCACGAAGCTTACGGCAAAATCAGACATTATGGCCAGCTGACTTGAAATATATCTACAATGTCTACCAAATCTAATAATAAAAAGAAAATTATGTTTTTCTCCAACTTTTCAAGAAAACTTCTTTAAAACAACTCAGTTTTGTAAAGGGAAACCTTAGTAAGGATCTCATAAATAGGTCATTGACTTCAAAAACATTAAAATACTTGTTAATCTAAGCAATAAAAAATGAAATGCAAATTTTTTTTTCTGAAAAAAAATTATTGTTAACCAGGAATTTGTATTAATGAAAAGACATAATATGGTTCAGATGAATGAAATAATTATTCATTTTAGACTTTTAACAAACTACAAATTACACTTCAAGCAGGTTAACTTAATTTCAAGTTCTACTGAACTTTTTCTAACTTTAATTTAATCTTAATTTTTTAAGAATCTGAAAGCGATTATTATTTAATGCTGGATTAGTTCAAATAGAGTTTACGGTGAAATGTCCATGTTGTCCGACTTGGAGCTGGATTTCTCTCCATTGTCATCAAATCCAATCTTCTCTTCTGCATCATAGTCACGGATTCTTTCCCTTTCTTCTGAAATCTTTTTCATTTTACGATCAGCAGAGTGGCTCTTGAGACTCTTGGAGCGAGACTCCTTGGTAGGCTTGATGTCATGAGAGGATGAACGTTGACGGCTCTTAGAACGAGTTCTGGACTTGCGCTTTCGATCATCCTTGCCTGGAATGATTTTTTTAGAAGAGGATTCTGTTATTTAAAGATAGAATAATTCGTAAATTAAACTTACGGGACTTCTTACGATCAGAACGGTGTCGTTCACGAGAGCGAGAACGTTTTCTTTCACGAGATCTATAAATATTTTATGTAGTTTTGTTAGAATCTATGTTATTTCAAATTATATTGGAAACATGAATGAATGATGACTTTTTTTAAGTGATAAGGAAAAGAATTAATCTACGTATAGTTTTTCGTTATCTCTGATGCATTTTTATGAAGAAAAAAAATCCGGAAATGTACAATCTCCCCTGAAGATAATTTTTGGAAATGCGTTTATGATAAGATAGTCGAAACAAGGGTTTCAATAATAGTGACTCATATTACAAAATAGGGGTGCGCTCGATACGAATGTAATTTGACATTCAACTACATTGAACAGTTGAGCACACAATTATTCAATATACGACATTTGCAGTTCAATTGTTGACTATAGTAAGTAAATTAGTGCATTTATTTAAGTTTACAGCCTTTATATACGGGTATGTTTTCTCTATGGCGTTGATGGTTGGGACCGCAAAAAAATGTTGTGATAGAGAGAACAACGTGAAATGGAATTTTCAAAAATTATTTTCAGCAACCTTGATGCGAATCTGACACTATTCAGAATTTCGACAATCTACTTTTAACATTTCGAAAATTTCGAAACAGCAATCTTGTCAAAAAAGAGATTTTGAGATAGAGAGAACTATTTGTATGGGAAAATCCAAACGCCATAAAGGTTTCGACGCCATAAAGAGAATGTTGCGACAGGGAGAACTTTTTGCAAGGAAATTTTTGGGACTGAAACATTTTAACGCGATAGAGAGGATAATGCCATAAAGAGTTTTGTCATAGAGAAAACATACCCGTATTGAAATAAATAATACACAATTTGTCGCCAAAATGTCTAGAATAATTCAAGTACGTATTTTAATAATTCTTCTAATTTTTAGGATTGAATCGAGATTGAATAAAAATTAAAACAAGAGTTAAAATCGGAAGAAACAAAAAAATGGTTTATGTGCGATTCAAAAATTTCTTAACATAAACTTTTACCTGCTCCTGCTAGCCTTGCGTTTTCTATCCCTGCTATGACTCCTTGTTCGGCTGCGTCGTGACCTTGAATGCCTGCGTCTTGAGTGTCGGTCTCTTGATCGGGATCTCTTAGATCTGCTTCTTGAACGTTTGCTCCTTTAAGGAACAATAACAGCGATTAAAAAGTACTCTAGCAAAATTTAATTGCATTACCGTTTGCTTCTGGATCTAGAGCGGCTTTTTGATCTTCTGCGGCTGGATGAGCTTTTATTTTTCCGACTTCCACTTCTTGATCGCTTGCTTCGCGACCGAGAGCGACTTCTGGACCTTCGACGACTAGAAGAGCTTTTATCTTTCGACGAAAGCATTCCAATTACGGGATCAATAGCTGCCGAGATCATTGATTGAGCTTCCTACAAGACAAAAATGAATTTATTAATGATTAATAATTTATCAAGCTTCAAGAAAAACTCACCTTAACAATGGACATAGCTTCTTCAATCTCGCGCTGAGCTGCTTCGTTACTTTTGGCCTCTGGTTTATTGATTGGCTGGGTAGAGTGATGAAGGTTCAACTGAATAGCCATGAAACTAGTGCCGTGTAGCTTGAGAGCATGTATAACACTTTTTTGCTCACAGAACTCAATCATAGCAATCATTCCGTGGTCAGTTTCAGCAAATCTTGAATATTTGATGTCACCGCATTTTTTGAAACATTCCATTAAATCTTCGAGACGCCAATCAGGGTCCACATCTAGAACGATAATCGTTCGACGAGTTTCTTCAATTTTACGAGCATCAAAGTTAACGGGAAGTGCTGGATACTCTGGCAAGTTGTTTTCATCAAGCTTGGGGTCATAAGTTTTCACAACTTGATTGGGAATTGCTCCATCGATTCGATTGACTACTTCTGCCGGAAGTTTACTGTCGGAAGAATATCCAGGCACCAAAGTGCCATTATGAGACATCTCGAGAGCTTTGTATTCGTCAGGGATGATTCCATTACCAACAGGAATTACGATTAGAGCGCGATCAATGAAAACCGTATTGGTGAGATGCTGTGCTACTGCAACTGATCCATTCTCAATATACTAAAACATAAATCATCATAAAATATTTTTTTGATCCTATAATATGCAAAACAAACCTTAACATAGCAAATCCTGGAAACTACCGGGCAGCTCGAGTCACTATCATCGAAAAGACAGTTAAATCTTTTATTAAAGCCATATAAGAAAACTCCAAAACATGTTAAACTCACCGAATCGTTGGATATAAACGAATTTCATCAATACGGCCCACAGATCCGAAAAGGCTCTGCATTTGGTCTTTTGTTGCCTGCGGTGCTATATTGGTGATCTGAGAAAAAAATTTACAAAATGAACTTTTGGATAATTTAAATAAAAGGTCATAAATATGTACAGAAGAAAGAATTCAAATTTACTTAATTTAAAATAATTAGGATCGCAAAACTGAAAACTTCTTCGCTCTAAATTTTCAATGAAAATCTCATCAAATGCTCAGGATTCTGGATTTAATGAAAAATTTATTAAATTCTCAGAATCCTGGACTTGGTGAGATTTTACATTATAAATTTATGTAGCAAGGAAATCATAATTGCTGACTTAAAGTTCATGTTGTTTAAACCAAAAAATGTTGAATGGATCTAATGAAAAATAATTTTTCACGAAAAATTAACCAAAATAGAAATTTGTTGAGGCTTTATTTACTTGTACGACTTTAGAAGATCCACCCGCCATCGCTTCTTTTGTTGTGTGTTCCTCGACTGATCCGAGTTATTTAAGTTGTTATTTAACACTCTGGAAATTAGTTTTCAAGTTTTTAAAGTCTAAATTATGTTCTCGGCATTTAATGCTAATTTTCGAAAATCGAAGTGTCATTTTTGAGCTTTCAGAGTTTACGAAGGTGTGAAGTAAGTTTGTTTACATTTTATTCCGAATTGAAGCCGGAAAGAAATAATTTTCTGTTATTAACCTAATTAAGACGTAAAATAATATTTATCGATGGATGAGAAATATTTACTGACCAAAGTAAAAGAAGCGACTGATCCTAGTGAAGCTAAAGCATGGATAATTACGGCCAAACTACTTTTTCCAAAAAACTTTCATATCCAGGTAAAATAACATATATCTAATTAAATATATTTATGTTGTTCTAATAATCTAATCATCTATTGTATTACCGTATTGTTACAGTTCAAAGCATATGAGATTGAGAAGAACGCTGGTAACTATGAAGAAGCAGCTAAATGCTTCTCTTATTTAGTGACATCCTTATGCGAGCAAAATCATAGTGAAATTTCCAACCTTCAGAATGCTCTTCGGAAAGAGATTAGCTCTGGTGACTCGCCTGAACATGAGTTCTACATAAATATGTTCAAGTTCATATCTTACGAGGTGCAACACAAAATTTTGCTGTTAACAAGTCACACGGATACTTATGATCACTCTCGTTTAATTTTACTGTTGCTCAAAAGATTTCCTCAGGCCGTTCAGTTTCATGCGGTAACTTTAAATATATTTGCCTTAACAAAAAATTACCATAACAATAAACTTCTTGTAGCCTCGACTTTTGGAGACTTTGCTCAATGGAATAGATTCTGGATCAACACAATTTAAGGAAATTTTGATCCAAGAAGCTTTACCACTTATACTCAAGAGCAACCTGCCTCCAGAAATACCGCCACTTTTTGTCCACAGAATATTGGCTATAGGACTCGAGTATTACTTCGAACAAATGTTTAATGAGGTACCTTACTTAGCTTACTCAATTAAAATTATAATCTATAATCTTTAATAACTCTTCAGAAAGACGCTTATCTAGTTGACGAAAACTGGACAAAAATCTTTGAGATCCTTGAAATATGTGGTAAAATGCTGAAATGGGAACCATTTTTACCGTACGTCAAGACCTACAGCAAGGACATTTATTGGCAAAAACTTGTACAACTCATTTCTCAAGGCGCACGTCAAGCTGAATGCAAGCAAATCATGTTCTGTTCCACCATTGTCTTCATTTTTGCTTTACAGGATTATATAAGCAGCGTTAAAATCAGAGAAGCTGATTCTGAGATCCAATTTGTGTTAATTCCAACATTAGTGGCGTTTCAAGACATTACCAGCAAAAGAAGAAAAAACGACGAACCACCTCAAATTGCGATTCATCCTCCATGTCCATTAAATACTTCAAGCTCTTTCCTCACAGCTATAAAGTGCTGGCAATTTTTGCAAAGCAACGAACAGCTCAAACTGGACTTCACACGAATCATTATGACTTTGCCTCTGAACAACTGGCTAAACCGATTTATGATGGATTTGAATGTTTTTACTGGTGAAATGAGCGAATCTTCATTTGCTTTAATCCAAGAAAATTCGAGCATAGGTCAAGTGGAAAAGAATATTCGATTTCTGAGTTTAACCGTCACCAACAATATGTCAACTCAAGTTTTTGAACGAATTCTATCTATAATTTCTGATTTGCCGCACGTCAATGGAAATTTCATTAACAACTTGACTAAATCGCAGGTAATTAAAAAAAATCATTTTTGTGAATATATAATTTAATTTAATTTTTTTTTCAACAGTCGCAAGGCAAACAATTCATTCTTCTGCCACTAACAAAAAAGTCGATACTGCAGTATTGCGTTACAATCATCGTAAATGGCTTGAAAAAGAAAATGTTGACAGATGTCAATGTTTCGAATGCTGTCCTTGGCAATTTACTCGTTCTTCTACAGTTAGATTGGCCCCAAGACACTTTTCTTCTCGAAGCAATTTTTGAAATTATCAGAAATCGTCGGTCATTTAGCTACCTTTTATTTCCAATTTTTATAATTAATGTTGACACCGTGGAAGAATTTATGGCAATGTGGCGCTCTGGAGATGTGAAGCTGGAGTTTACTACACCACAATCTGCTGGCCAGCGACGCATTGGCACTCGAGGAGCTGACAAGGGATACAAGGAGGATTTCAAACAGATAATTAAACAACAAGTTTTGAGATGCAACGAAGATGTTGTTGCACTTATAATTGAGTTTATCAAGCAGGAAAACGTTGCATTGCATCAAAATCTTTTTGAAGTCTAAAAACTTTCTGTATTGTATTTTTTTAATACAATTTTATATAAATATCTAATAATTTGAATATACCGTATTTAAGTTTTTCTAATGAATAAAATGCTGAACTAAAGTTATCAAAAATTAATAAAAACCTGTTCAAATTTTTCAATTTTGCAATATTTTTTATTTGATTAAGTGCATTTGTTTTATTAAAATGTATGCAATATGTGTAAGCAAGTATTTTTTTAATTGTGATAAAAATATTTTTTACGATCGCGAGTCCAGTTAAAGTTCCACCACGTCAATATTCATCGTGCCATCATCTTTTCTTTGCCTCTTGATCTTTCCCGTCAACTAAAGCTCTAGTCATCACGCATCTTGCTAAATAATATACCTTTTCACAAGAATTTCCAATCACTGCAATATATTTGATTAGTAAGATATTTCATCAACCTGTGACTTTCAAATTATTTACTCTCTTTCTGGCAATCAATGATTGTGTCATCTGAGCTGACCCAGGTCAAATCCACTGCTCTCTCCATATTGATTTCATCATCATTCAATATTCCGATTTTTTCCAAATAACATTTTAAGTAGCACTAGAAAAATTGGAGCTCAAATCTACAATAAAAACTTAAAAAACTTATAAATAATCACCATAGGAGTTTTATTAGTTTCATCTGGAAAAGATCCTGTTTCGTTTAATTCTTTTAAGTAGTCTGTAATGATGTTATAGTTATAAGTTAATATTATATCAGATTTTAAATTGATGAATTATTTATTTCAGGAAATCATACCCATTTGAACCCTGAAACTTTCGTTGCAGGATGCAGCGATTTCAGTCAAATTAATTTTGGTGAAATCCACCGTTTTTTCAGAACTGTTTTCTGCTGATGTGTTCTTCTCATGAGACTTGTTATCCAAACTTCCATCATGGCAGTAAACATGATTGAGACAGTTCATAACAAGTATGAAAGTACAAATTTTAATACAATTTGCAATCATTTTTAAAGCACAGTTTGATTTCCAATATTTATCTGAACAACTTCAAATTGCAACTAACATCTGAAAAGATTTTCATCCAATTTTTATAGGAAAAAAAACATGATTGATGCAATAACAATTTTCCGAACTAGAAGTCAGCTGTCCAAAGTTGTGTGATTTTTCTGTATTACATAATTTGCGACGCTCGTTTAGTCATTTATTTTAGAATTTGAAGAGCAATTTGCATAGTAAATATTTAAATAATATATCACTAGTGTTCTGATTCTGTTCTAAATTAATAGTTTACGCTGATGATTGACAAAAGGTCTTTCATTGATATTTACCTGGAATCCGAGAGCTTTAATAAGTTATAAGGATGGTCAGATTTTATTGATTTCCCTACAAAATATATATAAGTGTGTTCTGTCGAATTTAAACAGGACACATTTTCAAAAGATGACTGTATTAGACCAATTATTTCGATGCTCTTCCTTAAACTTTGAACCAGAAGGTAGGAAAATGATTATTGTTATAAAAATTGAAACCGTTGATATTTTCATGCTATCACGGGTGCAGTATTGAAATGAGTTTTTATGTTGTTGCATTACTGATAATATTGTTATTAATTAGAAAAATATTTCTTTTTATAAGCGATTTGATGTTAAAAATATTTAATGAACGATTAAAATACTATTTTGTAGTTTTAGAATTTATTCAGGTTTTCAAATTTGAAAGAAATTTCATAGTATTTGTCGGTTTTGATTGTTAAATTTAGGATTCATATGGGTTTACTAAGAAGTAACATAAATTTACATAATTATTAATTAATAAGTCTAGAATTAAACAGTTCTTTGGAGAATATTTCCTTAATTTAATTTTAGCGCGTTTTTAAGCTTTCGATTAGTAGTTTTAAAGCTTTTATTCTCATCACAACATTTTCGAAAACTGAAGTCAGTCCGAAAATCTAGTAAACAAAAAATTTCCGCGTTTTAAAACTTCTACAGATTTTCACAGTTTCAATAAAAATACAGCATTAGACTTAAGTTATATACTATGTCTGATCAGCCAGAGCCACCAACTATCGTCCCAATCTACGACAGCCAATGTAAAAATACTGGTTTAACGGGAAATTTCGTGGGAAATTTATCGGACCTAACTTTGCACGCTTCAGGTTTTACTCATAAACTCTCTATTCTGAGGTATGTTTTCTTTTCTATCATGAAACTAACATAATGCTTAAATTTTTAAAATTAAAGCTCCCAAGATGGTCCTTCTAAATTTGCCAACTGTGGTAAATTCTTGATTCACCAGACAGCTCAACCTTTTATTGTTGATGAACCAGTTATAAGAAGCTTGATAGCTGAGAGCTCCAACATTTTCTACAATTTGCAATCCAAGAAGCCTAAATCTGCCGATGAATACTTGCAAACCAGTAAACTCTATCGCAGTGCTATCAGATCTTGTCTCAACAAGCTGCAAGAGGTTCTTATCGAGTGCACAGATATTGAAGATGTGAAAAAATACGAGAACTATGTTACAATTTTCTACTCTATTGAGTGTGTTTGGCATTTGTGCGAATTTTTGCTCATCGACAAGCATTCTTCAATTTGCTGTGTTCCAAATTTGTTGGCTTGGGTAAGTTTTTTAAATTATCTATCCATCGATCTTTGAAATATTCTTAAACTCTCGTCGATCTCTCGTTTGTTTTTTAGACGAAATTCCACTTCTCAGCACCTGGTCAAGAAGCTGCTTTGATGCTCATGGAAATGGATGTGGATATGAATAATAAGTTCTGGCCAACTGTTAAGGGGTTGGTGTTGCAAGGACAAATTGATGTTGCTCGGGCTCTATTAAAGTTACATTCTTCATCAGAAACAGCTGCGTTTCAACTTGCAGACAAGATTTTGCAAACAATGCCTGTTTTTAGTGTGAGTTAAGCTTAGTGTCAATTATTGTTTCTCTTAATTACAAATTTTATTTCCACTTTAGTCTTATGGTGGTCTCTCGTTGCAAAAATACCGATCACAATGGCAATATTGGGCCGCAAATGTAGAATCAAAGGTACAATCTGGCCTCCTTGCCACTGAAAGCGACCTTGAAGATATAATGAAGCTGATCACTGGTGACAAACGAGCTTGGAATCAAATTTGCAAAGAATCTACCTGTTGGTACGAGTACTTCTCCGGCTATCTCTTTTACACTCAATCTGCTTGCAAATATTTTGAGCTTGGAACATTTGCCAATGATTGGTTAGGTCAATGGATCAGCAGCAAAGGATCTGGAGTTGGAAGTGGTTTAAGGCATTTAGATCGTTTAGTAATGTCTGTTATGGAGAACAACATGACGCAGTTAATTCACGACATACAGAATATGTTTGATAACAAATGGTTTCTTACGCATCTTACTGATTTGCTGATTCATTGTGATCAGCTCCACATTACAGATCAGGATAGCAACAAGTAAGATCTTGTTTTTATTTTATAGTGTCTTATTGAAATTCGAATTTAATTTTTAATTTTAGAGCTGCCGTTATTACTCTTCGCGAATCACTTATCTTTGATTTTGGAACTCTTTTGATGAGCAAATCTTCAATGTGGGAAATTGGCCTAGACTACTTAGAGTTCTCGTCAACCGAAGGCATTGGAGCACGTGAGATGCTCCTTCCTCGTATTCCTTTTAAAACCGAAGCACAAGCAACAAAAATCATTAGCGCTGCCCGCAAATGTGGCTTGGCTAGTGTTGAAGCAGAAATTTGCCGTGTAATGGTTAAAAGGAGTCTCGCACAAAAACGTTTGGGAAACGCGTTAGAGTGGGCAATTAGATCACGAGATAATATATATGTAACAAACGTTTCCAACATGTTTCTGGAAGATTATTGCAAAACTGGACGAATGCAGTGCAAAGATGTTTTGGCTAATGTTGGCGCTAAAATGTTTATATCACCAAGGCTGCTGTTTTTGATCAAATACTTTGATTTCCATCAGTATTACTGTGAAAGAATGTTTGTTCCTGCTGCCGAGTTGCTTGTAAATTTGTTGGACTCAAAGATTATTCCAGAGTTGTAAGTTGAGTTTTTTATTAGGCAGAAATAAATAACCAAAAATAATTCTATTCTAGTTTCTGGCCAACTTTATTAGCCGATGCCATACCTCTTCTAGAATACAAAGAACCAATAATCCCTTCTAAAGAAACTTACGTTATCTTACACCACCTTGAAAATGATTTGGTGCCTCACGTGCAGAAACAAGAGAAGCTACAAAAGTTGAAAAGTAAAAATGCCGATAATAAGGACGTGGATCCAAATGAATCCATGAACTTGCTTAATGGAAGCTCACAAGATTTGGTTCAACTTTTGAGGTTGGCGTGTGCCAGGAATTTGTCAAGATCGCTGATTATTGAGAATACCTTGATCATGTAAAATTTGAATAAGTTATTTCTTAGTTTTATAATAAAGTGTTCCATTTTGAAAAGTTCATACTTTTTTATCATCATGTTGTCCATCAAATAATTGCGTCTAGATATTAAACTCATTAACTCTTTAAAAACCCAAAAAGTGAATGAGAAAAAAATGTGCTATGTTTTTGTAAGGCAATGGATTACTTTGTTTTTATAAAACATTAGGAAAGGATCAATAAGCTAAACTTATTGGAATTCTATGGTTAATGCCAATAAAGCATGATTGCCCTGAAAGAAAAACATTTCTAAAGCATTTTCATTTCCTTTCATTTCTTTTGAATATTTCTATGATTTTTTTGATTACATAATGCTACGAATATTCAAACTAATGAGCAATGAAAATAACAACTGAGAATAAAAACCATCAAATGAAATGGACAACTAAGAGACTTAAGATGAATTATAACTTAGATTTTAAAATTAGCGTGCTCCCCATGCTCTCTTGATTAACTCCGCTCCTTTCTCAGCAATTGCAATAATTGGAGCATTTGTATTGCCAGATGTTACTTTTGGCATAATCGAGGCATCTATGACTCTCAAATTGCGTATACCATGCACTTTCAGTTCCTAGAATATAAACAAATTTAATGACTGTTTGAACATTTTTAATAAAATATATTTACATGATTGACAACAGCAAGAGGATCGCGCAATGGAGCCATTTTTAAAGAACAGCATTGATGATTTTCAGGACCAGTATTATGTTTTACTGCACACTCCCAGTATTCCTGTCATAAAAATATTAAGTAACTTTAAATTTACTAAATTTACTTAAAATCAAGACCATACCTGAGTTCCAAACTGATAATTTTCGCATCCTTCAACCTTTTTTTTGTCAATAGTCATACCGTATGCTTTCAATGGAGCAGTTTGAGACAATCTTATGGCAAACTTAATTCCTTCCACTAACGTTTTTACATCAGCTTCTTCATCCAAATAGTTGGCAAAGATCTTAGGAGGGTCCATTGGATCACTTGATCCCAGGGTAATATATCCTCTGCTTTTTGGGTGCAGCACTGCTGGAAAGACTTGAATGGATCTTGAGTTGTTGCTCAAGAGTTCTCCTACTTGACCAGTTTTCGCGCAGTCAGCCAAAAAACCTCCGAAGTAGTATTGCTTAAAATATTTAAAATTAGTTTTTTAGTAAAATTTTAGAATGAAAAGTTTTACCAAATCAGGACTATTTGGATCATCTGCATATTTACTGGCCATTTTGGCAGTAACATCGGAAATTCCAGTACCAGACATCAATCCATCTCTAAAGAGCAAATATTCCATAGCAGTTGCCCAATTCAATGCAGATGTGTCAGTATCATTGATAAAAAAGTTAGTAAAATAGGCGACATGATTTTGAAGGTTCTTTCCAACTCCCGGCAACTCATGAATCTGCTTAATGCCAACCTTTTGCAGCTCTTCTTTTGGTCCAATTCCACTTAAAAGTAGAATTTGTGGAGAATTTACAGCGCCACCGCTTACGATAACTTCTTTTCTAGCAATGATTTTTCGAGAGTGACCGTCCTCGCTAATTGTCTTAAAAGAATAAATTTCATGTAAATATTTCAATAGCTATAGTCAAAATCTGAATTATGTTACTTCAATTCCAGTAGCAGTTTTGGATTTTGGGTCCAACAAAATTTTAGAAACTGTCGTGTTGAGCAAAATGTGAAGATTAGGGCGATTCTTGGCAGGTCTCAAAAAGGCGCGAGCAGCACTAAATCTTATTCCATTTTTGCTGGTCATTTGAGCAATCATGAATCCTGTATTGTTAGCACCATTCAAATCCTGAACTGTAAATCCAAGTTCTTCTCCTCCCTTCAAAATAGCTAATATTTTTGTTTTTTTATTAAACTGATTGATTTAAACTTGTATTTGGGGGGAAAAACTAACCTGATGAGATTGGAGGATGATATGGGAATTTGGAAACAGGTAGAGTTCCTCCGGTTGTATGGTATTTAGGATCAACATCTGACATTTGCTGATTATCCTCAGATTTCAAGAAATATGGCAACATGTCCTTGTAGCTCCATCCTGGATTACCCATAGACTCCCACTCATCATAATCAGATGGATTTCCTCGAATATACATCATTCCATTGATAACTGAAGTTCCACCTAAAACCTTTCCGCGAGGCCAATAGCAGCGTTGCTCTGGTGAATTTAGACATGCATTTTTCTGTGAATGAAATGTAATTCAATTATTAATGGATTATGAACTTTTATGAGAAGACCGATCTTTCATTGTGAAGCCTAATAATATTTAATCGGTCATAAAAGTCACATTATTATACAATTGAATTGATATTTCTTTGTGAACCACTGCGGTAATGATCTGCAAAGATATAACTCATGGATTTAATAGCCAGGAGTGTAATAGGGAAGATTTATTCCTTCCATGTGTATTTGGTTCTATCATGCATTCAAAAATTAATTCAGATAAACCTAAAATCGTAAGACGACTATAAATTTAATTCCAAATTTGCGTTTTTAAATTCAAACATGGCACATCAATTAAGTACTTAAAAGTTAGTCATAAAAATATATATATTTAGTTCGATGGTATTTTTTCTTCGTATTTTTCAAATGATCGTTTATTACTTAATTAATTTCAGACAAAATTGTAAGAAGACTTTTAAATAGAATATGAAGACATTTTTATTCCAGACTTATAATTCCATTCTATCAATGACCATCACTAAAACAATGTATCCTGAAAAAATCTTTGAATATTTTAGAATCATCTTAATTACCTCAGGCTCAGTACTAAACTTCCAGTCTATATCGCTGCCCAAATAATTCAAAAACATAGATGGAATTTGGGCACCAGTCGGCTCGTCTGGACCTAAAAGCAAAAATATCAAAATTGGAGGTCATTACCACGGCATAATTAAAAGGTAAATAAATTATGCAAATCTTCAACGTTGTTTATTCAAAGAAATTCCCAACTCGACAAGAAATTAAAAAATTTCGTAAAGCGTGCAAAAACTTTTTTCAGAAGAAGATTATATATTTAATTGCATCATATCGCATCAATAAAACTTAATTACCACCAGCTCTACAGCTGGCAATTGTGCCGATACGAAAATGGAAACAAGCCATAAAAAGAAAATAACAAACATTTTTTGCATTTTAACAATTTTCAACTTCTCGTTTGGAGACTTTCAACAATTGACGGAGCAGTTTGAAGTTTTTCTCAAAATGTGAGAATTTGCAAGCTTAACAGATGCCTCGTCTGATAGACTAAGATGTTGGAAGATTTATGAAGTGGATTTAATGAGAAATTTGCGACAAAACTAACACTTGAGCAGATTTTATTGTTGCACCAAAGCCCTGGTTCGCCGATAAAAAGTCAGCAGAGAGAAAAAAGTGAAAAAGCTCTTTCATTAAATATACTTTTTATTTCTTTTGCCTTATTTTGTTTTGAAGAGTGAATTTTATGCTAAACAATTATAATAGCTCCAAACATAAGAAATGAATATTTCCATTTATTTTGCCATTGTTCAAGTTTTTTCTTTCTTAATTTTCATTTTCATTATTTGATTTATGTTTCGTTAAAAATATACACAAAATAAATTGCAAGCAAAAATGAAGATTGCTCAAACTTCTTGAGCATTTGAGCATTTTATAGTAAAGTTTTCCAAGAAGGTACAAACTTAAGTATGATTGTTTTTCTGATTCAAAGAAATCGTTTGCCTATTGTCCTGATGTCCTTTTTGATAAAAACGTCTTGTAAATTATTTTCCTCAATCTTTGTTTCAAGAAACTTCTACCGAATAATTGGGCACAAATTAAACGTTCTTAAACGTTGCATCTCCAATTTCAACAAAAACATGCATTGCAATTCAATCTTGACTTGTATTATAATTTTTTTTGATACTGAAACAAATGGTAGTTGGAAGTATTTCTAGACGACAATGAGGAAAAGCTAAAATGAAAAGCGCATAATAATACAGAAATACAAAGCAACCTTTCTTTGATAAATTTGACGATAAAAAGTGAATTTACATTTTTGATGAGGAGCTTCAATGGGAGCTGAACTTAATTATAAAATCGAAAAATGAAGAAGAAAATACTAAGACTGGCTTTTATTATAGGAAAGTGACACAGAAAATCGTTTGCTAACTTTGTTTCAGTGTTTACATCATAATTCATGAGCTATAAGGGAGAGTTAAAAGCGTTTGAATTTATTTCTAAACTCAAGGGGTTTGAAGAAAACTACAGATCTGAACAGTTTTATTAAGTACTTCCCATTAAACTAAAAACATATTCTTTTGTATATCCTCAGATATATGGAAGATGTTTGCTTCTTTTCAGGTCAGATACACAAACTAAATTTTGTAATTTCAGTTTCATTGCTTAAAAATACAAAGATGACCAAAATACCCATAAAAGCACCTAAACAATTTAAAATCTCAGACAGTACCTTTTACCAGTTGATCTACTTTGTAATGGCAATTTTATTGAAAGCGTAATGTTACTTTCAATAAAAACACAGAAATTAGAAATATATACAAAAATTGCAAATCTTCAGTCATCATGAGGCACGTACAACAAAATGAAGTATAAAAATAAATCTATATGCTCAAGTTTAACTCCGGCAAATCTTTGTTGAATCCAAAATTATTGCTTATAGATTTTGCTCTTATTTTCAGCATACAAAATTAAAATTTATACTTCAATTATCATTTAATCTTAATTTCAAACCAGTTTGGCACAGACTGGCCCATTTTGATTTTAAATGTCATGATCTTAATTTTTCAACGTACAACCGTCTAAAAAATATTGCTTCTTACAAGCTTCTTAAGTTATAGACAAGACAATACAAGTTGCATAATAAATACTGAACTACGAAGATATTGCGAGTATTTTTTCCGAACATTTTGGCCACGGTCTTGAAGCGAACTGCTTACACTAGATTTTCTTCTGTAAAATATATGAATCTCACTTTTCATTTTTTTCTAGATATATATCTAGTGAGATGATGAATTTAAAACAATTATTCATAGAATTATGTTATACTTTTACGTTTGAAAAATATGAAGGAATAGAAAAATGGGAAATTACTGAGTCACGAACGAGCTTCATGAGAAAAAAGTTTCATTGAACTTTTGATTTGCGATAAACTTTGATTCGTTATTTAGAGCAGTTTCTCGTAAATTCAGGTTTATTCTAGTACTTATAGATTGTGTAGTATCTTACCTGCTTCGACTAGAAGAACTTTGAATTGTGGCACCTCAGATAATCTAGCGGCAACGACAGATCCACCTGATCCACCTCCAACAATGATAAAATCATATTCGTATTCAGTTTCTTGGATTGAACGAGCCTTAAAGTTGGTAGATAAAAATTGAAAGTATAAGTTGGTGAAAGCCAAGGTTATAGATGTTGATGATGGCAGTTGCATATAATAAATTTAAAGGGTTCAAGATTGTGCTCTTAATTATAATGATCTTTACAGAAACGTTAAAAATTGACTAATATATAAGATCAAGATAATTCAGAATTAAATAATAAATTTTTGAATTCGATCAAAAAAATTTAATTCGAAACCAGCACAAAGAAACTGCATCAGTTTTTTCATATTTAAAATCTTACCTTTGGCCTATTGCATGGATCTTCCAAATCACATTGAGATCTAACGAAAACTTCTAACAATCCCATAAACAGCATAAATTGACTTCCACCACATAGAGCAGCTAGAGTTTGTCCTGTTGTCACACCTGCTGGGCAGTCACAGACCGCCATATTGCAGCTGCTGTCTGAAATGGAATGAAAAGTTATCAGGTAAAATAGATCACATATTCAAATTCAATGACGGAGTACCTTAAAAAAAGATCAAAAAGTGCATAAATTGCTAAACAATTAGCTGTTACATAAAAAGAGCAGAGATGGTTCAACAATCAAATCGTTTAAATTTAAATCTCGATATCTTTATTGGGATCATTTTGTTGAGAAATTCTTCTATAGATCTTAGTTATGTATAAGTTTGTGTTATTCCTTTGTACTTTACGCATTTTAGTATTTCAACAAAGAGCAATAAAAAGAGCATCGATTTTATCACTCTTATTTTCGACTTATTTTCTTTTATGTAATTCTACGCACTGGATGCTTTAATATTCAACATTATAGTTGAATGGAAATTCTCTAACTAAATTTAAAATTTTTCTTTTTACATTCTCACTTGTTAATTATTTTTAGGTACTTGTCATTTCGCACCTTTCCAGATTCAATTTAACAGCCAATGCTCAGCAAACCTTTTTTTTATTAGATTTATATAGCTTCTGCAAGGCAATGTTCAAGTGAAAAATCTTCGGTTGCTGTCTGCTTGCAGATGGAAAAAATTGCTGACAATAGCTAGATTTCATTACAATCATATTATTATATTATATTATATTATATTATATTATATTATTATTGTTATTGCTATTCTCAAACCAGGAAAATGCTCTCTCAATGTTGAAAATTATCGGCCAATATCTCTTTTATGTTGTTTATGTAAAATAATGGAAAAAATGGTAAATAATAGATTAGTTTGGTGGTTGGAATCTAGAGGAATTTTATCAAATTCACAATATGGCTTCAGGAAAAATAGAGGAACCAATGATAACCATTTGATTTTTGAGTCGGACATACAAGAAGGTTTTAGGAAAAGGAATCATACGTTGGCTGTATCTTTTGATATGAAAAATGCCTATAATGCAACGTGGAGGCATTATGTAAAACAATGCATCGCTTCTTATGGTATAAATGAGCAAATGTTTCACTTTATTGCTAATTTTTTGAGTCAGAGAATTTTTCAAGTTGTCTTGGGTAATATTTGTTCTGATGTTTGTGAACAAGAAAATGGAATTTCTCAAGGATCTATATTGAGTGTTACTTTATTCTTGATTGCGTTTAATAAAGCCAAACTCTCATTGCCTCCTGCTATTAAAATTCTCGAATACGCGGATGATGATTTGTTATATGGAAGTTTTAAAAATATATCCACAGGTGGTAAAGTCATGCAAAAAGCTATTGATGTATTGAAAACTGGTGTAATTCAAGAGGTTTTACTTTCTTCTACTGCAATTCATTTTAGTCGTAACATTAAAGACAAAAACATAGATCCAATATTACGCCTCAATAACAATATTATTCAATATAAAGAAGTTATCAAAGTTTTAGGTTTATGGTTTGATAAACATCTCGATTGGCACTATCATATCAAGCAACTAAAGGCAACTTGTAATTCCAAAATGAATCTCATAAAGTTAGTTAAAAGTCATAAATATAGTTTAAATCAGGATGTCTTATTACATATGTATAGAACTTTAATTCTATCTAGAATTGAATATGGATTACCAGCTTTTACGTCAGCGAGAGAGACTATTCTTAAGTCTTTGAATTCTGTTCAGAACAATGCCTTACGGCATGCTACCGGAGTGTTTAGAACTAGTCCAATAGATAGTTTAGAGAACTTAACTGGTTTCTTATCACTGAAATTGTTGTATGAAAAAAGGATTTTAACAAACGGTATTAAAATTGCGTCTAGGCCTCTTCATCCTCTTAGTGGAAAAATTAAATTTATTTCCAACAACAGATTCTTATTGTCTAACACTAAACCTTTTTATAAGCGAGTAAGAGATTTAAGCTTTCGATACAAAATCGCTTTGTCAAAAATTAAAGAGTCTTTAATGAATCCTATTCCACCTTGGGATGATTTTGCTGTCAAAGTAAATTATAATTTAAACATTTCAAAAAAAGACAATGTTCATGTAACCATCTATAAATCTCTTTTTACGGAAGTTCTCAAAAGTCATGAAGATTTTGATCAATTCTATACTGATGGGTCAAAAATTGAGGAGAAAGGAGGTTTTGGAATTTTTAACAGCAATCTTAAATTATCAGTTAGGTTACCAGATTACTCTTCAGTATTTTCTTGTGAAATTCAAGCGATTATATGTGTTCTTCAACATATTTATGCAAAAAATTAAAAAAAAAGTATTATTTTCACAGATTCCAAGAGCTCACTTCAAGCAATAGAGGCTAAAGACAATAGTAACGTTTTTGTCAAAGAAACTCGTAAGCTTTTGAGTTTATTAGAAAGAAATCTTTTTAGCATTGTTCTCTGTTGGGTTCCTTCGCATGTTGGTTTGGAAGGGAATGAAAAAGCAGATCAACTTGCTAAAGATTCTTTGTTGCTTAATATTGATTCAAGTTATGATCTTGCTTTTGAAGATGTGCAAACATTTATTAAAAACAAAGTTGTTAATTTTAAAGAAATTGATTGGAATGCTTCTGATTCAAACAAATTAAAAGAGGTTAAAAAAGATGTTGTTTGTTGGTTTAATGTTAAGTTCTCCCGCAAAGAATCAATTATCTTAAACAGGCTTCGTATCGGTCATACAAGTCTTACTCATAGTTATATATTTGATAAAAGTCCTCCTCCGATTTGCGATGTTTGTCAGTGTTTATTAACTGTTAAACATTTATTGTCTAATTGCAAAAAATATGAGAAAGAACGCCTGAAGTTCAAAATTGAGTTTCCTGCATCTTTAGGAAATTGTATCAAATTAAACAGAAATTTGTTAAGTTTTCTTGATAATACTGATTTATATTATAAAATATGAATCTACAGTTATATATTTAAAACCATTGAATCCAGTATTTGATGGTCCATACATTTTATTTATTATTCAAACATTGTATTTCATTTATTTAAGAACGGTTATAATCTTTTAGGTTTTCTGTTTTAATAAACTCCATAATAATAATAATAATAATAATTACAATCAATACAAGTTTATAAAAAAATTACATTAAATTATATTAATTCTTGGACGAGTTTTTTGTAAGCGTACCTCAAAAATTATATTATTGGTTAGCATTAGTTTTAAATTTTATACTTGATAACTTTTTGAAAAACGACGATTTTTCTGTTTAAATTATATCCTAATAACATCAATTTTTTGGTTACACTTATTGTCTTCGGTCAAAATATTTTTTATTGAAAACCACCATAAACGACGAATCATCCTGTTTCCCATTAACAGACAATTTCATTTCAATTTCATGGAAAAGCTCATTAGCTACTGGCATACTTTTTCATTTTCATAATCTATTTAAAGAATTGAGTCAAGGAAAAAATAAGATAAGTACAAGGTAGAATTGCTGAAAAACTAGAGAAGTGTAAAATGATACGACAATTAATATAACGCAATTTATCTCCAAGCCTATCACTTGAAAATGATTTTATGTTATTAGGCTGTAATTTTTTCTCAAATTATGTTCCTCATTTCATCTATACTTTATACATTTTATACATTTCACAAATAGGGAAGATTGTTCTCAGACTACATTTTACTCGATATCAAATATTAAACAATTTTTAATAATCAACTCAGTTCTCTCCAGAGCTTTTATGTCAATATTCCTCTAATGTTTCTCCTGCAATATTTATTATATGTGGCCAGTGATTGCATTATTATTAATGAGTACTACTCAAATTTATGATTTCATAATTGAAATTTAATCATTATCTTGATAAATTATCGCTAATTTGAATACTAATTACCCTGCAAGACGGTTAAATTAAAAGCTATTAAAAAGGAAAATGCATTCAGAGAAAATGAGGAAAACAAATTCTCAATTGTTTGCGTTTGGATTTTTCATTTTAAAGCATATTTAAATACCAAGCGCAAACAAGAAATGGAAATGCAAAAATTAAAAATCAAATGCTTTGTATTTATTGTTGAGCATTATCATTGACCCCATTTTGATTTTCAATTGCAGCTTGAACTCTTATAGAGGGGAAAACGAGGGTTTAATCATGAGTAATTATTTACTTTGAGATAATGAAAATATGATAAATTCACTCAAAATTAAAATCAATTAAGTTAATACTGTATATTTTAAAGTATAGCATTTTCATCTGCATATAAGTTTACATTTCATTTAAAAAAAACTATTTTACCGTATCAAGTATTATCACATGCAAAATTCTCTAACATCAGACATCACAAAGCTTCTTCCCTGTAACTTTATAAATCATGTCAAGTTTTCTAAATTTATTTCAAATTTTTCGGCTAATATTAAATGGCAAATACATTTAAAATTACTCGTAATTATGAAATCATAAATGAGTAAATGAACAAAAAAGCAAACTAGAAAATGAACGAACGTAAAATGATAATTTTTGCAAAACTTCATACTTAATGTATGTATTTTGTAAAACTAAAAATATGAATTTAGTTATTAAATAGAGATTTAATAAAGACTGCATTAGTGGATATTTCAATGTTCTGCTGTTACGTATTAATGAGTTTTTCATGTTTCAAAGTCAACAAACACAAAGTTTTTTGTGTAAAGGTCTGGAGAGATTAAATGATAATTTTATTTAAAAAAAACGTGAATATGTAAAAATAAATTTTAATATTCAAAGATGTCCCATGAGAGCAATGACCAAAGCGAGATCCAGCGTGGCGTACGTGTTATACAAGAATAAAATCATGAACTTGAAATTCAGCAAACGACAGCCTGCTCAACAACTTTATTTGTTAACAATATTAATTAATAAAGCACCGTAAATAACACTTGATTGTGAAACTGCTCACGTATTCCAACAACAAGATTACAAAATTTTTATTTTTGTTGTTGGCAATAATTTGTTTGAATTTTAAGAGCTTATTTTATGGAATGCTTTTAAAATTTCAATTCAGCTGGTTATTCTCCTTTTAAATTGTTCTTGAACCAGCAAGGTGACCGAGGGATGCTGATTTTTCCAGAGTTCAATGACATTAGAAGAAATCATAAAATCATGAATCAATGGCAGGGCTAATATTTTACTGTTTTTTGTTGTTGTTTTTATCATAATAATTGGCTTTTTAGTTACAGACTGTTTTTCTTAGATTTTAAAATGAAACCTCAAAAAACAAATTTAAGAAACGGAGAAAAATTTTGAAGTTGTGGTTTAATTTTAAATCGATTATATGGTCGGTGAATTATTTCAAGGATTGTTAAGCTTCATGCAAAAAGTGGATACATATTCTGTGAATGTTGATATGATTTCCATTCAAAGTGAATAACATAATTCAATTATTTGGAATGAAAACAAGATTTTGCTAGTGTCTCTGATACTAAGATAACGTTTATCTTTTTTAAATAGTAAAGATTTTAATCTCGTTTTAAGCACAATTGATGTGAATTATGAATATATGATGCGTGATTATAATTTAGAACATCAAAATTTAGAGTTATATTATTAAAAAAAATATTCATACACCGCATAATAAATTCAACTGGAAACCTTCGTACCAGCCGGTACTGAATGTTAACAGACTTCCTTGAACTACTCAACTTTTGTCATAATTGCGCTCATCCTGTTATGACTTTGATAAAAGTAAATATTTTTAAGCTTTTTAACTATGAATGCAATTTATGTGATGAGTGAATGTATTTAACCAATTTTGTCTCACCTTATAAATTTGTTAATTTTTTGTTAAAATGTCATCTGCTTAAAAAAATTGAATATATATACACTCCCAATCATCGCCCAATCACTAATTTTTAAATACTTTTAAAAATGAGACCAGCAAATTTATTTAGGTAAAGAGGCTATGCAGAAATGATACCTTTCATTTAACGCAAAACATAAATCAAACATAAAACTAAGAATTTTGAAAGTTTGGTCTACCCTGCTACACAATGCCATAGTGCAATTAAACGAATGTCTTTCTTTTCTTCTTAAAAAACCCTTTCATCACGATTTATAAAAAAAAAATACTGAAGAGGTATTTTTCATTTTAATGTTTATCTGTTTGTTTTGTTGATTGAAATTTCTGCAAAAATAAGCAGTTTTTCATTTTCTACAAAAGATTTCTCGTTGTTTGTGGAAAAGTTTTTCCCTTTCATTTTTCCCATTTGTGCAAAACTTTCTTTCAAGAATACTGCTGGCTTATCTATATTTATTTCTATATTTTGTTGTATTGAAAAATGAATATATTTCTATGGCTCTTATTGGCACTGTGGCTTTACTATTATAAAAGATTTAATGGGTAAATCATGTATATCTCAATTATATCGTATGCATCATCTCGAATTGCACTTAAAAAATGATCAGAGAATGGCATCAATTTCATCTGACGCTTTATTAGATTCTCTGTTTCTTTTTAATATATAAAGCAAAAAATACTTGAATTAGAGCTTGATTACGAGACTGTGTCTGCGAAGTTTACTAAACTTATTCGAAATAGCTCTCTCCACATTTAGTATACATAGCATCTAAGTTATTTATAAAGTAACTCAGTTAAACCTAATATGAAACTAGAAAGCCTTTAAGATACTATTTTTATTTTCTCGATCCTATCTCGATGCTTTATATATATTTTGGTTTTTAGGTGAATCGATCAAACTCCCATAAACTTGTTATTCAATGTTCTTTTATGTTTTTCCAATTTCCCTGAAATGTTCAATCATAGAGTTTAATGCTGTTAAAAAGATTGTCTCCAAATAATAAATTGGAAAATTATGCACTAACAAAGAAAATCATTAGAACGAATCTTCCCTGGCTGAATAATTTGTTTTAAAAATAAATGGATTAAAAAACTAATGTTCTATAAACATAACAAGTGTACGTATGAGAGCTGAAGAATTTTCATGTGAAAAACCGCAGAATTTTTATTTTTGTAAGACTCATCTGGAATCTTTGATATTCAACTAAACCACATTTGTTACATTTCGCAATTACATAATAGAAAAGTTTTTGGTGTAACCAAACCTTTGTCATTTCAGAAATGCAAGGAACAATTTACTTATTGTCGGTCATGCACTATTCCGTTCACATCTTAAAATATTTAAAATTATTTCATGATAGTGTTTTATCCAGACAAAAGCTTTTAAGAATAAAATTATAAAATATAAACAATTACTCTATGCAATTACTGTTTAAAACTTCTATTTTAAAAATTTGCAAAACGTACAAAAACTTTATGCATTAAACAAGCGATTTATGGTAAACCAGCATCTTTGCATTTTTCTTGAAACGATCAATACTTTTCCAAATGGTTTTATGCAAAAAATATGTTCCATAAGATAAATTTGCTTTTTGAATTACAGAGTCTCGTATAAAACGCGGATTATAAAACTTATTGCAATTCTGAAATGCTTATCAATTTTCAGAAAATATGTTAAAAGAAAAACCGTAAAAGTTGAAGAAACTTACATTTTTATTACTTAAAGTTGAGCAAAACACTTTTCTAGTTAAACGTATAAAGGGAGTTTCCATAATAAGTGATGCAACTAAGCGGTCTTTGTCAGATCCATTGAATTTCAATAATTTAACAACCAAGGCAACAATAAAAATTCCATTAATTATAATTTCAGCGGATTGAAATTGTCGTGATTGATTTTTGCTTCATTTTGGATGGAAATTTAAGCAAAAATGTTTTTTTTTGCATAATATTACTTCGTTTGGCAATATTTAACTTTTAGAACTCTGACATCAGCTCAACGATCACATTAAGCGGCTGTTTAATATTCGAAATTAGTTTTCTCGGAATTTTCTACTGTTGGTATTTTGTGGGATACTATCCATAAAAATTTCCCAGTTGGTTAATAAAAAAATAAATTATCGCACATTTTAAAATGTTTATGTCATGTTTGGACAATTTAAAGAATTCAGAAATCTGCACTTAACTGATACAATATTTACCCTCTACTAATACCGTAACATTTCCAAACATTATCATTATTCTGCCTTCATGAAATCTAATCCGCTAGCCAATTAGACGGAAACTCCACCCGCACTTAAAAGATCGAGTGTTTGCTGGAGCACAGAAAAAGTTAATTGGAATCAAACAAAACCGTAATTCGAGATGAATTTTTAATGGCTCGAATGCCAAAAGTTTGCACAAAAATCAAATTTTAGCATTAAAACAAATAACTTGGAGAAATCATTAGCATAATCTGATGCGAATTAACATATTTCATTATATTTGGTTTTTCATGCACTTTGTTCAACATTTTTCCTTATTGTTTGATTTAATTTTCCTGATAATCATTTGATTTTCATGCAAAAATGTAGACTTTGTATAAAACTTGCAAATACTTCTCACACTCTTGAGCAGGTTTCACGATTTTTGGGTAAATTTGAATAATTTTTACAATTTTCACATTTTTTAGCTTGTTTCGGATACATTTTTTGCTTGTTTGGAACTTATGGGAAATATTGAAGATGAGAATAAATTTGAAGCAACAGCGAATTCCCAATTGTATTGAATTATTTTGAATTATGTGTTGCACAGATCAGAACGGCTTTCTCAGCAAATTTTCAACTTTGTAACTTGATAACTGAACTTACAGTCTCTAAAACACACAAGAGTGATTTATTGACGGAAATAAGCTTTAAAAGTTTTTAAAGAATTCAAACAAAAATAAAAAATTTCCCTTTTCAGTTTTTCTGTTTTACACTTTATAATAGGAAGAAGTTTAATTTTCAGGTCACAAAAAGCAGATCAATTTGAAAAGTAATTTTTGGGACATAAAAGAACCCATTTCAGCATTTCACCAGTCAAACGAAATCAATAAATTTTTGGTAATGAATTTGCAAATTCTTTTTACCCTAATATAGCTGTCCACATTAAAATTAATTTGCAGACAAAACCATATTAATGATTCACCTCATAACTTTTCTGGCATTTCTGTTGGACTATTAGTTCTGAATTTTTGATCGTCGCCAAGCAATTTCAGCAATTTCCATTTTCACAACGAAATTCATGAATAAAATATCCGAATTCCATTAAAAAATTCTGGTAAAAACTCGGGCGATCGAAACATTATTATCATTTGAATAATACATGTATTTTTACTTTTTCTCCCAAATTACACTCAGTTTTCATAGGGTTTTTATAGTTTCATAGTGCCAAACAATAGAAATGGGAAATAAAGAACTATAAATGAGAAAATTGTGTGAGCAAGCGAGTTGATTTCAGTTTACCGCTTAAAAAAATTCTACCCGACACACAAACTGTTCATAATGATTGATTTATTGTTTTTGGTGAACTCTTGACCATAAATCCATATATTCTTTACTCTTTTCCTGATTCCTGTGCGATGTTTTTGGTACATTATGGTTTTGTATCGAGTTTGTGTAGAATTTTTTTGTTTAATGCTGCATCTATAATAAAACTAGTAGAACAAAACCATAAAGCTTTTTACTTCTTTTGTTAAGAGAATAGAAGCTGAATGGACTCCATTTATGCTATTCCAACATTAAAGCATAAATGGAACAGTTGTCACTCTGCTGTTTTCCGTATTTCACATCTATTTCAGCACTGGTCTTAAATTTTTAGTTTAGCACAAAAATTGCAACAAAAACTAATCAAATTGAAATCTAGGTCCACAATTTAATCTTGCATCAAATCACATTTTTCAAAGCTTTGTCCATTCAACGACATGAAACAATTCATTAAAAATGTCTGATTAATTTTTATCTCACAATTTTAATAATTTTCCGAAATTTTTCAAACTTCATATTATTATATTTTTTGAAACAATTAGTTAAAGCAATTTATTAATGTGAAATATGAGTTTCTGTTTTCAGTTTTTTACGCACAATCCCCGGGGTCAAGTCCGATTAATTCAACAAAATTTTATTGTTTTCAGTTTTTGCAAATAAAAATCTCAATTTCAGACTGTTTGTCTGTTACGCTCATTCAAGATAATCTAATAATATGTCCTGATTGACAAAAATTGTAGAAAAATAAATTTAATTCATTACACTCTTTTTAAATACACTCAAAATTTTTAAAGTTTTCCAAGCTAAAAACTATTTCAAAAATCCGTCAGTAAATTGGAAAGTACTCTAGTTTATGTGCAGCAATAAATAAAACCACTAAATATTTTTCACGATTGTTCCTAGTTCAGTAGTTTGGCGTAGTAAAACTTTTAGAGGCACATCAATTTTGCATTTATACTTTTATAATTAAATCATTTAATTGTTTATAAAAATATATATAGCGAGCATCAAAATGTTAATTTAATGTACCTTTTGTCTTGAAATTTTTTTTGCGTTAGATAGTGTTGTAATTATCCAAACGTTCACAAAATCACGGGAGGAAGTCACAACTGCTCAATCGCCAAACAATGGGGAAATTATAAAATTGTAATTTTCACTTTTCAGGTTAACGTGTTAGATGGCTTTTAGCTGAGTTTTAGGTTTTAGCACTATACTATGATTTTTTAAGTGAAATCTTAACCGCCAATTCAATATCTCTGTTTTTTTTGTCTATTGTATAGACAGTTCAAAAATCACAATTGAATTGATTTTCTTCACTTCACCTTCACTTTATTGGCAACTCCAAAACTTCACTTGTTTCACAGCTTAGAGTAAGTCACAGACTGAGAGTAAATTAACTGAGTTCATTCTGTTTTATATTTTTTCTTTCGCTAAAATTTATTAACTTCATACAACAATGCAGGTATTTTACTTATTTTTTGAATGTGTATTTGATTTTTGACTTTGTATTGTTGTTGGAAGTTATTTTCAAGAAGACTGTGCAAAGAGAACTTCAATAAGTTATACCAATACATTTTTAAAGGTGGCTTAAGTCTTTTTCTTATTCTTGGAAATGTGTGTTTGTCCAGATCATTTTAAATTGTTTTAGTTTTATCTTCAGTTCATTATTTTGCATCATTAATGAGTATCAATGTTTTTTTTTTAAGTTGTTGAATTTTTGATAAAATAAAGAATACAATGTAAAATGATTCTGGGCTAAAACAATAAAGCGAAATTTGCAATAAAACTTGGATTAATCCATACTAACTTTTCGACTTTCGTATGGATTACATGATTTGCATAGTGTTCTTAGATGAGTGTGTTCTCGTGAATTGCTTTTAGAGCTCTAGTACTTTCTATGTAATTTAAAACTTTATAAAGTATGGAAATTATTATAGCTTGTTTTCTATTCAGATCATTTTGGTTTTTAAGATCTACGATACGATACGATACGATATGGCTTTGCTAGTAACATAGTCAGTTTGTGAAAAAGGAAATATTTTGTATTAAAGCTCCCTGAAAATAATATATTTTATAATAATCATTCCAATCATTCTAAGCATTCCACCCTTCAAATCTGCTAAAGTTTTCTCCAAAAATATTACAAATTATGATTATGATAACAAACAATAATATCAGAAAAACAGCAGTTAAAAGGAGCTGTTCAAGATAAACCGCATTGATTTGCGATAAAATTGAAGAAGCCGGCTGTTGTGAGCTGTTTCTGTAGGCGGCCTTAATATTTCCAAGAAGTCATTTATCTACTTTTATTTTTCTGGCAATAAATCCCGAAAATATATAGGATGTAATAAATTGGCTAATAAAGAGAAATTGGCGAGGCACAACATTTAAGCCCAGATTTTTTCACAATTCGCATTTTAAACAATTCATTTTTTACTAGAAATTATGGAACTTGGAACCCACAAAGCCTCCGCGAATTTAATTTGCACAAAATAGGCCACAGCTTGCCCTTAATATAGTTAATTAGAAATGGTAAATCAGTGGCAAAAGCTTAAATCTCTATCCATACTGTTGTGTTTTATGAAAGCTTTGCGGAAATTTTTCACTATTTCATACATAACAAATAAATATACGAAAAGGATGAAATTAAGATTGTATTTGTTGTGAAATGAAATGAGGCCAATAAGGGATAAATGTGATTAGACATCTCATAAACTCAATGGGAGATGGTGTTTTCTTGCTGATATTGCTATATTATTTGGATTTTCAAGGTTGCCTGCTCATTCACTTAGAAATATTCTATTGATTTTCCCAGAAGGAACATAGGAAACAAAAAAACAAGTATAATGTGTAGTTTTATTAGAATTTTTTTTTCTGAAAGGCAAATTTTTGTTACAAATATTTCCAATCAAAAACATGAGTTCTTTAATCAACAGATCACATGGTGCTAGAGTTTTATAGATTGCTTTTGGCTTCAAGTTTATTTGCATATTTCCCTTATTTTCATGAATTTTTCAATATTTGTGTATTTTATATTTTTTCAATTTTTCCATTTAGGCAAGAACAGAGCTGAAAGATAATAATTTATGCTCTTTCAGCCACCAAAAACAACGACCGATTTCAGCACAAAAAGTATGGTTTTGATAGGTTTGAAGTAAAAAGTTTTTAACCACAAGACTTTGAATTTTCCTCACCTAATTATCATTGAAAAATAAAAACATCAGGCCTTGTTCCTTTTAAAATACATGTATAAGTATTTATGGGATGAAATGAATAAATGCTCTCAACGCGTTGAATGTGAATTAATAAAATATTTATTTCCATAAATATATAAATTATTTTGAATGAAAATCAATTATATTTATTAGTCGTGACTAAATTAGCATATCATGGTTTACTAAAAAATTATATAAGTTTTACTTTATCATGTGAAAATGTAATGGAGAGACTTCTGAATAATAAAAACATTAATATGTTTTACAACAGAATTCTGAATTTAGTTTTTACAAAAACAACGTTTTCTTATTATTCATTAGTATAAAATCACATAAAAGATCATGTTTAAGTCGCAATGCTGAATCTGTAACAGAAATGTCAGGTAGATGTTTTTTTATCGAGTTATCTTAAGCCGAAAACATTTTTTGATATGTAACATATAATAACAATAATTTGCTACGATCTTAAAGAGATTCGACAAAAACAAATCGTGCTTTCAAAAGCATTTAAAAGCTCAAAAACCTTTGTGTACAAAAGTTTCAGGTCGATAGTAAATATTTCAAAGTGAGCAATATAAAGGGATAAAGGAATCTGCGGATCATTATTTCAGTATTATTAAATTTGCCTGAAACTGGACCGCATTTATTGTTTCAATTTCTTCATATATTATTTTTAAATCAATTCTATTTAAACTTGAGCAATTCTAGATCGATATGTCATAACATCTGACAAACGCATTTTGTATTTTTAAATCTGAAAATTGTTATACATTTTGAATGCTAGAATGCATACATAGAGCATGCAAAGTGTAACTGTGAGGAGATACTTTTTAAACATCAAGTGAAATAGTTTGCCCGAGTGAATCGGCCCAAGACTGCATAGTTTAAAAGCATGGTAAAGTTTCGATGCTTATGAAAAATGTAAACTAATTACATCTTGAATTACTGATGCTAAGTTTGGATTTTCATACTTTAACAACGATACTTTTTAATTGGAAATTTATGTAAAGTTCTGCTGAAAAAGTTTAAAATACTCGTCAATTGAGTCAATTTATCAGCATAATTATGGGGTAATTTCAAAAGTTCAAAAAGTTTGCAGGAAATTGTGCAATTATTTTCCACGTCCCATTTTTCTTTGTCATATTTCATCCATAAAATATAAAAAGCTCTTTCTTGTGCATTTTCTTACCATTTTCACATCAGAGTTGTTGAAGTATCGTGAAGTACGATGAAGTGGTTTGATAATTGGGAGTCTTTTGACTACTACTTTTTCCACAAGAAATTTTACAAATTTCTGGCTTTTCAACCAATTGAGTTTGAAAATTATTTACCAGAGAAATTTCAGTTTTTGGCTGGAATTTTGAGATGCATGCATATTGCTTTTTGGCAAATTAGTGGATTGCATTTTGGGTTGTTACAGGCTATAACTGTTGTCTCAAGCTTCCAAAGTCAAAAGTCTTTGGATGAGCTCTCAACTGCTTTTATGATGGGTTCGGCTTATTGGTTTGGAACTTTTATAATGGTCTACTATCAAATAAATTACAAAAAATTCCGAACAATCATGAAATATGCTCAGGATAATTTCAGAAAAAGATCAGCTATTGGTGAGTTTTTTTTGTAATCAAAGATTTTGTATGAGAGAACCCCATTATATGATCAATTCAAGTTTCTGATTTGATAAATTTTGAAGCATTCATTAGTTTGAATGTAAAAAAAAAACTAATCACTTACTTACACCTGTCCAAACATAGGCATTACTTACGTTACTTTTGAGCGTAGTTTATTATGGTCACAGACAACATATGTTTACTGGACTTCCACCTGCTTTGTGGCTATTGTAACTTGGTTGTTCTACCCTATCTTTGCTGGGCGGCTAATTTTACCAGTTCCTTCTTGGTATCCGTTTGATACGACGGTTAATATTTGTCATATTTGTTAAATAATACTTTTAACATATTCTAAAAAAATTAATCTAATTTCTTTTTGCATTTAGTACTTGCCATATTTTTTACTGGCTTATTTTGGACAAGCATGTAGTCAAATTTTTTGTTTCGTATATACAACCTCAACTGGATCATATTTGAGCTCTTTAATACTAATAACAGGACAGTTTGACATATTGTTTGGAAGCTTGAAAAATCTACATTATACAGCGCTTTTGAACACCTCACACGGGAGAATTGAGCTGAGGTAAATATAACATCTATAAAAATGTTGTGTTAAAGTTTGCAAATATTAGCTTCAATATTTTTAATCTTTTTAAAAAAAGAGCATCTCAAAGCAAAATCCTAAAAGGTGACCCAAAAATCCAAGAGTTAGAAATTTTGGAAGAAGTTGACGAAGATTTAGAACTAATCCAAGTTAAACCTGCTGTGAACTTGCCTAACAGATTTCAGGGTGAAAGTATGAGTTATCGTAAATCAAAGGAATTTGAAGATGCCGAATATGAGAGAGAGCTTCACAAAGCTTTCGTTGATTGCATTAATCATCACGAAATAATTCTAGAGTTTCTCAGACAATTCAGGGATTTCAATTGCATTTTTCTGATTGTAAAAGTTGGACATGCCGCTTTTCTGATTTGTTTTGCTGCTTATATTGTTACAGTTGTAAGTAGTTTGAGATGTTTAAAAAAAAAATGTAATGAACAAATATTTTAGGCTGAGCACATTTCAACATTTCAATGGGTTAGCACCGTTCAATATCTTATTTTGGAATTTTTTGAGTTGCTAATCCATTGCTATATGGGAGAACAGTTGAAATACCAGGTATTAATGTTTTGTGGACAAGATAATATATGTAATCAAAATTTATCTTAAAGAGTGCTTTAGTGGGAGAAGCTATATTACGCGGGCCTTGGCCATTATTCAGCAAATCATCCAAGAAAGAAATCATGATTATTCTATCGAATACCGTTCAGCCTTATACGTTAACTGGGGCAAAAATGTTTAATATTGATTTGGAGCTATTCAAAATGGTACGTTTTTTAAATTCTAATGTTTTTAATAATGTATCAAACTAAATTTCAGGTTATTAAATCATCATTTTCATTTTACACTCTTTTGAAAAGTTTTAAGGAGAAATAAGTTATTTTCGCTAAGGATTTTGCAGAACATAACAGAAAATATAAATATCACGCTTTTGAATTATTGCTTTGACACCTGACAACTTTTCTGTTAAATTTAATGTCTACTACTCATATTTAGTTTATAGAATCTTCATTAAATTGTTGAAATTCATAATTTATTACAAATCTTCTTTTTATTTTATTTGTAAAAGGTAGATTTAAAATTAGTTTATTAAATCCTCCGGACTAACATACAAAAACAACAATAATTGAGCATCCGTAAGCGATTTACGTAAACGCATGCAAGTATCTGTAAAATTACATAATACGCTTGCGATGTTTTGCTTCAAAATTTAATAATTTAAATCCCCCAAAACTCCAACAAAACCCATGAATCCGATGAGCATAATAAACATTTTGCTGAATTTGCTTAAAGCTTAAGCGCAGCTTTAAAAAGCTTTGAGCTTAAATTTTTCATATAATTTTATGATTTGAGTTTACGGTTGCATATTCTTTTGCTTGATTTGCTGGCAGCTTCCATGTGGAAGAGTGCGAGACAGATTTCCAAAATGTTTCAGATTTGTTGGCTTTTCGCTAACATTTTTTTTTGTTGTGTTGATGATGATTAATATTTTGATA
Organism: Parochlus steinenii; assembly: GCA_038502155.1. Taxonomy (NCBI): domain Eukaryota; kingdom Metazoa; phylum Arthropoda; class Insecta; order Diptera; family Chironomidae; genus Parochlus; species Parochlus steinenii. The sequence continues at coordinate 3,652,695 of JAXCIN010000052.1, read as the reverse complement.
CAGGCTTTTCTTATAGTATATCCCCTATTCTTTGGTAGTGCTTTGACGCAGCAGATGTTGGCAATGCTTGGTGAATAAATAGTATTGATCCGTACCCTAATCAACAATTTGCAAATTTCTTACCAAAATATTTTTTTAACGCTTTTCACATTATCTAATTAGAAAAATTGTGTTTTCAAAATCAATTAATTTCATTCTCTCTGCTCACCATTAATTTTTATTTGTTGCTGAAAGAAGCCAAGAGCTCTTTTAAAAAATATTCGATAAAAATCGATTAAAGCAGCCAGTAGCAAAATAGATAAGGATGATTCTAAATAGTTTTTGTATTTTAGAGATAAAACTGAAGGAATCTAGAATTGTGAAGATATCACCAATAGCCAAAAGTTGCCCTAGCCAAAAAGGCTGGAACTAAAAAAAGCTTTCATTGCCAAGAATCCATTAGCATGCAATACCAATTTAGAACGCTAAATAAAAAAGTCACTGTATTTGAAATTGTATCATCTTTAAGAACAATGTTTTAAAATATACATATATGCACTACGAATTGTTTTATCTGTGTATTTGGTCTTTGGCCCCTTAAACGGTTGCAACATGTTTCAAGATGTGTCTTAAGCTACGGAAACATCTTTAGCCAGTTTTCAAGTTTGCTCGAAACTGCCTGAATAATTCCTTAAAAACATTTTATCTTGAGTTTGACCCAGTTGCTCGGAAACGTTTTTTGACATTACACCAGTGGTGGTCAAACTGTGGGTTATAGAGTAAGTTGTAAAAAGTCTTCAATCAGTATGCACTACCTATTAATAATGAAAAGGTTTCCATATTAGTTTTTCTTTTTTTTAAATATTAGGTTTTAAAGCTGGTAAAAGTGAACTTTTCTCTTGTACCAGAAAACAATCAAAAACAATGAATGAAACTTTAAAGTTTCAAACTTTTGAGCATCGGACTTGATAAATTATTTACGTCTATGTTAGTATTCTTCTACCACATACATTATAAATAGTAAAAAATAGTTGCATTTATATAAAATGTAGCAAAAATAACGAAATAATGGCAACAACAAAAATAAACAACTGTTTTAAAAAGAAAATAAAAATTTATTTTACACAAACTTAAAAAATCCACAAAATAAGAAAAAGCGAAACTAACGAAAATCATAAAAGAGCTGTTACATGTACATAATAACATAAAATATATTACCACATAAAAATAGACTCTGCAAAACAATAAAAGTGACAAAAAGATGGGGGAGAAATCGAAGGTTTTTACGTTTCAACAATTTATGCTTTAAAAAGCTGTGCTTGGAGCATTTTCCTGAAGTTCGAGAAAATGTAGTTGTTAGAAAAAATAATAATTTAAGATATAATCTCAGTTTTTGATTAGCTTAATAAAGATCGAAATTCCGCCATCCGTTTCCTTAACATTTAAAGGTGAATTGAGAATGAAAATGTAATATAAAATTTCTTGAATGTTTATTTTTTTTTTGGGATGAATAGATGATCGAATTATTGTCTGGTTATTTGGGTGATGGTGGATAATGATTGCTGATGGAGTGATGCTTTGGTGTTTGTTGAGTAGCTTAATCAATGGCCAATTGACGGAATGTACCGTCCATTCCGAACAAATCGTCAGCAGTACGTGGAGCACCTGGGCGCAAGGACTCGTTGGCCTTGGAAGCTTCTTGCTCCTTGAAATACCCGGTGTAATCCTTCAATTTATTACGCCATTGCTCTGAGAATAGAATTGATATTAAAATTTTGAAGATTCATTGATAAACAAGTGTTTTCTTACCATTCATTTCCTTGATTGGTCCAGCTTCACCGCCATATTCATTTGGCAGCATAGCTTTTGGTACAAACTCGTACAAGGCCTCGAGACTGCTATGGATGTGGATTCTTTGGCGAATTTTTTCCTTCAAGAAAGGCTTGACAAAGTTGACGATGGTGTCAACAATAGGCGAGACGTTGACCACATGCACCTCCTTCAATTTGACGGGGTAGGCTTCTTGCACACAAATCAAGAATTTCTTGACAAGTGTTGGGGTGAACTTGGCAAAATGGGCTGGAGTGGCAACAGCAGCATCCAAAATGTAAACATCTCCTGCCACACCGGTCTTCTCCTCGAACAAACGGATATCACCGATCATCATGGTGATCTTCATTGCGTCAGAGACGTTGTGGGGGATAACCTCCTTATCGGCAGAGCGCAGCATAACTACGCGACGGCCGCTTGGAGTCAAACCGGGCAATGGAGGCATATGACTAGTGATTTAAATAAACGAGTTTCATGAGTATTCGAAAAATGATATAAAAAAAATCTTTATGCTTCATTTGTCAATCAAATCAAATTTCAAAATTTTGAGCAGTCAATTACATTGAGTGATCCAAATATATTCTGTCATATTTGACTTCAAACAAAACGAATTGAATGTATTTTTTGGCATCTCAAGGTCATTTTTGTTTGATTAATATCTATTTAAGAGATTAAAAGCAAAAAATTATCATATAAACTTACACAATATCCAATATCTGAGCTAATTCAGGACGGTTGATATCACGGTCGTTGAAAAATTCTGGGACGGCATTTCTCATGGTATAATACATATCGAGCTTCTTCTTAACCTTCTCGGGGCTGAATTTGCAGCCACGCAAAAAAGTCTTAAGTCTTCCATCATCTAAAAAAATAATATGAAAATATCTATCAAACGATCGAAATTACAATATAATTCCTATATTTTCACTTTCTAATGTGTAAACTAACATTACTACTGTTAGATTAAATTGTGAAATTGAAAATTGAATAAAGTTGGTGAATGTTAGGTAATAGTACAGGCCTTACCCATGTCTTTTGGTAAATGTGGCTGCTTTTCAAGCCATTCTCTAATAGCGGCAACGTCCTTGTCGACGGCTTCTGGGGAGTCGGGCTCACGCAACTCCTCTCGGATCTTGACGGACATTTCAGTTGATGGTTGTACGAGAGTCATCTAAAAGGCAAATGATGAACGCTCAATTAATATTTATTGTTATGGATGTTTGGAAATTCCCAACCGTATTACGAAATTCTCGTTATTTTCTTGATTAAGATGCAAGGAGTATGGATTGAATATATTTGTATCTTACTTGATGTTTTCTGTGTTTGAGAAAACATTTAGAATGTGAAAAAATTTTAACGTTAATTCCCAATATGACATCATAATAAGCATCATGAGTTCTACGGAAAATCTATTTAAAAACGATTATTAGAGATATAAATTGTGTAAACTACTTTGGCACTTAATTCTGCAAACCTTTTCAACGAAAACCGTTGAAAATGTGTGCACTCCTCTCAATAATCATAATCCAAACTCCTTGTTGTTTTCCCACTACCCAAAAAAAAGTTTCAACTGTGTACTTCTGGTAATTCCGAATAATATCGTTGTTGTTGAGCGCGCTGTATCTTAGTATTCTCACTTCTGTCGGGCTATGAAAAAAAGTTTTTATTTAGAAATAAATTTCCAGTTTGCAATTGCAAAATTTAAACACTTGGAAAAATGTAAAAATTCACTGTTTTGGTACGGATATTTTACTTTTTTCTCTCGTTCCTCTTTAGGCATAATATTTTGTATAAATTTGAACATTTTTTCTGTTTTTATTTTCGGTTGTGGGAAAAAATTGTCACAAAATTTCACCAGCGAATTTATTTATTGCACAATGCCGAAAAAACTTGAAAAACTGAGAACAACGGGAAACAAATTTGAATAAAGACTAAATAAAGCTAAACAAATGTTCAAAACGCCTTAACGGTGACTTAAGACGATACGCGCTGAACGACGTCTCTCTGGTAACTAAATGGGGGCTTTAACGATCATATTTTTTTTGTATTGCTCAGTTGTGTAAGTTGTGTAAGTTTTATCTGCAAAACCGTTTATATTTTCTCTTTTGCTTAAACACTGAGTGAGTTTTGCTTAAGAAAAATGTGAAGGTCAGTTATCCATCAATGATTTAGTAATAAGCAAATGAGAAGTTCATTTTGATAATTCCGTCGTTTTTTGAACTTTATAGTGAGACACTGCACATATCGAATTACGTAACTTTCTTAACTGCATACTAAAGCAAGACTGATGAAAAGATTTTCAAATTCAAGAGTTATGTTTTGCAATAAAAAAATTAATTCGCAGGGCAGTCTTTTGAAGTGTCAAACGATGGTGAAATTTTTATACAAAAATTTTCGGGTATTTGACATTGAATCTTATAGATCGCAGATGATCTTGAAAAGCACTCTAATCTATAGATTCATGACATAATAACTATTTGAGCAGCAAATGACAGATAATTAATTATCTTCAATTATGGTTGGAGAGCTGAGAGAGGAAGGCATTTGCCATAAATTCCCATAAAAATTCCAAAGTAATTTGCGATTAATGATCATTTCTTCATTCCACTTCCTTTCTTTACAAAAAGCTGAAAAAATAAAGCTGCAATCAATTGAAAAGTTTGTTAGATACAATAAATTAGAAATCTAATATTCACGAGTTTGTATGAATAACATGAATTTATGAAAATTCATTCAAAAATTTCAATGAATTTCACTTTCAATGTGCAATTCAAACAATTCAACAATGTTATTAAATTTTTGGGGAAATAAAAGGTACATAAAAAGCGTCGAAGTATTTCCACTTTGGCAGATGTGTTTGCCATTCCAATTCACACTCCATCAAATTTGGAACGCACAAAAGACCAATTACACGTTTAATGGGCCACCAGGCTGTAATAATATTTGGTTGTAAATCCTTAGGAAAACAGAAATATATAACCAATTAGTGATTCGAGAGAGGCTTTAAAAATTTTATTGGAGCTGGTACAAAATATTTTGCAATATTTGCTGTTCGATTTGTTTGATATATTACAAGATTAAATAAATTTGAAGGTATTAAGTATCTTGGAATCTATCAAAAAATAATTCATCCAAACATGATCAATATCTCTATAAAACTATAAACTCCTTTATTTTCAGCTTTTCTTGAACTATTTCGAAAAAACACCATTTAATAATGAGGCATGAAAAATTATTACATAATTCTTTTGCTCAACCACTTAGAAACTTCAAGTTTTAATCAAATTTCTGCTGTGGTTTCTCTGTCGATTTTCTTTTCTGCTAGCTCAGGTAGCACATGCATGTAGCTCAATAAGCCTTTTGTATCTCTCCAAACATTAAACTTTTCAAAACTCTCTCACTGATTCAACATTAACTCTCTTTGAGCTGCTTTATTAGCTCAGAAGAATATCTAAGATTTGCGCAAATTTACCCAACAACAAGCGAAAAAATGGATGTATCATTCACCTCCAGCATGTGGCAATTCGGTAAGATTATTGGTTATTGGTTATTGTGATATAATACAGAATTGTATACATCTAAACATATTATTGATTAGGTTTTTCTTTTGATTTTGGAGCCATGACAGCTTTTTTCCCAAGCCGTTTTATTATTTGATAAGCTATGCTGAAGGTAAACAAAAGTGTCTGGCTATTGTGTTGGAATATAGCGAGCAAATAGAAAAGAATATAAATCTTTTGTTACTATCAAATCAAGCTCAGTTTTTTTCATCAATTTTCATTGCAATTCTCTATTGACCTGCAATGACGCAATTTATACGTATGCAACAATCTTTATTGAGGAAAACGAGCACTAAATATTTGAGCTACACAATGTGTTGTAGATAGCAATCGGCAAAACGTATTATTGCATTAAGTTGAATGATATGAAGCGTGAATTAATTACACGAAATTGCGATTGAGCAAATTATAGAAATTATGGTATAGTGTCTGAAGAAATGAACATTATCTGTGGAGAAAGTAATTTAGAGCAATGAGATGAAATTAATTTTGAAGATGAACTTCCAAGATGATGCAAGTAATTTCATTAATGATTATTCGCAAAGTTTCTCGTTTCCCTTTGGCGTCGTTTTTGAGTGATGTCACACTCAACAACAGACTTGAATAATTTTGCTTTCAATGCTTCAGACACGGCTTGTTTTCACGCTAGAAATCATTTGATAATAACTTAATGCTTGTCAAAATTTCAGGTTGAGCTTTTACAATGGAAATTATTTCGTCATAGTGAATTTTACATAATTTGAGTCTTTTGCTTTTATACAATATAAACGAAGATGTATTATGAAATATGGGATAATTTTCTTGCATATAAGTTTTTTTCAGTTAATAAAGTTATTTAGGACCTAAGTGAAACATTTTATGTGACAACGTTGCATGTTTTCTCAACTGTAATTATTTGTTACGATCTCTGGCTTTTTTTTTGCCTTCAACTTGAACCTAAATGAGTTTATTTATAAATATCTTTTTAAGTAAGTATTTGTATTTGAGCTTTAATGAATAGACCTCGTACATGGTTCAAAGAGAAACATGCGGAGCAAATGATCTAATATATTTTTACAAACAACACCAAGAATTTGTTTCACACAATGAAGAGGAAGTCGCTAATGAGTCATCTATATAGTCACTGTAATCTTCATTGACCTCTAGAGACATTCGCGACCATGTTGATGATGTTTTTGGAATATGGATAAGCTTGTTAAAGTAATACAACAATATTTGCAACAAATATTTAAAATGTTACAAATTTTTTCATCATGAAAGTTCAAGTGAAAGCAATACAATATGTTGAAAATCTGTTGGCAGTTGTCTAACATATTTTAATTTAAAATTTTTGTGTTTGTACGTATACTAACTTTTTTGTGAAATTGTTGATTTCTGTAATTTTGCGGAAAATTATGTTACCACCTATACAGTTTGATTTCTCTTTGTTTCAAATCATATTTGATCCAAAATTTTACTTTTTGAAAATGAAGTTAAATTTTTGGATATTGAGAACTTTATGTTCAAGAACATTAAAGCAGATATTGAGCACGCTTCAAAATATTTATTTATTTCATTAACCATCTATAATTAAAAATTTCCAATTGAGGTCTTTCGGAAATTGTCCCGGCAAACAAAATTTAATTTGAGCTGGTTATGGTTTATCGTGCATTTTCGGTTGAATATGTTCTAGTTGATCAATTAGCTATAGTTGATAATAATTAAAATCAATTTTTCATTTTCGTTTACTTTTAAAGACTAATTGTGATTTTTTAGAGAATGAAAAATTGAAATAAGAACATCAGATAATAGTTAAAATGTATTAAAATTTCAACGTTATTAATCATTTATGATTTAATTTTGATCTTTAGTTTCTCGGGCAATGGCCAATACATAAATACAGAATAACTAAAGAAATGCACAATTTAAAAAATATAAACTGGAATCATTATTTCAAACGAGCTTCTACTTGAATAAACACTTGAATGCTTCTTGAGATAATTTCAAAAATGCAATAATTGAACCAAAGACTATCCGTAGCAAAAAATCTATTCTAAATATCCATGGATATACTGAATTTTAATTAATGTATTGTTTTTCTTCCAGTTCTATATTCTTTTGCTAATTGATTTTTATTCATGTGGAACAAATTTATACAGCTTTAAAAGCTTTTAGCCGGCAATCTTGCTATAATTGCAATAAATAGATGCATTTTTGATTGTCGGCACATGTTCGCTTGCATACGTTTAAGGAAGTTATGTTACAATATTTCTCTACTCATAAATGTTGAGCAACCAGTACTGATATTAATTACAAACCAAATTGAGTCAGAATTCTAAGAGGCTGAAAACATTACACTAGTATTTTGCAACCAATTAAAACCCCATTTGTTTATAACAATTTGAGTGTTTGACTTTCAATTCCAATCAATTTTTTTTCTAATTTTACCTAGAAAATCATGACAATTATCTAACGTTGCTATGAAATGAGAGAAAAAACCTCAATTTCGTTTGAAATTGGAAAATTAGCAAAAAACATAAATCTGCGATTTGAGGTTGAAAAGAAATTTGTTCAATTTTTTTCTAATTTGAAATGAACAGCAATGCGAACACAAAAACGAAATTTTTCGTATCAAAGTTACAAAAACTAATTATAAACGAATTAAATTTCTTTTTTAACAAAACAAAGAACCGTTAAATCATTGAAGAGGGGCTGCCGAACTTTATGTTGAAAGAAAAAAGTTAATTAAAAATTGGGAAATGAGTTTTGATACACACATTAGATAATGATGAATTAGAAAATGTGTGCTGATGTGAGATAAATTTTCCAATATGAGCCCCATTTGTAAAAAAAACCGAGAAGTAAAAACCAAAGTCATTACGTAAAGCAATAAACTTTTCACAGAAATTCTCTTAAAAACTTTTGAGGTTTACGCTAATTTTCCACAGATATACTTTAATCTGCTCACCAAATTTTTATTACTCCCAAGACTCAGAAAATATGATTTCAGTTGGGGTTAGCTGAAAAAAGCCTAATTTGTTTACGGTGCAAAGTTCTGAGTTGTGTTATAATGATTCTAATTTGAATTTCATATAAAAAATGTCATTAATTTGTCATTCTGACCTTCCGACAAAGGATAATTAAATGTTGATGTATTCCATATTTCAGTTTGATACCTACGATCTATGCTTTGTATCGTGATGTTAGTTATAAGAACCTTTTCATCTTTTAAACTTTTCTACTTTTGAGATATCCATTCATTATGATTTCTCATTTTGTAAGCTTTCATGTTGTTGAGGAAACTTGATTCATATGCCTTTTTGACTTTAGAAAATATAAAGATATCAAGTCCATCATTTTGAAATTATTTAGATTTGGTTTCTTTTCAAGTTTCATTCAGGTTCAACCTTTTCCATTTTCCGCAACATTCTAAAACTTAAAATTGTATCAGAACTGAAAATCTGAGCAAACTGTAATATTTGAATCCATTATTATCCATTATGCTCCATATCCTCCGTATTCTTGGTAATTCACTTTGATTGCTTCTTGAAAAATTTTTCCAAATACAAATTTTAATCCTTTTGTTCTTTGCACTTTGCCACACTTTCTCGTCAGCAACAAAAAACTTTTTTAATACCAGTTGAAACTTTTTTTTTTGCTGTTGAAGTTTTCACTCTACAATTTTTGCCACAATGCAACAATGATTTTCATATTGTGCTTTTACCTTGATTATTGTAATATTTCACTGGTGAAATCGCAAAACAAATTTGTAATCCTCTGGAGCTGATAAGGCTATCACAAAACTAAGTTTTCACAGCACAAAATGGGCGCTACTAGAGATGTTTATCAAAAAACACTTGATAGGATCTAATTGGTGGTTGAGGAAAGACTAACGCTGAAACACAACAATCAGACATCTTTATACTCTCCCGCTTCTATGGCAAAAATTGGCAGTAAAAAAAGCGTTTTTGGCTGCAAAGTCGTGTGTGAGTGCAAAATTATACATGGAATTATTCAGGTAGTAGTGCAATAATTGGATTTTTTATGGGCTTTGAGGAATTACGTGTACATAAATTTCATGTGTTTCCAATTAGATATGACTTAAGATAAACTAGTATTGGTGTGAATACCTAGCGGTGAGCTTAGCAGTATACTGAGTTTTTCTTGGATGAAAAGCGGGTGGTAGAGGGGGATTTTCTTTGTAGTATGAACAAATAGCAAATTTTTGCATTTTTTCTGTTTTTTTGAATTTTTCAAGTAAAATCAATTAACGAAATAACTTCGTCGTATTTCTTGTAGATTTATGTATTGTTTCTTCCTTTTAGATTTGTGAGCCATTAACAATTAAGTTTGAATTTTTAACGAGCGAAAAATCCGTAAATATATTCTTCATAAATAATAATCATAATTGAGTTTTATGAATGAAGTTCAGGCTAAATCTTTTCGGCAGGTGATTTCGAGTAAAATATGTAGAAATTGCGTGTTGATAGTGCGTACGTTCTTCATTAATATGAAATTTTCCGAGATGTTGTGGAAAAATATTAACACCTGAGCACGATTTTGATTTGATTGCCTGGGAATATGTGAAAAAGGAACCGGTGAAAAATTTAAGAGAATTATTGATCGCTTTTGTATATTTCCAGAATTCACTGTAATGCTTTTGTAAAAATATTAATAAAATAAGAATTATGTAGTTCAAAAATGTTTTCAAAAGTCTGTTGATTTTTAGTTCGATATTTTACAACATTTTATCGATTCTACATTTTATGATTTCCTTGTTCTATTTTACATTTGATTTATATGAATTTCTCGCAAAAAGGATGAATGTGTTTCGAGTGAGAACATTTTTCTACGGATTTTGATTGAAAAGATTTCCATTTATTATATGCATTGATTCAGGTTCCCACCAACGATACCATTTTATCAATGAGAAAACCCAAACGAGTGCTTTTTCATTTTTATATGCGAGCAAATAAGAATTAAGTACAAGGATGCTGTATTTATAAGCCACATTTTGAACTAAAGTATGCGATAATACTCATATCTGCTGCATATTTGCTTATTTAATGCTCAGTTTATAGTGAAACATGGTATATTTGTTTTATGGAAATCATTTTATTGTTGTTCGTTAAGATATATTTTCAAATTTTTCTGTAGCATTTCTTTTGTGATTTTTGCTGTAAGGAAATTTTAGTTTAGACAAAAGCTTTAAATTTTCTAAAGCCACTGCATGTATGTTATAACCTGCTGTCTTTATAGAGAAATACATAATGTAGAAATATTCCAATGCATTTTGATTTAAAATCTAAAAAGGATTTGAAAGAAGTATACTGAGAGTAAACTCTGGAAACCTCAATATTGAACTTCTTAAAAAAAATCGAAAAAATATAATTCCTGCAAGGAGCATAGGGTTTTGAGAAAAAGAACAGACAAGAAAATTGCTTAAAAACTCGAGTTCTTGAAAGTTAATATTGATTTTGTCTGACAGCTCAGACCATTTTCCAAATGAGCAATTTAAATAGATATTTGATACTTATCAGTTCTGTAAAATCTTAGGCAATTATTTTTCCTATGATATTTTGGTGATAAGAACTGAAAACTCCCTTTTACGATTATGTTATACGATATATTTAATCCAAATAAAGGTTCTGAATTGGGCAATTTGCCCAAAGTAACTTACATTTCGACAAAAATTTGCAAGAAAATGTCCAAACTTTTCAAGATACGCTTTTTGGTTTGCTGGTTTTTGCCGTACAAAGCACGTACACGGAAGGTAAGCAGCTTAAAACACATGAAAAGCTATTTACGCTTCAGCATAAAAAGTTCTCTTTTGTTCACTTCTATATAGTTCCACCCTCAAGATTATATTCTGAAGTGGGTGGTTTTGATACTTTGATGTGGTATTTATTTTTCTCTATTCAAATCACATTTTGAGCATAATCTGCATGTATTTTTTCTTCTTTGAATTCGTTTTTCTGACTTCAGCACTGATTAACAAAAACTAAAAAAAAGCACAGTATTTACCAGAAACTGAATTTTCAAGCAATTCACAATCATGCTGTTGCTAAAAAATTTTATAATTTCAATCGAAATTCAAGTGCACGCAACAATCAAAGCAAAAACGGTCAGAAACATGGAATAGTTACATAAGCCAATAGCTACTTACCAATTCGCAACAGAATCTATTTTTCAAGACATTCTTCAATTGAAAATATATTTCTGGTATAATGTATAAAAATTGATTAAATTTTAGATTCTAAAAATTATTGATTGAGATAAAGATAGAACACAATTTGATTAATTCAGAGTTCATTAAGAAGAATTAAAATAATGAAAGAATATGTTTTGGAGGAAACCTACGAACTTTTTGAATTCGATGAATTTAAAACATTGAAATTTTAATAAATCTATGAAATGAAACATAATTAAAATCGAACACCACTAGAAAACTTAATTTCATCATTGGAACTAGACAATTGGCATGGTGAATCAAATTACCGTACTATTATCTGCAGACTGTGATCGCGTACCAAAGAAATGATATAATTTATCGTTTTTTCAAAGAGATTTTTTTGATTTTCGGATGTTTTTGTATTTATTCAACAACCAAGTGAAAATGGCAATAAATCCAAATTATTTAATTTCTCGTATTTGCAGTGTTTTTGGCGAGTTTTTGGGCTTTTTCGTATTTTGTTTGTTTTTTTTTTGCAAGTTTTAGTGTATTTTTGTTGTTCAAATTTTTTTGGTATATGTTATAAAAAGTAACTATCTATAAGTAAGTATGTACATGTGTAATATCTTTAATTAGAGCGAAAAAACATTAAGAAGCATTTTAACAATGTTGAACAATATATTTTCGTGGAGTACAGCGGTATGAAAAATAGAAATGATTTTGAATTTGCTAATTGGCAATAAATATATAAAATATGATTGTTGTAGAAAATTCGTTCGTTTAAGAAAGCCATTAAATGAATTTTGTTAATAGTTAAAAATTTGATAACACTTGTAATGAATTATTGATGAACTCCGTTAATATTTGAAATACTGACTATAACGCTTAATGTAGATATGTGGAAAAGTTTCAAATATATTTAATAAAATAAAGCGGAAGTTTTATGTGATTTTTTATGAATCATTTTTTGGTTGAATTTCGAAATTATTTTATGTAATCTTAAACTTTTGTTAATTGAAGAAGGAGGATGTTTAAATTAAGAATGGTAAAATTATCATAAATATTTGAGTATTATAGAATTTTAAAGAATTTCACAAACATCCGGAACTTAATTACCAGGTAAGCCAAATAGATCCCAAAATTTTTGAGTTAGGGCAATTTCATTCAAAGTGTTTATCAAATCTGATTCATTATTTATGAGGTGGTCTGGTTAAATGGTTCCAAAGAATCTTTCAATGTTTTTTTCAATTAACCAAAACACTTTATTTATATTTTGTCAGAATTTTATATTTATCCGAACTTACTTATAAATGAACATCCAGCCTCAGTAAAGAAAAATATACAAATCAAAGCATAAAAAATTACCTATTCAATAAATGTTGTACAGTTTATGTTAAAGAAACCGTCCAAATTGGCTAATAAAAACTAAAAATCGTGGTTTAATACACCATCGAGGGAAATTTAGCAACACGTGTTTAATTAAATATCTAACTTCACGAAACCATCTTGAATTATTAATGAATGACTTTTCTCCAATTCTTTCATTTTCTCAGTCTACTCATTTTCTCGTTGAACAACCGCTTCGATGATAACTTACAACTTAATCAAATAAAGTGTAAAATTTGAATCTGACTCTGAAAACATAGACGCAGATGATTCACTGAGTATTGCAATAATTAAGGCTTATTTTCAATAATTAAATTTTTTATTTAACATCTTTACGTATTTGGGCAATTTTAATACAACTTTTAACCAATTTAATTTTGTCTGACCTTCAATACTGCAAAGGTGCAATATAATTAAGATGTATTAATGCTTGCGTCTACTTACTGCTCTATTCGCACAAAAACTGTTAATATTGTTTAAAATAAAATAATTTCGTAATTATAACAAAAATTCGTATGTAAGAACAAATTAAAAATTTTATTGTCGCACTGGAATGTTTTTCAGTTTTTAGCGCTTCACAGAATTTTCGGTTTTCAAAGTCACTTTTTCTCCTCAGATTTAACATAAATTAGCGAAAAATTGTAATTACAAAGCAAGAAGTAGACGCAAATGGTTCGTGAGTACAAGAAATTGAAGTAAAACAACACAAGAATTACGACGTTTAAATATTTTTTCAAAATAATTGTAATTTCTGTTTCATAACTATTTCAATAGTTTCGCTATAAAATTTACAGGTGCTTTTCTAGCTGGTGTTTAGTGCTAAAACTCATATTTCTTTCAGAGTATATTAAAAAAATTTGAAAAACAAAAACTCAGTTTGAAATGATTTCTCTTTTAAAACTGCGTATCATATAATGTGTCTTTAATCCAGCTTAGAACTACACTAGAAATCCTAAACCAGAGGTCAGTAAGTATAAATATCAAAAGTGGTATAATTTGTGTACTATTGTGTAAAACTGATTTCGCTCTTAACATTTGTTAAAATGTATGTCCTTAAGTGAACTTTGATCAAAAAATCACATTTGAGTTCATGTTTCTTGTAATTTGTTATATGTATACAAATTACAAATTGAAGTTGAAGTAAAAAATATATACTACCCAATTGCCTGTATAGAATATAAATACAATTTCTACTTAAATATCAGATCAATGATTAAACGTGTAAAATGACACATTTCATAATAAAACACATCACCATTCTCTTTGGTTCATTGATTAACCTTTTTTGCTCAAATGGACATTAAAAAAAAGAATATACATAAAGTGTGAATCAAATATGTCATAATTTGTTGATAAAAATTTATAAAACAGCCATATTTTTTTATTTTCAACAAATATTTCACCGTTGTCTAAATTTTTGGATGATATGAAATCGTTAAAACGATGACACCACACATCGATCTTCTGTAAAAATTTATTGATTCTGTTTGCAAGCTGACGCTCCAATAATTTTTTAATCATTTAAAGCGTTTTCGCTGATATTTTAATTTATGGAGTGCTTAAAACACATACAATATATTCAATGTTCAAACATTCAACGCATAAATTTCTTCTAGTCTACTATAAATTGATAAAATTGATATTAAATTGCAAATGCTTTATTAATGTGTCTGCAAAGCGTTCTGTTTTTCCCCACTTCGATGTTTTCGATTTATTTTCAATTTTCTTATGGCATAAATTTGCTGTTTATTTTTCAACTAGCACATTTACTTCAATTGTACCAAAACCATGAAGTAAGTCACCACGGCACCCAGCACGCTTGCCTAAAAGATAAAGGAAAATGTAAACATATCAGGTTAAAACTATTTTGGCACTGTTTGATGTTTTCAGGGTTTATGCGATTGTATAAATTTTAATTTGATCTGATTATTAAAATTAATCTGCACAGACTGAGCCAAAATAATATTTTCAATTTTTTTAGTTTTCAGGCTAAAACCGTTCAAATTTAATGTTATCGAATTGATCGATAATTCAATTTATTAGAGGGTAAAATATAGTATTTTAGGTTTAATAATAAAAAAATTTGTAAAACAATATTAAAATGTTCCTAATAGATATGAAACGATAAAACTTCAAAAAAATTTTCCCGAACGTTTTATTCTAGTACATAAATATTAATCTTTTATAGTGCATAAATACTTAGCAAACAAGTTTTGGTTCCTTACAAAAAGATCCAGTGAAACGGTGAAAAATTTGGCACCAGAGATTGTCATAGCTTTCTGGCATTGTTGGCATACGATTTGAACGAACGTTTTAGCTTCTTCAGATCCATCATACCAATGACAAGAATAGGCTGCCTCCATCACTGAGGAACTCTATAGAAATTCCAGATTTTCATGTGCAAATAGTCATTAGGCTTTATTTATTTAATACTGTATTTGAAGGCAAACTTTACCTCTTCAATCAAACGATTTCCGAAAATGCAGAAAAGAAAGACTTGGGCCAGGGCATAACTCAAATAGCCGATCACACTGAAAGCATATACATTTGCTCCATCGATTTTTGTAGCCTGGTATGCCAGCAAGGTCAGTTTGATGGTAGATGTTAGCATGTGCAGCAGAAGGGCTGCTCCATAACAGTCTCCAATGGCGGCAACAAGGCTGCGAAAATTATTCAAGGAATTTTTATTTTGTGTGTTGAATTATTTTGTGAGTTTTCCGTCGAAAAAAGCGTTGATTTAAATTTTATTAGGTTTTTATTGACTTTCACGTTTTTATGGTTTTTCTCATATTCATCTAAATATACGCTTCATCTGAATGTTTAAATTTCAGAACCAGGCTTTTTTAGGTAGAAGCTCGTCAAAGCATTGCAAAAGCTGTTTATTATTGCTCACTTTGCGATTCTAATTTTTAAAAGATTTCAGATAATCCAATTATTTTGCCATTTTCACCTTACTTGGAAAATAATACCGGGTAAATAATACTCTAGACTCTACCGTTATACCATTCACCAAAAGAACTAATCTTGATAGATTCACCCTTCATTTTTACTTTGCAAACTCGGTTGACGCTTTTAATGACTTGCAACTTCTATGCAAATAATTGAAATTTTAGTGTTTCTCTTTTTTAAGATATAGATATTGAAGTTTAAATATGATCATGAAGTTTAATGTTGTTTATCTTATAAAAATTTATTTATAAAGTTGACAAAAATGAAATGTTGTTGCACTCCTTTCTAAACCAGTGCCACAGAATATCCCATTCAAAAATGTTCAACTTGGCATAACTTTGGGTTTAATTAGATTCAATTAAGTAAATGTAATGAATTACTGAAATACCCTGTACAGTGTTCACTGTACAAAAAGGGTGGCTTGAATATGGAAAGTTTAGACACACTTTAAAACAAATTGCTGCTTTAACAGTTTCTCGTCCAAACTTACTAGAAAAGCTGGAAAAGATCGTTAAGAATTTTATGCTGCAGCATTGTCTAATTAATTATCATCTTGGCAACAATATAATTTCGTTTGTGTGAGTTGTAGAATAACTAAAACTCTGCTAAAACATACCATAATTTTTAGAAAGACGAGAGTTTGGTGCTTGTTTGTGCTCGTTACGATGATAAAGATGCAAAGCTCTAGCGAGAAATATGTACAATTAAACTTTTGAACAACATAAAACACAAAACTTTCATTCACTCCACAATCAAAAGCTTGTAGAAAATAAAGATATAACACTGAATTTTTGGAAAGTACAGTGTACGGTTGTTTAGTAAAAAGTTTTGTTTTGTTTCGTGTGAATATTTTTGATTGCACAGAGTTTTGAGAAAATCTTCTTAATAGGAAGAATGACCAATGTTCGTTTAGTATATAGAGAATTGTTCTTTGAAAATAAAACAATCAATACTAATGCATATTGTTTAAGAACTAAAATATAGTGCGCAAATTTGTATTGAGAATTGTTTTGCTTGTTATTTCATATGGACGGTATCTTAATTAAATAGATTTTGAAGATTGCAAAATTAAAATGGATTCATTCCTTTAGGAATTAAAAAAAAATTGCTCAGACTATTTATCAAGACCAAAGTTCAAATCCATTATCCGTATATAGAGCAAAATTTGCATTCAGTCCTTTACTTCCCGTAAAGTAATTTTAATTTCCTTTTTCACGAGTGGCCAAGTTTCACAAATCCCATTTCACCATTTAGTTCTAAAAAACAGAGCAAAAAAATTCATTTTCAATGTTTTTCGTTTAAAAATTGTTGGTGAGTTTTGTCATCCTTAAAGCTGTTTGGCAATTCTAAGTGAACAGAACGTATACCCCATGTTCATTAATTATTTCTGTAAATTTTTCCACAAGCTCTCTTTGCTGCCTTTTGCTTTTACCAGCTTTTACGCTCCAGTTGGATTTAGTTTCATGAATTTTTGATATTTACTCAACCCTTAAAATTATGAAAACTTTTATAATGAACATAAATTTTCTTGGATATGTTACATATTGATTCTACTTACAAGTTTTAACTACGTCATATCTATTTAAATGGTGTCATTGGAGACTTAAATTCGAATAAAGTTATTTACGATGTAGAGATCATTTTTGTTTTAATGTTCTAATAAACGTGTATATAATTAAATATATAAATTTCTATTATATCATACCGTAATGCCAAATTCAAAAGATCTACAGCTTTTCATAGTGAATATATATAATTATAATTTATTCAAATATATAATGGCTCAAACCTCTAAGGTATGTTTAGATTAATAAATAATGCATACAAATGTAAGAGACTAGTCCGGACGAAGCTTGTTTATTTTTATTGGATCATTTCATCTGCAAATTCGAACTATACGAACAGTTATAGAATAGAATCATTATTGGATAAAGTCAATATTGTGATTTCTCATTTCAGATGCTTATTTTAAAGAGATTTTTTGCAGAGAAATGAATTGACAAAATTTCTAAAACTAAATATACTCAGTGAGATTATTAAAAAAAGACTAAATAAAGTAATGAATCTATTACATAATTGTTCCTACAGATTATTTTGCAGTTATAAAATGCATGGTGAATTCTTTGAAGGCATATATTTAGTGAACAGTATTCTATTTTATAGCCAACTTTGGTGTGTACAGTTGTGTAATAAACTTTTATCATAATTCTGTTTTTCAGAATGCTCTATGGCGATTCAATCATATAATTTCAATTGAAGTTTAAGAATTTTGAAAACCAACTCAAGTTGCTAAAACAGTTTTAACATTAATTTTAATGAAGTTTTAATACAAAATGATTTATTTTAGAGCAGACTTTAAGTTATAACAATTCTACGGAAAATTGAGAAAATTATAGAAAATATGGAAAATAAATGGAATTGAAATGCAGAAAATTTCCAAAACAATCGCAATTAAATTTGGTTCAGCGGCAGTATTATGTAAAATTTGATTAAAAATTTATCTTCCATTGTATAATTTCATACAGAAAACAATTTAAAAAGTTTTGTGAAAATTTTTCCTAGAAACTGGTTTAACGCAAATTAGGAAATAAAGCTTTTTTTTTGCAAAAAAAATAAAACTCAACAATTATTATGGACGTTATGGAAATCTTAGTTTGAATTTTCATTATATAAGCGTTGAAGAGTAGTTCGTGCTTTCAATTTCAGCAATAATGTGCCGAAGAAAGTTTGCTTAAATTTCGATAATGCCTCAAACTGTATAAAAAACGTACCGAACGACGTGCTTGTGTCTTTCTACCCAATACTTGATTGCACTTCGTACCATCATCTCTTGGTTCTTAGATAAGCCGTTGGGATTTGCACCGTTTGTGCCGAAATTCTGCAGAGTCGTTGGAGCTCTAAATCTTGCACCCCAATCAGCTTTTGTGTTGTAATTGCCACCCAGATCATATTCAGAAGTCATCTTCTCATTTTCTGAAAAATAGTTTTACAAAGATGGATATTGGATAAGTTTAATTTTAAGTTCATTTCAATTAATTTAAATATGATTATTCTACCTTCATTCATGATCAACTCGGCCTTAGAACCAGCTGATATGGTACGGAACAGTGCACCCGAATTTGGTCTGTGAAATTTTATTTAAAAAAGTTTTATAGGAAAAGTTTTCAGCAAGTACTCATAAGTTTAACAACAAAGTACTGATTACACAGTAATAAAAACTTCCACCCTTAAAACATCAACATTCTATATTCAGTCAATGAACTTGCAATGAACCCATTTTGGTATATTTAAAATTCAACAAAAAAAAACTCCAAGACATGTGGTGAAGAAAATATCAATAAAGTTTGATACTTAAAATTGCACAAGCACTTTTAAATGTTCAACCGTTTTTACTATACAGTAAAAAACAAATATACCTGTATGTATCCAAGCTAGCTGAAAGCTCCATCAATGGTCTCAGAATACCCTTTAAATGCTGCAATTGTTCGCAAGCAAAGATTAGCCAACTGCAGAACATGACATCTTTATTTATTTGTGCGGCAAAGAAAAATTTAGTAATTAAATTAAGTCTTGTTCGCAAACAAATAATGAGAAAAAAAATACCTGCCAAATTGCTCTGAACCATCGAGAATAGCAAATAGTAGAACTGGAAATTGGAAAATGTTATATATTTTTTATTGCTTAGGTAGACTCCTGAGAATTGCGTTTAGCTTGGAGCGAGCATTTACTTATTTGAGGAGACTTGAAATGAGACATCCTTATTTTTGATACGAGTGGATATCATTTCGGTATATTAAATTTTTATCTTTGACGACTGGCACACCTTAAAAATATAATCATACCTGATAGCCCAAAGAGATCATGTAAGTCATTCCAGACATAGAATTCCATGGATACCATGTTTTAATCATTAGTCTGGGAATTACAACAACCATTGTCTCATTGGTTTCCTTGTCGAATGCCAGTTTGGTGCTTTCTCCGAAGAATGTAATTGTGGTCCAAGCTGTTTTAATATTGAACAATTTATAAATATTAAATCTCATATGTGTTAAATTTTTCAAAAGATATATAACAATACAGTTTTGATAATACGAAATTATTTTCAATTGTTTACTATGAATTTTCGATGAAATTATTGTTAATAGAAATAATTTCATCGCGTGTTTATACTTTATATTAAATTGAAATGTGAAAACTAAAGTCAATTATACAATAACATGAATCTATTGAGCAAACTGATAAAACTGATTAAAATTAAAATACCAACTCCAAAATTTTCACAATAATATTATTATCAATAAATTTTTGAAATTAATAAGTTCCATATAAATATCAAAAAATTACCTCCCACTGCAAAAAGTGTGGTCAGCATCACCATAACAAGTAATTTTCGCATTTTTGCTAGTGCTATGGCGTGGTAACGGTTGTCAGACTCTGCAAAAAGTGGGTGAGTGTTGGACTGGTTCCAAATTCCTAAAGTTCGGTAAAATTGTTCCGATTTCGCGGCCACGTAGATAAACTTGGTGAGACTGTGCGTGAAAAAAAGGGCCGTGATGGTATTTGCGGTCAACTCACTAACCTCGCCAGTATTTTGGAACAAATTTATGAGGATGGCAAAAAAGTTGAAAAGGATCAGAAAGAGGTTCATGTTTGAGTAGAGTTTTCGGATTAAAACTGGGCCGGATACATATTTAAATAAATAATGCCCAACAGTCTCCATAAGTCGGATGTTAGGCATAAGATCGGCCACCAGGCCCTGGTACTTGGGCGGTTGCACTTGCATCTAAGAAGATGAATGAATTAATTATATTGATGTTTTTATCGGATTTTGAATTGATAAAATAAATGAGCAAATTTAAGGAGGGATGGTTTTCTTTTCTTTTTTTTATTTATCATTTTATGCAAAATCTATCACAATTTATATTTGGAATTGTAAGAATTGAATGTATTTTGTTGAAATGTATTTATTGCATGAAATTCTTTTAAAACTCATAAAAAATTGTTAAATTTATTGTAAAAATATCCATTTTTGGTTAATAAAATAAAATTTCGATCACAACCTACATTTCTGCATCATAATACGGTAATTGTTAAATGAAATGAGAAATATTTGAATGACTTTCAATCCATACCAGAAAGCTTTTGGTTATACTCGATACGCTATCATGAGAAAAGGATAAATGTTGTGAAAAATCCCACATATTCTTTATTGAGCAAAAGTTTTTCGATTTCGATTCCGAGATTTATATTTTAGATAATACTGTTGAATTTTCGTTTCAGGAGTTTTGGGGAAAAAAATTGCTTGAATGAGAGCGTTTTCTCAATTTGGAAGCTTTTCATGTAAATTTAGATTCTAGAATCTAGATGATAAACTAAATTTTCTGAAGTTACGTAAAAAAATTCTTTCCAAAACTTTGTTGTTTTGATAATAATATAAAAAATCTTCCTCATTTTGTCTCATTCTGTGTGCTTGTTTGCATTTCAACATAGAAAACTTCATCAAAAACATATTTTCGTTCATGGTCCTTAAGTATTATATTCATGATTTTGTAATTTATATGATAATTTTCATTTAAAAAGGTTCTACACTGAAAAATTATTCGGTAAAGTTTGTTCATTTTATTAATTCATATAATGATAAAAAGATTTTTAATAGTTTTGGCATACAAATGAAAATATTGTGTAAATTTGTAATTTTATGTAATCTTGCAGTTTACCTTGAGCAGATGGTTGTATCCTTAAGCGAAATCCAATATATCCTGTTCTGTCACAAGAATTTTTATGCTCAAGTTTATGCAATATTTGCTGAATATATTTTTGCGTGTTTGCAATTTCTTTTTCAGATTGGAATAAAATCACTTCAAAATTTGATAAATTTCTATAAATTATCACCAAAAATAAATATTATTCACTATTCACTAGAAATCCAGAAAAGACGTCTTCACTATTATAAATCCCGCTTACGATTGAGCTTATTTAAATTTGATTGAAAATAAATCCTTCATATTCTAAACACTTATCAACCCGTGGAGTTTGTTTAGAAAGTCTCGTGCACACGTAAAAACTGTATTAAAAGGCTTTAAAACACTGATACACATTTGTTACATATGAATATTTCAGATATTTCCCAACTGAAGTGTAGTTGGTGGTGGTCATTTTCAAGTTTGAAAGCAACGTGTTCCAATCATCGATAGAACAAAAGTTGCAATACCAAGCCAGAACAGATGTTGATTTTTCTAATTGTTAGAAAGTTTGTTTAGAACTCATTTTTTTTTGTAATACAGTGTTAGGAGTATTAGTTTTATGTAAAATACTTAAATTTATTGATTTTGAACTGAAAATAGTTTGAATTTGAATGTTCAAGGGTGCATATTTAGAGTATAGACTATATTTTTGAATTTTATCAGTCTGTGCTAGAAAAATTATAAAACTTTTTAGTGAATAATTCAAAAGAAAATGGTGACATTTAAGTGCTTCTGTACTTGAAAATTATTTCTTTTGTATAGAAAAGCCACGTCCATTTTCATTGAACGATCATCTCCATGTTTACTTTTTGATTCATGGACAAAAAATATTGTTACAGCATGCATATTTTATTAAGTATATTTTTGGAACATTAACCCAATTAATTATTAATTGTTTGTTGATACGAATAATTATTTGTATTTATCTCAGCACTGTGTTTAAAGCGTAATTAATACTCGATATTTGCGAACTTGATATTTTAAACCAAGATTGGTATTGACAGCATTGCTTGATTGATTAATTTATCATCAAAAGCAGATGTGGCCAAGAATGTTGAAATAAAAATTCAGTTTGACGCATTAACAACAGTGAAACATTTTGCGAGATATATTTGGCATTATATAGGGAATCAAAGTCACCTTCAAATAATGTATTGTTAATTAAGTTATTCTTCACTGAATTCATAAATCAGTTCTCCGTTTTACCCCCAAAATATAATAAAAATAAATAAATTTAGTAAATGTAATTATCAAGGCTCACAAACGACAAAACGACACACATTATCTTAATTACAAAATCAATAATTTATTGACGATAATGATGTAGTCGATTACAAAGCTAATTACATGTAATTTTTGGTACATCATAATAAACAGTGGGTTTACTCTATCTATGACCAAAATAATACTCAGTCAATATCATTTGTGTGAAGTTTTCAAGAAATGATCCAGTTAATGTAATCGAAATTTTCCAATGTTGAAAACATTTTTGTTTTGAAATCAAATTGATATTCCAAATGCATTGAAATAAAAATCTTTAAAATTCAAAAGCTTTCAATTTAAATTTTCTCGAAATTGAAAAGTTCTGGCTGTTGTCCAAAATATTATCTAAAGAATCTGTAGCATATACTGAAAAACAAATATTTTACTCATACTTATTGTGGATTGAATTGCTTCAACCGAATATGTATGAAAATTATAAAAATAAATTCATTTTTTTATACGCATAAACCGTAAGATTAAATGGACATAATTTAATTAAAAATCTATATTTCCATATGCAATAAAGATGCACAATAAAGTAAACTTTTTAAGAACCGAAAATGTTGAAATTTAAGCCAGTATGAGCCTATAAAATCAGTTTAATATTTGGCAATCAACCAACAAAATCCTCCTGCAATGTTCATAAAATAACATGATACAGATAAATCTTCAGATTAAAAAGTACTTAAAATGGCAGCAAAAGCTTCATGATTATGAGGTTTATGGTATTGGAAGCTCATGCTATAATATATAAGCCATACCACGCATATTTCTTCTACGCTGAAACAACTTTTTGGTTGATTCATAAATCGATATTTAAAAATAATTCTGATTGGGCAATTTACAAAATTGATGCGTTTTTGATTGAAAAAAATCTCCGAGTTCCCCGCTGGGAATTAGTCTGAAAATATACTTCATTTGTTGCTTCATTACATCGTGAATCCCTAACAATGTAAAAAGAAATGGTTTGTTTTAAAGCTTAATGCCGCTGTATTGCTACTTTTTATATTTTTATCCCCCTATAAATTTCGTAAATTTAAGAAAAGCAACGAGCAAGAATTTAATTTTCAGAGCGCTGCAAATGAAGTACAATTCTTTTGAGCAAATTTGAATGAATCTTTTGCCATCTTCCGTTTGAAAATTGACTGTGAAAAGTCGGAGCTTAGAAGCACAAATTACAAAATATGAAAAGTTTAAAAGAATAATCTCGGCAAGAAATAAATTAAAATGCTATTACTTAATTTAAATAAGATTTGAACCGTGACTTGCGTTGGATTTTCTTCAATAGATGAAATTTATGTTTTTTACAAAACACTTAGAATTAAAAATTTTAAAGTGAATGAAAAAAAATATTTTGTATTAACATTTGTTTTTAGAGTTTGGTTACAACATAAAAATAATTCAATTTTTGACGACAAATACAATTTCACTAGCATTTGTATTACAAAATCTTGTGAATATGTTTTTCATAAATGTCAATTAAATAAAAAAAAGGACTTAAATATGTTAAATAATAATTTTTTATAAAGAATCTGTAAGAATATCAAATTCTTAAAGCTTGGTTGCAAAAATATATTTTAGCAGGATAATAAAAGATTGAGAAACACTGTATAAACATTTTCATCTGTTTTTTCTTTTTCATCTGTTTTTCTCATTTAATGCTCCCTATTTTCTCTCAATACTCTGTTTTGGGGATACATTTTCTCTGAATTTTCCCAGAAAAGCTCCGTAAAAGCTCAATCATCTCAAATCCAGCAACATTCTCGCAACGTTCCTCGCAAAAACTCCAGCAGTCGAACATGAACATTCGAAAGCACAGCATCAAATCGAATATTCGAGTTTAATTTTTTGCAATAAATTTTATTTTGTTCGGTTCTAGTTTCGGGAGCATCCTTTTATTTTGTCAAATTTGTTTTTGCGCGAGTGTTTTCAATAAAATAATAATCTTTAAGCCCACAAGATAATTGATTTCTTGGCCTGGCTACATCCAAGTGATCCTGTTTAGTGCAAATGGGCAAAATGGATTAAAAATAATGTGCATTCGTAGTACAATAAAACGGATAAGAAGGATAAATGGATATCGTCGGATACAATAAGACGAGGATTAAAAGTGAACGAATAAATAAGAAAATATTTTCGGGTACATGAGAAAATGAAAAAAAACCTATATATGAATTACATAACAAACAATGTATGAAAAAAAATTATTGTAATAAAATTTGCTGAGCAAGGGGATGAGTCAAATTGAGAAAATGTGCTGTACTAAAAATAGAATCAGGTGTTTAAACTGACTGAGCGAAGAAAATGTTTACGAGGGTATTTATATCCTGGTTGAACTATTTCAGGAAAGTTTAAAGCTCTTCTCTAGCACCTTCACAGCTCAGTGTCTGGAAAACTTTGTCATTTATTTCGTTTAATTAAAGTGAACATATAAAAACGAAACTTTTTGCAATCAAATTATTATATAACAAGCTGCGAATTACATAACGTATCATACATTTATCTGATAGTATCAATAAAACAAACTGGGTTATTTTAGTTACTTTATTCAGTATTCAAATTGAGGCTCTAGTGATTTTTTGCTGGTTTGCCATTTTATCGAAATTGAAAACTCGAAAAGCACAATTTGCATATTTATCAGATTCGGTTGCAAAACTACACGGATAAATCATTTTTCCATGCTATTTCTGTTCATTTCCATTTTCAGCAATATACCAAAATATCCCAGAGAATCTTCTACCGTATCTAGAATTTTGGCTGTACAAGAGCCAGCGACAAACAGATAATAAATCAAAAGTTTCAGCGTTTCGATAGCAAATTTTTTTAAGAAATGTTTTTGGAGTTTGAAAAGTTTTGAAGAAAGTTTAATGGAATGTAGATAAACATAATCTGAAGACTAAAATTTAAATTTGTTCGGCAAATTATTATTGTAGGAATTGTTTTGAATTGTTTGAGAGTGATTTCTAGAACTTTTAGATTGATCATTATTTTGGCAGTGAATTGAAATGAAGAACATTAGTATCAAATAAAATGCATCAAGAAAGTTAAAGGGTTTAATGAAGAATTCATAAATAGTTCTGTTCTAGATAAAAATGTCATCAAAATTTGATGACTCAAATTGAATCGATTAAAGATTAAATTTGAAATCAAGCTTTTAAACGTTTGAAAACAGATAAAATACCTAATTCTCAAATAAATTTCCGGTATTTACTTCTCCAAACAAACTACCTTCACTTATCCTCAATTTTCCATAAACACTTTTAATCCGAAAAAAGGCTTTATCCTCAGTAGCTCCTTTTAACTAAAAAAATAATACAATTTCACGGGTTTCGATTCTCAATAAAGTAGAGCTTCAAGTGGTCATTCCAATGGATTCCATTAACTGCCTAACTGGTTATAATTTTAACAAGTTCCAAGATGAAGCTTATTGGTTACGCAAACAATATTGTATATAGTACTGAAGTTCATAAGTAGGCGCAAACAAAGCAAAAGGATTTATTGGATCGATTTCAATGCGAATATCAAATTGAGCTAATTCTTCACATCATTCAGCTTTCATTTAATTGTAACAATAAAATGATTTTTTTTGTTGAACCACATAATTTATTGTATTTCTAATAGGATATGAAATATGGCTCTGTCCTCTATGATGAATATTGTATTAATATTGAATCGAGAGACGGAGTAAAAAATTGATTGGCCTGATATATCGATTTGGGATGTTTGTTATGTGAACTGTCTTAGTTAGATTTTTGTTATTGAATGATTTAGTTGATTGAACGTATCGATGAAAAACGATTCCGTTTTGTGATTATAGTTTATCAAATACTGGTTGAGTTCATAAAAGGACTGAATATTTAATTAAATGTGTTTACATTTGATTGCTTCATGTGAAAATCCACAATTATAATTGAAGCTCAATATAAACATTCTTTAAAGACTTTTGATGTTTCATAATATTGAAAAAAAAAATACAGCCTCACCGATTACTGTTATCAAAAATCATACTAAGGCTTACACTGGATAATTTCATAACTGTTATACAATTTTGGGTAAAGAACTCGAGGACTCTTCCGTCATCGTTCTCAAAGTTTTAAAGGATAATTGAAAAAATATAAGGCTACATAACCTGACCTAAAAAAAACAATAGCAAAAAATAAAGCAAAGGCAAAAAAAATAATTATTGAAGAATCTATTTTATATTTTATAGGCTAAATACTCGCTAAATACTTAAATTATAAATTATGAGTATATTTAGAAAAAATCGATTCCAACTACATTCATGATTCAATCAATTTCACAAATCAAATAAACTACGACACTAAATAAATTTTGATGTGTTCATAACACCCGAATGAATAAATAAAACCGATTCTTCACCCTTCAAAACCTTTTAAGAACTGACAAAAAGAGCAGTTCATTAGATTCCCAAGAGTAATACCTATAGATAAACTGCTTCATGAATATTTATGATGTGGTTGCATAGTTTTGCTAAATCTCAAAGCTTTCAGTCTCCTGTGAAATGGTCAAAAAGGTATTATTTCTGTCATAAACTCGTATTTCATTACCACCTTGAATTCCCTTTTCTATACGTTTTTGTTCTTGAAAAATGCTTTGAAGGGGCTTTTTCACTGAATATATTGTCTGAGCCTTTTTTTGTTGAAGTGAATGCTTAAGATTATCGATTTGGATAATCGAGCTCATGATCGGAGCTCGTTAAAAGTAGTCTTGATGATGATACTGCTGGGAAAATTCGGCAAGTTTAAACTTTTTATCAATTCCGAGGAATCTGAATAATTTTTAAGACATGCTTGTTGATGTTTTTGATTGATGCAAAAAAGTTCTATAATGAAAATGTCTCAAAATGAGAAGGATATTATAGACTTTATAGAAAGATAGACTTTTAGATGAATAAAATTCATGACAAGATATGTTTTTTACTAAGCTTGATCGAGTTCCACTAGTTTACTAAAGTAATTGTTCATCAGCCAAATTATGTTAAGTTGTAGAGTTGATCAAAGGTTCTACAAGTAGCACTTTAAAAATTCATAAATAATCAAGACTCTTTTCAGGTTTCTTGGCAAATAAATGATTTACAAAAATTGCAATTGAATTAATTTTATATTTAACAAGTATATAACTAGCATTTCATTGTACCTTATCATTTTTTATAATCACCGAAAATATCAATTAATGTTTACAATAAAATATGTGATGATTCATTTACAATTTTGTAATACTGTGGTCATACTATGCGGTCATATAAAACCAAACAGCTTATTGTGGCTCAGATTGGTCAAAATATTTTGTGCACTAAATAAATTCATATACTTTGCAGCTGTAAAGCAGTAGTATAAATCATTACATTTTGAAACAAACGTTCATGTATGTTTTGTATAAAAGTTCTATACGATAAAGATTCTGCCTTAGTTTTTAACGACACTTTTCTTTTTTGTAATATTTTTAAAAGGATTGGTTTACATTATTTTAATCAGAATGAAATGAAGCAAGCAGACATTCAAACAGTCAGAAAAGTCTTAAAAAACTATTTCATTAACATTTCGAAACAAAAACTTTTTATAACATAAAAACAAGATTCAAATTAAACTTGGAAAAGCATTGAAAGAAACTAAATAAGTTTCGGGTTTGATCTGGGTTGATAAAAATAAGAATCCTGCAATCAACAAGAAATCTACCATTTCGTTACAAAATTCAAAAGGAGACAGGAAAATTCAGAATTTATTGAGAATATAAAACTTTTTCATTCAAGTTTCATTCAACAAAATACATTTACTAGGTGCTATTCTTGACGAAAATGCCAACCCATCCATATTCCAAACGAATTTTCTTCTATATCCACTTTTCCACTTTTCACTTTTACAGACAAAATAAAACAATTCTTATAAATGTAGCTTAGTAACTTTCGATAAAGCAAAAGGGTTGTGACAAGAACTGAAGAATCATCAAAAAAAAAACTAAAATAGCAAAAAGTAAATTTATGACTAAAACTAATAAATTCGGGGAAAAGTGCAGTCGCAAAAGTTCAAAAGTGGCTACATTTTCGAGCATTTGCCGTCGAATCTACCGTTTCATCAATTTCATTAAAAAAATGAGGAATGGCAGCAGCAACAAAATTAACAGTTCAACGGTACCGATAAGCAGCAAGAAATTTCATATTGACTCGATTGCATTGGAATATGCCAATAAACTCAATAACTACAAGGTTAACAACTTTAATAGCCACACTAATGATAACATCATCTGCAAATTTAACACCTCTACTGTAAAAGTCGCCTTTGATATGGAAATTCATGTGCAAGCCAACTGTTACTCATCATAGCGTTTCACTCTGGAGGAATCGGAAGAGTCGCTGCATGGTAGCCCTTTGAAAGTTCTTAAAGTTGCCATCCTGGGGGCTTCAGCAACAGGAAAAACTAGCATTTTGCAGGTGAGATATTTAAATGCTCTCTCATTGTTTATAAAGAACCTTCCTAATGTCTATGACGTCAATAGACAAATTTTATAACATGTTTTAATTTTCAAATTCAACAATATTATTTTAAACCAAAAGTTATATCTCATAATTTTATTAATGATGGACTATTTATAATTTTTATAATCACAAAGCACAAGTCTCTGCCAGTTATTATTAATTATTTCCAGAAAAAAAAGGATACATAAAGCTATATTTTAAACCTTAATGAAAAAAGAGCAACTCGAGGTATCATTTTGTTTCTATTTTAGGAAAGCTCAAGCCCTTTTTCGTTTTATTTATGAATAAAACTGTGAAATATTTATCAACGAAATACCAACTGTTGAATTTATTTTAATTTAAATTGGCAAACAGCGTTCATAAATTGATTCTTATTTTAAACATTGTATATTTTGTGGGGAACAGGCACACCTTATCTGAAACCTTTTAGTATTATTAAAAAACAACAATTTATGTTTGTTTGCCTTCTTTCGATTAGATAAGCGATAATGCTGAAGTCTGAATTAAAAACCAATATTTGGCTTATCGAACAAATTATTTTTCTTTAAAGAAAAAAAGAATACTTGTTGAACAACTTTCCTGATGATTATATAAAATAACAAGATCTAGCATATTCCGCCAGTTAAATCGATTATCGCTTTTTGCACACTTTCTTTAACTGATATCACAATATTACCGACATCAATATATAATGGCAGTCGAGCACAAATTTGTAATAAAAATGGTGTTTATTGTACTAGAACTTGTGATATGTATTATGTATTATATTGATTTATTGTTTGCACTGACAAAAGCTGACAATTTTGAAGGATTCTGAGAGATAAAAGCTTTAAACCTTTACGGACTAAATTGTTTTGAATCGGAAATGCCAATAAAAAAGTACTTTTGAAAATTTTTCAACTGAAATTTGTACTTATCGTCACTTTTTATTGGTGATGAAATTAAACTCTTTTTACAGTGGATTCAATACTTAATACTCCACTTTTCCTTAATACATATTTGAATGCTAACAAAAAGTATATTCACAGCAGAATAAATTTCCCAAAGGTTTTTCTGAACTTTATTTTTTCTTGTTGATTATCGAAACTGATCACGTAGCAATTTTAATTTAATACTGAATCAATCTATGCGTGTTTCGGAATAAAACATAGTTTATATCAATTTAATCTTGTTTTACTTGAATCATTCAAAATGTTTGCATGATGACTTGGATTTTTGTAGCCGTTGGGTTCAATTGTAGATATAAAAGGAGTTGTAGAAACATGTTATATACAGAGATGATAAAACATGTGAGAATCCCATTTTCTGGTTTTCTATGATGTTTTGAGTTATACATGGTTTACACACTCAGAGTTGCACACTGTTTTGGTTTACACAAACCAAACCAAGATAAACTTTTAATTTGACCATTTGGGAGTTTAGGTTGGATATATAAATATTAAACATGAAACAACATTTATGAATCACTTGACTTCTTGCAGTCAAATTGTTCAAGAAATTAAAAAGTGTTTGAGATTATGAAAATACTTTAGCCACAAATTCGTTTACAGTGTTGTTAAGGGTTTGGAGTTAAATTAAACAAAAATTATTTTTAGTAATTTTATACAACAAATATGCTAATTTATCAAATTTGAAACTCAAGTACACTCTACTCTATGTTTGTTTTTTGATATTTAAGAACAATTTTTAAAGGTGAGTTCATAGGAGCTATTTACACAATTTCTAAAGAACATCAATTTGATTTAAAAGGATCGTTCGCTTGTAAGCAATGTTGGTCGAAAGCTGTCACATATGTCGTGCATTGCACTGTGTCTCTAGAATTAAATGTATTTATCGCTGTGTGTACACTGTACAGTGTGTTTTTTTTTGTTTTTCTGGAACTGCACAAAATCCAATGAAATTGCTCATTGCTCAAGTTTTATTGTGTTTTATATATTTTCCGCAAACATGAACATTTGACTGTTTTCTACACAAAATGAATTTGAAGGAATCAAATAAAGAGGATTCCTCTGTTTAGCTTCCACCTTAAACCTGTTAAACAATAAAACATTATGTAAAATTCCTCCGGATAAGGTAAGAACCTGCAAAAATTGTGAAAGATACAATTGAAAGCTCCGAGGGAGGAAATCTTACTTTGTTTACGCAAAGTGTAGCAGATAAAAGGAAAAAGTCAATTTCTGTCTTGGAATAAATTTCAATTTTGAAACCGGATTTATGTAAATTCAATAAATATCGATTTTTTGTATAATACTGAGCTGGAATAATACTTATATCGCTCCCAAATTTCTGAGCAAACATTTGCTTTACTTTGAGCATAATTTTTCTTGGTTCCTTTCTTGGGGTGTTTTTTCCTTTTTATCGGCATTTATTTTGTTATTTATTTTGGAAACGAGAAATTATTATCATATTTTTGCTGTAAACTATACACACAAAGGTCGGGCGCATAATTTTTTATTACTTGTTTTTATTTCATATTTATTTGACACAGCATCTGTCAGGTTCAGCAAAAAATATCGTGATTGATTTTTCTTTGAACTTGTATATTTTTTATTCACTGTATGTTCTTGCAAAGTGTATTCGGAAGTGTTTTTGCTGAAAATTGTGTATTGTTTATAAATTTGTTATAAGCTGCTAAAAGAAAATTAAATTTACAATTTTCAGACAATTTTCCATGTTATTAAAGCTTGGAGCAACTCAACGTTTGTTTGTTGAGACTTCTCGTTGCTCTTCGATCGAAGTTATATAAACTTCAATCATTTTATTACAATTTTTCTTCAGTGGTAATGAATTTTCAAGTTTATTAAATTATGCTAACTGTGTTTTATTGGTCACCAAATAAATTTTCAGTAATAGTTTTATTGATGATTCTATTTTTTGTTTCTAGATTTTTTCAATTTAAATAAATGCAATATTTTGATAGCAAAAGCAATCTTAACTCACTTGTTTATTTTTTCTTTGAGTAGTTAAGTTCAGAATGAAAGCACTGCATAATGAATATAAAATATAAACCTAAATATTTATTCATATGGTTTTCCTTAAAAATATCGTAAAATCATAAGATACGAATTGATAGGAAATATCCAAAGAACTATAAAGATGGTGAACAGTATAGAAAATAGACTTTGCTCATGATTATATGCTAATACCATATTGAGTTTCTTTTTGTATTTATACTCAAAGATGACCTATTTTTTGACAAAGCAAATACACATTCAGAGAACTCATGGAACATTGGAACATTATAACATTTTGTGAATAAACTAGAGCAGATTCAGATTTTAAGCCAAAATCTACATAATAGTGATATTTTAGAACTAAATAGAGTCTTTATGCAGCACTGTATAAGTAATTGATTTGAAATAAAATAATGCTAGAGTATTCAACTATTTTCAATTTAAATTTAAATTAACAACTCTCAGATCCTCATTTGTAACGCTGCATTATCTTCAAAACAATATTAAGTTTAATGACTTGAGTAATTCGATCAGAAAATTTGTTTTTTTGCTGAGATTTAAATTTTTAGCATGAATAAATAATTGTCATTTTATTGAAATTTTATTTCGATAATTGAAGAATAAGATGTTGATTTTAAAATGCCTAAAATATGGCTCTTCTTTTTTTGTTTTATACTCTAAACGTCTATTGAAAACATAATTTCAAAAAAATTTGAACGATTCTCGTAGAGGATAGGTCTCAAGCTTTAATATTCATGCAAGCATCTTTTCAATTCGAAACAGTTTTGATAAATGTGGAAAACTTGAAAATATACATTATACATACATGATAAATATATAGTTTATAGAGTATTCAAAAGGGGGAAATAAACAAAAGTGGATTTTTTATGATGTGGAATATTTCAACATATAACAAGAATAGCAGATAGCTCTTACAAAGCATCCATTATGTTTGCTTCCATGATGAATGTTTACAAAACCGTATCTTTGCAAGCATTCGCGTTGCAGAGGCACCAAACCAAACCAAATTTCAATAATTAAAGAGATACACGACACAGCAGTGAGTCAACAACAATTCTGTTATACCTCAAAGTGACATAACATAACCAAAAAGTATACAATTTCGAATTCTCTGGGAATATTTACAGCATTTATATAGTCTTCACGTACAGCTCACAGTAAAAAGATATGTTAATTATACGGCTCGTCATTTAACTTCATTTTTTATTCAGCTTGTTCAGCCTAAGCTCTGCGTGTTCATACGTGGCGCTGGTGGAACCAAAAGAGTAAGCAAGTAAAAACACGTTGACATTATTCTGCTTGATTTTTCAAATAATTTATGATGTGGAGCTGCTGGCTGGCTCCTGACTGATAATAATGGTGTTTTTAATGGAGAGTGAACTGAAATATATTTTTCTGTTGGTGACAAATTTAGATTGATTTTGTTTCTTTGAAACACAAAGAAATTAGAAATATATTCGTTTGCAATAATTTTAAAAGGACAAAAAAAACTATAGTAATGAATTCATTTATTCTTATAACATAAGTAAAAAGAACTTTAAAGTTGTTTATCTCTTTTTTATTTTAATTCAAATATTTTATCCTTAACTGAATCAATACGAAATTTAAATTAAGCCATGAATAAAGCAAAATTTTTATGAATCATAATATAATCGAAAATACTAATATTTATAGCTCGATTAGCTAATTAATTGCTTTTCACGAGCTCTTCAGGATAACATCAACATAAATTAAGAAATTTAAAAAAGTGAAACCTTTCGTTGGTTATGTTAAATTTTTGTTCAAAACCAGCCTCATCAAAAAAGTCTCTGATGCGATGGCACCAAATTACATAATTAATCATAAGGAATTGAGAATTGATACCATTAATAAAATCGATTTTGTACGATAAAGCATAATTTACGAAGAAACAAAAAGTTGAATAAGTGAAACGATTAATTAAATCTTGTACAGAAGCGCAGAAAATATAATAAAAAGTGATAAATTGTCGTTTTTATAGATAACTGGAATGTTGAAAGCATTTCCTGCTAAAAAACTAATTTAAAAAAAATTCTGTCCTTTCAGTGTTCTAAACTTTTTGTCAGCAATAACTTTTACTTAGAAACCAGCTATAGTGGTTTAAGTTGCCTTTCGAGGAACTATGTTATCCTTTTAAATTTTTTGTGATACAAAAAGAGCATGAAAAATTATAGCATTTATGAGCTGAAAAGAGATCAAATGTCAATTTACACAGTTGAGAGTTAAACACCATAAAATCGTAAAATTACCAGCACTAATCCCTTTGGAAACGCAGATTGCGGGCAATCAAATAATAATCAGATTCCCATTTGTTGACAATATCCGGATTGAAAACCCCAAACAGTTAAACAGGTCAATCTGACTTTAATGTATTGAACAGTTTGGTACCTTGTTTGCAGTTCTGTTCATAATAATTTGTTTGGTGGTGCGTAGATTTAGAGGTAATGCAGCGTACACTTTCAATTAAATATGCAATTAAATTGCCTTTACATGCCCAAACTACTAGTAAATTGAGCAACAAAATGTAATAAAATAGCAATTTATATGATCAGATTATATCTAGAAATTATGCCAAAAACACAAATCACTTGTATCTATATTTTTATTAAAAATGAAACAAATTTACTATTCAGTAGTTTTGATAAATTTGGCTAACAAAATAGAATGCTGTTTTGCTATACTTCCATACATTCATACTGACAGGAATGAAATTTCAATAAGCACGAAACATTCAATGCATGTCATGTGTCTGTTGTATTTTATTCTGTACAATTTTGATTAAAATTTTTGCCAAAATCTGGTTGACTTTGAAACATTTCAGCATCTGTTATTAACATTTTTTACTTGTATTTATACGACAAACGTATGTATTTTTGTGCAGTGTTTTGAAATCAATTAAATTGGTTTTTTTTGTCTGCAAAAGCTTGTGAAGGATGATTCAAATTACTTAGCAAATATTCAAAATGTATACTGCATATTTCTTGGAAAAAAAATTTCAAAAGGGTGAATTTTTTTTCAATATTTAAAAAGTGAACTCTTCTATTTGTTCATTTCAACGCAAATATAATTCACATGTTAATCCTTGGGAATTCCAATTTAACAGTTCGCAAAGCTCTAAAATTTAGCAAACTTAACAAACATGAAACTCTCATTAAAATATTCAGAGGAAAATTAAATAAATTGTTCACTGAGCATAGATATTCTGGTGCGCTCTGGAAAAGCTTTAACCCTTTTTCATAAAAATTGGGAAAATTTGCTCGATAAAACTTTCATTGTGAAATATAAATAGTATCAACGTTATTTCGTAAAATCCTCGAACAGTTTATCCAAAGACTTTGACTTATTGCTACAAAGCCATTAAAAAAGGATGCTGCCTTTATTGGTTCAACTGTAAAGCGAGAGTACGAAAATTTTAATTTAAGAGGTTTCAAGGAAGCACTTTTTATGTTAAAACAATATTTTTACCAATCGATGATATTTTTTCGTTGGAATACAAACTTTTCCTTGAAGTCTTGTACCAAAAATTGAAAATATGCTTTCTCTGTATTGAGATACTTTTAATTCTTCACGAAATTTTTCTAAATAAATCGATAGAAATTTTATTTTATTTTCCTCCTCTTGCTACCCTCATGAAAAAAATGTCCATGAGTTCATGTATATTTCATTAAATCAAAATCTTGATGTAAATTTGCTGGTGCTAAAACTCAAATTTAATTCCGCTCTAAAAAATCAAGTAAAGCAAAAATAATTTCGTATTCAAATTGAAATATTTTTTGTGTGTTTTTAACATTTTTTGGCGTTACTGCGTGTTTAATGGGCGAGCCAAAAGGGATAAATAAAATCCCTTTTTATGAGATTAAGTAAATTACCATATCGTTTAAATATAATCATTTTCCATCCGCAAAGCAGGTACGGAGTGGCGTGTGAAGCTTTCAAAAGAATCTGAGAGAAGGGACCATCGAAGCCTTTCACGCAATTTCTTATTGAGAAAAATGTAAGGTTGGTTTCCAAGAACCAACATTGTAGCATGTCGAAATATTCACAAAATACCTTTTCGCCCACATTTTGTCCACAATGGCTTTCGAAATTTGGTATTTTTATATTTTCTGTTGCTTTTGGTAGGGTCTTGTAATAATAAATAATAAATGTATTTTGTACTGATACGCATAATATTCAAAATCTGAATCTATATAAGATAAAAATAGAAATCTAAATAAATTGCTGAGCTTTCATGGAAGGACCAATCTCTTTGATCAAATTTATTGTTATGAATACCTGTATATCAAAAATAAGTTATTTATTTCAAAAGCTTATATTGGGTTTGTTTTACATATATTAAACGTAATAGTATCTGTAAGTAAAACCGAAATACATTATCATGCAATATATACTGATATTTCAAGAAGGTTCTTGGAGAATACAATACGAGATAAATATTTTATATGTCTGTGAGCAATTATTTGTACACACATTTGACATCTCTTCATGTTTTAGATTGTGTTATTCATTGTCTGATCACTTTCAGGAACCAAGAATATTTACGTGTAGCAGCAACTTTCCTACAAATGTACTGATATCACTTTTAGATTCTATCTTTTAGTTTTGGGATATTAATCCATTTCAAAGCCATTCAAATCTTGAAATAAACAACTAAATGATTCAACATCGCTCATAAAGTTTTAACAGTTGAGGTTTCATATAAACAGCTGTTTAACATCAATCGGCAAGAATATATAATAACTTTGATGTAATAATGATTAAATTTCTCATAGCGCATAGTTCAAAATGAATTTTCGTTATGAAATCAAACCTTGTAACTTTGATAATAGTAATAACATATATTTCAACAATAAGTAGAGATTCCTCGAATTTATTTTATGATAATAAAGTAACCATCAATTCATTGGTTTATCATAGGGGATTAATTTATTCATCAAAGGAAATATCAAGAAATAGGGTTATGTTTGAATACCCAAAGGGACTTTAAAAATGTTTTTACATCTGTTAGGATGTACAATCCCGCATAATCTTATAGAAAACTTTAAATTCCAACCGCATGTTACTCGAAAAATACACATTTTCCGCAATACCGATTTGCTAGTGACTCGTCAAAAAATGGGGTTTCGCTACAAAGCTTCAGCACAAGACACTTCAATTGATTGAGCTCCGTTCTTTCTGTCTTTGCAGCAATTTTTCAAGCATGATTTTCCTGCTCAACACGTCAGGACGACAAAAAGGTGTATTTACAAAAGCTGCTTGGTGTGCGACTCCAAAATCCGGGAAATTCACGCGATGGATGTGAATTTTCAGAAGAGGTTCCCGATAGATAACCTCGACGAATGGAACAACAACAATAATCCACTAGGATTAAGGACGGTGCATGCTTACGTGCTAGTATTTGATATGGGCAACTTAGAAACGTTTCAGGTGAGAAATTTATTTGCTTCATGGGAATTTGCAGGTTGGTTGTTTGATGTTTTTAAGTTTTCCATCGGTTAATCATAATTGAGGTTAATTGAGCTGAATTATCAATTTTGATCTTGATTAAGCTTTCTAATATTGATTTGTTCTACCATGAATGATAGTTTTCTAAGAAGAAATGTTTTTTATAATGCTACTAAATAACCACAACAGCTTTTAGAATAAGATGCCTTTCAACACTCCATTCTACTCTGAACATGCTTACATGTTATCCAACAAATCTAAAATAATTTCCATTCATCAAGATTTCAAGTAAAAGCTTTTATGAATACAAACTTGAATTCTATTCACAGTACTGCCGCACAATGCGCGATCAAATCTTATCCAGCTTCAACCACCGTGATTTCAGCATTATGGTTGTGGGGAACAAGTTTGATTTGGTGGCTGACACGAATCTCCATTCTCAGGTAAAAGCTCTATACATAAAATTGTAATCAGATCATATATGAAAAATATGCAAAACGTTGGGAAGGTGTTAACCAAAGGTTTGAGTGCGGGAAGGATTTAATGGGATATGGGATGTTAATTTATTTTCTGACGGTTAATTATTTTAGAAAAGTTTTGTTTTACATAAATTGTTTTCGGGGCTGTTCTCAAAAATCGTAAATTTATCATAAATTTTATCACCCAAAAACAAATTGCCTCAAAAACATTTTAAGTTTCCTTCATTTTTTGAGTCACATGTGTCTCAAATATTATGTCGTAAAATTTATATCCGTCCTTTGGTTTCATCAAATCCTTGCCTACATCCTTGTTCACTTTCCGGTAATCTCATAATTTAACATCAAGCTGTGTTATCTGCTTATGTACATGAGCTTCAAAACTCAAAATAATTTTGGATATTTGGTAAAAATTGTTTAAAACAGAACAACACACACAAAAAGTTGTTTGGCAGAGCAAATATCAAATATTTGAGCTCCAACTCAGCATTTGAGAGTTGCCCGTTGTTGGTTTTGATTGTTTTACCATTTTTCAACATTAAATTAATCTGCTTTCTGTTTTACTGCTACTTTTATGTTTTTTCAGGAACTAAAGGATATTTCAACTCTAGTGCGGAAACACTGGCGCTGCTCGTACGTGGAAGTGAGCGCAAAGTAAGCTGAAAATTGTATAACATTGCGTGATTTATGGTTTTTAGAGCAATAATATATGTTATAATACGTCATACTTATCCATCCTTAAAATAAGAGAAAACCCAAAATACCCGAAAAACCAAAAAGAATGGAATTATTTGCATACCAGAATAGTGGTTGCTGATTTTTGGTTGCCTTGAAAATAAGTAAAATTTTCCCAGGAACGCTTCAGAATAATGTGCAGAATTTTCCAGAAGTTCAAGAAACACTAAACAAATTATTCAAATTTTGAATGAGTTTACAGTGGATTCACTGAAATTGTAATTCTTTTATGAAAAGTAAACATCTTTTTGTGTATTCCGTAATATTTTTACATCTCCAAAGGGAATAAGCGTCGCTGTGCTAGACAACTTGTATTTCTCCAAACTGTATAAAATTACTTCAATTTAAATTATAATAAATTTTTCACGACTCCAGTCAACTCAATTTAGGGGTAAAAATGGGTCTACCTTAAATTCCATAAAGTTTAATCTACAAAATCAATGCCCTGTTGTTATTGCAAATTTTCTGAAATCTGAGGTTTTCAAGGCACGTCAAAATCAACACATCTATGACGTGTCGTTAACTCTGGAAAATCAATTTCTTATTTCTTCAACGTCTTTAAAAGACATTTTGTCTCTTTAGAAAACATTGAATGACGTTTAAAAGTCCGGGGTTACTAGCACCCCAATTAAATGAACAATGACTCAGTTTTTACGACATGAGCCTTCAACTGTCTTGTTGAGTCTCTAACGGTGCTCCAGGCATGTCATAAATTTAGTGCTTATGCACTTGGAAAATCCTTTGCTGTCTTTTTAGAAATTTCATTCACATATTATTTTTTATGCAACTGATGACAGAACCAGTTGCATGAATGAAAATGATGTGATGTTTTATCAGCCAGATTTTCTACATTTTCACTTATTTTACAATTTTGGAATTTTTCCTTGTTCTTGCTATACATATTTAATGTACTTCTATTAATTTGAATATGTGATTTATGATAGCTTGAAATGATGTTTCATATTATGAAGCATATATATTTATATTTGCCTATTCAGCCATTTTATAGG
Organism: Parochlus steinenii; assembly: GCA_038502155.1. Classification (NCBI taxonomy): domain Eukaryota; kingdom Metazoa; phylum Arthropoda; class Insecta; order Diptera; family Chironomidae; genus Parochlus; species Parochlus steinenii. Next base: position 3,612,681 of record JAXCIN010000052.1, on the reverse strand, counting down.
GCTAGTTACAGGGATTGGAATGGAGTTGTTGGAAATAATCTAATCTGACACACATTTTTGATTTTAAATTTCTTTTTGGTTACCCCAGGGAATCTATCAAAATTTGTTGTTTCAAAAGTATTACATAACTTACATTTGACCAAACCAAAAATCACTACGAACATAAATAAGTATGATGTCAATCCCTGTGTTATTTCCCACACGTATTAAATTGATTGCACCGTTAAAGCACTTCTCGAATCGATAAAAATGCAAATTTAATGACATTGTTGCTATTTCCAGGTTCAACTACAAAATTGGCGAAATATTCCGGGAGCTGTTGGGCGTGACAAATGTAATGGGCAGCACGGTTGGGGCGGCTGGTGTAGAGTTCTCTCACTCCAGGCACAAAAGCAAATGCACCATACTCTAGTTTTTAATGGTCCTGAAACTGATGCTCTCCACACACTTTCATGGGCATCAACCACCGCAGTTGTGAGACACATACATTTTCGGAGCAATTTAACCAATAAATTTTGCGTTTTGCCAGAAAATACCCAGATAACTGATAACCACACTCACAAAAATGTTCAACTAGTGTATTGTTACAATAAATAAATTATATGAAAATTGTATGGGCTAAACTGTTTATTGCGTATACAGAATACTTGAAGATAGGCCTAGAATCCCATTGAGCATGATTTATGGGAATATGTAAATGAGAGCAGCATCACCTTAAATTTATGCGTAGGCAAGGATTCAAACTAATTTTAAGGGATTTTGGATAGTTGGTTTAGTATGTATGAAGTATGAACATATAGGACTATCGTGATAGAGACATGTGGAGGAGGAAGCTTCGAAATTCCTTATTTAAACTTTGAAGATAAATTATGTAAAGTTTTGAAAGAATGTTTAATTTTTGTTGAAATTGTTAAAATATTTTATTGCATAGTTATTTGAATAAATTGTACTGGAAATTATTTTCTTGACTATTTTTTTTATTGAAAAAAGTTTATTAATAATTAGAGTATTTCAGTGAAGTTTGGACTATTTTAAGTTTTTGTTTAGCTTTCTTACGAAGTATCAATAAATTTCCTCATTTATTCACCAGATTTATTGAATAAAAATGTTCCTTTTCTTTATTTTAACTAAAGCAAATAAACTCGATATTTTTGCTTAAAAATAATAAAAGCAATCTGTCCACAGTTCTCTGAAATTGTCTAAATATTACAGCTCGCATTAAACAAAAAAATATTAAAGTATAAAATATTCATGATCAAAATTTACAATGTAAAATTAAATTAAGTTGAAATATGTTTAAAGCCTATTGCTTAATTTCAGTTAAGAAATGTGACATAAAGTCCTTCAAGTAGAATATTGATGTTCCTTTATTTGTTGCAATCTTACAACACACACAAAAACAGTTTCAACCTTACTTAGTTTAGCTCATAAAATCAACAAAAAACGACAGACAAATGGTGATAAAGTTTAAATTCTTAAAAACTTTTATTATTTCATCCCTCTAATCTGCAAAAGCTTTCATTTCAAACATTTCACAAAATAAAGTTAAATTGTTATGCTAAGTCATTAAGTAATCTTTATGAAGGAAACGAAAACTGGAAGAAAAAATCTTTCTCTGGGTTTCGGTAATTGGTGAAAATATTTCTTTGAACGCACAAAAATCGTTAAAATTCTTCTTTCAACTGAAAATTTGTCGTAAATGATTGTCGAAATTAATAAGTAAGGAAAAATTAGTGCCGATATAATAAATTTGAGTGAACACAGCTATACATATTTAGAGTAAAACCCCATCAATTCAAAGTAATAACTTTAGATATTGAATTATCTTGAGTTGGTCATTTTCTTAGAAAGTCGAAATATGTGCTAATTAACCAAACGTATTCATAGTTCATTACGCATATAAATAACAATTATCTAGATCTTTAGAGTAACAAAAGAAAACATTTTTAAATGAAATTTAAAAGCTTGACTTAAAAAAAAAGCTTCAACTTATTTCATAAAGCACAGAACGCTTATTAGTAGATGATTTGCATAAAACACCCAAAACTGTTCAGCAAAAACAAAGTCATAAAATAATCATTAGAGTTGCATTCGAGTTAGAAAACACTACAAGTAAGCATTACAGTTAAAGCAATGTTAAATACACTCAAAAGGTTCAATGTTAAATAACTAATCGTAAGATTACTAGGGCATTTCTATTAAAAGATACTTGAAAATTCATACAATAAAGATAACTTGTTGAAACATTAATCTGTTGACTTTTAATCCAAACCACATTAGTTATGATTGATCACGACAATGTACTATCTAGCATACATACAAATTAATTAAACATGTAGTGTATTCTGCTTAAAAGTTTTAAATAAAATAACGGTTTTCGAACTAGAAATCGGATATGTTTGTTTTCGAAACTTTCAAATAATGTAGCCTGAATACAAAGAAATACATAGAAATCGATTAAAGGCCTATCAACACTGAACAAGTTCATCATAGAATAATATTTGAAATTTATTTTAATAAATATTATCAAATTAATTTTGTTTGAAAAATTTTGAACAAAATAATTTATGATGTCTGTTAAAAATTTTTTGCATAAAATTGTTCAATCTAACGATGCCTTAACTCGCTTTGCTAGAGGTTGAATCAAGGTCGTTATAAAAATTTCAACTTCGCCGAAATATTTCATCAATATCTTGTCAACCACTCTACCAAGAAGTCTAGTTTCTGTTGATCCAGTGAGTATTTAGGGGAATTTAGTTCAAGTTATAATCAACTGCAAGTGAACAAATTAAGTTAGTGCAAGGAAGCGAATTTAAAAGTGCAAAAAATAGTATTGAAAAATTGTCACGTATTACATAGTTATTTGGTAATTTATGCGTTCCCGGCTTATTGAAGTGATTGGGCAGTGGCTGGAAAAAAATATTCCATTTAATTCAATACAATTAAGAATCAAATGAGGTGTTTGCAACGTTTTCGCAATATTTTTGCAAATTGTTACGTCACCATAATATTTTATCAGTTACAAAACAATTTAATGAAAATCGATAAATTTTACAACGAAACCAGACTTTGAACGAATTGGAGTAAAATCAGTGATAAAGTAGGGATTTGCACGCCTCTGGAACAAAAAATACGTGTGTCCTTGAGATTGTCCCTTGAACTTTCTTTCAATGATAGTGAAATTGATTCTGATTTTAATTAATTTGTACTTTTAATATTTATATTATTAGATATCATTTAAAATGTCTTGATCTTTAATCTTAACTATTTTCGATACAATTCCCTTACGTACTTCATTAAATCGACAAAAATGCAGTTCGAAGTTACAAATTTTCACTTTTAATCTTGAAAGTTCTAAAAATAATATCTGGTTACAAATTTGAGGACTTTGTATGAGGAATTCTCAAAGAACTTTATCGAATGCGTGAATAAATTCATTAATTTCAGAGAAGAGCCAAATGACCTTCTTCAAGATCAAGCGAACATTTTATCATAGTTTTTATTTTTATTAGCTTAACTGTGCACGTGATAAACCTGTTTTAATTGTTTTCTGTGATATATTAATCAAATCAAACAAACGGATATAAATAAACAATTAACAAGTGACAATTTAAAATTTATTTAAAGTTTTATTGTCCAGGTTTAGACCAGAATTTTTGGTTGGATCATGTTATTCAATGTTCATAAAGAATTTGTATCTTGCACTGATTGAAATAATGAGTTTTTTTACAGTATATTGTAACTTAATCATAGTTTTATTAATTTGACCTTTGAGTAAATCGTATTTTTCTAGAAACTCTATTAAATACTTTAAAAATCGCTTGCTGTAATCTTTTGGATCTGAATGAAGTGCAATTTAAACGCATTTCCAGCATTGTTGAAAAATAATGTTAAATCTGAGAGGTGATATCAGAAATTACCGAAAATATTATCTTAATTTTATTGCATCATATAATTTATTTTTTTGCATTCTTGAATGGAGTAAGCAACCTATATTTTCCAATAAATCATAAAGTTGTTTGAGCATCTCACCTCGTGAATCAATTAGCAGCCTTTCAATGAGTATACTCAGATGATTATTTTTTTTGGGTGGAAATTTATTTTAATTATAAATTGTGCTTTTTGGATAGTGCAGTGTTTTTCATAAATGATAGAATGATCTCTGCTCTTAAATTTGGTGGAAAAATAAGGTGAAAATTTTTTTGTTGCGAAAGTTGGTCTATGAGATTATAAATTTTAAATTTACGTAAAATAAGTAAATACAATCATAATAATTGATTTATAAGACGTGTTCCAAAGTTTGACACCATTTCTTAGAGCGAATAAAACTTTGATGATCTCTTTAAAAAAACTTTCTATATCTAGAAAAATATGCAAAAGTCCACTAACTTTCAAATTTGAATGTATTTGAAATTTGTATCAAATTATAAAATTTAGAAAAAAATTTCAATAAAAGTAAAAGTTAATTAATGTGGTTTATGTTATTATACAGCTTTTGTAAATATTTTTATGTTTTTCAAGTGAGCAAAAAGTTCATTAAAATAAACTGCTTATCAACAAACCACAAACAAACACAAAATGTGTGAAGCCGAACAGGCCAGATTCCGAAAATTCCAAATTGATAAGGAAATATTATAATTCCAATATAGTCTTGATATTAAAATTTGAAGCTATTTCGGACAAAAGGCCACAAATTAAATAACACTGCACAAGCCTTCGAAACCAACCAATCAGGCACCATTTCAGACAAACTGGTGACGTTCTGTAGACTGCTTTTTCAGTTATTGACAACGCGAGCAAAATAACATTAAACAAACTGTTATCGCCGGTTTAACCTTCTCAGACTGTCTTGGCAACTGAGCAAACAAAATTTGATCTTACCACCTGGGAACATTGTTTTGTTATTTATTTTAAAGTTAATGTTCAAACTTGTCTCCTTCTTAATATAATGATCGGATTTTTGAAAATGTTGAATGAATTTTGGTAGTTTTAACAATAAAACAGCATTTAATTCACATATCAAACATAAATGGCTTCGCGTGCACAAACTAAAATTCAATAGCTTAATTAGAAATAGAAGTTTCATCTCAATTACTATTTTTAAAACCTTAAAAAATAGTTGCAATAAGGTAGTTGACCTTATCTATTCAAGACAACACGAGCACTCGATTTCTGAACTTTAAATATTCAAAAATAAATTCATAAAAGTAATGCGAAGAAAATCTATTTTGAAAATGCACAAAGCGCCAAGTGAAAGCTTTTTCGAGCTTTTTCGAACATCCAAAGTATTTTCGAACTTGTGATATTTTTGAAATCGCAGCGAGCTTTTGTAAAATTGTCCGTTGTAAACGTTCATTCGAAAAGTTTTTTCGTAGCTAAAGGACGTTCATTTAGTTTTCTCTTAAAATTTCACTAATTTTTAAACTTCTTCACTCGTTCAAAGCTTTGCTCGAATCCACACATCAATCAAAATGACTACCTATTTCAACTACCCACCAAAGGAGATCCAGGAAGAGCTCGCTAGAATTGCTAAGGCCATCACCTCCCCAGGAAAAGGAATTTTGGCTGCTGATGAGTCCACCGCCACTTGCGGAAAGAGATTCGAGGTAAACTTTAGATTTAATTAAAATTCACTTTCGCTCTTGCTAATTGATCTTGACTGATTCTAAAATATATCTAATAATTATTTTAGGACATCAAATGCGAGAACACTGAGGAGAACCGTCGTGCTTACCGTGAGTTGTTGTTCACCACCGATGATGTTTTGGCCCAGAATGTGTCCGGTGTGATTTTGTTCCACGAGACCGTCTACCAGAAGACAAAGGATGGTGTTCTCTTCACTGAAGTGTTGAAGAAGAAGGGAATCATTCCGGGAATCAAGGTCGACAGCGGTGTTGTAGACTTGATGAACTCAGAGGGCGAATGCACCACACAGGGTGAGTTTCTGCTTTATTTTATTTGGAATAGACTAAAATTTATGACATATCTTAAATTTAAATGACTAGTTATTCAATAAATATTGAAAATGCCTCCTCCATACTAATTACCAGAATTCTTCTGTTAATGAAAAATGTAAATATTGCGCAGGTGCAAACCGATTTATTGCCTGCGAAATTTAGAAAGTTTTAAATTTAGTTGAGCTACAAATCTTACTATTCAACTTTCAATTGCTCTTTGAAGTAATTAGTATAAATTAATTGCAATTGATTATTCGTATTAAATTTAATAAACAATTACAAAATCGGATACGGAATGGAATATAGGATGCTTGTTGCTTATTCATTAAAATTTTATTTATATGTTCATTAACATTACATTTATTATATTAGAAATGGATTGTAAGAATATTGAAAACAATTGAAAGAAAGTTAATGAAATTTGCCTGGTGCTGGGTATTGAACGAAATTTATTGTACATGCGTCAATATTTTATCAGACATTTATTCGACTGTAAAAACCATAAAGATTTAAGACTATCCTTCTGTGACAAAATGTCAAAATGTTCTATCCAAATCTCATTTGCTTAAGCTTCCCAATCCTACAATTTATCACCTCAATCCATATTCCATACCTTTTTTGCGATCTACAAACGGAATCAACAGATCTAAATTGTGTACATTCTATAAATTTATATTTGTTTTAAACAAAAAATTGTATTAACACAACCTTCACCCAGTACGGTTGCCAATAATTGCAATTCAATATTTATTTGCTTACAATTTCAAGTATGTTTTTTGATTTAATCGCCGCCTGTGATTTAACCGTAGTGGCTGGTGAGACTTTTAATTGCTGTTAGAGATGGATATAATTGGATTGTGAGAAATTGCAACAGATAAATTGAAAAACTGATAAGCATGTTAAAAACTTTTTCTGAAAAATTTCGTAAATTTTGTTCATAAGTTTCTTCTCAAAAAGTCAAAACCCTCAATTTGAAATTGAAGGTTTTCTCTCATCTCTTAATTGAATTATGCTTTGATTTCGAGTTGATCGGCAATATCTGGAAATTTCCAGCCAATTGAGACAAATTGATTTTGTGAAGATCAAACTTTTTGTGTTTATTTGTTTCTGCCACTGATTTTTTTTCAATATTACTTGCTACTATTGTAGCGAAAACAGGAAGACATCATTTGGTTTTGTATCCGTATTTCGAGGATTTTTCAATGATTTCTCAAAGATTTCTCGTAAGAATGCAACGCTTTTCTCAGTTTCAAGTTTTCTCGAGTTTTCCGAGTTCAAGAACAGAAAATATTATTTCTATCTGAGAAATAAACTTTGTAACTTTTTGTAAATTTCTTGTAATTTTTCACGTGGAAGATATTCTTTGAATTTATGTGGTTATTTTCCTTGCTTGTTTTCCGTTACTTATTTACTAGCTATTAGCGGAGCAATGTGCAATTTATTAAAGCAAATTTAAAAATGACAAGTCTTGCGGTGTAGTTTTGCAGTTTCATAAAAATGGTTGTCTCAGTATACAATATACATGTGACTTGGAAGTTGTTGAAACAGCACTTTGGGGAGTCGTTGAGCACTTGTCTCGGTTGAGAGCCAATTCAAATTGCAGAGATGATTGTTATATGCAGTTTATTACAATTTTATTTGCCATTCAGTATGCTGTGGTTTCTGAAAAGTACAAAATCTTTAAGAGGACGCTAAAAATAGACTAAATATTTAATTCTGAATGATAAAACTATCATTTGAAATTGTTCATCTTCCAATCAATTCAAAAGTTTTGCCTGATTTTTAAAAGCCTTTTAACATTTCGACCCTCTTGAATAAATTTTAAAATATTTAGTAGAGTTAACTGATCTTCCAGCTTTTTTCGATTTGTTGATAATACTTGGATAATATGCTTTTTCGTTCTTATCTGTGAAACTAGTTGTTGACCGAAGTCACATGACTTTGCTTTTTTTTCAGTTTTTTTTAAAATATTTGTAGTTTTCATATTATTGCATTACAGACACTTTTAGGAAAGCTTTAAAAACATTTATTAATGCATTGTTGACTCGTGTTCTTTTTCAATGCGAAGGTCGGTGAGGTGTTTTTTTGCTGGCTTTGAACTTTTTTTAGCCAATTTGATTCCTGTCATGTACAATTTAGGAAATTTCTACTTTTTTTAAAAGCAATTTTAGCCACTTCACTATTTTTTACAATTTTCCACAATTTCGAGCATATTAAAACAACCCGTTTTCCTGCCTTTTTGGGATGTTTGTGATTTTTGGTCCAGTGAGCTTCAGAAAAGTTTAATTGCCCAAATAAACGGTTGACATCTGGTAGTGAGCTTTTGATTAAAAAACTAAAAACATGAAAGCATTTAGTTTTTCTTGTGAAACGGTCGCCTGTGCTTGCCAGTCTGTCACCCAAAATTGTTTATTCCAACGAAACAGCTCGAACGTAACACTAATAGAATACAAAATATGCAAAGTTTTGTATTATAGCCGCATCATCCAATTAAGCCAGCACCATGATCCCAACGATGTGCAGGAATGGAACTGGAAACGATTTAGTAGCAATTTAAATTTTCTCAGCCGTCTCACTACTTTTTTTACGTCTTTAACAAAATTTTACAATTTACATGCAAATACTTTGAAAATAATGCTATTGAATCGTTCGAACAGCATTTTTACTGTTTAGCAATATGATAAATATTTACTTTACGCTCAGTAACAACCATAACCTGCCGCAACTCGACATGATTTAAATGGCAATTAAATCGCGTGAAAAATTAAAAATATTTATTATTATCACTGAGGAGGTGGATTCACTGCATTAATATTGGCTGATTTGGTTTGAGGGAAAATTCCCTCACACTAATACATTTTATTGAATAATTTTGCATTTTAATTGTTGTGTTATTTAAAGTGATTTGATTAAAATTGGTAATTTAAAATCACGTGGATGATAATGGTACATATATTGTGATGTACCTTTTTGGTTGATATATAAAAATTGTTTCTAGCTAATATGAAATTTATAAAATTTTACAACAGTTTATTGTATAATTAGATACTTTAGCAGAATATAAATTTATAATTAATAAGAAACAAAATGATTACAATCTTATTAATTTAGAAGTAAAATCTTTTGAAACATTCAAGCAGTTCAAATCGATTTACCAAACTAAAAAATTTTAAAAGAAAATGTAATGATATTAATCTGCGTACCAAAAATATCATGAACTAAATAAAATTCAAAAGATTTAAATCTATGCCTTTAAATATCCTCATAAAAGCTAGGTCATCACAATTCTAGCATGTATGGGCAATTATTTTAAATTCATTTAAAAAATAAGGAAACATCTGTAAATATGCAAATTCTAAATAGTGCAAAATCTTTTTTTTAAATTAACAATTAATTCATTTGCCATTTAATTTTTTTGCCATAATCGATTGCCAATAATCTAGCAACATTTGGAGCAGCACAGTTTGGAGGTAGTTTGCGTTTTTGTGGCTATTATGCTGATGTGTGAGCAATAAAACTCCATCGATGTAGACATCTGAAACCACAAAAATACAAAAGGAGAAAAATGTGTGGTGGCTAAAAATAGACGATCATTAAATAAGTAATTAATTGAGCTGTTTGAAGCATTTGGAATCATTTCATTCATTTGAATGACAATTGAACAATTATTGCAACAACAATATAAGCTCTTAGAGTTTCAAGGTGGACCATCTGCTCAATGTGTTAATTGCTTACATTGCTGGTTGCTTAATGTTGAACTCTTGAAGAGTTTACAGCTGATTGGGCTTGAATAAGCAGTGTGGGTCATTACACTATTTATTCCAGTATGTTTCACCTAAGTGGCTTGTGGGTAGAATTGGATTTTTCCTTGTTCATTAACCTCTGCTGATTTTATTTGGATCGCTGAGGATTCTTTCAAAAACCGGAACAAATCCATAAAAAATTAGTTTATGGAAAAATTAACAGATAAATTTGGAACGAGTTTAAATCCTTGGAATTTTAACATTTTATTTGAACTTTACATGGTTTTCGGGGAATCCCAAATGATGTTTGTGGTTTTATGGTCACATCTTTGAATAGATAGATGACTGAATATTTAAATATTTTGTAGCATACCAAAATATTAAATAAAGATCGTTCTATTATTATATGGGGCGAAGTTTTTGAAGAAAAAAAACTATCTTTGCGAAAATCATGTCATAAAATATTTGCAAAATTACAGAGTAATTGAGTTTTTCTGTATCATTAAATTTATAAAAATCTTCTTAATTTTCCAGGTCTGGACAACTTGGCTGCTCGTTGCGCACAGTACAAGAAGGACGGATGCGACTTCGCCAAGTGGCGTTGCGTTTTGAAGATCGGCAAGAACACCCCCAGCTACCAGGCTATCATGGAGAACGCCAATGTTTTGGCCCGTTACGCTTCCATTTGCCAATCTCAACGCATTGTCCCAATTGTTGAGCCCGAGATCTTGCCCGATGGTGACCACGACTTGGACCGATGCATGAAAGTGACTGAGACTGTTTTGGCCGCTTGCTACAAGGCTTTGAGCGACCACCATGTATACTTGGAGGGAACTTTGTTGAAACCTAACATGTGCACAGCTGGAATGAGCTACAAGGGAACTAGACCAACTGCTGAACAAATTGCATGGGCTACCGTCACTGCTTTGCGCAGAACTGTTCCAGGCGCTGTTCCGGGTATGTTTTTTTAACAACTTTCAAGAAAAAAGCCTTAATATTGATTGGATTTTTATTTCTTTCAGGAGTCACTTTCTTGTCTGGTGGACAGTCCGAGGAGGAGGCCTCCGTCAACTTGAACGCCATTAACCTGCAGCCACAAAGACCATGGGCTCTGACCTTCTCATACGGTCGTGCCTTGCAGGCTTCCGTGCTGCGCGCATGGGGTGGCAAGAAGGAGAACGTCAAAGCCGCTCAGGATGAGCTTATCAAGCGTGCCAGGGTAAGTACTTGACTATTATATTCCTGCAATTGCAAAAATAAACAGCATAAGCGAACGAGTAATGTGATTGGTATAATGCAACGTCTTGAATTGCCCTTGAACGTCAAAAATGTCTAGAAAATCCATAGAAATGATTCTTTCTATACAGACGTTTTTTCTTTAATTTGTTGTGTTGTAAATTCAATAGGTTTTTGGACACTGAACTTTTTTTTTCTTGGTTTTATGTCTACTCCTTTTTTAAAGCAGAAATTTATTGATAATTTTTAGTTTTGAAATGTTACATAAACTTGGAAAATGTCTCAAGTTTGATCAATATCACCAAATTTGTATTTTAAGCCTCACGAAAGAAGTTTGATCGAATTCTAGCTGCAATTTACTTGCACTTATTTCCAGCAATTGCCCATTCCTGAGCAAAAACCAGTTTAGCTCAACAACACGCAACCTTGAAATATTTATTAATAAAATAAAGCGCTAAAGTAGATTTGCTTTAAAAATAAAGAAAAAATCAGAAAATATTGAAATAACGAACTGAAATACAGTAAAGTAAAGCATTTTTTTGATGATATTGCTATAATAATTCACATAAAACTTTTAAAAATGGGTTGTGATTGAAACACAGAGCAGAAATATATTTAAAATGATAATTTTGTGCAATATACTGCTATTTTATTTGCACTTTGTTCTTATCGAGTACTTTGAGCGCTTAAACTCGAAGTTTGATATTCAAGTTGGTTGGTAAAAGTTTATGTAGATAAAAACATAAAATCAAATAAAACGGTTTAAAGTGGAATTCTGTGATTTTCAAATTTAGAAATCAAATAGTCAATATATCAGTTTCAATAGATTTCTAGATTTCTGGTGCAAAAACTGCTATAAACTGTGAAAAAATTTCAGCATTCAAGTTGTTTGATGATGAACAAGATATAGTTTATTTCTAGTAGGATTTATATTTACTTTACGAGCAATTAGTTTATTCAAAAAGTTGAAATTTAAAGTTTTGCTGCTATTTAAAAAAAAGTAGATTAATCTTGTAAACTTTTTGATATTTCCCATAATAATCCAAAATACACTCACCTAATGAACGTAAATCACTTCATACTAAAGTTAAAATCCAATTTTGGCGATCTGGTCTAAAAAGTATTCAATTTCAAAATTTGAACAAAAAAGAAACTATATTATACAAGCCATAAATCACTAGCTAAATTGATAAAGTTGGTCATAATTTTGTTGGTTGGCAATCGGCTGACATTGCTCCTACATTTTTGCTGCTTGGTTTTTTTGCACTATGCAATGATTGCACTGTTTTAGTATAAATGTATTTAGGTAATCTTTTACACCTTAACGTAATAACATGGTTAATTTCTGCTTATGGCTCCATGCATTTATACTTATATTATATTTCAACGGTGCTCTTCAAAAATACTTGATAATATCTTGAAAACTTATATGTATGTGAATTTTCTAAAAGAGACCGCATTTGGATAGTTTAGCGTTTTTTTTGCAACAACGACCTTTGAAGTTGCTCAAAAAAATGATCAACAATTTTTAATTGTTTGATGCTTGGAAATATCGCATTTAATGGGGAGTTTCCGCGTTTATTTTAAAAGTTTTAAGAGTTTGTTTTAATTGCTTTTCCACTAAAAGTGGTCCAATTAGTAAATTGATATTGTAAGACTTTAAATGTTTTACAAATCGTTGAACTCTTGAAAAATTGATGAGCGTTTTGGCAGCATCAAACTTCAAAGCTTTGTACAGTTAGTCCGTGGAAACTGTTTACGAAATCTTTTCTGAAATGATGTCAGCTGTTGAAATCAAAGTCTATTAAAGTCTGAGCCAGAGTACTGGAGGTAGAAACATCTGACATTTTTGGTTCAATTAAATCAATCAACATTTTCTATATTTTTGCGTGTAAAGATTTTATTTTTAAAATATCAAATATCATGAGATAATCGAGAATTTTACTCCTACAACTCTTGATCAGCCTCAATAACTAAAACACTATCTCAGCTGTGCATGGAAATTACATAATTCTCAGCACAGCATTCACCATCAATTACACCACACATTCAATTAACAAACCGTTTATGATTTTTATTATTTTTGTTTTTACTTTTTTTTAATTAATTTTCTTATTTTACTCAAGGATAATGAATTTAGAGGAAGCAATATTAAATTTTTTTAAGACTAATGTGTCTTTTCAATCTTTTTGAAATAACATTAACAATTAATTTTTTTTATGATTTAAATTTTACATAGTTATTCCTCCAAATTCAAACTACTTGTGCATGTATTTTTTTTTATTATTTAACCATTTTTTCATTGTATTTATTGTAAATGCAGGCAAACAGTTTGGCTTGCCAAGGAAAATACGTTGCCGGTTCCATTCCGTCGTTTGCTGCAAATACCAGCTTGTTTGTTAAAGCGCACGCATACTAGGCGCTTTTACATATTCAATTTATTTTGGCCACAAATTCTGCCTAAAAACAAAAATTTGTACTGCACAATAATCTGGAAAATTGGCTACTGGAAAAATCTCTCGAGACTTGGCCTGGAGGCTCCAAGCGGCTGCAATTGGCATTTATGGTGGAATTTGTGGCAACGATAAAATTAACATTAAGCTATATTTTTGAATACTTTTTTTTTATTGCATGTGGTTTTTTCAAAGATTTGAGATTTGTTTTTTAGTTCGTTTTTATACATTTTTTAGCTAACAACCTTTTTTACAATTTTGGAATGATTAGAGTTGAAAACTTGAAACTGATTAGCATATATTATTGGCACTAACAAAATGTTGTAAAAATTTTTAAATAATAAATTGTGTATGAAAAAATTTCACACTTCCTCCAACCTCATACCTCAAAAAACTTATTGGAATTTACAGGTAAATTGGCGATTGAAGTGGAGTGTACTTATTGACTTTTGTATTGCAATTTTATTTATTTTTTGTGGTTGTTGGTCAAGTGTTTCAAAATTATAATGTGCCATAGACGTGGTCTGTAAAGCTCGTGCTAAGCACGTGAAGGCGGTTTAAATCCAGTTTATTTCGGATTCTCTACACGTGTTAAAAAAATTTCAGATGCATCTCGTAATTTTTTCAACTTTAATATAAATGTTAACTGAATCTTTGTAAGTTTGAATTTTTGATTTAACTTTGATCATTTTTTTTAATATCAATAATCATCGACCAAAGCATCTAAATTAATAACATAAAAGCATTTGCTCGACGACCAATCAAAACATGACTTAAAGAAGGTTTACCCTGGTTTAACTTTTTTGTGCTAACACTTTATTAGATTTGTACCAACATTAGCCGCTCAAAAATGTATTTTAAATTGAAAATTGCCCACACAAAATGATATTTTTGAATTATTCACGTTTCTGAGAATTTTAAAATACACTGTTTTTCAAATTTTTTATGATAATTATAACTTACGAATTGTATATAACGAGTCGGTCTTTTTAGTGGTTGCTACTAGAATTTGTTTGTCATCACGAAAATTCGACTCACTTAATTTTCAAGTAGCTTCAAAATTTTACCAATTTTTGATATTTTCTGAGATTCATTGCTTAATGTGATTAAATAATATGGACTATTTACTTGATTTTTCTAGAGTTAGAACTTGTGCTAATAGAGCCTTGGCATTCAAAATCAACTTGTTACAAAATTCATCAAAAGCATACAAATCGAAAAAAAAGATTTAAAAATAAGCACATAAAAAATTATTTTAGCATGGTTTTTAATTTAAATTTCACATTTTGACTTTGATTTGATCTCTGGTCTTTTGTGTAAAATTCTTTTTGTGATTTCCCAGTAATTTTTTTTTGCTGAGCAAGCAAGAGGAAAATGCCAAACAAGTTAAACTTTTGTATGTCTGTTTGTTTGAGTATGACATAATAATGTACCCATTATCTTGCCTCTCCACGTTCCTATTTTAATTTGATTCTGTGCATCGAGTAATTATTTGCAGTAAAATTTGGGTTGATCTTCTCTACGATGGTTTTATTAAATTGTTCGACATATTATCCCTTCTTATATTTATTCTTAATTTTCTTAGCAGTATTCAGAAAAAAATGTTGCTTTTATTTTGTAATTTTTTTATTATTCTAATCTAAGATATACTTTTATTTTCAAATTTAAATTTTGGTTTGCCTCCTTCTCGAAAAAAATCCATTTCGCGAATATTTTTATTTTTACCAACTTTAAAATTGCAATATTATGCAAGCAGTGGAAAGTTCACCACAGTTCTTTTTATCAGCATTTAGCACATTGACTATGACGTTTTAACTTACTACTTAGTCCTCTTGCACCAAACACAGGAAATTGCCATTCCAGCACTTTTTCCGCTGTGTAATTGGTCGATAATTTATTCAGTTGTCTAGTTAATTAATTTTCTACTTTTTCACTTTTCTATATTTTTTTAGTTTGACGCAAATGGCTGCAAATTATTCGGTTAATTTGCAATTTGTATTTTGTGTGTTGTATTTTCGATATATAAATGTTAGCTTGAGCTTTTTCTTAATTAAACGGTAAAACTTTTGAGAATCTCGCTGTTTGTAGCGGTGACGTCAAATTTGTGATTGGATCTATTGTTTGATTTTGTTGGCTGCAGGGGTTTTATAACAGCTTTCGAGGAATATTATATTTATAGCTCTGTAAAGTTCATACTTTTGGCTAATCCATATCATCTATTTGAAACATCTAGCTGTAATTGAATCCTTTCTCACTTTCTTCAAAGTTAAACCTTAAAAAGATCTACATTTTATTTCTTGGAAGTCCTTTATGAGCAACCCTTAAACTTTGACTGTAGTTCAATTTTCTTGAAAGAAAACTAGACAAAACTGGACTATAGTATTCTTTGAAGAAAATTGAACCAGAGTCGAAGATTTGCATAAAATAATTTATTTGGTATATATTATCGATCCAAACCCTGCCAGCTGTCTAGTTAGTTATCAAATTATGCAACAATTTTTTTGTTGCCATGATTGATTCCTCATATTTCTCCCAACATTGAAATTTCTTGAAACTTTTATTATTTTAATTCACAATGATTCATGAAAAAGAGAATTGCCAAGGCAATCTTATTTGTGTTTCAAAATGTTTTTTTTACATCTTTGAATGCACAATTTTTCACAAAGATATGAATAATGGATGAGAGATAAATTAGTAATTCAAACATTCCATATGCTTTCACTGCTTTGAAATAGCCAGACATTTTAAATTGTCTCTACTCGACCGATCAATGAGGATATGTTTACTTCGAGAATTATTAACATGCTTGGTATAGGTTTTTAATTTATAAATGGTTAATTTGATCCATTTCCAAGTGGATTCACACTAATCCAATTATTTTAAAATTAATTATATGGTTGAAAATTACTAAATTAACTATAATTAATTAAATCAAATCTAAAAGCATTTCAAATTGTTGTGAATTAGCGTCCTCAGATGTTTTGTATTTTATACTCGATTTAAATTTCCGCTAGAAAAATAGTCTCATTTGAAATATTTTATAAACAGAAGTGATTAAAGGTTTGTTGAGCAAATTTTTTGTAACTTTACGGAACATAGAGTAGTCTGATGTTCTAAACAAAATATAAATAAAATAAATCATCACTCATCAATATAAGCCGCCAAAAAAATGTGTCATCGTACTGTTTCATCTGCATTTAATAAGCAAACATTGTTCTATTTCATTTGATTGAAAGAAAGGTCAATTTGGCATTGATGTGACTTTTGTGCGAGCAGAGTGTTTCGGTCAAGGTTGCATTATAGTTAACTTGATGCTTTAAATTTTGTTTTATTTTTTATTTAAAAAATACCGCAAAAATCAATAGGTTGCACAATGTGAAGCTCCAATGACTAGATAAGGTTTTTTGTATAGTTTTCTGTTTGGTTTTAGGGTACTAGTCATGCAATAACTGAAACAAAACGGAGAAGCGGAATTGCGATTCATACTGCGGTTGCATTGATTTTTGCATTTCCTCGGGAAAAATGCTGCAACTGGCAACTGAAAAAACTGGAATAAAAGAGGAAATTATCATGAATTTAAATTGTAAAGCAATCGAGACAAAAACGAATGGTTGCCAAAATAATATGCTTGTCTATATATTTGCTATTTGCTATTTGCTATACTGCTATTTGGGCAGTATTGTTGGAAAAACTTAAAGCAACTAGATCTTTTAGTTGAAAACTGAAATGGAAATTAGTTTTCATATTTTTCAAGTTCAAGATCCATTTTCATGGATTTTAATTAAAAAGCTAGAATGGAAAATTCTCAAAAACTTTTAGTGCTATGACTTCAGATAATACATCAGAAAAGATTTATAGTTTTCCACAATGAGCTTCTATGGTTTTATAACCAAAATTTAGTCTCGGCGATAAAAATTCCCGGAATTGCTTTAGCATGAATTTATTCTTGTCAATTCCCACAAGCAATGTTATCCACGGAAATTATGTATGGCTCAAAATGCGCCAATATTTTGCATAATTATTTCGGATTTGAAAATTTATTGAACTTGTGCAAAAACTAAAATTGAATTAAAAAGCTTGGCGCGCCCGTAAATTTGTGCTGAACAATCTAAGAATTAATAGTTATTTTGATTAAATTTTGTAATTCAATTTCAGTCTAAATTAAAGTGTGGAAATTAATTTGACTTTACATAAAGCACTATTTTAAATTAATTTTTTTTAATGCTTTGTAAAAAAGTTCAAGCTTAAATTCAGGATGTTTAATTTATTAAAGAATGTGAGGTTCGTTAAATTACAAAATTTGGGGATTGTCATGATTTTCTATGTTCTGCTCTTGGCTAGACTTCTATTGAATTTTTCCAGATTTTTTCGTATGTAGCTTTGCAGTAAGTATTATATCTCCTAACAGCTCGTTAACTTTAAACACCACATATCCGTTTCAAAATGTCTACTTTTAGATGATAGTTCTATCAAGTTCTTTATGTTAACAGAGAAAATAATGGAACAAAGATAAAATGAATAGATATATAAGATTACATAAAGAGATCTTACACGTATTAAAATTGTCCAGATGTATGTAAAATGTAAATGATATTAAAGAAAAACTTTCCCTTTTGATTTTACATTTCAATACTTAAAAATCCAATAGAAGATTTAAAAAGAAGTTTTTACACGAAATATGATTGATTTTATTAATTTTATTAATTTTCTTTTACATAAAATTTTTGGTACACAAAATTATTTGTTTTCAACATTAACCCCACTACACATTATGCCAGGAAGTTTATCGAACGCTTTATATTCTGAAGGAAAATACTGTAAAGGAAATGGAAACAGTTATGAGAATGAGCTTGAGACTATTTCAAAGTTTTTTTGCTTTTCAGTTGGCACTAGTAGGATGTGGTGCTTCAAGTTCAAGCTTGCAACTTGAATTTTATGCTACAAGTTCAATGAAAACTACTTGAGTGCCTTACTGTGTAGTTTTTTTTTGACGGAAATCTTACTGTTCATGATGCCGCATCGAGTATTCAAGATTTGATGCAACACTATCGGCTCATTTGCACGCTGTTTCTGGTTGAGATTTTGCCTTGGCGACAATTTGTCGAGCCGGGTTTGTTAGAAAAAATATTTGTATAGGAAATTTTCCATCCGTTGTTGAAAAACAAAAACTTTCGATCTAATTTATTGATATAGATTTGTGAAATGTAGCATCTTGAACTTGAAAATTAGTTTCGATGAGTAT
Organism: Parochlus steinenii; assembly: GCA_038502155.1. NCBI lineage: Eukaryota > Metazoa > Arthropoda > Insecta > Diptera > Chironomidae > Parochlus > Parochlus steinenii. The sequence goes on along the minus strand of JAXCIN010000052.1, from coordinate 3,594,050 downwards.
AAGTAGTGCATAGTTATATTTATATTTCTTTGTGTTGGTTGAGCACTTTGTTTACGTAATTTTTGGATCAACATTTTTGCACCTGCTGAACATAAATTGCTCGTTTGAAATCTTTCAAAATTAGCTTTACGACATTTTTTTTTTGAAATTTCCATCGAAGATTTTTCTGGAATATTCAAGAGGATGTTTATTATACCAAAACACAATAAATTTGCAAAATTTGGAACAACAAATTAATAAAATTTTCTTTACTTTATTTCCCCCTTTAGGCTAACGGATTGGCTTCTGTCGGAAAATATGCTGCTGGCAGCGTTGTTGGAGCTGGAGCTGATGCCACCCTTTTCATCGCTAACCATGCTTATTAAATTGCTACTATCTAGCTATCCAGTTTAACATCTACTATAAAAGCACTTGAGAACAATTCAAGCCATTTGTCATCCTAAATTTCTATTCCATGGAATTGCAAAATAATTTTTCAAAATTCTTGATCTAATAAATTACAACAAAATTTAAAGAACAAAGATCTTAAGATAGTTTGAATCTATTTATATATTTTGTAAGAAAAATATATCAAGTAGCTATTATTGTTTAACGCTAAGAACCTTCAAAAAAAAAAAAATACCAAAAAACCACCAAATAAAAATATCAATAACTTTATAATCGGTTAAAAATGCTTGATAGATGTTGGAAAATATTTTGTTGCTTGAAATTGAAAATATTCTTATGTTCTCAGTGTTCAGTTTACATAAATCACCATCTATTCAATAATAAGGTTATCTCATCCCCAAACAATAAAATTAATCGGATGAAAGTCTCCTTTCTTTCAAAGTTGAGACTAAATTTTTCGTGAAATTGTTAGTTTTTAGTTTGTCAAACTATTATTTCTAGTTATTATTTTACATTTAATGATGATAAGTTTTTAAATTCAAAAAAACAAAAACTGAATTCAAAATCAGATGAAACCTGAACGCGCTAAAACGAGATGTTATAAAAATTATATAAAATTGTAAGGACAAAATAAGTTATAAAAATTTAATTAAAATGAAAAACATGTTAAAACTTAAAATATAAATAAAAATTGGTGTTGCAATATGCCGACAGCAAAAATCGATAGTTTTCAATAACGTTCTTTCAGTTATCTGTTGTTTAGAGACATTTCCGTTCTTCTTTTGCAACATACATGACATTTTGATATTCATTATGTACTGTTGATGTAAGTTAAAATTATAAATGACTGTTTGCAACAAACAATCCATGGATGAGGATGATAGCCAATCTTGACGTGATCAAGGAAATGTTTGCTGGAAATGGAGTTAGTTTATTTATAGAATCAACAGTTCCTGATGAATAATTGTGCAGATGGTTGATGGAGGTAAATCCTGGAATTTAATCAAGTCTCTACTCTTAAAAGTAGTAATTTAATTGAATTTTTGTGTTTTAATTCGTTGATTCTAACCTTGAACTTGATTTCTGCAAACCATTAAATCCTACTTAGACCAATAAATTATACTATATGTTATGTATTCTCTCCTCTTAATGACAAACTCCTCTACATATGTTTTCTAGTATAAACAGGAAAGTTTCTTATTCAATTACAAAAAGTCCTGAGCCAAGCTTGATTTAAAAACAATTGATTCTTCATTCAGTTCAGAGAACTGATTTTTATTTGAGTGGTTTATTCCGTACTGGGAAAACTTAAAAGTGTAGTAATTTGTTGGAAAATTTGTTATAAGTGCTGGAATTGATTGCCAACATTTTGAAGTTGACGTTTGATTTAAAACAAGATAATTAGAAAACTCAGAAACTGCAATACGATCTTAATTTCTGTGTAATTCATATTATATCATGTTCTTATTTCCAATTAGAATTTTGTTAATAAAGCTCGCAATACAAAGCTTCAGTTTAACATAAATAAATACTCAATTCAGTTTTTATTCACTTTTGGTCTTTCAATCTTTTCAATATCAGAAATAACTTAGAGGGCACTTAAATGTGTTAATCGAAAATATGCAAATCATCATCGTAAGAAACGAGAAGTATCGATTTTGAAATGTAATTAACTTTGTCATTACTCGACTAGGATAATTTGATATTTTCTGCTTTATGCGATGAATTTACATAATGATCGTTTTAAATTATTGTGGAGTTGAGACCTTATTATGGCCCTCTAAATTTGTTTAAAAATAACCAAGAATAACAAACAATTTTAAAAGCGCTTCAGGTTTGATTATGTGCATAAATTTCAAAGAAAAATATGTTTTCACCTTGGAGCAAATCAAATCCCTAAAAATAAAATATTTTCAAAATGATTTTTAAGAGTCACTTGAATAAATATGGCAACAATTCAATTATAGAACAATCAAAGTACAAGATGATGAGTTCATGTCAATGATCAATAATTCCTCCAAAATTCTTCAACAAAATAAATATTGAGGCATAAAATTTATGCACGATGATGGAAATACTCGGGTAGTAATTTTGTAAAGAATGATAATTGCCTCACATTAAGACTTCTCACTGAAAATTATTTTAATTGCATGACAAATGTTCTTGCAAGCATATAAATCAACTGGAGCAAAGGAAATGGAAACTTCTCGAGTAGTATACTTAATTGCGCATTCCTTGTCGAGTTTTACCTGTCAATTTACTAACGTTTTTTAGCGTCATGCAATCACAAAACATTTTTCACAGAACAATACAAAAATTGAGCATTCAATTCATTTTGTGTAATATAACCGTTTTATCTACAACATTACCTTAAAAGTGTGAGCAGTTTACATAGAACGTATCCAATTTATTTCGAATATTTCCCGAAACTTAAATGGCTAACAACTTTTTGTTTTACTTTGGAGCAAGGAGAAGCTTTTTTCAGAATAATAGGATCTTGGTAGATTTATTGATGAAGTTTTTGTTTGCAATTTCCCGAAATTTGAATTGTTGTTTCAGTCAGAACTAAGGAGATGAAAAATGTCATAAATACCAAGCCTTACTTGACGTTGATAAATCCTATCGATCTTTTCTCCGGTATTTTCAGACTATTCTGTCTTTTATCAAAATCTGATAGGTTCTCTTGAGATATTTTTAAAGGATATGTAACTGGTTTTTGGAATTTGAGGTAGATTATGCTTTTAAGCTGAAATGTTTTCGACATAGATCTTATAATAGAAGAATGAAAGCAAACATATAGAATTGGGATTATTGAAGTAGTTTTGAACAAATTGAAAGCTTATTTATCACTGAATGCATGTTTATCACTGATTATGTTTATTCTTTGATGTAAAGTAAGTTTAAATTTATTTTTAAATCCGGGTAAATTGGTGATGACAATAAAATGTTTAGATAGGATGATTCTAAGCACAACAAAAGTCTTCAATTTTCATATCAAGTTAAATTCTTTCTCAGCACATTAAAAACATTTATTATACAAGTTTTAATTTTCGACACTGCTACTGGCACTAAAAGTGTGGGCTTGCTAAAAACTAATCTGTTTCGTACAGGAAAATGGAAAGTAAAACTTTTTACGACATATTTCTTCAAGTATTTTCAAAGTATTTTCAATTTCAAAAGCTTAAAAAGTAAACAATAATTATAAAATTCTTTTGGAAGCAAGAAAAGATATTCTGTGGAAAACTTGAACGAAAGGCATTTCATTTTCAAATTAAATCAAATTTATGCTTTACCGAACACCAGAGCTGCAAAATTTGCCATTTCAAGTTTAAAAACTCAAACATTTAAAAATTAGAAGTGTCAAGTGGTACAACGAATGCTCAAAGTTATGCTTCTGAGACTTCACCGCATAAGGACTTGATTTATTATGAAGATATTTGAGGAAGATTGAGAGGACTTGGTAAAACATTTATATTAAAAAAGTTGTCATATTGATATATATTTAGTAATTTAAAATAAATAAAAATTTGATGAAATGTCTAATAAAATTTTAATTTTCTAAAAACAATTCACGCGTCAATTTAATTTTCAAGTTTTAAACTTATTTTAAAATTACTAGTGAATGAATTATTTACTAGAATTTTAAATCCATAAAACGTGATTCTTGAACAGTTTTCTCTAAAAATTTTTTAAAATATTCAATTAATAATTGAAAACGGATCAGAAATGCAATTTTAATTTTGCTCCAACAAATTGTTTCAAAGATTCATCATATTAATAATAATATAATTTATGGGAAGTAATATCCGGTCAAGTTAATTTTTTGGCAGCTTTTAAAATGTATTTGAATTGTTCGAGGAAATAATGAACGAATTCCATTTAAAAATGAACGCTACAAATATTATTTTTGAGAGCTCAATTTCCAATTTATTTTTGATTTTTTTATTCAACGTAATAAGCGCTCAGTTGCTTTATAAATTTCCATCCATCCATCGAGTAATGCATGTAAGCACAAATAAAATACTTGGAACAATAACTAGGACTAAATAATGTAATAAATATGAGATTATAACATTATGACATTTTAAATATCACGTTCCTAGCTCTTAGAGTTGTAAATATACCATGGAAAAACTCAGTCTGCGATCTATAGCAACAATATCATCTAAATCAATTTGAAAATACAAAATAATGATTATAGTTTTCTGTGCATTATGCACAGTAAGTTATTATAACTTACTCTTGAAGAAATCCTTATAAGTATCAATATGATATATGGTTATGATATGCAATATCTAAAAATATACATGTAATGGTATTGATTCGATTTATGAGTGGTCAGGAATCAAACTGAAATCTCACTGGTCTTTCGAAATTTAGATTAAAGGCAAGAATATTTATTACCGTACTATTATTATATTTACCTTTTTAGAGATTAATAAAAATGTATAAATATGATTGTGACTCTGAAATTCAATAATGAACAATAATTCCTTGAAAACAACTCCACCGTTAAATTTGTTTTCAATAATTTTATTTGATTCAATCTTAAGGGAAAATTTTTCATGCAAAAATAACTTTGTAATATTTTTGGCCAAATATTTACATTTTCTGTGTTTGAGGTTTTTGGTAATTTAATACTCGCCTTTATAATCAGCAAAGGAAAATTTGGTTTGCCGCCTCGCTTTTCACATAAAATATCCTCTTGTTATTCAATTTATAATGTAAATTGTTTTTATTTTTGTTGGGCTATAAAGTTTCTTCGACATTGTTTGCATGAACAAAATACAATCTTCTAAAGTTCTAATACATTTTAATGAAATTTTATACCTTTTCATTTGTTTCCACTGTTTGGAAAACGAGAAATAAAGCTAGAATGCAAAGAAACTGCAGTTTAAACTTTTTGTTTGTTTATAGCTAAAGATAAATTTTCCATAAACTTATAATAATATTAAAAGTGCAAAACAAAAAGCAGTATTCAAATATTGCTAAAATTTGCCTGCGTTTTTCCCACTTAAATTTACTTGAGTTAAACTTTGACCGCGAGAAAGGACGTCATTGAAGACCAAATATCCATATCCTCAAAGCTTTTGGTAGTCTGTATTAGCAACATTTTTACAATTTTGTCAAAGATTTGTTTTGAGATGATTAATAGGAGCTAAGGAAAGTATTTAAGATTGTCTCTAAATTTGTGCAAACTTTCTTGTAAATTCTGTGAGCTTTTAAGAGCACATTTGCATGCTCAAACTTTTCAAATAAAAAGTCATCTTGCATACAATTTAATACGTACGAAAGTTTTTAGCATATAACTAAAATGAAAAGTTTTCTTGTCAAAGATATCTTTAAAGTCTAATTAAAAGTTACTTCTGACATTATTTTATTTCTGGAAGTAGAAAAAAGCAAGACGATTTGGCTAGGAAATTTATTTCTAGTAAACGGCAAAAACATTCAAAGTTACAGAGATTACGAAAGATTATGTACATTTTGCACTACATAGTTATTATTATTCTAGGAAAAGAATTTATATTTAGGTAGGTAATGTTAAAAGTTTTTATTTAGCTCATAATTTTAATCATTCATCTTCAAACACATAGAAAATGATGCACAAAATTATAATTTTATTCAAAGTTCTCATTAAGTCCTCAAGCTTTGGCTTTTATTATGATCCTGACATTATTATGCACATGTGCATATTCGAGAGCCATTGCTTTTTGTTTTTCATTGCAGCCACTGCAGAGTGCAGATGCTGATAAAAAAGACTTAATTTTTTGTGATATAGCATAATGAAGCTTTTCTGATTGTTAAAAATGTTTGTAAGGTTTTAGAAGAAAGGCAGACCATGAAATTGAATAAATCTCATCAAAAGCGGTACACACAAAAAATATTTCAGAGACGGCTTTTGAATGATGAAAGGGATTCAAAGTTTTCTAACTTCTGAGTATATTAAAAGATCTGAGATGAGGATTCGCTTTGTATTTTTTGATTTGAGTTAAGTGATTCCAAAATAAAGAATGGATAAGTTGTTGGTTGGTTATACAAAACTTCTTGTAACATCGACTTTGACTAGAATTATATTTTTTATATGAGAATATTAGTACACATATCAAAAAATTTATTTAAATTGAATAATAATTGTTGAATAAACATTCTCAATTAAAAATTCTAATGGACTATTTCGATTGAAAATACATTGAAATTATTCAAATATACCACAAGTTGGTTCAAACAGTTCCAGACAATACTTGAAGTATAATAAAACGATAATTATATTATCGGTAATTTAAAACTTACAATTCACTATAAATTTTCATAAAAACTAGTTTTAATAATTCATATTGCTTTTTAATGAAATAGTTTATTCGCGAGATAAATAAACAAACCGCAACCTATATTCTGCAATAAAACACATGATAGAGATATTATGTCTCAATCAAGCATACATGATTTCATTTCATCACGTATTAATATTTTGAATAGTATGTTGTTGTAAATTGCAATCGATACAGGGCACATATCAAAAGCAAGATATAATTGTTGAGTACTTTCAATACCTACACCATTTGTTGTTTTAAATCATGGTTATTATTTGTTTTAATACGTTTTAGCCCAGAATTAAAATATCAGGATTTGAATTTTCTTTGAATTTCGAAAAAATCTTTATAAATATCTTATAATAGCGAAAACTAATTACAAGTAATTGCAATAAAAACGTTTCGTGTTATTTTATAGTTAACGATATCATCATTCATCACTTTTTAAGTTGTTGTGTTAAAAAAGTACAATATAATTAACATTTAATTTCCTTGAAAAACTATTTCAACTTTGTTATAAAACATATTCGAGGAATTTAAGTGGATTTTTGAGCCATAATTTCAGTTGAGAACTCAAGCTCTTTTTAATGAAAATTTTTCAGTTTTCTAAGAACTATGTGAGGCATTTTAAGAGCTCATTTCAACCCACATAAGATTTTATGTAGGATGTGTTTGACAGTGCAGATTATCTAGAAAATAATTTGTGAGATATGGTATTGCTATATCATTCTTTCATAAAATCTTTTTGAATAAAAAAACAATTATATATCTTTCATCCTAACTGAGATATTTAACATATATATTTAATTTAACTTGACGCGTGGATAACTAATTGTAAAGATTGCGATCTTTTAACATAACAACTGTATTTTATCAAATGGAAAAATCTTCATATTCTCTGCTTTTTCATTAACAACATAAAATTAGTTTCTTCAGAAGCTTTAATATATTATTTTATAGTATTTTAATATTGGACAGATTCCTGAAACTCTAATTTTAAGTGGGTTTAATCGGTCGATATTGGAATTAAAAAACTCTACGAAAATTTATAAAACTCTCCAATTTTTCTTTTCGTCCTATTTTGCTAGGTTTGTATAGCTTGAACTTTCATGACTCAAGCTTGGCTGGAGTTTGATGCTGGTACATTAGGGTGATTCATTCTGCATACTTTGTTGAAAAAAGATGCTCCAGTGACTATTTTTAGTTCCTTTTTAAAATCTAAGAATTTTGGTAAATTTTTTTTAAATAATGCAATTACTTTAGGGCAATTGATGAATAGACTGTTTATTTTGCTGTACCTTGCCAGAATTTTTACGTATTATGAATGCAATTTTATGATTTCAGCTGTTTGAATGCTTATCTGATCAGCGTTTTATTTATGAGTGTGTTAACTTTTTAATTGATTTTGTCTGCCGTATTGTATTGCTGTGTATTCATTTTGTAATTTATTTAAAAAGCTTATTCTTTAATAAAATCAGCCAATATGTTAGACTAATTTAAAACTCCAATTAGTTTGTTTTGTATTTCTTTTTAAAAGATATTTTTCAAAAAGCTAACTCAAAATATGCCAAAATAATGTAGATTTTCATTTAGTTCTGGTCTTGTCGTCCTTGTCCTCCTTTCTTTTTAACGATTTTGTTTTTTCGAATGATTCATAAAATGTTTTTAAATATTTCAATTCAACTCTAGTTTGAACACAAAAATTTTGGTGGAGTTGGGTTTACCAGCTTGGGAGATGTGACCACTTTTCTGGGAAGTTCTCCCATACAAAATAACTATTAAACGGTACAAGATGGTAAACGATTTGGTTTCTTCAGCTAAATAGCTAGAAATGGTGAGTTAGCAACCAATCATGGTTAGAGTTGGGCCACCACTATGATCTGGTGGCTCCAGACAAATTATTTCACAAAACAATTTATTTTCAATCTGTTTTATTTGTTGTTTCCCGCTGTATTATGATCTAAGATCTCATGACACCACTTTTTTCACGTAACTCGACAAATTTTCAACACTTTTTCCTTGAGGTGCAACCCCATCAAGAGCACCGGTGACGATTAATCCGCAAAAGTCTGTCAAAAGTCACCAAAAAAAGCAAAGGTTACACCGAAAAATAAAACTTCGGAAATTTTCCGAAAATTTTCCGGAAGAAAAAATAGTAGTCCGTGGGGGTTTTCCCAAATGAGGAGTAATAGTTGATATTTCAAGATTTTGACAGTCGATTTTGCAAAACGCTCCCTAAAAATCGCTGAAAAAAATACTTAGCACGCTCCCAAAGACCAAAAAACTTGATTTTATCGTTATTAAGGTGCTTCTACTTGATAGTAAAGTGAAGGTTAGTAGTTTAAAGCGATATTTAAAAAAAATTAAAAAAATTGACAGATAAAAATTTTGAAAGTAGTATAAAGTCTAAAATACTAGGGTTTGTGGAACAAAAAGTGTCGGAAAACCTTAGTTTGGGACTTTAACTCTGAAATAAGAAAAAAAATTGTGATTTTGGATAGATTTGGAAAAAAATTTCTGAAGTGTACTAGAAATTGTGAGTTCAGAAAATTAATTGATTTTTTTGTTTCTTTCCAGATGTCTACTGATTGGAATGACATGATGGAGGAGGAAGAAGTAGAAGATAAGATCAGAAATTTCCAATTGAATCCAGAGGCATCCGAATTTGCTACAGTAGGGAAGTATGATTTTGATTTTAAGTGTGAAAATGGATCTGAGAAGGGAAATATGAAAGTAGGGAATAATTGTATGAAAGAAATTTGTTTGAATGTGAATGCTACCAACTTTTGTCCTAAAAAAATTTCTTTGCTGAACATTGAAGCACCAAAGTTCAATCCGAAAAAAAATTTTGAATTTAATTTGGATGCACCCGTATTCAATCCAAATAAAATTTTTGGATTGAATTTGGAAGCACCCGAATTCCATCAAAAAAAAATTATCGGGTTGAATTTGGATGCCACAATGTTTGTTCCAGCAAAATGTATTTGGTTGCATTCGGGACCAAATACATTTTATCCTAAAGGATTGTAGTTTAGTTTTTAGTTTCAAAATTTGAAGTTATAGATTGATTTTTGGCTTGATTAGATTAGATATGAAATTTTTTTTAATTTTGATAAAAAAATGTTAAAAAATCCTTTAAAAAAAAAAAATAGAATTAAGTTAGAATTAAGTTAGATGTATTTAAAATAAAAATCGGTGAATAATGAAACATCTTTTTGGGGAGATTGGCGGATCAAACCAAGATAGATGTTGAATTATTTTATGATTTTTATTCAAATATATAGGGATTAGTTGATAAAATATTTATTAATTTTTTTTTCTTTTTCTTTTGAGTTCAAAATTTTAGGTTGAGGACAGATGGAGTTGGAGAGTTGCTGCCAATAAAATTTGTTTGAAATGTTAATTATAAATGTAAAAAATTTAAAAAAAAATATTTTTTCCTTCCAAATTCTAGGTCAATAAAAGAGATTTTTTAACTAGTTTTAATAAAACTGCCCGAGTTTTATTTTTCAGATGGAGGTCTAATGGAGTTGGAGAATTGCGGCTAATAAAATTTGTTTGAAATGTAAATTATAAATGTAAAGAATTTTTATGAAAAATATTTTTTCCTTCCAAATTCTAGGTCAATAAAATAAATTTTTTAACTAGTTTTATTAAAACTGCCCGAGGTTTATTTTTGAGGTGGGGGACTGATGGAGTTGGAGAGTTGCTGCCAATAAAATTTGTTTGAAATGTAAATTATAAATGTAAAGAATTTTAATTAAAAATATTTTTTCCTTCCAAATTCTAGGTCAATAAAAGAGATTTTTTAACTAGTTTTATTAAAACTGCCCGAGTTTTATTTTTCAGATGGAGGTCTAATGGAGTTGGAGAATTGCGGCTAATAAAATTTGTTTGAAATGTAAATTATAAATGTAAAGAATTTTTATGAAAAATATTTTTTCCTTCCAAATTCTAGGTCAATAAAATAAATTTTTTAACTAGTTTTATTAAAACTGCCCGAGGTTTATTTTTGAGGTGGGGGACTGATGGAGTTGGAGAGTTGCTGCCAATAAAATTTGTTTGAAATGTTAATTATAAATGTAAAAAATTTAAAAAAAAATATTTTTTCCTTCCAAATTCTAGGTCAATAAAAGAGATTTTTTAACTAGTTTTATTAAAACTGCCCGAGTTTTATTTTTCAGATGGAGGTCTAATGGAGTTGGAGAATTGCGGCTAATAAAATTTGTTTGAAATGTAAATTATAAATATAAAGAATTTTTATGAAAAATATTTTTTCCTTCCAAATTCAAGGTCAATAAAATAAATATTTTAACTAGTTTTATTAAAACTGCCCGAGGTTTATTTTTGAGGTTGGGGACTGATGGAGTTGGAGAGTTGCTGCCATTAAAATTTGTTTGAAATGTAAATTATAAATGTAAATAATTTTTAGGGAAAATATTTTTTCTTTCCAAATTCTAGGTCAATAAAGGAGATTTTTTAACTAGTTTTAATAAAACTGCCCGAGTGTTTTTTTGAGGTTGGGGTCTGATGGAGTTGGAGAGTTGCTGCCATTAAAATTCGTTTGAAATGTAAATTATAAATGTAAAGAATTTTTAGGGAAAATATTTTTTCTTTCCAAATTCTAGGTCAATAAAAGAGATTTTTTAACTAGTTTTAATAAAACTGCCCGAGTGTTTTTTTTGAGGTTGGGGTCTGATGGAGTTGGAGAGTTGCCGCCAATAAATTCAGTTTCTCATTAAACTTCTGAAAATATTCATAAAAAACTCATAAAATTTTATCAATTTTGTCAAATTATTTAGTTTTTTTGAAATAACGTATTTTTCACTCGGGTCAATTTTCACGGAAAACCTGAAGTTTTAGACCAAAATTTAGCCCGGATTTGGATTCAGCAGCTTCGATTTAGTCTAGTAAGATGTCTTAATTCCAAAAAAAAATCTTCAGTCGAAATATTGGGTATTTGAGCCATTTCAACGGTTCGATGAAGCTTAAAAGTTTTACCATTCCTTATAATATTTAAGTCTTAACCAAGAACAGTAAAAAAATTTCACACACATCATTTTAAAGCTTAAGAAGTCTAGAGTTTATTTAAATTATAAAAATTATTGATTTCCTGAAAACTCGGGATTTGGGCTTCAAAGTATCACTTTTTCCAATTTTTCAAATCTTTGATTGGTCAGCGCTCCCACTTAGGCCGAATAAAAAAAAATAAAAAATTTACCAAAATTCTTAGATTTTAAAAAGGAACTAAAAATAGTCACTGGAGCATCTTCTTTCAACAAAGTATGCAGAATGAATCACCCTACTGGTACATAAATTTGATTTTATTTTATAAATATGATATCACCAGAATTGGTAAAACTGTTGAAAAGCTAACAATTTGTCCTTCAATATTTAACTTTAAAGCACACATACGTGAAAAACTTTGAAGTATTTTTGAGTGGCATAACGAAAATAAAAATATTGCAATTCAAAATATAATAATATATAATGACTAGAAAAAATTTCAACAAAATCTGACCAAAATCATGAAACTATTATAATTGACATATTATGAGTGCACTTGACATAATGTTGCATGCCTTGCCAAAAACTATTTTTAAGCAGTTTGAAAAATTGAATTGGCGCATAAACAAATTTGAGATACAAATTCGCGAAAATTTTCCACGTTTTTATTCAATTTGATTCTGTTTTAATTAGTTGATCTTGTTTAATTATTAATTTAATAGCTGATGAAAAGCTGTTTGAGTTTTCTAATGTAAACTAATTTAGAACACGTGTTCTTAAAATCACTTATTTAGTATTTAAACAGTTATTTGATAGCTGTACTTTTCGTTGGGTAAAGACCAAAACAAAAAAGAATCCTTCTTCATATGAATTACTGTCAATTTCGTAAATAAAAATGTATATAAATCGTGCTTTTACCTCATACTCAAGAATTCACACAAAATATCTGATATAAGAGTAAATGAATCGCCATTTGGTAATATTACCTAGAACTCTATTCGCTTGAGCTAATCGATTGTAGCTATATCATAAAAATGTTGCTGTGAAATTGAGAAAAGATTTCTAACATTTAAGAAAAAAAAATTTTCAATGTAGTATTCTATAGTATCTATGAATAGAGCTCAAGTCTATCTTTTGAGAAATGTACCATTAATGGTACAAAATACGTTTTGCTTTAAAATAGTATCATCCTTTGAAATAAATTAAGTTTCAAAGCAAACTTTTAATTTTATTTTTTTCGTTGTAATTTTTGCTGAAGAATATAAATTGTTGATATTGAAAGCATAGTAATACTAATTGCTTGTAGTCCTTAATACTCGGATTCGAAGCAAAAAAAATATTAAAGAAATTACGTTGGCCATTCAATTTTTTCGCCAAAGCAAATGCGAGTGACGGAAGAATTTAAATATATTATTATGCCAACTTCTTGCACTAAGAGATTAACATATTATAAACCTTTGAACAATGTAAGACTCTAAAATTTTTTGAATGAAAATTCTATTGAAAAATGTCTGGGCGGATCAAAATGTCTTAAAATTATATGAACTAAACTAGCTTGAACTTTTTTACCTGAACTTCATAAATTATGTATTGTTTATTTTGATTCCAAAAAATTCTCAAATGCGAATTTTCAATAATGTAGCAATTTTCGTAGATTTTCAAAGATTTTTCAAATGTCGAAAGCTTACGATAATTTTTATTTTTAAATTTTAAATTGTAACATTAAGATAATCGCGGTTGTATTCCATGCTACTCATTTAAGTAGCTAGTAATCTCTCTTGATAGGAGATTACTGAAAAAATGAAAAGTAAGAATATTGACCTTGTGTGGGATTGATGAAGATTTTCAAAGAAACTTTCTCATTAGCAAATTGAAAAAGTTTTGCGGAAAAAATGTTTTATGCATGCTATTTATGATTATGCGTCAGCATGCCAAAAATGAAATTGAAACAGACAAAAGAAAAGTTTGGTTTTGAATATAAGTTTTTATTTTATACGGTACCACAATATTGTGATTTATAAATGAATAATAAAATTTCAAGCTTTTGAACTTTTATAAGTTAAATGCATAATTTTCGGTTTATCAGTCTTCAGCCAGCCAAATATCTGAAGTACAATCACCACCTGGATATCGCATCTCATGAGGAAGACTTGGTCCATTTGGTTCTCCAGCAAAATCAACCAAAAAATTTTGATTAATCTTCATACCACCATTTACAATATCAACATCTAATTGTACAATTGTCCCACCATTTTTTACCATTTCTGGGTAGAATTGCTTATCCCACGGAGAATATAATGAAGATGAAACATAAAGACGTTTCCCATCCAAAGAAAGTTGCAGCATTTGAGGGCCTCCATAAATACGGCGTCCTTTAATGAAAACTGGAAGTGGTTGATGGTCCAATTCTAGGTCTTCAGTCACTTTGTAAGCTGAGTCACTTTCTACAATTCCACCTAAGAAAACTTGTCCTACCAATTTTGGTTTCGATGGATCAGAAATATCATATTGACGGACATCACCTTGTAGCCAACTGTGTTTTAGAATGAAAGATCAGATATATATCTTTTAATAAAATAATGGAAACTCACCAGCTAAAATACAAATATTTATCATCCAGTGACAATAAAATATCGGTCATCATGCCATTAACTGTCGTCATCCCTGGACCTTCAACTTTTTTCGCCGGAACATCTATAACTTTCTCGCAAATAAATTTTTCATCGGAATCTTTATTTTTGTAGAATCTGAAGACATTTGCATTGACGCAACATCCAACAAATCCTTCTTGTCTTTTAGGATTATGCATGAATCTGACCTCCAGTGGTGTAAGTCCTTCGTCGCCCAAATGAATGGTATCGATGAGCCTTTGCTCTTTCCAGTCATAAAAATTCAGCCGTCGCCCATACTGTATTTCTTCATCAATATCAGAAGGTTGGAACCCACGTCGAAATAGGTTTGGAGCACCCCATTCAGAAGCAACCATTATATTGAAATATGGTTGATACCAGAAATCATACCCGCAAGTAGCTTTTTTCCCCTTTGTCCAAGTTCCTATGTATGAAAATGAAAACTTTTTTTTAGACGCTTTTAAAGTTTTCATCCTGAATTAAGCAAACATACCTAAGCAATCAAACTTTTGATCAAACAAGATAAACTCGCCTGCCGCATTTCCATTCTTATCTCCCATTGTTGAGATCATAAGATTTCCGTTGGCCAAACAATGTGCAGTATGAGGTGCAGAAACATTATGCTCTCTCAAAACATCCCCCTCAATGATTTTGAAAAGTTCTGGTTTTTTTGGATCTTTACTGACATCAAAGATGAAAATTGCATCTGAGTTCAAGCAAGGAAGTACCAATTTGTCACGCTTGGGCATTGAACAAGTTTCTGATTTTGACTTGTGGCAACTAGAGCAAGTATTCCATCCAATGTGGTGGAATTCATCACCTTTCCGGCCTGCGTAAGTGCGATGTATAACCTATTAATCAAAATAAATTACTATAATGGTCGTTTCAAAATTCGATAATCTCTTAAATGATTCTTCATTATTTTCACATTTTAATACAATCTCACCATAGATCTCACTCTAATAACTCAAAACTTTGAGAAAAGTGGTACATTTTTGTAAGAAGTAAACAATTCTTTTCACAACATGTTAATTAAATTGTTGTGTCAGAAATAAACCCCGTATTTACCTCATAAACAAGTTTTTAAATAAACATACAAAAACAGTAATAAATTAATAATACATAGCATATATGTTTTTTCTTTTAACACATATTTACATATTCTTATGGGTGAGATAACATTTTTTTTCTTATCTAGAAATGTTCACAATATTTACAACTGCAAGTATGGAGCACAAACTTGAAATATTATTTGATAGGAATCAAAACATTATTTCAGAAAGGAGGTAATTCTTAGAAAGTCTGGATTTTATATGTACTTTTGATCTTTTAAAGTTCATACATATATTAAAATATGTGATTTTGAATGGAAATAGTAAAATCTGACCTTCCAAATTGAAATGTTCAACAAACCTGACAGTAAGTAGAACTCTCTGGATCCACATCGACAGTGGACAAGTAGTCACCCTCAGGCTGATCCAAATCAGGTTGCACAGTGACAACATACAATATCTTCTCCCTGGGGCCTTTTTCCATGGCATAAAGTGGTGTGGGATAACCCGGTCCACTTGTTGAGCCTTTCAGAATAATATTTCATTATTAGATATTAATTGTAAACTTTAAATTATTCAAAAAATCTCTTTGCTTACACTTGGCCTCCATTGAAATTATTTGAACTTATTTGCACTTGAACACTGAAAAGCAAATGATTATCACGACTTCCAGCCACGAAATAAACTCTCACAATAAAATTGAGCGAAATTGTTCTCAAAATATTTTTGAGTCGACAGAAAGTGTTTGGTTATCTGCGAGTGGCGAGTTATAATCATTTAATATGGCTCCAATACTCTTTTATTAAATTGCTCTACAACGACCACTACGATATTCTAACTTGTATGTAAGGAACACCAAATTGGGATGTTAAATATAAATTATTTTGGTTCATTTATAATTTTTGGCTACTGTTGTCTGGCCTAAAAGTCAAACAAATTTTATGCAAAAATTGTTCTGTTTGAATATTAATATTTCAAACCAGTTCCCCTGTTGTGTTTATAATGAAAAATCTGTTTGTTGAATGATTCGTTTCCTCATACATTTTTAGATTCGTACGGTATTTTGTTTGATGAATGTGACGCGCATCATTTATAATTAGGTACAATTTTTAGCAAAATCATTGTTAGTTATTAATATAACCGGAAACTGTATTGGCATTATACCATCTGCATTTAATTGAGTTCCTAAAACTCTATAGGCCTCATTAGGCCAGGAAACTGCAAGTCATAATCTCAGCGAATATTAATATGTATGAAGATATTTTCTCTTTATGCCAAAAATTCTGAAAATTTGACAAACTTATTCCAAAAATTAATCTTGAGATAAACAAAAATCCATTCAGAGAAGCAACAAACTATATTCCATCAAATAGAGAGACCATCCATTCAAACACTCTTTAATTGATGATTTATTAATAACAGAAAAGCAATACCCAGCGAATAGTCATTAATTGAAATAAACTAAAATGACTCTTTATGAAACATACTCGGCCGCCCGGGAGTCTGGAGTTAAACAATAAATTAGTTCGCCTAGAAACCACTGAAATTTCGATTTCGCTTTTTATAGATTTTCAATTAATTTCACTTCCATCCCATTAGTGTTCAACAATGCTAGAAACAGTAAAATGAAGTAATCAAATAAATGATCGCATTTGAGCTGAGCAATACTGCTGATTGTTCGCGGCATATCGCTGAATACCTTCCAACAAAACAAACAATGGTGTTGGGATAGATTTTCTGTTTACAAGTTGGCAAATTACATCTCTTCATATTCAATGAGTTAAACAAATAAAGTTATTACACTGCTTAATTTGTGGCTGTCCGTCAGTTTTATGGTAGTGTTTCTTTAGTTGGACAAAAAAATAAGTTGGATTTTTTTATTTGTATATTTTTTTTTGGAAATTTTTAGTTGGACAAATATTTTTTTATGGATTTAATTTTTTGGATTTTTTTTAGTTGGATGTATTTTAGTTGGACTGTTAAAAAATTTTGGATTTTATTATTTGGATTTTTTAAATTTGGATTGACTTTATATGGATAATATTTTTAATTGGAAAACGTTTATTTGGAAAGATTTTTGTGGACGATGAGCCATCTTCTTGATGTAATCTTGTAATCTTGTAATCTTGATTACATCAAGAAGATGGCTCATCGTCCACAAAAATCTTTCCAAATAAACGTTTTCCAACTAAAAAAATCCAAAATAAAATTTTTGTCCAAATAAAATAATCCATATTTTTATTTTCCAACTAATGATACGCTGTCAGTTTTATTGTGATGTATTGTTAAGGTGTTTACTTTTCAATTCTGGTATTATAGTGAGGGGAAATGTTAACCGTTCATAATTAAGAATCAAGAAAAAATATTTAACTTAGATTAAATTAAATTCAAAGATTATAAAATGGGATGTTTTAGCTTCAAGCATAAAATGTTCTGCAGAGTTAAATCAATAATGTTCAAGAATGCTAAATGTAATTGCTTCGTATTGATTATTTCGATACCAAGTTCATTTTATCATATCCATTTTGAATATCAATTCCTTATTATTTATTAAACATTTCTAGCTAGACATTGAACGGTCATTATTTCCAGTCTTCTGAATGTCAGTCTTGTTATATCAGCTATTTTAAATTATTTACTTAGTTTAGAATCAGTTAAAAATACCTTTCAATGATATATAGTAACTATATAGTACTTTATAATTGATCTATTGCGTGTCTTAAAATATATGAATAATAAATACATTAAACTCAATAACTCTATGAAATGAAGTTCTGCATCGATCCAAACACAAATAGACCAAAAGATAAATTTACATTTTCAAACGAACATGAATCGAGAAAATATTGAGGATATTGACTATTGAGTTATCGATTGTTGAACCATAAATATTATTTATCTTGTTGTGTTTGAATTAATACAATTTCTATTTTATTCATACGTTGTTGTGTTTTGATTCGTCTATTGTTAAATTAAAGGATATTATTATTATTACATGCAAAAGTCATCAAAACATACAATATGGAATTTCTAAAAGCAAATCTACCTATGTAGGTTTTTTTGGCACACTAACAAATGAATAAAATGAATCTAACTTTTATAATTTCAAATGTACTAAATTAAATAAACTTCAGTTTTAATTGAATATAATATCATACTCAAATTATATCTTCTAGTTTGTAAACTCAACAAAACAAATAATTTTTATTGCAAAATAATATTGGATGTTCATTACAATTTCATGGCATTCACTTGCACGTTTATTACAATTATGAACAATGCTCAATGCTGGATGGAATTTCTAGAATTCGACAGAATATAACTGAGCCATTGAGTTAACTCGTCCATTGATTTCAAAAGAATATATGTGGTCAAGCAAATAATTTTTATGGTACACACTGTGCTTTATCAGATTTCGATAACTGTAGGCTTTTAATATGTATTAAGTATATTGAAACGTGGTTGTCAAGAAATATTAGCAATCTTCATAATTGTGAACTTTGAGCAATAACTTTCTTATTAAAAAAACATTTTTTTTTTGCTTACAAAAATATCCTCGTTTGGTTTACAAAAACAGTAAAAGTATTATTCGGAGAAGGAAAAATTTTTAATTTCTGCTCTATATTTTAGTTGATATATTCAATTGAATGATTTCAGATGAATGAATCAAATATAGTTGCATCCTCTTAGCAACGAAATTTTATATTATTATTGTTATTATTATTCACTTTATCGTTTCTCGATCACCATATCCGAGCGTGAATTTGTATTCAAACACCACAGATTCCAATTGATGCTTTTTATTGATTTGATCAAACGTTCGCAAAACTTTCCACATATTCTTAATGTATTCCAAATTTTTTATCAATTTAAAAATGTAAGAGGCAAAAAACACACTATTGCACAAAATCGATTTAAATTTAGTTTTTAAGCTGTTTAACTTTGGTAAATCGAATGACTAGAAATTTTACTTTTGTGCTGAATCGTTATAAATAGTTTTGAATAGTAAAATTGCTGTATTGCTTCATGTTTTTGTGGATAATACACGATGTACGGAAGAAGCAAATGGAAACTGATTTGATTGAAAAAATATATATTATACAATGAAAAAAGATAAAAGTCAATACCATCAGAACTTATTGTAAAAAAATATCAATTCAAATATAATAATAGATACATAAACGATATGTACAGAACTTCGCTTTTAATGTTTTGTAAGTTTAGAATTTTCATCTGCAAATCGAAACTTTTCGAGATATTTTTATATTGGAACATACAAAACATTCTGACCTCTTTTGAATAAATTTAGAAGGTATTCAGTTCACAATTATCATGTTGAGTCCATTCAATTATGACATTTTGCTTCAATTAAATTTGAATAAAAGTTAGTATTCACTATTTAAAAGTTGAAACCTGGAGCTTTTGTCACTGATGATGCGATGTTTTTTGGTTTTTCAATCTAAATTACACAAAACCATTTAAAATCTAATAAGACTGTTAAAGATCACCGCAAAGTGTCAAGCAATTTTACAATTAATTATGAATAAAAACATGAAATATCGTTATAAGCTAGTTTTTAAGAAACTTAAAATAGGCTCAGATACTATGAAAATTAAGATTTCATTTTTCAGTCATAACATTTGAAGTACCGAATCATAAAATCTACGTCCTTCAGTTAATAGTACTCAGTAGTTCAAGGGATAATCTTTTCAAAATTGTTTTATGCGACAACTTGAGAAGAACATCGTCAAAAAGTCTTGAAGACTTGAGCACACGTGTGTATGGAACTGCGGAGCATGGGATAATATTTCAATTCAAAAAGAGATAAAAATAGTAATAAACTTGTTCGGTATGATATTTTTCGTTAAATTGCTGAAGATTGAAGATATCAAACCTTGAAAACATAAATTTTTATTGAATACTGAGGATTTACAACAGTTTCTTATTGCTAATGTAAAACCAGACGGACGAATATTTCATTCACAAATTCACAAATGCCCAGAAACGGTGCTCATAGGTATTCATTGATCTTTAGAATTTTATTTTAAAATTTATATTCTTTAGATTGTTATAAAGGTAAGTAGGAAGTCATTTCTTTATCTTTTAACCACTGCTCTAAATCTAGAAGCAAAACAGCTTTTCGAAGTATAATCATTTTGTGAATTTGAATATTTTTTCAATTCGCTACAGCAGTGTAGTGCATAACATCTTTAAAAATCAGACATAAGAAGTGGAAATATAAAATACAGGATGCACTATATTTGCAAATATTATTGAAAATTTGATTTGAATAAAATCAGAAAATCAATGACATTCCATTTATATATTCTTATACATTTTGTGCACGACATTCAAGACATTTATGAAGAGAATAAGGTTTCCAGTCAATTTGAAAATAATTTAAAATATGAGTTCATGAATCTTATAAGACGATACTTTTTTACATTTTCACCAATATAATTTATACATTTTATAGTAGACAGTTTGACTGTGTCCAAGATATTCAAATTTCTCAAATAAGTTTCATTTTATTTTTCCATTCATCCTGCAGCTGTAGATTTGTGTATTGAAAGAACCGGCTATTAATTTTATTGTAAAAAAACGAGAAACGAACTTTTCAGTCAAGTCTTGCGAATTGTACTAAGGGGTGGACATTTATTAATTTAATTTTTTCGGCTTCTTAAAATTTCTTAATAAAAATATGAAGCATGAATGAAACAAAAAGTAATGAAATTCTGAAATTATTTATAACCGCGGTTAATAATTCACGGATGAATATCGGATGAATAAGTTTATATAGCTTGAAACGTTTATTAATTAGCCGTAAAATGATATGAGCGCAAAAATTTACTCTAATTTTTGAGCTGATGAATCAGGAAGTTAAGTTCTAGCAGAATTCGAGTATATTCAAGGACTAACAGTTTAAATAATTAGCAAACCATGTCAATGTTGGAGATCTTTTAAATTCAAGATTTTTAAGTAGTCACTTACGTTTACACAAAAAAATCTTTGTTAATTTTATTAACTCATTTTAATAATAAATAATTCAAGATTTAAGGAGGGAAAAACTCAATGAATGAGAATAAACATATTTTTAATTTATATAGTTTTAAAGATGAACCAAGAATTTCTTCAAAAACACTTCCGGCATTGTCAAAACTATTATTTTAAATCTTGGTACAAAGTTTTTCAAATTGCACTGTGGACTGTTGTGTAAAATATTATTAATAAACTTTCTCACAAACCAAAACATATATTATATAGTGTATAAATAGATGCGGCAAACATCTAGTTTTCTGGTTGAAAGTTTTTAGTTCAAGTCGTTAGATTTGTCGTCTGCTAGACAAAAAAAAGCAATGTATTTTATTTTCACTGAAAGCCGATTCTAAATTGGTTCAAGTTAATTTAGTTTCGCATTACGTAATGCCAAAAAAAGTTAACTTCATTTTAACTGGTTTACTTGTTTGTGTGAACTGTGAAGTAATTAAATATTGTTTAGTTACACTTTTTCCTTTATTCGGTGTATTGTTTCATCATAGAACGAGCCGTGAAATTTGTTTCCCAGAGTTTCATAACTATTAAAAATTTACTTTGAATGCAAGTGAAAAGCATTCGTCAGCTTTTTCAGTTCCTAATAATGTATAATGTTCAGTAATAATAATTATTATCTTGTAGCTAAAATATTGAAAAGTGAGTGCTCTTTGTAATTAATTCGCAGTATCTGAAAATAATTATTATTTTTACATTAGAAATACATGAAAATGGTTTTATAAGTGATTTGATTTTTATGGTCAAAATAATTGGACAATTCACGTTTCTTGTCATGTTCGACTGTTGGCGACTAAAATCTTTGATTTACAATTTAAATTTTCCATTGCATGCAATATTGAATTAAATTTAAATAATTCATAATATAATATTTTTGAAGTCTCTGCTCCATAAATATTAATTAGAGAAGCAATTATTTAGCAGAAGCAATTGATTGTTTGTTTTCTTAATGATGTTATTGCTGATTGTTGAGTGCTACTAAAGTGTCTTTAAAAGGTGAATATGACATACAAGGCTTTAATGTAAATATTGATGCAAACATGAGGCTCGACTAATACGATTTAATTCATTTCAGTGAGTGATTGAACAGCAATCTAACATAAATCGTGTTTTTAGAAAAATCTTGGATGTTTTCGTGTAGTTTATAAATAACATGTATTTACATGTGTCTTCAGTAGTTAAAGTTCATGGAATCAATCATGTGATTTAATGGAGTATGTTGAACTTTATTGGCTTTTTTGCAAAATAGCTATGCTGATCACATGAAACATATACTTATAAAATATTGATAAGGTTTAAGGTTTAGAGTTATAAGTTCTTTATAATTCAATGTCATAACAAATATTGAACATCTTTTTCTTTAAATCGTAGAATTGTTCTATTGCATGTTTGATTGAATTACTTATAACTAAATTATGACTGCAAAAAACTTATTCGAAATGCCAGGAAGTAAAATAAAACTCCTTCTAATGAGATTCTTTGTCAGTTCTTTTTCGTAATGACTACTGCACCACTTTTTTGTTGCTTAATGTTAAAATTTATGAGATACTAATCAAATTTGTCAGCTTTTTTTTGCTCTCCCAGTTACTTGTTCTAAAACCGTTGGCACTTCCTTCAAAATCTTGATGTGCAATTTTATTTCTGAATTCCGGAAATTGCAGTTTGGTGTGAAATACAAAGGCTGACGTCAATAAGTCTGGTTTTTATGAAGAAAAAATTCTGATAATATTAAGTTTTTGTCATGTTCCACCATTTATATAAAAGCATTTTGGAAATTTATAAAGATTACCGAACTATAATTTGTCCCCAATGTCGAATCTTCGTTTATCAAATCCAGCTGTGAAATTGTGTGAAGCCAAATGAAAAGGTGAATACTGAACACAGAAAATGTGAGAATGAATCATCGTGAGGCAAATCCGTTAAACTCCAAAGACCAACAACTTCTTGATTTTAAAATCGAATGGCTTGTTGGCTCCATATATAGAATCGCTATAACCTTGGCTTTGAGTTTATTGTAACTTTGAGTTGAGTGCAGTGATGTTGGCGTTTGAAAACCTATGGATCAGTAACAATTGAAATAATGTGTGGCCAATGAAAAAAGAATTTAGATTTAAATTTTGACAATAGCTGAAATTTACCATTTTTAAGAAATTAAATAGGAAAGTTGGCATTGATGAGATTATATCAGCTGATTAATTATTTTCTGTTATTTTTATTTTAAAAAGATGTACATCAATTGATTCATATGGTTACAAGATCACTTTTGAAAATATTTTCCCAGCAATTTGAATTTTGTATGAGTCATTTTGTGCGAACTATTTAAAATTTAAAATTTCGTGATATTCGTTTTTGCTCTGTTGGCTAAGATGCAAGAAACTGTAAATTTGTTGACAACCAAATTTTGTAGACATAAATATCAACAGTTTTAATATTCACAATATAAACACAATATCATTTTATTGGCAGGGATATAGAATTTACAAAATGAAATGTATAATACCAAATATACCGTACTATTGCTATATAAATTGTTATCGATACGTCCAAAAAAAAAACACAAATGGAAATCCTGAAAAAACATAGACTATTAATTTCTATCAGTCCCTAGACTATTATAGTCCCGTATACAAGCTAGAATAATGAACAATGAAAATGATCATCAATAAATTGTATAAATTTCGAATCAAAAGCATAAGCAAGTATATAACAAAAATATACTAAAATAAAATAATTTTCACAGATATTTTAAAAAATAATTAAAATATGCAACCAATCGAAATCTTGTTATATACAATACTTAATAAATACATAATTCTCGATAATTTCTGAAAAATGGGTTGAGGTTATTATTTGACTTGGAACTGATGTATTTATAAGTTGTTTTTGAGTTTTTGCTCTACATAAATAAGTCTTTAGTTTCAGAACTAATATTTTTAGTTTTTTGTACTTAACGTCATTCTATTTTAATATAAATTTAAATACACAAACTCAAATGACCGTCACAGACAATAATGACATTGATCTGCTGAAGAAAAATAAATCGGAAATCAAACAAATGAATGGATTTAGAAAAGGCATTTTAGTTAAAACATTTACAAAATTAATACACAAATTTTATGTGAAAGATACAGAGTAGTTTATATATTATTTTTAAGAAGATGTAATAATCAAAATTTTCCGCCTGTCATAGACCCTCGATTTTTAAAGTAAACAAGAACTTCAAGTTTTGCAAAATTTTGTGAATTGCGAGATCTTCTATTATTTTGTTGAAAATCAGACGAAGTGAAATTTTCAAGTGCAAAACTGTTTACATATATTTTCACTATGTAATGTTACACTTTTCAACAATAAATCACATTGTCTTGCTCTGTAATGTCTGAAATAATATTATTATGTTATTTTATTTATTTTCACATTTTAAAATGCCATTTGGACGTATTACTTTGGAAAGTTTTGGACGCAATGAGGTTCAGTAAAAATGTATATAAAATATTGTGTAAATTGATTTTTTGAACTTAATCAAATGATGAAAAACTAAAAATAGTATTGATGTTAATAAGCTACTTCATCAGTTGAGTTGTTATTTGAAAAATCTCTGTAGATTTATGATAACAATACTGAACAATAAAAAAGCTAATTTCTTTGGTTCTTATGTTTAGTTTATAATGCAAATTGAGGCTTTTCTTTGAATTCTAATTTCTAATAAGAACAAGTTGCTTACGAGATTGATTGTCAGAAAATACTTTCATGTTTGAACAATGTACTTAAAATATTCAAATTCGAGATTTGATTTCGAACAATAAAATAAATATTTATCTTACGAATGTTTACATTGAGAATTGACACAAGTTAATACATATATGAAAATGGAAATATGTTTACTGATATCAATTATTGGAGCACGATAATCGATGATGTAGACTGAAGTGAGACGGTATTTGAGAACTTCAATGGAGATGGGTATTTAGTATTTATTTTGTAAATATTTGCAAGCCTTTAGAAATAAAGAAAAAATTATAAATGTAACTCGACCATAAAACTAAAGACTTATTTAATATTTTAACACTTTTACTCAAAGTACCATAAGCAATGTTTTAAAGTTCAGAAATGCTTGCTTTTGCTTTATTATATGCATAATTTCTTAATTGGTGTAACTTTAGGAATTTATATATCAGCTCATCCAAGCAATTAACGTCTCTGGAAAATTTTTTCCACAATTATAACATCTAAAGTGTCTGTTCGATCACAAGCTCTGCGATTAAAACTTGTTTGATTAATTTAACAAAGTTCATTCAATTTAATTCAATGAATAAACATTTGATTGAAAAAGAGCGAATTGATAGTACATGCTGTAGATAGAAATTCACTAATTGAAATACTCACATAAAACTAATTTAAATACAATTGTTTCAATTAACAATCAAGTATTGTAATATATTTGCATTCCTTAATCTACGACCCCAAGTGAAAATAATCCTGAAAAAGACTGCTAATCATACTGCTCAAACATACTTAAAAAGGTCACGAAATAACGCTGCTTTTCGAATTTTTTTACACTACTTATATACTACTTATCATATTGAAATTTCGGATGTGTCACACTGCTTTTTCAAATTTTTAGCAGAATGTTTAAGTATGTTTTGGTAGGACAATTTTGCAAAAAAGAAAATTCAAATTGCTGAAATCTTAACTTTTTAAGGTCTTTTTAAAACTTTTATTTTATTTTTTGCAATTTTTAAAGGGAAATGTTGATATTATTGTTACGGCGTCAGCGATGCTCTTGTTGTTGATTTGGGCCAGACTCAGGATTTGAACTCGATCTTCTCGCGCGAGTAATTTGCTTGCTACCACAAAGCTGTTGGGGATTCTTATAAGAGCACTGCTTAAAACTTATATAAGCCAAAGTGCCTTTTTTGAACCAATTTGGTATTTTAATACTAAATTCTTGTATCAAATAGCTAATAGTGCTGAAGAATAAATTAAATATCCAAATTAATTGATTAAAAATATGTTTTACCTTCAATTATGCTTTTATATGGAAAATTGGAAATTCAAATCATAAGGTGTTGAAGTTTTTTTTCTAATTGAGCATATGTTAATTTGGATACAATTTAATTAATTTTAGAATTTGCAAGTCTCATTGATCATTTAGCGCTTATTTGGGGAGTTTATATAGAATAAATTTAACCTGATTCGTAATATGAACCAACCAATTGCAAAGTTGTTATACAAACTGTTTGTAGATAATTGCACCCAAAACTGTTACAATAAAAACTTTTTATCATTTTTAATCTGCATTAACGCGCATTACGAGCAGTTTTAATAAATCAAAATACATGCAAGTTTTTTAAATTTTTGGATTTATGAGGAGAAAACTTTGCTTTTCGAATTTGGATGTCCTACTTATTAAAGAATGATATTTTAAAAACAAATTTCTATCAAAACAAAAAAACTCGGAAAATAACTTTAAAATGACTAAAAAATGGTTTTTGACTAAAAAAAGATTTTTGGATGGTGAGTGGTTAACACCCTGTAATAGAGTAGTTTTTGAGTGGTAAAACCTGGATTATTGATGCAATTCTTGACTCAACTCATCTTCTCAAACATTTTTTATGAAGAGACCAAAGTGCTATCTCTAGTCGTTCTCGAGTTCTGGAGCTGAGAGTAAGCGCTACCAGACTGATACTCCAAAAATTAGATTTTTCTTATTTTCTGGACGAATCATAAAATTCTAAGACTTTTTCAAAAAAAAGTTGTCTGGTACCACCAGATGACCCCCAGATGACTCCCAGCAGGTAGTGGACCAAACATCGATGCAATTTTTAACTGAACTTGTCATCCCAAACATTTTTTCTGAAGAGATTATAGCTGTATCTCTAGTTTTTCAAAATAAAAGTTTTTTTTTGTATGAAAACCCCGACTTTGCGTCACGGAAGTGGTTCTGGTGACCTATCCGGTGGAGTCATCATCACCAAAAATATCAGGTGCACGATGGGAATAGATACCAAGTCGATTGGCATCAAAAAATTTGGAATCGGTCCGGTGGGAGGTCAGATCGATCGTTTACAGTAACACACCCACCGAACCACCGAACCACCAGGCACACGGCCCTTAGTTTTTCGCATTTCACGGGTCGGAGGCTCAATATTTTCCGGATTTTTTTTTACAGGAATTTTCTTCAACTCAATACGGACAAAAAAAATATGAGATATTTTTGAGATTTGTGTACAGGGAAGTCAGGAAAAATCATATAAGGTTGAAAAACCCTGAAAATGCTGTCACGAAAACAATACTTCTCCATTGCGGAGAAGTAAATATGAGCATTTTCATCAGGATTTACAAATCTTAAGTCTTGAGAAAGCGATTTGTAATGATAAATAAAATTTTTACAATAATTTAAATTAACGATTTAGTAAAAACAAATTTTCTTCCCATTTGCTCGCCATTTGCCCATTTACCACGCTATTCTATCAAAAATACTGAATCAAAATATTGCAAATATTAAAATTATTCATATTCAAAATTATTTTTGATTTTCAATCTCTTATATCCATTACGCCACGTCAAATCTACCAACTTGCCGCATTTATGACGATCAAATTGTAAATTTATATAAAAATAATTTTGTGCGGAACATACTTAAACATTCATAAAATAATTTGAAATTCTTGTATGATTTGAAAAATATCACAATTTCAGATTATTTCATAAATATTGTTGTATGTTTTAATTCTGCTTTATTCTTGTAAACATTTGTAATTGCTGTATATTATACTGAAAATTCATATGTTTAGCAGTATTTTCCAGTATATTCCAGTATGTTCAGTGTGTTTTCATAGAAAAAACATTTGGCATATTTTCACTTGGGACATTGAAATTTATTTGAAATTTACTAAGGGAATCTAGAAAAATCTATAAATTAAGATTCATTTGATAGCATTTTAATATTTGATGTTTGTAAGTGATATGGCTAATATTTCTTATCATTATTTGATTAGAAATTAACTTTGTTAACAAATTTAACAGTATATAAAATTAATTTTAAAATGTAGATCATGTTATTTAAATGAAACTGATGCAAATTCAAAAATATATTACATACAACTATTTGAAGAATGATAATGAGCGTAGTCAATATATACTTACTGAAATTTGAGTGAATCTTTCACCATTGTGTTATTGCACTTAAACAAACAAAATTTGCTGAAAATTTGCACAAAAATTGGCATGAAGGTGTTATAATTTCGCAATTTTGCTATTTATAGAATTTTTGTGGAAATCATAAGTCTATTTTTAGAAGCTGCAAAACGGAAACAAGTGATTCAGTTTTCCAAGAAAACCAACAAAGATTATACAATTTTCCGCTGAAATAAAAGTAAACAAATTTGATTAAAGCCTTATTGAAAGGCTAAAGGAGTATAAAGGCATAAGAAAAAACGGAAAATTTATTTTGAAAGTAGATTAATGTTTTATTTTTCATCTTTCTGTCATTCTTAATTATTAGGCTGGCTAGAAATATTGAATTATTGAAAATTTAAATAGTGAGTCATGTAACATTTTTTATAAAAAAATACATTCTTAATCAAGTTTCTATAACATTTCAGTTTTTCACTAACTATTTTAATATCAAATCAGTATCATTAGTAGTATTTAAGTCTTCAACAAACATTTTCTTAAAGCAATTACATTTTTAGAAAAATAAATGTTGCTTTGGCATAAACTTTTTCATTAGATAATTACATTCCAGTTATCGAGTTAAATCCAGTATTTCTATATTTATTTCAGTTGAAACAAAAAATACACCATTTTTTGAGCAATTGTCTAATTATTGAAATATTATTTATAATGCAGATATTTTCTAATAAATTAAGAAATACGAGTTTTAATATTATTATCATTTTTATCACAATTTTACTTTTAAGGTTTTTAATAAAATCATCAGTTGAGTTAGTAATATTATTAACATAAACAATATCAAGTTAGTGTTGGTCAAATCGTACGAAAATATTTTGATCATCAAGATTCTAGTTTGTGTTTTCAATATATTTAAAATTTGATTGAATTTTAGTCAAGTTGTTCTTCATGGAGAAACATGAAATGAACTCAATTTAGCAACTCATATTCTATATTTATTTCAGTGAACCACTCAATTATATCTGTTCAGATCTTGCTCATCTTTTACCTTAGCTAGAGAGACTGGTGTGTTTTGTGTAAATATTATGATTTGAAAAATCAATTTTAAATTGAACAAATTTCTTTTAAAGCTTTGAAACCATTTATATTTATTTATTTATTGTTTATATTTAAGTAATGTGTACTATCTCAATTTAAAATTTTTAGCTGCCTTCGTGTTTATTTTTAGTTTTTAATAATTCAGTTGTTTCATTTATAAATATATTTCACATATTTAAAGACTATTGAATAATAGTTTATATTTTTAGAATACAAATTTATTCACAAAGTATTATGTTAGTACTAATCATTTCTATGAAGCAGCAAAAAATTTAATATTTATTAATCAGCACCATTGTCATTTTGTTGGTCTATTCTATTTTTTTATTTTTTATTTAAAAATATGGTCTAATCTATATAGCATTTATAAACAGTGATCTTCAGCTCGATTAAAATAAAAAATTATAATTATAAATTCTTCATTGAGTGAAAAAATGTAATGATATAAATTATTTATATTGAGAGCGCTTTAAAATACCCTGTATGATAATAATGTGATAATACTGCGAGAAATTTTCTCGTTAGTGCATTAAATGCTTCAAAGTTTAAAACTTTAATGAAAGCTCTTTCATGTGGTTTTTCAGAATAATTAGATATTGTTCTGACTGATAAAGTCTACTATCAACATCAGAGACTTCTGAAAAAGTTCTGATTACAATTTCATAAAATTTAATCCAATTTTAATTAGCAATATCAATTTAAATGTAAATTCAGATAATTCAATAAATAGTCGATGAGGATTTCCAATTTAAAATTTAAATTCTCAGTTGTCAATATTTTATGGGAATTTTGAATGAATAAAGTTTAATCTGAATCGAATCTCAATATAATGTAAATTTTAATGAAAACTCGAATTATGAAAATGTTGATGAAGTTTGCGAACTAATTTAGAAAATATTATTTACGATGGATGGTTACTTCACTTATCAATAAATGATTAAATGCACATATTCCGTTTCATGACAACGTTGGAAAATGTTATAGTTTTGCTAATCAAACAACCAGATAAATTACTATTTTCCAGATTTATAAAATCTAATCAGTTCCTCTTTTAATTTGATCGGAATCAATATATTTCAAACATCGACTGGAATATCTTTATTTTGCTTTAAAGTTTGGTCACCACAATTATTAGTATCCGCACAACTGCAACCCCATTTTCTGGAGCTATCACATACTCTTTTTAGTATAGATTTTTTCACTTTGAACGATGACGCACTACTCACATCGGTCAAATTATCATACGGATATTTTTCTACGTCTAAAAAGTCAGTATTTTTCATGGTAGCTGTAGCAGCAGCCTGGGGCGTTAAATATTTACAAGACGCGAATGAGTTCCGACTACAACTGCGTTTCATATCGCCACTTTTTAAATTGTTGGGCTTAAAATTGACATTTTTACTATTTGATCTGTAGTTCTTAATCTTTGTACTGTAATTGCGAGAAATATTGTTGAGCTTTTGCAATCGCTCGTTTGTTTTTTTGTCGATTCGTAGAAGCCGTCTTACACCACGTCTCACACGTTTATTTCTATAAGCAAAAATAAAGGGGGAACTTAAATTTGCAAGCATCACAGTAAATATTGCCAATAAAGCTTGATCAGAAGCTTGCAGGAAATTGTTGTGGCCCTGCATCAGCACGAGTATGCCGTAAGGCAAATATGATACCAGGAACATAATCACCACAAGAATGCTGTAATAAATGAAAAAAAAAATTGGTTAGTATCTATAAAATAAAAACACAAGCGAAAAATGTTGAAAACTAGCATATATCAAAAACTCAACTTTTTAAATTAAATTTCAATATATTGAGCTTGCAAGTTTTTTCAAAAATTATAATATTGTTAAACTGACCTAATTCGTGCAGCCCTCGATTCCTCTCGATACTTGAACAGCGAAGATGCATTTGACAGACGATGGCGGATCGATGTCATGTAGCTGAGTGCCTTAGTTGGTACTTGAATGGTTGGAGTCACCAGAACTTGTTGTGCTGAATGGTGGTGCATTTGCTTGTTCTCCAATAAAATCATCTCTGATGGTGGTCTGTTTTGCAGCAAATTGGGAGTAGAGTGTACATGTCGCAACTCTGGGGCCTTGATATTATCTTGCAAATTATTTTCAATGAACAAATGACGAGCACTGAAATTGCGTCGGAGATGATCGATGCTTGGGCTTGTTGTTAAAGTTAAAAGTATATTTTGATGTTGCTGGTTGTTATTTTCGACGGCCTTGGATGGCTTCTCATTAATGAAATTAAATTGACTGTGTTGATGTATTGGCGGCGTTGAGAGAAAAATTGTTTTTGAATAATTATCTGCCTTTCCAAGAGTGTTATTCAAGTTAACAAAATTATCAGCATCATAATTGAACTCCTTATCAATTTTCATAGTCAACCCCCCATTATTTAGCTGATTGTTTTCTACGCATAACTGATTCTGGTTATTTTGTGGATTCTTGTGAACTTGAATGGGCGTTGTTGAGAGTGATTGATTGGGAGTTCCCGCTGTTTGATGTGCGGTTGCCGCAGACACAGCTGCCAAATTTAATGCACTTTGTAAAAGCGGTGATGATCCATTTTGTCGCATCCGCTGGCCACTCTCTCTTGCTTCAGAGAATATTCGGCCATACATGCATACAATCAGTCCAAAAGGCAAAATTATTATCACAATAAAGTAGGTGTAGGAAAAAAATGTGTTGTAGACCTCGTCTGAGATGTTGTTGCTGGAGGTGAAGTTGCGGGCCGTGGCAATCATAAAGTTATCCGCCTCGAATTTTTGATCACTGCGTAGTGCTGAAGCGACGCCGAATAAAAGACCAAAAAACCACGCTGATGATATTAAGCACCATGCTTTAATATCTGACATACGTGAATGGTAATGAAGAGGATCTGTGACTGCACACCATGTGTCTCCTACTACTAGTAGCACAGATAAAACGCTTAGAGCTACTACTAAGTCTAAGCCCCATGTTCTTATCTCAGTCAAAGACAGCTTATCACCGCCATCTTTTTCTTTTGGGCTTACAAATGCTTTTTCTAGGGCATCTTGACTTACAGTAGCTAATAATTCTATACATTCTTTAATACCATTCAAACAATCGGCTGTTTGATTTAAATTCAGTGAAGGCAACGTAATGTTGATGTCTATGTCTATTATTGTTTGCGGTGTTGTTATAATAGAAGATGTTGCAACATTCCTAGTAGTGACCTCATGGTTGAAGGCATTCAGCAGCAGTGAAGGCGATAGAATGAGGCAAGACACAAAATTAACGATCAGCAAGTTGATCACAAATCGGTTGGCAATAGTGCGCAAACTGGGAGTCACCCAGAACGCGCCCACCGCCAAGATGTTCACGCAAGCCGAGCATACTAGTAATGAACCAACTATAAAATCTTCAGCCATTTCCGGAGCATTGGAATGTATGGCAGTTTCTGTGATATTTTAGTTCTGCTCTATTGTTAGGTTCAGGAGAAAGTAATGCGCTTACGAAATGATAAAATCAGATTATTTTTGGCTAGAGCGTTAAACTTGAAAAGTTTAAAGTTGTGTGTGCGCCTAAATTGAATTAAATCACTGGTTTTAATGAATTATTCAATTTTAGATTGGCTCAATCTCAAATGCTTTTAATTCAATTAAGTAGTTTATTTTTGGGTCTTCTTTTGTAACGCAGTTTTATTTTTAGATTTATTTAGGAGCAGCAAGTTTTTTTTTGTTGATTAAATCTTTTATGCTCAATTCAGTTGAATGTTTTTCAATTAGATATACACTTTCTATGTTAGTTCTCACAGTACACTTTTTTAACTTCAATTTTCATTTTGTGTGTAAAAGTTTGGGCGCCTTGGAGCACATGTTTTTTGATTTTATTGAAAACTTTTTATTCTCAATTTTCTTTATTGACATTTTTATTAAATTTTCACAAACACCGCTTTAAGAGTTTTTAATATTTTTTACACGTTTGAACTATTTTCATTCAGCTTTATTTGTAAAGAGCAAATTAACATATAATGCTAGTTAGTAGCACATTCATTTAGCATGTTAATTTGTGCAGTCATTTGCATTTGAAAATAATCAGTTGTTTATTTTGGGGACGCTCGTTTATGGTCATCCACTGCACGTTTGTTTTGATTCCAATCTGCTTTAAGCTTTTGATGGTTTGTATTTTGATATCTATATGGCTGCAATCGATCTGAAAAAAATATGAACAAATTCGTTATGAATTGCTAGAAAACTTTATTAGCTTGGACAAAGATTATAACAAAATAAATGCGCAAAAATCTAGAATATATTTATAAAATTTCCTTTTTTATACAATTACTTCAGAATCTGCTGAAATATCTTCAAACAGCAAAATGGAGAAAATATAAATAATTTGTTCATTTCACTAATTTAAAAGTTAAAACACATTAAAGATGAATGTCAGAGTCAGCCATCAAAATATTTTTAACTATATTTTATACCACCAAATAAATATCAAAGTATTGTGCGCAAGTAATTTTATCAACCACAAGCAGTATTTCTAAATTATAAGTATTTCGATTTAAACACTTTCATTTTGAAAATGCAGAGTTACGTGAAAATCTGAATTGGTTTAATTTGTAATTGCACGGCTATAGAGAACATCAATTAACTCAATTACTTGTACTTTCAAAATTTACATTTATTTAGATTGCATTGCAATTAGATATTATCTCGTAATGAAAATCAAAAGTTTCTTCAGAGTTAAACAAATGGAAACGTTTTTTCAAGAAGAATCTTTATGTTTTTCTAAAATAAATGTTTCAAGAGGATAGAAGTACAAAAACTCGAGTTTTTTTTTTTTTTTTTTTTGATTAAATAATGAAGTAAAAATAAAGACAAAATGTTCACATTTGGAGTTTGAAGCAATGATGCAGTGAACAACTTCATGAATTCGTCCCTCTGGCAAATTAATATTTTACAACAAGCCAGATATTTTTGAAAACTTTGACCATAAGTAACTTTTGGAAAGCCTTTGGGAAAACATGGAAAAAAAAGTACTTGTAAAGGAGAAATCATTTCATTCATGTTCTGACGTCAGAAGCAAAAATATTTACTGAATAGGAAAAATTTTCCTGATGTCATAAGATATTATCACAATTAAAATTATCATACAACATCAGCAAATGACAGACACTTGGCAAAGATTCTTAAGCTCTGACTTATGTATGTTTTGTTGTGTTTTTCAAAATTTATATGATTGAAGACATACATTGTGTTCATGTTTATTCACTTTTCTGATTTCATCCAAATAACAAACAATATGTGTACCATAAAAATAAAATTTATCATGAAAAGGAAATATCAATGAAATGAAAAGCAGCCTTTCCGTTAAAAACACGGCTGCCTCGAACAAAACTAAAATGAGCATTGTTGCAAATCTCATATAAAATGAGCTTTTTAAGCATTACAAAATTATTGTTTAATTTTGAAATAGAGTAAAGAAAATTCTATTTAAATATTTGTTAAATATGGCATAACGACATAATATTATTTACACATAAAAAGCATTATTATTAAATATGTTTGCATTTTTATGGTAAGCTTTCTTGATGTTTTTGTTTTTTTTTATTTAACATATTCATCACATGCAGAAATATTAAATTAAACTAAAGGAGAATATGATGAAATGGAAATATTATTATACCATGGTAAAACGGAGACACTTTCAATATGGATCGTGAATAAAACATATATCATAAAAATAATGGGATTCTATAAATGCCAAGAAAATGGTTATAAAAACTGGATACTTGGGAAAAATCTACGCAGTCTTTTCTGACAGCTTATAAAAAAAACTCTTCATCATATTTTATTATTCTTAAAATTAAAAATAAATGTTTCCAAAACAAAATGTTTTTGGATATTTTTGACAAATTCAAAAAAGTCAAAAATCTGGACCATGAAAATCTTAAATAAATCAAAATTATTAAACGCTTTTCACATCAAAACACGAACATTTCAAAAACGTCAAAAGATTTATAAATATACATGTGTGAAAAAATAAAAATCCGAAAATTTATATCTGAATGACGATAATTTACCACAAGAAAAAACAGAAATCGTATGTTGCCGACAAAAAGTCTGCAAAATCCGGCAAAATTTATAAAATTATGATTCTGTATAATTTGGTGGTTAGCAGATTTTATGAATTTAAAATTACGGAAAACTTGAATTTGAGAGTTTTTATGAATTGAGACAGACTTGAGGATTTAACAAATATTTAAGGCCACTCAGAACACTTTAACATACTTAATTAAGCTGGAAAATGGGCGAGTTCTCTGTCTATCAAGCAAAATATAAACGAAGAACATATTTTTTTAATTTAAAAATAATTTAAATATTTTATTAATATTAAATTTGAATAAATGTTCGAGGAGGCAATTGATAAATAAAAAAAAATTTCCATTGAGAATCAACCTGTAGTTCTCAGAATAAGTTCATGCTTGAAACATTAATAAATATTAATTAACACATTTAGATTTTTTCAAACCTGTTACTGTGAGTCTTACAGTCGAAAACGTATTATAAAGATTGGCAATTTTCGAAAGTTTTAAAATGTAATTACTCAAAAACAGATTCAGGAAGATTCCGAAATCGGAGAAACGTCTGTCAAAATTTTGGCGAGCAAAAACTATATTCTCGAACAAAAAGATGATTAAGCATTTGCAAATTTCTATGGCTAAATTTATACAAGGAAATGATTTTGTGAAGTCGTTTTAACCAAACATGGATTCTTTGTTTAAGTGAAATAAAAATCATTCAAAATTTTCTATAAATCTTGAGTTTAGTTGGTGATTCGTGAATAGTTTATAGACCTTCAAAACTGCTTGAAATAAAACAATAAAATAATAATTACTTTTCTTCGATTCTTATGTTTTGCAAGAATAAAACGCTTCACAAAACTTCTGCTGAACTCATTTCAACTAATTTCAACTCATTTGCTCAAGACATTTCTTTTAATTGAAACAGCAGAAAGTTTGTTATGAGTTCTTATGAACGTAGCTGTAATGAAGTGTTATAAGGAATCAAACAAAAAGTAGTAATACTCCAATATTGACCTTTCAATTAATTTATTCTAAGTTTTACTCGATCAACTGCGAAATTGTTTATTCATTTGCTGAGTGTTTGAGCTTCACTAAAATTATATTTATGTTGTTTTAGCGTATTTACTATTCAAAATCTGAGAATTTAGTTGAATTTGCGAAATCTGTGAATTTTCTAGAACTCTCATGAGTCTCAAAGTCTAATCAAATTAACACTGGACCATAAGACTTATTTGCGTCATTAATGTTGGAAAATACGTAATATGTCTGTTGATCAGTAAACATGCATGTTTTTCTGCTGAATTCTCTTCGTCTTAAGATCTGAAGACAAAACTTGTGAATTTTGTCCATCGACAGTGTTTTTTTAATTTTAGTTTGAAGACACAACAATTTGTTGTTTGAAATTAGCCCAACATATGAAAATATGACTTGGGATTTCCAAAAACTTTTTAATGCGATGCAGTAAGTTCGGTGGCTTGGGAATCCCGTTTGTGTTTCTCACTTTATTCATGATTTACAGGAATTTCATCATTTATAAACAAATCAAGCCACGCAGCAGATTAAACTGGAAAACATTGGTACTGAAATAGGAGTGTATAGGTATTTTTCAAAATCAGTGTTTACCCAACTGAAAAAAACACTCGAAAACTTATCAAAAACTTATGAAATTTACTTATCATTATTCCCCGAATACCTCTATCAAAACAGTGTAATCTGACGTATGAAATTGTGTTATTCATAAGTTTTCATAAGTAATTTTACTTATGACATTTGTGTTTTTCATAAGTTTTCATAAGTATATTAATGTATGAGATTCGTGTTTTTCATAAGTTTTCATAAGTAAAATGTCAAAAAATGCAAAAAATAAATCGGTTCCAGAGCCAAGGCACAAATCAAACCTTACTTGGTGCTGGATGATTTTTGGATGGAAATACAGTATAGTTTTATAAAGACGGACTCTGTTAGCATATATTTATTGACTCGATACAAATTTGAATATTTTATTTTTTGCCTAAAAACTTGGGATTCGAAACGGGGTATTTTGGTGTGTAAATCTGCGTCGCTCGCTGCTTGCCGTAGAGGTAATGTGTTTTCCATGACTAAACTTGAACAGTACGAAGCAAATATATGTTATTGAATATTATGAATAATTTAGGAGGCAAATGAATATTAGAATAAAAAATTTATAATTACATTTTTATTTGATTGACTAGATATTCAGAAATTTACGAGAAATTTAATATTTTCCAAACAATATGAAAATTTAATAACTAAAAATAATAAATTATTTTAGTGGAGAAAAATTTTTTTTTCGCAATTTTAATTGTTGAGACAATTAATGCTCGAATTTTATAGAAACTTTACTTGCTAGCACATTTGCTTGTGAAAAGGTATTAGATTTTATCTTGAAGCTTCAATTTTGTTGTTCTTCTAAAAAATTTTATTGTGTTGTTGTTTACAATAAATATGAAATTATGAGTTTTATGAGTAAATTTGATTTCGTAATTTTATATTCAAAGTGAAGTTAACTATAGAAACTTCTGGTTAAATTTAGCTCAAAAAGTAAATGATTTTCAAAAATTTCTAGAATTCTTTCACATATCAAAACTTATGAAAGACATTTAAATGGTCGACCTACTTATGAATTTCGTGTTTTTTATAAGTTTTGATATGTAAATTCGATCTCGAAATTTTATTTTACTTATCAAAACTTATGAATAAATCGAGTTTCTTGAGTAAATGTTTTTTATAAGTTTTCATAAATTATTTTACCTATCAAAACTTATGAAAGACACTCAAAAGTTCAGTTACTTATGAATTTTGTGTTTTTCATAAGTTTTGATATGTAAATTTGGTATCGAAATATTTTTTTACCTATGAAAACTTATGAAGAACTTGAACTTCATAAGTAAATGTTTTTGATAAGTTTTCAAGGATTATATTACCTATCAAAACTTATGAGTGACACCGTGTTCATAAGTATAATGCCGTTTTACATATGATATTTATGTAACTCATAGGTTTTGATAGGTTTTAGTAGATTTTACACTGAACTGTCTGTATGACAATTTCACTTGGGTAATGTTTATACTGAAAGTGCAATAAAATTGGATTTAATTTGCCACTAAATGGCTTCTTTGAATGAGTCAGAACAGTTAAAATAATAAAAATATGAATTCCTGATTGAAAATAATAAATAATCCGGCTTTTAAATCTTTTGCATGTATTTAACGTAACTATATACTTATATTTAACAAACAAGTAAGTGAATGATGAAAACTGCAATAAAAAATAAACTGCATTTAAACCAGTTTCCTTTTATGTAGCAAAGTTTGAAAATACCCAGACAAAATATAGACTGGAAAAACAAATGAATCGTGATAAAACTCTATTTGGCTTCATGAAGAAATTTTCGATAATAATAATGAAACATTTCCATTGAATACTTTTGCCAGAAATTATTTAATAAATATACATTAAATGATTTTTTCATAAGAAATTGTAGGAAACAAATTGATGATCGCATTTTTAAAAACTAATATTAATAAGTGTTTTTTAACATTTTTAAATTGACAGCATTATGATTTTTTTAAAACATCAACATTAGTGTGGTCCAAAGTTCTATGGAGAATCAAGAGCATGTTAGAAGTGCGCTCCCAAAGCAAAATTTTGATTTAGATGACAAAATAAAAATTCAGTAAAATTTTAAAATTTTTTGATGCACGCTTTAATGGTGCTCATCGAGCTTTTAGTTTTGACATTTTTACAGTTTCAAAATCGTCAAATTTTTTGAGTTCCACGAAATATTTTATTGGATTTCATAAACAATTTTAATTCATTATGTTTATAAGAACTTCAAAAAAAAATTTCAGCCAAAAATATAAAGAAGCTAAAAAGTTATAGAAATAGTTTGAAAAGTCGATTTTATGCAAAAGCTGTCAGAGCCGTCAATGTAACCTCATGAGCCTCCAAATAATTTCAGCTCGTTTTTTTAACCTTTAGATGCAAGTTAATTTATTCCTTAACCAAATGCAAGTGGTCCCGTGACTTTTTGATGACGCAATCTGAAGTTATTGAATTTTTAGTAGACTAATGATTTTATAGGTCGCTTGTTGTTGTTGTAATCCTCAATAAATTCTTTTATTTACTCTCTCGGTGAAAAATTTCAAAATTTTTATCAAGATTTTTATAGAAAAGTATAAAAAAAAAATTATTCCAAATTTTGGTGAATTTTCCATAAAAACTGGGCTTGTAAATATTCAGAAATGAATTTATTGAGGATTACAACAACAACAAGCGACCTATGAAATCATTAGTCTACTAAAAATTCAATAACTTCAGATTGCGTCATCAAAAAGTCACGGGACCACTTGCATTTGGTTAAGGAATAAATTAACTTGCATCTAAAGGTTAAAAAAACGAGCTGAAATTATTTGGAGGCTCATGAGGTTACATTGACGGCTCTGACAGCTTTTGCATAAAATCGACTTTTCAAACTATTTCTATAACTTTTTAGCTTCTTTATATTTTTGGCTGAAATTTTTTTTTGAAGTTCTTATAAACATAATGAATTAAAATTGTTTATGAAATCCAATAAAATATTTCGTGGAACTCAAAAAATTTGATGATTTTGAAACTGTAAAAATGTCAAAACTAAAAGCTCGATGAGCACCACTAAAGCGTGCATCAAAAAATTTGAAAATTTTACTGAATTTTTATTTTGTCATCTAAATCAAACTTTTGCTTTGGGAGCGCACTTCTAACGTGCTTTTAGTTTATGGACCACCCTAATCAACATATAAATAATTGGAATTAAAAATAACAAAACATAACATTTAGATAACATAAATTAATTGAATTTTCTGCTTTGCGGGATGAAAATAACGAAATAATGTCTCTTTCCATTCACAATTGAAATGGAAAGGAAATTGGATCCCATAAAGGATAAAATCATTTCCAGCTTGACTTTATTGAATTTCAAAGAACGGAAAAAATAAGAAAATTACAATAAATACGCAATAAACGTGTCTGGAAAATTGCGACATTGTTTACTTTATAAATATTTACAGCTTAAGTGCAAAGCAGAATGAATCAAATGAGTTTTGAATTCGATCGATTCTTTAACTTTAGCTTCCTTACTGCCTCGATTATAATATTATTTGTCAATGCTGCTCTTTTGACGCGCGAATAATACTTTGCATATTTAGTTCTTTCGGGAAATCAGCAATAAAATGGCTTATGAAGACAAATTGAAATTTTCATTTTCCAGATTTTGGCATTTTAGATTTAATGATTTGCATAATTTATGTGCTTGTAAATTGTTTGACTAATGGACTTATTGAGTTTCAGGTATATTCAGATCAAAATTGAGATTGATTCGAATGATTTATTTAATTCAAGACTTTCTTAATGAAAATTTAGTGAGTTTAGCCTTTTGACAAATGTAAGTTGTATTATAAGAAGATGCATTTCCATTTGATTTAAAACGCTGAATAATGCACATTAAACTTTTTCCTAATTTTCTTTAAAGCCGTAGAGTTAAGAGGAGGTATCTTATTAGTTTATAATATTTTTCTGTTATAAATCATTATACACAGACTTCTACAAAATCCTTGAGAATCTACTGGAAAGCTTATAAAACCCATAAATATTTTGTAACTCATACAGCTTCTTTCTAGTGCAAAGTCCAAAGAATGAGTTTTCAATTGATTCTTTATTTTGAAGAACTTTCAAAAGTCTTCAAGCGATTCATCAATAAAAACCCTTTGCAAAAAAGCAATTTTATCAGTTTTTTTGTTCTTCAGGGGTAAGCTCTAATAATTAAAAAACTTAAGAAGATTAAAAGTTTATTAATTTTTAGTTTACGATTTAAAATCATACGACTGATTTTTGTTCAGAACCTCCAAAGCGTTAGAGCTAACAGTATACATTTTCTCAAATTTGCATGCATAGACAGTTAATTATAATACACACTCCATGGAAATTTTAACGAAAAGTAATTGTTTATATAAAATTATCCAAAACACAGAATTCATTAAATTCTAAGAACTTGGAGGTGGGCGCAATCTAAAATGAACTTTTTTTGAAAACAGGAACATGAAAAATATCCCATTTCAAATTCATTAGGTAAAAACAGTGAAAAAAAAAAATGAGAATTTCAAATTTATTAAATCAAACGACAGAAAAAAATGCTGAGAAGTTGGAATTATTCCAAAAGAGGTAGTTACACTGAAAACCTGTTTATATTAATTACATTTTTGTTTCTGTCTTCCAGTTGCTCTTTTAATTAAGTGTATTAAGTAAGTGAATTGTGACATGAATCAGTTTGATAGAAATTTATTTAAATTACGAACAGAATAATTTCTTTGCATTTTAAAACACAGCTTTTATTAAATATTTAATAAATTGAAAAGTAATTAATCATTCGTTCAATTTTTCAAGACCAAATTGTATATAAGTTTAACACGTTTAAACTGTATTGTTCATAAACTTAATCTTCAATTGAAAGTTAAAAAATTGCCAGTCATTATAGCATCTATTCGAAAAAATGTTGCGGCAAAATTCTTTGTTGTTACAGTTGTTTCATTTGTTTCTGTTGTTGTAATATTGCGCAAATCAATTCATTTTTCAACTTTTTTAAAGAAAATTGTTAATTGATTTGTTACAAATCAACGGAAATGATAACGAAAACAGACGAAAAACAGTTAATTTTAGTATATAGGCTTTAAATTTGAGAGTAATGAATTTATTGACGGAGTATTAGCGGGAAATTTTATTGCAATGCTATTTAATTAAAACTGATTTGTTTCAATAATAATACTTTATTTGTATCAACAAATAAAATAATGCAGATAATCTTCTGTGTGGCAAGTTGACAATTTTTATCAATCGTTATCTTTAAAATATTTAAATGTCTTTATTTTTAATCATCCACACAAGCCGCACAATCATGCTTAATAATTTTTTCGTAATTTTATTTTTTTTTTAAATTTTGGAAACCACTAATTTAATAGCATTTTCTCGCATTCTCGCAATGTCTCAATTAACTTTAATCAATAATTTTGATTGAAACTATTTAAAAATTTCCACAAACAATATTTGTTTCGGAAATTTTATAGAGAAATGCTGACCTGATATTACAAGCAAAAGTGTAAACGACTTGAAAATTGAATAAAAATCTTACCTTTTCGAAATTTTTTGCTGAAATTTCGTAAATTTGTACTCCAAGTAAACGTTTGAAATATTTTGTTTTCCACACAAAATTTCTTTGTCAAGTAATATTTTGATTTATCACACTCACTTTTTCTGCATTTATTTGCTTTTAAGACAGTTTTATTTTTTCATTCATTACAACAGATCACGTATTTAACCATAATGCTTTGGTTTTAGTGTAAAACTATCGACACTCAACACTCATATTTCTGTACACTTTCATTTCAAACATAAATTATTTTTGCATACAATTTCTCGTTTCTTTTGCTTCAAGCTTCTTTTTATGTTGCAACGAGCTGTTAGTGTATGTGCGCTGATTTTTAGTTCTTTTTTTTGATTTTGAGGAGTATTTTAGTTTGAAACTATAAATATTTTATGGATCTAAATCCACAAGCATTCAACTTTATATCTCCTTATGTTGGCTTGCCTTTTGGCTGTTTCACTTGCATCAGTTTTTCGACACTAAACTGTTAATTTTGCTAACTTGAATATAGTTCACTTTATCCAATTTGGTATTGTTCCTGTAACTTCAAACTATTCAACTCAAGTCACCGAGAGTCGAAAATTCACTTAGCGATTTCTTTCAAGTTCATGTCGATTTCAAATTGCAATGTGTATTGTAGTTCAATTTTAAAATGCTTCTTTTTGTGACAATTTATTTTTTGTGAGTAGTTTTTATGTCAACCTTCTTCAGAGAACAGAAGACGAAGACTGAATAGCGAACAGTTGTTTCTGAATGCTTTACAGTGGTGTTATTAATGCTTTGCTGGTAAAACCCGAAGTGAATGATCGGCTTTTAGGATGTTTTTCATTGAGTGTTTTCAATGTTTGCTGATGTGTATTTCAATTTTAATTTTGATTAAAGCTTGTAAGGAGTTAAGGAGTTATAGGAATTATGTAATTGATACCTATATAAAGCTTTTTCATGATTGCAAATTTATTTTATTAATGAAAATATCTTACGGTGAGGATGATTTTAATTATAATTATGCAACATTGTGAGAAGTAATTTTTAAAGAAATTACTAGGTGGAACAATTTTAATCGTTGTAATTTGAGAACATAAAGGAGATAATTTGACGCAATAATTTTATTCAAAAATCTTCTATTTTTATTTATATTAACCAAAATGTTAGTCTTATGGATTAGATTTGACACCTTTACCTTTATGTAATATCTCCTAGGGGGCTGTTTATAGTATACGTCACGCTGATATCGGACCTGTGGTACCAATCTTTGTCACGCTTTTTCACAAATATTAATATTAATGTTTTTTAAAAACATTTTGTAACTTATTTGATATAAAAGTAACGTATAATCAATTCACTCTTTGCTTTTATAAAATCAAACAATAAAATGTTTCAAATAAAATGGAAATAAAACATTGTATCCTTTTTTTACTGCTTTATATACGATATGTTTTATAATTAATCATCTTTCTAATAAAATGGATGTATCAAATAGAAATAAAATGTCCAGCTTCCTTTTTTTTCGAAAGAAACATAAGAACACAAG
Source organism: Parochlus steinenii (assembly GCA_038502155.1). Taxonomy (NCBI): domain Eukaryota; kingdom Metazoa; phylum Arthropoda; class Insecta; order Diptera; family Chironomidae; genus Parochlus; species Parochlus steinenii. Next base: position 3,549,597 of record JAXCIN010000052.1, on the reverse strand, counting down.
CCAATTAAACATGCTCATAGACATTTGAGGACACGTGCGTTTTCAATTTCATTCATCATCATTTCAAATATTTTGTCAAATCTCTGAAGCTACGAATAAGAAAAAATCTTCAATACGTGCAGTATCAATAATGTGAAAAAAAAAGAAATATGTAGAAGAATAGATTTCAGTACATGCGTACTTCTAAAAATGTTAAAAAGAAGCACATGCAGATTCTTAAAACAAACATTAATCTAAATGATTGTATGCTTAGATCAAATGAGATTGATTCTATTCAAGAAGCTTAAGAGAAGTAGAAAAAAAAATACACGAATGTAGAATATTTTTACATTGGTAACAAAGCATTATATGTTTTCTGCAATATTTAATATTTCATGGTCATCACATAATTCATTTTATGAAATATTCTTTTTAAATAAATTTAGACATAAATATGACATGGGTTCTTTTGAGTTCAATTTTTGTCATATTGTTTTGATGTAATTTACGAAATATGTTGAAAATTGTATGTTTATCAATATAATAAAATATTTTCAAGACAAAAAAAAACGTACCACTTTCAATTTCTCATTTAACATTCCCTTTTAATTTATTTTGAGCTAAATAAAAACCGTTTGCATCATCGTTTTCTATCAGAATTAGTTACTTCTCGTCTTGCTCATAAAAGTCTATCATCCTGTTTTCAGTGTTTTGACATAGAAAATTGACTCCATGTGTGTTTTATGTGTGGAAGCCGAAAACAAATTAAATTTGTTATGTCAGAAATAATGTTTGATTGCATTTTTATGATGTAGCTCATGTTGAGGTTCAGATCATTCAAGTCAAGTAAAGCCAAGGCTGAAGGTGAATAGAAGAAAAACGAGTGTGATGATAGAAAACCGCAGGAGGTTACAATATTACATCGCACATAACAACAAATCAATGATTTCCTAATCCAAGTAATTTTAGCGTTATTATGGGTGCTTATCACGCTTCTATAAGAAATGTTCATCCAAGTATATAAATATAAATTGCAGGCAGTAAAATGGATGAATACGTTAAATAGTTGGTGGTTGGCAAAAAAATGGTTAAAAAATGCACTTAATTTTTTTGTTGCTGATATTAAAACAATGCACACAAGTATTAAGTAAAAAATTTAAAAACATTGAAATTCCTCCCTTGAGCACTCTGAAAAATCTATTTGTTCGGCTTTTCCGCACACACGATACAAACTTTTTACAAGTTCAAATGATATTTATATTTTTCAAACGATAAACAAGAAGCATCTAGCTATAACAATAAGAAAAAAAGCTTTTCAAAACATTGCACGAACATTGAACGAGACAATTTCGTGTTTCGAATGTTTTATTTGCTTTTTGCACATATGTTTGTCAGTTGACTTTCATCTTTGATAGAGAAGGCTGGCAAAAGCCCATAATTTTGTTTTTAATTAATATTACAAAATATGTTTTGCTACTTTATGGTTTTGTGTATAATTATTAACTAGACAGTTAACATTATAGAAACAATTCCGAAAAATTATTACAGTATTTTGAATTGTGCTAAAAATCGTCTTTAAGGTTGCCTTGAAATTTCCATATTGCTACGGTACTATGAGGATTGAAGAGCCATTGAAATCAAATTTTAAATATTTCCACGACTATTTCTGGGAAATTTTGTCCATAAATTTCGTTTTTGGAATGTGAATGATAAAAAATTGTAAAAATTTAATAATCAGTTACGCTTATATCTAAGACATATTGTATTACTCTTCATATTTCTTAGAAAAACATTCATAAATAAGTATAGAAAAAGAACTGATTACAAAAATCGAAGAATGTAATTTGATTTTATTAGATAACTGAAATAAATTGATTTAGAATATAAAGCAAAATTTACATCATTTATTGAACTAGAGCGACTATATGAAATGTACCATCAATATATTGACTTAATATAAATAAAAATGTCATGTATTTGCAATCAAATAGAGATGGGCCAACATTGAAGCTTTTTCAAACAAAAATAGTAAATAACATCACATTTTTAAATTGTGTAAACTCCGAAAAAGCCGATTTTTGAACGAAGTGAATAATTAACCAACCAATTTCTATAAAATTTATTAGCGTTTCTGAACCGGGAATTCCCGGTTCTGATTTCCCGGGTATTTGGGCATTTTTTCATTTCCCGATTTCCCGGGTAATAGGCCGGGAATCCCGGGAAATCAATTTCAATTTTTTTATGCATATTAAGATGTATCTTCAATGGATTTTACTAATTTTTTTGAAATAAAAACCAGATTCAATCATCGTAACATCTTAAAAAGACAACGCGATGTAGTTTTTCTCCTCAAATTCCTACAAAACAATGGCACACCCGAAAATTTTGACGATTTTTTTAAATCATCGTCAACATATAAGCTTGTAAAATTGGCAAAGGACTTATCTCAGAGACTTTTCCTAAACGCAAATGAGCATTTTCATTAGAAACTGTAGAGACTCTTCAAGATGAACTGGATAATGCAATCAAAGGGTGTTTTGAAATTCCGTCTTCCAACAACGATGAATTTAAATCCACGCAAAAAGGATTCAAACTTGATGAAAACTAATTGAGACATTCACAAAAACTTTATATGTAAACTATCAGGTGGATTTGTCACTAAAATCCGTTCGAAGGTTTTAATTATTTTAACAAGTCTATCAATACTTTGTGCTTTGTAAAAAAATTGTTAAATTCTGAATGAAGACAAAAAAGTATAATAAAATGAAAATAAATTCATTATTCTATCTAATATCTCAAGTTCTTATTGTAATATGTGGTATTTTTTTATTATTTACATTAAATTTTCCCGGGAATTCCACAATAAAATATTTCCTTCACCCAGTTTTAAGTTCCCGCCAAATTTACCGGGTAGTTGAAATACCAAAACACTGTTCAAATCAGAAAATTACCCTAAAATTTATAGTCAATTTTAAAATTTTTACTACCGAACACTAAGCACTAGCAATATGACAACATACCCATTTCCATGATCTAACGCATTTATAAAATGCTTATCGGCTCTTTCTTCAATTTTTATGGCTCAACCATAAAGAAAATACATGCTCACTTGAAAATCATGACCTATTAAGTAAACCTAGTAAATTGAAACTGACGCACTAATGACTCAAACATTGTAAACCACATATATTTCACACTTGTTTGAACAATTATCTCATTGTTTTTACTGAATGAGGCATCGGTCATCGAAAGGAACGTTTGAGTTTTATATGGAACTGTTAGTGACGCAGTTGTTTTTTGATATTTTGACACGCAACACCCCTAAAAACTCAACAAAATTGGTTTTGAAGAAATTTCAAAAATAGATCTTGATTTTTCTTTGATATGTTGAAGTTATAGATATTATGAAAAATCATCAAAACGTGCATATTCCCATATCCATAGAAAATTGGTTAATCACGAAAAAGTTGTTAATATCAATAAAGCCTGTTTTGCTCACAGCTGACACATTTTGAATCACGTGCTGATGTTACCATTTTTTGACATCTTACGAAGTACATTGATTTTATAACGATATGTAAACTTTTTGCGATTTTTTTTTTTGATAAATGGTTATACCGTATTGATTAATTTAAAAGTATTTTAAAACAAATGGTTTCAAGATGGTATTGAAATGTTTTTCGAATCTTTAGAGGATGTATAAGATATGTACTGAAAAAGAATATCAAAATAAAAATGATTCTATGATTTTTAAGTTCTATTGTGGTCTCATTTGATTGAATATCGATTGAATAGTTGATGATAAGCAACTGTGCTCCCACATAAATTATTAATAGCCAATTTACATATACAATTGCTTTGGGCATTAAAAACATGTCTTTAGCTAAAAATAGTTTTAATAATGCTATTTTAGTGCTATTAGAATTCATATAAGTAGGTTGCATCACAAACAAAACATCTAGAAGACTAAAATGCATTGAAATATGTCAACAAGTGTCTGGAAATATAACATTTTCAACGGTTTCATTTTCATAAGAAGTTAAATATCTACTTTTGGTATAATGTATGTATCTTAATAATTTATAAATTTTTGATTTCAGTTTTCCCTAATTTACTTAAAAACAAAAAACAAAAATAAATTTCTGTTAATTTTAAGTACCAGGGAATTTATGATTATCAAAATACTCGGAATACACTCAGTTAGCCATATACATATACCGTATTTGATGATTATTTTCAGTTATTATTTAGTATTTGCAAATAATAATTTACACTGAAGTTTTTCACATTGAACTTAGCTTTTCATTGAACAGTGTTTTCGATGCCATCTTCAAAAATATATTGTTTGTTTTCTTCGTTTGCACAGGCAATTTGCGTGAAATTGACGTAGATATGTTTATTAAACACATAGCAAAGCATTCACATTGGCAAACAATGTTATAAAAGTTTTCAAAATTGTTGTTTCAATTAGTATATTATAATAACATAACAGAATATTACCATCAGTTCGAAAAACTAAATATTGAATAAATATTTTGATACAATGAAAGATGAAAAGTTGATCATGTCATTCAAAAATGGATGCAAGTTATAATTTTTTAGAAATTCTTTTTTGATAAAGAAGCAGTTTTGTGATGAATTGACAAACAATTTATAAGCAAAATATTTGCTTCTGTTTGAATATTTTAGAGAATTGAGAGCACCAAAATGTGTATAAAAATTGACTTATTGTTTATTACAAATCTATTTTCTAAAAATACAAAAACATTTAATGCTTATCAGTAAATTGGTATCAGTGCTTCAGAATATTAAAAATAATTCCCCCATACAAGTTAATATTTTGTTTTCTGACGTATATGCTACCAGCTTTGAACTAAATCAAATCGCGCCTCCATGTCAAACTCAAATGAGCATTCACAAAATAAAACTCTGATGATTATGTTGTTTATACATTATGTAAGCGTGCTGACTACCGTGGCTTTTGCCTCCTTGGGATGCAAATTATAATAATAGAATATATTTCAAGTGGTAATTGACCTATTACTTTATATGATATATAAAAATATTCCTTCGATCCACTTGAAAACGAACGCGCTTTTCTTGGAAAATTTTCAACTCAATCTTGATCTTGCAAAAAGCAGCACACTAAAAATTGAATTAAATTAATAAAATCCTATAATATTAGCTATGATGATATTTTTGGTCAAATATTTGATCAGTAAAACATAGAAGACACCGCGGGGTAGTAACATATTTTCCGTTTTATTTTATTCAAATTTTCGAAATTCGATCTTCGAAAATTTGTATTCAACTTTTTGTAATACCGAATACGTGAATACAACATGTGGTTCACATTTTTAATCAAAACAAAGTATAAATAATTATATTTTCAACTAATTTATTAGTAAAAATGAAAGAAATCAGTGAAATAAAGGAGTATCTCCAGCTGTCTTCCAGACTAGATCTTAAAGTTGTGTCTGTAACACACATTTTGAGTAAAATCAATAATTTTAGAGTCAATTGAAGTGTTTATAAATTTTTATTATTTTAGGTCTAACAGGATCACCAGAAGGAATAAAACTTATATCTGATGACCCAGAACTTCTTCGGATGATGGTAGCTTTAGCAGCGGACACTGCTGAGGTCGTTGCGAAAGATTCTGTTCTTGCACTTGTTAATTTATCAGCTGCAAACGCAATGTCTCTTTACGAAGCAAACTCTGCTGATAAAACCAAAGGGCTGGTCCAACTTTGTATAGAAAACATTCTTGACGAACATTGTCCAATAGCTGATGCATTTTCCATGGTTTTGAGCAACATTTCTCGTCCCGAAAATTTGGTTGAAAAGATTCTTGATGAACTACAGACTGGTGATTTAGAGAAGTTGGTAGCATGTTTCACAAAAATTAACTACAACAAGAGAAAGTGTCACCTTGATTACCTTGGACCGATCTTCAGCAACTTTACGCAATGCGCAAAAGGGAGAAATTTGATTTGTGAAAGGAAATTGAGAAAATTTCAAAGAATTCTTCCATTTGTCCATCACGAAAGTAGCTTAAAAAGAAGGGGAGGCGCAGTTGGTGTCCTGAAAAATGTCTGTTTTGATACTTCTTTGCATGAGTGGCTTTTTAGTCCCGATGTGGATGTTTTACCTTACATTTTATTGCCATTAGCTGGTCCAGAAGAGTTTGATGATGAGACTAATGATATGCTACCAACAGAATTGCAATATTTAGATCCGGCTAAAAAACGTGAAGAAGACGTTGACATTCGCAAAATGCTGCTTGAATCTTTATCTCAACTATGTGCCACACGAGATGGGAGAAAATACTTGAGAAGTAAAGGCACCTATGAAATTCTAAGGGAACTTCACAAGTTTGAATGCGGAAAAGAAGGAGACAGGCAAACTCTTTTATGTTGTGAAAACGTTGTTGATGTTTTGATTAGGTATAAATTTATTTATGTTTTGAAAACTGAAATAATAATGATTGATTTTTTTTTCAGGACGGAAGAAGAAATCGGTGAAGATAATCTAAAAACAGTAGAGGTACCCGAAGAGATGATGGAAAAAATCCATAAAATTATTGAAGATGAACAAAGTTAAGTTGTTATTTTCAATTGTTTATCTTTGCATCTTATTTGTTTTTTCACATTGAAATAAAACTGGAATTTTTTTCACGAAGATGAAAATCAAAATATTTTCAAGCTTTATTGATAAAAAGTCTTTGAAATTTGTAATCAAACATTGAACAATTTTAGAAGAGAAGCTGGGATTAAAAACCGTATCGCAATATTTAAATTCGTTTATTAGTTTTTTATGAAAAAAAATTATTTAAGTATTTTATTTTTGATTAAATATAAATGATCTTTCCTTCACAAATAGATGTATGCTACCTTATATCGAAAAAATATTACTCGATACTTCTTTTATCAACCTTCACCATGTACTTTTGTACAATTTTCATCGAAATTGCAACTCTGAATTCTAAATCCTCGTACTTTAAACTAGTGGAAACTTTGTTGTGCATCAGAAAATTTGCTAAAATAATTTTCATGTTCATCATTGCATATCGCATTCCAATACATATTCTTGGACCATTCCCAAATGGAATAAATGAATATGAGTCAACTTTAGCAAAATTTTCGGGTAAAAATCGGTCTGGGTTAAATTGTGCTGCATCTTCACCCCAGTATTTTGGGTTTCGTTGACAATTGAAAATTGGTATTATGACGGTAACGCCTTTTGGGATTGTGAAGTTTTCTATTAAAAAAATATTAATCTATTAAGAAATTTATAAAAACAGAAATAACCATAAGCATACCAATTTCAACTTCACCAACGGTCTGTCGACCAATTATAGGAAGAACAGGGAAAAGCCTCATAGTTTCTTTGATCACCATTTCTAAATAGGGCAACTCGTTAAGTTTCTTTAAATCCAAATACATGTTTTTGATGGTGCACACTTTTTTGATCTCTTCCACCACTTTTTCTTGAACATTTGGATGCATAGCAAGCATCAGTAGAACAGAAGACATTGTCAAAGCAGAAGTTTCGTGGCCCTTTATAATAAATATTGTTTATAAGCAATAATTGAAATTCACATTAAAAACTCATTAATAATTAAGTAGGATTAATTAAAAAATAAGTAGATTGTTTTGTAGAATAAATGCAGAAATCAATTAGTTTAAAAACTTAATAAAAAACTCTGTAAAAACCTCAGGATTATGACGACACGGTATAATTATTACATTCAGAATTATTTTCATTGTATATTAATTTGAATTAAAAATCAGCGGGATTTTTCCAATTCAGCGAATTACACTATTATGAATAACAAAAACTAATTAGCACATAGATTTATATAACAGTTAAAAAAATTCCTGTTGAACTTTGAAATTGTGTATCAAACAGAATTGTTGTTTACATAGATATTATTACGCTAAAATATTTGGAGATATTCTGAATGAAAAATAACTCACCGCTCCCAAGAAAGTGTTGATCTCGTCGGTAATATCCTGCTTGCTCAACACTTTTCTGTACTTTAAAAGTTGATCAATGAATATTTGAGGTGTCTTATATTCAAACGCATCCGAGGTATCTTCTACTTCAAAAGTATTTTCGAGCAGTTTCAATTTATCTTCCAATATCTGGTTGCCAACTTTAAATATTCCTTGAATAATATGCTTTAACTCCAATTTATACATGTCTGTTAGCTTATATATCCAATCACAGTGCAGCCATACTTTGTACATGCGATTGCTTATGACTTCAGCTCCACTGTGAAAATAGAACCCGTTATTAAAGTACATTATTTTAATATTACTGATTCTTGAAGGTATTAAATAAATTTTATTATAATTACATGTCTACACTCTTGAGATATTGATTGTCCTTGTCATTTTGAACGTCTACCTTCAAGCCAATTGCAGTTTCTATATAAATATTTAGAAAATCAGAAAAGATGATTCACTTTAGTAGATTTACTTTTCTGATGAATAATAATAAGCAAAACTAAAAAATAATCAAATTAACTTACCAAACAATGTTTCCAGAGTGCAAGCAGACATGGTGTGATAAATATCAAATTCTCCTTTGCCTACAAAGTTTTCTTCTATATGTTTCAATAGGACCAATGATTTTTCATTGAAAATTGGGATCATACTATTCAGTACTTTTGTATTGAAAGCTGGATTTATGATTTTACGGTGCATTTGCCATTCATCAGCTGAAACAATATATTTTATTTATCAAGATGGAGCGTGTAGAATAATTTTATTATTTACCTTTTGAAGTCAACAGTCCATTAACAGGAATGACATCGTAAAAGCGTGATTTGTCCAAACAGTTTGGAGAATTAAGAACCGATTGCAGGTCTTTTGGAGAATCTACCATAATAATGCAGATTGGGCCCGCCCAAAATCTACTGGGAGTTCCATAATCGTGGTATAATTGTTGCATGAATTTGAATATTTCTTTAGGATAATTGAAGCAAATTTTAGTTCACTATTTTAATATGGCTTTAGTTATAGTTAATCCATTTAATGTATTATATACCTTCATTTGACTTTCCTAGCATGGTATGTGCAATCCCTATAAGTGGATATCCCTTAGACCCACTAAATTTATCACTCAGCTCATAGAGTCTTCTTCTTCTATACCAAAAGCTCAAACACCACACAGCAAAAGCTGTTGAAAATCCAACCAAAAGGGATTCCAGCACCACCATACTTAAGAAAACTATATATTCAGATTTCTAGTGTGACGATATTTTTAGTCTCCAACTCACTCACTACACTGGCTTTTGAAAGGCACTTGAACGCAGGAAAGCTTTTTCTAACTAAAAACTATTCACCAAAGTTTCCCAGTTTTATAGGTGTTTTCCACCGGAGTCACGGATGAATAATTTATTATGAATCTATTAAAATTCTATGAATCAAAATAATATTATTCGTGATGTAGCAAATTAGCTTTGCTTGCATTTAATAACTGAGAAAATACTTCATCATTTGAATAAGCTTTCAGTGATCATATAATATATATAATGTAAGTATTTATGTAAATTTTCCAGTTTTCACTTTCAAACTAGCTTATGTTAAACATTTAAAATACAATTAAAGAAACCAAAGCTATTGGTATTAAGGGGTAATAAACTATTGTACTATTTTGTCAATTGTATTGTAAAAAATTTTATTTTCATGATTTTTATCTTTTCTCCACCTTCACCATATATTTTTGGACAATTTTCATCGAAATGGATAATCTGAAAGTCAAATCTTTATATTTCAAGTTTGTAGTAAATTTATTATTAAGCACAAGGTAAGCTAAAATAGATTTCATGTTAAGCATCGAATAACGCATGCCAATGCAGATTCTTCCACCTCCACCAAAAGGAACGTATGCATACGGTTCCACCTTTGCAATGTTTTCTGGTAAAAATCTTTCTGGGATAAATTCTCCAGCATCTTCACCCCAATATTCGGGATTTCGTTGTATGTTAAATATAGGTATCATAACATTTACGTCTTTAGGGATTGTATAGTCGTCTAAAAGCAGGATTTATGTTATATAAGCACATTCTATGAAACCTGGGACAGCCATGATATTCGGGACACTCAAGATTTTTTTACTTTCCGGAAGGATTTTTTGATTTCTACTAAATTGAAAACAAACATTAAGGCAGACTCAAACCGAAGAATATTCTGCAAAAAAATTATGCAGAATTTTTTTTGTTTCCCTGCAACAACAAATTACGAGATTTTTGTCGAATGTTTTGACCAAAACTAACACAAAAATTAAATTCTGCACGCAAAAATGACGGCAAAATCTGAGTAAACAAGGAGTAAACACAAGAATGCGTTATATTTTTTGCAGAACATTACGCAAACTTGCAGAATATTCTTCTATTTGAGTAGGCCTTTATACTAATCTCTAACTATCTGTTTTTACAAAAATCAAAAAATTCTTCCGGAAAGTAAGAAAATCTTGAGTGTCCCGAATATCATGGCTGTCCCAGGTTTCATGGAATATGCTATCAGTATTTTTATAATTTAAAAATAAAATTACCTAATTCGATTTCTTCGTCAGTTTGTCTGCCAATCACAGGTAGAACAGGGAATAGTCTCATAGTTTCTTTAATGCACATATCCATGTATTTGAGTTTGGATAGCGTGATATGGTTCAAGTTCATATTATCTTTATCACATACTTCAAGGAGTTCTTTAAGGATCTTTTCCTGAATGTCTGGATGCATTGCCATCATTAATAAAAATGACGACATGGTAAGCGCTGAAGTTTCATGGCCCTAAAAATATAAGTGGCAAAATTTTAGTCAAATAATCACTCAATTTTTATAGTATGCTAATAAGGATAAAAATGAAATTTTGTGAAACAATTGTGATGATCCTCCATTTTCGGATTTAATTTGATAGTCGAAAAAAATATACTTTTTAAAACAAAATTAAACTGATGGATTAGAAAAAAATCTACGATAATAAATAATCGGAAACATATAATTTAATTTAGAGGTGTCATTTAAATATCATCTAACTATACTTATCAAATGAAAAACCAGTTATATTCATTGTAAAAAATAATTCTATAGGTAATTATTATTGCAATTTGTTGTTAAAGTTGTATGTTAATTCAATATTTATCTAGACTGTTTTAACTATATGTGTGAAATGTATACACATAAATAATTACTCACCGCAGCGATAAAAGTATTTATTTCATCCTTCATCTCTTCCATACTCAAAACCTTTCTGAGCTTTAATATTTGATCAATAAAAATTTGTGGAGATTTAAATTCAAAGCTCGCATCCATTTCAGAATCTTCTAAAGTTGCACTTTGTTCATCCAGTAGTTTTGTTTTCGTTTCCATAATTTGATCAGCAATCGTACAAACACCATTAATAACGTATTTTTGCTCATCTTGATATGTTTTAGTACGTTTGTAAATACAATCAATTTGACACCAAATACTGAATAGTTTTGTTGTTAAGATGTCTGCTGCCCTGAAAAATTAACATTTAATACATTTATCAGGTAAATCTGAGACAATCAAAATATTACATGTGCATTTGTTTAAGATAATCGTTGTCCTTGTCGTTTTGCACATCCTTTTTTAAGCCTATGGCTGTTTCTAAATATAATAATCAAAATGTCAGTTTTCGCATTTTTAAGTATTATTTCACAATAATGTACCAAACAAAGTCTCTAGAGTACAAGCAGACATACAATGGAAAATGTCAAACTCTCCTTTTCCAACATGTTGATCGATTATACCCAGCAATATTTGCGCTTTTTCATTGAAGATGGGAATTAAGCTGTGCAAAATTTTTATGTGGAAAGACGGATTTAAGAACTTTCGATGCACTTTCCACACGTCAGCCTTTGACGTTAATAATCCTAATTTGTTCGGAACCATTTCATAAAATACCGATTTGTTCACACAATGAGGAGAGTTAAAAATGGTTTGTAGATTTTGCGGCGAACTAACGAAAATTAAACAAAATGGGCCCATCCAAATTTTAGAAACTGATTTAAAACTACTTGTCAGTTTTTGTAAAACTGAAAAAATCCCTGCGTGTGATAAACCATAGAAATCTAGAGCGTTTCCTAGTAATGGAAGCCCTTTTGGACCATCAAGCTTTGCGGCAAGCTCGTACAGCCTTTTTCTTTTCCGCACAAACATTGTGTACCATGCTATGATGGTAGTTATCAGTCCAAAGACTAAAGCTTCAAGCACAAGCATTGTAAGTTATTTTTTAATTTGTGCACTTGCTTCACTATTTACACGATTTTTCACGAAATTATTATATTTTATTATATTTCACGATATTATATACTCAGATCACTTCTAAGATGTTTGCATCTTCAAGTTCGACCTGTCTATGACAATCTAATTTGCACAACTACTGATTTTATAGTAGTTAGAAAAATACACTTTAATTGTTAGTATCTACTTTTGATCGCTTAGAAGATCATTTATAATCACTAATCAGCCTCTCGCATGAACATTAATAATTTAAACAAAAACTAGAAAACACCTGTACACATGTAGTAATTTTATTAAAAACTGTTTACCTAGTAGACCTTTTTAAAAATTTAAACATAAATACTTTACACAACATATTTAAGTTTCATTCAGCTCTTTTCAGAATCAATATAAAAGACTTTTACTTGTGAAGTTTGACAAGCATTTTTTTTTTTATAACTCTAGTCAAATGTATCGTAAAGTGAGTTTCTAGTAGGTAGTTCTCAGTTGTAAATTATTTTCACTTTTACTGGTTTTTAATTAAATTAGTGCATTAAATACTCTTACAATAATTGATTTAACATTACTGCACGGTGCACACACATTTAAACTTTTTTAGAGTACCTCATAGTATATTTCGTACTTAAAATGATATCATTTTTATAAAAAATTAAATATAGTATATAATAATAATTAAATACATTACATTTATAATGATTCATTCAATATTAGTATAGTCTGTGTTGACACAAAATTCCTGTTAGGAAATACTACTGCATCATACTTTATTGAATATTTTACGCTAAAAATGCGTACAGTATTTAATTGTTTTTAACATAGTATTTAACTATACAACTGAGATAGAAATTAAACATTTTAAATTAAAATTCAGTTTATTTTTGGTATCATTGTATAATATAAAATTTAATAAGGGCGTGGTAATTTTTTTTGTTAATGTATTTCAGAATATAATACTATTTTCGATATCCATATTATCTTAAAAAACTTCACAAAGAATAGATTTGTTTACTTTTTTTGTCATCATAAAATCGTCTTTCGATACAAACCATATTTTGCTGTACAATTTTAAGTGTAAGGCCAAATTGAAATTCAAGTTCGTCGTATTTTAGAACTGTAGTCACTTTGTAATTTCTTAAGAAGTGTGCTAAATTAATTTTCATCACGTTCATGGCATATTTCATGCCTATGCAAATTCTTTGACCAACGCCGAATGGAAAGTATGCAGAAGTAGGAACTTTTGAAATATTTTCTGGTAAAAATCTTTCAGGATTAAATTGGTGAGCATCGCTACCCCAGTATTTTGGGTTTCTGTGAATGTTAAAAGTAGGAACTATAACGCTGATGTTTGCTGGAAGCGTGTAGTTGGCTGTTGATGAAAAAAATTGTTGAAATAAATCTTTATAACTGGTGCGGATAAATTTATGCTCACCCAGTTTTACTTCCTCTGTAGTCTTTCTTCCAATAATTGGAAGCACCGGAAGTAATCTCATCGTTTCCTTTATAACCATATCCAAATATTCTAACTCAAATAAATCCTCGTTTTTCACTGGCTCTTCAGATGTTTTAAAAATTGACTTTAACTCGTCAACCACTTTTTCTTGCACATTAGGGTGCATCCCCAAAAAAAGTAAAACACCAGACATTGTTAAAGCAGTAGTTTCATGTCCCTGAAATTATTATATATTGCTATTTATAATTTAATTTGAACATTAATAACTCACGGCTGCCATGAATGTGTTTATTTCATCCTTGATATCTTGCAGTGGAAACACTTTCTTCATCTCTTTTAACTGATCAATAAATATACGAGGTGTTTTATAATCAACTGATTGGCTTATATCATTTCCATTTTCGTCAACACCAGTTATATCTACCTCCTCGAAAATCGAACCATCTTTATCTTTAATCATATTTTCTCCATCTTTAAAGCATCCATTGATTAAATGTTTCATCTCCAGTTTATACAGATTTGTGCATTTATATATAGGGTCATAATGGAGATGAACTTTACATAATCTCTCAGCTAAAATAGCTGAACACCTAAATTTGTGTAAAGTGAAGAAAAAATTTAATGATAGCATCTTAAGAATTGCATTTTTTTAGTTAGGCATTTGCTATGTGTTTTTATATGATTTGAAAATTTTACTCACAGCTTAATGTTTTTCAAATATGGATTATCTGGATCATTCTGGATATCTTGTGTTGAACCAAGCAATGAAGAGAACAATGATTCTAGAGTGTATGCAGACATTATGTCAAAAACATCAAACTGTCCCCGTCCAATATATTTTTCTGCTATTTTCACTAATGTTTTAGACTTTTCATTAAATATTGAGGTGAAACCTTGAAGTATTCTAAAGTTAAATGATGAATTCAAAAACTTTCTATGCGATCTCCAGACGTCAGCTAAATAAAAAAGGTTTATAATTTAAACAAATGGAAGTTCAGTTCATTTAGAACCTAGTGTTTTTAACTAGATCCATACTTGTATTTCATTTATTTAACAATATTAACATTACCGTTTGCTGTTACGAGACCATTTTGTGCTGGAATTAATCTGTATACTTCCGATTTTTCTAAACAGTTTGCAGAATTTGATACGATTTGCAAATCTTCTACAGAATTTAATATTACAAAGCATTTTGGTCCCAACCAGACCCTGACTATGTCACCACCATCCTTTGCTATTCTCAAGACTATATTGAAAAGCTCTATTGGAAATGAAAAAAAAATAATAATACATGACGTTTTAAAAATGTTAATGCAGTGCTTTGAATACGTAAAGCCTTAAAACACTTACCTCGATTATGTCTACCCATTAATTCCAATGCAAGTCCAAATAACGGAATGCCTGAAATATTTTTAAAATATTATCATTATCAGCTTAATCATCAAGTTTGGTCAGAGTTAATGTACAAAAATCCCAGATATATTCCAGTGTGAATATATATATTTTTTTTATTATGTTGGAGATCTTTACACAAAACTTGACAGTATGATAAATTTCTTAACCTTTTGGACCAGGAATCAAACTAGCCAATTTATATAAACGCCTTCTATTCCAAGTATAATTGATGTACCAGCATCCCACAACAGTCAACAACCCCACTATAAATGATTCTATGGATATCATTTTCCTTGGTTTTTTATGTTCTTTCTTCTTTATTTTTCATTCAGAAAACGTTTGCTTATAATTCCAATGAACAGTCCTTAATATTTTTCACACAATATTCACTAGATTTACCATTACTTAATAGCGACTTTATCCGTTCTAACAGATTTAAATGAAAATCAGTTCCTTTTATACAACTTAGAAATAAACTATTGAATATTTTTGTCATTGCTGAAATGGAGAATATTTATGTAAAGCCATGTAATATATTATGATAAATGTGTTTGCAAGTTGAATACATTCATTGAAATAGTAACATTTATTTAAGTTGTATTTTCTTGATTTACTTGAAATTATGCTGTTATGTGTTAACATATAAATCTTTAACTTTATTTTTTCTAATCAAAAGCCATTTTATTGTTTCTATAACATAGTATTTTTATTTTGTTTTTACGCTCTAAGTCAAGTATTTTTTACAATATCTAAATCTAAAAAGCTTATTTATTTATTTATTTTTCTCCACAACATGGATAAGGAAAGCTGGGTTCTCAACTTCATCGAGTTTTTTAAAATCACCATAGATGACGTGGTTTGCAGATTGACCAAAGATATCCTTCAGAATAGACTTGAAAACAGCTAATTTGTGAGGATAGTAAGAGAGACGAAACTCGCTGACCTCAGAACCTTCACCAGTGGAAATCAAATAATCAAGAGTCACAAGTGCTGGTTGTCCCGAAACATAGAGAACTGAGGAGGAAAAATACAATTATTAAATGTTAGTCATCATAACAGAATAAAATTAAATTTACCGCTTGTTTTGATGTCTGTCATATGTTTACTCTGAAAAATAAAAATAGTCAAAACATGTCTACGATAACCAGTTAAGAATGATGAATAAAAATGCATCAATAAACCTCTATAATCTGTTATTCACAAATCTACAAGGTGTATGAAACGGAATTAAATAGAAGCACTTATATTTCATTTTCAGTGTCAAGAACATTCATTCAGATTTCATTTAGATATCATTCAATTTGAGTGTATCAGGAATTCTTTTAAAAGCTTGCTAATAAAACTTATTTACGACTTTAACAAAATTCATAGTTTCGTAAACTTACATTGTAATATATGCATTTGGCTGGCGTCGCACCCGTGTCCATGATATTGTCATAGTTTCTATGATCAATCAATAAAAGTCCACCAGGCTTCACACATTTCTCGAAATTTTTGATTGCTTGTTTCTGTTCTCGTTGGTCACCGAAGGAATCTAGCATGTGGGCGAAAGAGTTTCCCAAGCAAATAACTGCATCAAATCCAGTTCCAATAAGATGTTGAATGTCGTCATAAACAGTCAACCAATTTGCTTCTTCAATTGCTAGAAGATGAAAAAATATTTTAGTAAGAAAATTATTATGTGCTAATAATTTATATGATTCCAAACTCTAAATACGAAGTTTTATGAAAATGCGGTACTAAGTGTCATAATTCAAAATTAGTGATAACTTATAGCACATAGTTAAACTAGTCGCAGTCGTTGTGAATTGTAATTAATTCAAAAAATTCTAGTTTATTGAAACGTGTTGACATGAATGTTAGAATGTGAGTATATATTTTTCTTATAAAAAGCTGTAGACAGATTTCCGCTCAATTTTTGTGCCAAGTTCAGTGTCACAAATCTATAAAATATGGCTTTGAAATAGCGTTTTTAGTTTGTGTTAAATACAGTTTTATATAACGCTCATTAATAGTATTTACACATTAATAGGTCTTTCAACTATAAGTTCATTCATGTTTAGATTAATTAATTGTTAAATAATCGATTCTCTCAATGATGTGTTTGGTTGTATTTTACAATTCTTATTTCCATATCGAAAATAACGATAAATACTGAATAACAATTGAGTAAAAATTAAATAAAACTTACTCCAATTGTCGAAATTCTTCTCATTTCTTCGAGTCCAGCGTTCTTTAAGTGCGTATTTGAGCATTTTATCTGAAGCATCGATTGAAACAACTTCAAATCCTTCTTCCACAAGCATAATTGAGTCAACACTGAACACCAAAAAAGTGATGTAAGTAACTCCTGAATAAATCAAAAAATTAACTATTAGTTAGGTACATACCCAGTTCCACAAGCAACGTCTAAAATTCTTTTGCATCCTTTAGCTTTAAGCATATCGATCAGAAAATTGCGATAGTTTTGAGTACGGGATTTTTTGTCTCCAATGAAAATCTCCCAAACTTTTGCGGCTTTTCCGTCGGCATACTGGTCACGAATTCCACTGGCTGATATACCATCACTACGAGCATGGAAAATTGAATCTGCTTCTGGCATTTTATTGCTGATTTAAACACGACAACCTTTGAATTTAAATTATTAATCAAGATTAGAAAAGGTTTTATTCCGGTCATTATTAAATTTTATTGGGTAACTAATAACAAAACTCATTGAGTTTAACCAAATGAATAAAAACTAGGAACTGTTTATATTGAATAGAACTTTAATTGGGACTGTAAATTTGCTCAGACATAATTTTAAGATTCTTGTTGAGATAATAATTTTTTTATTTGTTTATGAATTAGAATTAACTTATAGCCTTCAAAAGAATAATTGCACATCAAACATATCCCAAGATTACTAATCTAATGAATTCACTTCACATCAAATAATCATTTCTTAAATATTTTACTTACAATTGAAGTCTGGAAAAGAAAATTCACAACTGTACTGACAAATTCACTAAGCAAAGGTCTTAATTGAACTGTTCAAGTTTATTGGAGGCAGAGTGAATTTAAATAAGTATTTTCCGCAAATCATCGTCGAAAACAGTTCGTCAGATTATTTATATAAATTATTTTTATATTTCAGTTGATAATGAATTATTTTTGTGTAATCATATATTTATAATATTTCTAGGTAAAGTTTACAGTGTGAGTGGTAGTTATCAGTTTGTTCGTTTTTAAATGATTTATATGAGAGGATCTTAATAAATTTATTTTGATTTGTGAGAAACAAGCTAATTTACGATTATGGTTGAATACTTGCTAGGGCACTGATTAGAGATTCAAAGTAAAATATATTGACTAGATGCCGTCACAGATTTTTATTTACTCAACAATCTGTATAGCAAAATATTATTGAGCTAAATTATTTTTTTGAATTTTTGTAGTTTTGAATAATTTTTAAAGGTTCGTTCAATTTTAATCATGTATATGACAGCATCGTGAAATATTTTGTCAACTTGAGTTAAAGAAAAGTTCTTTTTGAATACAATTGATGCTGAAGAAGTTATAAAAAAATGTTCTGAAATATATATACAACGTCATAATATGGTATATTTATTTTGAACAATCACGTGCATTTGAGTCTTTTAATGAACATTGAACTGATAATATTCCCCCAGCTGAGAAAGTTACGGGATGTTGTTAAAAGTGTGATAACCTTTTTAAAAATAAGCTGTATCGCGTTATAAATGTGTAATCTACAAAAAGACTTGCGGTGTGTGTAGAGTGTCCTAAAAAATTTTAATGCATAATTTGAATTGGTTTTTGAATATTTATCAATGAAAAGTTGTTTAAAAATTTTTATTTGCCTGATTTTCATCATAATTACAATGTTTTGATTAAACTTGGTTTTATTTGTTAGTATTTTAAATTATACTAATTTAGTTATTAGTAAAATATTATAATTACAAAGTCCTTAAAAAAAATAAATGATCGATACACAAAAGCAAATCAAAATCAATTGCTTCCCAATCATCAATTATTAAATGATCGGCAAGCAATTGCGTTATTAAAATAATTGTTTCACTAAAGTATAGATTTTTGCACCCACTTAATCTAAAACGGGAATTAAAGTTAAGTAATTACCTATGTCTATAAAATTACTCAGTATAAAATTATATTTGATAACAATGATTGCACAAAGTACTATGTTAACTAAATTAATATTGCACCTTTCGGTATTGCACTTGCCCGGCGGCTAAGTATTTGTTTATAAACTATGTTATTATTACAAATTGTTGTCTTAATTCTATAACGTTAAAATATTGCTAATCATCTTTGTTCTATGTATTGATTTTTTATTAAAAACCATTTTATTGCATCAATTTGATAATTGTTGTGTGAAATTAAAATCACAATTACTGAAATTGTTTCTCTAAATCATTGCCATTGCTAATTGTGAGAAGAAATTTAATGATTTAATGTAGCTTATAAATTGAAAAATATTTATGAGAGGTGTTAAAAGTATGAGTTTTTTTTGGTGAAAAATCATTCAGAAATTCACAGTTTTCTCAATAAATTCAAGCAGCAGGTTCAAAAGTCTGCTATGTATGTTATGTCTAATTTAAAAACTAAACTTGTGCAAAATACAAGTGTTTTGGTGTTTTGGAAATATTTTACTATCAAAAGGTAAAAGAAATTTTAGAGAAGAGTAAATTTGAAATCAACACACATTTTTTCGTTGCATATTTGATTGCACTACTTTCTCCAAATAAACTGAAATAAACAGTAACAAAACGATTTAATTATTTTCATTTACACATTAGCTCAACAATTTACATTTTTTAAATAATCACTCAATCGAGAGATTCATAATTTATATTTAAAGTTGTTCCAAACATCTTGATGATCAGAATTAAATGCTTTTTCAGGATGTATCATTGATATCATTATTTTTCATTGTTATAACTTGCGTGTAGTGTATAATTGATAATTTAAAGTCATCTTACTTAACTATAACGCTCATTGAAAATTCATCGGCTCGACTAAAATGTTTCAAATAATTAGATAATTGAAAAGATCTAGTGTTGAATCTTTTTTTAAAACCATTTGAAAACACGCGATATAGATTTAATTTGTTATCTCATAATTTGCTTGTTTAAATATTGCTACTATTTTTAATTTACCAAACTGATTAGAACAAAGTTACAAGATTACAGACATTAAATGTGAAAATTAGAAAAATTTACATATAAGATCTAGACAGAAGTTCTAACTTTTAGTAATTATGGATATTGTGAACAATTTCATATAATTATAGTTCATAGGCAAGCATTTGCAATTAAATTTTTGATCGATATGATCTATAATTGGTTTTTATAGTAAATCAAATTAAAGATAAAAAGACGATTTTTTTTGTCAAGTTTTAGAACAAGAGATGTTAAACTTTATCACGATGAAATATAAGATAAAATCTAATTTCAGTATGTTTTTAATTATAGAATTTTTCAGATCTTAAAATATAGCCACAACCTTTAAAATTAGTCATTACCCGATTCGATACACAAATTGAAATTTACAAATGTTTGTTCAATTACACATAAAATGCTTAATATATAGACAAAAAGTAAGCGTTTAATCTTATAATTAAGAAACCTAAGGCAGATAACCTAAAGAGTCTTCTAAGGAAGCACTTGCAGGACGTGGAGCAATTGCTTGATAGTAGCTTTCAGATTTCGTAATCCGTTTCGCACTTAATTCAATTTCTTTTCTTAAAATCAGTTCAGAACTCATACCAGACTTGAAAATATAATCATCATTTGCATTGACACCATTTTTCATGTTTTTCATGTTGTGCATGTTATTCATAAGTATTTTAGGTTTGGTGGTTGGGAGTGGAGGAGGTTCAGGATGTTTCTTATGATGATGTTTCGGCTTTTGCATATTTTTTTCTTTAGTTGGTTTTAAGTTAGTTATGTCGGTGGTCTGACTTAACTTAACGTCTGCAAAAACAGCAGCCATCTCAACACTTTTTTTAACGCTCAATGCCTCTGTTGGTTTTACGTGCCTTCCATTTCCGCTAACTGTAAACAATTCGTAGTCTAATGCTAAATTATCTGAGCTGAATGAACCTCTTTTGCCTTTTTTAACATTTGCTCCAGCAGTATGCATTGCTAGCTTCTTTTCTGGAGAACAATAGCACTTGCTGGCACTAGCACAACTGTCTGTGTCACAAAATGTGGTAGATCCATCCCCAACGGTCTCTCCCATAGAACAATAACACTTATCATCACAAGATCGCATTGAGTCAGTGCGTCTTCTTTCTTCTGCTTTCAACTTAGCATTGATGTCATCTCCTCCAAGACTGCAGTAGCATCTATCCGCTGAATTGCAAGTGCAGTTATCCGAATCATAGCTGCATTCCGAACAAGAAACATACCTAAAAAACATAGTATTCAGTTTCAAAATTGAGGTTGTCAAAGATTTTTAGTTGGAGTATGTGCATTTGGCAATTAATTTTAGTTTTTATTAAAGACTCTTTAAAAAGTTGCATGATGAAAAATTTATTAATTCCCACTCACCCACTAGAACTATTCCGATTATGAGCGTTCATGGCATGCTCATTACGATGTACAGAAACTTCACTTCCACTTGTCCCAATCCGTGACCTGTCCAATTTCTTGCTCCTTGCTTTTAACTCATATTCAGACGATGGCATGATTTCACTTTGCTTGGTTTTTGAAGCTGAAATTGAACTTGGTGCCTTCTTGTTCTTGTATTTCCCTAGTCGGAACATCTTCATGCCCATTGCTCCAATGCTAAATTTAGTCCGTTGACCTTGCAGGCTACTGTTCTTCCGCTTCAACTTTTTCTTTTTTTGTCGGCGCATTATGCTTTTAGATCGTTGATAGAGTTCATCTTTTGTTAATGTTACGGCGAGTTTCAGTAAAAATTCCTTGTAAATTGGTTTAAGGTCATTGAAGGACATTCCATCGGAATCGATTATGGCGTTTAGGATTTCATCCAGTGAGTGAAGATTTTCTTGCAATCGGAATTCGTTAAAAAGTTCGCTGAAACCAAGAGGAGATCCTCCGCCTCCACCTGTGAATCCACCACTTCCACTACCTTGTTTTCCAGTAATATTTCGTCGAGTAGCTCGAGATTTGTATCTAGTTAAACCGGCTGTATTTAAGAAACTGCCTGATCTTGGAATGGCTACTTTTGTTAGGATGTCACCACTATCTGTGTTCGTATAACCAGAATCTTGGCTGTTGGTGTTGTTCATACTTTTTGAGTTCTTCATCTTAGTGCTTCCAATTGGACGTGGCATGCGAGCACCATCTTTTGAAAAAGCCATGGCTGGATTGTACAATTCTTGGCGGCGACCTTCAAATTAAATTGAGATATTGAGTAAAAGACGATTTAACATTTTATTTAAAACAAAAAAAGGAAAATGAATTTCAACTAACTCAAATTAGGTGGATTTGTTGGAATAGGTGGTGGTTTTTTCGACTTGCTATTTTTCTTCTTGTCCCTTTCTTCAGTAGATGTATCGATATCGTTAGGGTTGTTGCTGTTTCTTCCAATACTATTAATATTCCTTATTGTGTCACTCTCACCACTTAAGGAACTAGAAACACTTCGCTTTTTTCGTGGTGGTCGAGATGGCGGTGGCAATTGTCCTTTTATACTTCCGGCTGAGCTTCCGCCTCTCCGGAATGAAGACTTGGATGAAACAATGGCATTTGTTACAGCGGAGCTACTTGCAATACTCATGCAACTTATTCCATTCCGGTTTTTAGGACGTCGGGACTTTTGATTCTATTTTAAGTTAAAATTAGTTCAAACTGTATCACAAATAGTTTTGTATAATTACCTGACTGCTGCTCATATGAGCCATCAAACCCTGATACAGGGTGGCCGCAATAACAATCGCATCTTCTGGCGATTGGCAAACAAAACCGTGGCATTCCAACTGCTTAGGAATGTTAGGTGATTTCATGACGACCGCAAATAACGGTGAATGCAGACCTGATGATAATCTTCGCTTATCAGCAGCACTGAAATGTAATTAATTTTGTGGTTATCTTAACTGATAATTTTACAGCTTTTTGAAATGATTAGGAAATAAGATGAATAAATTCTAATATATTAAATGTATTTTGAAATAATTTCTCACCTCAAAGGTCTAAACAAAGTACTTTTATCGATATTCTCTGGATCGGTAATCAACGGCAAAAATGCAGCTCCTCCTTCCGATTGCGAGACCACAAACTTAACGGCTGACCACACAGCAATGCTCTGAAATGGTGTTATCTGCAATTCGCGCCCATTTGTAGTGCGAACGCGAAGGCCTCTCGCGCATATGTCCAAAATTCCCGCATTCTGATTCTATAAGCAAGAAATTGAGATTAAATAGGGGAATAACGCCGTTTTGATGCCAAAATAGCGCATCATTATAGGTTGGCTGCCCAACAAAATGAACAATCATCGCCATACGCGGCCATACTGGTCAAATTCATATTAAAACCCAACAACAACCTTTTTACAGAATTTTTAATTAAAAAGTATAACAGTTCTCCGTCTTGATGATTATGGCTTTGTTCATCATTTCATCATACAGCAAATCGCAAGTACTTCCAGCCAAGACGGTTCAATCAATTTTATATGAAAATAAGAATACTAAATTTCGGGGAAAATGGAAACAAAAAGCACATAGAAAAATATGTTAACATTTCTATAATTTAACATGTGTAATTTTCATTTATAAAAACTCTTTATTCACTTTATACGTGGAATTTGTAATTGAACTGAAAAAATAATTAATTTGAGCAAATGTGGTACAATGATTTAACGGTAAAGCTAGCTGGAATTGGGGTTTCAATAGGAGATTTCTATATATGCGATACACTTTGTGTTGCTGTTTAGAAATACATTACTTTGCGGGAAGTGCAAGGAGAGCAATATTTATTTGCAAAGTAAATACTTTTTCTAAGAATGTGAACATAAATTTGCATGTTAATGGCTTTCATCATGAAATTAAAATAAGAGTTCAAGAAAAAACGCGATTATATTGAGCTACAAGAATAGCTGCATTTTAAAATAATTTCTGTGGATTATATTTATGACACACGATACGATTCGGACTATTTTATGGCATTAATTCATGTGCTATTTTAAATAGATAAAAAGCACGAGTTCATGCTATATTAGAATTTTCAATTAAGAATTACAAAAGTTATAAAGAAAATTATTAAAGTAACTTACACCATGACCTGCTCCACTCAAGTAAAGCTGTCTCAAAGGATCTTGCAGGCCCGTCAAACTCGTAACTTTATCTTTTAATGGCAATGATCCTAAACATCTAATTGGAAAACTGGTTGTAGGTGAGCTGGCGTCTTGAGCTACTACATCGGTGAACATCTTCTCGATTTGGGCTTGGACACTATTTTTGATGGAATTTGATGGAGACGCATTATTAAAATCATTTTCATTAATCGCTTGTAAACGATCACTTGAATGACGATGACTGCCGCTTATGGATCCATTTACTGAAGGTGCTCTTTTGCGATCGCGAATTGATCGTTGACTTATTACAGATCTGAGGAGTAATGAAGATTTAAACACATTAATTTTTATGCCTTTTGAGAAAGTTCACTTTTCATTTTCTGCTTTTTTTGGTAATTTTTGTTAATTTTTAATTAAGCATTATTTGCCAATATCATCAATGTGAAAAGCTTAATTGGTCATTATGGTAGCAAAACTATGAAGTCTATGGGAATTGCTATTGATGCACTTTCAATATTTTAAAAGAAATTTTGTTTCATCAAAATTCAAAAAAGGATTAACATAAAAGTTTCAAAACTTCAAGAATTAATTACACTTTATTAACGTTTAACTATGAATAATTTTGTTTATATCATACTTTGCCACGAAGCTACTATATGTCTCAATCACTTCTAAATTTTCAGTATTCTCGTATTTTCTACTGGTATTTTGATACATTAATTTATTTCTAAATTAACTCTAAATCACCATTCACTATGCTTCTTCATTAAGAAAATTGAACACACCGTAAATATTTTAAATCCTTTTTTCAAACAACCGATATACGAAGAAATGTGTTAATCTGTCTGTAATCAAGCAAAATGTTCGTTCTTCTTCTAAAATTTTACAAAATGTTCAATCAGTTTTGATTCAACAATAGTAATTCGTGAGCACTTAAGTTAAACTCAAAACACTTGTTACACATAACGATACTTCACCAACAATAATAACAAAGATTGGTTTTTTATTTCAAAAGCTTCGAAGTATTTTTGGAAAACATATCCGACGAAAAAGAGAAACAAAAGTCTGCTCATAATTTGTGAGATTAATTCATTTTCTTATTAATCGTTTTCGTGATAATCCCGAGTTTGTTTTCTGAGATTGGCATCGAATTCGTCGAAAACCATACAAATTATTATCGCTTTATTGCTGGTTGGAAATATTGTGAGCGTATGGTATAAAATGTTCTTTAACTTATGCAATATTTTATTTCATTCACAATTTTTTGGAACAAAATAGAATTGATTGGAAAATTTGAAACTTTTTTTTTGTGTTTTTTATAAAAATTTGGTGGAAAAAATGTTACAACAATTAAAAACAATTAATCAATTTTCAATACTCACTTAGAATCATCAAACATTGCATCAATCCTCTGTTTGTAAATCGAGTTCCTGCTTACACTTGACATGGTCTCACATTTGATCTCTTCACTGGCTGCACTGAGATTTCCAATGCCGCCGTTGGCCTCGATTAACAATCGAAACCCAGCAGACGAAATGCTTCCGCTGATAGATTCAAGAATCTTCTTCGATATAATGGTGGTTGTTGTCAAGGTGGTCTTACTCATTTTCTTCGATACTGAGTCGACATTGCTGCACGTCACCATAATTACCATAGGAAATATTTTACGAGTTTCAGTTTAATATTTAGTAATTTATTGAATAGATGATTTCCAAGCTTTGCGCATAGTTTTTTGAGTTTTGATGATTTCAGTGCCTCAATTAACACATTGTAAATCGATATTTGAATTGTTTGAAATAAATTGTTCGACTTTTTTTTTGTGTAGTTTGTTGGCACAATTATTTGAGAATTTCTCAAGTAGTTTGATCACAATTTCGCTTACATGCCGCTTTCTTCCAAAATTTTGCAGGTTTTGCGCTCGCAGGTTCAATAGCGGCGCAACTTCTCATAAGACTAATTCACACATAATCCATTGAAAAATTATGCATGTCCAAAGCTGACGCTGGGGATTTATCTGAAACAAAAAATAACAATGGAAATTCAAATTATAAGCTTATTTAGCAAAATTTGGTTGAAAAGTTTGTTTGATATCTTGAATGTTTATGAGCAATATTGTTTATCAATCTACTTTAGTACTTTTGATGAGCTTTTGTTTCTAAAAACCGAATTTTATCAAAAAGTTTATTAAAATTCATGCATAAATGAAAATGATTTGCAATTCTTAAATAAAATTGAAAATGAAAATTACACTAAAAAAAATGAGATTATTGTTCATATCTCATTCATTCAACGATTACATCATAAAAAGTCTGATCATGAATTTCAACGATTTATCAAAGTATGTTGAAGTACAAGTGAATCAATTCATAACCTGTCAAAAGTTTTCAATTCTATAAAAGCCAAAATAATAGAAACATGTTAAAACTGGTGTTTCATTCAAATTGTAGAAAATAACGTTTTAAACACTCAGTGACACCAGAACAAAAAAATTGGATTTAAAAAATTTCTTTAAACAGTTTATGCCTTTTTGAAGAACCTATTTGACTTCTGACTGTTTAATTCATTCAACAATTTATACATTTTTGAAGAGCGTTGAAAATCAGTTATTACGTATTCACTCAATTAAAAGGTACATTTTTGGATGTTTGTAGTTTGTTTGAAATTTCAACCTCTGACTTACAAAACTACTCAATTTAGCTGCTAGGTTTTCAAAATTAATCTCTAAACTACTTTTGATGTGGCTCTTTCTGAGAATCTCCACATGCGCGTAATTATGCTTAATACGTTGCGGCTCATTCTTTTGCAACAGAAACCCCGCTATATTTTCTAGAAACATTTCTATACACCTTTTATTTGAAACTATTACTGTGTACTTAAGATTAAGATTCGATTGTGCTTCAGATACATACATAAATACAAAAGAGCCGAATAATGAAGACATATTGATTTTTGATAGCTTTGTGCCAGAAAAAGTCTTTGTAAACTAGAATAAGGAGCTCGAATGGTAGCAATTGCTAGTAAAGCGAGCATTTAAACGGTTTTCACGATTTAAGAAGAAAAAGCGCCGTAACTTCTTATGGCCGTCAAGTAATTGCATAAAAAGACCTGATGTGGTTTATGTTTCTTTTTGTTAGTCCAAATTGTTACATTTTTTTTCCATTACACTGGAAAAACTCGAGTAAAAAATGAAATATTAAACTGTTAATTTTTATTTGATGAATGTTAAGAAGGCTTAAAGTGAGTTGAGCGAGTTTTATGGAAAAATCTTGTAAAATTGTTTCGTTGGATGAGGAAGTTCATTAAACTTTTTAATTTTTCGACTCATCGTTGATTGCGTAAAAATGATCGAAACCTGCTCGTTTCCAGTTTTCCATTGTTGTTCAATTCTAACTTTTATGGTTATAGACGAGCATTTGTGGATTATGGTGTGAAAATAGACCAATCAATTTGCAATGAATAGTTTTCTTAAATTTCGTTTCAATCTAACAATAAGAACATTTTATGGCAAGAATTGTAGAGTGTCAGGAACTCATAAATGAATTGATTTAAAATAATAAAAAAAAATTACGAAAAACTAATTTAAAAACAATGAGCCAAATTCTCAATGACTTCAATACTTTCACTTCAACCCTTGCATTCAACTCTCCTTGCTTGTAATTTATAATGTGGATATTTTGTAATAGAATAGTTTACAATAGCTTTACTAAAAAATGAATTTTAAAATTTTTTTGGATAACTTGCACATCAAAACCGAATCAATAATTAAATAAGCGAAGTACTGAAAAATAACAATGAAAAAGTAATTGCTAAAAAACCCAAATCATATCGGAAACGGTGAGAAAATCTGCAAAAACGTGGAAGTGAATATAAAGTGAAAGTGATTAAAAGCTCTTTTCCAGCTGTTTTGATTTGATTTATTGACTGCATTTTGATGGTCGATCATTTGGGCAATCTTTTTGCAATTTGGAAATATATATTTAAATTTGATTTCAGATTTAAATTGTTTCAAATTGAAATTGATTCGTGCAGAAGAGTCAGGTAGCACTGATATCCAATTAATCATTCAATTAAAAATTATTTTATTTTAAATATAATGATGAATGAAGTCTTTTGGATATGCTTTTCTAAAGAATATTTTTCTGTTTTATTGGTATTTTTTTAACATTAAGAATTTAATAAATTTGAAATCATACTTGAGGCCACATTTAAAAAAACACTGAATTTTATGATTTATTGAGAAGTTTTATCTGAAAAACCGAGAAGATTTTTGAAGGGAAAAATTTAAATTATAATTTATTTATAAAATTTATATGATGCATTTT
This sequence comes from Parochlus steinenii, assembly GCA_038502155.1. NCBI lineage: Eukaryota > Metazoa > Arthropoda > Insecta > Diptera > Chironomidae > Parochlus > Parochlus steinenii. The sequence goes on along the minus strand of JAXCIN010000052.1, from coordinate 3,520,895 downwards.
CATTATATTCAATCAACAGTATCGGAATGAATTCAATTTAAATAGTCAATAAAACTTGAGGTGCAATAAATCATTTTTCAGAAAACACTATAAAACGCAAACAAACAAAATATATTTTTATGTGAAAAATTTCACTTTCCTCCAAAATTCAAATTTTTAATTTTAACCGAAAAAAGTTAGTCAAAAACTCAAAAGTCAAAACATTGAAATTACCATTATACCGTATTGTATGTGTTGAAGAAAATTGAAACTTTCTTTTCAAATTTTATTATAGTTTTTTATTATGTTTTCTCAGTTTTGAATAAATTGTTGTAGTTTTAAGAGTCCAACTCAACTACTTTTAAAACTATTTAAAGATCATCGTCTCTTTTTTTGTTATGACAAAAGCTTTGAAACACATTTATTTCTTGAGTTTGAAGCAAATTTGAAATTTATGAATGAACGGCGTTGTTAATGAATAACAAATTGATTTATAGCGCCAAGTAATGTTTTTGAGACTTTTTGAAAAACGGTAGCAAATCACTTGGTTTCTAACAAAGTGATATTTTGGTATTTCCATAAACGCTTGAATTTGTGTGAATCAAATTATGATTTATGGTCTTATTTTTATTTTTATTAACACCAAAACACTACTCACAAACTCATTTGCAACGAACTAAAATATTTCAAAAAGCAGCTGCTTAATCTATCAAATTTAAATTATTTATTTTGAAACTTTGTTTTCAGAAAAAAAAAGTTCTAAAATACCGAAAAATATTCTCATCAAGTTCTTTCAAATTTCCATACAATGTTGCATCTGCTATTTTAGCGATCTCATTGGAATTTGAACAGTTTCAAAACTCACTTTCCGATGTTTTTTAGAAATACCATTTCGAATAACATGAAGAAAGGAAAATTCAATCAAAGAAGATTTATTGTGCGTGAATACATTTAACTTTGTATTTACATTTATTTAAGAAAATTCTTCTGCAGTCCGATATGGTTTTAACAACTTTAATTGAGCTAGAAAAGTATTGTAATTTGTTTGTTGAATGCGCTAGAAATTTTTTGTATAATGATAATTGTACATAACATAGTTAAAATTAAAAACGAATTTTTTGCTGGTTTAGAAGGTAATGCATATTTAAAACTTTTTATTTGTAATATAATATAGAAATTTATATCAACTCAAATAGAGTACTAAAAATAAGAAGAGTAATAATAATAATCCTGGGTAAACAATATCTTTAAATTTTAGTATCATCCGTATCTTTTTTTTGAAGATGTGAAATTAAAAAAAAAATACCATTAAAGAAGAATGTTCAAAAAACATTTTACAATTATTACAAAAAAAATAATCAATAAAATACAATTGTATTATTTGAACATAGATAGATATCTTTCTAATCACATGTGTAATTGGTCATACTATTATAAGTCAATAAAATAATAATTCACACGATTGAAGATGACACATATTCACCTCATTTCCGTCTGCTTTTCCATCAGACTTGTGAAACTTGTTACCAACAAGTATATATCAATTAAATCTCTTCTCGAACATTTCTAACACACATTAGAAAAAGTTAAAGTTGTTTCAAAGTCAGTTGATAAAATTAAACACTAATAAGTAAAGAATTGAAAAAAGTGGTTGCACTAGAAAGATTCAACATCTGATGTATCAGACTTTTAAGGAAACAATAAGATGCTTTTTCTAATGGCATTTTTTGAACGTTCAATTAAAAAGCTGTGTTTTAATTCAATATTGATAGAAGATACCGTATCAAAAGTAAACTAGTTTTAATTCGCAATATATTTTTTGTGCCCCTAAAGATATTGCAATTGATTTCAAACACATTTATAATAGTTTTTCTAGGAAAATAAGACTATTGCACATCAGATGCTGCATTTTTGCGATGCGATTGAATAGCGGTTTCAAAAACAAGTTACATATTTTATAAAAACAATGTTAGTCAACTAGCAAGCCTTTGTTTCAAAGTCAAGTCTGAAAATCTCAAATATATGGCATAAGGAAGTTCTGCGTTTTGTTGTGAGTTTTCTCTTCGACGAAACTTCCAAACCTGATCTCTAGTCTGTAACCATTATATTTGTATGTTTATATCATGGTTGCATATTTCAATCTTGTACAAAAAATGGAGCAAACATGAATAGCAAAACATATACATAATATTTAAATCCCACCTCTGATGTCGCTCTGATACAATAAATTGTAAATTGCATTTAAATTGCAAATATAAGTTAAAATGGTATAAATTACAAAATTGCTTCTTCGTATATGAAAAGGTTTTTTACATCCAGAATCTAGATGAAAAGTTCGCCTAACTGATTGTTGCGTTATTTATGCGATATCAATAATGATGCAGTAAAGACTAACATTAAACTATCGCCGATTTTGATTTATTGCAGCACTTACCTCATGATGTTTTGTAGAGTTTGAACCATTTTCCTGTGGCTCGTGGATGATGACTTTAAGTACTGTAATGAGAGAGTAAAAACATAATATTCAGTAAGATGTAATAAATCCTGAAGAAGAAAAAATGTTTCAGAAAAACGGAAGCATCATTTATGCCTCAACAATGAAAAGCGCAAAAAGAACGGCTCACAATTAAGTTTTGGTTAATTTTTGTGGAACATTTCCTGGTTAAAACTTATCAAATACAAAATGCGAAAATAAACCATACCACTCACTTGCTTCAAGTTGTTTTAATTGGATTTGTATAATAATAGATAATAGTCAAACAGGCTACAGTTATTTGCCGAATAAATTCAAAATTCTGGACTATTTTTAATGTTATAATGGGATTTATTAACAACTACTTAATTTTGCCTTTTTATTGACTTAAAACAGTGAAACTATTTAACAATAATAACTGCAAAGAAATTTCATTGGCATTTTGGTTCATTTGAGCACCATTATGCAATAATTACGTTTTTCACTAAGCAAGAATATAATGAAAATTATTCCAATTACCTCATCAAATCTATAATTTCAATTGAAAACAATTAAAAGATTTTTGTTTTAATTTTTAATTTATAGTTGAAATGAAAAAACCGCAATAAAAGAATAAAATTGTTAATATTGATTTACTGTTTTTCTGTTGGCATTTTTTGGCTCTATGTTAGCAATTATAAGTTATTTGTATGTATATGACTGGAAATATTCAGAGTGGAATTTGTAAAAAAATCTTGACTTTTTAGTGAACAATAAACTTATTCTTTTAAATTATTTGGTTGATACGTTAGGTTGAAAGGTAATATAATATGCAATTAAAAATGTTTGCTGGGATTCATATTTTAAATTATAAGTTTATTTAACAATTTAATTATATTTGTTATTTCTATGCCTCTCTCTGTATTTGGAAGAGGCAAAAAATTACACCATCAAATTAAAAGGCACATAAATTATTACTCAAAGTTAATTAAATTTCCTGCGTGTATCAAAACAATGCATTGAATTTCCTCTCCTATAGCTTAAAAACAACCAATAACAATATATTATTATGTATAAAATATTGCATAATAATTTTAAAAATGTGTGTTACGAAACTGGTCATAAATAGACTCTTCTACAAGAAATATAGCTAGTCTCAATTGAAAGAACCACTATGTGATTATTCCTAGTTTTCCCTGTTTTTCCTCAAACTGCCGATTAGAAGTTCGAATAAACTTGTTCTCTACATACAATACGCAAATAAATAAGCCGATAAATATTACCCAGTTAAAAGATAGCCAATTGACTTATTAACCAAGTGCCATAGCTAGTTTTACAGCAACGTTTAGTCGTGGAACATGTTCTCAGTTCTAGAGTGTTTAACTGTTAAAACCTGGTTTTTCTAAACATTATGTAAGTGAAGAAACTGTGTGAAGGATGTTCAGTTTTGAAACATGTTTTGATGTTTTTTGAACAACTTTTATTAAATAATACGAAAATAATCTCTCATGAGAGTTTTACAAATTATCCAACAAATTTCTTCCTACATCCATAATAATCGTGCGTTCAAAAACAAATAACTGGTCATTTTTAGACACAGCAATTGAGAAAACGTTATAATGCAATTTATCATGCATTTTCTTAACTCATATCTTTCGCTGAATCGTTGTGCTTCTTTTTACATATATTTGCTTCGTTATTTTTAGTGAACTTGCCGATAAACTACATTCAACAGAACGTCCTTGACATCTGCGCTTTTACTCAACTACAATGTGCATTCAAGCTTGAATAAATACGGAATAAATACATATTAATGTACGATACCACACATTAATTTGGTTTCCTTTAGCCATTGAATCAAGTGTTAAAATAAACAACTTTGTCGTGACTTTAGTGAATTAATTTCACTACAATTTTAAATTTGCAATTTTCACACAAACTTGAACATATAAAATGGGAATAAAAATATTAACTTTTCGAACTAGCCAATGAATCAATGATAGCTTTAAATATTTGTTTAGCAATAAGCAATAAGTTTAATGCGAATAGCCGCAAAAATGCAACATATTCTTTATTTGCATTTTATTTGCATATTCAAGTGAGAAATTGAAGTGATCATTTATGCATTTATAGCTTACTTAAAAAACTTTGAATACATTTTTCATCTGAATTGATCTTATTAATTTTCTTTTCTACCCACATCTGCAACTTTTGCATTTTTTAAAAGCATGTTCATGCAATTTTTTGCAATTGAAGCAAGTATTTTTAGAAAAACATAAGTATGCGCTTCCTACAGTTTTCTTGGATTCATTGAAATATATTGACACATTTATATCGTTTTATTGTACAAATGTGCATTTGAATTTTTCAAAATTTTCTTCAATTGAAAGAAAAGCAAACTTAAAAGCAAACAATAAAATATATTGCAAGTTTTGTTTGCTTTGATGACACGAACTATTAATAAACAACTGTTAACTTTAAAGCTGCTTAAAGACCATAAAATTATGGCAAAAAAGTTTAAAAGTGAGGCAAAAACAACATGCTGTCATTTATTTTCATTTATTTATTACTTAGCCATTGCTTGCATTACCTGCAGTACAGCAATAAAATGATCATGAATCATATTACGAGATTTTCAAGTTCAAAAACGCTCGTTGTTTAAATTGTGTTGTCAATCAGTGATGGTTTTAAATTTAAAAAGGCAATTACGCTGCAATGCTTGAAAATTCAGTTCAAAATCAAAATAGATACATGATATAACTTTATTAGTTGAATTTCACAGTTTTGACTGGTTTATGTGATACTTAAAGCATTAAGAGTACTGTCAAACTCAACTATAAGTGGACTATAAATTAAAAAAGCAAACTTTATTGGCGACTAGAAGAGAATTTAGAAGATTTAAATTAATAGATTGATGAAATGGCACGCTTCTAGATTCAAGATGCAATGCTAATCTCTAATCATTAATTATTCCAAAAGTACTCAAGCAAAGTAATTTATGAATCTACTTATAGTTGTTATTCTGTTAAATCATTTATAAATATCTAGAAGTATTTAAAGTTATCTAGAAAATAAGATACATAAATGGATACATAAATTATTCAAATTATAAGCATTTTTGCTTGTATACTCTTGGAGAGATATTTTTGTAACCATTTTCCTACCATAAATACTTATTTTATTATAATACATATTCGTCTAAAATGTTCATTTTTAACTTATTGCATTTAAATGGTAGCAGCGAAAAATTTTGCTAAGGTCTGTAGTTTTCGAGTAGTTTTGCATGAATTTATACATTTTATGTGGTTTAGGTGTGTATAAATTTAAAGAACATATTTTCCAATTATTCCATGAAATTATATATTTATAACTTTATTTATAAATATTGCAATATTTTCTGTGTGGTATGGAATAATTGCCATTTACGTTGCTTTCCATTAAAACCTTATGTTGCAAACACAAAAAGCTTTTTAAAAGCAATCATACAATTTGTCAAAATGCATTTCCTTCTAGTATTTATTTGCTTTATACAATTTAAGTAAAAAGAATTTTAATTGAGATGAACATCATTGCAATGAGCCAATACTCACAATAATCTATAAAACATGGAAAGTTCGTCAGACTAAGAAATTCTATAACCGTTTTCTATTTAAAATCATACCCTAGATTTGAAATCATCACAGAGACCGACTAATGGTCACAATTAGCAGTCGATGTGAAGTAAGTAAAGCTTACTGTATTTTGAATTAAAATGAATTAAATATAATTGTCGATTGACTGATTCATGTGAGCATCATCAATCAAGTAGTGTTGATTCGATTTTCTTTGAATCTTTGTTTTTGAAAAACTCATAGCATAGACTTATAGTTTGCAGTGTTTTGTACAAAAGCATTCATATTGATTAACAGTAAAGATTTTTTCTAAGCCACTAATGTGCGAAAACTAAAGAGGAAGCTCAATCGAATTATATGTGTTCTATTTTGTTTAAATAATATTGTACGTATTTAAAATGAATAATAAACAAACGAATTTCAAAAGATTTGGAAAAAGTAGTATCACTAGTGATATGACTTTAGACAGTTTGATTCAATCTTTTGACGACCTTGATACGACACTTTATGGAAATATTTTATCAACTTGCTGTACATCAGCCTACGTGAAAAAGTGTTATAAACAAGATTCCAACATAAAATCATCTTGGTCAAAGCATTTTACTCGTGATATTAAACTTTAGACACTTGTACTTCAAAATTCTCGATACAAAAGACATAAAAATAGACTATTTTCAAAATGAATATTTTGTTAAAGAAAGTTGCAAGTAGATTATCTTTCATGATGAATTATCAAAGCTTAAGAGTCTAATCAAACTTCTGTTTACCCAGAATTTCAATTATGTAACGCTGGAGCGCTATAATTGAAGTGTCTAAAGTTGAATCGAGACAGTGTGTCTAAAGTTATATCACGAGTGTTACAGCTTCCATATAAACAAATTGATTGAGTTCTGAATCTTTTTTATAACAGCAAAATTTTGGCTTTTATTTGAATAAGATTTATATATCATAATACTTATACAAAACATTTTGCAATTCTTCTTACATTTCTTGATTTTTCTATTTAGAAAATTATTATTTAAAAGAATTATTTTGAAAAAAAAACAATATAAAATTTCAATCAAACAATTTTCAATGAAAAGCATAAAAGGCCTGTAGATCTTACTCAATGTCGAAAAGCTATCCGAACCATTTCATCGATTCCATTTAAATTGCAAATAAATATAAAAACTCCAAGCAATCTCAAATTAGATCAAAAGTTAAAGATATTCAGGTTTTCCGCAAAAGCAGCTCAAACTTGACTCAAATATAAAAGTGTATAATGTATCGGAAACAAGTTTTTCTATAATTTTCCTATAAAAAGTATGAAACTGCATTTCAAGTCTTATGTTTTTTTGCGCTACTCAGTGTTCTACATTTAATATTTAAAGAAAAATGAAGCAACTGCCCGTTTAAATGAATCTGCGCATAAAATAATTTTTCTCGCATTTATGTCAAGAAATTTTCCTGTTCTGCAACATTTTCTACATTTTCATATTATTATAGATATATTGTACAAGAATTTGCGACTATATGCAGATGTAACATGTTATGTGCATGATTGTGATCGCAGATGTTAAAATGCAAAAATTTTCAAAAGATCATTTAAAAAGATATTAGCAACTTGTAATACTGATACCAGCAAACATCTTATTCATAAAACAATTTAAAGAATCACAAAAAGTTCAACAATCTTTCATTTTATAACAAGATGATCTTAAATATTCTATTAGGCTATTAGTGATCAGCAAGAATTGCTTAGAGTAATTGAATTGCGGCATAAATAATGATTTTCTTCTGGTTTTTGCTATCAATATCTTTCACCATTTTTAACCATTTTCTTCAATTTATGGCAAAATTGATCGACCATAATTAACGAATTAACATTTTATTAAAGTTGATTGCTGCAGCAACTATTCTCCGGTGAGTTTTAACGAAGGGTGCATGTAAAGTAACTCTTTGCTAAAATACATAAATCATTCATATGAAAGATTGAGTTTCCGAATGCAATAAAGTGAGAACTATTAAATTACGGTTCAAATTGTAAAAGCTGCTTTTAAAAAAGTAGTAAAATAAATCTTTCACAAACTATAAAGTTTAAACTTTATTGCTATCGAAATTTTTGAGTAACGAGAACCACAAAAATCTATTGAAGCTTTGAATTAATCATTCTTCAGTTCTTTACCACGTTATGGTTTATCGTTATAGTTATCTCAATTATATAGTTACTCAATCATACTTTAATAAAACTTGAAATAACTTGGTAAAATCCGTTAATTAATTTAATTTACAATACAACAATTTTTGCAAAAATGCTCAAATTTCATTCACCTCGTTTATTTCAACTCAAGAAGTCACGAAAACATTGTTCGTTCTTAACGATGGTCTTGATTTGATAACCCGAAATTTATTTTTTTTACAGCAAAAGAGTAGCATTTGTAAGCTGGCTCTCAACATTAAATGTAAGATTAACTGAGTGAGATGTTTTTCTTTATTAAGTGGACAAAATAAAATTCGATTTTGACACATTTTTCTTGCATTCATTTGGTTTATTTATTATCTCTACCAGATTTGTGTTGTTAATTTATTTTTATTATTTAAATTTGTGATTTGATTCAATCTGAATTGGATTTTTGTAAAGTATATACGAGGGTCAAATCTTAATAAAAACTTTTATTCTACGTTGTATTTTATACGATAATTGAAGAGAATTTTGTAGAGAACAAACAAATTAAATTTTTATAAAAATTATCTACGCAAAATCTTCATAAAAACCATTCTAATGCATTGCAAGTAGATATAGAATAAACAATTCTTATAAACAATTATTTGTTTACTGTTCACTGATACTTGTGATTATTTACTTTTATTACTTCAAAGTGTGTGATTCAAGTTGCAGTTGAGTATATATTACTTAAACCAAACTGCTTTAACATTCCCTGTAAATTCTTTATTCGATGTTGTTTCGAATGCAATTAAGTCCAGAATTAATTAAAAATTAAATTTTATTTGATACTTGTGCACTGAAACCGTGGCGAATTATTATAAAAAATAAACATTTTCCCGCATTCTTATTTCCATTAAAAACTCATAAATGCCGCAACAACTTGCACCAAAGTTATGAGAAATGGAGGGCAGAAGTTTCTATCTACTGTTTCATTTTGTGTTGATTGAATACTAATAATCACTTGAAATAGTATAAATTATTACAATGCTTGCAGATAACAATGAAAGTTGTAGCTTTTGATGCACGCAACTGACGATTTTATATCAAAAATTTATGAAATGGAAATGAAAAAATGAAATCATAGTTTTATTGAAACAAATAAATATTTATATTTGCTTGCAAAATTGTTTAAGTACACCTTATTTTACACAACACCAAAGAAAACAACGCAAAAATGCACAGTCGATATAATCGACTGAAGGAAAACTTTCAATTGTTGTGGTTTTCATGACAAACCATCGTTAGTTTTTTAATTTGTTTATTTGCCAAAGAGCAAACAACTTATTTCCCTTCTAAGAAATACGAATCTTAATGCTTTCCTTTAAACATAACACTACAATCGCTAGTGAAATTTTCGGTGAAAAGTGAAAAACGTGAAGAAAAACCGAATTGATCACTTTGTAAGCTTGTGAGTTTTGTTGTCTAGAGGTTTCATCTTCCTTGAGATAGTTTCTTATCTGCCTTCCAATTTGCATGAATGAGATGATTATGTAAGAAAATTATGAAAATTATGAGCATGGAGTCTATGATTTTATTGTTTTGGATTTTTAACCATTTTAAATCTTCTGAGCGTCTTCAAAAAATTGAATCACGTGAATTATTGTAAGTATTTTCTAAGTACACGTTTCCAACAAAATGCCCTTCTAACCTTTTTTCTCAAAAATTTGTTAAAAAAATATTTGCTGAAGATTCATGTCAGTTGACAAAAAATTGTGCTGTGCAAAATTTAAAATATAAATGATGCAATCCCCATTAACACACGATGTGGAGAATCGCCCGAATGTATGCAAATATTCGCAAGTTTATTAATATATTCGTGCGATTCTCTGCATCGGTGTTAATCGGGATGGGTTAAACTTTTCAAGTGGTTTTAGTATTTTCTTGGCAAATTAGAGACAACAGTGACAATTTCTTGCTACTCATGGAATCTTAATCAAGACAAGAAAAATTATACACAATTACGTTTATTATTTTGTTAATCTTGCTTTAATAGTCTGGGAGTTTAAGTTCTTTGCCGTCTTTTGTTTGGGTGCTTTTGTTTTTACTCAAAGAAAGTGAAATCTTAGATGTAAGTCTCTAGTCAGATAAGAGGTACAGTTTTGTCAATAAAAATGTGTGTGGGTAGTCAGTTTAATTGAGTTTTCAGTTTAAAAAAAATTACATGACTGTGTTTCTTTATAACATTATTTCATGTTCATCTAGTTCAATCATCCTCAATTACAAAACTACTTAAATGTGCAAATTTACGTATCTTGCAAGTTCATCTTAAAGCAAAAAAAAATAAGAAAATAAGTGAAAAGTTCTTTCCTAAAGCGATCGCAAATGTAAATTTGAGCAAATTGGAATTTTGGAATAACTGCAAACTCGCAGAACTCATAAATCATATTAATTAATTAAAGCAATGGACATGGAAGTCGGTATAAGTAAAAATTTACTTAACAATACTGTCTTGAAATTAATTAGGACTTACAACACATAAATTTCGTCTTCACGGTTCAAAAAATGTGACTGCGAAGAGAACATAAATTTTTTGTTACCGTTTTTGACGTTAGACGTGCTATGCGTGAATTGGTGAAAAATCGTCGGCTTAGGAAAAGTGTAATAATTAAATTGAGCTAATATAGTTTCAAATACGAGAATATAATTGAGATATGTACATTGTACAAGCATTTCAAATTATTTACTCGAAAGAGATCGTAAGCGACGATTCATCACTTAATGTTTTTACTAAAAATGTAAATTGCAAAACCTGCTGAATTTTTGAGCAGCAAACTTTCATTTATTTATTTATTTATGCTGTTTTCCGTATGATATAAGCAACGCAGAGTTTATTTGCGCGTTTACAGGTGTAATTGAAAAAAGAGTCAGTACAATTTTCATATTAATCCATTTCCTCAAAAATTAATTGTTAATTGCAAGCAATACTTGCTCTAGGAAAATTATTTGCTCTAAAAGGTTTCATCAATTTGCAGCAATTTGTATTATAATTTGTTTGAATTTGTTTAATTCGTTACAATTTTAATTTTCAAAACTTGAAATTTTGTTTCCTCGTTTGCAAGTTCAAGTGCTCTGTCATTATGTAGTAGTCAGTATTTAAATACCCGAAGCAAATGAAAAGTATTTAAATTTGCTGCTTTACAAAAAAAACAACTTCACGCATATTTTCTTGTACCAACAAACTATCAAAAATATCAAAGCAGTTAAGCTGTCAGACAAATTGTTGCCGTGCATTCATTAGATAAGTGGTTAATTTAATAGTTTGAGAAGTATCACCGTTGAGGTTAGTAGGCAGGTAGACGACACAATTATGTGAATTATACGGCTCGTGGTTATAATTCAATAAGAACACTTTGGCAGACTCCAGGTATGGATAAAAACGTGAAAAGACTTTTTTGTGATTATCGTTTGAACATGCTACATTACATTTATTGATCTTATTTACATTTTTTATTGCAATGAATGATTTTTAATGACTTTTTGCTTAAAATTTTGCAACACTCGAAAAACGTTATGTGCAACTGCATTATTATGTGCTAATGAGATGAAAGTTAATCAATATTAATATCTTTTAGATAAATTAATTATGGTGTACTGTAGGCATTTTTTAAATCTGAAATTTAAATGTAGGCAGATTTGTATTTATAATAAATACTGGTCTGAAAATTTAAATCAACATTTCAATTAATTTCATTATATTTTTATTTGATAAAATAATTAGTGTATAAAAATTCTAACTATGAGTAGCCCCCAAAAAATGTAATGTACATCTTATAAAATTGTAATCATATTAATGATTCAAATCAATCAAAGTGCTTAAAATTTCGATTAATTTTGTCAGCAAGTTGAACACTGTCAAACATTTTAGTGAACCAGTCGCAAATTTATTGTCTTTTTCAAATTTAGTTCAAAAACTTGTTTGTTTTGTGCAAATCTCCAGATATCTTCACAAAAAATGAACTTACACAATACTTCTATATATATTTGCCAAAATATTGTTTTAATCTTAATTGTGTAATTACGGCATTAAAAGTGCTTTGAACTTGTTTTTTTGTATATTCTACCGAGTATACTATATTCCAGTATATTATTCAATTCAAAATATCATTAACTGTTCCGTGCAATTTGGTTGTTATGATCGGCGGTAATGAAAATTAAACGATATTACTGCAACTTTATGTCTTTGAAAACAGAAATAAAAATGTATATTTTTCACAGCACTGATGTGTTTGTATAATTTAACTTTTTATTTTTGGAGAGCACTAAACATGTTTATAACTAATTTTGTGTATTATGTGGTTTCGTTCTAGTTATTACCATTAATTGTTTACCACCTCAGTCCTAATGTGAGTTTCAAAAAATTGAACGTGATTCTCTGTGCAAGTGTTGAAAATTAATTTAGAAATAGCACACATTAAAATAATCTAAAATTGTAAAATGATACACATTAGTTTTTTCTTTACATTGGGAACGGTAAGAAAGTTTGCAGAAAATTGTAAAAGAATGTAGTCTAAAACAAAGAATTGACCATAATTTGTTCTCTTGTTGCGGATAATGTTGAATAAATTAATTCTTAACAGGTAAAGTTAAACTACATTACTACACCGGGAACAATAATTACTATGTAAAGTGTTAAGCTTGGTGGTTTAATTGTAGTTTTGTGCTTTGAAATATTTCGTTGAAGCTGTAATCCGTTGTAGATGATATAATGTTTTTGAATCATATTAACTGATTAATCGTTTTTACTATTTTTAGTATTTTTAATTAATTTGATTTATGAAACACATTAATTAAAAAGATATGTACTTAAAGCGCCAATGTATCTTTTTGCACATTAAATTTTAAAGATAACATTTTAAAGCTTTAGAGTGCTATAAGAGCATCATTAAACATTATTCTTGAATTATCTTAAACATAACATAAAATTTCTTCCCCTTATGGCTACAGTCCATAAAATTAAGTCCACTGTAAATTTATTGTTTAAAAAAATGTATTTAGTGAGCTAATTATATTCCTGGAATTATATAATTAATCTTTTTTTTTACCATATCCTTTGAAATTTTTGAATTACAAAATACTTGATGTTATCATGTTTTAAAAAATATTTAATTAACTCAACATTTCACATCTTAGTCATTCAGCACTTGTAAAATATGAAGTATCTGATGAAAGAATGATGCAATCAATTTTTCGATATTTATCTAGAAAATCACCATTTTTACAATTTATACAATGCAATTTAAAACTATTATAGTCGCGATCAATGCAATATTATAATGGAGCAACACTAGCTCGCACTATAACAAGCGAAATGAAAAATTGCTCTTTTACCACATTTTAAAGTATTCCAAAACTGTATCACATTACGAAAAGCCTTTAAAAAAATTGTAACATAAAATCACATATAGATTTTATAAGAAACATGTTTATTGTGTTGCCATTAAAGAGAATACAATGCAAGAACATACAACTAGCTAGTACATCGATATGTATTTTACACTTGAAATCTCTGCAATTTTTTAAATTAAAAATTGATTATTTTTTAGTATAAAAATCTCTTTTCTGTGCATTTATTATTCGTGTTGCCGTTACGTTATGGCGAAGCATTAAATACTTATGCTTAATGATGATGGTTTTTATTTTTATTAATTTGATATTATCCATAAAGTAATTTTCAGAGATCGCAAAACAGCGATTATGGTTTATGGTTTTCTTTCTAGACTGGATTTTTTGTGATCTGGCCAGAATTGGCGTTATAATTCGAGCTTATTTATGATGCTTAGGCAACCAAATACCAAAAAAATAAAAGTACCAAAAAGCAAAATCTAAAAGAGATCTAACAATTTGTTGGTAATTAGATAATTGTCCAGCATTTTTTCGGCTAAGATAATCTCTTCTTGTGGTCTAGATTTTGGAGTTCTGTTATGGTGCAATTTGCTTTGAATTATGATTGATGGATTGGATCAATAATTAAATACTTAAATAGTAGATTCTATTTTTTGACTCTTATTTGAAGTAGCATAGAAATTTTTGTTGTGTTATATTCTGTCTGTTTGTTTTAATATCACAAATGAGGGAAAAAAAAGGGAAACTGTTATGCCAAAAGTACGACGGTCGTTTAAAATTAAAAAATTTCAACGTTTTAAAAATTATTGAAATGATCCATAAACTCTAATCTTCAATCACAATCAAATCTTAATTTATTCACCAGTTATCATATCGTTCATAACAATCACATTTAATTAATTCAAATAATTCTCATATTGCTCAATTTTTTTCGGTTGATTTTAAGCTCTTAGAATAAATCAAAAATCATGTTTGAAATTTGTATTGTGAAAGCTTTGTTTAGTTGCTCTAAAACTTGCAGTTTTGCTCATTTTCAGTGTCGGTATTATTCGGTATCTGTTCGTTTTTTTTTGTCTGTAGATAAAAACATTTATAGACTTGTTACTTCGAAAAATAATTAACCCCATGTGAAAAATTTAATTTTTTTTAATGGTAATTTTTTAATATTTGATACTGGTCAGCAGTAAATTTGTGTGAGTATTTAAATATTTTATAAACAATTCAAATATTCAAATATTAACAAAACTTTTCACTTCAGGGTACAAAAAATGATAATAATATTTTCCGCAACTGATTACCAACAAACGATTATTATCGATAATTTTCTAACAATCGTTTCAAGAGCTTTTTTCTATCATTTTAAATGCACATTTTCCTCCATACAGATCTTTTGTTTGTCTGACTTTTGTGCATAATATTTCTATATTTTACGAAGTATTTTATGTATTTGAGTAAATGGCAACATCAATCATAAATACATACAATAAAAATAATTGCAAATAGTTTGTTATATTTACCATTAACACAATAATTTTTCTGATCTAGTTTCGATTTTACTTTACGAGTTTCTATTGATTTTCAAAATAATTAGTGAAATGCGTAATTTTTGTTACAAATACAGAAAAATAGAAAAAACTGAGAAATGCTCAGAAGTACTCAGCAGAGTTTTAATATAATAAATAGTGAAATAGTTTTAGCCCAAAAAATATAAATTGATTGATTCAATGAATTGGAAGAAAGTTATGTATCTGTTTTAGTTTTGTTTATTGGTTGCAATCCAAAAACTAAAAAGTAAGCAGACCAAAAAATAAATGAGTCAATAAGGTTTTTATTTAATAAAGCAATAGTTTAATTTAATTAATTTAGCGATTGTTCTACATGCAGATTGAACAAATTCTACATAATTTGAAATTTATGCCGTAAACCGTAAAGATCATAAAAATCATATGCAGAATTTTGCTAAATACACAACTGTTAAAAGACTTACCGGAAAATTTTGGCTCCAAATTTGATTCAAATTTGTTCAGGATCAATTTGTTAATAAAGTTATTGCTTCCACGTTGTTATTTTTTAATGCTTTACTTGCGGTTAAAAACTATTTTCAGATTTATCCATAAGTATTATTGGCACAACTTTATTACTGGATAACTGGATAACTGAATAACATGACAAGTTGATAACTGCCATAAAGTTTACTTCAGAAAGCTTAAAGCTTATTATAAGAGTGTATTTTACAACTGATGTAAGAATCCATGAAAAATCACTTAAACACCAATTTTATTTTAATGTTTTTGATTCACTCCATTTCACAAAATTCATTAAAATTTTAAAATAGTTAAAAATAGAAAGTTTGTTTGAAGAAAACTGAAATAATATTTTATTTGAGGACAAATATATTTTTAATAGAATTGTGCACTAAAATTCTTTAGATGATTAAGTTTTTTAAAAATTTTTCACATTTTTACACAAATATATTAAGAGCAATAGCAAACGTCTTATTCCAAGCGCGACACGAAGAAAACTGAATATGGTTAAAGAATTAAATTTTTCAAAAGCATTTCTTCGCATTTTCTTCTTTCCTTTTCCGATGTGCTTCTTATTGTACTCAGCTTTACTCAGTTTTATGTTTGAGCTACTCGAATTTATAACAAGCTGGATTGCGGTTGCAAATATATATATATATGAATTTATATATTTATAGATGGTTGTTTTTCTAGATACATTCTTAACTAGTCCAAAAAAGGAAGATTTTTTTTTCAAACTTGTTTTTAAATCGAAACGTTTTGAAAAAGAATTTATGAAAAGTCTGAATTGCAAAAAAGTGTTTCAATGTGAAATAAAAATAAAAAAAAAATAGAATTTAAGGATACATACAAATTACTGATGATCTCGTGATGATCACAATTAAACGGTTGAATATCAAAAGGTCACAAACAAATTAAAAGTGAGCCAACTGGAATTCAAGTGAGCAAATATATTGTTAATATATTTCAGATTAGTGCCATTTATGAATGTTTTATGCCTTAATTAATATGTTTTATGATTAGTTCTGATTCAAACTCCTTTTTAGATTATTAAAGATATATATTTTTATTGTTAGGAATGTTGTCTGGAAAAATTCAGCATATGAAACAATCATCCTGTTATAATCCAGGAGCTAATTTTTGGTGGTTTTATATATTTGAAAAAAAAACATATAATTTTAATGAAAGTTCGCCGATTTTTTGGGATTGTGGACCAGCGGGTCCAAAAAAAGTCATTGAATATTCATTTTGAGTAAAAACCGATTCAAAAAGTAGTAGTGTTTTGGTGATTTTATGGGATTATTGGGAACTTTGTCAGTTTGTGAACTTTGGACTCAAAGTTTACCATAAATGTAATGGTTTTCAAATAATAGGGCTAAATTTACTGGAATTTTGGGAAAATTAATATCCTATTATTAGGCAAAAGTTTTACTTTTTTTGAAATTCAAAGTGAAAAATTGTCAAAATCCCCTGTTTTTGGGGACTCTTGGTACTTTGTGGATCAGCGGGATAAGAAACTTGAAAATCTAATGATGCAACAACATTCCCAGATAAATTTTTGATTTAATAAGATTAAGTTGCTCACATGAAAGTATTATGGATTTTCAGATACCGGATCCCGAAGGGCTAATTTGTTACAGAAAGTGGTTTTGAAATGCCAGTCCTAATAAAAGTTTATAAAAAAACAAAAATATTTGATGACAAGTGAATCATCAAACACACAAATTCAAGGAATTCGGAATGTTTCTGAGATTCGTCTGAATAAAACCGCAAGAACTTTACTCATTTACCATATAATGGCCTTGCTATAATTTACTGAAATCCTATTATCTTCTTTTTCTAAGCGCATAATCAAAACATAAAATGTGATAATCGATTCATAAATTTACAAGTTTATGGATCGTTATTATGGTTTAAATGTCTTTCAAATAGTTTTATATCGCTTTTCGCTCCCAATTATTTTTGAAATTCTAAAGCTCAGTACAGTAAATAAATATTTGACGTCCTTTTGTTTTTTAATCGGTAATAAAAATAGATCAGACATTGTTTGAGCTAGAAATTCAAATTAACGGTTGGATCAGGTTTGTAATATTTTTTAATGTAACTGAATGGAGTCTTAAATGGAACAGTTAAAATAGAACAGATTTCAGGAATAATAAATATTGCAAAACAAGTATCTTAATGTGTAAAGAATATTCCAGTTTTACAATCTGAAAATAAAATTATGCTAATGAACACGGCTGAATTTAAAAGTTGTTCTGAACATCTTTTCAATTAGAAAACTATAAAGTAATACGATTTGGTATTACAATTCAATACTGAGAGTCACAATAAATGTAAGCTGAAAATACCCAAGACTCAAAATGAATATTAAAATTCAGTTATTTTATGAATCAAAATCTAATGGTCTAAACTTTTCAAAACTTTTCAAGCTTACAAGTATTTCAAAGCTTTATTTTTTTTAATAATAATAAAATAAAATAGTTTTTAAAGCTTTTGAAAGCTCAAAAATAAAATAAGACTAGATTGAGCTTAAAGCTCCATTCTACCGTAAAGTTAGTAGCAATTGTAGAAAAGCTACATTAATTTAAAGATCAAATCAATTTTTCATGATTTAAGCACAGTTTTGAAAGGCTTGGCAAAATATTTGTTATTTCTTTAATTTTATTCAAAAACAATATTACCTTACCTGTTTTATTTTCTCTTGCTTGTAATTATTCTATCTTTAATGTTCAGAGTTGAAATTTTAAAATATATCATTTTAATTATTAATCGAATGATTTGTGAATGAACCATGCAAATTAAAAAGTAAATACTCACTCAATTGGCAACAATGTAAATAAGAATGTCAATGATGCAATCAACAGGCAAGTCAAATTAAAACATAGTTGTGGTTCGGCAACAAGTTTAAGAAATTCTATATTTCTTCACAAATTCTTATTTTCCATATTAATTACACGAATTTTCATTGTTTTTAGTGTTTTATTATTCATATAATTTGTTTCTACCAGTTTGCGTTCTGCTCCCACGTTTTCACATGAGTGTGTGAATTTATGTTATAATTGAGTGATTTGGGAACTAATGGTTAGCTTTGGCAACAGCTTTATTTCATTTCTTTATTTTGTTGAACACTTTTTGCGCAATAAAACTTATTGTTTTAACACTAAATTGGTGAATTTACCGATTAAAAATCAGATCGTTTTAGGGTTTAAAAAGTTTATAAGTTTATAATATAAGCCATTAATTTAATAGCAGAAAGTGTTATTATATTTTCAGTTAAGCTTAAATCTCTGAAAAATAATCCATTTATAATACGATTAATTATATTTTATATTACAAATGAACCCGTTTCAGTACTCAAGTATTTTTGATTTTATTTTGTTCTGATTCCAAAAATCATTGCTCAGATTTTGTGAGCACAAAATATCAGATTCTTTTATACTTATCTTATTCAAAACAATATTTTATATACTCAACAAAGAATATACGAATCATCTTTTGTGGCATTTCATTTGAAAATATTTTATAGTGTTAATTGACCATTAGAATATTAGATTCAACTTGACTTCTAGAATATAATATTCAAAAGCAATCACTAACACTTTATCAAACTTCCAGTTTTATATTTTGTATCATTAGATTGCTGCATCACAAACTGAAGAAATAAAAAAAAATTATAAAATAAACATCTAAAATAAAATATATTTTTGTTCAAACTTCTTCTGCCAACAGAAAAATTGATCATCATGATATTTTAAGTTTGCTGTTTTAAATATCAACTCGCTTCGAATAAAACGAATATAAAGCAGAATAGTATTTATTGCTTTAAATAAATATACATAAAATGTATTCTCATTCATTTATTTTAGAGAGTATTTATTAGACAATAACAAAAATAGAAAGAAGAACAACAAGAAGACGGGCAAAATGATATAACTGCAGTGCACTCGCTGGAATTTGTAAATTGTAGGGTGTGCTCCATCTCCAACTAGAATGCTAAAGCATGGAAAAGTAAAGGTAAAGCAAATATTTGGCATTGAGATTTATTAGTGTGGTGGCCACAATTATGTTATCAGATATTATGTAGTTAACATAAATCTTTGTACAACTTCCTGATCTATTCTAAAATGGAGTTTGTTTGGCATAAATATTATTTTATTATCAGTTTATTACTCAACAGTATTACTCCACTTTAGTACAAAAATATATAAGACAGCACAGAAAGCCTAATAAGAAAGTCCACTACTTTAACTGACTTAAATTTTATAAGTTGGAATGGAATGTTGAATGTTGATTATGTTGTTGTTGGCTGTCTTCGACTTCTTTGAGTATTATAACAGATTTTATGTTAGTTTCTTGTGGTTCAAATACTATTTGTGAGCAAAGTTTATATCGAGTACATATGATACAATCCAAGTCTTCTTCACTTTTAAGATTATTTTTCGAGATGCTGGAAATGTCTCATTAATTCAGCAAACATACAGCAACCATGTACAGAGAAATTCTGAACTAAATATATTGTATATTATAAAAGCATTCCACCGACGAACAAAATATATATTTGTGGACTTTAAAATACAATCGCATATGAAGAAGAAGAAATGAGGAACTATAAAATTCAAGAGACTTGTTTTTTACTCACTATTGCTGATAAGCGATGAACCCGACAACTTCAAACTAGAATCTTTAAAAAATGTTTGTTGACTTTACATAAAAGTCTGAATTAACTTACCTAAGAATTGTTCCATTGTGTTCAATTTTGTGTTTTAATTGAAGAGACGAGAATTTATAATTTTGCATTTTTCCCATCATTACTATTTTTAATTGTTCACTGAACATTCAGCTGGTTGAGCTGCTGAATATCACACTATAATTAATTGTCTCATGGATTTTAATTTTATGTTTTCAGTGGTTTTTTAAACATGCGAATATCTTATCAAGACTGAATGGTGTTTTTGAACTTGACGCAGACTTGTAACTTGAAACTTAAGGTACTATTTAATTATGTTCCAAGCGAGGCTGAAAGTCGTGTCCGATTTGTGTTAAAGAAATTGAGCAAATTTGGGAAGTAAAATTAACAAATTATTATTACAAGTGTATTATTATTATCTTGAAAAGTTGTTCACATACACAAAAGGTTGTGTAGGAACGATCATTCGAATTATTTGATTCATTGGAATGAAAAGCGAAAAATCACAATTCACATGACCGCAATTCTACAACTTTTGTTTCTCCAAGTGCACACATGCTCTTTGTTGTTTTGATGTCTTGCAGTCATGATAAATTCCACTTTATTACTGGTAATTTCTCAGTTGATGAATTGAAAGTACACATCTCATAAATAACCGGAACTGTAGTCATTCTAGAAAAGAAAATATTTGCACTGGGGGAAATTTTATCATTTTAATGATAATAATGATAATAATTCAATTTTCAAATGGACAGATATGTTGAGAGATTTCTCATGTTTAAAAAGTTTTCTTGACATGAGCTGGAAAATTTCAGTATATACAAAAAATCTTCTTAAATAAAAAACTATTTTTATAATTCAAATATTTTAGCCACTAAGCCACCTGAAAGCCTTGTAATAAAAGATTTTTCAATAATAATTGTCAGTGTAAAAATTCAAATTCTTCAATAAATTTTAATATGGAATGTAACGGTTTGCGCTAATCGTTTTTGTGTTGCCTGCTTTAAGTTGGTTACTTGCTTCTCTTTTCTCCAACTCCGTATGATAATTTCTTTTCAAATATTTGAATAAAATGAAATAAAGTCGAATACGAAAACGACAGACTTTGTTAGCAGGCAAACATTTTCGATTTTTACGCATGAACGCATTTTAAATCCCGATTTGTGTCAACAGGTGAACGAATCGAAGTCTTTTAAAGTATTTTCGAATGGCTCAAGTGATTTTAAGTGTTCTGGACTGATTTCGGTATTTTTCAGGTTTCTTGGTGTCTCTCGGATTTTGTTGGAAGCTTTTTTATCACTGTAATAGGAATTATTGGGATGCACAATAGATAGTTTGATGGTTTCAATTGATTGCAACTCTGTAGTGAAATTACTGAAAAAAATTACTGTAGTAATGAACACGAGCTCGATTTATTTTTCGTATAATTTATTGTATGATATATTGTCGATATATTTTTTTTGTATAATTGTTACAGAATTTTATTATTAATTTTATAGTCTACTAAACTTTGTTCACACGCAATAATTCAATAGCTTCTTTTATTTTTCGCTGTAAATATTGTGAGACTTCAAACACAATTGAAATATAGGAATCATATATTTTCCGAGAATACTTTCAATATTTCATGGTAGAAAGAACTTTTGACATGTGAATAAAACCTAATTGTGTCATTAAACTTTTTTTTCTCATTCTTCTTAATCTTATAAATCTTCTTGTGAAACAAACCAAATTACCTAATAATATTATTTTTCAAATTTTTAAGGCACATAATTTTTTTAGTATTAATTCTTTGCTTACAAACTAAAATTTTTCTAGAAAACTATAAAGAGCAAAATAAAGAGAATGTTAATAAGTTTATCGAGAAATTTTTGTTAGGTTTATCATAAGTATTATGGAAAATATTATTAAGTTTTAAATGGTTACTTTTAAAACAGGAAATATTTCGATTAGCAATTTGGATTGTTTTTTTATGTTTTCAATAAATGTTTTTATGGGCAGTTTACAAAATTGAAAACTGTCATGCATGGAATTTCAGGATTTTCTTTGTGTTTAATAACAGTTTTAGGTATTTACAATCTTTGAAATTATTTCTGTGGTAAGTTAAAGTTGTATTTTATATATTTGTTGTTGAATGTTTGCACCGCTAGTGGATTAATTTATGGAAGTCTTGTAAAAACCAAGTTCCAGTTTTAGGCATCTTGATTTTCATCAAGATATGAACTGTTTAAAGGATAACTTATCTTTTTTTTTTCAATGAAATTAAATAATTTTTAAGGTGAAAAAAAAAACCGGTTACAGAAAACTTTAATTTTTTTTTAAAATCTATCCTTTTAAACCTAAAATCCTCAACAATTCTGACTAAAGTATTCCTAAAATTGAATATGTCATCATATCATTTATCTTCTTGGCTTTCCAAATGTACCAGAAGATCCTGGTTGCATCTCTCTACGTCTGGTTAACGTTGAATCGTCTGTTAGCTCCAAACCAGCTACCATTTGTGCAATCTCTCGCTCCTTCTTCATATCTGGAGGATTAAATTGCAAACTATGCAGTGAACCGTGACTTCTGCTTCTGTGCTCTTGCCTGATGGAATAACTGAATGCTCTTTCATTCAAATGGCCTTTACGTCTATAAATTCCAGTTCCTCCTGGAGACTCCGCTCCAGAATTTCCAGAGTCATCTAAAGCGGCTGTTGACTGTGCTAATTTTCTATTGCTCATATTGAGTGGTCGAGGTGACTCTTGGATGATGGAAGATGGTGGTGGATAGAACATTGGTGGCGGAACAGGCATTCCAATTGGAATTCCATTCATTTTATCCTTGTTCTTCTTCTTTTTGCCATTTCTAGCTGGCTGTAAGGTTGCGTATTGTGGAGGCATTTGCATCATAGGCATTTGCATATGAATGGGAATCATTTGAGGTGGGTGTGGTCCACGATGTCCTATTGTGTGAAACTGTCTTCCATTCATCTGAGGAGGTAAATTTGGATGATGCATTGGATGATGTCCATGCATGGGATGCATTGGTTGATGCATTGGTGGCCCGTAAATCATCATTGGTGGTCCATGTGGCCCATGTGGTGGCATTCCTCTTCCTCCCATTGGATTAGCATGAATTGGTCTAGGTCTAATCAAAGTGCCTGACAAGCTTTGACTGCCTGCAGACTTGGAAGTAGATTTTTTGTGATCTTTCTTCTTTTTGAGCTCTTCCTTTGGTGGTGGTGGTACTGGAATAGGTGCAGAAATTTGACGTTGTCTGACTGGCCGGCCCAAAGTCGATGATCCACCGTTTGTGTGGCCATTGCTGTGTCCATTTGTATAAACATCGTAGTGGTTTTCTAAACCGTTTTGATGGCCATTTAATCCGTTTAAGTGATCCTGCGAGCCGTTCCAAATTTTATGGTTCTCATCACCATTGTACAATGAACTTTCTCCATCATCCGTCACATCCAAGTCGGCACTGCTTGCATATACTGGAAATAATTAAGAAGAAAACAATCAATTTCTGAACAGCTATTATCTAGTAATTTTAATCAATGGCATCATAAAAATGGTTTCGTTTTCATTTAATTTTCGTTTTTTTTTCTGGCGGAAACTCGGATGGAATTAAGTTTCTCATTTTGTTAATGCTAAAAAATAATTTTTGTAAAATTAATTTTGTGAAGCCATAAAAATATACTTAACTGATATGTTTGAAACATTGCCGAAAATTTAACAGTCAAAACGTAATAAATATTTAATTTCAAGTTCTATCAACAATCCAAAAAAAGATGAGTTTGAGTGCATGGATTGGTACGAGAACAATTTTGAAACTATAAATCTAGCTCAACTTTATAAGATTAACTCTTACTTTCTGCATCTGTAACATAAGTTTAAAAGTTTTTAAATGTCTTCCTCAGCCAATTTCACTGAAAAACAAATCATTTTCAATTTTGGTTTCGTTTTACCAGACAAAAGATTTTTCTATTCGAAAGTGAAACATTTCTCTGGCTAAATAAAACAATGATCAACAATTATTTATATTATTAGATTGAAGATTTTTGGTTTAGTTTCTTGGTTTTCAAAACTTTCAAAATCAATTTAAAATTTAAAAACATTTGCACCTCACATCTTCGTGAAATTGGCAAAAAAGCTGGGTGAGACTTTTGATTAAAAAAATGATTTGAAAATTTGGTTGAAAATTTATTTGATTTTTCAATTTCAGCAATAAGAATTGTTAAGTTAACCAAAATGTTACTCTTGTTCAAGATCTAAATAGTGGTTGAAGAATTTCCTATCAATATCTCAAAGTTGAATAATATTGAAAAATAATAAATGCTTTGGAATTCTCTAATCTAGAAATTTTAATGCGTCAATTGGAAAATATAATATCGAATGGGCCTGTCAGAGGTCAGTCTCCATAATACTAGAACCACTCCTCAAATATCTTAAAGTTAGAACAAATACCAAAGCAAAAAAGAGAATAAAATTAATTTTAACTTGCCTCCGATTCTAGGTTAATTTTGTTATGTACTTTTTTGCAAGTTCTACTAGTATTTGTCTGGAAACCTAGCACTAACTGTTTTTAAGTCATGTGATGAATAAAAATAAATATTCAAAAGACATACACTATTTTGATTTTATGTTTGCATGGAAAATTGTTTTAAAACGTCCGGCGACTGAAAGATTGTGGATAAATTATGGAGGTATCATTAAAACTGCTTTAGCCAAAATCCAAATTTATAAATAGTCCTACACGATCTTCGCAAAACCAATTAGTGCTGTCTTTCGAGTTTCAACTTTTCAAGTCCAAAACTGATGTTTTTGCTGTGTCGTTGTTTCGATGAAATTTTTGCCAGCCAATCAAAATATTTGCAAAAAACAACATGTTACTTTGAAAAATTTGCATAAATAACACAAATCTGCAAAACACAGTGCTGAAACAAGAAAACCTTGACCTTATCCAGTTTGCTGACATTTTAGCAGGTGTCAGTTGCTGTGTTGGTCTTTTCTTCCAAACTTATTTTAAATTTGATTTGTCTCTGTGTGCATAATAATTCAGTGGCCACTGTGCGGTGTAAAATGTAATGAAATAATAATTATTGGTTAATTACGTGAAATTAAAGGTTGAGATTTTGAAAAAAAAATTGGATAATTATTTTATAGCACTATAAATAATAATGAGATTTTTGTAACTTGAGTGTCTTTTAATTAACTCTCAATTACTGAAATGGAATTGTCAAGTTCAGTGTACGAAAATGCCAGAAATTACCTGAAAGCTTTAAAGCCAAATTGTCGGAATATTTTCTTTATTATTTTATTAATATTTTAAATATATTTTTAGCATTTGAAATTACTTCAATATTAGCCTTCATTTCACAATTGACTTACTTTCGATTATGTAATGTCTATTTATAAATTTTTTAATGATTGTTTTTAATGGAGTTTAAATATCATTGTGAGATCATTACTTCATGTTTTATAAATATGCATTGTAAATTTTATGAATATTCGGCAAACATTGAAATTATAATGGAGGTTTATTCACCTAATTCAGCAGCAAATGTGAATTGATTGTCACTTAAGTTATATTGAATGGATTTGTCGATTGCTGGGAATGGAAAAGTCATCCCGTGAATTCAATTATAACTCTTTAGTAATTGGCGCTTCATAATTCAATGAGAATCAAAATTCAAATTTAGGTTTTATTAAAAAATATTTCAATTCAGGCCAAAGATTGCACAATTGAGATAGCCACAAAATTTTTCATTCATGCATTTTTGAAATTTTAAGATACATCAATATTTCAAAGATTATTTATAATTCAGAAATAAACTTATTCCATAAATTAATTATTGAAGTAACACCTCATATTTCATGACTTAAAGATTTTGGGTTGGGTGTCAATAAAATTGGGAAGGTCACTTTGGAAATTTGACCCGAAACTATATTTTTAATTTTAACCCAAATATGACCAATATGACCGTCTTGGACCGAATTTCCAACCCACATCACCCGAGGTGGGGTCGCTATAAACATATTTCCCCCCATCTTCACAAAAAGTTGGGGAGATTTTTTTTTCTGCTAATATTTTTTTGAATGTAAATAGTCAAAAATCCCCCTCATTTACGACCCATTTCTAACCCATAATTAGTTTTCCGGAAAACATTATAAAAAATGTGAAATTTATAAGAAACTTAATTGTTGAAATATATAATATATTTTCATATTAAATAATATATAAAATAATATATTTTTTTGAAGTTGAGAAGTATTTTTTGATATCGATAAATTTTAATGAAAAGTTTTTTTAATGTTATTCTTTAGCTGTAACCGATTTATGACCAATTATCAGTTTTCCGGAAAATTTCAAACAAAATAATTATCTATCTAAATATCTCTCATGAAGGAGAAAATTTCTCTCACCGTAAATATTTAAGAACCACTTTTTTGAATAATCTGTACTACATTATTATCAAGAATTAGTCAATGCCTATTTTATGTTCATATAAATTTTTAGCAATCTGCAAAAAAGTTATACTACGTTGCATAGGTGCTTCAAATCATGAAGCTGCGAGCTTTTGTGTATTCTTTGCTTTGTTTTGTTACATTTCTATTTTTTAAATGAACGATGTAAGTTTTTAACATTATTAAAAAATTGCCTTAAGTGTCTCAATGCAGAAAAAATTATAGGGACTAATTGATAAGGATTTATTTTAAGTTATTTAATAAACTTAGATTCTTCCGAAAATATGTTCTTAAATATTTGCGGTGAGAGAAGTTTTCTCCTTTATAAGAGATATTTAGGAAAATAATTTTATTCCTTGATAATTATTTTGTTGGTTGATCGTTTTTCTTGAAATTTTCCAGAAAACTGATAATTGGTCATAAATCGGTTACAGCTACAGAATAATATTTAAAAAACTTTTCATTAAAATTTATCGATATCAAAAAATACTTCTCAACTTCACAAAAATATATTATTTTAAATATTATTTAATATGAAAATATATTATTTATTTCAACAATTAAGTTTCTTATAAATTTCACATTTTTCATAAAGTTTTCCGGAAAACTAATTATGGGTTAGAAATGGGTCGTAAACGAGGGGGATTTTTGACTTTTTACATTCAAAAAAATAGCAGAAAAAAAATCTCCCCAACTTTTTGTGAAGATGGGGGGAAATATGTTTATAGCGACCCCACCTCGGGTGATGTGGGTTGGAAATTCGGACCAAGACGGTCGTATTGGTCATATTTGGGTTAAAATTAAAAATATAGTTTCGGGTCAAATTTCCAAAGTGCCCTTCCCAATTTCACTGACACCAGTTTTTGTACAGTTTTCATGAAAATCTAGTTCAATGAAAAAATTGCTAAAAGTTCTTTCAAACATGTTTTATATGTAAACAGTGATAGAGTCAAATGGTAGTTAATGGAATAGTTTCCTAACCTTGAATATCAACAATTAGTTATGTTTATTTAAGAACAGCTGAGGACAAATTTGGCAAGCAAACTATTTTAGTATGCAAATTTATTATAATGTTCAAAACTCTTTTCTTTGAATAATTCATTAGGTTTTTAGTTCCCAAGTAGGAAACTCAGAATGACAGTATAAAATATGAATACAATTATTTTAATAATACTTTTTAAAACGGTTATTATTCTAGAACTTTAAAAGTATACACTAAGACTCATTAAAATGCACTTCCAAGCTCCAACACATCAATCATTAAAAACAATATTTCTTCATTAGGCCATTTATCTATAATTTTACTCATATCCGTTAAAATTGCATTTGCAATTCAAAATCAATTCTGATTTCCAAACTTACAAAAATGTTATTGAAACATCTTTATTTCTAATTTCAATAAATTATGTTGAAAACGTGAAAACGTTTAGCGCAATTTAATGCTAAATTCAATATTTTTAAATTTTGAAGCATTCTAAATGCCTGTCTGAATGACGAAAGTCCAAATATCGCCTATAGCAATGAATGAATATAAAAAATATATTTTTAAGTATTGAACGTACTACAAAAACTGAAGAAAATATAGAAAATTAATAATTAAGTATTGCTTTTGGTTTTGAACTGTTCAATTATTATATCGATGGGGTTGCCATAATAAGTTGGAATCTCATAACTGACTATTTAACATTTTTTGATGAGTAATTAATCTTGTTGGTCAACTCAATTTAATTAAGTAAACGCAAGAGGTTGCAAAATTTCATGAGAAATATTTAAAACATAAAAAGTCTTTGGCACCCCCAAAATTCGCAGACTCTTTGTATTTTACAATTCTTTTATCGAGTCGAGAGCAGTTTGCTATGTGAATCATACTTTTCAGTTATTTCTCAAGAAAATGAGCAAAAAAATGAGGTTTTGAATTCATTGTTGAAAATTGTTTTGGATAGTTTTTTATAGATTAGTAGAATAAAAGCGAGCGAAAAACTGAAAAACTGAGAAAAAATGTAAAACAATGAGATAAATAATGGTTTGCTGAAGGAAATTAAGAAACTACTCATATACGTTTTTCAATGTTATTCTAGTTTTAATGGAGTGGAAATGCGAGTTTTTATTGCAAGTTACTTTGATGAACGCTTCACAGTTTGCAACAGTTTACTTGCTCTATAATTATTTATGACGTCACAGATGTGAATACTCCGTTTAAAATGTATTCCATCTCTCGATTGCCGGTTGTGCATATTTGCCTGGAAAACTTTCAATTAATTGTGCAATAGCGAGATAATTTTTCATGACGGGGAATTGCATAATTTATGTTTGAAGTTTCTGCTGAATTTTTATGTATTTTGGTATTTTTTAACTTAAAACAGTTTAGTAAGTATTCCATATTCTGCGATATTTAACCACAATTTCGAAAAATATTATTAATATGAGTAAAAACGCATGAAACGTTATAACGTTCCCATATTTTTCCATATGTGTAGGCCAATAAACCACACAATTTATTTCCTATAAGGCGCTACTGTCGGTGATATTGCATGATTTGCATTTACGTTTATATATATGCGGGTTAAGTTTAATGAACCATGAGGTGTCATTGATGTTTTTAAATTATATCTGAGCTTAGATCTAATGAAATCTCATTTCGATTAACAAATAAACTATTTTATGTCTATGTAATGTTATTCTGAAATAACATGCTTAGAGAAATAAAGGAGTCTTGCAAAACTTGAACATGTAA
This sequence comes from Parochlus steinenii, assembly GCA_038502155.1. Taxonomy (NCBI): domain Eukaryota; kingdom Metazoa; phylum Arthropoda; class Insecta; order Diptera; family Chironomidae; genus Parochlus; species Parochlus steinenii. The sequence goes on along the minus strand of JAXCIN010000052.1, from coordinate 3,491,407 downwards.
TGTCAGGTTCTAATAAAATTGCTTCATCATATCATACGTGCAACTGTATAAACTCTAAGATACTCAAGACTTAAAGAGATTAAAAATATGGGAATGCAATAAAACCATGACAGAACCATTAAATTGCATGAAAATCAGCAAAATATCGCAAAAAATCTTTGTTAGAATGTTTCTTGCATTTTTACTTCTCCGCAAAATTCGGAGAAGTATTGTTTTCTTCCCAGCATTTTCAGGGTTTTTCAATCTTATTTGATTTTTCCTGACTTCCCTGTACACAAATCTCAAAAATATCTCATATTTTTTTTGTCCGTATTGAGTTGAAGAAAATTCCTGTAAAAAAAAATCCGGAAAATATTGATCCCCCGACCCGTGAAATGCGAAAAACTAAGGGCCGTGGGCCTGGTGGTGTTACTGTAAACGATCGATCTGAACTCCCACCGGACCGATTCCAAAAATTTGATGCCAATCGACTTGGTATCTCTTCCCATCGTGCACCTGATATTTTTGGTGATGGTGAACCGGTTAGGTCACCAAACCAAAATGACCCAAAGTCGGGTTTTCCATAAAAAAATAAAAAACTAGAGCTGTGTTTTTTCAGAAAATGTTTGAGATGATAAATTGAGGCGGGAAATGTATCGATGTTTGGTCCACTACCTGCTGGGAGTCAATCTGGTGGTATAAAAGTCTTATAATCTCATGATTCGTCCAGAAAATTATAAGAATCTTGCTCCAGAACTTTAGAGATAACTAGAAGAAATGTTTGAGATGATGAGTTGAGTCAAGAAAAATCTCGATGTTTGGTCCACTACCTGCTGGGAGTCATCTGAAGACAACTTTTTTTTGAAAAAGTTTAGAATCTCATGATTCATTATAAGAATCAAGTTTTTGGAGGAAACCTATACCGCTTACTCTCAGCTCCAGAACTCGAGAACGATTAGAGATAGCACTTCGGTTTTTAGAAGAAATGTTTGAGATGATGAGTTGAGTCAAGAAACGCATCGATGTTTGGTCCACTACCTGCTGGGAGTCATCTGTTGGTCATCTGGTGGTACCAGACAACTTTTTGAAAAAGTCTTAGAATTTCATGATTTCCAGAAAATTATAGGAATCAAGTTTTTGGAGGATCAAACCGCTTACTTTCAGCTCCAAATGAAAACGCCTAGAGATACAACTTCGGTCTTTTATGTTTGGATTAATAAGTTCGGTCAAGAATTAAATCGATGTTTGGTCCACTACCTACTGGGAGTCAAACCAGACAACTTTTTTTTGAAAAAGTCTTATAATCTCATGATTCGTCCAGAAAATTTGAAAAATCAAGTTTTTGGAGGATCAACCTGGTACCGCTTACTCTCAGCTCCAGAACTCGAGAACGATTAGAGATAGCACTTCGGTCTCTTCAGAAAAAATGTTTGAAATTATAAGTTCTGTCAAGAATTGCATCGATGTTTATTCCGATTTTTATAACGACTAGAGATAGCACTTCGAAACAATTTTTAATGAAAACACCATTCCATACTAGCGGAGAAGTCCTGCTCAGCTCATAAGCTGCACAACTAGTTATAATTGAAGCGATGATGTTAGTTTTAGCGATTATAAAATAATAAAACGTGTTCACTATACTGCAGTAATTAAAATGCTATGCAATTTGATTTCTTTTGAGTGTGTTTGAATGTTAAGGTTGATGTGGAGAGCCTTAGAATTGCAAATATTTCGAGCAAGACTTTCGACAAGGAAGGAATTTGGACTTTTTTGGCTAAAAATATTGAGTAATTCACAATAATATTTTAATCTACCAAGCAAATTAGTAGTTCTCATCCGCATTCACCTTAAACTATAGTGAAAACGTATTGCTGAGACAGTGACTCACAGAGACTCACATTGCCAAAAAATTCTGATCCAGCAGATAAATTACTACAAATCCAAGTTCATAATTTGTATAAAATAAAGATAAAATTGTAAGCTTAAAAATGAATTTATTTTCGTAATAAATTCGCGCTCAATAAGCTTTTCGGGTTAATAAATTTTTATAACGAACCGAAAAATTTTAATTTTGGAAGTTTATCTAACAATGACATTGAATTTTCCGGAATAAATTTGATATTGAATGCGACTGTGTCGGCAAACTTATTAACACTCATTAGCGCGACAATTTACAGTTGGAATATTCCATGGAAATTCAGTTACTCATAATTTTTGACATTCACGAGAAAAGTCCAAAAACTACCAAAATACATAGAGAACATTGAAAATCTTAAAACAAGCACAAAGAATTATGGTAATTTGGTTCAGTGTTTAAAGATTCATGAATTCACAATGGCATAATAAAACTGTAAGCATGTTAATAAGTATTAAAGCAAAAAGTATAAATTGAAATTTGAAAGCAGATTGATTTTTTGGTTTGCACTTTTAACCTTGAATTGGTAACCTTTCTCTCTGCTGCGCTATATCGACCCATAAAATCATGCAAACTTCACTTTAGTAAGCAAAAAATAGCGTGAACAAATCGATTAACTACAATTTAATAGTTTTCGCTTATTCTGCGCACTCATTAACACGCTCCATCTAATTGTTGGCCACTTGAGATACTTCTGTGGTGCACCATCTAAGATATTCAAGAGATTTTCGAAGAGATTCGGTGGTGGGTAATTTCATGGTGGAGCGTTGAAAATTGATGCAGAGATATGAAAGCTTAATAGCAAAAAGTTTTTGCTCATTTATCTTAGGGACAAATTTAATGTATTCAAGCAATGCTTAAGGATTTAAAGGGGTAAAACTTAGATTCTATAAATATATTTCAAACCCTGATTCAATCAACATATTTTAGCAAAACATTTGTTGGCTTGCAATTTTCTACGAAGTCCAACAATTTCTTACAACCTAACAACAAGTGGATATTTAAACTCACAGTTTTTTACGGTAAAAGCGTCATCAATACCATTTATTGAGTTGAGTTGTTGTTGCCGACCAACGCTATTAATTGTATTGGTGCTGCCTGTGCGTGATCGCCATCCACCATTTGAGTCGCCATTGGTTCCATTTGTATTATGTGTTCCATTTGTACCATTTGTGCCATTACTAGATGATTTGCCGCCCAAAGTTCCATAAACGCTTCCTGGTGCTGACCCTGTTTCAAGCTGTTTGGCATATGAGTTATCTGCATATGCATGGAAACAACAACGAACTAATGCATTAGCAGCTGCCTCTCTTTTGCAAATGAAAGTGTGGCACTCGAGAACTTTTATACCCATTGTTCTACGTAAAATCGCAGCAAAAATGGGTGGATGTTGGGCGCGAGGTGTCCTTGCAAAAGGCGAGTCTAACGGTAAGAATTTTGGCTCGGGATGAGTGTTGCCTCGTTCTGGTATGAGAACTTGTCTAACGGCAGCACAATAGTGCAAAGAATCGATCGGGAAGAATCTGGTGACTTGTTTTCGATTCTCGTCGACATTTTCCAACAAAATTCCATTAGACCAGACACTGAGCCATGAATCAATTCCTTTAGCTTCAACTGCTCCTTCCATAGGGTATAAGCTACGAAGTGGTTCCTGAATACCTTGCAAACCATCTTTACTTTGTCGTGGAACTGCACTGCCAAGGTATAAAACCCGACAACGGCATATGGGAGTAGCATCATTCATGTTCATCATCATTCCCGGTTTTAAATATGCTGTATTCCTTAAGACCTGCAGACAAACACTTTCAACGGATTTGAATATTTTTGACCAACACTAATGCTGCAAACAACATTCCGATCACGTTCAATAAAAAAGGTGATTTTCTTATACTTCTTTCTTATTTTCTTGTATTTTTAATATTTTCTTAATTTATTTCTTATGTACACTCCTTATGTAACCAAGAAATAAGAAATTGTTGCCAGCACAAACACATTTGCAAATATATTCTATTTCCAGTCACTTTGGTTTTTTTGCCCGCTTTGTATCCCGTTTTATTTTTCTCTTGGTTTCTGCGAGTTTCTTACTTCGTTTTCTCTAGATTTTTTTTCCAGTTTTTGCTTTTTTATCAATAACTTTTTTGCGCATATACTTTTTTGAATATTTTATTAACCGAATGGCCAAAAACATATATCTTATAATTTTATTCAGATTTTAGTGCCAAATCTTGCGATTTTTTTATTCAGTTGGCATCCACGTCAACACAGTTTTACTTCTTAGTGATGGGTTCTTATGCTAGTCCCAACAACACACTTGCTACGTTTGATATTTAGCACTTATTAACACTTTTCAGACATATGCATTTTCTTCACACTAGAATACTAAATCCAATCTATTTGATTATGAAGATTTAGTTTTTCCTGAATTTTTTTGATGGCAAATAGTCTACTCTTGACTTTTCTTACAGCGATTTCAGTATTAATACAAAAAACATATCTTTACACGGCCCAGGTAAGCTCGAGAATGGCTGCCGACGTGCTGCTTTTTTTTCTTCGGCTTGTCTTGTCTCACAGAAAAAGTCGACTCGGAAAACGATTTATTTTGAGCCGGTTTTGAGTTTTTTCTCTTCTTGCTTAAAATATCACTAGGGCAGTAGTCATGGATGTTGACTCTAGATTTAATGAATTATAAAGTTTTATGAGTATTTTCTTCAAAACAATTTTAAAGAGATTGAGTAGCAAAATATCAGTTTACCTGTTTTTGGACTAAAACTATATCTTGAGCGATCTTTGTGTTTAAGGCTTCAATCACATTTTTTTTTGAGAACATCAATATAATTGATAAAATGTATAAGTTCTTAGATGCAGTTTTTATAGACAACCAAACACTCCCACAACAGTACTGAGCGTCTTAATACTTTTCTGACGATTGTTGTTGGTTCATTGAAGAAATATGTGTGTTGTTTCTCTTACTTTTATTCAGGTTCTTTTCACATAAAAATTTAAGAAAAGACAAAGCTACAGGTAAATGTATGTAATGTATTGTTCGGATATCTCTTTCTCAGTTTCTCAGGTTATTTTTGCTTGAGTGTGTTTGAGCACGAATTGAATGAAAATAAAAACTCACAGCAAATCAAAATTTTCAACCAAAGATGTAGAATAAAAAGATTAAAAGTTTTTGCTTCTTCAGGAAGTTCTTTAAATTGCTTTATGACATCAATGTATGCTTACTAAAATATTTTTGTTTTTCTGCTTTTGAATATGTAAATACTAAAAATCCTCAAATTATTGTTTGAATATCGAAAGTGTATTCTTGAAGCTGATGCAATCAATATGCAGAACCTGTTGCAGACATCAATGCCATCGATATATTCTTTTTGAGTATTTTGAATCTTTTTGTGTTGAAATTTTTATTTTGCGCTGCAGGTATTTATTGTTGGTATGTTTAGAAAAACTTCTGCATCTTTCATGATCGTTTTGTAAGCCTGCTTATTTCTCTCTCATAGTTTTGCTTACAAACTGCAAAACTCACAATCGGCACGTCAACTGTAAATTCCGCAAACATTCTTTTTAAGACAATTAGTAGTAATGGGTGTTTCAACTAACTAAATTATTAAATTCAATTTCACCTGCACCCAAATTGTCGAAGCTGATTGTAAACTTACAAAACCCAAACGGAATGTTGTTTGAAAGTCACTCAAATTATTAAAATTATGACAAATAATGTTTTTTAGAAAATATTGCTTTTCCAAAACCAATTAAAAATTCGAAGGAAAATTTCTGAATGCGAGTTGTATTGTCTTGAGAAACCTTTGTTTCCGTAAATTTCACAAATAATTAAAAATACAATTTTGGGGCGATTTTTCAACTGATTTTTATCGATTAAGTTTCTAGTCGCCGCAAATGACAGAAAATTCGACAAAAATTTAAGAAATTTGTGTTAAACATTTTTCAAATTTGTCTATCTTTAATTGTTTTTGGAAATATGCAAATGAACCATTTTCACAGTTATTTTGTATTATAGCTCATTTGCTTGTGACTTTCTGAGTTCAAGTCATTTTAAATGACATACTTTTTGCTCATATTGATAAAAAAGCACATTCCACCGGTTCGGAATATCGGATGGCACGAAGACAAAATAAATAGTATGGGTTGTGATATTTTCACAATTTTATATTTTGAAACTTGAGCATGCAATAAATTTCTATGGTTTCATTGAAAGTCTATTCATATGTTCACTAAAAACTCTTTTAGGTAGCATTTTGTTATGCGAGGAAATGATCAATGAAGTCTTACAAAGTCTTTTGAATTAATAAAAGTGACACTGAAAAATCTGCAAATTTATAGAAATTGTAATAAAATAATCACATGATGAAGAAAATCTCGATTAACAAATAATTCTTCCCGGGAAAAATAAAAACCCAATCAGACAAATTACAATATTTTATTTTTTATGTGAAATCAAATCCCATAACATTTTATTAATAATATCAAAGTAATAAAACCTTTTCAGAGCAATGTCATAACAAAATCCAAATAGTAAAACATCTCAGATCAGTGATTGACAAGAAAATTACATTCTTCTGCCTACATACCTACCTTGCAACATTGTGATTGCAAATTTTTCACAAGCATATCCATCAATAAATTCCAAATCGTATCATTGCGTTACACCAGCACAAGTTGCTTCGACATCAATTAGAAAGTAATATTGAGGAACACCAAACACCATCATAATACACCAAGCATTATTAAATAATTGCAAGAATACCATTTGGCGTCCGAAAAATATGCATGTAGTTTAACTGTCATTTTCTAAGGCTGGCAACTCAGTCGCAACTCAAAGTCACAGACCTCATTTTGAATTTTTTGTTTCATGTTTTTACGATAAATTTATTATAATTTTCATTAAAGAAGAAGTATAAAAAGGTAATCAGTCATTCACGTTTGGAAAAAAGCTATGCAGTTTTGGCGTTGGTGTTTGAAAACGCTCAAAAAACAGGTACAAAATAATAAATTATTACACAATCTATTTCATGCTATAGAAAATTTTGTATTTGTAGCAACGGCACCAGCGATATTAATGAGTTGTTGTTGGTTTGCAGCTTGGAATGCGTTTTTATTGGATTTTTGTTTATTCTCTCTCAGTTTGAATGCAATAATTTTTCAATTGTTTTGTAAACACTTTTTACATATTTTTGATAAAGTCAATGAATGGCCGAGAGAATGAGATCGTTTTTTACGTTTTATGTGTTTTAATTGATTGTTATGCATATACGAGAGTACGTAATTGTGCAGAAAATTGAAATAGTTTAAAATGTGTCTTGAACGCTGTGTTGTTGGCCAAACAAATGACATAATCGATATTTTTCCAGTTTTTCTGGTAATTTATAACATTTAGAAAATTATAACATTCAATCGATATTTTACTATGAAATGTGTTAAAAAATGCTGCAAAGTAATTCAAGTACCTATTTCATTGCAATATTTACTTCAAAATGCGTATGAAAATAAATTGAAACTTACTAAAATAAAATGATTATTTAACAAAACATTTACCAATGTCTTAAAAGCATAATAATATATGTATCAATTATTGTATCAAGTACTGTAGGTATACAATTTTAGAAGTATCAGGTTTAAAAATTGAGAAATGCTAGGATAAAATAGAATTTAAAAGTTTTAGCTCTAACGTTCCTGTTCTTGATCAACTGTTAAGAAATAAAGATATTATAGGAATAAAGTCCGGTCCACAACTTTTATAAGCACTCATGAAAAGTCAAGTCAAATCAATGAACATAAAATAGTTTGTTTATATTTTTAATCATTTAATCACATTTCACTTCAATTTAATTGAAAATCTTAAAAGTTACGCATTTATTATGCAACAACGCAGTCAATTGAATTTGTTTAAAAGACTTGCATGTAAGCCAAAGAGATGAACCTGTTTTCTTATTACTCTTTTCTTTGCCATTTCTTTGAAAATCTTTGCAACTTTATTAATATGTATGTGTGTTTAGTTCTGGTGCTTGCCACCAGTTGACTGAAGAAATTATGAAGTATAAACTCTCAAGCAAGATTTGAAGCTTTTAAAGCTTTACAAAGCAGAAACTACTGGTTGCATAAACCAAAAAATTTATATATTTATTTTCAGAAACATAAATTCCCCTAATTAACTTGTTAATTCACCACAAATAAAGCAAACATTTAATATGGCATTTTTCATTGTTAGTATCATCATTATAAAAAATTAAGTGGCTTCAGACATAACGTGCGCGTGAACTCAACAAACCATTTGTTGTCTATTTTGTACGTTTTATACTATTGAATGTTATTAAATGCAGTGAGTCAATTATTTGGCCGTATAAGCAGTGTTGAAACTTGCATCCAACTTCTGCTTGCCCGGAGCTTACCAATAATTGCATTGAAAAATTCAATGACAAAGTGAGAATATACAATGATATTATAATTATACTAGTGTATTACCCGGGAAGAATCCCAGGATTTAGTTAATATGGTATCAAATAGTTAACATTCTCAAAAGTGGTCTCAAAAAAGGTTATGGCAAAAAATAGGGCTGGACGAACCCGTGACACAATAATAAACCCAACTTATCCTCCCGAAGATTTGAAATAAAAACACATAAGCTGTATCTTAACCTCTTCTCTAGTTCTGGAAGTAGCACCAGGTAGTGGCACCAAGATAAAAGTGCCAGTACATGCAAAATAATGATTTACTTGGTTTTCTGAACGAATTGTGAGATTTTAAGACTAAAAAAAAAGTCGTCCAAAGCCACCAGGTCATGCCACCAGCTCGTGGTGAACTCATTCATATGGATCAACTCCTTACCCTGACAAAACTCCACCCCGACGAATTTTCTGGACGAATTGTGGAATTCTTTTTAAAAAACAATGTTGTCCAAAGCCACCAAGTCATGCCACCAGCTGCTGGAGAGCTCATCTCATGAGATTACCTCATTCATATGGATCAACTCGTTACCTTGACTACCAAAACTCTACCCGACCCAAACTCTCGGTAAAAAGTAAAAATTATGGTAAAATATACTGAAAACATGTCTTGCTGGATCCTGGCTGGTCACCAGGAGGGTTGTGGAACTGGTCCAAAAACTAACCAAAGCAAATTCTATGACATGGATAAACCTTTTAAGACTAAGATGCCCGTACAAAAGTCTTAAGGATTTCGAGCTATTAGAGCTCAGTTAGCGTTATTTTTATATAAATATATGAATAAACAGAACTTGCTATAGTAATTAGAGAATGCGGATAAAATTCAAAAAGGGAAATCCATTGGAATGGTTGTTAATTTTTAAGCAAAGAATGTTGCCAATCACATCAACAAAAGAATGCTTGTTGATTATTTCACACAATTTGATAACTAATATGTACAGACGATATGATACATCTTTTGTTATTGTATTTATTTAACTTAGTTAAGACGTTCACACTAAAAAAATTAGCAAAAGTGAATGCTTGGGTAGTGTTTATGTAAGTTCAGTTATATATTTTACGACATTTTAAAAATTGGATTACTGTAGATACTGCGATTCTTATTTGATATGTAAAAGTTGTTTTTGATTAAAAATAATAAAGATTGTTAAAAAGTTGATACATTTTTGAACCAACTAATTATTAACGAGGTACATTTTTATAGGTTTTCATAAAAAAACCTTAATTTTTATCTGTATTTTATATTTTAATATTTTAAAAGTTGTAAAGCGAAAAAATTTAAACCGTCGTGAAAAATTTGCACTTATTGAAACAAAATCAAAAAAAATTTACGGTGTTTTAAAATTGTGAATTAATTCCCGTCTGGTCTTTTGTATAATTGAATCTTTGCTTCTGGCCTTTAGACTGGTTTTAGTTTAAAGAAAATACTTCGGTGACTCGATTTTCCAACAAAAGTACTGTTCCATGCGTAAGATAAGTTCATGTAGTTTTGACAAAAAGTATTTGAAATTAAAACTTTTCATTTCATCGATCTTAAATTAAATTTTGGATTTCAACATGTTTCGATAGTGACGACAATATCATTAAAATATTGTGCACATAAAACATACTTTATTATCTTATTTTCGAAAAAAATATAGAAATTATTAAAGTTCCACCTAATGAGGCACATCCGAGTAAGTATTTTACAAATCAATTAATTTTCTTTGCAATCTAATATGACTCGGTCAACCGCTAAAGTACATACTTAAATATTATGTACCCAGTTCAACCTGACCAAGCACTTGATCGCTTTATTTTTTTTTGATGTTCCATAATATGGTGATAAATATTTGCAGTAAAAAATGCCGTATGGAGATATGAAGACGTTTAAAATATTTTTTGAAATGGAAGTCGAATAATAACGAAACAATATTGAATTTTTTTGTGGATAATATAAATAATAAGCGCAGACACTTTTTTATTATGAGTTTAATAATAATAATACGCTATTACAATAGGATTGTCCGCCAGCCATAATATGATATAATTTATGTATGAATTACTGCAAAATTACTGAGTGATTATTCATTGACTGGGGCTTTTATGTTACTGACAATGTACTCAACCAACTTGTTAATATTATTATTCAAATAAGTATAAATGTGGTTTTGGATGTTTATTTTTAAATGAGCACAGTTTTCCCTTTTTCAACAAATTTCATTCTCGTTTCAGTTTTTGCTGTTTATGTGCGTGCTCCACACATTTATTGCATGTAATGGTCTGTGAAGTATGCAAAAGATGTGCAAGATTATTTGAGCTTGAAATTGCTCATACGTTAAATTGAACTTAAGAGTTTCGAAACTATTCAATTACTTTTAAAAATTTTCAGATCAAAAAAAAATAGAGAACATTTGAAGAACAGAGATTATATGATGTCACAGTAAATAGATAAATAACTAATTCAAATTTCTTCAAGTCGTTCTGTATCCAATTTTGGATTTTTGGGGTTTTTTAATTTGAACATGTTTTTATAAATTTTTTGGAAACTCCCAATAACTTTTCAAAAAGGCTTTTTCAAATTTTTCTGGATATCCAACTCGAATGTTCTAATATTTAAAGTCAATGGAATCATTTTTTATTATTTCAGAAAAAAAAACGCACTTGCTATCTGAACTACTGACTGAACTCATATCATTTGCAAATTGTTCATGCACTGCTGACCTCTTTGAAATTGCATTTGACCAAACTAAAATCTATTATGGTGAAACAAATTTAGCTTTTTCTTTACCCAATCCATCCACATAAATGACAAATTTGAAATTTGATTGAAAAAATGATTAGTTGGATAATGTAAACAAGTTAATGACCATAAAATTTTTTAAACAATTTGCATAATATCGCTATCAAATAAAGACGAATGACTATTAATTTCAAAGACTATCGTCTCAAAGTCTATAAACTTATGAATCGAAGCATGAATGGAATCTTAGATGTGAGAGTGTTTTGTAGTTGACACACCTATGGTCCAGATTTTGTGTAAACAAAGCGTTTCGTTCTCATACTCGTTAAAAAATATTTTTATCACGTAGAAAGTTTTTATGGACTTCTTTTGCTTCCACTGAAAAACAAAGCAAAACACAGTAAACTCTTTTGTGCCCACCATATAACCAAAAATTTCTTTTCCAAAAGGTTTTTTCAATATTCGTATTTTGATTTGAGATTGAGAGTTGACCAAAATTTTCTCTTTATCTTGGTAATGAGGTATTGCAGGGGTCTGAAAATTTAATTGAATTTGAATATTATTTATGATTATTTCGTTATATTTTAAAATTTTAAGATTAAAATTAGAATTAATTCAAAATTATTCGAATCGAAAAATTTTCAATCTCTGCCAAAAACATCTAAGTTCCACAAAAATTACGAGAAATTTTGCTGTTGCGTGAATACAAAATAACAGAAAAATAACTTTAAAAACAAACATCGGCTTAACATCTAAAGCCACACGCAAAATTGTATGTGTTTGTCAACTAAAACTGGAAGTTTAAAACAATGAGACATATTTTCACTGAATTAAATTTAAAATTCCGAATTATTTTTTAATTTTCATGGCGTCAATGATATTTTAAGTGCTTGTCTGGTGTTAACTGTAAGTGAAGAGCTCTTATGAAATTGATATATTTTAAGATTAACCCACTTAAAAAGTATCTTCAAAATTTACGTGATATTACAGAATTTCATAGTAATTGTGTTTAATTCATTCATAATCGTAAGCTAACCCAGGTGGAAATAAGGTCCAAGTCCCTAATGTAGGTACACTAGGATTACATTAGAAGGCACACTTTTTCCTAGAATAACACACTAGGATACACTAAGAGATACACAAGATTCTAGGAAAATGTGTTCTCTCTAATGTATCCTAGTGTATGACCACACTAGAATACAATAAGGAACATTTACATTCTTAATGTTTTTTTCTGTGGTTTTAGGTGATTCTAGAAAAATGTGTGCTTCTTAATGTAACTTAGTGTATGACCACACTAGAATACATTAACGAACATTTGAAATCTTAATGTTTCTTTTTGAATAAAATCTTGAAAATTAAAATTAAAATCTTTTTGGTGATATTTCAGATTTCAGATTCTTGAATCTACTTTTAATATCATTTATTTGTTATCAGACTTGTTCGTCGCTTAAATTTTCATAATATGCAAACTTTTTCGCATGTTTGGGTCATTGTGAAGCATATTAAAACCAATGCATTTCTCATAACTTGTTTTGAAATTTTTTTAACTTTGTTGAAATTTATTTTGTTGTAGCACTTCACATGAAAATTTGGTCCACTGAAATAAAAATTTCAAGTTTAGTAATAATCTTGAAATTTTTAGCTAGAAATCAAAATATTCTCTCAAAAAAAGAAGGTAATTTTAAGATGGACGGCTTTTGATGGAGTTTCTTAGTGGACCATATTTTTATGAAAATTTTTTAACCGTTTCATATTTGAATCTGAAATTTATTTCCAAAATAAATATGAAATTTTTTAACTATTCAAATTTTTGAAATTTTTTGTTAATCTTTTTTTTTTATTAATTTTATATTTTTAATTACCTTATTCATTCATCTCATCAAAATTGATTTTGAGTTGATCGATTTATTTTCATAACCATGAACACCAAATCAACAATTTTAGCTTTATTTTAATTTAATTTTAGTTTTGAGAAACAGAAATAAACTTACAGTGCGTTAACAATGCTTCACATATCTTCTGCAACACAGCGCATAAGTTTCAATAGACCAATCAATACGATTATATTCTTTAAATTTAATATAAATGTAAATCCGAAATGTTCTACAAGTCGCTCATTTAATATTTAATTATTATTATTGAAATATATGAATATTTACAATAATAAGTAATATTCATTATTTTCTGTTTGCTGGTCATTCAAGTAAGTTTAGAGTCACATAAAACCAGTTGGCAATACAGCCGTGTGGATAGCGCGCTGCCTCACAAACGTGCGGCTGCGGTTGAAATCCCATTTTAAAAAAATGCAAAAAAGAAAGTACACTAGAAAATTATGTAAATCTAAAATCTTCTAGTGTAGGAATAAAATTTATATTTTTTAATTTTTCAAAAAATTCCACACTAGGATACACTAAGCGACACCTAATCGCTTAGTGTTTATTTTACACTAGGATACACTAGACCATACACAATCGCTTAGTGTTTCAAACCACACTAGCATTTAGTGTTTCTACGGGGAAGGTCTTAGTGTTTTTCTCTAGTGTTGCGCTTAATGTAAATGGCCGATATTTCCACCTGGGAAGTGTATTATTACTGTTATACTAGTGATTTATTGATTTTATCAGTTTATTAATATTATTTATTTTTGAGATTCATGCGAATTGATGTGCATTCATTGACTGAACAGTGAACAGATTGGAAACGCTTAAATGGATTTGATTTCCAATGTTTTCTTAAATATTCACCTGAAACCTGTCAAACCTAAATCCCAAAACAATAAAATTTTAATTTCAAAATCTTGAGTTCTTATTCTGAAGTTTTTTTTTATTGCCACAATAATTGAAAAAGGTAATAATCAATAACTTCATAGTCTGATAAAGTAATAATTAAAAACACCATATATTTGGGTATTTCCAGCTAATTTTCTTAAGCTAATAATAATTTTTGAATAAGTATTATGCGATTGTATCACCGTATAATTAGTTTTTAATTTGATTCGGGGTTTGAAAAATTTGCAGTCACACATGCGGTTTCGTGTAGAAATTGATTTTCAAAGCTATACCACAATTTCTTTATAATTTATAGCTTTCATTAAAATTATAGCAAATAATTTGGTTTTAAATACTTGTGTACAATTTCAAAACAGCATATTTTTTGTGCAACACACAATATAAAATTTAAATGGATTTTTTGTTTGCGTTTTTAACCTATGCTGTTGAGATAGTTAAATGAGCTTATTATTTAGCGAATAACGTAACACAATTATTACTATGACAAATTGCAATCATTAAATTATGAGCGATTCTTTTCCTTGTCCTGCGGCTAAATGCTTAACCACTGAACTTAGTAAATCAATTATTGTTTCAAAGTGCTTTTGTCAAAACTACTTATTTTATTAAAGAAAATTATTAAAAATGTACTAAAACCTGTTGGTTGAGAAACCATAAGTAAGTTTTGATTAACACTTTTGCTTTTTCTATAATTCGTTATACCTGTACATAATGCAAAATGGTTAGGTAGCTCGTGATAAAATTTTCAATTTATTTTTCCTAATGACGTAAGTGGGATAAGAAATTATTGGTGTTGGGCGGTAATTCAACATCTTTTTACCAGTAATTAATGTAACCTAATGTATATGACACATATAATTCGTAAATCATTGTTTTTGATCTAAATCTAGTAGTTTATATGTAACCTACTGTATGTTTATAAGGCCATTATTTTGATATATCAATGAAACATTATGTTTATATTTTTTGTGGTATTTAATTACTAAAAAAATTTAAATAGACAAGCGTGTTCTTCAGATTAATTGAAATGTTTTTTGAAACTATTTTTTGAAATTGCAAATGACAGGACTCTAAGATTGACTTGCAAGTAAGACGCAGATAAAAATAGGCTAGTTGGCTCCAATTTCAAAAATACAAGGTTAAATAAAAAGTTTTTGTCTTCAACTATTTAATATTTTTTGCAATTTGATAAAAACAGAAAAACCAAGAACAAACTGGGGAAACAGGTTTATTTACAAAACTTTTTTCAGACAAGTTTGAATCAAATTTTTAAAAAATACTTCGAAATATATTAAACATATTATGTTGTAAAAATTTGCTTACGAACCGTTATCAAATCATTGAATAATATATTTTAGATTGAATATAATATTAGTGTTTTGCTATCCATAGATATCATGCAGAATTCTTCTCGAATTCCACGTTTTATGCAACTTACTTCTGTTATTTGGCTAATAATCAAGGAACTCTTTTATATTTTAGTTATATAATTGCCTGTGTTAATGTTAAAAATATGCAAAGAGATAATCCAATAAAAATTCTCATCATAAACATTCTTGTTCAAATTGTATAATGAAGCTCAAAAAAAAATCTTCTCTGTTTTACTACTTTAAGCCCAAAAGTCCATAATATAAATTCAAAATGACGAGGATAAATTTTAACGCGCCAAACCTTATTTTTTGTTGAAAAAATGTGCTCAAATATATCAATTTGGAGTCGAGCATCAACTTACCATTTAATTGATCAGAGTCGGAAATGAAGACACGAACAAGCAAATCCGATCAAGTCTCGTTCGTTCCTACAGCTCGTACAATGTAAACCGCTTCGAAAATGTATTTCACTTTGCTGCTAGCTCGCAAAGCATAAAACCACATCACAGAAAAATATATATAAAGTTTTTAATAAAAAACTCAACATGAAAGAAAAATATTTCAGTTGTGCTTTTAATTTTCAGCTGTAATGATCGGTCGGTGCAGCAGTCTAGTGTTCTTACTTTAATATCGAGTGCTTTATTGATACAATTTCTGGTTTCAGTAATTGAGACAACAAGTGACTTTATATAGTGAAATTAATACGCAGCCTCAAAATGATAGTGTTTATATTTTTAATGTTTTGTACGATTGGTTTTGCAGTCCAATATTTGTACAATTTTAAGAAATTTTATAAATTTGCCGAAAATTTTCCTTCACCTAAACAATGCGTAATTGGCGGGCATGCACATTATTTTTTGGGCAAAGATGATGAAGGTGATTAAAATAAAATTGGTGCAAAAATAATGGAAATTATTTATAAAAATTTATGTGAAATCAAAGATTTGGTTATTTAAAATTTTTAAATGGTTTCAAGTGAAAATAAAAAATATGAACTTTTATTGAAAAACAATTAAAGTTTTCTAGTGAAATTCATCAAAATTTAAAGAAAATTGTGAAAATAATAAAATGTGTATTTGTAGGTCGATTAAAAATGCTGCATGAATTTTGCACGACCTTCAAAAGATATCTGAAGCTCTGGTTGGGTCCTAACTTATGGATCTTTGTCAATGAACCAGAAATCATTCAGAAGATTCTTCTATCACCGAATTGTTTGGAAAAACCTTTCTTCTACAAGTTCTTACGACTGGAAAATGGATTGATATCCGCTAAGTGTAATTATTGTTTTATTTTGTTTTATTTTGTGTTGAAAAAATTAAAGTGTTAAAATGATAAAAAGTTTAAAATATTTACATGTCAGATGAAGCACCCTTTTTTCACAACTTAATAAAATATGACAAATATGGATATTGCTTAGTAAAGTTGTAAAGTTTTCTAAACACATTAAGTTTTGCTTCATATAATATTTGTGCTATTTGTGAGATTCAATATAATAAAAATATAAATAAATAGTTTACCTAGAAATATCAACTTATTGTGCAATTGTTTTAAGCAATATAGTGAAAAACAAAGAATAAGGCATGAAGTGAAATTAAAATATTTCATGAATTAATGGAAAATTACTGTTTATAGATGAAACATGGAAGTTGCATCGGAAAGCTCTAAATTACTCTTTTAACCTGAAAATCCTGCAAACCTTCATCCCAATCTTCAACGACAACTCAAAAGGCTTAGTAACTGACCTAATGGTCAATGTGGCCCAAAATAATGAATTTAATCTCTTGAGCTACACCACTAAGTCAGCAGTAAGCATGATCTGTGGTAAATAAATACTTACAAACTGAAAGTATGAAATTAGAAACAAATTTCAACGTTTTTCATAAAAAGGCACCTCGTTTGGATTAGATGTTCGACAGTTTATTATCAACGATGATGTTTTCCATGCTCTTGAAAAGTGAGTATATTGTTTACTTTTGTTGTTGTTGATTAGTTGTGCCGCAACGGAGTAATGTAGTAATTATGTTTGGTTTAGTTTATAGAAAGGAAAATTTCTACTATAAAAATATGAAAGCAATTAATCCGTGAATTCACCAAAGAAATTACTGAACGATTGCACATCTGAAATGCGTGAAAACTTGCTTAATGGTTAAATTTTTAATAGCTTTTAAGGTTGAAAGAGCGTCTTTGTTTTTAAATTTTAGTAAAGTAAACAATTTTGCGGTTTCCGTGAAATTCTGAAATTATGTCAATAAATGTATATTTAAAAACTTGAAAAGTCTTATAAGCTTTAAGAATAAAGTAAGCAAAACAGTATTGTGTATTGTGAACTTAAACTGCTATGACATGTCAATTAACTTTCGGAGTTCTGTACATTTTTAATTTGATTTGTTTCAAATACTATTAAGTTTGTTTTTTACATCTATAGATCCAAAAAATCTATAGTATTTTTTTATTTGAAGGCGTATGCAAATAAAAAGCAATTTTTGTCAATTTATTGTAATTTTATTTTGGAATGGATGTTAGTCTTAAATATTTGAAAAAGATAATCCTTTTATTTATTTTATACAGTATTGCGTTGTATTAAAATTGATATCACTATATTCTTCTAAAAGCATGATTATTTTTTTTTTATAAACTCGTTATTTGTTCACAAGTAGAGAACTTAACTCACATAAATTACAAAATTGTCTCTATTACAGCTTAAATAGAATCATATCGGCGAGAAGCCACCACTTCTTTTTATACCCTGAAACCATTTATCGGATGACCAGTTACTATCGCGAAGAAATGAAGAGTAGAGGGGTGAATATTGATAATGAAGCAACAAGTTAACCAATTTTTACTAAATATGTCACATTTCAGGTCTGTTACTTTTATTCAGATCATGTAAGTGTTGTTTTAATTTATATAAACCAGAATAAGGTGCTATTAGCCATTATCTACTTAACGTACATTTGTAAAGTAATTTATCAATCATGTGATAATTGATTTTGTGTTTCTTGTTTTCTCTTCAAACACATGTTTATTATCCATCAATCAACTACAAATCAACGCTTAAACAGATAATTAAAGAAAAACGGGAGGCATTGATGGCTGAAAACGAGATGCAAAACAACAATAACCTATTGAAAGATTTGAATTTAAATAATGATAACAACAACGGAAAAAATACCAAAATTGCCGGCAATAGCCCTGACAGTGACCCCATTACAAGGAAGATATTCATTGACCACGTTATATGTAATGAAACTAAGTTTAGTGATCTTGAAGTCAGAGATCATGTATACACAGTTGTGGCCGCCGTGAGTATCTAAAACTAATACCTGAAATAATAATTCAGATATGTATGCACATATTTAATAAATTGCCCCTATTGATTAAATTTTATTGCATATTTTGCATGTTTGGCAATATATTTTAAAGATTAATTTAATGTCAAGCTTGTTGCTACATTTGCTGTTTTGTGGTTCGGATTGATAAAATACTTAATTTCTTTCAAAATGCGTTGCAAAAATTTTCCTGGAATAAATTAAATTAAAATGTGCTTAATTTTTTAACCATAAAGAGCGTTATTATTAAACTTTATATTAAAATGGATGCGCTTTATACTTTTTTGATAATTAACAAATTTATTAAAAATTATCTTCGTTCCACTGGATAGATCAAACTATTTTTGTTTTGAAAAATGTTGCTAAAATTTAAATTAAAACCTTTAAATTTAATATAAATAAATTTCTAGGGAAGTGAAACAACAGCTTTGCAGTCTGCTCATGCTATGTTGTTATTGGCAATGCATCCAAAAGTACAAGATAAAGTGGTAGAAGAGCTTCGGGAAGTTTTTTACAACGATGAGGTTGCAGTTGACTATGATAGCATTACTAAGCTTACTTACCTTGAACGAGTCATAAAAGAATCTCTACGACTATGTCCAGTTGTTCGTAAGTTTTTCCAAATGCATTTAAATTTTGTTTTCGCTTAGAGAGATCAATAACCATTTAATGTTCTTTCAATATTCAGCAATCATTGGTCGAGAAACTCAAACAAAGTTTAAAATTGGTAAGTAAATTTGTATTTCAAATTAATGAGATTTTTTTGTGGTAAAATACTTGTTTAAATTGGATATTGCTATTTGTTGCTGCAAAACTGTAGGAACTTTAATATTAGAGATTTAATTCAAAGGTTTTATATTAAAGTGAAGTTTTATGGTTAAGATAAAATCTAAAATTTAGTTGATCACTTAAACTAAAAACTATCATTCTTCTCAGATGATTATGAGCTCCCAGCTGGTCAGACTTTGCTCATAAACTTCTTTTCGCTGCATCGAAGGAAGGACATTTGGGGACCAAATGCCGATGAGTTTAATCCAGACAACTTTTTGCCAGAGTTTGTTGAAAAACGGCATCCATGTAAGTTTATTGTTTACAATATTTTATTTTTATAAATGTCAGAATATTTATATGTACATTTTATAATTAATTATGTAATCATTCTTGCAGATGCTTACTTACCATTTTCTTCTGGAACTCGTAACTGTATTGGATATCGATATGCTATGATGGCTCTTAAAATCATCATGCTACACTTGTTGAAAAATTTTGAGTTCTCCACCAGCCTAAAATACGAAGAGCTTAGATTTCGTACTGATATCAACTTGAAATTATGTACCGAACATTTAGTGAGCGTTCAGCTGAGAAAATTTTAAAAAGTTCTAGGAAATCTTAGTTCATTATGTACATTGAAGTGTTGTAAAACCAAGAGTCGTAAAAATGCAAATACCTAAGTATCATTAATTCCAGTAATTTTAAGTATAAGATAATATTTGTTGTGTCAATAACTCAAATCGTATTAAAGATTAAGTAAATAAAAACTTTTCTTTAATTTTTAAATCAATATTGAGTTTCCGAAAGTCATTATATATATTGAAAATTGAATATAATATTTTTGTTATGAAACAGAAGGTAAAATATGGATGAAAAAAAAATAAGAAAAAGGAAGATTATTTATGCAAAGTAAGTCACTCAACATTTATTCATAAATGTGTATGCAGTCTCATCTTTCTTCATACGAATTTACATAAACTTCAGAGCTTGAAAGTTTTTTTTTTGTGTGAATAATAAATATGTGAAATGGAAACAAAGTATGTTAATTAAAATTTTAAAATTTTAACAATTTTCGCTTGGACCATAAAACTTCTAATGGACAAAATTGTTCAAAATATCAAAATGTTTCGAACTTAAAATCAAACCGTTTAATTTATCAACCTGTGTTTTTTATTGAAAGCTTATCTGCTGATTTTTATAGCATGAAAAAATGTGAAAGGAATGAAACTGAATCAATAATTTAAATGATTGATAATGAAATGCAATAATAAAATGGGTGAGTTTAAATTTTTTCTACTTTTGATAAAACTGAAGAAAAAATTAATTTTAACTTTAGGAAAGTTAGGCTCTATCAGCAAATTTCCACGGTACTTCATGAATAACCTTTTACACGGGCAGTGGCTTCAGCATCCATAAAATATTTATATTATTTATTTTTATTAAATTCACTTGGAGCTTCAAATACAAGTGTATGGCAATAATTTCGAGCTAACGTGACTATAAAGCTTTTATGATAATTTTATGCAGAGACAACCATTCAACATTTTGGGAATGTAAATAAGTATAATGATCATACAATTGAATGGTAAGTATTCATATTTATTCTGCCGAGATGGTCTATAAAGAATATATAAAAAGTCACTTACGTGAGGTACTTTTACATAAAATATCTTTTGTATGAAAATTAAAATAAAACATGTCTGGTACTTTACGAGGTTTTGAAAATTTTAAGCTGGGTGTAAGTATGTTATTTATTTGCGCTGCAGATATTTCATTGGAAAACCGGGAATTTTTTGTTGCAATTTTGAATGCATCAATAAATCTCAGAAATCCATGAGAAATATATCCATAAGACTGAATAAATCGAAATAAATTCTTGTGGATTATTATGCAATTATGCATCTTGAATTTTATTTTTATGAAAACTGTGCTGCGTATAGTATTTAATTGAAGGGCGATACTGAGTTTAAAAACATTTAAGAACACCATCAAGTTTTTATACCATGAACATTGTTTGCAAAAAGTGATAATTGGGTCATAAAACTTTTTGCATGTTTTTGCTACCTGCCGGCACTTCGATTTGAATTCACTTGTTTTTTTAACCGAACTGTTTGAACTAATTTCACATTATATAAGACTTAAAATGACCAAACGATTTTATGTTTAACAGATGACATCAAAATTATAATTTTGTTTTTAAATGAGACTATGAAAAACTGGAAACATTGAATCGAAAACCCACAAAATCTGCAAAATTTCTCCATCAAAAAAGCGAAAGCGATTTTAAACTGCTTGATACTATTTTCCTTTACCATCTTGTCTTATATTCCATTTTCAACATTCCAAGATATTTGAGTCTTGAAATTTTGAAGTCAAGGCAGAAATTCAGTTTTGACCAGCCAGAAGACCACGACAGCAGTAAAACTGTGAAAATAAGGTAAAAGATTTAAAGCATATTTACATTGGGAAATACTATTATTCATATTTTGTAAATCGGATAATAAGTAAAGTAAAGTAAAAAATACTAAGCATTGAATAATTTTTATATTTTGAACTCAAAAAATCTTTTTAAAATAAAGTTCTTATTAAACTTCTCGGGTTTGAACTCGCTGCTGAAAGACTTCCGATAACTTACCAATTTTATACTCAACTTATGTCTATACAGTTCCACAATCTACTAATAAATTGATACTTTTTGATTGTATTTGTGGCTTTGCCTTTAAGTCGTTTTTTTTTTGTCGTTGAGAAAAAGAAATTTTTAATATGAATTTTTCCACACATTTCTACGGATTTCAATCTGAATAAAAAGAAAAAACAAAAAGTCTGTTCATTATTTATTTTACAAGAAGTATTTGAGCGGTAAACATCTCAGTGAATTTACGTGCGGTAAATAAAGTTTTTTTTAACCTTTTAATTTTTTTTTGGGACTTTTGATACATATTAGATTGTTTTCATAGTGGTGCTCATTTAAATGCAAGTGATATAGCTGTTAGTACACAAATAAAAAATAAAGATACCAACAAAGGCGGAATATTATTTTATAGCTGTTTAAAATGGTGTAATTATTATAATCGAGGTGTTGTTTTGCATTTAGAGACACATTTAAAAATCGCACCAAAATCGAAAGTGTTGTTGGTTAAATGATTTGTAAATGGAAAAAATAAATGCAAATGTAAATCCAGTTTCACATATTGCATATTGCGCATATTGCATATAATCTTGCACAAATTAAATATTTCCAATTGACTTGAGAAATTTCAGAAATTCTGCTGGTCTTGAGTTTCGGTTAATGGAAATATTGAAAGCAACATCTGTGGATATGGAATCAATTATAACTTATCTGTTAATTCTCGTATGTCAGCTAAGAGAATACATGTGTATACAAAGAGTGAAAGCGAACATTTAAATTAGCTTCAACATAAATTTAATCGGCTCTAAAGCCGGTTCATCTGCTCAATATATAAGCCATAATCAACAAATTCAAGCTTAACAGATCATTTTCTATTAACAAGATGGTATTTAGGTGACTTTATCTTACAATTATGGAAATGCCGTTAATCATGTGTTGAATAAAAATTAATTTACATACTGTTTTTAGCTTTTCATTGTTCCTACTGTATACAAGCTTAAGTATCAAGAATTCTAATTTATCGTTACTCCAATCAAACTTAGTGAAAAACAAATTATCTGGACATACGGTAATAATGAGTATTACTTTTGAGATTGCCAAATTTAAGTTGACTATTCACCTAATTCAACTTTTAAGCATTTTGACAAAATCTGAACTCGTTTCATACAAAAAAAAACTATCACAAATACAATTAATCTATTTTTATATTCGAGTTTTGACAGCTAATGTTTAAAATTTATTAAGTGCTAAATTTTTTTTATCACTAGGACTAGTTTACATTCAATCTACTTTTTGTTTTGCAATTTTTTACTGAATATCTAACAAACCGCAAGTTTGAAGTAGCCAGATTAAATATGCATCATTGTCGATGAAAGTTTCTTATGTTTTTCATTAATCGCCTCAAGACAGTTTTTTGTAGGATTTTGGTTTTAACTCGCTAATTGAGATTTTTGGAGCTAGTTCCCAACCACTCGGTAAAAAATTCATATCAAATTTTTCAATGGTTTCGTTTAAATAACGTCATAACAATCAAACTTCCATACAAAATGTAAACTTCCAGTGAACTTCCAACTTTATAAAACTTATTATTTTTAGAGAAGTTTTTGCAAGAAATAATAAATAATAAATAATAATTTTCATTAAATTTACTTGATTTTAGAAAAATATTTATCAAATTTCAATTGGTTAACAAAATTTGTCATTTGACTCTGTTTTCATGCTTTTACCTTTTTTGAAAATATATCTCAGAAAATTTTGCTCATTCGCGGGAATCACAAAATTAAAATAACGCATGTAAATTGTGTATTTTAGTGGAAACATAAGAAAAATATGTGTCAAATTTCGAAAAACCCGTTCTTAAATATAACGTTTATTTGTGTACGATAAAGTAACGAAGCATAAAACAAATTATGCATTTTAACATTTTAAAGTTAATCAACCGGTTTAATATTCATTCAAAAAACATTGCCTACCCAAATAAAACTGGCGAAAAAATTCGGAAACACACTATAAAAATAAGCGGTAGATGTATCTCTAATTTAATTCCACATGGATCGTATTCAAGCTTGACAAACTCAAGCGTGATATATTTTTAAAGCTGACACATATTATTTGTGTTTAATAAACAATTCATTGATTTGGGCATAATATCTAAAATAAATAGAATAAATATTTAAATTGAACAAATAAATACAAGAAAACTATGACTTAAACCCAAAACCGATCATATCTTCTATAATAAGTTCCACAAGAAGTCCGGTTATTGAATTATGTTATTATTTTTTTTTCGTATATTTTTCATAGCCATAAATATATATGAGGCAAGAACAAGAGAACTGTAGACTCTCATTTTCATACAACACTTTTAGAGTTACTTGCAAACCATGGGAAACTTTTCTTTTCATTGCAACGGTGTGGCACATATAAAGAATAGTTTTGATCAGGTAACCCTAACTTGCGCAAGTCTCGCGATTTTGCAACTTTCGAGCGCAGAGAAGAAATTAAATCATACTAAGAAATGCAATTTTATGCAATCGCCGTCTCATTTCGGTTGCAAACCGCGTTCCAATTAGTCGAGCGTATTTTTGCACAGATTGTCGGACAGTTGAATCAAGTATCTTGTTTATGGTTGAATCTTTGCAGACTTTGAGCTTATTGAAACATGTGTGCAGAAAGCTGATATATCACAAACTTTAAGAATGGCTGTTTTGATCATTTTCTTCACGTTTGTGCTGATTGGATGTGCTATTCAGTGGATATTTAGGAACAGGAAGCTTTATGAATTTGCTGATAATATTCCTGGACCAAAGGCTTATCCGGTGATAGGAAGTTCTTATAAGTTCATCGGGAAGAATGAAGAGGGTAAGTAAGACAGCTAAATAATTTATATACTCGTAATCAAATAGACAGGACGCAGACTTTAGTGATTAAGTGTAAAATTTCATTTTGTGTTGATAAAAACTTCAAATTTGTCTACAAATTCTTTTAATGTGGAATGAAAACGATTTGTTATGACGGCAATTTAATCTTCAGTGTTGTTGTTGTTTGATAACCTGTCTCGCTAAAATTTGCCTCCAAAATAGTTCATATTTAATCAATGATTTTTTGTACTTCAAACATTTAAAGACGCGTATCTTTTTTTACTGAAAGTTTTCGCAATTATTCATTTTTCAATTTTATTTTCTTTTTAATATATTTCTGAGGAAATAATCAACCAACAGACTCATTCAAAAGTGCGGTTGAAAATGAAAAGTTAATTATGTCAGGTCATTCATTTCACATGTTATACTTTTAATGTTAATGTACTTATTACTAAAAACTATTTGTTTATTTTATTAACAAGACAATTTATCTTTGCGTAATTATAAAAAATTAATTTCTCTGAATTTAAAATTACGATTGTGAGATTTGAGAAATTGTTAATAAATTATTGATCCTATGAATTTTAAATATTTTCAGATCGCTTTAAAGTTTTGTCGGACATGCATACGTTGTATTCAAATATGTTCAAGTTATGGCTAGGACCCCGATTATGGATTTTCGTCAATGAACCAGAGTTAATTCAGAAAATTCTTTTATCACCAGCTTGTTTAGAAAAGTCCTTCTTTTATGACTTTTTAAGATTGGAGAATGGATTGATAAGCTCCAAATGTAAGTTTATAAATTATTAAAAAATTGCCACAAGTTTGTAGATTGTAATTAATTTATCTGCTGTTTATATTCTTAAACAAACGAATTTTATTATGTCGCTAAAATAACATCAGGTTGTGAAACTTTTATTCTAAAATTTACTTTTTTGACAATTTTATGGTCTTCGCCCTGTTCAAAATTTTACTTGTACAAGAATATTATTAGTTATAATTAAGTTCCAATTGTTTTGAAATTTTATTCAAATACTATTTTTATTACATTTCAGACCACATCTGGAAAGATCATCGCAAATTCTTGAACTATTCATTTAACCTAAAAGTTTTGCAAAGCTTCATGTCGACATTTATTGCTGGCACTACAAAAATGGTAGAAAAACTAGCATGCCATTTGAACCGTGGAGAGTTTAATTTACTTGATCACACAACTAAATGCACTTTGGATATGATTTGTGGTACGTCATTTGGTTTAGATATCACGAATGTTGAATTGAGTGATGATGTATTCAAAGCTGTAGAAGAGTGAGTAAATCGAAATAATATTCATTGAATAATTATTAAAAGTCTTGATGAACTTCTAGGCTAATAAAAATAATTTCAAATCGAAGTCTTCAACCTATGATGTATTCAGAGATAGCATATCGCATGACTAGGGCGTATTACAGAGAAAAGAAAGCTAGAAAAGTTTGCTATTTCTATTCAGATCAGATTCTTCGTGAAAGAAGATCTATGATCGAGGAAGCTACTAAAAACAACAATGATGTACCCGAACAAGATGAACATGCTTCAACATCGTCAGCAGATAATACTGAGATAGCTGAAGAATCTTTAGAGACTCCAACCAGAAAAATCTTTATTGATCAACTCATTTGTCATGATAATAAATTCACAGATGTAGAAATCAGAGATCACGTGTATACAGTAATTGCAGCTGGTTTTGAGACAACAGCCTTGCAAAGTGCTCACATTATGCTTCTCCTTGCAATGCATCCAGAAGTGCAAGAGAAAGTTTTTCAGGAAGTAATGACAGTCTTCCCATCTTTAGATACAGAAATAGAATATGAAAGCCTCAATAAGTTGACCTACATGGAGAGAGTCATTAAAGAAACTATGAGATTGTGTCCAGCTGTGCCAATTATAGGAAGACAGACTCTAGAGGAAGTTGAGATTGGAGAACATAAAGTACCAGCAAATATGACAATCCTCATTAGCTTCTACAATTTGCATAGGAGAAAGGATATATGGGGACCTAATGCTGATAAATTCAATCCAGATAATTTTTCACCTGAAAATATGGCTCAAAGGCATTTATATAGTTTTCTGCCATTTTCTGCAGGTTCCAGAAATTGTATTGGAAACAGATATGCCATGATTTCCTTGAAAGTAATTATTTCTCAATTAGTAAGAAATTTTAAGTATTCAACTAAACTTAAGTTTGAAAATATTAAATTTAAGTCAGATATAACTTTGAAAATGTGCTCAAATCATCTAGTTTCTATTGAGAAAAGATGATTTTTCTTACCTCATATGTGCTATGCGCTAAAAATAAAGTTGCTTTTTTATATTTTAAATTAAATTAAATTATTGCTTTTAATAGTGCTTTACCGTTTTGTTTCACTTTTCAACTTCTTTAATTTAAAGAATCGTTTTATTTTTCTAAATTACATTTATGTTGTTTTTTTTGTAATTTGTATGGTTTTCGCTAGAGGCACTTCGATCATAAAGTGGAAGAAAAATTAAAAATTTGAATTCTAGACATACGTTGGATTTTAAAAAGAGTGGAAACTAAACTAGACATCAGTATGCACATTTTCTTTACTAAAAAATTTCCTCGTCGAACATATTGTGTTTTTTTTTCGATTTAAGATTTCTTCCGACATGAGAATTTCCAACCTTGAAATAAATTTAATTATGTATTCACTCTTTGTTCATTGTTAAAGGTAATTTGGTGCAAGTGCACATAAATTATTATCCAACAACCAGCATTTTACATAAGCGAACATGTCTTCATCAATTTTGATAAGATTGGATTATGCAAATGCAGATAAAAACTGAAGATCTAATCTCTAATTTGCTCTCGCATAAATCAAACAAGCTTGTTCCCTTTTGCTGATCTTTTGCCACTGACATCGTTTGTGTGCTGACATTAAACAAAAATAAATTCCCCTGGATTAACTTATCGCATTTTTGGCATCGGATGCCAATGTCGAGCGAACGAATCGCTACAAAATGGCTTGGGTAAGTGATAATCTCTAGAATGGAAAATCAAATGGTCCATATAGGCTTTGTAACTGGCACAAAAATTTGCTGGATATTCATGGAAAATTATAGAAATGGAAGATCCTTTTATAAATATTTTAATACGTCGTTATCTCCTAATAAACTGGTTACGCACTTAATGCCTAGGTATTTGTTTCTAGCTCTTTACTGCCAAAATACTGAATAGTTTATCGTATCAATTAAATTTGTGACGAAGCCTCGAAAGCTTTGCGGTTAGATCTTGCACGGAGATTGGAGAATTAATTGTGATTCTGAAAGGTGCAAAGGTTGGTAGGAATTATAAAAATATTAAAGATTTTATCGTGTAATACTTCAATTGCTGAAGAGTATGATGAAATATAGCTTGAATTTTCTTATATTGAAGATTTTGATATTAGACTTTAATTTTTCAATAATTCAATAATGTAGTGATGCTCTTTCCCAAACCTGCAATTTAACAATTTGATAGTTCAAGCCAGTTTTATTGTGTCAAGGAGCGGATATTTGTTCGACAACTAGTGACCACACAATGTAATGACCTATCTGTGCATGTATTTTATACGATAAAGCAAATTTGCCTTCGACTAACCTCAACTACATGTTTCACAACTAAATCTATAATTCTGTACTGACTACTGAGAAGCCAACAGCTACTTACAAAAGAGCTACGGTTTCAGTCGATAATTGAAAATGCCTAGCTCGTCAAATTAAATGTATGCAAAATGCCATAAGCTTTCATGTGTGTACAGCTATTAAGCTCTATCTGGAGGATAAGTTTACCTATTTATGTTTATGATTATTATCGTTCATACAATATTAATGCGGAGATGTGCTTAGTATTCAAAACACAAGTGGAAAATTATACGGATGGCTGAAAATTTTCTTGTGCTCCAACCCTCTTACCGAATAAACTTGAAATCACGAGTTAAATTGAAATTATGAGGTAAATTTACCTGATTAACCGCATATATATATTCCTTTTTTGTGTTGGCCTGTTGGAAAATTATTTAAAGTTGTATTAAAACACTTCAAAAGGCAATTAAGGTGAATAATAAATATAGTACTCAGTCAATTTTAAACTTTGTTTTCGGTTTCATAGGCACAGAAACAAAATAGTATTAAGTATTTCTACACCATTTTTAAATAATTAAATTAAATTAAATTAGATTAGGTTGATAAAAATCATTCTTAATTTTCCACAAATTTAAAATAGTTGCTTCTTAAAGTTTAATTGTTATGCATAAATCAAGCTAACATATTCTATCAAAGTAATTACTTTTGCAATTATCAACTTTATAATACCATAAAATTTACCATTTCCAAGTGGATAGAGATTTACCCTCAAGGAGCAAAAATACTTTTCAGTGGAAAATTAAAAAAAACTTTTTTCGTGATAATTTATATATTTTGTTTTGTGTAATTAAATTAATGGTAATTGCTTAATTGGCAATGAATTTTTACTCGCATATCTCATATTTTTGGTATTCAAATATGCGAAACTTTAAAACAAGTTTTAAATTTTATGCGCGTCAAAAAATAAAAAACCTGAGAAATCACAAATGATTCTTTCAGCAGCTTTTAGGTACAATCTTTAAAATATTCTCGGCAACGAGTGCTAACGGTCGGTAAGATTGAAGATTACAAAGCGTGGGAAAGATGTCGTATGTTTTTAGACTAAGGGACTTGCGTTTATTAGATTTAATAATTCAAGATTGGATAAATAATAGATAGTAGAATGTTAATATCAATTCTTACAAAATTATTAAGTCAATTAACATTTAATGTTAACGTTCAATTTTTTTTTCACTTTGATAAAAGTAATCAGTTTTAAATACAGTAGATTTAATTTCAATTTGCCCTCATCTTAGTCTGCAAAAACATTATAAACATTTTGAGATTTTCATCTTTTCGTGAACAACTGAAAATTTTGTCTGAATACGTGTTACTCATGGTGTTACTCAAAACCGTTCATTTACATAATATGCAAAGACGGTAATAGCAAAATATATTTATGATAACGCCATTCAGCCCCAGCAAAGGCAATGTTTTTGTTTATCTTTGTCGTCAGGTGTTGAGCCAATATGCGTGCTAAATCATTAAACTCCTCTGCCACTCATAAATTTACAACCGCTTTGACAGCGGGCATGAACTCATTCATATTCAAATTTATTAGCTTTAACGTTTCCATTTTTACGAATATACAAAGAATTTTTTCTTTAGCGAGAAAAATGATTGTTGTAACAAAAAATTACCCAATTTCAAATTTATATTTTATTTAATTATCTTTAAAAAGATCACGACAACACAGGCCCTTGTGAATTTTTTTTAGCTTTAAAATGTTTCTATGTACTTTTCAATTTGCTGGAAATATTAAAGTTTTTCATGAATTTATTCAGATGTTTGCATTTCTCTTTGATAAAGTCTGTCAAAGGATGATTCAAGGAAAAAAATTCGTTCGGTTAAACAACATGATGCTTTTTACCACACAAAACGCCTGGAAATACTACTGAGTGTCAAATGATTATGCTTACATGTTAAATTTAAATTACATATAACGTGTATTGGATACAGTCCTTTTAAAGTTTATAAAATGAAATTATGATTCAACTAGAATGTATTGCAAATAAATCAACTTATATTTTTGGATCACATTTAGAAAGATGTTATTGTAGGTAAGTTAGACAATATTGAATACTGTAAGGTCATTAACAGCACAGCTCCTCGAAATTTCTAACAAAGAAAGACCTTATTCAACCTGAAAATGACAAATTCAACTGTATTATAATCAAGGTGCTAATTCTTAAAATTCGTTAACATAGTACGATAATATGAGTGTTTAAGTTATATGCACGCGGTTTTCTATTAAATTATCTGTGGTTAATAAAACTTCTTATAGTTAAAAAACACACAAAATACTATTGTTTAAAAAAAATTCAATTGAGCTCAAGTGTGTGCTTTAATATTTTGTATAAAAAGATTTTTTTCCATAACGTTTCTTCAGTTTATTTTTGAATTTCCACTCGCATCCACTTCTCTGTAGTTCTAACGGAAAATTAAATTTGGCAAGCATGAAATTTCTGGTGAGCGTTTTTCCTTGAAGCTCATATTTGTCAAGCAGCATGAGCTAAGGCAGTATGCACGAACTCTTTTGCCGTTCGCAGGAATAAATTTGATGGCTTTGCGGCAAAGCTTTGTGTTTCTTTCAATGATTTAATGGAGCTTTTCTTCAGAATGAAAATAGAATGATTTGGTGTTGAAGTTTTAAAGGATAAAAATTCAAAATTCAAAAATTTTTCGGGTTCAGGTTTCTTACAAATAGCTAAGGATTATTGTTGTGAAAATAAGTGTTTTGAAGTGGCAAATCGTATTTTTTTTAGATTCAAATGAACCTAATCTGAAATATTCATAATGCACAATCATAAATATTTTTCTAAGAGTGAAGTTTTGCTATGCTTGTACTCGCCTGTTATCGCGTAAAGTTTGTGGCCTATTACCTTTTTTATTTATTTGTGTATGCATAACTGAGAAAAAGCATGTTTTTATGTGTGTGGTTAAATTTGTATTAAAAATTGTTGACACGTACCCTTAACCTTGCTAGTTGTTGTTGACTTTAATTGCACATTATGCAAAAATGCCATAAAATAATTAAAACATCGAGAGTGTAACGTGTTGAATGATAATAATTGAGGATTTTTTACCATTTACGAAACAGGCACTTGTTTTGATGTTAGTGGTAGTCGTTGTTTGTCAAGATACACAGGAAAATGAGGTGGAGGAGAGAAAGGATAAGCGTAACATTAAACTGAGCTATGGTGCAGGATTGTTAGGAAATGGCGCTGGTTATGAAACTTACAACAATTTTGCTTCCCCAATCAACCGGAATCTGGGACGTGGTGGATATATTCCAATTAGCGAACATGGAGGTAAAAAAAGTATTAAATAACTTTTTCGTAGATAAAATGTCAAACATATTTACAAAACAGTTTCAATTTCCATTCGAAAAATCATCAAATTTCGTGAAATATGAATTTTTATTTTCAAGCAGATTTTTTAGGAACTATGCGTTCATCAACTAAAAATGTTGCTTTGAAGTATCTACGATTCAATTTTGCTCTAAATTTATGGATACAAAGTTCTGAATTTTTTAGGTACTCTGTATTTTTAATAAGAAATATCTTTCAATACATTCTTCTATTTTACATATTTTCGGAGTACTTTCTAAATGTCTGGAAATTTGTAAAAAATTATTCTCTTCAATTACGTTTTTTGAACAGACATTAAATGATTTTTTATCATGAATTTAAAAAAATTTATTTGTATGATCGGGTATTACTGTAAAACATCACATCAGTAAATTTAGAATGACAAAAGTAATTAAAATCTGCATTAATTTATTTTCTCATTTCAAAAGGCTACGACAACTTCGGATTGAACAACTTCGGTAGTCCATACAACAACAACCCATACGCCAATTCTTATCAAAATCAAAACCAGTTGGGGGTGAGTTCTCTAGGCTCATCTTTCGGTGGATACTCTGGTGGAAATTATCCAATCAGCTATTCAAACCAAGCTTTCTATCCTTCATCATCTCTCAACCGATTTGCGTACTCATCTCCTGTGTCAACTTATCCTTATGGTGGAGTCGGTACAGTTGGAGCTGCTGGATTTGGAGGAGGCTACAATAATCTGAATGGTCTTAACGGACACAATCCCAACAACTACAACGGCATAAATTCATTGAATGGATTTGCGGGTGGATACCAGCAGCAAGGATTCTATTAAGCAATATTGTCAATAATGCAAATTGAATATGTGACTGGTTTTTGTAATTTAATAGATAAATGAAAAAATATGTGTAATCATCAAATATATGGAACGCATAACAAACAAATGAATTGCTTTGGTTTTCGTCAATCATCAGATTTTTTGTAATAATTTTATTCTGTCTGTGTTTCGAATATGACCTGAGCACTTTATTGGTTTGTATTCATCAATATATATATATTAGTATTTTTTAGTATTTTTATATAATTCAGTGTTGGACCTTACTATTTATAGAATAAATAAATATGTATGCAAATTATGATTTAAAACCAAACTTTTTAGTATGACCAAAAGTGATCAAAAAGGATACTCTTTAAATGTAAGTTTTCTCACTTAAAGATCAACATAAAAATTGTGATACTTTGCATATTCCAGAAACTTGTTTACAATAATACTTTACTTTATGAATATTCCATTCATTTAACGTCAACGAGGAACGTGTCATTTGATTGAATTTTCGATTTTCGGAACATAAATTATTCATGGGAAACATTGGAAGAAGAAATTGAGAAACTGCATATAATAAGCAACAATCTAGCTATATATTTAATAGCAAATACCTTGAAAAAATTTGTATAAGCCTTACAAGAGTGACGAACGCACAAAAAATTATATATTGAAATAATTCAACCAGACTGGAAATTGATTACACAAGAAATGAATTGCAAATTCGAATTTTTCTCAAAATGTATTTAGTTATGAGTTTTGGATAATTTTCCATACTTGGATCATTAATAATTTTATGAAGACGTCTATGCAAAAACCGTAGGTACGGTATTAAATATATTATATATCTACATGTTTGATATATTAGTCAGACAAATAATTTCGAAGTTTCAATGATATTTTGTGTAGTCAAAGTATTTTGTTTAATTCAACAGCCTTCCACCATTATTTTGGTTTCTAATGTGATTGCATTAGTTTCTTCCAAATTAATTCAATTGGACTGTTTGTATCTCATATTTACTTCTCCGCAAAAGCGGATAAGTATTGTTTTCGTACCAGCATTTTCAGGGTTTTTTTACCTTATCTGATTTTTCCTGACTTCCCCGTAAACAAATCTCAAAAATATCCAGTATTTTTTTTGTCGGTATTGAGTTGAAGAAAATTTCTGTGAAAAAAAATCCGGAAAATATTGACCCCCGACCCGTGAAATGCGAAAAACTAAGGGCCGTGTGTCCGGTGGTTCGGTGGTTCGGTGGTTCGGTGGTTCGGTGGGTGTGTTACTGTAAACGATCGATCTGAACTCCCACCGAACCGATTCCGGATTTTTTGATGCCAATCGACTTGGTATCTCTTCCCATCGTGCACCTGATATTTTTGGTGATGGTGACTCCACCGGTTAGGTCACCATCACCACTTCCGTGACCCAAAGTCGGGTTTTCCATACAAAAAAAACATTTTTTTAAAAACTAGAGATACAGCTGTGGTTTCTTCAGAAAAAATGTTTGAGATGATGAGTTGAGTCAAAAAATGTATCGACGTGTGGTCCACAACATGCTGGGAGTCATCTGGGGGTCATCTGGTGGTACCAGACAATTTTTTTGTTGAAAAAGTCTTAGAATCTCATGATTCGTCCAGAAAATTATAAAAATCATGTTTTTGGAGGATCAGCCTGGTACCGCTTACTCTCAGCTCCAGAATTAGAGAACGCCTAGAGATACAACTTCGGTCTCTTCAGGAAAAATGTTTGGATTAATAAGTTCGGCCAAGAATTACATCGATGTTTGGTCCACTACCTGCTGGGAGTCATCTGGGGGTCATCTGGTGGTACCAGACAACTTTTTTTGAAAAAGTCTTAAATTCTCATAATTCGTCCAGAAAATTATAAAAATCGAGTTTTTGGAGGATCAGTCTGGTAGCGCTTACTCTTAGCTCCAGAACAAGAGAAAGATTAAAGATGCAATATTGGTTGCTTCAGAAAAAATGTTTGGAATAATAATTTTAGTCAAGAATTGCATCGATATTTGGTCCATAACCTGCTGGGAGTCATCTGGGGGGTTCTGGTGGTACCAGACAACTTATTTTTTGATAAAGTCTTAAAAACTCATGATTCGCCCAGAAAATAAAAAAATAGGGTATTCGTGATTTAAACCAACAGATGCCGCGCGGGATATACATGTAATATCTCAGTTAAAGGAATTTTAAATTGAAACACAATTCCACGTTAGCGGAGAAGTCCTGCTCAGCTCACAAGCTGCACAACTAGTCTTGTAATTATAATTAATAAGATGTAATCATAAAATAGCTAGAGGAGAAATTACTGCATAATTTTCCTACTTAATTGACACTTTCATTTTCAATAATTTTCAAAGATATATTCAAAGGTATTCTCATTCATAACACTTTTAAGTATTAAGTGTGAGCATAATCAGGTAATGTCGTCTGTCTTTATTTTACTTCCACAAGAAACTAATTCACAAAGGTAGATTTTATTAATTTGTTTTACTTCGCGTATGCATAAATAGTTATTGCAGTATAATTTATTCATTAAAAACCTGCAGAGCTTTTGCCGTGCATTGCATTCACTTAATTAAAATTTAAACATATATTATATGTATTGAGAATATATTATATACAAATTTTCCATATATACGCTTGAAGTCTGGGTTGCCAGCCAACAAATCAGATTATTTATCTACCGTACAAAAGATAAGCCTAAGAAGCTTTGCCAATTATCCTGGATTACTAAAGACTCTAGAGAGTCGGCTGGCAATCCTCATCACTAGAGAAAACATTTCTTTAAATAGCTAATTGAACTTAATAAGATTAAAATATTGTTTGGGGAAGAAAGAAGGTACATATTTCTTCCTTAACGTTTTTTGTTGTTGCATAGTTTGCCATCTGTGCTTTTGTGCAGCTTTGTTAAGAAAACTCGCTCAGCTGTACATTTGAAGAAAATTTTTTTAATTGCATCTTAAAACTTGAAAATCAGTTTTTTCTTCAATGAAATTGTTCTTTTACCTGCACTCCACTTTTTTTTCGCAATTTCAACGGCAGATCTTATATCATCAACTTGATTCAATTACCAAGTAGCAAATTAATAAAAAAATGCCCTTTGGTCTTATCGTGCAAAAACAGCAACGTGAATTCTGTCATCGGGACGTTCTAAAAATGTGTCTTTTAACCGCATCATGCCGCAAACATAGTGTATGTTTAAATTGTTCAATAATATATTTTAATTTTTAAGTTAATTTTGTTTGAGGAATTGAAAAATTTACTGTAATTTTATTAAAATTTGTTTTTTTTTTTATAAGACGCTTCAGTTACCTGTTAGATGTGTATGATGTATCAAAATAAATTTTTCGAAATGAAACCTTTCAATTAAAGCAAAGATCAAAAGGAATATTCTAACCACCCCAAAAAAATATATTTTCAGGCGCCCCCCAAACAATAATTCTTGAACAAAGGCACCTTTCTTTGAGTGCGGATTGATATAGAGTTTCCATGAAATAATTTGATGATGAATTTTCTTATTATGACATTTCCTTCTACAAATATAAAATACTGCTTTACATCATAAAAATATTTATATAATTCCAATGTTACCAATTAATCAAAAAGCACACATTCATTATGAATTATGGTTTAATTAGGTTGTATACTTGGAAAATGATTGTCATGTTTTTATTTAATTTGTTGTCAGGTAATTGAAGTAATTACCGCCCCTGTAGCACAGTGGATAAAGCTTGAAAATGATTGAAGATTTTTTGTTTTTTCACCATGAAAGTTGGTGTCAAAAAAATAACTTGTGGCGCCTCGAAATTTCGACCGCATTCTAAAATAGTTCAGATAATATACAATTAGCATTATTTACTGTATATATTTTTCTTCGAGCCACACCAAAAATAGTAGGTCCAGAGATTAATTTGTTTCATAATTGATTGAGTTATAAATAATTAAAACAATGATGTGAACAATATTTATACTTGTTTCAACTACTTAATTAGATATCAAACGGTTTGCAACATTAAAGATTTAAGTTGAAGCTGTTAAATGTATATACACAATCCCAACATTATCTTTGAGGTAACATCACTACATATGCCAAAAATCAGAGAATCCTTCATTTTGTAAATCAACATATTATATTACTTTTTTTGCTACAGCGTTCATCAATTTCAATTTCAGTTTACGTTTTGGAAAAACATTCCTGCAAACTTGAGTGGAATTTCTTCAACAAACTTCTCAGAAATACCGATCCAAATTTATTGCATGTTTTTGATTTCGAGAAAATCATTTTGTGCAAATTTGTTCATTTCAATGCGCGGCTATCAAAACAATTTCACTAGAAGGCCTGTTGCTCTAAAGTAATTTACTGCTTCAGATAGGGTTGATTTATAAATCATTTCTTTGGAATAAATTTTTATTTTACTGATGTGATATTTGAAAACTGTTTATGATTTTTGTACTAGTCTTTACGAGGTTAAAGGGCATGTGAATAGGATGTTACAAAAACTAAATTATTTGAAAACTAAAATTTTCTCTTTTTTGAGAACAACTCAATTCACTCTTTGAAAATGAGATATTTTGTAATAATTTAAGTTATGAACTATACAGGGGTTCAACTTGTAAAATGTATGTATCTATGTAACTATATTTATTTCTTATTAAGTCACCCCAAATTATTATCATATTGTAGATTAAGTACACTTACATTGATTTATGCTGTATTTATACAATTTCTCAACTTTGTGTAATAGTTTGGAATAAACAATTATATTACCAAATTAGTCAAGCAAAACTAAAACTACTTCACATAGTGATTGTAAATTAGTTTGTTGTAGAAACTAGAACTGTTTAAGCTAATTAAATAAAAAACTATTGAAACATTTGAATGTAACTTCTGTGTTTCAAGAGTTTATTCAAATTTGTGAGTAAGACTGTTAGAAACTTTCAGCGTAAAATTGCGTAAAATTCTAAAATGATTTATCAAATCTGATGTAAGACATAGCTTTGAGCATTTGTTTGAAGCACATGAATTTTCATAGAATTATATTTGTGACAAAAAAAAGCTCAAAAGCGAACGAGAATTAAATATTTATTGAAGGAGGCACAAGCATTTTCTTTGAAGTCACAATTCATGGATTTATTTATGGGCGTCTTATTGAATTTACTTACATACAATTTGAGCAAAGAAACGAGAAAATAAATCAATTGTAAGCAATTTGAGATTATATCTTGAAATGATAAAATCAATATGTTTGGTTCAGCTAATTGTGAGTAATTTAAATTCCCTCTAATGATGACTTTTAAACCCTAATTAGCCAAAAACCCATGTGGTATTTAAAGTTCAAGATTACCAAATTTCTTAAAAAGTAGTACTTTTCGAGTATTAATTACGTAATTTCATCATTGGTTTCATACATGAAACTTATACCATCTTTAGCACTTTATAGAGATTTCAAAGAGCAAAATAGGTAACTGACTGATCAAATTCGAGCAACATGAAGGTTTAATTGATGTACTCTCAATTACACCTATGTCTGGCAAATATCAATTATCTAAATTTAGTTTTATTACATTAGGCAAAGGTGCTTCACTTGTTCGACACCAAACAAAAACATGATGATTAATGTATGCAATGAAGCATATCGTCGCTTTAGTGCACATTATATTTCTCTCTTTTTTATTATAAATTGATCATCTCTATTTATTTTTGTCGGTCTATCGGTTTTTATTCAGCTGAAAAAAAAGTTCATTATTATATTCATGTATGTAGGTCAAAATAGAACCCTACATTTTATATATTTCAACTAAGTCAAAAGTTGTTTTTATTAGAAAAGTTCTTCAGTTGAGGAAACACTATCATCAATGATTGATTGTTGAGCGGAAACTTGGTTTTTGAACTTTTGGTTTTTTCATCAAGATTACTATTTTAGCTTTAAGTGTAAATTTTATCCTTAAAACCATGATGATTGAACATTTGAAAATGTTGGTTTGGATTCTCAATTTAAAACTCCTTAACGATATTGCATAGTGAACGTTTTTGTTTTGTTTGTTGTAACAAGAATAGAAGTAAACCAACAATCTTAACACTCTACATCTAAATATAAGTATTCATCACGAACATATTAATGAACTTTGTGTCAGCCTTTGTATCAGTAATTACCTCACACAAATTGCTTCAGCATACCAAGTGTTTTCAAACGTGGCATAATTGAACATTCAAAATTGTTCCAAATATCGCTTAAATCTCAAAGCTCCAAAACATCTTCAGTATGGTTATTTTTCAAATTTACAATTTTGCAGATAGATGCACGAACTTTAAATTCAATGCAAACAAACTCTAAAAATATGCTTTCAGACATTCAGATTCACTTTTTTAATGTTTATTGGAAAATTTATAATTCTCTGAACGTAAAGCACGCATTCATGCAAAAAAGCGAATCTCGATAGTAATTATGAAAAAATATACAAACATAAAAACATTTAACAAAATTTGTGAGCAATGAATTCATGGAATAAACAAACCATCAATTTTTTATTGCTTTCGTTTTCATTTAAATTGAACTTCATCCAATGAATGCTTATAATGTGTTATCAAAGCAAATTGAAATAAAAATAAATGTATTCATCATTTTATTATGCAACAGATGCAAAGCCAGAAACATAAAAATAATTAAATGTAAATCGTATCAAAATCACAAAATTGAAACATTTTTTAATTAAATATATAAATTTGGACTGTGATAATGTCATTGGTTGTAGACCAAGTTTGGTGTTTAATTTGTTAGAGTGAATGTGTATATTTGTTTATAAAGTGCTCTCTGCGGTTTGAAACATTGAGTACAGTTTTATTTAAGTGTTTAAAGTATGAATTCGTTTGACCAGGATTTTGATCACATTTATAGAAATGTTTTTTATCATAAACACTCTGAGCGTCTATATCTCTTGAGCTTAAACCATCTTAAACGTTCTCTCGTTAATATTGTAGGAATTCAAATCTACTTACTATCCTTTCAAATAAAATGTATTTAAATTTTACAGTAGTTAGATAATATTTACAATTTGATAGAATTACATCAAGTTTGTGAACCATTTCGTCTTAAATATAGGTCAGAAATTTAAATTCACTGAATGATAGAACTCCTCTAAATAAATATTTTCCAAACCTCTTACTATAATTTTGTTGATATAGCAATTTGTAATTCTATTTCAATAATAATCAGACTTATTTAAACAACGCATAATAAAACTGATTAATGAAAGTTACATGACAAATTGATATATTGTTTATGCGTATTTATGGAAACTAAAAAAAGCTATTCTGGATCAATATATAAGTGTTATAGTATTCATTTATTCTATCTGATAAATTATCACATCGTTTGTCATACGGATGATTAATTTGAAATTACTTATTGTATGTTATACTGATGTATCGGATGCTTTGTCAAACTTTCCTAATTTGATCCATTTTTCAATGGAATGATGCTCTCAAATACCTATAAAATAAAAAAATATCGATGAGTAACAACAAATTTTCATGTATTTCATTTATTCAGCTTCTCCATTTTATTTATATGAATCGCTTACAAACATAATCATCGATTTTTGCTCTGAAAAACTTTCTTGCGGAAAATGTACCATTATCTACCCGCGAAAATTTGAAAATGTACTGTCTTGAAAAATTTAACTAATTTCCTTATTTACTTGAATAATAATAATAAGCTACTTTTTCAGCTGATAACATCATAATGGCACAATTATTTGTGTGTTGCCTTTGAAACCATTTAGTACCGAGCGAGAGACGCGGAGAAAAGATACAGAAATAACATTGCTTGTGTATTAATCGTGTTAAGAAAAAATTCTTCAAAACCATTTTTATGTGTGTTTTCCTATTACTCTTGAGATATACACTCAGTCGAGAAAATCTTTCATATGTTATTTAAAAAACAAAACGGGGATGGAAGATATAAAATAAAAGTTTGATGGAATTTCACTTTCAGTATTAAATTCGCATTTGAAACAAGTGAAGATAAAAGCAAATACATTTGCCAGCAAAATTTCGGGATTTGTGCAATAGATATTTTATCGATCTAACCATACTCATTGTGTGATGCAATAATATCAACAAGAATTAAATTAATTACTGATAAAGAGATTACATCATTTTCCGTTCAGCATTGCTTTTTTTTAAGTGACTTAGTGTAAACAGTGCTTCTATTCAGCAAATATAATTTTCCAAGGAATACAGCAGACATTGTAGAAACACAACAGAATGAAATTAATGGTAGATGAGCGTTTTTGTTGAAGCTTTATCATAACAATCGATAATTGATAATAATAATAATGAGAAAGAGTGATACCGAAGATATAAGAAATGAAAATATGGATTTATCAATGATTCATCAGTAAAACAAATATATTCTTAAAAGCTTTATGTGAAACAGTGAAGTAATTTAGAATGTTACGAAACTATTCAATTTTAATTTTATAATCCATCAAATTTCTCTTTGCTGAACCAAAAATGTGAATTAACAAAAAGTTTTAATTGAAGCTTCATCCAATGTTGCAACGTTGATAGTAAGAGCTGTCAAAATTTAAAGCAAGTTTCAGAATTTGAGTAACAAACTTTTAATATAAACCACAACATTTATTTGAATAATTTTTTTCGTGATATTCATCTTAAATTGAGTGCACAGTTCAAAACATTGTGATAATTAGTATTATTAATAACAAATTCTATTTTTCACCATCCCAATAGAGTGAATATTGATTCTTCAATATCTATATTTTCATCAATATATGAAAAGGATTTTGCTCTTGAACGAAGCAAATTAAAATCCAATATATCAACATACGAGTATTTTACAATGAGAATGTTCTCTTATTATATTTCATTTTACACATTTTTTTAATAAAATTTTTTTTTCTGCAATATGGATTATTTTTACGTAAATTTTTCTTAAAAAAATTTAATTTTCTGTTAATATTTTTTCAATATTCTTAAATTAAAATAAACAAACAGATTTCTGCTTGACCTCTCTATATTTTCAAATGTTCTCTTGATTGTTCACTCCCGAATAATTATTTCTTTTTTTTGTTTCATTGAAACAAAGCATAGAAAAAGTCTCAGGAAGGAAAATTTAAGGAAAATTATGTTGTTGGAGTGTTGCCAGATGTGTTTTGTGTGATTGATGATCCACACGCTCGTAATTAATGGTTCAAATGTGATAAAATTGCATGCACATAAATTCACTCATTGTGGTCTCACCAAGTCAATAGCCCATGAACAATTTATTATAATAATAGCATAGTATTATTTGATAGCTTTGTTTGTAGAATACGAGTGTTTCAGTTTCAATAGAAAAGATTACACATTCAAAAAATTTTAAACTCGTCAAAACTCGAAGAATTCTTAAGAAAATATTTGTGTTGTGTGCTTTTCTCTTGAAATGTACGGCTTCCATTAAAAGCACAAAATTTTGCTCGAATTATGGAAGAAAGATTCTTATTTGAATAATATTTTGCAAATTTAAAGGAAATTGCGCAAGGATTAAAATTTTTATCCCTAAAAGTATACAATCAGCATTTAAAATGCTTCATGTTGAATATATCAAAAGTATTTTGAAAATTTATTTGGAAACACACAAATGGATTACAATTTAAAATTGAAAGAATTAAAGTATCCTATTCACTGAAGAAATAAAGGCATCTTCAATTCATTTAATTCAATAAATCTTCAGTTTAACAGATGTACTACGTTGTACTTTCTGCTCAGCCATATCAAATTAATTTCCAGTAGAAAAGGATTAATGCCAGAAAAACGTTAAATATATTTTCTCATTTCCCTTTTTCGCTTTCTTTAACTTCCATGGACTACTAGAACGCGGCCATTGTCTTCACACTGTTAGCTGTGTTGGTTAACGCTGAAGAGCAAAAACACGGCGATAGCACTCTATTGACACTAGCTAATGACAACAGCAACAACAAGCAGAATAAGCGAGATGCCTCAATAATTGGTAAAAATAATAATTATCTGACCCTTTATTCATCTGAAAGTGGCAAAAAATTATTGAATAATTAGTATGGTAATATTTCATCGTTTTCTATTTCCAGGCTCTCAAAATCATCAATTGGGAGGATATTCACCACATTCCATTTCATCTGCCTATCATCCACTCACATATGCTCAACCTGTGTCACAAGTAAGTAAATTAAATGTCATCTCACAGTTGAACAAAATTTGCGAATGAAAACTTTTCTTAAAAGTTTCAGCTTTAAAAAAACATCAAAATCGTTGAAGAGTAAAGCAAAAAATCTCAGATAAAGTAGTCTGCAGTACAATATTTTGGTCACAACCCATCTGTGACCCAATCAAAAGTACTGATAACAGAATATGCTTACAAAAGAAATATCACTCTTCTTAAATTCAAAAGCAAACTTCAACTCAATAAACAATTTCTTGAAGTGTTGCCTTGTTTTTCTTGTCTGTATTCACTTGAGTCTGCTTGTGGCTTCGAACGGAAATTGCCATCAAGTAATTACAGTTAATGAATTACATGCTCTTGCAGTATATTTTGCAAATTTTACAGTACTTTGCTTTTTAAAATAACACGCATAGTCGAGCAGCAAAAATTTACAAATCTCCCCCAGGTGATAAGATTATGCGTATTTTTCTCTGCAAGTATACTGCAGTTTAATAAATGAAAATGAAAGTGAAAATATCTGCGCGTTTTTCATGCACTTGAATAAAGGCCATATTATACCGAGGTTCAACTTGTTTCTGATGTTTGGGAGAGCAGCCATGAGTCGATATTTTTTTAATTTTTATGATATTATCGTTATCGATTCATCCCTTTCTGAAAAAATGAATACTATTTATGAAATTAAATTTGCATTTCCATCTAAACAAATTTTCGTCTGAATGAGATTAGTTTTGGCAAACTCTCAAAAAGTTTCTTTTTGTGCTTACAAACCATATTTTTTTTATTGGCTCATTCAAATTATGGATGACCCATGTCCAAAAATTTCTTTTTTCTTTTTTGGTATTATATTTTAAAAATTTTGTCAATTGTCATTACAATTTTAAATTAAGTTTGAGGAAATAGAATTTTTTCAAAATATGTAAGATTAGTACTTAAAAAATGATATGTTGTCTCGGCCTAACTTTGATTCAATAATTATTTAAATATGAGAGTATTTTTGAACAAGATTTGTTTAACTTTTCATTTAAATAGTAAATTGCTGATAAAGAGTATGTTTATTTAGGTTTAATCATTTAAAATCTTAAAAAGATATAACAGTAGAGTCTACGATTCGAGATCATAAACTTAACGATCACGGTGACTGTTAAACTTTGCACCCGGTCCTTTAAATTTTATTCTCTG
Organism: Parochlus steinenii; assembly: GCA_038502155.1. Lineage (NCBI taxonomy): Eukaryota > Metazoa > Arthropoda > Insecta > Diptera > Chironomidae > Parochlus > Parochlus steinenii. The sequence continues at coordinate 3,447,370 of JAXCIN010000052.1, read as the reverse complement.
TTAAAGAAGTGATAAAAATGGCTAGAATTATCGTTAAATGTGCCTCAAGTATATTCCATTCAACTGATGGTCTTATGAAAATGCAATAAATGGTCATTGTAATTGACATTAAGATAAATACTTAAACAAGTGTTTTTTCTGCTTCTTGAGACTTTTTGCCGCTCGTTTACTTGGAAATAAATCTGTGCTGGGAAAATGTAAAGCAGATTACGTTGAAAAACCAGTTTTTTAATGTACAATTTTATATTATTTTTTTACAAATTTCGTAATTTTGTCGAAGAAATTATCGCGGAATTAAAGCTGTTTGCCTTAACTTTATGTCACTGCTTGAGAAATTTATCTTAATTAGATTAAAAGACGGATACTAATCTTTTTTGCTGCCGAATAGACTTTCAGCTGGCGAATATTAAAAGGGATAGGATGCTGCTAATATGATTAGACATTTTTTTATCGCATTTAAAATTAAATCTTGCGATGATAATGATTTTTTGTTCCTGCAGCAAATTGTATTATATTTCCATTTATTGATACATTCAGCTACACCAAGCTAGGGTTTCTGATTTCCCGGGTATTTCAACTACCCGGAAAACGGGAACTAAAACAAAAATATGGATTCCGGAAAACAAATGTCCAAAATATTAGAATTTTGTATATATTTGGTAAATTATATTTTAAAATAACTTTTGAACGGATAAAGTTTTTCAAGAATTTTTTCAAAAACTTAAATTAAGTTTGTTCCAGACCTGGTCCAATCTGGTGGTCAGAATCCTTTCCTCAAAAATCTGAATTTTCCAAAAAAACGTTCACGATGTGGTGGCTCTTTTTATCAACAATGAAAATGATTTTTTTTTTATGAGGTTTTATAAACATTGCCAAGTCACACATTTTGAGTAATTTTTGAGTTGGTCATCACACCGCGTCTCTTCCCCAGCTTCCAGAATCTATGCGATTTTTGCACTTTTTGCATATGATATGCACAAAATTTGTTCATTGCTTGATTTTTCTTGATTTTTCTTTTTTCATTAATTATTTGGGATCACAAGAGATTTTATTTACCCCAGAAACCCAAGATATCCATGCGCTGTTGATCTGAAGATGAATTTGTTGGTTTTTTTCAAGCTTTTCAATCATTTTACTATTTAAAGAGAACGAAACAACTTAGAGACTTGAAATTTTTACCAAATGATCAATGAGCCCAGAAAATGTTGGTGCAATAAGTGGAACTGACATCGTGGGTCCACCACGAATCTTAATTAATTCATCCTTATCCCAAACCTTTTTTCGAGATTTCTTATTCTTATGAGTTTAAAAAAATAGAATTTATGGGTGACAATCTTAAATTAACTAAAAATCTGCTAAACTCCACATCCAGAAGCTATTTTTCAAGATCCAGGAGCTATTTTGAAACTTTCAATAGAGCTTTCGTTTCTTCAAAGAATATATTTAATTTAGTGGATTGATCATGAAAAATGTATGGGATATTTTTATGCTGATCCTGGTAACCAGCTGGTCGCTCCAAATAAAAATTTAAGTGATCAAAATTAAATGTTTTTTGTTTTCATTAATCTGAAGATATAATAATTTTAAACTACAAATCTAAGTTATTGGATCTAGATTGATGGCTCAAAGTTTATTACAACCAAAATATTTAACTCGGCATTTTTGCCGAGACGGGATAACTAGTATTACAATAAGAACTTGAGATATTAGATAGAATAATGATTTTATTTTCATTATATTATACTATTTTTTGTCTTCATTCAAAAGGTAACTTTTTACAAAGCACAATGTATTGATAGACTTGTCGGAAATCTTCTAACGGATTTTAGTGAAAAATCAACCTGATAGTTTACATTTAAAGCCGTTAATTTCAATAAAAGGTTGGGCGTTGATTTTGAAGTTGCTTCATCAAGTTTGAATCCTTTTTACGTGGATTTAAATTCCTCGTTGCTGGAAGACGGAATTTCAAAACACCCTTTGATTGCATTATCCAGTTCATCTTGAAGAGTCTCTACAGTTTCTAGTTTTATCCTTTGCCAATTTTACAAGCTTTTATGTTGACGATGATTTGAAAAAATCGTCAAAATTTTCGGGTGTGCCATTGTTTTGTAGGAATTCGAGGAGAAAAACTACATCGCGTTGTCTTTTTAAGATGTTACGATGGTTGAATCTTGTTTTTATTTCAAAAATATTAGTAAAATTCATTGAAGATACATCTTAATATGCATAAAAAAATTAAAATTGATTTCCCGGGATTCCCGGCCTATTACCCGGGAAATCGGGAAATGAAAAAAGAGCCAAATACCCGGGAAATCAGAACCGGGAATTCCCGGTTCAGAAACCCTACACCAAGCTTTACCCCAAGAAAATAATGTTATATTTTATTTTATGAGCTTGAAGCACTTGCTCCGATACCCATCCCTATTTTAAAATATCATCTTGATATATATTTTAATCCATTCAACAAAAATCGATTTATTAAAATGTTGTGAATTAAAATTGGGTAGAGGTGTAAGCAGCCCCTGTAGCACAGTGGATAAAGCGCTTGCTATAGGGGCTGGGAATCTTGGGCTTGATTCCCGCAGTCGACACGAGTAATTTTTGCCATCAATTTTTCACCATGAAAGTTGGTGTCAAAAAATAACTTGTGGAAGCTGTGTGGAGTTGAACCTCGAAATGCGGATTGATCGACCGCATCCCAATGGATTTTAAAATTGGAAAATCATGTGTCTTTGATATATATTTTAATTAATTTTACAACAAAAATCCACTCACCATTTATTAAAAACCCGCCCAGTGTTTATAGATGAATTAAAATTGCATGGCGGTCCTATCCCACAACTAGGGATGTAGCACCAATTTCATTCATTCAGAGGTGTATGAAGCTGAATTATGAAGCTGAACATCTAACAATTGATACAGCCAGTTGAGCAGGGAATCGAAAAAAAGAAAAATTGTGAAAAATCGAGCAAAGCATTCATGTACAATTTTTTTCGGAATCTGTTTGCTCTTGTGCTTTAATATAAAAATATCTGTTAAATTTATCATCATTAAATGATTGATCTTATTAGCAGTTTTAACACGATGCATTGTTGATGTTCAATGAATGATTGAAAAATAAATAAAATGATGGAAAAATAACGTAGAGTCACGCAACGCCTATCAGAGTTCATAACATTCATTCATAAATGAATGATTCAGCTCAATTAAAGCAATTAGAGTTAAATGCTTGAATTTTATTGTTTCTTTTCAATGGTTGTTGCTTTAAGATATTGATAGGGTTTGATTTATTCGTAATTAATAACCAATCGCAAAGTCAGTGATTTTTATGGCTTACCAAATTACCAATGCGTCATTAATTTTAATTCAATATTTCTAAATAATGGATGGATCAATTAAAGTACATAAAAGCAACAGATTTGATTCTTGTTGCGTTTCGATTCAGGCTTTTATTATAATTTATAAATCGACAAAAATTCATTAAAATCTCATAAAACAAGAGTTTGAGCAAAAACTCTCTATCATAAAAGTAATAAATCCAACACATCAATGAAACAAGATTTTACTACTTAAAATGCAGTACAACATGCAGTTAAACCACATAAGTTATAATAATTAACTCATAAAATTTCAAATGAACTAACACCACATAAATTTTTAACTGTTACAGTCGATGTTCATCATTTAATGATACTTAAATTCAGGTATTTTATGAAAATACTCTTTATATTAACTTTTCTGACCCAACAAAAAAACAAAAAAATTCTGTTTTAAAAACAACTTTTCCAATTTTAAATTTTAAACAAATAGGAAGTGAGATACTAATGATAATAAGAAATAATGAATTCAATTAGTTGTAAGGCTGAAAATAAAATAAGATTCACGGAAAGAAACTTTTATGACAGAAGTATAATGTTTCAAGATAAATTACGTGGTTTTGCACAAATTTTAATATTTGATTTTCTTCTTAGATTTATGGTAAAACTTATGGTCCTTCTTATCCTGTGCAGTCTGGTTTTAAAGTAGAAGCCACTCAAGCATTCCCTCAGTCGAAAGTGTCCTACGCACAACCAATTCAATCCACTTATGCACAGTATCCTCAACCACAATACCAGTATCCTCAATTGAGCTACTCTTTCCCTCAACATCAACAACCAATCACTTATAGCGCCCAGGGGAGCTATGGATATCCAGCCGTCAGCCAACAAAATCCTGGACAATACTTCTTTTCACATACTCATGCAATTCCGCCTTACAATCCATATCCAATTTCTTATCAGCCTCAACAGCCCATCATCCATCAAGCGCCTGTTGCTACGTTTGGACACTCATATGCCTCAAATTATTATCCAAAGCCCGTTGCTCCAGCAGTCGCTCCATCTGTTTACTCTCAATCCCCTCCAAGTCATATTTATCAGCAAGCTTCTTATCAACCAAGCTTTGGTAAGTTTATTTTCGATTGTTTAATAGCTTGTTTTTATGACATTTAATATTTAAATCCACATTAAATATACTCAAATTACATTTCATCACGAAACCTTTCAAACCCCTTCACAACAAATATATTCAAAATGCTGATAGAAAATTTAATCATTTCAGTCCAACAAGCTTATCCGGTAATCCCAAAGCAATATTACCCCACAGCTGCCGCACCACTTGATGTGTTCAAGCAATTTCCTGCACCATCCACAACTGCTTCAACTCAGCAACAACATCACCATCCCGGTGGCGTCAGCTACTCATCTTTTTCCCAAGCATCATCTCCTATAACTCCTTATAAGCCAACTTCTACTCCTTTACTGTCCGCACAGCCCATTTATGTCCAGCAGCAATATCAGCCACAGCCGGCTGCTTCTCATCAATACCAACAGAATTTATTCGCACCATCCCAATACAGCAAGGTCCAGTACACTCAATCAGCCGCTCCTCATTACCCATCGTCGGGAAGCATTCATTACGGAAGTCATTTGCTGCAACCATCAGCATCGATAAACAAAATTACTTACGCTCAACCAACAGCGGGGACCATTTTGGAAGCACCAGCAGCCCAAGTACAACAAAAAATCATCTACCATTAACTGCCAAAAATCGATAATTTATTTCCAATTTTCCTACTCGGCTGCCAGCTCGCTCCCAAATTATGTAGATAGACATGCTGATTTCATTCGATTGTTAATCGTTTTAATTTACAAACATTTCGTTAAAATTTAATATCTTTTAGAGTTTCTGCTAAACAATTTAATTCAGTGTTCGAACAAATTAAAATTTTGATTGATTAATCAGATATCTGATACATATTCAAACGATCATCATTTTTACACAGAACACAAAATTGTTACTTTGCTGGCGAATGCTTGCCACCAAATACGCCATCAACAAGGATATTTATTTATTTTTTGTATAAAATTAATAAATTAAATAAATATTGACGAAAATACTGGAATAATAAAAACACAAAATTTAACCATTCACCTGCACAACAAAAAGATTATATTGTTAGTGCGCCGAATTATTGTGAGAGTTTTGTAAGATGCGTCACCACAGGATTAAAAATGGAAATCGATATTAGATTTTTAATAAAATATATTTTAAACAATTTTGATGTTTTTATTATTTTTTGGAATTTGATATTGATATCAAAATATGTTATCATGTACTCAAGAATCTATAAATAAATCTATAGAAAATAAATTAAATTTATACTATTTTAAATTTTTAAAGAACCTTTAAAAGATTGTAATGATTATCTTATGAAATGGATTGAATTATTTAACAGATGGCACATCATTTTCTTATGTTTTAATGATATGTCATCAAAATTTGTGATTCAATCAGCTATTTCGGAAGAAACATGTTGAAATCTCAAAAATTATAATGAGTATTAAAATATATTAAAAGATTTCACAAAAAGGAACACAAAAAACATTCCTTAAAAATGAAATTATCATAAATGCGTAAGAACTTCTGAATACTTACAATGTATAACCAGAATAATAATTGCTTCGAAAACATTTCACTCTAAAACAGAAGCATCAGCAGTCAGTCCGCTTTTCATCAAGAGCCTTAAAAAAGCTCTTGTGAGGCATTCTTCGCAAAAAATAAAAGTAAACAGATAACAAAATGTGTGGTTTGCTGTTAGCAATAATATTTTTCTGAAATTGAGTCTCTGAAACACTGAAAAATATGCTTTTATGAATTAATTAACGAAACGCAAACATGAATTTCTGAATCAAATCAAAGCAGGCATCATATTTGTTAGTGAATCTACATTATGCCAAGTTTAAGCTAAAAGTTGATGGAACCGTCCACTTTAAAAACCTTTTTGAGCAACCTTTTTACTCAGCACAAATTGCCCCTGGTAAGCACTTTCATGTGTAATTTATCTGATACGTAGAAAAAATCTTTTTGATCCCTCTCAAAACATATTTGCATGAATAATAATATGTGGATTATTTGGATAATACAATAACCAGTTTTAACCTTACTGAAAGCATCGAATCCTTTGAGTCTAAGTATTTTCATTCGGGACGCGAACATTAGCGATAATTTAGGTGCTCAGCTAACAAGCATGAGGCTAATTACAAATTATACTTAATTGTCGGTTGCAGAACAATGTTTATTCTGAGCACGTGAGTTAATTAAATAAATGAAAAGGATAATACTCTTGCAGGAAAACCAATTGACTTTTTGCTCGATATGTTCGATTTGAAAATAAATTTTTTTTGCACTCTATACTTTGATTTTATTTCTTGAGTACTTGAGTTTTCAAGCATTTAGGAAATATATGAGTTGGAATTGAGTTCGACCACAGCACACATCTTAGTTATTTATTTTAATAGAAAATAACATTTTAAAAAATTGGATTCAATAGACAACTTTAGAATCATTTCTAAGACGTTGTATTAATGCTAAGCTTTTTAAGAAATTCTTGCTTTTAAAGCAAAAGAGATAAAATAGTTAACTTAACAGCTTCTGTAAATTTGACTTAAGAAATCTCGTTTATATTTAAATAATTTTATTATTTAAAAAAGTTTACGTACAAAAGCTTTAAATTTTCAACATTAATGTTTGAGATTCGAGATAAAACAAATAATTTAGAGTTTTTATTTGAAATTTTGCTCTGCGTATTTACACACAAAATTGAAATTACCATAACGAACTTCAAAAGGACAGATATTGTCTACGCAAGATGGCTCCAATTAGTATTATCGTTTACATTTTTTGACATTTCCAATTAAATAACTTACATTTGTTCTATGAATTTGGTTGGAAAATTGAAATTAGGTTCTTGAGCTCAGATGTTACACTTGCAAAAATCTTTACAAGCAATACCAGATTAAAAGAAATTTAAAGAAGTTATTGTTTTTGGAAAATGTTGCAAAAAAGTACATTTTCCCAATTATGTTCTTAGTTATCAGTTAATATTAAAACAAATTTAAAGATAAGATCAGTCGACTAGAGATCCTAGCTAATGAAGATACCGAAAACCTTAAAAGTATTTTAATTTTCCTAAAAGAAATAAATTTATTTGATAATATATAAACTTTGTTTTTAAAATAATTATTAAAAATAGTATAAATATGTAAATTGAAATTGAAATTATTCTTAAAACAATGAATTTATTTTCATTAATACTAATTTCGAAATATTATGTTAATTATGTTAGGTTATTAAATAACACATATTGTAAACGCATAAAACCCACTAATTTTTGTACCATAAAATATGCGCCTTTATAAAACCTTCATGTGGTTGTAAGGCCAAATAAAATCACTTAAAATAAAAAAATTTAAAGATAAGTTACAAATAAGTCTGAAAACGAAAAACATAAAATACCGTTTAAAAAAAACTGATTCAAAGTATGAAATATTCTGTAAAACCTGAAAACATTAAAAAGAATGAAAAGTCACGATTGCTATTTTTATATTTATATTTTTTATACAATTTAAATATATTTTCATAATTTACAAACATCCAATAAATTTTCCACTTTATTCTCATGTGTTTCTTTAAAAACATGGCAATATCCTATATTTCTATGGTTCAGGGATTCAGTTTAAAAAAACAGTTGAATTTATGTAGTGTAGCATGTTTCAAGTTATATGTTGTTGTGAGCATTGTTTTTTGGTTACAGATATTTACAATTTATAAGTATTTTATATGTCTTACTTAATCAATTTTTCATTTTATTTTTAAACTGGAATTTGCTACGTCTTATGTTTTTTTTGTTCTGGATATCACTTATCATTTAGTTTAATTTATCATCAAATTCCTTTTATTCTTTTATTAAATACAAAGTTCTCTAGAAAATAAATAAAAATTTTCACAGAGTGTATTAAAATTAATAAGCGTAGAAAATACAGAGTTTTTTTGTATTATTATTATTTGAAGCTCTTCAGTTTGAACTAAAAGTAGGTCAAATTTAAAAGAATGTATTTCGTCTAAATTTGCTGATGAGAAATTATTGGAACATTTTTAATTTCGCAAATTTTATTCTTTATCAAAGCTTTCTAAAAGCTTCATTTTGCTGGTTATGCAGATATATTTAGTTTGTTTGTACACTCATAAACTATGCTTACATTGTCTATAATTTTCGTTTTACGAATCTAAAACGATCGCAAAACTTTGTTATACATTTTTGGTATTTACAATGTTCATTTTATTGCTAAGTTTTTTCAAATATATCTCGAAAATAACCAAAAGTTTGCTCATGTTTTGCAAGAAAACATTTTATTATAGTTTTGCTTTGGAAAATGGAAAACCTGCAGATAAAATATATATTTCACCCATTTTTAAAACAAAGTTGCTGTTGGGAAGTTTTCCATTTTGTTGAAAATTTAATTTTCTCATGAAATATTCTAAATATTGAGAAAAGTAATGTCTTTATAGTTTCTTCGTGTTTCATTCTAAATTTTTAGGGAGGCTATGGCAAATTATTAAGGATATTGCGTAAAAATTTGCCATTTCCTCAACATCAAAGAAAATGGGGCTCATTGTGATGATGTTCTTACATTTCTCAATATTATGATATTTACTATAGAAAGTTCCCAATAGACTTCAGCTGAGTATAAAGTTCGCTGGCTTTGGTATATTCTTGAAAAATCGTTCAAATTCCGTACTAAGTACAAAAATGATATGAAAAATACTGTTTCAGAAATTTCCGTTTGATATGTTTTCTCGTGTTCTTTTGGCAAAAGAGGAAATACTCAAATATTATAAAGACTCTGAAATATTTTGGTAATTAAAAGACGTTCATTGTTGAATGTTTTCTTATTTTTCCCTTCATTCTTTTATGGTAATTTTGAAGCTTTTGTGTTTAAATTTTGCGAAACAAAGAAAGTAAACTCCTCGAAAATTTTGAACATGCTTTCAATGAATTTTACTGAGAACTCTTTAAGTTGCTTGCCATCACATTCAATAATGAAAATCTGTGCAATCAATCAAATCAGATAAAAAATACTAATTGCTGAGAGATTTAATGACTTCTTGATTCGCAATTTTAAAAATTGAAGAGAAGAAAAAATCATCCTTTTTATTTTCTCATGATAAGCGATGAGATGGAAAATCAATTGAGGCTTTTAGGCCAAGGAATGTTGGATGGGATAGGAGATGACAATTGAAATTCATTGGATTTTTATATTAAGTTATTTTTAAATGAAGAGAATATTGTTTCACAAACAGACTAAAAGACTAAAAGTAAATAGGAACTTTATTTTGATAATATCATAAGAAATTTAAAAGAAACTTGATCCTTTGAATCCTTTTCTTCATCCTTTGTTAACATTTTCTTGATTTCCATTACGATGCCATTTGTATTTGTTTTAACGACCTAATAATTTGCTTTTTGAAGCTTTTTTACAGTTCTCAGGCTCATGAAGTTAATTGCTGAAATTGTGAAGAAATTTCACAAGTCATGAAGTGCTCCATGATGCTCAACTTAATGCTAAATGGAGAAAGCAGAGATTGTGAAAAGGGTACACTTTTGAAGTCAAACAACGCTGACAAATACATGCGAAAAGCCTTATGTCAAGCATTAAAAAATTTATGATTTATTCGCAAAACTTTTATATTAGCGCTTCCTTGCAAAATATTTAAAATGTGAAGAATCAAAACGGAAGCCCATCAACTACTACATCAACCAATTTGCATGTTAACTACTTAAACATAATATTTGATACTGTCTCTGCCGCTCCATGAAAAAGCGTAACTGTGACAGAATTTTCAGAAAAAGTCCATTCGTATTATAATGGTAAGAAAAGTAAGTACGAAAGTATGTAATAAAGTAAGTTTTATGTATTAATGCTGAAAAACTTTGTGTTGAAAAAAAAAGTGAGTGGTAAAAGCTGGTGAACAGAGAGAATGAATAGATAATGTTCTTTTGCAATCGAATTTAATTAAAATAAGACTTATGAATAATGCATTTGTACAGGCAAACATATAAAAGCTTAACAAAAGCTGAAAGCTTGTGAAAGTTAAAACTTTATCAAAGTATGCACATAAAAATTCCATGAAAATGCATTGCTGGATTTCTCTGATTTGAGTTATGAGTATAAAAGGAAAACGATGGTTGAATGCTTTTCTGTTCATATTGAAATTTATATTAATTAGATAAAATGTCAATGGGTCTTTTTGGAGAAATAAATTATTTTCACTGTCAGACTAATTTCAACCTTACCCATCGAAATTATAAATAAAATAGAGAAGAGCAAGTTTTCATCCGATTTGATTGTTGCAGTGAATTGATTAGTATCCATTTATCTTCTACCATTTCATTGGATTATCTGGGTTCTTGTTATAAAGAGCTTTAATCTCGTATAATCTGGTTATGCATTGCCAAGTAGCTGTCACAATCAACATTTTCTTGTGCAGGAAACCAAAGGAATTATTTGGGAGATTGCTTACAATTTGACAAATAATAATTTCCTTTTTATTCCATTCGCATGCCAGCCAAATGTGAGCATCCACTTTGGCAAGTTCAAAGTCATAAAACGTAAACTGGTAGAATGGAGAATGACAGAAAAAGGAATCTGGTGTCTGTTGCAGCTTTCAGCAAATTTATTTTTGTTCAAGATATTCTCTTATCGTTATATTTGGCACAAGTTTATTTAAATTGTTCTATTTTTAAGTTATTCTCTCAGAAAAGATTGATGAGTTACAAAAGAGCTTTTCTTACTTTTTTCTTTGTACATAGTGTTTGATTTTCTGTCACTTAAGTAGGACCTGTTACCTGAAGTCAGTAGTATGAAGTATTGCTTGCCCTGATAAATTTGAAAATGATGAAGTTTTGTGTCGGTAAATTTCAAATAAAGATGTTCTTAAGTTTTAAAGTAATACAGAAAGTTTGAAGTATTTAATTTTTGTGAGATCTCGAGAATATTTAACATTTTGATGTTCATTTTTGAGCTGGTTGTTGAAAGTCTGTAAAAAAATACGGAGAAAATATCAGTGATGTTTAGAAAAGAGTTGATGAAACAATAATTGCTCGGTAAACATTTAAAACTTCTTGTGTAAACGTCAACCGCACAAATTAAACCATAACAGTTATACTAAAATATATAAACTCACCTTATCTACCAACATAATCTTCAAACTGGACCATCGTTTAGTTATAAGTGCAGAATTTTCTGGAAAGCTTTTCGGAATTGGCAATTAAAAATAGTGTAGATAATGGGGTTTACGACTGAATTCATGTAACCTAACCACGTTGTCAAAATGAAGGCAGTCACTCCTGGTTGACAATCCATCTTCAGCTTGGTGCACATGGCATCCATTATATTACAGGTAAAAAACGGCACCCAGCAAAACAGAAAAACACCTTTAAAAAAAAGGAAAGAAATTATTGAACAAAAGTTTTTTAAAAGGATATCCCATCTTTTTTCGTTATTTTTGCATTTTTTAAATGTTCAAAATACTTTTATGCAGGGAGAATTTATAAATCACCTCAAGCGTTATAAAAAGTTAAAACTTTTACTGTAGAAAAAGTGACTAGCTCATAGAAAATGATTTTAATATTGCTTTAAATTCATGAAGCTTTCTGTTATAATTGGCCTAAAAAATAATTTGATGAATTCCTAAGTTTTAAAGCAAAATGTTTCTTGAACATCCATTTTGTTCTTTGTGTATGGAAATCAATTTTTTTATAATAAAATATAAATCAAAATGCAATCCCAAACGTATAATCGTTTTATAAATATGATTTGCTTGAAAAAATACAATGGAACAAAAATTTGACGATCATGAAAATTGTTCACTTTAATGGAAAATTAGCTATTAAAAGCATCAATGAAATCATTATTTGTGCTTAATGTTTAAAATGAAATTCCACTAGGGTCAACTTCCCAGGAAACTGATGAGAAATTACTTTTTTAAATATTTTCGTCCAAAAGTAATCACATTCCGCTTAATGTTTTGGCCGGTACTGTACCGTACACTAAATTTAATTAAAAAGTTTTTTTTCACTCGCAAACAAATATATAATACGGGGAATTCAGGTAAACAGTACAAAATGTAAACCATATTACCTAACACAATGGCGAGGGTTTTGGTTGCTTTTCTCTCTCGTTTGGCAGACGACTTTTCCCGCTTTTTCTTTGATGCTTTATTTACTTTGTAAATGGTGAACCTGTTTCGGGTGAAAGAAAGTGAAACGGAAAGTTAACGTTTAATTATTCAAATTTATACGGATCGCATTATTGTTGTAATCGCTCATGAAATTCTAATGCAAAACCAGTAAACTAGACTAGATTTAGTTAAATTGGAAAAGAAAATCTCTAGAAGACTTTTACTACAATGGTGATTCAAATGAATAATAAAATGGGGAAAGCACTAAATAGTTTTATACGCTCTAGGGGCAAAGGTCAGAACTGTTGATTACAAATGGAATCTAGAAGTCATTTCTGTTTACTCTTTTATACCTTTTTTTAAATTAACAGAAAATTACTCTGCCTCTATCTGCTACAATTTCTTTTGAAGAAAATGTCCTTTTTTCGAGAAATTTAAATATAACTTTCATTTCAAGAGAAAGGAAAATCAAATATTTGGAAGTTTAATCACCCCTGACCCTTATTTTTATAAAGCATTACACAATAACAGCATTTTTGCTCCCGAAACCTCGTTCAATAAGCATGTTAAAAACATTATTAGATCGTTGAACTGTTCCTGTTTCAAATGCTTCATGTATAAATCATTTTTACCTTTATTCTTCTCAAATAGAACAAAGGATTCACTTAAGTAGCAGAAATGCTTGAAAAGAACGCTTTTCATGCCACAAAGCCATCTCACATTAGAGCCATCGTGAAGCTCTCATGAATATGTAATTGAATTTTTATACAATTGATCGCTATAGCGAAAATGCTTGGTAGAATGTGGGTTTTGTTTTGGCTTAAATTATTTTGCCTGATTGTTGGAGTACTTTGAAACATTTGCATCACTTGAAAATAGTAATGTTAGGATATTCAAAGCACCATGAAATACATCCCAAAATAATGAAATGTTGAGAGAATTGAACAAAAACTATTTCATACAGATGAAACATATGAATGAACACGAAACTAATCATGAAATTTGACACAGAAATACATCACAATACTGAATTCAGGCTCCAAAAATATTCTACACTTTATTTATATATTTCATACGAGATTATCTGTTCAAGCAACAAGTTCAGTATTTTATAGTAAATTTCAATGCATTTGGAAAAGCAATTTCAAAGTTTTTTTATTTTCTTTACTGCATTCATACATTTTTATTGTTTTCAAACTACCATTATGATTCTATTGTCTGACAATAAAAAATGGTTGCAATTTCTATTCTTTACAATTTCATGAAACTTCTAGAAAATCTTGATGGCAACACTAAAACAAAACTAGAAATTCACTTTGTTTCAGAAAATTATGACAAACGATACATCGCAAAATTGAATCTGAAAATGAGTTTCAGCATATCAGATCGATCAAAACAGTAGAAAAATGGCAATGATTGGAAGCTCTGAAACGGCTTTCATTTTACAAGCTAACATTTTTGATAATATTTAAATAGTTAACATTGTGAAACTGTTTTGTGATTTCCTACCTCTGAGAAAAACATATTGAACACAAATTTGACATGAAGGAGCTTCAAATTCAATATTAGCGAAGGTGAAAAAGCGAAAGAGCATAAATGTTGCTCGCAATGGTGCAAATTGGAAATTTTTCGAAAAGCAAAAATTGTGAATCGTTACCTCGACGCCTGTATGTTCTTGTTATCTTTGCGAGAGTTTTCACGCGAGTTTGTTGACAGTGTGGAGTCGTTGCGGGAGAGTGATAGCGCTTGCTGGACCCCACTACGCATTATTGATAATGGTTTAAGTGCAACACTAAAAATATGAAGGAAGGTGCATAAGTAAGTTGTGAGTTGGGATAGAGTTTATGATGAAAATTGATTTGGGTAACACTTATAAATTATACTATTTTAAAATGTTTTGATGATTTTATTAGTTTTACAATAAAAATCAAGGAATTATCAAAATATTTCATCACGGCAGTGATAAGCACTAAGACGACGAAACTTTTTAATAAAATAAATAAAAAACCCTTCAATGACATAATTTCCGAAGAGAAACCCAAAAAACCATCTAAAAAATACCTGAACGGCTCCTTTTTTGGTGACGACCCATTTTTAGCGCCATTCTTGGGCTTACTATAGTGTACATTCCGATTGACGAATATTGTCGCCTGGTTTTGACTATCTACGGCTATATCTTCGACATTGGAAGGCGCATAGCCCGAATCATGATTGGGATCAGCCTTTATCTGTGGCTTGGTGGTAATTTGTGTCATCACACTGCAAGCAATTTATTCAAGTCATTAGAAATTCTCATCCAACTTCTGGCATATATTTGAACTTACTTGCTGGCTTCTTCGACCACGGTTGCCAGCATAAATTCAGTTGATTTATCATTCACTATTACATGACAATCGTCTCCGTCTGGCGAACTAGAATAATAAATTCAGCAAGAAAACCCATAAATTTAATTAGAATTTATAATATTCTTCATTTATTAGGTGCTTTTGCTGTTTTTGATGCTTAAAGTGGAGAAAGTTTTTTTCTTTAATTTCATGATGAATTTACAGTGCTTTGGCATTCGTGTCAATGGTTATATTTTTTCATTTATTTTCCCAAAACTTTCGAATGATTTATTGAGTTAAGCGAGCTTTTGTGCAACTTTAAAGTTGTCTGGAATATTGAGCGTCAAACATATTAATTGTGTATTATTAACGAATTTAAATTTAGTTCAGTTTTAAGTTTTGTTTGAGGTTTTGCTGAGAATAGTTAGGAAACTTGTATTAAAAATGAACATTCAGAGTATTTCTTAATGTTGTTTTTGAAAACTTTGCAGATGAATTTTTAATGAAGTAAAAAGCGAAATGAGATCGAATACCGACAAAAGCTCCTGCATTTGAATCTTGCTATCAAAACTCAAAGTCGATTTTATGTAAATGAATGACGCAAATAAATATTTCAGTGAAATTGGGAAGGTTTGGACCTAGGCGGTCGAATTGTTCATAATCAAAATTTTTTTTATATTCTTGGATCATCGTCGATAATTTTAGGATTGATTTTTTTTCCACATTAACCAAACATAATGCATGCGTTACTCACCCAGCATTGTCATCCTCCTCTTCGTTGGAACCTGAGCCTGTATTCGTGGGCCGCTCTTCATCAGGGATAATTTTGGAGCCACTTTTGCTGCTGCTACTTTTGTCCATAGTTGTTTCAGCGAGTCTCAATGACTTAGTTTGTGCTATATTTTCAATTATGTTACTTCCAGCTGTTATCTCTGATATATGAGGCTTCCTCGCTGCCTTTTGTCTCTTTGCTCTTATTCGTAGTGCCTGAAACAAACCAAATGGAAAACACAAATTAAAAGCCTACAACAACACTTTCTAATAAATCATACGTGGCACAACCATTGTTTTCTCATATTTATAAATCAAAATTTCGCCTAATCTGTGAATAAGAATCTTATTCTATACGTTTTCCGTTCTCCGTAATGATTTTGGCTGGTATTTATGAAGTCGCAAAAAGCTCACCCTCACAGAGATCTAAGTCAGATGTATTTTGGCTGTTTAGTGAAATTATGATTATATTTTCTGGCCTTTTTTATTCCATTTTTGCGACTTTATTTTACATTGAAAAAATCAACAGCCTTTAAGCTCTGGTCTTGTGTTAAGCGAAACTGGTGTAACAGTGTAAGTGTTAAGTGAAAATGGAAGTCCCTGCAAGGAAATAAATCTTTTTATGTCTACCTTCATGGAAGCCGAAAAAAAGGAAAGGTTGTCGAATACACTGAATGCATGCGGAGGCTCCAGAACATTATTCATAAAAATTTGACAGCAAGCATTTTTTCCACTTTTTTATTTTTTTAGGTTTTTTATTTTTATTTTTCAAACAATATATATTATACTTGATTCTTTTTGACATGTGTTTCAGTATGTTTCAGTGTGTTCACATGTTATTCTATTAATAAATGCATGAATGGCTCAACTAAATCAGATTAAACCAATTCGCTTTTATACCTAATATATCAAAAAATGCACGTCTGTGCGAAGGTATCTTGTGTACTTGTATGAAGCAGGATGGTAACTGAAATATATGTTTCCTTGTGAAATAAATTGAATGGAGCTTTTTATTATATAGGAAATTCGTATATTTTCTTATATCTGATTTTATGTTTTTGTTGCTCAAAGCTGGTTATGTTTGGTAATGTAGCAGGGTATGTAGTATTTGGTAAAATTAAGCAGTATGTAATCGAGTTTCGACATCAGGATACACCTTGGCTAGAAAATAGCATCACAAATAGCAGGATCCAGTTTCTTAGCCTACGTCGTTGGTATCAAATTTGTCATGAAATTTGTATAGGGAAAATAAAGTTTCCAAAAAAAACTTGGTACGTAATTTATAGTTGATGAATTCCTTTGAAATATAATTTACCTGTGATAGGTAAATATGTGTAGACACATAAATATTTCATGATGCAACTCTGAAATTCAGACTAAAAAAGCTTTAATAATTCACAAAATAACTTGAAATGTTGGCAACTATCTTGAAAATTTTAAAATGGGGGGAAGTTTTGGTATGTTGGGAATTTATTTTCAGGTAAAACATCATGATTTTCCTCCTATTGCAGTTCCATAAATAATAGTATGCTCACAAATGCTGAATTGATATATGTTCCAGCTTAAATAGTTGCTGAAAATACCGGATAAATGTTTTTGCTCCATATATTTTATATTCGCCATGTACTAAAACCCAAATGGCTAATAAAATTATTATTACTTTATATTTTCATTGCCATTATGTTCTGAAATTATGAGCTATAGCTCTCTACATATTATTTTACTGATGATACCAAATGTGGTGCACATTATTATGGACTGTAAAGCATCTTGGTAAAGTATTCAGAAAATATATTTATTTAAATTAAGGTTTAAATCATCAAGATATTATTAAAATGTTGAATGTGGTTTTCTTCCTTCGTACACTTTCTATCCGATTATGAAATTTATGAAAAAATTATTATTTTGAACATTTTTACTGTTTAAAAAAACAAATTATTGCATGTTTTTTTAAGAGTGCCAAAACTATAGTAAATAGTGTAGTAAAAAGTAATCCCTGAAGCACCCAATTTAATTTTAAATTATATTTGATGTTATAATATATCTGAAGGCATTTTCATTAATATTGTCAACACTATCTCAGGAGACCATTAATCCATAATTATAATTAGACGAAGAATTTTGTGATAAATTAAAATTATGTAAGAATAAGTAACGACTATAAAAAGCGTTTATAAATCTTGCTTCCGTTTCATGGTTTTAATATTCAAACATTTTTGAATATTGCTGAAAACAAGTGTTCATTGCATTTTTTAAGTATTTTAAATCGAGAAACCTGAAAAGTTAAATGCATAGATGGTAAATGTTTCTCGTTAAATGTTCAAAGATGGTAATTGACGTAGATTTATTAAAGAAATGTGCTATTCTAGTTAAAGTGGAGTTCTAGTTTTCCGTCTTATGAAAAAGATTAAGTGTATCAGATACTCGTAGTTGAATATGTAGGTAAATTCAAGCTCTTGAAATGTTAATTGTTGTTTAATTTTCACATTTCTTCAGTTTCCCTTAAATTATTCAAGAGTTCTGAGACTCCCAACTATTTCTTGTCATCTCTAGCACATGAATGCTGACTAACACGTTTTAAAACTGGCTAGGGATTAGTATATGTTTTAATTCTAGTGTTGGTTGGCAAACTATAAGCTCCGCAACAAAGATTAAAAATTGACACTTTTTATTACCACGTTCAAGTCGTTCTACATTCCAGATCATATTTTAGCAAGGAAATTTAAAGTGAAATATATTGATTTTTGCTATCTTGCACACTGAAGTACTAGCAAACGGTTTAAAGAACGTAAAACGTTGGAATGGTATGTTACCAAATGTCTCGTTAAATGGAATTTATGAATGTTTTGGAAGAATGTGACCTGCTTTTGCTGCTATATTTCAGCAAATACATTTAGTTGCAGTCAACTTCTTTATTTGCTTTTACAAAACTGTTGATTAGAACTAAAATATGACGTATTATATAATATGTACAGCATTTTGTGGAAATTACATCCTCAAGAGTCAGTGAGTTGTTGGATAGACAAAAATTATGATTTTATTAGAAAATTAACATTTTTAACATTTATTTTATAAAACTTTGTTGAAGTATCTAAATAGTTCAGTTTCAAGTTTAATAGCGAGTTCATTCTCAGTATCTCATAAACCCTTGCTAAACCATTTCATACATAGCATATTATAATGAATCTGGAAATTTATTATATTGAAAGTGCACAGTGCACTTTACGAGTGAGTAAACATAGAATGTGCATTCTCGTAGAAACTGGAAACATAATTAGGTCCAACAACGAAATAAAGTAGAAAATTGTCACAACTTTTTCAAAAATTCGCACACAAAATTGCATCAAATTTAGACAATAAAAGCATAACTTGAATCAATATTCTTGGCACGATTGTGGTAATTTGTGATTTTTTTTGTCGCAAGAATTGTTTTTCTCATCCAAGCTCGTTGCATAGATTTTACCAGCAGGAAAGAATTTCTGAGTTGTTTGCACATAAAATGGAGAAATGAATTCAATATACGTTTGCAGTTTTTATGATAATCTGATTCTTTAAGTTTAGAAAATCGTTTTCTTTAGCTACATAATCTTGAATTAAATTGCATTTTTTTACTGCAATAGTTGAAAATAATACAGAAGTTTGAAATACTCTTTACCTGTAGCACTTCAGTTTCTCAATGTTAATTTTAAAACAATGTAATGATATGCTTCCAACTTTTCAGTTTTACTTAAATTGTATTTAAAATCCACATTGCATAATCTTCCAAATATATTAACATTTAAATACCACTCACATTTAAAAGAATCAGGTAAAAATCAATGTATTTAATTCTTAATATTTTAATTCCTTTCAGCAAACTTTTCACAATTTTTTCTTTAAAAAGCACTGAATCTTTGAAAAGCAGCAATATTATCCAGCCACTGTGTTCTAGTTTCAAGGATATAAAAAATAATTTGCAAAGGGATTCAAGTTCCCCACAAACTGCATGTCTGGTTGTTTAGTTATTTAGCTGTTATAGTCGTTTTAAATGCATAAATATCTTGGTTATTCGAAGAATATATTCTTGCAATTCGTTTTATGACTCTTTTTAGTGCTCACGTAGGAATGTGCATGCAGAACTGAATTGTGTCTTTTTATAACATATAACATGGGCTGTTTCAAATTGGTGTATTAAGATAAATTGTTTAAACTTTATGAGCTTTATTGTTTAAACATGAGCTGCATGTTTTGAAAAATGTTCTCATCATCAATAAACAACAAAGACGATAAAACGTCTTTCTGGGATAGTTAGTGAGATTTTAAAAACCAATTTGAATTCTCCTCTGTTTACTTTTACAAACTTTTTGTTATCTTTCAAATTAGCTTACCTTAAAAATATTCCAATATAAAAACACCATGATGATGCAGGGTATATAAAAACTACTTAACGACGAATAAACAATAAAATCACTATTGTAAAACAAGCACAGATCTGGTACACGGTCAGGTGTGTTGTTCAGACCGAGCACTATGGGCGAACCAATTGCGGCTGTAAAAAAATTTTAAATTAATAAATTTAAGAAAGACAATTTGTTCATAATGTAAACAAGCATCGACTTGGGAGGGTTTTCCAGTAATGAAACGCAAATATTCAAATCAATGCTTCAATCTTCATGAAATTGCAATGAATTTTTTTCTACAGTGACTCAATTAAAAAACTTTCAAAAAACCTCCCGTGAATCGCACTGAAAATTATCGGAAAATTATATATCTTTTCAAATTAAATATTTACCTGATATTGCCCACACTAATAGTATTGTTAAACAAACCCGTCGACTGTTTTTATGTTTTGCATACTTAATTGGCTGTGTTACCGCTATATATCTGGAAGATAAAAAACATATTTAGAATTATAATTAAAAATAAAACTAGGGATCTGAGAAATTAGCATGTTTTTTTAGTTTCTGGTTATAAAGCAATTCAAAGCTGCGGTGAAAACGAGGAGAAATTTCAAATTCTAAAATGCATTTGAAATAATTGAATTGCAAAATGGTTTCAAGCAAAAAGTTAACTTTGTTGAACTTTTAAAAGCTTAAATCTTTATTCGTTGAGAAAGAATCCATTATTGCAGCCAGGTGCTTATAGCAACTCTTGATTGTCTGAATGTTGTTTTGAATTTATGATAATTTTAATTCGCAAGTTAGTTTACTCTGCAATGTACAACAAATAAAACGAGCTGTTCTTTTCAGGTTTTCACTTCGAAACTCAGTTACAGACGTTTTTCAACAGAACAAAAAGGTTTAATTAAGGCAAGACAACTTTTCCACGTAAATACCTTAACAAGATTTCTTAAATTCATTGAAAAAAAAATTAACGTCGAAAATTTGGGGGATTTGGTGGGTGAAAATACAAAGTATGTTTGAAAATAAAATAAATACAACACTTAAAGTTCAAGATGCAATTGTTTCGTTAAATTTCGTTATTCAAATTATGAATTGCATATACTTACAAAAGAAAAACAAGTTTACCAATGTTGAAATTTGGAATAAAAGACTTCTACCCATCAACACCCGCCAGTAGAAAAAAATGCTTTTCATTCTTAACAAGAAGCAGGATACCATTTTCATAAATTTTCTTTGAATGACATCGTTTTAATTATACGTTTCCCTTTTGCTAATAGATTTCTTATGTATATACACATAAAGCAATAAGATTCAATTATACCAACAGTTTGAATTGAACAGCAAGAAAGTGGATGCACAACAAGATAACGAATAAAATTTATTGTGAAATGTAAAAAAGTCTGTTTTCAAAGAAAATTACCTTCTGGCTATGGATGCAACAGCAGCAGAAACTTTTTAATGTTTTTGAAAATTCATTAAAAACATAATTTCCTATTTAGGTTTTGCAAATTGAATTGTTCTGTTATTTCAAATTGGCTTCAAGAACGGTAACATTATATTCCACATTCTAGAAAGCAACCAGACAGGCCAAAAGAACTTTCCTATGATGTTTACAGAGCTTTTATGTTTCATAAATTTATAAGATACAATTTCCGGTACTGTGATTAATTGTTTGTGACACTTTATGGCTCATACATGAGGGTAAAAGAGAACTGAGAAGATTTTTGAAGTGTTTAAAGTATTTATTTTTATACACAGAACATCATTGGATAATCTATATGAGTTCTTGTAAATAATAATATTACAAGTTTTTCTCTGAGTGTCTTAATAGATCAGAATTCAGTGCTTTGTATTCTAGTAATGTGATCGCTTCTTTTTATGGTTTTAAAAACAATATCTGTGTAGACAAATTTATTACTTTAATGTTCGTGTCCTTCCCCAAGGATTTGCTTGGTCTCGGTTCGCTTTTGCATTTTTCATGCTCGAGTTATTGTTACTGTTGCTGTAATTCCACATAATCGTATAATGGAATAAGTAAATGTATAAATTATGTAGAGATTTTTTTATGGATCATTCCGATGATTAGATTTGACATTCTTTTGCGGGGAATCCTTACAGATGATTAATTCAGAGGATTTCCTTTTGAAGTCGGAATAATGTTTTTTCAAGAAATTTGAACGGCAAACATCGGAATTTATTTTTTCGCTCCCACCCATTTGATATAACTTTATACACTTTCAGATCTTTATACAATTTATACATTTTTATACTTTTTAAAGTATTTTATGGAGTAGCATAAAGCATGCGAGCAAAATATCGTATATGTTTCCTTAATGTGTACACTGGAACATAAATTTTTCTATTACGTTCGCTGGCTGAACTCATAAAAAGTATTCAAGAATAATTTTCAATGAAGGTTCTTTTGTGTGCATTGGCAGTCTCCAACTTGGAAGCATATAATATTTTATTATTATTCTCTCCTGAAAGAATAACGAGCTTTCTGCATATTTCCATCTGTCTTAAAGTTGAGCTGGCAACAAAGGCGCTGTAGATATATTATCTTCACGAATGAGCAGAGATTTAAATTTTATGAGTATTTATATCTATGAGAAATATTCGAAAGGAAGCATGTGATTAAATGTAATCTGTTAAAATAAGTAAGGACTGCACTACAAATAAAAACATAAACTACCACTTACTGGGGTAGAAATAATTTTGCAAATAACTTTTGCAGTGCTAAGAAACTGCTAGATGCTGGTAGCAGGTAGGTTGTGAATTCTTTTGATTAAAAAAATATAAATAAATAAAAATATTCTTTTACTTAAAATAGAGCACAACTCAATCTTAATGTTGGGAGTGTTATATAATAAACATCTTTTGCTATATCAGATACAAACTACAAAATTTATTAAGAGTAGTTCAGTTATTCAGAGAGCCGGAAATTTGAAGCAACGACAATATTTGTGGTAATCATTCTTGACCAACCGAGGCATAAATACTAATAACAACAAAATAATTTGCATATATTGATATTGTTTTACAATCTCCGCACATAAAACAACTTTACTGGGTTTGATTTGAAATTTACGGATGTATCTTGTTCCAGTTTTAAATCTGCATAATCAAATAAACGAGTGTTCAAAATTTAATTTGATTGTAATAGCTATGAAGTAAAATGGTTTAAAGTAGAAGGTTCAACTGAAATTTTTTGTTTGGTTTAATATATTTCATATATTTTTAATTTAGTTAATTCCTTCAAAACTCAATGTTTATGTGGCTAATGAAAAATATAATTTCATAGTATATTCCTAAATAATCAAACAAATTGGCAAAAATTTCACTATATCCTATAAAATGACAACTTTTCTCATTCAATATCTAGCAACATTTTTACGACATCAGAAGTAAACATAATGTCATTCCTGAATAGAAAATAATTTGCGAGTGGATCCATTCATGTGAATTCAGTTGTGCACAATTATTTGTACCAGAATACATACATGCACCATCAGTTGGAAGAACATAAGAACTAAAAGGAAATGTCTCAGGGGCATTCAATTTTTGTGACAGATTTTTGCTGCCGCCCTACCATTTCTATAATAACATAATTTCTGTTATCATACTTTTTTTTGCTTGCCAATGCGGTTCAGTTTCATCTTTATTGTTTTTCGCAAAAATCTAATTTGCCAGCAAATTTTGAAGGAAGAAAGATGCAAAATCCTACCGTACCGTATAAATAAATATTACCATAAGCGGTATTAAATATAAGAAAAGCTACCCAAAAATCATAATATCAAAATTTGACCAAATTCTTTGCAAAAAT
The DNA here is from genome assembly GCA_038502155.1 of Parochlus steinenii. Lineage (NCBI taxonomy): Eukaryota > Metazoa > Arthropoda > Insecta > Diptera > Chironomidae > Parochlus > Parochlus steinenii. Next base: position 3,423,509 of record JAXCIN010000052.1, on the reverse strand, counting down.
GGAGTATGTACTTGATAAATATTTGAATTTTAATGCTTTGTAGATTCTATATGATATTATTTGCATAATTCAGTAGAATATTTATTTCAAAATGATGAATTTGTATCTGAAATGTATCAGATAAGCTTATAAATCAAATTCAAACCAATCTCTTTAGAGAATAAATTTTACCAAATTGGTTCATTTTGACCTACAAACATATTATTGACCAAAACACTAAGAATATTTACTAAGCACTTATAACTACCCTCATTTATATGAATAATTCTAAATATTCCAATGCTATGATATTTTTATTTATTTATAAGGCTTCGTACTGTGTACAAAATTCCTGTTTCTTCTCCTTTCGATTTTCTCTTATAGTAGATTAAATGAAAACATAAAAATGTATATCTCTGATCTTGAAAACAAGCGCAAGAATTAAAGTAGAGATTCCAAGATAGTGAACGCTCAGCAGCTTTGTGTATATGTTGGCAAATTTCTTTTATGATTCAGCTGAGATTAATCTCGAATTAAATTAGCAGAATCATTAGAAGAGAGAATTTAATCAGTGATTAAGGGAACAGTTTATTGTTGCCACATTTTTTGTTTAGCTTTAACATTTTATTTTTTGATTATTATTATTATTATGCGTCTTAATGAAGAATAAACATAACCACATTGTATATGCTGGATTACTGGATTAAAAATGTGTGAAGAATAATTTTATTTCACTGAAACTGACACTGTTTTTGTTAAATTAGGAGTATTTGTTTTTATTTTGTAAAACAATACAATCTATCAATAAAAACATGTGAGAAAACATAATTTAGACAATTTTAATTGTAATTATTAATATTTTTCTAGGAGAAATAAAATCATTGATCTTTCGCTAATTAAGACACTTTTAAACTAAATTGGAATATATAAAATAGTTGATTTGTATTTTATTCCCATTCAAAAAATCTAAAAAGTCAACAACAACAAAAAAGTACAAACTAGTAAGTTTTTCTAAAAGTCAGAGACTTAATCTTTTGTGAATCATTTTCTTCAGCGAACTATCAAATTTAGATAGAAGTATTTATAAAACATGATATCATATTTATTTTCAGTACTCCATGTGTAGCAAAACTTAAATAAGAGTTAAGACAAAAGTTTTTTCTGAGTTTCCCCTTACATGTCTTTGATCTTTGCACTTTGATGAAGAAGAAATTCCATAGAAATACTGTAATAGTAATCTTTTGTCATGCACCGTATAAAGTTCAAACAGATTCAACAAGATTTCAAGTAGATTCGAGACAATATGAAAAAATCAACTGTTAAACCGGGTTAAGCACCATAAAGTGCCAACCAAATGAAAGTAAAATATAATTGAAAAACTATTGACCATTCACTAAAGAATCTCGAGCATAAATCATCTGAAATGTCTGACAAAATGTTGGGAGCCGTAATGGGTAAGAATGCCATTTGAAGATTTTCACTCAAGTGAGATAAGGACCGAAATGCTTTTCCTTGGCTTATTTTTGAGTATTTTCCACTCCAGTTGAGTTCTAACTGATTATATCTCGAAGAGTTTTAGTTACGCAATTCTCGCTTAGTAAATAAGTAGTAAGTCTGTCAACTAGTAGATATCTACACAAATAGTTTTCCTTATTTGTGAAATAACACATTTAAACCTTTTTAGTTTCCTGTAAAATATTCTTTGTTAATTTGTACAATAGAATTTCCTTATTTAACGACGAAAACTTTTATTGTTTTTTGTAGACACGTACAAAGAGTAAAAGCTCAATTAAAAATATACTATAGTAAAAAACAAGTAAATTCTATTGTTCATAGATTTTTTATTCTCTGTGAGTTTGAGTTGTGTAAGTTTGTAGCTCTCAGATTAAAAGCCATTAAAAAATTTTCTTCATCTACAGTAGAACTTTGCTGTAGAAAATATTTTCTAGGGATTATAAATTCCCGGGTTTTTCTTCAGCTTTATTATCTTTTTATTCTTGTAAATACATATAAACGTGTTAATTCCCGGGATTTTTAGAATAGAAAAGAATCCCTAGCTGAGACAATAAAGTTAAAAAACAGATTTTATTCGTGCTTTAACTGAATAAAATATTTTACAGCTCTTTTTCTTTCACTTTTTAATTATAAGTAAATATGCTTTATCTCTAATGCCACATGTTGAGAATGAAATGTTCTACACTTTTAAGCTCCAAAAACGATTTTTTTGTGTCGTGAAAAGTGAAGATTTCATCAGATATTTTATCGCCCGCGTGCCAAATTTCTTTCAATAAAACCAAAACAATATTCTTCAAGATGCTTTTATGGGCTGTTCACAATAAAAAACATACATTTTTGATGTACGTGAGTTAAATCAAAGGTGTCAGAAGATTTACCAAAAACAGACTGAAAAGATAACTTTAAAGTGAGCTTTTGCATAAAAAGAAGGTATTCTTTATTTAAATCTTTACAGTGGGTATATAAAGTAAATTCAAAAGTTCTCATGAAGGGTTGTTAAGAAAAAGGATTCATAATCATATTAAGTAATACTTATTTTACTGATACCTACAATTCTGTTGAAGTGATTAAAAGTTGCAAGACAATAATTGCTTGCCCTCTTGAGATATCTATTTTAAAATAATTTTGCTTTTCTCGAGGCTTTTCTTATTATAGAGAATTGAATATACATTCATTTATATGCAGAAGGGTAGCTGAGATATTAGACCTTAAAAATGATAGTAATAAAATAAATAACAATCCTGTTAGTTTGTACACAGGCAATCATTGAAATTTATGATATCATTCTTCAGTTCAAAAGAAGCATAATTTTTTTTGCTATAACCTTTAAACTTTTCGTTGACCATATACTTTTTTGAAGGTTATTTGTGTGAAAACACTTTATTTTCAGATCCCATATCTTTCCTTTTAAATTTATTATGTTTTAATGGAAATTTAATTGAAAAATAATTACCTATCAATTGATATTGCAACTAAATTAAATATAGATGATGTTGAACAGATTACGTCCATTGCTATATAAAAATCACATACAACATTTGGTAATGACCAAGCGCCGTTCACCTGCAAAAAAAGAAAAGAAAAAGGTGGTTAGTCATTACATTATAGAATATCAAATATCTATGTACTGTATAGATCACGACTTATAACATGCCAAATCGATAATACTCCAGTTCTCAACTGTTTCAAAAAGAAAAACACACACACACAAACTTTAATCCTTTATTATTTTATTATGTGCCAACGTTAAATGAAATGTTTCCACTATAGCAGCAGAAACACATTCGTTATAATGGCGAAAAGTTGCTTGTCAGAAAACTTTTTTAATTGCTCTAACGCAAAATTTGTTATATTTTAAATCCACGCTTATTTTTTTGCTCTATACTATCACACTTTAATCCTCATTAATCTGTTGAAACTTTTAAACACTTTAACAAATTAACGAGATATTTATTCAAGCTTTAGTACAAAATTTTAAGTTATGGGTGAAATTTATGCTACATAGTTGTGGTTTAACATTTTCTTCAAGAATTTCACTTCAGATCCCTATGTAGCCTGTTTAATCCACAAAAGATTGATTTAGTGGTTAAAATGTTAAAATGTAGAAAGTGGGGCTGGGAGTTACAAAACATGTAAGCAACAAGCTGTCATTCAACTAGACACGGAAATGTTGTGATATTGCGGAATAACTTTTCATAGAATTTTCATATTGAACATTTCCATCGATTCCGTCAGGAAACTAGGTGTTGAATATTTCAAGTTCAAGGAAATGAACAATTTTACGATAAATTCAACAATCTGCACATTTTCAATGTTAATAATTTATTCATTTGAAAAAGGAAATAATAGATTTTTTGTACGGTAGCTATATTTTTTATATCAATAATGAAGCTATATAAAACTTACAGGTGTTTTTGGAAAATGTGTCATTCATTCGTTACATGTCTTTGAAAATTCTGAGTGAAGTAAAAAATCACACAAACCGATGGTGTTGGAAATTAAAATGAAATACAATACGGTGTATTATTTTAAAATGGAAAATCTTCAATTTACACTCTAATCTTGAAAAATAGAAGTAATAAATCTTAATTCTGTAATAAATCCTGAATTTAAGATCTAGGTTTTTGCTATAAACAAATAAAACTTTTATTCCTTAAATTTTATTTTTATTACATTCTTCTAGCACCACAACAATTTGTTTTTATTTCCGAAAATGGCATTATATTGTAAATACATTTATTTTGTTTTTATGCTTTGCCAACATTTATATCAATACTTGAATGCTTCAACTTTCAGCCAACATTTGATAGAAAACATAAAAAAAAAGTTTAAATGATATAGTTTCATTTGAGGTTTTATTGGATTGAAATGTTTTGGTTTAATTTGGGGGATACAATAACCATTTAAAAGAATATTGGTGAAAGTGAGTGAAAATTGAATTTGAAAAGCAATTGGAAAAGTTTTGCGATTTTTCATAGAATTTATAAAGAATTTTGCAATTTGGACTTCAATGAGATATTCTTTTGAAGGGAAGTTGTGTAACATAATTCCAACTTTCATTTATTCGAATTTTTTAACAAATATTTAAACATATAAAAGCAGCCCAAAAAGTTTTCCAATAAAAAAAGCTGCCTGTAAAATCTTCCACAATAAATTATTATATTTTCCCCATTAATATTTATGCTTTTTCCTGCAACAACAGTGCTCAACATAAAACGAAAATTTTATTCTTGTTGAATTTTACAGGAAATAGAAATTGTATTTACATATTCCATTTGCTGGAAAATTATTTCATTGCTTCTTGTTTTCGTTTAATAGCTTTTATGTTTGGTTTAACATTTGATCAAAATGAGTCTACAATTTACTTCTGAGAATTCGTGATAATATTTGTAAATTTGGACATTGACATCAATAATTTCAAATAAGGCATTCATGCTACTCTTATTTATTATTTATTTATTCATTTTTCCTCCCGTTTGATCTGAAAATGAAATGTGCACATAAAATTGGGACTATTAAATTTTCATACGTATTCACTCATATTGCCAATAAAACTTTACGGTTATTGTCATATTATTTGTTTAAATATTATAAGCTTGCTGAAAATTTGTACAAGTTTGTTGTGTTTGCATATTTAATGCTGTTTTTGGATCTCGGGATCAAATTTAAAAACCCAATTTTGTATCATAATATTGCTTTTCAATGAGTGTAGATTCAACATATATAAACAAAGTTGTTTTTTGACCTCTATAATTTCTCGAAATACTTATCAAGCAACAAAATTTCTCATACTGAAATCCCTAAATAAAATACAAAAGTTTTCAAAGTTCTAAATGATTAAAAACTTATCTGATGTACATCCCGAGACATAGAGAACAAAATACACAGAAAATTATACTCCCGTCTCAATAAAATAGAACTATCACAGAGTTTACTTATAAATATGCATATTTGTGTGTGCCAACAAGACAGCTTCAATAAGCCGTTTAATATGTAAATGAAATGAGTGTGTGTTTTCAACAACAAAATAAGCGCCAGATTTGTTTTATGGCATCATACACGAATTACAAAACAACAAAATGACTTTTCATCAAAATTTAATTGAATTTGTATATCTAGCATGTGTTACTGGGTTGTGAGCGAAATTTTGGCACAGCTTTTAGCAAATATTCAAATTTGGATTACATCAAAATATTTCAGCGAACATGTAAGGAGCTGAATTATGTTGTCAGCGAATTCATGCAACTTTTTCAAAGTTGTCAACTTTTACATGGAAATGCTATGTATAACACTATGAAAGTAATATTTTAGGTGGGAATATTTTGACTTACATTAATGACGTGTACATTAATCTATTTAGCAGTGTTCGGAAAAGGGCATGCCCGAAATAGTTTCAAACAAACACTGCGTTTAAAACGTTTAAAACGTCTAAAACTGTCTGAAATGTCTAAAACCTAAATTTAATTGAAAAATACACCAATTTCACAGAAAATGCTTTTTTTATGTTTCAAATAATTTAGGAAAATTTTATACATTTTTTTGAAAGCCTTCAAAAATTCATTATTACTTTAACCAAACTTATGAAAAAAAATTTTTAAAATATTTTAATTAGTTTCGAACTTTTTTTTTTGAACTTTGCCTTTATGAGCAATTTTTGAGAATTTTTCATGAATTTATTGGTTTTATACGATAAACTACGCTTATAAATCCTAGAGTATAAGCAAATTAAGCCACTAAAAATCGAGGTTTTAAACATTGTGTCTGAAACGGTTTCAGACAGACAGTTTAAAACATGTTTAAAACGTAACGTTTAAAACGTAGGTTTCAAACATTCCGAACCCTGCTATTTAGACTTTAAATTGAATGAGAATACTTTAAATGTATGATTTGGTATATGGTATGGTATTGTAAATTGTCGACTGAGTAAAACTTGGCTAATCTTTACAGTCACTCCTAACTTTATTAAAGACCCGCAAGATTCCGGTATAATGTTTTTCAACTTCCTTTCTTTTCATATTTTATATTATACAGCTTTAAATTTAGAATGTTTTGAAGTGGGTTTGTAGGGTAATCTTTTACGATTTAAGTAAATACATTTTTTATGTTCTGATATATGAATTACATTTTTAGTACAAGCAATTTTTTTGGCTAAAATTGTATTTTTCTTCTTTACAGATAATATTTCCAAATGAAACTATTTGAAGGCTACGTTAATAGAATTTGAAAATTTTTATGTCCAAATTATGAAATTATCATGCAGTTTACATTCAGCAACATTATATTTGAGGTTAACCCTATTTTTTGGGATCGATATCATGAACATTTTTCACATATATACCTGTCAAATTTTGCAACTCTCTGGCAGTTCTATTATAAGCATAAATTCCTGTTACGAAAGGTTCATTCATAAATTTGATCCGTTTCTCACAAACTTGTAGCACTGAAGGGCTATTCTTTGATGTAAAAGAATGTAGGATGAAAACTTCGTTTGAAGATTTAAGAGGGTTCAGTTATGTGTAGATATTTATCAATGGCACACATCAAGTTTAATCATGTTAGGCAATATGTTCGGAAATGTATCCTTAAATGAAATGGTTATTCTTCAATATTTATCATAACTTTCTGTCAATTAACTCTTTGAAAACAATAGGTTAGTGAAAAGATATATCAATAAAATCCAGAAAATCTTTTCTATCGATCGTAATATTTATTTCATTCTATATATATTTTTATTTTTCTTGCACTGCAGTGTTATTATGTTTTTTGCCGCTACAATTAGGATGCTAGAGCTTTTTAGATCGATATCGGATGTTTCGGTTATAAAATTCATTGTCCAGAAATAAATTGTATTGGGATTAAGCTTAAAAAACTATACAGTAAGAAAAAACGGTCCCAGCACTTTCAAAATTGACGTTGATGAGAAGCATATAAGAATGGAAAATATTATTTTGTATCTTGTGCTGTCGCAGATTGTATCAGTTGAAACAAAAAAGAGAATTCTGGGATTATGTCTTTAAATGAACAGGATGTTGTAAGCCATCTGCACTGCCTGTAGATTAACAGAATTTAGTGGCAAGAAAAGCTGGATTTCTATATTTATTTCGATTACTTACTAATGTTTTTCATACCACAAACTTTTATCGCAGCCAGTTTATGTTCCATCTTTAATAAGTTTCTTACAAAATATTGAGCTCTCGTATGTTACATGTAAATCATGTTCATCGCTTTCTCATCAAATTATGTATCTTTATTTTTCTATATTTATGGCTTATTTTGTATTGTCCTTTTTATTTGTTTTTCGTAAAAGTATAGCATCGATTTCATTTAACATTATTTGATATTATTAGATAGACATGCGAAACTCAAACAAATGTGTCGTTGGAGACATTTTTTCTAGGAATTCACTTATTATAAATAATATTCTGAAATTATTGACAGCAATATTAAATATATTTATATTTTCATTCATGTCTTTGTCGTGAATTGTTTGAATGCCTTGAAAACAAATAATTACTTTTTTTATTGTCTTTTTGATTTATATTAAATAACAAAATTTTGATCATTTTGCTACCATCTACTGATTGATCTTTATTGTGCCTTAAGAGTTTCGGAAACTTAAAAAAGGGATTCTTTGAAGAAAACGCAAACATATTTCAGAAGGCCAATAATTTTTTCATTATTTTCAGATAACCTTTGCTGATAAGCTTCCCGAACCTATTACTTTTTTGCCTACAAATAAAGTTAACATTTTTGGTAATTTCAAATTGTTCCGAAAAACTAAAGGACATCAAAAGCGAAAGTATGTTTTGTTATTTGCTTAAGAGCATTTGAACTTTACAACACACATGTCCCATATAAATAAAAAACAATTCAATTTAACATATTACGAAATAAAATGGTTGTTTGAGATTATTCATGTTGCCAATAAACCTAATTTTTATCTCAATATAATAAAAGCTTCATGGCAAATATAATTTATTACATTTCTATTAATACTTTTTATCTCACATATATTTTTCGTTACATTCCATAAACTCCGTGCGTGTATCTTTCGAATTTGTATTTCTGCTATTTTTTATTTACGTAAGTAAAAGGAATTCAAAACTTGAAGGGAAAGCTTGCAAGGCAACAAAATAAAATCAATATTTACATTTCGCAGTTTCAACTTTTGATAAAAAAAAGAGTCACAAACAAACTCTACTCAAGAAAGTTTCGAAAGTTTTTTTGTTTGTTTTCGTTAAAAATGTTTGTGTGATATGTGAAACAAGTATTTACAATCAGTAAGTTTGAAGTTTTCAAAGAGTTTGATAAGTTTAACAACTATTTTAACATAAAAAATCCCATTATCAAGTTGTACAATGTAAAACTATTTTTTGTGGTCATGAAAGCGTCTCTAAGAGGATAATAATTCTACATTCAACAATTTCTGAAATATTCAGACAGTTTGAACAAAACTTTTTGAAATAAAACCTTGGTTCAGTTACTGAAATTTAAATTAGTTTTAATGCAGTGGAGTAGAATAATGATGAAGACTACGACAATAAAACACGATTAAAAAATCGAAAACTTATAAACTTAAATCAACTTGTGCAAAATATGCTTTCATTCAATTAAATAATACTGATGTTAACATTGCATCAACGGTTAATTTGCTTCAAATATTTGAAAAAAAGTATTTTAATATTCGAGGGGTTAAAGATGAAATAAAGTAAGCCCAGACTTCACCGCCCAGACAGCGGCCAGACAGTCAAAAGTAATTCAAAAATATCATAAATATCGAGGGGTTGATAATGGCAGTTGCTCTTTGTCGAAGCAAAAGTTGCTCAGAGTTGCTCAGTAGGTTGTTCAGTTGCTCTTGAAGTTGCTCAGTGAGTTGTTCAGTTGCTCATCGAGTTGTTCAGTTGCTCAACGAGTTGTTCAGTTGCTCATTGTGTTGCTCAGTTTCAAAAGTTGCTCAGAAATTTGCAAATCACTTTGTTTATATGAATTTTTGTTGACATTTTGAATTTTACTCATAAATTTATTGTGCAAAACAAATCAATTTGTTTTTTCATGGTTTTAAAGCCATTTGCAATAAAAAAAAGTTAATTTTGTAACAAATAAAATTGGCAAAAAATATCGGAACCCATCCAGATTCGAACCAACATTTTTGGTAGAATTAGCTAGGATTTTATTCAATTCTTGGAGAAAATTTTTTTTTGTTACTTTTTGTTTTAAAAATGTGTATCAGCATTTTAAATGAATTGAAATATAATAAAAAAAAGTTTAAAAATTACACGTATTAAAAAAAAAAAAAATTGTTTGCACAAGATAAAATCAATATTTCGAAGCATAAAACTATATTTTGGATAATTCTCCGGATACATTGATTCTTTTTGTATCAACAAATTTGTTTTTGATTTTTAAGCAAATAATTTGGTGTAATAACTTTTTTTATTATATTTCAATTCAGCTAAAATGTGAATACACGAAAAAACAAAAAATTACAAAAAATTAATTTGCTCCAAGAATTGAACTTAAATGCTGGTTTAATAACTTAAAAATGTTGGTTTGAATCTGCATGGGTTCTAATATTTTTTGCCAATTTTATTTGTGACAAAAGGAACTTTTTTCTGTTACAAACGGCTTTAACATCATCAAAAAACAAATTGCAATGTTTTTAAAAAAATTTTATCATAAAGTATCTACATGAGATAATAAATCATATATTTCTAAAAATCTCTCATATTTGGTCACAGGTTGGGACTTAAAAAAAAACTAAAATGCGATTTTTAAACAAAAATTAGAATTAGCACTTTTTTGGAATTTTGAATTCATTATATTATGTATTTAAATATTTATTCAAGCAAAAAACTTAAAAAATATTTGGAAAATATTTATTTTTCATTTGAAATCATAAGAAATCATAGTATTAAATATGTTTTCTTTTTAAAACTCTGAAGATCGCATAAGAAATACAACAAAATACTCAAATGCTCAAATAATTCATTTATAATAATTTTTCTGAATCAAAAAAGTCTAAAATTTTTCAATTGCGCGCTTAGTTGCTCAGTTGCTCGCTAGGTTGCTCAGTTGCTCTGTTAGTTGCTCGGTTGCTCTTTAGGTTGCTCAGCTGTTCAGTAAGTTGTTCAGCTGCTCAGCAAGTTGCTCAGTTGCTCTTTTTCAAAAAGTTGCTCTTTGTCGACGATAAATTGTCATTATCAACCCCTCGGAATACACGAAAAAACAAAAAATTACAAAAAATTAATTTGCTCCAAGAATTGAACTTAAATGCTGGTTTAATAACTTAAAAATGTTGGTTTGAATCTGCATGGGTTCTAATATTTTTTGCCAATTTTATTTGTGACAAAAGGAACTTTTTTCTGTTACAAACGGCTTTAACATCATCAAAAAACAAATTGCAATGTTTTTAAAAAAATTTTATCATAAAGTATCTACATGAGATAATAAATCATATATTTCTAAAAATCTCTCATATTTGGTCACAGGTTGGGACTTAAAAAAAAACTAAAATGCGATTTTTAAACAAAAATTAGAATTAGCACTTTTTTGGAATTTTGAATTCATTATATTATGTATTTAAATATTTATTCAAGCAAAAAACTTAAAAAATATTTGGAAAATATTTATTTTTCATTTGAAATCATAAGAAATCATAGTATTAAATATGTTTTCTTTTTAAAACTCTGAAGATCGCATAAGAAATACAACAAAATACTCAAATGCTCAAATAATTCATTTATAATAATTTTTCTGAATCAAAAAAGTCTAAAATTTTTCAATTGCGCGCTTAGTTGCTCAGTTGCTCGCTAGGTTGCTCAGTTGCTCTGTTAGTTGCTCGGTTGCTCTTTAGGTTGCTCAGCTGTTCAGTAAGTTGTTCAGCTGCTCAGCAAGTTGCTCAGTTGCTCTTTTTCAAAAAGTTGCTCTTTGTCGACGATAAATTGTCATTATCAACCCCTCGATAAATATATGTTATTGGAAAATATTTGCAAATTGTTGTTTATGTTGTGATTATGCCTTAATTAAAAAGTTGGATGTCACTGAGTGTTTTTTTTCTGAATGACTGAATGTACTGTAATCGAGTGAATGTGCTTTATTTGCTAGAATATGTTGATATAGTGTAGTTTTCATGATAATCCAGATATTTTTGCAATATAAAAGATAATTCGTGAGTTGGAAAAGCAATGAATACAGCTAATGACCATTCTTCAGTATATTAGGTGTAGTGCAACCATCCTGTTAGACTTCAGGAGCAAATTTATTAGTGGTTTTGATTTATTTGTAGTTTCTAATCAAAAAAATTTAGTTTTTATTGAAAGTTCGCCGACTTTTTGGGATTCATGTAAGTTTGTGGACCAGCGGGTGGAGTAATTCTGCGCTGGATCTTTATTAATCTCTTCGTTAGTCATTGAAGATCATTATTAGGCAATGTTTTACGCATAGAAGTATTATGGTTTTCAAATGATAGGGCATAAAGTAAAAATTTATTGGGTTTTTAAATTAATATCGTGTTGTGGACCAGCGGATGTCGCAATTCTGAACTGGGTCTTTATTAATCTCTTCGTCATTGAAGATTATTACTAGGCAAAGTTCTACGCATAGATGTATTAAGGTTCTCGAGATATTTTGGAGCAAAAAGAAAAAATGTCAAAATCCCCTGTTTTTTGGGACTCTTGGTACTTTGTGGATCAGCGGGATAGGAAACTTGAAAATTTTATATTTTATCGACAATTCCAGATAAATTTCAGATTTAATTAGTTTAAGTTGCTCACATAAAAGTATTCAAGTTTTTGAGTTCTCATCATAAAACGATTTGTTACGGAATCGCCATTTGAAATGCCAGTCCTAATATAAGTTTATAAAAACTGATTTCTTCAATAAACTTGACACAAAAGTTATTTCATTATATTTTATAGGTAAACAAAGATAACTTCAAAAATTTTGCTTTTTCATTCAACATAACTATTTAATATTTTGGAGTCAAATAAAGATTTAGACAAGCATTTTCAACACTTTCCATAAATTTTTTACTTCTGATTGTTGTAATTTAAAAAAAACATAAAAGTTTAATATTTTTATGAAAATGTTCTGAAGCACTTTAGAATCCACAGCCTTGAGAAATAATCCAAGTTTTATTTATGTTTCATATTAATAAAATGTATTTGCAGTGATATTTCTAGAAAAAAGTACTCGAGAACCCACACTGAGAAAAAAAAGTTGCAATCATTAAGACACATTGTGGCGTATATGGACCTAAGACACTATTGTCTTAATGATTGCAATTTTTTGTGTCTTAACGATTGCAACAATTTTGGGTTTTTGGTGGTACTTTGTCGTACCCAGTGCAACACAAAAAGTTGAAAAAAATCAGGAATTGTTGGTTGTACACAGTACAACTCAAATTGTGTGGCACCTGTTACAATTTTTGGTCGTAATGATTGCAAATTTGTGTCTTAAAGAAAATTCCGGAAAATTCGGAAAACTCGACCCATGAAAGTGGAAAACCAAAAAAAATGCAAAAAAGAAACATTTCCACACACTTTTACTTCGCCATATTTATCATTAGAATCTTTTAAAATTTTGACTGCATCTGGAGTTGAACCGCCGACTTTCTGGGGACTTGTTAAATTTCTGCTGTTTTTACCGCGCGCGTACCGATTTGACCATGGAGACTTGCTAGAGTCTCAACGTTATATACTTACTTAACGATAAGGCATTGTTTTCACAATTTTGATTGAAATAATTCCCAAAAATATCTGAAAAATCATGTGAAAATAGTTTTTGAAATATATATTTCAAAATAATTACATTATGCTCGCATTATGCAAAAAAGAAGTTTGTAATTAATTCAAAAAGTACATTAATTTATTTAGCAGACTTTTATTAAATAAATATTAAATATTTTTCATTGTTTAGAAATTTTAAGATCTTTTTTTTTAATATTTAAGATTATTTTTTAAAATTTCTAGGATTTTTTAAAATTTCTAGGATTTTTTAAAATTTTTTGAATTTTTTTGGAAAATTGAAGATTTTTAAAAGATTTTCCTAAGATTCGTAAGAAATTTTTAGGATTAAAAAAAAATTACAGATTTTTTAAGATCATTAATGTAATAAAATCAATATATGAAATTTTCGCAATCCAAATCTAAAGTTTTATTTTATTTTACGTATCAATATGAGAGTGTTTGCTCGTTTGACTGAAAATAAATCGATATTTTACATATTCTCAGATAAATCAGTGATTATTCATATTCAATATGCTAAATTCATAGAAGGTTAGTTAAAATTTTTTCTTATTTGAAAAAAACAGAGGCAAAAATTGTCAGTTGGCAAGTACACAAAGCGTTTTTATTTTGGTCAGATGGTGACTTGATATCTCAGATCACGAAATTTAAGCTTTTCTCAACGAATGACATAATGACGAATTTTTTTTTCCAAAAAAAGTATCTGGAGCCACCAGATCATCCCACCAGCTGGTGGTGGACCCAATTCTGATTATGATCTGTTGCTAACTCATAATTTTTAACAACTTTGCTGAAGAAACCGAATCGCTAACTTGTACCATCTTGTACCGTTCGGGAGTTATTTTGTAAACGGACAGACGGACGGACAATGTATGGAAAATATCAAAATATTAAATGATTTAACTATTTATGATTTTAATTTTTTTCGTGAATCTTATTGATAGCGTAGTCATTTGATTTTCATAATAAACTGCAGACGCAACTTTCAAAATCTTTGTTGAATTTGCCATAAACCATAAAATTTTTAAAAATTTCTTTCATTTTTAATTTGGTGGTAATTTTTGATGTCTTCTGCTAAATTTTTTACTTAAAAAAAACGTTCCTTTTGATCTTTTAAAAGTATGAAATGTTTGTACCAGTTACAACAAAAAGTTGTAAAGGTACCACCAACTACCACCAAAATATTCCTGAAAAATGTACCACCAAAAAATTGTAGGTAAAACCACCATACCACCAAAAAGTTGTTTTACGTGCAACCAAAATAAATTCACGACACAAAGTGGGACTCGGAACAACTTTGTGTCGTACTACCACCAACATTTTTCTCGGTGCAGTGAATTTTGTTTTATGAGTTTAACGCATTTAAGTTCTTAAGAGCATAAAAGTATCTCAAGAGTGTATCAAGAATATATTGCTATAGCACTTTTATGTACTTTCGGAAATGTTCGAATATCATTCAAGATCAAGAAAATTGATCACCAATATACGCTTGACTTTATAACTAAATATAAATATAAGAATGATTTATGGAGGGAGCAAGTTTTCTTGTCAATAAATAATATCATTTTATTTAATAACAGGATTCTGTTCATGCATGATTAGTTTTGCCTCATAAATGTTAATAATAAATATATCTCGCTTTTGGTAAATGATTTAAGTTATTTGATATTTTGAAATATATATCGTATATTATTAAAGAAAAACTATATAACTTCGAGTATTTGTTTATATTTTGTTCAAGGCAAAACGATTATTTAAAAATAATTGCATTGTTTCAATTTTCAATGAAACATAAAATTTATTCAAATTTTAAAATATGTGTTTACTAGTAAAGTGAATTTTTCCTTTACAAACAATTTCACAAAGTTGTAGTACAACATAAACTACTTTTGATCAATACCTCACAATTATTGACTCACTAGCTACAATTTTGTTTTAGAGATGGAGTCATAATAAATACATAATAACAGACAGCCAGCACATAACATCAATCATTCAAAACACAAATGAAATTATCAACCGAGAAATATTATGAGCTTTTATTGAACTTACCAATATGTACACCCCAAAGGGCATTACAACAACAGCAACTAGAAAATAAATATTGGTATTTTTATATGGTATATTTCGGTTTTCAATATCATTTGTTAATTTACCTAGTAAATCTGCAAGAGCCAACGAAACTATAAAGTAATTTGTCACAGTTTGTAGCGTTCGTTCACGTACAACTGCCAAAATCACTAACACGTTTCCAAATAATGTTAAAAACGGAAAAATCATTAAAATTAATGCCCAGTAATTGTAATTTGCTGTGGATGAAAAAAAATGAAACAAATTAGTTTCCTTTAGCATGGCTTAACAAAAAAAGGTAGTATAAAAAAGGTTAAATATGTGTGCTGTAAAAAGTATAGATCGCATTAGGCTTGTGATTTTGTGGAGTTTTTTTATCAAGTGTACAAATTATGTCATAAAGATTAGTGTAGGCTATAAATTTTGAGGGCCTTGGCAATGAAAATGTAACTTTCTTCGAAAATCAATATTATTGGCGATTTATGAGGCTATGGTTCTCATATGAAAAAAAAACTTCTTACATTTTACGTTTTAATTTTTTCACAACGGGGGGAAATTTCATGCGCATAAATTTCAAGTGAGCATAATGTTTTAACGTTTCATAAAAAAGTCTTAAAATTGGGCAAAAATAGAAGAAAGTATTCAAAATTATATTCCTACCATAAAAATGTGAAAACCATTATAATTAAATCCAACAAAGTTGTGCCAACTATTTATTTTCATTGTTTATGCATAAAAAAGTATTTAAAAAACTATGAAAAATACTACAACTTTATTTTGGTATTCTACAAGGATAATATATTATTAAGTTATAAAATCTTAGTTGCTTGAAATAATGTTTAATGCAAAATGTTGCGGTCCCTTTTGGCCTTTGGGACATGTAAAAATTCGGTCAGATTACAGTCAGAAAGTCACATTTCATTAGCTTATTCTCGTAATTAACAAAACAAATAATACTCACTGGCGTTTACATCCTCACAAGTCCGGTTAGACAGCGAACAGTTGGCCTGGTACTCATTAAGCGTGGAATTAAAATCACTGCCATTATAATTATAAAAGTATTCACCAAAATCTTCCAGCAAGAGCATAAAATTGCTCCCACTTTCGTATGACAACTTGGCACTATCATTATTACTATCATCGTACGCCTGATTGGCGTCATTTATTTCTAGAAACTCATTGCTGGTTCCATTATCATAGAAATCAGAGCTGTTGTATTCACTTAGATTTTTGAATGGAAATAATTTATGGAAAGTGCTGTTTTGACTGGTTGCTGCTAAATTATTCAACAGCGCTGTAGTGGTGAATGATGTGGTGGTTGACATTGGTGGAAGTAGTGTGGACGACAGAATTGATGCATTTTTTGCGTAATTGTCATCACTTGTTAACTTAAAATTACTTTTAGATGCATTCCATTTTGCTGTTTCATTTGTTCCCATTTTGTACACAAAGTATTATTTTATTTTTTATTTTTGTGACTACTTAATTACAAATTTAAATATTTTAAATTGTAATCAGATTTTGATTATATTTCATTTTAAACACAATAAATTAATATCACAATACAATTTTAATAACCAATATATTCATTTTTTAATTTTAATTTATAAATTATTGCTTTAAATTGAGCATTTAATTGCATAACGAAAATTATATTTTTTTTAATTCCATTTTTAACAAAATCACAACAGTTTAATAATTTGCACTGAAAATATTTTTTATGACATTAAAATTACAGATTAACATTTGAATTATGTCACTGCTCTTAATTCCTGGTAAAAAGCTTTCCGCATCATGCTTGCGCGCTTTAAACCAAAACAGTTCAAGCCCAAATTTTTGTGAACTTTATTAAGTAAAAATCACACCAGGATTTATTTAAATTGATTTTAAATTATGGACTTGAATCTTGTTCTGAACCACTTATTTCTTTTAACCCTGATAAACATTTTAAGAGTTTCAATTTGTTAATGTATACATTATTAATTGTTTTATACGTAATTCAACAATTGAAATGTTTGATGCTAAAACACGACTCATAACTCAATGATGTAAATTATTCACTTGGGTGGATGATGGCTGGGTGCTAAATGATAAAACATTATTAAAATTTAGTGTATTTGCACACAGGATCATAAATTTCATAAAGCTCCAACATGACTACTTATTGTGGTCCCAACACTAATAAACACATCAAAAATGTTATTATGTTAATAAACGGATCAAAGATTTTTAGGTGTCCTTCGTTAGTCCTCAAAACACTCCATGTTATAAAACCGTAAAATTATTACTTTTTTGCAATCCCACACTGCGAGAATTTATAACTTTGGATTAAGCCATAAAAAAATCAATAGCTCTCTATCGTTTTCTTCACTTTATTTCTTATTCCTTTGACAAAGCTTTTAAATTTATGGTTTTACCACATGTATAAAAAAAAAATATTACACTTTTTATACTTTGCTGATTTTTTGCTATTATGCGGATATGCATGAATAATCGGGAACATGAATGTGAATATAAAATATAAAATACAAAATTGTGTTAGAGAATACAAAACACAAGTTCTCAAAGTTTTTCCGTATTTGAGCCGCACAAGCAACTATAGCTGATTCATGTTTCATAATATTACGTGAAAAACTTGAAAACAGTATTTCACAAAAAAAAATCAGCAATAAAACACAAAAGAAAAGTTTTATCAATTTTAAATAAAACCAGTTTTCAAGTAAGAATGCGATCAAAAGATTGGGATTCGGCTAATTTTGCTGAGAGTTTACATCATGCAATAAACTAATTTCATTTTTATTGCTACCCAAATGCTGTCAGTGCTTTTCTCTGTACACAATCTGAATGTGTATCAAAAGGTTGCCGATGTAATCAGCAGTGGAAAGTAATTTATGTTTTAAGCCAGTTAAGGTTTTCAAAAGAAGGTAATCACAATACTTGTAGATCTCGAAAATACTACATTTTTCTGAAAACTAAATTTAACATAAATGATTTTGTGGTTTATTTTCAAAACAAGAAAGCTCAGCATGATCTCAAACAAACTGAAATAGGAATAATGATGGAAGGATTTATTTCATCAAAATTGAAAAATATGTACAACGTAAATCAAATATTCTCATTTTAGTTTAAAACCTGTTTTCTATTTATTTTTGAAATTTTTTCAACAGTTCAGATTTTCATGTGATTCAATAATATTAATAAAATGATATTGCAAAACTGCACAAATCTGAATCAAAGTATAAACCTAATACTGAAGGAATCAGGTTAATGGAATTTCAGATCATTTGCCTCAAAGGAAGATCAGCAACATTTCAGTAAATTTTTCATTTATTCTTTTTTATGCTTTTCTGATATTCTCAGAAATCAGGCAGACGTTAACCTCTGCATACAAAAAGTTATAAAAATGACATTTGACTTTTCTTGGTATTCCCAATATTTTCATCTTATCTTTCATCTCCTGGAAAGCTGAGATTCCAAAATACAAAATACAGTCAATAGAATGAAAATGTGATGAGCACTCGATAAGTTTTCTGTTTACTCAAGTCAAGATACAAATTTTATAAATAAATCTGTTCGTCGATCATTTTAAAGACATTAAACCGGCAAAATTGTGAAAAAATTTTAACATTTTCACTCGACATTTGCATCAACTGAACAGAAACACAGCAAGTTTCCTTTCGCATTTCCCTTTGTACCAGAGCTATACTTTGTAAAGGAAGCGTTTCCAAATAACACGAAGAATATGGAAAATAACATGTACATTTAGAATAATCATTGATCAAATGTTGTAAGGTAGTTGTGTTGTTGCTGTGCCATTGAAAACGGTAGCCGTGAAAAACTGAAAAAGGCACTCAAGGCGAAAAGGCAGCTAGAGAAAATTTCGCATTCTCATTATGAAGAACACAAAGAAATTTAATGGATTTTTAACATAATTATAATAAAACAGAAGCAGGGATTGAAAATTGATTAGACCAACGTTTTATTACTTTTTATTGGCATTTTTGCTAAGTTTTGTGTTTTGGTACTATGCAATTGCATTAAAAATTTTAAATTAAATACTAATGAGACATTTCAATCACTGTGTAAAATTGAATATACTTCTTTGAAGAAAGCTTCATCAAATATTTCTCAGTGTTCATTAAGTAAAATTGTTTTGGTTTATCAAATTGCTTTTTGCGTAAACGTTTCATTATTTCATTAAGACATTTTTTCCTCCTTTATCTATTACCTAATACAGAATATGGCTAATAGTTTTCTCTCTATTGTCTAGTTTACCAAGTAAATTGTTTTATGGCCAAAAGCTTTCGCTTCATCTTCTTTATTAAAAGAAAGTGAGAATGTTTTTGTAGAGCAACTGGAGCTGGAGCAAGCTGGCTTTTTTTTGATGAAATTCTGATTGGGTTTTCCATTTATTTAATAGGGTCTTCAGATGTTTCACATATTTATGCGTCTAATGTGTGTAATAAAGGGAGTGAAATTATTTGGAAACTAGAGCCAGCAACTTGTGTTGTGGTTAGCTCAAGTGGTTCTTTTTTTCTGAGCTGTATTTAGCTGCCTGAAACGAAGGTTAAACGATAAAGGATGTTTGATTATTCATGTAAAAAACTTTTCTGCCAGTTAATTTTCTATTTATACATTTTGTTATATGGTCGTTGTTTCTGCCTCTGCCATACATCCTTTCCTGAATGGAGGATTACACTTCACAAGCTCACAACCAAAATATATGTCATCTCCAAATTATCGATTTACTTGTGTTCCAGCACTGTAAACACTCAACTACAGTCCTTACTACAATTCAAATGTTTTGGAAAAGCGTCAACCAACAAATTCATTGAAATTTACGCCTGCAGATTAACGATTTGGGGATTCATATTTAATTTACAGCATTTTTCTACCTTTTCTGGTTTTTGCGGAGTGACTCTCTAAAAGGACTCAATACTCAAAAATTCCATGAAACGCATATTAATATATGCGGAATTTTTTCTCTTTTTAGAGGGAAAATACGGAATAATATCTATGTTGTCATTGCAAGGCAGGTAGAAAAGTCGACATGGAAAACGTTTCACCTTGAATGATTTTTCCAATTTTCCATACATGTGGGAAAGAATTAGCTGAGTCTTGCAATGCTAAATTTAGTGAATTTTGAGAATTTTATATTTTCTGCTTTACTTTACGTGGGGTGCAAACAAATGACTTCTAATATCTAATAAGATATGCCTTCCCACTTTTAATTTATTTTACAGCAACAAAAAACAAAAGATTGTAGTTCCCCTAATAAAAATCAAATGCACGGATCAAATTGAAAAAAAAGAAAATCAAAAAAAAATTCAAAAACACATTGATAATTGGAATTTTATTACTTTTCATTCAGACTGTTGTCTGACATTATTAGGCATTTAATTAAATAACTGGCACAACAACACTCACTTATAACAATAAATTTTGTGAGACTTTATTCGATTTTTCTGAATGTTTTTTAAGATCACTTAAAAGTCAATTCTTCTATTTTCTTGCTTTATTTGACATTTACAAAATTCAAGAAAACATTTCCACGATAATTAGTTTTTGGCGCAAATTTGCATGGAAGCTTAAATTTCACGATTTAAGATATGATTTTAGGTCTTTTTGAAAACGCTCCACAAAATTGCAAAATTCGCAAAAAAAAACAACGTTCAAGAAACTTTTTACAAATACAAACTGTTTAGAAATTCTGATATTGTAAACAAAATCAATTTACAATCAGATTGAAAAATAATTTTCATTTCGTTGCACTGAATATAGTTTTTCCATTATCGAACACAAAATCTTAATTGTTCAAAATATATTTTGACCAGAAATTTATTTTCAAATTTCAATTAAAAGTTTTTGCTTTGAATTTTCTACAATGTCATTTTCACTCCCGTAGCAGCACGATAACTCAATAAAATTACAATAATTAACTTCATAAAATCAATTTCCACTGAAACGACACTTTTGCACAGTAAATTAATTTTCCATATACTTTTTGCTTCTGCAAATCAAGCAAATTGCTACATTTTAGTGCAGACATAACTTTTATTGAATGCTGACTAAAAATGCAACAAGTAATTCTGACTCGAATGCAAGCACAAAATGAGAACAAATGGCAGCAATTTAAGCATTGTATAAGTTATGTGCAAATATTGGCCAAACTCTCTCGTTCCCTATTTCATTTCACATAATTCCCACATTTCATACAATTCACGGAAATTCCATTATGATGAAAATTTCTGCACATGAATAACTGAGAAAAAGTTTTTCATTTTCGCCAACTCTGATCATTCTTTATGAAACCCATAAATATTTCTTTTGCCATTTCCGTCTTAATTATGAATGGGAAATGTGGTAGTTATGTTCGTTCCCTTTTTCAATTTCACTCTGCAGCTCAGCTCGCATCTACAACGAACCTTCTATCTCTTTGAATAATTTAATTAAAATTAAAAGCAAAATTAGCGAAGAAACAACAGATGGATAATGATACAATTAAGTGTATCATAAAAATAAATAATAGATTCATCTTAACGATTCTTCTAATTAACTCTAAAAGAAGAGGAAAAAAAATTAAAAGGCGCTGAGTTACGAAGAAATTTTAATCCACCAACATCCACCGAGTGTTTTGGAAGGCAAATGTAATTATTTCTTGGAAGCATCTTTTCTTCATT
The DNA here is from genome assembly GCA_038502155.1 of Parochlus steinenii. Classification (NCBI taxonomy): domain Eukaryota; kingdom Metazoa; phylum Arthropoda; class Insecta; order Diptera; family Chironomidae; genus Parochlus; species Parochlus steinenii. Next base: position 3,401,521 of record JAXCIN010000052.1, on the reverse strand, counting down.
TTTCTCGCTTTTTAAAGCGGTGGCAATGAATTATGACAAAACACCGCAAACGTTTAATTTTTTGCGCTCCGATTTAATTCCTTTAGGTAATCCAAATCCTTTCGTGCGATGTTTCTTTTAAATTGTTTTCTCGATTATCCTGGTTAGTATTCTTTTGATTCCATGAGAATCTTTTTCATGATAACTTTATAAATTTTTCAATTTCTTTCTAAACTTTATTTTCTTTTTCCTTAAAGAATTATTTTTGTTTAGCACGAATATTTGAAACACAAATTTTCTTTACTTTTTATTTCATTCATGATATTCCACTGCACTTGCCAATTCCAAAACTTCACACAGAGCAACTCAGTCTGCTGAATTGGTTTTTCTTTTTTTTATTATAATAATTGTATCTTTTGTCACCCGAATACTGACAGCGATTTAGCCCACATCTTTTCCGGGTGGCGAATCGAAGACCACTGAATTTTGGAGAAACACTCTAGACACTTGGGCGCTATTATTTCGAAAATCGTGAAAATTCCTTGTACAATGCTTGCTAGGGGAAGTTCGTAGGAGAAAGTGGAGAATTATTTTCATATGAAATGTGGGGAAGTGACAAAATGTAGGGGAATATGTTGGCAATTTGAATATCTGAAATATTTGAATTATTCTGACTCATTCGTTAATTATTCCAATTGATATTTTATTGGTTCACTCACTCTTTGTTATTTAAATTGACTTGGAGTGAACACGAGATATTTGAATTTGTGCTGAATTGAATTCATTGTAAATTGATTCATCTTTGTGAATTACACATTGTTTTATTACTCAATTTATTTATTAGAATTATTGACGAAATATATTCTAAAGTACGATGCATGGAAATGAATTCTAATTAGAATTGACGAACTGATTTATTTTACAAACATATCATATTTGCTTAGTTTTTTAATAACTATGAAAAACATTAAAACATGTTTTTAATTTAATTAAATCAAAGCATCAAAGTCTTTTCAGAACTCACAACTTTTTTAAAAATAATAAATTTAATAAATTTAAGATAATGTAAATCGTTCAATTCATTGATAGATAAATATGCGTTAAAATAAAATTTTTACCATTTATATTTGTGTTTTTGAGGGGTGCTCTGATCAGCTGTTCTACCTTTATTTATATTATTATTCAATTCGCGTGCGTTGTAAAAACTCAATTTTTTTTCTTTAAAGGTCAAAAACACCGCACCATCGATACATTTTAACTTAATGTTGGTTCTGAATTGCGGATCAGGTGACCTGTTAATTGCTAGCTATTAAGACTAAAGACCTGCATAATGAATGAACTGACCAATTTTAATGATTTTCGGTTTATCTTGGTTTATTTTAATACATATTTAAAGATAAACAAAGATAAGCAAAATCAAGAAACTTGACCCTTTTACATGTGAAACACTGTATGTATGTATATATTAATAATAGATGGATTTATTTTCTGCTGAAACAACTTGTCTTTGCAAAAAACCACTTTGCTCTGCTCCAATTTGGCATTTCTCTTTTGTACCCTTATCTTCATTATCGAATGTTCTTTTATATGATGTTGAATTGGAAGACATATTTGATTTGATATTTTCATTCCATTGAAAATCTTTTTTCTAAGCAAATATGCAACAGTTACATAAGAAAGAAATCCAGACATTTAATAGGAATAATACAGAAAAGTAGCATCATTGCACTAGAACAGTGTCTATTTGATAAATATATTTTTAAATCCAATTTCAGCTTTCAAATGCAAATTTCACGTGATCAGCTTCGAATAAGCTATTTCTGTGATTTTGTTCCGCAGGATATTGAATTAGCAGACATCCAATTTAATATGAGAGCTTGTGAAAAGATGAGGATTTGTCTTCTCGGTGCATATCATTGTTCTGCAGTGTTTAACGTCTTCAACATCTTCATTTGATTAAAAATGAGAAAACCTGAGATTTTGTTGCAATTTATCATTTCATGTGCAGAATCTGAGAAAAATATATTATTTTTATGCTATGGGATTGAGTTCATGACGTAAAGTGTAAAATATGATGAAATTGTGCTTTTTACAGACTTATCGAATTCACTATTTTTAAACCAATTTCGTTGTCTGGTTTCAGAAGATGAAGCCTCAAATATATGTTTCATATTTCTAGAAATTACATTATTGTGGCAGGTTTTTGTTATGCTTATTTTCATAACCTTTCAAACTTCCCCAAAGGCTATAAAAAAATATTTCACGCTAACTGAACCAACACATTTAAACAATGTATGATCAATTGAGCACCAAACAAACTTAAGAAAAAAGTTCTTCCGTTTTTGCTTTTAAATTTGCAAAAATCACCGTTTTGTCTTGATTCCTTTTGTTCGCGTGAATCTATTATCCTGAGGAAAAATTCAATCGTCGTCCGTGTGCTTTGACCTTTCTTTCGACAATTATTTTTTATTAGGACCTGAGCAATTTATCAAGCAAAAACAATTTATTTTGCGAGATGGTTATTACATTTAAATTAATAAATACTGGTAGAGATCAAAAGTCTAGTATGTTTAACATGAAAAGTTCCATATATTATTTTTCCTCAACTAATATTTGTTGCTTTGGGTCAATTGAACGAATTAAGAATGCCAATGTTTTGTAATTATGCAAATAAGTTCAGGTAAATAATGTTTTGATTAAATTTTGTGAACACAAGATTCGTGAAACTTGAGAAATATAATTATTACCACAAACGAGATTTAATAACTTTTGGAACGAAACAAAGTTATACTGAGCTTTATAAATTTTCATGGACGTAATAAATCAAAGCTTTTTATTGATTTAGGGGAAATGATTAAATTTGTTTAAGGTAAAACATGCATAACCTGTGATATGGAGTTTGGTTTTGTGAATATGGTAAGTGAGCATGGCAGCCTGTAGTGAGGTAGTGAGGTCACAATTCCATGAAATATTAAATAATTCTAATTTAATTATAGCAGCTACAGGCTTTCCGTTTAATATATTTGGTACAAAGTTAACATGTTCGAAAATGTTCGAGCGTTCAACGATATTTATCAAAACTTATGAAAAACTTTTATATTTTTTAAAGTGCTCTAATGTTTTACTGAAAAATACATTTGATGTGAAGATATCAATCTGTTTTTCTGCATGGATAAATGCTATATTTAAAAAAATCCATTAAAACCGATATAATTCCGCAATAATTTTAAAGTAATATATTTTTTCCTCTTTGCAATATATGCATCATTATTACTATGAATATAAAAGAAAGATCATAGTTACAATCAGTTATTTTTCATCTGGATAAAATTCGTTCATTTGATTAAATTTAAATTCAAACCACTTTCTTCATGCAAGATTGAATCAATAATCATAAAAATATATTATATTACAATTTCTTTAATCGTGAACCATTAGAATAAAAACGTTTATGGTACTTAAAATCACTTAACCCCACATTATTACCTAATGCCAGCAAAAGCCATAAAAAATAATTATTTCAATATTAAATACTCGAGTTTTGAATACATAGACCTTCAAAATAAAACAACACTGGAATCAGCCAAAATGTTAACTGTTTTTTAGATTTTACTGCCACATAAAATTATAGCAATTAAAGCAAATGAAGTGTATCTAACAAGCTTATTTATAGTCGCCAGTCTTTGTTTTGAATTAAAGTTAAATTGAAAAAAAAAACAAACCATGTTATATAGAACATAAAGTATTTCCACAAAACAACAATGAAGTTCTAATTTTATGGTTCAATGCATTTGTCGTTTTAATGACTTGAAAGCTCAAAGACATGTTGGAAAATGCAGATCTTCAGGGTGTGTGCATTATTATGCTACTAGTTCTATGAATTTTAGTTATTCAGATAAACAAAATATATTTATGGACTGCATGATTTGTGCAAAAAATGTTATATAATATTGCATGTTCAAAAAATTCATTTTACTCTTTAACAAAAATGTTTCGCAAAGTATTCAAATCTCATCTTTTATTAATCACGTTTCTGAAAGTGTAAATTTTCATAAATATTGTAGCCAACAATAACAAGTATTCTCTTGAAATTTTTTATAATAAAATAAAGGACATATCACTTAAGCTTAAACGTAAGCTTAACAATACAAATCTTTAATGACACAATTCAAATTCCAAAAACGAACCATTAATTTAAGGACCAAAATCAAGCATTATTATTTATCGAAAATCCGTAAATTGGATTCATTTCTTTTACATTTGTGCACGATCGTAAATCTGTACAAAAATTGAAACGTGAACGACCATTGTGTCACGTTGGATTTTTTTCTTAATGATATACTATATCTGCCAGAATTTCTCAAATATAATACACAATTTGGCTCAATTCTGTTTTGGTAAATTTATTTTACGTTGCAAAAAATATGTTTGTATGGTAATTTGTTTGATAGACAATCTCGAAAATGTTCCAACCTCTAGAAATTTACACAAAAATATGTTTTGAACTGTTCGCATAATGATTAAATCTGGGATCCTTGCGTAAATATCCAATTCCAATTATTTAAAAACCCAAACATTCTCTATCAAGATTGATGAAAAATTATCACAAAATAAAAGGGCAAGCAAGTTGGGTATCAAATTTATTCAGTCGATCAACATTCAAAGTGTAGAAGAGAGAACTTTCATGCAAATTGCTTCCAAATTTGTGTCTTCTTGTCAGAAGATATTAGAAAAAATTTCAAAGCATTGATTATCTTGACTGAAATATTGATATTTTCATCTTATTTTGATAAAATATCTAAAAATTCAAGGTGTAGCGATGCATCTTTTTAAAAAAATAATAAATAAGGTTCATCATCAAATAAAATTGTTGCCAAAGATAGGAGATCAAACATCAATGAAAAAATAATATACAGCTACATAGATATAATGTATCCTAACAAGCAAAATCCATGTTAGAGCAAAATTATAAATACACAAACCTGCAATCTTCATCGTCCTAGCTTTAACCAAATCCTGTACGATAATAGTCTACTCGTGAATTTTCATCTCAACAGCATGTTTCCTATCTCTTAAAATCCTTTCTATGATCTTTGAGAGAGTTTGGAATGTAGACGCTTCAATTTAGACAAAATAATGACTGACCAGAAGGTGAAAAGTTTTTGAATGCCAAGTCAGAGACCATCCATTGTAAATTTTAAATATTTATTCTAAAACGGCTCAAAAATACACTCCTGTCGTTCTTTGTTTTCATTTCTCTCCATGTTATTGTAACACATTTCCACAAAACTTAAATTATGCATGAAACAAGTATTTATCAATTTACTATCAGGTTTACTGTTTGGTTTGCTTTCACCACGTAATAAAAACCTCAAAAGTTTAATGATCATATTTATTTTTATATATTTTCATGTGATTTATCATAAATTACAAAATCTTGCTGCTGTTTGATCATATTTTCCATCATTTCTATTCGAATTCCCACAATTCAGAATTCAGTCTGCAATATGCCGTTTTATTGCTAATACTTATAGCCAAAAACAGACAACTTTATTTTAGGATTTTTCTGTGACACTTCCTAATTTGAATTGATCGCCTAGACATATATTATCATTTCACCATTCCTACAACTTTATATTCTTGTAGGTCAAACTTGGCTCAAATAGAAATAGCCATTTAGCTCTTTGACATAATCACAGACAATTCAGACATGTGATGGCTCATCGAAGCGTATATAAACGGAAATCCATACAAATAAGTAGGCTTTAAAAGCTTTCTGGGCAAACATAAAGCTTTTGTTTAATACTCCAAGATAGGCTTCATTGATTTTCTAAAGATGTCTTATCAGTATTTGGTATTTTCGACCAAACAGAAATCATTCAATAAAGTAAATCTTTAATAAATAATTTAAAAAAGCTTTGTAGTGTTTTCCTTACGAATAAATAATAAAAATATTGAAATTCAAATTTGAACAAGTTGAAAACGATGGAATATTCTATAATCAACGATATTTTATTGATATAATAGTTTTTCCGGGTAAAATATACCGATGAAAAGTGAATTGCAATTCAAATCAGTGAAAAAAAAGTATAGCTCTTTTCCTTCATAAAACGAATTAGTTCCAGCGTCTTAAACCTAATGTCAAGAAGAAGCACAATAAGCTTTCATGCAAAGAAAGCACTGAGTGTATGTTCTGCACTCTTTTACATAAAAGTTGTCGTCAAAGTAAAAATACAATGAATTTTCCATTGTGTTGAGCTTCCTTAAGCAAGTAGCAAAACAAAAGCAAATACTACAATAAACGATTCAAAAAGAATGTGTTGCTCTAGGGAATCAAGTCAATTGTTGAACATCCAATAGTATAGTAAAAGAAAATATGTATAGTAAAAAGTTCGATAACTTCTATTTCTATTTTTATATTTTTAGTGAATTAAATGAAGTGTGTGTCAATGTATTTTCTAACAGCTGTATAGTCAGTGAATGAACGCAGTGAGTACACTAATAAAAATATAACTATAGTGTCAAAAGAAGTTTTGCTTAAAGCTTTATTTGTTAATTCACTATAGGTATTAGAATTCATGACTCAGTTGAAACAGAAATAGTTGCGAACAGACCTTTAAATATTTTAAGGAACTTTTTGTCATCGTCATGCTAATTTAAAAATATTACGTTGGCACATGTAAATTCATATTGAGAATGATATTATAATAATATCTGATATTTAGTTACATAGGTTTCCTTCAGTGTATTGTTGTAATATAAAATAGTGAGAACGTTCAAGTTTGTTTTAGCACGTACATATAGAAAGATAAAGCAGACACCCAAGTGAAAAAAACACACAAAAATTTGTGACTGTACCTGTCAAGTGTACCCGTCTAAACGTCACATAAGGACCCGTCAACACAGATTTTTTTATCTGTCGATTTTGTGTACTCGACAGGTTTTCACAAATATAAATACTTGTAAAATTTGTGTAACTAACAAATATTAACAGGTACAATTTTGAAAAAAAAACCAAAAATAAAAATCAAAATTTCTTATTCGAGGCACTTTTTCTATTTATCTGGGACACATTTTTTGGTAGTTTATTTTTAAATTTGTTATCTTGGACACCTTTCTTTTTTGACTTCACCGGGACTCGAAACGCGAACTTCTAAATGTCGGACGACGACTTAGACCACTCTGCTACAGGAACTATTCTATAGCTACTGTTAAAAGTTGATCAAATAGCAATCGAATGTAAAAATATGTTTCTGCATTGATTCTTGAGTGTTTTTTAAGATTGTTGTATATTGATACAAATGTTCAATTCAAATATTCAACATTTTACATTTGAAATTTTTTTTTGCTGTTCGATAGAGTAAATTTTGGAGTAATCAATTTAATTTTTGAAATTATTTTAAAAGTAACGAAAATTTAAGTTAAAATATTGAAAATATTTTAAGATATCAGAGGTATAAGCGTAAAAAATAAACATGTTTTTGTTCTTGTTTTACAGTATAATAATGAATTTATTGAAAAATTAAAGTTTCAAATAATGTGAAATATCACTAAAAGAATATTGAAAATAAGATCAAAAAGAACCTGTTGATTTTTGACAATTACACTTTTATGACAAGTACTTTAAACACTTGTCAAAATTTGTGTGATTTTACTTGTTAATATTTGAAAATTACACTTTTTTGACAGGTACTTTCAATACTTGTCAAAATATGTGTAATTGTATCTGTTAAAATTTGACAATTACACTTTTTTGACAGGTTTTTTAAATACTTGTCAAAATATGTGTAATTGTACCTGTTAATATTTGTCAGCTACACTGTATCAAAGTGTCATGACTTTGACTAAAATTTGTACCTGTCAATATTTGTAGACGAAACTAATTTGATAGGTACATAGGACAAATATTTGTCAGTTTCATGTAAATTAACAAATTTTAACAAGTAAATTTTATTTTCACATGATTCGAACCTTTGAAAATTTCACCTGGGCAACCATTAATTTTTAAAGCAGATTTATATGGAAAACTATATTTTGCAGATCAATGAGTATCAGATGTTTGATCATTTATTTTGAATTTATTTTCAGTATTCCAGCTGAAAGCTTTCCAAAGCAGATTTTGCTATCAAATTAATAAAATTTCCATAAAATTTATCAACGGCAAATTTGCAATACATAGTAGAATAGTAAAACGGCAAAACTGTTTCCAAAATTACATACGCAATTTAATTTAAAAACTTCAGCTTTGTAAAGTTTTTTAGCAAAAGTTTTGCAAAGATTGCTCTTCCAGCTATTTGCGAGAATAAATATCTAACTTAGTAAAACGGCAGAACATCAAATTAAACTTTAATTACATGCTTTTTGACTCGTTCACATTATTTTGAAGTTTCATAAGTATGTTATTTTCAAGTATACAAATGCACAAAGTTAAAAACTTGTTAACTTAAAGTATGGTAGAGCTTTTTGTAGGAAAATATTTGATTAAGTTACAAGCTACATATTTATTATGTGTTCACTGCGTAAGAACTTATTTTCATTTAGAGTTTGCAAAATTTAATTAACTTTGCCGCGAGCATTTATGTTATTAATTCAGAGTAAATGGGATAGAACCTGACCCGAACTTAAACACCACATAACATTGAATGAACGTATTTTAATCAACCGTATTTACCATATTTTCATAGTTACCTCGAATCCGAACATGAAATGTGAAATGAAGCCTAAAGTTATTGAATCATAAACAACCTCAAATGAAAACGGAGGGTAAAGTATTGATTTCTTAGTTGTTCCAAAAAGTGGTACAACTAATAATCCTACAATATCTTCATTTAAATTTTTTAAACGGATATCCACTTTTATCAAATATTCCGGATTGTTTGTTTTAATCTCGCTTTAATCACAAAAGTTTCATAAAAAGCTCCCAAAAAGTTCGAAAATGATTGATAAATTTCGAACTCTCTACTCATTCTGCATAAATTGTTTTGATCACAAATTGTTGCTACTATCCATCCACCTTTGAACTTGCTGAAATAAATTTCTGTAGAACGGTTATAATATCTTCACTTTGCACTCATTGTCACATTAATGCACATTTGGGTAATCTTTATTATACCGAGTAATTTTATTTGTCTTTTCAACATTTCATAGAATTTGCATTCAATGACTGTTACAGAATTGTATAAATACACACTTGATGAACTGGAGCTTTGTGATAACAGAATGCTCTCATTTAAAGTAGTGAGTATTTTAAAGACGTTGTAAAAATTCTATATTTTACAACTGGAGCTTTTAAGTACTTTGTATATTTTAATTATATGCTATAATAATTTTAAATTTTGTTGTCATTCTTTCCAAACCATTTGTTTTAACTTAAATTGTAGCAAATATTCCAAAAATTTTCCCGGATTCAAACCCAAAGTTGTCTATACAAGAATATTTTCAATAATATCAAATCTAAACTTAAAATGACCTCAAACAAATCCAAATCAATAACTTTCATATCTAACTGACCATTCAAGCATTAAAAGCACCCGCACAAAATTTCTCACAAACCAAACCTTATCTAATTCAATGCGCACTCCCAATCCTTTCCACATGAAGTGAAGTGCGAGGCTTTTAGCATCTTATTGTTCCATTTTTATCGATTCTACGAGTTATTATGCCTATCTGACCTATTTCTGTGGCAATGGTTCGGCAAGGACAAAGCCGGCACTAAACTACAGGACTATCTAGGTGTCACCCGCAATAATTTATGGTTGTTTACGTGAAGTTTTTACTAAAATTATTACTTTCACATGTATAAGGATTAAATAGGAGGATGCTGATTTTTGGGCAATGGATGTGATTTGAATAAATTATATTCTTTTCTGTCGAAACATCACATTTGTTATGGGAGAAACGCTTCAATTTGGACAAGGAAAACAAATTAAAGTTGTTAACCTAGAGAATTTTCAATCTTGATTTCCATGCAAAATTCACCAGGCAACTGATTGAATGATTACTGTGTTCTCCCTGATGTGGTTGGAGTAACATGTCGGTAGTTTGATTCAAAATCAGATTATACCTACATAACAATTTACATAATCATAAAATATGTTGCTTTGACCTTTCTATGGCCATTATTCGCACTTTATTCTAGCCAGGTGTGGAATTTACTGCTTTCTTATGTATGCCCATGAAAATTTTCATGCTTTTGTTACAAGTTTATAGAGAAACGAATTGAGTATGCTGATTTGTTATAGACCATACTGATTTGTTTAGTCACAAACAGAATTATTCATGATTAATCGGTTTAAAATTTTCTTGAGTCGGACCATACTATTTACTGTCAACTTTCGGTAAACTTTGCTATACTTAAATAAAATTTTTAGAATCAAAACCAATTCATCTATTCAACATTCAGAGAATGAAGAAAATGGATTGTCATGATTTCTTTGCTTTTTCTATATAGGATTATTTATAATCCATTAACTTAAATAAACTTAGTTATTTTTAACACTTACATTTTATGAGGCTATAAATTGAAACTTTTTTAATTTGAAATTGATCAAAAACGATTCATAGAATTTTAAAAGTACCAGAGAAAATCCAATCTAATGAAAATTTGCGTCATAAAATATATACTTTGAAATAATTTTTATCAAATTATCATTATCTGGATCTTTTTGAGCTTAACTTTTTCTAAATTTTTTGTAGTGCTTTTTTGTTCGTTAGATAAAGCCAATGTGTTTTTGGAAACAACCGAGCCTTATATTAATATACAGTTTTAATATATTCAATGGATATAATCTAAAATGTATTTGTATGCTAAAATGATTTTTACCAAAAAGCAAAATCTAAAAAGTACAAAAAGTGAGAGCACTTGAATTACAATTTCATGATTTCAATAAGTTGCCAGTACATTGGTTAACTTTTATGCAACTTTGCCATTCAACAGTGAATGCTTTTCAGCATCTAAGTATTAAAAACACGTCCAACGTTCTTTCAGCGTCTCAAGGTTGCAACAAATATAAAACTCTTACATCTGACGAAAATTAGCACGTTCATATAATATATATCATGAAAAACGGAATGTGCAAAGCATGTAAAGCATACATCAACATCAAAATCCAAAGTGATTTTTTGTGTGAATGACTGAGTTTCTCTTTTTTGCAAAGCGAGCGCATTAAGGAATAAGGACGATTGGAAGATGTGTTTCTTTTCATTCAATGGGTAAGAAGCGGAAAGATTTCCCAAAAGGTCTTTATCGCAATTAATCAGCTCATTGAATCTGAAATACTATGTGTCTTCGGAAAGTATACTTCATCATTAATAGACCAAGAAGATTATTATCCGGTAAATATTTGTTATGACAGCTTATACCTTTGAGCGTTTTGGTTTGCACGTTATTTTATTAAAATTATCTGCCTGTGATCTAGGAAAGGTGCTTCAGAGGATTTAGCTATTTTTCTGACATTTTTATTTATTTATTTATTTTTTGATCATTAAATCACAACGAGTTTCTGACTATGAATATTGGAAATCTTGAACAGTTTTTTTTGTTTTGAAAATTGGTCTTCCGTTTGTTTTTTTGAAAATTTTTGAAAATTTACACAGTAGTAAAAACCATTTGAAGAAAATGTTGCTATTCAAAGATTCGCTAGATCAAGTATATTGTTTTAAATTATTTTAAGTTAAAAAAATATTTCTGTTTCAAGCAAATGGCCAAATCCTAAATTCTGAATTCTCTTCAACCATTAAAATTTTAAATAAATCCCTAAGCTGCGCATGTTGTCATTTTTGTGATTTATTGTAAAATGCTTGAGGAGGTTTTATCCAGAGACACGTTTTTATTTGAAAGGTATTTTTAGCACCTTTCCATATTCAATTATGCAATAAACTCACGCACAATTCTATAGATAGCTTGCTTATGCTAACTGAGTTTGCATCATATAAAATATATTTATGGTGGTTCTAAATTTTATATTTAAAATGAACATTCGGTGAATATTTTTGGTGTAATTTGAGTTAATCATTATGTTACATCGAGGATCGTTTGTAATTTGGGATTTAATGATGGTATATTATTGCGTAAATAATAAGCTCAATTATTATTCTTTTTGATTTAGAGTCCACGAGCAGAGTGGCAAAATAACTTGTTTGGATTTTAATTTTTTCGATTTTATTTGGACTTTTTGCAACTAAATAAAGATTCACAAAATATTCAAATGCAAATAGAATTTGTCCCCATCTGATTTTTGCAAAAATTCTGCCAATTTATAATTTTTCAGCTGGTAAGCATAATTGGTAACGAAAAGGTCGTCAATATACATTTATTCTGATAAATTTCAAAGCAAATTGCAAAATACACTTTCCCGTTCCTTCCATAATCACAGAATCTCCTCAAACATTTTTGCTTTCATCGTAAATTGGAGGGAAAATGTATTTTCTCCTGGATTTTTTCTCAATTACAATTTCAGAGACTTTACCCAAGATTTTGCCGCAGCTTTTTTCAGCTTTTCATCATAAATTGCGCTCACTGTTTCACTATTTGATTTTCTACAAAATTGTGATGCTTTTCAGAGAACTAACGAAAAATGAACAGCTTAAAACAAATATAAAATTTTATTAGTTTTTTTGGTTTGTTTTTCAGCGTCATAAAGAGCATTGCTGGTGTTTCATGGAAAATAATGTTCCAACAAGCGAAATATAAAGTGAAACTTTTCATAAATATTCCAGCATATTATTTCGCATAATAATTTTTTTTATTAGTTTTCATAAAAATGAAAACTGTTGACAGAGCGTGAAAATCTCGGTTTTAATAGCACATTATAAATTTCAGTGTATTTAACGACTTTTTCTTGCCATAATTTTTTTCCATTTGTAAAACATCTCATAAACTGGAAAAGTGGAAAGGATTGACAACATAAAATGCGCTACTTTTGAAACTTTTTTAATTAGTTTCCATTTTGCCAGCAACGACTCATTATAGAAGCTTCAAAGTGATGTCAAACTTTATATTCTTTCCGAACAATTTTCATTGCTGGAGAGCATTGAAAATGCTCGACAGGCATAAAAACATATTTTTCATGCAAAAAGCATAATCCTCTAATTAGCCATTTTTATAAAAATCATTTTATGGGAGAGTTTCTTGGCATTGTTTGAATAGCTGTGTTTCAAATTATAATGGCAATTGACGTATTTCACTTGAAGCCTTTTTGGGAATTTCATGGAAAGATCCCGGTTGGTGGAAGTGGTGGAAGTGTTGATTCAAAATTAAACATATCACGAAAAAATAAACGAGGAATTGGAACTTTTTTACAAGAAAGTGTTTTGTAAGTTTTTAAGTAGAAATAAAAATAGATCCATCAAATCCAATTTCATGTTGTGAGTCAGTTGTCCACCCAACAGGACACTCTCAATTTTATGTTAATGGAGGGAAATTGTAAAAAAAAAAAACTTTTTAGTATACACTTAACTATAGAAAGTATGCTTGATATTATAGAAAAGATTGCGTGATTAAATTTTTCAAAGGCCAAGCATTCTGATTTAATTTGTTATTTAGTATACTAGAAAATGATTGCATGATCAAAATTTTATTTCATAAAGGATTTTGAAGCTTGAAAATGTTTTTTAAAACTTAAATTTTATATTCATAAAATAAGACTTTTCTTGTAAACAATCAAACATCAATCTCCTTGTGTGGAATATTATTTATCAAAATACTAACATCACTGTTTCCTTACTTAAAAACATTGGTTAAGAACAAAAAATATCTTTACAACTTTTTCTGTCTAAATTGCCAGTCTCAGATAAACCGTTTTCCCAAAAGTTTGATCAACAATACTTTCATACTAGCCGCTCTATTTCGCAACTTTTGATTCAATGTTTTTTGAAGATGTTGAAGTATCTTCAATTCCTCTTCTGAAGAAAATCAATTTGCAGAATTTATCCACTTCCTTAGCTTCGATATGTTTTTTGGCTAGATAGGTCTAACACAATCGTGTCACTATCAGATTTATAAAACAGCTTTTAAGGCGAAAACATGCTGAATCCTACACTGAAACAAGTTTAACTACATAATGTGTTGCCGAAAGATAGCAAATACAGTATCAACATTTAAATATTGAAAAATGTTATTTGTTCGAATACAAATCTGGGGAATTAGACCAATTTTCACATAGTTCTTTGTATCCCATATATTTACAATAAGCCTATACCAAATAAACACTCATCTAATAAAAAGCCAAACATATCTTTACATGTGTCGCATTATTGTAGTCCCAAACAGTAGCTTCAGTAAGAGAAGTGAATTTCTTAGAAATTAGAATGGACTTGAACTTGGTAATATTTGATCTATTCATTGAATAAATACATCTTGCTCAATATTGATCTTTTCGGTAAAGTTGTATAAAGAGCACTGAAACTTATAAAATCAATAGGGTTTTGTGGAAATTTGGGGCTAGTTTCTTGAACAAATATTTAATTATGGAATTACAACTGATTTTGGAATTCTGACGAAGGACCAAAAAATTAAAACTAAATTTATGTTGTTGTTAAAAGTTAAGAGTACGTACCAATACAACAATGAAACTATTTTTATGTGAATCTGAGTATGCTGTCATATAACAAGAACTTTTATGGAATAAATCAAAAAGTTGTCAAGATTCACTTAAAGAAAAAGGAGACCTACAGTGTGTGAAAGAGGACAGAACCATAGAACTGTATCTCTTTATCATAAAATTCATTCCGTAATAAAAACTTAAACTTCGTGTATATATACTTCCCTTTCTCATTTTCTCATGCGGAAATTGAACAAATATATTGATAAACATCTATGGGAGTGTGGGATTGTTTGATTTTTCGCACCAATTCTATAGATTAAAAATTCACACAAACAAATTCAATTTGATCGTCTATTCATTTATAGTATCAATTTCCCTTTCAATTAAAAAAGGACGACTTTTAGCACAACTCTTCAATAACCTTGCATGGACTCAATCTCACAGAAAATAATGCATGCAGATAAGATTTAATCAGCTATAGGATCGTCCTCACTTAATCCGTAGCCAGCCTTCAGATTAGCTCGACCAACTTTTTATATAGGCTACTAAAGCTTACGCCAAACAACCTATTAATCATTTAATCAATAAACGATGCGTTAATTGTTTTGGCCATTTTTTCATTCCCCATTTACGTTATAGAATTAATTAATTGATGCGAAGATAATCCAATTGCCAGGCCAAAATAAATCAATTCCTCGCACGGTAATTTTTTGGTTTATATCTTTCCTACCACAATTAAATGGATACGTGGAACTGTAATTAATTTGATTTATTAGGTATTTTCGTAACTGGAATAGATACTTTTTGTTGAAAAAAAAAACATTTCCTGGAGCTGCACAAGTTTCTTTGAAAATGGAGGAGGGAATGAACATAAAAGACTTCAAGGTTCTAAATTTCTTTTTCTAAAATGCAGAACGTTAGACGGTTGTAAAAAATGATATTATATGTAGACTAGAGTATTACCCGTGAAGGATCACAGGATTTGGTGCACAAAATATCAAAGTCGTTATTGTTTTTTTTTTTGGTTTATTTCAATGGAGCTTAGAATTATAAAATCAAATTGTAAAGTGTTAATCTGAAATTTCAAAATTCTCAATTGTGGACTGGAGCTACCAGATCTTGCCAAAATATGGAGCTTGAACCAACCCGTATTACAATATACAACTCAGTATATAATCCCAAACAAAAATGAAAATTGAAAATTTATTTTTTATTTATGATTGTTTGGACTCAAAAAGCCACCAGGTTATGCCATTAGATGTAGCTGTATCAACCCGTGGTATACTCACAAACTCAGCTTATCATCCCAAACAATTTACCTAAAGACACGGGAACTGAATATTCAGCCGTTCTCGAGTTCTGAAAGTAGCTCTAGGTAGTGGCACATGGATAAATAGTCCAAGTGCTTGCAAAAATAATTTACTTGACTTTCTGGATTAATTGTGGGATTCTAAGACTTTTCAAAAAATTAGTCCAAAGTCACCAGGTCATGCCATTAGATGGAGCTGGACCAACCCGTTACGCACAAACAAACTTTGAATATCATCCCAAACAATTTAACTCGAGATACGAAAGCTGTATCTTCAGCCGTTTTCAAGTTTTAAAAGTACCACCAGGTAGGGGCACATGGATAAATAGTCCAAGTGCTTGCAAAAATAATTTACTTGACTTTCTGGATTAATTGTGGGATTCTAAGACTTTTCAAAAAATTAGTCCAAAGTCACCAGGTCATGCCATTAGATGGAGCTGGACTAACTCGTGATATACTAACAAACTCAGCACATCATTCCAAACAATTTACCTAAAGACACGGGAACTGAATATTCAGCCGTTCTCGAGTTCTGAAAGTAGCTCTAGGTAGGGGCACCTGGATAAAAAGTCCAAGTACTTTCAAAAATTATTTACTTGGTTTTCTGGACGAACTGTGGCATTCTAAGACTTTTATAAAAAATTTGTCCAAAGCCACCAGGTCATGCAAATGGTTGGAGCTGGACCAACCCGTGACACAAAAACAAACTCAGCCTATTTTCCCAAACAATTTTTACCAAGACACGGAAGCTGTATCTTAAACCGTTTTCAAGTTTTAAAAGTACCACCAGGTAGGGGCACATGGATAAATAGTCCAAGTGCTTGCAAAAATGATTTTCTTGGTTTTCTGGACGAATTGTGAGATTATATGGTTTTTTCAAAAAAAATTGTCCTGAGCCACCAGGTCATGCCACCAGCTGTTGGTGAACTCATTTTTATGGACCAACTTGTCACCTTGAACATTTTTTTCCATGAAAGCAAAACTCCAACTCAACCAAAACTGTCAGTATAAGGTGAAATATACTTGAAACATGTCTTGCTGCACCCTGGCTGGTGACCAGGAGGGTTGTGGAACTGGTCCGAAAATCATACAGATCAAATTCTGTGACATGGATGAACCTTTTGAGACTAAGATGCCCATACATAAGTCTTCAGGTTTTCGAGCTATTAGAGCTCAGTTAGCGTTACGCAGAAATAAATATATAAATATATAAATATATAAATATATAAATAAACAAAACTTGCTCTTTATATTATTAATAATAGTTCAGGAGAATTTTAAAGTTTATAACAATCGAATCTATTTTGGGTTTCCATTAGATTTAGAATATTAATAGCTAATTAAATAATAATTTTTTTTTGAGTTTCTTATAACCTAATGCAAAAATATATTACTTTTCAAACATAACAATTTAGAACTTCCTGAAATAAGAGAAATAATCACAAACCCTGGCATAATTCCTGCAAAAGAAATGATTCCTAATACTCGCACCTAAATATTTATTCTTCTATGGAAAAACACTTCCAAGCACTCGTTATCGAAGTATTTATGCTTGTGAGTACATGTTAACATTCAACGAGCATTGTTTAATTGTAATTCCATATTTTGCCGACTGTGTTTCATTAGATGCAGTCGTGGCCAATCGTGTTAGTCTTATCCAGATTATTTTTCACTCGAAGCGTATGAGTCTTTTAAAATTGTCTTGACTATTGAAAGCTTTATTTTAGCTAGAGGAAATTTGGTTGGCACTGTATATTTTCCTGAAAAATATTTATTTAGCTGTAGATAACATTTTGATAGCAACAGCACAAGCATGTCCATTAAATTTTTGTTGTTTTCATTTGTTGCTTTTAGTGATATTACAAGTATGTTGGCACAAGTTATGTATTTTATAGCACAAATTGATTAAATTTGAATGGATGCTGTAGTCGTGTGTGCTGAATGGTTAGACGAATAACTTTCATGTATTTATTTATGACTCAAAGAGAAAACATCATATACACATCAAATAAACAAAATATTGAATTTGAAGGAAAACTATGATATTAAAGACATGTTCAAGAGTTTGTTGGTATAAATTGGTATTTAGTTCGCATTCAAAGAGAATTGTGTTATCATTCATGTGGCTATTTAACATATTGATATAACTGTTTGCATAAATCTACTACGCAACAGTGCGTGAAGAAAAATAATCAATTAAAGCAAAAACTTCCTGTGGAATGCTATAGTCAAATCGATAAATTACTTAGTAAAGAATCTTCAACAATACCCTTTTAGCTTACACATATCCATTGGACTAAACCAAAATAATAAGGAACTGGAACAAAGAGCGCACAAAATGATTAAATATGTATGAAAAGTTGCCGGGGATGAATAAAAAATTTCGTCCGGGCTTGCTAAAGGTGAAAGCGTAAGAAAGCGCAAATGTCGACAATTTTTTAAGGTCCACATTAAGATTATAAAAAACTTTCACGTCACACATCATTTATCATTCGGATAAAAAGCATAAATGCGGTCCATGTAGTAGCAAAAGATTTAAAAGCACTCTTTGATGGTGTTTGCATTCCAAGTTAGATTAATATTGGATCAGACATTGGAAATAATTGAATAGTTTTTTTCAATTTGAAAGTTGTTTTTTGGTAAGTCACGCATGCAGATTTGAACAAATTAATGCAACATTTGTTTCAAAATAAATAAATTCTTCAGTCAAAAACTATTTTTAACCAAATTTTTCTACCCCTGTCTACATATATCCATTTTTATAAGTTTCTCAAGTATTGAAAGAGGTCACTTTCTCTTGTAAGATATCCATACATAAGAACCCATAAGTACTATATGCTTCGACACATAAAATCTGCCTCAATAAAATTCAGCTCTGAATTCTACTGAATCCAAATAAAACACCGAATGACCATCGAATTCGGGTGGATTTTCTTCCACTTCTGGAAAATTTATTTCAGTTGAATCGTCTTTTTGTTGAATATTTTAAATGGTTTTTTGCAGGCTCTCCCACAAAAAAAAAAAAGAAAAAAAAACATAAATAAATTATCCTACGAGTTTTATTCGTTTTCGATCACGAAAACACATAAAAACACAGTTTACCCTACTTTGGTATGTTGGAAATTTATCTTCGGCGGGAAAGCTTAAAATAAATGTTTAAAATGCGTCGAAGAGACTGCTGGAAAAATTGATGTAAATAACGAATAAAATCGAGTAATATCAATCAGGTTCAATTTCGTGTAGTTAAGTCTTGACAGTGCCGCGTTTTATGACGAGCTCCATAAATCCGCAAATTATTTTCAAATTGAAATTAGTTGAGTTTGGAGCTCTACGTGCTTGCTAAAGTCTCTCCAACTTATTTATGGCTTGTGTTTGCTTCGATATTTATCACTTGATTGGATACCGAAAAACTTAAAGTGATTTTCTCAGTGATCTGGATCGAATCAAATTCAATTTTTTTATTATCCTATATTTTCTTGGTTTCTGGTTCTATTAATTACATTGGCAAAAGCACATTTAATTGGGTTTTTACCAAAATAAAAACATGCATCTTGTACATTATTAAAAAACTAGAGTATTACCCGTGAAGGATCACAGGATTTGTTGCACAAAGTATCAAAGTCGATATTGTTTTTTTTTTGGTTTATTTCATTGAATGGAGCTTTAAATTATAAAATCAAATTATAAAGTGTTAATCTGAAGCTTCAAAATTCTCAATTGTGGCCTGGAGCTACCAGATCATGCCAAAATATGGAGCTTAGACCAACCCGTACAACATACAACTCAGTTTATAATCCCAAACAATAATTTTAATTAAAAATTTTAATTTATGAATGTTTTTGGACTCAAAAATCCACCTGGTCATGCCATTTGATGGAGCTGGACCAACCCGTGATACGCGAAAAATCTCAGCTTATCATCCCAAACGATTTTACCAAAAGACACGGAAACTGTATATTCAGCCGTTCTCGAGTTCTGAAAGTAGTACCAGGTAGTGGCACCTAGATAAAATGTCCAAGTACTCGCAAAAATGATTTACTTTGTTTTTTTTGATTAATTGTGGGATTCTAAGACTTTTCTAAAAAATAAGTCCAAAGCCACCAGGTCATGCCATTAGATGCCATTCCGTTATGCACAAACAAACTTTGAATATCATCCCAAACAGTTTCACTCCAGATACGGAAGCTGTATCTTCAGCCGTTCTCGAGTTGTGGTTGTACCACCAGGTAGTGGCACCTGGATAAAAAGTCCAAGTACTTTCAAAAATGATATACTTGGTTTTCTGAACGAATTGTGGGATTCTAAGACTTTTCTAAAAAATTAGTCCAAAGCCACCAGGTCATGCCATTAGATGTAGCTGGACCAACCCGTGATACCCTAACAAACTCAGCATATCATCCCAAGCTATTTATCTCAAGACACGGAAGCTGTATCTTCAGCCGTTCTGTAGTTGTGGTAGTACCACCAGGTAGTTTCACCTGGATAAGAAGTCCAAGTACTTCTGAAAATGATCTACTTGGTTTTCTGAATGAATTGTGGGATTCTTAGACTTTTTAAAAAAATTTGTCCAAAACCACCAGGTCATGCCAATGGTTGGAGCTGGACCAACCCGTGACACAAAAACAAACTCAGCTTATCATCACAAACAATTTTTACCAAGACACGGAAGCTGTATCTTAAACCGTTTTCAAATTTTGAAAGTACCACCAGGTAGGGGCACATGGATAAATAATCCAAGTGCTTGCAAAAATGATTTACTTGGTTTTCTGGACGAATCGTGAGATTATAAGGTTTTTTCAAAAAAAATTGTCCTGAGCCACCAGGTCATGCCACCAGCTGCTGGTGAACTCATTCATATGGATCAACTCGTCACCCTTAACATTTTTTTCCATGAAACCAAAACTCCAACTCAACCCAAACTCTCAGTATAAGGTGAAATATACTTGAAACATGTCTTGCTGCACCCTGGCTGGTGACCAGTAGGGTTGTGGAACTGGTCCAAAAACCATCCAGATCAAATTCTGTGACATGGATGAACCATTTGAGACTAAGATGCCCTTACATAAGTCTTCAGGTTTTCGAGCTATTAGAGCTCAGTTAGCGTTACGCAGAAATAAATATATAAATATATAAATATATAAATATATAAATAAACAAAACTTGCTCTTTATATTATGTAATTCTACATGAAAAAATCTAGGTCAATCTGGGACCAACAAGTGATCTGACATGGCATCTACTGTTCGTTCGTTCTTATAATCACGTAAGTACCATAAACTTACTAAATTACGTTTTTTCTTGAAAAAAAGCTTCAACAATCAACATGTATTAATGAATACTACGAATGTGTGAAATTTGGCCGGAGAGTATTGGAGATTTAATGGCAAAAACGTATATATTTATAAAGTTCTGAATAATGAAGGAAGTAGATTTTTGATTGATTACAAATTTTGCAATTCAAATATCCTACGCAAAAAAATTAAATGCCTTTATAATATATTCTTAATCGAAATCCTAAATGTCATATCACATAATGGACATTATGGATAATTGAACAATCAACATAAAGTAAGTTATAAATAATAAAAAACTGAAAAAACTTTTATTTTAACAACAAGTTGACATATTTTTATTTTGTTACTTATTACAAATTCAATCATAATTTGTCTTTAAATTCCTACGTCATTCCATCCACAAAGAAATACTAAACCACGCTACAATAACGAATTCGATTACAATAATCGTTTTTAATTAAACCGAAAGCTTTTTTGTTGTTAAGACGTTGGAGACGAGATGCTCTTTGAATTCTTTGACATCTCCCGATTCTTCCTGATTCCGTTTTATATCCGTGTATATTCGCCATTCGGAAAAGTTTACATTGCTTAAGTACGTGACAAAAATTATATTCTTTGCTGAAAGTTATTCTCTGATTTGATCTCCGTCTGTGATTAGAAACTCCTCAATCGGAAAAAGATAAATTTATGTGTGTACACAATTTTAAAAGCTGCTTGGCAGAAATTCAATTATTATTTTTCCTTTTCGCAGAAATGATTTTACTTTTAAACAGAAATTCCAATAAATAAACTTGAGAAAACTTTAGACAAGAAAGAATTTTGAAAACAAAAAAAAAATGAAACTTTTTATCATTTTCTTTCGAATTTGAACACTGAATTTGATTCATTTGGAATTTTTTTTGTAAAAGTATAAAAAGCTTGGAATGTAATTTTCATAAATGAATCGATAAACAATTTATTAAATTTATAAATCGTCAAACCTATTTCTTTTAATCTTTACAATTACTTGATTTATATTTGAATGTCTTTAATTCCATTATTCGAGCTTGAAATACCTCAATGTATTTTTGGAGTGTAACCCAGTTTGAAGCAAATTTTCATAACATTTATAACGGATTATACCGAAAGTTTTACAAAAAAGTTGTTCTTATCTTTATTGGTTGTGGAGAGTAGAAAAGCCAAATTTATTCTTCCGGCAGTGCTATGCCAAACTGAACAGGATATTCGAGAATTAATATAATACATCAGCCGAGATGACTAGTATTTCAAGGGAAAACACATTATATCAAAGCATTTTCCGTTTTCTGTATCGGATCACTATTATTGTTCCTTCCTGCTATTTCCTTCTTTGCAATTAATCTATAGATCTTTCTTTTCTAGTTTGCAAAAACTGTTTTGGTCAGACCATATCTCGTAAAATTGATACTTAAAATTTTTTTACTTTTTAATGATTAATAAATTCTATAAAACCAATTTTAATCAATATATTCAATCTAAGGGTAAAAATTATCCATCATGCAAATAAAATTATTATTCGTTTAAATTCAATAAAATGTTCATCAAACAAAATTTGCATTTTTAATTTTTTGTGAGCACAGGATGATTTTAAAGGATTTTAAAATAACTAGAACCAAAACTGATGATTGTTATCATTTTTTTAAACACTTTTTTAAATATTATTTTAATGCTATTTATAATCAAAAATCCGGTATGAAATCCAGTCTAACTTATTGAAATGCAGCAAGAATTATAAATTAATTGAACGCTGAATAAAGGAAAAATTTAAATAATACACATAGAAGAAAAATTAATTTTAAACATTTCAACCCTCCAAAAGTCTAAAAAGTTTACATGCATGTCGTGATGCCTTCAACTGCTAAAATATACGGGTAAAGTTCAATGCTGTCAACATCCAGCGAGTCATCCATTTTAACGAGGAAATGCCTCTTAAATTTAATAAGAAATCCAGACCCAAATCATAAAACAATTAAAAGAAGGAAACTTTATCCTTGACAGAGGTAGAGACGTGATAAAAAAGATAATGACATGATACGATTACCATATTACCATATCCGTTTACAGATTGCCAAGAAGGCTTACACATAATAAACAAGCATATAGTGGCCGTTAGCTTTAAGGCAAATCGATAGAAGAAAAATATGGAAAAGGTTAAAGAGCGATCAAATTATGTTTTCATTCATGGAAAATTGCGAAGGTTTAAATTTAATAAATCATGGGTGAAGTTGAAAGTGGTTAAGGAAGCCTGTAAGTGGCTTAATAGGATTTGAAAGCACTTGAGTTTGTATGAAGCAGTTTCAAGAAATATCAGATTAAGATTTTGTAAAATTAAATCAAGTGCATCCTTAAAACAATATTATATTAAAATACAAATATATATTCAACTCATGAGAAAAAAAAAATTAACTTGCATTTGAAAACTATAAAATACCAAATAATTTGCGGTTTATGTCTTTACTAAATTTCGACCTCTACGTGTTTCGGCGTTCGATCAGTTTCCTCTTCCATCTCCTAACTTAAAATATCTTCGAAAGTAGGAGAGATGTCTAGAATATTCCCCTTATCATCAGGAAACGCTGAACAATATTTTCTCCTCTAAAAAAGAACTTCGAAAAAGGAATATAATTCAAAAAATATCAAATTTAGTTCATGATTGATAGTACATTGATTGATACCAGGACGATTCTTTTCATATTTCTTGAAGACAATAAAAAATACATTAATAAATCTGAAAGTATTGTTTCTCATAAAAATTCAGTAATGTTCAAACATTGAACAGAAATCCTTGAATTCGTTATTTTGCTATTCTCTTGTGCGTTATATAAAAATCCCGTGTAACAGAAAAGGGATCAGTAAAATTATCATAATCCAGCCATTAGCAACATGTTGTTTGCGTAGAGCTCTTCCGGGTCTCGAACGAGATGAAACGAGCTAATAAGTATACAGAGATTTTTGAAAATTTCATCATATAGGTTGAAACCTATTTAAATGTTTTTTGTAGTTGTGCTAAAAAACATATTATTGTTCGCTCAAACAATATTGACGGTAATAACGATATTTAATAAAATATTCCCATAATAAAAAATAAAAAATTTACATAGAAAGCGTTATGTCTCTCATTCGAACCATTTAGCCGCTCATATCGAGCCACTAGCCATTTCTGCCGACAGTCTTTGCATCATACTCTTCGGCTTTGACAAGCCTGTTGGTTCGTGTACATGGTTAATTCAAACGTAAACAAAACTCGTCGCTTGTAGAATAGCAAGAAATTTTATCAACAAAATAAATTCCTTCAAAACAGATCGGAAGCAACTACAAATTTTTAGTTTTTAAATGAAATTAAGAATGAATACAGATATCCGAATAAAACAGAAGCATTTGTTGATTGGTGTTGTGGCACTTTTTATCGTTTTCATATTTATTATTACAAGGCAATGTAGCTCCGATCAAAACATAAGTGAAAAACAAAAACTACCTGTAATATACGCAATTACTCCAACTTATGCTCGTGCTGTTCAAAAAGCAGAGCTGACTAGGTGGGTTTTTGCACAATTTGATGGAATTTTTAATTTACAAGTTTTACAAATTTTCATCTTTTTAGGTTGTCACAAGTATTCCAATTAGTGCCAAACCTATTTTGGGTGATAGTGGAGGATGCCACTGAAAATACAAAATTAGTTAAAAATCTTCTTAATCATTACAATTTGACTGATAGAAGTGTACTGCTACATGCTCAAACGCCACTCAATTTTAAATTGAAAGGAAAGGTATGTCATTGAACATTTGGTGATGTCATTCAAATCATTCAATCCATGCTTTCAAAACTTTTCAATGAAAAAGAAAAATATCAAAATATGATTTGCCAGTAATTGTAATAATTTCTTTTCTTTGCAATGTTAATTTATGTTTGCTTGATTTGAAATGAAACGATCAAAGTTCTGTATTTAAATATGTTATTGGAATTTTTTAGGACAATTGGACAAAGCCTAGGGGAGTTGAACAAAGAAATAAAGCCCTGGAATGGGTTAGAAAAAAGCTGAAGGAAATCCAACCAAGCAGATCTGTGATTTATTTTATGGATGATGATAATACTTACAGTACCGACTTATTTAAAGAAATGAACAAAATAGAAGAAGGTCGAGTTGGAGTTTGGCCAGTAGGTCTAGTTGGTGGTTTATACACCGAAAAACCAATTTTGAAAGATAATATAGTAACTGGCTTTAACAGTTTATGGCGTCCAGAAAGACCTTTTCCAGTTGATATGGCGGGTTTTGCAATAAGCGGTGATCTCTTTTTAAAATATCCTGATGCTTCATTTAGCTTCGAAGTAGAGCGAGGATATCAAGAGACTGAAATATTGAGACATGTAACAACACTTTCAGAGCTACAACCATTAGCCAATATGTGCAGGGAGATTTTAGTTTGGCATACAAGGACTGAAACACCCAAAATAACAAATGAAAAGCAACTCAAAGAACCGTCAAATACTGGAATGTTCGAGTAAATAATATTGATGATTTAGTTATTTAAAAAAGATTCATATCATGGGTTCAGGAATATCAACATTTATAATTTAAAGAATTAACTTTAGATGAATTTTTTCGCAATAAGTTTTAACAACAATAAATATATGTATTATTATCATTTTGAGCCAATAAATTTAAGTTTCATACTTAGCTGTAATAAAAATAATTTTAAAAACAAAATTTTTTTACAATAAAAAACAAGTGATTTTCACAGATTCTTTATATCATACATTATAAAAAAATTATTGTTTTATTTTCCATAATATTTTTTTATACAATTTGTTTTAATATAATCTCAATTTCATATTTGCTTCGCTTACATCAACTTTAATTATAATTTTGAAGTCATCCAAAAGATATTTGATTTTTAAAATTTAAATTTTTCTTAACTACTCAATTAGTTTTCCAAATTAATTGTTTTTTTGTGATTTCAATAAGTATCAAAATCGCAGTATAATTCCAATTTATATGACATTAAATTTAGATGCTTCATATTTATTATGAATACACGAGAACTTACTGTAGATGACAAAATTTTGGCAACATTGGTAAAAAAGTGTTCATTATGTTTAAAAATTGTCAATTCAATTTGCTGTCAGTACTTTTAAGGGACAACACACATTTTAAACTTCAACGGTAAAAGAAATGGCAGATCCCTTAAATATATGACTCCGATCAAAGAATATCTGCTATGACGTTCAACTTAATATTAAAATATTGTACATTAATAAATGGTATAAATACAAAACATCGAAGGATTCATTCATTTGAACTCCACAGAAGTATAAAACAGAAAAATCCTTGGATCAATGCTGTTCAGTTATAAAAGCGATTCTGGTTATTTGCTGAGCATTTTTCTTGTTACTTTTATGATGAACACCGTTTGAAATTTGCAAATCTTCTGTGATGAAGCTTCCGGAAAACTGTATTATATGCACATATTCATAATATTGAAAACTCATTCGAAAACAAGAATGACTCAATTATTTATAAATATCTATTTAGTTCAGCAGGCATTTTACATTAATTCATTAATTATAAATTTAATGCACAAAAGGCTAATTTTCTTCAAACTTTAGTAAATGCTTTGAATCATTAAGCTTTACAAAAAAAATTAGAATAGACGCTCAGTTTCAAGTTTAAAATAGTTTTGATTATAAAGTTTGCGATTTATAAACTTGAGAGAATGATCAGAGTATTTTGCAACTCGTCTAGAGAACATAAAATTTGTTTAATACTACCTTAGCTAAGAGCGAACTAAAAAGTTAAGAAATTTTTAGTAACTATTTATCTTTGAAAACCATAACGATAAATGTACAGCTTGTTCATGGTAAGTTTAACCTAGTTTTTAAGTAATAATGACTATAATAATAAATTCACCATCAAATGCGCACTGCGATGGTTCCAAGTTGTAAACTACATTATCTTGAAAATGTAAAACTAATACGAGGATGATTTATGTTGACTTAATAATGTCCTGCTAATAGTCGCGAAATTCAATGAATTTACAACATAGTTTGGTTTTTCAATTCAATTTTAAATTTTTCAAATAAAAACATAAATTTGTTAAATTTGAAATATTTTCAGTCTCCTTTTTAATTTATCAAAAAAATGGGGTTTTTGATTGTTTCCTTTTCTTTTGATTGCAATCAAATTCAGGACTTGTTAAACATTTTAAATTATTTCGATTGTTTCAATTGGAATATTTCTTAACTAAGCATACAATGTTATGAGATAAATTATTGTTTTGTGCATGGATTGTAAGTGAATCAAAATTATATTTCGGAAATATGATTAGCAACATTTTTTCAATGAAGATGATGATTAGGGGTAATATATAGAACTTTCTTCGATTCGCATGAGTTCGTCATTGATTGAAGAATTTTATACAGATGAATTTTTGCCGATGATGTCACCGCTTCTTGAGTGAACTACTCGACCATCAAACTCGGCAGTTGAGTGCTTCATGATTGATCCATTGCCATTCGAGCTAAGGGGCTGTTTCTCATCTTCATCTCTAAATTATAAGAAAAACCATTATTAATATATTAAACAACAATATTTTCAACAAATACTAGGAACAAACAAGTATGGCCAAACTTTGAAGAAAAATTAAGTTTTGACCCAATATTATTATAATAATTATAGTGTTATCGTGCAGTATGGTTTCAAACCAACATTTAAATTAAAATCATGCAAAAACTAATGATTAAAAATTTTGATCACAACAAAGACATTAGCGCCAACTAAAGATCTTCTATCTATTGTTAATGAGAAAACTTACACGGGCGAGCTCGAGTCCAGTTTAACAATTGGGGGTGGCAAGGGCAGGGGTGAAGGAGGTCTTTCCACTTTTATGAGCGAACCACTATACGTAATTGGAAAGCGCCAACCATAAAGACTGAATATGTTAATTTCGAGTTTGAGGTTTGTTTCGAATTTTTATGTGAACCAAAAAATGAATTTATGTTTTGGGTAAAAATATTGTGTTAGTATTCGTGTAAAAACTGTGATTAATCTTCAAAAGCATGGATAATTTTTTTTTAAGATTACAGGAGTAAAGTGTTTTTAGTGCAATTATAATATAACTTAAATAATAATTGTTAGGAAATTTAGAAAATTTCTTTAAATAGCAAAAAATAATGACGTATGATCTTACCTTCCCAATTTTGTTTCCTCGTCAAGATCTGATGGAGATCGCTTCGTCCTGCGGCACAATACTGCCAGTATTCCAACATTCACGGTGATACAACATAAAAAGTCCACAATCAGAAGCAACACCAGTACTCCTGCAACAGCAATTCCAACAATGGCAACTGAGGTAATTTGTGGACGCTCAGCAACTCCGATAACATCCAAACCTAAAAATATTCATTAAACAATTATTCATAAGAAATTTCTACAAACAGAAAGCTATCAAAAAACTCAAACTAAAAGTATTTCATTAAAATCTTCCGAACGTTCCTTGAACATAGTTCTGAGAAGCTCCTGAAAAGTTTATTAAAATTCCATGCAAGCAAATTTTGTTGCCAAATCTTTTGTTAATTAAAATTGAAAATAGTATGAAGAATTTCAAAAGATAAACTATTAAAAATCATATAAAACAAGAATTAGTGATCTTAGAAGAATTTTGTTATTTTAGAAAGATTTTAGATCAAAATGTGCTTTTTAAACTATTTAACAATTTTTTACAGTTTTTGTGGTTCTTTAGTAAAAACAATTTTAACTTTCACAGCTAAAATTGTTTTTAAATTTTTCTAACATGTTTACATTTAAATATTTTATAAAATACTTTTAACATTAAAAGCTCCATCGAAAACTTGAAAATGTAAGTTGTAAATTTAAAAAATAGAGGCCAGGGATAGTTTTGTATATACATCGTTTTAAAATGTGAGTGGTCTTTTATGTAGTTACATCCAAAACCTTACTTATCAATAGTATACTAAATCTATGATATAAATTGATTTATTATTTTTAATTACCTTTGAAAACTTTTACATAACATTCAGGCACCGAATTAACGAATTTAGGAATTTACGAATAGGGATCAAAGATTTTTTGTAGCAAAAGTTATAAAATATTTGTCTTATTTTGTATTTTCTCTTTTGATCAATTTTATTTTATTTCTATTATTTCTTCGAAGTTTCTTTATACATTTTACATTTATTTTATTTATTTTTTGGAATCCAGAAAAATCCCACAAACTCAACTGACTCTTAATTTACATTGATTCACATTTCAGAAAATTTTTACGATTATTCAAAAAATAAGGCGTTAACGGTGGTTTCAAAAATTTCGATTAAAGAATATAATTTCAAAACTGAATTTTATTTGAGTTTGTGCAAATTTTCTTCGACTTTACAAATTTTTTATTGTCCCTTACTTTATTTGTTTTAGACATTGTAAATTTAAAAATTTATCGAATAGACTTTTACAATACTTGATTTAAGATTCTTTATTGTTCTTACATTAAACGGCAAGTGTAAATTTTATGATGATGATTCAAACTCTTTCAATTTTATTATTTATTATTTTAAAAATCAATGAACCGTATGTGTAAAGTTCAGGTATTACTTTTAATTTAAATGGCAACCTTAATATTGGGTCAACTATCAACAAAATGATATGGTTTGATGGTTTTTTAGCCTCAAATAGCATCTATCTAGCATACCTACTCTCAACTCACACACGGCTCAACCCTCCCCAAATTAATCATGCAAACTATAACCAAATTACTTCTCTTTTTAAAAACTATAAAAGTACGTTCCACCGGAAATAAATTGGGTTTAATTTATTCGGATTTTTTTTACTTGCTTTGCAAATTGGGAGACATGCAACAAAAACATAATTCTATTATTGTGTTATGCTGGCGAACATTTTCATTAAATTGTTCTATTGGGTTTGTAGTCCATTGTAAAAACTACGAAAACTATGAAAAAACTATGCACTTTTAATTAATTGGTCTCTGTAGTTTTTTAGTTTACATTTTTCGCGTTTTCAAATGCATTTGTGTATTTTCGGGAAATGTTCAAATTTACGAGCAGCTAAAAATTCCGGTTTGAAAACTTTTCAGGAAACTTTTATCTGGCTTTAATGATATATAATCATTTGAATCATTTCTCTGCAACTCCATTAAAATTCATCAATATCTTTCCAGCAGAAAATTGCACCTCAGCACAACACTTTTTTTTCAACCATTCAAAACTTTTCTTCAGTTTCTGTTCAATCTGCTATATTGGATAATCCCAATCAGCAGAAAAAATTTCTATAAAATGTGCTTTTGAGATGAATTTATTATTGCTACTAAAACAAAAACTACAAGTATTTTCCACCCAATTGAACATCAATCTAGTTTTACGATTCTATTGCTTTCCGCACAATTTTTTTTTTGTTTTATAGTAAAGTAAATTGAAAAAGCTTTTACAAAACAAGTATTGAAGTTTCAAGTGAGCGGAATAGAATCTAATAGTTTCAATAGTTTCCCAACTTGCAAAGGGAAATCAATTTCTACTTTTCCTCATTTTTGTAAGCTCGATTACATCCATTTATTTTGCATGGATTATGTGGATTTATATGAATTATATAAAGCTTTGAAACTGTGCAAAAGCTAATTTATTGATAAATTCTCCAACCAAATATTAAATGAAAAAGTTTATACCGCAGAAAATAATTTTCACATGATATATTAATATATCTCGAATTTTTACTCAAAATCCAACTTTTATGTAGGAAAACTGAAAATATTGAATTTACGTTCGACATGTGTATTTTGTATTTTGTACATACATTTTTTGGAATAATCGGAATTTTTGATATTCTCGGAATTTAAATCACTGTTCATGACGTTTATAGAGTTTTTTGTAAAACATTAAAATTAATCCGAATTTTTAATCTTCTTAAAACCCGATACAATAGGTCCAGCTTATTCGGTACAATAGTTCTTGTAAAGTATTTAATTATTGAACACACTTAGATTTTCATCTCTTTACATGTAATTTGAGAAATGAATGAAATTAAGGTAGTCACCAGATCTTAGTTTACGGGGAAAATAATACTTCTGCTAAATGCTATGAACCATAGGAATTATTGAATGGAATACAATTTAAAATGAAAAATTCTGATTATCAAAAATGGCATCCAAATAAATTTCAAGTAAACAATGCAATCATGCAATTCCCAAATTTTAATCAATGAAGGATATATATATTTATATGTAATAATGAAGTAGATTCAATATATTTAAAAAATAACTAAATCAATAAATTATAAATCAATTTTGTTCTACTGTGGAAATGTAAGATTAGCTATTGCATTTGTACATCCATTAAAAAAATATTTCAATATTTTATTACGTGAAGAAAAAGTTAGATTTATAAAGTGTTCCATCCGTTTTATCGTTCTAGATTGTTATGTTCAAGAAAATCGTTTCAGCACAACAATTTACCTAAAAAGTTTCTCCCAATAAATTTTCTATCTATTTTAACACAACTACTATTAACTTTTTCCCATAAATAAATGCAACAAATTTGTAGAATTTCCTTTTTGATATGATTGAATTATTCTTTTTCAACATTCAATTTATAGATTTTCTAAAAGTTTTTATACATTTTTTTTCTTTTAATACTGTATTTACAATGTTTTCTAGCAACAATAAACGAATAAAATCAATTTACCGTCTATCAATAAAGGTTTATAATTTTACAAGTGCAAAAAACTACATATTTCAATTTCATTGTATTTTAATAGATTTTTGTCCAATAATTCCGATCAATTGATTTTATGTTTCATTTTATTAAATGTTTGTTCTGTTTTAAAAAGTCTAACAGTTTCAGTGCATTTTTATACAGATTGAGTTTTGTTAAGCTAGTTTCGGAAATTATAGGTTGAGGTAGGTCGTTAATAGTCCGATGCAAACTGATGTTGACCATATGAATGCTGTTGAACATCCATTATAATAATTATCTAAATGGCAAGGTGGGAAATGTTTAAATAATTATTATTGGTTGTGTGTTAAATATAGTATTTTTGTTTGTTAAACATTCGAACCAGAATGGGATAAATTGTGTGTACTGGCCAATTTAGAGGTTTTCATTTTTTCGATAATTAATACGAAAAATCGTTCTAAATTCCCTCTAATTCGAATTGATTGTCTATTAATTGCTTTTATGTATTTGAAATTAACGAAAAAACTAAACGGAATGAAACTGAATGAACTATAACCTAGGACGTTCGTAATTATTCGCTACAACATAATTAGTTTATAAATCGACTGAATGTTTGATTATTTTTCATAAATACATAAATCATAAAAAATGAACAAATATATTTTTGTTGCATGAATTAGTTGTTAATTTTGAAGGATGTACCAATATGCATTGATTTCTGTTATTTGATCTTAGACGCCATTTTTTTCGGACAATCAAGTAATTTTAGTTAGCTTTCGATAATTATTTTGGCAACATGTGTTTTTTTTCCATATTTCAGCTGAATAAGTGTGGTTTTGTTAATTAAAATTAATGAAATTATAAACTTTATAATCACTTCTAATTAAAAATTAAAATACATAAAAATGTTCACAATGTATAATTAATGATAATTTTCTATAAAGTCTAATGTTGATTCTTAAATGTATGCTTAAATTATTTTTGCAATTAAAAGATAAAGAAAATGAGTAAAGGAGACAAATTCAATGCGATTGAATCACTTTTGAATTAAATTTGTCTCCTTTTAAGTGTTTCGTTGGCTTTGCTGAGATATTTCCACAAGAAATGATATAAAACAAACACAAATGAAAAATTTCTGTGTGAATTACAAAATCAATCAAAAATCCAATTTTAAAAACTAAAATGTAAATTTTGCATGGTTAGCAGGACAAAAAACCAAAATGTTTAAAAGCGACGAACGAACACAAGTAAACTACAACATAAATAAAATAACAGCGAGACACAACTTTTGGGTACAGCTGATGATGATGTGATTGCGGCACCACTACCATAACCAGCTTGATATAACAGTGTACCAAAAGAGCGAGACGACTCACCTCGCGCGGATTTCAGGAGAAAGGTGGTAGGTGTGGAGAATCCGATGGCATTATGTGCGCGTAGTTCAACGCGATAATAAGTATCTGGTGACAAGTCACGCAGATTAAAGTTTGAAAACTCTATGTAATCGCGAGTAGTACACAGATTTTCAACCTCATTCCACACTCCATTTACTTTGCCTCCCTATGAATAAAAAGGTACCATATTAGTTATAGTTAAGTGATTGCTAATAACAGTTATTTTAAATGCTTGAGAAGATTTAAAAGCATAAACATAAAGATTTAAAGATAAGCATAAATTTACCGGACAATAATTGACTTTGTAATAATCAATAGGCTCGCCATTATCAGCTGGCACGTTCCATCTAAGCTCAAACTGATCTGCATAAGGAGAGGTAATAATTGTCTCTTCACCATCATCTTCTTGAATTGGCATGTGGAGAATCTTCGGTGGCTCTGGAACTGAACGGGTTGGAGTTGATTGGACTTTATAAGCTCCCCATTGACCGAGACCAACTTGGTTTCTAGCAGCAAATCTATCAACGGAATAAAAATTAATCAATTGAATTAAAGGATAATATTATGTCTTACCTGAAATTATAGCTGGTTTGTGGCATCAATCCTTCAACAATATAAGGGCTGTCAGGTGACCATGTTCTGTTTCTCGCCGTATTCCAATCTGGATTTCTTTCTTCTTTAAATTGTACTGAAAATGCCGTAAGCGGAAGCCCAACTTCAAATGCTGGTCCAATGATTTCAAAAGTGATAGTTGTGGCGGTAACAGTTTTTGGCTTGGCTTGTACAACAACCTCTGGAATGCGAGCCTCTCTCAACTCCATCGTATGTTCAACTCTTCCTAATCGATTGGTGGCAATGCACTTGAAAGCTGAATAGTAACGACGATCAGCAGGGATGACTAAAAGATCACTCCGTCCTCGTCCATCTTCTTCAATTTGCAGATTCTTGTCATACATTTCTCTAATAAGACGATCATTCCATCTCCACTCAATGGTTGCATTTGGAATTCCCATGGCCAGACAGCTCAAATTTGCACGACGCTCTTCCCAGCTGTAAATTGGAGGTAGTCCCTTCATATGCTCGAAAGATGGTGGGTACTCAACTGTGATGTGACCAACTTTGTATGCAGTGTCACCTTTGTTGCGGGCAAGACATTCATATAAACCATCATCTGAACGAATGATCTTTGAAATGGCCAGAGTTCCAGTAGATTCACCTCGTTCCTCGTTAAAGCTCATTTCAAGAACCACTCGATCATCATTAATTTGATAACCAGGAATAAATTCTTCCGTAGTTCCCCACTTCCTGAAAGTGATCTCTGGTGGAGGTCGACCCGACGCTTTGCAGACAAATGTGGCTTCAGTGTCGATAGCATTAGTTATGTTGATCATTTCGTATATTTTTGGAACAACCAAGACATCTAACTTAGTGTTTTGTTCAGCGACACCAGCGCTATTTTTGGCGACGCAAGTGTACGTTCCATAATCTTCTTCAGCTACTCTTGATATACTCATCTGTCCAGTAATTGGGTTGACAGAAAAACGATCTGCCAATGCAACATTCTGTTGAGTCCTTCGATTGATCCAAGTGTATTCTGGCACAGGTTTTCCTTTAGCTGAACAAATTGCAGAAAACTCTTGACCTTCAATGGCTTCATATAAAGATGACAAATTAGTGATTTGTGGTTTAATCTGAACTTCCACTCGAATATTTCGTTCAACAAGCTCTCCAGTCTGAATTACGGCAGCGCGACACGTGTAGATTCCATCATCAGCTTCTTCTACCTTTTTTATCAACAAACCACGAGTTTCGACTACATATCGTCCAGTAGATTTGATCTGATTTAAAAAAAAATAGATTAAAATTAAGCCTAAATATTACATGTAATGAAATTTAGAGTGACTTACTGGATCTCCATTCCTCAACCAGTCGACTGTTGGTGGAGGACTCGCAGTCACCTCACACCTCACATTATAGTCACTACCCAAAATAGGGTACTGGAACTCTGGTGCGTCTTTCCATGTTATGGCAACTAAAAATTTAATGGAAGTTTGTCGTAAATATGTGATTAAAATTATAACTTAGATAACTTCAGAATTAGTGCAAAGTGTATGTTGATTAAGTATAAAGTTTTTTATCTAAAATAAATTTAACTGTGCTTTTAATCTTTATTATAACTGTCAACATAATATAGAAACTAATTTACTTTATTTTGTTAATTAAAACTTTCAACTAAACACATTTCGTGAGTTTTTATGTACCAAAAGTTTTGATTTGAATGAATAAACCTACCAAAATGTTCGATAGTTAATTATAATTAAATTTTTCAATTTTATGCTATTACGTTTGTACATTGATTTTTTTTCTATATTGGCATAGATATATTATATCAACCTTCAAAATGATTTAACTTTGAAAAAGCATTAATTTTTCCAACTTTCTGTTCAAACAAATAACAATGGCAGATATTTGAATGCATCATACAGGATTATTTTGTGGAGCTTCTGCTTTTACAAGAAAAACTTTATCCATGAAATGGAATGAAATGAAATGAAATTCAAACAAAATATTAATTCTAGAACTTTTAGAAATTTTGCTAACTTTTTCCAATCAAATCATCCCGGAAAATGATGCTCCATTCGTTTAATGGAATTATAAAATTTTATTTTCCATATCATTGAACCCACAAAAGCGGAAGTAAAGTAATTCAATAAAATACTCACCATAAGTTTCGATTTTAACTTGCTTTTCTAGGATCTCGGTGTTTGCGTACGAAGCTGAACAGTAGTAAGGTCCAGCCATTGACTCTTGAAGTCCGGGAATTATAAGTGCTAGACTTTGATCACCAGGAAGTGTCTCTGTGTACATAGCTGGCTGTGCTTGACCAGGTCTGTAATAAAAATGTAAAAGATTAAGATTAAAAATTATGTACGACAACTTTTTAAAGCAAGTTTAGTTTTTAAAAGATTTGTTACTTTATAATGCTTCTAATATTTCAAAAGATTTTGAGTTCAGAATATCTACTTTATGGTTCAAGAATGAACTTTAGTATTCTAAGATACGTACTTGTCGGGTGGAACTATTTGAATATTTAGAAAAAAGCTAGTCGTATGAAAAAGCTTTTTTGCTAGATTTATCAAGATATTTTCCTTCCCACAAGGCCTTTTGAAGATTACATCTGTTAATCATAGTTTATTGAAACACCAAAGCTCATTGTTACAAATCGCCTCTGCAAATCGCTCTTAATAGATCCCATAAATGACTCATTAGCCCAAATCGTAAAAAAATCCAAATCCTCCTCTAAGCCTCAAGATTCATGTCATCGATAAAAATCTATTAGCCCTTGATGATCACTTGTAAGCGTTCCAAACTATGCACAAAGAAACAAAGAATAAACCGCAAAACAGTGTGATTGTAACTTCATCCCTAATTTATGTTTTACTTCACTTGCTGGCTTACTAAATCACAAAATAAAACTACGAAAAATACCAGCAAGTATAGAATAAACATGAACAAGCATTTTACTTTGATATTCTACATCAGAACATGACGAGTGAGTTTTTTTGCCGCAGGAAAATCAAAGGAGGGTTTTTTATGTCATCTTTTGTCTGAATTCTATTTTTTATTATTCGAAAACAAATTTGAAATTTCATAAAAGATTTCTATCTAGGCTTACGGTCTTTTGATAAGGCTAGTGTATGAGACTACAAATTAAATGTAAAGTATCAATGACAAATTGGATATTGGAAATATATGAGAAAATCAATTAAAAGAGTATTTGTGGTAAATTAAAAACCAGCTATTGTGATGTTAAGCAGCGAACGCATTGACATGAAAATAAAAATATAATATGTTGATGAATCATGTTTTGGAATTGGTTTTTGAAATGCTTCTATCGCTCCTGCAACTCGCTTTTGTAATTCTGTTCAATTGTTTGTACGCATTGTGGTCGCAAGGATCAACTGAATTTTAATTTGTAATGCTTGCATTCAATGCTGTCGCAAAAAAAAGAAAATTAATGGAAAATGTGAATTTTAATTAAGCACTTTAATGGTATCCTCACCCACAGTAGTTTAAAAAGCGAAGAACTTTG
The DNA here is from genome assembly GCA_038502155.1 of Parochlus steinenii. Lineage (NCBI taxonomy): Eukaryota > Metazoa > Arthropoda > Insecta > Diptera > Chironomidae > Parochlus > Parochlus steinenii. The sequence goes on along the minus strand of JAXCIN010000052.1, from coordinate 3,364,201 downwards.
ATGCAAGAAATTTTAGATCTCGTTGATATAATTTAATAAAAAGAATTAAAATAAAATATTTTATAGTCGAATCATTTTTATTCATTAAGTTTTTCCATCATTTAAATCATCTTTTTTTAAACTTTATGTTAACCTTCATTTTAATTTGATCAATGAATATTACCATGTTTCTGACCCCTGCCATAAAACGACGTCAATTTTAATTATATTTTTCAATTAGTAACACAACAACAAACAAGACAACAATATACGAGTGATGGCAGATGATATACATATGTTATTTGGTTTTATTAAGAATGATATCTTATTAATTGATGACTTAAAAATGCGAAATATTAATTGATTTGAGGCAAAGTCGCAAACTCATTCCGCTCTCCAATCTCAAAAACACATTTACTGATTCGAATCTAAGACTTACTTCGACGGCAACTTTCGACCTTTCGAATCGTACATGGGACTATATTTTTTGGCCCTAAATCAGATTTTTTTATAAATTGAACAAATTGAATATTTAAGATTTTGATCTGAACATAAGAAGAACATAAAAGGTGATCGCTCATCAAAGCTTGTCAAAAACTTACACTTTCGGCAGAATGGTCATGTTTGTGTTATCGCGCCATCTCAAGTCTGTGATGAGGTTGGCGTCGGGAACATCAGGTCGACAGGTGAGCATCAGTGGCTTGCCCACTGGTTTCTTCTGAATTTCTTGCACAGGCAGAATCTCTAATCGCGGCAATTTTAAACTGTGTGTTAATCCTGAAATAAAGTAAAGAGATAAAATAAGATGAAACGTTTAATTTTTTTTAACAGAAACTTTAAAATAAACCAAAAAGTTGTTTGTTCGGATTATCTACACGATATCTTGTCATGTTCAGCATGATATATAACACTTATACATCTTCCAACTGTCAAAAAGTTTAAAATATAATGGAATTTTTACAGAAAATATTTTTTACTCTCATAATCCTTCATTGAGAAAAGTATTTGGGTATTCGGGTATCATAATTTATCATTTTCTTCTATTTTTTTATGCATTTTTCATACTGGTTAACCATAGAAAGATGTTTATGCGATTGCATCATAATCCACTTTCAAATGAGCCATCAAATAGTCATTCTAAATTTTCCATATGTTGCACCAGGGCAATAACGTCACAAAAATACTTTAAACCATTTTGTGTTTCATCCGGATATATAAATTTTGTGCGTTTTTGCGTGGGCTTTGGAATTGGAGCAATGGCTAAATGGAACAAGATTGCAAAAAGATTACTCATTTATTCATTATCGAAATTTGTAACGAAGTCTCGTTGCAGCGATAAAGAAATATAATTTTATCGATAAAAACTAAATGATTATAAAATGTGTAAAAAGATTATTGTTACAATTGCGGTCTTTTTAATGGCAATTTTAAAATATACCGTTTTCCATTTTTTGCTGAGAGGTCAAATTTTGCAAAGCTATTCCACATCGACAATTCAAACGTTAATTTTTATATTTTTTGTTTAAATTGTAATTAACGACCGAAACTTTAGTTAGCTTTAGTTTTTGCTTTTATTCATTCCATATTGTTTCAATTCATTCAATATATTGTACACAGCACATACTGTTGGTCTTCAATTGCTACAAATATTTGAAATTCTACTAATGTTGCACAGATGTTTGTTCGTATTTATAATCTAAATTTATTTATATGGAAACACTTGTTCAACATTCAACAAAACATCAAAGTCTTTAATATATAATGCTCTTTTCATTATGAATTTTATGACATGGGAAATTCATAACTCTTTCGACTTTAAATGTAAGACGGCAAAAATGAAAAACGATGTCAAATGTTTCCGTATAAAAAATTTGGTCGGTAAACTTTGAACTTTTATGAAGCGAAAAAAAATGCATTCATTCTGATTCCTTAGTGAAAGGAGCTTTGCAGGAGATTATATGATGCTCAAAGGGCTAAAACTTTATGATCCTGTACGAGGTTATATTTTGTTTAACTCTTCTGATTTGCCATATTTCAAGAGATAGTATTAGATATTTGTTCTCAATGCTCCGCATTTATGAAATTATTTGAAAAGCTATGTGGCTCTTTAATGAAGATATTATAGAGGAGATTAATGGCTCTTGACTTTTTACATGGCAAACATTACTGAGTATTAAATTCTTCATGTGTGTTTTTTTTTACTTTCAACTGAGGATTATATTTAAGATGATTCGTTGTTTTTGAACATGTGTAATTTTTTAAAAACATAATTGTATAATAACTATCATAAATAGTGATATGTTCATTTCTTTTTTTTAATAAAAAGTGTATTCTAAAAAACCTAATGGTTTTATAAATGATGCACAAAAATAGATGAGACTGTTTTGTGGAGAGCTCCAATCAACTCTAATTTATGAAATTAGTAATAACTAATTCTAGTTTTCAAATAAAAATATATTATGTGTAAGATTGAAACTACGCTATTTTAGCAATGAATTTTTCATTAAAGAATTTGTTAAACTGTTCCGTATTTATGTGATAAAAATAAATTCATGATATTCCAAAATGTTAAAAACAAGTTTTTTCTCTTACTTCATACATTTATTTAACTTTACAAAAAAGCTATTAACCCTTTTGAACCCCAAATGTATTTTTAATGTTACTGAAATTGATTCTGAAATAAGAATAAACCATGTTTGCAATCAGTTCCAACGCAAAATTGTAATCAAATATGAAGTCACTAGAATTAAATTTAACTGATTAAACCATTATGAGAATCATAAAACAAGCATTATGGTGCATTATGGTTTTTACATAAAAGTTCAAGTATCACTAAAATATCAAAAACATTAAAACACTTCAATCTATATACATTTTTTTAAGTAAACAAACAATCTGATCAATTTAATACTTTCACCATCTAAGTTCAAAATAGATCATAAATGTTTTTAAGTGTTTACATTTGATCGAATTTGAGCGTTGAAATGTTTATTTGGTTAAATTAAATTATCTTATTTGTTTGAATAAATCGTTATAACAAGCGGATGCTTTAAAATCATAAAATACTTCTAATTTCCCAATTAATTGTTTATTCAAAAAGATCTACAAAAATTAATTTATGAACTTGATTTTGGTTCCATTGCGGGTTCAATTCAGAAAAAATTCAGTCTGCATTTTTTGTTTGTTCATTTGTTTGTTCGTTAGTGGAACGTGATAATCAAGATATTTTTTTGAAAAAACGACATTTCATACAGTGTCAAGTTGAAAAGAGAACTACCGAAAACACAAAATTATAAAAACTACCAAAACGTGTTGTTTGACTAATATCTCGAAAATCAAGTTCAGAGTTATCGGCCGTTTAAAATTGGCAACAATTAAATTATTTAAAGTCGTGTCATGAGACGTTTTTCAAGATTTTGATGGTAATCATAAAGTGTATAAATTAAAAAAAATACTTTGTCCAGTGGTTATTCTTAAAATTTAATTAAATAAGGCACAAATCTGGAACTATTATATTTATTCTCACGAAATCTTTCTTAGATTTTTAAAGTAGAAAAATAAAAACAACAATAAAACTGAGTTACATTTGCAGTATGAATCAAAGAGAGCGTATTAGAATCTACGAGTCACATTAAGACATCAAATTTTGACAAAAATGCTACATTAAACAAAATTTGGATAATAAAATTAAATGAGATGTAATATTTTGGCTGTACTTATCAACGTTCCTTCTTTTAAACATGAATCACTTTATGTATGAATTTACCAGATCATAAATATTCATAAATTTTGATTATAAGTTTATTTAATTTAATGCTGTTTAAAACAGTTCGAGTGGAGTAATTTCGCAAAATTATGAAAATGATGATTGAAATTTATAAACTCTATTTTTCAATGTATGTTTTGCTTAATTTATTTAATAAATTCAAATTTCTGCATATTTTATGTTTTAAAATGTTTTTCAATTGCAGGATTGCATTGCAGAATGAACTTTTATAATAAATGCATTTTAAATTTAATCTATTTCGTAAAACAATTCCAGAAAAAATTGTTCTACATTTTTTGCAAAATTATGCACTGCAATTTTTTGTATTCATTCAATCATTAAACTTTTCTCTTGCTGTTATTTTGCTTGTTGCGGATAATTGAAAAACGGAATGAAATAATTTAATTTAAGTAAAAAGTGCTACGCTAAGTTTTTGTCACTGAGAACCACCCAGAAATAAAACATGTTAACCATACATGTCAAGTTTTAGATACTTGCTTAACTAAGCCAAATATAAAGTGGTTCAATTTTTTGGTTCATTAAATTTTAAGCAACAATGCATGAGCCCAAAGAGCCGGATGAGTTAATTAATTTTTTTAACTTTTCTATATTCAGCCAGTTTTAATTGAAAAAAATATTCCCTTAATTTATTCATTTCCATTATTTTTTTCATATTTATCATGTTTATTTATTTGACATTTCTCCAATTACAAAACAAATATACAACAAGCCAGCAAAAATGCATAAAAAACTGAAAACTGCATTTTAATTGCCATTCTTTTTTTCTGGATGGTATTTTATGTCATGATCGTTTCACAAGTAAAAAAAAATAAATCTCCTCGTTTTTCACGCCATCGTTAAGTTTATCAAGCGCATAGCAAAAAGCAAAAAGTGATGACGAGCTGAAAACTACTTTTAGATGCATCGAAAGAAAAAATACTTATATTTAAACCTTTCCTATGTATTTTTGCATAAAAACTAGAGACATGCCCCAACACGAGAATATGAAAAAATCTAAAGAGATACTATGAGATGACACCGAAATCGATGTTATTGGAGTTATATTTAGCTGGAGCACATTTTATGCTATTTGGTGCTTAAAACCAGATATTTTCTGCAAAATTTGCAATCTGATCGAGAGATAATCCTCGTCCACCTGCTTGCCATCTAGCACAAAAAATATTCTTTCTGATAGTTTTCCCATGTACATGCAGATTTTTGCCTTGCTTTGCATAAAACAGCAACCGACAACTGCATTAAATCTGGTTTCTCCAACATAAGATGTTGGGTTTTGCATATATTTTTTAAATAATAATGTCATAAATCAAGCAATCTTGAGCATCATCATAATATATATCTTTTGGTTCTCAAGTTTTCCAAAAGCATATCCGAACAAGTATCCGAGAGAATGAAATATATTTTTGCAATCCTGCCAGAACCTTTAATTGATTGTTGGAGATTTTGAATCGGAACTTTTGGGTTTATGTTTGTGAAAACATTGGAGCTATGTTGTCTTAAATGAATACCTGTATTTGTTTAAGTTTTTTTTAATATTTTTTAATTAAACAAATTAGTTCTGAAAATGAAACAGTCTACAGAGCAACCTTATTTGTAAAGTTAGTAATATGTTCAGTTTGTGAAAAACTCGGTCTAACTTTTTTTCCTGATAACTGTTTTGTATGTATTTTTTGTGGTGCTTGAAATTATTCATAAATGAAAAAGTTTTCAAGACAAAGCTTTCATCCTGCTTTCATCCAAATAATATATCATTTTCAGATTAACTAATAACTAAACCAGCAAACTTTTCAACAAGCTTCAGAAACTTTTTGGTTTAAGCCGAGTTTAGCAAAATATTGTTAATAAATTCAAACTTGTTCAAAAACTTTTGCAGCAATATTCATAAATAAATTTTCCAAAAAAAAAATGAATATTTTTACGCTGCAAATGTGAGCTACTGTTTTTTGCTGACCGATTTGTGGTTGAAAAACTTTTACATTAAATTTGCCTGGTTAAACGTTCAAAAGTGAAAAATAAATAAATTATTTAATTCATTCATAAAATCATGAAATTGTTTTAAAGTTATCACATTAATTTTGCACCGCTGTGTGGCTATTGTTGTGAATGCAATCATCGGAATATTTTTAATTATTTCGGTGAAACTTTAGTGTCATTTTTAATTTATTTGTATGTATATTGGTTTGGTTTAATTTTCGCAAAAGAAAACAATTTTTATGGTCAGAATCTCTGTGAATTAATTTTCTTAGCAAATACTTTCTCGAACATATGCAATTTAAAATAAAATACAAACAAATAAATTCAAAAATCCCTTTAATCCCCATCTACAGTGTACATTAAAAATCATCTATGTACAAAGAAAACTTATTAAGGATAAAAACAAAATCATATACCACGAACAATATAAGATATTGAATAAACAGTGGAATTTAATCAGAGTTTTTTAATTTACAATTTTGCATATTTATTTTCAGGGATTTAGAATGATTCCATTAGCTTCTATACTTATTTTTTGAGTATTTTGAGTACTTTGAGTAAAATTACGTTTGTCATGAAATATTCACATTTAATCTACCGAAAGCAATTATTTCTAGCATCTTGACAAACTCAGAAATTCGCAAAGGATGATTTCACTGTCATTTTCCATCTCAGAATACTCACATACTTTGAAGGTTTAGTTCTATGCTTATAAGGTATTTTCTTTTTATATATAAAAATATAAGTCAAAAAAATAATTTCCCAATTTAAGATCCATGCATATTTTATAATAAAAATGTCTTTCGAAAGATATTCGCAAAACCATTATTAATTATGTATAGACAACTTTGAAAAACTGAAACATTAAATTTTCCTAACCATATTTCGTTTTAACCAATTCTATTTTCTAATTTTACGTTTTCATATCCTGATCGATAAAACTTTTTAATCTTAACTCAAAAACAGAAAGAAATTTTGATTTTTTTGATCGTTCAAAATAGTTAATAAACATGCCTTATTTGCTTCTTGTCATATTAAATTTTACAAAAGCAGCTTATTGCGTGAATTGTTCTGCCCCAGTTATGCAGTATTCCGCATAAAAACATCAACTTGGGATTACATTTCACTCCAACTTTTCTCCCAATTTTTATGATTTCGTTTATGAGGAAAAATTAATTCTCCGAGAACTCAAGGGACTCATTTCCAATATAATAAAATAAAAGATGCATGGAAAGTACATTATCACGCTGTGTAGACTTCTGGATTCACATTTATTCTAGAATTAAAGCATGAGATTTTTCATATGAGAAAAATAAATTAAAGTTTGAAGCTTGATTTTATGTAAGAATGCTGAAACTCAAACTATGAATTTATGCTTTGAATAACGTTTTATAAAAAGCTTGAGATTTGCAGAAGGGTGAAGATTGCAAAATGTTTTATGCAAAAATATCAAACTTGTGTTAAATAATTTCAGAAATATTTTATATACACATAATATATTTAATTTCAATTCCATAGAAAATATTCATGATATTTTCTGCATTTCATTGCCAAAATTAAATTAAAATTTAAAATATTCCACAAGTATGAGGACATACTTATCTAAATGAACTTTGTACTTGAGGAGTTTCTTTCACTATTTTAAGTATGTTCAAAAAATTTTAATCTTGCACAAGATTTGAAAAAATGTTCCAAGAACTTTAACTTAAAAATTTACTAGTTATTTTCTAGCCAAAACCAGCACATGGAAACATAAACCAACTAATAAAATAACCCTCTTCATTTTGCTCTTATTCTCTGCAAATCTTCAGTCGGGACCACAAAGTACAGTATTAAAACTAATTGAGTTTTCAGATGCTTTTTGGGTATTTTTGTTGGAAAATCAGTTGAATTTTTAACCTGTATTTGGTTGAAAGAACACATTTTATGGAGTATTGATTTGGAAACCTAAGCTTCATTAAAATGCTATTTTATTTTTTATTTTAACTCAAGAAAATGTTCAATGTGGCCTAACACAAGCTCAGCTTGGAATTAAATAAAAATCATCAACATATCTATATCATATACAATAATAGAGAAGATAAAATATAGAAGATACTCCTTAAAATAATAATCTCAGAAATAGTTCCAAAGAACAAAAATTCAAATATGAATAAAATCGCATTGATCAGAATGTGTTTTAATTTTTCCGGATTGAATTTAAATACTAAATTGTAGAAAATATTTGTCTAATAAACAACATACTCCAACAAACATTCTGGATTACTATTAAAAATTTATTGCATTTAAAATTTCTCCAAATTATACAATTCCTCGTATATTGCCATAAATGCATGTTTTATGTGCTCGATGAAGAGTTTTTACTGGTACTTCTAACACCCTCTCAAAATTCTCAATGGTATAGTTTTTAGAGATTTTAAAGTAGGAAATGCCGAAAACACGAAAAACTCGAATAAAAGTATCCCCAACAATAAAATTTATTTTTATTAAAAATTTCAGCCAAAAATACATCCAACAAAATTTATTGCAATCGATATAAATAAAAAATAAAAGTTATTATTTACGACGCAATAAAGCTTTAAGATGTGTAGCAAACCTTACAAAGTATCTAGCTCTGACTAGCTATGAGGTTTCTTAAAGAAGAGGGTAAAGACCGTTCAACTTTCAGATCTTCTTAATCTATCAAAATTATATGAGTGAAATCTTACACTGACTCTTAATAAAACGAGAGTAAAAAGTCCAAATCTCGTATTCTTCCCAATAAAATGATTAATATTGTTCTGCCGACCCAGAGACGAGTTCTCGCTTTAAGAAACAATTTGTAATGAAAATAAACGATAAATTTAGCATTAAACAGTAAATCAATCAAATCCAACCCCTTTTGTTAGAGAATGTTTTCACATAGACTTTTTCTTGCATTCGTTTATCATTTTAGTCACAAAAGCCAAATCGGAAGTACAAATGGAAAAAAATCAGTGACTTCTCTTTTATATGTCTAATGGGCTAAATCACGACAAAGTGGATGAATCATTAGTCAACACTTTTTTTATACAACAAATGACAGAGTATGCAAAAAAACATAAGTAAAAGTTAAACAATAGTAATTTTTATAAATTCGAGTTGATGTAGAATTTGTTGAAAAATAGAAAAATAATATATAAATGATGGAATCTAAAAGTTTTCAACTCAAAGAAAATTATCCCGTTTGTCCTGATTTTTCCCCAATTTATTACTCGATCGAAAAATGAATTTATCTCCAAATACATTTTTATTGTGTCTGCAGAGTTCTCTTTGGCTTTGTGTCGAACATATTAATGTAAACGTTTTTTGTTTCCCAAATTATATTGATGCTCCATTGTTGCTCATGCCTATGCTACATGCCTGTACTTATAATGGAGTAGGAGAAGACGAATGTATGCTGTTATTTAAAGTCGGCTTGCGTGGAATGCATACAAAACACATTTAAGTCAATTATTTTACTTCATTCCATGTGTTTTTGTGATGATAATGAACACTAGTCTATGTAGGAGACCCTTTTGAATAATATTTTTTCTACTATTCTAAATCAAGTAATATATTTATGTAATATCGCATATGTAAGTAATTTATATTCTGAATCAACCAGAAACAATGTCTATATTGTTTAGGTCTTATTCCTGATAATTTTGCCTATATGTTTAAAGCTGGGGATTAATGGGGATACTGCAGACAATATAATCAAAATAAATATGTAATCAGCTTACATTACATTAGGAATGTATTCTATTCTTGTCTTTAGTGCTCTATATTTAAACAGAAATTCAGTTTAAATTGTTCCATCATACAATATGTGTTTGCTAACTGTCACAAAGGGTATAAAATATGTTGTATTTATTCTGGAAAAACTTAAAGTTGGGCGAACTTGTGTATATCAACCAACAATTTACACATCGGAACGATTGTTGAATATGTAATTTTGGTTGCAGAATAAGGGGTTAAAGTTTTGCTTTATATACTAGACTTTCAAATTGAGGATGCAAATATTGTATGAAGGTGGAAGAGTTCAACAATCAAATATAATGGAGCAATCTCATCAATCATTAGGAACATTGTGTATATTTTGAAAGGCTTATTTTTTGTCTCAGTTTGTTATTTGAAAATAATATTTTATTAAAATAATTTTTTTTTGAAAACTTTTAATTAGAAAGATTAATCAGTAATTATATTTTATTGAATCCAGAATGTCATGAAGCATTTTAGAATAACTTTTTACTGCTCTTAGATTTAGGAAATATTTTCTTTAAATTTAAAAAGTTCATAAGTTATCCAGAAAATCTCGTAAAGTAGAATCTGGCAGAATATTATGTTGGCAGAAACAAGAATGCAAGAATTTAACTGCAAACTTGCTATTTTATCCGACTGGAATATTCCATATTCCTTTCTCGGTTTTTATGCATACGACAAATTCACAAATTCAACTTCAAATAATGTGGATTGCATTATGCTATCAAGTACTTCAAGTCTCAATTCAGAAAAGGACATTTTTCTAAACGCAATAAATCTATTCTTCCATGTGAAATATTCCAAATTCCATTATAATTTGATATTTGCAAAAATGTGAAATGTGCAAAACCAAAATTGAAAAATGTGGTTTATTTGTCTGCGAACAAAACCAATTAAAAACAGTTTCCATTTGGTTTTTACTGAATAAAAATTTGGTTGAGTCTGAATTAGAATGTGATGGAGAAATTAAAGATAATTTTTAAATGGTTCGTAATGAACTTTTAATGTTCCATCAGTTCCATTGAACAATATAAGCAGAGTATTTTAGTTCATATATCAACAGATCAGTTTTCAATTTTCATTAGCAATGCATGTCTAAAGTGGCTGATACAAGCATTTGCAATGGTCTTTTATTCACAAACTGATGATGGAAAATCACTCAGGATTTAATGCAAATTTTAATTATTAAACTTCAATCAGTGCTTCACACTGACAAAAATTACAGGTAAATCAATTACAGGTACTGATAAAGTTTTACCCACAGTATTTTTACCACAGATAATTTAGTAAATTAAAAACAAACATTTCAAAGCATACAAAATTAAGCTGATTAATATTTGCACTCAAATAATATTCTAGCACTCAATTAATAATGTTCCATATTTGTAGAGTTGATCTATATATTTAATCATTATGCAACACCATGGTATAAATAGAATATTGAACCCAAAATAAACCATTGGTAAAGTTCAATCACGATATTATAACCTTTCCAATCAAAACCAATTCAATGCAAATCCGCAAATATTAACTCAACCTAAAATTGAAGTTTATTCAGATATCAAAACAGCTCAAACTCAAAACTGCTTCAAAACATTCATTTCACAAAGATTTATTTCACTCCAATTCTCTAGTGAAACCAATAAAATCAATACCGTACCAAATTTATATGTAGTCCGAAGAACAATTAGGGAAAAAGTTTTTCGATTTTCGTTATTAAATTTCATGGGAAATGTACAGAATAAAATAAATGTATTATGTGGATATTGTTTTAATGGAATTCAATATTTGCAATCCACTTTTTCAAATTCAACATGAAAGCCACTTCATAACACTAAAGAACACCCACCAGCTCCGTGAAAGCAATAAACATTTTTTAATTAAAAACCAGAGAACTTAATAAAACTCAAGCTAAATGGATTCGTTGTTAGGTTTCCTTTTGATTTCCACAAGTTAGAAAATGCAATCACATTTCAAATCAAATATTAAATGTATTGAATTTTGAATGCTGTATCATAGAGGCTGTATATTTAACAAAATATATTGTGGAAAAGATCCTTTGAATGCTCATTGTTTACAAAAAATGCAATATTTTTCATACAATATCGTATTAACTTAAGTCAATATCAATATATTTTATGTTTCCGATTCATTCGTGAATATTATGAAAATTTTCATAAAGTTTACACAAGTAATATTTTGCACAGCAACTATTACAATATTTTCATAATACTTGTTTGAAATTAATACAGTTTGTAGTGTTCTTGAATAAGTATTAACGAGTATAGAGCATTCTACTAAGGAAGAAAAATCGATTGGATGAACTTTAAAAATAGCAATCGATTTCTGATTTTCTTCAGAAATATTTCATAACATACATAACAACTCAAGTCAAACTGAAGTTGGTGACACATGACATTACATTATACTGTGTCGGTTTTGCTGCCACAAAAATACTGATCAAGACACACATGAAGTTAGGTATTATATTTCATTATATGAGTTGAATTCCCTTCAGAATAACTTTAATCGTTTGATTGATTTCTAACTAATTCAAATAGATATATCATTTTATTTTTGTTCTTTTAAGGGTTTTTCGTGAGTTTGACAGAATAACGTATTTAGTTTTTTTTTTTTTTATATTTAAAGAAGTAAACGATATTTTTACAAAAAATTCTATTATAAAGAATAAGCTTATATGAAATTTTGAACTTATATATCAGCATTTTAATGATTTCAAGGAACAATAAACTGTGAGTTATTATAACAGCCTTCTATCTTTAATCCAATGAATGATTTATTCAAGTTTTAATGTAACTTTAAGATTATTTGTCGGGTAAAACATAAGACCATAAATGTATAAACGACTTTAATTTAATAGTTTTGTAACGCTTTTTGATTCGAAGATCATCTCAAACCTATAATGCTGGAACTCTAAAACATAAGTCGGCAAAAGTGGATTTTAAGTACTTAACAATTTCCCAGTCACTTTACTGTCATCAAATCAAATAATTGTGATCAAATGTCTCTGATACTAACCTGGAATTAAAAGAGAAATAAAACATTAGCATTTCGATATATTTTTTTTATTTTATTTAAGTAAAATTGTTTAAATTGAGGAAAAAGTTATTATAATTTTAAGTTGTTTTGTGTCTTTATAGATTTAGAAATCTGATCAAATATTTGATTCTCATAAAACTTTTTGTAAATGGCTAAAGATTTCAATCTAAATTTGTAGGTTAACAAAATTGCTGTAAAACTGTCAAAGTAAAAAAGTCTCTGATAGATGTTTTTGGCTTAGCACTTAAAGCTTCGAAAGAAATCACAATATTTCATTTAAAATATACTCTTCCCAACTCAAACTATGTTTATTACCTTTGAAAGCATTCAATATGATGCATTTTAACTGATTTGAACGAATAAAAAAACCATAAAAGTGCTTCCAAAAAAGAAAAGCTAATTTAAAACGACACCAATTACGTTTGATACAATTTTCAAACGGTTCCACATTTTTCTAGAATAAGCAAACAATTTTAAGTTGATCTATTTTAAGGCATGAAGACAAAGAAACGCGTGCATTTTATTTGAGTTGCCTGATTATGAATTTTTTTAAACATAATTTTTATTATTGATGAATTATCGAACAATTTGATCAATTAAAATAAACCCGTGTTAACTTAATCAAAAGCTGGTACCTCGAAAACAAATATGGTATAAGTAAGAGGGTGTAATTAATATTATTAATTCCAGTTTAAAAACACATAATTTTAGTTTGCTCTCAACTTTCCTTTCAATTTCAAGAACATATTTGTTTTGCTAAGAAATGAGGATTGAGTCAGAATCATAATGAGAAGTATTTTTAGACACGCGTTATTTGATACTTTTGCTTGCTTTTCCAGAATGTCAGAACTCCAGTATTTATTATTTCATTTATTTATGCAATATTTAATTGTTGGTTATTATGTATGTTTACATAAAAACGCAACATTGGTCGTGCTATTGATCCCAGATTATTACACGAGATTTGTTTCGTTTTATTATTCAGTCAAATGACTTCAAGTTGTGCCTTGAAATGTAAATAACGTTTTGTTTCAATTGAATTTATAAGGATCATTACAGAAATACAAAGAATCGTTAGTTCGAACAAATGTTTTATTTTGTTTATGAAATTGAGATCATTTCTGTTCGATCAAGTTCAATAAATAAATTACGCAGTATTTATATTTATGAATATTCCATTCCATTTGAACAAAAACTTAAATCTCAGCCTAATAATAATAAGCAAGTTTCATTAGATGTATTTTTCGACACATCTTAACAATTTGGTTTTCTTTTAAACTATTAACTATTTCCTTAAACAAATCCTATTTGGCCATAAAAATTCAAATGTAATCTAGCAAACCTCAAGCCAATGATAAAATAATCTTGAACACACTTCAGCCATCACGCAAGAAACAGATTCAAACCTAATTAATATCATCTTTGCATGCTATCAATTAGATATTAAGGTAGCAATTAATGAACTAATCTCTTCTTAATCTGTCTCATTTGCTTACAATATAATTAATTAAATGTTTACACAAAATGAATGATTCAATTACTCGAAAAAGATAAGCAGTTTAAGTCATCAACCCATGTAAACAGGAACAAATATGCTGAACGTTATCACAATATTTGAATGTCATGTAACTATATTAAGTGTTTCTTTAAGTTTATGGGATTTGTTGAAAACTCAGATGTTGGATATAGATAAGATCTACGAATTTACAAGAATATTGTTTAGTTCAACAAATAAATGTCACGTAATTACATGAAATTATCTTACTGTTTTATGTAACAATTTAAACGTTATTGTATTGCCATCTCGCATCTCCAAGACAATATTTATTATTGAACCATTATAAACTGTATAATACCTTAGAATAATACCTTTTGAAGACATTTGAAAGGAATGCGAAAGGAATTGCTATAATAGAATTCAAAAACACGATCAAAAATATGAAATAAGCCAATCAAAGGTTTCAATAGGCAATACCAGGGCAATACTTCTCGACAGACAAATCTTCCTAAATGTCTCTCATTGTTTCAAACAAAGTTACGAAAAAGATAAATTACTTCTTTATACTTCCATATCATTCTCGTAAATGTTTCATTTTCATTTCTGCTTGTTGCTTGCTTGCTTTGTAAATACCAAAATCATAAATTATCTTACTCAACCGAATATTATCTCAGGAAATCTCTTGATTCCACATTCTCAAGAGCGATTTCATAAGATGCCAAGCCAACCAAATGGTAAGAACTTTCAAAAGATGATTTGTAAAAAAACAACGAGAACTTGAATCACGATTGTGCGGTTTATTAAATAAATCTTCAAATCAAAACTTTTCTTATAAATGATTCTCAGCATAAGAAAAGTATATTTCTTGCTCCCGACACACAATACTTAGTTTATGCTTTTAAGCTTGCAATGTAATAAGTAATAACATGGCTCTGTACCGAAAGAGAGCAAGTAGAATACTTAAATTGGATGAAACGGAAAAAAGGTTGGAGTTGAACGAAATGATTGGTCATGATTGACCTTTTTTGAAGATGAGATTAATTTCCTGTACACTGGGAAAAAACTTGAATAACTTGACATCGGTTATTCAGTTAAGACATTTGTTTGCTTGAAAGAGATGTAATTTGTTTAACAAAAATTCAAAAATAGAATATATCAATTTCTATATAAAATTTGTTAAAATTATGATGTTTTTTTGGTTTAAATTGCGGAGAATCAATCATCAACAAATTGTAAAGCCTGGAACCAATTTTCTATCGGAAAAGATATTCGATCAAGAAATTTGACACTTTATTAAAATTATAATTATTAGCGACAATTGGTCGTTATATGAGGACAAAGGAAGCCATCCTTCTTTCGTCCTTTGAAAATACTTTTTCAGAATATTCCGAATATTTTAGATTTTTCCCCAAAAACACGCTCATCCATCATACATATTTTAGAAGAAAAACCCCGAATTTGGTTAAAACGTATGAAAGCATGAGGGTGTCTCAAATTGCACTTTTTGCACAACCGTCAAGCCAACAGAAAGTCAGCACAAAAAGGATGATGTTATAAGAGGGATGGATGGTGCTTAATGAAATTTTTTGCTACATTGTTCAGTAGAAATTAAATTATGGGTTTGCGTCAATTAGTCATTTTTTCGTATATTAACTTCAAGTACAAATGTCAAAAAGAAATTTTTACATCATTGCATTTAGAATTCTAGTACAGTTTCAATTGATTTGCTACTACCATCCATCCCTCTAACGGCAAAAGTAACATATTCCACTCATTTTCCCAATTTCATTTACTTTAGAAAATGAAATTGCTCTATCAAATGTGCTGTGAACTAGAAAGAAATTCAGAAATTTATGCTAAATAAACTGTAATCCATATTTGTCAACATAGTCGCAGTTGCCAAAGGGGGTTGAGTTTCTTTTTACATTAATGCAAGTAGTTTTAGCCCATTGTGTTCCTAATGAAGGTTGAAATAAATGTTAATTTCATTCCATTCCCATAGATCATTTTCACAGATTCTCCGAGTGTTTTCAAAGTCTATCCAAGTTTTCCTTTTTATTTAAAGAAAAAATTTAAACTCGGTCGCCCTCCAACAAAAACAAGCAAATATTGTGTCAAGCACCCCCACAAAATTACCATAATTTATCAGTTTGTGTGGTTTGATTTGCGTATATTGTGAAAACAACAGGATCGAATTAAAATTTATATATTAGAAAATATAAATAATAAAAAACACCCAGCGTGAAAAAGATACCCTGAGGGTTGCCCTATTTTTTGAAGATATTGGGCGCAAATCTCACGCAAAAGTACATTCGGCAAGCAATGATCCCTTATAATTTCGTTAATTTTGTCATTTTTATGAAGTTCAGTGGTTGTGTGGCATCTCTAAAAAGACAAACTGTAAATAATGAAAAAGAGTCGTGGAAAAGAAGAGAACAATAACCCAGCGCGTCCAAAAAAAGTCGTTAAGAAACCGAACGGATGTTTCAATAATGCGGGAACTCTTTCCATGATTGATTAGAGAATTCTTTAAAGAGAAAATTGAAACCATAAAAAATGTATAAAAAACAAAATGTTTACATAGACGAATGGGTTTCAAGACCATGTCCGATTCTTTAAATTTTCTGAATTCATTTGATTTGGAGATTTTTTCTACTTTTTGATTTTTCTATGAACATAACGAAACATTATTGTTGAAGTATTTCGAATATTTTATGTTTGATGAAGTACGACTGAAGAATACATCAACTGAATAGAATAATTGCATGTTTTCTGGTGAAAATCAAGAAATTTTGAATTACTGTAATTTTGTCAAGAAAAGAACTACAGTGAACATTATATTTTCATAGTTAAACTGTTTTTGATGTAATTATTTGTAATAGCAAATTTTAATTTTAACATTTCTGATATTTTCAAAATTTCAAAATATTTTATAAAAGCTCAGTTAATAATATAGAGTGTTCACTCAATGCTGACATAGAATTGTAATTAGTTGTGAACATTGCTTAAATGTAAATTGCATTGCTTGAGCGTTTGAGTGATTTTGCCGACTATTTGTGATTTATATCAGTTTTTAATGTGGTTATTAGTGTTATTAATGATTTTAATGAATTTAATGACGTCCAGACTGTATTAGTAGATTTCATTGATTTTGTTTTGAACAAATTTTGAATAGACCATAATATATTGCTTCGAACAAGACATGAATTGTAACATTTGCATTTTCAACACTCTAAGCTTTGGACATGTTCAATGAGTTTATAAAGGTGAAAACCACTCTATAAATTATGGTCTAATTTAATCTAATGCGAGCAATAAAGGCGACTAAATTGCCGAGCATTTAATTAAATTTGAATAATAGCTTTTGAGCAAAAACACAAAATCTCGACAAAATCACAAATCCTGTGCCGATAAATTAAATTTTCCTTCCCAGAACTCATTCAAGATGTCTATTGAATTTGAATTAAATCTAAATTATACAATTTAATCCCCTTTTGTCAAAATTTTATGATTATTATATAATTGCTGTTATTCTCAAAAATCCTCTTCAGTTATTCAGAATTTCGGGTTGCTCAAACAAACGAAGCAAACGAGGGGATTGCTCTAATAATCTAATATTAACTAAACGGGCTGAATTAAAAATAATTGTAAGACCAAACACAAAAGATTTCATTCTGCAAATTATTTTTGATTTAATTAAAAGTTCTTTATAATTTAATTTGTTTGTTATGTGTTTTCTGTTCTGGGCTTCTTCTCTTTTTATATTGAAAAATGTATGAAAATGTTCATCTGATTATTTTTTCCCTTATCGTATTATGTCTTTGCAGTTTTACAATTCCACAACTTTCTTTTACAAATTTAATAAGAAGACGATTGTTGTTTTGATGTTTTTAAAGTGCTCTTGTTTTAAAATAAGATGGTCTGTTTGACTTGATTATCATGGATCAAGAAATTTTCCTTTTTAGTTGAGCTGAAAACTTTTTGTTTAAGAGTTTGAAAAACACTTTAAAACTTTAAAGAACTCGTTCGATTTTCAAGATGAAATACTAATTTTAAACTTTCAATCAAAAAAATACTTGGAGCAATTTTTGAGAGTTGTATTATTAATATTATTGGAGATCAAAACTAGATGAAACATTATTCGCATTGGCTCATTTCATAACATATATTTGCTCTAATATTTTGCATCTCAGATGTTTTATTGACATTTCTTCAATTTTCATGAATCATTATTAATTCATGGGAGCTTGACTTTCTTTTTTTAAGACAAGTTTAACCTTTTCTGCCAAGAAGATGAGTTTCGTGCTTCAGCAGTTATTCATTATGAAGTGCTGTGTAATGATCTTTCAGCTCATTTCCATTCAATAAAGAAATAAGTTTACAAACTTCAGGCAAACTTAAGCAATTCATAAATTAATTGGATCCTTTGAAACCAAACAAATGGCTGGCAACCTTGCATTGAATTGTCTATAAGCAAAGTTTTTGCTGCTTATCTAGAACAAGCAAACAAGAGTCAAGAGCCGACTATCAGAAACTATTTTTTTTATTTTTCTCGTGCTTCTATAAAAATGTGTTTTGCAGATGACATAAAATAAGCGCATTAAATACATGGCTCAACTTAAAGACATTCATTTCTATGGAAAACTTTTTCTGACGCTGAATCGTGGCTTTGATAAAGTATTCAAAATATTTCTTGAAGTTTTCTTAACGCCAACTTTATATTAGATAAGTTTGCAAGAACAGTTTTTATGTGTTGAAGGATTGAAAAAACAATATATAATCAAATTTATGCAATTCAAAATTAATTTATTTGTTTTAGTAAGTATAAAAGTAAGTATAATTGAGGTAAGAAATTGAATAATGTTGTTATATTAAATATGAAGTTTCCTTGAATTTATAAACTAGTTCATCTAGACCGATGAACTTCTAATAATATGAGCTCTTTAAGTCTACTTAATATGGTAACCTAGCTAAACCTTCAACATGATAAATTATTATTCTGAATCTAAGCTTCCTTGTATAATACTTAATTATTATTTATGAGCATTGTTTCAAAAAGTCTCCGATAAACTTTCCATGCAATTATTCAAGATAATCGAAAACATGAATAGCATAAATCCCCTAGAACAAATTTCCACGATAATCTTGACTTGAAATTCTTGTTGACACAAATTTCATTCCACTTCGCTGGCAACTGGCTGAAAGTCAAGACTAGAATACAAGAAAACTTGAGACTACAATTTACAAGACTTTACAAGGAAATCCAAAATCTGTAAAAGGAACTGAGAGAAAGTTAATTTATTAGACTTTTTCGGTACTGTGTACTTTTCTGCTTTGGATGCCGAAAATATTTTCCAAATGAATTGAATTTAATACACCACACCTTTGTGTTATCACAAAAAGTTCAACTATAGAATTCACTAGAAAAGTATAAAGTAAACAGTTTTCTGGAAATTTGGGGGAAAAGGCAGTAAAGCACTCTTTTTATAATTTAAGAAGTGTCATTTTTGCCTCTTATTCCATTTTTGGAAAATGATTACACGAAAATATTTGATCTCCCCCAAGCAAAAAGCAGCAGAAAGGCTGTAAAAAGTGTGAATCCGAAGAATTGCCAAGCTTTTCCGCATTCTCAGAAATTTGAAGAATTGGGCTTGCCGGAAAATTGCTCAATCCTGTTCGGCAACCCCAAACCGTATTCTTAACAATTCGGCATTGTATCTTTTACTTTTTTTTATTATTTTATTTTCTTACAATTTTTATTGTTTTCTTGCCTGCCTTACATCACATCTTAAGACACAAAAAGCGTTTGAAAATGCGCCACTTTAGGACCATAAAGCGACACACAGAAATGTATCATTTACGTAAGTTGCCGTACCATTTGCCGCTCGCTGCTCTATGAAGTAATTCAGAATAATGTAATAAAAAGTGTATTAACAAAATGAAAAAGAAAACCAACAAATGGAAATAGCAGAACAAGAACACCAGAAATGCATTTTGTTCATTAATTTTACGCCGGTTTTCAGATTGTTCAGTGTTTCGTGTATCTTGAAGAAACAAGAAAATCCCACTGAATTTTTTAGACACTTATTTATTCAAAGTTAAAGGGAATTCTACTTGAGCTCAAGCAGAGAGTCTTTAGATAATCTTGAAGATGCGATGAACCAATTCTTTTTAGAGATAATCTAGCCAACTTAAAATACAGCTTCGTTAAAGGGTGGAATATCATCACAATTTAGACCATATATTTAGTTTTGAAACTAGTGAATATTAAAAAACATAACAAAACTGTTAAATAAATTTTTTTTAATAATTTCAAACTCCACAAAAGTTAATATTAGTTTTTGTAGATTAAAAAATATTCCACCGAATTAATATCCTCTACATAAATGAAAATAAGATAGAGATTCGACTTTTTTGCTCCCATGTCAGTCAGCCGATGCTAGTAGAAACTATTAATGAACACGATGAAATATTTATTAAGTAAAAGCGAATAATAAAGCAATACATATTCGAGAAGTTTTGGTAGATAAAATCCCAAGGCGACCAAAATAAGATTCCAAAATTCTTGGAGGAAAAAAAAAACTTAAGTACTGTTGCGGAAAAAGCAATCGACAAAAAAAAAATGCTTGAAATTTTCTTATTAAATATGTTTTAAATTAAATATGAAATTTGTGAGCACACAACAAGAGAAAAAAATTGGGACCGCATTTCTTGGGAAATTTCTAGCATACAATAAAAATATCACAAGCATTTGTTCAACATGTGTTCTATACTATCGTTATGGTGAGTCGAGAGACCAATTTCCAATACCGAGTTTTATTTCATAGCAGACTTATGTAATCGTAAAACATTTCAGAATTCACAGCGATACTCAATAAAATAACCAAAAAAGAGATTTTTCTTACGGCCTTTGATCCATTTTGGATTCTACCTGATCTTGAAGCGACTTTAGAGACTTGAAGATGATTCTCAGCGGAACCAAATGGTTCATTTCAAAAAAAGCCATAAATACTTGCAAAGAAGATGATTCTCTGTACGAACGAAGGAAGAAGGTCAACATAAATATTTTGACATGTTTTTCACCATGAAATCGAAACATTTATTGATATTAATGGTTTTTGGCACCGACAACAGATTTGTTGCTTTTTTTCAATTTAAAATTTACTAAAATATCCTTTTAGGTAATTCTAATTTCAGTTATATGATCTTTTTTACCGCCAACGACTTTTAAATTATACGGTAAGGCAATCTTGTTTGACTTTTAAAACAATCGAACTTAAGAATAATCGTAAAAGTCCCAACCAGATTTTTTATGGATTCTAGAATGCTTTGAAACGCTTTTGTGGTTGAAATTACTGATATATAATTTCAATTGAGCGGCACAGCCTTTCATTTTCTTCTTCAGGTAGAGAAATTTGTATTTTTTATTCATGTATTGCAGAATCGTACTGAACTGAAGCATTTCAAGTATTTTGAGAAAATTTGTAATTCAACTTTTGTTTATTTATAGTTGTGCTCCGAATTTTAAATAAATTCATGATATTTTTAAGGATTTGAGCAGAAAATCCTCTTTGAAAATAAATAAGTATTGCAGATTCATTCTACACTATGAACTGTCATGTAATGTTAAGCAAGTACTTATAAAGCTTTTACTTAGTACTTACAAAATTCAAATTAATCGCATTTGAATTTATTTTAAAGGATTTTCAGTAACAATTCAGTTTTTGAGTTTGGTAAACCATATTTAAACGAGTTTATGATTTTATTTTTTTTTTATATTATGAAATAAACTTTTTAATGAGTTTCCAGATGTATTGCATAATAGGCATTCATGGATGCAAATCTTTTTCTTAAAGTTTTCTCTTCAAACATTTTCAAAACTTTTAGAATGATAGTTATTCAAATTTAAATTATTCGAAGCCGATCATAAAAGAGTTTAAAATACAAAATAGCAAAATACCATATTGCATATCTTTAGATTGTTTATGTACTTAATAGTTTATGCAAGCATATTAGTTTTATCTTAATGCAAGCACATAGAATTGCACAAACATGAACTCAGCAAATTTTCACCATAGCTATTTAATTTTGGTTAAATTTTCCAGTTTTACAAAATTAGCAAAAATTACAATAAGAATTAAGTGAAATGCTAAAATTATCATCATTTTTATGGCAAAACCACCAAAGCAGCAAAGCAGCAAAACTTTTAAACATTCAACAAAATAAGTACTTGAAAGTTGTGTAGCAAATATTTTTCTTTTTTCATTTTTGAATTTTTCCAAGAAACATTATTATGGAAATTATGAAAGGAAAGTTTTGCTGTATAACTAAACCTTTTAGGAAATGTAAAATTCTTATTTTCATTTTTTCAGTTTATTATGGTCTTGAGGCATTAATTAAAAAGGAATTTTCCCAGCGATGAAACTGCAATAAAACTTGTTATACGAATAAGGATAATGGCAAAGTTTTATTTTAGAAAAATTAAAGCTATTCAACATAATTGAATGGTTTTTCATACCAACTCAATTACTTATAATTACTCTGGCAATTCTTTTCAATTGGGTCGTCATATTATGCTCAAAGCTAAAATATGCTAGAATCTCATTCAAATCATTTAAACGGATTAAAACCAGATCGATCAAACACATTGTCACTTAGAGAATTATGATGGTTGATGATGTTTTATAACTGAATGATCTGAATCTTTATCTTGTCTGTTTCATTAATTGAACCGTTTTCTTAATTTTCTCATACACTTCAATTATTTCCATCAAATTCAAAACCACCAAAAAACAATGAAAGGCATCAAAACGTGTTTATTTTCAATAATATTTCGGTTATCGTTATCGCAATCAATGCGGGCATGTCTGCTCTTTCTATATTCTGGAACGCTCAGATTATTTCATTTTAATCAAACTGCATGTGCATGATGCAGTACAGTACCATTTGAGCAATTTGAGGTTTTTAATTTAAAACTGATGATAGGAGATACGTTTGGAGTATCAAATTTACCCAGAAAATATAAAATAAAATTGATGAAACAATTGTTTTTCGCCTCATAAAATGTAGTGTTTGCCTTTTGGTAAATTTGGGTCGAGAGATGGTCAGAATGATGTCAGGGCTTGATAAAGATTGCCCTCATAAATTTTTGGCCAGTCGATAGTTCAATTTTCGTTTAATTTGTCTACTTTGCAATCGTTTGCTTTGCAACACATTACGAGGATTTGGGTTTAAATTGTAGCATTTATTTGGGCTTATCCACATTTGAGACCAGTTTTAATGATGGCAAGTTTTAATTGCTTTTTTGGATAAAAGTTTTTTTAGTCTTTTAAAATCAAAGGGTAAAACTATTGCAATATTGTTCAAACTTTGTTAAAACATTTTAATAGTTCACAAGTGTCAAAATAGTAGATAAATTTTAATGCATCTGTCAATATTTAAAATTTATGTTCAACCACATGTAACAGGAAGATTGAACATTGTTTTATGACAAAACACTTCAAGTGTCATGTGTTTGCCACTCAGAAAAACTAGGAAAATTTTTTTGAATAAGAGTTTAATAAAAATATCAGTGAGGTTTAAAATTTCTTAATTCAAGCCTTTCTCAGCTACTCCTCACAACACATCATTGAAACTCACGACTGTCAGCACAATGCTCAAAGAAAAGTGATCCTATCTCAAAAATACACAGTGCACTTGAGCCTCGAGAATGCTAATGTCTTAATTTATGTGCTCGAACAACGAAATAACAACAAAATAATTCAGACAGAGAGCCAATTGAATTAAAACACTTAACATATTTATGTTTTTGTTTAATGTTTTAATGTGTTCTAAGAAAATCCTTTTTCTCAGTCATTGCTTGCACTCGAAACTGCTTTTCGTTAACGTCTAGACGACTTGATGGCCTGATATAGCATCGAATGAAATACCAGTGTTTTTAATACACTTAATACCATTTTATGCATTTCTGTGTTTTATGTGCTTTAAAATTTATAAATGGTCATAATGCGCATCGAAAATTATTTGTTTTGACGAACAAATCCATTAAAAATGTGTTAAAATTTTAAAGATTTAAAACAAAAATATCAGAGTTTTAATTTGAAACGATACCGAGTCGGCACAAAGAACAAATTTATATTATTTCGTTTAGCAGTTTCATATATCTTGTTTTAATTTTTAAAGTTCACAAATATTGTAACAAAAACATATTTTCCAATTTTGCGTTATAAAGCGTTACTGCGAGAATAATTCCAGAAAATTACAAATTATATAAAAGAGTTCGCTAAGGGTGGCATATCTAGATTTTTCCCAAAAAATTATGCCTAAAGTGTTTCAATTTCACGGTTTATAAAGTTTTGAATTTGTAATTTTCAAATTTAAAGCCGTAAATCCTTGTTTTTTTGTTGATATAATTAGCGGTACAGCAGAAATCACGGAACATTCGAGATGTATAGAAGTTTTAGTCACGTTTGTTTCTTTTTAACGTTCAAAGTGCTTCTATTGATATGCAGATTTAAAATGCACCACATTTGAATTTGATATTTCGTTCGCGACAAGTTCACATTTTATCAAAAAAATATATAAATTAAATATTTTGTTTCCATTTGTTTTGAAATTAAATTCAAATATGCAATATTTATTGTTGTACGCTAAACTCTGTAAATAAATTGCATTTCAAATGTTTCAATTCTTTCAATAGATTTTTGGCGTAAAGGGGAATAAAATTGTTTGTTGCCATATTTTATTACATGAATTAATGCATTTTTAATATTCATACAAACTGGGTTTACTGTGGAAAACTGAGGAAAATTACATTTTATGCATGAAAACAATAAATCATGAATTATTCCAGTGAATTTATTGAGCGTTTGAGAGTCAATTTATTTTAATTTATTTGTTTTAGCATCTTTCTGGGAACATAAATGATTCATTCGGTTTAAAAACATTTTTATCAAATTTTGGCAGAAAAAATAATTATCTAATTTCCTATGCATTTAGCATTCTAAATATAATATTATTTATTTATAAAGAATTTAAATCCAATTAATTGCAAGCAGTAGATATTTTTATCATATTAGTCATAAAGTTTGAATGATAAAAAAGCCATGAACTCATACACAGATTTTGCTTAGTCAACTATATTGTCTGTGTTCTTATGTAGACGTCAGTCGACACCAAACTCTCTATTAATAAAACTGAAGTGTCTCAAGTATCAAAATCAATTAATAAAAATTATTCAAACGATGTGATAATCTAGAGATATAGCGATAAAAAATTTCACTCTCAGGCGTCTCAGCTAGCAGCAAGACTGCCGGCCAATTTTCTAAATCATTTGATTCCTCCACACAGCTGAAAATATTTCCATCAATACTTTTTTCTTAAAACAATCATCGATAATAGTTTTTTTTTTGAGCAAACAGTATGAAAATTTCGTCAAAAAAACTAAATGGAGAACCCCTGGTCTGCGGAATATTTTTCAACAGTGAATTTGTTTTTGTTCACACACACTATATAACTCAAACGACTCCATAGGATCTCATGGGTTTAATTTCAAACAATTTTTTCCTATAAATCAGCAAAAACTGATCAGATACTTAATTCATATCATTTCCATGAATTACGTGGGGTTGCCAGGTTACCCACAGGGCGCATTAAGGATTTTGAACTCTTTTTTTTGGCACTGAAATTTTGCTAATTGACCTCTTCCATTTCCGGTAAAGTTAAAAGAACACAAAAACCAAGAAGACAGATGTCCCTCTTATCTGATGCTAGACAACTTTAAAACTCACTATATTTATACGTGAACAGCTTTATCGCACACAAAAATCGAGTATCTTTTTCTGGAACTTTGCCAAATGGAACTTAAACATACTTTTTGACTTTTTGCCTCAAAATTTTCTAAATTTGCTGCTGTTTCGGTTTTTTAGAAAATAAACTCGAAATTTATTATTATGTATAAACTGGAAGTAGCAGTTTTGCAAATTAGTACTGGCCGTTATATTATAAATTTTTTTGTTGAGTTATTTCATGCTCTTAATGTGTTTTAGTTAAATTATTTTGCATTAATAAAAAAATACTCGATAGGTTCAAAAACTTAGTCTTTTAAGAACATTTGAGGTTGAATGGGCTTTACTCCTGATTTAATTATTTAATGTTTAATTTTGGATGAAAAATTTATTTCAGATCCTTCATTTCATAAATTTACCCGGCTAAGACCTCTGTCAAGCTTCTTTCGCGCAAAAAAATGTTTTCCATCAATTTCATGCATTTTATTCATTTTGTTGTATCTAATGACATAGAAATTTGATAAAGAAATGAGTAGCAACAACAACCCTCAGAGCGTTAATGTTGATTTTTTTTGGGAAATAGCTTTTCTGTATTCAGTATTTTTTGGTATTTTACGAGAATTTTGGAAACACAAAATATGGTGCATCATTTTCGGTAATTTACACGGAACGAATTTCACAAACAAAATCTACAAAGTTATTTTGACGATTATTTGTGTTTGTTTTAAATTTTTAATGGCACCTTGCAAATTTGGCAAATTACGAAGAAAACTCCGTTAAGGCAAGTTAAAGTCATTAGGAGAGTCGGCTGGGTGCTTGAGTTGAAGCTCCCGGGCATGCCGGATAAGATTTTGGCAATTTTGGCAATTTAACCAAATTTGGTTTGTACATTTTGCTTAGATTTCTCATATTTCTCCTAAATTTCCGAAATTCTATTTCAATTATTGTCATCGTTTGAAGATTGGGGAAGATCTATTCAAGCGTTGTCGCAATGGTGAAATCTGCCTCGTATCCTAGATCTTAATTACAATTTAATTATCCCTTCCTTTGGTTTACTTTTGGGTTCCATTATTTTTAATCCAATTTGCAGACAAAAAAGGAGCATACGGTTTGTGAATGCTTGCGTTGGCAAGTTTTTTGAGAGCGCTCTGATTGAGAATTTTTTCTATTTCCTTAAAAGAAATTGGGTTTTCGTAGGAAATATTCTTTTCCTTATTTATCAGAAGGAAATGTTGTATTTCTACATGACCTTTTTCGAGATGAAAGTATTATGCTTTAATTGACTGTTATTTTGTATTGTTTGAAGGTTAAGATTATTTTACAATGAAAATTTGAAATCTATAAAAAGTATATTCATGATAAATTGAGTAATTCTTTTTGTATCAAATATTTCTATTCTTATTAGAAAGAAAAATCATTCACCTGATCAAATACCAAACACAAATTTTTCAACCATAAGAAAAATATGATACAACACCATTTCGAGCAGTTTATTAGAGTAAGAACAAGTAACAAAAATATCGATAAAGTCAGAATTTTTCTTGTTTTCCTCAAAATTGTGTTCTATAAATAATAAATGTATATCAATGTATATCAATAAATAATGTAGTCCTATATTATGTGCCAATAGAAAATCGATTATAATCTACCAGAAAATTATTGAAAATTACGGATAATCGATAAGATCTAAATAATTCAGCTATATATTGAAATTCAGATTTTCTATTATAATTAGGCATTAATTATTATCCTCCACATAGCGTTGTATTATCTAAAACGTATTTATTTTCCATCATTGCATTTTAATTGAAATTTTTTACCAAAAGACAGAAAAGCATTTAATTAGAATAATTTTCCATAATAATGTAAATGAAGCAAGAAAATTCTGGAAAAGCTGGTGTGCTTTCTTGTGAATGGGTGAATAGCTCCAACAAAAGCATATTTTTCATGTCTCTGTACCAATTCAATTATGCAAATTTGCTATTGTTGAATATTTTCAAGAAAATTGAATTGGAAACACAAGTAAAATTGATCAATTATTTAAATTAGTTCTTTAAACTTTCTGAGTGTTGCGACCAAATCACTCGAAAGGTGAATTAAGTAAAAGTTTATTGAAACTTGTTACTTTACAAAATGTTTGGTATTTCGAGAAAGAAAGACAGACTGCAATTAAATTAGGAAGATTCAAAAAACTTCCTCATTCAACTGATGAGCAGAACCATCAACAGTGGTGCAAAAACTTCTGTAGAGGTTTTATTTAATTGTGAACTTATTAAACATTTTGAGTTATGGAAATCCTCAATAATATGGAATTTTACACAACTGAGCATATCATCTACTTGTTAAAAACATAAATAATTTTCGTGTTTTTTGTGTCATGTCATTGTAGTTCATAAATCTCTACGCAAAAATTATCTCAGAAATTAATTTTATGATTATAATTAATGTCTGTGACAGTTTTTCACTTTTTGTGCTAAACGCATAAATTTGAATAAACTGTAAATAAAACTCTAAAATACTCTTAACCAAATAACTGAGGAATCATGACTCTGATAAAAATTAGATATAATTATTTTGAGGAGAACAAATGTTTAATTAGATTTATGATACTTTAGATTCTATAAAAGTTTCTTCAACTTTAATCACAAGATGCTTTTATTGTCTGAGATTGTTTTCTTTGGAAACAAAATTATATAATGCTATGATGTCAGTGTTAATTTTCTGTTGAGATGCCAGATTATAATTATTTTTATTAAAAAAGTTTTACACGGATTTTTTGCACAAAGTGCAAGATAGAATAAATTTTCTAATGAGGATTAAAAAACTTTTCTGAGCTAGATAAATTCAATAATCTTGAAAAATCTAAAAGTGCAAGTTTTAGCTTAATAACTTTTAATTCCATTAAGTTTGATGTTTCTTTCCTGCTTATAATTATTTCAATATCCATAGGGTTTTTAAGATTTCTCAAGAAGATTCAAGACAGGTGTAGTGGGCCAGAATACAGCCAAAACTCTACTTAAGGCAAGATAACCTTTTGACATACAACCTTAACCTACATTAGCAGCTGCGCGTCACATAAATCAGCTCTTGCTGATAAGCAAGCTCGCAACGTGCGTAGATAAGCTTTAGCAACCTTAACCTTAACTTTGAAGCTGACCCGCACTTGCGCGATCAGCTAATGACGTAAGCTTCTAGAACATTCAATAAAACCTTATCTCTGCTAAACTGACCACGCACCACGCATGCTTTTAAGTAGAGATAAGGAAAAGCACGCAGCATCCGAGATGCGTGATCACCGCGTTAATCAAATCCGGGCTACGTCATTATTGTGGACAAAGGAATGCTTTTAGTATATAATGAGGAACTTTTCCTCTATCAAATCAGTCGTAGATAATTGTCAGCCATTGACGGGAAACAGTGCTTAGAGACGGTTGTTGGTTTACACACTTTGTGGCCAAGGGACCGGGAGAGTGAGGGATAGTAGTGTAAAGCGGGATTGGATATTGAGACATTGTAGGCTCAGTCCACCCGAAGTATTGGAATGCCTCCCTAGGCATAAAGTGTTGTAATAAATATATCATTAAATTAACCGTGACTGTGTTTTAGCCGTCGTTGTAATATAATAACCATTTCCCATCCACCCGTCCCCAAGTAATCACCAGAGACCCTACACGTGGCGGCTCCAGTGCATCAAAAGGGCGGACTCAAGGTGAAGCGATAGTTAGTGAATCAGTGGAAAAATAATAAATATCCAAAAAAATGTTTAAGTGAAAAAATTATAACACCTTAAACACCAAAAACCTTTGAAAAAAAATAAAAATTAAATACCAAAAACTTTTAAGTGAAATAATTATATCAAGTGCCAGCAAAAAGAAATTACAAAAAAGTGTTATGCTGCGCAAGTGACAAAAGTTTTTTTCAAAAAAAGCAAGAAAAAGACCAAACGATACTATGTAAGTACCTAGACTAGCATATATTATTCTGAGTCTATCTACCGAGAAAATACGGTCCAAAAAAAATTACACCTGCTACACACGACGGAATCTCCAACAGCCACCACTCTTGTAACCAGCACAATAACAATATCAACATCCCATCCGACTCAAAACCTCAATTCTTCAGAAAAGAATTATAAGAATATAATAATAACTTTAATAGAAGCTTCTTAAACCCCCAACATTCAACAATCAGTTGATAATTTAAGAATACCGATAAACACATCCCGGGAATAAATAAATAATAATAACAAAAAATCATAAAATATCTCAGAAAAAAAAACCAATTAAAATCTCGATAATAAAGTTAAAAGTATGAACGCCGAAGATTTCAAGGCGCTTTTCATCGAGACAATGAATTCGATTCCGGAGTTCAGCGGCAAGCTGGAGGACGTAGCCAGATTTACCAGCATAGCAGTGAATGCAAGGAAGACTCTTGGCCTGATTGATGCTATAGACGACGATGAAGGTATCGAACGAGAAAGGCAATTCCTATGCGCAATCACAATAAAGCTGGATGGGGAAACCTTCTCCAGCATTAATAACTCTGAGCCGCAAACGTTCGCAGAGTTCAAGCAAAGACTCTACGAACACTTCAATCTCATCAAAAACCTCTCTACAGTGTACAGGGAGATTTCATCGACTATCCAACGACCGCAGGAAACACTAATAAGTTACTTCAACCGACTAGAAAATCTCCGCGAACTTTACTCTATAGCGTGCGAGTACAACCTGGTTAATGAGGAAGAGCAAGGTTTTCACACAGCTCACCTGGACAAATTATTGCTTGCTTCTGCAATACATGGCCTAAAAAATACCATGAAACTCCTCTGCAAAAGCAAAACCTTCAGAAGTTTCAAAGAAATGAAAGCTTTCTGCTTACGTGATGAAATCATCGAGTGCGGAGAACTTGAGCAAACTATCAGAGATTTTGACAATCTAGAGATCGAGGATTGGGATGAACATCAAACTAGAAGCCACTCTCCACAACCAGAAGTTGAGCGCGGAATACGATTTAACGAAGACAACAGCGAGATGTACCTCGAAACGCACAACTGGGAATCAGAACCAATATATTGGACATCCCGTGAGCACTCACAGGTGCGAGACTTTGAGCCTCAACGCAGGCCCAGTTACCAGGAAGGTGATTTTTACGTAAGACATCATAATAACTCACCACCACCCGGGCAATTCGAGGAAAATTTCCAACGGAATCAAGGTAACCAAAATTCACCACCAAGCAAAATACAAATACCTAGGACTCAGAATAGGAGCCAGAATTACAGAAATAACCATCGCAGTTATCGAGCTTCTAACAAGGACTTCTCAAAAAATGAGAGCAACTGGACACAAAACGGCTCAGCTTCCCGCACCAAAGAATATGAAGACTTTGACGAACACAATAAATAAACTTTGATCTAATGAGCACCAACAAATGAAGACACATGAATTTTTTTGTATTAAACTCACAAAATCTTTCAAAAATGCAGATATAATGGACAATGACGAAAAACAACAAGAAAAAAATAAAATCAGGAAACCTAATGTTAAGTATATGCATGATTATTAATTAAATCAGAAAAAAGCAGCTAGGGTATTAGCAGAAAATGTGGTCACAAAAAAAAATGAGTTAAATTAAAATTTTCACTCACTGAGATAATGCATGAAATAAAATTGAAGAAAAGTGAATAAAAAAAAGTAATGAAAGATTGCAAACCGGGTATTGAGAAAAAGGAAGCATTGAATTTTATGGTAAATGTGATTCTAGATTAAAAATAATGAGAAAAATCTCCAAGAAATTTAAATTTTCAGCCAAAAACATCATGAAAAACTATTTCAGAAAAAAACCAATTAAGGTTTAATTAATCAAAAGTTTGAGCAACCCTAAGAGAGCTCCAAATATCACAAAAAGCATCGTAAGCTAGCAAAAGTCTGCAAATCAAGAGCAGCCAGATATCACAAAAAAGCAACGTAAGCTCTCTCAAATTAACTTTAAATTCCGTAAGAGCTGGCCAGCCAACAAAGTGGAATTTTAAAGAAAATTGAACAACAAAAAAATTGAGAGTCATTCTATGGAAAAGTCCAAGAAAATAAATTAAATGTCAGAATCTAGAGGCCATCAAAAAGTAAGTCCCATTAAAGAGTATTACTGACAGGCAGAGAAAGTGCCCAAAAGAAATCCAAGCTGGTAAAATAAAAAAGTTCAAGTAAGAACATTTAAAAAACTAATCAAAACCGATTAAATCTAGAGCAGCCATAAGAGAGCGCCAGATATCGAAGGAAATAAATTAATCGTCAGAATCTAGAGGCAATCAAAAAAGTAAGTCCTTAGAAATAATTAAAGATTATAAAAAAGTCCAAAAAGAACATTTGGTAAACTTAACAAATAAAAACAAAAAATCCTATGAATCCTAGTCCACAAAATTCAAATGCTTACCTTAAAAAATAAAATCAATACACCAGGAAAATCAGTAAAGTAAAACATGAAATCTCCACAACAATACATTAAAATTGAAATACACAATTTTTTTTTGGAGTCGCATACATGTCAATTAAAAATGATACAGTAAAGTTTAGGTATAGATTCAAATATGTTCAAAGAAAGAATAGATAAATGAAAATGAACTCATATCGATAATAACTAAAAGCTGAAGTAAATTTTTAACTCACCAATTTTTTACCCTCAGTTTAAAGAAGTAGATCAACTATATCCACTTATTCAAGGACAGTTATTGGAAACAAAAGAGTTAACAAAAGCGGCAGCTAATAAAACTCAACATTTCAGCTGGTCCAAACACATCGGAATCTCTTGACACAGAGGGACGCCTCACCAAAGCCTCATGAGAAGACCGGAAATCCAATATTCAAAGCCAATCAGACTGTCCCAAAATCAAAGATCATAGACAACAAGAAGCCACAACAAACCAGGAGATGCAACCACCTGAAGTATAAACAAGATAAATATTTTATCATAATAATATTTAAGCTAATGCCCACTCGTTGTAAAACGATTTTTTTATTTTTAATCAAAAATATCGAATCTTATCAAAAACTTTAAAAAACTATTATCTCTACCTGAAATGTAATCAGAGATTTTGAAAAATGTGGATGCAATAAGCTTACCCACCTAAATAACCCAGAAAACATTCAAACAAATGTAAACCATAAAAGATGGTAAGAAAATTTATAATGATTAGTTTTTATCATACAGTAAAAGTTTTATACACCAGTAAATATCATCAAAAATGACCTATCAAAACTTTGTAATGAAAATAATATTTTTTTAAATAGTAATATAAGTCAGGGGGAAAACTTTTTTTAACCGTCTTCAAGCACTTTTTTTCTAACCAACTATTTTTCTAACCAACTATTTTTCTAACCAACGTTTTTTCTCTGTAAAAAACTTACCGAGCCTTTTTTGGTAAGGCGAGCAGTATGTAGTGGGCCAGAATACAGCCAAAACTCTACTTAAGGCAAGATAACCTTTTGACATACAACCTTAACCTACATTAGCAGCTGCGCGTCACATAAATCAGCTCTTGCTGATAAGCAAGCTCGCAACGTGCGTAGATAAGCTTTAGCAACCTTAACCTTAACTTTGAAGCTGACCCGCACTTGCGCGATCAGCTAATGACGTAAGCTTCTAGAACATTCAATAAAACCTTATCTCTGCTAAACTGACCACGCACCACGCATGCTTTTAAGTAGAGATAAGGAAAAGCACGCAGCATCCGAGATGCGTGATCACCGCGTTAATCAAATCCGGGCTACGTCATTATTGTGGACAAAGGAATGCTTTTAGTATATAATGAGGAACTTTTCCTCTATCAAATCAGTCGTAGATAATTGTCAGCCATTGACGGGAAACAGTGCTTAGAGACGGTTGTTGGTTTACACACTTTGTGGCCAAGGGACCGGGAGAGTGAGGGATAGTAGTGTAAAGCGGGATTGGATATTGAGACATTGTAGGCTCAGTCCACCCGAAGTATTGGAATGCCTCCCTAGGCATAAAGTGTTGTAATAAATATATCATTAAATTAACCGTGACTGTGTTTTAGCCGTCGTTGTAATATAATAACCATTTCCCATCCACTCGTCCCCATCAGTAATCACCAGAGACCCTACACAGGTGCTCGGTGCTATATATTTTTACGATTTTCTAATATCAGCGACAAAAAAATTAATTGAAAAAGCACACTTTCATCAGCAAAAAAATATCAGTGTTTATGATGTGAAATATTTAAGAAGAAATTTCCGATTGTGGATGTTTATTTCAGAAATATCTATTTTAGTTTTTCTAAGAAAATTTTTTTCTATTTTTGTACAAATAATCGCATTAACATTGGAATTATTAAAAATGCTTTTAAAAGTTACAATAGAAATTTTCTTCAAAATTATTTTTATCTTGAAATTCTGAAAACACATTTATTTCAACCTGATTTGTTATTTTAATATGTTAGTATATATTGATTCAGTTCAACAACATAAAAACTTGTTAAAGGTTTTCATCATTTTCAAAATTTTCTACAAATTTAAAAAATGACAGTAAATACCTAATCAAATACTGAATATAATAGATA
This sequence comes from Parochlus steinenii, assembly GCA_038502155.1. Lineage (NCBI taxonomy): Eukaryota > Metazoa > Arthropoda > Insecta > Diptera > Chironomidae > Parochlus > Parochlus steinenii. The sequence goes on along the minus strand of JAXCIN010000052.1, from coordinate 3,329,783 downwards.
CACCACGACAAACACACACATGAAGAACAACATACATTACAGTTTTATCAGTAAAACATTCCTGTTATCTTATCACTGATATCAGTTTGCTCTACCAATTTTGTTTAGTACACCCAGAAAATCAGAGAGTATTGCAGTAGAATTTATTGAAACATAAATACGCTTAAAATATTTGCACAATCCAAGCGATAAGGCATTAAAGGTGATACTAGTTGATAAATAAAATCTCTGTCCGACTGTTTAAATTTTGTGTGTTTGTGTTACAGGTGAAAAGCAAACAATGTTTTCTTTTGAAGTATACTCTTATTATATCAAGGCTTATATCGAGAAGGTCAACACCAGGCATCCAATCCCAACAGATTAGGCCAAATTAAAGAATGGTTTCTTCTGATTTCTCGTTCTTGACCCTTTTGGCATCTTTTGGCATCTTTTGACTCTTTGGCAAATCATTTTACGATTTTCAAGCTGAGAACAAAAAGACATTTGAGGATTTGGCAACACAAACCGTTGCAAATTGTACATAGGTTGCGGTTCATTAAAAAACATCTTTTTGGTGTGTTTATGTTTTATGATATTCTGTGTTTTGGTGCTTTATGGGAAGATCTTTTGTTACTTTTTAACATTGTTTCTTTCGCTCAGAAAAGCCCATAAAAACCAACAAATTTTATTCTTCTTTCTTCAAGCTCTTTCCCGAGTGCTTGACACATTGTTTGAAATGTTTGCATACTTTTTGGTTGTTTTTGTTGACTTTGGGAAATTTATTTGTTTCAACTTTGTCTTCTTTATAAAATTGTAAGGCTGCAAAGTGTGTGAAATTCTGTTTTTAGAGCGTTAAAAGAAAACAAGAAAAAACTTAGCAAATAGCGCAAAGTCTAAGAATTTCCAAGAAATTCCCGAAAACATTTGATAAATTATTTTATAAAAAACTTAGAGACTTATAAAAGCGTACTCAGCTATTTTATAAATTAAATTGAAGACGCTTTGAACTCTCGTAAATAATCGTTATCTGAGATTAAAAGTCCACTTATCTTGTCTGTGAGCTCCACAGCAATAAATTTATCATCCTGAATAAATTTTAGAATTATTTATAGAAAAATTCTTTATCGAAAAATAACAACCATCATCATCTTTCCAAAAAACGTCAGAAAAACCAAAGAAAATAATAGAAGACAATAAAAACAGCTTAAAAGACACTGTCATGTGCGTGTTCATTTTTCTTAATTATTAAACACTTTTATTCGTTTCTTATTCGACACTCGTTGACTTTTTTGAACTTGCAAAGAAACAATATTGCTCACAGTTGGTTTATTAAGAGTATCAGAGAATACATGAAATGAGAATGGAAGTAGAATGGAACTCGATTAATTAATCTTCTCACACAAAATAACAATCATTGCGAAATCTTAGATGCACGTTTAATGTTAGCGCAATTTTTTTCCACAAATATTTAAGAAACGGAAAGGAAATTTTTCAACATTTCAGAGTGGCTTGTCTGATTGTCTGGATGTCTGTCTGCCAGTCACTGTCAGAATTGGTTTTATCGTTCAATATCAATTTCTTTAATGAACTCAAAGATGAGAAATGTGGATCGAATTTTTAAAAATGTATCGGCTTTAGATTTTTTTTTCATTCGATCTGCTTAAAAGGTAATAACTAGGAAATACTTAACAGAGATGTGAGAAAACGTAGTTGTGACATTTTTCTAGATTTCAGATTAAAAAATGTTTTCTTTTGCAGTCTTTTGGAGATTAAGTAGAAATTTCAGAATTCAAGGACATTTGCCAAGACTATATTGTTTTTTTTATTTAATAAAGTGAAATATTCAATGGCGTTTTCAGATCATTGTAAAAGTTGTAAAATTTGTGTGAAATAAAATGACGAAAAACTCTAGTTCACAGAAAAATATTTATATTTATAATTATTATTACACATTAACTTTTACATACTGGGTTTATTTATAGAACTCTCGTAAAATAAAAATGTTTTCGTTTTCAAGCTGCGAAATGTGTCAAAAAATTAAGTAGTGGAATTTTTCACGGTAAACAAATATTTTTTCCACAATTTCCATACATAATTGCGACTTGAGAATTATTGACACGTTAAGTCCTTCAAATGTTATGCAAACAAATAATTCTCTGAAAAGGAAGTGCAAGTGGAAGCTCTACAACTGCAAAAATTGCAAAGCAGCAAAAATTAATGAAAAAGCACTTTAAAACTGCATTATTGCAAGTACAGCAAACAGCATGAAAGAATTTTCTGGAATTATATAACTTGCACAAAAATATCGTAATTTCGTAGCATTTACTATGTTACTCATTGCTGTATTCACTTTTTACACAAATTTTCAGTAAAAATGCAAACTAAAACAGACAAAAGACAAAAGAGCGGTTAATGAATAAAAAAATGTTTACACATAAGAAAACGTTGAAAACCTGTTTATCCGCGAGTCAAACAAAAATTGAGCTGTTGGTATTCGTTTCCAGTGTAAAAAGATGTTTAATTCATTTATATTCTACGAACACTTTTATGACGATTTGAAGTTGTATTGAGTATTGCTCCAAAAGTATTTAATAACTCCACATTTCACAATTCCATACTAAACTATGAAAATTTTATTGGCATTAATCATCAATTTTCATATTAAATTAGATTACACATAAACAATGCGTTGCCTATTTATGGAATAAACTTTTTACAAGAATGGGAACTCACCTATTAATATTATCCATACAAAGAAGGTTATCGAAAATAAATTCACTTCACAAAACTTCGCCATAATTCCTAATTTAAGAAATCTCTTTCTTAACTGGACGAAATTATAATTTATGTATTTTTGCCACTGGGGTAATTGAGGCTTTCCCTTTGGTTTCCAGCCTTATCACGTGAAAAATTCAATTAACGCGGAAAATTTGTTTTTAAATAAAATAATTTTTTTCACGTCACAGGTGCACACATTGAATTAACTTTAATACACCTTTACAAAAATTCGATTAAGAAATTTATTCTTTATTTCACATCAAATCCATTGCTAGTCCGCTGAGATTAGCGCTTTTCGAATCACCTGGAACAACTCTACAAGAACAATTGCAGTGATTTAACTATAATTGAACTTTTATTGACAATATCCGCCAAAAATTGTCCAACGGTTGCGTTTGAAGTTGACTACACCACAAACAATACTGAAATAATTTCAGTGAATGGAACTTTGTGAACCGAAAATTGAGAAGCGTCGCCTCCATCCATATCCAATGTTTCAACCAATACATTGGCACTCAGCAAGTTGAATTTGTGTGTTTACAGGCAGTGAGTTGCGGCGAATTCAGGGGAGTGTCGACTTCGAGGGGAATTTTATGCTTTTATGCTTTGCGTAAAAACACAAAAAGATCAAACTAACCATGATGAAGAAACATCGTGGCTTTATGGAGAAAAACATTTGGTATTTAGTAAATAATAATGCTACAAGTGTTTTGCTCCTCAGGAATTGTTTGTGTTAAAGACAACATTAAACATTTAACAGCAAACATAAAACCAGATGAAAACATACCGAATAATACAAATCATATGTGAGCATTGGCAAACTGAAATTTTGATATAGAATTGACAAAAATTAATATTAACAGACGCCAACATGAAAACTCGTTCATTCGAAAAGTAAAAAATTGCCACTTGCTGTATTTATGTTGAGCAATAAAGCATTATATTAATAGAGTAATTGGATTGATCTTTTCACAGAGTGCATTAGTGCATCTAGAAAAAATCATCCGGTGCTTGATTTTGCTAGAGGCAATTTGGAGATTAAAATATTGTAACATATTTTCCAAACAATTAAATCGCATGCTCGTAAAAAATATGTGTACTATATGGGGTCTTGAGTGCGGATTATTCTTTCAAAATATATCTTGTGTACCAAGAACGGCGGTTTATACAAAAAAACAAGGATTTCGAATAAAATGATTTACAAATTTAATTTTTGCTTTAAATTATGGAAAATTAAATTTGTTTTTTTTTTAAACTGAATTTTCATTTGACATTTAAAAAATAAGATAAGTTTAGTTCCACTTAAAAAAACAAAGTAAATTAAGTTCCACTGTATTTTTCATAAAAAACATATAATACCATGATCCATATTCCCAGGACTTAAAGAATCATCTGACGGATAAGATTAAAATCCATTAGGCGAGCAAATTGCAGCCAATTTTCAAGCAAAAAGGTTCAATTGGCGCAAACCATTCGATTTTGTAAAGCAGCCCGAAAACACAAAATACACAAAGCACAAACAATATCAAACAAAAAACATATCGAATGAGAAAAACTGAAAAACTGTTCAGCAAATAATTCCTTTCTGCCGTTTCTCTAGCTGCCATTGAAACGAGATTTTAATCGGATAAAGCGATCCTTTTGAGCAATTTAATTTTTCTCTATTACTTTTTTATTCTGCACCAAAAAACAACTCGCATTTCGAATAAATTCTATTTCGATCCCTTCTCTCAAATGCAAAAATCAATGTATTGGAAAGAAATTGTGAATCGCAATAAATAATTTCATAAATTTATATTTAAGTTGTCATCGTAAAATTTCACCTTCTTGCAAGTTTATCAAATTTACTTGTTGCAAGCAAAAACTAGGAGTTGCAGCAAGCGGAACGAGATTTTACCGCTTGTTGCAAAATGGTTTACGCTTGCAACAAGTGTAGTAGACTTGCTTGAAGGTTCTTGCACTTGTAAGAAGTTGAAATTTTACGCTTTTGACAAGCGTTAATTCAAATTTGATAAAACCTTTGCGCTTGTCAAAGTCCTAGATAACACTTTTTTGTCTTTCAGGCTTGTAATCCTTAACTAGAAATTGTGAGACGTCTAAAATAGACTTTAAAAAAAGGCAAAAAAATAATTTTTTTCGGAATTTTCCCGATTTTCCCAACTGTTTTCACACCACCAACTTGAATTTTTTAACCCAACACAACACCGCACCTTAATATACTCAATCGCCCTTGTAAACACACCATAATTGAAACGTTTTTACTTTCACCAAATTAGTTTCGAACCCTTCACCATACCTCGCGAAATTTTCGCTATTCTATCCAACCACCATACCATTAATAGGTGCGTTGGCTTAATATCAATTTAAGGTGAGGCAAATTTAAAATTTGTTTTCCGATGTTAAGATGTTTTATTAATTAAATAAAATACTCGTAAAATACCGTGACATTTTAAAAATATATTTTAAGCTTTTAAAAAAAAATTTAATAGTTCAGATCACTTTACTTCCTGCAATTCATTGTCCAAAATTTTAATGACGTAAATAAAAAAAAAATGCGCTTTTGAGTGTTCTTTGAGGATTTGACATTGGCTTCTATTTTTTTTGTTAGATAGTTCCAGATTTAGAAGAGATTTATTGTTTGTGTTTTTTATTTTATTTTATTGAATTTTACAAATATCCGGCCAATCAGTCTTAAATAGAAAAGTTCAAGACTTATTAATACTTATTGAACAATATTTAGGTGTTTAATAGTATGTGGATTTTATATTTTAAATTTAAATCACCAACTTTTAATTAACATTTCGCTTGAAAATTTTTTAAAGCAAAAAAGAATTATTAAGATAATTCAAAAACTACGAGAAAATATACAAAAAACACTTAATTGATCGTAATATCAAAAATTTTCAATTGGAGTCTGGAAGGACCATAAATTTGTATTATTTGATTAAATCCCAGAAAGAACCAAAATAAAATACGGTTGAACCACTTCAAAGTTGTAAAACACCAAATCACTACAACTAGCATACTTAAATATAAACCATTAAATTTAATCTTTTTTAAAATTTTGTAACATTTGTTCGCGGCTGGTTCGAGACTCCATTCTTCTAAATCTTTTTGCTCAATCTAAACTTTTTGTTCATTCTAAAATAAATATTTGTTAAAAATACTGTTTCAGCTCTTTCAAACATCACAAAACATGAATAATATATTATTATAACAAAAAATATTCAGTTAACATCAAAAAATCCTCAAATAAGATGTAAAATGAACTTTATATGGAAAATTTTAATTTTAATAAGATAAACTCGAGTTTTCATCAAAATTTACACTTTACATGAAAATGCTGTGAAAAGTCGAAAGTTAAAATCAATTTGTTCGTCACTTTGATAATCGAATTGATGATTCTCATTCTATTTATTTTGATGTCCTACATCTGAAACATAATTTTACTCACCCTTTTAAAATTTAATTTAATTTTTTAAGATTTCTTGTTAAATGTGTAAAAGCAATGAATGAGATTTTCAATTCAAAGTAAAATTGAATTGTTAAGTTTTGCTCAATTTGAAACACAATTGCTAGAAAACAATATATCCATCAATAACCCTTTTAAATCAAAAATGTATTTTAATTCCGCTAAAATAATGATAAAATGCGATTAAAGCTCAAAAAAATATTTATAGTGGCAAAAAAATTGTTTAGAATTTGGAGAATTGATCATGTTTAATTAATTTGTTCCGATAAATTTGGATAATTGTGTCTTAAAACTAATTAAGGCATGTGACAAGCTGAAATTTAGTCTTGTGTCATGTGTAGTTATACAGCGTACAAGTCTAAGCTACTTCTGTAGCAAGTGTAACTAAGAATTGTCACAAGTCTTCTAAGGCTTCTCACAAGGCTAAAACAGCCAAATTTAGGCTACGCGTGCGACAAGTGTAGCTAGAATTGTAACAAGGCTGCACGCTTGTTACAAGTCTAGCTATTCTTATGACAAGGGTTCTGTTTTTTGGGTGTTGGAAAGAAATTGTGAATCGCAATAAATAATTTCATAAATTTATATTTAGCTGTAATCTGAATTATCCTATTAAGTATCAACTCAAATTGATATGTCGACATTTATTAAGATTGTAATTATTTTATTTCGTATAGAAAATGTTTGTGGGCATTGCAATTATACGAAATTGAGAGATTGTGTAATGGATAATCATCGAAAACATTAAAAATTATGATTTTCCTTTTTTTACTCTGGAAAATTGAGCTAACACGCTAAAAACTTTGAATAATTTAGGGTGGAAAGCGAATGCAAAGTGGATTTTAGGTTTTACAGTGATTATGCTCTTTTTAGATTTCAGTTAGATTTTTATCAATCTAAATTGATGTATTATTAACACAAGAATAGTCTTATTGATCAAATAATTGTGAGAACCTTATTTGGCGGAAGTTTTTGTTTGATATTTATCTTACTGTAATTAGAATGATGCAATGAAAAAACAAATTTATTATATTTTCAAAAAAAAAGTAATGTTTTCATCAAATTAAAACTGAATTTTCTTTTTTTTTATCCATAAATTTTCCATGATCCAATATTTATTGATTTCCCTTCAATAAAACTCGACTTCATCCATCTTTTGATATGATATTTTTTATGAATTAATTTCAGCTCAACTGTTGAACGATTTTTGAAGTATCCTTGTTTATTTTCACAACAAAAGTATATTTTCCAATGCTGCCGCGTTTCTAACTACGCTTTCAGCTACAAAAACCCAAACAGATAAAAAATCACTTTCCTTTTTGTTGTTAAATTGTTTATTCTCGGATTTCCAAGACTGTTCAACAAAATAACAAACATGTTGCCATGTTCTTTAAACCTAAAATTGCCAACAACTCTGCTCATCAATCATCCCCGCACAATGACAACCCAAAAAGTTCAGGATTTGTAATATACCTAGTAAAGTGGAAGAAATCTTTTTTTATCCGATGAAATTTTTGTAAAGAAAATGTTTGTTATCGCAAGAAAGGTATTTCTTTACAAATTTATTTTTAGTTTTTGACAATACATAATAATATAATCGAACGTAAAGTGAAGAAAAAAAACAAATTAAAATTTGTTAGAAATGCAGTTTGAATGACAGTTGAATGCTTGATAAAGATTATCTCACAAAACTAGACAAAATCGAGCTATTGGAATAATTGTAAATTTTAAATTGTGAATTTATGTTTTTAAATATTTTTTTGTGTTCCGACAATAAGTATTCAAATTGTAGATATTTTTGTACTTTGGGAGGATTACAGACATAGAAGGTTAAAATTTATTTTGAAGAAACTGCTTGATAAAGTCAAGTTTTTCAAAATCCAGGAATTTTTTTTTGGATTATACCGAATTTCCGACTAGATTTTTTAAATACTCCATTCATTTTGCGCTATTAGTTCGCTGCCATAAAGCCATTTTTCGCACAAAAGAGACTTAATCTCTCTTATCCTCTTAAACTTTTCCTTTCTCATTTCGTAAATTTTTAAAGCTAGTTAAATTTGTTTGTTTTTCAAATTTCAGGCTTCTTTTAACATATTCAACAAATTTTGATGTTTTAAATTGATTACCATGCAGCTCATCTAATTGATACAGTTTCAACTAATTAATCACTGGTTTTTTTTTACATAATTGCACCCTTGAGATTTACTTTAATTAAACATTTACTTAACAATAATCTCAACTTAACTAAATTTCTACTTAACAAAAAATCAACTTAACTGAATTCAACTTAACTAAAAATCTACTTAACTAAAATTCTACTTAAGTAAAATCAACTTAAGTAAATATTAGTTAACTTAATTCTAGTTAATTGAATTCTAGTTAAGTAAATTCTAGTTAATTAAATTCTAGTTAACTAAATTCTAGTTAACTAAATTCTAGTTAACTAAATTCTAGTTAACTAAATTCTAGTTAATTAAATTCTAATTAACTAAATTCTAGTTAACTAAATTCTAGTTAACTAAATTCTACTTAAGTAAATTCTAGTTAACTAAATTTCAGTTAACTAAATTTCAGTTAACTAAATTTCAGTTAACTAAATTTCAGTTAACTAAATTTCAGTTAACTAAATTCTAGTTAACTAAATTCTACTTAACCCACCCACCCAACCAGAATCAAAACCATTATACTTATAATATTCAACAAACCATTTTACAGTGCACTTTATTTATTTTCAACAAAATTTCATTTAGATACATTTTATCAAAGGCAACTAAGATTAATTAAAAAATATATTCAAAAGACATTTCATTGATTATTTTTTAAAAGTTGATTTTATGTACGTTGATTCTTTATTGAATTTTAGTTAATTAGTATTTACTTAAGTAGAATTTAGTTAACTAAAATTTAGTTAACTAGAATTTAGTTAACTTGATATTTAGTTAAGTAGAAATTACTTAACTAGAATTTACTTAATTAGAATTTAGTTAACTTGATATTTACTTAAGTAGAAATTACTTAACTAGAATTTACTTAAGTAGAATTTAGTTAACTTGATATTTAGTTAAATAGAATTTAGTTAACTAGAATTTAGTTAACTAATATTTACTTAAGTTGATTTTACTTAAGTAGAATTTTAGTTAAGTTGATTTTTAGTTAAGTTGTTTTTCTGTTAAGTTGATTTTATTGTTAAGTAAATTTATAATTGAAGTAAATAAATAATTGCACCCTTGAGATAGTTTCAGATGCTGCTACTTTTACGTTTTTTTCCTTGATGATGATTTTAGTGTATCATCTGTTTTCTTAATGACATGCAATTTGTTTCTTTTTTTTTGGAATTTTGTCTAGAGCTGTTGCTACATAATTGGAGATCTTAAAATAATTTTCTTTTTAATAAAGTAAGTGTGGCTGGAAAACCGAGATGGTCTTAATCAGTCTTATTGGTCGAAACCTAGATAATAGCAATAAAATTCACTCCAAAGTAGAGACGACGTGAGGGCACGCATGTAATTTAACACTAGGACCCTTTCTTCTATAAATTATTAGTCAGTTTATATTATTTCCTTCCAAGTTGAATGTAATTTGATCACCACTTGAGATTTCTTTTCAAAAATGTTAAAGAAAAAAAAAAGATATCATTCGGCTTTGTTAAAACACTTGAAATGTTGAGAAAACATAAAAATCATAGAAATTGGTTCATACCGATTTACTTTGGATTTACACAGGCAAATTCAAAAAATCTCTCGGAATATGTATGCAATCGAAATTTAAAGTAAATACTTATGCGGTCTTATTTTAGTGGCGCCAATTTCAGTGTTTCCAGATGGTTTAAACACTTCACTTTGTCCTATGGCTTTACGGTAGACATCCTCTGCAGTTTAACAAATTGTCCCCAATACTCTTCAAAACTTGAATTTGCTAACAACAATATTATGTAAATGTTATGTTGTTTTCGGTTGTCATTGTCATTTTCTGTTTTTATGAAGTAAAAAAAAATTGAATTGTAAAGTAACAAGATTCCAGATTAGTCATATCCATTTGTTTGATAGTTTGGTAGTTGTACATTTGTAACAAACAATGCAGAAGTTATTTTCAAGATTAATCTGAATAACCAATATATGCTGGAGCTCTAAAAATAAACTCACATTTCTTGTATGTTAAATTTCATTAGGAATAAATCATAAATATGAATAAATGAATATTATATCGACACTAAAGGGTCAACTACCAGATCACTAAACATCTCAAAAAGAACACAAAAAAGAAATTACGAAATGACTTGCGAAATTTTTACCCATTTCCTAATAATCCCCCGGACTTAGCAATTTTACAATTTAAACACTCGAAATATTGTATTTTAATCTTCAGCACAATTAAATTCTACACACAGCAATCCATTCAATTTAATTCTCACAACCCCTTTTTTCTCTGAAGTATCTGAATTATGAATGAATAAATTGCTGAAAACAAAAATCACTTTATTCATTTCAATTAAAATTACTGGCAGGACGCCTTTTGCGTTCTAGTAGACAATATGGGATAAAGCAAGTGAAAGAGATTTTAATCGCCTTAAGAACAGGAATATTCAAATTAATACCATCCATCATCTGTCATTCAACTTAACAAAAACACATTTTCCCCGACTCGATATCCTATGATTTTAATTCTGAAGAGAGCAAAATAACTCAAATTGGGAGAATACTTAATATAAAAGTTAGTTATGTTAATCCATTTTCTATTAAATTGTTTGTTCTAGAATTTTTGAGAAAATAAACAAAGAATTAAAATATGATGATAGATATTCCAATTCAGATATTCACAAAAGCCTAAACATAAATACAAACAAAACCTCATATTGTCTGCATCAAAATATTTTTGGAGGATTTTATGATAATTATATTGCCAATCAACTTGTTAATTTTGAGTTAGATAGAGATGAGTGTTACCAGATAGCTAAATTGATTTATAAAAAAATTTTTATGGTATTGGAACAAATATTTAATTCTTGAATTTTCAATTTTTCTATGCAATAAATATCGTTTAACAAATATCCTTTATCATATAAGAAATCCTAGTAGACACAAAAACAAACAAAATTGCAGCAAATATCGAGCAAATATTAATTAAATCATATTTTCGGGGAACAAGCTCAGTTTATAATCTGCACCACAAAATTGTGAAATTTTCCACAACTTCTGAAAGGTTCCAAAACTTGGCAACAATTGGGAAAATCTGGGAAAATCCGATTCTACACTAAAATAGTATTATGAATCATTTTTATTTTCCCTCATGGTCGAATACTCGGAGAGTGTCGCCAAAATTCAGATTATGGATTGGAAAAATGTTTTCATCATTTATATCCATGGTTAATGCTCGAGGGCTATTGTTGTTCATGCCAACTCAATTTTACAAAACATCCCAAAATATCCAACAAGAATCCAAAAATATTGTTGGTAAATATCATTTTCTAATTTAAAAGGACACATGTCAGAGAGATCAGCAGAAAAACATGTGTTGTGATCCTTTCATTGGGATTTTGGGTTATTTCAAGTTTTTATGTGATTCTGTTCTCACAATTCAATGAATTCATTGAATCCGAAAATATTCAACGACAATTTAGAGCCCTTGTTAAAATTTGTAACCAACTCAATTTACAGTACAACCAAAATACCATTCATTGCCTTTAAATCCCTTTCAGACTTTCGTTGCATATTTAGTTAATAAACCGAAAAATGCATACTGAAAACAACTAGAAAATATGTTACATTTCTGATGCAATTATGCGAGCAATAAATTACCCCGGAGAACATCCTTTCTGCTACCAACTGCATGTATCTCTTGGTTGATGTCACTAGAGCTGGATGACAATAAACATGATTTGACCGTGAAAATGTGTTGCCAAAAATTCGATGGAAATTTATGGCCATTTGAAGGGAATCAAATGAATTTGATGCAGTTTTTTCAGCAAGTGAACTCAATTCGAACTTGCTAAAAATCCTCCCCGTAGTCAATTTACATTGTCCAAAACTGAGCAATTTATCCATATCTAAGTAATCCGAATCAATTCCCAGAACGCTCCAGAATGATCAGAATACGGTAGTATTAAAAATAAACGCATCCAATATGGTGAAGTAGAAAAAAGCTTAGTAGCAATTTATGGTATCTCATTTTTGACCTTTTTTGTTGGAGGTGTGAGCAGCATATATCATGAGTTCAATCTTATTAAGGGATGAAAATATGAAAATTGAAAATATATTGAATACTTTTTGACAAAATTAAAAATATTTCCTACTTTTTCGGCCAGAGAGAATTCGAAGACTTCGTTAAGATCATTTATTTATACATATCAAATTATATTATCCTTTCTGCTTAAATTATGTAAGGCTTTAAATCACTTTTGTTAATCCCAAAAACTTAACAGTACCTTCTCAAAATAGCCAACATTAGTTGAAAAAGTCCAATGTTACTGTATATACATTGTTTATTACATGCCATTAATATTAATAGAAACGACTTTCGTGAGTCAATTTTAATACATTGCCGTATATTTTAATTTCACACTTACACACAATCTGGGCAAAGATCTCTTCAAAATCCCTCCTCGCATTCCCTTAACTTCATCAAATCCACATATCAAAATATTTCAGCAATTTTACAAAATAAATGGGAAATAGCAAAGCGACAAAACTGTACAAAATTACAGGAAAAATTCGTTTTGTTCTCTAGATGATTATCTAGCATTGTCGACTTTTATGGCGTTTGACTAACAACTATATCATAAAACTATTTACACACACTTTACAGTATTTCCAGCAACAAAACGTGCCAGACATGCCAGAGGATAATACGAGGCAATTAATTTTAAAAACAACCCCAATTACCCCGATCGATTCGGCTTGGAAGTAAAATCACCGCCTGATTTCCTGATTTCCTGATTATTGGCAAAATTTATATTTTCAATTTTCTAAAACAGATTTTGATGCTTTTACAATTTTCGGATTTTTGGGTAAGTTTGAGATATTTATAGAAATTCTGGAAATGTCGTTACCACGTAATTATCCTTGTTAAAATCAGTTCCATCCTATTTTGAATATTGTTTCGGCGAAATTTGATTTATACCCTGAATTATGTATTGTGACAATTTTTTAACAAATTTAACGCAAATAAATTATCAATTTGGAAAAGTTTTTAATTCAACGAATGCTAGCGGCTCGAAACCCTTTTCAAAAAATTATTGTTGTGTAACAACACTGAATTTGAATTGATGTAATATTTTTGTATTCACAGGGTTTGGAAGCTCAAACAAGACTAATATAATAATGAATTGCTGCTCTTAAATAATTTAAAATGCGAGATAAAATGATTTTTCATTGTGTAAAAGCTGAACAAGCAAATATTAATCTAACCCTGCAAAATACCAAACGATAAATCAAGCATTAATAACAACATTTTCAGCTAAAATTTATGATGGATACACACCAATATATTATCAGACAACGTACAATTTTGTATGATCAACAGAACATTATAATTTAACGATTACAATTTTCAATACGCTCCGTAGGAATAAAGAAATATTAATAAATTCTCGCTTTTATGTTGCATTTCCATGTTACACCCCAATAATCATAAAAGCATAACTTGAATTAGTTTTGTAGCCTATTCAATCAAGGACTGAATATAGCAGAAACATAATAAGACAGCAATTTTTGGTTTTTATTATATTTGCACGTGTCTCAGAATATATGATTTGGTGGCAAATTGGTGCAAAGCGTAACGCAGAGACTCTTAAATAACTTAATTAAATGCATTTTGCCTGATAAAACATTTTTATGGGGACTTTAGATCAACAATATAAACCTTTAAAATCACACTTTGTTGCTTCGCAAATTGGTATGAGATATGCTGCATGGTACGAACGGCCACCAGTAAAATGAGATAAAAAGAAGTCGGAATATGATAGCATTTCAAGTATTTCATAAATGTTGGCGGTAGGGTTCATGCATAACAGATTTACTAGATCAAAGACAAAAAGACAAGAAAGAAAACCGGTTAATGCGAAAATACCACAAAAAAAAATCTGCGCCAAAACACAAATTATGGTTTATTCAAGGAAGATTCTTTTCCGTCATAATAATTTTATCACACAACATCGCTAGCTATATAAATATACAAAGCACCTAACACCGTAAAATATGTTTTTGCCGGCAGTCCATAAAAGAGAATGCGGAATGAAATTGTTGCGAGATAATTTACCATTAATGAAAACAACAAAATTGAATTAGTGATCAGGACGCGGGGAAAGAGTGGTTGCTATCGTTATATATGGGGTGTTAAGATGTGTGTTCCATTCTGCTTAAACAGTGATCGTGTAAAAAAACTAAATCTCATCGGACTTGTGGTTATTTTGCAGTAAAATTTATGAATTCCTTGCAAGTTTTTATGCTCACAAATGCCCTCAAAAATATTTGTTAGTCGTTTGCTACTTTTTATTTCTATCTGATTCAAGATAGAACACGTAAAATGTTTTCCATAAAATGTTGTTCGCAGTAAAAAAAAGCGTCTCGAAATCCATTTTTATTATATTTTATATTCCATTCTTCTTGCGGTTTGTATTTTTAAGAACAATATTCCAACAAGGACTGAAAATCACAGAAAATCAATAAATTTACAAATCCAGACCATTTTTGTGAATTCTTGCGTTTCTCGTGATTCTTCAAAATCAACATTCACTAGAAAAATCGAGAAAACTTGAAGAACGTTGGCAACATAAAATATGCATAAAATTTTGTGGAAATTTTTTTCAGCAAACCAAACCATTCGTATTAAAATTGCCCCGAAAAATCTAACTAAATGAATTGATGCATAAAAATTCATTCGCTTTTCCAAGAAAATTGTTTTGTTATTTGCAGCACACTTTGCATTGAAATGCATTTTCATAATAGCATTAACTAGCATACATATTCCCCGAAAACATAAATTCATTAAAATGTATCGCGAACATACACAATCCTTTTTTTTTGCAATATTTTAGCATGAGTGATATCGTGTCATGTTATGATGTTATGTGTGAATTTATTATGTTTGCTGTTAGAAGGAGTCTATAAGTGGGTACATTAAGTTTTTCAGCAGCCATGGAATATTCCTTAAATCAAGATTAATATCTTCACAATTAACAAGTCAATTCTGGCCAAAATATTTCTCAAAATTGCAAACTCATCATTAGAAATGTTTAATTCATAAATAAAATGAGTATGAGATAGCCCTTTATAGTCCATTTTAAGCCAAACATTTGCAAACGTTTCAAATGCAGAATGCATACACGAAAATGTGAATAAAATAATTTTGAAAGAATATGGAATATAAAACATTGAAACGAACATTGAATATTAATTCCAGCAATTTGTGTGAATTCTTCGGGGCTTTGGGGATAATTCATGAAATGCCGTGAAAATTGTGAAATCATAAACATACCGAACTCTGAATCTACACGGACAAAAGAATTTTAATTAAAAGTCCATTTGAGTATCCAATTCAAAAGTGAACTCCCCAAACATTCGAAGATTTGATTGACTCGTCAGTTCGTCACTGTTTTCCATAATTTTCCATGATTTTTATTTGAATTTATGAATAATTTTCAAAGATATTCGTTGACTTGTACTTTCATTCTCAGAATATAAATCAAATCTTATTAGGAATTCCCATCTGAATTCCAGTCCAGAACGGATGATGAATCGAGCTTGCCTGCTATTGAAACTGTGAATTTGTGCGTTGCTTGGGGAATTTGTGTTGAAAATCTACTCTCCTAAAACATCCAATATATTGAGTTGTGGATTTCCAAATATTTCCTGAAATATATATCTGCACTTAATTTTATTTGATATATATCCCATTTGCATGAAAATGAAAACTGCCAACAAATAAAGAATCAATATAATGTGTATTTTGCTGAAATTCCTTTTACTTATGTTTGTTGAGTATTTTGGAATTCTATATCTCAACCAAAAATTTCTCAATGAATCTCGAAAAATCAAAATAAATTGGAAGTGAATTTGTCAAAATAAGTACGAATGTACAAATCTCTCCAATAAAAAGCAAATAAATCAAAAAAGGTGTACACATCATTCAAACAACTCCTTTATTTGCAAATGACATGAACCATGCCCGACCGTTTTGAACTTTGAAGAAAAATTTTTAAGGTAACTTGAGATAAATTTTTTTTCGAATCAATTTGAAAATCATTGAAGAAAATTGCATATCTAAATATAAGAAGTCTCTCGAGTTTTTAGATCGAAAATTGTGAATTACATACTTTTAAGGCGCTTGCACCGTGAAAAAATCTATGTAAATACTTGATTTTAAGCAATGAATGTTGAAATTGACACTTAGTAAATGTTTTTTGTACATAAATCGAATATGATCTACAAAAATGTAAAAAAGGTTAATTAAATTGATGTAAAAAGTTTATGATATCATTATGTTACTATACAAACAACCCTTTTTGAAAATCAAGGAGCGTTTAACGGTCCTTCAAACTCCCTAATATTTAAATGTGGTGTTTACCTAATCCATACTCCACATCAAACCAATAAATGTCACCAACGTCAAGTTTTAGAGTAATTTTGGCGGATAAGTCAACATTTTAAACAGCCAGACAAATATTTATTCAACATTAAAAGTGACATTTCCTATTCATAAAAACCAAATAAAAAACGTTTTTTAAACCGTCCACCCGCCATACATAAATTTATGCTTGGCTTGTTCCATTCTGTATTAAAATTCGTCCCCCAACATATTTTTTGCCAATTATTCGGGGTTGTAATCGATATAATTTTCATTTTCCACCTTGATCTCTTGTTGCCATATTTGACTACAAGGGAGATTCTCGAAGGACAGTTCATGTAATAAATTGTTCAGTTCTTCATTTTTGGAAACAATAAATTGTTCTTTCAGGACAGTAGCAAGACTGTTTAATGTGATTGATATTATTACTTCACCGTGGCATAAAATCCATATAAATTACATGGTAGCAGGTAATTTAATTCGTTTTCAATACAGTGGGCTTGCTGGAAGATTGCAGTTCAGTGGAGGAATCAAAATAAAAATATCAGTAGAAAAAAGGTCACATCGAGGATTACCGAATTATTCCATAAATATAGGGGAGGCTTTGACTGTTAAGAGCGTGGCTCAACTGCCAAATTTTCAAAAATTTTGTGGTAATAATGTTTTATTTTTGATCTTGAAGGGTGATTTTGATACACACACTCTATATTTGTTGAATAGGGTCTTTTAACAAACCGTAAAGTTCACTAAACTTGCAAGAAATCTTAAATATTCCTCCTCTCTTCCTTAACATCTCAAAAATAATAAACCGAGACCAAAAGGAATTTTTAATAAAACCCGTACAATTCTGCATGAACTGAATTAAATATTATCTTGTCAATTTAAATTTGGCCAAAATATTTTTATTAATATTATATTTGACTTTATTAGTATCATAAAATGAGATTGCGGTTGAAAATCTTGAAATATGTCAAACTCCATCTCATTGTAAAATTTTTATCGGTAGATCCCTCCTTCGGGAAATGGGACAAAAAAAGGAATTTTGATAGGAATTAAATCTAAGATTTTAATATCGATGTCATAATTTCAGTTTCTATTTGATGAACATGACAGCATTTTTATACAGCTATATTCAATTTGTTTATTTTAAAGTCAAGGATATATCAAGAAACGTTTCAATATTTTGCTGATCAATGAATTTTGCAATATTTGCAATGGCTTCATTTTGTGATTGATTGTTCTAAAATATCAAATATCTAATGTTTTTGGGAAATTTCTATTGATTTTGCAAATTAATTTCTGAAATGTCCTAAATGTCTAAATTTGAATTAAAATTGTATTTTCATGAACATTCAAGCAAAAATGAAAATCACCAAATATCCAAACAAAAAGATATCAAAATTGATTAGAGCTCAAATCAAATAAATATTGACAATGGAAATTATATTTTGCTGAAAATATAAAGGACTCCCTCTTTATTGCCATTCAAAAGCACATTGTGCCCTTTATTGTTTTGATTATCAATTTAATTGGATCAAAATGATGTTCACTTTACGGTCACATAAAATAATCAAAGAGCCTTCCCAACTGCTCATCTCTGTATGATAATTTCTGCTGATTTTCATGCTTTAATACACTGCGTGTTTGTCTCAAAAAAGCAAATGCATACACATCAAACCCAAAAAGACATTTATCGACAATAGCTGAACAAGGACATGAGGATGTGCGAGATGAGGAAGGAAACAAGGAAATAAAGTTCGGTGAAATATAAAATAAAAATTGTATCGAAAACAGAAACCAGCAACAATACTAACGGAAAATGAAATAACCATAGTTTTTACTCCCTTTTCATGCACCGACCCCACTATCTAGAATTGAATGGACCTAGCAACAAAGCAGCACGAAAATTTATAGCACATTAATTTTTTCTCTGGATTGTTATTGTTCGCTAATCAAAATAGACAAAACTAGACATGTTCATATAGTTTTTGTTCTTTAATTTTTGTGTTACACGCATGGAGTTTTTGTGGCTCAAGACTTGAATCTAATGTATTGCATTTATATTTTTTGAAATAATTCATACTTGTGGTTTTATGAAGCATTTGATATCAAAGCATTTAAAATAACACAAATATCATAGCTAATTTATAGATAGATTAGGAAAGATTTTTCTTCTAACACAAATTTTAATAATTATTAATAATAATCAAGATAATTCAGATTAGACCTGCAAAATGGAAAAACTTTATTATCATCATAAGGATATATTGTAACCAAAACATTTCCCCAAGTGTAATATAAAAAGCAATAATTAAATAATAAAAGCAAGGCAAACGCACAAAACTCGATAGATTGTTTGAGATGCCTTTCGTGATAGTGAAGTTTTAATGTGTCTCCATATGCAAGTGAATGTCTTGATATTATATTTTTCTGTGCAAACATTCAACAAAACGAATACACAATAAAAGTATAAATGAAAGCATGTGTATTCTTGCTCTTAGTATTATCCTTGTTTTGCGGAGATGAAAAACTTTTATTGCTAGAATTTTTGAGGGAGAAAATCTCATTCCATGCAAAATATAATTTTGTCTATTTATTTTGTTTTGATACATTCTGGTGGATAAAAAAAAAAGTTTTACTCAAACAGAGCATACAAACTGACGAAGGCGTGAGATTTTTATGGTTCTGAGATGATTAAGAATTTGTGAGTTTCTGAGCGTGATGAGTCATCAGAAAATTTGTCATTTTGGAATTTTGGCACGAAGCATTCAATGGCTGTGATGTATGAAAAAAGATTCAATGTCATGATTATCATGTTTTTGTTTTCACTGTACAATATTGAGTTTCAATTCAGTTTGCGGTTTCAAAACCATCCCCTTCGATCGATAGGATTAAATTTCCAAAAATGTACATTGTTTGCAATTTCACTTTCCGTGAGTTTTTGTGATTTTTTTATTTATTGTAATTTTCATCGTAATTGAACGGAAATCACTGCATCAAAATCCTTTCACATTAAATTTGCAAATTAAAACTAATGAGCTTGACATGCAAACATGACGACGAACTTTTCGGAGTGGAGTGTAATATTAAGTAATTAGAAAATCACCATGCCAATGATAAACTTTTAGTTGTGCATGGGGGGCTATTTGCAAATTATTTTTTACATAAATTCATATTAACGAGAGGCTTGCAAATTAATTACACTTACAGTTTGTTGTTTTATTTTATGATTTTCAATTTTAATATTAAGCGAACATTTGATAAACGGATTATCAAATTAACTCAAATAAATTATTTTTTTAATGTTTCAAAAAATATTACAGTCTTTATATATATTTTATAATGAAATGCACAATCAGAACTGAAATCCTAAATTAAACATCACAACACAAATCTGGACTTACAAACAATTAATTCAAAACTACGATATTATTAGTCCTTGCAGTATGCAAATAACAGTTATCAAAACCAGAATAGTTGCCGGCTGTGTTTAGCATAGTGATAACAACATAATCACTTTGATAAACAAACAAATTGTTACCTGCTGAAAATTCCCTTAAAATTTTACATGCTCATGATAGCGGAACAAATTTGGAAAATTATCCCTCGTCATTGTGGAAGGCAAAACATTTTCCACAATTTTCAAAAAGACTGAACAAGCAAAATACCACCGCAAAAATTTCAAAACCCATTTTCACTTTCCTCCCGTCATATAATAAAAAGCAAGCAAGAACATTCATTCGGTACAATTTTATTTTATGAAAATTGTATTCCGAGGTTTCCTAATTAAATAATGGCGGCAGTGTTCAGTGTTCACCCAAAAAAGTTTGTTTGGGAACTGCAATTTATATTGAAGCAGCAAGTCAGCACTGTTCAGGAATCTCACCGGAACAGTTACTCGAGGATTACCTTACATTTTTAATTGAAATTTTAATCATTCATGTTTATAATGTTTTTTGTCATTGTCAAGGCAAAGATACTCTTGGTTGCATGACATTTTATTTGTTACACGATTTTCCAGACTTTTTGATATAATGTTTTAAGCAACAGCCAACAGCATTAAGGAACTCTGAAATTGCTAAAATGTTGTAGGCACTGAGTTGAGTGCTTTGAGAGTAATACTAACGAATAACATTATTTACATACAAGACGGCAAAGACCAGGCTAAAAGCATCGAGAGATTTTTTAAACTATAGATATTTTCTGAAACATATTGTATTGTTAAAAAAAAAGTTTAAAGTCCTTTTGAAAATAACCAACAATATTACATACATTATTTTATTGATTGAATGCATCCTTTCCTGTCAGACTAAAGCTCAAAAATGCATTGTTCGTACTCGTATAATGGAAAATATGTTGCTTATTATTTACATTCTACTGCCTGGAACTGAACAACGTCAGTCTGTCAGTAGAAAAACTTCAAATTAAAATTTATGATATCTGACTTCTTTAATCACCAACATGTGAAATGAATTAATGCAATAAACTACCAAACAAATTCCATTTGAGCCTCAGCAGCTTTTTTTGCACCAAAAGGCAATAAAAAATCGCATTAAAACAACAATTTCATTTTACGAGTTGCGAGTTGTTTGCCCAGCATCACAGAGTACTTTCCCGCTTTCTGAGCTGGGACATAAAAACGAATCAAAATAGTCTGCAAATAGAAATAAATTTTGTATCATTCTGTGAATTCCAAATCATGATACAAAAGAATGAAAAAGAAAACATAATTATCTCAAGTGTTTATTCCATTTACAAATTTACAGAGTATTAATATGCTGAGAAAACTGAACGAAAACAATTATTTGGGGGAAAACCAAGTTAGAAATCCTGATGTTCACACAAAAATGCGTTCATTTTAATCTTAAGATTGAGTTCAATGAGGAAAATGCTCCAATGTATACAGTTTAGCTGAATGTGAAGCTTTCCGTTCAAGAGCTTGCGTTTACTTTTGTTTTTATTGTGCATGAATTGTTTTTTATGGATATTAAACTTGATTTAACTATTTATTTTCATAACATGGGTTTTATTTAAGAACAAAAACAGAAGAATAGCTTTATTACTTTAACAGTAAACTGTTTTGAAATGATATCTAACAAGTAGAAGAAGTAAAAGAACTTTTTTGTCCTTCAACTTGAAATTTGCTCATATTACACTGTTCTTTTGAGAACATTTTTTATCATGTTTAAGTTTGTTTGTGGAAGAGTTTGTTATCATTTTTTCTCCACTTCGATTTGCTAGTATCAACGCATTGAAAATTTGAAAATCTGATTTTTGTTGGTGTTTTTTTATATGAACATATTTAGAATGTCACAATACCCTTCAAAAACATAAAAACTCAGTATTTATTATACAATTTGAAAGAGAAACTTTTGAAATAACAATTCTTATTAATAGACCATTTTCCGACCATTTTCAGTCTAGCCTCTATTTATTTCACATTATTATCATGAATAAAAAATGAGCTTACAAATACAATTTGCTTTGCAAATTTAAGATTCTATATTGCAACAAAAAAAGTTGAAAAAGTGAACGTATGTTGTTTTACATAACATCATAAAATGAACAAATTCTACATAGTTTGTACTTGCCTTCCCTTTTTTTCTTTTAATCAAACGAATATATCTGCTGTAAATTCTTATGGGAAATTTGTTTATGGAAATTAGATTATGGGCTCGAAAATAGGGTTACCTCTACCTGGTATGTTTTATATTGACCATTTTCTAGTGCCTCGAGCATACACGTATTACGTATATTGTTTTTATGAAATTCTACAAAATAACAAAGAAGTAAAATTATGAAGTTTTAAACTTTGAAGCTCTAAAACTTGTAACAAGAATTTCATACTCAAAGTTGCCAAAGAAAATATAAATAGTTCATATCTTGTCTGACTTTTGTAAGTTTTCAACAACTCAAGTACATTACAACAAAAACATATCAGATACAGTTTTAACCACGTCATCAATAAATTAATATAATCTTGTCAAAGTAATACTCAGCTGAGTACAGAAAAGTCTCTTTATGGCAAATTCTTTATTTTCTTCAAAGTGAACTTTTTTTTAAATGAATCAAAATGGCAGCAACAAGCTACACCACGGCAAAATAAGCTTCGATTACACTTTCACTACAAAATACCCAGACTTCACAGACGTGATAGAATTTAGATACTTTCAAACCAGAATCCTTTGTGATTCTCCTGAGAAATCTCTTTACATTCAAATTTCCACTTTCACTCGAGTGTAATTTGATAAACGCTTTGTATTTTACAGCTATGCTTTGCAAATTTAGAATCTACTTAATCTACTTACAATATCAACTACGTTTTCGTATGAATCACGGTTTTCTTAAAACTGATGGAAAGCAAAATTTATAATTCGACATTTAGTTTATTTATGTTCAAACTTCAAATAAATGTGAAAACTAAAGAAAATTATTCATTAATATATTCTTTGAAATTTGGTAAAAAGGTTTTTTCAAAAATCATTTATTTGTATTTTCTTTATTTTTGGTGAATAATATAATACCATAGGGATATAGGTTCATATTGAAAATTTATCATCAAAACTATTGCATAATACTTACGATGCTCAAAATTTTGCTATTTTATACATTACCAGAGGTAATAGTGTTGGTAAATATAAAATTAAAAAAATCTGATTCCAAAATCGTCGGTTTTATTGTCTTTCTGAACAATAGCAATAGCATAGGAAAATAAAATTTTTATAATCCGTTCAAATTTAAAACAACCTTTTTGTAAAAGAGGTAGATGACCGTATATGACTTTTTAACTTTTTTAAACTACTTTGAATATTTGAACGTGATTAAATTCGCTGGAAAGTGTGATTCAATACAAATCTATGGAACTTTTAATTTAAATTTTCTGATAACAGAATCGCGAGATATCGCTATTTTCTTTTCAATTTCGCACTTTCCCAAAAATCTCCCGTTAAACGCCTTATGACTATAATGGTTTTCTTGTTTCACCCGAGTTTCACCCTTAAATTTACAGGTAGTGAGTTTTTGGTTAGAAAAGTGAAAATTTTTAATTAAGTTGAAAATGCTATGTCATATTTTTCATAATTTCTGATTCAAAAAGAAAATTCAAATGAACTTTGAATTGTCAAAATCGGTTGATAATTGAGCATAATAGGAATTTTTTGAGCAAAAATTTGCACTACGGCAGAAAATCCAAAAGGCAAAAGGACCAATTTGTGTGCGCTGTACGCTTTTCGGATTCTTGAATTTTGCTAGCTTTGAGACCAGGTGTTTTTCAAGCAAGCAAAGTGGTTTTGCCAGGTTGCCAATTAATTTTGTTGTTGTAGAGCTTTGCCGAAAAGTGAAAAATGACAACTATGCAAAAACATTCAATATGGGAATATTTTGAAAATAAGAGAATTTTGGAGGAAAAAGATTTTTGGCTGGAGATTTTTTTTGTTTTTTTAATCAAGCTGGATAAAAAAATTAAATTTTAAAAATAATTTAATTTTTCAAATCTATAAAATTATCTTATTCTGAGTATCTTATCCATTAATTAAATATTTATTCAATTATTATATCACTTCAGAGCAGTTTTTATTTGAAATGATATAATTAGAATTTTCAATTCCGAATATTCTTCTTAAGTAATCTGAGTCAAAATTTCCGATAATGCAACAACAATATTCACCTGGTCTCCAAGCTAGCAAAATTCAAGTATCCGAAAAGCGTACAGCGCACACAAATTGGTCCTTTTGCCTTTTGGATTTTCTGCCGTAGTGCAAATTTTTGCTCAAAAAATTCCTATTATGCTCAATTATCAACCGATTTTGACAATTCAAAGTTCATTTGAATTTTCTTTTTGAATCAGAAATTATGAAAAATATGACATAGCATTTTCCACTTAATTAAAAATTTTCACTTTTCTAACCAAAAACTCACTACCTGTAAATTTAAGGGTGAAACTCGGGTGAAACAAGAAAACCATTATAGTCATAAGGCGTTTAACGGGAGATTTTTGGGAAAGTGCGAAATTGAAAAGAAAATAGCGATATCTCGCGACTCTGTTATCAGAAAATTTAAATTAAAAGTTCCATAGATTTGTATTGAATCACACTTTCCAGCGAATTTAATCACGTTCAAATATTCAAAGTAGTTTAAAAAAGTTAAAAAGTCATATACGGTCATCTACCTCTTTTACAAAAAGGTTGTTTTAAATTTGAACGGATTATAAAAATTTTATTTTCCTATGCTATTGCTATTGTTCAGTAAGACAATAAAACGGACGATTTTGGAATCAGATTTTTTTAATTTTATATTTACCAACACTATTACCTCTGGTAATGTATAAAATAGCAAAATTTTGAGCATCGTAAGTATTATGCAATAGTTTTGATGATAAATTTTCAATATGAAGCTTTACATCTATTCTATGATAATACTTTAATAAAATCAATTATTCCTTTTGACAGTCAACGACAAATTTTTTGCTGCTTTAATCTAATTTATGGCTCGTGTTTGTTTTACATTTTAATTTATAGTTTTTATATTCTACTGTTCGGCGGCTTTTCCATTTTTTTAATGTTCTCTGGAAATTTTTATATGTAGGATGGAATTTTTCTATGATGCACTGTAATTCAGAGGGGATGAAAATTTATGCGTCTTCTAGCTGCCATATTTCAAGAAAGTAGCATATTTCTTCGTATCGATGTCAGAACATTTTCAATGAAATTTTTTTATTCAAGCGTTTTTGCAATATATCTTAGAATAATTCTCACCCGCCGAGTAGACAAAATAAATAAAAAGGGATGCGTGTTGATGAAATTACATCTTCAAGCCATAAAATTTAAATTATTTGAACATAAATTTTTTCACAACAAATTTGAAACCGTAGATAATTTTGACTTTCCGTTGGAGGAACTTTTCTTTCCAAAAATTGCTTGAGCGAAGCTTCCTCTTTTGTACAGCCTTAATGCAGTAAATCTACAAATTGTACACATTCTTTTTGGCAAAGTTTTCCAATTTCTCTAATAAAAAAGAACAAATAAAAGCATATTTCCTCATTTACCTTTTTAGCTTGAATTTTCAAGCTTAATAATTCCAAAGTAGAACATTGGTTTATTGACCTGAATTTTCCCTTTCAGTTTTTCATCATTGCTACAATTTTTCAAGCTGAAGAAAATTGAAAGCCAGAACAAAATCTGTAATAGAAACATAAACAGAAGCAAGGGCAGTCAGTGAAAATAAAAGTCTTCAAACACATAACTTTTTATTATTCATAAGATAAACAGAGAAGCACATATATAAATTTTCATATATTTGGAGCTGAATTCAGGTATAATTTGCAGAAACATATTTCTGTTCATTCAATTATGAAAAATTTGGTTGGTGTATTTATTAAAGCAGAAAGGGATATTTGATTAAATGATACTGTCTGTATTCGTTGCACGTACATTTTAAGGTGTTAATATTTTAACAGACAAGAAGTCAGAATCAGCCAAAAAATCAACTTTTCAAAGGGAATTTTTAAAGCCAGAATATTAAAATTGTGGGTTTATTATTTATTAAGTGTATTATAGCTTAAAATTTTTTATTGTACAATATTGAATAGCATGAAAGAAGATTTTATAAATATAATTTTTTGAATTTTATTTAACGAAACTTAAAAAAGTTTATGCGCATATTTATTTCTGTTCTATTTTATAAATTTCAATAACTCCAAAACATTTCTCAAATCAAATAAAACTCAAACTTTTTAATTAAAAAACATTTTTGCGTAAAACAGCATAAGAATTCAAACTCAAGTATTCAGCATGGTTCAAATTTTAAATCAAACTTCATTACAAACATTCCATTTAATTTTCATAAAGTTCCTTGAAAACAGAACAACTCTTTTCAAATTTTTAGGATGCTTTGAATTTCATTGGGAAATGTAAGTGCAGAGCTTCCACCATATAGCTTCCACACAAGATATGAAAAAGTTTGTTCATTAAATTTGAAGATTGTTTACACAATTTTTGTCTGAAACTTTAAATTATTTTTAGTACGTGCAGTACCGTGCATTCTAAAATTTTGTACTGAATATAAGTAAAATATAATATTTCGTATTAATGTAAATTCGTTCGTTTCCTGCTATCTTACTCGCTGGTAGTGATTTTTGTAAATGGCCCTTGTAGTTTTTTTTTTTATAATCTACATTGCAATATAGTAACTCATCAGTCATCATCAAACAAAACGTGAGCTCATGGAATACTTACATTTTAGAACTCGATAGATTTTAATAGTTTCATCAAGTGATCTTCAATATGTTTACCCTGACAAAAAACTGCAAAACGTGTGCTCGATAATAATTTACAGAAAAACGGACAGCATTTGTTTTTGCTACACAATCTACCGTAAAATATTTTAATCCCAGGAATTTATCAAAACGCACGTTCCCCTCTTGCTTCACGCCTTTGTCCTGATTTTTATGCATTTATCACCTTCTGTTCTGCACTGAATTTATACATTGTATACAATATATTGTCTACACACAATTTTATGAATACAAAATTGATATTAATCTGTTCATAATAGAAAGCATATCTCAACACCATCACCATAAAAAAGGAAACAAAAATCCAATTATGGACATATTGTTGATGGGAGATTGTGGTCAAATTTGGTGTGACAAAAAACGTGTTAGAAGAGGTTTGATTTAGTGTACATTTGGGATCATATTGGATTATACATAATTTAAATCATTGAAAGATTTCGCGCATTTTAATTGTAATTTTTTTGATATTTGGTTGTGATATTTGAGTACATGAGTTTATTAAGTTGGAGCAGATAATTTTCTGATATCGTATAAAACTGAGCATCTTTTGAAAAAGCATTACAAGGCAAGTTGTTAGAACAATAGATATATCGTAATCTTTAAAGTTTAAATCAGTTCTTTCTTGAAAGTGAATGAAGCCCTATTGTTTATTTAAAGTTAACTGAAAAATAATCCTGTAACCAGTGTAAACTTTTACAATTTTAATTAAATCCTCCATTATGTTAAACCAAACCGTCAAAAAACAAACACTTCATTAACCAGAAGTTCCAAAGTTGAGAGATTAATTTGCCAATTATAATTCAAGCCTTATTCTTTTTTCCCTGTGCAACCTTTTGAAGTTTACGTGTTTACTTCAAATCAAAACAAAATTGAAAATTTTCATCATACTGAGCAGGATGCGAGCAGAAAAACATTAAACTTTACCAACTTCATTAATATTTGAGCAGCAAAAAAAAATCAAAGGTTTACTCCGCATCCAGTTTGCCAATATAAGCAGGTAGACAAACATCAAAGAGAATATTTATTTAGAACTTAAACTTTTAACAACCTCTTCACCTCAATCTAGATTTATTTCCGTGTATTAAAGAGCAACGCTTGACAACCTGACAATCTGGTAACTCTCTCACGTGTCTCTCCTTTCAACGCAAATTGGTATTTAAATCTTATTCACGAGAATCTTATTCAATGAATAAGTGATACGAATTTAATACAGTTTGAATGAAACTTCATTATTTTATATGTTTTTAAAGCTTGCGATCAAAAAATGCAGAGCACTATATAACTTTTTTAAGGAAGGAGATAATAAACCAATTAAGTTTATAAAATTTAAATAAAAATATGTTTTTAAAACAACGTTCCTCAAATCTACTATTTATCTATAAATCTATAAATCCAAGAAATTTTTCTTCATAAAAATATATTTATAAATTTTAAAAACTAATTTTTTAAACTAAATTTATGTTGTAGAGATTTTAACTAAACTATGGGTAATATTTGTTAACTGTTAGATCATATAATATTTCTTTAAAAAAATATGATTCTCGCATTTAAAAGGCCAAAATTAAATTGCGAACTCTACTCGAAGGCTTATTGTAGAATTACTGAAAATATGCTACGAATAATATCTTGAGGCGCTATACTTTACGCTGCTCACATTTAGCCTTACAAAGTCTGCTTAATCCAGTCTCATCAATAATTTCCCACTTTTTGTCACCCTCAAAGATTTAAAAGCGTATCAGAACCTCCTTGCTGTTTTGAGTATTTTATTTTCTACTTGTTGTTTTCGACTTTGCATAATAATCGTAAAGTTTCAATACATATGATAAAATATTAAAGATTTTTCAAACACTTTTGTACTTTGTCATTCATTTCAGTCAATTTTTTTCCGCCTCTCTGTGACGTTTTTTATGACATTTTAATCCGATTTATTATGAATTTTTCATTCGACTTAATACTTTCAGCGGCAGCAAAACTTCCCTTTTTGCTTTTTCATAAAATGGATGGATCAAAATGACAAAAACATTAATGCCTTCTTGAAAAATCTCTTCCACCGATTCTTGAAAATTAATGATGCGACTGCAAATGAATGAAGTGCGTGGAAAATTATTATTGGAGTGATATTTCAGGCAGAAAAGTTAGTGATGTATGAAGACGTGTAAGAGTTTTGTCAAATTTATTACTGAAAAGAAATCATAAAATAATTTGCAAAGCTCTTTCTGGAGAATTTTTGGCTTGATCTTTCATTTTTACACGTCTCCCCGAATTGATGTGGTAGATCTAAGACTTTAAGGAGTTTTGCTTGGAATGTTAAGAACATGAACACTCTTTTTATAAAAATAATTGTTTAAGCTAAAAATATGGTGTAGATTGATAATAATAGAACAGAAAACTTTCTTAAATTATCCTCATAAATCATCCGTTCACGCAGAAAACCATCACACGTGCAGCCTCAATATTTCATAAAAAATAATATAAAAAGTCAAACAAAAACTTCTCCGTGCTGTTTCACTTTCGGAAATTAGACAATTGGCTCGTTCAGCTCAACTTCTGGCAAAATATGGGAGATATGCGAAAAATGATGGCGTTTGATTTTCATCTTATCTTCAATAATTTGGTCCTTCTAACGACTACAAATGGCAGAAACGAAATAATATTTAATTGCATGGCAACATCTGCCGTTGATAAGTCAGTATAACTGATTTCAATTGGATATCGAAAGTTATCTTGTAATTTAGGAAGTTATTTTAGAAGATAAAAAAGAATCTTACACTGTTAATGCTGCTCCATTCAAAGAACTTCCTAATTACATAAGAAAGAAAACATAAGAAGATGTAAAGAAGAAAACCTTTAAGATTGTCACGATCTTGGGCTGTAAGCAAATTGACTTTATTTTTGTTGCAAATTACTCCACTTTGGTTGAATAGGAGATGGGACACGAACGCTCTTCAAATAGTTGGGGTAACTTCCAATGGATCGTAATTAACAAAATTTACTGCTAGATTCTTCGATGATTTACTTATATTTTATGTGAAAAACTATTGCGGTCGTAAATTCGATATAGTTTTTCATAGTTGATACAAACATCGTGATAGTCTTGGTTGATGGCAATTTTTTATGAGCATTGGTAATTATAATAATTAACCAATATTCATAAGATGAAATAAAAAACTATAGTTCCTACAAGAAACACAAAATATCAAAAGTGTTCATGATATAAATGAAAGTAATTAATGTTTTATGATTTTCTTATGCATAATTTACCCAGAAAAATACATTTCGAAGGATTATTTATGAATGATAATCGCCATTTCAACTGATGAATTTCTCCAAATAGGCCCTATCAAAAGTTATCTGAGATTTTCGTGTTGAAAAATACTGGCAATCGCTGCTAATGAAAGGATTAATGTAAGATGACACTCAGCTCAGTGTAAACAAACTGATGTGAAGAACTTTGAAAACATCAAAAACTTTTAATGAAGTAACATAAACTTAGTTCACCCCAAACCCAATTAAAATTACATGGCTGCTTGCAAGCAAATTATAATTAATGGATTGTCACATAATTATTCTTCTTTAAACACTGAAAACTTTTCACATAACTATTACTGCAAACCTAATTTTGTAGTAATTTTGAGAAGTTTCCTTATAGTTGAAAAGTTCATTTCAACAAAGACTATAATATTGCTTTTGTTCGTATTTTACTCTCTAAAGTACGTCAAACCACAGATTTAACTTTAAGCTTTGGTTCATATTTTGGTCATGCTTTAAAATTCTTTGAACTCTTTCGAAATTGATCACAACTTTATACCAAGTACTCAGTGTGTTTTCAGTTCTCTAAATATATTCTGTCTACCATTATACCTTAATTTTATTCTAAATTCATAATTTTAGCAAAACAGCATTTATAATTTTATAGCATCAGCTTCTTCGATAAAATTATAATATATGCGCTATATGATGAGCACACTTTTATTTTGTGTGTAAATTTATCTTTCCAACGTTTAAATTGAATGTCTATGCATATAATAATAACGAAAAATCAGCTAACCATGCCTTTAGCTATGCATAAATTTGTATCGATTAATTCTAAAACAAATCAGTTGTTTCTGAAACCTCAATCATTCCCTAAAATCTAAAATACCTTTAAGGCAAAATCACAGTAAATTTATAAATAAAATCATCCTCAGACTTTTGTCTATTTCGTTAACACATTTTCCTTAATAAGCAGAAAAATGTTTGCAAAAACAACATTCTTGAAACACAACCACACAAAAGTTTGTTAAGATAACCTAAAACAAATTACGATGGAATAATTAATCTCGGTGGCGTACAAATAGCTTGCGAACCGATTCTCGATTATCATTTCTCTTTACAGACACAAAGTTTTAGGTAGCAAACTGGGTGGAATTATATCACAAAAGAGAAATTCGGGATAATGACTAATACAGTGCTTGCAACAATAAAATCTCTGATAATAATTGTATGGACCCTGCAGGAAATTTTTGGAATGCTCTAGAATACCACCCAATAAGCATCCATCCAAAAATTTCCCCATCATTTTCCTCTAAAAACTTTGCGGAAATTTGGAGTGTTGCTAGAAATTGCTGTAGTTTGTAACTTTTTAATGAAAACAAATTTTCCACATGCATAAAGCGGATAGACTAAAACATGTAAAACAAATGGATATACAACAAGTTATTATTCGTGAGGGTGAATCAGCTAAATTTATGCTCGTCTTCTTCGCTTATATTTTGCCTTTTGGTTGAGGTGCACAAGCTCACAAGCCCTTAAAACATACAGCAAAAAGCGTAATTTGAATTATTATGTGACATTAATAAAAAGTAAAAGCGCAAAGCCAGAAATATTCATCCTCTGCTATATTTGGAGTTTCTGAATTTTCGTGAACGCACATTTTGTTCATTATAACGGGCTTTGATGGTAATATATATGTACGTGATTTTGATTAATAGTGTCTCATTTGCAAGTTATTTGTGGTCTAAGAAAAATTTAAGTAAAACAAGTCAAAACCAAGTTAGTACAATTTTTTTTCTAATAAAATCTATTCTGATTTTTTAATTTGATGGCTCTTGGATTTAAAAAATGAAGCGCGTTAGTCAGTTTAAATTTTTTAATTATTTCAACTCATGGCATTTTGTAGTTTCATTTATTTATCATAATCTGTTAATGGAATCGTACCTGCTGCAATAATTCAACTGTTATTTATTAAAAATTAAAAGCTTATATTTTCCACTATCACAACAATATCAATTTGAATATGGAATACTTTTCAATACTTTTACAATGGCAGCATGTGCAACAAACGAACAAAATGCAAAATTTCGAAATATCACGATTTTCCAATAATCTTATATGAAAATATTTTCCATCACACTTGGTACGTGATAAAATATATTGTGGTTTCACGAGTTTTATTTAAAACAATATTGTTTCGAGAAAAAAGTTTATTGAAAAGGTTTTCAATGAAACTATACATACTCATCAAGTTTTCAGCTTTTTTTCGAATTGTATTGCTAAATATAGTTAAATAGAGCAAAATGTAACCAAATACAACAAAAAGTTTCCACAGTTTCCACAATTTCCACAGTTCTCATTTCACAATAAAAAAATTTAAATTTCAGTATTCGTTGGTTTTAGCGTCCACATCCTCATTCATCGGAAAACACAATTCATTTATCATTAATTCCAGACAATATAAGTACATGAATATACAAACTGTCCTATTGGTTCTGATTTTTTGCAGTCTGCATAGTATATAGTTTTTTCCTATATATATTTTCCTTTATCTATATCGGCGACGAAGAGTCGCGTCAACTTGCCGCATTTGAATTGAAAATGGTATGGAAGCCCGGCTAGTTTTTGTTATGTTTGGATGAGTCTCGCATTTTCTCGGAAAATCCATGGTGAATACGATGAAGAATCTCATTATATATTTTTTCAGACAAGATTACTTTGAGAAACAAATTGTTGAATTTCTATAGAAAATTAAATAAAATTGTTTCATCACAATAAATTTTATGTACTTAAGTAGTATCCAACAGTTTGCAAATTTTCTTTTTATGTGTTTTCATTATTATTGTATTACTTTTATTATTGAAGCATTAAAGCTGAGGCACTCAAAATGGTTGTCTTTTATTGTTTTAGAAGCTCATTAACACTTTTATGAGGTCAACTAACTCCTCATGATAAAATATTAGTAAATATAAGCAATTTCATTCTTATAAATCAATTATCATTAAAAAAAAGACAGAATATGTTATATTGATACATTTTACATAAATGTTAACTGTAACATTAATCTCCAACCCAATTTGGTGCAACATATTAAATTCTTAAATTGTTTGACTCAGACTGAAAAAATCTTTAATATTTTGCAGAAGCACATAAAATGTATTTTGATGATTGCAATGCATAGCCTACATAAATGCGTAACAGATGTATCCTAGTGTTCTATATGCTTGTTTAAACGATCAACACATTATATGAAAATACTCACAAAATATTTGTTTTGGTAAATATGTTCTCTGTGAATCAATATTTTATTAAATTGCATGTTTATTTATTTTGCGAGTATGTTTGTGGTTACAGTTCAAACATCAACACTGTATGAATATCAATTGCATATCGATTTCTTTATGCTTTAAATCTGATTCAATTTAGATTTCAAATAATATAAGGATATGTGTAAAGGGAAGTTCATGTTTACTCAAAACTCGGTCAAATCTGTCCCATATACATAAAACATAACAATCTCTAATTTAGGTCGTTTTATTCTTAAATTAAATTTCTTTTTCTATTTATATTATTTTAAAGCCTATTTGCAAGGTAATTTAATATGTTTTTTCAGGGATTTGTCTAGGTACATAATAAATTTGCAAGTTAACTAGATATCTTCGTAAAGGCATCATGAATAAAAGCTTCCCATTGGAATAAATATCTTTACCTTATGCCATAATACGTTTGGCTCGTATATTACGGAACATATGGTGTGTCATAGTAAACTTTGTAAGAGCATTTTTTATCTTTAACGTCTTTTCTCACAATTTACATTTTGCATGCATCATGATTATCTGCTGAGTTTGCAAGTATATACTTGCTCTGTAGCAATAACTTTTATAAAATCATTTCCTTCAACAAAAGGATTTTCAATCTCAGCATAAACTCTCAATTAAAAAGTTCGCAAATAAACAGCCAATTTTTCATTGTGTAATGGGATCTTCAATTAATTAAACCTTTTGTTTGCTGTTCATCTTGGAAAACAACAACCATAAAATTCCAGTCAAATTGGTAGCCAAACAAAGCAATAATTAAATTTTCTAATCAGCCTCGACTACAACACTCGACTGATTACTGAAATACTAGGGAAAACTCAAAAAGGGTATTAATCAGAATAATGTGGAGGTTCTTTCCCTGTTCTAGGCGGTTTCATCCTTTTATTGTTCGTTCTTTTAGTCCAGCTAAATCAATTCTTGATTAAAAAACTTTTCTGATGTTGAGATGAAGTTTTTGATGAGATACAAGATGAAACATTACTTTTGAATGAAGATGTAATTTTGCAAATATTTTTTCCTGTCAGCCATCACATCCCTGATTTTGATGATTTGGGCATGAAAACCTGCCGTCCGTTTCCTTTCAATTTAATATTTATTTTATACGCTTAATATAGATTCCCTGGAATTACGTGATTAAAATACGAAATACTAGTTATTTGCTCGCATCATCATCGAACGCAGGACATTCACTCTCAGACCATGTATTGAATTACATTTGAATTTTTTCGAAATTGTCAAGCATTGGCAAACATTCGTTTCAATCTAGATAGTGAAAATATATTTTGCAATCCAAAAGAAATTCACTAGCCAAGGTGAAACTTGGGGAGAGCATTATCTAAATTGTTAGTTGAAAACTTTTAAAAAGGGGAATGCGTATTTGGAAACCTTCAACCTTAAACATCATTATCATAAAAGAAAAAAGGATTCTAAAACCTACAAATTTGCTTTCAAACGAACATTAAATGTTGAATAAAAACACGCAAGAATTAAACCATTTTAAATAAAATTTTTATCTGAAATGTGAAAAGAGCAAAAAGCCATTATTAGATTTTAAATTCCTCCTAATTTTATTTGATGTGGTTGTACCGCCCATTTAATGAAAAATATACAAAAGTATTTCCTAGATTTTTTCATGTGCGTAAATCATGAAAGCTGAAAATTCTATGCCGAGTTTTTCAAAACATGATTTCAAAGAGATTTTAATTGCATCACTTGAACCAAGTTCGTTTCGATGAACTTTACGTGTTTTTTTAATGAAAAGCTTTAAGAGCTTCCAATTGAATCAACTTCCGTTCAATGTCGCTTGCTAGAGTGAATCTTCACAAAGTCCTTAAATAAAACACACTTAAATGCATTATCTGAATGCACATTTAGTAAAAAAGTCCCCTCGTTTTTCTGCAAGCTGAAATTTATAAATGGCATTAGAAGATTTTCCTGGATTCGCTTTTTGCGATGGTCAAAAATCTTCTTCGTGCTATGGTTTTCAATGTCGTCTAGTCAGCAGTTTCGAGATATTCTAAGTTAATTTGCATAAATCGTCACGTTCTTCCACTTCAAAATTTTAAAATTGTTAGAAATTGATAAAAATGGCAAAATTCTAATAAAATCTATCGAGCAATACCAGACAATGGAAAGTACTAGTTCCATGTTCAAATAATAAAATGTATTTATTTTATCATACATAAATGTTTTTAGATAAAGAGTTACCATACGTGTTTGAAATTTCACTTTAAAGTCAGAATTTAGTACTATTTTAATTTTTAATCTTTTCTAGTTACAAAAAGTCCAACTTACGGATTAATTCACATCACAGCAGGAAAAACAATAAAAGCTTTAGTAGCAAGCAAAATACAATTTTCATTGTTATGTGGTACGATACATTCAATTAAAATTTTCAACAAAAAAGTTCGAATATTGGTTAGAAATTACAGACAATCAGTATTTCATAACAAAAAAGAATCACGAACTCGAAAAAAACGTAGAGGTTACATTCAATAGCTCTTAAATTTGCCGAGAATGATTTATATTTGTACGACCATATTTTCGAGTTTTTAGCTATTTTCGAGTTTTCCCTTCATTCTCCAGTAACGTGTAGCAAAGATTTTTTCAGGATTTTTATTTAGTCTTCCAATGTGAAGAACAAATCCACAGAATAATAAAAACAGCAAAAAACCAATGTACCATTTGGTTCAAAGACTAAAAGCAGGAAACAGGCGACAAGCAGACAAGTATTTAGGTCGGGGAAAATTTATTACTCTAAACGATTTTTCATTTCAGTTGATTGAAAATAAAGAATAGAGAATCTTCATTTAATTAAAATTAAATGAAGCATTCAAATTGATTATTTTCTATGTGAAAACTTGAAATTCGAGTGAAATTTTATAATGGAAACAATTTTTTAATTGCGATTTTTGATCTAGAAATAATTGAAAATCAATTTTTTGTATATTTTAAGTAAAAAACTAAAAAGTCACTTTCAATCATTTGAGTGTTTGTTGTTTCAAAATGTCAATTTATAATGATGCAGAGATAAGGTAATACATATTTTTACATGGAGAAATGTCCTAGTATTCAAACGAAAAAAAGACACAATAATATTTACTTCAATGTTGGCTGAACAAAAAACACATTTTTTTCTCAAGCTTTCAATAAAATTAATTTATTTAACAAATTTACCGTCATAAAAGTTAAGAAAGTTAAGAAAACAAAAGCTCATTTCGTTCATGCTTGGATTTTCAGAAAATCCAATTTGTTTGCTTTTATTTCTCTTGCTTTAAAATTGAATGACACAGTTCCTTGGTAAATTGCAAAAGCTGGTGGTTCCCCAGAGATTAATTAAAGATTGAATAACAGGAAAATTATTCAGGTACATTGAAACATAGAATTAAAAGTGTTTCCACAAGAATAAAATGTATGGAGACAAATAAAATTAGCATATTGAAATTCTCTCCAGGCAAATTTATAATTTTGAAACTGATGGAATTGGTGACTTGAATTTTATTTTAGAAGCTTTAAAAATAATTTAAATCTAGGGCAAATTACCTTTTTAAAGAAGTAACGTAGCCTGATTCAAACCCACTGTAACAATTTGTTGGAAAACATGAAAATGTTCGAGACAAAATTTATTGTTTCTAATTAGACTATCCATTCCTTTGAATCTTAGAGCAGTATTACCGTATTATAAGATTAAGAAAACAATATATCAAATGATCAAATTTCACAGCAATCCAATTAAAATCTAAATTGCGCAATAAAGATTTAAAATAAATTCAATTAAAAAAACATTTCAGCTTTTTGATTTTTAATTTGATCTATAAATAAATCTGTAATTTAATCACCAGAACCAATCAAAAATGTTCACACATCGATTGTTGCATTAAATGTTCAACGCTTTTTGCGGTAAACCAACGGAAATCCCAATTAAATGCAAACCGAAACTTTTTCGCATTCAACTGCAATTGCATTTTTTGACGGAAATATAAATAAAATAAATAATAAAATTAAATAATTTTAAACATCATTTTTCTGTCAGGATAAATTCGATTAGGCGAACTTTTGGGCATCATATTTAAATTTTCACAGCTTCATGGTACGAATATCTTCGATATTTACGGTATTTTCGATCGCAATAAAAAACTATTTAATAATTTTAAACTTTTATAAATTAGATCTGATAATAAAGATGCTGTATCCAATAATGTTGATAGTAAGACTACTTGCTTTCATCATAGAAAATCTAAGTTTTGTCATTATAGAAAAGAAGAGACAATTTCCCTCAAGAAATGAAATTATTAAAATACATGAAAAAGTTTTTCTATCTCTACCGTACGATGTCGGGTTTACTTGGTATTACAGTAATTGAAGATGTTGGAATATTTTTACTTTCGTGAATCGTGCCTGTTTCTTAGAAATTTTATATCCTTCCTCGTTCAATGACTTGTCATCTTTGAAGACATAAAAATATCATAAATCATGTGTTGAATATAAAATCAACTTTCATTTTTTTTGCTCGCAAAAATCTTTCTGAATTTTATGTCAAGCTTAAAAAGTGAAATAGACAAATTCTGACATGTTCCTGGCATTTTGTCGTCTCTCATACAAAAAATGTTATGGTTTAAAGTTTTGACGATGAAAAACTTTTCCCTCGAAAAAGAAAATATATAATTTTCTATTTATATACTTGGAACTGTTATTTTTGTAAGCTTGACCATGAACGAAATCTGATGGAAATTTAATTACTTTGTGAGCTTAAGGAAGTGCCAACATATTTTTCACATAAAAATACCTTCACTGTTTTACCCTCAAGCTACAAATTTGAGTCTGGTAGAATTTAATTACTTTGCTCACATCTAAACATTAATTTTACCAACCTGAGTTAGAATTCTGCAAGGGATAAACTTTGCGCTATTATTTCATACCTTTGTGGGATTTTAAGGATCCCCTGAAAAGTTATAACATAAAATACCCAGTCCCCCATTTTATCTCAGTTTCGACTGCAGAAATAATTTTGTTCTGGAAAAGCACAACAAGACATAAAATTAAACAAAAATATTATCTATATCCGTCTCCATTCCAGAATTGTGTATATTTCTCCTTTATTATTATTTTCCATTATAATAACATAATTTTCTTCTTTATTTTAGGCGTAATTTTTCTATTGTATATCATTTCACTGCTGTTTATGTTGAAAATTAACAAGAAAGGGTGGCTACAACAGCGAACAGACAGATATAAAGCTTCATTTGGTATATGTTTTGATAACCCCCTAATTTAATTTGTTTTTGCATTCACCCTACTTTTGTTTTGTAATTTTAGAGGATTTTTTTAAGAGAACGGCATTAAATATCACTTAAAACTTTGATTTTTATTCTGCACTGCAGTTCTTTTATGTAACAATGTTTGATACTTAAATTTTCTATCAACCAATTATTCAATTTTCACTAGAATAATGTAATTAGCATCTTGAATATGCATTTAAAACTTTTTGGATAATTACTGTTATTTTTAGGAACAGAAAAACTTCTCAGAAATCATGAAAAGGATTAAATTTATTGATGTTTATTCACTACGAATAATTTATTTAAGATAACACAAAATACCACGAGAATCACAAACCACAAGTATAAAAACAAAGGCTTCCACGCCGACAGCCAGCTCTTGAAACAAAATGATATGCAAATATAATTCAATGCGAAAACGTTTAATGGAGGAATAATTTACATTTGTCATGTTGTATTATTATTATTAAATGAAAATTCTGAATAAAATTTGAAATTTCTGAAATAATTCAGTAAATTGTAGCCTGTGCAAATATAATTTAATTTAATTTACAAGCGAGGGGTTTCTGCAGAGTTGAATAATCATTTTAAAATGTTTGCATACTTACTTTGTTATTGTTATATTATGTCACATCATTTAATTCAAATTGAAATTGAAAGATTTTATATTCGCACTTTGGAATTTGATAAAGTCATCAAACTTCGGAAGCATCATTTTGATATGGTGCCTTTAAATTAAAGATGTAATTAGACAACATGTTTTTAACAAATAAAATTATTTAATGAAATAATTCTATGAAGGATCGTTTATCCTAAACTGTTCATACGAGTTATCAATACATGATTCGAAATACCAACAGTTTATGTTATGTTACTAATTAAATATTGAGTCCAATGAGTTATCCTCAATGAATTATAGCGTTCTACATGAAAACAATCACTCTAAACATTTGGTGACAAATATAGCTATAGCAAATCAAATCTTTAATTATGCTATTCTAAAATCAGACCCGGAAATGTTCCTCTCAATTAGAATTCAAATTTGAATCAAATATTTGCTCAAAATGTGTTTGCATAAATTTTGGGTAATAACTTGTTTCCTTTTCAATTAGGACATGCTAACATGGTAGAGCAGACTTTCTACAGCTAAAATTCACGCTAGAATTTCCACGATTCACCTAAAAATTCAATTAAGAATGACGGCATAAACACATAGAAAATGCACATCATCGAATTTCGTTCGCAAACAATTTTAGCGCCAATATGTTCGAGCAAAAAAGACGTGATTGTACTAGAAATTAATTTCCAATCATTGAAATGGAAGCAAATTCGATATGAAATGCAATTTTTGACATTGTATTTTTCTAGTGAATTCGAGTGAAAGTGTTGTCATCTGGTTTGATTTGCACAAACATGTCTCAAGTTGTGATTTAATTAAAATTTCAAAATAAATGCGAGGGATTATGTTTCTAATGTAAATTTTTAATGTAGCAGGGATTAAAACTGATACTGCATCATCTTAATAAAATTCCAAACATTAAAATAAATTATATTTTGATGTTCTGCATCATTCAAACATAATTTTAAATTGATAAATTTTTCATCCTGAGTATCAATACATATAAATTACATCTGTCTGGGTTCTGAAATTTATATTTATATTGTGGTGGAATAAAATTCTCCCTTTGGTAAAGGAAAATCTTTAAATAATTAATTTTTCACAACTTGAGACTTAAAATATATTTTAATCATACTAGACGTTTTTCTACGGAAAACAATAAATCTTCCTTAAGAACATCAAATTTATTTTGAAAAATTGCCCAGAAAATTTGAAGTTTCCTTATATTGAGGAGGAAATCAAATTTCCCATAATTTCCTTTTTTTTGATGACGGAAAATCCACCCAGTTTAAAAATGAAACATTGTTAGCACACAAAATATAAATCCTCAAAATGATGGATTAAATTTTCGGTCCCCATTGAATATTTTATAAACAGCATTCCATCATACAACAATTATAAATTTTATTTTTTATACTTTTTTGTGTTATCATGTAGAATCCACCGAAAAATAAACTTCAATAAATTTAATTGCAATTATTTGTAATTTATACATTTTTATCTGCAAGCCGTATATTTGAACAGAGCAAATGTTATAATTCTATAGAAAAATCAAAGGTTGTCGAATAACAAGAAGCAATAAAATACATTTTGTTTAAAAAACTAGATAATACTCAACTTGAAAATAATATCATAACCAATAACTATCCTTGAAATTAAAAAGTCTTTGTTTGAAGCGGAAAACCACCATTAAATTAAAATTTTGCCACACAGTTTTTGGAACTTTTATTGTGAGCCAAAAATCTATGAAAATAAACCCCTTGCCTTTACTTTAAAATTTTCCTAGAATTTTGTAACTCACGCCTCAATAATTCATTCGCGTTTCGCATCATTTATACATTTTTATTCACTTTTTATGCGTTTGTTGGATGATGTTTTCGTAAATTTAACATTTTTGAATGTTGCAAAATAACAACAGAATTTTACGATACACTTTTATTATTCATCGACGTAGTCCTAATATAGCAAAGTGGTCGAATGAAGCAGTATAATATTTCATGCTAAAATTTTGTTGAAAGTAATTAAAATTTTATGGATCAGTGAACAAATATCACAAACTTTAATTGAAAAATACGAACGTACACTAAATCAGAAATAGCTCCGGAAAAACTTGTATCAGATTGGATGTCAAATTTATTTGACTTTTATTTTTTCATTATTTCATTACTTTCCAAGATAGGAATAGAAAAGCCATCAAACAAAAATTTTATTATTTCCAACTCAACAAACATTTTTATTTGAAAGTCAATTTGTTCGAAATCAAAAGTGGACTTTTTATGTTTATCCTGTACTTTTTTTGTCATCAAAATAAACAGTGCTTTCCAATAAATTTATCCGAAACCTCACTTTTTCCGAGCTTTCCTCTTTCATCCGAAATAAACTTTATTTTCTAAACGTTTTCATTTCATGTTTTATTTTATAGTTGTTTGAATAATTTTTGCTGTTATATCGTTCTTGCTCTCTTACAGTTTTCAAGCCTTTTTGAAAACTCATTTTTGCAAAATTTAACAAAAAATGTTTACCAATAAATAAACAAAGGAAAACCTGATTTATTTTTTCCATGGATAAAAAAATTTCATGGAAAAATTCTCTTTGATATGTGTATTTTTTTGTGTATTTTTATAGGTTTGAAGTAGATTCTTTGGATTGGATGAATTCAAGTTTAAATGCAATTTAAAAAAGCATTCAAACTGAATGGAATTTTACTGAATATTCTGAAATCTGAATAATAAAACTATTAAATTGAACCTGAAAATATTTAGTCTTCTACTTTTTCGCAAGAGATCAAATCTAGATAACCAAGGAAGATTTGTTTAATATTACTTCAAAATTAATGGAACTGAAGGATATTTTTATGGTAATTTGCGAAAACTTTGCATAAGTATTACGCCTTCGAAATGTTTCAACCTAAAAAACAAATTTGTTAATCC
Source organism: Parochlus steinenii (assembly GCA_038502155.1). Classification (NCBI taxonomy): domain Eukaryota; kingdom Metazoa; phylum Arthropoda; class Insecta; order Diptera; family Chironomidae; genus Parochlus; species Parochlus steinenii. The sequence continues at coordinate 3,287,309 of JAXCIN010000052.1, read as the reverse complement.
TGCCATGTCTTGCAAATTTTAACTGTGTTATTATTTGCTTCATTTTATGTAAAGTAATAAAAATATCATAAAAATTCAATTTTCTACTATCATTAAACGAATACTTTGGCTTAATTGGCTTACTACCTCATGTTTGTGTAATGCATGCTTATTATTTATTTATTCAAAGTAATTTGTTTTTCACTTTCTGGTTTCGTTGTTTTGCTGTACATAAAATATGATAATTTTATATTCGTTGTCAAAGGTACATACAAAATGTATATATAAAAGTTCTATATGCTGTTCAGACATTATTACAAAATACAGAGTCAAAAAACATCAAAGGTATATTTTACAATTTCATTAATAATTCAAAGTTTACAAGTATTTTTGACTATAAGTAACATAATCAAATCATAGATATTCATTTTGGTTGGAGTCTGGTATAATGAAGACTATTTTATAAACACAACCAGAGTACATATAACATTAGAAATCACCTTAAACAAATAGCGTCTTTTAATTAATTATAACGTTGGTTTTGTCAAACAATTTAACATACAATTTTGCAATGTCAAGCATGTTTGAAAATTAATTTAATAAACCATAAATTATGTCCACATCCTTTTACCCACTTCCTGCCTAAGCAAACCTATAGAAAGCCACTTAACATATATATACACTCTAAAGTAAAGTCTAACAAAATTTTCCGACAAAATATTTCAAAACAACTTAATTCGATTGACTATGTTTGCTCATTTATGACCATTTCCTAGCTATACGTTTTTCCGTCATAACTCAATGTTTTAATGTTGGCTGGCCGGTTCCATTTTCTGATATCCACACCATAATCCCCAATCCTCGTGTAATATATCCACAACAAGGATATACATTTATTCTACTCTTTATAGGCCATTATTATTATTTTAAATGAAGTTAATAATTTTTTTGGGATTTTCTATTTGCAAATTCCCCTTCTCGCTTGAAAAGAAACGTCAAAAAATGTCATTTGTGGCAAACGATAATAAATTTCATAAAAATACTTTTGTGTTTACTTTGGATGACTTTTGGCTAAGAATAAAAACAAAAGCTACAAAACTGTTGTATGAAAATATATTACTTTCCTTACTTTGGTCGACTTTATTACTGAACCATGTATGGGCTGGAAAGATAAAAAATGGTAAATTATGTTTTATTATGATCCCTTCAATTTTTCATATTCAGACAAATGTCCCTAATAACGAATATCTGCTTGCTGGTGTTCTAGCAACTACATTTATAGTAATACTGCATAATAATCGTCTTTAAGAAGTATAGAGCTTTTAAAGCTATGATCAGCAAAGACTGTGCAATAAATATTTAATTTTCATTTGAAGCACGAATAAGTGGTATCGAATTGCTTACCGTACAATAAAGAACCCTTTTCTCGCTTTAAATGGAAAATACCTTAATTGAATCCATAAATTCTCATCTCCCTCTTTACAGTTTGCTCCAAAACCAAGACTAAACACAAAGCTCTCACAGAACACTGCCAAAGGTTCTTTAATTCATTTTTATTATCACTTTTTCCTTAAATACACATTCACTCATTCACCGAAAAGTGTGTTCTTAAAGCAGTATGAATTTACCATGATATTTAATTTCATACCTTTATACTTTCATTGCTGTGCATTCACGTTCATCTGTTTTTTGGCACAATTTTCATTCTTGAGCATTCTTCTGCTTTTTAGCTTTTACATATTTTTTCGAGACATTACCTCCTTTCTATGCAGGTGAAAAACACATAAAATTATACAACAAAAACACATTTCGCTGCTTGCAAAATGTAATCATGGATAAATTCAAAGTTGAAATAAATTGTTTCAAAAGATGAATTTGCCAGCTATAATCAGAATACAAAGCAGGAAAATGTTTAAATGTTTCTTCTTCCAACCGTTATATTTATTACATCTCATGTCTATGAATTGTTAAATTTATAGTATTTTGAAAATTTATTAGGTAAAACCAAGTACAATTCCACCAAAACTCTGAGATGAACTTTAAAGAGGCATTTTTACTCCAAATAAACCTAAAGAGTGAAGCTATAAAATGTAGAAATTTCTCTGATTCTTTAAAGTGTGCTATTTATGTAAGACCAAAGTATTATATTTTATCCAATTTTCTTGGAATACATTCGACTTCCCTGGAGCATATAAATCCAATGATATATAGCAAGCTCGTAAACCCGTTTAGAAAATTCTCAGAAACAAATTGAAAAAACATAACATAATCTTGTAAATTCCAAGATTTCTCAATTTTCTTATTGAGAAATTGAGAATAAACATTTCCATGAATATTTATATGTCGACAATTTGGAATAACATTTTGGAATTGATTTTTAAGTGCTTGGTTGTTTCGGTTCAAAGATTATTAAGAGCTTAAGAATGTTTTTTTAAATGCCACTTCTATTCTGTTCCACAATGTAGAATCTTATGAACATTGTGCAAAACTACAACAGAGCAATCAAATCAAAGAAACCTCGATATCAAAATTTTTTTGAGAAAACTTATCAGCTAAAAATATCTAAGAGAAAAGTTCATTACTTTAATTATTATTTTATTTATAAAACTCGATGCAAAGAAAATATAACAATTTCCATATATTTTTATTAAACAAGTTTCCTTCAATAAAAAGTTTGTTTTGCTTTCGTTTCATTCAAGTGTATATTTATGCAATCCCATTTCTTTATTTTTCCAGTATTAACTTTATGTACATTTTCTTCTTTGAATCTTTAAGTTCATCGAAGATATACATTGAATTTAGTGAAAACAGTGTATAAGAGTGTATCATGACAAAAATTGAAGAAAGAAAAAAAACAAGATAACGATATTGTGAAATCTCCCCTAGTTTTCTTTGCAACATCATGTTTAATTCATTTTGATCAAATCCAATTAAAGTTTTTCTAAATTATTTCCATTCAATAATTGCACAGACTTCAGAAATGTTCAGTAGGATGTCAATCACAAACCTATTATAACAAAGTTACCATGTAAACAAGAATTTAAGAATACAATGAAAAATACTACACATCAAAACAAGAAAACATTCAGTCTTCCAGAATCTTGATCCTTCAAGGATTAACTATGGGCGATTTTGCAAAAGATAAATTATAGTTGACACATCTTGGAAAATTCCTGATGAGATGATGAGGGCAATTACATGCAGCTTTACGCTGTTGTGCTTTCGATAACAATAAGGTTTGAACCACAATGTGTTCATCGAACAAGCAATATTGCTTGGTAGTAATCATGTAAACGGATGATTTAGTTTCACTTTGTACTTTCAGGTTATAATGCAATAATTGCAATAAAGGATTTGCACTCTTAAAAATAATTTGTCGGAGTGATGACAATTGAATAATGAATGCTTCAAATAAAATTTATATTTCAAGTATTCTGGACAAATTTACTTTAATCTTCGCCCATTTGAAATCGATTTGCTTCGTTGGATATCTTGATGACGACACGAATACTAAATATCAACATACATATTCTGAAGACAGTAAGAAAATTATAAATTCATGAAGCACGATAATTAATCAATTATTAAATCTGAAATGTTAGACTAATTAGTCATCAAGCATTGCATGTACCTCTAATTTATTCAAAACTCTAACCATGATTCAGGAATATTATATGTTATGTCAATTTCCTAAATCTGCTGCACACCGACTAAGAAATTTCTCAAAGTAACTTTGATGATGAAAATTTCAATTTGAAGGAAATGTGTGATTAGAAATTTGCTTCCTTCAATTGTTTAACATCTCTGACAATAAACACATACAAAAAAGTTTAATATGTATACATTTTACATGTCGAAAACTTTTCCACATAAAACAAAAGCTTCTGTCTGAGTTATTTGTTATAAAAGTCTGACTTTTAAGAAGTTGCCGAACAATTTTAAGAGCAGAATTTAATTAAAACAAAATATCGTTCACTTTTCAAAACATGAGGAGCATCAAAAGTTATCTAGAATGTAAGAAAATTCTGCAACAAATTTGCATATTGAATATTTATCAAATGCATGCACTAGAATGCATTAATTAAATTTTCATTTTCTAGGCTTCAGATGATACAAATTTGCTAACAAACAACATGCTAAAAGTTTTTTGGAAGTTGTATGGAAGTGAAAAGTATTATTAGAAAACTTTTAACCAAAGTTGTTCACCAAAAGTCAGCGTGAAGAACAAGTTTTTTCAAGTTTTTATCATTCATCGAGAATGGATTAAAAGTGTGACTGGATATAATGATATTAAAAGGTTTAAAAGTATCATAAACTTTGATTACTTTTTGTATACATAGACGCAAATTGGTTTGCCTTCATTCTTATCACTTCCTGCAAGTTTAAGCTCTTGTCAGCTCTTGGACATTCCCTGTGCAATCTCTCACTTGAACCAATATGATTGAAATTGATAGACACATTTCAATAAAACAATAATAATCGAAGCGAATTTTGAACGCACTAGACAGAAAACTTCATCTGAAAATATAAATTCTAGGGAGCTTCATATAAATTTTATTTTCAAAATATGTTCATACGACATTTTTAACATTTATGACACAAAAGAGTGACATTTTATTAAATGGTTTAAAGTGATAAAGTGAATTTATTCCAAGATGCTGCAGAGTTTTCTATAAACGCACGAGACCTCCATAATAAATATGCAAATTTTTTACATCTTTCTACTACTGGTTAGAGCAATGAAAACACTAAAAAAGACTTTCAAGAATATTACAAAACATTTACAACTGCTAAATAGAACTTTATGCTTAAACCACCACTTGTTGGCTGCTTGAAATATTATTTGTCATAAAATAATGAACAAAGCATAAATTATTACATCAAAAAACATTTTAACAGAATATGGCAAGCTAAAGCTATCTTGCAAAATGATGTAAAATGTAAGAACCCATTACATATTGTGCATCTCCAAATTGAGATTAAGCTGGTGTAATGTTTCATATTTCATTTCTAGTGCAAACGAAATTTGAGAAAAATTTAAAAAAAAAAAAAATGTTAAAGCAATAAAAAATAGCTGAGACTTTTTAAATCGGAGCCCAAAAATATGTACCATGCCGCATATCTTTAAAAATTAAAATTGTTAAATTTACGACCATTTACACGTACAAAATGAGTTGAAAATTGACTTGAAATGGTAAAGCAGAAACTCACCGAGCAGAATTGGCAATATCTTCGCTACGGCAAATCACGTACACGCAAAAGACATTATTTCAGTTTTTTATATGTCATAATGATAATGCTTATGGCACATATGTTTCCCTAGGATGCTCATATATACACAGACACATTAGTTTTTTGAAGGAAAACATCAAGATTGGCACAAGGATGTTATAAAATTATGTACAGAATAGATACAATATAAATATATTTTTATAGATTAAAGTCTTTTCAAATTTCCGGTGTAAACAACGTTTATTTCTTCACAGGTAATTTATGTGAATAAAAACTAGAAAAAATATTTTTAACTTCTATAATGATATACTTATAAATATCAAGTAAAATTTTATCCTTGTAACTAAACAATTCCTTGAAATTGTCATGTCTTCCCAATTGTATAGTGGTTTTTAGCCTTGTGTCTCATGAACACTTTCAGCTGCTGGGAAAATTGATAACAACAGAAAGTTTTTGCAATTACACAAATAAATTTTCAAAGTAATTACAGGCATGTGTGGATTATTATGTTACTTGATACTGCTATTATACTACTTTTCCTGAAGATGCGTATGCGAAACGGAAGTTAATGTTTCAATTAAAATGTGCCTTCGCAATAAAATCTAACATGTAGTCAGCAATTTTGTACTTCAACCCACTTTATGGGAAATCAATTTTCTCAAGTCTTTTAAAGTGTGTGGCACTTTAACTTGAAAATTATGCTGTGGAGTGCAAGAAAACATGTTACCTAGAACTCTCTGCTAGAGCTTTGCCATTTATGTTTGCTACACGTTTGCAAAAATCTTCTGTTTCCTGGAAAATGAATAACATTGCAGGGATATTTTATAAGTGCTATCTATGAAACTATTTCTAGACATTTTATCAGTTTTGTTCAATATTCTACAAAAGTAGTTGAAAATGTTCACTACAAGAAGCGCAAAGATTAGTTTTAAAATAAATATTGAGTCTTAGTCCCTGCTAAGATATTGAAAGCTTCCTATCTAAAAACCATAAATGAGTATTAAAATAATGGAGTTGACGTGTTTTTAATGGAAAAATGTGTTACATGTTCATAAATTTGTGATAGCAACTGCTTTAAGCGAGCTTTTACCAACTTAATGTGTGTCGTGCATAAAATAATTTCTATCATAATGAATAAAGCGAATGAACGTTATCTGACCTAAAATAACGAGTTTTGCTCACAATTTACAAGAAAACACATTTAAATGGAGAATTTATGCAGAAAAGCTTATTTTTCTGCTATCTGAAGCATTCCGAGTACAGAGTACTATAAAGTAAAATGGTACATTGAAAGGATGCTGAACAATATATTCTCGTGCCTCTTTTATAGGCTTATTATGAAGTCAAGATCTCGCACCTAAATCTCCTCAAATTGGACCCACAATAAAGTTATACGACAGCCATGAAAAAACACTTTAAAAATTTTATTGACTGTCTAACAGAGAATAAATTTTCCAATTTTGGACGCCAAGCAGCGTAAACATGTCATTAAGTCCTTAAATTACAACAAAATTACATGTGAAATTAGGAAACTCAGTGAACAATATCATAAGACAAGACTTTTATGGTAGCTAGTTAATTTTTATTAGTCACACGAGCAAGTAAAGAATCCGGATTTAAGATTACTTACTATAAGCAATTCGGATTTGCTTCAAATGTTTGCAAACCAACAGATTGGAAAACCTAAAATCTGGATTAGGTTTTGTCACAGATTGTCAAACTTCTGGAAAAAGAAACATTTTAAAACTTTTTTTGAGATTTCCGACTGCTTGAAGCAAAGTACCGTAGTATGTACCGACATGAATTTCCAATTCATCTAGCTTGCTACATCGTCTTTTCTATCGCTAAGCTATATGTGAAAAGCGAGATTATGACAAACCAAAGATTCAAAAAACTGAGGACACTAAGATTGACTCAAAAAGACTCAAAAAGACTCAAAAAGACTCAAAAAGATTCAAAAGATTCAAAAAAGATTCAAAAGATTAAAATTTAATAAAATTTAATAAAATATAATAAAATATAATAAAATATAATAAAATTGACTAAAAAGTAAATTATTTAGACATTTTGAGACTCAAAAAAATTGAAATAATTAAATGTGCTCAAGATTTTTAAAACTGCTGATCAATTTACACCTTAAAAATCTTTGAATACTCATTTTTTCTCATTTATTCTCAATATTAATAAGCAAGAAATTTTCAATGGAATTTCAAGGTGATTATGGTTGAAAGATAACTCCCGAAAAAATAGAGTCACACAAAATCTTTTGGTACCAAAATGTCCCATATCGAACCTAGTTTAAACATGAAAATCTTAGTGGAAGTTTGTCCACCAACTAGGGAGTTGTGGCCACATTTCTGGGTTTTCTATACAAAATCAACTTTTGAACGGTACAAGTTAGCGATTTAATTTCTTTAGCTGGATTATTTAGGATGATGAGTTATTATCAGATCATGATCAGATTTGGGTTCACCATTAGCTGGTCACTCCAGACACATTTTGGGTTGTTACATTTAGTTATTTAGCATAAATTTCCAGATCGAAAAATTATTGAAAGCAAGTATCGATTTAATTACAATGTTCGAAAAATTCCAAAATTTTCTAAAGATTTTTATATATGACTGACTTCCAAAAAAGGACTTGCCAACTAGTTATTCTTTCCTAACTTGTTAAATATTGCTGGTGGCTGATAAACAATCAATATCTCAAAATTGTTCACAACTTATGCTAATTTTTTTTTAAGACATAAAATCACTGTGCATATATTTAAATTTTTTTTGCTTGGAATAGAGACTCATGGTTGATCATAATTGATAGGAATTGTTCCAAAATAATCAAAACAATAACAATATGTCAGAATTTTCAGAGCAAATTTGATTAAAAAATTTCTAAAAGTCTGCTACTAGGATTGATTCAAAGAGACTCAAAAGACTCAAAAAGACTCAAAAAAGATTCAAAAAGACTAAAAAAGATTCAAAAAGATTCAAAAAGACTAAAATGTAATAAAATTGACTTTCAAAGACTCAAAAAATACTCAAATTTATTGAAAGTTTCGTTTGTCATAAGCTCGGTGAAAAGTCTATTATTGAGATAAATGCGATCAAAAATTAATGGGTTATAGTGATGTAAAAATTCTGAAAATACAAAATGATGTGAAATATAATAAAGAGATATAAAAAGATGCATATGTATTATCAATACTTTCATTTTACATCCAATATTAAATCATGATTTAAATATCAAGTTATTAAATAAACTAATCTTGATCGAAATATTGGAGAAAAAATTCAACAAGTCCCATAGAAAGTTCCAACAGAACACCATAGCTTGTAGCGCTTTTTTATCGGAAATGTATTTTATTTATCAATGCATGATTTCCTAAAATTGCTATCTTCTTTATTTGAAATGTTTTGATTCGTTTGTTGAAATGATTTATGTTGCATCATGAAAGCTTCATCATATTTATTTATTTAGCATCGAATCAAGCATGAATTGCCATTATTTGCATAAGCAGATATGTATTCATGCTATATTGCTGAGTAAGTATATCATAGAATAACATAAACAACACATCAAACATGATATTATTATAAATGATTTCCCATCGACATTCCATTATTTTTTTATTGATTGAAAAAGGAAAAAGGAGATCATATTTATCGAGAGAGAATTTTTGTTAAAGAGCCTGCAGGATTACATTGCAGTTTTGAAAATGTAAATGGAAATCGGAACAACAATATTTAATTTTTATGGATAAAAAATTGAGATACAAAAAGCCAAATGAATGCAGCATGTAAAAATTCTATTTTAAATGTTCAAATTATATATGTATCTATTTTTATTTGGTAATTTAAGTACAGTATATTAAAATCAATTGTTTTGTCAAAGTCAATATTGCAAAATATTAACATATCATACTTAAAACATTAGAGATTGTTGGTTGAAATTCCTGAGTCCTGACAGAGTTTTTTTTTTTGTGGCCACCTAAAAATTAGATTAATAAAACTGATTAGTAAAAAGCATGAAATGGAACAACTTATTTATAAATATTCCTTATCTTTCATTAATAATTAATAAATAAGATTGAATGACAATGGGCACTGGTTAATCTATTGTTTGATTTGTACATCACGTATAAGATAACACTCCAATTTTATGATAGACACTCGATAACTTTCAAAATTGTGAGATAACAATACCATAAACCATCAATCAAAGCCAAATCAAATAATTTTATCATCACGTCTTTCTGTATCTGATATTGCAATTATATGGGAAAAAACAGAAAGTTCAAAATTGTAAGAATACTTTAAAAGTCAAGTGGGTCGGCAACAAATAATTGTTACAAATAATCTTGTAGTACTTGAGTAGTACTTGAGAAAGTAATTAAAAATATACAACTTATGCAGTCTTTTGCTTATGGAGCTTTAATTTGACGATTTTTGTAACATAAGTAAAAGTCAATAAGAATCTATAATTAAGACAAAATGTTTTCAAAATACTTACTTGTTTTTGGTTGGCAAAACATTATTAAAAATTGTTTCTGTTTACATTGAACATCTCCAGTACTTTTTTGTGAAAGATCTCGAATTCGTATTTATGCATCGTCAAATGAATTAGTGTAAGTTAATATAAAATAGTAAACCTGTGAACAACATAATTGATTTTTATTTTTGGTGTCGAGAGCAACTATTTATTTTACCTGATGGTACCTTTAGTATGAGAACATCATTTGATTTTTATAGCAATATTAAACTCTCGGACATTTCTCAGACTATGATTTTCCATTGCTTTATGTAAGCAATCGTTTTTTTTTTGTATTTAACTTTATGATATAATATAATTGTTAGGCTTAATAACCAAGAATCTGAAAAACTGCATGAAATCCAAATTAAAATAAATACATTTTATTTCCATATTTAATTGGAACTTACCAATAAACTGCAAACCAGCCATGAAGCTAAAACCTATCAAAACTGATAAGTATTGGAAAATTCCAGACCGATCTTTAGAGAGAATTTCAAAGAAAATCACGTAAAGGAGGGTGCCCGTTGCAAGTCCCTAAAATTATTGAAAACAAGACTTTCAAATTAATTAGTTGAACAAGAATAGAATTTTAATTATTATTGCCTGTAGAACTACTGACGCCACTTCCATTGATTCGGCATACGGACCTGAGCTAATTAAAATACCAATTCCGATACCTAAACAAGATTTACGTAAATTCTAAAATTCAACAACTTTGGAATTTATGGAAACTCACCAATTGCAGAAACAACTGAGAATGTGAAGACATAAACAAATGCCAACCAGATCTTAGTTCTCTGTACCATTAACTCAACTCCAATGCAAAAAGAGATGATAAATTTATGAGCAGCAACTGCTCCAAACATAAACCATACTTTTCCAGTTGAAGACTCAAGACCAACAGCTAATCCTTCGAATAGTTCATGAATTGAAAGAGCAAGAACGATCAACAAACCCCTAAGTGATGCTACTAAAAAGTCTTCTTCCTCACTATGAGGCAAAGGTAAATGTGAATGCTCGTGACTGTGATTATTTGATTCGACGTGCTGAGTTTCATGAATTGCTCTGGCATTGGGAGCTAATTTTGGCATTTCATTTTCTAGAGAGTTTTTCCTCCTATATTCTTCACTGCAAATTGAGCTGTTTCTTGCATCTTTTCCTCGAATAACGGCTTCACCAAACATTGGCTCTTTACCTTGCAAAAGCTTTTTATTTTTTTCTAAATTGTGCTTATGTCTATGCAGATAACTATGAACCAGTTCTTCGATTAAATAGATGACGAAAAAACCAACGCACATCAGCAATTCTGGGAGGTGAAAATCATCGACTGAAATAAAATTGCTTGCTTGAAAAATTCCATTTTTTGCATAAAAGTGAAACTAACCAGACATAGGAAGCCTGCCGTACCCTTGTAAGACTGTAATCCCTAATGCAATTTCTGGGAGAAGATGCAAAAATGTTGTGGCCAAAAGAACACCACCACCAAAAGAAAGTAAAACTGAGACAGCTTTGCTAGTTCGAGCATCGGTTTTCGGTTTTCCATCAGGTCCAAGTTCTCCCAGTTTTAGAACTTTAACGAGTTTAAACGGAATAATCCCAAATATTGTGGAGACTCCAAATAAAGTCAACATTGCAATCACTTTAGCCATAATAACACCAGATTCATCCTCTTCATCTTCAAGGGTTGAATAAGTCACTATATTGAACACTTTTTTATTGAGCACATTCATTTTGAAAGTTTCCATATCCATTTTATGCTGCTAAAATAATTAAATTTGTAAAACAATATTTAATGAAGGTTCCTTGTTGAAACCTCAAAAATAACTATACAAATGAATCAAAAATCAGACAACTTACTTTAAATACCTTGGAGTTCAGCTTTATCTTATCGTTTTTGATGACAGTTTTGATTACACGAGACGTGTATTCTCAAGCGAGCAATCTTATCTCAAGTTTCGGAAAGCGTTCATTAAACAATTTAATACCAAATTGAAAGTTGATTGCTCAGGAGCTTTGTCCACAAAAATTTTTCTCATAAAAGCCATTTATTGTGATTTTGAAAATACCTGATTCGATATTGATAGCGCTGATAAACCGTTCAATTTACATTGTTAATTATGTGCTTTCATAAATTAATTAGAGCAATTTTCATAATACCTGAGCAATGTAAAATTAAATGTTGTGTATCATAGCTGTTTGTGTTTTGATAATGCAGTCAGTACAGCGCGTTAAGTGCAAATATCTACGGATTTCGATTTATCCGGAAATTAATACCAGATTCAATACATTATAAAATTATGTGATGAGCTTTTGCACGTACATTTTGTCGATTTTATTATTATTTTAATCTGGATGTTCCATAAAACTGTGATATATATTTTGAAGCTTCTGTGTGTATAGCTCTATTTTTATCAGTAGAAAGTATGTCAAGATTTTTTTTTTTCTTAAGAGTACATTACAAATTTTGAATCATAGAATATCACTTCTGGATTCAAAGCTTTTCAAAACATGCTAATTAAAACTATTTTCTGCATTTACTCAACAAATTTTCTATAGTCATTTTGTCGGGTTGCAAATGGAGTTTTTAAATAAATTGTCAATAACCAATTTAATTTTCATAACTGGATAAAGTCATTCAATTTTGAATTGATTTTTTGTCCCGAATTATATTTGTTTTGTGGTGATTTGTTCTCCATATGATGATTATTTAATTGAATTATTATTACGAAATGCTTGCCACTTAATTGACATTGATGCAAATTAAAATTCATGAAACCAAAACTCTAGCAATAAGTTTATAAATTCATAAAATGCAAATAATTTTCAAATATCTGTGAAATCCTAGCAATACCCAAAAAAGCAAGACAGTTTTATTGATCTGAAAACGAGTTAGCTTTTAAGCCCTTGTCACGTATCAATTTATTAGCAAATTTTTCAATATTTCCAGCAACCGGAAGGCATATTGAATAGATTATTTAATTTAGAAAAATGCGGATGAGTTTAAAAAATATCGAATCGATTTCACGCTCGAATTATGCTTCAGGAAAAATGTGTCAACCCAACATCAATTTATTGTAGCTCATGCTTTGCTAGTTCCTACTTTTCCTACACAGTGTATAAAGTTCTTCTGTTCAATGGCTTAAAAAGGGAGTTTTATACTTGGTTTATGTACAGATTTTTGAACATATTTGCGTGCTCGAAAATAGAAGCCATGATTTATAATTTGCAGACTCGGAAAAATTTAATAAACTCTTTTGGGGAGCAATAGTAATTTGAATGTGATTTTTAATGGTGCAGAACATTCGATATTTTTATTTTGTGTCTTATATTTTCTAGACTTAAAATTTTGGGTAAATATATTGTTTGAAATAAAAACTGTCATTAAGCAAAAACATTACAACTTTATAAAAAAAATAATAATAACAAAAAGCCCAAAAAAGTTGTTGTTCGATATTCTTGAGAAATTATGAAATATCTCAGTAATATTAAAGGCAACAATTTTCCAAACCGAAACATCTGTAACTTGTAGACTTTTATTCATTTTTGATTATATTAATGTTTACATTTTGCCTATATCCCAAATGATAAATTTAGCAAGTTTTCAATGCTGTAGTTTTCTGGCACATTTATACAGAAAAGCAATTTTCCTAATTTTCCGATCCAGCAAGACTTTTCGAAAGTTGGGCGAAAATTCTAGAAGTATTTCTTGCTAAACCTTCTGAGGCCTTGATTCAATTTGTACAACATTTTTTTACAGACAAGTCCCATAAGAGACTCAAAAAAGCTGCACCATTGCAAAATCGAATCATTTTTATATTAATTATTTTCACATTTTTGTGGCAACAAGTTCCATTAAAAGTAACTTAAAGGAAGCAGAAAATTTTCGGGGTTTCTTACCAACAAACTCAAAGTTTTTCCGGCAAAAGTTTTTCCATTTGCTTTTTTTGGGTAATGTAATTTCATATTTATTTGCAACACAAAGAACTTTTCACAGATTCTTGTCGTGTATTTTTGTATTACTTTTGGTATTAAAGTGACTATATTGAAGGAAAAACTGAGAGATAAATAAAAAGTTTCGATTTCTTTTCTATTTTCTTTAGCTTTCTTTCGTTGTTAATTTTTATTGATGAAATAAATACTAGGAAGACGTCTGGAAAAGAAATTAAAAATATTTCCATGGCACAGATATTGATCGGAAACTTATTCAATTAGAAATAACATTTCGCTGAAGGCGAGGAATAATGATATGTCCTGGAATAATAAATGCAACAGTAAAACAAAATAAAAATCAATGTCTAATATCAAAAGATATATCCAAAAACATGACTCAATCATGGAAATATAAAAACAATCCACCAAATGAGCAATAAAGCCTAAAAAATTGTTTGCGACATAAAATCTACTGAGAATCCTTAATCAGTATTATTACATAGAATTCTGTACATAAACGTCGAAGCATTTAATTGAAGAACAACAGCGTATGAGTAATCAATTAAATATTATGTAAGCCTGAATCGATAAAGAGGAAACATGAGAAAGCTTTATTTATATTGAAAAACAACTTCACGTGCATAAAATGAAGAATAAGGATGAACAAAAAGGCCAATCAAGATGAATCGGGGAGAAAATTAATAAAAATTCTCGTAAACTCGTAAAATCCAATAATGACATTTAGGCCATAGGAAGTTGGAATTTTTCACATTTATGATGAAAATGTACCATAATTGAATTAATTAAATGTTGGCCGTAAAATTAACCAAAACATAACTTATGCTTTACAAACTGTTCAATTGGACATTGGCGTGCTTGGTTGAAAATAAGTATACAGAGGTAGATAGAACTTAATTCACATTTTGGTATAAGCAGCATGAATATAAATTTTAACTTGTAACACTTTAATTCTCGCTCAATATGTGCAATAAAATGAAATATTTGATTGTAAAGTCAGGCAACAAATTTGGAGCGGGTCAAAACTCCGGTAACCTTTCAAATTAAAGTTCTTATAAAATACTTTACTCGTTAATTTTTGCCTTAAGAAAAATTTTAGAATATCTATGTAGTGGTCGGAGTTTCGAGCATCTGGAAGTTAATTCATGACTCTAAATGAAACGTCATTAAACTTGCTTATATTTACTTACATGTCAATCTATCCATTATAAATTAGGTTTTATGTACAACTTTATATCGAACCGAATGGTTATGTTGTCTACAATTTTCGCCACATGGGGCTCATACTTAACTTAATTAAATGAAACGTTGTTTTTCAGTTTTCCTTTGCCAAATAGTCCTGCTTGGCTTTTCAACTTTCTTCACAGTGTTTTTTTTGCTGTTTTTATAAGAGAACCTTTTTTTTCAAGTTTTTCAAGTTTTCCTCGAAATTTTTTCTTTGGCTTTCACGTTTTCAATGAATCTTTTTGTGCCAAAGGAAATTAAGTCCAACAATAATGGTTTTGTATTAGATATTTACACTTCCAAATATAGTCATTTTTACAAAACATTAATGGACTTGAATTAATTTCACTCTGAAACATTCTTGTTAAATGCAAATTTAAATTTTTTCCTTTATTTTAAAAGAAAAATATGTTAATCTCGGCAAAATTCTCCTTGAAGGGTAAAAGCCTCAAATTCAATTTATGAGCAGTGAAATCTTTCCATCAGCATCTCCAACTTTATTATATTAAAAAGTATCCAATTAAAAAAACCACGGTATTTGGAAGAATTCCATTTAAAATTTTAATTTTGCATCATCAAAAAAAATTACAGGAGGTATCCAGAGCTTATTTTGATATTTATGCTTTCACATCATCTGAATATGTTTTTTTTAATATTTTTAAGTCAAAATATATATTATATTTAAAATTTAGTCAGAAGTAAAGTCGTGTGAAAATATTATAATAAAATTTTTGAAGGTGACATGATATAATTTTTTTAATTATTAATGGTGAAGAGAAATATGTAGATTATCTGCTAAAAAGTAGAAATTGGGACAATTTATACAATTTATTGAGTCAAAATTATGTTAAATATTTTAATAATTAATATAATTCATTATTAAAAAAATCTTTAAATTGCTATAAAACATAAATAAAATATAAATAATGCATATGCAACATAAAACTTTTGATAAAGAAATTTATAGTGTTTCAAATTATTGTTTTAATAAATTAATTGCGGCATGATAAACATTATTAATTATTAACAAATACAAAGTGGTAAGTGTAAAAATGTTGCTAAAAGAAAAACCAAAAATATATCGTTAAAAATTTCAAATGAACAGGTCCCCGGATCGAACTAGAATATATTGACCCCTCGGATTGTTATAAACATTTTTTATGTATTCACTGGGCCTCCCATTGAATACTTCCTTTTCCGAGAAACCTCGTTGTTAAAATCATTATTTTCAGATTTTGTCTGCAAAAAATCTCAATTTAAATATGGAGGTGAGTGTCACATTCAGACAAGTGATAGCTTCATTTGTTCACTGTGATTCCCTGCTCATGGGAAATATGGAAAACAATTGATAAATGAGTTATTTTGGCGGAAAATGAGTGATGAAAAGTTGAACCTCGTTATTGTGAATTAATTATAAATTTTAAAAACATCAATTAACCATTTTCCACTTATTTTAGGTCACCGCAGAAGATGCTATCAAGAAGAAGCGTACGTTCCGTAAATTCACCTTCCGCGGTGTGGATTTGGACCAGCTTTTGGATATGCCAAAGTAAGTAATCTACTTTTTTGCAGTGTTGACGCGTTCTGAAAACTACTGAGTGGTGTGCAATAAGTGTAGTTGGTGTCAAAGACGCTTAAAAGTGCATTGTTATTATATTCCAACGAGTTCTGTTTACATTTCTATCATGTTAACTTTAAATTCGTTCATAACCTAGATTGTTGTTTTTCTTGTTCTAATGATGATTTGATGACGAGTCTGAATGGAGAATCCTCTTCAAGCTAATCACTAGCTAGCAATGTTATATATTTTAATACTGTTAGTCTGGTGTTTGGTTGAGGAAGCTCCCTTGAGTTACATTTTCATTAACTGAAGAACTTCAACAAATTCTTTAATTTTACTTAATAATCATTGTTGTGATTTAACTAATTCCATATCTTTCAAATTTTTAGTGAGCAACTCGTCGAGTTGATGCATAGCCGCGCCCGCAGGCGTTTCGCTCGTGGACTTAAACGCAAGCCTATGGCTCTGATCAAGAAATTGCGTAAAGCCAAGAAAGAAGCTCCCCCACTTGAGAAGCCGGCCATCGTCAAGACTCATTTGCGTAACATGATTATCGTCCCCGAAATGGTTGGATCCATCATTGGAATTTACAACGGAAAGACCTTCAACCAGGTAGGATTTTGTTTATTATTATTAAGAATGTTTCTGAGTTAACAAACTATTTCTAATGATGATTCGATGACGAATCTGATCAAAAACATCTCATTAGGCTTTTCACTTTCAAGCAGTTTTTATATTTTTTAAATCTGTTGGTATGGCGTTCAGCTGAGATGGTTTTGAATGAGTTATAATTTCATAATCTGAAGAGAACTCAATTGAAAATGGTTAAAAATTTCATCTTTTAAATAAATTAATTTGTATTTTTCTCTACTCGTAGGTGGAAGTGAAACCTGAAATGATTGGACACTACTTGGGAGAGTTTTCTCTGTCATATAAACCAGTCAAGCACGGTCGACCAGGTATCGGTGCTACTCACAGCTCCCGTTTTATTCCATTGAAGTAAAAAGCAAATTGTATTAAACGTACAAGAATTTTGATAATTTCCAATAAACGTTGCAGAATGTGGATAATCATTCTAATATGATAATAACATCAATTGTGGTTGTTTCCTTTGTGAATTATTACTTTCAGGATTCCATGATATGGTCAATGTTTAAGATAACTTCATAGAAATACTATGATTGCTATTTTTTACGATGAGACTAGAATATTTATAGCGAGGAGTGAAGGCTATTGAATATCTAATCAAAGAGTTACAATTTTATGCAGGGACAACTTTTCTTCGCGTCCACAATAAATCTTCTCAAGATCATTAAATTGCAAAACAAATATGTATTGGATATCTCAGCTCAACTATTTCTCTTTAAACAGTTCAAATCACCAGGATATTTCTTAAAGTCATGATATACACTAAAAACAATTGACAGGTGACCTATTCTACAAGTCAAATAATGAAACATGCATTTTAATAATTTTCATTAATAAAAATTCTTAAATAAAATTCAACCTATCATCATCTCTAGCCTCTAAAATATCTCCAAACCTACACATATTCGCTTAAATTCACGAGATTCTTTTGGTTGTTGTGTATGTTAAACATTTTCTTGTTATTTAAATCTGAGTCGCTGTACGATCAAGTCGTTTAGTTGGCGATCTCGCTTTGAAAGAAAAAACAGAAGAATTTTTGTAATATTCGATTGTGCCATAAAATCGCAATTTAACGCGTATCTAATTTAATTACTCAAATTTACTGGATTTATTAACATAAGGAAAAGTCGGAGGTGTTTTAAGCCACATTCCTGTGAAATAAAAGAACTATAATTATTGTTTGATAGTTCAAGTGCTTTATAAAGTGATTTGAACTTTACACAGAATGAGTTGTGGCTGCTGTGGAACGAGCAATCCAGCGATCAATAATAATTCAATTTATAAGACAAATGAAGTGATCATAGGTAATTAAAATTGAGTTATTTGCAAAAATATCGTAGATATTTTGATCAGTGCTGGTCAAACTTCGAACTATAGAGTTAAAAATTAATACACACCAAATAATTGAATATTTAAGTCTTTGACAAACAGACAAGGCAAAAAAAACACAAACAAATAACATATTTGGAGAGAAAAAACACAAATTTTAATAAAATAAAACACATCGAGTTTTACAAATCAAAAATTGACCAAAAAACTCAAAATTTCTGCTTAAAATTAGCAAAAATCTAGTTGTGGCTAATTGTAATCAATTTGAATTTAACACACCTTTGCTTCAATAATTTTGTGTAAA
The DNA here is from genome assembly GCA_038502155.1 of Parochlus steinenii. Lineage (NCBI taxonomy): Eukaryota > Metazoa > Arthropoda > Insecta > Diptera > Chironomidae > Parochlus > Parochlus steinenii. Next base: position 3,268,557 of record JAXCIN010000052.1, on the reverse strand, counting down.
TTTTAAATAATATATTCCCTAGTATAATATAATGAAATGAGAGGCCATGTGTGTTTGTGAGCAAAGTTAATTAAAGAGAATATTGGAAAAAATAAACTTAAAAATATCAGAAAATGTAGAGAAAATATTATTCGAGTCGTTTAAAAATAGACAACTGATTGGTTTTGATCAGGGCTATGTAATCTACCAGAAATCTACTGTTTACTTCGAAAATCTTTAACTGGATAATGGATATTTAAGACATGTCGGAATCAAAATATTTTTATGATTCTAAATTGGATTTAATCGAGATCCCTGACTTTGATAATTATTGATTTTGAATAATTTACTTAAATTAATTGAAATATTTGGAATTCCTTAGTTAGAGAAGCTTTTGTAAGCTTTTTACCAAAAAATTCTGGTTTTAGTATTTTGGCGGTATTTCTGAGGAATTTGAAAGTTCAATGGTGTAATAAAATATATGTTTTTATTGCGAAAAACGAGTTTAAATGGACACTTCAGAAAACTTGATGCCGGAATAACAAATTGTTTCAAGTAGAATACCGTTAATCGTAACAATATTGAATATTTGTCTTCAAAACTCGTTACACACAATAGAATAATCATGATTTTAGATATTTTTTGAATTCAAAGTTACAATGTCAAACTATTTATATTCCGAAGAAGCTTTTCATAACATACAAAAGTCGTGTCTCAAAACTCGAGCCCTTTACTTGCGTGTAAAATGTTGTACACTAATAAGGTCTAGTCATTGCTATAACAAACATCATTAAATTATATAATTTGAAACCTGTTGTAATGAAACTATTCCACAGTCATCAAATTTAAGATTGATGATTCATTCTATTGTCACAGTTTTCTCAGAACATAGATCATTCATTGTAATTTATCCATATCAAATTCTCAGCGTAGTTTTTTTAAGTACATCGAATCATGAATGAACAATGATGTGTTGATTGAATACGCGCTTCATTAATGAACTTTAAAAACTATAAAATTTATAAAATACGAAGATTGATCATTTTGTTAATTTCTAAAATAAGTGATTTAAATTTAATGAAAGATATTTGTTAACATTTAAGTAAATTTTCTTTGATCTTTTACAGAAAAACGTTATGGAATCTATCAGTTCGGTCTACTCTTGGCGATTGCCATAATTATCATTTTACTCCTAGCCTGCATTCCTCTTTATTTCTCATCATCTCAGACATTAGACAATTTTTACAGTCATCAGAAGAATTATAATGACATTATTCTATTGTAAGTATTTCCTGGTTTAATAAATCTATCAAATATTACGTAAAAATTATATTTTCAGGGGATTGGTGATTTTATTTGTAATTTTTGGTGTTTCCATCGTCATATTTGTGAATTATCAGCACAGAAAAGCTTTCGAAGCCAGAATGAAAAGCCCACGAGGAATTTATACTTTGGAGAGAAGTAGACAGAAAAGAAGACAAGCTCCTTCCGACGGTTTAGAACTTAAAAAACTGCCATCATCAAAGCCACAATATCACCAATCATCAGATATCAAAGCAAAATACGCACCAGTTTAAGCTCCTCACTTTTATTTTTACTTCCACACCAGCTCCTATGTACAAAAACCAACCAAATTTTTAATTTGTAAAGATTTCTACACTGCATTCAAATAAAATTGTTAATGTTATAAAACCTGCTAATTGGAGTTACTCGTCAACCTTCGGCCCTAATTAAGTGTTAAATATCGGATGTAGCTGTTTTAAGAAGATTTATAACATGTATGAAATGTGAAGAACGTGAAATTTTTGCAAATATGGAACAAAAAATAGAACAGTCGTAAATAGCAGGTAGGTTTGTAACCAAATGTTGGGTAAATGAAAAGTCAAAAGTATCAGTTTTCTTTTGTTGTATATTTTAAACTCTAGACTTAACAGTGATCAATCACACTCATATATTTTAATGCAAAATTAATAATTACGCTAAATTAATACGAAATATCAATTTTTTGTTGAAAACACATCCTTTTTTAATGCAAAATGTTTAAAACGAACAAATTTTTCATTTGCTTTACTGAAAAATGTTCATTAAAAAATCTCATTAATTATAAATTTCATTTAAATTTAAATCCATAAATCAAGTGATTTTTACACTAATAAAGGACACATATAATTCATTAAACTATTTACAACATTCTTAACCTACAGCTAATACAATTGCTTTTTTAGGCACCTACGAATAAAGATACTTGATGAAATCAAACAAGCCTATTCGCAGGTCCCTAGTTTGTTTTTACTATAATACCTAATTGCATTTCTGTGGCAAGAACAACAAATTTAACTTCTAAGAATCAAGAAGGAAAGTTTCAAAAAAAAACATTTTATCGGGTACTCAACAACATTTCTTTGAATAATTTGGATAATTGAGGGACAACTACATTCATTTCAGGATATAATTCATCAAAAAAGATTAATTCATTTAAATACAAGAATTGTGTGTTTTAAAAACTGGGATCAAAGTTAATCCACATTTATTTTGAATTATTACTTATCGAAAAAAGGAGGGTAAGTTTACTTTATCTTAAAGTTAAAAAACATCACAAATTTTAAAAAAGATCCACATTTTGACAACTACAAACTTGATTCTAATCAATGTTGGACATTCAATTACTTTGTATAAAAATTTATTGAAAAACTTTCTGTTTGGTTGCCCAAAAGTTACCCACAAAAATGTATTTAATTTAAATTTTAAAGATGATGGTTTTCTCACTAAATATCCTTTAATTGTCAATTTAACTCTTTGATGATGGAATAGAGTTTTGATAGAGCTTTAACAACTCTGGTGGCAATAAATTAAAGTTAGGAAAATTCATTGGGTTCGAAGCATACAGGGCTTGTAAGTAAACGGGATCGAACATCGGTAAAATTGAACTCGTCAGTCCAGTGTTGGAGGAGTTGCCGCTATTCGAAGGTGTTACGTTGTTCCCAATCAAATTTTTTCCCAAATTTCTGGTGCTAGCAGACTGCGGCATTGGATGAGGCAGTGAAGCGGGTGTAATATCAACACCAGGCAAAGAAAATCCTCCATGGCCAAAATGCGAGATCGGAGACATTTTCGAGAGTGCTTTGGCAGCAGCTAATAAGGATGAAGGTAAGGGATGAGTATTTGAAGATGATGGTGATGATTTTTTATCACTGTTGCCAGATCTTGGAGGATTTTGCTGAGATCTCACTAAAGTGATCTGTAAGTCAGTAAGTAAGTTTCCTGAGTTAGCCGGCATTTTTGTGACCTTAAAATTTGAAAAAAAAAATTTAATTATTTTTGAAATATTTTTCGCGGTTATTATTTATTTACCTGATTCATATAATTTTTCTTAGGTAGGTACTGGAGTGACGCTACAGGCGACTTTTTGGTGATTGTTAAGTTTTCTGGGAGTGATGGCCAATTAGCTTTACTAATATTTGTATGCGCTGCTGGTGGAGCAGCCATTCTCTTCCTATTTCCACCTGCGTTTCCTAGCTTCACGCTTAAATCTAATCCCCCATCGCTTTTGGTGATGCTACTAAAAGAAGGTCCAGCTGGCAGAAAATCCTTGGGATTCCCGAATATTTTGGTGGTAGTTTGATACATACTGACCGACTGAAAGAGAGCTGGAGGACACTTGCTAGCGACGGGAGTAGAAGTGATCTTTTCTTTCGATTTTGGAATCATTTTTGAAGAAACTCCATTCGTTAGAGGAGGTGGCATTTCGAGACGACTCTTTACATTAGAAAGTTGAGGGAACATTGCCAGGAACGCACTTGTATCTCGCGGAAACATCATTTCACCATTCTGACTGTGACTGATTGGAGTGACTTCCAAACCACCTTCACGCAGGATGTCCAGCTTCTTCTTTTTCATTGGTGGAGCCTGCAATTTATAAAAAAATATTAAGAAACTAATTTAAAATAAACAGTTACAAAAACTTTTTACCTGACTCGATTGTCCTTCGTCATCACTATCCACCAACTCAATCACATGATCACCATATACTTGTCCATCTTTCGAGATCGGAATAATGGTGGTAGATTGTTTGCTGAGCATCAGCGGAATGTTTTCTTTCTCACTAGGAGCAGGTTGTGGAGGCGTGAGTTGTTGCTGTTGCGGCACTGCTTGAGGATAAAGAGTTTTCCTTTCCTGCTTACCCTTAGATTGCCTCAACATTTTATTATTATAGTAGCTAGTTTCCTCTTGAGTAACTCCCGCTACACTGGGATGAGATCTTCCAAACGGGAACATATTGTTACCGCTATCCGATGCATTATTGTACTTTGCTCGTAGTGTGTTGTCGTCTGTAGATTGTGGACGGACTATCACTGATATTGGCAGAGAAATTCCGTCGTTACTGGAACTATTCAGGTGATGAACCATTTGGTTATCTTTCTGCTTAATAATATTCTGTATTTCACACATTTGTTCTTTAGTTAACTCGATGTTGTCGCCAGTTGCGGCTCCATTTTTCATTGGAATGATCTCGACGGCTGGTGAAGAGGAACGAGGACGACTTGAGGTGGCCGATGACTTGGAAATGGTTGAGATTGTGATTTCGGGCGAAGCGTTTGGCGCCAATTTAGCTAAATTAAGAAGTTCACGCTCGTAACGCTCGAATGGCAGTAAAATTCTTTCGTATTTCTTGCGAGTCATTGAATTTATGACGGCTCCGTTTATGCTAGATGCCGCAATATCCTCAAATATTTGTTTCCACACGCGATTGTCACCAATGCACTCGTAGCCGCCCAATTTTTGTACTCTGCTGTAGATAGCGTATAAATTCACTGCAAATAAATTAAATAATTATTAATATCTTTCTAGGAAATGTATTTATGTTAAAATTACCATCTTTTAAACCCATCCAAAATTGTTTGGGAAAAGGATATGCTCTCTCATTCATGAACTGATTGAGTCTAGACAAAAATTCTCGTTCAACTTCATCTTTAATGGTTGGCATAACACTTAACAAAGGTTCTCCCTCCTTAATCTCATCTTTGACAGTTCTTATTTCTTTATGCTCCTTAACATCTCTAAGGTCCCTGAGAACTTTCACATCTTCACCGCTGCTCCTTCTTCTCTGGCCATTTCCTTCAGTTTTCATTTTTCTTTCAACGTATTTATCTTCGTAATCCTCGTCGTCATCATCATCTGATGATTCTGAATCTTCGTCAGAGTCTTCAGCATGCTTTTGTTTGCTCTTGTTGACCTTTAAAATGTCTGGAGTGATTTGCAAACGCTGCTTGGTGATTCGACCAGTGGAAAGTTTTGTGAACTTGGGCTCGTTGATGGATTCAGTGGACTCAGATTTCGTTTTTGCTCGTGCAGGTGTGGATGATGATGGGTTTATGGCTTTTTTGAGAAGGGCCTTAAATTAAAAGAATTATGGTTAGATAAGTGCTATATAATTAGAATAACCAATGAAGTAGCTTACCTTTGAATTGGATTGAGCTCCCAGCGTTCCTGGTAGAACTTTTTCGGCTGAAAACGCAGACACATCTGAATCATTAGTCTCACTACCATCCACTGATTCCTGATAAACCGAAGATCCATCTGAGCTGACTGTCTTCTTCCTTCTACCTCTAGGTCTTCCCTTTATTTTTGGTGCCAAATGATTGCAGAGCAACTCGTGTGACTCTAGATCTGGATACTCGATAGTGTCTCGACAAAACATGATGCGGGTGTTGGGTCTGCTGGCTACAAAGCCACTGAGAGCTTCCATTAGCTTGTTGAAGATACATTTATCTTCTACAGTATTCTCCAACCGTCGCAATGTCGCTCTATAGCGACAATATCGAGAGTAACTGAGAACTGACACGTTTGTGTGCAAACTATCACCTAAAATTATGAAGAAAATTCGAAATATGAGTTATCATTTGATAAACAGTTCATATAAGTAGAGAATATTATGTTTTTGTGTTATAATTATGTAATTATGCTGTAAATTTGTCCAATTTCAATTTTCCATCTTTAAAATCAAATTTTCATTTCAAAAAGTAATTTTTCAAATCACAATATAAAATAACTTTTGTAATTTCGCTGAATCTAAAGAATTTTTGATTTACACATATGTATGTTAGTATAAATATATAAATATATTTTATTTAATACCTCAACAAGGCAACAAACATATCCAATTACATGTTCAAAGTGCAGTAAATATTTTGTCAAACCGACCACCAGTCACAATCAGAAAATCAACGAAAGAACATACAAACCATATAGTTTGGCAAAAATATTATAAATTCCATTTCCTAATAGTTAGAATTTTTGGAAGGTTACATATATTGAAAATTTATGCTGTATCCCAGATATTTTGATAATCATTGGATTTACTCTAAAATGCATGTGAAAGTTATGATATTGTTTCTCTGTGTGTTGAGTTGGGCACAATTTGGCTCAGGGAAATACAGATACAATTCAAAAGACGACTCTAGGCTAGAGTCTCACCAAGAAAGCTTGATATACAAAGCATTGGTAGTTTTGGAAGAAGATATTTTAGAACACAAGTATTGCGAGTGTATCAAAAAACATCATTGCCATGCAGAAAAGCGTCAAATCATTGCTTTGAATAGGTTAGTGTTACAAGAAGATACATTTTAGGTTTATCTTTCAAGAAAAGATAATCCTCTCACGATCAAATTCTAGGTTTAAAAAATTCTAAAACTATCATCATTATTTTTTAGGAGACAATGTCAACAAAGTGGTTTAGTTTGCTGTGAAGTAAAATTATAATTTCTAAAGTTCAATAAAACTTCTGGAATAACTGACAACCATAAACAAATATGCATTTGACTTTTACCTGCAAATTTTTCCTTCTCTATATCTGAAAGATCAAGTCTAGTGCTGGAGAGCAGAGTATTTGTGGTGAGGCCATTGGAAGTAGATATCAGCTTTGGAGGTGATGTAGCTTTGTCGTTGTAAGAGGCGACTAATCCCCAGTTCCATTGCATGTCCTCAACAATCCATGACACAAAATCTTCAGCGCGAATCACAACTTTATCGGTCACTGCAACAAGCTCGTCCTGAAATTAAAGAATGTTAAAAATTAAAAAAATTAAATTAAATTTAAGAAATTATTAAAAGATTGGAACTCAGCAAATTGCGTACTCAATATTTCTCAAAATATTAAAATTTGACACATTTTTAGTGCTCGATGCCAGAGGGCGCAATTGTAGGTGAGGTTTAAAAAGAATTTTATTTCATCAATTTATTTTTCTTTCTTTGAATTTATTAGTTCAGTTGAAATCTTAATCATAATCAGAGAATAGGTACTCCTCTTATCAATATGCAATAAACCTTCAACTTGGAATTTCATAAAAAAGAACTATTATTGCACCAGAACAACAGCTTTCAATATTCTAAAAGTTGCTAAACTAGAACAAAGAATAAAAATATATGAATGCAACAGCTCAAAATTTAAAATTGAAAAAGATTCTAAAGATGTTATATATTCAACTTGAAACCGTAATTTTCCTTATTAAACCCAAATATTAATTATGTATGAAAACGTGCCCGTTGACTGATTGCTATTTACTGTGTGAAATCGTATAAAAATTTGAATAGCAAAACGACTTCAAAGAAAATTCTTTTCATAAGGATTTCTTAAAACTTAATAGAGAAAATAAAAAAATAACAATTAAGAAGAACTGTATTAGTCATTTAAAAAATAGGAATGAAGGACTCAATTTTGAATCAAATCTATTGTTTGTCCTCATTGGAATGCGCTTTTTATAGTATTTTCTCTGATCATCACCTGCAACAAATTTAAATCAATGATTTTTTCAATTCCACTCAAATCAATTCTACAAAAACAAACGTATCAGGGCTTTTAATACGAATTTTAATTATGTTTTCTTGATGTTACTGTATGGATGCAGAGGTGGAATAATTGTGTCTTGCGAACTTTTTAGAGACTACTAATCAATCTCATGTATATTGTTTGACAACTCAATAATAAGATTGCCCAACCTTGTTGTATAGCAACTCACACAAATGAAGAAATTTTGTTGTATCTTTAAATTCTATATTAAAAAACTGAATTGTGTGAGTTAATCAGTGCTACTGAAAATTCAATTGAGGCTTTTTGAGACATTGGAAGAAAATTTTAGAGAAAAATTTATTGCTTTCTTATTGCGTTTATGAACACGAAAACCGTTATTCGAATGAAAAAACAATAAAATATTAGGTCTAAACGCCTCTACTGAAAAAATTTTATTGCTATTGTTTGACACTGAACCGAGTTTTATCGCTTTTGAAATGCAACCAGATTTGCAATTATGCACTTTCGTGACGTAACAAGTTACAAAATTTGCGCTTAGCGTTTTGAAATTGAAATTTACTATTCGAAATTGCAGCATCAGAAATTTGCGAAAAAAATTGAGAATAGCCAAGAAAATGGCAAAGTAGGAAAATTTCTTATAAGAATGCGACAGCAGGGAGGAAGAAGAAGAAGCAGAAGGAGTGGAAAACTTTACCATGTTCAAAATTTCTTGGAAGGAAAATTTTTTCCAAAAGAATGGATGGAAAAGATAAAAGAACTTTTTTGCTTGGTTGAAAAGTAAAGTGTAAGGTTGATTTTCTCGAATTTTTTGTTATTTGTGCTTCTTCAATTTCCCTCATTTTTGCTATCGTTTTCTCATTTTAATGACTTTTTAATTTGATGGACTTAAATTTCGAAATACATTCTACAGCTTCAGCTTTGAATCAAAGTTACCTAAGTATTAAGCAGTAAACAGACTTCTTTTTTGGTTTTTGGTAAGGTATATGCGACTACGAAACGGTGTATGACTTTGCACTTTGATAGCGTTCATTTATTCAAGTCATTAAATACTTTGAAATTTGCTAATCTTGTTAATTGCAACAGATTCAATTGGCTAGTGCAAAATCAGGAAATATCTCATAAATAAAATCAATCACTTAACATAATTACATTGTTTCCCAAGCATATTATACATATAAACGATTTTTGAATATGTGTGAGTTATTAAGAGAAATTCGAAGCAAAATATTGATTCGTTATATGCGATTCAAATGTGAGAATTTTGAGCAATGAAAATAATAATATGAAAATTTTATATTAAATCGGGTTCAAGAATGTGAAGATGATTTTATTGGGGATACGATTTTAAATTATGTCAAACGATTTAACGATAAATTCGTCTTTATTTTCCACAAAAACTTAAATTAAAAAAAACTAGCTATAAAATTAACAGCTCTAATTAATTGTTATTCAAATATTTGAATAATTAACTCGAGTTATTAGAAATTAGCAATTAATTAAATTTTAATCATCATCGTAACAATAAAAAGTGTAATTAAATACATGGCTTCGTCACAGCTCACAATTGGGTAACATTTTTGCAAAACTATTAAAACTTTTGTAAAAGACAAATTCATAAGGATTCAAGTACATTGCGTGAACTTTGCACGAAAAGTAAGACATAGGTACTTTTTGTAGACTTTATATAATTTTTCATAATTCCCGCTTCATAAACTTCTTAAACTTGCTAGAGTTATTAAATTATAAAATTGTATGGGTGAACAAACAACTAGGCATTCTCTTGAATTTGCTTCTTATATGTTGACTGTTGAGCCTTGCTTATGGCTGTTTCGTCGTATTGAAGAATCGTAGACTCAAAGAAAACCAACATCGCGTACACTTGACCATCGCGAGGCAAAAACCCTGAACACAATAATTTTTCGAGTGCAAGAGAGAAAGTGGAATTCTTTTCTTTATATTTTTTTACAGTAACAGCGTAATAGTTTCTACACAAAGAGGAAAAAACATAATACGTCACAAATAATGTTTCATATTTATACAATCTACAGAAAATTATTCAAAATGAAAAAAAAAGCTAGAAATCCTTTTATCGTCTGCATTTTTATGCATTGTCGAGCATTATGAGTTCAAGATGTTGTTTTACGACATGTTTCCTTGATTTTATGGTTTTTCTATATTTTAGAACTTAAGAATGCTTAAGATTTCGTAAATTCTCATGTACTGGATTTAAAATAATTTTTAAGTTTTTACTAAACAAAAAGATCAAATAGAAACCTTCAACGGTTTTGAAGTCAGGGATGCAGAATGAAGTTCAATTTTTTTTTAATTAACCAGAAAACTGAAATATTTTGTGCAATTTATGGGGTTAACAGACTGTACAAATCATTCTTGTTCTTTTTCTGACCATAAAGCTAATCAACCCTGATCGATTTCAGCTTTGCCTAAAAACATGTTAACGATGATTTCAATAATCATAAATTAAAACTTCTGAGAAAAGCGGAGATTTTGACAAATTTCTGAATCATACAGTAAAAATATTTGAAATGTTAACTGCTTGCGATAAAAACAATTTAAACTTTAAATATTATTATCTGGATATGACCTAAGAATATTTTTTGTATTTTTTAACTATCAAGTATTTTATGTTATATGAGATTTCAATTTCACAAACCGTAACCTTAAAATGGTTAAATATGCTTCCAAAAGTAATAAAACAATTTCAAGTGGATTGGGTTCAAATTTTTTTCCATATTTCTTGTGGTTCCATAAACTAGCAGTTAAAGTAATAAACAAATTTGAATTATTGTAATTATTGTATAACTTTAACATAATTGCAGATAAATGAGAAACATTCGACAATATTTGTATAACAGGGCCATGTTTTTACGTTGTAAGTATTGTGCTAGTTTTTAACACATTTTGGCGACAGGGTTTGTTTATATATTAGGAATAAGGTCACTATTTATAATTCAAAGAATTAAAGATGTTTGTGAGAACATAAAACAAAACCAAAAATTCAAAAATAACGAGCAAATACTGCAAAATTCATTGGAATTTGGAAAATGTCAATAATTTAATATTTCATGGCGTAAGTTTGTTGAAAATTTTATAGCAAAAATATGTCGTAAGAATTTTCAATGATAAGAATATATTGCTTTCTGTTCACTTTTGCTAGAATTAGGAATCATTTATTGTGACAATATTATCTGTAGAGAATTGTTTTTGCCGTTCAAATTACATTTATAATAATGCCAGTTGTTTTAATTTCTACGACGTGAATGCATTATTATTTATCCATGAAATATTCTCTGACTTATTCACAAAGAAAATAAATAATGCGTAATTAGTTTATATTTTTGACACATTAAAATCTACTATAACCCTTTTTTGAGTCGATTGACCCTATCTTAAAAACATAAAGTGAGCAAACTAGCATTTGTAGCACACTTTCCTTAAAAAAAACTATGGTACGATGCAACATTACCCGCTCAAGCTTGAGACAGACACTTTTCAAAATCTAAAATCTGAAAATTTTCACCCTAAGCTCAAATTCTTATTTTCTTTAAGTGTCTAACCCTTAAACAGTAAAAATGCTCCAACTGCAGTAATTTGGCCAAATTGATGAATTTTTGCGAAGTTAAATTACCGTGCATTCTCTCCGATGCACAAACTTCCAGTTTTAAATAAACATTGTGCAGTTTTTCTTCACTCCAAAAATTTTTAGCTTCTTTCATTGAAACTACAAAATACAAATCCTACAAAAAACAGCAAAAAACTGGGCAACAACACTTTTGCGTGTGATTTGATTCGAGTTGCCCGATTGGTAATTTAGAAAAATTACCGAGCCATTTGTTTGTTTCTATCTAACCAAATAAATATCTACTGGTCGAAGGCTGAAAAAAGAAATCCACAAGGCGGCAACAACAACAAAAGCCATAAAACGACGTTAAATATGGAATAAAAAGAACAAGAATTAAAAAAAGCGCAAAGTTACAAGACCAAGTATTTTTCATAACAGAGTAGTAGAATTGAGTATTATTCCATCTACTTAATTGTGCTGATGGGTTTGAATGGCTTTGGGGTGAGTTGCCAGAGATATTTTCAATTTTTCGGGGGTGGGGTGTCTTAAATTTGCATAGAAGCGTTAATTAAATATAATTTTATAAATTGTTCGAAAATTGTTTTATTAGCTTAGTTCTTCTTAATTTGAGCTGTAAAATTAAATAAATGAGCGTTTGACTATAAACTGTGTGAATATGGTAAATACGAAGAGAATATAAAACTTTACCATTACGAAATTCTAAATCAGATTATTGTTTCATGACGTAATACTAAGAGTAATCTACAAAAAATTATTTATTGAATTCAATAATATTCAGGCATTTTTTGTATCGATTTTTGAATTCAAACTTTAGACCTGTTTTTATGCTAAAAATACAAATAAAATCTCAAAATGAAACTGTCACCCATTTACTGAATTAAATTCAAATTATTATAATCAAAATATTAGTTAGACACCGTAACATAATTGGTGAAAAATATGTGACTAAATCATCAATCTTTCAAAATATTGTTTTGATTAAAGCTCATTTGATTTCAAAAATAAAATCACAAAGACCAAAAAATAAAAAATGTCCAAAAAACAACACAAAAATCAATAATAAATTTAAAATAAGTCCCTGTAATTCCCCTTCGGTAAAATCTGAGTTAAATCCGATAAATCCGCCAATAAAGAAAATAAATCTATAATATTATATTCCGCAAAGAAACTCTACAAAATTGCAAGTATCGACAAAATATCAAATGTGTTTTCGAAACTTTCATCATCATGCCCCATTCGAACGAAATTAAAATGGCATTTGCGCTGCAATGGCCTCTTCCTTCTGTATCCGGCAACTCGAGTTCCTTTTCTTCCACATTTTATATTTATTTTTCGAAAATCGTAAAATTCAGCAAATTCTTGTGCTCAAGCAAGCCCAACCAAACTCAGTTTTAACTTGCCGAGAAATGCTGCTGCTCAACTTTCTGTGAGGCATATGAAACTCGCTAATTTGACATTGAAGCGACCAAGCGGTAGAAGGTCATCGACCCACTAACAGTGGAATTGGCGCAACCGATCACTCGATTAGAATGTTCTTAACATTTTTGATGCAACTTGTGAATTTCGCTCGAATTTGCGGTCTCCAAAGGATTTCCGAAATCAACAAACATTAAAATCCTTTCTATAAAGGTTCTGCTGTCTAACCTTTTTCCCCAGCTAGCAAGCAACAACAACAACCACCAGCTTCTATGCTTTTCACTTTTTGGGGTGAAAATTCCATTTTTCCTTTTCAGAATTTTCGTAGAATTTTGCCATAGCATGGAAAATGAAGAGAAAATTATATTTTGTGCTGGCTTAATGCGAGTTGTTGCTGTGTTTCCTTGTTTTCCTTATTTCCATATTTTCCAGTCAGGATGAAAATTTTCTAGAACTTTAAATTGCTTAAATTGTTGCAATTAATTTTCATCGAAAATTTATCCAAAAAATATGAGAATTTTTTCGTTGAAATCATTAAATATGGTTATAAATTGGAATGCTGGCAATCCTAATCAGTTTTTCTAGATTTTTGGGGTTTTCTACAGTTTTTTCTTTTCCATCTATTTTATCGCTTTCCCCAATTTTTTTTTTTTTTTTGGATTTTTCCAAATTTAAACAAGTTTTCAGAATATGCTGAATTTTGTGAATTTTTTTTGAGTTACCAGTTTTCGAATTTTCAGTATTTGTTCTATAATCACGCTGACGCACACTGACTCGAACAACCAGCCTTGAAAGTATGAAAGTACGTACCGAACATTAGTACATTACGACAGTTTTCCTCGAAAATAAAAAATTAAGGATGAGCATGAGTTGCACTAGATATTTGATAAATTATTAATTTGAATTTAAAAAAATAGAAGTTTGCTATTTGCAAATTTGTTTACTCATTGCATTTTTCATCGGGTAATGTCTTTTAAATAATTAAATTTACAGCACAATCAACAGCAAGTGAATCGACATTGCTACGATTTAGTGATCTACTTTTAAGTTTGATTAAAGAATGATAAAAATTTTAAATTAATTAAAACTTTTCAAGAATAGGATCAAATTTATAATTGAGTTAAAAATTCAAGGTCTAAACTAACATCTGTTCAAAAAAATAATATCTTAAAATAAACCACTTTAAGGCAATTCACAAAAATTAATCAATTAGAAAATCTCCAATGCATCCTTTTTCACTTTCGCTTCCTTGGTAAACTCCAAAAATATTTCTACCCCAACAAAAGAAACGGCTATATACACTGTTTCGGGTTCAAGCAAACAAAAAGGATAACGAAATCCACAAAAGTGGAATCAAAAAGATGGAAAAACAGTTTCCAGAGGGAAAATGTGAAATACTCGTATTTTTTGTACTTTTGCGTATTTTTGGGTATTTCTAAATTTTCGGATATTTATCATGGCCAAATATTTGATAAAAGGATAGAAGGAGTTTGCGATCCTTGCTGTAATTGAATTAAATGTCTTTTCATGATTGTGAATCACAGATGCAACTTAAGGCTGCATAACGTGTCATTATGCTATTTATATTTTTCAAGGACTTAAGGATTTATACAAGTAGAGCATCGTCATCACGTTTATTTCAAATCAATATGATAACTTTTTTGTTCACAAATATTTCATCCAATATTTTATGTGAAACGATTGATAAATATTCTTTATTTAAAATAAAATTTGAGAATTCAGAATCCAAAATTTTAATATCTATTTACCGAAAAAATGAAAACTTACCTCTCCATGGCAGTTACGTCCTAATGGTGCATTTTCAGGAAGAAAGTACAGGCGCAGGCTTATAAGTAAACCATTTTCGCTTTTGTCCTTCCAAATCATGCGAATCTCAGCCAAGGACTCGATGAGCGAGTCTGGTATTGGTCGTACTGGAATGCAGTCGCCCAGTCCAAGGATCAAGGTGTGAGGTTTCCTGCAAAAAAATGAAATCGTATTGAATTTTTGTGTATTGCGATAAAATCGTTTCCCTCATCAAAATCATGCAATTTTCTCAATTTTCCCGTCACCTTTACATTCAATTTTATTTTATTTTCTTTTATTTTATATTCTCTCGCACTGGTGTCTTCAAAACTTTCTTTCATCGAATCGCACATGTCTTATTTCTTTTTATTCCATCTTATTCCCTCTTTCTTTGTGTTTTTCTTTCAACTGAACAATTTTTCTGTATTTTCATTCCACTTTGTCTTTACGTAGCGCGGTTTTCATTTTGCTACAATTATTTGTACTAAAATGTCGTTGTGACCATTTTAAATTAAGTTTTTATTAATTTTGGGAAACAAATCATTCAAGCATAATTAATAGAAATTCAAATTATTTTTCTTCAAATACTATTATGTTATTAGCTAATTAACCATGATAATGAACTCTAAATATTAGTCTCGACAAACAAAAAGTCTCTTTAAAACTCAAGCTTAGCCTGCAATTCCCCCGATTAGTTGCTTGAATTAAATACAAACGAAGCAGCACCAAACAACAAAAAATTTAATGTTTATGAATTTCTTTTTAGCTGGTTTTTAGATTTTACATAAATTGAGGGTTACCCGTAGAGGAAACCATTTGGAAAACACTGCACAATTGAGTTTAATTTGCAAGTATTTCTGGGCAATTACTCATAAAATTTATGGAAAATATCGAAAACATATCAAAAACACAGAATTTGTCCTTGACTTCGGGCAACCCCTGGCTTTTGATATTTCATAAAGTTTTTTTTCTACACATTTTTTCCATATATTAGAGTCTATCTCAAGCAGAAATTACCACCGATTTGAGTTACCAGAGGCAACATTTATCGAATGTTTGGAGAACTCTGAATTTTGATAACATAATATTTAATTTTTATAATTTTTGTCCAAAAGTCATAAAACACATAAAAATTGAATTTTAGAAAATGTTTGAAATTTTTTTAGCATTATTCGATGAACAAAATTCTGTCGACTTCATAATTTCTGAAGCAAACAAGAAAAGAGAAGAAAAAATATTTTAAACGTATATTTTGGCAAAAGAAGCGATAAAAGGCCCAAACAACATTTTTCTTGAATTTTGGGTCAAATCAAACGTAAAACCTCTTCAGATTTACATTTTTGCGGAAAAATTACAATACGTAATTATTTTCAAGAAAAACGCAAATAAAGAACTAGAAAAGCATAAAAAACCACCCCAAAACGAAGTAGAAAATAGAAATTTGCAGCTAAACTCTTTTTGTTCCCCTTTTGCGCCTGTCAATGTCATTGAAACCGAAAAACATTAAATAAACTACATTGAGTGTTGCCTGCGAGTGAATTAAAAATATTATTAAAATAAAAAAAATTGTTTGTAGACTTTTTTTGTAGAGAATTTTAAACATAAAATTTTGAAAATTTATTAATGCATTTAAAATATCTAGCTAAATACTGTTTTTCTGGCAATCCCCTCCAAAATTTTAAAAGTATTACAAATTTACAAGCAAGAATTTTCCTTTTGTTCGTTTGTTATTACGTTTTTTCTATACTTTAATTCACGATTTGGTGGATTGTATGTATGTGAGTGTGGCGTGTATTTTGTGTGTTTTCTGTACTTCAAATTTGATTTATTGATAGAACCACCAAATTGTGTTATCTGGTGATCAACTGATTATGAAAATATTTTATGTAAGTTTTATCGTTTGATGCTTTAATGAGCAAGTGACAAAATATCTGTAAATCTGAGTTTAAAATCTAAACTTTTATTTTTGTAATGATTTTGCAGATTTTGAAGCGAGCATAAAATATTTCGTAAACTCGAAAAACTAATTAAATACGCTGAGTGAAACGAGAATGCTTGACAGTGTTAGTGCGCAAGTGTTTTCGTTGCACAAAACTTGTACTTAATCAATTTCTGGTTTTATTGGACAAATTTTTTTGCATTCAATTCTTTATTAATGTTTTGAACATTTTAAAGATTACTTTTCAATAATAATGATTTATTATGGTATATATTCGAAGGTCAAGAAGATGTTTCTTGATTCTGGCTTTCATTAAAAAAATATTTTTATTTCTGGTTTCATGTTGAAGTTAGTTCAGAAGAAATAAATGATCAAGTTGTGTTTATTTGTGTCAATTGTATAAATATTATCAATTTATTTATTTCAAAAACTACACAAAGTAAAGAATATGTCTTTGTAGACTTAAACTTACGATGCTTTATAAAACAAATTAAGAAGTAAAGCCAAGATAAAGATATTTAACCCGCAAAACATTGAGAACGAACAAAGTGCACTCATATTGATTCAATTTTCTTTTTTATTTCAAATTCGAATGCATTGCGTCATTAAATCTGATTTCTCATAAGATTTGTTTTGTTGTTGCCAAAGAAATTATATAACCTCATAACGGTGTTTTCTTGTTCGGCGCTCTAGAAATGGTTTTTCGGTAAAGATTAGATATAAAATTGAAGGAAAATTTAATTTTCTTGTGTTTTCTGGTTTTTCATTCTTTTGAGCTTTGAAATGTTTGTAAATTTGTATTTATCCATTCAGTTAAAATTAATCCACCCACATTAAATAGTTGAGCATTTTCTTCGAACTTTTGGATTGAAAGTCATTTAGCGGAGTTTATCAAAAATTCATCAGGTGACTCTAGAATTCTAAATTTACCTTTGAATATATTAAAAAATTTATGAGACTCCAACAACATTTCAGAAAACGCAATAAAAAGAGAAATTTTCATAATTTGTGTTAAAATTACAGGGTGTGTCAATATGCACTACAATTATGCTCTACAATGTTCCAATTTACTACTGTTACGATTACTCGACAATGTGAGTGATTCAGAATTCAGATCTCAACGCAATTTCCTGCTAAAAAAAAAACGGTGTGATCAGACCTTGAGAACTTAGTGCTTTATTTTCTTGTCAATTAAGGCAAAACAAGAATAATCTTGATGTTGATTGTGTCGTGGGAAAATCGATTATATTTTAAATATTTTGTGTACTTTTTAAGTTTCAATAATGATACTGAGTCTAAATTGAATTGAATTCCAAAAATAACTTTGAACAGTTCTGACTTATTTTTTTCACATGAGGATTAATTTTATTTGGAAAAGTCAATAGCGTAAAAAACGAAATAGATAGATTGAAAGAAAAATAATATTATCAACAAATATATCAGAAATACCCATTAATTAAACGATTCGTTGGAATGGAATAATCATCATCACTAAAAAGCGATAATTGCAGGTTTTGCCATGTATTGCATGATTTACCCGTAACAACTAATTACATCCAAGATATTAAAAACATAAGCTTACCTATCAGCGCTCAACTTTAATTCGTTATCAGTGCCCGAATTATTTTTATAGCTATTATTTACACACAATTCACTTTTATTATCATATTTATTATCGGAGCTGTCACTAACACCACTAACTGCGATAGAACCGCGCTTCGTCTCACTCGTTTTAATTAAATTAGCGGGTTTGTCTTCAGGCGCTGCAGTATTGACTTGTGGTGTTATTTTGAAGCCCTTGTAGAAGGTATATGACCCATGCGTCCCTATCACAGTTCCGATGGTCGACACCACAGCCTGCAAATAAAAAGAATCAAAGGTCAATACACAAAGAACATTCTAAAAGCATTTGGAAACATTTAAAACATTCAAAAATTCAACGGATAGAGCAACAAAGAAGAGAAGCCCAAAAATATGTGTAGCTATAATTATTTAATTATGCAAACATGTTTGAAAACAACGAAAATTATTTTTCGGATTTCTCGAGTATTTTATTCAAACACCACTGCAAGTTACGTTTTCCGCACACTCACACAGTTTTCCCCACATTTTCCCAATTTTTTTTTTTTTCTTATATTTTGTTTGTTTTGGATTGCTCACATGCTTTGCATTTAAAATTTTATGTTTTCACTTCCTGATCTTGAGCGAATCGGGTAACCCAAATTATGCCATTTTCGAATATTTTGTCTCAAGAAAACTTAATGAAGCAGTAATTTTATATAAATATCATTTACTCATTATTCCAACATACTGAAAAATTTACAAATAATCATCAGTTAGTTTACCTCCAGAATTTGACGATAAACGCCTTATCAATTGCCCAAAAACTCAATCAGATTGCATTAGATTAATTGGAAATCCGTTTCGGTTGGTCAATGCAATGAGGCAATAAACACTGCATAAAAGCACGAACATAAATGACATAAAAGGGGTTAAACGGACCATTTTCAACATAACTCTACAATAAACTCCAACATAAATTAGAATAAACTGTGTAACTGCTGTTTAACTGAATTTTACTCAATTTTACCAATTTTATCGACAAAAACTATTTCACGAAAATGAAAATTTGGCCACACACACAGTTGTAAAAGAATCTACTTGCTTTATTTCGTAAAGCGATAGCTTCGGATCTTTTAAGCAGAGAAAAGTGGTACAAGTTGTTTTTAGGAACGTCAGGAATATTTTTTTTGCTCAATTTTATTGATAAATCAATCTTTAATTTGTTGTGAAAAATTAATGTTTTTATTGGCTCAAGGCTTATAAATAAATTTTTATTAGAACATTCAACTCAATTTTCAACAAAATTTAAAAACTCTACAAAAACCACTAATTTTCAAGCTTAGCTCCGTAGAAGCTACCACTATATTCTGCTTTGAAAAAATTGTACATTATATGTGTTGTTATGTATATAACTGTTTGTATTTTTCGTATTAAAATGGTGATGTTTTTTGCCTTTTGCTTTTGATGCTTATTGTTTATCGGGCTTTAGTGTTTATGAAATATTAAATCAATTACGTTTTCAAGCATTATTTATAAATATAATATTCAAATCTCATCAATTGTTGCACTTTTTAATTGTTTTCAGTTTAATTCGCAATTTATCGGAAACTCTTTGTTTTATGATTTTTGTGATTTTTGTGTTATTTTGCTAGAGTTCTGTTTCTGATATTCACACAAATTTGGGAATTATTGCTTATATTGCCAAGTCGACATTTTCAGTGGAAAAGCCCGTTTCAGTTGTTGTAATACAGCGCAAGCGATAAAATAAAATAAAAACGAGTATGGGGTTGCCAAGCGAACAACGTCAGGGCGTCTCAAAATTCAGCATCCAAATTGAGAATAGAGTTTTTACTCCCGGGACTATTGGGAGGATTTCGTAGGATGAATTATTGTTTTAGTCAAATTTAAAGGAATATCAACACATAATTTAGGATTGAACCAATATTTTTAAATATTTCCACATTTCCATCCAAAAATTTCTTCTGTCCCGGGAAAAAAAAATAAACCCCACCCGAGCCATCCAAGCCATTTTCCATAATAACTTTTCTATATGATAAAGAATGGAAAAACATGGCACAAAATCCTGGAATTTTAAATTAAAATAGAATTGCGAGCACTGAAGTACGAGTCTGCCTTAAAGTTTGGAATTTGTGTACATTTGTAACTTCAGGGGCGTACTAGGACAGTAATTAACTTCAAAAACGTATATAGCAAGGTTTGACGGCCCTGAAAATCTCAATTCAAATTGTTTTGCTGCTTTTCTGGGAATGCAAAAAGTAAAAAAAGTAAAATATTCTTCGTCTTGCTCTTCGAGCTTTATACTTTATTTTATTTTAGTTTAAAAGGCAACAACAACTTCTCAAATAATTTTCAAGTTTTGAAACTGCATTTAATCAAATTAATCAACTTACGCAATCGCGCGGATTTTTAAACTTGATGAAATGCTTAAAGAACCTAAATAGGAAAGTAAGCGAAGCACAGAAAAAGTTTGGTTAAGTTTGCGTATGTCTGAGTCAAAAACGTTACTTTCCGGCGCGGTTACCTGGTCACTGACATAAAGAATTTTTAAAAGCCGCTCTAACCAGATCCCTGTTTTCATACATAATTTATTTTGGCGGGAATTTGCGTATGATTATGTCAGAAAACAATTCAAATATGCAATCCATGCTTCGCTTACTTTCCTATTTAGGTTCTTTAGAAATGCTAACAATTACGAATAGATATAATCCGTTCTAGTTTTTGAAGGGGCTGGCCATAATGGCCTAGTTAATAAATTTTTCTATTATTAATTCAAAATTCTTACAAATCTCCATACACACGCGAAATAAGAATTCTTTTATGTGTAATTAACGGACATCCCCTTACATGAATTTCCAATTTTGTTTTTCTTCTTCCCTCTCTTTTACTCTTTAGCATTTTTTCGAAAGAAAATTTCGTTTGAAATAAGTGTATGCTTTTCAATATTTTTTGTATGATTATGGAGAAGAAAACTGAAACAGTGAAGATTTGACATTAATATAAAATTGGACCATCAGAATAACTGTAACAAAGCAAAAGTTTACACATAAACGTTTTTCCATATAAAAGCGAATATTTTATATAAATATTTTCAAAAATATTCTCAAAATACTGTTCGAACAAAAAAACAAATTTAACACAAATCAATAATTACAATGAAAATTAATTTAATTTACCCAAATATACTACTTTCCTAAATCACTAATCAAAAAACAATTACCAAGATAAAAATGTCTTTCAAATTATCCAAAAATGCTGATAACACTTTTACCTTCGTCTGCGCCATTTTCAAAGAATCACAACAAAAGAATCGCACAAATAAAGTTTCAAGCCAACAAAATTCTGCAAATTCAGAATTTTCGCCAATTACTTATACACGAAGCGTAATTATTGCGTCACATGACACGTAAACGATTTGAATGTTTTCCTGAACACAATTAGCGAGGAAACCTCATTACTACCTTAGAAAAAGTTTAATACGACCGACCTTCAGCCACTTTGAGAACTACTTTCAATTAAATTAAGAAAATTCAAGATTCAAATTTTTTGAATTTGTAAATATTCTCCAATTCAGTTTACTTTTTATGCTTTTATTCTGGCCTTTGGAATTTTTTATTGCTTTTTTGTATAAAAAGACACAGAATTACAACAACAACTAGTTTTCTTTTCAGTTTCTTGAATTGATTTTGTTCACATATTTCGAGATTTCTCTTCGCCTCAAATAATATGAAAAAAACTGCTTGTAGAGACGTTTAATTTTACTTTATATTCTACTAAGATAGTTTATTTATAAAAGTGAATAATATATATAACCCAAAAAAAAATTGACAAGAGTTAATTGATTTATCGGCGCTGAATTTTTAAAATGCAACAATAACCGTAAGAATAAAGAAACGCGATAAGATTATAAAATTGTTTCATAAAAAAATAACAACAAAATTTGTTTGCAAAACTCCACAACAATAATTGTGAGTCAAAAAGATTTAATTATGGAAAATGTATATCTTGCGTTAGTGTGCGTTTCTATGTTTGTATTGAGATGTAACAGTGTTTATTGGGCTTTTAAAAGGGAAATTTATTTTATAGCAGCACTTGTACGATAAATGGCGATATATTTTATTTTTCTCGTGTTAATCTTGGGCAGCAACTTAAAAGTAGGTTTTAAACGTTCTTTAATAATATTAACACTATTCAAATAACAAATTATATTATAATAGAATATCGTTTAAAATGTCTCTCTTTGATTTTGAAAACTCCGTCGACGCATAAATCTCGTTTTTGTCTTGAAATAAAAATATCTTGTTTTCAATGTTTTTTGTTGTTGCCTTTTAAAATAATTTTCAAACACAATTTTGTTATTTATTTTCCTGCATATAATTTGATATTGCATATTGAAAGTCTACATTTCAGCAATTTATTAAGTTATTTCAATAATTTCGATAAGGTAGAAAATTTAAGAAGAAAAATTTGATTATTGTTAAAATCTGAGGCTTGAACAGATTTGTCTTCTAAATATATTTCTCTTTTTTCCCAAAATCGTTATCTTAAAACAAGAAGCATTTCTCAGAAAAGTGCAAATATGGCCAGATGCATAAAAATCAATCGGGTCAGCATTATTTCCAATAATGTAGCAAATGAAGCCAACAGCTTTGAAGGTCATTGATTTTAGAAATAGTTATTTTGCGAGCATCTTTGTATGATTGGTTTTACTGGCGATGCTAATTACAGATTTCAATATTGATATTTGAGAATGAAATATTATGCAAAGCAATTAACTATTTCCTCATACTCAAATCGATTAAATAACCATTAATTAATGCGTTTCCCTCCCCCAAATACATAAATACATAATAATTTAGTATTTTCTAATCTCACCCACACCATCAACTACCAATTTCCCAACACACAAATAACCCTTTGAATAAAACTCTACAGTAATCTCTACAAAGAAATCTAAAAATACAAAAAAGTGCAAAATCAAGATCCACCATAAATGTCTCTTAATTGCTTGTTAATTGATTATTTTCTGTGAGTTCAATTAGTAGTGACGTCATGAGCTTAAACGCAGATGCAAATCAGTTGACCGAAATAAAGTCAAATATTTTACAGCAACAAATCTTATTTATAAATCTTCAAATTTTCTTTCCCACTTTTTATCTTTTCCTTGCATTACATGTGTGTGTAGGTGCAGTATTTTTGGGTTTTTCATGATTAATTAATTTTATATGATATTAATTGATAGAAATTTAAAATAAGTTACCTTTGCGACCATGTTGCTGCTGTGAAGTAATCCTTTATTTTAACATTTTTTTGAAAATTCACTTAATTAATGCATGTGAGTTATTTTATCAACGTCACTAATTCACTTTTTGCAATTTATAATAACGGTTTTCTATTTTTTTCAACAAATTAGCAATTAATTTATGCTTTATTTTAAAATATTATAATTATCTTAATTATAATTTATTTTGGAATATTAAATCAGAGATGCACTTTTACAACCACTTCACTCAATATTTGATTCCTCAAATTTTTGTTAATTAATTGATGCAGAACACTGATAAGAGATCACTTATTTATTTTTTCATATGTTAATTGATTTATTTTGCCGCAATTAACGAATTAACCAATATTCATTGAAGAAGCAGTTTGTAACGTAACCACTCTCGTAAAATTCTGAATGAAGACTAAAATATATTTCTAATTTCTCCCTCTATGCATTTTGACAAGTCCCCTCTCTGTCCGATCTTGTAAATTGTCGAGCTCCCTGTAAATTCAAATATATTTTTAACGGAAAAAGTTATTATATCCTCACGGCTATTCTGATTGGTATAATTTCGTATAACTTGTAAATTTCTTCAGTTATGAGAAAATCTCAATTATCAATTAAGGAGATTAATTAGCACAATTCAAATAAAATTTTAAAAAAGTAAAAACAAACGTTTGGAGTTCATAATTTAAAATCTTTAGCAAATCTTAGGTCACCTTGTAATGGAAATTTCCTTCAAGAAAACTAAAATAAACTTACCTTTTCAGTAAATGGTCAAAAACAATCAATAAAACAATTGTATTTTTTATATACATGACGTCATTTTATTTATAATATTTTTTTTTAAATTTATAATAAGAAAAGATTTTTCTTATATTTAACAATTAATTTCTTTGTTTATCAATGTGTGAGTGTGTTTTTCTAAATTTTTCTTTAATTTTAAATTAGAAAAAGAAATTTGTGTTAAAAATTATCGAGTGAAAAGTTATCGACAAGGCCTTCAATAAATGATGTTCTAACATAGAAGGTCCTTTTTTATGATTGTTATACAAGTTTTGTCAACTAAAAACTTAACTTAAAAATTTCACTTCGATTTTGATAAAAACTACTAAAATTTTGAATCTCGAACATATGCGTGAAAAGGACTAAAAACTTACACTTAATGTTTAATATTCTTTTGTTCAACATTGAAGAAAAAATTCTTTGATAAAAAAAAATACCAGTGATTTTCTTTGAAACTTTTTCAGATCAACAAGTTTGAAGAATTTTGATGGTTTCTGATATTGCGAAACCTTTTATTGATCTAAGGACATAAAACTTAAATTTTTAAATCCTTTTCAATTTACTCTACCAAAGGCTACACGCAATTTAACCGGAAATTCTTTCAAAAAGCTGGAAAAAGCTCCATTTGCCAAAAGTATTCATTAAGGTGCCGACACCTGTTTATGAATATCCTTGACAATAAATCCAAAGATTAAATGTGTATTTTAGACAACGTTTTGCTTCAAATATGCTTTAGGTAATTTTTAAAAATTGCGCCACATTTATTAGTTTTTAAACTTGTCATTTTGAAAATTGGAAAATTGTTTGCAGACTAAAAAATTGTTTTCATTTCACTGAATTGCAATAGTTTTTAAAGTTGTTTGATGATAATATTTTACTTTTTTCTTTTACTTATAATTGTTCACATCAAAATCCTAACCTAAAATGGTTGTTCCTAAAAATTGCATATAACAGTTGGTTTTCTCAGAGCTTTTACCACGTGGGAGTTGGTTGAAAGCTTATGCACTCATTTATTTACAAAATTCCATTGTGTGTTCTTCTTTTACGATTAAATTCTAATTATTCTAACAGTGGGTTCGGTTCTTGCAAAAAACATACTGGACATGGAGTTTAAGCGGGCTGTGTGGACTGAAATGTGCGAATTCTCTGTTTACCCTGATTCGTTTGTAATCTCGAATTATGCCAATTAATCCAATTATTTTTAGCTAAAATAAATAAAATGCATTAAGTAAATTACAACTGAAAAGAAAATTAAAAAATACATACTTTTTCGATATCAAAAACCAAAAAGGAACCAATAAAATTCGTTGCCAAATTAGTGTTTGCTGCTAATTACTAATTACTCTAAATAGATAATCAATATATCGGTGTGCAGCCCACACAACAGCACTAATAGGCTCCATGCCGAAACCCCTGTGTGAAAAAATGGCTCAAGCGCGAAAGTCCAAGTTTGATAAAAAGATGTTGCGGGCCACGACGCCCGCAAAATTGTCCAAAACCTTCACAATCTCGTGTTTTTTTTTCAATTTTACTGATTTTCTTATATTTTCCATCCGATTTTTCCAAGCCAGTACATCAAATTTACAAAATGAAAAAGTAATACAAAATGTTTTTTTTTACTAAAAGAAATTCTACAATTCTTGTTTAAGTGAAGAGGCGAGCATTTTCCAGTTTTTTAATTATTTTTTTTCAAAAGGAAAAAGCTCATGTTACTCTTTACATTAAAAACATAACAAAACTCAAGTTAAATATAAAATTTTCATACGAATGAGTGGAAGGTTGATTTTGTGGCTCATTTCTTTTTATTAAAAGTTTAAAGTTAAATTTGTATTTTAAAATTACTTTTAACATCCAGTTCTTTACAATCCTGAACATTGTCTTTACCTGATCTTTAGCATTTTAATCAATCTAAAACCAACCTTTCACAAAAAAAAAATAATAAAAAACCTATAAAATAAGTTAGGTCGTCGGTGACTTTCCTTCCAGCTATAAAAAAATCATTTCTACATTTTAGGCATTTCCGCCCGTGACTTCAATTTCCTCAGAACAATTTTTTATCCATTCCAACAATTGCATACAACACACCCACGTCACAATCCAACAGATAAATTTAGCCCGATCAACTGCCAGAAGTCATTCACCCTTGACCCGACCAACTCGTCAAGATACAAAAAAAATTATTTAAAAACTGCCCTCGCTCCTCGAATCTACTCGTTACATCATTACAAATATGTTTTTCAAATGTGTTTTTAGCTTGACTGGAAAGAGTTTCCCGCGCAATTGTTTAACTTTACTTTGCCTTATAATTTACACAGAAAAAATTAGTCAAATGTTCTTGCAGTTTTTAAGTTTTTCCATGTTTGTTTTAATTTTTAAGTAGACTTTCAGTTTTTTTTTGATGTTTGTTTGTTTGTCAGTAACACTTGGTTTTACGCTTATTAATTGTATTTTTTTTTTCATTTAAAGTTTAAATTAATTTTATGTTTTTTTAAATGTACTTTTTAAATGTAAAGTTTTTTTTCATCATTTTGTTTAATTATTAAAAATGTAAATATTTATGATTTATACTTCCAGATTTTTATTTTTACTTCATTAATCATAATTAATTAATTAATCAATTAAATTAGACTCGAAGAAGAAAACGAAACCTTTTGAAATTTGTTGGTTTTATTTTTAAAGATAGATTTAGGGGTTTTCTTTGAAAGTGTTTAGTTTTTTTTTGTTGGATTTCAGCAAGTTTAATGATAGATTTTTTTTGTTTTTTGAGAGAAATCTGATTAAATTACGGGATTTTATTTCAAAAAATTAAATTAAATGTTTTTTCTTCTTTCATTACAATTAAATTTAAGTTTTTCCTTCCTTTTATAATTTCTTTTGCTTTTAGTTAAAGTTTTTTTTTTGTTGCAGTATTATTATTCATTTTATATCATTTTCTGTGTAGCAACAGCCTCGCTGATGCCTCCGCTGACTGCGCATGGTTGGTGATTGGGCTATCAAATGCTTCCTTCGGGTTAAATTAGTCTTCATTTTATAAAACAAATAATAATAGTTCAAGATGTAATAGTAGTAGTAATTTATTATAATTGTAGTAGTTGAAAGGCGGTGGACCGATAGCTCACTTCGATGTCATCATTGTTACGAATTCTGTTGAGATCAAGTTCCGGAAGCGCAAAAAAGAGAGAAAAGAGAAAACAAAATGGTTAACATCCAGACAGAAAAGCTTTCAAATCGATATTTCTTACCTTCATAGTTCACCTTTTGGTCGCGAGTGGAATGATGGAAATGGGCGAAAAAAGAAAGAAAATACAAAAATTAGTCAATTTTTCAGTTGGCTCAGGAAGGCGCCCCAAAAAAAATTGTTGAGGGCAGGTGGTTTTTCTACATTTTCTTTTTAGGCAATGGGGAAATTGCTTTCGGCGGTTGAGTAACTTTGTGATTGAAATGTTTCGACAAAACAAGGCGACTGACATTTTGCTTGCAAGATAAGAAAACAGTCTGGGCCATTTTTTGTTGTTGCAAAATATGAATGAGTAATTTATACGAGAATAAAAATAAACAATATTTTAATCATTAAATTCTGTACATTAGCAAAGAAATTTTTAGAATATTTAATTTACTACTAATCTTTCCAATGAGTAATTTTGATTATTATTATTATTATTATTATTGTGTGAACTGTGGGTTCGACGAACGAATATGTTTCTTGAGCCAACAACTTCCTCATTTATTCCAATTGATTTTACCTGGCCATCGCCATCGATATCAGCCTCGCGGATCATCTCATCCACTTCCTCGTCCGTCAGCTTCTCGCCCAGGTTTGTCATGACGTGACGTAATTCAGCAGCTGAAATAAAGCCGTTACCGTCTTTATCGAACACACGGAATGCTTCCCGAATCTCTTCCTCGCTATCAGTATCTTTCATTTTACGGGCCATCATGGTTAAGAACTCTGGAAAATCGATAGTGCCATTTCCTACAAGGAGAATAAAAAGATGTTTGTTTTAGATAAATTGAATGTTTAAGGGTAATTTTTTACTTTCAATGTTATTTATTTTATGAGGGATGAGCAATTTGGAATGTTTGTTTGAAATTATAATTTGTATTTCCTAAAAAAACAAGTATGCTTTTAAATGACAATCTTAATAAATTCGAAAAATCGATTTTATTTTGCTGTTCTAAATAAACATTTTCATTACAATTTACGAATCGATTAGATTTTCAAAATTACTTAAAAGCTAGTGTTGCTCTGCAAGTTTTGCCGCAATCGCTCACTTCCCTTTCGCTTGTTTAATCGATAATAAATTCACCATCGCACACCTCAACGAAAAAATTCAGAATCGGGCAACCCCTTAAAAAACTGCTACTGTTTAGTTTCCAAACAATTGTTAATTTATTTTCCGAGATAATTCTATAATTAAATGTTTCTTTACATGTTCAATTGTAATTAAGAATAAAAAGCCAAGCAGTGTGTTTTAATTTTTTTTTGTGGCCTCATGAATTTATTAAAACACCGAAAAAAGGCAACTAACAACAGCAGGAGAGGAAAAAAAATCAAAACTCGTGGAAAAACATTTAACAACATACCATCGCGTACAATAAATGAGAGAAAAATTCATGGCCCGAAAAAGATTGTAATTATTTTAATCATATTTTAAGCGAAATTGATACTTCGTTGTAAATTAATTGGATTTGAATTTCAATCTTAAAATTATTTCTAAATTCCAGTCACTGAGCAGACTTCGTAAATTATATTTTTTTTAAATCTTAAGATCAACTTTTTCTAAGTTTCAAGAAACAATTATCAGATAAGATCATTAAACAATCGATTTAATTAAATTAAATTTATTGTCAAACATATTTAGTGACATTTCTTTGGAGCTCTACCAACAACAACAATTAAAAAAACTATACGAAAAAAAACGCGATTCCTCGTTTTCGAATAAAATACTTTTTAGCTAAAAATACCGACCGGTGAATTACACCAACAACATGTATGAGTCTTTGCGAACAATCACACGAGTTTAATACTTTTATTTATCGAAGAAAGCCCCAGCGCACACCATCAGCCAGCATCACACAGAATCATCAGCAGAGCAGGAAAAATAGGCAGCTCAGTGGAAACGAGCATTTTCTTTATTTATAATTATTCCGCGAGATATTCTGAGCAGCGAAATCTCACACATCAGACACAATACAGTGTGATTTTTTTGGTAGAGACGACGGAAGAGATTTTGGTGGAATGTATTCAGATCTAGATGCTAAATATAGTCTGCTTAGTAGAACCAATAGCAGATGGAAATTATGGTGAAATTCTTTCCTGCACGTTTTTTTTGGAAAAACTTCCGGAACGTGTAACCTTCGAAAAGGCGTGACAAAGCTCAATAAAAGTTTATTTTGTAACAGTTTTATTTGTAACGTTATAACTTTGAAGAATTGAAACGCACAAAAAAGGTTAAACAATTGCGAATTATCGCTTTAACTCACTACATTCGACAATATTTTGCGTTCATAACGACCAAATTGAAGAAAGCACGTAATAA
Organism: Parochlus steinenii; assembly: GCA_038502155.1. NCBI lineage: Eukaryota > Metazoa > Arthropoda > Insecta > Diptera > Chironomidae > Parochlus > Parochlus steinenii. The sequence continues at coordinate 3,238,836 of JAXCIN010000052.1, read as the reverse complement.
AGTTCACTTTTTAATTGTTTTTTGGCATCATATTAAACAATTCATTTACTTTTTCGTAAAAATCAGGAAACTTTCTACATGAAATTCGTGATTTAACTCCTTTTTTTTCAAGGACTAGGGTCATTGAGTTGTCGTACAATTGAGTGTTCATGTTTTCTTGTAATACTTTTCATAACTTTTACAAATTTCATAAATTTTCTATAAATTTGAAAGACTCAAAGTGGTTTATAAATTAAAGTTTGCTTTAACAATAAAAATAACAAAAGCGATCACATCACGCTAAAGAAAAACATCTATAAATAGTCATTTAAATGAACTTTGATGCAAAAGCACGAAAATGTCATAAAATTGGCTTGTAACCGTCACAAAAAAGAAATTGAGCTCAGAATCCAACTAAGGTTAAAATGTGCATTTAATTACCCGAATCACAATGAAAGTGTTTGTCAGTTAAGCTGAAATCTAATTGTAATAAACATAATAATGCAAAAAGGTAAAGAAATACGAGTTGAGTAAAAACTATCAGCACAAGATTTTCCACGTTTGTCGTCAAAGTCCTATAATTATAGTTTCTTACAACTTAATAGGTTACAATCAAATAAATCATGCATTTTATTAGCATAAAAAACGTAATTTCCCAACCGTTTACACCCAAGGTTTCAACTTTTTTCCTGCTCCCCATCCTCCAAATAACTAAATAACATTTTGTGCGCCTTTCGTTAGTGTGAGTGGTTTGAACTGTTTAATTGTGTTAATTTGAATAATTTTCACTTTACAATTCCGTTCCTTTTAATTTTTTGTTGTTGATGATAATAATAGCATGTTTCATACACAAATTCTTTATTACAGCTTTCAATCCACTTTGGGCTGATGATTAATTTGTTACAATTTAACAATAAAAAAAATTGGATACACCTTAACCTTCGCCCTGTTTGGCACGCTAGGCACCCAAATACAACAAAACTAGCCAAAGAATGGTAGCGAAAATAACAGTAAATAAAATTTAGTAGATACAATGGAACCTAATGGCAGTCACGACCCGCCACGCCGCCAGAGACATTCCGAACGCGCTTTTCGCCACAGTTTTTGTGAAACACAATAAATTGCAGGCAACATACATTGTCACAATTCAGTCAAAGAAATTTATAGCGAAAAGGTCATGTGATAACCGAAATGCCGATAAAAACAACGTTTATTATAGTATTTTAGCGCACACAGATGACATCATTCTATCTCATTTCCCTAACCAAAACAACAACAAACTGGCTCCATAAATTATTAATTAACTTTTATATTTCACTTCATCGAAAAACTTCATAATACAGCTTTGATTTAACATATATTTGTTGAACAACATAAACTTCTGATTCAGGCGGCATCCAACAACAATAATCGCATTTTCATTTAGCAATTAGTCGATTAATCATCGCCGCGATGCAAAAATGTCGAGAAATATGGTAATCACCAATCGCAACATGTATTATGGCATTTTGTGTAGAGAATCACAGGCCGCATTTATAAATTGCAAAATTTCGCAATGCCGCACAATACTGCAGGCCGACAATTGATTTTTTCCTATGAAAATGCATCGTGTCTGATTGTATCATTAGAATAGACACGCATTTTCTGGGGAAAACTTGGGGTTTAATTTCCGTTCTATGATCGGATTTCTATTTATGAGAAATTGGATATATTTTGAACAACATCAAAATTTCTGTAAACTGAATTAATTATTTTCAAATTGCTATCATGTAATTCAAAACCTTCTAAAAAGAAATTATTCAGTTAGTTGTAAAAGATTATATTATTTCTTAAAATTTTGGTAATTGAAGTTTATTCCGTTACATAAAAAGCTAATAAATCATGTATTCATATCATTGAACAAAAAAAATTTAGTTTAAAACATAATTCCAAATACTTAGGATTTAAATAATTTCTTTGAATTTAAAAAAAATTGCTGTTATAAAAAAACTAGCAATCATCAACATTTTCCATTTAATATTTCCGCTCGTATATTCAAAACAGCTCAGCAAAAAAATAAACAATCACGTTCTTTAACGTCATTCACACTCAAATATAAAAAAGGTTTCTATCCAGCTTCTTTAAGCCGGTCACTTGAACAACAATCTAGGCAACTTGAAACCAAATATCATCAAATTAAATTTAAACATATTTATAAGAACTTGTAAGACTGTAAGACATTTAAATTAAATATTCAAACTATCCTTGGCCGAGCGTTCATTTGTCAAACGATTGACCAGTGCCTGCAGCATCGCAACAGTCAAACCGACACAGTCGCTCAGATTAAGGTGAATTGTTTTATGACTATTTTTGTAAAGAACTCGCCGAGTAAAGAAAAAATATAACTTTTTAAAAGTGTTCGTATAAAGTAAACGACCTTGGCCAGATCTCAGTTCGCATTGTGACGTCACCATTAAGTTATTAAAATTTAATTCTAAAATAAATAGAAGAGCAAACACGAAAAAAAAATATTGCTCAAATAGCGCTTGAATAATTTGCAGGTTTTCTTGTGCCATAGGAAAGACAAATAGCGTCGAGAAAACACGGCAAAGAATTCTTCAGCCATACACCAGAGAAATAAAATATGTTCATAGCTGAAAAATACGTATAATTCTTAACATTTTTGCGGGCATTTCTGACTTTCTCAGTGTATAGAGAACCTCGTGATGGCAGAAATTTAAGAATTGCTAGAATATGTATTTATGAATTATAAATTATAAAAGCCGCCCCCAAAAATAGAAACCTTGCAAAATTAATTTATTCAGAAATAAACAAATAAAACAACGATTCCTTCTTGGTACCGATAGGAGCCAACAAGGAGCTCCACGTCCATTGATTTGTTCGTGCCATGCCAATCGAGTGCATTTGCTTTATTTTTTATATTAGGCTTATACGTTTTCATGAGCTTTATTGGAGCCAGGCATGAGAATTCTGGATATTGCTGAATAGTTGGGAACTGTTCAAAATTTATTTCGAGGTTTTATGGTAAAACTCTGAATTTGGCTGTAAATTCATTTATATATAGAATGCAATTTATTCTATTTGTGGTTTCATGTTTTTGGATATTTTTGGTTATTGCGAGTTTAAGCAATTCGTTTATTACGTGTATTCGGAGCATTTCATTATAACAGAGTTGGTCAAATTGCTGAGTGCTTTTTAATGTTACAAAATTATTCAATAAATACAATAATGATTCCATTCAGTTTTTTATGGAGCTGATTAAGCTATTTTTGCTACCAACTTTTTTATATAAAATATTTTCGGCCGGAAAAAGGACAAATCGTTAGTAATTTGAATACGTTGTGAATATTAATAATTATGGTGAAATAACTTTTTCGATAAACTCTATCGAACTTTTATCAAAAGAATTATGTAAAACTTTGACAAAACGTTACTGCGAATTTTTCTAAATAGTTAAAATTTTCTGGTTAAACATCCAATAATCTATAAACATTTATGATGTCTAGAATCAAGGCTCTTCTATCTGTAGACATTTTTATTACAAGTGATTATAATCAAAAGCAAATCAACAAAACCATAATTAGTTATTCATTTAAGTACTTCAAATAACAATCTTCATAAACTATGGGAAATTTGAATAAACCTTCGTAAAAATTTCCAGCAGTGCCCGACCGAGCCCGTGGCATTCAATCTACATTAACTTAGGCAACACCAAATAATCCGATATGATATGATAATGAAAGCTTATAAAAGCTCACAAATTTTATGGAAAATATGGTATAACTCATTATACTTTGAATCATGATAGTAGTTTTCCAATAAAGAAAAGAGCTCAAAAAAAATTCAGGGAATTCAGTAAATCTCTACAGAAAAACTATACAAAACTATAAAGCACGAAAACTGTAATAGCCTATTGAAATAAAGGAAAAAGAACTCTATGGTAGCACGCTCACCAAATCAGTTCCCTGACACAGATGTTTCCAATTTCCGTTGTACAATAATATAATACGATCATGAAAATGGAAAAATCATCAGAGTAGTTGCAAGTTTCCGTGTTTTGCGAGCTAAATTGCAATATCTCTGAAAAATCACAGTATGTCAAGCCGCACATTGTTGTGGTAAATATATATCAAGCGAGTGCTGCCACCTACGCTTCCATTTTAAGCACTGCATTACTTACTATTTTCAAATTATTCAATTATTATTGAAGACAATTTTACGAGCTCATTAAGTATTTATTAAAATGTAAAGCATGCCTTTGATCGGTTTTTAATGCGACTTTTCCATTTTGTTGATGAGACGACTGCCGAAATCAGGGCAGCTGCGCAAATACATGATAAAGTTTGAGTATTTGGTGACCCAGATAACAGATCACCCTCATCCCTGCTTTTAGCTCGAGTGGCGACACAAGGTGCGCTCTCCTCAATCACATTTATCACAATTGCGACATCGATTTTTCCTACATTGTGCCATTCACATAGTGGAATCAATTATCCGATTGAGAAAATTCAACAGGACAAAACTACCAGTCGCCTTCTAGCCTTTTCCGACACAATAAAAGCCATTGTGGGTGACAGGGGTGCCAGATTACAGCTGATTAATGGTGTATTTAGTTTGCTATGAGTTTTGTTTTCAGGAAATGTAGACACAAAAAAGTTTACATCGATAACAAAATCAGTTTTGGCGAAAGTTAGTCAACATTTGACATTTGGCGAAGAAACATATTTGGCTTAATTTTCTTAAAAAAGAATTGTGAGAATATGCTTTCTTTTTAATTATTCATAAACCTTTGTATATTTTTTAATAATTTTTGAAAGACCTAATTGAAAGCCCTGTATTATCGTAATCATAATAATAAAGTATTATGCTCAACAACAAGAGCACATAAATACACCGCAACTCATGACCTTTTTCGATATCGTTCGTTGTCGATTAACTCACATTTCTTTCGGATCACAATTATGAGCTATAATTCTCGTTGATAGCCAATTTCTATGGCAAATCACAAATTGAATGTTTTTTATATATATATCTTTTTCAAATTTTTCAATATCAATAAATTTTGGCCTCCATCAAATTCAAAACCTCCAAATATGAAATGAAAAATAGAAAATTCATAAATTATATAGCAATTTATGGAAAAACGAATATAATTTGAATTTTGAGCTGATTGAAAAAATGGCTCTACCAATTTTTTCATTTTCCTTTTCATCTTCAATTTTTATTTATGCTTTTCATGTGGAAAATTTATCGATTTCTGGGCTACAACAACGGCACAGTCGTTAATTTTCTCATTAATGTTGATTCGGGAAATTCGGAAAAAATACCAGCGCTGTTTTTATTGTTTTTCGCCGTAACCGTAACTGATTTTCATGTTTCCCAGAATGATTTTCCACTCGACCAACACTTTTCACGTAACAATGGTACCTTTTGTTTATTACAATCTTCATTGCGCGGCGTTTAATCAAACTTAGCTCAAAGGCTGGAAGAGCTCTTATCATTAATTTTATTATTTGCGTTAGTCCAAGTACGTGAATTGATTGGAAATGATATTGTACATATTGAGTACGCGCAAGTACAAGATAATTTTTCTTCACCGAACAACTCAAAAACAGCAAAATAACTAGAGCCAATTAAAAAAGTTTTAATCATTTCTCAGAGCCTTTTTGATAATAATAATTACTGACGTAGTTTGGAAGCAAAATTGTGGAGCTTAATCAATAACTTTAGGATTAATAATTGAGAAACTTGCTGAAAAATTTCATTTTTGCCTCGAGACTCGAGCAGAAGAAAATCATTGGAAAGTCATGAATCGAACAAGTTTGTTCTTGTTGGCAGAATAATTAAAATTAATTGTGTTTTATTTATAGAGGATATGAGATAAAACGGGAGGTTGTTTTGGGACCTCAAATGCTAAAACTTTTCCGACAGCCTTAAAATCTTATCAAGCAATCTTCTTATTTTAAAGGTAGCATGTTTAACTGACGTAATTCATGTGGTTTAAGAGTAAAAGCATTAAATTAAAAATGTTATCATAGCATTAGCATTTAGCAATAATTTATAATTGCAACAATTAAAATCATTTAAAACATCGTACAAAACTAATGGTTTCTCATTGAAAATTGCAATTTACCGAGAACAGTAAAAGCAACGAAAAATCAATGAGCGCATTTTGAAAAGCAATTTCGTTAGAAAAGCGATAATTTAATTAACAGTTGGGAGTCATAAAAAGGTGTTCGACAATTAACATCAATAACTAATGGACAATTTTGCGCCTATTCAGAAGGCCATCAAAGTCAAGCTCAAAGCTAAAGCTCGTAAAAATCGGCCAACTTGGTCATAAGAATTTATTTAGTCTCACAATTTAATAGCATTTTGGGCATGCAATTTTGCCAAAAGCAATTTCGTCTAAAAATTTCATACATTTGCGGTGCCACAGTTTTCTTCAGCCGTATCGACTACATTTTCTCGGAATGTACAGCAAATTTACAAAATCAATGAAGTTTCTTTGGATAAGGCTAAAAAGGTGCTTCTGGGAAACACCTCTTCAATTCATTTTATTGAAAAATGTCCTAAAAACCTAAAACCAACAAAATGTTGCCATGAAAGGGATCAAGACCTGGGCCAAGGGTTGGGCTTATACATACAAGCATTTTTAGCACGGCAGTCCATTAATCAATTTGCTATTTTTATAGTCGCTCGATCGAAATTCAAAATCGCGACATTAAGCCATAAAGTGTCAAATAAATTGGACTTATTTATTGTTTTAATCGTCGCATCAAGTGCTTTTTAAAAAATTAATTTCAATTGCTTAATCTAATAACACGTTATCTTTGATGGTGCTTTCAAAGGCGAATCGATAAGTGAATATAATGCTTGCCTTGTTTTTTGGTTCAACAGGGATTTGGCAGTGCTTTTATTGGATCTTTTTTAATCCGTTGAAATAATTGATTATAAATGGTTTGTAAATTTTGGAGTAATAATATCCAATGTTAATAACTAAATGTATCATAATTCAACCAAAAATTCTTTAACACATTACTCTTCAATTTATAAACAGTAATAATTGAAATTCATTCCAATATCATATCATTAACAGTTTTATTACTCAAATTGTGTTAATCATCCAAAATAAAAATGATTTTCTGTAATTCTACCAAAAATTAACAAATTTGGTATGCAAAATTCAAACCAATGGTTATAAATTAGAATATACTGAAACCAGAGAGTTTTTCACTCCAATTACAACAAAAAGTACATTAAAAATGTATTAAATTTCCAAACAAATGTACATTTCAGCAAATTGCATGTAATAACCAAAAATAATCAATATTTGAGGCCAGAACCACCAACGCCCTTTTGCCACAATCGCTCCCATCCCTGGACCAGCTTTCAGTTGCTTTCAGCTTTATTAAAACAATACAATACAAATATCCAATGGCGAAAAAAACAACGGCACAATAAAAATAATAAAAAAACGAATAAAAAAGGCAGAAAAAAGAATTAATTATCTGCGATTACATAATTATGACGTAAATGCAAATATTTTAGTGCTGATTGTGTTGCTTTTAGTGCTCCTTCATTATCCCACTTTGCTTGATTATTCCTTGCGTTACTGCAGATGCCAAAAATCACAAATAATGCGCCCATTGTTCTAAAATTGCCTTATTTTCTTCCATTTCTTTCCTTTAACATTTTTTTTTGTGCCTAATTTTCTATGTTTTCAGAATATTTTCCAAATTTATGGACTGTTGTGCCTATTTATGGTATATTTGCCTCGCGCATTCTCGCAATAAAAAGTCCATTTAGTGATGCCAGATCTGTGGCGTCCGTATTATAAAGGAAAGCTATTAAGTAGTTTGGAAAAGTTTTACCATTCCAAAACGATAAACGCTTTAAAAAAAAAAAGAAATTTTACTGCAAAGGCACAAGGCCTGCATTAATTTGCAGTGCGTGTGGCTCTTAGGAGCTGGGATGGTTGTCTTGGATAGGTATAGGCCTTGAGCGTCAAGCTACAGCTCGTCCGAGCAGCCCAAAAAGAAGACAGTTGGCACAAAATCGATACAATTTCACATTCCAGTTTCTTTTATGTGCTATGCCTTTCATGTGCTATAAGCTACTGTTGTTGGGAAGATATAAAAAACAGAACGGAATTAGAGTGTCTAAAGCACATTCTTCGAGTGCTCGAGCCATCGTCGCACTGGAGAGGTTTCATTATAATTTTTTCATTTTGCTGCTCGTTTAGAACAAGGTTTTTGGTGAGCAAGACTGAACATGTAAAGGATGAGCATTTTGGATGTGTTTTTTGCAATATGATACAACTATAACTATAATTTGTGGCTTTAGTGACGTTATACTTATAACTGCTCTTTTAGAGTTTCAGGTCAACAAAACATTAAAATGAAAAAACAATTATAACTCTCTTGGCAATATATTTTTAATGAAACACAGCGTAGGAAACGCCATTATTATGTCTTGAATAATAAATGAAGTTCGTTCAAGTAGCAATTAAAAATTTAAAAAAAAATTAGGACAACTTTTACGTGACGGGTTTTTTAAAAATATGATAGCAAATTGAATAATAAATATCTTCAGAAATGGATAAAATTATTGAAACAATTATAATTCTAACTGCAATTAATCCTTCAAAGATAAATGTTACCCTTAAGAAGACCTTCTAAAGACCAAAAAACATCCTACACCACCCACAAAACCTTGGCCAAAAGTATATTCATAAACATACAGTATTTTTGCGCTTGTAAATTCATTTTTTATTCAAATGTTGGGCAGAGCCTGATAAGATAGCGCGAAGCAACAACAAACACACTCTCTCGACAACTTCCAAACCAAACATAATAGCGTAATGTGTGTATTTGTACCGCACATGTATCGACTGGGTACTGCTGATTTATTTGCGATTGTGTAAGAGTGCCGCGTCGGGAAAAACCTGCAATACAGCCGGGTTGAAGTGGTTGCGATAAGGCGATGTTCCAACTAATTTTCCATATTATGCAATGGGGCTGAATTAAAGTTTAAAATAAATATTTCAATGTATCTCTTGGATAAATAAAGTTCCGATAATTTTTGATAATAAATTAGCCTTTATCTTTGAAGGTTTTTGCTTCGCTTGGAAATGTGTTGGCATATGGAATTTTACATTTAAATGGTCATATGAACTTGAAATCTAGAATTGTTCTGACTAAGCCATTTTGATTATTTCAGTATTAATCAAAATAATTTGGAGTTAAATTTAAAAAGACTTCTCATACTTTATTTATTAATAATAAATAGAAAAATTCCAAATTACTCATCGGTATATTGTATTTGTTTACTCACCATCAGCGTCGACCTCGTTTATCATGTCTTGCAGCTCGGCTTCTGTGGGGTTTTGTCCTAGCGACCTCATCACAGTGCCCAGCTCCTTAGTGGTGATTGTGCCATCTCCATCCTTGTCGAAAAGTGAGAATGCTTCTTTGAATTCGGCAATTTGCTCTTCTGTTAATTGATCAGCCTGTGTTGCAGCAGCAGAGGCATAAAATGGCATAGAAAAAGGCAAGTTAGACTATTGCACAAATAATTGTCACATTTAGAGGCGAAAAGTGGCATGCAGATTCGGAAGTGTAAAATAGAGGAGGAAAATTGGAGTCAAAAGGAAAAGTTGGTATTGTTTTCTGCTTAAACTTACGACCTTCATTAATCAGAAAATCAATATGGAATAAAAATTTGCGAAAAATACGTTTTTGATGACTTAAAAAAGTATGGTATTGATTGTGGAATACTGTCTACTGAATCTTTAATGCGTAAAGAAGCTGAATAATGGAGTAATTGAATAATTGAATAATAATAGCGCACTCATTTTTGCTTAGTTAAAAAAAAAGTATTTAAATAAGATTAAAAATTCAAAAGAACAAACTGAACATTCCAAAAAACTCTTAAAACTCGATTAAAATAACTCTTAAAAAAATCTTAATAACATAATTTAAACTGAAAACCTGGGGGGAAAGAAATTAAATTTTTCATCGCATCTATTTCTTTAGGACTGAAATTCCATCTAAATTTTATCTTATCATTTTGCCTTGATACGGGAAATATTTGTGTGAAATTTAATAAGGAAATTTTATTTTAGGGCTTGTTTGCGCAACAACAAACGTTTACTGCCCAATGGCTTCTTCACACATTTACTCTGTCTCGAAGAAAATAAAAAAGAAAACGTTCACGTCTATTGAGCTTGAGGAAGCAACAGTGAACAGACAGTGAAGCCTATCTGTGGAGGCATCAAGAGGAAGCAATTGGAATTTATGGGAAATAGGGATGTACGGCCATTTTCCTTGAGCTTAAATCTAGCTTGCAATCTACTGGAAAGGAAATGATTGCCCCATTAAAGTGCAGCCATTATGGTGAAAGGTTAATTATTATATCCTATCTTGTCCCAAAACGGCTACAAATGGCATGAAATTGGCTATGAGATGTTGTTTTAGGTTTTTAAGGGAGCGTTTGGCAGGGACTCCGGAGACAGAACTTTGCAAAAAACGCATTAAAGGAATGATTTTGCGCATAGCAAGCACTTTTTTATGGCAATTGCTCGGGAAATGTAGCATGGAGAATTGAACACTTGGAATTTGTATGCTTTTAACCTCAAATTTCTTCAAGATCTGAAGCCAAACAAGGAAAAAATTGTTCCATGTTGAATTAAGTTTTTCGCTCAAAATGCAACAAAAGAAGTATTTCGGATTAAGGAATGAGACAAATATTTGCAGATTTACTTGAAGCGGAATTTTATTGTAAAAACTACTACTTTTTGATCTTTTTTCGCTTTTCTTACACGTCGAACATTATTCAGCACCAACACACGGACATAAAACCGTTTTTCGCGGCGTTTAATGACTAATTCTTCGGCGAAAAATGAGTAATGAAATGGGCAAGCATTTGAAATATTCCGCTTGAAATTGACTTTTCACAGAAATGCCAACAAAATTAACACTTTTCATTTGTGCCAAACGGAGCATAGTAAATTATTTTGGAGCAAAAATAAGGAAATATGGCATTCACTGCAGTACATTATTTTTTTATCGTTTTCAAACGACTTGCTCAACTTGCAAAGACTAAAAATATATTGCTTTGAAAGGGGATTTTTTCCGCACACTAAAAATTCCTTAGAAATCTTAAAAGTCCTTAATTGAAGGCGTCAAGGCAATTTTCGCTAATTTTCGATATCAGGGGGCGCCACCTAAATGCAGTATCGACGCACACTAGTGCACTTTTATCACATATTTCAGTTAGCTCACTGCGGCAAAAACTGTGTTGGACACGCGCAACACTGGTGTGAGTGCCGAAAGTTGAGGTGGTGTGCAATTTTCGAGGAAAAAATAGGCAATTTTTGACGGGTTTTCAAAGGGTTTTTAGGCGATTTTAACTTAATTATGAATAGAAAAGAACATTACCATTGTAGTTTAATTAATTGGATTGGATTTGCTTAAGTAATTAAATGTATCCTATACACTATTCGCGATTGCTGGTTAGCTTAAACTTTGCGATTTATTGGATTATTACTGTTTTCACAAGAATGCTTTGAGAAAAAACACTTGAAAACTTCACGGACAAAACACGTCTAAACTGAACGAACTATTAAACTTGAATGAAAATAAATTGTCTTTTCTCAATTCCATTATTTCTTGGTTTACAACGCGCAGTCACAATCAGGGGAAAAAAATCTCTCTTCTCCGACTCTTCTCTCATTTTTTAAAAAATCTAAAAATTCCAAACTTAATATATTTAACTTAACGATCCTAATTATAATGTTTTATTATAATTTTCGATGATTTTAAGGTACTTATAAAATTTTGTAATTATGAACTAGTAATGAGGAGAAATATGTTCATAAATTCCCCTGATTCACCAATTAAGGGTCCCATTATTAAAAACATTATTGTAGCAATTCAAAAATATTCAGACAATTTCCACTCAAAAATTCTTATCTTAAAACAGTTCGTGGTAATACAGATAACAGTATGAAAAATGAGGTAATTTCAAACAGAATTAGCAATTTACAATAAATATAGTTGATAAGATAATGAATGATAAAAAAACAGTTAATTAGCTTTCAATATACTAGAGTTTTGTCCTAATTTAAAAGGTTGGAACTTCCGTTGGGAGGAGGAAAAATGGTGAGGAAAATGAAAATATGCGTTTGCGTCGTCTGCATTGCGGTGGAAACTAGAAAGTTTTGCTGATGCTCTAATCCAATTTCACCGTTTCCCCATTGTAAAATTCAGCTCGGCGCAAAGAAAATTCTTTAATTGAATTAAGGATGGAGAAATGGAGCATTACAAACACATCTGTAAATTGATCCTGTAGATGTGAAATTGAGGAGAAACTGGTTGTTGGATTATTATTGAATGTCCTCATTCCGATTATTATTCATTTACATGTTTTCCCGTTTTCCGATTTTCATGCTGAGTTTTCCACTTTGCAAGTAACAAGCAAAATGAGTTTGCACTTTAATGCTCAGTCTCGACTTGAATTAAAAAAAGGGCGACAGGACATTTTGTTTATGTGAATTTATGTTGGTTGTAAATTGTAATTAGAGCACTCTACAATTTACAATTTTACATAAGAAAATTCATGTTTTTCAGGAAACATCTAGTATAAGAAATTATGCGGTTTCTTCTAATAAATTTGTACTTTCGCAAGTTTTCAACTATAACCTCTCGCTCTCAAGGAAAACTCTAATAATAATCCTAATGAATACAATTACTTGAAACATTTTTATGGAAATCTTAATTAACTTTTAACATGTTTCCTTGCAAATGAATTTCCATCTTCTTGAATATTCAGATTATTATCATAACAATATCGTTGAAAAGGTAAAAGAATTTTCCAATAGTATTAATATATGCTAAGTGTTCTCAAAAAACCTTGTAATTGGCCTTAAGACAAAGAATATAGAGTTTATGTACTAAAATTGCGTATTTTTGAAAAGATTCTTTGAAGATTTTACAAAACAGTTAGATACCCAAAATTTTTAACACAAGCAAATTCAATATAAAAAAGCTCTAGAACCACGTTTTTCTACTGAGTCATCGCAATGGAGTGAAATCGACTAGCCAGCCAAGTTTTGCAATGCAGTCGATGGCGCAACAATTGAATTTGAAATCGCTGCCAAAAAGATTCTTAGTACTGCATGCGAATGATATGGAGCCATGCTGTAAAATACTAACGTACAAAAGCTCACAAACTTGGCGTAAAAAGATTTTTTTTCTGGGCAAAATTTGTTGGTATCAACTCAAGGCAGAAAGGCCACAAACTGTTTTAAGAGATTTTTGCGCATGATTCGGAAGCAGTTTTGTGAATTTATGATTCTCACCAACTAAAGCAGCGGAATGTTGAATTACTTCTTCTTTTTTCCCTAAAAACAGTTTTTGCCCGAATGATGGAAAATTATTAGCTAACAAAACACGAGCACATTAAATTCGTTTGCTGCATAAATTTGGTGGTTGCTTTTTGGACTTGTTGCTTTTCTAAGGCACACAAGGCACACTTCACAGTTTCTTGACTTTTATTGAACTTTGCAATATGGAAACCAATATTTGATTGTTGGGAAAACTTTTTTAGAATCATGAAAGCTATTCATTCCAACTTGATTTTCAATGAGATGGAAAAGTTTTCAACAGAAGTGAAATAAGAAAATGTCCTTGAACATTAAAGTTGAAGTTTTTGATTTTTAGATTGATGTTCTATTATCTTAATAATTAATGTATGATTGATGAAATTTTTTGATATTTTGAATAATGTATGTACCTCAAAAATTTCTTCAAAAAAATTATATTTATCCATTTAATAAAAAAGCCCTGTCTTATCTTCCAACTTTATGGAACAGAAAAAGCATCAGAGAAATTTAAATAAAAACCGTAAATAATGCTTTTGAAGCTTTCCTCTGAAATTCATCAGACACTAAACCAAAAAATCCTTCAAAACCTCTTTAAATTCCACGCAGGCTCCAAATTTCATTAAAAGTCAAATGTGCCCTGACAAGAAGTCGAAAGGAAGCCAATTTTCAAGTCCCCAAAATATATTTGATATTCAAAGCCTCCTCACCAAATTTCACATGTCTTTTGCAAAGTTTTGTGGTGCAAATTAGTTCAAATATTCTCAAAATATATTTAGCACATATTCCATTATATTTGGGGAGAAAATCTGGATTAAAACTAAACATATATGATGAGGTGAATATCTCATACTATTGCATCTAATATAAAACACTAAAGTAACAAAATTATATAGCTAATAATTTCCATATCATTGAGGCAAAAACAGTTTATAGGGAAAAAAAGAAAGAAAGTAATTCAACATACTACTGCTTTAGTTGGTGAGAATCATAAAATCACAAAACTGCTTCCGAATCATGCGCAAAAATCTCGTAAAACAGTTTGTGGCCTTTCTGCCTTGAGTTGATACCAACAAATTTTTGCCCAGAAAAAAAATCTTTTTACGCCAAGTTTGTGAGCTTTTGTACGTTAGTATTTTACAGCATGGCTCCATATCATTCGCATGCAGTACTAAGAATCTTCTTGGCAGCGATTTCAAATTCAATTGTTGCGCCATCGACTGCATTGCAAAACTTGGCTGGCTAGTCGATTTCACTCCATTGCGATGACTCAGTAGAAAAACGTGGTTCTAGAGCTTTTTTATATTGAATTTGCTTTTGTTAACAATTTTGGGTATCTAACTGATTTGTAAAGAATCTTTTTAAAAATACGCAATTTTAGTACATAAACTCTATATTCTTTATCTTAAGGCCAATTACAAGGTTTTTTGAGAACACTTAGCATATATAAATACTATTGGAAAATTCCTTTACCTTTTCAACGATATTGTTATGATAATAATCTGAATATTCAAGAAAATGGAAATTCCTTTGCAAGGAAACATGTTAAAAGTTAATTAAGATTTCCATAAAAATGTTTCAAGTAATTGTATTCATTAGGATTATTATTAGAGTTTTCCTTGAGAGCGAGAGGTTATAGTTGAAAACTTGCGAAAGTACAAATTTATTAGAAGAAACCGCATAATTTCTTATACTAGATGTTTCCTGAAAAACATGAATTTTCTTATGTAAAATTGTAAATTGTAGAGTGCTCTAATTACAATTTACAACCAACATAAATTCACATAAACAAAATGTCCTGTCGCCCTTTTTTATTTCAAGTCGAGACTGAGCATTAAAGTGCAAACTCATTTTGCTTGTTACTTGCAAAGTGGAAAACTCAGCATGAAAATCGGAAAACGGGAAAACATGTAAATGAATAATAATCGGAATGAGGACATTCAATAATAATCAAACAACCAGTTTCTCCTCAATTTCACATCTACAGGATCAACTTACAGATGTGTTTGTAATGCTCCATTTCTCCATCCTTAATTCAATTAAAGAATTTTCTTTGCGCCGAGCTGAATTTTACAATGGGGAAACGGTGAAATTGGATTAGAGCATCAGCAAAACTTTCTAGTTTCCACCGCAATGCAGACGACGCAAACGCATATTTTCATTTTCCTCACAATTTTTCCTTTTATAAGTATGGTAATTTAGCTAATGCTTTAATATTATTATGATTTTCATCGTTTAAATTTAGGTAAAACGTTTTATTATTAGGTAGTTGTTTCTGTTTTTATTCAATTTCTTCTAAAATGAGGTCAAATCGGGATATTGTAAATGCATATTATTTTTTGATTCATTTTAAAATCTTTGTCGTTAATTAAATGACCAAATAGTAAATTTATGATAAATATTTTTTAATTAGATTTTCTGGTACAATACAAACTACTGAACAAAAAAAATTAATTTTTAAATAAACTCAAACTTCCAATCAGGGATATCAATTAAGTTCTTTTTGTAAATATTTAGTCCACCAGCGCTTCGAAAACCTTCCAGATTTAAAATATTCTTCCAACAGATGGCGTCAACATATTTAAATTTTTTATTTTAACTCGTTATTTGGGCCTTGCTGAGTACCAATGAAATTTGCTGACATTTTGTTAAATAAAGAATTTTTTTAAAAGATTTTTTATAATGCGTAAAGAAAAGATAAAGATGGAGATTGGAGATGAAGGTATCATTGCTTCAATTGGATTATTTATTGATAAAAAAGATGTATGAATTTTCATGTTTTAAAAATAAACACAAGGGATTGAAGAAACGCAAAGAAAAAGCAGAGATAAACACAAGAAAAACAAGAAAATACTTTAATCTTCTTTAACATTTGATATTTTTCTTAACAATTGATTTTCTTGAAAATGTTTAAGGTGTCACGCTTCATTGCTTTTTAAATTTGAAATTTACGAACTGTTGAATTAATTTTTGTGTCCCGAAGGCGTCTCAGAGGAAAATTTTTAATGCATTGATTGCTTAAAGGATTTCCCTCTTTGCTTTGAATAATATGTGTATCAAACAACAACCAAAAAAGACTTTAACAAAAAGACTTTGTTATGGGGTTGCGCCCAAATTGGATTAGGGGTCGGAAAAAGAGTATGCGACTGGATTATTGTGAAATAAACTTCCTTTTCCAATTAAAAGATCTATAATTTATTTCTGAGATTTTCAGGAGGAACATTTTTGCTTGCCATCTTGATATTTCTATAACAATATGTTACTAGGCCAAGCACAAAAAAGTAACATAGATTTGAAAACTGTTTAAAGTCAAAATTCATTTCCAACCCATAAGATGTAACTAAACGTGAAAGAGCCTTAATTCTAATAAAATGAGTATTTTTCATCAAAAATTAATTAAAAGTATTTTTATTAAATCAAAGTCAATTTTACGGAAAGCAGTTCAACGCAAAAACAGTCACCCCAAGGGCCTTAAGCTCCAAGCTCCAAGCAAGTGATAATTGAATAAAAATGATGTGCCAATCGAAGCCAAGAAGTGGAAAGCTTTTACTCATAAATATTTAATATAAACCACTTTTTAGTTCGATAGCTATAAAAACTAGAAGAAAACAGAGAAACTTTTCAAAAGGGAAAATCTGTTGTGCATTTCACAAATTTTCAAAACTTATTTATATTCAATAGCTGCTGTTTCATGAAAAATTGATGTGTACATATATTAAACTTTATTATCCATTTGTGCGAGAATAACGATAATACAACCTGATAAAACATATAGGTATAACTTATTGCAAAAATGTACAAGGAAATGCGTTATTATGTTTTGGAGTTACTTCAAAAATATGTAAGAAAAACCACATAGGGAAGTTTGATAAAAAGTACAGTGAGAGGAAATTTTGCTCCAAACTGATTTCTACGTTATTTATATTTTGAATATAAATTTAAAAAAAGAACAAATAGCTTAATTTATTTACCCCACTGTAGGCCACAAAATATTCACTAAACAATTTTTCTTTTAAAATTCATACATGTGCTTTATTTTGGTAGAAAATGAGGGAAATGCACGTGGGGGTGCGTTTAATTTTTATTAAACGCTATTTTCAGGGATTGTTTCCCGTTTGAAAAATGATGGAGCAGGCACTTTATCCTGGCTGCTGCCATAAATATCTTTTATTCACATCAGCGGCAATTTAATAAATAAAATAAAGAAGGAAAATGAACAAAATTCCTTCACAGTTCTTCAACAAGACAAATTTCTCTAAATAAACGATCAAAATATTGAGTGAATAACGTATGCTTTTTAAACAATTTTTTATGGCTAGGTTAATGATGCAAGAATTATTTATTGAAAGTCGTGATTTTCTTGGTAATTTGTGGGCAAAAGTCTTTCGAGCGGAAATTACAAAGGAATCATTTCTTGAACATCCATTATATTATAGACACAAATCCTGATAATCTTTTAATTAGTTGGAGTTTTTTCTATGTAGGCATTTTTATAGAAGTATAGCACTTGAATAGAGCCTAAACTTGAGTAAGACAAAAGCTATATTATCATTGTTGTTCTCAAAAATCATGAGAAAAAAAATTGGCTTTGATGATTCAATATTCTAGTGTGTTATATATTTTTGTTAAATTTAACAAATACCCAAATACAACTTTCAAGAAGTTTTCTTTTTCATATTTGCCAAATCTTTCTCGAGAAATCTTTTAAAAAAATATTTTATCAGTAATTTAATGCAACAGCTGGTAATTGTTTAAAGTTGAAAATTTACAGGAGATGTAAATAAATAATCACAATCAAATCCAGTTAATGCAGCTTTCTCTGGTTTTGTTTTTCACTGATATATATTTCGTAAGCTTTTCTTGAAATTTTATATATAGTATTCTTGTTAAGAATGCTTGAGTATGTTCAAACTGTTTATACAGTTCTACCAAGTACGCACTTATTGCGACTTGAAATTTTCTCATAATTTTCATATTAAATAGCATTGCCATATATTCTAAATATAATTTCAACTTCTGCAACTTTAATAATAAAATTTTTTTATAAAAAATTACGCTGTACATACATTATAATTTACTAAATTGACATCAACCAACAACGAAAGAACATCATGTTCACTCAAATCGGATGCAAATTTATTCAAAAGGACTATAGAAGTGAATTCATCACATCAAAAATTCTACTTAATGGTTTCATAGAACTCTCTTAATGCATAAACTGTATAAATCTCATGATAAACATAAAAAAAGAAGAGTTATAACAATGATATAAATGTCGTATAAATGCAAGTAATTGAAATTCTAACAAAGTAAAAGTCCTGGCAAAAATTTAAATTACATATTTATTCTTGAAAGAAACTCATATTATATTATGAAATTCGCAAAAATATATAATTTGTATGCAAAACACTGATGTTGTGCAAAAAATGGTAAGATCTTATAAATAACTTAGTTATTAAAAATTTATTTATTATACTGAACAACATAATATTGAACATTTGTAGCAAGAGACGTAATATCTGATGAGGTCTAATACAATGGCTATTATTTCTAACAACCCAATCTATATATGTCATTGTAATGATTACCAAAAATAATATTAATACCGTATAAGTAATTTTTAAAAATCCGTGCAAGCTTCTACAACCTAAAATCGATTTTGCTTCAGTGTGTCAACTATCGATTTTTCTTTACATGCTTTTACAAAGTTTTCCGTATATGAATTTATGGTTTTCATTAAATCGATACATGCTAGTAATTTATTTTTCAATTAACGAATGCAGCAAAAACGTGCAATTTTTTGTGGAACTTTATCCGTTTTTCTATCCTATTTAACTGTGCAATACACGCTACATTTTTGATACTACATAGAACTTTCCACATATATTTCAAGGAATTTTTCCTCATCGGGTCTCCGCGAAATTTAGGCTTCCTGCGTGATGATATGCTGGTTCCTTCTTTCTTCAGAATTTCTTGAATATTTTCATACTTTAGTTGTCTGCCTACAGTCGAAGAATATAAAGAGTTTTGTGGCTGCATTCCTTTTATATATCTTTTGGCATTGTTTTTTTTTAAACTATTGAAATGAATTTTTCATACTAAAAATACTAGTTCCACCCAGTTCTTTCAATAGCTGTCCAACTATTTTTCAAATTGAATCATAAATAATAAGGAATGCGCTCTTTAATTTTTCCAACCAATTGTGTTTGCTGCTTTTTGTGCTTTCAGTTACGAAAACTATGCAATTATTTTGCAACAATAAAATTCTTGTTTGAAAAATATACAAATTAAAATTGTGTTTTGAACATGAACAAAAATTTATTTTAAGATTGTTAAATATTTTCGTTTCCAGTAGTTTATGAAGGATTCATATTAACATTCATTCACAGAAAACTGTTTAATTTTAATTTTTACAAGGTTTTTTACATTTTCACGTAAGTGAAAACAATATCCAAGAAAAAATATTTCAACTAGCATATATTTTGAGTTTAATGAAGTTTCTGCAATTCAACGTATGTTATACGGTATATTTGTGTCTTCAAAAAGGCAAATAGATGAACTTTATATAATCCCAGAAATTATACTGATACAACACATGCTCTCTAGTAAAATTTCAATAAACTTTCCAAATTGGCTGACATTTCCTTGGATAAGAATAAATTATGAGCCAAACTGTTTTTCTTTGTCGTGCAATGATCCAAGTCAAAGTATCATAAAACTACTTTTTCCCAGAAAACTTTTAACCATTCAAACAAAAAGTTTATTCAAAAACTTCATCAATTTCTTTTGTTTCAAGAGGAAGGAAAGGACACTAAAAAAACATACCAAAAATAAAAGTCCTTGCAATCTCTGTGAAAAGTTTTATCAGATATATTTTTCAAACAAGCAGTTTGTGCAACTTTTTAAGATGTTGAAAAATGAAAGAGAAATTTATCGTCCTTTTCGACAGTTTAAATGAACTTTTGAAATATTCTTTGATATTTCTTGGTTTTCTTGCGAATTTGAAAAAACACAAAACTCTACATGTGTGAAAATGTGAAAAGGGACATGAAATTGCAATAAATGCAAATTTAGGTTCTGTCAGTTCAATTTGATCTCAATAATAGAAAAATTCCACCCTTCTTTATTTGCTTCAAGAAATGCTCAAAATCAGAAAAATGGGCAAATACAGAGACACAAAAATGAAAATGCACAGTGAAATTCGGAAGTGAAGCAGGAAAAAGTCTGTTGACTCTCTGTTCATGTCAATCTGAAAAATCTAAAGATTCGCAATCAAATCAAACACAATAGTTTAATCAACAACATTATTTCCACTCAACATGAACCGCTTCTATTTTATTTCTTCGAATGGAAAATTAGAGAAAAAAAATTGGAGGCGAGTGCGTGAGTCGCATAAGAAAATTTTCTTATTGAAGAAAAACTGAGAATACAGTCCTTGATGGTAATTTCAGAATAAATGAGAGGGAAATTTTGTTGAAATCCATTCAAATCAGAAATTCATCAGTATAGATTGTCAGGAAAAGTTTTGGCTCTGACTCAACGAAAACTTTCACTTTTCCAATGGAAATTAAAAAGACATTAAAAGTGGTTAGAGATAGCAAAGCAATGGTTTTTGGTTGTAAAAGTTTCATTTTAATATCCACTAATTCAACTCACAATAAAATATTTTCTGTTCAACTATATACGACTAAAATAGATAAACAAATTGATTTATTGTCTTCATAATATATTAAGGAAAGTCCGCCCAACCCAAATAAACTGTATAAACTCAAAAGGAAAAATCAATCGCAATCAAAAGTCCTTGAAGAAAACTTTTCAATTCCTTTTAATTAGAAAAAGAGAGCACAATGTAAAACTTTCCAATCTCAAACCATTCCCAAAAACAGTTATTCGTGGAGCTTTCATTGCAATAAAATTAAAACTTTTCCATTTAATACACTTTAATACTGGGCACCAGCCGCGGATGATACGAAAAAAAAACTAATTCGTTTAAGGAAATCGATACTTTTTGTTGCAGGATTAGTGTATTCATAATTATTCAACTTACAGGAAAATCAGCACGAGAAAATAATTTGAACGGAAAACTTTGATACTGCCTTATTTTTCGCATACGCAAACTTTATTTGTTGTATTGGAACATATACGGCAAGCAAAAACTTAGATTTCAAAAGATTTTGATTGAATAAAAATAACTTCAAATAATAATATTGAAACTTTTTTCAACAAACATTTCAAGGAAATTGGTTCACTTGTTATCTATGTATGCTCAAGTTATTTGAAAAAAAAACACAAACTAAATTTATAAAAAATCAACAATTTTATAAAAGGATAAAAGGATAATGGTTTTGTAAGCTTCTACCAAACTTGACTTAAAAAATTATTACTCATATTTGGAGGGTATCCAAAATTTAAACTGGGGATCTGTTGGGAAAACAAACTACTTTTTTAATGTCTTTTAATAGCTTAATTGCACCATTTATTTAGTTTATCCATGGCTAATAGATCTTGGCTTTATATAAACATTAATTGTACTAATTAGCTGGAAAAAGTAATGCAGAATTGTGGATGGAATATTTTATAAGATATTTCACAGTTAGAAAAGTAAAGCAAAGTTGAGGGAGTTTTTAGCAGTTCAAGTTGCCAACTTTCTGAAATTCAATTATTCGACAATCCGCACTGTAATGACTTCGAAACTTGAATTTCAAATAAGGTTAAATTAGTTGAAGAGTTTTCTGAGGAATATAAAGTTTTGAAAGTTAGATTTACATCTCAGATATTTCAAGTGCTAACTTTGTTTCAACTATATGGTTTGACCGATTATAATTTGTTTTATGCTTCCCGGCCCTCAGACGCATAAAACATAATTACAACATACCAGACGGGATTCCACGATTATAATTTGTTTAAACCTAGAATATTCTGTAAATTTCTAGAAAATTTCTCCAAATTTTATTCATTCATTTATAAATTGAATCATAGTTAGTTTATAAATGGTTTTTTGAGTAAAATTTCAAACAAACTCATCTATGTTGTGAAGCAAAAACACAATTATATGCTCTATTGATAATACTTTGTAGGAAAAATTATTTTTAGAACAATATTTCAGTTATGCAAATATTGCGGGGCTTCAGATAATTGGTCTGATTCTAACCTTGGGAGTTAAGAACATTTTGTATTACGCAATAAATAGATAGGTTAAATCTGGTTGTTTTAAATTGATACTATTAATGCATATTTAAAAACAATAACAGTTTTAATGAAAATCATATCAAATACATCAGTAGAACAGAAATATAGTGCTAAAGAAATTTCCGATACAATCTAAATCTGTAAGTTCGTTTTCATGCCATAACAATTTCAAAACAAAACCCTTTTCACAAAAAATCCTTTTTCTTAAAATATCCTGTTAAGTATCTTTTATTTTTATCCAATCGTCAGATTTTTTCTTAAAGTTATCCCTTTATTTAGTTTATAATATGCTTCTTCATTCTGCATTAGAGTTAAGATTTTATCATTACATTTCCAAATGCTTTAATTCGTTTCAATTGATCTTAACTAAAATGGAAACGCTGCATTGATGCAACAACAAAAAATTGAAAAATACTAAAATCCTTTTTCTTAATAGAGATGTATTTATTTATAATCTGTATGTTCAAAGTTTAAGGCAAAAATTGGATTTATATTGACTCTAACCGTTAAGCTCTTTCAATTTGTCTACAGTCCATCGCTTCTTTAAACCTCTTTGAAGGATACGGGGATATTCAGGAAGGACGAAATAAATTTATCTGCAATGATCGCAACAATAGTAAGCTGAAAAACTGAAATAATCTATGCGAAGGGGTTGGCTATAAAATTCTTCAAAAAAAAACAAAATATGTTGCTAGTTTAAAACTTTTCATATTGAACCAAATCTAATGAATCTGGCTGCCTGAAACCAAAATTTTTAAGTGATATAATTCAAATCCAACCTCTTTAAAGGGTTGAAAGATTGTTTGCCAATTGTTGATGATATAATAAAAGAATTTAATCGAATTTTGCTTGCTCTATATTTTTATTTGGGATTTTCCCTGGTGGGCCGTGAAAAGGAAAATAACGAAGAATAAGGTGGAAAATTAAAGAACATATTTGGAAAATTGTTTTTTGTGAATCGGAATTTAAAAAGAAATTTATTTTATTCTTGAGAACCTTAATTACGTGAGATCACACTTTTTCCATAGAGTCTACATATAGTTTCCATTTGCTGGAGTACCTTCATTATAATACTATATTATTTTTAATTTATCTTCAAAACCACCCTGTATTAAACCGCTAATTTCATTACGTTACAAATTTTTCCTTCAAGGTCGCAAAGAATTGGAAAGGATTTATAAGTAATGACTTTCAAGCACAGCTCAATAATATATAATATACTAGTAGCATAGATCCCCTCAAAAATGAGGGGTGGTGACACACTTGAGAATAGAAACATAATATTGAAACAAAATAGAGATAATAGAAATCATTCAAAACTCTAGCAATTTTTTCATATGACTCAGACGCGTGTCTAAAAATCCGTGAATTCCTTCAGATATTGTGTAAAAAATAAGGATAAACATTGTTAAGCAAAAAAAATCAAAATATTCCAATTAATGAACAAATTTTACACAGGGAACATGAAAAAT
Source organism: Parochlus steinenii (assembly GCA_038502155.1). Classification (NCBI taxonomy): domain Eukaryota; kingdom Metazoa; phylum Arthropoda; class Insecta; order Diptera; family Chironomidae; genus Parochlus; species Parochlus steinenii. Next base: position 3,214,812 of record JAXCIN010000052.1, on the reverse strand, counting down.
TCACGATTTTGCGTGGTTTCTGGATGTGTGTGGATCAGCGGTGCATGGTTAAAATCCCATACTCAACTCAAAAGTTGTGTCTTGTACTGATATATATGTTCCAAGGAAAAAAATTTCAATTTTTAGAGCCATAAAAAGTTTCATCACATGGTGAACGTTTTTTTATGTTTTTGCAAAAATGGAAGCTCGTGAAAAAAAATCCTGGACACCAGCTGGTCAATATACCAACCTTAAAACCAAAAAACTGGGTACGGAGTAAGATTATGAGTATCATGTAAAAAAATCAAGATCCTAACTCTAATAGCAAAAAAGTTATTAAACTTCTAAAGCGTTAGTTTCACCCTTTTCATACAAAAAGTCCGTATTAACACCAAACATATATATAAAAACACATCTTTATTCAAGTTGACAAGTTGACTAGTAGCATAAATCCCCTCAAAAATGAGGGGTAGATGACACACTTGAGAATAAAAACATAATATTGAAACATAATATAGATAGCAGAAATCATTCAAAATTCTAGCAATTTTTTCATATGACTCAGACGCGTGACTAAAAATTCGTGAATTCCTTCAGATATTGTGTAAAAAATATGGATAAACATTGTTGAGCAAAAAAAATCAAAATATTCCAATTAATGAACAAATTTTACACAGGGAACATGAAAAATTCACGATTTTGCGTGGTTTCTGGATGTGTGTGGATCAGCGGTGCATGGTAAAAATCACACACTCAGCTCAAAAGTTGTGTCTTGTACTGTTATATATGTTCCAAGGAAAAAAATTTCAATTTTTAGAGCCATAAAAAGTTTCATCACATGGTGAACTTTTTTTTATGTTTTTGAAAAAATGGAAGTTCGTGAAAAAAATTCCTGGACACCAGCTGGTCAATATACCAACCTGAAAACCAAAAAAATGGGTACGGAGTAAGATTATAAGTATCATGTAAAAAAATCAAGATCCTAGCTCTAATAGCAAAAAAGTTATTAAACTTCTAAAGCGTTAGTTTCACCCTTTTCATACAAAAAGTCCGTATTAACACCAAACATATATATAAAAACACATCTTTATTCAAGTTGATGATATTTACACCTTGTTAATTATTTTTTACAACACGCAAATGAATAATAATTAATGAGAAAATTACAGAAATAAGCAACTTTCGTTTTTCACGCTCCAGGTAAAAACTAATAAGTAATAACCCATTTGTTAGACTCAGTAAATTATTGTATTTGAATCAGAAAGCCGTTTTTGCGGTAAATTAGGCTAACTATGCGGTCGGATTGATTTCTCCTGATTGGTTTGATTGGTGTGAGGCCAATTTAAGAATAATAATTTATGAATAACTATGGAAAAATTTTGCTATCAATTTAAGCTCATAAAAGCACAGAGTAAAAGCTTTCAAAAAGCAAGCAAATTATTAAAATTTGCAGTCAGTAATAAACTCTCAAATCTGTTTGTTGAAAATTAGTATAAATTAACAATAAAATAAATAAATTAGCATGTTATATTTTTTGGGAAAATGAAATTAAATACTTGCTTTAAAATTGTTATCAGACCAAAATGTAAAAAGACCGATTTTGGATATAATGTCATAAATTTAACTTATCGTGATTCATACTGAAAATTATGATTTAAACAGTTTTGAACACAAACTTGGCAGTAAATTGTAATTCGATGAAAAATCCTTAAAAATTATAACTCAACAATTTTCATACACAAATACTATGCTCATACACTAACATTTTGGCAAAAGAAAATTTAAGGGAGGGAAAAACATTCACACCAAGAGAAAATGAGGCGAATTCACTACCAATGCAGAAAGAAAATTCAAAACAACAGGAGAAACCGGTGGAACACATTCTATTAAATATCGGAATTTCCTTTGAAAAGTCCTGCAGTAGTGATGACTTCATTATTGGAGGAAATTAAATTAAATGTATCGGAAAAATTATGCTGGAGCCGATGAAAATGCGGGAAAATGCACAGTAAAGTTAAGGCTGTTTTTTGTTTATTAATTAATTGATTTATAAGGCAAGGGTGGGCTTACGATCACAGACAAATTTTGCATTCAAATATAAATTAAAAATAAGGAGCTTATTAACATTGTCAATATTGATCGTATAGTTTATCAGCTAAATTTGACAGAATATTGAGCAAACAAAATTCAATTGAAATGAAAGTGAAATTTTGGCTGATGATCCATTTTTAATTTAATTTTTTTGGAAGCTTTTCGTTCATTTTCTAGTTTTCCTTGGTAATGCATTTTCCGTTCGTTACTTTTCAATTTTCCTCGAAAAAATTATATCTAGCATAATCATATTTAGAACGAAATGGACTTTCAACCGAGTCCTCAAAACATGAATTCTGAAAATCCTTTAGCCAATTAAAATTCTCAAGTTGTGCATAGCTCATCATTAAACTTTTATAAAATTTAATTATTTATTCAAATGATGTGCCGTGCTATTTTAGGTATAAAAGGGACATCATATTTATATACGTGTATCCTTTTAGCTGCATTTTAGTGTATATTATGTCTCTTTTTAAAACAATAACGTTAATTACGCAAATTAACAATGAAACCCTTTTTATGAAAATTTTATATCATTTAAACATTTAAAGGCAAAAATTTTCCCGTGGAAATTAATTTGTAGCGCATTGTGGTGAAATGGCCCAACTGGCGGCTTGCTTTTTGTTACAAAAATCCGTATATATTTTCAGTATAACTTTTTTATTTTTTCTGTTTTCTAATCTTTGGGCAGAAAAATTATTAATTTTTGTCTTTAGTAGCATAGTAGCATACATACAAAAATAACAACTTTAATTTTTTTTCGAAAAAATTTCGCAATACAAGTTAAAACTCTTCCACAATGTTCTTAAGTTATTATATTAAAGAAAACGCATAATCATAATATGAAAACACACGTTTTAAAGTCAATTAATCACGCTTAATTTCTCCCCGGTTGAAACAATTTCTCATTTGTTTCAAAATTACCCAAAAATGTTTAATGCAATGATCAAAGATAAAGGAAAAGTTTTTCCAACTTTTGAAGTTCATGGATGATTTCCGGCTACAGGAATTTATTTTATTTATTTCCCTGCAATGTGTTTCCCAAGCTCTTTTATTTTGAGTTTTCTCTTGTTTATACGAGTTTCCCAAATTTTTGAAAAAAAAGCAAAATATAAGCTATTCTTTCGCATGTCATGGTTAAAAGGGGTAGGTTATAACATAATTTGGTATTTAACATTATTTTCTTCAACTGTTTTTCACCTTTTATGTTGTATGTTTGAAAATATTAAGTTACATATAAATAAATACACTGTTGGGTTTTTGGCAAATTTATGAAATTTGAGTTTTGTTTGAAATTCACTCTTCAGTTGATATGATTTAATGTGAAATAATGTGGAAATGACATTATCTTTTTAACGCGTTACAGAAATGATAATCCAACTAACAAAAATTGCGTAAATGTGATTTCGGTTCTTTGAAGTGAACATACTTTGCGTGGGTATATTTAAGGATTTTGGGTTTGGGATTTACATATACGGTATATTTATGGGATTAACTATGATAAAAATATTTATTTAATTAATATGCCGTAAAAAGACTTAAATCGTGTTCTCAATTATCATTTTCATACGCTCTTCACGAGGATTTTCCGGGATCCTAAAAGGACTTAAAATTAAATATGTGGAAAAACCCAATTGATTTCAACTTTTTAGCTTTGCGAGCTTAACATTCAGGTTTAATTCTACAGAAGGATTTATTTTTTTCGGCAAGGATTTAATTTCACAGCTTTCTGCTTTTTGAAGACTTGTTAACATTTTGGACTTTTGATGAACAAATGATGACAAAACTGTATCGTACCAATAAATTTCCATTTAGATGCGTTAAGGATTCAAGAATCATAAACTTATAAAAAAAGATGATTTATGGAATGGATGATTTTTTAAACCACTCTCATGTTCAATCTATTTTTTTGCATCACTCTTAAAAACGAAAAATAAAAATATGAAGATCTACAAAGAAGGAGTAACAAATTTATCCAGAGGTATACATGCCACTTTGAATCATTACTATAATTTATATAATCAATTAAATTAACTAAAAAGTCATTGCGATCCATTAGCCAATTACTAGCTTATTATCAGCTTAGTAATTGTCCTTATCAAATTCGACATGCGAATGATTTGATTTTTGTAATTTGATGATTTCAGTTTCCTTCGAGTTTCTAGCTCATTAATTTTGATTTGAAATGAAAAATCCGTATTGAATTTCGTTTGAACTCCCAATAAACAAATATAACTGCAGGTGGAAATGTGAAATTGCTAGCATATCGATCATTTGTCAAATTACAATAATTGATGAATTTCTGCCGTTTTTTTTTGAAATTTTCAAGGGGATATTCATTGGAGGTGAATATATATAAACCAAATAACAGCTTCATTCAGAGTATCAAATATGAAGTTATCAATCAATCATTATGACTGTGCAAAAGCTAGTATATTGTGCCGGTTGTTGCATCTTCTGTTGGAGTTTTCACCCCAATTGAGTTTTTCCTTCTTGCATTTTTCTCGATTTTTAGATTCCTGATTACAAATTACCTTTTTAACACATAAGTTGTAAAATAAACTGGAATAAACATTCAACAATTTAAGCAGAAATAATAGCTTGAAATCATCAAATCAATAAAATCAAAAGTATCGCAAATTATTATATTTTGGATAACAAACTAGATATAAAGTTTGATTAATGATAAGAACCGCAAACAATTTTTGTGAACTAATTTATGAGCACGTCTTATTTTATTCTGCTACCTCATTATAATGATGTCTATATTTTTACATTCATGTGATAATTTCATTCGCAATAAAAACATAACATGGAAATTGCTACCTCGCTATGGAAAAATTCATGTTTAAATAAAAAGGGAAAAACGAGAAACTTTCACCCTCGCGAAACGCGCAAAAAAGTTTTTGTGCCAAAATGTTGCGACAAAAATGTTTGAATAAAATCTCCAAGTTAGATGTGTAAATTGGGTACCTACATTTTTAATTAAGTTTTGAATTTTGACGGGCTTTATTAGTATATTTTTTCATTGCACAAAAAGAATCTGAAAAAGCATTTTAAAATCAAAAGCCAGTATAAAAAATGTGATGCTATTGGTTGACCCTCTTTTGTTTTATAATCAAAATCCATAAAAAGGTGAACGTTTCCATTGATTTAAATTGATCATTTTGAAAGTACATTACCTTTTTGCTATATTCCTACAGGCTCTTTTATTGTAGTTCATTCAAGAGAAGCTCAAGATAAAAAGTTATTGGAGACGAAAATTGACAGGATTACATCAATAACTTACAAGAAATTGTTGATTGATGCCTTTCGACATCAAGATTCAAGTTATGATGAATTTTCTTGTAATAATTTATGTCACATCTGTAGTCTATAAATAAACATATAATTTATAAAAGACGTTCTGGAATTAATCACCATTTCTGAAAAAAAAAATGAATTCATACAAAAAACACAGATGTTCAAGGTTCGCAAATCGAATTTATTTAACCAGAAGCTGGATATGATCATCATAGAGATGCCTAGATACTTACATTTTAACAATATTACAAGCATTTCATTTATCAATTCGGTTGTGATAAGTTTTTCATAATTATACTTTTTCGGATAAAATGTCAATTAAAAAACGACGTGGAATTTAAAACCTAAACTTAAAGCTACGAAAAAAATTAGATAGAGAATAAGAATAACTCTCAAGAAGCAAGGAGCATGGTAGCTCAGTACTCAAAACCATTATTACTGCCATCTTCAGACTTGACGTCTTTTTCGTCTTCTTCATCTTCATATTTAACTGCAAACGGATCAGGGAATTGGCTGGTATAGTCTGGATAGTCTAATAATTAGAGGTTAAGAAAAAGAAATTAGTTTAAATAACAAATGAATTTTAGCGATGCAAGTTTATTTTAAAATTTATGTTAGAAGTTTAAACTACCAATTAGGCAGAGCTTAAAAACCTAGTGGCCCTGAAACTTTTATCATTGAGATTTATCTAGCAAAGGATCAAAAGCTCCGATCAAATTCTTAAGATCACAGTTAATGGTTCAAATCGTTTGCAACAAAAAAATAACATGAAAGTAAAAAAACTCACCATCAACTGGTTCTTCTTTAATCTTAATCTCCATTTCCGGTTTTCTTTCTTTGTCACCGCGATCCTTTCGTCTTTCTTCACGATCCTTGTCTTTTCTGTCCCGTTTTTTCTCGCTTCGATCCTTAGACCTTGAGCGTCTTCTTTTTCTATCCTTCTCACGCTTGTCTCTTTCTGATCGATCTCTACTTTTGTCCTTCCGATTGCGGCGTTCCTTGTCTCTAGACCGAGATCTTTCACGACGTCTTTCAGGACGATCCCTAGATCTAGAACGACGTCTTTCAAACCCTGTAAAAAGATTATTTTTAGGATCAGTATAATAAAAATCTAAGGTCATCTTACTGTCTGGTGCTCCTCCTGCGCTACTGCGATCTCCTCTATCGGGACGCCTATCTGATCTGCTCTCATTTTCTCTCTCAATCCTATACCTTTCTCTTTCGCGTTCATTATCTTCTCTACCTGAGTGTTTAATGTTAACTTCTGGTCCACCTCGTCGAGTTCCACCCAATCCACCACCGAGACGACGTGAGAGCCAACCTTTTACAGTACGAGCACGTTCTACGTCCACCAAAACTCGTTTACCATCGATTTTCTTACCATCTCCATGTTTATATGCGGCTGTTTTGGTAATTTTCATGGTTTTTTTTCAAACAAGGATTTTTGTGAATCGATTTAGGATTTTTTTCGATTTTTTTTGGACAGAAACGAAAGTAAAAATAAAATTAAATAGTAAAATTTATCTGGAACAAAAATGTTATGCAAAGGGAGGGAAGGGTCATACATTAGACCCAGAAGCATCAAGAGAGTTGCAAGTTGTTGGTGGATTTACCTTTCCTTGCTTACAGTCGCGCTTTATGATCAACTCATTAAATTACCCGATTGTCTGAACATATTAATCCATTTCGAAAACTTATCTGTTTTACATTTTTTACCCAAAACATTACCATTTTTGCATTTACCATTTCGATACTCTGAATTATTGAAAACTTGTGTTCCTGGTAGAATTGAAAAAACACTAATAGAATGCATAAAAATACCTACCCCTCCCCTAACTCAACATTTACTTACGCAAACTTACAATCATTTTTATTTTGCTTACAAATTTTACGTTCTTTGTGGTATTTTCTTTAAATTCCGAAACTTCAAACTAGGAACCAGCAAGTAGGTTTACCTGGTGCGCCAAATACTTACTTAGAATTTGCGCTCAACTCTTTTTTAAATTTGTATAATAAATTAATTTGATGGTCATTAGGAGGTTTTGGAAGTGACTATGTGATGTAGAAATCATTGGTAATTGGGTATTGAGGGGTGGACGATTGAACTTTGTTTTGAATCTAAATATACTTCACAAATCTTTTAATACTAATTGTTCCACGTTATACAAATTATGTCAAATATATTGTTGAGAAAAAGTAATTTCTATATATTTTTCAGCTCTAAAATTGAGGGTTTAAGATTTTATGTAATTAATTTATATGTTATATTTAAAGCAGAAATTGTTCGTCTACCCCTTTTTCTCAGCTCAGAAATACTGACAAGACTTTTCTCGTAGAAAGAATCTACTAAACATTGAAATTTTAAAAACCAACTTACTCAATGAAATTTAATAACCAGTCAGTATCCATCAACTTCCGATAATCTCCATTTTTGAATTTGCTCGCGAAATAAACTTCGGGAAATTTCAAAATCTTCAAATTAAATAAATTGCCAAACAATAATTTCAAGTATGGTTTTGTAAAATTTCTTACCAAAAACACATACAAACCTAATAACGAGCATTTTTAACATTTGTAACTTTTTGTCAGACAGTTAGGTTGAAACTAGCAAAACATCATTGAATTTGAGAGTCGATTAGATAATTGAAAATTCGTACAGAAACTTTTTGAAAATATCTTTTGGTTTCAGGTTTTTGTGAATAGTTTGGTGGGATTTCTTCAGAAAATTTTGCAAACGCATTAAGTGTTGCAGCAATATGTTGATCTCAAAGGTACTTACAGTGCATGTCACGCTCATGTTCGTATTCTATAAATGCGTAGCCTCTCGGCTTGGCAGAGTCTGCATTTTGAACCATCAGGATCTTTTTTATTGGACCGTAAACTTCAAACTCACGACGAAGTTTAGATTCGGAGGTATCGTAGTTCTAAAATAGAAAGTGTAAATATTAGGTATGACGTCATAACATTGAAAATAAAACCTATAATTTCTTAACAATAATTCTTAGTTCACTCATTAATAGTTTAATCAGTTTCATTCATAATAGTTTTAATCAAAGATTCATCAAGCAAACACTCACTATTCTGGCGACAAAAAGAGTCTTGAAGGGATCTTCTGTTGTGTCCTTTAGTTTATTGGGATCCCACATCGCAATTTCACGTTCTAGTTTATAAGCCACCTGTTCAGCTTTTTCACGGCGTCTCCGCTCGATGCGTTCTTCCTTGGTTTCTACTCTGGTTGGTGGTGGTGTATCTTTTGGATCCTGAAAATAATTTTAAAAATACAGCATTGTTGACATTTTCTCAAAGTACTGAAACTCACCTCAAAGAAACCCAAAAATGATCCAACTCCTTGGTATCCTCTTGTTTTCTTTTCATGAGGCAGCTTATCGGTAGGAGGCAGAAAAGGAGGAGCATCTCTGGGAGCAAATAATGCCAAAAGGTTAGGTGGAAGAAACTGCGTCATTCTCGCTTCCCTATTTATCTGATGTTGATAACTCTAATATGCCCTAATTGAAGCACTTCACTCGAGCACTTACTATTCACACTTAGCAGAGAATGATCAATTATTAAGATTTTCGACTTTTCCTAATCGAAAGGCCGAAATAGTTATAAAGTTATAAAGTAAAAAGAGTAAAATGAGTAAAAAAAGAGCAGAGTAAAGCCAAGAGCTGAGAATTATTTTGAGAGTATTTGTTATTATCTACCCCTCGTAATTCTTGGAATTTTGGATCCTAGAGCAAACCTGGAGCCACCAAACATCATCCATCAGACCAGATCTAAAAACCATCTTCTTCTCACAAAAAATCTATTCGCATTATTTGAGTTCGAACTGATTTTTTGTTTAGTGAAAAATAAAAACAAGTTTGGTAAAGAAGTTGTAAAAAAGTTTCTTTAGCCCAATCTAATTAGAAGGAAGACAAAATACTACTGGAGAATGATCGGTAAGTTCAGTTCTAGTGCTTTCAGTTTTAGGGATTCTTCGCGAGATAGACAAAACATGGACTAATTGCAAAAAAATGTCAAACAAAAGAAATTTGTTAGAAAAGCCTTCATTCCAGTTCATTGAGTTCGAATAATGAAGAGACCATGCTTTCTGATCCACATCCTCCAAAGATTTGAAGAATTCAAACAGGGATTATGGTCAAAATGAGCTAAATACGCCATATAGAAAGGTTTCCAAATATTCAGCTCAAAACAAAGCTACAGGATGAATTATCCTGATCAAAAGATGAAGATGAATAAGTTGGATGGAGCTATGAATATATCTGAGAGTAGACCAGACTATAAAGCCAAGATTCCCAACAAAAAAGTAAATAACCTCGAGAAGATACAAGAGACAACAAAAAAAAATATGCTCCTTGCAACAACAAAAAAAACCTAGTGGAGCAATTTCAACTGATAGCTGGAAATAATGAATCAGTTCAGAGCACCTAGCTATTTTGCAAAGACTTGATATCTGCTAGTGATAAACTCAGCAAAAATTAATTGATAAGAGATAACAAATTACGTTTGATACAACAAAAACGTCAAATATTTACACATTTTGTGAACTGCTGAGCGTTATCATATTGTCTTTGACTCGAATGAGTGTCGTGGATGAAATTTGTGGTGCTCATTAAAAATAAGAGAGATCCTGAAAACTGTGCTTAGTTTATTAAACATACGAAACAGTTACGAACTGGAAGGATTAACATTTTAATAATGGTATTGTCATCAGCTATACTTGAGTTTTTGTTAATTAGTACTTTATCAACTAATTAACCTAACAGTTCTTAAAAATAGAAAGTTAAATTCGCCTAATTAGTGTAACAAGTTTAAAGAAAAAATTAATTTTACTTGGAAACTAATTATCAGTTTTTATTAGCTGCGTAATAAAAGAACTGTCTCGATTGAATGCTTTATTTCTAAGCTTTTATGACTCATATGTTGATACGTAAATTGATGAGTTTTTCAAGACGTTCACATTAATTATAATACTGTATGATTGTAATTAAAAAAGTTATTTATTTTAAAATATTCTATTAACATTTTGCCGCCAAAATTCAAAATATATTTTTACCTCAACTTGCGCCCTCTATCAGTGAGCATTTGACTTATAATTCCATAATTATAATTAAGAATAGAGTTTACAAGGTGCTTTCTAATTGTAATCTTCAATATAATAATAATCATGTACAATTAGATTGATCCAAATAGATTGGTTTAAAAAAATGACCGTGGTATAACATATAATAGTTTAGTTTCATTTAAAAATTATCAAAGATAACTAGCCAAATCTTATCAAAATCACTTTGCGATTAATTGAACAACAATCATATTCAAAGCTGTGCAAGAAACGCCACAATTTCAACTACAATACATGATTGTACCGTTAATTGCTCAATTAATTATTCGCCAAAGCTCAGAGAAATTAAATCATTTTCAACAATTAGTATCAAGTTATTTGTTTTATTAGTCGCGTAATATTAGACGTTTTGTAATTGCTTCTATTTTAACATTTTAAACCCCTTCAATCATTTCCCATAAATTTCCCCCATACTTTCTCGGGAAAACAAAAACTATTTGAATTATTAGTTGGAAATAATTCTCATTGCGACCACAAAACAATAATAATAATGGTGGCCGTGAGACAAGCAAGCCCCACATTATTGTTATATTTTGCAATAATTTAAAAGCACAGGGCACCCTCAACCCTTTTCTGTTGCCGCACACAACAAATATATTTCCCGCCCAACTTTTTCATTAATGAAAAAGTCTATAAATTTCCATAATAAAATCATATAATTTTATTGATTTATTAAATTATGCTCCTGCCTGTAGTTTGCTCGTGAAAATTTAATAATGAATTAATGCCAGGCAAAATTAATTTGAATAATTTACTCTTTTTTTATTTTCTGCTACTGCAGATCCCAAATATAGCTAAACATTCGCTGTAAATTCTTTCGCCTATTGTTTTTGGAGGATTCTATGTTTGCTAGCAGGGCAAAATTTAGCAAAAATAACATCATTTCTAATGGTGAATTTGGGTGTGTTGAAGGGTAGCTAAATGTAGAAAAAGGTCAAATTTCAAAGGAAAGCAAAGAAGCACGAAGAGAAAATGATTTTTCCAAATTTTCCTTTCGGCGTTTTCCTAGAAATTACGCACAGAGAGACTATGTGGTTGAGAATAACATTTAAATTTAGGTTCTTGTTGCAAAATGATAATGTTAACCCCCAAGCGATCCCCAAAAAACTCTCACCCTGCACGCAAACATTTTTGAGACAGTGTGCGTAAAACGTAAAAATTCGATAAAATTGCGAGGGAAAATGTTGTTGTTGAAGATTTTCTTTGACTTGACTGGAGTTTTCTTTTTTAAATTATGTTTTTGGCAAAATGTCCTTTAATACATTTTAGTTCTAATTTGAGTTTTCTCATATTTAGAGAAGAGTTAAAATGCCAATATTGTTTATATACTAAAATTAAAAGAAATTTATTATATGCAATCCCACCTCCATATTCCTTTTGTTGTTGTTGTTTTTTGCTTAACGCGCAGATAAAAATTGCCTCTTGAGCAGCACACCGCATATATCCTGAAACTGCCAAGAGATGTGCGGATGGAAATGCGATACCTTTTTCACCTCACCGAATATTATCTCGCTTATCCTGAAACTGATGCCCCAAAACTGTTTAAACGTTCACCTTCACAATTTTCCTTAACAATTTCCCAACTTTCTTTATTCTGCAGATTTCGGCGATGCGTTTATCAAGAACGATCCAGTGCAAACGCTACGGAATTTCACAGAGTCACAAAGTCTGAGTCAGCGGTAAGTGGATTTATTTAAAAATATTTTTGGATGAAGTGGTATGGGGATGGAAGGGTTTTAAAGGATGAATTTTTAAGAGACTTGTCAATCAAAAAGGGTTCTCAGGAAAATATATTTTATGCAGAGAGAAATTTAATTGAATTTTGATATGAATATTCATTATTTTCGTGTATATTCTTGCTCCTTAACCCTATTCTGCTTTTAAAATGCTGAAAATCATACTTGAAATTATATACAGTACAAATGGTTGATTAAGCTATAAAACTTATAATTACTAGAATTAGAAAACATCTATCCTTAAATATTTATGTCCTTGACACATCTCACATATTTAGTAAACTTGATAAACTTTCTACAACTGATGCGAAACGCGCAGAGATTTATCGATTTTCTGATCCTTTTGCATTGTACTCTAACAAAACTCAGCCCAGGTGGAATTCGGGTTCAAGTCCTAATGTAGGTACACTAGAATACATTAGGAAGTACACTTTTTCCTAGAATAATACATTAGGATACACTAAGAGACACACTAGCTTCTAGGAAAATGTGTGCTCTCTAGTGTATCCTAGTGTATGACCACACTAGAATACACTAAGGAACATTTAAATTCCTAGTGTTCCTTCTAGTGTATTCTAGTGTTTTCTAGTGTGGAAAATTTAATATCTTGAAAATTCAAATTTTCATATTTTTGGCGAAATATGAGATTCAATATTCTTGAATTTGCTGTTGAAAGCATTTTTGGTATTTCTTTTGTGTATTTGCGATGTTTTTAACGTATAGAATTTTTCGATTTTGAAATATTATTTGTTTTAAAAATTATTTCATCTTTTTAAAACATAATTTCAAAATGATGATTTTCAAATCTTTTTTTTAAATATTATTTTTGCCGATTTTTCAAATTTCATGAAAAACTTTAGTATTAACCCTTTATTAATTTATCGGAAAAATATTGTTTTGAATATCCAAAATGTTTTTTCAATCACTCGTATAATATTTATTAATTATTGCCAAAAATGTGAGCGATTTTAATAATAAATAATTTTCAAATATTACATGTTTGGTGGTCACTTAAGTAAGTTAAAAGTCACCTAAAACTAGTTGGCAATACAGCCGAGTGGATTGCGCGCTGCCTCACAAATGTGCGGCAGCGGTTCAAATCTAAATTTTAAAAAGATGCAAAAAAGAAAGTACACTAGAAAATTATGTACTTCTAGAATATTCTAGTGTAGAATTTAAATTTATATTTTTTAATTTTTCAAAAATTCCACACTAGGATACACTAGAACATACACGATCGCTTAGTGTTTTAAAACCACACTAAGCTTAGTGTTTCTACGGGGAAGGTTCTAGTGTTTTTTCTCTAGTGTATGTCTTAGTGTAAATGGCATTTATTTCCACCTGGGAGTGAAAGAGTCGTAATTTAATCAATTAAAATTGAGAAAATATTTTCTATAAGATAAATCAAATAGATTGACTACAAATTCGGGTGACCTGATGGAATTCAAGTATAGTTTCAAAGGACACTAACAAAGATAGAATAATGTGGCGGAACTCACCTTACAACCCTTGGTTAATGCACCCAAAGCCTATAAAAATCCTTTCGGTGCGTGCTGGATAATTCCTAGCTCGTCCGATGCATGTTTTAAATTGCAATTTTCGAATTTTTCCTATAGTTTTGTCGAGTCAATTATCGATTATGGGATTTGTGGGGAGAAATGAACGAGACACAAAAGAAATGCGGGTCTATTGTTTGGCTTTTTTGTTGCAATCGGTTCGAAAGTATTATATAGTGTAAATTTAATTGCCAAATGAGTAGAGTAAGGAGTGAATTTATTTGTGAAATTTGAAACCTTGATCGGAATTGTCCTTTAAAATTTCGAAAATTCTCAAACGGTTTTGAAAAATTAAAGAATAAAATATCGATCGATTTTGAAACATAATCTAAAATTTTTCAATTTCCATTATCTGAATTTCTAGTTTCTAAATGTGTTGCCATTTTATATATTATGAAAGCTTTCAGAAGTTTTATTGTTTGAAATTATTGTAAATTATGATAAATGTTAAAAACGCTTAACACCTTAACTTATCGCAGACAAAGAAGTTTTTGCATTGGAAATGTAATTTATTTTTGTCTTTTTGTAGTACTTATTTGATTTCTGTTGCATATCACGAGACTTTCATTTTATCATTTTCCTTGCATTCACAATACTTGTATTTTCCTTTCGGCAAATAAATTAAAATCTTGAGAATCTTGAAAAGTCTTGAAAATTTCCCGAGTGCTTCTTGAAGTGTTGCTTCTTCGATATGAGATTGAGTTAAGCTGTAAAAATGTAGAAATACGGAGAAAAAAAAGTAGATTCTGATTTTCCCTTCGCCCGCTATAAAAGAGGAAAGCCGAGAAAAACTCATTAAAAACGCTTATTTACGTAGATTAATAAAAACCTCCAATATCGAATGCATTTGTCGGAGTCGATTTAAAGTTATATCAGCATGCTTAATATGTCTTTTGGCTGGGGAAAATTTATGACGACAGGCGCGTAGAAAATCTTCTTGTCTAACACACGCTGTGGTTGTTGCACAAATTGTAATTCTAGTCCTATACAGACGCTCTTGTTTGCACAGGATATAGTAATTAATTTAAAGAAAAATACTTTAAAGCCATCTTCAACTATACACAATTTTCTACAATTTTACACCAAATCCCCATTTATGGGATAAAAAACATAAATATATAATATTACAACAAATGATTAATTCAATTTATCTAACATTTAATTTTTTTAATGAACGGAATGAAAATACCCAAAAAATGATTTATAAACGTACATACATAAAATTTCCTCTGTAGCCTGTAAAAACAAAGGGAACTCGGAAAAATTACTGGTTATTCTTTGAATTTAAGGATTAGTTAGCCTTGTTATGTTCCTCTGTATAAGGATAGGGCAGGGCTTGAATAGATGGTGTGTATAATGCTTTTGATATCAGATGAATTAATTGATGGTGTTTAGTGGAATAACATCAGATATCATAATGTTAATGGGTTTGGACAGCTTGGACAACTTAATCATAGTTTTTAAATGAAACACTGTTGGAGTATTTTTAATCTAAACAGACAATAATTGTAAAATTTTTCAGAATTGAGGATCGCTCATAATCTTTGTCTCAGACTCTAGAAGACGTGGGAAGCATATGCAAACTATAGTGATATATTTCAAGTTGAAACCCTGTGCTGGTTGTTGTGGCACAAAGGATACACAAGCGGTTTACCCTTGTTGCCGGAAAAAACCGCATTTTCCAACCGACAAAATAAATATTTTCACTCTACACGATAATATTCTTTGAGCATTTCCTCGAATCAAACGCAGATACTTGAGCTTAATATGACTTATTATTATTTTTTCTTGGCTTGTTGTAATGTTTTGTAATTTTTTAATATTTCTCTGTTTTTTGTTGTTAAAAAGTCAAGAAAACACAACATCGCTAAAGACGGGGCATTAAGCATTTTGCTGCTGAACAACAACAGCCACGAACACCTGCCAAAACATTTGTTGGCTTGTGACTCGTGCCTTTTGCCTCGACGCAATATCCTATTCCACTCCATTTATTGGATGTTGTCAAATATCATTATCCATGGGTAGGGTGGCCAGAGCACCACTGGTATTTGAGGGAATTTGCTGGTTCATCGAACCATCGATAATTTGATGAATTTTCAATTTGAGCAGCCAATCAGACAACCCCTGATAATCAAAATGTGAAGCGTCTCTTGACTTCTTTTAAAATTTTTATTATATATATTTTCTCTTTCAAATGTTTATTTTACAATTTTTTGATTACAATTTATCCATTTTTTATAATTTTAATTTTGTGTTTTTGGCGTTCCCTTATGCTGTAATTTTAAGGTCTTAAAAAAAACATAAAATTAATTTAATATGAAGGATTGCGACGAAAATAATGATCATCTGAAAAAGGATATTCATTTCGAAGTTGCTGGTGCGAGTAAATTACGGGTAGTATTTCCATGCAAACATTCTTGATGTCTACTTTTATTTACATTTTCGTAAAATCTATGAAAGTATTTATATCTTTGATTGCATTAATATTAAGAAAACAGATAAAGCTTTTTTATTTTTGAAATATTGCTTTATAAGTTAAAAGCCAACTAAAATCAAGTAAAATTGCTCAAAACTTCACAAAACTCAATTCCAATTACAGAAACTTGACCTGTAAAATTTATTTATCTGTATTATTTATTTTTTGGGTGAAAAAAAATGATCGAGACACACGTTCTTTAAAATGCTTTTCATATGCTTTGCGGCCATAAATCGACGTTGCATTTGAACAACTCATAAATTTTCATTTTACTAAGTACGTGATAATGATGGTGTTAAAAAATTAAGAAATGTACGCCACTTTTGTAGGAAGTGCTCTTGTGATTAATCGTCTCGAGCCCGAATGGCTAATTTGAGCTTTTTGGCATAATTGGTGATTATGGCCTGACTGCTAGAATAGAATATTCTGCTGCGCCCAACCAGAATCCAAATGGAATTGCTATGAGTATAACAAACAACACTTCCCGGTTTTTAAGTGAAAAATTACTGCACACATCTTTTTACCAAAAAAACACAAAAATTTCAACGCAGCTAAAAATGTTAAAATCAAGTTGTTTCGGACAGCAGTTCATATTTTTAAATGCAGTTTTCTGAAGTAAAAAATATTCAGATCTAAATTTATATAGAAATATATGTGAATGGACAGTCCGCCATGGTACTTCAAAAAAAAGAAAGTCAGCATATGATTTATCAGATAATCGTTCAAAAACTTAAATATCACTAAAATAGGGTATTTTCCAACAGAAAGAAACATCTGCTCGTCTCTCTTTCAAATTTGGTGTACAATGCAGGGTTTGTGAACCCGAATGGATTTTAATTGCAAATGCTGAAGCGTTTGTATGTTTTGATGCTCAATTATAGAATATTTAGAATATGCACAGAATCATGGATGCGAGGTCCTTTTTAATGAGCGTTCGGTGTTGAGGTATCTCACTGTACTGGTAAATGAGTAAATGTGTATTTTTTTTTCTTTAGAAAACAGATGTGTTATAGTAATTTTTTACATTTAAAAATATTTGAAATCGACAAAAAGTAAAGATACAAAGATTGGATAATTCTGGTGTGTGTGCGTGTGTTGGTGGTTGCTTTTGAGGCTTTTTGAAGACTGAAGAGGTTTTTTGTGTGTGCTCTTCGTCAAACATCCTGTTGGAATATACAACTGAGCATTTTTCGAATGTCTGGAAGCAAATACTGACAATTTTTTGTGGCTGTTGAAGCATTCGTATGAGACAATTTGATTTTTTTTGTGTTGTTCTTCTGTTTGGAACATTTTGGGTTTAAGACGAGTATAAGGGTTGTTGGGACAGATTTCTTCTTAGATTTACTATAATATAGTCAATTTGTGTGACGCTATTGAATGCTGGAATTGATGTACGATCGAAGTTTATCAGTAAATTTATTGGCCTCCATTGCTTTTAATTGATTGAAATCGTCCTTTCTGAGCCTTAAAAGTGCTTCAAGCGACATATTTTACTTTTCGGTAAAATTTCTTTTTTAAATCCTTCAATCCTCTAATATGTATGACTATGAGAAAATAAAAAAAAACCTTTTAACCATTTTTTAACATTTTGTGTAGAATATGAAATTTCAGAGATCAGTATCAGCTACTGATCCTAGCACTTTTATCCAGGAGTTGTCTATAGTTGTTGATGCTTTTCGGTAAATCTTTTTTTTTCGTTATTGTTCTCTTTTCAAAAATGACGAGTAACCGATGAAAGTAAATATCAAAATATGTTTTATCCAAATTTTATCGAGGAATTGCTTAAAAAGCGGCGTTCTTGAGCAGGCGTGCATTTAGGAGGTTTTTTTTTGAATAACCCCAAATTTTTTAATTTAAACTCTAATCAAATTCAATCGCATTTAACTTTTAAACCTTAAGAACAAATTTTAAAAATACTTTGTCAACCCTGGCATCTTCCCCGTTAACTCTGAAAAAGTGCTTAAATATTTAAATTCCAAAGATGTTTTCGGGCTATCAAAATGAATTTTCATGTATTTCTCAATATTCCCCGATTTTTATTACGTGGGGTGGTTTTATTATTGATGTTTTAAGGACTTTTTTATTTGCACAGCGCGCGAAAATCTTTGCTATATTTTAGTCTATGCTATTTTGGCTATAGTGTAGGCTGGAGACAAAAGCACACGAGCAACGTCTTGAAAGTGTAATTGACTATAAAAAAGTGAGAGAAAATTTAATCAAATATTAATGAAGGAAATTGAAGCTTTTTTCGGGCATCAATTTGCGTGTTGGCTGCCGATAAACGAATTCCGATCAATAATTTGAATATTATTTTTGCATTATGTCAATGGCTCGAAGGCGATTTCCCATTTTTTTGCTCTCGTATATGATACCGCGTGTTGTTGTTGGTGCGAGGAGGAAACATTTATTTATAGGGAAAAAGTTGAAAAGAAAATCCGACATTAAATTGACAATTTTTTTCTACACAATTTTTGTCAATGTTGTTGCAATAATATGCTGTTAGAATTAGGAATAAATCCCATTTGGTATTAACGTTTACTGTTGGAATTGCCAACAACATCAACAAAAAAACACTTTCCCTAATTTCGCGTACAAAATATTTGATTTCGTTTATATTTTTTGAGCAGACCCATGTAAAAAGTTACTTTAAATATTAAAAAAATTCCTATCAATTCCAACTGAAGAATAAAAAATTTTCATTTGATAGTGGCATATAGAAGAAAATTGTAAAAATTTAAAAAATTATATTTGAAAAAAAGGTGGTCATAAATTTATTCAACAAAATTATCAATATTACATCAATTTATTTTACACTCGGGCTCCAGCATCAAACGTTAAAAAATGCAATGCCGAAAATCGATTCCGATAAATAAATAATCATAAATTATATTTATTGCAGTAAATCACACAAAAAAGCACAATACAAACTGTGGCAGGACCGAAATCATAAAAAATCCTTTCAATTAGTGCGTGTAAAGCATAAAATAAACGTTTTTTGAGTTATTGGAGGGAAGGTGCGACATTAAAAATATGTTTCCACTGCTAACTATAAAAATCCGTAAAAAATAGATGCTTTAACCCACAATGAATGCACAATCGCTTTTTTCAGTGTGCATGCAATTTGTCCTTTTGCTCCTTTGTTTTCCTATATAAGCCTCGTTGTTGTACAATTTAATGGGATTAAGTTGGTTCAGGAGCTTATTGGCCCAAACGAGAGCAAAAATCCAGTTTGTCTAGCTAGAAATTGCATGGAAATGATTTGGGAGGGAGTCTTATATTTTGGTACCTAAAAGATATTTTGTTAGATCATTTTTTTAGAAAGGAGATTTATTTTGAGTAAAAGGTTCCAAGTAAGCATTAAGATAAAACGTACATTATCTATTTATGTTTAATTGCATTTTTTGACAGAATTTACATATAGATTTTTACTCATTATCAAATAAAATGTGTTTTTTTTCTTTCAAAATCAGAAGTTAAAAATAAAAGAAATATCCAGACATTGATGAAAAAACTATGAAAAGGCAGGATCCTTCACTTTGTCCTCCAGACAAGCCAACTCCTTAATCAAAATCGTCTCCTTTGTGAGGCAATTTACAAGAAAATTCGCAATTCCGAGCCCATTGTTATCAAAATTCGGGTGAAATATGCTTCAAGGATAACATTCAATCCTTTTTTTATTGTTCACTCTGCACAGAGCATCAAGGATTATTTTCATAAACTTGAATTTGATTGTAAATAAATACGGTTTTTAGTAATTATATTGCCATTTCCCCCTTCACTGTACTGTGCCTGTCGGTTGTATGCGTGAGCATTTGCATTGTCTGCTTAAGGATATTTTGATCCTTTTTGCATTGGAATCGTGATACTATATAGTAGAGAGAATGAAAATAATGTTCATTGACAGTGAATATTTATTTTCCTTTATGACATTATAGAAGCAGCAGCAAATATTGTGGACTGTTTTTTTCTGATGTAGGGAAATCGGGAGCGAGGAAAAGTAATAATGTCGAATAATGTGAAAAAAGTATGTTTGCTTTGGTTCATTGGAACAGGTCAGGAAAATGTTGATGTGCAGATATTTGACGGAAAGGAATTTGAGGAGACTGTTTTTATGTGTCTGGTGTCTGGTTGAGCCTATTGTCTGATGAGGAGAAGTTTTGAGCTTGATTGCAATGCAAATTCAAAGAGAGCATAAAGATCTAAATCGAGTTGAGAATATGAATTTCATCGTGAAATTAATTTAATTTGAAAATAATTTCTAGTTGTATCTTAAGTTTGACTGCAGTCTCCTTGTAAATACATATAATTCGTACACAATTTGTTGCCGTAAATGTATCAGTTGTCAAAATCCAGAAGAAAAAATATTATAGTCACTTTCGAATCAGAATCGAGATATCATTATTGGAAACCAACTGCTTAGTTACTCAAGTTGCTTACAAGGATCCAGCGCATAATCATTTGTAGCAAGATTATAAAAGTAAGTTCATTGGATTTTACAATATAACAAATTCAATAAGAACAAAAAAAAAGTTGTAATTGATTGCTCCACTGAACATATTGCGTTTTTTGTTGTAAATTTCTTGACTCTCGCCCATCCAACAACAGCCAAATGAAATAACTCAAATAACCAATTGCCAAATGAAGCAGTAAAAGGTGCATTTTATGTGTTGTCTTTTCAATCCAATTGCATTTTCGAGATTCAAAAATGAAAAAAATAAATTAAAGTGCAGATGTTTTTTCGGGTAAGATTTTTGATTCAATACGTATTCGGTTTTTTGCTCCTCCGGTTCCTTAGCATGGATAATGAATAACACCATCTTGTTTGTTTGATTTCTGGAAGATTTCTTCTTGTTATGTTTGGCATGTGCCCTTCGTATCAAATAATATACATACATTTTCAATGCATTTTCTCATTCTTATTATAAATTATTATTTTTTTTTTGTGTTAAAAGATTTTTTGGCTAGCCAAGGAGGAACAACAACCCGAAAAATACAAAAACTGGGGCAGCTGCAAATTTCCTTCCCAGTTTGACTGGCTGCATGCTTTTTGCGCTTGAGTCTTGACTCGAGGATTCTTAATTTGTATAAGTTATAACAAGAAATATGTGAGATTCAATAAGTTTTTGCCAAAAATTGCGCCAATTTATTTGAAGGCAGCATTTTTATATTTGAAAATTTACGAAAAGCACGTGGCTTTGGATCAAAGAAAAGAAAAAAAACTTTATAAACTTTTTCTTTACTTGCAATTTTTACTCTAGAAAGAAATTGAAGCCAAATTTATTGCCTTGGTGGCTTTTGTTCAGGGGGGATTTTCAGTTTGTTCTGGCTTTGGCTGCTTTTTATTGTTTTTTGGCAAAAACTTTTACGAATTTTACAACTCGCAGCGAATTTTTCGGTACAATCTTGTAAGTCTCGTGCCATCGTTTGTTAAAAAATATCAAAAAATGTATTAAAATGGAAAACAGGTGGTTGGTCTTGCTGTTGATTTTTCAAATATTACTTTTATGTTCGTTATTTTTAATGTTGCTTAATGCTCGTTTTTATGTAAACGTTGATCTAATGCATAATTTATTCCTGGTTTCTTTTAATGGTAGAAATGATGAATTTATGGGTTTACAATTTTACGAAATTTAGTTGTTTTGAAGGGTTGTGAAGGTGAATGTTTAAAATATAGTGAATTTTGTAAAGTCTAAAGATGAACAAATTTTTGCTTGAATGATTGGAAAAAAGCGATGTTGATTTTGAAATTTTAAAAGATGTTCTAACCAATCCCTGTAAACATTTCGTCAGTAATAAAATATTTAATCGTCCCTCTGACAACAGTTGCTCTAAAACATTGAAACTGAGCTGCATCATAAATTATCCTCGGATGTTGTTAAGGTACTTGGAACGTGCAGTTGGTGACAGAGTGTCCTGTGAACCGTGATCATTCCAGTATTCGCTCCCTGCTGCCAGCTTGTCACACAATTTTAACCTATTACAAAGTCCGCGTAACAAAAGCTTTGGCCACAAATTAGCCAAGTAAAGTTTGTCGTTGATCGTAGCATCATTAAAATTGTCAAATTGATTTCTGGCTGTATTTATTGAATCGGGGCAATCATTAATAAGACAGGGTAACGGCAACAACCTGCACATGTTGCAGTAAAAATCCTATATAATTTTACTTTCATTCTGCCTGATTCAACAATCTGCCTAAGACACGTTCTGTGCAACAAGAAAGGAGACAATAATGAGGAAATAATATTTAATTCCATTCTGCTGTGCTGCTCAAGCGATTTTTTCACGTCAACGTGAGTTTCAAAGAAAAAATGTGTAAGGGTTGTGTTTCTCTAAATAAAACTGAAAATTTTAATTTACCCATTTCAAAATTTCCAAAGTTATTAAAAGTTTTCAGTGATATTATTAATGTATATATTCAAACTAATTTTGATAAAATCTTAAATTTGCCCAATTTTTGAAGGTATTTCAAAAGATATCATTAATTCCTTCTAAAGATGCTCATCGCGATTATGAGAAATCTAAGAAAATATGCAGAAATATTTGAGAAATTTGAAAAAATTACCAGCTGCGCGCATAATTCGTGTTCCTTTCTGAGTTTGCTGCTCCTTAGCCTGGTGTTTGTTGTAGCTTGATTCCTTTTTATTCGCCAGACGACAATCTACTCACTCGCATTTATTATTTCTTTTTACAAATTTGAAATTTTTAATTCCAACAATACGGCAGAAGCAAAACGCTCTTAATAATGGGAATTCAATTTATCAACTTCGTTGGCTTTTATTCGGGAAGGAGCGACAAGAAGGACAAAAGTCATGTTTCGCATTTTTTCTATGCATTTTGAATTCTGATCCCTTTTCGATTTTCTTAATCAAATATTGTCACCAGCAAAAATGAAAAATTGAGTGTAACTAGAGCATATTGTGCTGTAAAATCGTAATAACAATCGAAATGCCTTCAATGGATGATTCATATGAATGTTTTTATTTGAGGCCGAAAACGACTAGAAACAGGGACCGGCAGTTGTAAGCATTTTTGGGAACCCCACCACATTGGACGCATTTGTATACATTATACTTTTCGTACCTTACCAAATAAATTTACAATTAATTAGTCTTTTTGTGGTGGCCCTTCGGACTGTCTCGGCGGTTGCGGTTTATATAAATTTTATAGTAATCGGAGCCGCTGCAAATCTGTCACGTTCCAAATCCCTGATCGCAGCACATAAATTGCGATTAAACATGAATATTGAATTTATATGGCCCACCAATGGTAAAGGGGATGAAGTTTCTGAAAGAGGCAGTTATTTTGCGTGGTGCACTGGTGCAAATCAATGATATTTTATGATGATAAATAAATTGATAGAGATGGGTTTTTGAGCCTTATATTAATTTTTATATCAGTTTTATATTCATTCCAACAGTTTTCTCTATTTTTCTATTATTGTATGTATTTTAAATGTTTCATCTTAAATGCAAAATATTTTCTTTCTTAATATACTTTTTCAAACAATAAAATAGAAACCCTTATAAGAATCAAGCTACAATTTTTAATTATAAAAGCATTTCCATTAAGAATGACGTTAAAACAGAGTGAATTTCATAGTAATTGCAAAAAGCATAAATTTGATCATCTTTTTTAAATATTCTCATATATCCTATGTTAGTTACTCAATCTATTCAGTCTATTCAAACAAAAATCTGCTGCAGATTTATTTATTTTATATCTTTTGAATTGATAATCAAATATCATAGTAATAATTTCTCTATTGCAAATCAATAGCGGGAAATTCTGCAGCTCATAAATATTCATTATGCTTGCCATTGTTCATAGTTGCCTGTGCTAAGTCATAGTTTCTCAGTCTTTAGCAACGAAGGAGCCGTTCCATAAAAGAAAAAGACAAGTTTTGCCATCTTGGCTTCGGCTGGGCCGCTAACTGTTGTTGTAGCTGGCAATGCCAGAAAAAAATCGAAACATCTGCAATAAGAAATACATATTTATTTTATCGTCCTTATTCTTGCATCATCATCAATTTTTCTTCAATTTCACTAAAAATTTCTAATGCGGAACAATTTTCGAGATTATGCTGACACTGTGTTGCCCTAGCATCCGACAAGACGCTTATAAATCCTCGCTTTTAAGTCCTCAGGTCATTCGCGCACAGGAAAAGGCGAAGAAGCTAACCCTAATCATTTTTATGTCCTTTCTTTTCAAATAAAACATAAATAACTGAAAAAAATACTCGGGCACCAAAAATCGATAACTAACAAAAACATATATAAATTTTTGCAACAACACCCAAATGGCATAAAAAAGGAGAAATGTGTAGCATGAAATAGGATTTTCTTTTTAACAACAAAAGGAACTACAAAAGTACAAAGTTGAATTTGGTTGAATGCAATAAGGAAGAGAAAAGCTGAAAGGGACATATGTTGTTGCTGGTTTTTGGAAGGCTTCGAGATTGAATGTTTCGCTTTCCTTCGGCTGGCTGGGTGAGGCCGAGGTGTGGACGATTAGAGAGTATTAAAAAAAAAAATTATAAGAGAAAAATTTAATTATTTTCAATTTTTTTTTTCAATAAACGTTTTAAATCCTTTTCAAAAGTAAGTCTAATTTCAATTGAAATCCCAATTAATTAATTAAACAGACAACTGTCCAATATCTTACCCTCGCTATCTAGGACAATTGCGATTTAGCAAAAATTCCAATTTTAATCGATTTCTTTTCATAATCCACAATAAATGAGAATTAAATTATTTCCTTATTTACTTTCCTTCTGTGATGTTTTTGCATTTCGTAAAGTTTTGGAGACCTTTTACTTGAAAGCTGCTGCCTTTGATTATTATTTTACCGTTTTGCGCTTATTCATCCTTCATTTACTCGCAATTCTTTTGCCGGGACTGGTATTGCAAACAATTGCATTTAATTTGCTATTAAATATACGAAATGTAAGAAATTCTGTATTTTAGCACTTTAACCCTTTTTTAACAGAAAGAAATGTTTATGGGAGAAAGGAAAATGCATGTTAGCCTAAAGCCGGATAATAAGGATCCTTTTACTCTCATTCTGCCATTCTGTTGCTTAATTAATGTTTCATGGGAGTGGAAAATGCATTGTCATCTTCCAAATGAAAAATACACCCTTTGTGATAGTGCGCCTGCCACTCATAAGAATAGGATTTTTTAATTTTTTCGCATAATTTTCAGAAATATAGCATAGCTAATATCCAACATTTGTCTCTTTGTAGTTCAAACATTTTGTTTTCTAATTACCTAAATTAATTAAATTCTTTTCAATTCTAATAATTTCTCGTGAAGCAATCTCATATACTTTGCGCGCCAAACGTACTTTGGTTCTTCGTTTTATTAGTTATTTTTTTACTCTCCAGCAAAGTTGCATTAATGCAATTTGCAGTCTCTCCACTTCCATTGTAGTATTTTTATTGCCTTTCTACAAAAAATACTGTTCTTTCTGGTTTTCCTTTGTTGTATTAATCATTTCTGTTTTGCCGCTGCGAAAATCTTCTTCAATCTTCAAACAAAAATTCTTCGTGGCTTCAGCGGTTGTAGTTGCGCTGCGTCTGCGACTGTGTAAGTGCTTTTTATGCAATTATGTGCAATTATATATGCGCAATAGAATGTCAGGCCTGTCTGTCTACAAGTCTACGCGGCGGATTAGATAAATAGGCAGGTGGAATATGGTCGATACAAAAATATGTTTGTAGAGTTTACTAAAATAATATTCAAACTTTTTTTTAACAAAATATGATTGAGATTGGCAAACAATAGGCAAGGAAACAAATTCTAATCCGACACAGTTGAATGAACTTATAAGTATAAAACTGTCTACAGACATTGATTGTATCAAAGGAATCTTAAATTATGTAAAAGCTCGCCAAAAGCTCCAAAATTTGAATTTCACTTTACACTGTATGGTTGACAGACAATTTGCTCTGCGGTTTTGTTCTTGTTATGTGGCCATATTTGCTCGCAATATTTCTGGGAAAATGATTTTACAAATTTTTGATTGTTAAAATTATTTTAATGATCAATCGATGGTGGTTGTTGTTGTTCCCAGAATGAAGGAAGATGCACCAAAACAAAAAACACAAAGCAAACGTGAAAATACTGAAAGAATGAACGAAAAAAATTATGCGCCAAACTATACATTTTCTCAAGGATTCTGAATGCAAGAGTTCTTTAACCTCATTTTTTTTCGCCGTCAAAACAATTGTTTTTGTTGTTGTGCATTTTCTTGGTCTCCGTCTCTTTTTTCTGCGATGCATTTTTAGGTGGAGTTGTCTCGCTCGCGAAATAGTGCACTCACTTCGCTCACACTGCTAACACAACAAGCCGGCCTAAAAAAAATGTTGCAACAACAAAAATCGCGCGCCAAATTGCTAAAAAAATGCACAACAATTGCTGTTTACAATTTGTGTGCCGTCTCGTTGTGTTCGAGCGCGCCTGGTAGTAAAAATTGCATTCTTTTGTTATCGTTTTGTTCTTTAAAAAAGAATTCAAAATATAAATAAAATGCACTTTTTCCGAAGCATCGCGAAGTTGCAACCACAAAAGAAACAAAGTGACACGATAAAGAGTTGCAATTCCATTGTACAACAACAAAAGCCAGACAGTGAATTTAAAAAGCTTTTGACCGGAGCTTTCGTTGAAGGGAAATCTTACCATTTATATGAATTCAAAATTTTTTACTTACTACAGTAAGAGTAAATATATGTATAATAATTATTCATTCAATTCCCAGAATTTAAAAATCTAAAGTCTGTTAAACTCTCTCTCAAAACTTGAAGTAAGTAAAGTAACAATCTGTAGAAAGAATGTTACACTTTGCGATACTCAGTGAAAAACCGGAAATTTTTGAAATACCTATCGTCAAACTATTCAAATGTTGTTTTTTAACAAATAAATATTGAGACGCAACTCAAAAAATATCAAAAAACTCAAAAAACTTGATGAATCAAATTTGTATCTAGGAACAGTTATGTAAAAGTCATTATTAAACAGAGTCAGTGTTACATTATTTCATATAATTATTATTCTGAATGAATATCTGCGTGCAAAAAATCTACTGAAATCAAGCAACTTCAGTAAACAATTACGAAATTGATTCAATAATATAATTGTTCCTATATTTATTTCTCATTCTTTTGATTAATTATTACAGTTCTTCTTATTTCTTTTCACTCCACGAAAGTAAACATAACATTTAACATCATAAAATAGCATCGAAAACAGCATTTTGGGTGGTATCTCGTATGGTTTGTTTGCGTCTTGATAATCACATTCACTTCAATGGATATTTTGTGAAACTTTGGAGGCTATTCGTTAAAATCTTTCTCTGGAGAGATGCAACTTGAGAATATGACCTGCATTTTTATGTAAAGTTTGGGAAAATATTTGCAATTTTCAGTTGCTTCAAGTTTTCGAGTCCGATCGATCTCTATATAATGAATTGCTTTTGTTGTTTTAAATAATAGTTGAATTTATTGGAAATATCCCAAAATTCCAGCAAATTAAATTATTCCGCAGAATACGTTTTCGTTTGATGTAAATTGGCTTCTTTTCATTAATGTATAATCAATATCCAAAGAATCTTGAACAAGACACTCTGATAAAAGTCTGAAACCTTCGATTGGAATGTCGGTCGAAAATTAATAAAATCCCAAGTCACCACTTTTGCCGATCAACATAAAAATTCGATTAAAGCCAATAAAAGATGAGCCATTAAAAAAATCCGGCCGCGGCCGGTGACGTCATGACAAGGCATATTTTAATTAGAGTTCAACCAAAATTCCGTCTAAATGGTGGCAGAACTTAAGAATAAAATGCGAAACGCGCGAAATATAATCCAGAATTTAAGAATTAGAATTTTTACAAGCAACAATGGAGAAACGTGAACGACCTTATAATTATCGCATTTTTGTTTTGCTGCATGCTTTTTGGTACTTTTGGCCGAGTTGTTGTTTGATGAACTGTTGAAAATTTGAAGATTTGAAAATATTTAAGAAAACCAATTTAAACGATTTTCAATAACAATTTAAAAATTTCGTTTTTCTTGAAACTACACACAACGTATTGTTTTATCATAGAGTATTATGTTATGTTAGCTTAGTTTTACAAACAATACCAAAATACTTTTTACAGTGCTCGTTTGATGGCTGCAAATTAAAGAACATGGTGAGGAGCCGTAAAATTCCTCTGAACTGCATCTATATACATATATATATAAATATAAATTTATATTTATTGGCGAAAGTATGGGCAGCCAAAATGATAATTATAATGGGCCGCGTAAAAGTACGAAGCTCCTCAAACGAGCCTAAAGAAACTACAGCAAAAAACAGTGGCGCCAAAAAACATTCAAATTTCTAATACAGAATGAAATTCCCTTGAATTCTGAATAAATTTCAGATTATTTATGTTGCTTGTTTTGAGCCCGCGAATCGCACGAGTTGTAAGGTGTTTCGCCGCCGCCACGCCAGACAGATTATTGTGGATGCTGGAGGTGGTTGAAGGACATGAATTTTCGCAAACTTTTAGGAATCTTGGAAGGGGACATAAAAAGCCCTTAAGACTAGTATCAAAAGTCTTTTACATGAATGTGAATTTTGAATTATAAGTTCTCAAAGAATCCATGAGCATTTTCATTATTTTGTTTTATATATTTGGGGCGAACCAGAACGAGGTATTTTATCATTTTTTAACTATAGTCTGGCATTTTAGTTTATTTCATATAATATTTAATGTTTCCAACTTAAAACTCCATATTTGGGAATTCTTTATTTGAAAAAAACAATATTGATGGGTAATTTAATAAATAACACAATTCCTGAACACAATTCTTAAGTTCATTCTATAAATTCTCTAACCAATTTATATAATTTAATTAAAAACTAGTTTTAATATATTTATTATGCTCCAATTCAATCCATCATTATTATACTTCAAAATTGAACGAATATCGATGAATAAGCAAACCCATTCCTAAACAATCCTCCAAACCCCACCACTACTATGGGATCTAGTTAATTTGAATCCTGCCAATTTTGCGAGATCACAAAGATTGATAGAGTGCATACAGATCTCTTCAATTTGATACTTACCCTGGAGTTTTACAAGGCACTTAAAATTTAGATTAGGAAACTTTTTTTCTGATCATTGCCAGTCTCGCCTACAATATCGAAGCAGTAGCGCAACAGAATCATCGCTCTCCTAAATATTTTTATAGCTTTATAGTTATAAAGCTGAGAATTTAGCTGCAAAATTTATAATAGAATTTGATTCCCTTTGATTTTATCCTCAGCCAAGACGATACATAATTTAATCAGAAGAAAAAACTTTTTGAGTTTCATCGAAAACCATAAAAAGTTTTTTGACTTTTTGGACGTTTTGTTCATTAGACGCTCTCAAGTTGCTCCAAAATGTTGAGATGAATATTTTCTCAATGAAAAATAATATTAGATGCATGCTGCGGTTTGTATGTTGTTGCTGGTTGGATGCGGTGTACACGCTCAGTCAGCTCTTTATCGAACCGTTTTTATGGGTGCAGGCGTTGAGTTTTAGCTTTCAGGGGAGTTTTCTAAAGGAGTGCAGGGGGTAAGGAATATACAATGGAGATTTAGTCTTCATTTAATGTTATTAGTTTTGATTGAATGGATACCTTTTGAGAAACTTAGCGATTTAAAAAGTCCAAAATACTTGGTGGTTATGAACTTTCTACATATTTTAGCATAATATTCAATCTTTATATGAAATTTCATGTGAAATTCGAACTTTCGTTTTGACAAATTGTCAATACTTTTGTGGACTTCTACAATTGCTCTTAAAATCTCACGATCACCTCAACCTAAAGTAATTTATTATTTATGTCTGTGGTCGTCTTATCGCATCTCCCAAACGTTCAAAGGAATGTTGCTTGACCACATTTGCCACCAGCAATCGCAGGCAACACAAATTAGATTTCTCCTCCAATAAAACTGAATTCTCTCGATACAAAACCGTTTTTTGAATATATTTCTTATTATTTTGTATATTCCTTTTTTAATTTGAAACTTGTTATCTCGCATTTTATTAGGTATATTTTCGTTTATTCTTATTCAAAGTTGAGACATTTTTCAATTCTTTGTCGAATCAAACTGGGCAACAAATAAAAAATTGTTACCTTTTGGGCTTTTTGTGAAGCGTTTGTTGTTTTTAATTTTTCGCTTCGTCTTTCGTACAAAATACAAGATTTTCTTATTTATTTAACTGATTCTAACTGATTCTGAACAAGATTCCTTGCAGTTTCATTAATAATTTTCGTGTTGCTGGATGAACTTCTTCAGCGTGGCCAACGTGTTGCAGCGGTAGAGTGTGAGGTGTTTGGCAGAGGATTCTGAGTAATTTTTCTGTTTTTTCTTGAAGAAACGAGGTGGAAAAAATTAAAAAATACGAACAAGAACTCAAGAAATCTTATTACAAGGCGCCGTTGCCTCGTTTTTGATCTTTTTCGGAAGAATAATAAGAAATGCCTTTTATTTATGCTCCAGCTACATTAATTTTTGTTATGCTCTTTATCGCTGCATACGATTTATTTTGTTGTTTTGGTTTATATTTTCTTTCACAATTTAATGTGTCGTGTTGTTTTGCAATTTTAGCAAGATCGTAATTTGGTCGGAGAATGGTGAACGAATGAAAAGAGCTTTTTAAATCCCAATAAAAAGCTTTCAATTTATATTATTTATACAATGAATGGTCACATAGTTTGTTGGAAGGAGCTCGTTGCAATTTTTATTCGAATTCTTTTCATTCGCTTTTGATTTTATGTGAGTTTCGTTGACTTTTTTTGTTGAATTTATTGAAATAACATGAATTTTTTATTTCCACAATGTTGCAACTTGCAGCCAATTCCATAAACGATAGCATAACATAAAATAATAAAATATTATGTTATAAAGAGCCTAATTACTTGTTTTGCAGTTAACAATATATTAAATGATTGCGTTTGTTTAGTCTTCCAAATTCTTTTATTATTCACCTCGAGTTATTCGCAGTTTTTGAAATCCATCACGCATTGTGAAGACTTGGCTGTTGAATTATTGATAATTTTTTTAACAAACATATGTTAATCCTTCTTTAAACCCTTTTTTGAACCTTAAAATTGCCTTCATAATTTGAGAAATAACAATCAGTTATCCTCCATTAACAATTCCATCTCACATTTTGGAACCGAGTGCTACTCTTAACCAAAATGTTGCTCACATTTTGGATGTTCCAAGTTGATGTGAATTTTTCTTGGAAAAATGAAAACCAATATACATTTTTTCCATGTTGAACAAAAATTTATATATATTTTCTTGAATATTTTCTTGAAACCAACAACACAGCCAGCGAGCGGG
The DNA here is from genome assembly GCA_038502155.1 of Parochlus steinenii. Classification (NCBI taxonomy): domain Eukaryota; kingdom Metazoa; phylum Arthropoda; class Insecta; order Diptera; family Chironomidae; genus Parochlus; species Parochlus steinenii. The sequence goes on along the minus strand of JAXCIN010000052.1, from coordinate 3,183,158 downwards.
GAATAAGAAGTAAAATATTTCTTGAATGTGTTTTTATTATATATTTTTCATTTCTTTCAAGTAAAAAAAGAGTTGAAAGAAAGAAAGATACAACAACAACCAAAAAAATGTTAAAGAAACGAAAACAAATAGAGAATGGAATGCAAACTTGTCTACAAAACCGAACAACGAAAGAAGTCGAGAGGAATATTGTAATAAGAAACATAAATAGTGTGTTTTTTATTCATTAAAAAATCCGATTGTAAATAAGACAAAAAAATAACTATAGTGCCAAGACAAATAAAAAATGCAAATAGAAGCTTTCGGTGAGTTCACGAAAAAAGCTCTGGTGTTGGGTGTTGGAATGTTAGTTGAGTGCATTCTTGAGGAAGTTGTTTTTCATGCTGTTTTTGAAATTTTATTTGATATTTCTTTGGAGCTGTAAAGATTTTTTGTTTAATTTAGCAACTTTTTAATTGGATTTTTGTGTTTTCAAAATAAATTTGATTTCTTGATAATTGTAGCATAGTAGAATATTTTCTGATTCATTTTTAACAAAAAACATCAATCAGCTAGTTTTTATACCTAAATCATTGAAAATCGAGCTTTTAAAGTTTAAACATTTTTAATGGTTCTAGGATGTAAATAATCTTTAGATATTCTTTCATATCGTGAAACACACAGATTATATTTTTCTAAGCACACTTTTTCCACTAGACATGTTTCAAGCTCCTCACTCTCGATCTGCAAATTCTACTTTCTCGAATAAAAATGGTTTAAAAGCTCCTATGCTTGGCAATGCAATTTGCACGATTGCCTTCTTCATATGAAATAACCTCGCTCAAACGAAATAACGAGAAAAAATGAATATTTGCAACCATCAAAACTCGATAAAATCTCAAATGTGGGCTCACAATCTTGCGGGGAAAACTGTAAAAATTCCATTACCCTGATTAATGTTGTTGCTTCGTTTGCTCTGCAATAAAAGCCATAAAAGCATCTCTATGATGTAGACGCCTGGTGATTCAAATGTTTCTCGTGAACAAGATACAAAGTAGCCGAAAAAAACTGAATGAACGGAATAGGCGACAAACCTCAGCAAGAGTTTTTGCAGCCGAATGATTCTAGGAAAAGTGTGGTGAGGCATGTTGGAGTCATGATCATTCATTGAACAGAAATTTCCTATCGAGACTACATCGTCCAAAAAGTGAAAAAATGTGAGCCACAGGAATTTATTGAAGTGCGATGACTCTACACAATTTTGATGGCTTAAATGATGCGATGATTAAACTGTGAAATATTCGCGGTCATAAATCATCAGTGAACTTTTCCTTTATGGCTGAAAACAAATTCCATTCACTTTCGGCAAAAGTTCAATCAAAAACACAATGCTGTGGTGAGATTTGGGGGTATCTGATTTTAATCTTTACATCGTTATGTTACTTTCTTTCATTTAAATTTGATAAAATTGTATTGATAGTCCTTGAAAGCTTGAAGTACGTTTGCAACCCAAATTTCCAATCAAATACTGTAAACATAAAATTCATAAAATTCAAAAATTTGAACTAGATATTCGAGTTGTGAATTAATAAATCCACATACACACACTATCACGGCCCGGACGGTTAAAGACTGGCTGCAAAACTTTATTAATGAAAGCCGACAATCTATTGAGTTGTATTATCAAAGCCACTCCATTTCAAATCGTACAAAAATTTCATTATCACATTTCGAAAGCCGAACAATTTGTTGGAGTGTTTATTTTCGCTATAAATTCCTCTATACATGTGTTTCTGTGATTGACTGATTGTCAATTGATTTGTTTTTGCAGAGTGGTTGGAGTTTATGTGTGTTAAAAAATTAGTTGATGAAAAATTATGAATTTCTGATTTTTAATTATGTACAATTCTTTGTTGCAATTGCAATCAATAAAGGATAAAATTTTAATAAATTTATTTTAATTTCGTAACTTCTCCGGTACAATTGAAATTTGTTGCATTCCGCAACTCAGTTTCTATTTCAGGAAAAGTTCTCAAAGGTCAGCGTGCGAAAAAATTTGTTTTTGAATTACAAACAGGCAGTTTTATGAATGAAAGTCATATGTTTTAGTTGTTACTTTGTTTTTTGGCTGTTCGTAGAACATAATAAGATTATCTCTCGGTTGTACATATTTTTGTTATTTTTGAACTTCCGTTTGTACTTTTTCTTGTCATATCAGGGCGCGTAAATCCCACAGCCCAAAAGGCCAAAGAGCAACGATTCAGTAGAGTAAGTGAGTAGGTGGCAAATGCTAAAATGGGACCATTTGTGGTTTCCTGTAAGTGAAATTTTCTAATCACTCCATCAAATTAAATGTCGAATGGTTAATCTAGATGTACTTTCTTTCAATCTTTAAGTCATTTGGTCAGAGTATATAGCACATTATTCCATCATGCCATACCATGCCATACTCCAATATTTTTGCGCTTCAGAAAGATTACTTGAATGAATTACTTTACATTGATAACTTTTTGCTTGTTGCTAAAATTCTAAAGCATTAAAAATTCATATTTTCTTATTTTATTTATGTATTCCGTGGGCAGTATTTGTGAAACACTTGAACGATTGTGTGTTTGATTTTATGAATGGAAACTCACACCAATTTAACACCAATTAGTAAATTGTTAGTCATCGCGCGTTTTTTTTCGCGCCAAAAATGTGGCCAATTGCATGGTTTGGCAAATGTGAACGTGGTTAAAGCTTTCCTATAATTTGTTCAATTTTAAGCTTAATTCTAATTGTTTTTCTCTTTATTTCTAGGTAAGTACTGCGCAAGTATATCATGGAATTTAGAAATATGGCCGTAAACAGTAAGATAAATTAATACTCACCTGCCATTGATCACCAATCAATTTAAATTGTTATTAATTAACAAAACAAGCCATTTCTCGATCCCTGTAAATGTCAAAGAGAAAATCTTGGCTGGTGATTAACACAAAGTAATGCCATGCCATCATCGCTATAGTTAATTGTTCTAAATATTTCAGTAAAACAATTATTCATCAGCAAAAATGGTGAATGGAGTTATAATAACTCAGTTAATGTCTTTTGAAACACACCATAAAAAGTCATAAAATTTACATTATGTCATCGCGTTTAATTGGTTTTCTTAATGATTTTCATAATAATTTACGCTTTATTCCCGAGAAAGATGACAGTGGCTCCCTTATCGTGATCATAACAAAGGCCAAGGTGCCGACTATATAATGTGTGTGTATTGTAATTGTGTATGCGCCACTGTTTAATCTAAATCGCTTAATTTCTTAGAAATTTGAATAGGGAAACGCTCACCCAAAGTGTCTTATTTGAATAATATTGCTCAAGCAGTCGACTTTGGTATTTCGTATTTGGTTCTGGGAAAAAAGAAAAATGTTTGAAATATTTGAAAAAAAAAAACAGTTAAAAGCTTTCAATAAAATGTGCATTAGAAGCAGAATCAATAAAAGATAAAAAAGTATTTTTTTTTATTTTTTCTGTCGTAAGTAGATATATTGGAAAGAATGCCTGAGAGAGGAAAGCAAAACGGTGAATAAATTTCTTTTTTTTGAAGACGACACATAATCTTGAAGTAAATAATTTGTTATTGGTTGGGTAATTTTTTCAGAATTTTTTCAATAATTCTAATGTAAACCAGCTTTTAAGTTTTGAGATGATTTTTATTGTAAGTTATTCAATAAATGACCTAAAATATCTACGGTATTAAGTATAATTTTTTCACTTTTTTAACTGATTGGTGAGCCATTTGAATCCATCATATTTCATTAAATTGTTGCAAATCTGTTAAAATTCCATTACCTACTTCAGTTAATCGTTGATCTTCCTGGCGTTCTTGCAACATCTTATACACATTTATATTTATGATAAATGAACAGAAACAACAGTTTTCAAGTCACTGCACTGTCAACTTTTAAATTCCATTCAATGAAATGCTGAATAAAAGTTGCTCTGTTCTGCGCTCTCCGGCCTGTAGTAAATTGCTATAGCTGCCAATGAGTAATATAAACTGAAGAAAATATTAATACACATTTGACATAGATTGCTGGACAAATAACGCGATACGGAAATGCGTCATAGGTTTTTGTAGCTCTCGCGTGAACAATCACATTTTTCACACGTTTTCCAATGATAAGTCCTGTGGTTTTGAGGTTCGGAGAATTTAATGACGTTCACTTGTTTTTGTGAAATAATAATCTGCTGTGTTACGGATCAACGGAAATGAACAATCCTTTTTTAGAAACTTGATTTTTTTAGCTTCCTAAATTTTTCATTATAGGTCCAAACATATTTTTTCTTCTGCAGTACATTGATATAGCTAGAATAGAACACAAAACTTTAATTTCCACACTTATTTCTATTATCTTAAAATTAGGTAGGATACTACTTAGCTAGATCCAAAAGAAAGGTAAAGAGAAGTTCATACAAGTATTAAAATGATTTGGGTGTTTCCACTTCACAGCAACTCAGAATTTCTTTAGTCAATGAATTGTAACTGTGAAACTACTTTAAAAGTCTACACTCTCTTGAAACTCTTGAAATCTCAGATTTTGTTGATCCTTTTCAAAAAAAACTTACCATATAACAAACAAGTAAAAGATTTCGAAAGCTCTGTTGATTTATAAATTAATGTTTTATTTTACGTTTTAGTACTAAGGTGTTTTTGATAGGTATTTATAATGTTATTTTATGTTTTATTAGATTATTAAATCAAATACTTGTATGGATGAATAAACCTCAACCCACAAAAATCCCACAAGAAATCCAATAAGTTTTGGCGCGCATATTGGGCTTGATTTTTGTGCCGCTAGCGGTCATTTACATTGACTCGTTTTATTTTACAAATTTACAAATTTTACAATCACTTGCACCAACACTAATCAAGCTTTACTATTCCACAATATTTTTATTTTTTATTTTGATTCGATTGATGTGTGTATCACAATTTTCAGTCGCTTTCATAGAAAAAATATTTTTTCATTCATGAAAAAAAATTTGTAAAATTGAAAAAGTGAATATACTATAGCAACAACAACCAATTATGGCGTTAGTTGGAGTTAGTTGAAGTGATCAAAGTTTAAAAACGGTTATTGAGTTTCCACGACACAGGCGTAACGAATAATGATTTTGGACTGTTTTGTAGGAATTTAAAATGCAAACATTCATCATTTAATATATGTTGCACAAGCCATATTTTTGGGTCGATTAAGACAAATATAAATACTATTTTGATTTCAGTACAATATTGTACAAATCAGGTGTTAAAAGCTTATAACACCAAATGAAAATTAAAGAAATATTTTGATTTTAGAAATATTTTATGTTTCGAGAGCAACAGAAAAATGTTGCATTTAGTAATTAAATTTGTTATGGTGAGCACGAGACACTTTCTTTGGGGCTTTTAGACTTTTTCGAAAGAACAATATGACATTTCGTTTATTTATTAATACACGTTAGTAACCAAAAAGTTTTGTTTGTTTATTTTGTTTCTTACTTTAAAAGACGTTGGAAAGTTTTTTCCCCAAATGAATGCTATGTAATAATTTCATCGCTTTTTGTCCAAAATTATTCTATAAAAATCTGAATGTATTCTTTTATCTGATTAAAACTTACTTAAATACTCGATAATTTAATTTTCAACAATCTCAAAATGTGTTTGCAAAAACATGACAAAATCGTCAGACATTTCATAAAGCTAAAAACACAGAAACCAAAATATTCAAATCGAATCGTATTTCATTCATTATACAAATTTCGAAAATTTCATGAATGAATCTTTTTCAAAGAAAAAATGAGTTTATGTTGGTTGTGTTTTTTTTTCATGTTTCGTTTAATATACGCATTTGGTTTTATCAAAAATAAACATTTGATAAAAATATGTTTATGTTTGATTATTATGTTTTTTTTCTGTGTTCGTTCAAACAAATACGTATTTTTTCGTATATTTTTGGTTAGAAAGAAGTTTGAAGTGAAGGAAAAAATGCTTGAAAGAAGCTTCGATAAAACATGTATGGAAGTGTTGGGACGCTTCAAGATCATTCTGAAATCTTGAGCAGCCTCTTATATCTGTATTGAGGCCAAAGAAAAAAAAATGCATTCTTTCCATCGAATTTAATGATCAGAAGGAACAAGAAAAAAGGCAGGGATTAAAAAAGATAAAGTTAATATCAATGATGCTTTTTAAGGACTTACATAGGAATAATGCTCCAATAAATAATTTTATGAACATTAATAAATATTGATCCTGCGACAATCCTCTTTGAAAATATAACGTAAAATAATGATTAGAGATAAATAAATGTTTCAACTCTTTGTATCAAAGATGTTATGATACTTATTTAATTTACAATTTCATATTTTCAACAACTTAAAATCAAAGCAACACTTATCAGTTGACTTGATAAACAAATTCTAATTAAGGTGATCTTTTGCTAAGTCGACATTCAGAGAGAATTGTTGAAAACAACCTATATACACCCGCCAGCAAAGCCTAAAATCCCATGCTCCTTACCTCATGTATACATTGGACAAAAAATGGTTTATGAATTTTTATCAAAGTAAAGAAAAACAACTTATACTACAAAAAATCTATCACATTTCTTATTTACTATCCATGAGAAAGTCATGAGAAAAAAGAAATGAAATAACATTCACGAGGCGCACAATTTTTGGGTTTTTACTTGGCTTATTGAATGAATTGTTGTTGTAGTTTTAGCTGAACACTGAGGGATTATGCCGGTTATCAGTAATAATACGTAAAATCAGTTGAAATTCTCGGAAGAGCACTGATAACACACAAATGACCCGTGTAGTGGGTGTGGGAAGTTTAGTGATCCTTATAACTAACAGTTAGAATTTCGAGCACTTTTGGCGGTATTATTTATTTTTTAATTGTTTTATTATTAAAAAATTTCTTTTCCACAAAAAAGTAACATGATTCTTGGCCAAAGGATAACATGATCAATAAGCTTTACTGACCTTTTGTAAACTGATACGCTGATACTTCTGAAATTTGCCTATTGAAAAAAAAAATGTTTTGAATAGTTTTTATTTCCCACGAAATTTTTAATATTTCAACATGAAAAATCCACACCGATCCTCGACTCTTCAAAAATAGATTTTTGGTCGTTGATTAGAAAGTCTCTTGATAATCAAATAAAAATCACTGTGTATATATTTCTCTTGTGTGGAATGTTGTTGTGCGGCTCAAAACAAAATCAACTATTTGGCTTGCATTCTAGGTCACAATTCACGATACTTCTTGGCTCTTTTGTGTATATTCGATTTTGTTTGTTGCTTGCGTTTTCGAGCACAAAAAGCGACTCGAGTCTGCATTCTTGAAGAATGCGGTGTTTGGCGTTGCTGGTTTATTGTGCGGCTTGGTTGCTGGAAATATTAATCAATTTCGAGAAATATGTTACTTCAAATAAACAGCAAAAAAGCTCAAAGTGGCACTGTGGAAAATATTTTCAAAGCTTTACTTTCAAATTAAATATATCTACTAAAAGTAGATTCATTGAAAATTCAGAAGATATTTCATTAAAACAATCATGTGTACGTTATATTGCAAAGCTTTTTCCAAGAATGGTTGAGGAACCCTGTTGCAGAAGCAATTCGTAGCCTTAATGCTTTTTCCAGGAATTTAATCCTATTATTGCTGTTGGCAAAATAAAGTTCTTCTAAATTCCATCTCCAATTCTCCAATACGTTTCATTCTCTCAAAAAAATCCCATAAATTTCTGTAATAATCTTTTTCATACTTTTATGTAGTTTTTGTAAGAAAAAAATTAATTTGGGAATTCAGAAAATATTCTCTTATAAATCTAATGTGATATTTTATTTCTTTGTTTGAATTCCAATAATTTTCCTTAAAATGCAACAAAGTTGCTGCATTTAGTAGTTTGTTGTCCAAAAATGCAACAACCACTTGGTGTTGGTATCTTTTGGAAGTATGCGTAGCACAACAACAGACATGGACCCAATTTCCTAGAAAAAATAGAAGTAAAAAAGATTTTCGGTTGAAGGTTCTTTTTTGTGTTGCTCGTCTGGTTTTTTGAACAGAAATTGATTAAGCTTGCTCTTGCTTGGCTGCTTCTATTGCACTTTGCGCCACGCATTCAGAGCTGAGCTAGTTCAAAACATACAAACAGCAAACGTGATAATTGGCGCTTTTTTGTTCTAATTTAAATAAATTCTTCCAATTTTCTTTACGTTGCGATCTTCAATCTACCGTGCTACAGTCGATTGGAAAAAACTCACAAATTTAAATCAGTGCAAGAATGTTCTGCTTTTGAAAAGAAAAGAATCTTATATCGTAAGGTTCTCTTGTGTTCATCGCCTTTATTTTTCATCATTTCTTTTCAAAAGCTATTTAACGTTTTATTTTATTTAACTTTTTTTTTTTGAAGTAACCGACCGACGCTTCTTTTTTATATTATGAAAAAATGTATTACGAGTCAAGTAGTTATGACACGAATATTTCATTTGACATAATTTTTTTTTTAATGGAAAGGAATTTTTTCTACATTTTTTAATTAAGATTTGTTTGTAAAATAAAATTTTTAAGCTACAAGTTCCTTTTAAAAAGAAACATGTAAACATCCGTACTAACGCTAATCGTCCCGAAAAGAACCAACAATAATAATAACAGCAACAAAACAAAAACAAGAAGTAAAGAATGAAGAAATTTCCAAGAAAATGGGTATTAAAAAACACAATTTTTACTTCGGCAACAAAAAGTTGTGAAGTCTTGGTTTCATCCAAACTTTTTTTTTTTTTTTTTTTCTTATTTTCGCCTAAAACAAAAAAAATTTTGGTCTAGAACCCGAAATTTTGGGTCCTTGCGAAATGTCAGTCCGTGGTTTTGACTTCTAAACTTCTGTATTCGTAATCTTAGAACCCATCCGACCGATTTATCTCAAACTTTCAGAATAAGCTTTTTTCAACCATAAGCAGCGACGTCACGTTAGTTTTTGAAAATCCGACAGCGCCATCTAGTACCTGTAGTGCAAACTATCATTTTCCCATACAAAATTTTTTTTTTCCTGAAAATATTTTAAAACATCTGAATATGCAAAAACATTGTATTTGTCCCAAAACGATCAATTCCAGAAGATTTTATGGAAATATTGTACCATGACCAAGTTGTCATGCTTACAAAAGTTTTGGAAAAAAAACTTCTGTATTCGTAATCTTTGAACCCATCCGACCGATTGGTCTCAAAATTTCAGAATAAGCTTTTTTTAACCATAAGACGGTCGCGTTTGCTAATTCAAGAAAATCCTACAGCGCCATCTAGTACCTGTAGTGCAAAATACCATTTTACCATACAAATTTTTTTTTTTCCTGAGATTATATTGAAACATCCGAATATGCAAAAACCTTGTATTTGGCCCAAAATGATCGATTCCAGAAGATTTTATGGAAATATTGTACCATGACCAAGTTGTCATGCTTACAAAAATTTTGGAAAAAAAACTTCTGTTTTCGTAATCTCAGAACCCATCCGACCGATTGATCTAAAATTTTCAGAATAAGCTTTTTTCAACCATAAGCAGCGACGTCACGTTAGTTTTTGAAAATCCGACAGCGCCATCTAGTACCTGTAGTGCAAACTATCATTTTCCCATACAAAATTTTTTTTTTCCTGAGAATATTTTAAAACATCTGAATATGCAAAAACGTTGTATTTGCCTCAAAATGATCAATTCCAGAAGATTTTATGGAAATATTGTACCATGACCAAGTTGTCATGCTTACAAAAGTTTTGGAAAAAAAACTTCTGTATTCGTAATCTTTGAACCCATCCGACCGATTGGTCTCAACATTTCAGAATAAGCTTTTTTTAACCATGAGACGGTCGCGTTTGCTAATTCAGGAAAATCCTACAGCGCCATCTAGTACCTGTAGTGCAAAATACCATTTTACCATACAAATTTCTTTTTTTCCTGAGATTATATTGAAACATCCGAATATGCAAAAACCTTGTATTTGGCCCAAAATGATCGATTCCAGAAGATTTTATGGAAATATTGTACCATGACCAAGTTGTCATGCTTACAAAAATTTTGGAAAAAAAACTTCTGTTTTCGTAATCTCAGAACCCATCTGACCGATTGATCTAAAATTTTCAAAATAAGCTTTTTTTAACCATAAGCAGCGACGTACGAAGAGTTTTTGATAATAATACAGCGCCATCTAGTACCTGTAGTGCAAACTACCATTTTGCCATACAAAATTTTTTTTTTCCTGAGAATATTTTAAAACATCTGAATATGCAAAAACGTTGTATTTGCCTCAAAATGATCAATTCCAGAAGATTTTATGGAAATATTGTACCATGACCAAGTTGTCATGCTTACAAAAAATTTTGGAAAAAAACTTCTGTATTCGTAATCTTTGAACCCATCCGACCGATTAGTCTCAAAATTTCAGAATAAGCTTTTTTTTTACCATAAGACGGTCGCGTTTGCTAATTCAAGAAAATCCTACAGCGCCATCTAGTACCTGTAGTGCAAAACCATTTTACCATACAAAATTTTTTTTTTTTCCTGAGATTATATTGAAACATCCGAATATGCAAAACCTTGTATTTGGCCCAAAATGATCGATTCCAGAAGATTTTATGGAAATATTGTACCATGACCAAGTTGTCATGCTTACAAAAAATTTTGAAAAAAAAAACTTCTGTTTTCGTAATCTCAGAACCCATCCAACCGATTGATCTAAAATTTTCAAAATAAGCTTTTTTTAACCATAAGCAGCGACGTACGAAGAGTTTTTGATAATAATACAGCGCCATCTAGTACCTGTAGTGCAAACTACCATTTTGCCATACAAATTTTTTTTTTTCCCGAGAATAGTTTAAAAATTCAGAATATGTAAAAATTTTTTATTTACTTTAAAATGATAAATTTCAGAATATTTTTTTGAAATATTGTACCATGACCAAGTTGTCATGCTTACAAAAATTTTGAAAAAAAAACTTATGTTTTCGTAATCTCAGAACCCATCTGACCGATTGATCTAAAATTTTCAAAAAAAGCTTTTTTTAACCATAAGCAGCGACGTACGAAGAGTTTTTGAAAATAATACAGCGCCATCTAGTACCTGTAGTGCAAAAATTTATATTTTATATATCTTGTGTTTTTTCAAAGAATCTAAAAAACTGTTGGAAAAAATATTTTTTTTTTTTTTGAATTTTATATGAAAACAAGTTTTACGTGTTTTTCGTTAAGAAACTACCAACTCAAGTCGATCAGAAAGTGGTAAAATTTGATTCAACAGAATTATCAGCAATAATACACAATATTCCCGCTCGGCGCTCTAATCGAATATTTATATTTTGGTTACATATTTTTGAATTTCCTAGAATTTTATTGCTTCATTCAAATGAATTATTCTAATGAAGCATAGGTATTATGTTGCCGAAGTGCCTGCTAAAGCTTCAGCTTTTCCGATTTTTTTTTTGTTGTATTCGAACTTCGAAGAAGCTGTTCGTCTTGTCTCTTTCCTGCTCTGTGCTCTCACCAATACATATCATCGTTAATTCATTGCGTCTCTCGCTCTAATTCGGAATTTGAAAAAGAGAAATAAAAATCGAAAAAATAAAAACAAATTTAAAGAAATTTTTCATTTGAGGAAAAAAGAGTAACGTGTTTCAATTTTATTTATAAAGTATTTTTCTGAAGGTTCATAGGCCTTTTATCCGGAATGATTGAATTAATCACCAAAGAGAGTGGTCTTGTCTTTTATTTGAGTTTTGAATATTTTTCTGAAAACTGAAAAATATTTGAATGAATTTCATATCTCAACTATTTGAGAATCAAACATATTAAGAATCTCCTAAAACTGTAAAATTCTGTTAATTTTTTGGTTTGTTAGCGAATCGAATGAGGAAAAGATCGAGAATTGTTTTTCATTCTTCCACATTTCGAAACAGGTAAAATTTGCATAAAAAATTAATTAATGAGACTTATGCTCTTTTGCCTTTTCCTAAGAAATCCCCAGCCAACCAGGAGCAAAAAACCAAATCAAGATTCGAGACTCAAAAAAGATCAAGCAGCGCATTTTAAAACTGAAATTCGAAAAAAAAAATCTAAAAAATGTATAAAAAGACGTCAGCATTTAGTTTAGCCTTGTAAAAATATTGTTTTTCTTTAAGAAAAAATTAAGATGCGAATAATTCTTTGTGTGTTTCTGAAGTTTATTTCGTGAGTTTTTTAATGCGCAATACTTTTCTAAAGCTGTTTTTCGGCTTCCGCATGAGTCGGTGATAAAAAAAATGTCAATAAATTGCAGTTGATGAGTGAACGATAGCTAATATCGCAGTTATCGATCAACAACGTGATCGTGGTGCCACCTCCAACAGCGCGCTTACTTCCGATTTTTGGACTCGGCATTCACTGTGTTGACAATCCCATTTCCCTTATTCCAACTCATAAATTTTCTCGCCTTTATTTAGAATTATTTTTAATGGCTCTCGTATATTTTCTAAAATTAGGAAAATTACAAAAAAAAATTAAGAAAATTTCAACAACAACGATTAAAAACCGGAATAACATATCAAGTAATTTTTTAGGAAGATTGCAAGTGATCACATCTTGTTTTATATATTTGAAAGCTTCTAACGATCACAGAGACAATTTTTTGAATGTTTGAATCTCGATTTTTTATTTCTTTATTCAGACGGACAGATAGACACACAATGAAATTACAGGAAAAGCATCTAAAAATGGTAAAATGACACATTCCTGTATGTTTTGTACATTTTTAAAACTGCATTGGGGGGAACTCTAAAATAAGAAACCTAATTTTAGATTTGAGACTTTTTCAAGTTAGAACCGAATTATTCAAAGCGCGGTGCTAATGATCGGAAAATGGCGCCAAAGTTTACTTTTCTTTGGTAATGTAGAGGAAATATCCGAGGGCTTGATGATGAATAAGTAAATTGATACAGTTTCATAATTGCAGTTACATATTGGGTATTTAATGTGAGCAATTTTGATAAAATATTTTAAAATCTTGAAGATCGTTTTCATTTTACTTTACTTTTATATTGGATATCTCTGAAATCAATTGTTGTAAAAGCTAAACATCAGTTTTGTAAAACTAAAAATCTTCCCCTCTAAGCAAGAAGACCCCCTTGTCATTCAAAAGAATGTCTTAATTTCTTGTTTTTCTTTTGGTGGAAAACTAAATGTGAATTTTTATTTTTGGAATAAGAAAAATGTTCTTTGCCTAGAACTTGATGAAAGATGATGATAATAATTTTGTCTTTTTTCTGTTTGTATCTTCATTTTATCTCCGTTTCCTGTGTTTTTACTTTTTTTAATAACTCTTCTTGGCTTCATGAGTGAGCTGAGAAAATAAATGCATTAATTATTATGCAGTTTTTGCTTGAGAAGATTTCTTTATGGAATTATTAAGAAAAATTTGAAAAATTTCTTGGAGATTTGTGCAATTGTCTTTGTTGTGAAGTTTTCGTGCGATTTTAAGCATTTTGTAAAAGGTTGAACTGAGTGACAAGATTTCGTAATTAACATATTTTAATTGAATAGTGCAGAGTATTTTTAGCGTTCTATTGAAAATTGGGATTGTTGAGCATTTCACAAATAAGAAGTTGATGCAAAGCATTAGCATAATCTGAACTGTTTTATAGTTAGAGTTAGTAATAAAGTGTTTTAAAACCTTAACTAAAGTGTAAGGTATTTGCTCAAATTTTTGCTAATCTTCTGTTGACCAGGAAGAAATATAAAACTACATTTATTTATATCACCTACAAAATTAATTTTTAACCAAGCAATCCAAAAACCAAGAAACTGGAACAAATCCTTTATTAGATCCTTTTGGATAAAACTGTTTCCCCAAATTCCGGCTTAAAGTCTTCTAAGTATATTTAACTTGATAATCCTATAACTAAACTCTTCTCTGATCGTGTATCACGCCTGAAAGCTCTCGCATTAGAAAAAGCTTGTTGATGTAAACAATCTTTATTCCTGAGTTGATTTGCGAAATTTGCCTTGCATCACTTCCTGGCGGTTCAATTCAGTTCAACTGTTTTTGCCTTCAGTTGGTAATTTATGTTTTCATTAAATTTAAACTGTTTACTTAATGAAATATTTTTTTATGTTTGAGCAAATGCAAAGAAAAGAGAAAAATCATAAATGTAAACGAACGCAAGAGCATATAAACGAAAAAGCATAAGGAAAACATGAGCAAATAGAGGAAATAAATACACGAGAAGTATTCCAAAAATTTCAAATATGTGCGTTGTTCTATGTTTTTACGACGATTTTTTGGTTATATTTGAATATTTAATTTCTGTTCATAAAATACAAAATGTTGCTCATTTTGATTCGGTAAATATTCATATGCTTGAATTTTTTCGTGTTTTGTTTGGAAATCAGGAAAAGTTTCTTCAAATATTGAAAGAAAGAATGTTGCAAATGGGGGGTTTACATCTTTTAACATATTTTAGTGTGCATTTTTGGAAGAAAGTCTACTGAAATATGGAGATATGTCGTCGGCAAATATATTTTTATTAAAATTTGTTTTAAACAAAAACAAATTATACGTAGTAAAGGGTTATTTTGCTAAATGGTGTTGATTTTGTAAACTATTTAAAATCACATAAGTCGCAGGGTTGTATACATTTTTTTTTTAATTTATAAACTAAAATTTTTACTGATCTTGAATACTGTTTATTTGATTTTATTTGAATTGATTGCATCTTTCATTTCGTTAATATTTATACATTTTAAAATTTTTTCCATTCAATTTATAATAATATTTTTGAAAATAACCAAGCATGTTTCAGTTTTAAAATTTTTTTGTCAATAAAACGATCTCATTTAAAAGTTTTAATTCAAATGTATACAATTTTTGATATAGTATGTTTATTGAAAATAAATAACAGAAATATTGACCTATACTATAAAATGCACATGTGAATGCATCTCTCATAACAATCTTTTCCTATTCTTTCAAGTTTTCAACATTCCAAAGTGAAAAAAGAGTTAAATAAGTTTCTTCGATAATTTACAGTTTATTTTACATAAACTATTGACGAGCTTTTTATAATTTCTAACGATGATTTGAGAAACGAGCAACATCTTTGAAGTCTGAACATTTTATGAAAAAGAAACATGAAATATAGCGCGAAAATAGTGCATTTCTGGAAATTTTAAACTATTTCTCATTTATATCTGTAAAATCTTCAGACATTCCTCAGGTCTTTGGAATAAAATTCCAATGAATTAAATTGAAAAGCTCCACGAGCCCATTTCTCAATTCTAAAAAACGAAAACTGTCTGCCGAGTCTACTGGAAACTTGAGACGTTTTATACCTGCCTCGCATACTTGAGTTGAAATAGCACAAGAGAAATAAATTTTATCATTGATTTGTTAATTTGCAATTTGTATTCAATTATGATCATCAGCTTTTACTGTAAAAAGTAGTTAGGAATTTTTGCTGGTTACTTGCGGTTCGTAACTACCAGAGATATTTTGTTAGCGTGTGCTAGTCAGAAAATCATCTCATAATTACTATCTATTAGGTATTGTAAAAAAAATGCAGTTTGTTTGCAGCTTACATGCAAAAAATGTAATCTGTGTCATTTGATAATGTACAAAATTGTTTTAAATTAAATTACTTTGTTCTTCCTAATCTTTAAATTCCACGGAATTTTATCATTTTGCCGACATTAGGTAGTATTTTGAACTTTTTTTGGGATACATTTTTATTTAGTTAATCATTTAGTGATGACGTAATTATTTGGAAGTTGACAAAAATGCGATAAATGAGTTTACGCTCATGTTGTTGATTGTTATATTTTCTAGCTTCCGTCAAAAAAGTTTGCACATGGCTTTTGCCTTATCAAAATTTCATTACGGGAATCGGTTAAAAACTATTTTTAGCAATTTTAGAATTATCACTTGAAGTTTTTATACTGAAGAAAAGATAAGAAATTTGCTTTAGTTCGAGTGTATAGAATATTGTAGAATATTACATTTCATACAGTTTATAGAAATATTTTAGTATGTACTTTAAAGTTTAAAAAACATAAACTTTTGCATTGAAATTATATTCATATCTGTAAAATCATAATACTAAGCATTTCTAGAAAACAAAAATAGAAAGCAAGAATTAGTTCAAGTTTGAACTTTCCCTCGATTATTATTTAAGCTTAAACCTTTTTTTAAATAACAAATTCAAAAACAATATCCTAAATTTATGGAATCAAAATTTGAAAAAATCTCCGAATAATTCTTACATCTAAAATTAATTGTCTATAAACTCATTTAGATATCCTGATAACACGTTCAATACATTTGCGGACCAATCATGCGATCGCCAAACAAATCGAAAGCACCTAAACAAAATGGTGTTTAAAAGAGTTGAAAAAATTCGCAATACGATTACAAAATGGATCTGCTTAAATGTTTAAATACTGTGAGCAAGAAATATGTTTTTCTTGCTTGGTCCATAGCTTATTGCAGATAAAAGAAAATATAGAAGATATATATATATTGTCTGTTGATATTTTTAAAATAAATACAATAAAATAAACACACACAAGAACTCCGCCTCGCTAATAATCTTATACATACTTACTTGAGTCGCCAGTTTTTCAGATAAGTAATGGGTTTCTTTCCGAAAAATATATTATAATTATATATTTAAATATTTTACTTTGCAAGTTTAAGCACATCATTTTTTTTCGCACAATGTAGCGAAAATCGACAAAACCATATACTTGGTGTTTAAATTTATTTCACTGCTTAAAGGCCTATAGCGTCAATATATTCACACAAGTATTACGAATTTTTATAAATTCATACTTGATTTACAGATGTGTGTAGCAAATTTGTATTTATAGTTGCGCGAAATGATAAAAATTCAAAAAATAGAGGCAAACGTGAAAAAAGCGCGTAAGACGTTTTTAAATTATTTCGGCTTTTTGTTGTGTGAGATTTGAAGCATTTTTTTTTTCTTTTTTGGCGCAATACTCACACCACAACAACTGAAATACAACTACTAAGTCAACCTTACATTCGCCATCTTTACGCGTCTCCACGTTATTTAAGCTTGGAAGGCTTTAAAAGCTTGATATATTAAGGATTGTTTTAGCATAGTAGGGAGTCCTATTTTCGTAAATGTTAGTATTTTTTCTTATTAGGAAATTTATTGTAAATTGTACGTTATTATATGGTTTTTGTTATCACATTTTTCATGGATTAGGTACCAATTTTAAAACAATCTTTAAGATGTTAGTTAAAAAATTTCAAATGTTTATTCTTTTCTTAGTCTTGAAACTTACCAACTTCAATAGCCAATTGCCAAACTTCCCTAAACCTCATTAATTCTGTCAATCAGCCTTTTTACAATTTTGCATTTCCTTGGATTGGGAAATCGAGCAATTATCCTTTTTGCTCAATTATTTTGCAGACTTTCCCCATCTCTACATTTCTCTACAAGTAATTACAAAATAATTTGTGCATATGTTGTGCCTGGAAAAGCAAAAATTCAGCAAAAAAGCAATTCAAGCAAATTGATTTCGTGCCTTTGGGCGTATTTCTTTAATTTAATTTTGCTGTTCTGCACTGTTTAAGGCTAAAATTCTAAAGTAATTTCTGTAATTAGAAAATATTAATTCTTTTTGGCAATTTAAAGGGTTGATGATGACATATGATTGATTTTTGAGTTTTTAAAATGATTAAGTTATATTTATGATGTGAATTTTCTCAAGTCAAGTAAAATTTTGAAGCTTAAAAACTAAATTAAATGAAAATTCCAAATTCACTCTAGACTTTTTAACTGTAAATTTCCAAGAGTAGCAAAATTCGCTCCTTAGCCTACAGCGTCTTGACAGAAAACATTTTGCAAGACTTTCCAGCTTTCCACAACCGCAATCCAATTTGGCAAACATTTGATGGGAAAACTTCCGGCAGCACACAATAAACAATGTTCAAGGAACAAACACCCTGACGGCATGTATAGAATAACTTTGTTGGCCTGGACGTGATCCTGATGTGGCTAGCTAGCATTTTTCGTTAGATTCTTCTCCTGGTTGGTCAAACGACCTTTTTTCCAAGGAATGTGTCAAAAAGTTTTGCAATTTTGGGAGTCGTTTGGAATATATCAATGGAGAATTCATTTGGAATAAAATGTCTGACAAGAGTGAAGGCTTTTTATTGGTTTTGAGAAATAAATAGCATATTGTTTTTGACTGTTTCATGTTTTCTAATGTTTGTTGTTAGAAAATTTTAGACTCAAATAATATTTTTTTGTAGAAAAATTTTTTAATCGTTTTTTTTATTAATTTTTTTTTTTTTATTAAATTAAATTAATTAAGTTAAATGTGATTTTTAACTAATTCTTCAGATGTTTCTTTTTAAAGTGCAACTCATTAAATTCTTCATGAGCTCTCAACAATAAATTTTATTTAAAATATTCTATTAGCTTTATGCACACAAAATAAAAACTTAAGTTATAATAGTAACTCACCCAATCATTCACAATTCCAAAGCTCTTGATTCATTCACATAAAGAAGTATACTTTAAACATTACCATGCAACAAAATACCTGTAACATAAATTTACGATTTCAATCTCCATAAAAAGTTTTCCTACTTTTATTGCATCAAAATTGTTCTGAAGTGGCCTATTGTGTATCTAATTCAGTGGATTGCTCTAAAATTTGTGAAAAGGGATGTGCTGAAACCAATAACAAGAACTAACTGAAAATATTCCCAATTAAATGTTGAAGGAAAAATTTTCTGTACGTTTGTTAGTTCAGTTTTGAGGATTTAAATGTAATTATTTAGGATTATCAAGTCTTTAGGTGGAGGTTTGATAGAATATTTTTTGAAATATTTCAAACAATCATTCAATTGAGTTAAAATACTCGCATTAACTTTTCCCACCCTAAAACAAAATTTTTAAAATATCACACATTTTTCTGTCATTTAAAAGTAACATTTTTCCCAGGCAATTTCTTCTAGAATGCAACAGATCCTTGAGTCCTTCAATCTGAAATTGGCAAGAAAATTGCCAAGCAAGCCCTCAAATTAACTTTCAAATCCTCCTAGAATCCAGTATCATCCAAAAATAGCAAAATTATAGCATAAATAGCAGAAAGGGCTCTTAAATAAAAGTCTTAAATGAAAAAATAACACTGAAGTCTTTACAAATTTTAACCAAACAAATTTCTTAGACAGTTCTGCTCGCCTTTTTCATGCTTTTTTTCCTTGATTTCTTTACATATTGTGTGAATTTTATTCTCAAACCCCAAAAAACAGGTAAATAAATATTCGGCTTGTTGTGCTGTATATTTCGGCTCTGATGCGGCTTGGGAAACGACAAAAAACTGTATTTCGACAAAATTCCGAGAACTTGCTCCTTTTCTGGTTGAAAAAAATATTTTTCACTTGCAAATTTTGCATAAATTTAGTTTACCTTTAGAACTAGTAAATTTAAAGTTGTGGTAATTTTGTAAACAATACTTTAAAAATTAAATTAATATTTAGTAACATTAAATTGAAAACAGTCGAAAAAAATAAAATGGCGCGTAAAATATATTCGAAATCTTCAGGCGAATAAATTTTGAATACCCTCAGTATATAATCTAATTAAATTATTTACAAAATTAATTAAAACGAAAAAGTGAGCAAACTGGAATAAATTATTAAATAACCCCTCGAACAAATTGTAAATTACCTCGCTGATTGTCTTGCAAAATATCGCGAGTAACCTATTTTCTTCTCTAATTTTGCTTTAAAGAAATCCATGGTGCTTCGTCGTTCTTAATATTTGTTTTGTAGAGTTTTTTTTTTTGGCAAATACAATTAAACAATTTGTGGGAGGTTTTGCTGAGTAAACGTTACACTTAGTATTTTCAAGTAATTTGACAATAATTCAAGATATTTTAATAAAACTAGAATAATATATTTTTACAGGATTTCTAAATAATTTTCGTTTGATTACGAAATGCGACATTTCAGATTTAACTAATGAAAAACCACGTGTTTCGCGAAAATTGTCTTTTGAAAATACTTTGAGATAATGCTGATGGAATTTTGATTTGAAATTTGTTTGATCTCAAATTCCTTAAAAATAAGACATTTCTTATCATATTCTAGTATTAATATCTATAGTATCAACGATATCAAATGGAATCTTATAATATAATTTTCTTTTTGCTTGATTAAAATTTTGTCATACCGAAAGGAGGAAGTGGGGAAACTCTCTCAGAGAGGCACAAACACACATATTATTTCCAATATTATGAACTAAACATTAATGTTAGTGCCTCTCTCCAAATATACAATGCGTCGAAACCAATACTACCATAGTTCCGCTTTCTGAGTTTCTTTTAGTTGTGTATAGCTAGTGAGAAATTTGTAAAGTTTAGTGAGAATCGAGCTGTGGAAAAGTGCGGAAGTTTTGAGGATCGGTGAAAGATAATTGGAAATTTGAGCAAAAATAACAGAAAAAAAACAACAACAAAAAATATTGCAAATTTATATTAATTGCTCGAACCAATAAGCGACTCAAAGTCTGGCGCAAAATAGCTTAAAGATTAAAGATATGTGCGGTTTAGTGGAAACACAAGAAAAAGTCTAGAAAATGGAAAAACATACAGTGGAAAAAAATTGCGGGAAAAATTATAAATCCCAAAATGAACAAAATCATAAAATTTCCGTATTTGGATTACCTGGATTACCTGAAAATTAGCTGAAATGGATAAAATATTTGAATCGAAAATGGTGTGTAAATTTTTTATTTGCTTTTAAACGGAATTTAGTTAAATTGATAAAATCAAAGTTGATATTTATCATGAATGAAAAAGAGCGGATTAGTTAGTGAATTAGTGAAATAATTAACTAATTTGAAACAAAATTGAAATTAATTGCCTAACTCTAGGCGCATGCATATGTGGCGCCCTCACAAAATGCCGCCGAAAAAAATTCAACAACAATTCTTGCGAAGAAAAAAGAATACTCAGAAAAATGAAAAAACCAAATAATGCTATCCTTCCATAAAATAAATAGGTTTTGTGAAAATTTCTGGAAACAGTTAAAAATATGTAAAAGTGTGAATAATTATCGAATGATTTTCGATATATTTTGAATTAATCAATGAAAATAAGTAATGCGTAATTAATTACATTGAGTGCTTAATAGTGTTTGTAAAGATAGTTTTTTTGTTTATTGCGGGACAATAAGCCATTAGTAATTAATAACACTATTATACACTAAACAAGTGATAAAACTGCGAATATTCAACAATGAACTTGAAACAATCATTTAAAAAAACATTTATAAATATTGAAAGTCTACAAGCACAAACAAAAACTCGATAAGTCTACAATATTCGAAAATGGACTTTGGAATTTGATTTTTTATTGACGCAATAAAAAATCACTTTGCTCAGGATGAAATAGACCTTCTTTTAAAATGAAGCGATGTAGACAAAGTCTATTTTAAATAAATGCCACAGAAACCTTCAAAAATTTAAAACACTCGAAAAACTCGGAAAAAAAATCAAATAAATTTGAGGGTAATTTTTGAGAAGATTTTATGTTGCTTGTGTGTAAAAAATCCTTGCGAGTATTTTCTAGACGTAACTATGTCTCAGTTTTTTGGGTGAATTCTAACACATATTTTATTTGAAAACTCAATTTTAAAATTCTTCTTTTGAAGAAGCGAGACGAAAACGTTTGCTTTGGAAAACATTGAAACAAATTTTGAATAGTGTGTGTGTTCATACTCAGCTACTCAGCGAAATTAATTTTCCGTCCCTCTCTCGCACCTCGACTAAGAACTACCGGAAGTACTTATTTGAAACCGCTCATGTAAAATAAGAAAATAACGAATTAAAAAAAAAATACAGACTAAAAAGCACATGTTTTTCACCGAAATGCTGAAATGCTGATCCGCAAATAAAATGGCAAAAAATTCTTGGAAGTTCGTGTTGGTCTTGAGACCGCGTTTTCAATTTTTTGATGAAATTTTCTTTGGCTGACAATTTTTGTGAAATATTTCAAAAATACATTTATTACTCACAAGATATTTTGAGTAAAAGAAGGATTGATTATCAATGTGATTTATTTGAGTAAACTTGTAGACTTGTAAATTAGTCGATTTGTAATACTAAACAATGATGTAACTTCCTGTTTCAAAAATTTTAAAAATAATATTCTTTTTTCATTCATATTTTAAACGTTTCTGAAACTGAAATATTTGTGTGCTCTTTTTGCGCTATTTTTATGATAATTCTTTTAATTCTTTTGTGTTGTGCGAGTATGATGATTTAAAAAATTTAAAAATGTATTCACACCAAAAAAGAGCTTTAATTAAAAATTATCACCAAAAATTTGTTGAAATTTGTTAGATATATTGCTGATCTACGTCACATTTTATATCGGTTTTTGAGTAAATATTGGAAAATTTATTAATTTGTTGTTTCCTCGTCATATATTTAGTAAATTATTTAAAATTCTCAGGAACAAGGATTTTACAAAATATTTATTTTTCATTTGCCAGTTTTATGAGTTTTTTTTCAAGTTTATTCAGTTTTACAAATTACAGTTGATAAGACGTTTAAGGCAAGCAAAAAATGTGTAGTCTCATTATTGAAACAACGTTTTTATTGGTTTTGCGCGGTTTAAAAGTCTACAAACCCAACAAAAGTCTACAAACCAAATTTAAATAGAATAAATTAAAAGATTTACAAAATTAGGCGAGAAAAATTGGTAAAATATGGCGCTAGCTTGCTTTTTAAATTCAGACTGGTTCTTAGTCCATTTGTGTTGTTGCTTTTGCTGTACACGTCAATTAAAGTGTAAAAATCCAATTGAACAAGAATTGTGTGAGGGGAAGAATCGCGAAGCAAGTGATTTTTTTTATGCCGATGATCCTTTAGTAAACTTCAGTTTTATGGCAATTTATTTTTTTATTTCCATCGTCAAATTATCTGATGATCTTCAATTTTGAAGGGTCAATTAATAATTAGGTTCTGTCTTGACTACTTGAGTTTAGTATTGTTGCGTAAACTTGATCCAATAAGATTCTTTATGTTTTAGAAGTTTTTTGAACTTGAATCAAGAATTTGAAATAACTAATTTATAAAATTTTTACCCGAAATTTTTCCCCTGGTAATCACACCAACACTATCATAATTTGAAACTCTTCAACAGGAGTAAAACCATTTCCCCCTTTAATCACTTATGGACAACTAGCCAAAAAGTAGTTTTCCTAACTAAACTCAAAAACTTCACATAGTCGTACATTAACCCTGAGTGAACTTATCTGTGTGCGTGCACCACTCACACCATTGCATACTTAAAAATAATAGAAGATGCGATTAAATAATTTTCCTTGGAAAATTAAATGCAATTTAATTTATTTTCTCAAGCCACAAGACGATTATGATTTGCACACCACAGCCAACAACAACAGCAACAACGCGCAACGATGTCGAAAAATCTTTATCAAATTATAGAATATTAAAATAATCTTTTGTGCTTCTTTAATTTTTCGGGATTTTGTGAATGAATATTATTTTATTATTTTTCTGACATTCTTCTTGTTGTTTTTTTGCTGCTTTCGATTGTAAAAAAATATTTAATTCGCTGTGCGATTGTGTATGGCGTTTTTGTTGTTGTGCGATCGTTGTTGTTTTTTTTTTCACTTCTCCAAATTGAGCCTCGGCTTTTAGCTTATGTATGAGTGAATTCTTCCAGCCGAAAGATGAATATTTAAGAAACTAGAAAGATGATCATAAAGTAAGGAAACACAAAAAAAAAATAAATGGGTGGTCTGTGAGGTCTCTCTCTCGGACAATCTTTGTGTGAGAACTGAGCAACAATTGTTCTTTTAAGCTTTGAAGAGTATATATCACTAGAGTCCTTCCAAGAACGAAAAAAGGACTAAGATATTTCAACCGTATGGAAACCGGTTTGGTCATTTGTAGCTTTAAACACCATTTAGAACTTTTGTAGCATATTCGAAATAATTTTAAGCTTAGCTCGAAAATCTCTACAAAATTGTTGAGTCAGCCTTATATATTTAATAATGATAAATATTCATTGAAATGTCTTTTAATTTCAAAACGTGGCTAAATTTAAAATGAAGATCATCTGGAGCCAAAACTATGTTTTTTTTAAAATGGTATTAGAAAAAAATTACAATCAGAAAGGAAGCACTTGAGACTCAAGTAATAAAATAGACATCACTTAGTAAGTTCAAATCATAATTTGATAAGAATTTCAAAATATTAAGAGAAACAATTCAATTTTTCATCTCTTGGCTTGTGAGAAAAATTCAAAATTTCGAGAAGTTATTAGAATGTCATAATAAACTTGCATTAAAAATTTATTTTACATCGGTAAAATGAATAAATAATACACCAGAAAACACTTGTTTGTAGAAAATAAAATTGAAAATGCTCAGATTTGTAAAAGGAGAAACAGTTAGACTCGTGAAGATTTGAAAAGAACACTGAAGAAAAGCATTATTCGCTAACTTGTTAGGATGTGTGAGTGTTGAAAGAATTTCTCAAAGATGTTGCGTGAAAAAAAATGACGGCTTTTGCCTCAACAATATCCAAAAGCCCAGCCATCCAGCCAAATGCGAATGAAAAAAAGCAACAAAACTACTCGGCAAAGAGTTCTTGTACAATTTTCTTATCGGTTTCTACACTTTCTGGTTCTTGGCAGTTCTTTGTTGTTTGGCAGCTCTTTTGCTTTACGTTTTATGTGGTATTTTTTGTTGGTTGCTCACATATTGTCGTATTGTCATATTGAGACACTCAAGCCGAGCATATAGTGAATTTTAAGTTTTGCGACTCACACACCAGCACCGCCAATATTGTGGCGACATTTTTGTGTTTTCTGACACGTTTCTCGATAAATTCTAAGAATTTTTCCAATTGGCTTTTTGCGCGCTTCGACGGATGGCTTGAATTGAGAGAAGGTCCGAATCAAAGAAACTCCTTAAATTTTTGTCTTTTGATGTTTTCAGTTAAATGTGTTTTGAATATTTTCCGAAAATATAAGTTTTATAAAATTTCACTATATAAGAACTTTTCTTTAAAGCATAAAACTTTCTTCTCTAAAATATATCCCGTTCTAATGTTCATAAATATATTCACTAATTGTTACAATTATTATGCGTCATTGTTATAAATCATTGAAAAAGAAACTCCCATGACCAATTTGCTCTTTAATAAGGTTTTATTGAGGATTTCCAGCCAGAATTGTAAATATTAATGAAAATATTTATAATCAAACGCAGTTTTACAATTTTACGATCGAACTAAAAAACGAACACATCAAGTAAGACGAGGGGTTGATAATGAAATTGATCGTTGACAGAGAAAAAGCAGTAATCAATATTTGGACTTTTACTGTTTGTGTTTCTACAATAGTTCTAGTTTTTAAATTACCTTGTATTCAATTTGAATTTTTGGTGCGCATTTTAAATTTCGTTTAAAATCAGCCTTGAAATTTTATCTTTGAGCTTTATTTTAAAATATTTTTTGTTCTAAGGTTCTAGCGCGCAATAGGTTATTCAATAGGAATACACTGAATCTTTTGAGTTGTATTCTCATTTCATGTATTCTTGATTCAAACCATCTTATACCAGACTTCTTACCAAATATTAAAAATTTAGTTGCCTCATGGTAAAATAAAATAATTTACATAGAAATAAAAAGCCAGGTATCCTATTTGGTAAAAATTATTACAATACTACAAAGCTCCCTCGCCTTCATCCACAAAGCTTAAAATGCGCGCGATGTGTTGTAAACTTTTTCGTTTTTTCCCACAGTTTGGATGTTTGTATAAGCGCGCGTTAGTTGTTGTTGTTTATCTTGGTTGGTTAACAAGCACTGCTTTTAATGTTTTTTGCCTTCGAAGAAAACAGTTACTTTTGGCTGACCAAGAATTCCATTCCATTTCATGTTTATGTTATTTATTGTAACATTTCTGACGTTTTGTTTTTTTTTGCAGAGAAATTTATCCACGCGTTCTGGAATGTATCCTGCAGACGGAATCACCTGAGATGATTATGAGCAAAAAAGAGGACATCTTGGATACGCTGGACATGATAGCCAATGATAAAGGTTAGCATCTACTATTTTCTCTTAATTTATTTTTTATCTTTTTATCGAATTATATCTGCTTTGAATAACAACTAAGCTCTATCTTTCAAATAAGTTTCTTCTTTAAAAAGAATAATTTATAATTTAGCTTCTCTTCAAAAATTCCTCGAAAAAGCAACCCTTAGATTTGTTTTATTAAAATATTCCCCCAAAACAAATTTTTTCTAAATTATCAAAGATCTCTCCAAATTGGCGCAATCATTTAAAAAATCTCTTTCCCAAATTAAAGCAACTCATCTTAAACTTTTAATTGCCTGAAAAACTTGCTTATAAAAATCCTCATCCTCATTCCTTACACATCAAACAATTAAATAATTTAAGATGCAACATAAAACCCGAAATCATCTCGATGAACCCATAACTCTCAAGTTATTGTTCCACTCACTCTAAAGCATAATATACAAACATAGCACAATTACACAAGAAATAAATTAAGAATCGTTGACTTCTCTTGGCGGCAAAGCAACAGTAAGCGAATGCGATGACGACATGGCCAAAATACTCAAAGCAGCCAAAGAGGAAACACTCGTCAAAAAAGCAAGAAACACACGAAAAAGTTCTAAAACCGACTAATAATAAAATTTATAACCATGGCGTATTTGTTGCTGCATTCAGTTGAGCTGCCTTACGACAAGCAGCGACGGGAAGGAAATAGATTTTTTTGGTTATGTTTTTCAGCATTTCTTGTTTTAAAATGTAGGAATTGTTATTCGATTGAGTCGCTACTTTTCAAATTTGATTTTTAAGGGAAAATATAAAAATTTTATGATGCAGCATTTTGGGTTTTTTTTTCAACGAATGATCATGTTTAAAATTTTTTAATATTTAACTCACTGAAGTCATAAACCCTATTTTTGATGAGAAAGGAAAAAAGTTAAAATAATAAAGAAACTCGAAAATAGAAAAAGTGCATCGAAGAGCGTTTTTCCATGTTGCTGCTCATATTCATCACTGAGCTCGCATAGTGCACAAGGCAAAAAAGAGCCGGAAAATGTTGTAAATTTTCATTTCCAAAAATGGGAGAAAAAATTTGTCGTTTTAGAAGTTTTTAAATAATTGCTGGTGTGGCTTTACCGCTTTGCTGCTTTATGACAGTGGAACGGGATGCCCTAGCACCTATATTAAGTGAGCTTGACTGTTGACTATTAATGGTCCTCGGGGAATCGATTATTTTGCTTTTCGAATTTTTCTCTTGAAATTTAATTTTTTGAAAATTCTTTAAATTTCTTTAAGATATTTGAAGAGTCTAAGAAATATCGGGAAAATTAGTAATCTTTAAATGCATTAACGGCTATTACACAAGGACGTTGAACTCTCTTGGCTGCTGTTCAGAAGAGGGACGAAATATCTAAGTATTATAAATTACAACATTATTTCGTGACAGAGATGAGACAGAAGCGAACGTTTCTTTTGGCTTATATTTAAGAAAATAAAATTTATTTTAAAAGTATATTGTAGTTGGATAATTTAAAACTGAAATTAGAAAATATCTTCAACCCCTGCGTTCTCAACTTTTTCATCCATATTGCTCATTTAGCTTAAGATGCTTCTTTAGAGTAATTTCTAGTTGCGACAAGAAAAACCGTTGACTTGCTTGAGAAGTTGAGACACACGTGCTAAACATCAATTTAAGATTTTCCTGACAATTATGTTAGCTTTTTGACATCTTTCTTGTTGGATGCTTGGTATTGTATGTGCTTGATGTCAGTACTTTTTAGTATAATTCATAGCAGAGTACACCATGTATATTGTATACGTATATTACATTGTAGATGATGATAAAACCTCAGATCGTGCTTATTTGCACCACAAAAAGCATTCAACTTGACTTTTCCAGAATTTTAGAAGCATTTTCTTGTGCAAATTGCAAAATTACTCTTTTATTCTTTGGCTGGTGAATTTTTTGCTTATTGCGTTTGTTTCAAATACAAAACAATAGAATTGAGAAATTGAATGAAATGTGAATGAATAAGACAACTAACTTTAAGAAAAAGATGGCCCGATCTTTATCAGTCTCTAGAACTATTTCATTCAACACAATGCTTGAAGCAACTTGAATAATAACTGAACAGACAATACAGAATGTATATTCCAGCATGTGAATTACCGCCGCCAATCTCGATGTGTAGAAATCCCGAGTAGAAATGGATTTTTCGAGAAGACCGGAAATAATTCATTTATAAGAAAAAAAAGCTAAATAATAAGGCACTCACACAGCAGCGTGATCAGATCCACAGCATAGATCAATTACCCAAAGCAGACACACCAACAAAACCAACAACATCGTTTTTTTCTTTCAAAAAACCTTTTTTTAGTATAAAAACTAAAAAAAAAAGTTTTTAGAGTAAAAAACGTTAACGGAAAATAATTTTTTATTCGTAATCGTTGTTTTTGTTGAATTTTCATTTGTTGAAGAAGCAGCAATTTTTCATCAATTGAAAAGCATTTAATTTTTCTTCAACATTTCTAAGTCTGTTCAATAGACGTCGAAAAAGAGTAAAGTAAATTGAATTAAATAAAGTACAGATATTTTTGGCTGAATGTGAATGACACCGTCAAACTACCATCAGAGATTTTTTGCACGATTAATATTTTTTGGTATTGGTTTGAGGATTTTATACATTTTGAGAATTGTGAGAGAAAATTACTGTTAAAAAAATTATCGAAAGTCTACAGTTTTTGTTTTTTTTTTGTTGAAAATAGCGCATAGAAGCTGAGTAAATTACCCTAAATCGTTTACACGTTTGAACTTTATCTGGGTTTTTATTTAATGACATCACAAATTTTTACGAAAAGTGTGTATATTATACAAGTTAAATTTTTTGGACCAAAAGGTTCCACAATTCAGCACCAAGATAAAGTTTGCGTTCGCCGAAAGATTGGCTTGGGACGCGCGTTCTTGATCTAAAAATAAAAGTCAGTCGGCAAAATGTTTTTTGTTGGTTTATTTTCTAATTTATTTTTTGCTTAAAATTGCCAACAACAATTTTCCTTTCTCAGACGACAAAATTAAGCCAAAAAAAATGAGAAGAAGTTGTTGGCCTGGCTCTTATTTTGTAGGCCAGACAGAAAAAATAAAATAAATAACAAAACAAAAATTATACTTTTTTCAAGGCAATTAAAATTGATGTTGGAAGATGTGTAGTTAGAAGCATCTATTATTTTTGTTAAAGGTTTGAAATGTTTGCAATTTTCAGTGTTTTTCCTGGAATTTTCTCTAAATGGGTAACTTTAAAAAGAATAAACACTCAATGTAAATGAAAGTTTAAGTTTCTTGAGCTTTTGAGATTATTTAGTTGAATCTTATAAAATCTCAACAATCTCCACAGCTATACCGAAAAATAAACTGAAAATTTGAAAAAGAATACCATCAAAAAGTCCCTGGCTTGGAATCCGCTCAGAACGTCTTAAAAGCGGTTTTTATGCTAATCAGCAAAAGCACAATTCGAGTTTCTTTAATATTTATTATGTTTGTTATATCTGCGCGACCAGAAATTCCTGTGGATCTCTTTGGCAGGCGAAACGTGTTCCACTCACACCGCCACCGATTACATTAATTGTTGTTGGCCTGGCTGGTCGCGATTACCAAGTGATTATGGCTTTTTCGACTGTGGGAATTTCTGTGGAATTTGCCAACTTTTTTCGATGGCAAAAAAGCAGCTAAAGCCAGCAAAAAAGCAGAATATTATTTAAAATACTGAAATGCTGGAAATGCTGAGATGAAGAAAAAAAGAAATGTGAAAGATTCCTAACTGTTCTTTTTATACCATCTATGCTTTTATATTTTGTGAATAATTTTTACTGCGCCGTTCGATTATATAGTGTATTGAGTATGTGTATTGAGATGAAGTTGGAATTTTTGCTTTTAAGAATGTTGCAGAGATGCTTTCAAGCGGTATCGATGAAATGGACAGGAAGTCTATTATCTAGGATGCATGGGGTCAATAAACAGGAAAACACTGTAGGAAATTGTTTGCAGGAATTTTTTAGTATGAAATTGGTTGCTTTAAAAATTTAGTAGAAAAGCTTTGAAAAAATTTTCAATTTTAAATTAATTGAATATTAAAACTTAAGAAAAGCTCCAAAACGCCACACAAATGGAACTTTCCCAACAGTGCCGTCTCCCAGGTCTCTTATGATGTATTGTTGCAATATTGCACATTTAATTGCACATAAAAGAGCTATGAAATCACTATTCCGCTGCGTTCGCCATCATGTCGCGCCATCGCTTTTATCCACAGCTTTTCAACACTCAGCAGCCAACAGGCGAAATCAAATATAAATAAAGCAACCGTCTCTCCATCTTTTATTTAGTATTTTTTTGTGTGTTGTTTAATAGTTTTTCCTACACATATTATTTGCGGCATTTTGCCTTGCTTTGCCTTGCAACATAACATGCTGTAGTCGAGGCGAAAAGTGTAATAATAATCACAATTCACAATAAGACAGTGTGTACGACTTGTCTAGCCGCCCGCAGTTTTCAATGGCTCTGAGGAGTGATTTTTGACTATTTTTGCGATGACGTGCATCGGAACTATTAAAGCATTTCGCATCTCTCATTATGTCGATTTAGGGGTTAATTCTTTTTTTGCTCTATGAATTAATGAAATGCAGATCAAAATTTCAATTTATGTTTTATAATGTTGATTTAAACTTATAAAATGACTATTAAAATTCAAAAACATCAAATATTAATTATTTAGTGGTTCGCTATAATATATGTTATTTAGGAATTTTGAAAGAATTTTAATTTATGGCTTCCATTTATTTAATTTAAATCAAATAAATTTAATAGTTTTCTGTAGATTTAAATTTTTGAATCAAATTATTAGTACTTCTAAAAATTTTGCAAACAATTTGAGTAAAAATTGTCTTGAACCCACAATATTTTCAAAAATAATTAAGTTATGAGATAAATAAAAAACACGAGATTAACTGAAATTACCGACCGTTTCAAAAATATTCTACTCTTTTAGAATATATTAGAATTTTTGCTGGAATTTTTAATTTCATTCAAGTTTTTAGCAGTAATTGTTTCTAATTTTTGAATTGTAATACAAGACCTTGAATATATTCCTATCAGATATTCAGAAAATTATCACTTTTAAAATTTGATCTGTTTCCAAAAACAAAATATGATCAGCATATTTCACAATTAACACTAAAAACCCTGCACTCCCCGCAAAGAAAATTAAAAACCCAAAAATAGAATAATTAATTTATGTTTCACTCAGTTCGTCAATTATTTGCGTTTGCGACACACAAATTTTCCGTCTGCAGCCTGCAATGAATGAAAATTAACTTGTAAATTAATTAATTTTGCCAGTGTGTCGGCCGCGCTGAGGAATTTGCAACGATTTAACGAGCGAGCTCAAGTTCTGAATTTGCATTTCCTTGCAACATGCATACTCTGTGCTCTTTTTGCTGCTTGGGAGTATAAAATCCATGAAAAGGAGGGGAAAATCATGCCGCTCGGATTGGAAAGTAACAACGCTGTCATAAAAAAGTAATGGGTGGAGTGAGCTGGGTGGAAGAATTTATTGGCCGTGGAAAATTATGCTTTTATAGGTTTTTTAATGGAAAATTTTTATGGTCTTTCTTCCAGGAATTCAGAAATTATTGTTTTTCTCTGGATTGTTCACAAAGTATGTCTGGGTAAAATGAAGGGTTTCATCGAAATCGTTGTTTTGAACCATTCTTTTAAAATAATATTTTTCCAGACGTTTTCTGTGAGCTTCCACTAGAAAAATAGTGTTATTAGAATTGATAGTAAAACAAGTAATTTGAAATTTTTTACTAAAATAAATTTATGATTTTGCTATTTTCTTCACCAACCTAGACCCTCTCAATAAGAAACATCAAAAAACCATCGTCTCGAGTTGTAAAAAAAAGTAATATGTATTTACTAAATGTGATTTGTGATTGAATTGAATAAATGTTGCACTGTCTAGTGTTTTGGTGCTGTTGCATACATTTTTTGCAATCACACAATTTGCTGAATTTCGTCTTTTCCTTTCACACAATGTGAAAAATGCAAATATAAAAAGCACATTTTTTGCCTTCGATTCGAAGAATACGAAAATTGTATAATTTGAATAAAAATTTGTAATTTTGTTGTTGTGCCGTTTTATGAATGAATGAAAAAGCGCACAAATATTGTACTTTTCTCGCGGCGTGTAATTGTGTCAGTGAAAAGTGCAATTTGTTGTAAACACAATTTTGCGCAAAAAAATCGATGCCGAGTGCACGACAACATACACAAGCAAACAAGCCAGACAGTTCACACAATCATAAACCGGCGGGCGCAACAACAATATACTTAAATAAATGGGTTTTATTTCTGTTTAATGAAAATTGCGAAATGCATTAAAAATTTATTTTTAAATGTATTATTAGATAATTTTCGCCGCTTGTTGGCTGCACTTGGTGTAGTAAAAGGCGATATTATAGTGGATAGGCTTGGACAATTGTCAGGTTCAATGGTGCATTGTGGTTGGACTATGAATTTTCTTCGATTTTTGTGGGATTTCCTGGGACATTTTAAATTGTGATTATCCTGAATAACAATGGCTCAAAGTCCTTCTACTGTGCAATTTTTACATCCAATCTCCTGGTTATTTTACTGACTGATTATTGCATTGCTGCTTTCACGGTATCTAATCAAATATGAATAATTTAGATATTCTTTCAATATGTTATAAGCTATTAAACATTAAAATATAAATTTTTCAATGTTGGCTTCGTTAAATTAGTCATTATTTTCTGCACAAATCATTCAACCAGTGAATTTTTTCATTTACTTCTACGATTGGAACTCTGGAAAAATACCTAGCATAAAAAAGTTCTCTTGACGAAGAGAAATGAGGAAAAATTGTCAAAACCGGAAGTTATTGTGCCGTTTGTTGTTGGATGGGAATTATCGATTGTGTTTTGCACACAGAAAATGCCTTAATCAGACAAATTACATTTCAATGAGGCTATTGTAGTAATTTGTTCTGCCGCTGGTTGTTTGGTTTGTTGCAACTTTGCCTTGTATGACTTTCCCTGGCGATTGTAGTAGGTAGCAACTATTTGTGTTATGAACTCAATTAAATGACGTATTTTTCAGAGGAACTACTCTGTGAATTACGAGTCACTCGAAAGTAATTTCATGTGTTGTTACAATATTGTTTTTTTACAGATAAAATGCCTTTTGCACGATTATTATTTACTTCTCGGAACGTTTTCAGATTTCAGACAGTGACTAAACGAAATGCTTTCTATTTCAAATTCTTTAAAGTCTCGTTCAGTTCATTAAAAACTAAACAACTAACAGCTTAAATCAAGTATAATTGACAGAGTCATTTAAAGAAGCTTACAAGATGAAAAACTTGCAACTATTATTTCTTGTAAAACTATGTTGCAAAAATTTTCTTTTAAACAATTTAATCGGATATTTTGCAACAATTTATTCTCATCTTTTCCTTTGTTTGCACCGGTTTTCATTCTACATTGATTTTACTGAAACTTGAGTTTCTTGAATATTGCAATCAGAAACTTTGTTACCAAGTCCCTGCACTCAAGTGCAAGCAAGTGCGCTTGAATACTCGACAACGAGATTAATTGCTTTTTGGAAAAAAGTTATTAAATTTCACCCGAATTCATTCCCTCACTATGTTAAATGAATGACTTTTGGGCGCAAAACTCTCTGCGATCAACTTGAGAAATGATTTCGTTTAATTATTTCGACATGCAAGTTTATTAAACTGGCAGCAAAGTTTGCTTATTATTGAACGAGCAGCATCTTAATAATTATTAATGAAAAAAGTTTTTCTCCTTGTTGGAGATTCTGGCTGGCGAGATTTATATCTTTTCCATGTACTTTTGAGGATATCAAATATTAAATTTGCAGTAAATCCTATTTTGCAATCTGGTTAGAGTTAGAGTTGGTTCAAGTTTTTCGGCTGGTTTTGCTGGATGATTTAAAAAGTTTTTAAGCTGAACTTTTCGACAAAAGAATTGTCAGGGACCGCAAAAGAAAAAAAGTTTTCATACTGTTTAAGTGGATTTGTGAGGAGAATTTAATGACAGAATTGGTTGAACGCTGTAATCTCGCCAATATTACTTTGAGAAGCTGTTAAAAAAGTATAACAGGGTAAAATTTGTCATCATTGTCCCAAATTTATCATACACTGAATAACAGTCCTCTAAATTTAACTTTCAAACAATCAGAAGAACCGAAATTGTAAGCATTTTCCTAATAGAAACAAATAACATTAAATCTTCTTTCAGTATGTTAAATTAACCTGACATTCCCCCCACATTTGCCTGCAATAATTCCAACTCACAAAACTCGAAACAACTCGCAAAAGTTCTAAATTCTACTCCTGGGATCTTCTTGGCGCCTTTTTCCTATTTTATTGCCGTTCACCTTTGCTCTTCACTCTCGTAAAAATTCCCCGAAACTGCTTCCAAAACACAACAGCCAAAAAAAGCAGGGAATGATTTTTTATGATGATTTATTTCTTTTTTCTTGGCTTGATTATTTTTTATTATTGTGTTATGCTACGGAAAGCACACACAAAAAGCGTATCTGGGAAGGAAATTTGCATTTTTTGGTAGAGTCTTTTCAGCTTTTTCGAGTTTCACAATTATTTGTTGGATTTTATGCTATCTTAAGAATTTCAGAACTCAGAGTTTCTGAATTTCTGGTGGCGGTTTGAAAAGCGCTCCTATGGATAAACCGGCTTTCCAGGTATTTTCATGATGCTTCCTTTTTTTTCTTTATCTCTGAAATGGAATAACTACCCCCTTTTGTTGTTGTGCCATTATTGGTTGCAAAGAGCATTCCGTTCTTCGGGTTATCGATTTTGTTGGTTATGCGGGGGCGGGAGGGTATGTTGTCTTGGTTTATTTTGGGAATTTTCGGTGAGTTTTCTTGAGTTTCTACGAATAAGGAAGTATTTGTATATTCAAACTGCAAAAACTCACTACACGATTTTCAAATGCTAATTATGCTTTGAACATTGAATTGAGAGTTATGAGTTCTCTTTGAAGAAGTGTTGAGGATGTGTTTAGAACATAAATCTTATTTCTTGAATCCAAGAAAATTTTCTTCTTCGCGCGTGAAAGGAAAGAATTTCTCAAGTGTAAACAATTATAAAATTTTCATTTCCTAATGAAACTTTTTCTAAGATATCCATTTTTTTTTTGCGAATGTTATTTTTCTTCTCACTGTATTGAGAACCTTTAAAAGCATTAAAATGTAAATAAATGATGAGCCTTTCTGGAAGTTAACGTTTGGAATTTATCCTCCAAATTATTTGGTACTGTATCTTTTCTATTTATAAACAATTTCATGTTTGTTCTCTTTATTCTCTGAAAATAAAAGCATACCAAAACTTCCGTAAATAATTGAATCAGTAAAAGCACTTTGAAAATTTCAACTATGATGCAAGGACATCCCTCCTTTATGTATAAAAATTATTTAGAAAAAAATTTATCATACATATGAAAATTCCAAAAGAACTAACAAGCAAAACTAGCACACAAAGCGTAAGTGCTGGCAAAATTTGAAGTGGTAGACAACCAACTATAACAACGCCATATCGTTATTTATTGGATTGGATGGAGATGAAAGGCGCAGAGAAATAGATGACATTTTTATTAAGATTTTGCTCGATATTTAATGTTGTGCAAATATTTAACATAAATTTCATTTTTATTCATTTCCTCGGGCCAAGTTATCCCAGCACAAAACAAATAACACCCAATAAATGAAATGAAAGACAATTTTGGATAATCATGCTGGCTGACATAACAACTTCCTTTCGGCATATCTCTATATCCGCAAAAATCCTTAAATATATGGCTAAATCATCCTGACGACTGTTTGTTGACAAATGTAGGTGAACTTAATAAAATTAAATGCAATAAGCTCTTCGGGTAATTTCGTTTTATGGTAATTTGATGGATTGAGCTATTATTTGGCTTTTTATTCATTAAATGCATTGGTTTTGTTTACCTTTATACATTTCGTCAATAAAAATGGTCCAAAAATGTCAATAAATTTCGTTATTATATGGGCCACCCTCGGCTAGTACAACAACAAAACCAAAACAAAGCTATATTTTTCACCCTCATGAGACTTTGCTAGTGTGGGTGCCAAATAACCACAGTATGCGTTTGTGTTGGACGCAGAATTTCACTATTTTCACCCTCTTCATTTTCCCGCAAAATGTTAGGAAAATAATGTAGAAGGCAGAAAAAAAACTTTATTATTAGATTTATTTTCAAAAAACGAAAATGTGTGCGTTGGCTTTGTAAAGTAAATGGAAAATTAAGGCGTTGTTGTTGTTGTTGAGCCGCAGAATTTCCTCGACTGGGTTGTTTGGCCCAAAGATTAAAACTAGCTTGAAGCGCGGCCCAAGGACTTAATTACGTAATTTATGGGTCCTCAATTAGTATTCATTAAGATTTAATTTAAACTTTTACTGTGTTTTCCTGAGATTCTTGATTTTCAACCTGAAAACTATTAATTATAATTAAAAAAGTATCGAAACGATTACTTACAATTATTTATATTTTAAACTTTCAACGCTTTTAAAAAATAAAATGCAGCCAAATAGAAAAACTATCTTTATATTGAGGCGGCCTGGAAATCAAAAGATTGAGCTTCTTGCGAAGCAAAGGAAAAGCCGGAAAAAGCTTTTTTAAACGATCAATATTTGAAAAATGTGAACAACCTACACATTTAAAGGATCACAAACACTATCAGCCGATTGGAAATAAAACAAAACTCCAACAAAACTTGATCAAAAACGGAAAATTGTCAGGGATGGAGTCCAAAGTTTGTTTTTAATTAAAATTTAATTTTAATGAGTTTCCGGAAAATTTGAGAGATATTAGAAAAACATCACAAATTGACCCACATCCCTCACCGAAATTCGTAATCCTGAACGTTTTAGCTTAATTTTTCTTTGAGCCGAAAATGAAACGAAAAGTGAAATTGTACGCATTTTTATATTTTTACCGTGCTGCTCGAAAATTGGATTCAAGGATTTTCGGTTTTTTTTGTTCGGGCCAAATTTCTTCATTTGCTTCATGTTTATGCCGAGTTTTTCCATTTTTCCAAGAAAGCGCGGCGGCGGAGATTTTTTCTCGCTCAACTTCTCGCAAAACTGTTTGATGCGAAAAAGGCTCTAATTCCGATTTTGCCATGTTTACACACTGAATGATAAATTTTAGCCAGACTGCGCAGGTCGATGCTTTTGCGAGATGAAAAGCGACCTACAATGAATTTTTACTATTATATGGTATAGTATGGTACTAGGCAAACTGTTTGAAATTTGACAAACTTTAAATTTAAATTATATTCATTATTATTAAAAGCTTTTTAAATAGGTTTATAAAAATTTCTTTGGATATTAAAAATGTAGAAAAAATTCAAAAATCTATATTATAAGTCATGATGCATCACAATTCCAAATACAAACAACTCCTATTTAACATTCATGAAACCAATCGGCGAAAATCCGTAGCTAAAAATATTGAATATTTTTTCGTTCTATTTAAACTAACCGTTCATGAAATGTTCATCGGTAAATCTTCATCTCGCGCCAGTCTACATATAAAGGATATTTTAAATAAAATCATTATTTGACATTTTTAAAAACCAAATTAGGGTTAATTACGTGCAAGGTATAGTGAATAAAATTTGATAAATCGCTGAAAATATCTTGGGCCATTGTTTTGTTTACCAAACAAAATCATTACGTTTTCAGCATGGTTTGCTCCCATTGAGTTTGAGCTTTGACGTGTGCTGAAAAGTGCACCACAAACCATTCAACCTTTAAGACCAAAATTTTCAAATTATCTAAATTATGCCAAAAATTCTTGATATCACCTAAATTTTTGTGGTTTTATCAAAATTTTGAGTGCATATACTTATTTTTACAAACAAATGTGAATGATAAATTATTTGATCCTGACTCGGTATTTGAAAAAAACAAATTTGAATTTTTTCACAATTCATTGAAATACCATCCCATAGAGCTCATTTCCCCAACTTCTCGCAAATGTTTTATTTGATTAAGGCCGTTTTGATTAAATCTCAGATTCAATTTTGGTTGTTCTGATGTTATTAGATATGAAATTAATGTGCCTACTGTTTAAAAAATGCATAACATAAATTGGTTTCATCAATTAAAATTAATTTCCATCAGAAGGTGGAATGAGGTGAAAATCTGTTTTCCATTAATCGATTTCGGAAATCTATGTTGTCTATGTTTTTAACATGTTTTGATTGGGTGACAAAAGATTTAGCACTGATTTAGAACAGATCGGAATATTCCAAAATTTGACAGTTTCCCAAATCACTGATTTGGTGATGCACCGATTGGGTAATCAAACTGAATATTCATTTAAAAAATAAAATATGGCCTTATAAGTCATGATGCATCACAATTCCAAATACAAACAACTCCTTGCTACTCTCATGAAACAAAGGCGAAAATCCGTAGTAAAAATATTGATAGCGTTTCGCTATACCCAAACTGAACGTAAAAGCGCCTGCGAGAGCATCTTCATCTCGCGCCAGCTTCTCTAGTCGGAGAGCCGCACATTGTGACATAACCTCAATTTAGGGTGTAGTGCAAGGCGTGAATAAAATGCGCAACATCATGAAAAAGGAATCTACTGGGCCATTCGCTCTGTACCATCATCGTCATCGACGTGCCATCAGCATGGTTCGCTCCCCGAGCTTTGGAGCTTTGACGTGTGCTGAAAAACGCACAACAAACCATTCAACCTTTAATCTATCGGAAAACTGGCGATTTTATTGTGACTTGCTGATGAGGCAAGTGGTGTGTCGGGAAAAGTGGCCCTGAAATTTTGCTAGTGCGGAAAAGTTGTGCTGAGCATTTTTCTTGGTGTGTATAGTTGGTGTGTTACGGAGTCAGTTGCGACAACAAAAATGTGCCGGGAAATGATTTGTTGTTGCCGGAAAAAAAGTGGCCAATGTCTAGTTTCTAGAAGTGCAAATGGTGGCACAGATTCTGCGAAAGGTTTCTTTGCTCTTGAAATTTGATAGTCTAATTCTAGTACAATTGGAATTTGTGAGAAAATCCTTAAATTTGAGTAAAAGAAAAACGTGGAGAAATGTTTGTTACATAAGACGGATCAAAATGGTTATTTTTATGGCAATGGAAAATGTCATTTGCGGTGATTATTGTTGCCTGCTAAATGGGCCATATTAACAATTTGCCAGCTTTTGAGCTCGTCTATCTCCTGCAGGGCGTAACTAAGGGTAAACCAGGGTAGGAAAACCTAAAAATTTATT
Organism: Parochlus steinenii; assembly: GCA_038502155.1. Classification (NCBI taxonomy): domain Eukaryota; kingdom Metazoa; phylum Arthropoda; class Insecta; order Diptera; family Chironomidae; genus Parochlus; species Parochlus steinenii. The sequence goes on along the minus strand of JAXCIN010000052.1, from coordinate 3,143,661 downwards.
CCAAAAACTTCCATACATAATCATTGGTTTCTTTAGTGAGGATTTTCAAACAAAAGATTCGTGAATTGTTAGAAAAAATTAAATTTTTCGCGGGATTTTCGTTAATTGTTTTCAAATCACTGTGATTTGTAATTGCTCTTCGAAATTTTGTCCAGGAAAGATCTCAAGTTGCGCCTCTGGGCTGTTGTTATTTTGGGTCGTTTTGATGTGTCATCTCTGGTTTGCAAGTGATTTAGATTTGAATCGGCAGCAGACGATGCCGAGTGCTTTACGGAATGCCTGGAATGTCGTAACAGCCTCATGTGGTGCAATTTTGCAGTCTGCAATTTTGGAATGGTTGGAAAATTAAACTAATTGCATGAAGGGCTATACAATATAGATCGAAATTGGATAGAATTGCATAAATGGGCAGAAGTAAAATATGTGTGTAAAATGATTATCTAATAAGTGGCTGGCTGCCTGTTGGCAGTTTCACGTGCTGATGCAGTTGGTGATGAACTTTGAGGTGTGATAACATTGCTAAATTATAATGAGGATTAAGCATATTTGTGGGGATTTTGAGGTGATTGTGGAATGATTGTTTATTGAGCTTAAATATCACCAATTGATAAGTTTCCAGTTGATTTATTAAACAAACATAAATTAAAAAATATTTAACCATTACCATTACAAGCTTGAAACCAATTATAATCTTAAATCCTTTCGAAGCAATGAAATTTTTCGAAAGCAATCACAAAAACCTCATATTACGCAACAATCTACAGAAATGTTTTCCAGAAATTTTCCAAAATGAGATTTCCGGCTCAAAAATCAGATTCAAAGCAAATAATCATGAAAATGCCTTTAGAAACACAAAATTCCTGCACATTTGAACAATAACTAATGATTTACCTTTTGTTGGATTCTAGTGGTGGAAGTGCGGGCGAGCTTAGTGGGGAATGGCAACATGATTGGAATTTGCACGTGTCTCACTCACCTAGAGCAGAGTTTTGTTCAGACGTTTGGCGTGTTTCTTCTGGATCGAATCTTGCTCATTGTGCTGAAATATCTGTCGGACGAGCCAACGGTGAGTTTTTTATTTAAGGTGTGATTTAACTATTTCAGATCACTGTACTAATTGCAACGCTTGTTCTTTCTCCATTTTCAACAGATCCGCAAAGGTGCTAACTCCACATTGTTATTTCTAATAGAAAATGGTTATCTAGATAAAGTAGTTGTAAAGCGTACAGTTTGTCCAGTTATAATTGATTTACTTACGCTGAGCACCGTCAAGAGCGACCAGGCCGTTTCTGGGGGTGATCATGATGTTCAGCTTAATGCAATTGGGGTAAGAATTATATTTTTTAATTTCCATCTATTTAAATTTTAAGGATCAATAAGTATTATGAATATTTAGCATGACCCTATTTTCTATGAACAGTCTCGACAAAAGTTTTAGTGTATAAAAAGTGCTTTTTGTTTTGAAAAATGTGTACAGCTTAAAGTGAAATGACCCCTTCATTTTAGTGCTCGTAAGTGTAGTGTTTGTCCATAGGTGGCGCAATAAAGAAAAAGTTTACATTTTAAAATAGATTGAATGTTTTTGGGATAATTTGAAAAGAGCTGCTAGTTACCGAGTTAGGGGCTACCCCACCAGCGTCTGACGTTGAGAAAGACCCGGTAGTGTAGATTTTTCTTATGAAAATGACGTAATTTTCTTATTATTTCAACAATTTTCTTTATATTTTAAAAATAAACTCCCTTGAATGTCGAATAAATGTTTTTTGGTTTCGAATATAATATTTTCGATTACATATGAAAATTTGTGTTTGGTGAAACACTGAATTCGAAAATCCTTATTTAAAAGATGTCATAGGGGTTTATCATAAACACGAGTCATACAACAAAATCTCACTACCTTGTGTTTCATGCCTTTAGATGCAAATTCTTAAAGATTTGAAAATCACTTGAACCCTGTTCAGCAAGAATTGTTTATTCAAAGGATAGGAGCAAGGCGTCGTCGATGATAGGAACGTGGTTTGGCATCAGAATTGGTTGTTATAGTTTAGTTACACTCCTATCACAGCCAGCTTTGATGAGCAAACCATTTTTCCGACACTCAACAGTTGATTCAACAATTCAAGAGGCGCAAGCTTTTGGGATGGGGTGGAAGTGTGAAAGTGATGTTTGGTAACGATTCACTGGAAATATTGTTTTTGCAGGTGTTGAGAATTTTTGTGTTTATTCAAAATTTGTGTAGTATTCATTGAAAGTTCAAGTTTGAATTAAGTTTTGATCCCTGTGACCATGAATTTCATTTGAATCCTTAATAGGATTTCTTGTTAATTTAAGGATTCTTTAAAATTCCTTACCTCATTTGTGTTGCTATTGCTACGTAGAGATTGCTCCCTATTATACTACCACCTCCTTTTTTGAAAATTCACAAATTGATTTTCAAGTATTTTTGTCATCATGATTTTAGTTTCAGCGCAAACTTGTTGCCTTGTTGCTGTCGCCGGAAAAAGAGCCAGATAGTTCCTGCCTGAGCTCGCAATTTGGTTGTGATGTGTACCCTTTTATATGTCATATCACAGCCATTTTGATGAGCTCAGTTCGGAGTGCAATCTCTTCGCGCCCAAGAAGACTTAGAAAATTGAATATGGTGGCAGATGCTAACGAAGTTCTTCGAGTTGATGAGATGCAGGAAATTTGAAATTTACTTCCTACCATCTCGTCAATTTTGTTGTGACGTGCTGCTTTATGTCATATCACAGCCATTTTGACGAGTTTGGTGAGAGGGAATGATCTGCGATGAATAAATAACTGTTCACAATTTAAATGCTGAAAACCTTGATCAAATTTCAAAGAATTGGACAATAGTCTGTAATATTTTCAGCAAAAAGCATCATGAAAAGGAATTTATGTCGTCTCTCAAAGTGGTTGTGAAATGGTGATTTAAATTCGTATCACAGCCAGCTTTAAGAGCGAGATGAATGTTCCACACGCTCCTTAGGCCACAGCCTCAAGTGGATCGAATATTAACGAGCAATTAATGCCGCCAAAACTCTCTTAATTGCTTCAGTTTCAACATTTTCCAATATTCTTTTAACTGCGCGCCGACACAATAAACGAGGATTTCTACAATTTTATGCTTTATGGTGTGCTTTGATGGTGGTATTAAAACATATTTTGAGCCAATGGAAGCAACATTTAGAGCTTTTTGTGGCATTTAGTGCCCAATTTTGGCAATATTCTTTAATGAAGCTGTTGATCGATTTAATGTGTTTTAATGTGGCTTATGCGGTTTTAATGTGACCAGAGGATAATTTGACAAGTGCTTTAGTGCTTTAGGTTTCAATTGAGAGGTCAACTTTGATGAGAATTTGCTGTTTTTGGCTCACGAAGTGGTTGTGATGTGTCCATATATCATATCACAGCCAGCTTTGATGAGCTTAACGCAGCAACTCAATCATCAAATCAAAGTTTATTCAAAATTTTCACAGAATTCGATTTCAAATGAAAAATTGTTTAATTTTAATTTTTGCAGTAATATCCAATTAATTAAAAAATTGGAACAAGAATTTTTCAGAGAGTGCATTTATAAGAATTTTCGTTTTTTATTTAGTTAATATTTAAGTTTTATTTAAATTCTGTAGTTCTTAACAGTAAATATTAACTAACACTTTTCCATTTCACTTACAGATTATGGGCAAAATTGCGCCAATTATTGGTTCTGAGCACACACGTGAGATCTTCTTCCAACGCTTTGTCCAACTGACATCGTCCTTTTCGCATAACATACGTAAACATTGTGCCACTGTCTTTCCCGTGATGTGTGAAGTTCTGGGTTCCGAATTGCTAGAGAGTGATATGGTTAGTTCAATTTTTTATTTATTTTTTGTGGTTTTTCCAGCGTAAAGTTGTGAGGTTTAATATTTATTCGTCGAAAAATTCCTGAAATTAATAATTATCTCGACTTAAATTAGGAGAAATGTTTTGAAGCATATAATTTATATTATGCTTGTCAACATTTACTAGCATTTACGATTTTAATTTACTTTTCGTGATAATATGTTTTGCTGGAATCTTCTACGTTTTAACATATTTTGTTCAACGTTACTTAAATTTTATGAGAAAATTCTCCGAAAATTTGTCATTTTCCTTAAAGTGTCTTCTATACGTCTTCAAAATATATTCACCCAATCTGTGCTCTCTAAAGTACATAAAAAATGTCTATAAAAGAATTATAAAATAGCAATTACACCATTATTGCGCTTAAAATGCCAACAAAAATAAAAATCTGGAGATACCTACAAGAATGAAAAAACAAATTATAATAATCTACACACAAATTGTGATGTCACAATTCAAATCCATTTACTCCATTTACATCCTCCCTTCACAAACTTCACAATAAACCATTTTAGACAAATTTAGATTTTTTTCTCATACCAAAGTTTTTCTTGAGCAGATGCATCAATCAAATCAATCAAAATATCTCAAAAAGTAAATCCAACTTCCCGTAAATTATTTCGAATTTGAAGCATTTTCTCAGATTTTTCAATCGCTTAAGTGATTTCCGATTTTTTTCCAATTTAAATTTTAAATCTTGAAAAAAACATGAAAATAACACTGAAAACTTCGACAAACATTGAAACTAGATTAACCGCCCCATCTTTTTCTCCCTTTTACAGATTCCCATCTACGTTCGGCTCTGCGATGATACAATATGGAGCATTCGCAACACGTGCGCCCAAATCATACCAATGATATCAATATTATGTAGTTTAAGCTTACGTAGGAAATATTTAGTTCCAATTATGAAGAAGTTTATGTTTGATGAGAGTCGCTGGGTCATTACTTCCGCCCTTAACGTGAGTAGCTTAACATGTCAGAAGTTTGACGAGATTTTAGACATTTGCTTATAAATGCTTAAGTAAATAAAAAAACATAACGGTATTTAAAAATATTTTTCTTTAACTTACAGAGTCTCGGCGAGTTCTTGGCTTCGTTTTCACAGCCTCCTATTATTGGACTGGCCTATAACTATCGTTTAGACATGTTCATCACGAACGCAGCCGATCAAGACTTCCGTCAGCAGTACCAGTCCAACATGCTGCTTTATAGCAACCAGCCCAACTCGTCCGTTATCATTCAAAATCTTGAGCATTACGAGCAAGAGTTTGCCAAGGAATTCCTGATTTCCGCTGATGCGTCAGATAAAAAACTTATTTCGATAGCTCTGCCGACTCCCCCAATTTCTCAGAAAATGATGACTCCAAGTGACACCAAGAAGGTGAATATTGAAAGTTATCTGTTGAGCATCATCAAAGCGAGCAGTTTCAATGATCGCATGAACACCAGCACTGGCAGTGGAAGGTTAAGTTCGACAACAGCTTCAGAGAGTGACGAGTGTGAACTTTTTTCCATTCAAAGTAACTCCATCAAGCAGGAAGTCAAAGAAGAAACTCCAGAGCAAAAGCTGATTAAAGCCAGCGATTTGGAGGATTCATTTGCCAAATTCTTGAAGTTCAACACACCACTCAAGAACAATTTCCTCAACAATCGTGTGCTTACTCCCACTTCCAATGAGTCGCACACTTTTGTCTGGAACATGACTATGAAGATTCTTAACAATGGCAGTCAAGAGAAGGATAGCGGAATGTATACAATTGAGGACTTTGAGAATGTTTATAAAGAGTTCAGGGGATCAAATAATGGACCCGATGAAGATGAGGACTTGGATGATTGTGATGAGGAGGATTATATCACAGATTATAACAATATGGGTGGAGGCCACAAATTAGGTGCAGCTGCCCCTTCTGTTCAATTATATGACAACTTGGCTGGTGAAAGCTCGACTGATGATTCTGGAATGGGCTATGGACGACGAAATTTGTCCAACGTAACAGTACGAAAACGAGGAGCTGATATTTTAAATAACAACGACAACTTAGATGATGACTTGCCGCCCCCTCCTCCACCAGAAGAATCAGAAGCTTTCCAGAAGATCTTGGATACTCTCACTTTGCGTGATAAATTGAACAATAATGAGGAAGACTTGGAACAATTCAATTCCCATCAATATTGGCGCATTGAACCAACCTGTGAGATTGTGTTGGAGCCCGAGGATCGAAACAACAACCAGATCCCGGAAGAGTTTGATATCAGTTTGGCAAGTACCGTAGAGGATACATCAACATTTAATCATGATGCGGATGATGTTGACAGCACCGATAGCATGAAAGTCAATTATAACAAGAATCAAGTGATCTACAATAAATTGCAAGTGTTCAATGAGGTGACTGATGGCGTAGATGCTACAGCCGCCAGGAATGATAATTTGGAGGTGGAATGGAACTTGATTGAAGATTTTGTTTATATGAAGGATATTGACAATGATTTAAGCTATAAGTGCGCGTATAGCTTCCCAGCTGTGCTACTTACTTTGGGCAAGAAGTGAGTAGATTTGAAAAGACGTTATCTTTAATTTTGACTAAATATTCTTTCACATTTCAGATTCTGGCCCTTACTCCAACAACATTTCGATCAACTCTGCAACGATCTTCAGTGTTCTGTACGCGTTCGTAAGACAATTGCCAAGTCTACGTACCAAATAGGTCTGATAATCGGTGCCGAGCAGACTACCAAGGATCTTGTTGAGCCTTTCATTGAGTTCTTCAAGGATGTCGACGAGATTAAGGTGGAAGTTGTGAAACTTCTATCGAGCTTCATCAAAATTGTGGATGGTTCACAACATGAGAAGTTGATTGACCAGTTGGAGCAATGTTTAAGACCTCCAATAAATATGGTCAACTGGAGGTTGAGAGAGCAAGTTGGCATTCAAATTATCGAGCTCAGCAAATTCTGTCACAAGATTCAGAAGGACAAGTGTATTTTGTTTTTGACTGGTCTGGCGTTGAAGCTAATGATGGACAAATATGATTGTGTACGAAAAGTTGGCATTGATGCAGTAAGTTTTAAAAAGATTTTTGAAAGCTTTTGGAAAAATGTCTAAAACATTATTTTTCTAATCTTTTCAGTTTGTGTCCTGCTGCGATAAGATCAAGCAAAAGAAGCAACTGCTCAAGTTTTTGTCATTCCACTTTGCCAGCTCACCCAAGTGGCGCGAGCGTCAGGTGTACATTCTGACTATAGAGAAACTGATTCAGCACAAAGCCATTAAGGTGGAGCTGTTCAACAACTATGTGCTCAAAAAGCTACTCGAGCTGTCAGTTGAGAAGATTCCAAACATTCGGCTATGTGTAGCCAGACTGCTCAAGGGTCCCGTTATGGAGACTCGTAAGTGTTTTTTCTTGATTTTTAAAATGATAACCTCAAACTCAACTTTACCTTCAATATTCTAGCCTATTTCAACTCTGACTTCCGAGAGTCTACCAAGCACATTCTTCACCAAATCAAGAACCTGGAAAATGACATAGATCGCGATGTTAGAGATTGTGCTGGCAATGTCGAGCCACCATCTCTGCCTGTTACCCAGGATGATGACCCAGAAGTTGAGGACCAGCAAAATGATTCTGGTGGCGAATATGCGTCTCCTTTGGTTGCATCTATGTCCTCGTTGTGCTTAGACAGCGGAAGTCCAAATGATGAAGTGTTCAATGATGCTCCGGAAGAGGAGCCTATCTAGTTTTTTTAATAATGATAAAAATTTGAGGAGTTTTTCATGAAATTCTTTTTAATAATTCTTTTATTTAAAAAAATGTTATCATAATTTAAATTTCATGTTATAAATTTTTGAGTAAATTTTAAGAAATCCCAAAAACCAGATAATTTTTCAGAAATTTCTTCATGAAAAACTCCACAAAATCAATAGAAAGCAATACTTGTGGGCGCCCAGAATTGAGTAGATTTAGCCACCTTTCCCCCAATTTTTATTCAAAATAATTATTAGTCGTAATTGCATTTTGTGACTGAAGTCATTTCATTAAGGAAAAATATCAAAATTGCAATCAATTTAGTAGAATTTGTCATTTTAAATATTATTTTTTAAATTTCGAAAAGTTGAATGAATAAAGGGAATAATTAAGTGAAATTGTAGGGTTTTGAACTCCAAACTTTAGAACCTTACGAATGTTAACCAATTCCTAAAAATGTCCAAATGGCGCTATAAATTTCGCAAATATAAAATTGATAAAATTGATACGAGACTCCAAAATTAAATAAATGTTGGCCTACATTTTGCAATTTTCTACTTTTTGGTAAAATAAAAAAAAACTGATGAAATTGTATAAAATATCTTTCTAGTTTTTAATTCGTTTTTTTATGATTTTCCGTTTGTTTGTAAAGGATTTTTCACGTGAAAGAAAATAAACATTATAATAAAAACCTTTTGAATATGAAAAGATTTGCGTTTAATTTTGAGGACACATTGAACTGCTTTTGTATTTCAGAAATCGATAACATTTTCTGAATAATTCAGGAGAAGAGGTTTGAAATGTTTTTTTTTACCTGTAAGGAAAAATATTTTCGAAATTTCGGGATGTTCAATGAAAACAAAGAATGTTTAATGAATTTTTTATTATCAAAAAATCGATCAAAATGTTCCAATTCTTATTGAGAGTTTAAAAATTTTATAGGCAACCATTAATCGACAATATCCAATCTTAAACAAATGAATAGTTGCCAATAGTTAATTAATTCTCAAAAATTTCATTTATCTGCTATTTTTTGAGCATTCCCGCTCTAAAGCTTGCTCTAATTGATGTTCACAATTTTTTTTTCAATATTTAATTTACGTTACAATATGATTTTGTGTATAAAGTTCATATAAAATCTACTACTGATTTATTTATCCTATTAAGGGACCGCTCAAAAAACCTCCTGTTTTGAATACACAATTGGTATGAATTATTGACGTATTTGATGAACGGTCCCCAAATTACATTTAAATTTTATTTAAATTTTAATACTAGAAATATTTGTCCTAAAAAAACTAACATAATTAAAAACTTAAAAAGCTTAATTTGAGGTACAGATATTTTTTACATATACTTTCTTCGATATTTTCGTTTCAGCCAATTTGCAATTTTACTTCTTGAATGAATATTTGTTACATTTTCGGACAGGCAATTAAAAAAAAATCTTCAAATATTTTATTTTGGCCTTACAGGCTGGCGATTATCAGATTTATTACTGTATAATAAGATATATTTTCATATGAATTGGTTTTGGAACTATTGTTTTCACTTAATATTTTGTTTATGGCACAATTTATAGACCATTACCGGTAAAATATTTTTTTAAGACTAGTAAACAGTATTAAAACCTCACGGCGTGATTACATAATGATGAAGAAAATTTTTGATGAGATGTGGAGATTTCTGATCAACCAAAAGAAATATTTTTGATAGCTAATTAGAAACATTTTCGAAAAACAAATTCCAACAACAAATTTCCAGAAACAAATTGCAATAAAATCTAACCTAATCAACATATATAACTAAACAAAATTGGTATAAAATTAACAATATATTTACTAAATTAATACGTATAAAAATGATCAAACATTGATCTAAAAATGAATTGAGATTGCTCAACATTATTTAATTAAATAACTAAATAAAAAAATAGATATGTAAAATATAAAAATTTTGCACGTATTCAAAATAATCTAGTATGCACTTTTGATTGGGTAAAATGGTTAGGTTGAGAGCATTTGTTATTAAAATTAATGAAGAGGTTAAAAATGAGAAAACTCTATATAAACTATTAAAAAATCTAGTTTATATTCATTTAGTATGTAGAATTATCTAACATCTACTGTAACAAATTGTATGTGAAGTAACGAAAAAAATTTAAATAACGTAACAAAATGTATAAAAATGTAACAAAGTTTTAAATGTAACAAACTGTGATAAAAAGTAACAAAATATGACAAGATTATAACAGCACCAAAGAAATACGACTGGTATAAACAATCAGTCCTGCTGAAGATTTAAAAATCTATGTATGTACGCCAATCTCTCTCTAAAAACCATTTTCACCCAATCGCAGTCCTTAACTCTAAAATTATCTTAAATCTACCATCTAACATCTAAAATTTCAGGCTTCCAGTTTCCACATTATAACACACTCGTTCGCTATTTGTTAATTCATAATAACTTTCTACTGCCCCTCCTTCTTGTGGCTTGCATTCTTTTCAAGCAGACCGGTATCAAAATCTGATCCTGCACTTTGTGCTGCAACTGGACCACTTTCAGGATCGATATCTATTCGATTTGCTTTGTACCAAACCACTAAATCCATCAAAAATGCTAGACCCATTATTGCACTGGTAATTCCAAGGAAGTATTGACGGAACATATTACTGTCATAGAGGTTACAATATCCTTCCTCGCCACAAATTTTCTTCCAAACTAAGCACGCTGAGTCCACTAAAATTGATATATACATATTTATTAAAGATGTTGCTCAGAAAGGAAAATTTTACTTACCAACTGCTCCATAAATAATGGGGCATGGAATGTTTCCAAAAAGTCCAATAGCAAACTGAATCACTCCCATCGCCATGGCTTTATCTTTTGGGTGGACACACCTCATGATCAATAACATAGATCCAACCTCCGATGTTGAGTGCATAAACACAAAGAATGCAAAAAGGAGCACAAACATGCGAGTGTTCTGGCACTCTGAATTGCAATGACCTGTGGTTGCACTAAATGGTTGGAACTTTTCTGTGGCTAGTGGAAGAAATTTTTAATTATTAGCTTTAAAGAAATATTTAACACGATTTCAACTTACCAATATCCCCAATACACGCGCAATTGCTGAAGGACATCTTATCATTATCCATCATCGTAGAATTGCAACCCGCATGACAAGAGGAGAAGTAGGTAAAGCCATCGGATCCACAGACTGGAGAATATTCTTTGAAATTGCATTCACAGCTCGTGTTACAAGGACGTGCAAATTCTCGCATCGATCTGGATACATTTTTTGTTTAGTGAATAGATTTAAGTTTAAAATTTTAAACAAACTTACGAACTACTGCTATCGATAGGCTGTAATCCATTAAATTCCATTTCACATCCAATAAATGACAGAATAAGCATGCCGATGCTGTAAACCAATGCCGTAAAAGCGATCCAAGCAGCTACAGACCTTGCCGATGGTGTAAACTTCAAAATAACGATACCAGAAATGACAATACCAAATCCCATCACTAAAATCCCGCCTGTGCCAGAGATCAAGTTTGCGTCGTGCGTTGTGAGACGGAATTGGGTCTCGAGGTATTTTGGTAAAAATGTGTAGAGGCCAGCAACAGGCAGGAGGTGAAGCACACATGATGCAGTTCGGAACATCAAGATATCGTTCTTCAGTTGACGTTTGATAGCTTTTGGGAAGTCTGAGAGTGGAAATGTTACATATCAGAAATTTTCGACAGATGAGCATTTTTATGTTAATAATTTTACAATTTTAAAGAAGAACAAACCTTTAAATTTAGGTGCTTGTTCCACCTCAACTACATCAAGCTCGTCCTCAGTCTTATTGTTAGGTTTTGTGGACTCTTCCGCGTCCATTATTTTGGGTTGAATTCTCTTGCCTCGAAGAGTTTTTGGGAATGTAAACATAGCAATAGATGCCAAGAACATGCAGCAGGAAATTGACACTAGACCTGTAAGTATAAAAAGATAAATTAGTCATACATTATTGTGGTGATGTCTGGGAATCAACAAAAAAATTAGAACCATTATGGTATAGGAGAAAAACATAATATTCATAATATTATCATGCATAAGAAACGCAAACTCTTTCTGAAGCTCCCAAAAACCAGTTTTTCCGAGAAATTAAAAACTCAGACAGTTTTCTACCAAAACACATAAACAACTCCAAAAATCCGAAAAGGTATTTTAATTAAACTCATAAAAACTGGAAATGTTGGCAATATGCAAAAAAATGCGTTTCTTCTCGTATTTCTCTTTCGTTGCATTCAAAAAAACAAAAAATATTGAGAGCTACAAAAACCATAAAATTATCATAACAAGCCGAAAATGTCCTGAAGAATAATTTTTAATGAATGTCTACCGACAATTTTTCGCATTTTTTGCAAGTCTGAGAATTTGAGAAGAAAATTTTGAAAACGACGTTGTTAAATTAAATTTTTATTTCTAACTTGAATTTAGAATGTATGCTATAGTTAGAAACAACGTCTGATTTTATAAAGCATGTTAGCATGTTTAGAAATTGTGAAGGAAAATTTTTGCTGTGAACGTGCCTCTCATTTATAAATAAAATATATGATGAAAGAAAAAATTAAAAGCATTTTTTTTAACTTACCCAACCACCAAGCACCAATCCACTTAATATCTGAAGGATCTAGTGTGGTCTCATGTAGGTTCACGTAAATTCTTGTACAAAATGATCCCAATATAAAACCAGCTGCCGGCCCGAGTATTCTAACTCCAATTGTGATGGCAATATAAATAGGAGAGTCCTTGCTTGCAACATTATCATCAATGTAAGGAATTCCTAGCGTCGAAATAGCTGTTTGTCCAATACCAATTCCCAGCAAGCTCGTAGCAAAAATTATGAGAACAAAATACTTGAGTTGAGTGTTGTCATTCTGCTTTATCAGCTCCGTTTCGCTGCATTCTAGACACAATTTAGGATTTAGTCAGTTGGAAAAGTTATAATTTACAAAACTTTTACTAACCAAATTCAACAAATGTATTTTTAACTCCTGGAGCTAGACATATATTCTGAATGCTATCATGGCTAGAAACATTTGGAGGTAGTTGAATAAGCATTGCTGAGGTATCTAGGGTTATTGATGTTGGAGTCATTTGACTACTGAGAGGCTGCAGATTACTGTTGTCATATAATCGATCACCATACAAGAAATGTGGCAAAACTGATCCAAATGACGCAAAGGCAAAAAACATCATACCTGAAGAAAAAAGAATGAGAAAATAGAAAAAGCTATGGTCAAGAAGTATTTTTCTAAACTTACCACAAGCGATCCATCTAGGTCGATGCCCTCTGCCTGCATAATACGTAAGAAAGAGAGAAGTGCAAATTTGTCCAACTTCTGCAAAACTCAGCAACATTCCTATAGTTCTCGATCTGATCTGGAACAGTTTCTCGATCGTCGTTATCACACTAACAAAATAGGTAAAATACATTCCCTAGAAATACCAGAATTCGCCACATATAGTCACTGTCAGCCAAAATCGCAGAAAAAAAAACTTACCTGTAGGACCCAAGCAAATAAGAAAACAACCATAAAGACGTGTGTGGATGCCAAACCACGTGCCCATCGAGGTTGGCATTTTCCAAGACCACAGAATCCATCATTAGAAGGAGTTTGGGCTAACTGACGATGGCCTGTTAAAGGATCTAGCTCTTGAACTTTTTCTGAGAGGGCATTAGTTGCTGTGAAGAAAGAAATTAGTGTTTTGTCCGAAAGCAGGTATAAGGATATAAAACTAACCATTAAGCTTGCCATTGTTATTATTGATGATATTATTGGAAGGTGGCTCTGTGCTATCAATCCATTTAGCTCCCTCCCTTATATCCAGCTTATACTCTTCATCATTGTTATTAAAATTATTTTTAATGTTCTTCCAGTCCTCGCTGCCTCCATTACTAGGTTGACTGGTTCCATTTTTTATCACAGATAATTGCGGTATTTTAAAATTGTTATTGTTTGAGGATGTGTTGTTGTTGTGCTGACTGGTGCCATTGCGAAAATTCTGATTTATTGGTCCATTGTCGGTAGTTTGTGCTGCGTCATCTTCTGGACTCATTATCACCCACTGACCACAGTATTAACCAAAACTAAGCTGGTTTATCTAAAGAAGGAAAAAAATATTAAAATGACATAAATTAATGAGGATGCAAATAAATTACGAGCCAGACAAACTTTTTCTGAATAATAAATGTCGCGATAAGCTTTTTATGGATGCGAGAAACCTTCCGTGCACCTCAAAGAGGAGCTGCATCAAACCAGTATATTTAATTCATTAAAACAAAATAAATGCATAATTAATTTTTATTTTTCATTGGAAAGCTTTGCGCAACTTTTTGATTTTTGATTTAAACATAGTTTTAAATTCAACTGGATTTTTGACCTGAAATCCCAGACAAATATTTCGAATAAATTGAAACTTTGCATTTAAAATTTGACAAATAAAAAATTTTAATTCGAAATTGACAATTTATGGCGAAGATTGAAATCGTAAATTTTTCGTTGTGATCTTGGAAATTGTTGGAGCTTTGCAAAATATTAGCATTTAGCAACAAAAATAGTTTTATTCAATTTGAGGACTCTGTCTCCATTCTAGATTTTAAAAGTCAAATGTGACATTATTTAAGAGAAGAAGCAAAATTTTTCGACAATTCTTAAAAATCTTAATTAAAGCTTTTGAAGAATTAACACTTAAAAATTATTCAAATGCATTTGAAATACAAAAATTCAGAGTAATTGCGATAAAAAAGTATTATCAGTTAAAATGGCAGTAAGAATGCAAGCAAGTAAATAAAATTTGCTGAAATTTATATTTGAACTTGAATTTCATTTTTTTAACATGAATTTTAAAATTGCTTATTTTCAAAATTGTTTATTAATTTGGGTTCCTTTATTTCAATTTAAAACAATTCTATAGAATATGAGCTGGCTCCGAAATTTTATGATATTTTTTTCATTTTCTTATCATATTTACTCCATTCAGCAAATTTGAAGGTCTACAAAACTTCGAATCAATTCTTAAGCATTTTTTAAGTTTTTTGACGCGAAATTGAATATTGCACACATTTTGGCAGAAAGAAGAGACAAACGATTGAACGATGTGTCTAGTCATTGCAGGGGTCTAAAAAGACTACTACTATCTCAAATATGTTCAAGAACTATATTTAATGGTCAAAAAAGTACAAAGGAATTATAAAAATTCAAATAAATTTTTTTTAAAAGCAATTGTTATAATTTAAAGTGATACGAATGAAGAAAATCTCATATATTAATACTTCTCAAACCCTGCACACACTACATAAAAATGACATAACACTGCTCCTCAGCAACTTCATCTTTCTTTATGACATATTATCAATTGCATAAACATTTTATTAAATTGGTGCAAAAAAGAAGAAGTGATGCGAAACAATAAGAATGACCTTAACCTTGAGAGCGCAAGCACGTTGTTATATTTTTGTATCACAAATGTGGTGTAGCGAATCAAACGATAATATTGTACATATTTATAATTCTGCTCTGAAAAATCTTCGCTGCTAATATTGTGCGTATTTTAAAAACCGGAAAATTCGCATAAAAGCGGCAAGTGCTTAGCAAAGAGTTTTTCCAAACAACTTGATTTTCCTTAAAAACCAAAGGTTCTAAAACCTTTCTTTTGTTTCAACAGTCATTTTTTGTAAAGCCACACCAAAAAGCCACACTCTTTCGAAGCCAATGAACGGTACTAATTATTTACGCTTTTTCTTGTTATCTTACTGTTTTATTTTTGTTAGACAAGTAAATAGCTTGACATTGAAATAACTAAATTAGTGATAAGCCTAGTGATAAGTTTGATTCATTGACCGGTTCATTTTTAACACAAAACGCACTTTAAACGATAGCCTTTAATCGGCTTTTACATATATTTCGAACTGTACGTTACATTATAAAGGATGAGTGTGAAAGGCTAAATCTTAGAGATTTTTCCTAACTTTACTTAAAGTTATTTAATAGATTGTAGAGTTTTTTTCCAAATTGTTATTTTTTGTTAAGTTTTTCTTAATTTAGAATCCAAAACTGATATTGAAATTCACTAGGAATTCGTTGAAACCACTTATATGACATAAAATTATCAAACTTAGTCATCGTTTTTTGAATATTTATTTAGATTCTCGAATTTAAAATTATTAATTTGACATGTTAATTTAGGTTCAGTTACCTTTAGAAGAAGGAGGAAATTTTACGAGCAATTCATTTGTATGAGAACGTAATTTCACAAAATTTTTACTTGAACGATAAAATAATTCACTTCACAGAAATACCACTCACTGCCACCAAAATAATTGAATGGAACAAATTGCAACAAAGCCCGTGCAAGCAGTTTTTTTATCAGTATACATTTTGCATTTAGATTAGATAACTTTTGTTTGTATTGCATCTTACTACAGCAAAAATACTTGAATAAAGCTTATCAACTCTCCATTGAAAATTAAGATGATTGAAAAAATTTATAAAAACCTAATCGTATGTTTTTGTATTCTTATATTTTGTTCTAAATATTTAATATTATCGAGGCACTAGGTCAAAATTCATCAGTATTATAGAACGCAATTTTGAAAAAATCTTTACAGTTTTAGAAGATACAATTCTAGTGAAATCATCATCGAACAGTCCCTTTTAAATTTCAGGAAATTCCGGAATATTTTAATTGTTGCTCACATCAGTTGTGTGTAATTATACAAATATTTTTTCTGATATAATTTCAAACCATTTTTAATCAACATTTAACATTAATTACTGAGACCAGGCACATTTTTTATTTCTTCTAAGTAAAAAATATTCATAAAAAAGCATAATTTGAAGATTAAGGTCAAAAACTAATTATTAAGTTGTTAAATTTAACACAAAAATTATGGTCAATAAAACATTAAAATGCTACTTGAAAATTTTCATTTGAAGTAAAGTAAGAAATATTTGAAAATCAAGCATCATTTATGAATAGTCTGAGAATAAAATGCGTGTGTTAAAACTTTCATCTGTTAGCATAGAGTGTTAGTTTTGTTGTTCTAATTTTATGACCTATCCCAACACTTTATGTGATTTTAATTTGTCTTTTCATTTGAATTCTTCAACTCTGAAAATTTATTTGAAGACGCACACTTTAAAAATTCATTTCAAGATGTTTTACTGAACTTTAATGGTGTTTTATTTAACGATTTTTCCAGTACTCATTTTCAATAACGAAAAATTTTCGTTTGAAATTTTGTTTGTTGAAAAATTCTTTAATGGAATCACATTTCAAGAACCTGGCAATAAAACTGTCTTGCAAAATATTGTGGCACTAAAATATCCATAAACTTGAGCTCGTAATATTCATAATTTGCAAAACAAACAATAAAGTCAAAAGTGAGAACGAATAGAGTTTTGTTTAAAGAGGGGCGTTTTAGGTTTAGCAAGCTTTTTTGTGAATATAGGGGCTCTTAAAAATAGTGTCAAAGAAGGACAAAGAAAATTTGACTTCATACTTTACAAGATAAATATTGAATATTGAAAACCATAATTTCACCCAAATCCATAAAGCTAATCTCCATCAGCACCTGTTATCAACTAATGAAAAAACTACATGAAAGAAATTTAATCCATAAAACTCAATAAAAGCTGACACGTCATGGAATCCTAGATTTTCCATCGATAATATTAATTAACAGCTTATTCAATTGAGCTCCAGCAGTCAATTCATCAAAATAGAAAAAACTGCGTAGATCCACAAAATATGCTATTAATAATTTCGATTGAATTTATAAAAGAAAAGCAAACCATTTTTAAATTTACGACATACTGGTGAGAATTTGTAATTTTTGAATGTAAAATTAATGGTTTTTGAAAACGATAAATGTCAATCCACACTTTTTTTTGCAGAAATTTCGTTTGCTTACACGTTTTCCACACTTTTCTATTTTTATTTTATATCCCTTTGTTGCACAAAAATATGGTTTCAATAACACAACAATTATAGGTAGGTATTTCAATTTCTGTTGGAAACTTGAGAAAACAACAAGCAAACAGTTCAAAAAGAAACTCAGAACTGGAGAACTGTAAAATAAATGGAAGAAACTGAATATCATCGGAAAAGTATCCTTTTACAAACACATAAAATATCAGGATGTATTATAGGATTAAAGACTTTAAACATACTATGAAAAATTAAATAACTAACAGGTTGTGAAAGAGTTCTTTAAACTTCAACGAGATATTTCTAAATTCCTATAAGTAGTGGTGTTTTATGAATTGATTAATGATCGAATAATCGTATAATTTATTTGAATTTTTTGATTTATACTATTTTGTATGAGAATCCCACTCTAAAGCCCTAATTTTAACACGAGCTAAATTAAAATAATAGTTCATAGTAAATCTTTGAATTTAAAGCATTATAATTGCCAATTACCGAAATTATATTGTAGCATTAAAAGCATATTAATATCATATCAAGAACTTTGAAACTCTCTCCACCTTCGTCGAGCCAAGTATACTAACAATTTATTAGTGTCATGCGTTTGCCTGTCGAAAATGGCACTTAATGGTAATTCATTAAGTACAAGTGAAATTTTTGTTGAAATATTTATCGGTTGTTTCCTAAAGCCCCCAACAGCAATAATAAAAGCCATATGCGAGAATTTCGTTCAGTTTGATGAAAAAAAAAACTGAAAGTTGGCCTCAAAAACATCCGAAAAAAAACTTCAAAGAAGTGAAAAATCGTATTGTTTTTGTCAGATTGGTGTGCGTGGTTAATTTTGCTTTCAATCAATTTGTAATTTCATTATTGCCAGAATGTGGCATAGGCTGAAGCTTCTCAAATAAAGTTTGTGGGCAATTATACGATTTGCTTGAGAAGCTGCGGTGTATTAATTTAATTATGGGAAAATTGTATCATAATCCAAACGCAATAAAACCATAAACTTTTTTTATTGTGCAAAAATTTCTTCTTGAATCCAAATAAAAGTGAAACGGAAACTCGGCATTTTTTTCTTAATTGAGACATCATTGCATTCGAAGTTTCATCAAACGAGTTTCAATAAAGAGTGAAAGATTTTCACTTTTGACCTTTGATTTTGCCGACCAACGATGTTGTACTGTTAGTATATTTGAGAGTTGCGGATTTTTTCAGCAACTCTTGCGCCTTTTATTTGCAGAATTCTCTCAGAATCCGTCGAATAAATATGGTAAAATGTTTCAATATGGGGATTTTTATTTGATTCTTTGCGTTTTTAGATAACAAATAAAGTCTAATCAGTTTGAAAAAAGTTTCCCAGAAATTTAAAGTTTAACCCAAACAAAAGTCTTCCTTAGAAAAGGAGATTAAATCTTACTCTCCAATAAGAAGGAAGCAACATTCAATGTTTTCATTTGTTCTCATATGAAAAAAGTTTTCAACGACTTTCTTACGCGAAATAATATTGAACACTATACTACAATAAAACTTCTTTGATAATTAACATTTTGTTCAACTTTTTCTGCAGGTTCAGCTCTACTGATCAATCTTAATTAATAGTCCACGATTTTTGGCTCTTTTCTGTACATCTAGCAAGTGGTAGTTTGCTGCTTGGAGCTTTTGTTAAACAATAATTCTATTTACTTTGTCTTTAGCACAAAAATTCACAGAAATTTTACAGAAAGTAGTTTTTTTTCATTTAAAGTCAATTTGAGTGTGGGTGACGCAAGTATTTTGGCGTGAATGTTTTATTGTTTGATGTTTACTAGAATTTGCAAGTATCTTGCTGAATAAAATATGAATATAATAACTTTCTTATCACAGATGTCAGGTTCATGATAGATATAAAGTATTTGTTGAGGACAGTTGCCTATCAGAAATCTTTCTTGGCATTTTTACGAATTATTATAAATTTGTGATAATATTTGATTTTGAAATTTATTTTAAGCTCACAAAGATGAAAACATAAAAGATTCAAAAAACAAATTCTTATCACCAATTATTTGCTTTCAGTTTCAACACAATCTCACCTAAAGTTGCACAATTCCAATATTAAATCGCAAAGTTCAAACAAACAATTCTTAAAAATTGAATTCACAATTTATTGTAAATTTAAGGTAGCTCCAAAACTGCACTCCGTGACCAAAAAAAAAATACCAAAATTTTCGTCACTAACTCAATTGATAAGAAACGAGCGCTACAACAACCATCCACTGTTTTAACTCATTCAATGATAAGAATAGCGGCCATTTATTCGATTTTTACTCCACAGAAAATACTTTTTTGTTCCAATTTAGGTTAATGTTCGTGATAAGAACTAAATTAGGCTTTAAACACTCACAGTAAAAATTGAATTGTACATCTAACAAAGACGATCATTTAAATCTGACTGAATTGTCATCAAAGTTAACAAATAAATACAGCATTTTTCCTGAGAATATTTTTTCTAAAATAAATATTAACGACCGGTCATTCAACTCTGCCGTTTCCATCGTCACACAAAACAAATCACACAGAATTTCCCTCTCAGAGAAAATAGTTTTTCCAATATGCTCTAGTTTTCCCGCTTCGTGAAAATTGCACAATGCTTGCCTCAACTTTATTCCAGCCCACTTGTTTTGGGCCAAAAATTTTGGTGTATAATAAACTTTTGGTATAGAAGGCGAATTTTAATTACAAATACTTGATAATAACTTTAAATGAATTAAAATTCAACTATACTCACATTATCTGTTTTGCTTATTTGCGATAATTTGTTTGTCTTGACTGCGTTTTGTTTGAAAAAATGTGTGGTTTTTTATTGTTGTAAAGAAAATATTCACTTTTGCTTTCCGCAGACTTTTCAGTAATTCAGTTGATTTATCTTTTTCCAGAGTTTATTCGAGTTTTCCACTATGTTGTTTAATGATTATTTAGAGTTGCATTTGCTCCCAATATAACTCTCACACGCTGATGATTTTAAACTCGTCAAAACGTCTCGATTTTTTCTTAATGACTTTTACGCCTTTATGGTTTGTTTTTAACTTTTTTTTGCGCCAAGCACCTGAGCGGAGGCCAACCAACACTCAAATATTTGGAATATTACAAATTACGTGAACTAAACACTAATATTGCGCAGATTACGAAATATTCAGTTATTTTGAAAGTGAAAATTTTCTCAGAATTTCCCGACGTTTCTCTGTTTTTATTTTTTTATAAGCACGCAACACAACAAAGAGTACTTTCAGTTTTCAAAGTTTTCTGTCTGCTATTAGTTTAGATCGAGTTTAGACTCTCTTATTGTTTTCATCTGTTATATTGGAGTAATCACTAATTAAATTCGTTTAAAAGGCAATTTTCCGTAAGATAACTTTCAAAAATGACGGAAACTTTGGGAGTCCGCTAACAAAATAAAATAAAATGCAAAAACCGAAAGAATAAACTCAAAAGCAATTTCACGCTAGAAATCCACCTCTTCTTCGCTTGAAAGTTTGAAAGAGACTGCTTCAAGTTGTAAATTTATTTTTTAAATACGAAATATTTTTTATGTACACAGTATATTCAGTCTTTTATTTATTTTGTTGCTCAAAAAATATATATTCAGATTCTTCTTGTATTCTTCTTGTGGTGTTGTTGTACTTTACGATTTGTTTTCTGAAGGAAAATTCATTCTTGGCTGCGTTCGCGGATTTTTTTGTTGTTGAATTTTTGAATTTTGTTTGGAAATGCGCGAGGTTGCCAGTTCAATTGGGTGGAAATTGCCGCGTTTCTGACACAGTTTTTCACGTGAGGGAAATTGGAGAAAAAAAAAACCATAATCAGTTTTCCAGCTGAGAGAGCCAATTTTCTCATTCGAAGAAATCGAAAGTATTTTGCAAGCTGCACTTTTATGGAATGTTTGTAGAGATGGTAGTTTTGCTATATTTAGTTGCTGTTATTTTTGGTATACTTATGATTATTGGGGGCCTGTTCATTATTATGTAATGTTTTTCAGAGCTCTTGAAAATAAGTACCATGAATTTATTTTAATAAATTGTTATTCCTCATATGTTAAATATCATAAATGTATGCTTTATCAACAAATAAAATCAGTTTAACAAATGTTATTCAACATGTCAATCCACTTTAAAGACGTCAACATTGTTTTAAAACGCCGGTCATCAATACTAACAAAAATTCCTAGGAACTTGATTGACTTACGTGCTAATCAATAAATAAATCAAAACTCGTTCTTTGACAATATTTTGTTTCAAGTTTTTATGCTTCTTCATGATTCGTTCGTGTTTATGTAATAAAAGAGACATTACAAGCAAATAAAATTGCGCTAAAACAATAAACCAAACATATTGTTGTATTTGTTGTTTGCTTATCGCGTTTGTACATAAATCATAATTAAGGAAATCACGCACTTAGGAGTTTAATGGAGATTTGGCAAGATTTTGCTTCATAAAATTATAAATACACATGTTTGAGTTTAAAATATCTCTTATCATCATAATTATGACACTTGAGAGTTTAGCACTAGTATATATTATATGGGATCATGACACAGCAACTGATTCAATTGAGATTTTATTTTTGTGAATGTCTGAGAGTTTGCTTTTAAATCTACATTTATTTGTTTGACACGAATGAAGATTAATAACTATGTAAAAACTGAATAAAACGAGATAATGAGCGAAATCATCTTGAATAATGTTCATTGGGTGGCTTGCGGGCAAGTCAATTTGAACTTTGGAAGCTCCATTGATAATTCTAGAGACTATACAGAGGTTATACAGATTTTCCATATAAATTCCTTTTTTAAAAAGGAAAGCAGTAAAAACTAAAAACTCATCGGCATCAATTCATTTGATATATAAATACAAATTGTCGATATAAAGACTTCAACAGTTATTGTCATTTATTTGAACTGAAATAGAAACTAATGTATTTACGTATAATAACAAACCATAAAATATTATATCAAAGTCTGATGAAAGCTCTTTCATGACAAAAAAGTCCGCATGCACATTAATCATACAAAATAAAAACTTATATACTTTCGATTCTCCGCAACTCTCTGCATTTTTCATAATTTTAGAATGTGCAAAAACTGGTCCAGTTAAATGAACATTTAAAACAAGACAAAAACATCAGAAAATAGCTTTACATTAAACTTTAATGTCAATTCGACGAACATGGAAAACCAGCGAAATTTTTGAAAAACTCAAAAGATAAATTATGTTGAAACTGCAAAAATTACAACCAGCAGCAAATCTCGGTCACAACACAAATAGATTACACGATGTTGTTTGGGAACCTCCCATTCGTTTAGATATATTTGTGTTCTTTCAACATTGAGTGCGTCCTGTTCAGATTTTGGATGAAGTATCTATTTTTTGAAAAATATAAATTTTTATTTCTGTATAAATTATGGACAAGCTCTATCTTGGAAGATTAATATGTAAAATATGTGATTGCTTTAACTGGCAGTCTAATTTCTCAAAAAACTTGGTTTAGAACAAGGTCTTGTATTTTTATAAAATAAACATTTTTAGTTGTTTTATTACGAAAAAGAATTAACAATACAGATGGACAATTTTTATTTAGAATATCTCACATCTTTTTCCATTTTTTTTAAAAACAAATTCTTTTAAAAAAATTTTCAATGAAACATTTGAAATCGTTTGAATTTATAATTTCTCAAAATTCAATCCCTGATTGGGTCCACAAAACAGATGAGAGGAGAAAGTATATGATGTTCACAGCAACAAAGTAATATGTTAACGCACCTTCACTTTCTCTCTATTGGCAGCTAAACATTAAAATCATATGTTCGTAAGCTGAGAGTAAGCCTCATAAACTTAAAACCAGCTTCAAATGTATGCAATGTCGTTTCAAATATGTATTAATCTAAATATTAGTTTGTTGCAACGAGATGTGTTTGAATTGATTATATTATAAACCGTTTAAACAAGAAATAGAAAGAGCATTATAATGTGAGAATTGATTTTCATTTCATTTCAAATCTAAAAACATTTAACAAACTTGTATAAATTATGCAGAATTCAAATTCATGTCTCAATTTACCGGCCATTCCGAATTTCTAATGAAATTGGTTTTCGACCAATTTTTGTGATTTTGGCAGAATTTTAATTCGGAAAGCGAACATAAATCCGCCACAAAAAAATGGAAAAGCAGCAGCAAAAAAAAGTTTGGAGAAAAACTGAATTAATTCGATTCATTTATTTGTTCGGGCTTTAGTGCAAATTGAGTTCGCTGTTGATTTATTCATTTGTATGGCATTTAAATAATTTATAACCATTTACAAGAAATGGGTTGTCTGATTGTAACCCAAACATTTAAACTGGTCGAATTAATAATTTGCGTGATATAATTTGAACTGGCAACGCAAAACATCTGATTTACCAGTATCATCAGAATGTGCTATTTTGTAAAAACAAATTGATTGAAAATTTATTAAATCACGTTCAATTAGCTATTTGCGTGTATACATTTAAATTTACATTCGCTCTCGGTCTACACTAGATTTTCATAGTTCTTAAAATAACATTCTTGAGTACGGTTTTTATTCATTGTTTAAGCTTAAGTCACGTCTAATTATTTTAAGTATAATTTTTTTTGAGAAAATTCTAATTTCCTCAACTTATAAGTAGTACGCTACAAAATCTATAATTTCATTGAGCAACAATTCTAAAATATGCAATCAATCTTAAATATAAATTCAAAATACATAAAAATTGCAATATCTTGAACCTTAGTTATATTTTGAAGTTACATTATAGAGTCCATAGTTCTAACAAAACGAAAAATTACTCAAAAGTGAAATTGTTGATGTCAACTTTATTAAAACATATGCAGGAATTAGCCACTTTTCAACGATAAATGTTCTAAGTGAATTTCGAAGCAAAATCCATAAATTTATGGTAATCACGTTACATATGCTTGACTCCAATATTAATTATATTTTCACTGCGAATATAATGCATAAATTATTATTATTGTTGTAAATACTGCCGAATAAAAGAAAACGAGAAACTCGGCAATCTCAAAATTTTGGGTTTTAAATCAGCGAATGTGAATATCACTATAACATATTCAATATACATATTATATATATGAAAATTATACTTTTTTACTTCTTCTAACTAAGGTATGAATACCTGTAATAATTATGAAAATAGGTTAAAAGCTTCAAATTCTATTAGAAAAAGTTTTTGTGTTACCATAAAAATATATATGTATGAGTTGAAGAAGTCCCAGTAAGCATTCTTTTAGCTGCTGACCATTTTTTCAACTTTTAGTTTCTCTTTAGTTGGCCGAATTTATGCTTTTGGCGATGGTAAGCGAATTGCTGATCATCAAAGAAAAGTAAAAACATGTATAGAAAAAAATCGTAAAAAACAAAAAATTTAAACTTTACGTAAGCAGATTGGCTGGGTCGGGACAGTTAACCATTATGTGCGCGAAACAAATATAATTTGCACAGCCGATAACATTAAGGAGGAAATTATCGTGAATTGCTCCTAAAATTTTTAAAACGACACATTAACAATCAGAAAGCGACTCAGTTCAGGATTAAGTACATAATAACAATACTTGAGAGCAACTGAATTGAATGCTAACCAGAAATTCTCTTCAATTGGCTTATTGTCGTGAATAAAATGAAGTAAATGCATTTCAGCGCATTCAAGAGAATGCATTCACTTTTAATTCTATTGATGCTACTCAAATAATAACAACAGTGTGATTGAAATTGATGTGCTAACAACGGAATGTAGCGAATTTGACCCAATTTCAGCTTTCATTCCCTCTCGACTGTCGAGCCAGTTTGAAACACAAATCATTAATGATATCGTTCAAAAATTGATTCAACAATTCCCTATGAACTAAATGTTTATATCAAGTTTCATTTAAAAATTTGCTCTATATTCTAATTATTGATTTATCAAAGCTTTTCTATCAAAAAGAAGTAGCTTCAAAAAAATATAATAAAAATTGATTGAAAATCATATATGGAGTTTATTTTCGATAGCTCGTTAATGTTTTGAGTAAAAGCTTTTATGTTTTGTTTTCATATTTGTGGTGATTAGCAGTAATTTTTGGTATTTCTTATCGATTTCCCCAAATGATATTCTCCATAAAAAACATTTTCTTGAAATATCGACCTATTTAAAATGTGTTATCTAAACAAGGGTCTTGTACTAAAAATTTGGCGATAAGATATAAGCATATATAAGTTTTTATCATTACTAAAAATCAATTTTAGAATGAGGGTATCATTTTAGTCATTGCATTGCAATTAAGTTGTTCAATTAGATTCAAACACTCAATAAGTATGTATAAGCATAAAACAACTGCTATTACATAACAACATAAATTATTGGCTTAAATAGTAATTACTTTCCCGTATTAACTTGTTATCCGTTAATTGAAATTTATGCATTTATTTTATATTTTAACGGCTTTAGTCAGTTTTAACATTCGTTTAACACAATAAAATAGAAAAAGCGTTAATTAACCTAGAAATTCATATTCAGTTTTACTTTCTGTATTTGAATTTCAGTGGAATAAATTACCAATCAAGACGGCAAGCACGTGAATTGGAAATTGTTGTCTATGATTTGAAACTGTTTAGCATTTAGTGGAAACTCAAAGCAGACTTTTTCTTTCTAGTATACCGTATTTAAATTAATAAATAAAGGTTCATTTTTGAAATATGGTAGATAATACAACTTTTTTGCGAGTCTTTTATTAAGAAATAAGTTTGCTTTCATGCATTTTTTACAGAGCGCTAATGATACATCTCTTTTGTTGTTCACAAAAAGTTGCATTTCATTGTGAACCAGTAGTTTTTGTCGAATTCTGCAACAGAATCCGTTAAGTATATAATTTTTGTTAATTTACTGTAAGTTCTCGTAAATAACTTGTGATTATTATTTAGCAACAAAAACTCAACTATTCACATCTTTACTTGAAGTTCAATGAACTTTTATGAATATATAAACAAGGGTAAAAGAGATTAAATGCAAATTCACAGCAAATCTTAATCCAAAGAAGTTACAAATAATTGTTCTCTTGTTCTCAAGCACTTGGTTTTTACAAAATAGATACAAATTCTCAGTTGGTTTAACTTTTTTGATATAGTTTGAAACTAAAAGTTTGTAAAAGAATCAACAAACACACTTAAAGTGTCCCACAAAAGCAAAAACTTAGATTAGCTAAACGCCAAAAAATGTTTGAACAGTAACATTTGCTAATTGTTTGCATTCTCACATTTTCGACTCTTTTTTCTTGGAAGGTGAAAAAATTTAAATCAAATCCAATTTGCAAAATTCTGCAGTGTGAGTAATGAGTTTTCTCAGAAATTCCGAAAGATTCAGGTCTGAGTTGATTCACCGAAGTGCAAACAGTGAAAGAGCTTCGAAGAGTTCAATGCTCTGCGGTATTTAATCAAGCACTTCAGTCGAAGGGCTTGTTCATCACAACAATTGATTCAAACGATGCCTATCAAGATAATCATAAATACTGTTCAAGTGGTTATCAGCACAGTTTCTGAATGAACATAAAATTTAATTTAAACTCTAAGTCATTGTTGACACATTGTAAAACACTTGCATTTCCAGTTGGTTTATTGATACAAATTATTAGTTATTACACAATCGATTGCAGAGACAGTTATAATGTGGTTAAACCTATAATTTATAGTTGGAGCTTTAACTATTTGAAACTTTTTCATATGTGTCAACGCACAGTTGAAAAAAAAATATTTTTGAATTTAAAAAAACTTGACATTTTTAATTGTCGTCTATCTTAACACAAACAAAATATATATTTTTATTAAAAATGGCACTTTTTACAGTGTACAAAACCGGCATAAGAAGGCGAATATCAAAATTGTGAAATACAGTGCAAAATGTCTTGTATGAATTAACAACTTAAAAAACGAGCAGCTTGAAAGATATGCACATTTAAGCATTCAAAACTGCACTTTAAAGGTCGAATTGCGCAAAATATATATTGTGTCGAAATATCTCAAAATACCAGATTTGTAAACCAAGCAACCTGCATAAACTGTGTTGACCCCATCCCATATAATATTATTAAATCATGAGAGAACCCACCTTTTAACTCACAACAGTTTAATTGCAACAGGGGCAAAGTACAATCAAACAAAAAAATATCAATACAATTTGTAGTCATTTTAATATTTTAAACACAATTTTAAATTAAACTCAATTACTTAATGTCTGCAGTTATTTGCCCATAACGAGTCAACTAAAAGTACACTCGCATTTTTCAACAGACTGCAAAAAATTTACTTCTACAAATAAATTGATTTTGTGAGCCCATTTATTGGAAAGCAGAACATAACTTTTAAATAAAAATATTACAAAAGAAAATATTGACGCATTTCCAAAAAATTACAAATTGCACCTAAATGAATAGAAGTTGGCAACAAAAGTTCACTACCCTCAAATGGTTTCTGCAATTTTGAAATATAGTACTTATTCAATATTTTGCAGTTCAAAATATTTATTTTCATCAAAAAATGTATAATGTGTTTTAATGCGACAACTCAACTCCAGCTTAATTAACTTCCTGCATAGTTTCCACATGTGTTTATTTTCAAAAAGCAACACAATATTTTTGCAAAAATGACATAATAGCCATATTCTTTTTGTCCTTCACTTCGGTGCTAAATTGGTTGGAATTGTTCTTTTTAATATTCACTTTCATCCAATCGGTTCTAAAATCAGTGCTAAAATCACTGAATATTTTTGGTCGTTCTATTTAACTATTCCGTTCATGACATGTTCATCGGTAAATTTCCTCTTAATTTGGTCTACATATAAAGGATATTTTAAATAAAATAAATTATTTGCTTATTTTTAGCGATCACCAAATGCCTTTAATTACGTTCTGGTATAGAATATATAGACTTTGGATAAAATCGCTGAAAATGTTTTAAATAAGCCGTAGAATTCATTATTTTTGTTTCGAGTTGCATTATTGGGCCTCCTTTCATTTTAGTCTTGAACATGTTGACAGAAATAGTTTGCAGAACATTCCCCAGATGGCGTATGCTCTGTGGCGAAAATATTTTAAAATTTGTTTTGTTTACAAACAAAATAATTACATTTTGAGGATTACTAAGTTGTGTCATTGAGTTCCTTGCTAAAAATAAGTGCACCAGCAGATAATAACAAGTGGCAGACAAAAATTTTCAAATTATCTCAAAGATTCGAAGAGAATTCTTGATATCACTTAAATATTTGTGTTTGCCACCTCATTTTGGCTGCTAGTATACTTATTTGTTACTAGGGACTCAATGACACAGCTTAATGATCCTCAAAATCTAATTATTTATTTGTAAACAAAACAAATTTGAATATTTTTGGCGCAATTCATTGTAAATACTGATCCCTGCCTCATACTGATCCCTGTCTGCTCACAAAGTATGATTAAGGCCGATTTTGATTAATTCTCAGAATATTTTTGGTTGTTCGGCGTTATTAGATATGGAAATGCATTGCCTACTGTTTATAATGCATAACTAAATTGGTTTCAATCAATTAAAATTAATTTTAACTTCGGAATAGGTGAAAATCTGTTTTCGATTAATCGATTTCGAAAATCTATGTTGTCGCTTTCTTAGCAGTTTTCGCGGGGTTGGCCAACTGATTTAGTACTGATTTAGAACAGATCGGAATATTCAAGTGATTTGACAAATAGAACGACCCAAATCACTGATTTGGTGATGCACCGATTGGCACCGATTTTAGTACTGAATATTCATGTAAAAAGAATATGGCTATTATGAGGTAAATACAAGAAACTATTTTCAACAAGAATTTAAAAATAAAGAAACTACTTCGAATAATTGCCGTTTCTAAAGGTCTTTAACGTCTCAATGTTGAGTAATCTAAAAAAAATGCAACAGCATTTTAAATGTTATTTCCCTTTGGAATTGAACTTTGTGGTAAATGAAGTAACTTCCGAGTAATTTTATGAATAATTTTTTATATTTCTCAGTTAGGCAGCGGGCAGTTTTTTGAATACTTTATGGTCTTGTTGCGTTGTGGTCGATTTTTAATACTTTGAAGTCACCTACAATAATTTACCAATATTTAAGTTCAAAAACGTTCAATGTACTTGTGTAAAAACTTCAAATTATGATATATTTAAACTGCAACCCTGAATTTAACCACAATTGACTCTTTCTTCCAGTCGTAACGCGAAACGTGACGAGACTGCGAATCAATAGATAGTAATAGCAAAAGTCCATAAAGAGTAATAGACAATTGGTCAAATACAGTTAATTGCGTTCCATGAAGACATTTTGAAAACATTATAAAAGTGTTTAAAGCATTAAAATTGAAATGGTTAAAAAAACACTCACCTTGTCCATCGTCAGTGCGATTCCATAGAAAGCAGGCACCTGGAAAGAACCGGATAATTCTTTAATTATTCGGCTTCAATTTTCCAAAAAAAAAATGGAAAGATAAGTTAAGTATTTCAAGTCCACAACATCAGCTTCTTGACATTACAAAGTATTGTTTAATTTGACGATAGGTAGATATTTTGAATTGCTGATTTTTCTTTTCAGACACAGAAAATGTTTAAAAACATTGAAAAATTTCAGAAATTCAAACACAAAGAATTCTGAGGCAAAAGAGTCACACATTTACATTTTCTTGTCAATTATTGACAAAATCGCTCAAAGAATTCAATTGTCTGTTCGTATTTCAATCAAAAAAACGAGAATAAATGACTTCACAATCAGTCAAGTCTGTTTTGCGAGATAGCAAAAATCTTGGCAGAGGTCGTGAGTGCAATACATTGGGAAAAGAAACAATTTAAGATTTCAAAGTGAATCACAACTAAAATTTCATATTGATTAATTATTTAGCATAAAAATCCGAAATTTATGCTTAAAAAAAAATTTTTGGAATCCCCGTGAATTTCTTTCTTCTGAAAATTAATTAATTATACAGCTTTTCAAACTCTGGCAGCATCAAAACTAGAACGCCTTTTAGTTCTAAAATTCTATTTTAGGAATTTCTTATTGATTTCTTGTTTTGAGTCTCTAAATCTAAGAATTCTTCAGAAGATCATAAAAGCTAACATGTGTGAATGAAATTCAAATGTCCTTGACATCAAGCAAGGTTTTTTCAAAGTTAGCAGGTTTTGCCACAGCCAAACAAATTGTGTTTTTACAGCTTTTGCTAGAGCTGTAAGTCTCTCTATAGTGGATAGATAGTCGATCTCTCCCAAAGCGGCTTAAGAATCTTTTGCCATTTTTTTCCTGCGTGTTATGCTCTGTTTTGATGTTCAATCGGCTTGAAAAAACTAATAATCTTGTTCAATTATCGTTCGTTTTCTTTCTAATATTCTTTCGAGAACGAGTGAGATTAGTCCACCAATTTATTGATTTTTTTCTACCACAAGATTTAGCCAAAAACTGGTTCCAATTATTGCGTCTTGAGAATTTCGATTTCATTTGAAAAAGTTCTAATTAAAATTGAAATGATTTTTTTGTCGTGTTTGTGTTGAATTTGGCTTTTGTGTGTCGCGTTTCAAATACTTAAACCAGTTTTTGATATTTTTTTGACGAAATTCTAGATTCTTGTCATTCTGGTCGAGCATTTTTCACCTTCACAAGCTTCAAAGGAGATACAAATTATAATTAGTTGGCCAAAGTTTTAATATGCGAGAATATTTAGACTGGAAAATGGCAAAACTGTTTTTAGGATTGAATTTTTATTATTGAATAATTTGTTTTCGTGTTGAAATTTTCTTGAACTATGAAAAACAGGCCAGACTTGTTTTGGGTTCAAGGAGGGTTGTATAATACTTTGCAGAAATATCTCAGATACTTAAGATTATATAATTATTTATTTTTAAATGAAGTTTTTTAAGTCCCAGATCGTTAATTGGTTTTTAAATTTACTGACTTGCTGACATACATTTAAAGTTTTTTAACTGTATATATTAATTTAGTTAAATGTCACTCATATCTCAACTTTTATTTCATAAGTATTGGAAAGTTAATTTTATTAGTAATATTAGTTTTCCACATTATGCAAGCACAACCCTTGGAAGGAAGCGTCCATTCCATAAAACAGTTTCATGAATAATTCATGCACGAAAATAAAGTTCAAAGAACTTTTTCTATTTCAGTTTCCCAACTTCAAAACATTCAAAACATTCGAAACTAAATGCTTAACTGGATAATATGATCCTTATTCACCTACACGCTCACCATTTTTTCCACAATAATGCCAATAAGTTAAGAGCTAAAGCTTTATTGTTGAATGGAGAAAGTAGAAATAAACCAAGTCAACAACCTATTACTTTCCACTCCTTCAGCTGGCCACCATTTCACATTTTTATGAGTTATATTTGCCTCCTGTTTAACCCTACAGAATATGTGAGTAGTTTGTTCATTAATATTTAATTTCTTTTATACCAAGTGACCACAATGCGATGGCTCAATCCAAACAAAACATTTCTCTGTGTGCCACATTCGCCAACGAGCTGAATATTAAAAACTATTAGCTTCCGAGCCACTCTGATAAAATCTGCGACAACATTGAGAAGGGAAACAAACTAACTATCACAGCTATGACATACAACAAATACATTTGTACGAGAATCCTGCTCCAGCATATCACACTGCTTTTCCTCAATTTCATCAAAATAATTTTTGTGTAAAGCCTTTTAGTTTCTATAGTAACCATTATATACTATACTTTATTGAAATATTTTTCTACATTTCAAAATATAAGCCATTCATAGAAATTCCATGCTCAGAATTCAAAGAGACTCCTTGGTGTAAAGTCGTGTAGTTATTTTTGCAGTGCAGTTATTTTGGAATACTTTTTAATCTGTGCATAATAATGATTCAATAAAATTGATAAGGAAACATGTCACTGGTGGAACAAAAAAAAATTCAGTGGGCTAAAGAAAAAGGTGGATAAATTGTGAATTTGGCAATCAAGTGTGAAATGAGAAGGGTGATAAAATTAAGAAAGTGTTTTTAAAATTTTGAAGAGTTTTAAGAATCATATGTGAAAAGAAATTTACCGGCATAATATATTTGTGAAAATATTTATAAATATTTTGAGCTTTAAAAAAAGTGAAGAAAATTTTGGTACTAAATAATTTGGAATAAACTGGAAATAAGTGAAAATAAACTGCTCAATTAAAAAGTGACCATCCTTCTCATTATTCATTCCTTGACTGAATTCAGTAAAAATCAATTAAAATATGTGCTCCAAATTCCAGAAGAAATGGCCAAACTAGCATCTGTTGCCAGCAATAATATGACGCAAAAATTTGAGAAATCCAACATAAGGTAATTTGTCTTAACTTTTCTCAAGCCGGCAATCAATCTGAAGCCATTGGAATTAATCTCGCCACAGGACTCAGCTGATCACGAATGCCGAGCTATCGCAAAACTACCAGAAGAATTTTCATTACAATAACAACCTCAAAAATCCCAGTCTTCCTCCAATTTTTCGGTAAGAAAGCTACCACATTTCAATAAGAAATGACTATTGCTATACGGTATTATTAAAAGGATTTGTGTCGTGCTCCTTAATTTATGATCGATCGAGCATGTTTTTCGCATAAAAGCAATGCGATTGCAAATAAACATCGATACGGTCTGGCAGTATGATGGAGCTGTTTTGGCTTTTATCCCGAGAATTATTTTTAAAGTTGCTTTAATCGGATTTTTTACTATATTTCTAAATTCAATGTTTTATTTGAACTGAAATTCCATAATTGTTTTTTAAGATTCAATTTTTACTTATCTTCAAAAAATATAAACATGTACGTATAAAAAATATTCAAAACTGCGCTAATTGTTGTTTTAGTAAATTGTGTCAGTGTTTATAAATTCATCGTTTAATATTAAAATATGCACCGAAATAATAAATATACAAAGCCTTATAAAATTTATTGCATGACAAAAAGCTCTAACAATCCCAGCCAAAAATTGGATCATGAATGAATAATACAACAAACACAATCAAATGTAATTCTTGCTTTATTTTTCACAGTCAAGGAAGTAAAGATTCTGACCAGCTTTCGTCAGGATATAGAAGCGGTAGAAGTGGTAGTTTACCATCCAATAGTTCACACGAATTGGTCAACGACAACGACAACGACTATTACTGTAAACCCGCGCTGGTTGATCCAAAGACAATTTGCCTAAAGGGAAAACCTCCACGGTTTCATAACCTCACCCAAGAGAAAACAAATAATCACCAAAAACTGTCATTATCCTCATCGATAAACGATTATTCGAACATTGAACACGAAATGAACAAGTACGTGGATTAATGATTTATGATTTTCTTGTTTTTAATGCAGTTGCGTGAATGATATTCAAAATATTTATCGCAAAAGGATGTCATTGAGCTTTGCATGCGCCACTGCTTAAATTACCAATTTTTTATCAGTATAATAAGTATTTAGTGTTCTCTTCAAAAATTGTATAAAAATAGATTTGATTGTTTTTCAATATTTTTCCAACTATATTTAATGCTAGTCATCATTCCATGATGTCTCTAGTGTTATTTGTATTGCTGTAATTAAACTAGTGTTTTTTTTGTTAACGTACAATATATATCGTTTGATATCATATGAATCTATAAATTTCATAGGGGTTATATAAATTTTGAGTACAAAAAATCCGAATTTCATGAACCACCTCTTGTGTAGGTCGAGGATTTTAAAAATAATTTCGACTATCGGTATGTTAATATTTGTTAGAATTTGTGTATGATTCCAACGAATTTTTATGATAATTTCATTCATTCAGTTGTTGATAGCATTTTGAATATAATGTTACAATAATCGTAGTTCTAGATTTCATTCGTATAAAATATAAATACAAGCTCTTTCCTCAATAAAAATCGTAAATAAACTTCATAGCCGCATAAACTATAATAATGATTTATTTGTTACTAGACCTTTTGGAACTCCATCATCATCAACTTCATCGATTGCGAGTCACGACATTTATTCGGTATCGTCATCTTATGCTCACTCAAATATAGACTGTGGCTACCAAAAGTCATCAAAAGAAAGAGCAAAATGGGGCAGCTACATGTATGATCCATTCCTCGCTAAGGATACTGGTAGGAGAAATTCAAACAATGGACCAGTTTGGCTTGAAAAAAGTTTGAGTGAAGCTCGAGACAGTGAAGAAGATACAATGTCGGTTTCAGTCAAATCTGATGTTAGATCAATTTCTTCTTTCCTACGTGGCCAGAATGTTCCAGTTGACCCTACCGTTTTGCTTGAAAGAGAGAATAAAAGACGCAAGGCAATGGAACTCCAAGATGCCATCAAAGATCAGCTAAGAGAACGTGAGCAGCAAAAGAAAATGGAGAAGGAATCTAAACTTCGCGAGGAACAAATAGAGGAAGCGAGATTAAACAAACAAATGCAATTAGAGCACGAAAGATTGCAAAAAGAGCAGAATACTCAGCAAGAAAAGTTGAACAACGAAAGAAAAAAGCAAGAAGTAATGAAACAGGCTTTAGAAAGGGCAGCAATGGAAGCTCAAGCTGAGCGAGATAAGAGAAAGCGTGAACGAACACTAGCAAGTCAGGCAAGTCTTGATGAAACTATAAGTATCGAGAGAACTGGAGAAAAAACTGAAATATTCATGGAAGGGTGTGAAAAGTCTCAAGAACAAAATCAACAAAGAGATCAGCAAAGGGAGTGGAAGGTAATTAGTTTCGTTTTTCGATAAACACACTTAAATTTTAAATAAAATTTTAGGAAGAATCACGATCCCCTGAGAACCACATGTCCTTGCAGCCTAACATCGAAGAAGATGACGATGGTGAAACAGTTTTAATTGGAACTCCTATAAAACTGAAGAAAAAAAATCTAGACTTATATCGACGCAAAGTATACAAGCGTCAAACACATTTTGAAGATAATTATAGGCATGTTAGTGAAGATAACACTTATAATAGTCAAACTTCTACACCAAAATCCACTTCGATTTCAATGGACACCAGCAGTGAGATGAGCTCCATTAAAGCGCCACATAAACTATTATCGGAAATTGATGGTGTAGGTTTGTTGCTTCAAACTTTACAGCCACTCGTTCCATTTCAAATGACCAATGACTTGTTTGGTTTGAATCAGCTAAACTTGGGGAATTTACAGCTTGCACTTTTAGTGCAGCAACAGCAACAATTACAGCTTCAAATGCAGAGTCGAATGTCAACTCCTAGCGTATATTTGCCGCCTATGTCGGCCCCAAGTCCACCCTGTATTGCAAACCGAAATAAGTCGCCACAAAAGGATCCAGTGGAAAGAAAAGACACTCCACAGTTAGAGCATCACAAAGAAAGTCAAGTAAGTGACGGAGAGTCTATCAAAAATGAAGAAACAGCATCTACTGCCACGATGAACTCACCAAGCGAGTCAATTAAAAGGTAAATTTTAAATCTCTACAAAACATAATAAAATGTTAAAGCCTTAACTGTTTCAATTTCATAGTTTATCCAATTTTATGTTTGAATCTTCCAGACTACATCAATTTCTACCAATAACTTCTATCCAAAACATTTTTTTTCCAGTTTACCAAAAGAAAGACCAACTCCAACTACCATTATTGTTTCGCCCATAAAATCTATCTTAAAGAAAGAATCATCATTTGGGAATCCAGACAAACCTCCATTTTTAATACTGCCTCATGAATCAACTTTACCTCATGACGGAACTTTCACAAAAGATATTGAAACATTTCATAAACTTGATGCATTTACGTCCACTGAAGGAAGTCTTGGACCAAATAAGATCTCTGAAGTCAGGATTTTAACTCCTAACAAGTATCGCACATCAAATGATGTTAAAATAAAGGTGAAATTGGAGGATACCGGCACTCAAACAGATAACTCTTGTGATTTTTGCTGCTATCATTCTCACACCAATCATTCAAATTCACCAGGATCACAGAATTCTAGAAGTTGTTGCAATCTAAAAAATGATAATCAACAAATCCAAAACCACCAAGAAGGGAGCAATACAAATTCTCTATCTAGGTGAGTTTTCATTATATGATTTTATTATTCGAGCTTAAAAATTTAACATTAAATTTTAGATCGAAATCAAAAGATAAAAGCACATCCTTGGATACACGCCCTAAGTGGGGAGTAAATAAGCCTCCAAGAGAATTTGTAAAAGCAAGTGAACGCGATCCAATTTACGCGAAAAACAGACGTAAGCGATACGCTAAGAAGATGATCGACTCTTCAGATGAGAGTTGTAATATCAGAGATTGCCCTATTGTTAGCTTGAATAACAATAAAAAATTCACTAATCGCAATATTTGTTCAGAAATATTACCAATCAAGACAGATCGTAACGGAAGAGTATATTTGGTGACTTCAGAAGAGGATTTTTTATCATATAGAAGGCAGCTGCAGAAACAATATACGATAAAGAATAATTTGAAAAATAGTTTTGATAAGAACAGTTTCTTGAACGAAGAGTACGAAGCAAAATTTCATGTTTCAAAGAGAGATGACTTTCAAAACTTATTCAGTGATTAAATGTTTGCTAGCATAGTTGAAAGTTTTTGATCCACATAAGAAAAAAACTTTTAGTTATGATTTAGAAATAAATAGGTAGCATATTTCATTGATGCTTTTTGTAGAATCTTAAAAACTTTGAAATTGATGCACAATTTTTGTGAAATTATGATTTTTATACGGCATTTATACTATCTAATTGAAAATTCATTCTAGTCGATTTACTTATATTTAATGATTAAAACTGTAGAACTAATAAAATTTTCAACACTTACCACTTAATTGACTTTCAATGTTTTTTCATTGTGAGCTTTTGTGGAGCTTTTTTTTTGAAAAAGATTTGAAATATTACAAATTTGTAATGAGTATTAAAATAGTATTAATTGTGATTTGTGTCAATTCACTGAGTCATTGCTTGATAAATTACCTTGTATTAATTAAAAATATAGTTGCAAAAAAAAATATCAAAAAAGCGAAACATATCCAATATTCTAGAACTTTCTCAAATAATTCGCGATATATGGTATTATTACTACAACAATCCAACACTTGCATTTTTTCACTAATTCACTTTTTTCCGAGTAATTAACACGGAATAAAAAAGGTAAACAATAATGAACAAACGCAGGGGTATGGAGTACAATATGTCATTCCATATTCTGTCAAACTACAGTAGAGCCAATATTTCCGAGTTTTTCCGCAATCAAATTCTATCGAACCAAATATATCCCCAATTTAATCAATTACAAATATCTATAATGGTTGAACAAGATTTTAGTGACTTGACAGAGCATGAAGCAGAGTTGTACGATCGTCAAATTCGTTTGTGGGGCTTGGAAAGTCAAAAAAGGTTAGAACCGGCGTCTCTTAATCAAAACTGTTATTTACTTCCTACTTTTATAGGTTGCGCTCTGCTAAGATCCTTTTAGTAGGATTAAATGGGCTGGGAGCTGAGATTGCTAAAAACATTGTGCTGTCTGGAGTTAAATCCGTGACATTGCTAGATCCGAGAAATGTTGAAGAATCAGATTTCTGCTCGCAATTTTTTATTCCACGCTCTGAACTGGGTAAAAATCGAGCAGAAGGATCTCTCACTCGAGTTCAAGCATTGAATCCAATGGTCGAGATCATCACAGACACTGATGATCTTTCCAAGAAAGGAGAAGAATTCTTTAAAACCTTTGATGTTGTTTGCATTTTGGAAGCTTACATCGAGGAACTTGTCCGCGTTGATAAGATTTGTCGAGAGCATAATGTCAAGTTCTTCAGTGCTGACTTGTGGGGCATGTTCGGATACAGTTTTGCTGATTTACAGGAGCACGAATTTGCAGAGTAAGTTTCTTTTTCATCAATTTTTTTTTAAATTGATCTTTCTAATCTAATAATTTATTTTAGGGACGTCGTGAAGCACAAGATTATCTCCGCTCCCAACGAAAAGATCAAGACAGAAACCATTACCACAACTGCTAAAAGAACACTATCTTTTCCTCAACTTGAATCTGTAATCAAATTTGATTACACTTCCGCAAAATTTGTCAAGCGTGTTAAGAAGACAGGACCAGCGTTCATTATTATGAAAATCTTGCAAAAATTCCGAGAAAATGAAAAACGCGACCCGCGTCCAGAATCTCGATCCGGTGACTTTGCTAAATTGCTTGAGATTCGAAATGAGTTAACAAGTCAAGAAGTCGTAGGTGACAGCAATTTTGTTCATGTTTTCAGTCAGATCTCCCCAGTGGCTGCAATTGTTGGTGGAGCAGTTGCTCAGGAAATCATCAAAACAGTCTCTCAAAAGGAAGCACCTCATCATAACTTTTTCTTCTTCGATCCAGAATACTCTTGTGGTTTCATTGAGTCTATTGAAGTTTAATATATCTGTATAAGTTTAAAGAAGGACGTTTTGATATTTATCATGATTCCCAACTCAATTTAATTTTATGTTTTCAATCGAATTTAAATCAGTCTAAAAATGAACAAGATCAGTCCAGTTACATCAGTTAAAAAAAGTGAACAAAATCAGTGTAGAATAATAATAAATGCTCATTTTCTTACATTTAAGATGTGTGTTTTATTGGAAACCTTAATTAACATGATTATTTATTATTAAAATATAAGTTTTTGAAGATAAACGATTCATTTCCTCAAGTCATCTGAATTTATGTTGTACTTGGTCTTCATCTTCTCCAGCTCTTCGGCCTTCTTATCG
Organism: Parochlus steinenii; assembly: GCA_038502155.1. Taxonomy (NCBI): domain Eukaryota; kingdom Metazoa; phylum Arthropoda; class Insecta; order Diptera; family Chironomidae; genus Parochlus; species Parochlus steinenii. Next base: position 3,104,245 of record JAXCIN010000052.1, on the reverse strand, counting down.
ACATCAACACGTTTAAACGCTTTGGTTGATTGATAGTACAGCACGACAAGGTAACGATTGCAAACATTGAATCCAGAAAGATGGTCACAAGCGTTTTTTGCATCGAAAATGTCTTCATAAACAACAAATGCAGTCCCACGAGTTTCGACAGTATTTCCACTAAAAATGAATTAATTAAAAATCTACAATATTTATTACGCTTCCGCAAAAACCTTACATTCTGATCTGCCTGATAGCACCGTATTTGCCGAAAATATCAAAAATTTCTTCAGAGCTGATTTTGTAGACAAGGTTGCTAAAGAGAAAATAAAAATTATTTTTATCATGTTTCGTTAGCTGGATCTCGAAAAATCTACATAATTCGATTGTTTGATTGATAACTTACCGAATATAGAGGATTCTGTTGACTTCTGGTGGCAAGCGAACCTTCAATTAAAAAAAAAATAAACAAACATCAACAAAATATATTAAATTAGCTTACATTGTTCCTTTTCTGCATTGCGAGAGCCATGTTGCTTGTGGAATTGGTTGTTTGAAGAATTGAAGACGATTAATATGAAGTTAAATGCTTGATTAAATGGTTTAATTTTTATTAAACGTTTATTTGTTAATTTTTCTTTTTGTAAAAACTTTTAGGTGAAATCAGTCTGAAAAGTTTAAGGTGTCGTCATCGAAACTGAGCTCGAACTCATATATAAATATTTGCCCCTTAAGGCTTCATATATGTTAATTTCATATATTATATATATTTAGTTACTTCTCGATCTTTTTAAACAAGATCTTGCTGGATTCAAAGGACGAGAAGCTTAAGCTCAAATAGGTTTAAATAGTTAAATTGTAAGTATCAATCATAAAAAGCTCAAGAATTTATTAAAGATGAACTTAATTCATAAATCCTGAGATAAATTCACAATTTACATGATGTGTACTTATTTCATATTAATTACGGTATTAATGTGACTTGGAGATACTTTGATCTACTACTCGACGTACCACAAACTTGATCTATAACATTCTAAGGTGGACTTTAATCCATCTTTTATATTATAATAATATTAAGCAGAATTTTTGTTGGATGACGTGTATAATAATCCGATGTTAATTGACTTGTAACTAATTAATTAAACAATAAACCTTTGAATTCTCTTGCAGATTATTTATAAAATCATCTACAATGTCTATTTCGAATAGATTCATCCTTAGTCTACTAGTTGTTTTACTAGGATTTGTGATTCGAAGAAGTCTAGCTCTGAAAGCCGGAGATTGCGAAGTTTGCATAGCTACTGTTACAAAATTCGCAGCATCTCTAAGCGAAGAAACCAAGAAGGATGCCAAAATGATAGAGGATGAATTCAGGAAGTTCTGTAAAACGACGAAGAATAAAGAGGAACGCTTCTGTTATTACCTAGGAGGACTCGAGGATTCAGCAACTGGAATTTTAGGAGAACTGTCGAGACCAATCAAAAACTTTCTACCAGCTGACAAAATCTGCGAAAAAATCAAGAAGAAGGATGCTCAAATTTGTGATTTACGCTTTGGTAAGTTTCATAATTAAGTTTAAAGTCTTTTTGACTCATACATATAATTTCAAATTGTAGATGTTCAAATCGACATTAATTCAGTTGACTTGAAAAAACTGAAGGTACGAGATCTCAAAAAAATTCTATCAGACTGGGATGAGATGTGTGATGGTTGCTTAGAAAAAACTGATTTCATCAAAAGAATCGAAGAACTGAAGCCAAAATACTCCAAGACCGAATTATAGACACTTGAGAATTTTCTGTCAACACCTATGGCTCGTCCAGAAGATCAATTAAGTGAAATAATAAGTTCATGTGAAAATGGAATATGATAGTTTTACAAAAATTAATGAATTTTGTTTTGTACATTTAAATTTTTATTTGTCAATAAATTAATAAAAAAAATTAAAGCATTAGTTGATTCAAAAGTGTTAAGTTTTTATGATGCCAAGGAATTGAAGAATTTTCTGGCTAAAAGAAAATACATTTAAATCAACCTCATAATTCCATACTCCTTTCCTTGGTGAACAATATACAACATTTACAGTAAAATTACAAAAAGGCACATTCAAAATTGGATTTAGATTGAATTTGTGAGATTCCAGTGAGTTCATCATTAAGTATTATGTAGCATATTTATCGTGTAAATTAAAATCGATTTCAAAACTGTACATATGCAGTTCTGATATATTTTGTTTTTTAGTTTTGGGGACGAAGATCGTTTTGGGATCTTCGATGGCTTTAGTAAACAATAATTTATCTTCGGTAAGGTTGCCTTGAGTATTTTCCTCTGTCATTCTCATTTTTAAGAATAGTGAAATAACTGAAAACAACACACCACATATACGTGTAGATTGCTAAAATTGGAAAATTCAGAATTAGAATATGGTTGATGAATTTATATTTAGTTCAACTTACCAACGGCCAAAAGTCCCAAAACAAGCCATAAGACTCCAGCCAACACAAATCCATCAATTAAAAACACAACTGCTGTATAAATCACCGAGATTAAGAGACCGATTGCGCACATTATTCCCAATATTACCCAGGGAAGCATCATAAAATGGTTTCTCTATAAATAGGAAATATTTTAATACAAAAAACAATTTTAAAGTGGATTTCAGCATCTCTGGTTGAACTTACTCTTATTGCTCCGATAATCAGCAATATACTTATTAAAATGGTCATCACCAAATTAATGACCAGAATTATTTTAACCACCGATGAGGGCAGAAAATCAAACAAAATTGTTTTAAATTCCACTCGGGCAACAAAGATCATTACAATAGAAACTATCGACATTAAGACTCCACATACTCCTGAGATGATTGTGCCAGATCTGAAAATAAGGGATTAAAGGGTGAAAATTACATAGAAATAAGGGATGAAAGAGTGAAAATATATTAAATTGTCGAAACATACTTTAAGCTCTGGCAGAAGCAACATGAATTCAGTAGTGGTTCAGGCATTTTGATAGTTACTTCAAAGGAGATGGCACTTGAAAATAAACTGAAAAAGGTAAAAATATCTGTTATTGTTTGAATTATTGCAAATTATGTTTTGATATTTTTATTCTTTAATTAATATGATACTTAAAAAAAGGCGACGGATGTAAAATGTCCCTAGATAATTTTTGGTCATAATGATTAGAGTATATTTTAATGTATTTATTTTAACTTTATTTTAATTTCGTGGAAAAAAATCATAAAAATTTTCTATCCAATTCATTTTGCAACAGTTACGAAGTAATAGAATTTTATAAATATCTCGGCAAACAAAGCAAACACTTTGAACTTTTGTATTTTAATGGGAAATAACAAGACTTGTTGAAGATTTATGACTTTAGCTTACAGTTCATCTATTTGAACTTGAAATTCCAGCGAAAACTTAAAATGCGCTTCATCTTATTTCAAGCAGTTACGAGTCTCCATTGATCGCTCTATTTAAAATTATTGCTCAACTTGGCTCGAGCCGTTAATTGAGAGACTGTTGCACTCAGAATTCAGATTTTACGACAACAAGAACGTTTTATAGCTGAATATAACAGCAACAAAAACCCGATGTAATGGGTTTATAATTAAATTTAAAATAAGAATTGGAGAATTAAATTAAATGTTTTTCCAGACATTTTTTGCATCTTTAAGTATGAGAATCTTTACTGTTTGAGTCAGAAAAATGTTAGGAATTTCAAAATATATTTTTATCTGATATAATCCGTTAAATTTCCTTTTCCATCACCTCAAAAATATAATTGAATAAAAAACACTATTATTTGATCTTCATTCCTAAAACTCCTAAGCAACAAATAAACAAATAAACAACGATTCTTGGCAATTTTCTAGACAAAACTGCTGATGTATTAAAATTCGTAAAAATAAAATTTGTAATGGCAAATAGGTCAAATAAATTACTGAAGCAAAACTGCTGAAATGGGCATCCAAAGTAAGCTTTTTAATAAAACTAATTTTTCTTTGGCAAAATTTCGTTATTCATTAAAAATATGCCGACAGAAATTTATTTGAAAGACATTTGAGATAAGGTTAGACTGCGATCGCTCAACATAAGTGATCATATTGTATTCATTTACTCCAATTTACTAACAAATTCAATTATTATTGCAAAACAATTTTTAAATTAAATTGAAACGATTGTTGTGAACTTTACTGAATCGTGAAAGAATAGCATTGTAAATAAATCATTTAAAAATGCCAAATAAGAATTTATTCTTTCTAAATGAAAAAATCAAAGATGGAGAGAATAGATACTTTGAAAAATGAGCGCCAGCTAAAAGTAGGTCAAGTTTGCACAACAGTGAAGAATAGTTTATTATGCGCAGAAAGCAATGAAAACCGGATATTGCTTCTATGTTGATGCTTATAGTAAAATGTTTAGAGGTTGAAATCATGTTGCAAGTATGGAAAATTCTTTCAGTTTTTAACAGTTTATTGCGTTCGAAATTGATGAACGAGTTTCAATAAATTGCTAAAAGTGATGATTGAGTGTTCCGACTAAGCTCGATTAATGTAAACATTTGTTAATTTGTTTACTGCATTTGATCAATAATAACGTAATTGGTACGTGTAACTGATTATATAGAATCATATATACGGAAAATAATTTATGTTTGAAAATATATTTTTTAGACTATACATTTCATTGACTTTTAATGTATCACCACGTCATTCAAGTTAAATTTGATATTTTTAAAATAAATTTTATAATGCATACACTCCAATCTTATATATGCTAGCTATATTTTTATTATTATTGCTTCCTTAACTTCAGTAAGATCCGGCGTTTTTTATTAAATACTTATTACATTTTTGAATTGTATTGTCATTCTTAAAATCACTTTTGAAAAAAGAATATTAAAATCTGAAAGATTGATTCATTCTATTTGTGTTGATTTGAATACATATTTGAAGTTCAAAGCCCTGTGACACTCAAAATAAAGATTTGTACTTCAACAACCACCCACAAATTCAATCTAAACTTAGAATATAGCCTCAAATCACTTCTTTGCCCGCAATAAGATATCACACACATTTTTTCCACTAGTGATGTCTCAAAAATGCTAAACCTGAGTTATATTCGAAATTTGCATGATATTCAAAAAAAAATATCCCATCATATTTACGCCAACGGACTTCCGTAAAGTGATAGATTTGATTCGCCAGAATATCGACTCATTTATACCTAGAAACCGATTGAGTTTAGCCAAAAAGTGAATTAACATAAAAATGCTTTATTTTGAAGCATTTGTCGTCTCTTGTATAAAACTTGTATAAAAACAAAAAAAAATGTGGGCATTAAATGTATTTTCGACGTTTTTATGGTTTAATGTGTGTCAAAATATGTTTCGCTGTCTTGAAAGAGAATTTTGTACATCAAAATCAATATAATAAATTAGTAGAGTCAATATTATGATTAAAAATAAGAACATGGTATTTCTTTTTCGAGAAACAGAAAATTTTAAATTTAAGGTGTAATGCTCATATTGTGTTCATTGGTGTGCAATATTTGTTTAAAGACTAGAAATTCCACTTGTTGACTTAAAATCTTTGAAAGGTCTAGTGTTTTTCTGTTTTTATAAATGGGAATGCTTAAAAACTAGGTCCGAAAACCGATTCAAATGAGCCCACTAAAAACACATTTCTCGTTGGTATTATTATAGGAGCTGTTCATTAATTGTGTCCGATTGTTCTTAATGATTAAATTTTATTAATTCCTTTTAAACTATGTTATAAATTTAACAATAAATGTTGTTGTTTATCTGAAATTATCTATTTTGACACAGCTGTGCATGGACAGCCTCACATCCCAGTAGAGTTTATAAATTCAAATTCTGATCTCAATCACCGCCTAATTTAGTTTAATATTATAAACAAGTTCATTGATAAAACATTATACTAAATTGATCTATAATCCTCGAAATTCCATTAAAGCTTTATAGTTTTCAATATTAAGAGAGAAACAGAAACAGCATAATCAACATTATTAAACAATATTAACATCTCGTAATTTTTTAATTTCTTCAGAATAAGCAGATTAATCTGAGAGATAATTATTTTAACAGCAAAATTGTTGACTGGAAAAGCAAGTATGAAATTAAATTGAAAAAAAAGGTGTTCCTTCGAATATTTTCAACCAACTAGAGACACTCAAGAAATTCTAAAAGTGAAGACACTCGAGAAAACATTTCTTTGCTGAAAAAACTAGCGCACATCACATATAATATATAAGATAGTGAAAATATTCTCGCATTCAAATAAATTTCTTCAATTTTATAATTTTGATGTTTCACTTGATCGTCAAATTAATTTTCAATGCTTTCTTGAAATTTTTCTTAAAAACTGTGTAAGTTACATATAGTTTCGTTTTCTTTTTTAGTTCAAGGTTCCACAGTGGATTTTTAAATTGGTATTTATAGATAATATTGCTGGTGTGTGCTTAATGCAATTGTGTAAAAGCTTATATTCTGATTAGTATACTGTCTGTTAGAAGCTCGCTTGACTCATCTCATCATCTGTGACTAAATTGATGCAAATTTAATGTTTACACTCGTTAAATGGATTATTTGTCAAATGAAGCAATGAACGTGAATTATAGTTTTGATCTTGAATTTAATTTTTGATATATCGAAAGACAGTTTGCTTAAGAATGTTAAGTCTTATTATTGATACTTAAAGATTTAAATTTTAAAATTTTTTGGAATTAAAAATCACATTATTTTTATATTACATTACAATAGTTCATAAACTCCTTCCGGAGAAAAAATTCCTTCAACAAGTACATAAAACTTGAAAGTTCTTCTTTATAATAAGTTTTCTTTCAGTCATCTCTTTCGCTGTTTTTCTTCGAATTTTATTTTATTCTCTCAAAAATAAAATTAATTTCTGTGGTTTTTTGAGATTTTTTTGATATTTTATGATTCGTTCCCGTGTAATAAAATGTAAGTTAATGGCTCGAAAACCAGTTTTCAGTTTTCAATGTTAAGTTTATATCATTGTTTTGCATAATATTTGCATGGCCATCGCCGCGATGCTGTTTTCAAAAGGTTTTGATTCACGAAAAAACGTGCCATAAACTGGAGGTGTGCAAACAGATTTCGCGGATTTGTTTACAATTGTAACTAACGAAGTTCTCGCTAAATTTAGATGATGATGCGTCACAGTTTTTGGGATGTTATATTATTAACGCTTTGAATATAAAAATTAATATTTTCCTAACTTAATTATAACAAGAATTTGTGTCGGTTTTTTGTGGAAATTATCAATATAGCTAGATTGAAAAGTTTATGTATTGAAAAATAAATAAAAATTTTCATAATTATATTACTTTACATATAAACAATTTGAAGTCTGTCCCACCTCCAAGTGACAATTAGAGGAAATATTTTGCACTTTTTTAGATAATCATCGTGGAAGCTTTTCTTAATTTTCAAGCAAACTGTTTCCTACATTCATGATCGAGACAATTTAATAATTGTTGAGTCCAATTAGCGTTTAGTTTCCGAATGATTGACTTTCACTTTGCCCAGCAATTTTTTCTTATAGACAATGGCGCAAATAATTATTTTTAATGGTAATTTATGACCATTTTCGATTGCATTGTACGACATAACTATCGAATTGCCTCTGAAAATACCGCAGAAAGTGTATATTTAATTAAATTGAGGTCTACTTGAGGCGTGATGGTTGAGAAAAAAAAACTGTCGTTAGATCTTACCAAAGTATTGCAGGAATAAAGAAAACCTCAGAAAGAGACAATTTGATATTTTGTTTAAAATTTCTAGTAACTTGAAACACTTTTTATTGCATCTATAAGTATTTTTTATATTTTCCAGCAATATTCCAGTTGTGTACAAAAATGCATTCATAAGCACTATTTATGATTTTACAATTAATTGAGCTAATTTGTGTACTTGCAAATCAACTGCAAAAACAATTTGTTATTTGATGTATATCATATAGCTTGATCATTTTATAAAACGCAAACACTTTTAAGTTATATAATTTAATTTGCAAATAAAATTCAAAATCAAATTCAAAAATAGCGATTCGCTAATGAAAAAACAGATGTTCCTTAATATTGCTCATCAGCTTTGTTCGCTGAGATTTTCACACTTTTTTATTGGTTTTGCTTGAATAAATAAATGACCTTTATTTTCCAAACCCTTTTAACAGTCAATTTATTTCCTTTTTTTTCAAAATTTCTAAGATATTTTTTTCAAGAACGGTATTTTCAAAATATTTTTTTAACCTTTTAAATAACTTCTTTTTTGTTATTTTAATAGCACTTAAGTTTTTTTTAAATAAGTAAAGGAGATACTTCTTAGCTCTCTGAAAGAAAAAATTTAACTGACGTTTTTTGTGTTTATTCTCTATAGCTAGCCTATGCCGAAGAATTACATCCAGTTTTAAATTAAGTTACTTGAGTTACTTAAATCTCAATTTAAACAGCGGTATAGACCATTGTTATTATTTGTTCATCAAAAGTCAGCCTCAGCAATAATCTATAGAGGTGACTACCAGAATTAAGATATTGTACCAGCAGCTGTTCTTTCTGTCCAAAAGTAAAGGATCAAGATTAATGGTGATTTGGAGTCTTTGGTGATATTATTTTTGTGTTGGAATTGATTAATCAGATGCTTATTTTACAAGCCCTGCAAAAATAATAATAATTCAATTTTTGGTGGGAAATATAGCATATATACATAAAATCGAAGAATAAAAATTAATTGATTATGTCCATAAAAAGAGGAGCCTTTATTGTACTGGAAGGATGTGACAGATCTGGCAAAACTACACAATGTAAAAAAATGGGTAAGAGTGAAAAATATTCGTGAAAATATAAGTTCTAACCACAATTTTGTTTTAGTTGAACTTTTAAACAAATCTGGCCACATTGCAAGCTACATGAACTTTCCCGATAGAACCACTCCAGTTGGCTTGCTTATTGATAATTACCTGAAGAACAAGCAAAACTTCACTGACCAAGGAATTCATCTTCTTTTTTCTTTGAATCGATGGGAATCTAGAGATAAAATTGAAAAGATGTTGAATGCTGGAACGACTTTGATTGTTGACCGTTATTCTTATTCTGGAGTGGCTTTCAGTGCTGCCAAAGGTTTAGACTTTGATTGGTGCAAATCTCCAGAAACTGGTCTGCCAAAACCCGACATGGTTTTATATCTGACATTAACAAGTGAAGCAATGATGAGAAGAAGTGGCTTCGGCAATGAAAGATATGAGATTCCAGAGTTTCAAATGAATGTGAGAAAAGTCTACGAGAGGCTTATCGAAAATCCTTTGTGGAAAGTGATTGATGCCGATAAAACTCCTGAAAAACTTAGTGAGGAACTGATGATATTAATTGAAAATATTATTGCGGGAATCGGGGAGAACGATAAATTAGGAACTTTGTGGTAATATTTACTTTTTATCCTCATGATTCCGTATATTAAATTCTTTTGATAGCAAGAATCATATAAAATATATATATAAAAGTTTCGTTCCTAATTTTTTTTATTAACATATTTTTGTATTGAAACTAAAATAAAATGCCTAATCTAAATGAATTGAAGGTCAATAAAAGTCAAAAAGTATTAAGGAATCTTTTTTATTTCGCCACAAAAATGTTGTTAATGAGTTTTCAGGAAGACCACAAAGTACAAATCAAGCAATAATATATAAGATTTTCTAAACTTTTTTAAGAATTGTTACATGACGTTCTTTATGGCTAATTTCCTAGAATCTAGAATTACAAATCTTTAAATTAATAATCTTATTTATGGAGCTTTGAGGAATTTCTGGCTTTGAGTTTAGATTTTGTTGAAAGCTGCAATATCGACTGATTGAACAAATTCTTCATTTGATTCAATTTGCTCTTGGATTTCATCAACGGAAACCAAATCATCAACAATCACTGAACAGATTTGCAACTTGTTTATTCCATAGCCAACAGGCACCAATTTAGATGCACCCCACAATAATCCTTCCATCTGAACTGCACGCACACATTCTATAAAGGAAAATTAGTAATATTAGTTAAGTATATTTTTATAATGGCAAATTATTTACCTTCAAGCTCCTTCATGTTTGTTTCATCGCTCTAAACAGAGAAAAAAATGGTAAAAATTTGTTAATGTACTGATTTCATTAATAATATTGATTTACATACCCAAGGTTTGACATCGAAGAGGATAGAAGATTTTGCAATCAGCGCTGGTTTTGTTGATTTCTTGGCATTGTATGCCTTTACTCTGTCAGCCTTGAGCTGTTCAGCAGCCGCCTCATCCTCGCTATCACTTTCAAACAGATCAACTCCATCATCGGAATCTGCAGCAGCAGCAGGTGTTGAAACAGCTTTGCTGTTAGCAGAAGGAGCATTACCTGGCTTTTCCATCTGATTTAAGCGACTCTCCATGGTCAAAACCATTTTTTGCAATCCTTCAACCACTAAAAAGAAAATAAAATTTGAATTCAAACTAGATTCGTGTAGGAGTATAAGTTACCTCCTCTTAACATGTTGTTATCCTTTTCCAAAGATGAAATTCTGTCCAGCAAATCGATGCCAGCTGAAGCATTTTGAACCTTTCCATCCATCTATTTTGTAAAATGAGAAAAAACGATAATATTAAAAATTTTAACAGCCAAAGCTCAAACTTACACGTTCAAGTGAATTTTTAATGTGTTCACGCGCTTTGGCAATTTCTGTAACTAATGGACAAGAGGATCCCTGGACGAGAGACCCCTGATCAACCGAAAAATAAATAAACAAAAAAAACACGGATAAAATAGAGATTGCATTAGAACACACACTTGCAAGGAAAACTAAGATATCTATTTAATAATTATGCACTAAGGAAGGTTTCCAAATATTTCAGGAGAACTTTCCCCAAATTTTCACTAAATATTTGAAAACCCTAAAACCTCACACAATCTATATTAAAAATCTAAAAAACATTAGATAAATTGTGAATGAATAAATAAATTGTGCCGATTTCCAATAAGATATTCCAAATTTTTCAAAACATAAGAAGTATGAATTAACGAGTGAAAAATAAAATCATAATCATGAGAAAGCTTCAAACCAAATCTATCTACAAAAACCAAAGAAACTAGCGATCTTCTAAATCAAACACCTTATCCTCGGTTATCTTCTTCTTATCAGCTTTGCCCTTTTTGGGTTTGTTTTCTTGAGTGATTGATGTCACTTCAGGGGCGAGATCAACGACTGTTTCGATGGGATCAGCATTTGAGGACAGTTTTCGCGCAGCTTTCTTTTCCTTTTGTTTTTGATTCTTGGACTTTTTGTCTTTAGGGGGTGCGACTGCTTCAACAATCACTGTTTCAGGGATCTTTGGTGGAAGAGCTGAGACTACTGGTTTTAGTTCGGGTTCTTCAATTGACTTAGCTTTCTTATTCTTCTTATTTTTTTTCTTATCACCCACAGTTGGCTCAGCTTGCTCACAGGGTTTTTCAATAGGGGACGTGGCAGATTCAACCAGAACTTTTGATTCAACATCGCTAGACACTGAGTCTTTCTTGTTTTTCTTTGATTTCTTGCTTTTGGTAGCAGCAGAGGATGGATGGATTTCTGGCAATTCTTGAACTTCAAGTTTGGGTAAATCAGGGGCTACAATTTTTATCTTATTTGCTCCATTAGGCAGCTTGTATTATTAAGAAAAGATTAGTTAGACACTTATCGTTCAAATATTTGCAAAATCCAGACTTAAGACAAAGGGAACCTAAAATCAAATTACAAAACCAGACATTTGCAAACTTTAAGGATGCTCAAGTTATTGCTTATCAAATGAGAAACTTGAGTTTCTTCAATATTTTAAGAGACAATTAAAAACTAGACGGATTTTGCCACGTCTGACTAGTGGATAGACCTTGAAAAAGCATGGAAATTGTAAACTTACACCGGATAAATTCTCGTAGTATTTTCGCTCGGCATCGTTATACTGGCTCTTGTCGGTCCAGACACGTTCAGAAGCTAAGGGACATGCAGCCATTGTAGAGATTGAGAAGATCCTGAAGGTGAGAAAAATGGAAGGTTGAAAAATAGGTATATCGCATGTAAACTCGATAGATCTGTGGTAATTTTATTGACTTTTACAATTGGGTTTGTAATAAGTGGTTTATGAGTGTTATTTATTATTAATTAACTTTTATTACGTACTTTTTGGAATTTTTTAAGTGGTGAGTTAGTGGTGAACTTGAAAGTAAAGTATTGTTATAAACCCCTTGGTTGACGTTTAAGTTGTTAGCCCCTGAGCCCAGTAAACATTCATGCAACCCAGTGAACCCAGTTCAGAATTCGATCAGCAAAAGTGTAAAAATAAAATGTACTCAGTCGACTGAGAGAAGTCAATTAACTAAATTATCGGGGTTCGCGGACCAAACAAGAGATTTAATAAAGTGTGGTTTGAGATTGTTACATAGAAAAAAATGCAAGAAACTGTGGAATAAGATAAAATAACATATAATTTTAAGGTGTACCAAAGTTGCTGCAAAAACATAAATTGGATAAATTAAACCTTTACTCGTAATTAAGGTAAGTCAATCGCCTTTTTCAAGCAGCGCAATTAGGGGTCAACGCTCTCTAAGTACCTTTTTGAGCAGGAATTACCTTCTGAAAATATTTCTTTGAGAAATTGAACTTGAAATAACTTAAAACTCAATTTAAAAATAAACACAATTTCTTCAGTTCAAAACAAATTTAATTATAGATTTTGAATCAAATGAATTATGCTCCACATTTTGTTGTTGCACTTAATTTGTTGTTGTACGTAAATATATTTTTAGGCGAAATTTTCATATGAAAATAAAAATTTTCCCATGCTTCACTCTGGCTCTATTTCTGTTTTTTGGCTGCTGTATTTGTAAACCACAACAATTTTTCAATTGTTTCAAGTTTATTGAATATGCAGTCTAAATAAACTTTATTTATCAACATTTTGTTAATATCTGAGTCAGTCGTGTTCAGCGAAAATCAGTTTTCTGCCAAATTAATAAGAGCTTACTCAGGCGTATCAATGACTTGAGAGCTTCAAATTAAAAGATCTCATTCTGTTTACAAAGCTGAAGTTTTTTACAAAATATCGCAATGGTTTACCAAAAAAATGTATGAAACTATCTACTGAAAAATCTTTCCTGTAAGTTCATTCATTCAAATAATTTATAAGTTCAAGCAATACCTTTCAAATTAGTTTACATTTATAAGTTGAAATACAAAATCAAATTTTGCTTCGAACTCAATTGAATAAGATTTATAGAATGCATTTTTAATTGCAGTTCAATAACGTTCAGATTTGTGTAAACCGTATGGCTCATTAAACAACAAAAAAATATAATAATAAATAATGACTATGCTATCTGTACTAAGATAATCATCAAATTTACTCGAAATAAATTGATTAAAATAAAATTTAAAAAAACAATGAAGAATCTCGGAGGAATCTCTAATTTAAAAAAAAAAAATCAAAAATCAGCTCGACTACTAACATGGTAAATAAAAGGGATTGCGTTCATTATACAAATCAAGGATTTGCTAAGCCATAAAACATAATTAAATTCTTTCTCGCCCAAAAATTTTCGGTATAATAAATTCATCAAGCCGCAGACAATCCTTTCTTTTAAGTAGGATCGGCCTGATGTCTGTCTGGCCTTGCTAAAACATTTAGAAATCACGAAGAAATATATTGGAAATTCTATTAGAAAATCTCTGGAGAAAGTTTTAAGGGTGAAATTGGTTTTAATAATGACATGTCTCGAGGACCATTGAATGTTTTTATAAATCCTAATCATGGGGTACAATAGCCATACATATGTTGCCAGTTAGCTTGTTTGAGTACAAAAACAACAGATTTTTAATTCAATTCATTGTTATATCCATGAAAATTTCAAACATTAATCTAGAATGTTAAAATGTTATTAAAAAGTTATTGCAGTTCTGTTAATTATAAAAATCTTCTTTTAGATTAAAATTTATGCTTCTGGATAATACAGAACAGACGGTTCTACAATTAAAACGAGAAAAGTCAAAAATAATTATCATTTCATTAATTGTTGAAAAAGTAATACCACATTGAACTTCCCCAACCCTGCCTATTAGTAAAATGTAATAATAATATGTATTTTTATTTTCTACGCACTCAAAGTTCAAAGTTGGTAGTTCAACAATACAAAACCAACATTTTCCGGGAAACTCTCAATCGCTTTTCAGGTATAGAGTTAAATCAGAGCACTAAAGTTCCATGTACATTTAATTCTAGGGTAGTCAGTAGTAAATCAATAAACTCGCAATAAAAAACTATGGAACTATTTGTTACGACCGCAGTTTCCCCAGCAAGTCAGCATAAAACCCCACAAGGTTTTTTTTTTGTAGTTTGTATTCGATGGCAAGCATAAAATTCGAGCAATTTACCCACAAAATATATCCAAATTTTATTAATTTGAGTACGAATACTTGAAAGGGATTTTTTTTGCTTTTGTCATTAGTGAGTGAGGGAGAGACAATTGATTGCTACTAAAAATTACTAAATTCTATAAAGATCTATATTGTGTTAGATTTAAAAATATTTATTTATGATTTATAAAATAAATGTGCCAAACCAAAACAAAATGATGATCGATCCTCCTTACTGCTCGAATAGCAAAGAATTTTGTCCACGAACAAACTTTATAAATGAACTTTGCCATTTCCCTTATTATATAAATATTTCCTCACACTTTATAACCCTTTTTGCATCTAAGGGACATTTTTCAGTAAATATATTAAAAAAGAAAACTGGGGAAATGTACGAAGGGCAAGCAATTAAATCAATATCGCAATATCGTGCAAAATTTTTGAAAATATGCCAATGTACACTTCGTAGATGGATTGTCCGCAATGTTTTTGCATTTAATTAAAAACCACGTTGAACTTTGACTAACCATTTATATCCAGTTGTTGTTGTTGTTGTGCACATGTGTGATCGTGTGATTGTGTGGCATGAATAAAATTAATTAAGCTATGAATGAAATGAATGGAAGGTCTATTTATTATCAAGCTAGAAATAATTTATCGATTGCGATAATTGTTTTTGCTTAATTCAGATCGGGCGTATAAATATACTTTGTCGGTTACAGTGTGGAAAAAAAAGCTTCCGCATTCAAGTATATTTTTCATTACGCTGAATGCTCAGTGCATTAGTGCTTACTAGTGTTTGATGAGAATTTGAGCCGATTGCAATTAGATCGGGCGTATCTCTTAGTCATTCCATATTCACCTTTCAGGTGTTGATTTCTATAATTTATTATTCAGCATTGTTATTTGACGACTTGAAGTAATAAACTATTAATAGTATTTTATTTTATGATAGTATAGTGTACAGGGATCAGATTTTCTGTTTACTATTATTTACTTGTTCGTATATTACAAACAGCTGCCACGCTTAGAACTGAAGTCATGCAACATTATTTTAGCCTAAAGCACTTGAGTTGCTATTAATATATTCTAACCAATAACAGTCTTCTGGGCAGCATCAATCAGAATATTTTGTGTTTTTGTTGTCTGTTTGATGTATATTTGATGTTTTTTCCATCTGCGCTTGGAAGCACTTGTAATTGATAGAGACACAGAAGCGCCCTGAAAGCTTTGAATTTAATTAATTAAGTAATATTCATACAGTGGACTTGAAATGCTGCTTGAATGAAATGACTTATTAGTAATTTTACAATGGATCAATGGTTGTTTTATTATTTTTCGTAATCCAAGCGTTTGCACAACCGTAAATTGATAAGCGACCGCGATTGTATGCGCTTTGAAGGTCACAGCACTTGGTAAAAAATCCCATCATGAGTATTGTCGTGAACGACAAAACTTTATAAATCAGGTACGATCTGTTGTTCGAGTTATATTGACTATAAATATGTTTGATGATTAATCGGTTATTTTTAATCGCTTAAACATTCTAATATTCTCATTTTATCGCTGTAATTTTTATAAAATTATTGTAGTTGATTTTACACTCCTACTTATTTATACTTTCCGTGCGATTTCGTTGAAATTCATTGCAACAAAAAAGAAATTTTCACTTCAATCATGCTCTGTAATTTTTTATTATTGATTTACAAATAATTTTTAAAAAAAGGTATCCTTTTGTTTTCCAACAATTTTTGGTATTTTTTGTGTAAATTAAATAGGAATACAAAAATATGCAATGCAAAAATCAATTCAATTTTTTAATCAGATACTGTAAAATAATGTATAAAACAGTGATCAAAAACGGTGAGGTTTTCTATGATTTAAAATTTTTATTCAAGTGTTTAGTTCTATGGTTTAGTGTTTGCAGTATATTGATTGAGAAAAAATTGAACTCGCACAATTTCTTTGTTTTCAAATAATTTCTCAATGTTTAATATCAGTCGTTAAAATGGGTTACTTCCTCAACTTTTTCTGCATCGTATGCAATGATATGACTGAAAAATTAATCTTTGAAATTGAATTTGTTGAGCAAATTTTAATGACTTTAACATTTCTTTTAAAACTTAATGAGACACTAAAAATTGCTTTGCATCAACGCTTATGAGTCTATGTATTATTCGGAAGAAGAGTTGAATTGCTGTATTAAAGAGCTTCAAAACTTTCGACAAATAAAAGAAATATAAGAAAAAGCATTTTTGTTCAGGCAAGTTTCATTCAAATATGTTGAATTTTGTTAACCCAGCCATGGTTCCAAAATCCAATTCTTTTCAATTTCAGTATGGTTATTATAAATATTGAATTTTCGGAAGTGGCCGGCATTATAAACTTTCTCAACCTTTTTTGATATGATTGAGGTTTCAAAATAATTTTCCTTTATAGTATTGATAAATTGTTTTGTATGAAAATGGATCCCTGCAAACATTTCTCGATCAACTTTTGAATAGTAAATAAGCACGTTAAATTATTTAAAATGTGAATGTTTAGGAGATATTCAATTTATTGAAACTATCTTCAGATGACTCTTGTGGCTACAACCCAGTTTTGCTTTTCTTTTTCCTCTCTAGTTAGTTTATTCCATCGACAAGCTGCTGCTTATTTTCTTGATGAAAATCTGAAAAAAATATTTCAAATTTATCATTAAAGACTCGTAAATTTCATTAACCCAACAATAAAACAAATCCAGATCTCTGCCATGAAAGTTCTGATCCTCAAATAAACTATTAAAAATTTCAATAAGTTTAAAATAGAATGTATATATTCAGTTAAAATGTTTGTTCACATCAACAAACAAACAAAAACCATAATTTACTCTAATTTAAGTTAAATAACTTAATTGAATTGATGAAATGATATGCGGTTGTGCCATCATTTCACGCCAGCACTAAATTTTTATTTATATCTCTGACTGGTGTCTAATTTTGTGTGCCATCACTTTTTGTGACACTACGTCATGTTTGCCATAGAAAATGATTTGTTGTGTTTTGAACGAGATTGATTACAGAAAAAGTTGTATAAAAAGGACTACGACAAGGAAAGAAATTTCCTCCTTGGGGCTCGTAAAGGCAGATTTAACATTAAACAAAACAATAGACAAGCACTGTGTAAACGTTTGGTTTAGCTTTGCTTGTATTTTGCGTGTATGCCGGTGTAACTGCTTTAGTTTAACTTTTCAGAATTGCATGAGATAATTTGCTTTAAGCTCAGTTATTGCCACATTTTGTGTAGTTTCATGGAACCTCATTTTTGAAAACACTGCAAATTTGGAAATATTTAGATTATATTTAGAATAAAATGCTTTCATTAATTTTTAACAGTTTGTCTATAATATTCTTGATTGTCAGTGTATTTGGCTCAAGTTTGCTTTCATTTTGAATGCATGCTTTTCGATCTATTAAATTTAATGGAATTATAAAAATGCTCTCCAATTCAGTTTTATACGCAGTTTAAAAATACAATTCACATATTTTGATTTTTAATTCAATTTTATACGATTTAAATTATTTTAAACAAACTTGAAAGCAGTTTTGTATGTAAACTGTAAAAACGTAAAGTATACACTACAAATAATTTTATTTCCGTTTCAAATTTTAGAAGGCACAGAGAAGTTTTACAAAATTTGTTTATAATAAATTTCAAGTTTAATTTTTATGGCTTTTCATTTAGTATTCCACAAAAATGTCTGCTTTTCCCTCAGTTCAAAATACAAAACTTACCAAAAATGAGTTCTTGGTAAAATATGGAAATTATTTTAAAATACACTGAAATACCTCATTATTTTAATTAAATATTAATGGCACATTACACGTGTCTCGTTTTAAAAATTGTTCAAACTCTTAAAATTGTTTATTAGAATTGTCAGAATTCTTCACATTCTTTACGAAGCTATAAGTTTTCGTCGCAATTATCTTAATAAGTCGATAGCAACAGAAAATGTCAAAAAGTAGGAATTTTCTAGTATTTTCGCTTTATCGTATTAAAATTGCTTCGTTGCGTGCAGTAATTCTGGCTGGATTTAGTTTTATTGTCACATTTTCGCGTAATATTAAAAGATTGATTAAATTAGAAAAATTAGCTTAATTTCGGCATAAATTATGTTGCGAACGATTAAATTGAAATTATGCATTAATTAACTAAATTATATTCTAGAGAATTCTCAATCACTAAAAGCTTTTAGGAGCATAAATCAGCATATTCAAACATTAAATTGTATAATTTTGAAAAAAAGAAATTTGGTACGAAAAACATTAATAAAAACGACCTTTAACAGGAGTAATTTTTAAGAACTACTTCTTTAATTCCATCATTGTTAAAAGCCCTGCTTTTTATGTTTCTTCAACAACAAACTACAGCTAAGCTTAGTTCACCTGATCAAATTCCCAAAAATATATATTCCTATTATATGCTATTATTTCTTATCTAATCAATCATATTTCACAGTTTACCACCAATTTACTATGAAAATTGAAAACGCCAATATTTGAACAATTTACTATCGAATAGAATTTTTGTTACGATAAAAATTAAGTGAAAAGCTGGCAAAACGGAAAAGTAAAAATCTCAAAAGCCAAGTTGCTATTTTTATTATTTCGATAAATTATTAAATCGTACGATAATAATTTGTGGCTTTTCAAGTATGTTATAACTAATTGTCGGTTTTAATTCAATTACTTAGATACGACACTCAAGTATTCTACTTGCATATCACTTTTTCCAACAGCAAATGTAAGATAAGAATCAATTCTGTCATTCTCCTTAGTTATGGAATTTAAAATATTTTCGATTGTAGATAAGTGGGAATATTTAAAACTTCCGACTACATGACCAGTGTAATTATATTTTTGATCATTTATTTACTCATTTATTTTAAGGTAAATCGCTTCCGGTTAAAATATTTCACATCATACGTCATGTCATATATTTGTGTGGACTTTATTTATCTACGTGGATCGATTTTTGAGTGTCATAACACAAAAAAGCACCTTTATCTTATAAGCTAATGTTCACGTAGTCTCAAAACGTTTTTTCTAGTGTTCTATCCAAGATTAATTGAATTTTGAATATCAACAAAAGTTATAGCGTTATAGCGATTAAAAAACTATTGTGATCATTTGTATATGTTAATTTTCAAATAGTAGTTTATTAGATTATTATTGGTTTATTATCAAAAACAGATGATTGCTCCTACTTAGTTGAAAATTTGAACTAGATGTTTTGTACTTCTGCCGTACTAAATACTTGACTTAATCTCCAAATGAATCATAAAATTGTTGTTTTAATGACTCAGTAACTTATATTTATATACAATTTATCAAATATGTTCTTTTGCCTTACATTGTTTTTGATTGTAAAATGTCTTTAAATTTCCTCGTAGACAATGTTATCAAGTGATGTTTATGAGAAAACCGATATCATCATTCAATCAAAGAATATATTATATCACAATCATTGTTAAATGTTTTCCGTTTATTCTGTAAATAAATCTTCTTTAACGTTCATATTTTTCTCCGCAATTCCATAGAATGCGTCACCATTCCAGCTCGAATATCAGATTTGTTTTATGAGCTTATTCAAATCTCATAATAGCACAACGATACTTGAATTACATTGTTTCAAACCCTTTCAAATGATTGAAAACTTGAGCAACTTATTCACTTATACATCAATTGTGTAGTAAGTGCTACCTTACAGAAATTTTTCATTGTTATGGTCATCAAAATTGGCATAAATTGCATTATTATTATTTTTCAATAAATTGAAAGAAAAACTAATGAATTTAGTTATGGTTTGCACTGGATCATCTTCTACCAATTACTATGTTGCTAATTGCAATACTATAATGAATTCAACCTTGGGCACGGCCTATATCACCATTCACAAAATAGCTATACTTCTCTTCAGCTTTTCAAATAAAAGCATTAGTTATTAAAATTATGAGTAACACGCGTGCCTTTGAAGTTTGAATGCAAATTTTGAAAATTTAAATCATGAAACAAAACAAAAACACATGTTAAATAAAACAAACTGAGTTTTTTAGTAACAGTGTAATGAGTAATAAATATTTTTTTTAAGTTTCAACGTTAATAATTCAACCTTGCAAGAAAATTTCTGCAATTTAATCACGTCCAATGTGCAGCAAATCTGTTTGAAAAATTCTAAGAAGCATTTCGAAATTTTCCAATTAAAAGTTATTGCATAATCGCTCCATTAAAATTTGCTGTTGTTGATGTGTCTGAATTTTCTCAGTAAATAAAATTTGTTTAAGTTTTATTTTGCTTTTGAAAAATCATTATATGTTACTATTTTACATTTTAGAACAAAAAATTTAGTTAAAACAAAGCTGTAACTGATAATAATCTAAAACGACAAAACACAAATCCGATTGTTTTCTGCTATCTCACTTTCGGTAATGATTTTGTATGCATTAACCAGCCTTTTTGTCCATTTTTTGCATAGCTTAGTAAGTTGCAATTCAAAAATCACTACCAAAAAGTAGATGAGCAGAAAACAAACGAAATGTCAAATTTTCAAGTCTTCACCGTAGATTTTTGAGCACTTTCCTTCTTATAAGAAAAGCTTTTAAATTTCAATGTCAATATGAAGATTATTTACAAAAAGGTTAGGTTCAACTTTTTTGCCTAAAATAAAAGAATGCTTAAAAAGGACTCTTGAAATATTAAACAATTATATAGCATAATAATAGACATTTACGGAAAATTCTTCTCAAACAACCAAATTTTGAACCTAATATCATAATTGTTTTGTTTTGAAATAAAATTTTTCATAAACAAGAATAAAATTGATGTAAGATACGTTTATGACAGAATTTCCTTCAAAAGCTTTTGATAATCTTTTTTATGACCCAATACTTCATCAATCAGGATGTTATGCATTCCACAAGTTTTCGATTATTAAATGATAATAACGTAATCATAAGGCGAAGTAGTATAAGTTGGAAGATTCCTTATCAGGCCGACCTTTTTGCACAAGTTGAGCAATTAACTCTCCACATTGACCTTTTCGTGTGTTGCTGATTATCCGAATATCCTTCCTTTTTATGTTATAATGCCCAGTTTTTAAAAACACGCTGAACAAGCAGAATTAATTTGTCATGGAAAGTTCCTGAAGAATTTATGCACGAAAAAATTTGTTATGCCAATATTATGAAGTTTCTCGGTAAGGTTATGAAACAATGAGCAAGTAAAAGTCGAAAAAGGTTATTTTCCTTACGAAACTCTTTTCATACTTACTCTTTTTTTTATTATATTCGAATTGTCATGTTTTGGAAAAGTAAGAGACAATTAATCTAGTTAGATGACGATTTTACAATGAAGCGTCAACAAAACAAATTGCTTGAAAATTTGTTATCTTCTGTTTTATGCAAACATTTACAACATGTAAATGAAATTTTAATGTGTATGGTTTTGGATGCTTTTTTCAAGACATTCTTTAAAATTTTGCAAAGTACAAAAAATTTTCTAATTTTATTACTTACTGAAAACGGAATGAAATCCAAATTAAATAATTCTTCCTTGTAATAAAAATTTCATCTTTCAAATTGAATCATTTAAAATAAGCGATTTTAGGGAGCGATTCATTGTCGAATCTAAATAAATTAGCTCTTAATATATTTAGTCTTTCTATGATAAATGTTGGAACTAAATTTTCGTTTGTAAAGTGTTCAAATAAGATCTCCATGATAAGTGTCAATTCACTCAGCACAGCGACAATTAAATTCATTTTTAACGAGCTGCTGAATTTTGTTGAGTTATACGACTTTACGAATGATGAAAACTTATAATTGATTGGAAATGACTCAACAGCTTAACAATTTGCGGTAGCTTGAGTTATTTAGCGAGCATCCCGTTAACGAGTGATAATTCAATTCAATTATTATTAGTTATGATTGTGCACACAGTTCAAGCCAGTTCAATAATATAATTTCATCAGATAATTTAAATAGCTGAGCTTCTTTATCGATAAAATGGGTTAATTGAAGCGTGATTATCAAATTGAATATCAACAACAGTATTTTATGATAACCTTTGTCAGTATGTCCATCAATTTTACGATTTGTTGGCATATAAAGTAGAGCTCTTGGTGATACGCAGATTTTTACTTGTCGTGAAAATTTTGAAAGGGCTCGAAATGAGTTTAAACTTTAAATTCATGCTTTCAGTTTTTCGTCAGTGTATATTCACTTATTGATTTATTAAAAATGTTGAGGCAAATAAACGTTCATTTTCCAATTTTTTATCACCTTCAAATCCAGGGTTCAGAAAAGGCATGCCCGTTTCGGTTTTAGACAGTATAAGTTCTAAAACTATGTTTAAAACGTTTTAGACAGTTTAAAACGTTCTAAAATGTCTAAAACCTCTAAAACATATGAAATTGCTTGTTCATCCTTTTTTTCGTTTATTTAATTTGAATGTAATGATGTGAATTCATAAACATAACTTAAAACATACTTTAAATACTTTTCTCAACAAAAAAAATTACAAAAAAGTGCAAAAAAGTTTCAGATCTCAGGAATCAAACCCGTGTTCTTGAATGTTAAAATCATGTACGCTAGCAAATTTGATGGGGTTTTAGACATAATGTTTAAAACGGTTTTAGACATACAGTCTAAAACATGTCTAAAACCTTATGTTTAAAACATAGGTTTTAGACATTCTGAACCCTGTTCAAATCCAATAACTGGCATAAGATGCTATTGGCAATCGTCGTTGATGCTTATGATATTTATCGATTCGAATTATACCTAACCGTAATAATTTATGGCATTAAACTACTTTTATGATACTGAAGTCAAGAACTCAGAACGTCAGATTTATTTAGCACCTGCATTTAATCTAAACCGTAAACGTTTTCTGCTTCAGTTTTGTTTCAGTTTCTCGGTATAACATAAATAAATGCAGTTTATTCCAATAAAAACTAAAAGAATAGAATTGGAAAATAAAAATTTAGAAACGGCAGGTATGTTCTGTTATTTTCATGAGCTAAAATAACTTTTCACACATGCTTATGACGTTGCCCTATTTAAATTTTAAATGGATTGCATTCACATGTTCTGAGTATGGAGAAATGCGGTGAATATTGGAAAATCAAAGATTTAAATGTGGGATATTTATATGGCTTACAACATTATAAAATAGATTTTATTTTATACAGCATCAAAAATACGAAATTTTAATAAAACATATGTGACAGATTAAATAACTTTAATCTTGTTCTGACATCATCTGTTTTATATTCGATGTCTACAGAAAATGTTGAGAGAGAAATGTTTCGGAGTCATAAAATGTTCTAAAATCAGTAGTCAGTAAATGAATACTCTTCATCAAGTATTTGAATGACCATTATAAACACCATATAGCCATCAAACAATTCTTGTACGTAACGCAAATCTTATGACAATTCCTATTTAATCGTAAAAGTAGTTATTGTCTCCACTTGAATACCTCAACCAGTTGTACTCATCGTATAAAGCCAACAGTGTTCTTAGTTATTGCAAATTCATTAATCTTGCTCCTCTTCGTTTAGAATGCAAATTGTCTTTTATGAAATTTTCTTTCTGGAATCTGTACAGTTATTCTTGTCCTATAGATTCTTATATTTTTCTTGGAATTTTTCATAAAAGATTTTGGTGAAGTTTTGGCAGCAATAAATAAATTTTATAGCTTGAGCCGACAACCCATAAGAAATCAGTCTCGCCGGATCTGACCTGTCGACATGCAGCAAAAAAAGCTAATTAAGGTAACACCAACATTCATTTGATTTTAGTGTTTTAAAACAAGGATTTAAGCAGCAGAGCTGTTTTTGAGGACATTCAAGTTCAAATTTAATAAAACATTGAATAAAAAATGTTTCACAAAGCATAAAGTTTTGAAGAGAATCACGAAACTTACATTATTATTTTCATTCTACAAGCACCAAAACTCACAATTTTAGTCCCTCTCATAAATATTAACTTTTGACCAGTTAGTTAGCTGACCGTTTTTATGAGAGATGATTCAGTCAGTAATTTTTAGTTTCAATTTTTTTTTATGTACACTTTTTTTGCACGCTCGTTTGTTTGATGAATTGCATTTGGGCCGAGCCGGTGGAACATTTGTTGTCGTGATTTGTTTCGCTTGCACATTTTTTTTCTTAATGCCCATGAAAAAGCTAAAGCGGAAGTTAATCTAATGCTATCAATTTGAGCGATCGTGCATTTGGGAAGGAACAACCTTTCACTTTGAATCGAGCTGGAAGGAATATTACACTTCCTATAGATTTTTTCAAGCTCTTCACAAGTATTTTATTGCAAGTAATTACTCGTCAATGCAAAGCGATTGTATGCTTCATGTTCAGCTCGTGAAACGCGATTTAGAAATGGAAAGGTCTTTTGGTTCAAGCCGGAAACTTTTGCTTTTATAGTAGAGTTTGTACAAAGCACATCAAATCTCAATTATTCATTATCTATACTAGTTGCCGGATTGTTTGGTATTAGTTGATATAAGTGCTTGATGGTTTATCCAACTTACTCAATGAAAAATGCATGAAATGATCATAAATGCATGTTATTTCAGGAGTTTTGCTTAATTATTTGATTTGTGAACATGACTGATTTGACCCAACTTGAATGCATCTATAATTTATAATAAATTCTCTTTAGCTTATTAATTCATGATCTGCTCACATTTTGAATTTTCATGTATCTAATGACATGATTTTTGTTTTCTTCAACGACAATAATGTTATTTTGTCACAAATTCGCATACATGCTTTCTTTTCGAAAAATTACGTAATGAGACATTTAGGTACTCATAAAATGTTGAAACGAATGTTACAAACTTACGAAACTTTCTTTTGGGAGTTTTTGTATCTATTGAATCAATTACTAGCTAAACAAGATATTTTAATCGTATTGAAATTTATTTAAAATAGTTGTTGAATCGTGGAACTGAGCAGCAAATGAATAGTCTCAACGAACAAGTAATATCATATAGACACTCCATTTTCTAGAATTTCCTATCAGTTGAATATCAGTAAACTTGCAACAAGTCTACTAAGGCTTTTGCAAGGCTTAATATTCATAGATACTTCAAGAATTGTCAAAAAGCTATTATGAATTCCATAAAAATTTAATGTGTTGAAAATTCTTCAATCGTCTATCGAAAAATTTTACAATTACTATAAATATCTTGGCGGTTGGCCATTGCTGCTGGTTCTTAAATTCAAAACGATCCCTTGCGCCTTTAAATGTCAACACGCCACAGAGATTTATTCGCTGCTGGCGATTTATTGCTTGCTCTTCTGCAATCAACTCAAAATATTTATACTTCGTTATTATGTACACTTTTATCGCACGCCGTTGACAATGTGTTTCAAAGCAATTCAAGAGTTCATGCACCTCAGTTGTGCTGCCATGAATTTGAAAAATTTATTAATTTAGGTTTTTAAAAAGCTTTTATGTGTCTTGTTTGTAGCAATTTTTGCTCCATGTTGTGACTGCTTGGGTTTTGCAAGTGGGTCATTGCTAATGTTTATTTAGTTTCTGGTGTTTAAAAAATATTTCTCTAAGCTTTTGCTAACATGCTGCATACTAGTAGACCAAAAGTGTGCACGATTTGATTCACTCCTTGAATCTCAAATCCCGGGAACGGAATAAGTTATATTTTTCTGCGATATTAAATTGTTTGGGTAAATTAGAAAACAAAAAGTCTTTTTTCTCAATCTCTCATATTATTAATTTTTTGTGACATTATCAACCGGTGATATCCCGTTCTGTATGGCAAAATCTAAACCTTAACGTAAAACCCTTCAAAGTCGAGGGTCACAAAAAGCATGTTCTAACTCATAACTAAACAAAGTGGTTTTCCAACTCTCGCCAATAATACTGCTGCTGTTTAATTGCGCTTTGCGTGAATCTCGCTAATGTAGTTGCACAAAATGTATAAACATTGGTGAGCAAGGCATTTGATTATTGCAAGCTAAAAATTTGACACGAATTCCGTGATAAATCCAAAACAGCTTCGTGTGCCTCGGAGAAAAATAAAAATTGTTTGCTCAATCGAACGTTATCAAGCATTATTCAAGTTATTCTCGTACAAAGTTCAATGCGTATTAGTTTTATGTGTTTTGTGGTAGCTCAAATATTTGGTTTATCAATGAGCTGTGGTTATTTTTTACAACTATGGTGAATAAGGTTGCTATAAGAATTTTTGAGTAGGTTAAGTGTTTATTTCCTTCTAGGTTTTTAAAAATATTTTGTGTGGCTTCTCTGAAAGGTTTGGGTGAAAATGAGATAGTAAATAGAGAATTTGGTACTTTTATTTTTTTGTTGAAACCCAGCTAAATGTACATACGCCTGATATTACTTTTTACTATATTTCAGCCTAACTGATAATAAGTTATGGTTCGATTCATTTAAATTTGTAAAATATGATTCTGTTTTTCAATTTAATTCATGTCGTAACTTATAAAGTTGTATTCTCAATAATTACTGTAATGATTCATTTAAATTTTATTGCATTATGTTTTTAATATGCATAAGTTTTCTCTAATACCTATTAAACACGTCATCTGGATAATTTAGACTTTAAAATATATGATTCTACTTGACTAGTGAGTTTGACTATAACTTAGTTATTCGAAATCATAAAACTTTTTAATGTATTTTTAAGTTATAATGAATAAAGTTGTTAAAAGTCTGTTCTAAATTAACTAGACATTTCATTTTTGTTAGAAGACATGGATTTTCACTCGTTTAGTGTATTTTGTTACTATTTAAAGCTTGCTCATCAATGAGTTATTGTCAGTTTATCCTCCAATCCCAAAAACCTTAGATCACTTGTTCAAAAAAAATTTGATTTCTTATACTAACATGCCTTTATTGAAAATAAACAGATTTTGTTTATTTGAACATCTTGAATCTAAAATTATTGGTTCATCCGATTTATTTGCAAACCAAAAAAAAACTCTTCCGAGTAACAAGTTCAACAATAAAAGCAACAATACAAACTATAAATGTTGGCAATTGGTTGAAATAACAATCTGCATTATGCACAACTTTACTTTATATGTTAGACATGTCGCCGTAGACGCTCAAATATTGTAAATATTTAATTTACATAAGCTCGTAGTTTTGTAGTTTGTTTGTGTCTGCCTTACTGAGAGTCTGAGTTCTGTAAAACGTTTTATTGATAGTGATTTAAGAATAAAGAATATCTATCGAAAAGCAAACTACTTGCTATTTTAGGTAAGTTGTCATTGTTTACAGTTTGTTGTTGTTCTGATTCTGTTATTAAATTTGTTGGACAAGATTGCTTGTACGGTTTTACTTTTATATCCAAGATATAGCCATCAGTGTCTGCTGGTTTTTGTTTTTTTTTTGTTTCGTTGCCTCATTAATGTCCAATGCAGAAAGCACGTGTTCTCGTTATGATAATTCAGCTATCGTAGCTATTTTTTGAATTTTATCCGTAACTTAAATGTCATAAGGTTTGAATGTTTTTTGAATACTTGGTTGAATTTTGACCTTTTTCTGTAGAAACAAGCTTTGGGTCAAAAAAATGAAAGTGGCATTGTTGAACTCAACGTGAGAACACTACAAAGATTTTTGATATAATATAAAAAAACATCAACAACCTTCAATTTTTTAATGACAATTTAACTTTTTAAAGCTATTTTATTATGTTATACAACAACAACAACGAAAAAATTCAGGACTTTGAACTAATAAAATAAAATACATTTTCAACCTAAAATTTATATTTGTATTGAATCCAAAGTTCAATATTTATAAATCACAAGAAAACATAACAAAATTCCAATAAAGACCGGGCACCCGTATTTGTCACTTAAATTCCGTTCAAATTGAATTTCTCTGAAACAAGAATAAAAGTGACTCAGCTCCCCTTCAAGTTAATTGGCCATGAAAATCGCTAATCTTGTTATTCTGACTGTTTCATATATTGTTTTTATTTTCATTCTTCATGAAAAATTAACAAAATTATCAGAAATTGTATTAAATTGTGTATTTTTTCTCATTTCAGAATTCAATCTGACGCTATCGCTCCACCGCACGAGTAAATGTGTAAATGAGGACCGAAAATTGACAAACACTCAGAATATCAACTTCGATGGACACACTGCAGGTCACCAATCAATCAACCAGTCAGCAGTCGGGTGGTAGTAAGCACTCGAGCAGAGCTCCATCGCCATCACGATATGCAGAACAATGTAATTGGTGAATTATTTGGAAAAGTTTAGAAGCAAATTTGTAGCCGGCAGACAAAATTGCTTTTGGTTTTGATGTCAAAGTTTTTTCTTGAAGTGAACTGTAGTTTTTTATACTTTACAGATTAAAAAGTATAATTTTTGTGTTTATGTGTGAAATTTTAATTTCAAGTATTATTAGCGCAACCGAAAAAGAGGCAAAGAAACGTTGAAAAAGTTGAGACATTAGTTATTTGTTGCGACGGCTGCCCGCGAGTTGAACAAAAGACAGCAATCTGTGATAACATAGAAAATACTATGACATTTGGTTTGCGGAGTTTGAAGGCTTTATATTTTGTGTTGCTTAATATAGGTATTTATCGTTTATATTTATTAATTTTATGTTATTTATACGTTACTGTTTTTCTGTATTTACTGTGATTTTGTGAATGTTTTTGTTTCATCTTGTTCGACTCAGGTTGTAAGAACATGTTAATCGACGATTTCAACACGATTTTAACATTGTTGGAATTTGGAATAAACTTATAAAAAATTAGATAAGTCGCGATTAGTCTCTATTATACGACAATCAAGTGATTCAGTTGACAAGTCTTGTATTTTTTGTGGTGCTTTGAGAAGCTGACGAATATTTGTAGCGTTTTTTTTTGGAAAATTTATCATGCCTTTTCATTAATGTGAATATAAATTCTGCTGAAATGCCTAGGAATAATTTTGAATTGTGATATTTACTTCTCCGCAAAAGCGGATAAGTATTGTTTTCGTACCAGCATTTTCAGGGTTTTTTGACCTTATCTGATTTTTCCTGACTTCCCCGTAAACAAATCTCAAAAATATCCAGTATTTTTTTTGTCGGTATTGAGTTGAAGAAAATTTCTGTGAAAACAAATTTTGAAAATTTTGAACCCCTGACCCGTGCCATGCAAAAAACTAAGGGCCGTGCCCAATTATTTGGTGGATCCGTGGTTTACTGTAAACGCTCGATCTGACCTCCAGCCGAACCGATTCCGGAATTTTTGATGCCAATCGACTTGGTATCTCTTCCCATCGTGCACCTGATATTTTTGGTGATGGTGACTTTACCGGTTGGGTCACCAGCACCACTTCCGTGACCCAAAGTCGGGTTTTTCATACAAAAAAAAACCTTTTTGTAGAAAAACTAGAGATACAGCTGTGGTTTCTTCAGAAAAAATGTTTGAGATGATGAGTTGAGTCAAGAAATGTATCGACGTGTGGTCCACTGCCTGATCGAAGTCATCTGGAGGGTCATCTGGTGGTACCAGACAACTTTTTTTTGAAAAAGTCTCAAATTCTCATAATTTGTCCAGAAAATTATAAAAATCTAGTTTTTGGAGGATCAGTCTGGTACCGCTTACTTTCAGCTCCAGTACAAGAGAAAGATTAAAAATGCAACATTGGTTGCTTCAGAAAAAATGTTTGGAATAATAAGTTTAGTCAAGAATTTCATCGATGTTTGGTCCATTATCTACTCGGAGTCATCTGGGGGTCATCTGGTGGTACCAGACAACTTATTTTTTGATAAAGTCTTAGAATATCATGATTCGTCCAGAAAATAAAAAAGGGTATTCGTGATTTAAACCAACAGATGCCGCGCGGGATATATGTAGATATAATATCTTAGTTAAAGAAATTTTAAATTGAAACACAATTCCACGTTAGCGGAGAAGTCCTGCTCAGCTCACAAGCTGCACAACTAGTTTTCTCTGTGATGAGTTTTTAAATCACTCCTTACACACGAGAAAGCTCTTCCTTAAATAGCCCCAAGCGAGAAATTCTCAGCATAACAACTTAAAATCAGATTGCATCATAAATCACTAAACAAAATTTTTTTCGCTGTCCAACTTACCAACATGATATTTACCCCAAGAGAATTTACTTCACACCCACAAAAATGAAAAACTTAAAAAGTTCGAGAAACTTGCCAACCAAGAAAATTCTTTAAAATTGATATATCTACAGATGTTGCACATTCTTTGAAAGTTGCTTGAAAGTTGAAATAATGAAAGTTGAAACATTTTCTTACAAATTTTCGAATATTTTGAAACAATTTAAAAACAGTTTTGAATAAGCTTTTAAGAGCTTAATGTTTGAAGTTTTGTTGAAGTAATTGGAGTTTGGTTTTGTGTGAAAGTTTTTATTTTAAGCAAATTCGCCTTGATATTGTTTTATAAGGAATTCTGATCCTATAGCTTTTAATTTTTAGTGTTTTTGAAAGCTATAGTTAAAATTTTTACAGTTAGTGTAATGATTTTCCGTTTCCAACTTTATTTTCTTGCAGATTTTTAAGAAATCCTAAAACTTGACACAATTTACACAGAATTTACTTTTCATCACTTTTCAAACAACAAGTTAGAAGTTCCTTTATTAGCGCGAGTTGAAAGCTTTAACTTAAAAACATTTTTGATTTGTGAACCTGAAGATCCTGCAGCAGAGGCGCAAACCTCTCCTCTATTTTTTAAAATAGTTAAAACGAGGAAAAGTGAGACCTGATTTTATTTACCTAGAAATGGTTTTTCTTATTTTTTCCGAATTTTGTTTGGCTTTTTAAACTATCACGGCTTAGTGGTGCTTTCCTTTATTATTAAACACGATTTTTCTTTTTTAAGCTTTTTCTGATCTTACTTCCTGATTTCTTGCATGCTGATTTTAAAAATTATCGCTGCAATTTCTCTGCAATTTTCTTGTCTTCTGCAAAAACAATGAAATAGGACTCCTTTTAAATGGCTTTTTTCGGCTTTAAATTTCTCTTGTGTGCTTTTTATAACAATAGAGCTGAACATGCTACACAACGATGGCTGAAAAGGACTGCACTTAGGACATAGAAATTATAAATTTTGTGGGCTGCTTAAATTGTTCGATGTGAATTTGATAACTATCACGAATGTTTCAAAAAAAAATTAGAGTTTACACAAAAATCAAAAATTAAAAAATATTTTGCCGATATTTTGCACATTTTTAATATATTAAACTTAATCATGTTTAAAAAAACAATGTATTGATGACTTATCGAAACAAGTAGTACTAATTTTGAGCTATTACTAATTTATAAACAGTTACTAATTTTTTAATATATCATTTTTCAATATAAAACCAATTAATGATTCAGATTTAGAGTGTTTTCTCAGTTTTTAAAATAAAATCAATGATTCAAAATTTCCAGAATCATTAACTATAGAATTAATTAAAATTCTCTTTAAAATTCATAAATGGTTCATAACAGCGACATAAACTTTATATATAGATTGTCGACTCTGCTTTGCAAACAATGTAAGCAATATTAGTTTTGTTCTTAGTCCTGAGCAAACAAAAGCTCATCCAAAGCTTTGACTAAAATTTATTCTTCTATATATAAATCCCGCAAAGTATCCAGTTCCACTAGAAAATATCGTCTAATCTCTATCAACAGATTCTTTTCAAATGTATATATACTATATATCCTTGTTTTCTTGGCGTTCGGATTTTGGTGGTGTTTCTTCTTTTTTTGATGTTGGATTCTTTCGCCCTGTAACATTCCACTCATCAAATATTTAATCCAATTTTGCTTTTCATTCTATAGTGTCTAGGGACCGTGACACGGCTGACGCGGCGTCGGCTGTCGTTGGAGGAGCCGTCAATACAAGCTCCAATATTCGATTTCGCAACCAAAGTCCATCCACAACGCACCGAAAAAGCAGGGAGCGCGAAAGGTTGGACAAGGACCAGGGTAATATATCTGAACAATCTACACTAAACGCCAGCGATATGACAGCAGACCACACAGATGCTTTCGATGAGTCGAGGGGGTCAGGTGAGAAGAGTTTCCTACTTTTTAGCAAAATTGTTAAAATTTCATGTTAATTAATTCTCAAATTCTTTCAGCCAATGATGACATACTAGGCGCTTATCCTTCCTTTAATTCGGACGAAGTAGACCTCCTGCAATATGGCGAATTAGATGCTCGCCAGATCCAGCAACCGATCGGTCGTCATCAGCGCACAAACAGTCTCCAAGCCATTGACCGATTAAATACTAAAAAAGAGTGGACTCGAGAGCTAATCAGAAAAGAACAAACAGCGAGAGATGATAATGTTAATGAGTACCTGAAACTGGCGGCCAGTGCGGACAAACAACAATTGCACCGCATCAAAGCGGTGTTTGAAAAGAAAAACCAAAAAAGCGCGCACAATATTGCTCAGCTGCAGAAAAAGCTAGAGTCGTATACTAAACGGTATAAAGATCAACAGACTAGTTATAATGTTAAGTTGCAAATGTCTCAGCAAAAGGATCACAGACAACCAAGAGAAATGCTGAGAGATGTCGGGCAAGGGTTGAGGTTTGTCTTCGAAAGTCTTTCAAATAAAAATCAATAAATTAACTGTACTTCGTTTCAATTCTAGAAATGTTGGTGGCAATATTCGTGATGGAGTCACAACAGGAGTAGCCACAGTAATGTCAAAGCCACGTGAATTTGCCCACCTAATCAAGAATAAGTTTGGAAGTGCAGACAATATCAATCAACTTCAATCAAGTGAGTTTCTTTCAATGGAAAATTAATCATAACAATTATCCTATTTTGCATCATTGTGATAAACTTATGTCGAGTTGATTTTGATAAATCAATTACTGATAATCTTGTCAACAATTACTCGAAATTTCATGACATTTTGCTTTTGAATGTAGCTACTGTAAAATTCCATAAATAATTAAAATTTTTGAATGATTTAAAAACTAACAAACTTGTGTAGGAACTTCTGTAGAGACTTGGAATGTAAATTGTAACAAATTTAATTCAATTAATTCATTGAATCGGTTAGTTGAATTATTGTCAAGTAGTTTGTTTTTTTAAGGAAGAATTTACATGATCTGTGCTTTGATCTTTTATTTATAATTATTTTTTCTCTTTTTTGTCATCAATAATGAATGTTTATTCAGCTCATCCCTTGAAATTTTTAATAATCTTAATTAATTAACTTATTCGATGGAATTTATACACCATGTAATTCTTTCCATACCGGACAAAACAAAACTGTAAAGATTCCAAAGCGTGATAAGATTTCTCAAATCTCATAAAGTAGAAAGATAATTGATGCATTGTTGAAACATTTAAGATAAATGCTTTCAATTAAAACAATTACATCTAATTAAATGTTTGCGATATCTTCTTCTATTGTATTTAGTATGCGTAAATAGTATTCGTAGTTTTAGTATTGTGCATGATATTCAGATAAACTTATGAATATTCCCCAAAGAATCAACTTAAAAATACATTCAAACGGTTAAGGAAGTCGTCTTTATCAATCAAATTTTATAAAAATATTTCTTTGTGTATTGAACCTAAAGTTCAACGCTATAATAAATGAGTGTCTCATTGCCGCATGCTTTTATCTTCTATACCATATTATCTGGTTACTCATGCATTCCATTTTTTTCATAATATTTTCATCAAATGCTTATCATTCTAATCGCAAATGCGCTCTACCGATTTGATTTTCAGTTTTTTCTCTGTGTGAATAATTTTGTAAAAATAAGTTTAATATATTAAAGCCTGGTATACAGATCCAGATATGCAGGAACTGAACCTAAACGCTTCCGCTGCTTCGGCTGCTAACGATGCTGCACTTAACCAGTCTGGACAGAGCAATACGCTAGGAACGGGCACTGGAAGCAGTGGAAAGTTTAATAGTGAGCACGATAGCGAGTGCAGCTCCGTTACTAGCGATAGCAATCCTGGGGGGTGAGTTCAATTTTGTTAAAACTTTAAAAATTCATTAAAGTAAAAAAAAATAAATTTAACTACACATACCTCAAAAATTTCTCAATTAAAATTACTAATGTTTTGAAATCATATGTCTTTTAGTTTGTTCCTAAAATGCAACAAAAACACCGGAAGTGGAAGTGGCGGAGGACGAGATAGTGCCACAGCAGCTGCCCAGCAATTCCCTAGTAGTTTAAAAACTATTCTAGCTGAGTTACAGGAGAGAAAGGAAGACTTTGACAAGCTGAAAGAGCGCACTGAAAGACTGGAAGTAAGTATCTCCTTCATTAATTAAATAAAAGCATTGCTTACATTCAAATTTTTTTAGACCACACAAAAAGAGCTTTCTGACCTATCGCTGCTTCTTGAGAGCGAAAGGTACAGAGCTGAACGGTTGGAAGAACAAATCAATGACCTCACTGAACTTCACCAGGTTTGTTCCTTTGAAAATTGACGCCTGAACTGAAATTTAATTTTGGAAATAATTTTTTTAGAACGAAATTGAAAACCTGAAACAAGCGATGGCGGATATGGAAGAAAAAGTTCAGTACCAAAGTGACGAGCGGCTACGCGATGTGAACGAGGTGCTCGAGAATTGTCAGACCAGGGTAAGGTCTTTATAAAAGAAGAATGAAATTTATTATTATTAGCTTGTAAGATTCTTTTTAAATAATTATTTTATTTATTTTTTTAGATATCAAAAATGGAACATTTGTCACAACAACAATACGTGACAGTAGATGGTATAGACAATTCTAATGCTCGAGCTTTGGTGGTCAAACTAATAAACGTAGTATTAACTGTGCTTCAAGTCATTCTTCTGCTAACGGCCACAGCTGCCGGCATTCTGATGCCATTCTTAAAAACTAGGTAAAATTTCAAAGATTTTTATAAATTAACTCAAAATACTAATTTTTAAATATTTTAGAGTTCGAGTGCTCACCACATTCCTGTTTGTGCTAGTCTTCATCTTTGTAATTCGGACGTGGCCTGACTTTTGGCCCGATGTGAGGGAAATTGGCTCGCACGTTGTGAAACGTCTCAAGGAGACGCTGATAGCTAAGTGAATCAATGAATCATCTTGAACGCGCAAACATATTAGAATAACTTCTTTTGTTGCTAAATTTCAAATTTTTTAGTTTGATATTATTTTTTGTGAACTATTATGACGTAGGCAGCTGATTTTAAAATTATTCATAAAATGATTCAAATTGCAACTTTCAATTCCTCCACAAAATATAATTATATTTAAAATACTGCAGGTTCGATTTTTGCGGGCAAAATTTGAGCAAGTTTGAGCGATTGAACCTAGAAAAATCTAAAAAGATTATTTGCCAATTTTTGGTCAGACCTTGTAAGATTTTTGCCAGCTAGAAAATCAATTCAAACTGTTGTCAATTTTCCGAATTTTCAGTGAAAACTTTCGAATTATAGCTGAAAATGTATGAAACTCAATGGCAATACGGGTATGTTTTCTCTATGGCGTTGATGGTTGGGACCGTTGTGATAGAGAGAACAACGTGAAATGGAATTAAAAAAAAATATTTTCAGCAACCTTGATTTTTTTTGGGACTGAAAAATTTTTACGCGATAGAGAGGATAACGCCATAAAGAGTTTTGTCTTAGAGAAAACATACCCGTAGTTGATATCGAGAATACTAGATAAAAGTTGTTTATATTGACTATTGAGGAAAATCTGTAGGAATATCGCTTCTTAATCATTAAAGATAAATCATAAAATAATCAAATTTAACCGATTTTGGATTCAAAATGATCTCAAACCAGAATTTATACTTTTTCTTTTGCAAGGTTTTTTGACGAATTCTTAGGATTAGAAATGGTAGTAGGTCTAGCCATTCAAACTATTTTCCAATCTTAAGAATTTTTTGCAAAGATTCATCGCAAGAGATAACAAAACTATCCAAAAAGAATATGTATAAAATAATAGCTATAAATTAAATCCAACTAGTTGTCTTGCAAATTTTCAGAAAAAGCAGAATGTGATTCCATTCATCCATCTAGGAAATAGTTTCATGCTCTCAATATATAGATAAGGGGATAGACTTCAGTTACTGTTTTGGTAGTGAGGCGGATTAGAGAAGGTGGTATTGATTAATGTTAATTTCTAAGCACTTATGACGCAAGAAAAGATAAATAATAAAATATGCAACTTATCTGCCATTAAAATAATTAAAAACGTTATTCACCGCCACCTTTTCAAAAGCGTCCTGCCTGAAAAACATTAATTTTAGACCATTTTTCACCTAAATCCATTTTTGTAGGCAAATCGTAGAATAATAAAATCCAATAAATATTAAAAACAACGATTGAAAATTAGCTTGTACGGACAATGGTGAGTCCCTTGAGGTTCATTAAACACCCACGTGAATGTTAAGAATGTTTATAATGGCTAGCTAATGTAAAATAGGAAAATTCAATTACATTTTGCAAAAGAATATTTTTTACGAAATTCAGAAAAAGAATGCATTTTATACTTTTTGATGGATATAATTCTAGGAAATTGTTTCAAGTAAAGATTGTTTTAGTTACGTGAGACTTTTTTTTGTGTAAAGAACCACAATCAACTATGTTTCGTTAAAACATTTTAAATGAATTTAATGAAAAAATATTAAAAATAAAAATTTTTTGTTTTATTGTTCTTCCACATATTTTCAGGAAACGATGCCTTATCTTATCAATTTAATTCAAAAATATTTTGAATAGTTTGGATCAAAATAAAAGTAGTATATTATTCAAGTTTTTCCTCAGGAAAACATCACAGCAAATTCTAGAGCAGCACAGTTGAGTGAAAATTACATCAAAATTTGGACGCTTTTTGCTGAAAAGAATAAACAAATTGATATTCCGGTTTGATCTTACATAACTAGAACTTACTCATAGAAACCCATTATGAAAGCTTCATTAAAAATTACAGATGCACAATCACACGTTCCAGATGGATTTTTCACACATATTTCTAACAGTGTTGGTAAAGAGTCCTGAAAAACAATTTGACTAGCAGCTTTTAAGGTAAGCTCTTTTAAAGAAACGGAGGTGTTGTCAGTAATTTTGTAGATTCTAAAGATATTTGTTGGTAAGTTTATTAAACGGTTTCCAACGTCTACGTAGTTAGCTGATGAAGACAAAATATGTTTTGATCTAGAAACGATGGAAAATCAGCATAAACATTACATAAATCCAATTTATCTTACTGTCGTTCTGAAAATCCTGGCACATCATCTGGCTCAATCAAGAAGAAATCGGCAACCTGAATATCTTCTTCAAGGAATCGATTAAATGAATAAGGAATATTGTTGATCAACCTATTCCCTTTTAACAAGAGCGTTTTTAAATTTGGTGAAATGTTGAAAGGCACTGAATTTAGATTACAACATTTCAACGACAAGTGTTGCAAATTCTTCATGTTGAATAAATTGGCGGGAATTTTATAAAGGTTATGGCAGTATTCAAAAGCCATCAAGATTATTGAGTTACATCTGGTTATACTCTGCGGGAGCTCATATAAATCATTTCTATCAAATATTAGAACTTCTAGTTCCTTCAGATTCTCTATTCCTTTAAAAATTTATCAAATTAAATACCAGCATATTTTCAAACAAATTTTTTTAAAAACTCACCATGAGGTAAAATAGTTATTCGATTTCCACTAAGATCCAAACTTTTTAACTTCACCAACTCAAAACAGCTCTCATGAATTTTTTCAATTTGATTGTCGGATGCATCAAGATATTCTAATTTTTCAAGAACACTGACACAATCAATTGATTTTAAGCTGTTCTTAGCAATAGAAAGATGAATCAAGTTACTTAATTTGCACACCCAATTAGGAACCTTCAGCAATCGGCATTCTTTCAAGTAAATTTCATCTATTTCATTGTAATCTCCCGCGTAATTCTCAAAATCGCACAGGTTGTCTTCTCTGTAATTTAAGTGAAGTGAAATGGCCATTCAGAATTTATTTCAAGTTGATTGTTTGAGAAACACTAGCAAGTATCGAAGAAAAGTTTGAGAAAAACTAAAATTAGATTTTACTTTAAAAATAAAATGACCTCAATGAAAAATGTTCATAGGTGACTGTGACTGAGGAAAGTGTAGATATGTTTGTATTGAAAATGACCAAACAAAAATAATTTGGCGGGAAAACTCATAAATTTTCTTCTTAAAAATCCAAAAGCCTATAGAATGAACGAATAAAACCAATTTCGTGATACATTTTGCATTCTTTATTTTTAATGTTCAACTGTTTCAATTATCTCAAACACTTAAAAGTTAACTTAAGTTTAAAAAAGATGGCAATTTTACTTTTTAATTTTCGTTTATTTTTATAAAATTATTGAATTAATTAATTACCAACTAAATTAACTTATCTTACAAATTGTAATTGCATGAATTGTTATCCTAAATCACTTTGATATTATTTTTGCTTTTCAAACAACAAACAAACAAAAAAGTGTTTGATGCTATTTTTTTCGATGGTCAATTGAGCCTTTTAAGATAAGGAGGGCCGAGAGAACTGGTGATGGATGTAAAACATGTATTTAAGTGCTTACAAAACCAAATTTTTAAAATACAAATGACGGCATATGCACATTTGAAAATGTTTTTATATAACACAATAAAAATAAGAGATATTTAATAAATGTAACACCGTTCAAACATAAAATCTTTGCTAGAATTAATGATTTATAAAAAGTAATTTCTTACACCACTCTATCTCCCTTCCACTCTTTAATTTATCGGGCTTTGAACCTGTGATTCGTCACAAGTGATTCGAGATATCAGTTCACAATGATTTTAAAATTTTCTTTTATACAAATAACATGTTGTTTTAGTTTTTTAAGAACTTCAAGGCGTGAGGGTCGTCCCCGTATGATGTCACTCTTTTCCTGCTTCTTCAATATTTCAAGAAAAATTTCTGATTTTCAACTAAAAACTATAAAAATCTAGAAACTCCTGAAATATTGGATACTTTTAAAAAAAATTCGAGACATCACGCAGAGACAGCTCTCTGGTTTCATTACTCTTTAACAATAAAAACTTTCATTCTTTAAAAAACTGACTTATGCTACGTTTTAAAGTGTCCTTACAAATCACCTAATCTCACTTACAAACCCAAAATTGTTTAAAGAGTAAAAATTGCAACTTTATACTAAAAACTTGTCCTTAAAATTTACACTGAAAAAACACAATTTGTCTGCCTATTTAGGCATGATAAACTGTTGTTGCTGATGTTGTTGAGGACCCCCCATCATTTGATTTCGTGAATTGTTAGTGGCGTAGAGTTGCTGCTGAAAATTATGATACTGTTGGGCATAGTTTGGATCAGCTCCAGGACCACCACCACTGTATTGTTTCTGGAAATGATGTCCGGGTCCTGGCCCATTCATTTGCATCTGTTGCATTTGCTCTGGATTGGGACCATTCATCGAATTCATATTATTCATGTTATTCATTGAATTGTTGGTAGGAACTTGATTAGGGTTCATCTGCATGGGACCTGGACTTCCTTTTGGTCCAGGTACAAACATTCCTGGATTCGGCTGCCCTGGAAACATTTGATCCATGTTGGGATTATTGAATGCGTTATTACCGCCACCCATCATACAATGATTTCCGCCTGGACCTCCATTTCCAGGTCCACCTGGTCCTGGGAAACGCATCATTTGATGGTTATTCCCCCGCATTCCACGCATCATGTTTGGATTCATCATTCCTGGCTCATCCATCATCCCTGGCATGTTTGGATTCATTCCTGAATTTTGCTGATTCGGGAAGAATGGCATTTGTTGTTGATTGCCTGGCTTCATCTCTTCCATATTCATTGGATTCGCAAATCTTTGCAGGAAATCTAAACTGGGTGGTCCTCTGGGGTTTGTGTTACTCACTTGTGGACGAGCTGGCAAATACTGGATGGTGTTGGGTGCGCTAGGTTTCACCTGAATGTTAGTTCCGTTGTAAGGATTCATTCCTGGTGGCCGATTCATCATTCGCGACATGGGATTAGGTCCTGGAAATCCACCCATTTGATTCGGCATTGGTCCTCCAATTTTAGGAGACATTGGTCGAGGAGGTCCTGGCATCTGACCCATACCATATTGTGAAGGATGCATACCATATTCCATTGAATTGGGACCCATGTCCATATTTCCTAAGCCCATATCTGGAATTCCAGGCATCATTCCATTGTTGTTTTGAACGAAACCACCCATCATATTGGGACCACCTTGAGGACCTCCTTGTGGTTGTCCGTTAAGAGCTCCCGCATTACTAGTTAGCTGTTGCGACATTTGCGCTAAAGAGGAGATCGGATCAAAGTGGGAGGGCTTTGCAATTGGAACAGTACTGCTGTTCGGATTCAGCGGAAGGTTCTCGGGACGACCTCCGCAAGGGAAAGGTGGACCATTGTTTCCCATCTAGAAATAATCATAAATTTAAATGACGATATTTCTAGAAATTGTAGTTAAATATTAATTTCGTACAGAATTCTCCATTTATTCTTTTTCGGAAAATGCATTTCATTCTCATACAAAATCTTTTCTACTGAAAATTCATGTTTGAGTGAAAAGAAATTAAATAGACTAACCTCTGGTCCCATCTTATTGGGATTTCCTGGACCAGACGCAGCATTTTGCTGCTGTTGAATACTTTGCTGCGAATTTGGTCCAAAAGGCATGCTTGGTGAGTCTGAAAAAGGTTGCATATTGCTTTCAATTGATTGATTGTTGCCATGGGAGAATTGCTCGTTGCCCATGAGTGAATTAGATCGCTGCAGGCCCGGACTTGGGCCAGAGGCACCTATTCGATTTTTCTCACCTAAAAATGAAAGTTATCAGCAACTTTAATTTAAATGGTTATGTTATTAAATTACCTGAATTAGGCGGCAGTGAACCAGGAGTGTGAGGACTTGAAGGTATAGGGAAGGGATTCATTTGTGAGTTGACTGGAGGTTGCGAGGTGGGCGTTTTCTGACCAGGAAGTCTATTGTCATGTTGTAGATTCATGTTCCCGGGGTTTCCACTAAAAATTTTTATTTGTTAGACAAATTTTATTCTATTTTATCTTTCAAATACTTACGAGCTGCCATCTTTCAGGTTTGTGTTTGGCTGCTTTTGTATCGTCAACTCTTGTCCTTCGAAAGTGTTCAAATAAGAGATTTGCTGCGGTGATGGTACAGGCATCAAGTTGGGTTCTTTGCCTGAAGGAATAATTAAAACATAATTGAGTAAAGTTACATTTATGATAAACTTTGATAATAGTTAGAAATTCTACGTAAGAAAAAAAGGTAATCTTACATCCCATATCTAAATCCTTCAAGCTCGCGTTGGGAGATAAATGCGATGAGATGGGCGTACTTGGATTGCTGTTGTGACTTAATTGTCTAGCTCCCATACCAGCTGGAGAATCCTGCGACATGGTAGGACTTTGTCTGGCATTCATATGCTTGAACGCTTGCTGCTGTTGTTGATTCATGGGTCGTCCAGGATCATTTCCAGCTGCTGGTGAATTAATGGACGAATTACAAGCGCCACGCGGCGATGGTAGCGACAAATTCGATGTAGGATTGTTAGGGCTATTAGGGTTGGGACTTTGCGTTGCAATGGGAA
Source organism: Parochlus steinenii (assembly GCA_038502155.1). Lineage (NCBI taxonomy): Eukaryota > Metazoa > Arthropoda > Insecta > Diptera > Chironomidae > Parochlus > Parochlus steinenii. The sequence goes on along the minus strand of JAXCIN010000052.1, from coordinate 3,062,150 downwards.
CAGAAGCAGATCTTGGCGTCTGATGATAAGGTGGTGGAGGTCCTTGCTGTCCTCTTGGATTGTTTCTCATACCAGGCGGCATACCTGGAGGCATTCCTGTTGGCATTTGTCGTCCACCGGGAAGCATGCAATTTCCTGGATGATCGTTCATATCATTCATTTGAGGCGCCATCATACCTTTGCGCTTATTATCTTCAAAATACTGGTGCTGTAATTTCTGCCAATCCATCTGAGCTTGCATATTTTGATTTGGTCCCATCATATTTTGCTGAGGTCCTGGCATTCTTTTTGGCCCACCCATCATTCCGCCCATTTGATTTGGCATCTGACAGCTGCCCATATTGTTCATGTTCATCGGATTCATGTTGTTACCTTGTTGTTGCATTTGATGCATGTTCATTCCCATCATACTCATTTGATTAGGATTTCCTTGAGGACCTGAAATTATGAAATTAGATTAAAGCTTAGATTCACCTAGAATAGTTAAATTATATTACCTGGTCCCATCATATTAGGCCCACACATTTCAGGGCTCCCCATTCCACTCATCATTCCATCATTCATGCCATTGTTTGGACCACCCATTTGTTGCATTGGTGGACGACACATGTTTGGATTCATTCCAGGATTTGGACCTCCCATATTCATAAAGTTAGGCCTAATCTGGTTACTCATTGGCCCATTTCCCATCATTCCTGGGCTCATTCCTGGATTTTGCATTTGTTGCATTTGACCGGGATTCATTTGATTGGGGTTCATTTGTGGTGACATTGACATTTTAGCGCATTGATTACCGCTTTGAGGAGGAGCATTGTTAGGGCCACCTGGAGGACCTTGTCCTTGCTGCTGCTGCTGCTGTTGACCACCTTGTTGATTTTGTTGCTGTTGTGGAGGACCTTGGCCACCTTGTTGTGGAGCCTAAATAAAAATATTTTTCGAAATTGTAGCTTATTTTAAAACAAACAACTAAATTCTTTACCTGTGGATCTTGATCTCCCATTTGACAGTCTGGATTCATAGTCTGATCTCTAAAAACCAGTTTTTGAAGTTGATTAAGTCTCGCTAGTTTTAGCTCTCTATTGTGTAGTTGTTGTGGGGTAAGATTCTCATCTGGCACCTTGACGCCTTGAAGGGACGGAATATTTGGACTCGTAGGATCCATATTACAAGTGCCTGGACTCTGATGAGGCGGTTGCTGATTGCTATTCGGTCCATTCCCTCCCATTTGTGGCTCAGGTACTAAGTCAGAGTTCAAGCCTAACGGATCAGTTAGCATGTCATTACTGTTTGGTCCTAGAGGATCCATCTGATTGCCTGGCCACATGTCACAGTTTTGTGAGAACTGACCTCCTTGCTGCTGCTGTGGTGGCATTTGATTGGGATGTTGAGGATGCTGTTGAGGATTGTTTTTCATCATAAAATTGCCACCAGGTGGAATTTGTGGTTGTTGTGGATTCATTCGCATGTTCTTATTTTTAGCAGCAGGGATGTTCATCCAAGGGTGTCCTTGTCGATTAAATTGAGCTAGCTTCAGGGGATATTTCTAAAAAACAAAAGTTTATGTTAATATTATCCATCAGAAGAGATGAACTGTTAAAGTAAACGCAAAATAATTAGCATGAATCACTGAAATATTTCAAAATCAGTTTAAATTTTGAATATTTCAGCTAATCGTATCAGTTAATCTATACATTATTTTGAATCTATCATAATTACCTCTAGAAACTTTTTCGTTCCAGGTTGTGCACAGTGATAAGCAATAATTGACTGAAAGTGTCCACCCAGAACCGACTCAGCGCCCTTGTTGGCTAGCGCCGTCGAGAACACAAATATTTGACTCTGCTGCTGCATGTACTAAAATAATGAAAATGTTTTAAAATTATAGATTTAAATGCTGAAACTTTAAAACTCACATCCATGCTATTCGATTGCTTATTCACAACATTGGAAGGAAGTGGCTGGATGCGTTCGGGTGATTGTTGATTCATCATTCGACAACTACCTCCGCTTCCAGGTCCACTTGCATTCATTTGTACAAAATTATTGTTTAAACTATTTTCAGTAGACATCTCGTTTGCATTGTCCTCGCTTTTGATGTTCAGCATTCCACCAGGGCCTAGTTTGAGATTGCTACTTCCACCCGAAAGTTCTTCGCTATTAAGCACTAAAATTTGAAATAAGATTTTTAGAAACTTTAAATCAATAGTAATAATATTTAGAAAAGCTTACATTCATCAGTCAGGCTATTATCAATAATACCATCCTTGTCATCCATCGTCGTACTAAGTGGATCCTTGGCGTCATTGTTATTATTGCTATCATTTGCTGCAGTCGATGAGCTGCCCCCACTAGATGTGGAAGCTGCTGACTGATTTACTGGTTCTTTTTTGATTATGTTTGTGGGCGGGGAGCCATCCTCATGCTTTATGGAGGTTACTATCAGCTGCTCAGAGTTTCCTGTAAAGCACATAACTATAGAATTGTATTAACATTACAGAGGAACAGAAGAACTAACCTTCAATAATCTCCTCTTTGATTCCAAGAATGTTACTCTTGCTGGCCTTACTATTGCTATTAGAATTCGTTGTTTTTGAGGAAGAGGCAGAGGTGGCCGTTGAAGACGAACTTGTGCTGGCGGCATTGCTACTTTTAGAGCCACCAGACTTCTCCTTTTTGTCCTTGATCATTATTTTACAGGTTTAAAGGGTGCTGGTTGGTTAATTTGCTTCTGAAGTCATCACATTTCACCTGATTTGAACCCGGACACCACTAGAATCATGAAGGTAGGAATAATATTAGTACTTTTGTCTTTATTTCTGGATTTTACGATGAGTTTGAGTGCTACAGCATTTTAGAAAAATGTTCTAAAACCAATAAAATACAGATTTGTTGAGTATGCTGCGAGTATGTTTGCAATAATTCATTGACTAGGCCTTCAAAGAGCTCGCTAACGTACATGAAAGAAGCAATTAAATCATAAATTACTTCCAAAAAACTAGCTGAAAACATTTTTCTGATCTGTAAATCGCTTTTTATCTCTTGGGGAGCATCCATAAATCACAATAACATTAAACCATGTTGTTGCGGAAAGATGAATTGATGAGATTGCTTTACAATGAATGAATAACAAGCAGCTCAACAAATCCGTGACAATATTTATGGTTGTGCCCTAAGCTTGCGTTTAAAAATAGAAAATATTTTTTTTTATAAATTCCTTTTATTCTTTTATTTTGATATTATTATTGGCCAGACCGAGTCACTCATAACCCAAGCTACCTTAAAAACTAGTTATAATGGAGTATGTACCGAATTTTGGATGAAAATGTGATTGTTTATTATTGCCTTCAAATATCTATTTCTGGTTTCCACGCTCTAGGCTTTTTTGGGTGGGACTGTCCTTATCCCATTAATCTTGCCAAAGTTCTGTACTCAAGTCACTTTATTGGAAAGCACAATGATCCTTAAGACAATTAGCTTTTCCTTTTCTGCACTTTTGGTTACACTTTGATTTTTTTTCGATACGATTTTTAATGGAGATTTTTTATCCGAATTTTCAGCTTTTCTGTTCACTCATAGCGAGGAATTCTAGCCGCTCCCGTTAATTTCACTACAAAGATTCACGCGGTAACTTCCGTTTTCAGGCATTCTCACTTATTTAAGTCTCTAGTCATTTAGTTTTAAATTTAAAATGTATTTAATATTTTCACATACACAGGGTATTCATATATAACTCTATGCATTACTAGTTTCTGCCCGGTGTAAATGACGCACAGTATGGAAAAATCTAATTTTAAAAACATTAATACAAGATGTTTTCATTGTCAGTTTCGATAAGTTTTTTAGTATATTAAAATTATTTTCATTTTAAACTTAGTTCTTAAACAACAAACTTGATATCAGTAATAATTGGTATATTTTTATCAGACAGACATACAAACAAACAATAATAGATTTTATATAATTGATTAATCGTACTGCTTCTGATCAATTAATTAAGTCGCGAGATGATGATTAACCGTAGGTGTTACTCAAAAGTTTTACTCACAGTTACTCAAATATATTCTTCAAAGTATTTATTTTATTCATCTTGTCTTATATAGTTTTAAAAGAATTACAAAGGACTTCCGGTGATTAAATATTGTCCTTTACTAGTTTCGTTTCATTTAAGCGTGTAGTTTGTTCGTGAAAAGGTGTGCGGTCCAGTTTGACTATTGATAATGTGAAAAAAGTGTGTTGAAAAATCGTAAATATTGAGAAAAAGTTGATTTGAAAAATATTTGCATGAATCATACAATTAAAGAAACTAAAACTAGCCAGACATCAATTATGGATGAGTTCTTGAAATAAATGGTCATGTTTTAGTGTTGACCAGACTGTTTTTAATCTTGAATAAACAGTCTTTCAAAATACAAAAGAAGTGAAAGTATTCTACTTAGTATTTAGGATTCGTCCATAAATGAAGTCAACAACAATAATTGAATATGCTAACATGTTTTGTGATGGTTTGGTGCACTTATGTTAACATTTTATGATATGAGGTGGTGGTAAAAGCAAACATTAACACCATTTGTGATCTCCCTCTAATCTAGTCAATATTTTATTTAAGTTTAATTTATTCACACAATTCAAACCATTTTTATGCATTGTGTACGTTTTCTTCATTTCATTTAAAGAATTCAAGAGTTTCCTCTGACTTTATTCATATATCCAGTGTATGATCTCAAGGGAACATCCATAGATAATGTTACTTACTTTAGAAACATTTTTCCATTATTTTAATGCTAATTTGTTATGCAAATTTTCACCTTTAGACTCAAATTACAATAATAATTATATTATCTGTAGACGCACCCCAAAGAGAAAAACCTATCAAATCCAGTTCAATTCCACTACAGAATGTGTTAATTAAACCGTCTGAACAAGCACTGTAAATTGTTTTCCATGCGATAGTCTTGTGGCAGCAAAAGGTCAAAATTCGACTCTCAGAGTGCACAATAATTGTAATTGAATCAGAAAAGAAAAATAGAATCAGAAAATACTAAATAGTTATTGGAGGAACGTGATAAATATTTCATTCCGGTCTAGAGCGCATCCATAAATTGTGTCTCCTTCCTTTGTGTATTAGATTCTTTATGATGCTGTAGGCCATCATTAATGGATGATCTTCACATCGATTTTACGACAAAACTAATTTCTAAAGAATGTTTCCCCAACAACCCCAACAAAAACAATTCACATTAGAAAACATTCCGAACATTAGAAACAGATAAGAAGAAGGAAAATTCTCTGAAAAGCATAATTCGTGATAATTTATGAGTCAGTTGAGAGGGTTAGACAATACTTAAATTGTGATGATGTACATACAGTTTTGATACAAAAAAAGAATACATATTTATTTCATATTTTTATTTCTCTTAAAATAGTTATCACTTCAATATTCCACCCCCGTTCAAACCATTCACAATCTCTCTTATTAATCATTCTCATGTGTAAGATCTAAATAGTTTGAATTAGTAGATTGTGTAGATTTTAATTGGATCAATTAAATAACAATAGCAATGATTAATTTCGCAGGAAAAGTAATGGAGCACAAAAATCCATTCTTATCTTCGTCTCCCCCAAAACAACTTGTCGACAATTTGGTTAATTGCTTTGATCGTTGCGCACTATCTAATGCCTCGGAATCTAATGCGGTAGCCTCGGCGCCCAGTGGTCATGATAACAATTTTAACGCAGTGTTTGAGAGCAACTCCTTAACCGACTCATACCCACTAACCAAAAGTCAGATTAACCAGCTGGGTGGCTCAGCTACTAACTGGAAACGGGATGAAAGTTCACAAAATTGCTACAGCACAGAGTTTCTCGCTTTGTATAGGCATAATGTTCCAGACTTAAACATGAATTCGAACAACTTTGAGTTTAGTCACAAGCAGAGTCAGCAGAGCAGTGACACCATGTTGAGTCCAGCTGAGGTTCCATTTGGCAGGCGTTATGCAGAAATTGCTCAATTTAGAACACATCCAAATGTAGACTGGTAATTAATACGCATTTGTATGTTTTCACTTAATCAAGGATTGTGGAATTTAAAGGAAAGAAAAATTTTTAATCTTCAATTTATTTTAAATTCTTTACGTGATATCGCGATTTGATTAAAAATATTCCTCAAATTTTTTATTTCACATGAAATTACCGACATTAAAAAAATTAAGTTAGCTAATCAATCCCGGAAGTAAAAATCTGCTCCTTTCACTTCCACTCTCCTTGTCTCATTATATTCCCTTTTGCACACCATTCATGGCCCATGTTCTATGTAGACACTTTTTCTCCACCCTCATTCATTTACATTTCATTCAATGTTGAGCCTTACAAGTTTGCAGTTGAGAAAGTGTGTTAGGTCTCGATTCCGGAAGTAAAACATTATATTCTTGCAAAATTCTTTAGGGCCGACAAAGCTCAGCGCAACTCGGAGCCATTTTCATCTTATGATGAGAAAAAGTCGCTGATGGACTGCAAAGAAAAATCGGACGATGATGAGCTGCAACTCGATGAAAAGGATAACTTTTGCGAATCAAATGCGTCACTGGTTTCCAGCTCGGATGGAGGTGTGTTGGCGGAGGGAGAAGATGAAACTTCCAGCGAATCAAATATGTCTGGAGATAGCCCAGTTTGCGATCTTGGACTAGTAGAGAGGTTGTTGAGAACTCACCAGATTTGGTTTTTGCCAGGAATACAAAGATCAGGTGCCGTTCATTTGCTACAGGGAAAAGAAGAAGGGGTAAGCTAGAAACTTTTTTACTTTTACAATTAGTAATCAATATATCTAGTAAAATAATATATGCTGACTTATCAGTCAAACGTTTGAATTTTAAAATCAATAGAGTAAAACAATGTTTTTGATGAAAAGTGCGATGAATTGATTCGTTATTGAACCAAATTATGATAAATTTATTGAATTTGATTGACTTTTATTGACAAAATAAATTATTTATGACGTGAATTTAATAAACAAAAGTTCTTTATCACTTTGAATTTTGATCACTGTTTTAAAATTGTTTAGTAAAATGCGTTGCAGAACATAAAACAATTTGTAGAAACAATTTAACAAGCATTTCTTGTTATCTTCAAAAGAAAATATTACATAATTTTCTTGAAAAACAATGATTATTGGTGTTCTAGAAGCCTTTGTTTTTTAATATTGTATGTGTAAATACGTTGAATTTTTGTAAAATTATAAATTAAATTTTTTGCTGTATGTAAATTAATACATTGTAAATTTTTAGTATCATAAATTCAGTTAGAATTAATTATTAAAAAAATTCTCGAAGAAAATTGATACCGCAATAAATATTTTGTGAAATTAAACACAGAAATAAAGCTTGACAAAACTTTTTTATTTCTTTCCAGAACTTTATCGTTCGCGGTTCGAGCCAAAAAAACACAATGGCCGTTTCCGTGCGTCTTCCTCCTGAAGCTGGACCTTACATCGAGCATTATCTAGTCCAATCTCACGATGGACTTTTAAATTTAGAAAGCTCCCGATTCAAATTCGACTCAATTCCTTCACTGATTGCTCATTACGCTCAATGTTGTGACGAGCTGCCGGTTCAGCTTGGCTTACCAAAAGCTTTGAGTGAGGCTATCAATCGTCAGCAGTTGCTTTCTTTAGCGCTGCTCGGATCAGAGTTTTGGAGGAACGCTATATCGTCAGTGCATCAACCTAAATTTACACCAGATGAAGACAGCCATGAAATGAAGTCGCCAACAGAAACGAGTGGAATCAGCACAATGGATAGCTCTCAAAAGAAAACTAGTACTTTGGTGAGAATACGTCATTTTCTGTCATTTTTATTTTTGTCTGAAAGCTTTTGAATTTATGGAAAAATTTGTTTGTAACTTAAAAAGTTTAATGAACAATAAATTCGTATAAATGATAAATTGAAAAACTTTCAAGCAAAAGACCATAAAATCTTTCAAAAACAATTTCTTATTCAAGAATGAAGAAAATTGTTAAGACTACAGTTTATTGTTTAATATTCAAAAAAAAAAAAATCAAATATCGCTCGTCAGCTTGCTTTACATATATTTTCTCTGATTAATATATTTTAGTATAGCATAGTTTTCACATTTTTAAGAAAAAGATATAACCGAGATATAACGATTCTTTCTAAAGCTCCAAAGTGATGCTAAAATCTTAAAAAATTTTCTAGTCTAAAATTCTTAATTCCTTAATAAACAGTAGAAATAATGAAACATTCATTAGAATTATAAACTAATTTTTTCTCAATACCAATTATATAGTGCTCATTCAACAAGTTTGCCCATAAAACAAGCACCACAAATTTGCAGTCAAACTCGCAACTCGTGGATACTCCTTCAGATACTGCATCGAGTATGAGCAGTTTTGCAACAAGCTCAGGCCCGCATCAGTTACTTAGTCCGCAATCGGCTGTTACAAGCCCTTCTGCGGAATTTTGCAACCTTAAAAGCAACAGTACCAGTGTCAGCAACTTAAATAGTCCTTCTGGAATAATTGGAAAGACTAGCACTTTCAAAACACAACACATGAAGGCGCTATCGAGTTCCCAGCAGAAAATGTTTGTGAGAGAGCCAGAGTCACCAGGGAGTAATCATTTCGGAATGTTTCAGCAGCTTACAGGAGAAATTACTAAAGATGATCTATTGGATGAAGGTACATCTCGTCCTCCTCGACCCACTCCACCAAATACCTTGAATTTAGTACTTAGATCTGCTCCACCACCCCCACCTCGCTGGTCTAAGCCTTCAACTCCTTTGAGTCCACCTCATATTGAGCAAAGCACTTTGCAGTCTAATAATAATTTCACAGTAACAACCACAGTAACTTTCAATATGAAGCAGCAGCAGCAAACAGAGTTAATGGATATTCCAGTTCCCGCTAAAAGATCTACACCACAAATCACAGAGAGATTATCCCCAGAAGGTGGTGAGTGTTCAAAATTAGGAAATGAAATCGCTAAATGGGAGCAAGTTCGCTCACCAGTAAACCCATTCAGACATGGTGAGAGTATGAGAAGCAAAAGACAGTTAAGTAACAAACGCAAAGAATCCAAGCATTATCAAGAGTCAGATATTTTGGAATCACCATCAGTTTACTGTAGAAGCAACCTTGGAGATAAGATAAGTGATTACGAAGATTTGTGGGATCAACGACCACTCTCCGATTCGTCAGGAAGTGACTTAATGTCACCTAGAAAACCATTATCGGACATTTCCGACCCTTCTGAAAAAAGAAACAGCTTTATGATGAGAAACTTGCCATCTCCTTCTACAAGTGTAAACGAAATTGTTGCCATCACCACAAACTCACCGATGCAGTCTAAATGCACTTTAGACACTATTTTACAGCAATCTTGCAAGCAGAGAAGTCCTTTCTACTCTGATCCGGTTGATGCTGTACCAATTCCAGTTCTTGGGATTGTAAGGAGAGAACAACGTTTAATTCCACTTCCAAGCTCGCATAGGCACTCAGAACCTCCACCAAAAGGATTAATGGACCATTTGTCATTCATATCTAATAACAATGGAGAGCAACATGAAAAATTGTTGCCGAGTCCGATGGCTGGCTCATTGGATCAGCTAAAAAATGGATTTAAGGTAGAGCGTTCATGAATTATTCTTTAGAAAATTATATATATCGCCACTTTTTTTTTCTTCTCTTAGAAAATCTCAAACGGCCGAGATGCATGGCCTTTAGACAGCAGCTGGGAATTCCTGAACAACGAAAGTGATAATGGCTCTATTAAAGACGAAAAAACTGACTTAACACCGACCAACACGCAGCACAAAGTGCTTATAAATTATCCCCCAATCCGTACTTTGGATCGCAAATACTACTTATCTAATAGAGAGATGAAACCTGACACGTTGACCGTGTTTAAACTGATTGCTAAGAAATACCCCGAAATTAATGCCACAGAAAACTTGCCCTCGCTCTTCGAGCCGAGCTCATTTGCCAGCAAATTCCAGAGACTATCTTCGTATGACAATGTGGAATCGGCTTATGCTGCGAGTTTTATTAACAGCTCTCATTCGGACGATGGCACTTTGTTCTCAGAACCCTGGGATAGTTCGCAATGGGATTCGTTCTTGCCAAATACTGATGGTGAGTTTTATTAAGAGTTGTTATCATATTTTGATGTAATGTAGATGGATGATAAATCCAATTTTGTTGAATGTTTATTTAAATTTTTCTTCTTGATTTCCTAATAAATCGTTCTGAATCAGATTTATTCATCCTGCATATATTATGCTTTCTGACCGTAAATTTTCTTTACGACATGCATCTATCTAGTGATGAATTTAATCTTCGTATTTTTTAAAAGAAAAGTTTCTGAATTTTCGATGAACCTAGATTTTTTTTGAATTGTATACTTTTATTAATTTTTTTTCTTTATTTAGAGAAAATTTACTTATTTTATCAACTAACATCAAACATGATTTTAACTAATTTTTCACAATGCATTAAACAGATTCAACGATACATTTGTCGAAGATGCGTCCAATTATCTCTGACCCTGATGAAACTCTTGTAGAAGACCTCAGCTTGGGCAATAACTCTAAGCTTTCCAGCAAATGCTCCACATTGGCCACTCAGAAGGTTGCTACTATTTTAAGGACCCGTAGCTGTAAAGATCGTGAAGTCTTACGTGAGTATTTTAAAAGAAAAATATTTTAAGATTCTATTGAAAGTTAAAACATAAATGAAAGTTCTGATAAATTTTTTTTTTCAAATCAAATTTATTTTGCCACCATACATACCAAAAACATTACCCTTCTAACTTTTTTATACATGTAAGGAAGCATTCCTTTCATTCGAAAAATTTATAAGAAATTTTTCAGTAACAATAACTCATTGAAAATCCAATAACGCTCTCGAAATCATGCCACATTAATCTTACTGTAAAAGTATAAAGAATGTGAATTTACAATTTTACATTTCTACATTTTCAATATCAAGGTTTCATTCTTCAACTTGAAAAGCTCCATAACTCCTTATCTCATAAAATTCATAATATATTGTAGTTTTAAGAAAAATTTTATATAGACACATCTAATTGCTTTATTGCATCATAATTGATTTATTACTCAATTAAACAAATCTGAACAAATTGAATATTTGTCAAATCATGAAAATTTTAATCCATGAAGCTATAAAGTAGTTTTATTTATTTGTTCAATAAAACTTTTTAATTCAATTTTAGCGAAATAATCTCGACAAAATCTCAGTGTTATTATCATGTTACAATTTCCCTCAAAACATAATCCGGTCAATCCGAATTTACATTTTCAGTTATTTCTATGTAAACAAATTTTATCTCAATGTTGTTTTGTTTACAGTAAAAATATCTAAATTCTTTGTTCAACAATTACGTCATGAGTATAGAAAATCTTTAGAAAATAAAGATGAAGCAATTACTACAATGTTATATTTGTTTATAAAAGTTTGTATGAAATATTTCAAAGTTCATCACTGTTTTCTATCGTGTCATTAAAATATTTTTCCGAACATTTGTCCTTCTCTGGAAATTACGCACTGGAATGCATTTTGAGTGTCCTATTTTGAAAGTAAAAATGTTGTTGCTGAATTTAATCAGAATTAACGTGGAATTATAATTTGGGTAGGAAACTCCTAGGAAATCTCTGAAAATAAAATACAATTATCTCTTCTAATATTCATCTGTTTGCTTTCCTTTTTGTTTTCCCATGAATTCTAGACTTTCTTGCTTTGCATCCTAATTACCTCCTTAACCTTAATAATTTCCCCTAAAGATCCCAATACTATTGAATTTGCGATAACCCATAAATATGTCGAGACAGGCAGCAGGTAGTTGTAGGCTTTTGTTGGTTTTTAGTTTTGTTAAATACCAACAAGCACTCTAGCCAATCACGAATTATCGATATTCACAATACAAGTTTCAAATGAATTCTTCGCATTGCATTCTCGGCTCATTGTTGACTAATTGCTTATCAATCGGAGCATTTGCATTTGATAGTGATAGTGATTCAATTTTGTGAATTTTTAAATAGATGACAATAATGAGTTTCTGAGATTTTTGAAATTAGTCTGAAAGTAGTTTTCATAGAGTTTGGTTTATTATTAGCTATTTTAAGCTGAACAGAACCGTTCTGCTCGTTAATGATTCCCGCGCATTCCGATTTCCAACTATCCGTAAAGTGTTCACAAAAATATTTCTAAAAATATTTTCTAAACTGTTAAAAAGTTTTAAAAAAGTGTCTAAAGAATATAAAGTATTTAAAAATACTCTGAATTAAAAATAAATCTGAATATTCGAAATTAAAACACCAAAGATTTGTTCAGTTCCCAAAATAAAAATACTTTAATGTTTTTAATTAAATTAAAGAAAATAACAACCAATTAAGTGTGTACTCATGAGAAACTATAGATTTAAAACATTCGTGCGTTCAGGCAAAAATCTGTTTGCCATCAATCATGAATTGGTACAAAAAATTGTGCCTCGAAGGTTTCGAGAAGCCGAGTAGTTTATTTTCTTTACGCAACAAAAGATCTCTGCTAATTAAGGATGAACAACTCACTAATCATAACAGTCCACTCAACCAGTCCGGAGTCGGTGTTAAAAAAGCTATCAGTTTGTCTCAACAACAGCTGGACAATATTCATTTAGTACTAGAAGGCGGTGAGTCTAGCGAAAAGTCAGGGAAGCATCAACAAAATCACTCGCCTGGAGGCAGTGCTGATAAAGTCAATCAAATCAATCAAGTCTGTAAAGTAACTGGTAAACAATTGATTGATAACGATTTTTATCAAGAACAGAGCAGTATTACTGGCTCTTCTAAAACTGAAATTCAAGTTCAAGAAAAAATTGAGCTGCAAAGAGCACCATCAATATTGTCACTTGGATCATACGATGAAGACACTTATGGACTTTATAGCAGCTCTGAGCCAGAAACTTGCTTCTCAGGAGGAATTTACTATTCAACCTTCCAGCCAGATATCCAACAAGGCGTCTCACCAATGATTATTATTGAAGTTCTGGGTGAAAATCCCAATAAATTGTCAAATTTAAGCTGCAAAGTGAAATGCAAACGCCTCAAAGTGCAGAAGAAAAGCGCACTTTCTGCCTGGAAAGATAAAGCAATCAATACAATTGCTCAAGAAAGTGACAACTTTCTTGTTGGCAAGATTTTTGGTTTAAATGACTATGGCAATGTGGTGATTCATGTTATGGAAGATATCCCAGTTGTAACCGGCTTAGAAGTTGTCATCAAAAGTGGCTTAAAAAAGTACTTGTTGTGGCGGTTGCTGAAAGCGCGCGAGATGAAACAAAGCACTAAATTGAAAACTGTGAGCACCATCAAGCGCATACTAAAAAGTTTACGAGCAGCATTTAAGGGTAATATTTTCCATAATAATTTACATAAAACGCTTTTGCTAAACCTTCCATAAAGCCGAGCCGTGTGTTTCCACTCTGCTGGCTGTCCTGAACACTCTCGAAGCGGTGAAATTGGGAGGCGGGGGTGCGACGATTTACGGGCTTTTGCACTGGGACTGTGTGCTAATTTTAAAAGGAAAATGGCAAAAATGTTGTGGGTTTTTTAAAATAGGGGGGTTTGAATTTTATATTTTTTGGAGTGTTTAACTTTTAGAGTATGCTACTGCTTGAGAATGTGATGCCTTGTGGAATTTAATATTTTACAGATTTATGCGAGGGAACTTTTTCTACAGAAACTTATGTTATGAAGATACTTATACATTTACTATAAATTTATTGTGTTCTTATCTTTATAAGAACAAAGACAGTGAACTTCAAAATTTACATTTCTCTCGAGCTTTGAATGACTGGCAATTTTCTATTCCAATTTTCTGGAAGCTTCTATAGAATGTGTTGTGTAATGTTTGAACATCTTATTAAATATATGTCTCTTTAATCACAACAAGATCATTCAAATAAATTCATTCAAATACATTTCCATAAAAGCTTTTTCATAAAAGCTTTATCCAATTTTTCGTTATTTTTGGAAACAGATATCGGTAATTATGATGTTAATGTTATTTAGGTTTCTGCATCAGACTTGATTATATTTTAGCTCATCTTTTTGGTAATGGAGATAACTTATTCAATAATAATTCTGTTTCATCTAAACAAAAGCGTAAAATTCGTATTAGAAACACTTAGTATAATAACATTTTCGAATACACTCATCGAGCTTTGCCAGTATCATAAAACAAGAAATGCTAAGAATTCTTGATGATCCTTAAATAATTAATAAGTTGAACAAGGATATAAATCATTTCCCGCAAAAATAAATCCTAGAAGATGATTCAAACACAAGTAAAATCAATTAAGACATAAATCACATTTCTTACCGGGAAACTGTGAAAGATTCACCTCTTCATTCTTCTTGAATGTAGAAAAGTTGGCGCACAGCCCCAAATTACAGAAATTATGATTATTGTTTTAAATTATTAGACAAAATCTCAATGGGAGGTACTCGGCATTTTAACGTTATAATATTCCCTGTGCGCCCGTGATGCTCGTTTTTTGGCCTTACAGCATCTCAGAACATTAAGGAGCATCGACAACAGAGAATACATTTTTTTTTGAACGTACAACTTTGCCAGTTATGAGCAAGAAATTCAAAGAAATGAAGAAAAAGGCATGAAGGAAAGTGGATGGCAAAAGTTGCTACACTTTCCATGAGATCCTTGTTTTGCATTTGTTTTTATAGCCACTCAAAAGTTTATGGTTTTTTATGGGGATGGTAGAAAAATTTTTTTTGCGTCTTTTGGTAAAGCTCATTTATGTAAGCATCATAAATTTTTTCAACGCACCAGGCAAGACACAAAAACACCAACAACCTTAAGAGCAACATGAAATAACAACAAAAAAGCCAATATAGAAATGAAACAGTGTGGATAAGAGAAGCATTTAGCAGGTGTTTACGATTCCGACAGCTTTTGTACTTTGCTTGTTGAAACAATAATGGATAATCTACGTAAATGGCTGGGCTTTTTCTCGGTGTTTAGTACAAGGATGAGGCAAGATGAAGGATGAATGTTTTAAATTTTAATGATGCGAATTAAAAAAAGGTCGTTTCTAAATTATTGCAGCAAAAAGCTTGGTTAATCGGTGACTTAACAATTTGCTTCTTTTACGCTTTTGTTTTATTTCAAACATAAATTTTATTAGCTAAATACATATTTTCTTTAAAACTCCACAACATTTCGTTAACATTTCATTACACGGTATTTTGCATACATTTGTACCAATTTCAAGAAAAAGGAAATTCGTTTTTTGACATTTCCCCCCCTTCATAAAAAGCCTTTTATTTTTCATGTTCTTTGCTGAAGAGTACATTAAAATTTGTAACTTTCTAAACAAAACCCATAATGCGTAACCACTTGTAACATAATTTTTTCATTACTATAAATATAAAGTCAACGGTAAATGATAAGTTTTAAGTTGTACAGATATTTTAAATATTCATGTAGAACAATTATTTCGTCATCATTTTTTAAATTTTTTTAATGTTAATCGACCTTTCAAAATAAAATTTAGCTCCTCTCAACCCTCCAAAACTCTTGACCAATATAACGATTTATTCCCTATGTTTTAATCCAAACCATCGCTGTAGCCAGCGATGTAAGGATTAATTAGTAACACGATGCCACATACTCCCCATAAATAAATCATTATTATTAGTTATTAGAGAAGCAAAAACTCCCCCATCATCACAAAATAAAAAACATAAAATAATGTGTGCCTTTTCAAGTCCGCCTTTCCGCAATTTCTGCAATCTAGACAAATCCCGCCAATTCCGCAGAAATCCATTAGCGACACAATGAGCCACAAAAGCGATAAAAAGAGTCTGGTATAACGAGTGTGCACCAGCCTGCGATTGGATTGAGTCTAGCTCAAGTTCATGAACCAGATCTGGTTCACAAATCGAAAGAAGCACAAACTAGCGCAATCTCGACTTTTACGCGCTTGATATATTTCATTTGTTTGTCCTATATTATATAGTTTAAATGACAATACTGATGAAATCATGCAAATATTTAACAAGGGGCGCCTTATTGTGATTAGATGGGTGAAAGGAATTGTTTTGACGGACTGTCTTCTTATAATACTTTGATACCAATTTTTCATTGTCACTTAGTTTAAAGAGAGTAATCTCATTGAACGTCTGGATCCTTTTTGTACATTTTCTAATGCACTTGGTAAATTAATGGTAGTCTAGAAAGATTTCAATTATAGCTGATAACTTTTTCCTAATCTCCTTTATTTTCATATCCTCTATCCATAAATTTCTCCGTAATCTTTAGAATCTGCACAATCTACACAATTCTAAGGAAAGTAAGCACGCAACCGTGCATGTTGCAATTTTACAAAATAACACATTTTAATCTAAAAGTTCAATAACTCTCCTTGCAATTGCAATCCTTACTCAACATTTTCATTCAAACTGCTATAAACTAAACATTCTCTGTTATTATCAACTTTGCTTGAGTTTATGAATTACTAAATGTGTTTAAACTGGGAAAATAACAATAAATGATGCGACGCCAACAAATTGTAAAGTTCATTATTAATCAATAATAATGCATTTTCAAAGCGCTTATTTAATTAAGTGTTTTCTTTTTAATCTTTGATTTTTCCAATTTCTATGTAATGCTTTGAATGATTGAATTTGAATGCTTGAAAATACCAAGATTTAGCTGAATAAACAGAAAATTTAATAGGCAAACAAATAGATAAGGGAATTTCATTTAATCTTAGTCTATTGTTTAATTTTGGTTGACCGGTTGCTTCAAAATATTAATTAAAATTATAAACAAATTAATAACATGCTAAACTGAAACAGAACAAGAAATTTATATTAAAGTTTTAAGAAGTTATGTAATTTCAAACAAACACATAAAAAATTTTATTGGCATAATCTTATCTTGACATTGCTTGTAATTGTTCAAAAAGCAGTTTCCAAACAGTTACTCATCGATTTTGAACTGAAAATGTTGCTTTTGGAAATTACAAGACTTTAATTTTAAAACAATAATTCTCATCAATGTATTCTTGGTATCTTACAGACCACCCCCGCAACAAAGTGAGCCATAGTAGTCCTGGCGAGTTTGTCGAACAATACACCATGCAGCTAGCCAAAGATGGAACTTCTACCTTCTCCAAAAACATTGACAATTTTATTGCATGTACGAAAGAGTCTCGGGAACTAATTCCACAGAATGTCATGAGAAATATTCGACAATTCATGAATGGTATGAAAAATTATTTGGTTAAGCATGGTGAAGGCGATTTTTCGCAAGAAGTGCAAAAGGCGAGAGGATTGTTGAAAGCAGACGAGTTTTTGAATTTGGACCAAATTTTGGAAGGTGTGATGCATCGTCTGATAATTATGCCACTAAGAGAGCATCTATATACGCTGCTAGTCGATTTCTATGGAAGGTCTGGAGATATTCAGTTACTTATCAACAATGTAAAATTTGCTGCTAGTAAGGATCCAAGCGCTTTTGGGATTAAGGTTAGTTACATTTTTGAAAAACCTTTCAATAATTTATTTAAAATATTATTAAAATTTTTAGGATTCGGTACAAATCCCATCGACTGCCACCTTAGCTCAAATTTCCAACATATTAAGAAACTTGGAAGAAGCTGAACTTCCCTTCGAAAAGTTAAATCTTTTACTGGGAGCTGTGGCAGCTATTTTTGAGACTGCTGGCGCTCACAACACTAAACAACTAGGAGCAGATGAGTTTTTGCCTTTGTTAGTCTACATTGTAGCTAAGTGTGGATTCTTCAGTGCTGAAATTGAGGCTGAGTACATGTGGGGCCTGCTGAATACTTCATTGGTTAGTATTGTTATAAAATGATTTATAAAAACAATTTTGCTGACAAAGTTTTATTAATTTACAGTTGAATGGTGAGGCTGGTTATTACATCACAGCTCTTTGCTCGGCAGTTCAAGTGTTGAAAAGTTTTATGGCAGTTGATGGTGGACAAGGGACAACTGGATCGTTGGATGTAAGTTTATCTTTCCTCATTTAATTCTAGAAAGCTTTTTTAAAACTAAAACATTTTTAGACCAACTCCAACTTAAACTCGTGCTCTTCAGTGTTACGCATAATAATTCCCGATGAAAGCACGCATTCGATTCAAACCAAAACGATACCAGTACGTCCTAATACCACGACTAAAGATGTGTGTAGGATTATTGCAAACAAGGGTCGTATCACAAATCCCCAGGACTATGGCCTATTTCGGCTGATTGACGGTGAAGGTAAGCTAATCATGGAGTTTTTACACAATGAGTTTAATGATTAATATAATATTTTTATCAAACAGAAACTCTCTTAATGGATAACGTATGTCCACAAGAAGCGCGAATGAAAGCTGGTGGATTGCACTGCATGCTCGCTTATAAACGCATCGACGCCAAAATCGCATGGCCAACCTCCAAGTAGACTAGCGGACGCTCATTAATTAAGAATTAAGACACTCAATTTAATTCTCTAACTGCCAATTAAGGATTTTTGATACCAGTATTTAGCTAAAGACGAAGTATATATTTTTGTGGAGTTTATTCCAAATTCAAAAATTGCTCATGTCGTTCTATGTGATCATTTCGGCGTCTAAAACGAGTATTTTTGTTGTCTCAGAATTTTTGCTGCAAAAACTTGCAAGTGTTTCATAAATAACTTTTTAGTTTGCATTACCTTTACACCAACTAGTTTATAGTGGCAATGTAGTTTTGTTTATTTTAAACGTTAAATTTATTTTCATTTTCGCTGTGATTAACCAATTTTTGAAAAGTTTTTTTTAATTGTTCATTTTAAATCTTTTGACAAATTAACCATTTTTGATTTATTAATTTTATTAAATTTTACGAATTTTTTATATAAAAGTATATATATTTACAAAAGTAACTTAGCTATATATTCAAATTATTATGTAACTTCCATAATTATAGTAATTTTCGTAATTTTGTGGTTGAAAAACTGATTTTTTAAATTTGTAAGGACGATTTTTGCAATATAATAATATGAGAACTTTCGAGGAGGTTTGAGATACTCTGGTGTAGGTACTTAAAGTAGACATTTATCCATTATAAATTTAGAAATCATATTTAAAACACTTATCCTTCCACGTTCACAGTATTAGCAATTTTAGTAAAGCAAAGCAGAGTGACTAGAAAGCAATAATTTAACCATTCGGGAATTTCTCAAAACTTTACTCGAAAGTTACTCAAGCGAAATCAAAAATTTCATGTCTTCTTAAATTCTTAAATTAGAATGTAATGTGTTATTTTATAATAGAAAACGAACTTATTTTATCAAAATTTTAAGAAATGCAGTCATTTTAGTCCTCTTGCAATTTCTAATTCAGAAATTTGAAATGATTCAATATTCTGTATTTTAATGGCCTAAGATTTTTTCATAGAGGACTTGAAATGCTGTTACCAAAAATACAATCACCGTGAAACGAAGGTTGTACTTAAAATTAATAATCTGCTAAAATCGAATAAACTCTTAAAAGTAATGAAAAATGTTCGTTTTCTACGCAAAACCAATAATTGAATATATTGATTGAGTGTGTGTTTTTAATCCCATTTTTCACTAAAGACAAGATTTTGATAACATTTTTCCATAATTAAAACATATTAACCACGAAATACACTACATTGATACATTGAATAATTTGATACATTAAAAGCGCAATGATGTGAAACTTGCGTTAACTACCAAAAAACGAAATAACTAATGAACTTGCTCATTTTTATAAAAAAAAAACGTATTTTAATATTTAAAATCTTTTTCACAACATTTACAATATTTATGGTTGAATATGTGAAGCTATTTATTGTTCAAGACAAACCATTTTTAAGCAAACGGAATAAAATAAAAATTCTTCCATAAACAAGAAAAATTAGAGTCTTTGTGATTTTTGTTTAACATTTTATCAAATTTTATGATTAGAGTTGTAAAAGTTTTGGTAAGTAAAATCGAAAAACCTTAGCTGCATAAATTTTATATTTAATATCAGAATCATGAAATCATCGAGTAAAAACGAATGTTCTATCAATTTTCTATCAGAACTGCATTTTTATTAAGTTCACAATTTGTAGGTTTGTGTTTAGGAAAAAGGTTATGAACTTTTGATGAAATGTCACCATTGCTATTGAAAATGCTTTGTAATGCTGACGATATACTTATTCTAGACATTCTTTTCAATTTTCATAGCTATGACAAAAAGCTTTCAATAATAATATTTCTAGTTAAAATAAAATTATTGTCATCGTGGGATATTTATAAGCTTATTAAAACGCGTCAGGATGTTGAAAAATTGTCATTTTATTGTCTGGATTTGATTTGAACTATAGCTTCATAAATATGTTGCTGGAATTTAATATTCTAAACGATCCTGAAAAAGCAAATTTGTTAAGTATCATGTTTAAAAAGATCCTCTTTTTATCAACAGAAAAGTATGAGTTAGCAAATTCACTCTCTATTTATCACTTAAGTACACTTACGCGCATAAAAGTTCAAGGAAAATACATTAAAAAACTTTTTATGGCTTAATCTATTAAATCATGAATCCTTAAATTTGCCAATTTTCCGCAAATAATCAAATTTATTAAATAAAATTATCACAATAATAAATCACATGCCAAAAAGTAAAGTCTTTTCTACTTAACACCAAATTTTGTGTATTGGGCTCGTAAATATACTAAACTTTGACTAAACTCCCTGAATTTTCACTTTCAGCGTGATTCTTTCACTTTATTTATTTATTACAGCAAACACACAAAAGAAAAGTTCGTGAAAACTTTCTAGCTAGTTTGGCGCAAAAGGCTGAGTTCGGAAAAGTCATTGGGCGAAAGGAAGGGAAAAGCTCAAATTGCCTTTTAGCGGCTTCCTTCTTTATTGTTTAGTGGAACATGCAAATAATAGTAGGGAATGGTGGTTACCAGGTGAAAATATTATTTTATTGTAAATACGAGCTCTTCAAAATAGTTGATTTGGAAGTTTATTTCCGACTCATAAGCCACTCCAAAAAAATAATGAAAGCACGAACTAAAATACGATAAGTAAATAAATTTTTCATATTTTTTATAATAATGTAAACGAGCCATAAAGAATTGCTTGCATTCAAGTATTTCAGCCGATCAAAATTCAGTCTTGTTTGGTAGTTCGATCGGTGAACATTGTACATTGTACAGTTTTTGAAGAGTGAGTTTCAAGTTTTGTTAGAGAAATGGGTGAAAACTTGTTTTATGTATCTCGTGCAAATATATTCGACATATATCCAAAAGTTTTAAAACAGTTGCTCATTAAAGATGAGTTACTTCAAAGTCAATTGGAACAGGGGAAAAATATGATTCTATTGCCAAGTGGTGAGTTTTTTCTTTAATTTTGGTAAAACTGACCAAAATAACTTTGAAGCTTGTTTAAAATATCATGTTTAAAAAAAAAAACAAATACATTTTAATAGATTTCGAATGGCAACTGAAAATGTACTTCCGGTTATTAGAGCAGCAAAGAAAGATCAACTCTGCTGTAGAATTGGGAGCGTAAGTATGAAAATATAGACCTCAGTCAGCGTGTTTTCAAAACCAAAGTGATTATAAATTACGGCTTTGTTCAAATCGTTTCCTACCAAAATATTGCGGTTGAAAGATAATAATCCTTACTATACAATAATGAGTCTGATCATGCACATCAAAACCATTTAAATTACAGGATATAATTGAACATCGACCTTCCAAACTTTAAGTGTTTAAATGGTGTTAACTTTTGGAAAGTGAAAACAAGTGAAAGTTTTCGAAAAAGTTTATGGTGAATGGGAAAGATCAATATTTAATTATAGGCTTGATAAACTTTGAACGTTTGTGAAGTTAATTACAGAATAGAATTATCAGGCCATATATGTGATAGTAAAACCATCAAAATTAATCATTGTAACCTGAATTTAAAAATATTCTTTTAGAGTTGCTTCTTTAGATGAGCTTCGAGAACTTTCCGATGATTTAATCTGGGATCCTTTTGCGGACTACTCAATTTTACCCTACTCCTCCACTTCACCAACTCAAAATCCTCCTGATGTAGTGAGTAAGCCAATGTGCAATAAAGAACACTCCATCAATCTTTCTGGTGGTGAAATTTTATGGACCTTGAAAGACTTTGCAAATGCCGGAAAACTCATGAGCCAACCACCAAGCCCTGTAATTTTCTACGATGAGTACGAGATGCGAAAAGTTTATAGCCTTGTATACGATGTATTTAGATGTAAGTAACAGCTTGTTTCTTTTTAAAGCTCTTCAACTCTTCAACGACCGCAATTTGTCCTGAATAACTTTATTTTGCATGTTCATGCTAGCAAACAGACTATTGAGTCTATCAAACCAATCAATAATTTGTAAACGGTGAAAGGCTCGATTCTTGTAAGTTCAAATCTGATCAATACTTACGCCAAAGATGTGGGGGTAAAGTCACGTCAAGAAAGAGTGCAATGTAATTTTTTCCAATTTGTTAGCAAATGAAACCATTTCAAAGCAGAATTACATTTGTAATAAGCTTTTGATTTGACATAGTTCACGATTGAATCAATTGATCTAAACTATGTCTAGATTACTGGGAAAAAAATTCTTAAGTTTGATTAATGCACCACAAACATCAAAAGATTTTAAAAACTTCAAAATCAACGAATCAATCAAATTGTTTCTAAGCAACAAGCTTAAATTTTAGCGACATCGTTCGAAACCATTCAAATATCCCCCAATATTATTATTTAGATGCGGTTTTAAATTGAACATTGAGTAGAGTCAAATGGTTCCAGGATTCTTCTATGACAAACTTTTGCGTTTTTGCAATTTATATTTTTACTTATTTTGTTATTTCTTTCCATTATTAAAGCAATAAAATATTATATTCTACTGATATATATGATAATAAAGACAATTTATTGTTGTTAGATTATAAAAAAGTACTTGAAAATACAAAAAAAAATCAAATGATTATTTTCTAAACAATGGCCTTATAGAGCTTGAAGCACCATATACATAAAATTACAAAAAAGCTTTTACACCACAGTATCTCAATCTTTAAACATCTCAAATATTGAAAAGTTTTAGAAATTAATAAATCCATATTCTCAATTTCTTTTATTTAGATTTTCCATAATAGTTTTTAATATTCAAGAAAATGATCAATTGACCTCATAAACAGCTTAAGGGTGTACCTCTTTACCGTCTAAACATTGAGCCTTAGAATCAACAATCTTACCATGATAGCAGTGCTTTAATGTAACAGTTTAGCAGTTTTCTTTGTAAAAAATAATAGCGTGTGAAAAACTTATTGTTTGCGATTCACTTCAATAATGGAAAAATTTGGCACGCAGCTGTGATTTTAATTTGTTTGAAAAGTTTGCCAAGTTTATGAATAATTAGGTGTTATTTAATTATAGTTCATTTATAACACGCTTGTTTGCAGTTTGTACTGAAATTGTTGAAGGGAAAATGTGCTTTTTGATTTCCATGGTATTTAACTATTTAATTATATTTCACAGATAAATTGGTTCTGAATAAAACCCTTAATTCAATTGACTTCTTCAAGTATTTTCCAGAGGTTTGATAGGAAATAGTTCATCTTTTTATATTAATTATGAACTTTGAGTATGTTTCAGCTTTTGTCTGATTGTTCCCGAGTGTGGCTACTTTTATTTGACCTTTATGTAAGAAAGTTCAATAAAAGACCTCCGGAAATGATAGTTATCAAAAACCAACTCTATAATGAAGCTGATTTGACTTGTAAGCTGTCAAAATAATGTAAAAGATAACTTTATTAAATCTTTATCTAATTCTAGACATAGAATCATGCTTAAATGAAATGAAAATCAAATTAGCTGCTTCCATTACGAAGATTAGAATAGAGCGACAAGCATTAGACTTGCAATCACTGCTTCCTGTACATTTGAGAGATGATAAAGTAGCTAAAGTAGTTACAAATCCTGTCATATGTGGGTGGATTAATAGATTCAAAAATTTGTAAGTTATTTCGAAACAATCTTCAAGTTCCAATAAAATCGCTACTAAACATATTTACAACCATAACAGAAACAAACGAAAAACTCAAGAGAAACTCCAAAGTTATGGCTTTACCGAAATAGTAGATGAAGAAGATGACAATGGAAATATGGTTAGCAAACCTCTGACTCCCAACACTTTCAAGTTTGACAAACTCTGCCCAAATTTTTTGGAAATATACCCCAAAGACAAAAGTGAATTTTCACAGCGTGACTTCTGTTCTGGCCACGAACTCATATTAATGAACAAAGTTTTTGCACTTGGAGTAGCAGTTTTCTCTAAGCTTCTAGATTATTTGTAAGTATTTTGTGCTTTTGATTGTGCAGATTTTATGAGCTATTGTAATCTCTTAGTGAAATCAATGGAGATGTCCTTCAAACACATATTTTGTCACCAAGATCCACAAGTTACTTAGCCTCACTCCTTGTAAATATATTTTCTTCATAAAATTGTTAAAACATCTTATTTCAATTGAGATTCTGCTATCATAACTTTTTCAGAAAAGTAACCGCCGAGTAGGAAAACTGCGAGTTTATGGAGCAGGAAACCAAATGAAGAAATATCAAGCTTATTTTGATGATATTGGAAATGATAATGTTATCTTGTTTGAGGAGAGCTTTTTGGAAATTGCCAAAAATCCTGCAATGCTGGAGAGGACTGTAGCAATATTGTTAGTTAAAATTATTTTATTTGATTTGATGTGAATTTTTTTTAAATTATATATATTTTATCTTTAAGTTGTACTCCACCCTCATCATATTCAGGAATATTGGACCCAATTGATCTAATCTGCTCAAGAGGCGGTGACCTGACAATGTTACAATTTTTAAGTGAGTCAGAAATGACTGATGATGGGAAAAAACTCGTTTCAAAAACGTTAGAAGAGCAACGTGAAGTCCTCAAATCTGCAATGGGTCGCCCACAAATTCAAATAGTTTTATATGAGACCCATTCTATTGTTCAAACTGAAAATGAAGATATGGTTGAGAATGCCATTCATTTTATGAATAAGAAAGCCAAGGAAAAGCATATTTATAAAGCAATTAAAGAGAATGAAAGACTTATACAGCAAGCAAACGCGGAAGCAGCTTTTGGTGGCCCTCCAGGAGCTAATAGGGAGCAACAGCAAGTACAAAATCCTCCAAAGAAAGCAAAATCTAATATGGCGAAACTTAAAACAGCCTTCCAATTCAAAGCGATTAATACTGAGCTGGACGAAGTTGCTAAAATGAGTCCTGTTGTCGAAATCATATCGGAGTCTGAAGATCACTGTGATAACTTTTTTTTGTTGTTTTTGTTTATATATAATTTATTAATTCATCAATTTTAGTGTCAATAATCGTGCCAGCCCCAACACCTGAAAACATGGATAATGAGGAGGAAATCAACATTTTTGTTCCACAGACAGATTTATTTGAAACTATGGAAATTCCTGATTTGTGTGAAAATAAGGATAACTGTGTAAACGACAAGAACCACCAAGGCTGTTTTCTTTCTTTATTAAAGCGAAAAGAGATTGTTCGTATGGATTCCAAATATCTGATCAAGGTAAAGTATTTTGTTGTTTTTATAATTATACATTCAAGTAATATGTCATATTTTTTAAATAAATTGTTTTGTGATAGATCGCTGAGCTCCGAGGCATATTTGGAAAAGAAACCACAAAACGAGTAAAATCAAAAGCTCAACTGAGAGCTGAAAAGAAAATGGAGTTTCAAAAAAAAATGGAGTTGGACTCTCAGAAAAACTCCAAACCAAAAGGAAACAATATAGACAAAATAATAGATCGTTTGTTGAAGCCAACACAAGCAACCATCATACGAATCACTCGAGACGACATTTGGAGGAATAATTTTCACATCCGTTCACTGACTTTTTCACAATTTTTTCCACCAAAATGTCCTCGATGTGATTATTTTTCTAATCAATATTTTATGTCAGACAAATGTGTTACATTGAGTCAATTTGATGAAGCATTTTCATTGAAGATTGAAGACACCAATTACTATCCGGTTAAGCGTCGAGCTTTTAAATGGTGGCTTGATACTTTGAGTTATTTGAGAAGGTTACGGTATTTGGATTTAACAGGAGTGATCAGTTTTGATAAAATTGAAAATTTTGATAAGAGTGTTATACCACCCTTAAAACTGATAAGGTTCCCAAGAGGGTTTTTGGCACCTAAGATCAAAGGGAGGATCAAGCCACAAGAAAAGAGGATGGTGTATACTATGTCGGTGGCATGTTTGAATATTGAAGATAAGTCAACTGAGAGTCCTATGTAAGTTTATCAATATTTAGTGTTAATGCAAGTACAATATTTTATGTTAGTTTTAGAAGTGTCAGTCGAGAAATGAGAGTGAAAAGCGTCAGGACAATCAGAAACTACAACAAATGTTACCTCTGTCTTCATGAGCTTAAAAAGTTAAACCAGCTTCGTTACTTTTAAAGTTGTATAGTAAAGTTAAAAGGGTAAAAAGTAAAAAAAATGCATATTTCTTTTATTCAAGGTCTATTGTGAATATTCTGTAGTTTATTTTGCTTTTCTTTTTGTTAACATATTATTTATAAATCAAAAAATATATAATTGTAGAATTTAATACTTATTTCCATTAAAATTTAAATTCACGTACAACAAAAAAAAATTGTTCATTATTAAATTTTTTCACATAAAATATACAAATAGTTTCTCTATCAAAAAAACCCAGAAAATATCAAATATCTTATATTCACACTTATTCGTATGTGTTTTTGTTATAAAGTTGTAACCGTTTGTCTTACTGTGAAATTTGATTAAGTCTTTTACACATTTACAAAAAAAGAGCCCCAGAATCCGTTCTAGGACTTGAACCAAAAGCACAAGTTTAATATTCTATAATAAGTACACGAATTTTTGTCCCTAAACAATAGAAAACAGGTGATTTATTGCATTTGTTCGTAATATATTTAAATACTTTCGCTAAATTACATTAAGACAACAAGAAAGAAAAATATACTCTAAATTTTGTTAAGTTTGCCGTTTTGCGTTACAACCATTGCAACCATCCAAGCAACTCAACTGGGAAGTCAATGGCACAAAATACTCCAATAAAAAAATCTGCATTTAGAAAAAATATATAGAAGAACAGTAATATTTATGCAGCCAGCAATAATAACCAGTTTGCAAGAATTTTAAGTTTTGCATGTTTTCCTTGTCATTCTGTCTGATTTATCAACGCTTTGTTCATATTTTTAGTAAAATATTTTTTTTGGAGGTGAACTCACAGTTTAGGATTTAGTAATATTATTATTTCTAGAAAGAAATTATTGAGATTAATATTATTGATGAACTCTGAATTTAATGGTTTATTAAAAAAAAATTACAAATTTATTTGTGTAAACTTTGAAAAAAGTTCCTTGTAAAAAGTTCCCATCCTGTGAATCCCCCTCCCATAAGTTCCGCTCATTTTCATTGCATTGCAACGTAAGAGATGCTCAATAATAATGAATACAAAATAAATTTTCCGCTATTTCGCACTCACATGTGAACGGAGGAATTCTTAATAATGGAATGTATGTAACAGGTTTTTATTCAAATTCGAATCATTTTTTTGTTAACCTGATACAAACTGATTTTCAATTTGCAGGGTTTCAAACAGCATTTTTTTTTCTTCTATTATGCTATAACATCAATCGAGGTTTAAATTACATTATTTCTGGAGAACAGGAAGATTTTTTAGAATTATTGGTGTCTGGTTTTTTGTATGTGAACTATTAATATAAAACAATCAAACCATAAAAAATACCTTTTGTGATTATATTTGCATTTTGATATCAATGTGACTGTTGGTCACTTTGCCTATTCTCTCATTTAGTTAGAATGAAGCCACACCCATTGCGGTTCACGTTCTAAAGAGTTGATCTCGGCCAGTAACTGATGATAAGCACGCTCTGTGTCGTTATTGATGATAATCATGTCAAACAAATGACCCCAACGAGCCTCCATATCTCGAGCAGTGGCGATTATTTCCTTGAGTTCCTCCTCCTAATAGAACAAATTTATGTTTTTAGATTTCCATTATAAATTTAAGGCTTTTTCATTTGTTTAACACTAAATTAAACTTTTCATACCTTATAAGTCTCCCCAGTTCGAATCCTCTTCTGTCGCAATTTTTCTAAACTTGGTGGAGCCACCAGTACAGTATACGGCTTCAAATCAGAAGATCGCAGCAGTTTTAAGCTTTGCGGATGTAAGTTAAGCACACAAATTTTTCCGCTCGATACAACTGCCCTTATTGCTTCCAGTGATGTCCCTAAAATAAATTTTAAATAGTTTCAAAGTTTTTTGATAAAAATATTTTCTTACCGTAATATGCTTTCTCGTATTCGCCATGCT
Source organism: Parochlus steinenii (assembly GCA_038502155.1). Lineage (NCBI taxonomy): Eukaryota > Metazoa > Arthropoda > Insecta > Diptera > Chironomidae > Parochlus > Parochlus steinenii. The sequence continues at coordinate 3,033,664 of JAXCIN010000052.1, read as the reverse complement.
CTACAAACTTACGACCGAGGATGTCCGCCTCAAATTGCTGCCTAGAGATGAAGTGATAGTCTTGACCAGGCACTTCACCTTCTCTGCGAGGCCGAGATGTGTCTTAAATAATTTAAAATTTTGATAAGTTTTAAAAATCATCATTAAATTTAAAAAAGAAAACATAAAGTAATTTATAAAAACTTGATTCACAAAAAACTTACGAGGAATAGCTGCAGCAAATCTATCAGAGTCTGCCATGAGACGTTGTCTCAATTCATGTCTACCAATATTTGGGGGTCCAATTAGCACGATTGGCCGTTTATGTGAAGACCTCGGATAATATAGCACAACTTCTTCATACGTAAGTATCTCCTCAGGATCAGGCTCTTCCTGAGTAGTGGTAGCATAAAGTGGATATCCATGTTCATTACTTGCCTTCTTCCGCTTTCTTCTGCCTTTTCTGGCACATAGCAAAGTAGATGTGGCGCTTTTGCTAGATTCCCGCGTTTTTGTTCGACTTCCTATTTCGCCAGTTATTGCGATTTTCATAGATTCTCTCTGGTGTTGGAAAGATTGACTTGGGATCAGTCCAGCTAAGGTTTGATCTTCTTCACCTTCACGATATGCCTGCCACCAGTTAGGATCATCTCTAGCAATAACGTGCAAAACATCTCCTTTCTGAAAACTGATACCTAGTTCTCGGCATGGAATATACAAGTCATCTTCAGGATCATAATCAAAGTGGGCTCGTACATGAAGTACTGGAGGATCTCTTCCTGAGCCGACTATTGGTGCTGTTGCTGGAACCACCAGAAAAGTCAAAGTGCCACTCATTCCACTCAAAATAGCACATACATCATTGACTGACTTTCCTCTCATCTCGATCCCGTTAACTTCAAGAATTTCATCACCTTCGTGCATGAGGCCTGATTTTTCAGCTGCACCACCCCGAACAACTCGACCAATAACTACAGCTTCTCCTTCATTACGAACAGTGGCCCCCAGTGGCTCTGAAGATTTTTCAATCTGAATGATTCGAATATGATCTTGACTGCCGTCCCGTAACATTCCTAATTGGCTGGTAAGAATTTCCGGTTTCTTGGGAAGGTCTTCGTGCAAATTATTGTTGTAAGCTTTTAATTCATTAACATGATGGTTAGAATTAGCTTTAGTCATAATTTGCATACCGGCGGCAGGTAGAGGAATCGAATAAGCACGATCTGTTAGAGTTGCAATGCTATCATGAGCTTGAAAGAGGCCATCCATTTCGTAGCATGTTAAAAGATCGCATAGTTCTAGAGCGATCGATGATTTTGACTCTGCTAAAGCTTCCACACACTAAAATACAAAAATGTTTGGTGTAAATTTAAAATGTATCAAATATTTGAAGAATATTCTTACGTCTTTAGTTAAAGAATGTGCATTATAGCTGACTGGATTGGATGTCTTTGGAGATCGACGTTGAAGCACCTGAATTCGTGTGTCCAAGGCTTTTTCTACCACTGAGCGCATCAGAATATTCTGAGCCACTGACAATCTGGCTGCCAGTGAACTCAACCCGTATTTCTTCAACGTACTTTCAAGGCGAGCCAATGTGGACTCAAGTTCATCGTAATCTAAAAGAGATTATTGTTATAGTATAAAGTATAATTAAAAAAAATTTATAACTCACCAACAACGCTCATTTTTTCCATACTGTCCTCTTCTCCTAGGTAAGCTTCATTATCAAATCCAATGGGTACTTCATTTAGAGAAGGTTCACTTTCTAAAGCATGCAGCTTATGAGAGCCTCTTAAACTTGTCCTTAAAAATTCATTCTGAGCAGCAATTCTTTCTTCTTTCTCCCTGCGTTTTCTTAGCTGCTCTTGAAACTTCTTAATGCTGTCCATTTGATCTGGCGTAGGATCTAATATTTGCCCAATTTTTGAGGTCTGTTTATCCAACATCGATTGCGTTGTGAGTCTGATATCACCTCGAGGTGGAGGTACAGGACACTCGTCATTTCTTGCAGGCACGGCGGGCTTTTGCGGCACCACAGGTGGCACAATTTGATTATTTAGTGCACGAGGTGGTGGATAGCGGGGTGTGGTTTTGTTGCGAGCAATAAATGACTCTGGCACGTCCACGGCCATTTCACGATGTTGTCCGTTCTCTTGAGCCATCATGTGACCGTCTTTATCGAATAGAATATCAATGTTTCCTTGTTGAAGTTGAGTCAGTGTATCATCGCCCAGCACAATAATGCTTGAACCAGAGCGGCGACGTACGCTAAAAATGATTATGTTTGTTAGAATTTAATTATAGTACAAACAATATAACATATATAGTCATTATTAACATTCGCTTACCCTTTTTCTATTTTCAAATTTATATCTCCGAGAAGTACTTCCGTTCTTCCTCGGTTTATACTGTTGTTATCAAAGTCTCTGTCTTGTTGAGCAGCAGATTCACTCTCTGGTGAAAGCTAAAGTAAAAAATCGTGTTAATTAGTTTGAACTCGATGTTTAACATTAATTTGATCAGTTAGATGAATGATATTAGTAATTTACTGTATGATTAAAAATGTCATTGGTAACAATTTATCGTTTCAACATTTGTATTCAAACAGTGGCTTAAGAATTTTAATGGTTCCCATTTACCTCCTTCTTAAAATTATTATCAACAAATTTGTTAGTCTCTGCTGAGTTTGGCGCCTTTGCGGTGTGATTGAGCAGGTTTATATTATTATTGTGGAAGTTAGTGTTCACGTGATTAAAGTCATTAGGATAGTTTGCCTCGTGAATGGCTGGTTGAGCTAGTGGATTGTTTGGCAAATAGTTAACGTTATGCTGTGTAAATAGACCTTTGTTCTCGACGGCCGATGAGATGGGATTCCTGATTATAGATGTGGTGGTCAGGAGTTGACTAGCAGCTTCAAGTACTGGAAAGCTGCTGTTGTTAAGTGTCAAAGAGTTGGTAACGTTGTTGGACAGAGAAGTTACGTAAATAGGAGATGCTTCTTTCAGGAAGCTGTAATCTTGGCTGGCGGCTCCCTTCGGGTTTTTTTGATTCAACTTAAAAATTTTAAATTATAATATTAATAAAATGTAATGAATATTTTGTCATGTACTATTACCCTTATTGCAAGCTGAGACATATCAACAGGTGTGATACGTTTTTGTTGTGACAAACGTTGCAATCGCTCTCTAGCTTCCTTCTCCACAGCGATGACAAAGGCATCTTGGTAGGATGATTCTTTCAACTCTATAGCTGTAATAGAAATTTAGATGTTAGAAAGATTTTCTAGTATTTGCTCGATGTTTTGTTTTACGAAGATTTTAAAATTTTCTTTTGAAAGTTAATGTCTATTGAAGCTTGAGTTGCCCTTAATTTATTCAGCTAACAGTTTTATGAAATTTATTGTTGCCAAAGAATTTATCAACAAAAGTTTCGTTTATGCAAATGTAGCTAAAATCCAATTTGACCTAACTGGATTAAATAAAAAAACAAATACCAGATGAACTTTACATAATATTTTTTTTAGGATCTACAATAAGTTTTTTTTTGAAATAGCATTTATTCCTTCTTCCTCGGATACCCCAAATACCTAAGAGCTAATCAACACAGCTAATCAGTATCAAGATTAATAATAATAATAATCTTTTCCTTCCAACATTTTTACATTCTATATTTACAAAATATTTCTAAAATATGCAACATTATCGTTGTGAGAACATTCCATATCAACTTGCCTCACTTGATTGCTTGGAAAGCAGAAGGTCAAGGAATGCAAAAGAAAAATATTTATGGTGAACAAATATTTCCCCAATTAGCGAGCCAATATATAATACTGATGTTGCACTCGACACTAAACCATTTAACTCACTGAACTGACTGAAATAACTTGAAACAATCTATGGCTAGTGGTGACCTTTCTGGTATTTAAACACAAAATAGAAAATTATGACTATAGAAATATTCCAAACTATTCAGAACTTTTGTATTTTTTTGCCTCTAATTAGATGCAATAGACACTTATTTTCACTAATTGGCTTATTTCTCACTACAGCAATTCAGTGACGTGTTTGGCGAGAAACTCGCTCATCAAGCTGAATCAAATTAAGTTTCTATTGTTCACCAATAATTCATCTGCTTTGGAAATAATTGGTGAATCATCAAGCAATCAATTTCTACTCACTTTATTAAATAATTTCTGTTGCTTGACGACTCTGAGACTTGTGGAACTTTCTAATACCAATTCGCGAATCTTTAACTGCACTTGGATTGTTATTTCACAAATATCTTGAGTGATTTAGTTCTTTTATCCACTAATTAAAATTTTTAAATTATTTGCCTGCCCAAAATTCTTCACGAGTCTTTCTAATATTATTTTATCCAGCAAGACTATGTAGACGCCCACTCACAATGCAGGGCTTTTGGAACTTTTGTAAGCCACCAATCTCACCTTTCTTCTAACATAGAAAGGAATGCAAGATGTGGACAAATTTTAAAACTGTCGCCTTAATGATTTCCACAAGCCCTGAATCGCGATAAGTAAACACCACACCAGTACCCGTTTACTACAAAAGAATCTTATAGTAATGTGAGTGACTTTTCAGGTAAAGTTCATTCATTATGTAGTATTACAGTATTACAATGCATAGCTCATGAATGGGGGTGATCATTTCGTTAAATAAAGTATAATGGAATTCCACTGATTTTACCAAAATTATTTGGACAACAGACTCTTCTAGGAAATGTTTAACAATAGATTTGTTTGTTGTTTCCCTATTTTGCCATTTGTCTAGCTGGTAGGTGAGGAAGGGACGGTATAGATTTTGCCTTATCATTATTAATAAAATAAGATGTTATATTTGTTCTTTTGAAATAACAAGAAAGTACAATTTATAATAAAATTATGGATTCAAAAGAATTTTCATAAGAAATACGAAAGGAATAAGTTTTTAGTGCAACGTGACATAATTTGTACTTTAAATTAAATATATTGTTGGATGAGAAAAATGTTAAATAAAAATGTTGTATCATTGTACTCCCTAAAATCGTCTTTGTACTACACTTTGCATTATCCCACACCGTCTGATTCATATCCAGCAATACATTTAAACATTCACGGAGTGGTAACCAACACACCTGATGTTAGGTCAAGTGTAAAGCCGCTATTGGCAGTTCTCGTTGTTGTCAAAGCAAAATAGAATACAAAAAAAAAACCGCGCCAACTTACCAAGTTTCAAATCGCTCCGCCGTTTGATTCTCAACTTTATTTCGCGAGATTGGATGCACTAAAATGTTATTATTTGATTAAAATTCTGATTATTAAAAAATATTTTAATGAAAAACTTACTTCGTGAACATGTTTGATGACTTCCTGTCTCGAAGCTCCCTCTAAAGTATTCTCATTAACATCCAAGATTTCATCTCTTACTTCTAGATTATCTTTGTCCGCAGGAGACCCATACAGTTTGAAGTTACCGTCTGGTGTCTCCACCAGCACGATAACATATCCTTTCAATTCAACTCCTTGCTGAAAAATAAAAGAAAATTTATAATGTAATTCAAATAATTGTGCCAAATGATGTAATTTCAAGAATTCCAATATTTCTGCGATGTTTGTAGTTCGATAATCAATTCAGAGAAAATTTGCGCAACAAAATCAATTAAACTCTCAAGAAACTAGCCAGGAAGAAATTGAACTTGGAAAATGTGAATCTCGAGAGGAAAATGAACCGAAAAGAAAATTCATTCATAAATACTCGAGAACCAACAAAAATAAAAATCAATTTAGAAGTTCTGTGATGAAAGATAACAGTGAAATCCAAATTGATTGTGGTTAACTAGTGAATTTAAAAATTTTAGTATTTCAGATGAATAAATTTGTAAGCTGTTTAAAAATTATTTTAAAAATGTGCTAATTCAGATTCAAAATTTTTTCGATATTTTTTGTAAAAATTTATATTTATGCTGTTTTTTTTTACCATTGTAAAGATGTTTATAGCTTTTCTATTAAAAATTTTAATTATGATTATAACCATGATATATCAAAACTAAAATCCAGCCCATCTCTCATCTTATATGAAGCAAAAATCGAAGAGAGGTAAAAAAGTAGTGCGAGAGCAATTTTCTGTCAAATTTTTCATGCAAAAAAGATTCTTTTGGTTGGTCCGAATTCTGTACTATTTTCGAAAGTCTTTCTTAAATATAATATTTTATCTAAAAATGTCATTATTATAGCTTGTAAATATATGCCCAAAAGCCCTTACCTTCCCATTATCTAGCGCTAGAGATTGCAGAGTTGAGTTTCCGCTCGGTTTCATCATTTTCTATCGTCCCGCAGGCAAAAGTTGAATCATCGCTTTTCACTGAACAATCTTCCGCAAAGTTTCCAACAATTGATTTTATTTGAGCAAAATGTTGCACAACTCTTTTTTCATGAGATGTCCTCAATCACTCCAGCATTTTTCGTGATTCATTTAATCCTTGACGAAAACACGAAATTCATCAGATTTCATAAAGCTTCGTTAAAATCACTCTAAAGCCCCGATATTTTCGGAGATACCAGTTTTTACTAGACTTATCAAGCAAAATTTTGCACACAGTTTGCTACTTTTTCATGCAGCATCCTTTAATAACTTGAGCAATCTGCAACAAACTCACTATTAATAGTGCAAAACTAACGAATGGAAAGGACTAAAAAATGGAGTTTCAACAAAAATACACGACTTTTATCCTTCCTTTTCGAAGAATCACTTGAAACTAACAAAAATCTTCCAAGGACATGCGCGCATCCCGCGAATTTTCGTCTGTGTGCACTTCTCCTGAACACAAAACCATGAATTATTTATTAGGAAAGCGGAAAGCATACCACAAAGATTTTCTCTTAGCTGCAACAAATAAAATATGTTTTGAAAATGAGACGGTTGGAAAATTATTGGTTGGAAATACTAACGGATAAAATTGTTTTAACAGCTGATTGATTTAATGTTTTTGTTGAGTATATTGGAAAGATTAAGATTGACGACTTAAAAAAAAAAATTAAACATTCGATTCGAGAGGGCTAACTACAAATCTTAAAAAAGAATTAAATCCATTCGAACTTATAAGTACAACTCGTGAATAAAGTTGTACTTCTGCTTTTCTTCAATGGCTCAAAATTATATAGCATGTATGTTATTTCAAACAAAACTTGGAAAACAAACAAAAAAGTAATCACTAGTGATGTACAATCGGAAATGGCATCATAAACTTATTAAAAATTCATCAACACCAAATGAATCTACGAGAGAAAGATTTTCAAATGTTTTTTTTTTCTTTTTATTGATTTTCAACAAATTTTTTTAATAATTTCAAAAGCACATCACATCCTTTTGCTTTTCACATCAGTATATTTACACTTCATGCGTTTTTGTTAGCATTTTAAATTTTTCTGCAGCTTAAAGCTTGTTTAATAATAAAATTATTTTTATTTACATAGTAAAATAGTTTTTTGAAGTTTTGTTATTTCTCAATATACTCATGCTTGGTTTTTAGAATCGTCTATTTAAAATGTTTTACGGCATAGTTTATGTATGTTAAAAAGCTTGAATTTTGAAATCTTATTACTCGTGAAAGTTTCCTAAACCTTTTATTAATTTAAATTTTGAAAGATGATCACTGAAAAACTTTAATCTTTAAAATGAAATATAAATTTGATCCTTAATTATTTTGTCAATAAAATTTTAAAATATATCAATTAATTGAAGACAAAAAACTGAATATGTCTTTAATTACTAGACCCATTCGGCAGAATTTGGATGCTATGTTTTCTTGGATAAAAGAGGTGTTTTTTCTAAGGAAGAGGTAGATGGCTGGGTAGTGTGATGATGAGGATTTTGCCACAGGTGGCGTTGGCTTTGCTCAATCCGACGTCCTCTACGTTTGATCTAGAATTAATAAGAAGATTTAACGAATATTTTTTAAAGTTTAATTATAATTATATTTGTACCTGTTTATGATGCAATTCATGAAGATATAAAGTACTCAAACACATGTCAGCTGTGGTGAATTCAGGAGTAAAAACTTGCTCCGTCGCCGGAATATTACACAGACTATACAGTAATCCATGCCTAGAACCCTCCAAAGGACCTTCTCTCCTGTTCATACTACCTCTCAAGCTCATGTTCATGCTGTTCATTCGACTAGCATCTAATATATGTTCATCTCCCGAATCTTCATCTTCATCGATATTTGGTAAAAATGTGCTACGAAGTGGAGTCGTTGTGCTGCCATCAGTTAAGTTTTGCTGCAGAAGACGCTCAAAGTCAAAAGTGTTGGTAGATGGCGAAATGACTGATGGATTAACTTGGGCAACTGGTTGTATGTAACTATAGTTTGGTTGCTGGTACATCGAAAGATGTTGAGAAGATGATAAATTGTTCGTTTGTAAAATGGATTGCACAATTGAAGAGTACTAAAAATAAATTTAATTTAATTTAAGATCAAACTGCAAGAGATTTTTCATGAGAATAACATACCTCTTCACCTAAACTCTCTACACCCATCAAACTCTGTCCCATAGCTGTAGTATTTGTAAATCCTCCCAAATTTCTTGCCTTACTCAAATCCTGAATGGCGTGTTTTCTTATTCCCCTGACAAACTGTTTGGCCTCTTGAGGCATTTTCCAATTGGGATTAGTTAATGTGAAATGAACCAACGATAATTCCGTCTTTCCATTCTCGCCTTGAGTATATTGATTCGTTTCTATCGTCGGTGATATATCAGAGCTTTCTGCACTGTTGGTCAGCTGCCAGTCTAAGTTTCCATGTTTACGGACATCCATCTGTGCAAAAGAACATACATCTCCAACTCCTATTACCGAAACAGTAAAATTCCTAAAGAAATCGACAATTTCTTGACTGCGATGTCTTAGAGAAAACATCAGCACAAACGGTGTAACAAAAGGGCTGAATATTTCATTCACCAGGAACATCTAAAATATAATTTTATGTAATGCATTTTAATAACAATATTAGTTACGTAGATTAAAGTTTTTCATACCGCTTTAAGTTGAAAGAATTCTTCAAACTGATCCCTCACATTATTAGTATGAGCAAATCCTCTCCAATTCACTGGCAAATAGTGTGCATGAGCTAGCACATTTCTTAGCAGTTGTTCGGGACACCAAATAAGATTTTCGTCGGGTATAAATGATCGTCCAGCAACTGCAATTACAGTGAAAATTGTAATCAGCGTTAAAACATGCTCCACTTGAAGGACATCTTCATCATAAACTGTTAGCAGCACCAGAAAAGCAGCAATGCCTCCAAAAATGAAGATAACGTTTCTAGAAAAAACAATTAAAATTTTTGTTTGAAATACTCAGGTATTTTGGAATTCATTCCATTAATTTAAAATTAGTCAATTTTTCTTACTGTGCGATAACGGCCATTAGTGGTGAAGAAAATGAATCCATATATTTTACAGCAGGCCTATAAGCTCTGTTTAATCGAGCATCAAGCTCATGATCGAGTTCATTAAAATGCCTCAAGTGCAGTTTTCCGTATTGCGACCAGCATCGGACGCCAAGAACGTTCGGTTCTTTTTTGATAATCTAAAATTACGAGATACTGTGAGATAAAAAAATTTTAGAATTTCGTTAAACCAACCACAGCATAATTGAAGAAAAAGTACATGAGCTGCCACAGGAATACTATAGGACTTAGGAGAGCGTTCGCAAGAGCTACCCACATGATGTGTCGAGAAAGATTTTTTGCTAGTTCTGAGCGACGATTTGATCGTTTGAACTCTTCTTTCAAATGCCAGTTATTCTCGAAAGGTGAAAATGGTCCAGCTACATTATAAATTAACAAGTTAGATTATAATGAAATATTGAAAATATACTTACAAAACAAAATAAACTCGATGTTGTATAGAAGTCCTTTGCTCAAGCATACAAATTCTCCCAACAGTGGCAACTTCATCTTAGCAGGAAGCAAAAATTTGTTCATCATGGCCACTTGGTAGTTCTTGAATCTTAAAATCCGATGGTAAATATCCAATTCGGTCAAATTCTCTTTATGTATACACATTTGTTGCTCAGACTGAACATCACGAATTCGCTGCTGGACTTCGTGCCATGTCAAATTATCAAGCTCAGAATCCTCTATCTTTAAAGCTACATTGTAGAATGACTTCACGTCTAAAAACTGTATAAAATGATGAAGCATTTTTATGAATCGGATGATCCAGAAGAATGATGAAATCACAATAAGTAGCCATGTGTACCCGCCAAACGAGTCAACACATTGTGCACTATTCAGAGTCACGTCTTTTATGGTCAGTTTAACAGTGCTGTTTTGGTTGATTGTTCCAGGTTCACTAAAAATAATATGTTACATTGTAAATATATTTTTAAAGATCAGGTTTACACGAAATATCACTTTTTTTAGGAAAGAACGATTAGAATAGATCGCAAATTTTTAGCTTGAACTTTATTTAATGTTTGACAAAATAATTTAATTACTCAAATGTTCAAAGACAAAGTGTGACACCAATTTTTAAAACGCAAAGAAAGTGTTATCAGCGTTTCTTATGAATGTGAATTTTCAAGGTTTACATGATTGTGGTGGCCAAAAACCTTGTAATATAAAAAAAAAACAAACTAATTTATAAACAACTGTCGTAAATTTGAATCAAATATTAAAGATTTTTAGAAAAGTGGTTGATCTCATTAAAAACGTATTTCTTAACTCACCGAAAAAGAACTCCATACTTGATGCAGTTAGTGATGTATATAATAAAGGTGATCATGAAGACAAACTGGACAAGCTCAAAGAATTCTTGCAGCATCATTACATTAAATCCATGCTTTTGATGGTAGGAATACATTCTAGTAAAAAATGAATCAAGGTCTTCTATGTGGTTCCATCGAGCTAAAAAAATATTGTATGTAATTATAAATTAAACATAAATAAATTAAAACTACTAACTTTTGTTCGTATCAGGAACTTCATGGATCATAACTCCACTATTATCTGGTGTCTCTTCCATATCGCTATTTTCATAATCTTCTTCGCCATTTTCTACTCGAATTTGGCTAAAAGGATTCGTGTCGTTGGGCTGTAGAGTATTATAGGTTGTTTGTGGCGTAGCCATGTCTTGTCAAAAATCGAATTAGCGAATTAAATGATGTAGATTGTATTGTTGTTGTTTATTAACTATAGGTTTATTAGAGTTTCCTCGTTTTCATAGTCACAAAGTCTAAATCTGTAAAGTTGTAAAGAAAAGTCCATATTTAGAATTAGATATTTTTCACAATTTTCACAATTTCTGTAATATGTAAACAAAACCAATTTTTTCAATGTCAACGTAAAATTTTGTGTTAAATGTAGTTTTGGAATTGCGATTTAATCAGATGAAATTGCAAAATAAGTTTTGAGACGGAATACCTACATGAGCTAAGAAGAAAAATTAGTAATCAGCTGCGTTCGAAAACAACAAATTGCTCAGAAAAATAACAAAGGGAAGTTGTAAAATTTTAAAATGATTTAAAAGGTTTACGAGGGATTCACACTTACTTTGTTGATGCAATATAGCATCTTCAGCTAGGAAACTGTATATTTAAGTAGCTTTAATGACTTTAAAGCTACGTCAAGTATTTTAAATATTCCTTTTAAATATTCTTGAATTATGTCAGACAGATTTATAATCTTCTTTTTAGTAAAACATGTTGATTTTGTTTGGTCATTTGTCCAAAAGTTATAAAAATATTTAAAATTGTCCTTAATATCAAAATGTAAAAGTTTTAAGTTACTTTCTTAAAATCATTCCCTTAATAAATGTAAAAATATTAAAAAATTTGTACAAAAACAAGCTCATCAGCTTTTGAAGAAAGTTTCAGGACTTCTCCGTAAGATTTCAATGATATATTGGGAAAATATTTTTGTAATAATTGCCACTCGGAAAAATTACATGAGTTTTATTTAGAAACATATCAGATGATATCAATTATATATGAGAAATTCATATAATTGCATATAAAAATATGTACTGAAGCCGAAAACAGCAGCCAACAGTCGGAGTACAACCCTTCTCACAAAACGTAGAAGTTACACATATTTGCCTTAGCAATGGATTTTGTTGTTAATCAAAAAATAGCCGCGTCATTTGAAAGCAATTTTACAATCTGCCGCCTAAAGTATTCAAAAATTATTTTCAACGGAAAGAAAATGATATTGTCTTAAGTTTCGCTAAAATTGTCTTGTGCTGTCTTAATCTCTGGTACTGATTATTTACCTTTTCCGTAATAGCTCCTTAAATTATAAAACGTGAAAATATATTAATAAATTACCTACTCTCGATCCTTGGGCATTGCATTCATGTGAAAGTTCCAAAGAAAAGAAATTCTTTTAATATTTTATTTTCGGAAGGTAAAAAAATTTATTATCTAGATATTATAAATATTTCACGTGAATGGATCATTTTTCCTAGCAGCATATATGTTTTGAGGAGGTTGTTGATCTTGTCCATATACCGATGCAAATTTATTGATTGTACTTTTAGCCTTCTGAGTTAAAAAGCTGTCCAAATGGGCCACCTATCAATTGAAAATAAAGATGATGTTTAAAAAAATGTTTTTTCAAGAAGTTAAATTTAAAAGACTCACCACACTTACGAATTGCATCATCTTATCCAAATTTGTGTTCACTCTATTAATTCTTTCCATACTTGTTTCCTGCTGTCTCCTTTTAATAGCTTCTGGTACTTTGTAATGTTTAGCCCAGTCAGCTAATCTTGTGTTTGGTTTGATACGTGGGAAAAGATCTTGAGGTGAAGCAGCACGCTTCACACAATTTGATTTTTGATTATCGCCAAACTTACATATTTGTACATTTTCCTGAGACTCATTGCTACTTTCCATTGATTCATTGTATTGCTCATCAGTTTTGGTTTTATAGCTTGGCTGAGGATTAAAACTGGTGTTTTTGCCCAGATTTATTTGAGAGTGCTTGATTTTTTTAATGACTGAAGATAAAATTTCGTGAGGATTTTTATTTGCAATGAATATTTTCTTTGATGAAATTTTGTGAGCATCTGCTGATACAGTTGTGGTTTCTTGTTTTGCTCTGGAATTCAATGCATTCATCTCCAAATTTTTAAGCCATATTTGATCTTCAACCTCGGCTTTAGCATACTCTTTCATCTTTTGCTGAATTAGTTTGTCAAGCTCGTCAGTTAACTCTTTGAAGGAATTTTGTTGATTAGGACTTTCGATTTGGTGTCTGTAGACTCTTTCCTGCGAGCGAGGAGTTGGGAGATCATCATTTAGTGAAGAGTAAGTTTTATATGGAATCGGTTCAAAAATTGGATGTTTAGAAAAATTTGGTTGGGGAGTACTTATCTTCAAATTATCAATAAACTGTAAAACTTTGTTTTCTAAAGATTCGTGAACATTGTTGTACTCATCTGGTGATTGAATATTCTCCAAGGTTTCCAAGTTTTCAAAGTTATTGCTCGCTCCAAGAATTATTTTTTCCAAAGTTACTTCTTCTTTCAAATGCTTTAGATCATTTTTAATTTTTTCGAGTGCATCTTCACTTTTTGATGAACCGTTCAACTTGATATATCTATTGACAATATCGCTGTTGGATCCAAAAATTTCCTTTTCTAATATTTCCTCTTGTTTCATTTCTTTAAGCACTTCAAGATCAGCATTCATGTTTTCTTGTGTCAAAAGGTCAATTTTTGAAGAATTTTTCTTTTGGCCCAATTTCTCAGCTAACAAATTAAAAATTTTGGCAGTTTCTTGATCCACTTCAGCGTCTTGAGGAATAATAACAACTTTATTGATAGCTTGGATTAAACTTTCAGCCTCTTTTTGTTCCTTTTTCAGGTCTCCCCAGAAATTTGTTTTTGTGGTCGATTCAACTAATAACTCAGCAGTTGTAAGCCCATTTGGAGCAGTGGAAGCACTAAAGTTTTTCAAACTAACTGGAGATAAAGTCGTGGTTGGCAAGGTAATTTCTCCACTTTCTGCTTCTGTTGAATTATCCATTATTTTAAATTCCAACATACTTTCCTGTGAACGATCATCCAAATCATCAGTAAAGCCATTGTCATAAGGATCGATTTGAGCTTCACTAGCAGCAAATTCAGTTCCGATAACTGGAATATTTATTTCAAGAATATCCGAGTTATCAAATTTGTTTAGCTGATCTTCCAGTTGCGTTGCTTTGTACTTGTTGAAGAGAGGAAAAATGTTTGCTTTGTGAATTGATTGGTCGTGGTGTGAGATCTTTTCTGGTAAATGTGTGATTGTGCTGATTGTGCTTGTTTGAATAGAGAGTGCGATAGGATTCTCGAGCATCTCCTGACCAAGACTCATTGCATCTGATTTAACTTCTCCAGATTTTACGCCGAACGTGTAAATCTAGAAAAGTGAGGAACAATACACCAAAAATTAAATTAGAACTATGAAATAATTATTGCGGGAAAAATTTACTAAAAGTTTGAAATAAAATTGAGTCAACATAATTCCTTGAAATTTTTGAAAAATCATTTTTTAAACCACTTATATGTTTTGTTGATTTTTTTTCACATATGTTATAAAAAATCATCAACTAATTTTAATTGCTGACTCAATTAAACTTTAACACAAAACTTAATTAAAGAAAACTAAACCATTGTAAAAAAACTCGTCAAAATGACCAAAATCATGAATATATAATACAACACATGATACAGAATGATTCTCTTTTTCATATATCTCATAGACTTGAAAGAATACACCACAGTCATTTTCTATGCTAATCATATAATTCCACTAACCGACAAAATGAACACTAAAAGCATTGCAGAAGTTTCCATTATCTTTATCCAACTAATACTAAATTTATAAAGTTAATTACTGTGAAGTTTGCCAAATTTTAATTGTTGAATGAAAAATGACGAATTGTTGAATATTATGCAATCAATAATTTATTGTTTGTTTTGCTGATGATTTTTTTTGTTGCAAATTTGTTGACTAAATTTTAAAACAATTTGCGAAACAAGAAGGAAATTGTGAGGTTTACATTTGGTTTAACGAATTTTTATATTTATGTGTGGTCTATTTAGGCACTGGTCATCATTTTTATAATATTACAATTTATTACAATTTTTATCGTTAGTTATAGTCATTACTTTAAAAATATTCGAATCTTCTAAATAACTTTGTTTTATTCAGGATTAGTTAAAAAGAGAAGCTAGTTTGGATTTGATAACATTTTAATGACTCAGAACTTCAACGTTTGAAATTATAAAATTTGTGTTGATTATTTCGATTTGTATTGTTTTATGGGGTCAAAATTTCCCAATTCTTTGTTTACAACAAACTATTTTTTACAAACAATTATCTAATCTATGTATAGTTACTAAATACTAACAGCTTTAAATTCATATCATGAATCATACGTATGAACTATGAAACAATGAATATCAATCTAATTTGTAAATAACTTTAAACTAACTAAGGGTTTCACTTAAATGTCACTTGAATCAAATTTAATCAATTTTGAATAGTTCAAAAGTTAAGTATGGTAGAATCATTTCTGAATTCGACAAATTTTTAATTAACCAATGTTAAATACTTAACTACTATTTTAATAATAATGATTAAATCCAATTAACAGTTCGGCCTTCGAATTACTTTAGAATCTAATCCAGTTTTATGTGCCAAAAAACTGGTCGCTAAGAAAGAAAGTCAAAAAAATAAATTAATGGCGTATACAAATGGCAAAATTACCCCTAAACTTAAAGTCAGATTATGATAATTATTATTTTCCACCAATATACATTAAAATAACAATTTATTGATTAAACCGAACGAATTTCCTAAAATACCAATTAAATAAGAACGTGGGCTGAAAGAACTAGCAACAAGTGAAGTGCAAACAAATCATTTCAAATTAATAATTTTTACTGATTGCTGTTTCAAGTTCAATGAATTGACCTTAACGAGATGGCATAAGTATATTTTAAGAAACACTCTTGAAAATTTTTATATTATGGCTTTGTTAAAAATTTGAAGCATACTTTGTGAAAGTGTTGACTATTCGTTATGTAAATTTCAATAAAATAATCCAAAAAAAATTTTTACAGTGCGAGAATTAAATCCGGAATGAAATTCTAAAGAAATTTTATGCTATCTATTGATACAGTTAATTTTTTTGTGAATTCTCCATGATTAGCTGAAATCTAGGTTTTGTCTGGATTTTATTTTCTTATCTCCGAAAATTTTTTCAGCCTTGAGCTTCGGAAGATTTGGAGTTTGGACAGCCTTAATAAAAAATAACAAGTTTCTTTTAAATCATAGAACTTTATTTGACGTTGTTTTGTTTAATAAGGCATAGAATTTTGACAAAATATTCAGGTTGTTATTCAATTTACAAGTTTTAAAAATTATTTTGATTGTCTCATTATTTTAGTTGTGCTGTTAATACTTTTAGCTTAAAAAAATTATTATCATACATTTTTGTCACATACATAGGTTCAACCACACATTAAGATGTTTAACTTCAAAATTCCATCATGATTCAATTCATAGAAAAGTAACAATTAAAAATATTAGTTCTTCTTTGCAATAGCTGTGTCAGCTTGAACTGCAAGTTTCTTTGCAGTATCGATTGTATTTTGGAAAAGGGCTTCAATTGTGTTTTTCAAGTCGTTCTGAGCTTGCGCTCCCTGTACTTTCAATTTGTCGTTCAATTGTTCAGCTTGTTTCAATACAGTCGACAAAGAGGTCTGGATGGTTTGTCCAACCTTTTGAGTATCTTCTGGAGCCTTTGTTTGCAAGCTTGTGGCAGTTTCAGATAATCTTGTTTGTACTCCTTGAACAATTCCATCAATCTTTGTTTTATCTTGCTCAGCTTGGCCCTGCAATTGACCTACTGCAGACTTAATTTGCTCGGCAAAAACGTTTGATTGAGCAGCGATAGAATTGACTAACTGCTCGTTACTATTCACATTCATCAAATTCAGAAATTTAGTGTTAAGCTCTCCAACAGCTTGATTTGCTTGAAGTTGGAGGTTAGCTAAAAAGTCTGCGAAGGGTAGAGGAGCTGGTGCATCAGCAGCTTGGCTAGGAGCTCCGTGGCTCAACTGTAATAAATATTTAAAGTTGCATTATTATTTTATTAGATTTAATATGTACTGAAGTATTTGAAATTATTCAAAAAAAACTTTCACTTTCAATGCAAAATTCTGCTTATGGCGAGTCCAATCAATTATAGGCGTGCAAATTACTTAAGCGTTCCAATCAATAAATTTGTTGGAAATAAAGCATAATTTGAATTAATTTTGTGGCTTAAACTTTTTTTAGATCGTAGTTAATGTACTTTCAACACTGTCTAGTGTCTAGTTTTTTAATAATAATAATATTAACTAAACTATGGTCAAGAGATCAATGTATCTTGTCCATTTTTTTAAATTTCACGATAAAATCAGTTGCTTTTTGCAGATCGAGACAGGTAAATTGTTGATAAACCGAATTTACAACAAAAAAAACTTGTTGATACATAAATATATTTGAGAATTACATTTTATATTAAAATATTAATAATTTCATTATTCATGTACCTTGATAAACTGAAATTTACCGCACTTTAACATTAATTAGCAGCAGTTTAATTAAGAGTTTATTCAAATATTTAACATAATATCTGCAATACTATGACATTTTAATAATTTCGCCTATAATTAGCGTCCAAATTTATATCGATTCTCATATTCCGTCTGGTTGGATTTAGTAAAACATTCAAAAAAGTCTGGTTCTCAACAGAGAATTTTTAAAAATAAAGTAGAAAAAACTTTAAATTAATAATTATAATTGGTTCAGCCAATTATTAAAAATGATTCATTTGGCACCAATTATAATTGACCTTTTAATTCAAACTGAAAATTTAATTAATAACCACCAAGAACAAACTCAAGAACGATACTTTACCTGCACCAAGCAAATCACTAAAGAAATAACTGCAAGTTTAAACATTTTCAATGTTATGCTTGTTTTTCAAAATTGGCCACGAACTAAAAGTTTCAAAACCTAATCAAAGACTGAGAAGCTCCAAAGAAGAGACTCCTGCTTATATACGCCAGGAAATAAACGATTGGAACCGAATCTTACAAATATTTTCTTGTCTTTGTATGTTGCTGTTGGGAGACTTTGTATTTATTTGAAAATGTGTTTGAATTTTTTTTGGTCATCTTTAATTGAACAAGCATAATCTGTAATTTATAGTTGAATTCAAACGAGATAAATTTGCTTCTTGAATTAAAATTGAATTATTCTTTCAATCAATGCTGCATACAAATCGAAAAATTGGAGTAAAAATTTATTAAGAAAAGCATAATTTAAATTTTTGAATAACTTTTATTGTGTCTTAAGTTGGGGTTTCCCAAGGTTATCAGTTTCGCTAGAACGCACTCCACAGCCAAGAATCTAAAATTCAAATTTTGTCAGTTGCAATGACGTCAATGCTAAAGAATTAATAAAAAAAGTGTGGAAAATAAAATTAAAAACTTTCAAATAAATTAAAATTGGTCCGAGATCAATGACATCCTATATCGTGCTTAAGTTTGATGATCAATACATTTTGTATGAATTTCGAGTGTGGATGCATCCTTTCGAAATCAAAGTCCTTGAAGTAGGATATATTTAAATAATGATTTGGGTTGAATGGATTTAGGTTTAATTAAATATGTCACTTTATGTGATTTCCAACAAAAAAGATACATCATGCTACTAGTTTATTCATCATGCAACACATGATGCTCGTAGCAAGTTGGGTTATTGTTGAAACACATTGGCGTATGGTTTCCAATGAAGGCTTTTCTCTTGATTTTAACGGTCCTTTTTTGGATCTCATCATGAGCAACTATGGGGTTCAAATGATCAAATGTGAGATGAGGTATGCTTGTTGTTGGAGCTAAGACTCGTGGCTTTCTAGTTCTTTGATAACGTGCAGCAGGTTCTCTTTGTCCAAAACTTTGTTGGTAGTTTTGAGGAATTTGTTGAACTTGTGCTTGAGGAGTTTCTGTTGTTGTTGCAATTCTCTTTTTCAAAGCTTTTCCGAAAGATTTCGATTCAGTAAAAGATATCTTTTTATTTTTGGGGTTTGTCAGTGAAACATACATACACTCTTCTTGTTTCAATCCCGCTCTATCTTTACATACATAACAGGTTAATTCTCCTTTGGTCGTCTTTTTGCAGTTGGAAAAATCTTTTTTTTTGAATTCACTCAAAACCTTTTCAAAATTATTTTCATTGAATTCGGATTGTGGAAGAATTTCGTACTCTGTATTGATATTTTCTTGCTGTGGTTGATCGGGAGCAGTATTCCCAGGATAAGCTTGTAATTGGGCTGATCTAGGTTGATCGTAATCTGCTACATCTTCATTAAAATCTGCCAATTTATAAGCACCATAATCATTAGCTTCGTCAATTTCCCGATGTTCTGGTTTTAATTGTTGCTTAGATTTCGCCAACCTTTTAGTTTTTTTGATTTTTCTTGGGTAGTTTCTTTTTGAAGGCTTCTTTTTAATAGATGGTGTCACTAACTCCTCTTTTGAAGGCTCAGAAACGTCCACAATTTCTTCTTCTGGCTCTTCTTGTTCTTCCTGACCATCAGTTAAAGGATGTCGATCATATGCATAATTTTTTGATTTAGTGAAGGCCATTTTCTTGTCAACTGGATCAGATGAATAGTTGCAAGATTCTGAGGTATCACCAGTTTTAGGATCTTTACAAGATTTACAGATCATTCCATTTTGCAAGTATTCTTTGCAGTTTGCCGTCTTTTTTGCAAGCTGTTTTGCTTGGTCTTCTGAAACAGCCTTGATCCTTTCATATTCCTGATTATTATCATAAACATCAGTATCCTGTTCTGTTTCATGTTCCTCAGAATCTTCTTCTTCTTCGCTCTCTTCTCCTTGCACTTGCTTCTGAGATTTTCCATTATCAATATATTTTGATTGATCTGATGGGAAGTTCCTGCTTATAAACTTACTGTAAGTTTTATCGTATCCTGCTCCATTGCTTCGTTTGCTTCTAGTTAAATTACCATTCAGTTCTGATGCTGGATTCGCAAGGGCACTGATAATACAGCAAACCACAAGCACCACACAATACTTTAGAATCTAGAAGAAATAAATCCACTGTTAATTCACTGAAATCCGGAAAAATTGTTGAAAATCACCTGCATTATTTAAATTCACTAGCTCAGACGTTTAGTCTGAGACACTTGCAAGAACTAAAAGAAATTAAATATAGATTGTTCCATTTATAGTCTACTGGTAGTATGGTTGAACAACAATTAAGTATTAAATGAAGCGTTAAGCCTTTTGCCGAGAAAAGTGTGTAAAGCAAAAAATTTATTGAAACTTCGAATGCATAATTTCTTTTGTGTTGTTTAAAGTGTTTGAAGCTGAATTGTTGTTGAAGTGACCAAATTTCCAAATTTTTGTGTTAATTCAATGATTTGGAAATTATCATGAATAAGAAATAAATTTCATTGACTTTTTTGAGTAAGAATTTGATTATAGTTTCTTCAGAAATTTTCGGAAACTAAGAAATCTTATTTTAATTGTCATTTTCACCAATAATGATACATAATGATTAATGGGTGAACACAAGATGCTCCAAATCTAAATGTGCTAATTTGAAATGAATTGAGCAAATTAGTTATGCTGTGGAATTTTATTGTATTTCGAAATTGCCTACATGTTTGGCGGAGTTGCGAATTCTGTGTTTATGAAAAAAGCTTTTTAGATTTTTAGAATATTGGCTTGAAGCTTTTTGTTTTCTTTCAAACCATCTATTTTGAAATACTAATCAAAATAATTAATACACTTGACAGATTAGGTAACTTTTCTATGTATAGCTATAGTTGGATTCAGAAGTACTTGGAATTTGCTCTTATTATAAAACTGTCTAAATTGTAATAGTCAATCAATATTTTTCATATGCAATTGATTGGACTTTAATTATTTATTGTTATACTATCTATAGCATTCAAGAGTCATTAACAAATTCATTAAAAGTTCAAATAAAAAGCTAATAGAACGGATTACTGAAAAAAGATAACTCAACTCATCAACTCATTGTTTACATCTTTGAATGCATGAGTCGACATGTTAGATTAACATTTATGGTAAATGGAAATACTCCACAGAGTGAACATATAGACACACTCAATTGTTTAAACATGATTAAGCTCATGCTTGCAGAGTTTTATCAGCTGAAACGTATTAAATTATTCTTCAAAGAAACCTTATCATTTCACCACAGGTCAAGTAAAACATCGAATGTTTAAATAACGTTTATTTCATTAACAAAAAATCGTTCACAATTTTGATGGAATTAAATTATGCTTGAATCTTTATTGAACTAACAGAGTGAATTGAGTAACATTCAAGGAGCAGGTGTAGTAGTGGCATCAGTATTAAGTGCTTTCTGAATGCTTTCTACAGTTTTTGTACCAAAATCTTTCAGTTTGTCGCTGAAGTCGCTCAGTTTAGCGATGCCGTCCTGCAAAGTTTCATTAGGTTTTTAGTTTATGATGATATTATTTTTGGTGTAATGAGCAAAAGTACCTGAATATTTTTCTCACTGAAAGTGTTTTCAAATCCAGTTTTAACCATGTCCAATAAATTTGCGGTTGAAGTTTCTGGAACTTCAGGTGCATCTCTCTTCAATCGGAAACCGCTAATCATTGAAACCTTTAAAAAAATTAAATAGTTAAGAAATCAGGTTTAATAAGTGGTATTAATAATATTCATTGATTTGGAGTCACTTTATAATCAAACAAAACCCTCACCTGCACAAGCAAAAATGCTGCGATGAAGAAGAACATTAACTTGGCCATATTTTCAATGTTTTGTGAGATTTATGGAAAGTATGGAATTCAGACAACTGTAGCGATCGACAACTAAAGCTGAAATGATTTGAGATTTAAAAGCAATCTTCAATTATTATTACCCT
Organism: Parochlus steinenii; assembly: GCA_038502155.1. Lineage (NCBI taxonomy): Eukaryota > Metazoa > Arthropoda > Insecta > Diptera > Chironomidae > Parochlus > Parochlus steinenii. The sequence goes on along the minus strand of JAXCIN010000052.1, from coordinate 3,011,693 downwards.
ATATGTTTTGATAATACTTGTTAATGTTCGTGTAGTTGTATTTCATTCAGAATTATTTAAATTTTAAATGTTGATAAAAATTTACGAGATATATTTTTTTGTTGAACGTTTCAATATTTACACAGACTTTGAAATCATATTGATTAATTGGGTTTATTTTTATTTTGATGCATTGCTGTTTAGTAAATAATCACAGTCTTATCTATTTTTCCAGATGAAATGAGCATTTCACATTGAGGAATATTTAGTCATTACTTATTTGTTATTTTTTTCTAATTATTTAATTAATAAATTTTCTTATTTTTCTATGCTTATATTCGTGAAAATGAATTCTACTTCAATTCCACATATTTGAGCGGCATTTTGGTACGTCTCTTCATCATATATGTTGTTTTTTAATAGACCTATCTGATATGTAAGTTAGAAAATCAGTTCAAAAACTCAAATGCTTATTATTTTCTCTTTCAAATGCATTTGATTTTTAACATTTGAATTACTTAACATTTCAATTTTTACTGATAATAATAATAGTTACTTTTAAAATTGTTATCAGTTCAACCCTCGTTTTGTTGGAATATTGACTTCTAGCACAAACCAATAAATGCACTATTTTGTGTGGAAAAATATACAATCTTTTATTCAATATTGAATGTGTGTTTTATGTATGAATTTACAATTTAAAATTTCAAAACTTTTTCTTTAATACACTCAGACAGAGTTTATGATTTTATTTTGTCCACCATATCTTCTGATGCTTTTTTCGTGTCGGAGCCAATGTCCTTAATGCCATCAACAACAGTCTGTGAAGCAAAATCAAATAAATTATGTTATAGTATTGTCGAAAAAAAGTACGATAATTTGATTGTTTATATTTACGTCGTAACCGCTTTTGACTGCTTTTGTGGTAGAGTCCCAGCCACTTTTTATGGTGTCTAGAAAATCAGCATCGGCGTACTATTAAATGGTAATTAATTTTTATAATACATAAAGAAATAGGTAAATTATCAATAACGCTTTCAGTAAAATAATAAATCGACAAAAGGAGCATTGTACTTGAAAAAATACATTTGCAATCAATTTAGTATATCATAAACACTAGCGTGGTTCACAAATCGTATGGAAAAGCAAAATTGTTGAAATATGCTGCTCCACCACCCTAAAATAATTTTTGGGGATAAAAAAACTTACCCGTATTTTTTTTTTTTTTTTTTGGTCCATCGGAAAGGAGTGCTCAAATTCGTTGAAGTTTTGAAATAGAGTTTTAAGATGACTGCCTTAAATCTTGCAAATATTTTTGAACTTTGTTACCATATTTTGATAACCTTAATTAATACCAATAAGCTGTAAAAATATTTCTTGAAAAAAATATCAGACTAAAAAGATATCCATGAATTTGTGAAATTTTTCTCCCATACAAAAATATCAAAACCTTACTTTTAAAGATAACTTTCAGATTAAGACGTAAAATGTCGATTAAAAACCTTTTAAAAATTAGTTAACTTATTTATAAACCAAATGCAAAAGAGTTTGCTCATTTTCAAGTTGCCAAAAAAAAGTATAGTCACCGAGAAGAGGACTATGTTTTCATAGATCACTTGTTGTTGCTGTAATTTTAAAAAATTGATTTTGACCGATCAGAAAAATAAATGTTTACGGGATTTTCTACCATAAATTAGGAATCAAGATTACAAACTTTTTTGACCAGAAAAAAACAAGATGGTGGATGTCAAAAAGGCGCGAATATTCAAATTATATAATGAAAAATGATTTCTTTAGTTCTTTAATATATAAGACTATCGTTTAATTTCAAAATCACAAAAAAAAATCACTTTTTGTGGTTTCAGTGAGATTATTTTTTCTTTTTGCAATATTTTAAGTATTTTTCTTACAATATCATTTTTCATCATATATATTTTGAATATTCGCGCCTTTTTGACATCCACCATTTTGTTTTTTCCTGGTCAAAAATGTTTGTAATTTTGATTCCTAATTTTTGGTAGAAAATCCCGCAAACATTTATTTTCCTGATCGGTCAAAATCAATTTTTTAAAATTACAGCAACAACAAGTGATCTATGAAAACATAGTCCTCTTCTCGGTGACTATACTTTTTTTTGGCAACTTGAAAATGAGCAAACTCTTTTGCATTTGGTTTATAAATAAGTTAACTAATTTTTAAAAGGTTTTTAATCGACATTTTACGTCTTAATCTGAAAGTTATCTTTAAAAGTAAGGTTTTGATATGGGAGAAAAATTTCACAAATTCATGGATATCTTTTTAGTCTGATATTTTTTTCAAGAAATATTTTTACAGCTTATTGGTATTAATTAAGGTTATCAAAATATGGTAACAAAGTTCAGAAATATTTGCAAGATTTAAGGCAGTCGTCTTAAAACTCAATTTCAAAACTTCAACGAATTTGAGCACTCCTTTCCGATGGACAAAAAAATAAATAAAAAAATACTGGTAAGTTTTTTTATCCCCAAAAATTATTTTAGGCTGGTGGAGCAGCATATTTCAACAAATCGGTTATACGAACCACCCTAATAAACACATTAATCCATAATACAAAATTCTTGAAACGTCAAATATTAATAAGTATCTTGAGTTCAAATTTTAAAAATTGTTATCATGTTGCTGCACTAGTACACTTATTTTAACTGACTGACTCAAAAATCTAAAAATAATAAATAACCATGAAAAAAGATGAAAATGATTAGATGTTATAATTAAGATCACTAAAAATAATGACTCCTAAGAATTCTAATACCTCCCTCGTACATTTAAATTTTCTTTGCTCCAGAATGAGCAAGTAATTTATAAATGCTGACATTTTTGATACAGACAAAATAATTCTTTGAAATTTGAATTTTTGATTTCATGAGCTCTGTGAAACTGAATTTTAGGATTTTCAATAACAAAATTTGGTCGAATTCGAATTCGTAAGAGATTATTTTTTTTTCTTCAATTTCTTCATTTATTTACAGCATTTTTTAGTTTTAAATTGAAATTTCACTTCCATGTTAAAATTTGTTGAATTGCATTTGAAACATTGCATTTAATTGATTTATTATTTCAAGTAGTGTCTCAAAACACAACGTGATATAAAATTGATGATTCACTTAGAAAGGTTACATAAAATTTAAAAATATGAACATTTCTTGAAAATGTTTTTGTAGAAATAATTCATGTAGATTTTGTTTTAGGCTCTTCTGTTTTTTATGAAAATAAATTATAGTAATTTTTAAATTTAGGCATTTTATGTTGTTTTATATTTAAATTTTCATATGCAGCCTTATAAACTTTTATAACAAAATCGAACAAAACAAAAATCTAAAATTAAATTAATTTCCATTTAATTTCCGATATAAATTATATAACCAACTGTTAATTTCACTGATCACATGATCACATGATCATATAAATAGTTGGTCTTCTTTTCATGATTTAGTTTAAACTTAGGATGCTAGACTTTTTTAAAACTTAATTCATGTTGGTTGAGATTTAGGGTTTTTAATTACGACTATAACCAACTAAAGATTTTTAAATCTATGCTAGTGCCGTATATATTGATTCGATTTTAAAATCACACCTGAATAACGCAAAAAATTGCGACAAACAACAATATCAGTTTCACGTTCATTTTAATTTATTTTTTTGGTGATTTAAATAATTTTTAACAAAAATCTTCCGGATTAACAATCGACTTGTTTACTTGTGACTGGTTAGGTTTCGACTAAACAAAAACACACTAAAAATCTTTTATATGTGAATTGTGAATCCACAAATTTAAATTACTTACATTTTGCTCAATTAACACGCACAATGGAAATTCCGATGAGAAAACGTTTGTATGTTTCAGTTTTTGAAGTTATTTGAAACAAAATTTGTTATTTCAGTGAGTGTAACCAAATTTTAAAGAGTAATAATGGTATAATCACATTAATATATATAAATCATTCCGTTTGAAATAAAAAATTTGATAATCATATTTTACTCATATCGTGGTGTTTTTGTGCATTTGTCATTAATGTTTGGATGTGAGTTCTCCAAAAAATATTTTAGAGGTGTTTTGTCTGTTATCACTTGATATTCATCGAATTTATGTATAACAATTATAAAATAGATAATATATCATTATCTCTCAAAATATATTTACCCAATTTCGACAATTAAGTTCATAGTTTATGTAATTTAAATAAATCTAACTGGGAATCATATGTAATCAATTGAATGAATGAGTATTTATCTTTTTTGTAAATCTTACGTGAAATTGATTAATACAGATAAAATATATCAAAATTTATTTCTTTACACTTGCCATAGTAATTTATTTGAGATTAACATTGGGAAAAAAAAAGCTTTTATTTGGCTGTGATTTCAAACTTTTATTTATTATTGTGCTGCTAAATGTGTATTGACATAAAAAGTTGTTAATTGTTCGAAGTTTTTGTTCCAATTTAAATTTAAACAGTTGGCTGATATTTTGCTTTAATATCATCAATCCATATAAAAACAGATATTTTTTAAACTTGCTTTTTAACAATATCAAAATATATATATATTTTTTTTATATCCATTCAGTTTAAATTTCATTTTTGCAAAATTAATGATTTTATGTAAATGATAAACTTCAATTACGTGAATCAAAAACAATGCATGGATATCAATACTTGATCAAACTGATAGCTATAACTCATAATTTTGAAGCTCAACGGCATTGATTTGCATATTCTCTAAAACTATAGTTATAAGATGTAAATTTTTTAACAAGACGATTTGTTTTTTGGGAAATCGATCATTGTATTTTTCATAATAGTAAAATAATTGTAGATTAATATAATTATTTGGAAGTATGTTAAGCTATTTAGTATCAAAAAATTAATTAGCTATTTAGTTTTATCAAAAAAATTAATTAGGGCTGATATGAATTTCTCCTTAGTAAAAATCTAGTAATTAACGCCAGCAAAACAAAATTGTATGAACATCCTTGATATCTTTTATAATTGTACTCTCCCAATAGCTAACGATTCTATAAGCAGTGTGACCGAATACAACTTTCTGGGGGTTATACGTTTCACTTAAACGTTTTATCAGTTTAACATTGAATAGTTAAATTTTAAAAGGAAGTGCCCAAATTTATCGCTATAGTAAGCATTTCACGCAGCTCTGATTCATTTATTATATTATAAAACATATAAAATTGACTTTAAGAACATAAAATTATACTTAATACTAATTCGAGACTTAAAGACTTAAAGTAGCTTTCATCAAAGTTTCACTCTATAAAATGAGCAGATCTTCGTTGTAGCTCCCGTTCTTTAGCTCGCCTCATGTTATTTTTGGCACCATGTTGCATTGTATCCAGAATTTTCAAAAGTAAGTCATAGACAGTCTTTGGTGCATTATTATACACAGTTTCCCTTTTGGAATTAGATTTTGCAGGCATCTCAATAGAATCGATGCTATAATCTTCATAATCCATTTCACTATCATCTTCAAGTGTCACTTCGAGACCTTTTTGCTGATATTTTGAATGTGTAGCGAGAGTCTAAAAATCACAAAGCGAGATAAATAAATTAGCTGAAATTAAATTGAGCACAAATTGACAATAAAAATTTGCTTAATAAAATCAGCCACTTGCCAGCGAGGGTTCAAACAAAACAAATAACACAATTGGCATCACAAACTTTTGGTTTAGCATTTTTTATTAAATTTTTTTAATGCCCAAATATATTCTGCTGAAAATTGGTTTTAAATTTTTTCACACTTATTTTACATGTAGTTTTTCATGAACTAGCAAAAATGCGACAATGAGATTGAAAGGTAATTTGACGAATGTCATTACTCATTATTTCTATGTTGAAAATGAATATTCAGCATTATGATGGCATTTATATTTGATCGTTTGTTTTATTAGTTTTATAAAAATATGCGCTGTAGATAGTATTTTAATTGGTTCAAGTTTGTTCAGAAAATATATTATGAGTTTAATTTTGTTGATTGTTTTATATTTTTTCGTAAAAATAATCAATAAGTACATTCGGAACTCAAACTGTCATTGATTTGTAAACATATCGTGGAGGAATTAATTACTGTATTTTGATCACTGCATAAATTCAATTTATTAATTTCAGTTATAAGTTAATATAAATAATATAATAAATATAAATATTTTAAAAATTAATCAACCAAATATTGTGATTGCTCTGACTGAACCATACTGCCGTCTTCTTCATTATAAGTATAATATTGAACTCTATTGCTTGATGCTCGGTTGCTGGATGATCGGTTACATTTTTTGCAAGGCTTCTTTGCTTTCTTCACGCATCGGCTACAGTTGCATTTTGGTTTTTTAGTTACGGCAGCACATCTACATGCTTTCTCAGTTGTGCTAGTGCAGGGCTTTGGAGTCGTAGTGCAGGGCTTTGGAGTAGTAGTGCAGGGCTTTGGACTTGTAGTGGCTGGTACCACAGTTGTTGGTTTAGTTTTCTTGATCTTCACGATCACTGGACGAATGTTAATTTTTGGAGGCTGATATTTGATGACTGGGTTACAAGGCTCTTCAGCTGGATGATGCACAACAAGTGGAGGAGGTCGCACCACAATAGGTCTAGATTTGATTTGAATATTGGTTGGTTTTGGGTTGATGCTATAAAAAAGTTTGTAAGGAATATAATTGGAGTTTATCCTATCAGTGTGTTATTTTTTATTTAACTTACACAATAGGTTGTTGCTTGTAAACATAAACGCGCTTCTTTTTTGCGCATTTAGTGCATGCTGGTTTGGTACAAGGAGTGGACTTTTTGGTGCAAGGGGCTTTGGTTGTGATTTTTGTGGTGGTTTTGCATGGTGGTTTAACAGTTGCTTTACAAGGTGCGCTCTGATCTTCATGGAACTCAAAAGCATCACTTAAATCATCCTCCTCAGATGAGATACTGTATTTTTCATAAACATTGGATGCATCTTCATGAGGTCCATCTCGCTCGGCGTATTTTTGTAATATATCACTTTGAGCAGAATCAAGAGCACTTTCAATGTCGGAATCTTCATCATCGCCATAGGTATTGTAATCCCATATGCTGGAGCCAGCAGACTCTAAATCCGGATTGTATGGCACCATCATTGCTTGGAAGTTTGGTTGTGGAGCGCTAAGAACCATCTGAGAATATAAAGAAGAACTTGTAAATCGATCTAAATTGAATTAAGTCTATTAAAACTTACCTTAGCTCCCAAAGTGATCATAAGAAAAGCTGCTAATTTCATGTTATCCATATTGAATGCTGAAGAAAACTGTGAAGAAAGTGTAAAATGTTCGAACTTAAATATATTATCAAATTCCTTGAGAAATGCATAAGGTACGTGATGTTTAAACCATAAAACTACGCAAATTTATTATGTAAAATTTTAAGTATCAAATTGTTTTGAACCAAGAAAGATTTCGGTGAAAATATTTTTCTAAAAGCTTTTGACGCACAAATAAAGTTCGAGTGTTTATTGAAGAATGAGAAAGCAGTAAGTTTTGTTCTATATTTTGATACAATTTTTATTATCTTGTTTTTAAATTCTTTGCGGTTTTAAAAACATTGAGTTGTTTAATTCTTTAAAATAAAATTTTTTATTTAAGTAAATTCATAATTAAGCATATTTCAATACATTCTTCTGCATTCTTCTAAAAATTTCTATAGTAGCGAAGAATAAAATTTTTGTATAATAATTATACTTTTACATACAATTTTAATCGAATCACAATTTTAAGTTCATTTATGGAAAGTTCTTCGTCTAGTCAGTAAGTCAGTTCAGCTTCATTGAAACCTAGAATAGTCAAAAGTCTTTTGTCAATGTCAGTATCCAAATTATTCAATAAACGTATATTAGACGTTAATAAAATAATTCGGTCGTTGAGTCGTGTTTGTCGGTTTATATTGTGATGTCTATAAATAATTCTAATTTATCTTAATCTTATACAGAGAATACACGGACAAAAATTAAGATAAGTTTTATGAGTTGTCTTTAAGCAAAGTCTTTCTCAAGTAAATGTTCAAATGATTGAAGCTCATCAGAGTCTAACTCAATAACTTCTAGAATTGTTCCTCTTTTGTTGTTTGCCTTAGGGACTACGCTTTTAGGATTTTTTGCTGTTGGAGCAGCTTGAACTCCTTGATTTCTCTTAGCTTGCGAGTTTTCATAGAGCTCATAAAGGTTCACAGCATCATCGATAAGCTTGTATTTAACATCTTCAGTCTTTTGTGATCGAGCAAAAGGTCGTACGTGTTCCTGTTGAATACGACTTTGAGCAAGTTCTCCAACAAATTTCATCAAATCTTGTTGCTGCTCTCGGTAGTCAGGCATTTTATTATGCATGTATTCAGGATATCTGAAAGAAGGTTGATATTAAAATATACGATATATTTTAAAATAGAAATGTGCTTCCTACTAACTTGGACAAAATCTGGCCAATATACTTCTTGTACATATCTGGAGGTAATCCGACATAGCTAGGTGGTGCGTTTTGGAACTGTTGTCTGCCCTTGTCGTTTTTTTCTTTAGGTTCTTCATGTCGTTCATGAGACTCATTATTACGCTCACGGTGCATAGGCGCTACTTGATATGGCACACCAATTTTAATTGGAGCTTGTTTGTCCATGTTTGTTGGCTCACATTTGCACTGATAGCACAATGGACAGCTTCTTCCTTTTACATTAGGATTATTAACATCACACGACTTGAATGTATAAGCACATGGAGCCGTTCCACCAGGAATTCTTTTTCTACGAACTTGCATGCCGGGAATTCTGTTTAATTTACTGAGTTCTCGAGATCGAATGCGTTTCTTTTTCAGAGATTTCTTAGGTTTTCTACTTTTCTTGGTTTTTCTTATACGTTTAATTTTAATTGAATTTTTTAGTGCCTCTCGTTTTTCACGTTTCAAATGATTTAATGAATCTTCCCGTTCATTTTCGATGAAAAGATCGCTCATATCTGTGTAAATATTGTTAAGCAATGAATTTGAATCATACCTGCTGTTATAATTAACTGGAAGCTTATACGTTGCACCACAATTGCATGCTGATGATTTATTTTCTTTGTGCGGGCAGTTGCATTCTGTTTTGATAGTTTAAAATCGAAATTAATTTTTGAACAGTCTTTTTGTTTTTCAATGATACAAACCTTTCCTGGGCGACACAATTTTGTCTACTTGAGCATGGAGTCCTTCAACCTTTTTTTTATCACATGATGGTTGAGAAGGTATTTCAATTTTGCTATCATATCGGTACCTGATAATCCTCTCGTCAGTTTTAGGTGGCGATTCGACGTCAAAAACGTAATCACAGCTTTTATTGTAAATAGAAATAAATTATTAAACCTCAAAGCTCATTTATTTTTGAATATTTTTTTAAAACTTTCAAGCTTCAAAATATGACTTACGGTTTTTCTGATGATGGCTTATCAGTAACGGATTGATCGATTCTAACGTCATACCTGTACCTCTTTATCGAATCGTCCTTGACCGATGGAATTTCCACCTCATATCCAACTTCATCACATGCTTTTTTTGTGGGGATCACTTTAGGAATTTGAACTGTAAATTTGTGTTTTTTCTCGATGTCACAAGATTCTCCTTCAAACACATGTTCAATCTTTTTTGGTGGCTCTGCTGAATCTTTTACTGATGAGCACTAAATGAAAAGTTTTTAAAAGGTTTTGTTCTTCATTATTCTAATAAGTTAATATTTTACGTCATTTCTTCCAGTGCAAGCTCCATTTAATTCACAAACAATGCAAGCAACGATAAATCCAAGTACCACGTAAATCTTCATAGTAAGATTTGTATACTGAATCCTTACTCAAATATGCAACTTCTGATTCTATTATTCTACAAGACACGTTCACTTTAAATGACTTCAACTGTTTGATGCAAATATTGCGATATGGCCTTATATACGTGCTTTTGAACATACAGAAAAGTTTTCTTTTGGTTTCAAAATTGTATACAGAACTGAAAAGTTTGCAGAATTTTTTGTCAGTCCAGCTTTTAGTGAAATTAAGTGAATGTAAATGTTTTAGAGATATTAAAGAAAGTATGCAAGACATAAATTCATGTTTTCAAGCATTTTAATGTTTGTTTATTTTAAAACTTACTTTTGTTTTCCAAACACTTTTAGCTATATGCAATACTTTCTTAGCATTGGACACTTCTTTAATGATTTAACTTAATTATTAAATATTAATTGTTGATTATTTATAGAATGGGTGACATTTAAGAAAATAGGTGTGTTGTAGTCTGTATTGATAATAGTATATTAAATTCAATCAAATAAAAAGCTTTTAAATTCTCTTAAATTCAACCATTTTTATTTTTAAATTTATAATTCACAAAATAATTTACTAAAATAAACAGAAAGGAATTTTACAGTTGAAGTAAAACTGCAATAATATCACACTGCGCTATCCTTTATACTTTAAGATAAATTCATAAATTAGGTAGACCATCCAGCAGACTGGCTATCACTTCCCTCGAAACTGGCTTCCTGTTCGCTAATCTGACTGTGTGCTCCAGCTTGATCATTGCATCCGCATTTACCTTTTGGTTTCTGACAAGTGCTGCATGATGATGTTTTTCTTTGTCTATAAATTGGTTGTCTGTTGTTGTTGGTTGGAACATTCTGATTTGTTAGCACAACATAGTTGGGATTATTCCAGGCAGCTTCTGAGTATCCTAAATTATCATATGTCAGTTTGCGAGGAACAAACTGCTTACGCTTTGGTTTTTTAGTGGTTGTCGTTGTAAACTCTTCTTCGCTTGATTCACTTTCTGATCTATAATTTCTTAGTTCCAGCACACTTCCTTTTGTCTGATAAATGCTCTCTTCATTCATGGTTTTTACAACTGGCTTTTGATGACCATCAACCACGCTCTTATTGGGACCATATGCTAAGGTTCGTTCTGGGACAATGTTTGCTGCATTTTTAGAATGTTGACGAGCCATCATGATGCTGATGCTATCAGCTGGAGGATAAACCTTTGGTGGTACTGTTGGTGGGCTTCTGTTAAAATTAATCAATCGTTAGTAATTTTCTCATATTCAAAACGTACACTAGTTAAATTGATAAAAAAATATACTCACGGTGCTGCCTTTTTCTTTGCCTCAAAGTAAATGGTGTTGCTATCTTGGGAACTAAAAGCGCTGAAATCAGAGACGGCATCTTCAACGCATCCACAACTTGGTGATGCAGTAGATGTTGGACTGTGAGATTTACAGCTACAAGACACACCTGGTTTGTTGGGGCATGGAGGTTTGGATTGAGCGGCAGGTCTCACTGATCGACTACCACAACCGCAAGCATCACCGATCGGTTGGAAACTTTGAGGAGGTGGACTGGTTACACAAGTAACTTGTGGAAGAAGGAAATTCACTCTTGGTACGTGTTTTGGTCGAGGAACAACGCCTTGACATCCACAGACGTCTGTTCCAGTTAAACCACATCGGTTGAAGTTAAAAGCTGAGATCTGAAAATTTTCAAAGAATTTTCATAAATTTTTGATTCGATAATGACGATGTTTTCAAATTACCTGGTTTGCAGCGTAAAGAGCCACCACCAGCACCACAAAATATTTAAAAACCATTTTCACTTGAAAAATGGAAGTAAATATTTGAATAGATTAAAACGATTAAATATATTCTTATGTACTGGTGAGCTGAACAGTTAGATGATAACTAATACTCTAGATTGAACGTCCAAGCATATTTATATTTTCCAAGCTTCCATCCAAAATCCCATAAAACTTAAGTATCCATAAAAGCACGTTGACTATCGTTTTCCCATGTTTTCCATAAAAATTTTACAATTTCGAATATTTCAAATATGCAACATTTAGCATACATTGTGTAAATATGCATGTGGTTTTAAAAACAACACAAGCATTGGAACGAAGAGAATTCAGAGTTTTGTCACAATTTGTTCTTGGAAAAGGTCGAGTTTTTATTTTAAAATACTTTTTTATTAAACAGCAAAATGTTATTTAAATCTTAAATTCCTTAAATAAATAGTGGGATGACCACAGATATCAAGTTTTAAGACAAATTGAAAAAACAAAAAACCTAGAGTTCATCCATAAGTTTATACTAAAAAGCTAATTTAAAAGAAATCCGCAGCTTTTGGCCTTTTTGATGGAATATCGAGTAAATTGTCTGTTAATGTCGAATTACAGCTTGAAGCTCTTGAAGTGTCAACAGTTTTTGAACTAGAAGATGATGGAGCTCGTTTCCTTATAAAGGGCGATGGAGTTAATTTATTAAGACTGGACTTTGAGGTCACAAGTGGTGTTTTATTGTGTGTTGTTCGTGGACTTGGAGTGTTAAAGTTATCCCTAAAATAAAAAATATTTAAAATTTACATTTATTAATGAATATTTAAATCAACTTACTTTATTCCGTACTTGGCACTACTCAGTCTTCGAGCTGCTGGGGACATACTCGCGAGCCTTTGCAGCGAATTTCGGATATGAGGTGTTGCACACATACTTTTCTTAGCGGCTTCAATTGCTTTTGATTTTTTGGCTCGATGCTTCTCACTTACTTTTTCAGCCAATCTTAAAGCGATGTTTTCCCTAAAAAACATAGAAAATAAAAATTAGTAATCTTGAGACCTATACAAAATATGAAGTTAAATTTCATACCTTTTAGAAGTGGCAGCGATATGAAAAGATGGTCCACCTGATAAATTTGTCCTTAAAGGAGTATCTCCAGCGTCCAAGCGGAACGGTGTGCCTTCAATTTCTCCCCAAGTCATCAGTGGGCTATCAGCAATACTAGGGCAAGGAGACGGGCTTTTAACAAAACCAAAGCCACGAATTTGTGGTGAATCACTATCTACAGAATTTCCATCAAAACCGACTCGATCGCTTGATGTTTTTGCTGTTTTGGCTAGATCAGATATCGTTGCTTTATTCTGTTTGTCGTCGAAAGGATTGGACACAAGACGTGTGTTGTTGTGGTTTATTTCCATTTTTCTGCGCGCCATCTCAATTTTTTCAGCTTGGGTGAATTCAACACCATCAGGTATGTACATTATATAGTTTTTGTTTCTAAAACGATATTAGTTATAACTTCATAAATATTTGATAATCAATCAATGTTTAACCTGTAACTCCATAGATCAACATTATTAGGCCTTTCGATGGACTGAAACTGAGTTTCAATGCTAGGAAGTACCAGAGATGCGTTTAAAAGTTTAGATTGTTGATCTTCTGCATCATACAGAATAGCAAACTTTTGCTTGAGCTTTAAATCAGCTGCATCGATAATTTCTTCAAAGCTCTGGTTATCCTCACTTGTATATTTGTCAAAGAATGAGCTGACACTGTGATTATCTGAGATTGATCTTTTCTCAGATTTCGTTGAAGATACCGTGGCTTTAGAACGAATACTGTCATTACCTGAAGGCTGGTGTCTTGGTGTTGAACTTGCTTCAGTAGCAGGAGTTTCAAAAGTTGCTGGACTTTCATCTAGAAGTATAAAATTTGATAAGAAAAAGAAAGAGATAATCAGGAAGAGGATAATTACTTATAACAGGACGCTTTGAACTGTATTTTGAGAAAATTTGTCTTAGTTTTACAACATCATTGCTTGATATTGCTTCAAGATATTCATTTTGAGCTTTCAACTTGGCCAAGTCTGGAAAGAAGTCTCTTTGAATGATTTTTCCAAGTTCCTACAATAATTTAGTGGTTATTATATGTTATGATGAAAAACGATTGATAAAATTTATTTTACTTCAATATATTTATCTTCAGTTAAGATGATTTTCTTCTCTTTGTTCTTTTTGATTGTGGGTAAACTAGGTTTCTTAAACTGAGCTACTCTTTTATCTGCTTCTTTTAGAGCTATCAGAGCTCGTTCTCCAGGCTTATCGGACATGATTTGGATACTTTGAAATTGTTTTTTGTTTTTTTTCGAATGTTATTGTTCTGTTTTGGCTTTTTGTTGCTAAATTGCTTTCAGCGTTTTCTTTAACTTCGGCGGCTATTTGTTTGAATATATATTTGGCGGTTTATCTTTAACGGCTATTTGGAATATTTTCTTCAAATATCTTAAAGTCATGGTTTTTTGGTGTTACGCTTACGAGTAAAGATTTAAAGAAAAAGGATCTGTACGATATTTATGGAAACTTAATGAAATAAATTCAAAAATAAATTTTTAAGTGTTATGTTATTTTTGAGTGTTCTTATCTCGATACAATCTTTCTAGGTATATACAAAGTGAAAATTGTTACAAATTATTGAAAATATGTTGAGCAGAAAAAATATGCTCGAAAATGTACATATGTTTTTGAAGATACAGAAGAATGCTGAGACCACCTACGAAAAACATGTTGTACTTTCTTTACACTGTTGCATAAAATGTCTCATCTGGAGAATGTAAAAATGAAAAGCGATCTAAAAGGACCTCACAATAGCACACAAAAGAAATGTTGTATTATATAATAAGCAGGAAAATCTGTTAAATGAATTCGGCAATTTGTTTGGGTCGCATCACCACAGCAGGACACGCACAATATACTCTTAATTTACGATTTGTTTATACTAAAGAAAATTAGTTTCACTTTCATTTGAAAATCAGAGGATCATCTGGTAATCTGTTTCAGGTTAATAGAAAGAGCTTCAGAATGACAAATTTAAAAGAAAACACACAAATTGTTTTTTGAAATTAATAGGAAGAAGATTCTATTTTGACTAAATTTAAAAAAAAATACTAAACAAAATATAATTAATCGACTTCTTAAGTATTTTAGTATTTAAATATTTATTAAAGGATACATTTCTTTTGAAAATCCTCTTTGAAAACTTAGTTTACTTAGAAAGAAAGGCACATAAATAAACAAATTTTTGATAAATGGACTGAGATTTTTTCTGGAGTAGATGGGACATAAGACTTAAGATTTATGTGTTTATTTATTTAGTGTTGAAAAATGAGAGGGATGTGTTTGTCATTAATACGATATTATTCAGTGAACCTTCTAAAGTTGAGCTCTCTTATTGAGATTTTAAAATGGTAATGCAATTTTTTTGTTTAAGTTTTGTATACCTCAAGTTCATTTTTAATATTTTGTTATTTCTCTTAAAAATTCGAAAAAAGATCATATTTTCATTTAGGTGATCAAAGTTATCTAATAACTTTTAGAAAAATATTAATAAATATTCAAAGTCTTACAGAAAATTTTTCTCTAGATATATAAGACCGAATGTTATGATGCGTTTTATTGCCAATTATTCTTCTTTACTGTTGACGATGCGGCCTCATTGTATGCTTTCATGTTCTCGTATTTTTATGCAAATGTGCTAAAATGTTTGCTAAATTTGTTAAAATATAGATATAGAATGAACATCTGAGGGATCGTTAACAGATACTTACCGATTCTAAAATAACATATTTGAAAAAAAAATTCTATTGTTTTGAATTTCTATAATGAAAAAAGTTTGTACGTTCTAACCGAACTCTAACACAAATATTTAAATTGAAACTTTCACAATTTATTTACACTATCGATGTTTTGATAATACTATAGTTCTATGCCCTAATAGCTTGCATTTTTTTTTTACCGAAAAATATATTGGCGCTAGTGTTCAAGTGCACAACCATTTTACAGCCTATATAATTAAAAAAGGAATATTTTGTTCTTTTGTATTCCACATGGTTGTATAAATCTTCTAGAATTCTTAATCTAAATTTTTTATTTGTTATGCTCATTATGGTCGTACGCTTGCATAATAATGACGTTACAATTTTTTTCCTAAAAACCTACCACCAACTAGGAAACGCAAATTATTATGAAACCTGACACCGAAACTTATCCTTAAAGATCAAATCTTGTCAAATGAACACCCGATTAGTTTCACAAATGTGTCAGAAAATCACAAATGCAACATAAATATGCTCAAGCCATACTTCCGAAAGATCAAACATTGCAGAAAAGAAGTCAAGATAGTTATCAAAACAAACAGTTATTCAGTATAATATGCCACAGTGTGACACTTGAATATCTTCACAAACATAAAAACTATAAAAACATGGCCCGAATGTCAATCAAAATTATTTCCACACGCTTGAAGGTCTTGCAACAAGTTATTTCCAATAATTAGGCTCTTGAACGCTTCTGATTCTTTTTCGGTGAATGCATAACTGACACTGCTGGCATCTTCATCTTATAATGAGTTTTTAATGTTCTGAAATACTTGAATGTTTGAGCTTGAGAAATTAAGAATTTAAATAAGAGAATGTGGCGGTATATGCTTTTAAAAAATATTTTATTAATTATTCTCTTTAAAATAAAATAAATCATTAATTTATACAAGTTTGACAAATAGAGCGGAGTATTTCCTTTGGTATGAGCTATAGTTTTTATTAAATTCCTATATAATTCTTATCAACAGGAGATTGTTTTTGGTTTCTTCTTAATTGGATTGAGCTTGAGAAATTATTCGTTAGGGTGAATGCTGTATAATGTTTTGTAGTGACATGTATTGACTCTATAATTAAGTCTCAAGTATCATAAAAAATAGCATCCAACTAACGAATTGATAATACTATAATATATATATCGACAAACTATAAAACTACTTGTAAAATAATAACATATGGTGTGAACTTATCATCGTGGGATGTAATCAATACATCCAGTTTGACGAACCATTTGGTATTGATTATAAAAACCTTGATAATGTCCACTGTAAGGATTTGGTGCATGATGCGGAGATGTTGGCATTTTATATTTATCATAAGGAGATGGATAAGTTCCTGTATTGTTAGTAGCATTGTGATGTGGATGATGATGATAAATTGGTCCAAAATTGCTGTTATCAGTCGCATAAGTCTGTCCAAGCATGTGATTCATATAATTTGTGTTTTGACTGTAAACTGGCTGTGGTGTTGTTGATTGAATATGCACCGAATTATCTTCCTCTGAAAATGAGAAATATTTGAGTAATTTAATAAATGAGCAATAAAATGGCAATAAATAAAGGATGAGAAAAAGTTAAAGCATTATTTATTATTTTTATGGGAAGCATAATTTATTTCCGTTAATAAAGAACAAAACCCAATTTCTACCAGCCAAGCAGATATAGTAAAACGCTTTTTGGTTTCTCGAAGAATATATCTCTTAGTTTGTCAACACGTTTAAATTTAGAACTGAGTTTTCATAAAATAAAAAGGAAATTTGTACATATTATTATTTATTTTATGGTCTCATTCCACAACAACAAAACATTACTGTTCATTCGGAAAAATATGTAATCATAAAAATGAAATGTAAGTCGGCTGAAAATTGGGCACTGTAAAACCAGTTTTCCAAACGATTTGAAAAACTATTCAGACTGAAAGGTAATTGAAACGGGAATATGTTTGTTATTAAACAAATAAAATATTTTTAGCAGTGCCCTATGTTAAGTCAAAACGCATATTCACTCTCAACATACTATAAATTAAATGGTTCGGTAGTAAAAAAGTGTTAAATGAGATGTTGTCACAACCCGCAATCAATACTGGATATTAAAAATTTATTAACAAGTCTGCATAAATCTTTTAAAATGAAGGATAAAAACAAAGCAGAACATTTTTATTTAAAACTTGAAATTTATTAAACTGCACTCACTTTTATTGTTACTGTTTGCTCTATCACTTTTTAGTCGATCTGCTTGTGGATTTGGCATCCTCTGTTCTTGAGCACTGAAAATAAAAGTATAATGTTATAAATTTAATTTGAATAATATAAATATTCTATATGACTATACAAATATATAAGTTAAGAGCTATTATAATTATAAACATATTAATTGTTGCCAATGCACAAACTTTAAAATGCAATATATTATCACTTAAAATTTCTTTCATTTATTTTGATTAAATTAAAATGCAATAAAGTTGCCTGAATCTTTCCAATTGTATTTACAAAAATGTCTTTGCCAAATGCTCGGTAGATCAAATTAAACAACAATTTTTTTAAGGCAATCATATATACAGCATACTTAAATAAACATCATTTTTATTTTCAAGACATAAAATCGACCAATTTATCAATTTTGGTGTTCTCGCATATGTTTTATGTTCGGAAGAAGTCAGGGATAAAAAACCAATTTTTAAAGTCTCATTAACATCACATCACACAACATTTCTAGGATGCGATTTCTATATCATAAATTTAAATATAAAAACTTTCTCCAATAAATCTTTCTGGCTTGCAAACTCCTGCCCACTTTATACCATTAGTTACATTTCGATTTTAATGTAAACAATGTATATAAATTTTGATTCATTCATTGTTTATTAATGGCAGTGAGAAATTATGAATTTCATCATAAATTTCACTTCTTCAATAAATTATGCGTAGTGGAAAATTTGAAAAGTTAAAAATTATCTTGATTTAATATAAAAAACCATAATACCTATAAAATATGATTTTCCAATTTCCTTCGTTTCATGAAATTTTATAATTTTTATGCGGAACCATAAATTTCAAGTCATTATTTTTATCGCCAGCATCGAGTTCATGAAAACAAATAATAAAAATAGTGATGATGCTCCTAGTTCCCAAACATACTGTTTGAACTCTCGGATATTTAATTTTACAGATTTTTTTCAAAGAATCATAGATTTTATGGTTAATGTACACAAAAATAATACTTTTCTCGATACACAACGATGCTCTTAAAAATTTTTGTCGAAAAAGTTTAATTTGTTATTTCCATAGAGCATTTTTAATATAATTTATGTGCCCGTTGATTGATACTTATGTGGCTTCATTGCACAAAATGTTCCATAGAGTATATTAAAAATTTTCTAGAAGAACCCGCGAGAAACAGTCACTATAAATAAGCCGGCTGCATAAATATCACAACAAGAATATCGCTTAAAGTGCATCTAATGCTGAACTTTGGATATTTCAACTGCACCAGCTTAAAAAATAGCAACCAATGAGAATTTTATGTATCAACATTGTTAGAATTCCATCTTCAAAGATATCTCAACAATCGTATCCTTATCGATATTTATAAAGCTATATTTATTTAGTTTTTTTTATTACAGCTCCATGATTCAGTTCCAAGGCTCTTTAAAGAATAGGTAGGTAGCCAAAATGTGTCTCCGTAAGAACGAAACATAAAAATTTTATTTGATGCTTTCATGGATTCTCGATAAGTACACAAAATCAACAAATTCGTTGAAACTCAAGATCAGACTTTTATTTTTAGCTCAAAAAGAAACAATTACGCATCTTCCTTTGTAAATGAATCTAAATACAATTAATTGCACGAAAATACTATATAATTAAATTGTTTCAAATTGATCTGAGCGAAAGCAAAACAACTAAAATTCAACATTTGAAATTCGCTTTTAACTATGAAAACTCATCTTGTTCATAAAATAAACATTTTACCGGCAATTCTTTTACAGAATTGTAGGGCTAGTGGGATTTGATTTGCTTGCAAGTGATAGTTTATTAGATAATATAAGCCACCATGTTTGAATTCCATCACAAAGAAGAAAAACTTGAAAATTCAGGTGCAAATTGGATCAAGATTCTTTTTTTCGCAACATTTAAATTTATCGTGAATTTATAAACAATAAGGCAAATTATATCCAACTATTTTATAGAAAAGATCAATTCTAGACGAGGTTGAAAAACACTTAGATTTGTGGTTACGACACTTAGACATCCACTCATAAAAGATTGGATCGCGTATACACAATTGATTAAGCAAATAAACGATTTTCCCGATTATTCCTCCTCTTAACGTTTCTACACAAATAATGGCTGTAGTTTTTTTTTCTTTTCCAACAAAAAGTTTAATTTCAAACATATGATAAATTTTATTTTTGGAATCTTTGGAAATCTTCGGATTTCTTGATATTTGGAACGGTTTTTTGCTTCCAAAATCATTTAATTTATTCGGTCGATTTCTGTCTAATTGTATATTGAAATCTTTAATTCAAAAATGTGTGTTTTTTCCACGGTAATATATTTGCTTCAAAACATGCTGTAAATAATTCGGAGATCTTTTTTAATTAATTTATTTGGTGTAAATTATTCGATTCGAAATTATCAAGTTTCGGTAACATTTCACTATTTCAGAATAAATTGTTCAAAGTTGAAGTGCGACATGTTTCGAAAACAGAATCATAAATTTCTTGCATAGAATCGCTTACAGAAGGATTAAAAGTCATTAATTAAGCGGCAAATGTTTTTCAGGTGGTTTGGGCAAACCAAATTGATGCTCTTTTAATTGACTGGTTTAATGAGGTAAGAATTATGTTATTAATTAGTGTGCGGGTTTACTCTCTTTAGAATAGCGTCAATGAATATTGTTCATCATGACTTTATCTATATTTTAGTTCCTACTCATAGAAAATGAGCCCTTCAAGATATTTTCTAGGAAATTTTAAAACGAATTGACTTACTCTTCATTGGTGTCGTTGTCTCGGAAACCTTTGGCAAATGGATTGCTGACTATTTTCAGTTGTGTTACCTTCGAAAAGAAAAACATCATTAATACGATTAATCGGCTGAATGCATCATAAAAAATAAAATAATTTGAACTTTTAAAATTTTAATTATTGAAAAATTGAAATAAAAACTTCGGTAAAATTGTATGACAGATATTAGGGCATAAAATACAATATTCAAGTTAATAAAAAGTTGAAACTTTAGTAAAAAAGTATATCATATTTTAAAAGTGTCGCCAGAAATGTCATGTTTGTATCATATATTAAGCTTTATAGTAATGATTCTTGTTTATTGTGATATGAAACAAGAAAAACATTTTTGAACACTTTTCCATATAAAAATTAAATTTTTGATTAAATGGCATCTCAGTTTTTAATTTTGAAGTCTTGTTGGAAATAGAGAAAAATTGCTGATGTGATTTCAAAACATGTGAATTTTCTAGAGATTCTTTTTTCTCTTCAAATATCCGTAAGGACTATTTTTGCAATTTATGTGCAATTTATAATTTTAATTTCTGAAAAGAGCTTTTGGTTGCATTAAAAATTATGTTACCCTCTGATTTTGATATGCCGTCACAGCAGTGAAAGAAGTCTCTGGAAATACAAAGGCACGAAAGTGACAGGACTCTCTCTCCTCTTTAACTCCTCCATTCTGTGGCAGGTAAACTATATGGAATCTAGGCTGGTATCTGTGCATTGAATTGAGAATTATCTGAAAAGGAGTAATATTATAATACATAATTAAAACACATCCTTTGACAAACTTACATGCCCATGATCGTCCAGCTGATTGTTCGTTAGTTTCAGTTTATCGAAGGAAATGGTCTGTTTCATCCATGTAGCTCCTGTTGCTGGAGAGTCTTGATGTAGGTGAATTCTACAACATATGAAATATTACATTATTGCAGACTTTCTCAATAATTTTCTTACCTTGGAGGGGAAATTGGATCTGCTTTTCCGGCAACAACCCAACTAGACCTGAAAACATACATTCTTAATAAATTTAAACATAATAAGAACATAAAAACATACGTATGAAAAGCATATCTATATCTTTTATCATCAACTGGCACAAAATCCATCATCATCATGTACAAAGCCTGCATATCTAGTCCAACAACCCTCACTTGAAAAGTAGGAAACATCCTTCGACCTGACTTTGTAACGATCATCTCAGTTCCTTGCTCATGAAACTTATCCCAAAGTGGCTTTGCTTCGAGCAGCACATTTGCTGACATCAGACTTGAATGGTAAGGGAGTTGCTTGTCACTGTCGCTCTTTTTATGCTTTGACTTGAGGCAGTTGTTCGGAAGAGGGCTACTAAAATTATTGCCAATTAATTTGCTACCGTTTATTGCTTCGTTCATTTGAATTTCTGGTTCGGGATCTTCGCAAATTTTCATTTGATCTAACTGTTCTAGAGGTTTATATGAGTTTCTGTCTTTGTCGGCGTTTTCCAGGCAAGCTGCAAATACAGACGTTTAGCTATTAAATCTTTAGTTAACTTATTACAGTCAAACATCAAAAAACTTTAGGAGACTTTTTATTTCTTCATAGTTCATAAAAATCATAAGTGCATCAAAAACATGAAAAGATAAAATATGTTTTATGAGTTGAATCATTAAATCTTTGGAATACAAAGTTTCTGATATATTGTGCTGAATAAGCGATGATTGAAAACAAATCTGCACATGCTGACAATGTCATCAAAACTGCTTTATAGATGCGCTTTCCACTGCTTTAAAAAAATACTGCGAGTCATTAAAATATCTTCTAAAATTCTAAATTAAGAACCATGTTAACTGCGGTTTCAATTTTGTCTAATTTTTTTTGGGCGTGCAGAATAATTAAGATTTTTGCTTAAAAATTGTACCAAAAATAAAAATTTGTATCTACCTGCCAAATCTGAAAAATTTTCTTGTTTAACTAGTGTACACGACTTGTACAGAGAACACGTTAAAAATTGTTAATGAATAAATTAATTTGTTATTTTCAAGCCCATTTATCATAATGACATATTCATTCATCCGTCTAATTATTATTAACTTTTTTGTATGTGAAGCATAATTAATTTTTTGTATGTGTCGCGGGAAAAAATTTTTTGTATAATATTTGTATAACATATATTTTATCAAAATTCTTTGCCATTTTTTCTAGGAAAACTATTATGTAAATATTATAAAAAGTCCTAAACTATGGAATCAATTCAAATGATTTTAAATGAAAAGCGTGTGTATATCTAATGTTATAAAAACTGAGAAATTTTTAATTATGCTAATACCGTAATATTATCATTGCTAATTTAATCCTAAATCTTGTTTAAATTAAAAGCGGAACTAAAATATTTTTTTAAACTTATAAATCTATCCAAATGAAGTAGAACTAATTGCTGAGAATTTCCTTTTCGGTTTCCACCACATTTTTGAGTTTTTTTATTTTTTTTAAATTCACAAGAAGTTGTTTATGTTCTGTTTAGTGGAGAAGTTGAACCAAGTTTAACATTTTGATTTATGGATTTTTGAATTAGTTCTTTTTGAGTTTTGTGAAAACTGGAAAAGTGGAAACATTCAAATATGAGTAATTGTTGCACTTCATACTGGTGGTCGATGGTTACTAGTTTGTTTACTGAATTTTCCCCAAAAATCCTTTGAAAATATGAAGTTGCTCGTGAAAGTGTAAAAAATATGAATAATGAGGCAAAATATTAATGGCCGTTTTTAGACTATTTACTTAGTTCAAGCTGATTTATGTTGATTTTATAGTTCAGCCGGGAATTTGCGCAGAATTGACTAGTTCATAAAACTAATGTTTTACAATTAGTTTCAAATGACTTGTTAAGTTGCGTTTGAGGTCTGGATTGAGAAACAAACAAATCTTTTTTAATCGTCGAATCTATCAGATAATTCACAAGAAAGAAAATTCAAAGAAAATTTGGCTGTTCTCTCTATTTTTAAACTGCAAATTAGACAAATCGTTTGAATAAGAAAAAACACTTCGAATACCACTGTCTTGTATAAAGCAATTAATGGCATTCCAACCCCAAATAGGTCGTTTGCAAATCTTTTGAAAGAACTAAACAAGAATTTTTTGTATTTTTATCTGTGAATATTTTTGTTAAAATGCTTGTATTACTGTTTAAAATTTGAACAAAAAATTATTGAGTTTTTAAAAACAGAAACATTAAACAGTTGATTTTGGTTTGATTTTGTTTGAAATTTGTATTAATTAAAAAATACATCTTTATCCATATATTATAGTAGGGAACAAATCATATGTTGAAAGAACAAATTTTTTGACAGCACATTCACCTAGTTAGAACCAATATTTTTAAGGTTAAATTTAGAACTTTAAAATCAATTCTATTGTATAAATGAGCTAAACAATAATATAAGATTATTCAAACGACGTTATCGTATATTTGAATCAGTTTAACTCTAAAGATAAGTGGCGTCAATGGAATCAACTGTTTGGCATAGTATATTATTTAAATGTTTGTTTAGGATGCATCGGCATGTCAACACATCGTGTAGTGGTACTTGTCACAAATGCCTCAGCAACTTGGGTATTTTAATTCAGGAATGCATGGTTGACATAACTTTAACAACTTTAATTAACGCGGAATGTTCAAGCGGTCAAGCTAAATTCATATCTTAATTGATTCAAAAATAAGTGAATGTTAAAATTTTTGATTTATTTTTTAAATTTTGTAACACTCTGTACAATTTTGAGTATTAAATATTTTATAATATAAATCTTTGTACAGATTTTCAAGACTTTTTAAATTTTTTTTGGCAAATCAAAATTGAATTAAACATTTTATTTTGGTTGTAGTTTTGGAACACAATGGTTAGTTTTTTAGATAAAGGCTTTAAAATGACTTAAAATATTATGATAATGATTATGTCAAATGATTTTATAGTACGTTGTGATTAAACTTTGCCCAGCTCCCAAAATTCAAATAAAAATTATTAAAAAGAATTTGAAGATCCAAACAACGATAAATCATGATAAATCTTTACTATATATTTCTCCTATTCACTTTTTATCGTTCCACAAAATGGTCGCTAATAAAAGCTCTTTTCTTTTAAATTTCTCACCTTCCATCTCTTTGATCGGCGTTGATAATCCGTTTTTGTAAGGCGTCCAATATTCATTGTAGTGATGATACTCATTCCCCATGTTCAAGATATCAAAATGGTCTACTTGTGTAGTGGATGCACAACCGTCGGCCACTTGCATGTGTTTGCTATACTCTAAATGATTCATATTTCATAAATTTAATTTGTTAACAAATATTGTATTTGTTCGAAGTCTGGTGAAGTTAACTCAAGAATATCCAAAAACTTTTCTTTTTTTGAATTAAATTTTAATGTTTTGAAATTTTTTCAAGATTTTGAGGAAACTGTAACTTTTCACTTATTTCCGACTTTGTCTAGTTATGTCACATTAAATCTGAAATCACTTGAACAAAAAAAATTCATTCATGAAATTGGCCACGAATAAAATTTGTGAGAAACATGTTGCTAGACTGTGAAAGTCTTGAATGATATTTTCACGGCTAAGTCGGATCAGCACCTTATTGTTCACACTTTCGATTATTATTATTCTAATGGTCGATGTTTATAGCACTTTCCACTTCTCTCCACTGCTCTGTGCTTGTATTATATGGCAATATAGACAACCATACATCAGCCGGCGATCATCAATAATATTTAAGTAGGAGCATACACGGGATAAGTTATTATTTGATGATAATTAAGCTTTCAATTGGCAGCCGAGATTAACATTCTTTTGCCAACTAAAACGCGAGTATTTTTACACACTGAAGCTTTTCGGGCGTAATTCTGTTAACACGAAAATTATGTGATTTTGTGAGTTTTGGATTTTTTCTTCTTATAATTTCAATGATTTTCTATGGAGAAACACCGTTTTGTTGGTTCTAGTTGTATTATTTGTTTTTTTTCTAATGTGTAATTTTGTTTTATTTGGTTTTATCTCGGGTTAATTTCGAGTTTTATCTGCTTTTAATCAATTCACACCTTGTAGGCCAAGTATTTGTGTTTCGGTATTTTTTTGGGTGAAAGTTCTGCTTTTATAATTGCTATCGGAAAGCATTCAATATCGTAAATATTGTCTAATTTCTGTGTTCTCAGATTAAACTTGAAAATACATACTGATTTTATGGGTTTTCACTTTTTAATTTATCCAGATACAACTATAATTTTTATAAATCACTTAATGTGAGTTTTCCAGTTTGACGGAATTAAAAAAAAAGTTTTCTCTTGTTTTCAAAAAGAGTTCATATTCCTTGATTCTTTTTTAAAATCTCTCATCACATTATTTTCACAATATTTCCTTGATTATCGTTCAACTTTCCAAATATTCTTAATTTTCACGACAATTTTTCTTTGAAGATCGCACTTTACTTCAAAAATTTAAACCCAATTTTGCAAGTTTTTAATTGTAAGAGAATCAATAGCAGACAGTCAAGATCATGAGACAATGATCGTCATACCGAACCGAATTTACCGAAGATGAAAATGTGACTGACTTGTAAATGAAGAAATGAAGAAAATGAGTTTTGTCTGAAAATAATCTGTTTTTTCATCTTCAAGAAAATGATCTACTAATCTTGCGATTGGTGAAAATTTTGTCTGTGTTTTTTTTTTCGTTGGAAATATTAAGAAACATTTACGAATATCGGGAATAATATGAATTTTGAAGAAAAGGAATTGGGAGAATCTGGAAGATCATCTCAATAAATATAGAAAATAGAAAATATTAAGTCGAAAGGTCCTTAAATTAATAATGGTTTAAGATGCCACACATTATTTAGTTTTGAGTCAATATTTATTGCAACACTGCATTTTTGGATTTGATTTTTAAGTGATCACATATGTGCGTCTTGAAAAATGTGTAAAGTAATAATTCATATAAGTTCACCAAGAAAAAGATATAAATTTTTTAATACCACATATTTATTCTCATTTTGGACTTTGCACGGATTTCACAAATTTCATGGAAATTTAATTTATTTTTTAAAGTAAAGTAAATATCATTGCAAACGGATAAGACCGATAAGAAAATAAAATGATTTTTGCATATCTTCTTTGTCACATGCCGTTACTTGTTAGAAAATGAAAACATACCCTAATAAAATAACTCTAAGAAAAAAAATAGCTCTTATTTAAAATATTTTATCAATATTTTATTTTTATTTTTATTTTTGAAATGTTATTATCATTATATTTATACCGCATTGTAAAATTTTTATTTGCACATAACACAGGAAACTATAATATTTTGTGCGTAATAGTCAACACAATTATAAATATTCTCAAAGGAAACTTTGAATTCAGCCTCTTTTCTTTAAATGTGTTACCCCAAAAAGATTAATTAAATGAATATGAATATGCAATACAACGTTGAAAACACAAAATATTTCCGGCATCGTTGTAGTGAGAGGCAAATGCATACTTTTCTCGTCCGAAAGTCGAGTAAAAGTGTGAATTTTGGGCGGAGATGCTGATACATTGCCAAGCCTCATCTGTAGAAAACAACCAATAAAAACGAGTTTAGGATTTCTCAGATATTGTATGATAAATGGTTTTCATTAAATTGTTAAAAATTCTTGTTGGATGCTTTCAGATTTTTTAAGTTGTTTGGTATATCTTCAATTTGTAATTTATAATTTGTCTTCGTTTGTAAATGTTTGGAGTCTTTTACAAAAAATGCAGAGACAATAAAACAAATTAATGGATCAAACAGATGTATAAGTGCATTTTAGATTTTGGATGAAGAATGTCATTAATTACTTGTTTTTTTTGTTGAATTTTGTTGAATATATATTAGGAAAGTTCTTGGAAGGTGATGATTTAAAAGGATATGGAACGTTTATAATAAATGTAAATACAAAATAAGTATTTTCTTCTGAACTCAAGACTTTAAAATGTTTTGACACATGCAATATAAGGTGAATCACTCATTCTCAAAAAAAATCTGATATAACTTTTGATATTTGAGCACAGTGTCGCAAAATACATAGAATAATTGATTTGTAATCGGTGTTTGATAAAAATGGCTAGTGACGAGAGTATCAAAATTAGATTGATTGTGAAAGCAAACACACTGAGACTGAAAAATTTTGACCGGCAATTTTAAAGATTTTTACTGAATATTTTTAACAAAATCTCGTCGAAAACAGTTAAATATGGTTTAATATTTTAATCTGCCAAAAACATTGTATAAATAAAATATGATAAATAGGCTGCAAGACATGTAGCTAGTGGAATGAAATATGAAAGTGCTATAATGATAATAAGTCATTTAATCATTCTTTAAGTTTTTTTCGAAAACATTTATGCTGAAAACTCAATTTAGATATTTTTGGTATTGTTGAAATCATAGTTTTTTTTATTGAACATATCCGCAGCTTTATTGACTTACGATTTACGATTTTATCATAAAAAACGAAAAATTTAGTGAACATATAAGAGATATAACCGGCTAAAATAGCGATCGAACGTATATTTTTTCCAGCGATGTTATATAGAACTCAATTTGCGATAAGATATGACTGATAAGATTAAAGCTAATGCACAAAATTGTGGCAAACTTTTCACCTCCATAGGAAAAGAACTCAGTTGAGCTTTTGAATTTGATTGAAGTGGAGCTGTGTCATAGTAAAAAGCATAATTATGTATAAAATTGCAATTACAGTCGTTGCCCTTTGCGGATTAGTAGCAGTAATCCAAGCTCAAGCTATGTTACGTAAGGAACTATCACTTCAAGGAGCCAATTTTTGGTTAGATAATCGAAAAGCTGCACCCTGAAAAATTGTGAATGATGTCATAATATTTCATAAATTTTTGTTCAAAATTTTTGATTGAAAGATTGTGGGCTGCGATCAAAATTTTCAAGAAATGTGGAACGTTATCAATATAAAGATAACAAAATTGCTTTGCTTGAAAGAATAATCAATTTGCTTGGTTAATTATAGTTATGCAACTTTTCGAGTTAAAGTGTACTTACTGCAAATTTTATTCTAATCTTTTTGTTATAGATACATGTCTAGTGTGCACATCGACGGGTACATCAGGTAATTAAAGACGATTGAGTGTTTACTGTTTATAGTTACTAATTCTATTTAATATTTCAGGATGTATTGACACGCCTCAACCATCAATGTTCACCCAAACCTGCAATCAGCCAATTGATAATTCCTGCTTCTCCATGGTTACACCAGCAGGTCATGTAGAAAGAGGATGCCTTTCCCAATTGGAGAATGCAACCGTTGAAGCTTGTCGTCAGAATTCAAATGGAACATGCAATATTTGTATTGGAAACAATGTAAACCTAAGTAACTGCAACACCGGAGTGAGTATTTATTTGAACTCATGGAAAAAGCTTGGTGACATAGTATTTCCTAAGTTTTATTCTGAATCAATTATTAATTATATCTTTGTAAAAGTTATTTCCGGATCCACGCCAATTTTGTCACATTTGCACTGGAAATACCAACTCTACCTGCGGCAACAATGTAACAACTTCTTCTGAAGTTTGCACCATTTTCAGTGCTGATGATAGATGCTTCACTGCTCGCAATGAGGACCAGTACGAGCGCGGATGCTTGTCTTCAACCCAAAGATGCGGTGTCAATGGAAATTGTCTGATTTGCTCAGGACACGGATGCAACAATCTAGAATGGAATTCAGCATCAACGAAAGCTATTTCTGTTTCTCTTGCATTGTTGAGTGCTATTGTTATTGTCTTCATGTCGTGAAGAAGTAAATGCATTTTTTACTAAATTTGAAATGTTAAGAATAAAAAGGCCAGAATTCTGGTAAGAGTACATTATTATTAATTTATTGAGCTTGTAAAAAATTTACATGGACCAACTTATCGTCGTTTTACAAGGTATTGATGAGCTACAGGTCAGCTATTAGAAATTCATAAACATTCAAATTTTCCTTAGCAAAAAGTCTCATAAATTTTAATTATAAACACAAAGTATTTGAATTTGAAGATTCAAGAATAAAATAATTTTTCTTCTGTTTTCATAAAAGTAAAGTGTTCCAATCGCTGATGGAATTATATCTCAATTCCGGATATGAAGTCAATAAAATTTGTCATCACGTTTATTTGATGTTCAATGAGAAACGGAAAATAGGAGCAATTTGCAGCGTTTGATGTTGAATTAAAAGTAATTTAAAGAGAAAATTCTGGTTTTCAAAGATTTTGTGTACAATTATATTTCAAATTAAATAAATGCGCGAGTAAGGAGGCGATTTGAATCGATTGTTTGCTTTTCTTTGTAGAAATTTCGTTTTTGATGTGGAGTTTGATCTTTTGAAGGACAAGGTAGGTGTGGCAGATAAGTTGGTGTAAAAGGTATTTTTGGTTTCTTTTTTGTTACGTGTTTTCATAATAATTATTTAATGTAATAATGTAAATTTGAAAGTAAACAAAATATTAAAATATTTTGAAATCTGTGAAACATTATAGAAGTTATAGTAATTGAAATATATTTATTATCAATCTGAGTTATTATTCAAGAATGCTTCAATGTAAATGTAATTTAATTTACATCTAACATTCTTACAAGAATCGCAGTTTATTATTATTCAGGAAAATTTTTTCGTTGAAACTTTTAAATTAAATATGCATGCAACAAACTGTACAACTATTTCGTTACAACTTTACAACTTTTCATTCATAGATTTATTTCTCAGAAACTTCATTCAACAACATAACCTAACATAATTTTATTTAAAAAGTCATAATAAACCCAAAGAGCTGTGATCAAAAAATATATAAATACAAATTCCTAAGCAATACAGGCAAAGCCATTTTAATATGAAAGTTAAGTTCTATATAGTCAAAGGATCAGCAGATTCCTACAAGTGTTATATTAGAAACAAAAGAAATAACACAAGTGAATTGTGCATTTTGGGTGAACAAGAATCTTATATTGAGATTCCTGGTTCTACAACAATTTATGCCAATGGCCTGCATTTTCATTTTTTCCTTAATGAGCTCAAGTGTTGCCCAGAATACCATAAGCTAGCTTACAAAAATATTAAACATTTTAATGTTATTATCCAGCTAGTGCCTATTCAGACTCAATTCATAGATTACAGATGGTAACTTGCATTATTATGTTAGTGTTATTCAAGATCATTTATTCGAAGATCATTTTTTAGGGGAGAAATTATTCGGTTGCTGGTATGGGAGAAACTAGAAATGGATTATTTGATGTCTTGGATGTCAACTCTTGGAGGAGCATTTTCTGCGTTAGGTGATTACAAATCAAACTCTGCACACATTGCCGGCAAAATTTCGATTCATCAACTGAAAATGGCATTTCGAGCAGGGGATCCTTCAATAGTCTCAAGATGCAAACTTTACTTAAGCATATCACTGATTCAAATGAACAGATTCAAGGTTGCTCAAGATATTATTAGAGCAGAGTTCAATTTCGCTAATGCTACTAATGAAAGGTAAGTTCATTCATATTGTGAGAAATTGAAGGTTCATGTATGAAATAAAATTTACTTCTTTCAGGATGATTCGAAGAATTTGCTTGGGAATATGGAGCAAATTACAATACCAATACAAACTTTTCCTTCAAGAGCGCAAAAAATGCTTAAAATCATCCACAAAGTGATACTAAAATAATGAAACAATGTTTTGTAGCATTCACAAAAATAAATCGTTTATTATTTTATAAATTGGAAAGAATTTGCTTTTTAATTTTTATAGCACAAATATTCGAATCCGAAGAAATATTATGATCAAGAAAACCAAACAAGAATGTTTAATTAAAAAATACAAAAAATATATGGCAAAATGTTGGAATTGTTTCGCGCTTTAGTTCATGAATTATTTTGCAAGATTTCCCATTGGATCCCAAGCTGGAAGAACGACTGGCTTGATATCGAAGACCTTCATCACATCTGCTGGCACCAGACTCTTGTCAACAACAACTTCGAAGACAAACTCCTTGAACCAATCAGCAGTCATGACGAGATATCCCTTTTCTCCACGGTCCTCACCCCATGAGTTCTCCACTCGGAATTTGGTGGATTCGCCTGATTTCTATAATTGTATGCAATATATATTTAAAGATTTTAAGCACCTCAATATTTACTTTTAAATTAGAATACTTACGTCAACAGATACACCAGTAAAAGCCATAGCATGAGTCATTAACGATTCACCATACAACAAGCGGTCTCCTTTGGTCATTGTTACTTGTATGTCAACTCCAAAAACCAATTTAAAGTCTTGTATTTCCAAATCCTCTATTCCTTGCTTGGCTGCAAAACGCTTGCTAACCTCACAACCAAACCAAACTGGTTCACCATTTTTCAGGCTTTTAGTGACGAGTTCCATCAACAATTCCACCGGTTGGTTATTATAAAGAACTGGACGTCCTCCAATAACATTTCCAAGACAGTCCACAGTGTAAGATTTTCCAAACTCATTTGTGGGTCGAGGATCAGTGACCAAGCAGACTTTATCGTCAACATTGAAAACTGGTTTTACGTGCTTCTCATAAAACTCTTTGGGGGTGATTGGACCCACCGATTGGTACTTTTTGCTTTTATCGTAATACTCCCAGGTAAAAGTTTTTGAGGGAATCCCCAAACATATTCCAACCACATTGTAAATTTCTTTCATTTGGTGATCCATCTTCAATTGCACATCTGCATTGCTTGCCTTGGCAGTGATCAAGTCACGCAACTCTTTGGCGTATTCGCGCAATTTCGATTTCAAAATGGCACCCAATCTAGAGCTGGACTCACAACTGAATGATTCGGGAAAAGATTTTTTTGGTATAAGACCATGTTTGTTGATCAAATTCACAATCATGTCCCATTGTCCTCCATCGCATGTGGGGTCCTAAAATATTATTGAATGCATGAGCAAACTAAATCATAATAATTTATTAAAATTAAACTTACACTTAACAAAAATGACATCAATCGTCCGTCGACTGCTTCACCCCGCTTGGCAACATCAACAACATTGTTTAAAAAATAGTAGCTACGCTCAATCTTATCCCAATAGAAGAGATAAGCTTGAGAAAACTCAAACTCTTCAAGATTGTAATGTTTAATGAATGGAACTCGTATAACATTCAAAGTTGCAAAATTCCAGCAACGGCCCGAGTTTTTCTGGTTGGTAATGGGTTTGCCTTCAGTCTCGACCTAAAAGTGTTTATTTTATTTATTTATTTGTCTTAATAATAAAATGATATTAAAAGTAAAAATAGAATTTCATATGCACCAAAATATTTGACTTTGGGAACATTTTCAGGCGTAGGTTCCAAAACGGAAGTACTTAAATCTTGCTTCAATCAGACATTTAAATAGTGATAAATATGCTAGAGTGAAAACTTATTACAGTTCTTTTATCACATTTTGTTTAAAAAGTTGATTTTATGACGCCTTAGACAGAAAATTATTGAACAAAGATTTTATTGTCTCTAAATTATCGTAATTAAATGATTTATTTAATTGAAGGCAAACTATAGTATTAAAAGGATCTATAACATACAAAATAAAATAGCATACCTGGGCAAATTTTTAATGTATTATTTTATAATAATTACCTTGTATGTAAATACATGCTGTGTACTCTCCAAACGCTCTCTAGAAAGAGCTGCTTCGAACGGATCTATTTTGGAGCAAACATTTTGAGCCAAACGGTTCTTTGGACACTTGTAAAATTCTGAGCGCAGTTCCGTGAACTGAGCTTCGGTCAAAGGATCTAAAAGAACAAGAAATAGACAAAGATATTTTTATGACACATTATTTACTTGGCTTTTGATGTGTTTAAGTGATTTAACTGATTATGAATGCATTATTACATATTATCGCTTTTAAAATGACTCAATTATGAACACTTTGCAATATGAACACAGTTGAATAATTCTACACAATTTATCTTTTGTTGCACAAACGATAATTTCGAAAATTTTGTCATAAAGAGAAATTATTTTTAAACATTTCAGGGAAATTCTAGTTTTCAGTTTTTAGTATATAACTAATTTGTTTCAAGATTACTTACTGGAACTCATGATGCTATTAATTGACGACTATGTTCTAGCTTTAAAAGTCGAGAATAAATGTTGAAATTTCTAGTTTGAGTACAGTAATGATTTTTAAAACCAATAAAATTATTCCAACAAAGACAATTGGTATCTAGATAGACTTTCTTTTTTGAAAATGACTTGGATTAATTTGTATACCGGAGGAGTTGCCAGATTTAGTATTTATAAAAAAATAATTAAATAGTGGATATAAATATTTTAAAAATTAAAACCCAAGAAATTTGTTGTATGTAAGATAAATGAAAATTTCAAATGTCCTTCTAGTTTGAAGTTAGAAATCAGGTAACACTTAAATGATGCGCAAGCTTTATGGTTAAAAACGTGGCGGCTTCATTCAAAAAAACTCCGCCAAATTTAGAATAAATTCTCAAGAAATCTTAAAAGTAACTCACTTTTTGAATCCTGCTCTTCAACTTCAAGTGTATGGTTAGGTTCACTTTTAGGATGAATATTGTAAATACTTTCGAGTTCTTCAATTACTTCCATTATTTCAAACTCTTCTTCTTCAATAATTTCGGTTTCTTCAATAATATCCGTTTCATCAATAAATTCTTCAATCAAATCTGTTTCTTCAATGAATTCTTCTAAACCATCAGCCATTTCAATTTGAGATTCTTCGTCAGGTTCTTCACTCAAAGAATTTTGAGGATCTTCGTTTGGAGTAATTTCTGAAATGAATTGAAATTTTTATATTACGGTATTATTAATAAATCATTGATATCATGATGGATTTAATATAGACAAATCATACCTGATGGTAAATCAACCTTTTCTGTATTTTGAGATGCTGCTTCCTCTTCGACACTGATCAGATCAAAGGTATCATCTCCAATTGTTATAGATGCATTTTCTCTCATTAAGTTTAGCATCTTTTTTTCGTAAATTAGGAACTTGGCAACATTTTTTTGGCTATTATCTAAACGCAATGTTGGAATAGCTGAGTTTAAGAGTCTCTTGCATCCACCATTAAAGCAATCTGATTTGAAGTGCAGTCTGCATACACGAAATTGTTTGTAAATAATCATAGGGTCTAGAAAGAAAGTAAAAAATATTTAATTCAGATATCTTTTCCACAGAATTAGTAATCTAAAAATGATCTGGAAGAGATCGAAAAACAAACCTTTTAAAAACAACTTTTCATTATTAACTTTTTTGAGCCATGCCCTGTGTCTCTCTGGTTCTTTTGTTGGGCTTGGAAATAAATGCATCGAGATGTCTTTGCTTGATGTTTTACAGCTGGATGAGCACTTTGGAACGCAGCAAGTCATTTTAATTGATAATTTTATATTTAATACACTTTTTCTCTAGCTAGCTAGCAAAAATTTTGTTTTGTTTACAAATATCTACTTGCAGAAGTGAAAGCCGCTCGAATTACCCAGATCCCTGTTATCATATAAAATAAATTGTGGCGGGAAGATACGGAGATTCTAATCAAACAAAAATTCAAATGCACAATCCGTGAATCTTTTACTTTCTCAAATAGGTACTTTGGGAAAATGTGTCAGTAAGAAAAAAAGTACTGCAGTTCATTAGGATATGTAATATTATTTTATATTTAAATACGAAAATACCACAAGTATTTTATGGATAATATTTAATGAATTCATTTGTAACATACACTGTGAATTAAAACAAATCATTAATGTATAACTGAAAAAATTCATTATATATATTTAAGGATATTTATCGTGAACAATTCTACATATATTAGTTTCACAACTTTTAATCGATATATATTTAATTGTGAGATGTGAAGCATGTTATATTAACATGCAACTATAATTTTTTGCCACAAGGCCAAATAAATAGAAAATTTTTCTTGTGACTGAAAATTGCGCACAAAAAATCGATATCCCGAATCGTAAAGGAAAATTGTATTGCTTTTTGAAGAAATAGTAAAATTATTTAATATAATGGCAGAAGGTACTTATGAATACGAAATTATGAGAGCTGATCTCTTGGGGGTTGACCCACCAAACAGAGCAATATGGGAAGAGCAGAATAAAATTAGAAAAGAAGTCCAGGATCAAGAAATTCAAAACGCAACTTTGGAGGTAAGAAAACTGAAAAAGCTTTGAATGAATTTTAATGTAGCTGTATATGAGCTTTTCAAATTAATATTTTCCTTATTATTTCAAGGAGCTGGAATCGGAGGGTGAAAAACTAAAAACGGGGGCTGGAAAATTTGAGGAGTTGAACAGTATTTTATCCTTAACGCAGCTAAAATTAAATAAATTCAAGAATGTTTGCGGAAGCATGACGACTTTGCTGAAACTTCGAGGCAGCCCAGCCCCTGAAAGAAAAAATCAAGAAGGCGAAGGAACATCAGAAGAAAACAAAAATGTTTCTATTAATGATGCTCTAGACAACTTGGATCAAATGAGGGAACATGAAGCACAGTCAGATGTGCAATTTGTGAAACATGACATTAACAACAAGATTACTTCACATTTGGGTGCTTTAGACTCGCTCATTAACAAAGCGGAGATGGCCCAAAACTCCATGGCAAGTCAAAACAAACAAATGAAGTCATACTTACAGTAAAATTGTATTTGAAATATAAAAATGGTTAACATTACAAGTGTTTCCTGTGAATTGATTTGAATAATTTTAAGCTTTAATCGTTTTTGAAAAATATGTGCAAATAACATTATTTAATGAAATCTTGGCAATGCAATTTTGAAAATTTTGAAAATATTTTAATTGTTAGATTTTTAATAAGATATATATGGAAACACCAATTTAAACCATTTATAAAAAATAATAATTGTGAGTTTATTAAATTTATTGCTTTGGTTGTTGTGAAAACTATTCATTTAATAGCTGTATTTATTAAATCATTAGAATACGTTGCTGTTAAATATACTGCTCTTCCGAAATGTACAACTAGGTACAATTTTCTGACTATCTATGAGATTGAAATATTTATTGATATTATTGTGACTCAATTTTTCTAATATTGACTTGGTAGTATTTTTAACTCTAACATGTAGCAAAGGAAGTCGCTTTCAAAACCAAACTTTTTGAAAATTCCTGCAAATAAAATACTTATACTTATATCATACTAAACTACTCATATTAAAATATAATATATTATGTTAAAAATCTGATAGAAAACTATTCAACATTTATTTTATAAACAGGAATGTGAATTTCAACAATTGAACTATTTAAGAGACATTTATGTGAAGAATGAGAATTTAAATCCTTCGGAATCTAAAAACAACAAACAAAAAAACGTATCGCTTGTCTTCTGAAACTATTAACAGTTTCATTGTGAAATTGTTTGATTGGCATGTAGCATATCTCTGAAATTTCTTTGTAGAAACTGGAAGATCTTAGAAACAACGACAATAAAAAGTAGATTTCTCTCAGGAAAATTTAGAAGATTTTGGATGCCTTCGGGAATGGATGAAACTTTAAATGCAGTTTTAGCTGAAAGCGACTGAAAAATCATGTGACGTTTCATAAATTTCAATAGATTGACTTGTATTTCATTAATGCGAATATTTCGTCAATTGTAAAAACTTTCGAAAAATATCCTGGCAAAAAGCACACGAAAGCAAAAATTTAGTAATCGAATACCTAAATCAATTTTTAGCAACGATCTCAGTCTCAGACAGAATAAATTTTTTACAAAAGGACGGTTATATGTTGCGATGTATTAACGCTATAAAAAATTGTAAACGCAGTTGTATTTAATACATTACTTACTGGTAATTCCTTGATAAAAATAAAATCTTGATCCAAAAATATAAACTCTGGTGATTTTTTCGTTTATATGTTTATTGAATATTTTTCTTGTCCATTATAAATTTACATCATCAGTTATATTGTATATTTTATATGTGGTTTAGCATATTTCTTCGCAAGTATTTTCAAATTGCAGTGTAATATGTATCAAGCGTTCTACAAACTAAATTTAATCATGAAAAGTTGCAATTGTTGTTTTTGAAAATAATGTTTTACACCACTTTTTGTTAGCTTTCAAGAATGAAAGATTTAGCAATAAAATGTTCTTGCTTGGTGAAAATATTGAATAAATCCTTAAATTAACAAAATAATTACAACAATTGAAGCAAACTTCTCAATTAAAACGAAAAGGTTTTATTAAATGAAAAATAAGAAATAGTTTTGATACACATTAGTTAATTTGAATATTAATTGATATAAGTAGTAAGGCACTGTAAATATTATTAAGGTTATTTTATACAAAAGCATACTATTTGCAACCATTTCCATAATCCTGGAAATTTTATAAATTCCCAAGGAAACTACAAAATCTCAAATATAACGACTAAATTATTTTGTATGATTAATAAGGATTTACTGCTGCAAGTCCAACTCTGCCACAATATTTTATAGGTTCTGCATAGCTGTGTCTGTATCCTTTAGTTAGATTGCTCAAGCTTTTAGCAGGTGCAATTCTGTGATGGTTTCTTTCTAACGTTGGCACCTGATGATATTTATCCAATCCTAAAATGAAAATATGTATTTAGAAAAGTTAATCGAGAAACTAGAATATTTATTACCTGGATAACGCTGGTTTTGAGGCAACTCTCTGTACTCATTGAATCTTGTAGGTAGATCATCTTCAGAACTCCAACCAGAAATATTTTGAGATTGCGAAGAGTATGATTGAGGTGAGTATTCATCTCGAAGTGGCTCAGATCGTCTTACACTGACTACTTTCTTTTGCTCAGAGAGGCGCACACGATCCATAGCCTGAAATTTTTCTTTAGCGTCCTGAAAGCGATCTTTAGGTGAAACCTTTTTCATTGTAGAATCTGGTGTCATTGGTTCTAAGTGAACCTTTTTTTCTTTTTCTGGACGCCTATTTGTTGGGTACTTCGGCATTTCCTCTCTATAGTTCTTAATTTCATCTCTGTGTCGTGGAATCTCATCCCTGTGCCTAGGAATTTCATCTCTACGTGGTACAATTTCCACTCTATGTCTTTCCCGCTCTACAATTGGGGGAGATGGTGAGCTTTCATATCGCTTTTCAACAATTGGCGTCTTGTATTTAACATGATTTTGAACGCCATTGTCATACTTATCGAAACTTTGCTGCGTAAATCGAGGATCTTCAAAAGATTTGTATCGCATAACTGGAGATTTCATCATTTTTTCGATCGATTCTCTATAGGGAATGCTTTCAGGCTCTCTATACGGGTTTCTGTCTACATAATCATTATGATTATAAGATTTATGTGGTGGACTCACTTCGTGATAACGTGGACGAGTTTTCTCAGTAGTCTCTATTTTATGTTTAGCCTGATTTTCTTCGTAGAATTCTCTGTTGCTGTAAGAAAAACGCTGCTCTGCATGCTTAGTTGGTCTAATAAAGCTTTTGTTTTTATCTGGCGAATAATCTCGGACAGCACGAGGTGGAGAGTTTGGTTCTCCACGGTACATGACATGTCTGACTGATGGTGGAGATGGAGATGAATCTTGATATAACTGTTTTTCGATGCTTTCACGATATTTTTGGCGGTCAGTTAGATTTTCGTGGTGATATTCTCGTTCTCTTTCGTAGAATTCTCGGTTTTTAGGGCTGAATTTAGGTGGTGACTGTTGTGGGGATTTTTTGTAACTCTTACGAGAATCAATCTCATCAAGCTCTTTATACCTGGCTGAATTTTCTCGATTCAACTGTGCGTTAAAAGCTGGTCTTTCTTCAAATTTGCTGCTGTATTTTGCTAAAACAGGTGGCGATCTTTTCATGATAACTTCATTGTACTGTCGCGGTGGCTCTCTAAAATCTTCATGCTCATTTTTAATCGGATAGTGGAATCTGTCCCTGGAAGATTGTTTTGTGATAACTGGCTTTACTTCTTCCTCATTAGAATTGGAAGATTTATGACTTTTTTCTTCCTCGCGACTAATGGATCGTTGGAATTTTTTGATTTCATTATGCACAATCGGTTCCTTAGGATAAATGTATGATGGTGGATTATCTCGGTATCGATGAGGTGGCTCTTCAATGTATTGGCCTTTCGATTTTGAGTTTCTTCTAGACGTGTTGGTCGGGAAAGCAATGACAGGATCGTTATGATTAGCCCATTCTTCGTCTAGTTTAAGGAATAGAAAAATAATTAAATTAAAATTAGTACAAATTCTGATTGTGTATACAGATTGGGTAAAATTATGCTAAAAACTATCAATTTGTTAATTTGATTTACTACTCAGAAAGCTTCCATTCTATGCTTTTAACATTTACATATTTCAATTATGAGAAATCGAAGAAAAGTTAGTCGCGATTATTATTAGCTGCTAAACCCAAATGAATTCATTAATTTATGAACTCGATTGCATGAATGGAAATTATTTATTGTTCCTAAAGCAAACATTAAAAACTTTTAATGAACCTTCTCATCGAAGAGACAAAGAGAACAAAAGGCAGCAGCTCTATTTCTCCACAACAATTCAAACATTCTGCTATTCAAAGCACCAAGTGTAAGTGAGTAACGGTAAGCAAACTCACTTAATATCACTTTCATGTCAAACTTGTTGTGGCTCATAAATGACACAAAATATAATGTTTTTTCAAGGTGTTAACACATTCTACTTCAACCATCTCTATTCGGCGGTTTAGACATTTTAAACAATATTAACAGACGAAACATTATTAATGTTATAGCTGTACTCAGTTACTCACCACTTGAACTTTGAGCGTCCTGACGTTCTGGACTAGGAGCAAGGTCTGAACCAATTCCTGATGAGCCACGTGATGAAATAACACCTTGTTTAGTTGTGATCGGCTTATCACCTCCTACAATACAGGTGTTGCGACATCTACTTGAAGAAATAATTTGTTTATATTTTTAGTTAGTTCTTGGAATTAATGTTGAATAATTTTTAAGTGAAAAAATTTAAAAAATTTACTCCAAAAAATATTTCATATTCATCCTATGAATTATATTAACAATAAGATTGCAATACGGTGTTAATGAAAATGTATGTAGCAAGTTATTGCATCTACGACCACAATCTTTCAACTAATAAATTAATTTGGAAAGTAATTAAAATTATAAAGTTTGCTACAATTGAAAAGTCATGGCCAACAAAAAAAATTATGCAAGAATAACAAAAAACAACCAACCTTCTAAGCTCAATGGCAGCTAAATTTCCCTGCGATCTATGCACCGTATCATAATCTCTAGGTGGCAGAAGCAATGGTGGTCCATTTCCATTAAGTTTTGCTCTTAGTTCAGCAGCTAGTGAGTCGTAAAGCTGAGTTGGCCTGTCTACAACTGGCGACAATGGGCCAGTAGGAGAATGTTGCTCTTCACTGCATTCTGACTCACGAGTGCTGGTACCCGTGTCGCTTCCCAACGAAGAGTCAAAGCGTCTTGGGGATACCTCAAAGTGCTTAGACTTGTTCGTGACCAAGGAAGCGGGAGTCATTGGTTCTGTCTGCAGAGGAGGCAGCACTTTTCCCAACCTTCAAGAGTAATAAAAAAGATCGTTAAAGTTTTTGCGGACTTGTTTTTTGATGTTAGATTTTTTTTGCTCCAGTTTGACTCGCAGTCAAGCTCACAATGATATTTTGGAATTGCCGCCAACAAAATAGGCTTGTAAAAACTTGTGAGCAAGCAAGTAGCTGAGTAGAAAATGCAATTAAAAAGAAAATAATGCGCGAAACGGAAAACCACACAGTAGATCGTTAAATTGTGTGTATTTTTTGAGAGGCCAATATAATTTCGCCATCCAAACTACCAAAAAATGTACTTAGCTGGCAAAATATAGTAAAGTGATCAGGGTTTGGCTTAAGAAGTTCAGGTGATTTTAAAAATATATATTCAAATAGGATTTTAATATGATAGTTAAATTAACATTTATTAATCTTATTTGTTTAAGTCATTATCAATCTAAAAGAGTATAATCTAACGTCTTAATGAATCTATACGATGAAAATAATCTTATTCAATAAAGAGTAGAATAAATTAATATTTTCAAGCCCTGCAGACACATTCTCTCTTTTTCTCGAAAACAATAGAATAGTATCTGAGTATTGTTTGTAATGTTGACCAAAACTGTAACATTACGATGCTTAGCTGAGCAAAATTTAGTCCAAATGTTATTCCACACTGCGATAAAGAAAATCGTTAAAAAGTTGAAACACTTAAAATCTCACAAAGTTGCAAGCGCTTGCACAACAAAACTAATCAAGTCCACTAGGAAGTCACTATACAGTCACTTAAGTCATTAACTGCTGTAATGTGGCAATCCCAAGTACTTTTCCATATCTCTTTGAAAATACTGCGAAACAATGAGTGTTTAAAACTAAATTGAGAAATATTTTCGCATGCTTTTTGGCTCAGATTGTGCACATGTATCTCCTCTGCGGTATCTCTCAAGTAAGAAATTGCTCAAATAAAATATTTTATTTATTTAACTTTTTTGTAAAAATTAATGCTTCGAGCAAAAATTGGTACAAATATTACCGAACATTGCAGCAGATTTGAGTTGTTCAACATTTCATCAGAAAATACTAGCAATGTATACTCTTCACTGGCTTCTTGGGTCTGCAAGTGAGTGTCGCAACCAAAAAATTATTCAAATCACTCAACAATGAAGCAATAAACTAAAAGACTTGAATTATAATTATATTGAAGTTTAATGGAAATGATTTGCGGTAGAATCTCTCACCGTATTTACATGTATACTTATAAGTACAAGTGAAATGATAGTTTTATTAGAGACAGTAAGAATTATGGAGTCTTGAGGATTGTATTTAAGGTCGCTGGAATTTATATTATGAATAAGTAGTTTTGATGTTAAAAATTGAATTAAATGCTTAACACTCCTAGTTATAAAACTTCTTGGTTTTAATAAATATCATTATCATCAATTGAGCGATAAATATGAGAGAATTTTTCCAAATAACCGTTAAACAAAGCGAAATTAATAAATTATCATATATTTGTTTCATACGTTGAGTGTTTGAGCTTGAAAAAACTTTAATTGAGTTATAATTGTGCGATATATTCAAATAAAGAAATAACTTGAATAACACAAATAAACAGTAATAAAATTACAAAATTGCTAAAATTAAAATTTCATCGTACAAAAAATGGATGAATTATTGCATGTAAGCACATCGTCAGATCGTGTAGTATAAACAAATACGCACAAATTAAAATTTTAATTGGATTAGATATTCAAACGATATTCATTTAATGCAAATGCTGCTTGAATAATTGTGGGATGAGCCATTTAGGCCTTAATACATTAATTGGAGTAACTAGAGTGAAATATGGCTACAATGTGCAATTTTTCTTATATTTAAATACATTCATTTTACTTTAACATACTTGCAAATGTACTTTTAACAATTGTCTAAATATGCATTGAGTATAAAATATAGAAAAACTATGCAACAGTTTTTTGCGCCAAATTCAAGGCCGTGCAAGGTTAATTGCCTTTAGATAACATAATTGGTGAAGCCATGGAAATTTATTTTTGATGACTTATTAGCTATCGATCTGAGGTCAACATTAAGGTATTCAGGCATAAATGAAGATTAATGATCTTTAATTTGCTTGAATAGTTAAGTCGCTGAAACTGCTGCATTTGAAATTGTACAATAATAGATCATTTTGAATAATTTTTATTTAAATTCGATGTTTAAATCTTTTCGTGAATAAGAATAATTTGGGTTTAGAAAAAAGTTTCAAGCCACAGAAATGAGTTATGTGCGTGCAAATCTGTGATTCAATCAAATCGTCACCGTAAAATGAAATGAATTTAAATAGTAAATTTTTCTTATATAATTTTTAGTTAATTAATAATGCTTTTCACTGCTTGAATTGTTTTTAAAGAAAAGTTTATTTCTGATAGAAGTTCTTATTCTTAAAAAATTGAGTCGTACAAGCTTTTCAATTGAAATTAAAAATTATAAATATTTGAAAGTATATCTAAACACACTAAACAGTTCCCAAATAAATAAAAACTTCACCGTTTTCTTAATTGAAAATAAGATAACCGCTTGTCCTATTTCCAAGTTATGTCAACGTTTTTTTTTTGTTCACTCTAACCGCTCTTTAATTGATTGATTGGACTTTCCAGCGGTGATTTTAAAATAATAAATTCGGTGATATTGCTTAAAATGTGGACTCACAAGGAAATAAACTAATAAAGTTAATAAAACTAATGTGACTTTGGTGAAAGTTTCTCGCATAATTCATATAATATATTTCGACTATCTCTTAATTATTGTTATTCGATAGCATAAAGTCAACAATTTAAAGTCGTAATACATCTTAAAACATGCATCACGATTTTTTCCAAAGTTTTACATCATCACAGATCATCATTCAAACTTTTTTCTGTTTTTTCTAAAAACTTAATATCTTGTATTTAATTAATTCACGGTCATCCATAATGACATCTCAAAAAAATTTTTTTTTTGATGATCATTTAATTTAATCTTATAATTTTAAATTTTGTTTTTGTGTTATTTGGTAATTGTTGATCAATTATATTTGAATGGGAGGGAGCTCATTGTCTTGAATAGGCTAATTTTTTTATGTTCATAATTAGTATTAAATACGTGATTTATGGTAAGATGAATGTGTTCATTAGGGGAGATGCTTTGATCTCTTTCAAAACTCAATGAATAAAAAATATTATAAATTTTTTTGATGAAAATAGTTATAAAAATCAAGTTAAGTTGAACAAAATATTCTGACCGCGGTGTGTTAGAACTATTAACACTCGAAATATACGCATGTTCTAATAATATCTAAGTAATTATCTCAATGCGCAATCGAAACTAACGAAATGAAATTCATAAAGATGGGATTAAATGGAAGTTCTTTGATTTCTACAA
This sequence comes from Parochlus steinenii, assembly GCA_038502155.1. Classification (NCBI taxonomy): domain Eukaryota; kingdom Metazoa; phylum Arthropoda; class Insecta; order Diptera; family Chironomidae; genus Parochlus; species Parochlus steinenii. The sequence goes on along the minus strand of JAXCIN010000052.1, from coordinate 2,967,241 downwards.
ATTAAATGATTTCCTAAGCGATCGAACATTAAACTATTAAAACATTAAAACATTAAACTAGCCCGGAAACTAATTTAGACTTAGACCTATAAAAGAAACTAGTATCAAGTGGGTTTTCCACTAAATCGACAAAGCTCAACTTAAAAACTTGAAAAAACCGAGTAAAATATAACATGCAATCAAAGTGAAATTTCCTCTGCAACAAATAAATTGCCATAAATGTCTCTCGCGGAAAATTCAATCAATTACCTACAAAAATAACTTTTTGTTTGATATTTTCTATATTTGCCATTTTAAAGCACTTTTTAAGCATTTCTAGTTTTTACACATTTACTTGTCAATTGTGATAGGAATAAAAACCAAATAAAAATATATAACAACTGACAACAATAAACCACTTAAAGCAGTAATTAACTTAATTGTGTTTTAAACGCAAAAGCATATTGTGGCGTTAAGCAGGTGAAATTTTCAATTTTCAAGCGTATATTTTACCGGCTAGCAACATTTTGTCAAAGAAACCTAAATTTCTTAGCTGCCTTTGTTAGGTTTCAAAGGTGTGTTAATGGGTGAATTTCTTATAATTTTTCTTAACTGATTCGAAAGGAAATTTCATAATTAAACTTCATTCAATCAATCAATTCGGTGCTACATCCCTAGTTGTGGGATTGGACCGCCATGCAGATTTCTTTCCACTTTCCACGGTGTTGGGCGTCCCTGATGTCTGCTTTCGCCTTCCTCAGGTCGTTGACGACTGCATCCTTCCACCGTCCTTTTACTATTTATTAAACTTCATTACAGAAAAATATCTACTGTTAAAGCTCCCTTTAAAAATGCAAATGAACAAAACAATAAACCGCCGATCTACTAACTCAAAACACAAACAAAATTTGCACGCTTCATGGGTATTGTACTTGATTACAAAGGCAAACACACGTAAATACCAATTTATTTCCTTCATGAACTTGATTCTTTTGATTCTCAACAATCTCAGGGAAACTTAACGTAATTTTTAGTACTCACGATTTAATTAACTATTAAGCAGTAAACGCACTAAGTATATATGGAAAGTACAGTGAATGCAAATTATACACATTTGGGTTGTCGAGTGTAAGAAAAGACTTTCTAAATAATTTTTGCTTGTAATTCTGGTAATGCTTTTGATGCTATAATTTTTAGTTAATTTATTGTAGGAATTGTTTCAATATTTTGTACGCATTTTCTTAAATCTGCATTTAAATTTTGTTTTGTACTTAAAGACATTTACAGACCGGGAAATTTGCAAAAAATGATTATGTGTTAAACTGCAAGAGAAAATTTTGAATTTATTTTTAAATGAATTATTCTAATTTAAACTTCTATTAACCTAATATTTATAACATACTACTTGACTCAAATATATTTATTTCATAAAATTTGAATTTACTTTAAAAACTATTAATGAAATTGCATTTGAACATAAATTTTTTCACATTGTTTACATGTTCAAAAGTTATGCTAAATCTTGGTCAAATGAAGCATGAACTAATTATCTTAAGTAATATTTTAACAGAAAAATTAAAACAGCAAATGTTAATAATACTGTGCAAAAATAAATTTCCCAAAAACACAATTAAGTCAGAAAAGTTTTGCCATTTGGCATTAAATGCCATCAAGAATATGGAAAACTTCGGGAAAACTTCAAACAATTAAAAAAAAGTGTCTGGAGTAACAAAATCATCCTACCAGTTGACGGACGCACGGACAAAGTAAAAACATAGGCGAATTTTTTCCAAAATAAAGTGATAGAAATAAATTTTTGCTTAAATATTCCATTAATATCCACAAAATATTACAGCACCCATGAAATTAAAAATTTTATAATACCGTACAAAATAAATTATAAAATTTTCTAGACAAATATTAAAAAAAAGTAAGACAAACAATATTTCATACAAATGGAAATATTATGCCAAACTACAATCACACTTCTAGCATCACTAAAATTTCTTACATATTTTAAAATTTCCTCCAGTTTTCATAGTCTAGTCTCTGCATGCAGAGACATTTACAGCTTCAAATAACTTGATTGCTTACATAGAAATAATCGCACAGTAATCTGCTTTGTTAGTTCGGTAATAATTTCTTAAAATTTAAACTCCAAATGAGTTTTGTGAACAGTGTGACATAACTTGTTAGCAATTAGTCTTTTCCCTAGAGATGAATTTAGAATCTGGCTTGAATGGTTTCCACCACTCACTTTGAGAATTTGGTGCAACATCTGCTTGATTGTAATTTTTCGATTAAGAAAACTGATTGCATTTAAATTGCAATGCACTTTGACTACAGAATAATACACAAAGTGCAAACAATTGAAGATTAAAGATTTGAAGAACTGAAGATTTTCTAAAGTTTTTATGGGATACATTTTTATGAACAATCTGAGTGATCTGAATAAAGAATAAACTGATCCAGGCAACGATAACACATATTATGTGCATTTGTTTGCATAAAGGCATTTAAAATAGATAATTAGAGAATTGTTATGTTCTGAATTGCTGTATAGTTGTGAATCTTACACCAAACTACCAGCTGAACCGTTATACGACAACTTGTGTGCTTGAAAGAAAAGCTAATTACTATGTACATTACTATTTGTCATTGTTGTTTTCACTGTAACTACTATTCTCGGAGACGATTCTGATGACGATTAGTCGATTAGTAGATTGGCTATAATTTTCTAAAAATTTCTTTAAAATATATTTTGCATAAAGTTTATTGAGCTTTGAAAAATCTCATCTAATAGAATCAAAATGCAATAATGATTTCAATTTTTTCTGGAGTAACTTTAAGACATTAAACATTTGTATAATGCAGTAATTACTTATTCATATTTACACGGTAATCTACTCATGTGGTACTCTCAACATAAATTTGTTTGTCGAGTGTTTGTACTACATTTGAGTCTTTTCATTGTGCATTCACTTGAAAAATTGTTAGTGTTGCGGTTTTTCTTCTCTTATCTCGAATGATTTGAATTAACTGGTGAATTAGCTCACTTCCCAGGAGTTTCACACTAACCATAAGTATTTTAAGACTGGTATTACTTTAATTGTGTTTGAATAATCATCCGCAACAATTCAAAATTCAAATAGATTTAACAATCATTAAATTAGATTGCATGTAAATATTGTGAGCTTTTGGCTACTTTTTAATAGTTAAAGTTTTCAACAGGTACTTTGGAATCTTTTTAATGGTTTTTGTACATTATTCATTTTGCATTTGAATAATTACCGTGATTTGCATATTTTCTCGCGCCAAAGTGCTCAATTTTGACCCTGATATTCGTCTTTGGATAAATGCTACCACGACCTAAAACATGTGATCTCTTGAATTGTTTTGAATGGTATTGGATCCAGTCAAGGGTTTTAATGATAGTTTAGGAGAACGGGATTTTTTTTGCAAGTATTTAACAAAGTGCTTGTCATCTTTTAACACATCTAAAAGTAGTCGCAATTTTTGGATCGAGGCAGACAAATTTATACAATATTTTAATATTAATTGAATATTTTTTATTATGGTTTTTGATTGCGCTTAAAAATTTCAAAAATACCAACATTTAGAAATGTTGAACATTGTACATTTATTATTTAAGATTGATGTCCAAACTTCCTAGATGTTGCATTTTTTTAAAAATAAAATCATCATCAACATTAACATTTTAAAGTATTTTGTAATTTAGTCTTGAAAGTTTTATTAAATGATATTTAATAAATAACAAAATGATATTTTTAACATCTCTTTAAAGTAATAAATCAGAAAGGTAAAAAAAATCAGTTCATCCTTTCGAATTATACATTTCTTGACAAAAATATTCACCTATCCCATATCACTCTGACATAAACTCCATTAATATCTCATAAATGGAACAGCTCACCACGATAGGGTCAAGAAATGTGATCCACCGCACTTCAAACATTTAAATAATTTGAAATAATCACAAAATAAAAGTGTCGGCTTACATTCAGATTATAATTAAAAATTACAATCCAAATCTGAATTAGGAGCACCATTGATATTAAAACTCTGGCTATTTGATTTTCATGGCACGACATGCAATCATTTTTACTTTTTTGGCACACAAAACACAAAGTTGCTCTAGTCGAGTTTGCTAATTTAGTACTGGTTAACCAGTTTGCTTGCCAGTTAGCCAATAGAAAGAGGAAGTAAAATGATTTTATAATCAGTTTGTAAAATTGTTACAATTATTTATCTTTGATTCCGTTTACCACTTGACTATCTATAAACAGAAATGTTGATTTCTTGATTTTTGACGACATACTATATTTAGTTATTCTCTGTCTAGGGTACTAAAGGGGAGCTTGAATGGGTGGAATATTCTTACTGATTCATTTAAAGAAAACTATTGAGAAAATAGAGTTAAAATAAATTCATATTTATACGTAAATCTTATTCTTTTGAACCATTGAATTAATTACTTAATTTAACGCAATTAACTAGATTAAAATAAATATATGAGTTGGACTGACAAGAAGGTCTTGAGTAAGAAAAGAAAAGAAAAATAGTTCACCCATCAAGAGCCGGTACCAGACTCAATCGCTAGATCAGAACGCTTTCGGATCTTTAGTATGTGCAACCAAGAGAAACACGTAATATCATTTTGACACACATTCACCAATGATGATGGAACAAGTTAAATCAGTTGAATGAGTCTTTTTGAGCAAAAAAAGTGTGTCGTTAATGTCATTAATAAAAGAATGTATATTGTGTGAAGCGAAATAAATGATGATTATTATCGAAATATAAAAGGTTTTATGGCCAGCAAATACCAAATACAAATATTATACGTAAACAAATTTTCGATTAAATTGTATACACTTTATAAATTGAAAGCTTTTGTGTAGTTTTATGAGCAGGTCTTTTTTCATAATTTAAAATTTCATAGTTTTTTAGTCTCACTAATAGTTTTCAAAATAATAATGCAGTTTTACCATTTTATAATTTATTTGATTAATGGAAATGGTTGAATGATAATTAAAATTTTTGCTCGCTTCTTTAAATTTGAAACTTTAGCGCAAAATATAATGTAAACTTTGTATTAAAAACTGAAGTTAATGAATAATAACAATAATAATAAAGCGATTGAGGTATAATTTGGTGGTTACTGTATATAAACACTTTTTATTGCAAACACAATGAAACCTGATTTATGATTTAAATGCTAAATAAAATAAATCGCAAATGTTTGCGTAGATTAAAATATGAATTATTTCTTGTTTAATTTCATAAAGCTTTCAACATGACATCAAAATTCACTATCTCACAGTTTAATTTAAATATCATTGAACATATGTTAACATTTCTAGTGCATGTATTTCCGCATAAAAACATTCAAAATTATTATGAATTCAGTATGAAAAGCCGTTCCTTGATCGTTAAATCATGAAAACTTGCGTAACATTAAGTTAAATTTCGATTAAATTTCGAAGAAAATCTGAGGAAAATCGTGATAAAATTAAGTTTGATCAACAAATTTAACTTCAAGCTTTAAATTGTTTTTCTGAGCAATAGACATCAAAATTTACCAGCTTAACAAAACGGTAAAAATAAGTTCGTCTCCAATTTTGAAAAAAAAGAATTTAGTTTAGTCGCGGTCAACAATAAGTTGAAATATATATATTAAATACTAATAGCTATTACTCTTACTTTTTACCACAATTTTGGGTAGCTAAAAAATATTTATTAATTATTTGAATATCTATGCAAACTGTTTGTAGTTTTTATGCACGTAAAGATTTGACATTTCGTTTTTCATTGAATTTGTGAAGTTGCAGTCACACAATGAAATGATTACGAATAATTTTTAGATTACTAATTTCATTCAACTTTATGTTAGTCCCTTAATAATTCAAATTTACTAAAGGCATACAGTACTTCTCTACTATTTGGTCGTTTTAGCGAAATAAATGTATTAAATCAATCTCGAACGAACCAACTACTGATATTCTCATTGCCAACCCCGCAATAATATACAACTCGTAAAATGCTTAACCATTCACAATATCAAAAAATCTACAACATAAAGTATTTTGCTATATCTAAAAAAGCAAGTAATTTGCATTAATGCATGCTAATAAAATATTTTAGAAAATTTTAATGAATAAACAGGTTGGTACACTTGAACACTGTGTTCAACTGAGAGGCTTCGAGCTTTTCTGACACCAAGTTAAACCAGACTTCTTGTGCAGCAGCGCAAATTCAGTTAAACTGGAAAAGTATAATCACGATAATTGAAAGTTGAACTGTAGAAACATTGCAAGTGAGTTGGAATATTTAAGCAGATAAGTGCGGCAGGCTGATATGATATTTGTTACGGATTCTATATATTTGATGGGGATTTTCACAAAGGCAGATTATTGAATTAATACGGTTTACGAACATTTTCGAAAATTATTATTTAATAATGATAGAATTTACCGGCTTGCACCCCATCCTAAACTATAAATAGTAAACATGCATGCCGCAAATTGAATAACGCAAGTTAGATTAAAAGCACCTCCATTCGCATTGAACTTTCTTTTTCCACTCGTTTATTTGAAATTTGCAATCAATTACTAAATTAAGAAAATTAAATTAAATTAAGTAAAATTAAGCTTTCAGATCTCTTAAACAGCGTAAAATCAAAACAACATGCTTAACATCTATCATTAATCCTAACGTTTGCTTCATTGCACAGTGATTTACTTGAAATACCAGTTAGAAGGCAAATCAGTTGCAATCGTCAATTAATTAATGACATCCCATTCGTGTATTAAAAATAGCATCGCGCAACTACGCAGGCTAAATCACTCATAACTCATTAATTAAACTATTGGATTGATAAAAATGCTTGCTGAAAATTTTAAATTTATATTGGCTAGCGGAGAAAGTTACTTTATTGAAGTGTGATTTTTTGCTGATTAATTTTCGGAATTTTCTCGCATACCTGTCAGATGCTTCAATTGCCCATATCCAAATTCGCTGTTAATTATAGACTGAAAACTAACTTTTATTGATTTACTGTCGTGAACAAATCTTTGTCAGCTGAGAAAATCTCAAGATAAGTGAAATCTCGAGGAGTATTTTATAAAAAGATCGGATAGTCTCATCGATACTTTTTTTTTTAAATATTCCATTAATATTCCAAGATCTGTTCGTATTTCTAACTATCATAGTTTATATAATACAACCAAAAGTTAATTAAGAATAAAAGCAGTTAATTACGGACTACTTCAACTGCGGACTATATTTCCAAAAAAAGTTTGATTTTTTACAGCTTCATGCTCGGACGACTTTTCTCCAAAAATATTTTTGGAGTGGCTTCGCACCATAAAAATCAATAATTTCTAGAAGAACTTTTATGTTGGTACCTTACTGAAATGCTTCTAGCTTACATAAACCAAATAGCGAGTATTTTTTATGAATTTATGTCATTTATTCCAAACCAACCTAAAATCTCAAAGACATGCTAAAGACATGCTGTTTCAAAATTTTTGGTTCTGAGTATGCAAAGTTCTTGCAAATCTGTCCAATTTTCAATCGTGTTTGGAAAATTTGTATGAATATGAAATTGTTTAGCTTCAGTGCCCGATACTATACCATAAGGTTTTGCACGTTAATTGCGGACTATTTCTTAAGTTAATTCCGGACGTTCAGCACAGGCAAAATTTTTCATTCAAAATGTAGGGAAGGAAACAATGACGCACATCAATGAAGTCAAGGATCAAATAATCTTTTTGAGCTCAATTACACCAACAGCACCTTCAGCTGGTCGAAAAATCCTCCTTATTCACTAAATCTATCTTTATAACCATAATCGTTCAATTTTGGGTTATCAGAGAGCTAAATAATTGTTCTAACGTGAACTAACGACCATAAGGATTTGTTTAACGTGACCTTGATATGTTGCTCATGGTCAAAAATCAAAATTGTCAAATTCAAATTTTAATTCATTGAAAATATTGGTTCAATCAGAATGTGGATGAGGTTCCATCACCAGCTGCTTGTGGTGAAAAAATCTTATTTTTTTACAAGGATTGATTGTCACTCTTGAGTGTAGTATGAGAAGGTGCTCGAGGTACCATGAGCAGTTTCTCTTGGTGATTTTTTCTGCAAAAACTATTTAAAAGGCTTTAAAAAAAATTAACATTTTACCATAAGCAGATGCTCATGATACCTCGACCACATACTAATGCTCCACTTGAGAGTGACAATAACTCCATGGAAACCAAGGTAAACAAAATAAATTTTTCACCACTAGCAGGTGGTGATGGTACCTCACCCACCTTGTTATGGAACCAATATTATCTATGAATTACCCTTTGAATTTGATATTTTTCATTTTTGAGCATGAGTAGCACCTCAAAGTCACCATGAGCAAGTCCTTAAGGTAGTTGGTAACTTACTTTAGAATAATTATTATGCTCTGAACAAACCACTACTGGTCATAAAATTTAGTTTTAGTGATTAAATATGATTTTTCGACCAGCTGAAGGTGCCGAAGGTATTTTTGTGCTGCTCAAAGAAATCAATTGTAGTTCTATCAAAGCATTTTATGAACAAATTGGAACCTAAATTCTTACATATTTTTGCTTGTCAAAAGCATTTTTTTCGATGAAACTACTCTGATATAATAGTCCGGAATTGACGAAAAAATAGTCCGCATTTAGGGTTGACTAGTCCGGAATTAGGATGCAAAAACTGTGGTACGGTAAGAAGAATACCTCCTTAACCATCAAGAATATTGAAAATCCAAAGATATCATCTCAAAGGTCATTTAGTTTGGCACAAATTATGAATGTCTAGAAGTATATTTGCAGCAGCAGAAGTGTGCTAATACGCAAATATTCAAAATATGAACCCGAATAGTCCGTAATTAGCATCGTTTATTCTTAATGATGAATATTATTGACGTTTATTCTCCTTTTTATTTGAAAAGTCTTGTCCAATTCCATCAATATCCATTGAAAATTACCGAAAATTGAATTTCTAAATTTTTGCGCCAAAATAGAAATGTATCACAACCAATTTCATTGACTTAGCGACCAGGATGGAGCACAAAAAATTGATTATTGTGTAAAATACCTGGTCTCAAGTTCGGCAAATCTCTTTTGATTTTCTGGTCGATTGATTAGGATTTGCAATTGCTCATGTAGCGACTTAGCAGTAGATTCCGAATCACATCTATAAGCGTGAACATGCAGAGGGCACTTAGTTGCGGGATTGTAGAGAAGTAGAACTACAGCTACGATGTCGTCACTTTGAACTGCATCTGTTATTGCATTGTGCGGAATGAAATGCTTTGTGGATCCCTGAAAATGGAATGAGAAAAAGTTGGTTAATTAAATATTTAATAAAAATAGATTTCAGGGGTTGAAAGAGAGGAAAATTTAGGAGAATTTATAAAACTTATTGGATTAAATTTAGTATTCCTTACTTTATAATTATGAACATTTGGAAAACATGTAATGCAACTGTTGTACCAAACCCTGATATCCATTCATTGCCTATAAATCATTATTTTCAATTAAATCCCGCAATCGGCAACAAATGCCGAGTAATGAATAGCACAATGTAGTTATGTATGTTACTTTCTCCATATACAATCATGTCCAATTGCTTGTTGGCTTGATATAAAAACGAAACAACTTGTTTAAATGAATAAATTCTGTTCGCCAATCTTGCACAGCTTCAGAGCATCAATGTGCATTGTGCACCATTCGAAGATTTAATAATTTCCAGAAAAACGAGAGAAACAAGCGAGCACTTTGAATGGAAACATGGATCACACTGACAGTTAAAATTGCAAGTTGCAAGTTTCGCAAATTTTGCGTAAGCGGGACACTGGTGTAAATTTTTTGCTGTAAATATTCAAAATTTGTGTGGTTTATTTCAGCATTATATGCTACATATATTGTAATGATATTTTCAACAGTGCCATTGAAAAACTGCAATATGTACATGATAATTTGCTTTTGGAAATCGAAAATGCGCAAAATAAAATGTTCTTTCACATGCGATTCATCAATAAAGCATAACCAGAAAATTTTTCATCAAAATACAAAAAAACTTGAAAATTCGAATAAAAAATGTTTAAAAGAAATAATGTGAATCATCAACCAGAAAACAAAACAAGACAATCATTAACCAGCAATAACTGCAGAAATGAATGAGTGACTTTCACAAGTACAAATCACAAATCAGGCTTTAATTTCGAAACAATATGAGGCAGCCGCAGAAACGTTATGTTCTGTAATCAAACGTGACAACATTTAATCAGCGAATTACAATAATACTTAGTTTTATTGTTCTGAATCAATGGCACTTCTGAGTCGGTTTCTCACAAATTCAAAAAAATAAAACTGATCATTAAAATACGGCAGAACTTTTCGGAATTCTTTATGGACAAAAAAACGCGGCCAAAACGGTAATATTTCTCTTGGCTTTGTTACAGACACGAAAAAATGTTCAAATGTTCTTTTTACACTGGCAAAGCGTGAAATGCTAACAAAAATAATTAACAGCCATGCAACTGTGATGGTTGTGATGGTTTCTGATGGATTTTAATGTTATAAATACTGTGACTCATACAAAACCAAGAAAAGTTTGAAAGACACGAAAGCTTTTAAATCATTTTCTTTTGATGTCTACAAATCATAGCAATTAATTTTAACAATTGAAACAGAGAAGCATATGAGTGATGATTTGACCACAAAATGTTTTTCTAGGGCAGGGCAAGGGAATTTTTTTTAATGATTAGATTATTATAATGATGTGATCATGTTACGCGATACAGGATTCAGGAAATGGAAATATTTTTGTCGGTCAACAACGATTATGAGATTTAATTAAAAGAAGAATTGTGAGAAGATTCACTAGATTGTAATAATAATATTTTATAAAGAAGTTCTAAAATGTTAACAGAATATTTTTTGAAGTTTGAACAAAAATTATCATTTTATTTATGAGACAATGAATAAAGTTCTTGCTTAACGATCAGAAATAATCTATCTTAAGAAATCTTGAACGTTAAAAATGTTAGTTTCTTTAAAGAATAAGACTAGTTATTTAATTTTGCGGTTATTTTATAATTTTTTAAGCCATAAACGATTTTCGGGCTACTTAATAATACATTAAGCACCATAACCCTGCTCTGGACCCATTTATATAGTTTCAAAAAGGCCATCAAAAGTGTCAGATTATTTAAAATATTTTCTATTAAATAGAAGCGAAAATATATTACACATTTCTCTTTTTATGACTGCGCGCAATAAGATTTGAAGTATTTAATAATTTGAACATATTTGATTTTTTCCTAAAGAAAGGCGCAAAGCTGGCATGAAAACTAAAGCTGAAAAGGCATGTGAAAAAAACTTGAACATTTTGAAAAGCTAAAACGATTGAGTGAAATAGTTTTAAATAATCTGTTTTAATTATAACTATTTGCTTCATGCCATTTATTGTGCAATATGTTATTTTTACTTTTTGTATGGTCATAGAGAATTATTAATATCAATTCATGAAATTCATAGAGAAAAATTCATAAAATTCAAAAAATACGTGAATAAAGATTTAGAAAGTGAAAAAACTGAGTTAGTTTGATGGTTTGAACGGTTGAGAATTTTAAAAAGCTTTTATTATGGTATTATGATGCCAGAAGGTGTTTAAGAGATAACCCCCATTTTTCTCGAAATAATCAAAAATCAAAAGACTCGCACTTTTATCTATTTTGCACAAAAGATTTCAGATATAATACTTATAGCTTAAAATGTATATTTCTCACCTGAATGATCTTAAGCCCTTTGTGCGATATTTGCAATGTCACTTTGAGTGGCTCCTGTTCTTTCGATCGACTTATAATGCGCGGAATTGTGGACATAAGTACACGGCTCCCACGCAACTCTTTCGCCTCCTGAGCGCCAAGAAACCAGACATAGTAGGAGGCTTTCTGCACATCTTTTCGCAATCTCAGGGCCATGTTTACTTAGGCTAGGTGGTTAAGGTCGCCAATTACCAGCCAATTATCCGTCAAGCATTTTAAATCTGCAAAAGACAAATAAAAATTTATTAGTTATTAGTTTTGGTAAGTAATTTGTCGTTTTTGAGGTTATATACTTAACGCGCTTCAAAATTTGAAATTGTATTTACATTATTCTGTAATTCAGTAATTGGTAATTATTTGTGGTTTTAAGTGCTGAGCAAGAATAACCAACCATGACTTCATTTGCTAAAGGTAATTATATTTGGTTTTGGCAGTGCTAGAACACCAGAATTATTCGAGGAAGGAAATATCTGCCTAACTTCCATTATTTTTTGCCATTGTCAAATAAATCATGTATTTAACTATTTGGGCTGCAAATTGACGGCAATTAACATTTTTTTCAAAGTTTTTTTTTCAGATTTCTAATCACTTGAAAGATTTGTGTATAGAACACACAGGAAACTCAATCAGAGAAACACAAATCATCACTTTTTGTTGGAGGAAAATCGAAACAATAGGAATCTTGACAAATGTCTTTAGTATTTTTTTAATCTTGAACATAAACGGCTTTCCTATCAGAGGTCTTAATAGGTGACATTTTTTTCCAAAAAATAAAAAAATATCTTTAGAAGCTCACAAACAAATTTAAATTTTTGTTTAATGAGAAAAAGGGGAAATAAGTTCTTAATAATTTCTCTCCATGAGAGTTCACCGTATCATTTTCCACTATTCTTCATTTCAATTTGTTTGTAAAAGTTTGCAGTGACACGAAAAACATTAAAAATACATAAAAACAACAAAACACAGATCTGGAAAGAAATTGTTTAAAAAGTCACAAAAATCAACTGAAATGCCCATTAAAAAGCCATAAAAGAAATCGAAATGAAATTGTAAAAGCCACATTAAAGCTCAAAAAAATGCTTCAATTGATTTCGATTATTTTGTCATTCAAACATTCAGAAAGTCCCAAAAAGCAATAAACATCGAAAAACAAAAAAAAGTAAAGATTGAGATGAGAATAAAAAGAAGATAAATAAACATGATTGGTATCAATGACTTCAAGGTGCTACAACTACTTTAACTCTACACGAAATAGGAAAATTGCTCCAATAACAATATGCAAATGATAATAATTTTTGAATTTTTTCCTCAGCATTTTCGTAAATTTAGTTTTTGATTTATGTACAGTTCATAACTTTCGTTTAAAATATAAAAACAGTAAATAATCGACAATAATATGAATAATTTTGCGATGACACATAGAAGATAGTTAGTAAGTATAATTTATGGATTGAATGAATAATACCACAGATTAATTTGGCTTTAGCTCTAGTAGATAGCCTACATATTTGCTAGCTCTATTCAACCAGATAAATCTATTTCAAATTAAAAAGCAGTATTCACAAAACTAATCTAATATTGCAAAGATCGCATAACAATTTCACTGTGAATTTCAGTATTTTGCGGGGTGTGGAAGCCAAAAGCCATAAGAACTAAATTTGTCCGTACCTTAACTTTATTCAAGTAATCTTTAATAAACTTTGTTAATGGCAAATCTAACGAAACATTCAGATTTATGTATTCTTGAACATAAATTTATCGAATCGAATTTAATGAAGCTTTTAATAGGCAATTAGATTGTAGACTCGCAGAAATTTTTGTTATTTTACATCAAATATAATACTGATAGCCGAATTGATAAAAGCTGGGCTAAATGCTCCTTACATTATAAGAGATGTGATAGCCATAAGTATAACAAAAAAGTGCTATTGTGTAATGAGACAAATTGGTGAATTCATACAAGAAAATGAGATTTCAATCTAAAAATTAATTGCCCACAAAGTATTTATACAAGTGAAACATGTGACAAAACAGCACAAAAACCCGGCCATAGTATGACGAAAGTCGAGATGGCCTGTCATAGACGAAAACATCACAGCAAGAAGAAGAAGAAGAAGTACATCAAATATAAAAATTGAAAGGAAAAATATCACTGAACTTGAATTTAAAAAAGATAATAGTAATGGCAAAACCGTGAAAGCAGAAACTTGCATTAATTGCGAATAAAATCATTCAAACAATAACTTGTAAAGAATCTAAAATTAATAAGATATGTTCGCGGAAAAAGCCATTTGATACACAATTACACGAAGTTAAACCAAAAGCGAATTGCTGTCATTATTTAAGCATTAAATGCCTTCACTTATGTAATAGGCGAACATTTGCTATTTTGCTTTTTTACTGGTTTTGCTATTATTTGCAGAAAAACACAAGATATACATAAAACAGGCAAAGCTATAAATAATTTGAATAACTTGAAGCTGAATAAGCAACAATCATTATAATAAAATCTTTTATTGAATGCATCAAATTGAATTCACCGCACATTTCTTTGTTAGTTTGTTAGTTTGTGTGCATATTTCAATCTTATCTTTAGATTTTTAAATATAAATTAGATGATACATAAAAAATAAAAGCATTTCAACATTTATCTATGCTGCTTTCTGCTGTTGCACTTATTTAATAGTTAGAATTCAAATTACATACTAAAATGGGATGGATATAATTATAGAGAATCGGAAGGAAATCTCATTTATTGCTTTAATGGAGCAATCTACTCAAGTAATTGGAATAAATGGATGTAAACCTTTACAGATTTTAAAACAAAACGTACTGATTCAGAATCACTAAAAATCAAAAGAAAAATTTTAAACAAACTTTGATATAATATGGTATAGTTATTTTGTCAATACAACTAAGTTCAAGAAAAAATTGTTGTTATGGGCCAATTTATATTCGAAAATTTATCCTACGGTATTGAATTAAGCCTTCTATTTCAGGTTCTCATAAGATTTATCATCTATTTTTTAGATTTAATACCACAGGGCTACTCGTGCCTTTTTATAATAAATGCGAAAGAAAAATTTAGCAGAACAGTTTACTACAATACATTTAATCACCAAGGCAAAATGACTACCTCCACTTGCAAAAAGGAAAACTATTTTAAAATTTGAGGAATTTGATAGCAATCGAGAACTTAAGAATTCAGTGGCGCAACTAAATATATTTAAATTTAAATATCTCTTTTACCGACAGCTAGCCTATAAAATGTGTATAAAATGGATTTAAATGCTACAGATTTCATAATCTTTTAAAATTCCCTTTGGCGGTGCAATTCAATGCAAATTTCATAAAAGTTGGAGCCTGAAATCATCAAACACCGTAAATTAGAAAATCTAAACAGAATGAGTTTTCAAAACAATTCAAAAGCATTTACTTTCAAGTTTCCATGTCATTAAAGATCATTAAAGCTCTAATACCTATTTATTGTATTTTTGAACATAAATGAAACTGTTGTGATTTTTTATTGTGCATAAACTTACGATTTTCTTTCGTTTATCTTTTAATATTGTGTGTGGTGAACGAATTCAAAAGATTTCCAATAAATGAGACAATTATTATATATTAAGATCAAATCTATGTAGAGCTGAAATGCATTTGCAGCAACATACTTTTTATGCAAGGTGCACGATTCGGTGGAAGATTATAAAAAATATTATTGTGACAAATTTTATAGACCATGCTCTTAAAGCTCGCTAGGAATCTGTACATTTTGAGATATAATATTTTCATTTGTACACAAAAAATGTTGTAATCAAGCCATAGTGAAGTGAAAAGAAAAGCCTCATTGAGAAAAAGTATGCAATTAAGTGAATTAAGTGAAATACTTTTGTAAGTTAATAGTGATTTTCATTAAACCATAAAATCTCAAGAAGCTATGTGATTAAATTTGCTATAACTCGAGATACATTTAATTCACTTAATTGTGCTCTATCAACTTGCCAATTAATGTATGGGAAATAAGTTGATGCGATGATATTTGAAAATGTGTTCTACTTTTCGTATTACTCTATTTATCTCATGCTCGTAGTTTTTAATTTTTTTTTCATGCGCGATATTAAAAATGTTCAAAAAATAAAAATTAATTATAATTAGAGCTGTGAACTGCTAATTTACATATTTTCGATATATTTTACGAATTTTTATGTTTTTTAAATGATTGACAAGTTGCAAGGTCATCCAAGCATTCAAGTCTTCAAGTAAACTCAAGAAAAGGTGTTTTGACTTTATGAACGTTTCAATTTACAAACCATGGAAATATTATTTTATTCTCAAACTTTTCAATGCAAATCAAATTTGTTTTGAGTATTTTGATACAATTGAAGTTGGGTGCAACATAGACCAATTTTGTAACCTTAATGAAATTTAATTAAGTTTTTATTGTGAATTTGGAAGTTTCATTTTTATAATAACTGATATTTTTAATAACATTCAGTTTTCTGTCAGTTTGATTGTTTTGTGTCAGGTTTTGTCAAAAATTTAATTACACAAATTCTATTTTAGGTTATGCTTAAAAATTTCTGGACTAAAACAAAACGGTGTTAAATTTTTTAACCATCAATTATATTTTTGAACATAATTTTGAGCTAATAAAATTAAGCATTTCAATTAAAATATTGAAAAATCCCACCATTCTCTTAAAATAGATTCACAGTACCCTCAAATTCAATTATTTATGCTCTTTTGATCGCGATTTACGCAATCCGAGCACATGATTTTTCACAGCCGAAATAACGCAAACAATGTAAAAATTAATACATCTCGAAAAGTGATCAGATTTCAAGGTCTTACGTGAGTTTAAATTTAAAGATTTTTAAAGATTTTTATTCCATTTATTACACTAGAACGATTTTGCACAAGCGAAAAACGAAAATGCAAAAAATCAACAACAAAAGATTGTACAAATTACTAAAAATACCGAAAAAGCTCGAGGCGATCTTTAAACGGTCCCATTCTGCATTGTGTGAGTGAACCGCTTAAATTTATTAAACATTAAGAATGATTGCATGAAGAGTGATTGAAATCTTAAATTTTGTAGTTAATGTTTTTTGAGGGATCAGAATCGGTTAGATTTAAAAGTTTTTCTAAGTATTTTCTTGGGTAATTTTATACGGAAGTGCTGAAGTATTGAAATTCGTAGCAAAAAAAGAATTTTTTCACTAAATCAATAAAAACAGAACAATAATTAGAGATTCTAACAATTTTGTTGAGCCACTCCGACTCAGCTTCCAATATTTTTTTTGGAATAAGATCCACATTGCACTCGTTCAGAGTAAGTCCATTTAACGGAATTATATCTGTACGTAGTTGATTAATTTTAAACGTTTTCAAAGCAGCTATATTTACAACTGATCCAAACGATTTTCATCTTAATTGCACTAAATTGAATTTATTAAAACTCATGATTACGCAACGCAACATGATGGAATGCTGTCTGAATGTGTTCAAATATTTGAATTAATTACCACCAGGGACTAACCACTGAACTATCGAAAAGCGTTAAAAACACTGCTAAAATATCTATTCACGTTTGTTTCGGTAGGTTTTGGATTTGGTGCGTAAGAAAAACCGCTTGAAATCGATGCTTATGTAATGTATTTTTAATGATTTTTAATGAATTTATGTTCGGAAAATTAAATATTATATCATGGAATTAGCGTCGAAAACTTATTTACTGGTTTAACCATTGAATAAATTTTACAGAAGGCGCGCAATCACCATTGAATATTATATTAGCTTTTTTAAAAGGGGCATTTTTGGGCAAACCGAATGAGACTTATGAAATCGTTCATTTATTGAGTTCTAACCACTCTTGTGTCGACGTTGAAATATTATTTCTTGTTTTCTGTCATCAAAACATTATTCGGCATATACGTATTTGTTATCTTTGTCCACCTAATAGCATACTCTCAGATTTATTGTATCTAATGATACCAAGATTTTAATTATTTATTTCAACATGTCAAGTCGCCATTGTATGATGATGACAAAATATACAAACTTCAAATAAAACACATTAACGAGCATATCTAATAAATGTTAAAAATTTTGTTATCTATACGCGATTTGCCATTTGTAAATTTAATGTTATTTAATTTCACAATTTATAGGCTGGAGGATTTGTTCAGCTAAGTATATCTTTTTATATTGCATAATATATTCATTGCTTTCAAGTTGCCAATCCAAAAAACTATGAAAACTATGAAAAATAGAAAAAAGCAACCTTTCAAGTGTTTCTTCTCTGTTAACAGACAGCATCTTGCGCGAATAACTGAAATTATACAGCTAAATGTTAAAGTTCATGAGATTTGTGCTGTTATTTGTGCTCTGTTGATTTTCAAATTTTGATGAGCAAATCAAAGTTATAGTTGGATGGAGCTTGCATGTTATGGTATGGTTTATGACCTTGTTGTGAAGTTTGTAGTTCTTGTTGTTTTTTGCATTTTGATCACTAGCAAATATGTGCTTGTTGCATTTATTCATAAATTAATAAAATATATTGGAAATTTTTCACTTGAACTGGAAAATTTCTCATTTGATGTATTTTAGCTTGTAAAATGTCATAATGTTTTGAAAAAGACAGGTATTCAATTTTATAAAATATTGAAATAATTTATTGCAAATTGGCGCAAATATATTGAAAAATCATAAGCATACATTTTATGCAGAAATGTAGAAATATTAATTAATGAAAAAAAAAGTCAGTTTATTTTTAACTAATATACCGTATATCAGGAAACTTCAGAAAAGTTAATTGTTAACCATAAATGTTTTTCTGATGATTTTTCGGATATAGTAGTCATCAATATTACATATAAATAATGTTGAAGGAACATTTTTATACTACAGAAAAACATCTTTCATCAGTTTATGAGACATCATTGTAAACATCATTTCTAATTCTCATCCAAGTTCCTCATAGAAATCAAATTAAACGAAGATCTCCATAAAATCATCTCACTCAATAAAAACTTTAAAAGCAAAACAGCATAAAGATTCAACTTCTTTGCGGATAGCGGAAACCAGCCAACCTGTTTATTTGAGGCGCTCTTTCAAGCTTTTCAATAATTTCAAGTTTTCACAGCTGAACGAAACTAAAAAGCAAAAAATCTGCAGTGAAAAGTTTCATTTTTTGCTGCAACAAAATCATATTGCAAATAGTCTATAAAAAATGTACCGTAGCAGAGTAAATGAATGGTCTTTGATACAGACGGTGTGTAGTCTGTGTAGTCGGATCATCGAAAACTGGTCTGGAGACACATTAAAAATAGAAATTTTACTGCGATGAAATTGAAGACACTTTTTCCCGCCAAAAGGCATGAATCTTAAATGTTGTTTCGATTCTTTTTCGATTATTTTTGAGAAATAAAGTTTTTGAACCGTCCGTCTGTCAATTAAACATCTTAAGAACAACTGTAACCTCATGAATTTATTTAACAATCGATTGTTATAATGAGATCAGATTTTATGTCGATACGCTATATTAAAATGTTATATCAAACTCAATATGCAATCTTTTACTTACTGTACTATCATTTCACTATTTATCTGTGCAGAAAGTCACTTCATATTTAAAAATTGTATTCCAATATGGAACAATGATACTTTTTTTGAGCAATCAAGGTGTGCCCAAAAAAATAATAATTTGTCCACTACCTTTTCGGGCTCAATCAATTGTGAATTCCTTCAAAAAAGATAAAAAGCAGAAATGATGATTGAAAAAAGAAAGTAAAATAACTTTTTGGTTGTTACTTTCAGTCGAGAATTGTTCAAATATTTGAAATCAACGAAATCAACAATAAGATCATCGAATTAAGTTGCAAGATATTAAACTTGGACGGCTTACATCCAAATTACAAAATTACATTCGATTTAAGTTCAATCGATTGTGATTAAAAAAGCAGTTGATTGAGTGGCTCTTGGCTATAACTTGACTAGCAATAGTTCAACTTTCAACGCAAGATGAGAAAACAATTTTAAGTGTGGAGAAAAACGATTGATGAGTGGGTGCAATGACCAGACTTGGGCAGGTTTATGTATATTTAAATGAGCAAATATTATTGCTAAATCAACATTTACGTTGAAGATGCCGAAATTGCCAACTGGGTCAGTGTTTTGGACATTTAGGTTAAAGTGGTGTGGGTTACTAAACAATGAATTAAAGTCGACAATAATTTCACTGAATTTCACTGAATGAACAAAACGTGCCAGGATCTTCGGATAAATTAAAATTATTCAACTGTAATTTCATCTAAAAACCTAGCAAAATTGTTCATAAATCAACCTTTTTAATAAAGTACACCAACCACAAACAAACTCCCGTATCTCGTCAATCGTCATGCTTTGTAAGTATCGTACGATCGTACTTCTCGTAGGTTTTTTAGGTTTGTCGTTTTAAACCAAACGCGCAATTGATTGATGGTGCATAATTTTAATATTTGTGGTTGGCGTCAACATTGATGGGTGCTAATGCATTAAGGCAACCAAACAATAATCGGAATAATAATTTCGTTAGAATTAATTAGCAAGTTTTAATTACGAAATATTTTTAAATTAACGAAACATTCGTTTCCGTAAAATAGATTAAAATAAAGCAGCAAGTTGTGCGCAGATGACGAAATCTAAATGAATTGGTATTAGTTTTTGCTACTATACAGTATAATAAATAAAATAATAAGGAGCAACAGGTCGTTCTCACGTTATTTTTATTGATCATGTTTGCTTATATTACTGGCAACGGTCTGGTAATCATAGCAACCTTTCATTTGTTATTTGGATTATGAAAATGATATTTTGGAAAATTACAGCAAAATTTTAGTTTAGTTAAATTCTTTTGTTAAAATATGATGAAGAAGGGTGGAATTCAACAACTCCAAACATGGTGCAATAACGATGAAGAATTTGATAAGTTTCTGGAAAAAGAGGGAATATTAGGTAAGCTTAAAAAGAAATTAATTTTCAGATTATATAAATGAAAATATTTCTAAAATACATATTAGTCCTTGACATTTATGCAGACTGGTGTGGTTCATGCATTGGAATGGTTGGAAGTTTGAAGAAGTTAAAAATGGAACAGGAAGAAGATGATGACTTGCATTTGGCAGTTTGTCAATCAGATGATATCGAGAAGCTCACTAGGTTCAGAAATTCTAGTCAACCAACTTGGCTGATCTGCACTGTAAGTTCTCACGAATATCTTGATGGCCATTTATATAATTAATGATGCTTTAATTTTCTTAAGGAAAAGAAAATTTTAAGATTGATGAAAGGAACAAATGGTCCAAAACTGATGACACTCATTAATTTTGAAATTGAGCAGATGAAGAAAATAAGAAAAGGGGAAATAGAAGATGAGCGACTCAAGTATGAATTTTATGAGCTCACACCAGAAGAGCAGGAAGAACGGGCGGTGAAGAATGCCTTAAAAGAGGTAATTAAATCCAGGCTATAATATATTTTCATTCAATCATCATATAAATGTTTAAGGAAATTGTTCGCATTGAGCAAGAAGATGCAATTCAACAACGTCACGACTATATCCGACATGTCACTGATCAAATTATGGAACATGTTATTGATGCAGGAATAACAATCTTCTTCCCTCATACCCTGAGAGAAGTTGAACGCAAAACAGCTGATATTGCCGAAAAAATGGAACTGACATGTAAAGAACGAAAAATCATAAAGATTATTCCTGAGATGATGGAAATTTTGAATTTTGAGGTTGATAATCCAATGTCAGAGGATTTGATGAGTTATCTCTACCATAGAGAGATTTTGATATGTTTATGGAAACTTGGAGAAACTGATACGAGGGCTCCCGAAGATGTTTTAAATATCTTCTTTAAAGCTATATGTGAACCAATTCCAATTTTAAATGATAAAGGCGAACCAACTGATAATGTACACCCAGAAATCTTGGAAAGCACGACTGTGATATTTAACTCTGAAAAAGAGTTAACTGAAGGTTTTGAAGTAAAGGACTCTGTCATTGATATTCTTGAAGAAGAAAGAGAAGATACAGCTGCTAAAAATCCACCAAGTGTCAAAGATTTGAGAATACCAGCTTGCTGGACGCCTCAAAATAAAAGAACAAATGCAGCTTACATCTATATTTTCTTCAGGAATGTGAGTTTATGCAATATGCCTTACAATTATGATGCTTACTATATTTATTGCAGCATACTGATCATTTCTTGCCAGCTGATCCGATTCCAGAGCAGCCTCATTTGTGTTACATTTTTGATGCGTATAAAAGGGACTATATTTTTGAACTATTCAGCAAATATCCAAACGATTTGTTGGCCTACGGATTCTTTTCTTCTGAAGATATTGAAAACTGTACTCTGTTAGCTAGAACCTTAGATCGTTACGAAAAAACGAAACCCACTGCGTGAGTTTAAATTTGATAGTGAAAAGATAATTTACAATTTTAAATTGTGGACTTAAATTATGTCTCAAATACTTGTGTGTTTAATTACAGTAATGACAAACTGATTTTAAAATTGGCTAAAACTTCAAGCAATGCAATTTTTGACTTAGCAGAAATGGGTCCACAATACACTAGCAAAAATACTGTGCAAGGCAGAATCGATTGCACCCACATTTTCCCGGAGGGTTTCAAGAATGAAGATAGTGAAGCTGAGGATGGAGAGGATGAATCTCTGATAAAGAGACATTCCAAGAAAATAAAGGATGAAGTTAACCAGAGTATCACTTTTGACAGGCACATTTTGGCGCAAGATTCAGAAGATAACACTTTGGAAGGTTTGAAGAATTGAAATTAACTTTCATCTATGGCATTAACACATTTTATTTCATAGAGCTCTCAGACGACGACCAAGCAAATCTTGAGATTAACGATGGAGAGGGTCCTCAAGCTCCAGCACCAACTCCAAACCCCTAAAACTGATCGAGCCTCAGATATAGAATGATTCAAATACTAACAAAAAGCATTGAGTCGGTTGCAATAATTATAATGCATTAAAAATAAAATAGTTTTTGTTTGAAAACACTTTTTGGGTGTAGAAACATAAATAAAGAGACCAATACTTTAAAGAGCATCAAAAAGAAAGTTAAAATTTTTTAATATAATATTTGCAAATGTCGCCTTAGGAACGAACGGTCTGGTGTCTATGACTACGCTTGTTTTATTATTCTGGTTATGTGAATGAAATTTCGTTTGGAAAAATCATAAAAATTATTCGTGAAAGATGACCAAAAAAGGTGGACTTCAACAGCTTCAAACTGAATGCAACACCGATGAAGAGTTGGATAAGTTTTTGGAGAAAGAGGGAATATTAGGTATGTTTAAATGATGCCTTATACTTAAACTGTGAACAAATTATAAATGTATACACTTTAAATAGTCCTGGACGTTTTTGCAGACTGGTGTGGTTCATGCATTGGAATGGTTGGAAGTTTGAAGAAAATCAAATTAGAATTAGGAGGTGATGATTTGCAGTTGGCAGTTTGTCGTTCGGATGATATCGAAAAACTCACCCGGTTTAGGAATAAAAGTGAACCTACATGGCTAGTGTGCACTGTAAGTTTTTAAATATTGATAGAGTTAAGGATTCTTCTAATACTGTCATATTTTAGAAGAAAAAGATCTTAAGAATGATGAAAGGAACAAATGTGCCCAAATTGATGACGATCATCACTTTTGAGCTTGGTCAGATGATCAAGATTAGAAAGGGAGAGATGGAAGATGAGCGACTCATGTATGAATTTCATGAGCTCACACCAGAAGAGCAAGAACTGCAAACTATCAAGAATGCACTAGATGAGGTTTTGCTCAATATATAAATTTTCAGTTTTACATTGTTCTCTCAAATCATCCTTTTTGATTTCAGGAAGTTGTGCGAATCGAGCTTGAAGAAGCAATTCGTTTACGTCGTGAATATATTCGACATGTAACGGACCAAATTATGGAACATATCCTCGATGCAGGAATTACCCTTTTCTTTCCACATACGCTTAAAGAAGCTTATCGCAAGACAGCTGATATAGGTGATAAAATGGAGTTGACTTGCAAAGAACGAAAATGTGTTAAGATCAAACCGGAAATGATGGAAATTTTAAATTTTGAGGTTGATAATCCAATGTCAGAGGATTTAATGAGCTATCTCTATAATCGAGAGATTTTAATATTTTTATGGAAGCTTGGAGAGACTGATACAAGGTCTCCAGAGGAGGTTTTAAAGATCTTCCATAAAGCCGTTGCCGAGCCAATTTCAATTTTAAATGATCAAGGTGACCAAACTGATAATGTCCTCCCAGCAATCTTAGAAAGTGTTGAAGTTAATTTGGAAGATGAAAAGTCAAGAAGCTCTACTCCATCAGTTTCTAGGTTATCCATCAAGTCTGATAGAAGAACGTCTATCATTAATATACTTGAGGAAAAAAAAGCTGCTGATTTAGCCGCTAAGAAAGGATCAGATGGCAGAGACAGTGGGGGATCTAATATGGATGCTATAGACGAGGAACCGAAACCACTATTAAAGGTTCCTGCCTGCTGGACTCCTCATAACAAAAGAGCTAATGCTGCATACATATATATTTTCTTCAGGAATGTGAGTTATTAGTTAAATACGAGATCTAGATTAATTTAAAAGTTTTATTTTATTTTATTCCAAAAGCACACTGATCATTTCTTGCCAGTTGATCCGATTCCAGAACCACCACATTTGTGCATTGTTTTCGATGCCTATAAAAAGCATTATATTTTTGAGCTTTGCAAACAGTACCCAAACGATTTGCTAGCCTTCGGATTTTTTTCTTCAGGAGATATCGAAAACTGTACTTTGTTAGCAAGAACTTGCGATCGTTACGACAAACTGAAGCCCACTGTGTGAGTTGATAATTTTGAAAAAAACGAAAATTTAAGCATAATAAGTGAATTAACCTCAAATTTATAATTTAACTAATTTAACTACTTGATAAGTGATTGTTTTATGTTTTCATTATAGTAAGTGCTTTCTTTTACTTCTTTTACTGAACGCTGCTTTTTGTAATTTTTGAGATTTTTGTGCATCATTCAATATTTGAAATAATTAACATTTAAAATCCATTAAATTGTTTTTACGTTCAATCAAGAAGAATTTGGATATTAACCTAATTCAAGATATTTTTTTACAGCAGAAAACTATTTATTTATTTAAAAATTTAAATGATGCACATTTTTCACACAT
Organism: Parochlus steinenii; assembly: GCA_038502155.1. Classification (NCBI taxonomy): domain Eukaryota; kingdom Metazoa; phylum Arthropoda; class Insecta; order Diptera; family Chironomidae; genus Parochlus; species Parochlus steinenii. The sequence goes on along the minus strand of JAXCIN010000052.1, from coordinate 2,942,131 downwards.
GATCGAATATTCATAAATTTTTGAAATATTTATGTTCAATTTATCATATAATCATTTTTGAGTTGAACGAAGTTCTAATTTTATCTTCTTGAACAATAATTATTCAGCAATGATAAACTAATAATGAAAATTGCAAAAACGGCAAGCAATGCAACTATCGCCATAGGCAACATGGGTCCGCAATATGTCAGCATAAATACAGTTCAAGGGCAAATTGATTGTATTCGATTATTCCCGGAAGGATTCAAAAATGAAGATAGCGAGGCTGAAGAGGAAGTTAACGAGGAAGAAAATGACTCAGAAAGGAAAAAGAAACGAAAGAAAAAGAAGAAGAAGCGTGTCCAGGCTGAAGGAGATACTGACATCAGTCAGAGTGCCACTATTGATGGACAAATTTCTGCTCAAGATTCGGAGGACAATACTCTAGATGGTACTTTTGATAGTTCAAAAATATAAAAATCTTATTAATTAAACTCAACCATTTCAATTACAGAACTCTCAGAAGACGAGTCACCATCCCAAGAAAATTTGGAAAATATCGAAGGAGAGCCTCAAGCACCAGCACCCACTCCCAACCCGTAAATAATCTTGCAACAAGTCAGTGAGATCTTTCAATTTAAATTGAAATAATTAATTAAATACCCGACCTCAAAAACAATTTATTTTAAAACGTCAAAATAATTTCGAAATAATATAAATATGTTAATGCTCTAAAGTTTACCGGATCTATTAAATATTATGAATTTATATCAGCTGCAAATAAAAATGCACCAACTTCTAATTTATAACACAAATAGTTTGAAAAAACTTAAGAACACAATAAATTCATCAAATTCATACAAACTACAAACTTAAAGACTTTTGATTTCATTTGAACAATTTTCTTAACTGTTGAAAAATTCTTTAAGACAACTAACTATATTACGACTTGATTGCTCAATCGCTGAGCATTAGCATGCATTATTGGAGAATTATACAATTTGCACGAGAAAGCACACAAACGGGCTCTGTTTGGCAACCAAAATGTGATTCAACTTCGAAAAACCTCGAAGCACTTTTCAAGCATTTCGGAATTGTTCAACTTGCTTTGGCTTCAAATTGAATAAAATTCAATGCGGTTTGATGAAACATTTATAAAAACATTAATCCGAACAAAAAACCGAATAAATTTTCCGGGCAACTAAAAATTTTTGGAGTTACGTCTGAAATTCCGCTTGCATTAAGTGCTTGGCTTGGGATATGCTGGTAGATATGCAGGGATTGGTCACATTTTCTAAAAACTGACAAAATAAAATTTTTAAACTAATGGTCATCAAAGGAATATACATCAAAGGTTACGTAATTATAATCGATAGGCTAAAAACTGAAAACATAAGCATGTTCAAACATATCTGTCTGAGATCAAAATCTTCAAAATCATAAGAAACAAACTCAATTTTCTTACAGTAATTTCTGCTATTTTGATTTTTAATTTACATATTTGTGTGAATTGGTGTAAAATATAGATTCAATCTTTAAACTTACATAGTCTTATATTTTTGCAAATCCATTTACTATGGTACCCAAACGTGGTTTTAAGATTTTCAGTTCATTAATGAATTTTGCATGGGTGCGTACTGTTGGTTGGAGTTATTCATTCTTTTTGGAAAATATTGAATCATAGCCTCACTTATATTGCCTGCGACAGTATTTTAAATTTAGATTTGAATTTGAATTTGTCATCAAATAAATTGAATAAATAATTTAACATATCATAACAAATTCCACCCAAGTGCTCTTTATTTAGTGTGGCACGCATTTCATTTTGCGGGAAAGCTAGTTGGCCACTTGTTGTGGTCGCAAAAGAATGCCAAAAAGGTATATTCAAATACCACATTATTTAAATATCTCTGCTGATCGGCTGCTGAACGAACAAACCACTTGCAAAAGTGTAAATCCAGGTCATGCAATGAGTGAGCTGTTTCCGAACCGCGCGCTAAGATATTGTGAATGGTTTTCTTTTTCACCCATGTGGCTGTGTTGATCAGCTTGTGTGCTGCTCTTCGGCGTTCAGTGCTTTCTTTTGTGCTACAAATGAATCTTGTATCTTGGACATGTGTTGTTGTAGATTATGAAAGTAAATTATGGAAAAGTCATACCTCATAGTTAAGAATTTCCATAATTATTGATTTTTAAACTGGATGTAGATCGTAAAGGATCTTTGAAGTTGAACAAGTTGTACAGCAGGTATAACTGAGAAAATATTTTAATTAGATTTCTTTGTTGTGCAGAGGTATTTTCATTTACATTTTATATGTTCTTATCAATGAATTCATGGCTTGATAAAGCCCTGAACATATAAACTTTGTTAATGATAGTAAAAATTGTCAGTATAGATTCTCAAGTCATATCTAGCAGTTTACTACTTTCTTCATTTCATATATTATTGGAAATATTGGTGATCCAAATAAACTGAAAATTTCAATGTCATAAAAATTACAAGTGAAAACTCATAATTTAAATCTCACACTGTATTTTCAAAGAAACAATTTGACCGACTGTTTTGCTCATCATTTAAAATGAGGTTTATTATAAAATTTATTTTACAAAATCTACCACAAACTGCAATACATTAGTCAAAAGTGAGTAATAAAGAAAGATTAATTAGCTTTTTATTGACTTTTTATCTGAAATCTGAGTAATCTGAGGAATTTAAGCAAAGCTTTAAAATATTTTTTATATCTTCGTAATGCGAATAAATGTAATAAAAATCGAGAAAACCAAAAGGTAAACCAGAAAAAATTAAGAAAAAAATTGAAACCTGAAAATTGATGCCAGGTATTAAGTACACATCATGGTTTGCAGGGTCATACCTTTAGTAATTGTTTAAAGACCAAGACGACCAACAGCAGTGATTATATTTCAACTTTTTCTGATACTCAACGTACACTTGCTTGCTCTCGCCATAAACTTGCCTTAAACTCACAAAAAATCAATGGAATCTGTTGGTTAAATTGCCTCAGCCTCAGAAATTTATCTTAAGGCGTTTTTGTGATCTGATTATTTATTACGAGATTATGTTTTCACTGTTTTCTTTGCGCTCAAACATTCTTCAAAATTATATGAAAATCTGTGTATTTTTTCAATACATTCTTATAGCACTTTAATTCCAAAGAATACCAATACAAGACTCATTTTCAACTGGAGACTATGAAAATTTGATATGTCGAACCATGCTTAGAAAATATAAAATTATAAAACTGCATAAAATAACATATAACATATAAGTTTATTGGTTTTAACTCGTATTTTGCATTATAGTAAAATTCAAAAAACTTGAAAAGGAAAACGCGACAGGAATGTTTTAATAGGAGGGTGGTGAGAGCTGCTGTCAATTAAATGTTTCTATCAGACACATTGAATGAAAAAATTGATCAAACATTTATAACAAATGCCCTTAAATGGCCTTGAAAATATTTTTTTAGGTCAGAATCTGATGCATGTTAGCAATCACATAAAAAAAATAATTTATTCTGCAATCAAATTTTGAAATCAATCCAAGTTTCTCCTTCATTGACAAGTGACAACTTTCCCTTCCAGCCCCTAAACGCCATTATAATATATTTATTGTGCTGCTTATTTTTTGTGGAACAGGTACATAATGTTCAAACTACAAAAACTGCAAATTTTTTGTGTCGACTTTTGTGCAGAGGTAAATAATTTAAATGTTGCATATTATGTTTTTTCTTGACTATTTTCGCAGAGTTGGCTTGAAATTCAACTTATTCCACCAATATCGAAAACCATATTCGCAATGGTCTGTTTGGAAAAAAGTAAAATTTTATACTTGGTTATATTCTCGTAAAATTCCTGATTTTCTGCTTGTTAACGAGCAAACTTCGTTTCTTTTCTACATTTAAATACGTTTAATACATTATTGGCAAAACAAACGAAAGTCATTTAATTAAGTGGAAATTCAGTGGAGAATAATGGCGAAGTGGAGTTTTTAATGTTATTTAATGTTATTAGTTGTGTTTTGGTTGTGTGGAAAAATTTGCTTTGGCGAGTGAAATTTTACATGTTTTAGGTTGGCTGGATCGATTAACAATCCAATAAATACACGATGATTTTAATTTTAATAGACGAAAGAAAAAAAAATTTAAGGAATTTTCTTGTTAGTTTTTTGAATTCACAACTCTCAAAATTACACTGCGAATCAAAACTTACAAAAATAAATAAAAAACGCTAAAGAACTTTTGAATCTTGAATCTTGCATTTTTTAGACTTCGTTGAGAATTGCGAGAAATTCATAAATTCAAAGATGATTGAAGGTATTTCTGAATTGTACGCGCAAACAAAAGATTTGGACAGTGATGTCATGTTTATTCGAAAAATATTAAAATCAGCTGAAAACTGAAGATTCTTGTTTGCTGATGATCTTTGTCACGGATTCCACAACTTTTTAAGTTCGCATTTTAATACAGTAAATGACATTGATGTTTTTGAAAGAGAGTTGCATTTACATGTATTCTAAAAGTTATAGGATCTGCAATTTTGATTAGTTTTTTCAAGTATATATTTTACTAAATATTTATAATTATAAGCTTGTTGTGCCAGTTAGAATTCCTGATCTACAAAATCCGAATGTCCAATTAATATACCGTATTTGAATAGAATCATCATTATCAAATATGTTATAATTTTATTGAGGATTTTGACTCCAATGCATATTTAGTGTTTTAGATAAAGTGAATCTAAAATTAATAGATATAATAGAATGAACGTTTAATATACAAAATAATAAAGCTAATCCGTTAAATTTTTAGCATAACTTATTGAGATGATTTTTTTGTTTTAAACTGTTATGTAAACCATCGTTTCTTTAAGCAAATTAATTCAAATTTTATCTAAACTTTATTTAAATTCTTAAAATATAGCAATATCAGCAATTTCAACAAATTTCTTATAATATACTACCCCTCGAAAGCAAGCTCGGTGCCATGTGCCAATGTAACCATTTAATTCTCAACCTGACTATTAAAACTGCGTTAATGCTTTTTAATTACACGCCTCAAAATTTTATGCGCCATGGGTTTTGTTACCTATGATTAAACACTCAGCAAACTTAATGAAATTTCAAATTCTTCATTTTTTGAAAATAGTTCTTGGAATTTTAAATTTACTTTCTATGAGAACTAAGCACAAGAGGCTAAGAAAAGCTAGAAAAGAAACCAGCAACGGTCCGCAAAGTTTTCTCAAGTTCTTGGTTCTGTTTAATTGCACATTCATAGATAGGTTTTACAGTTTGCTAGTTTGCTGGAGCATTTCCACAGAGATTTCTTGCAAACAGATTTCATTGTGAATTCTCCACTCTGCCAGCCATAAAGAAATCTTACAGCAAACATACAGCAAAAAAGTAATTTTTATTAATTCTCATTGAAAGATCAAACCATAATGCAAAGAATTGAAATTACTGAAATTTTTAAAATACTACGAGAGCAGAGCCAATAATTATTAGATCAATATTAATGTACGTATGTTGTTAAATTATTTGTCTTCATTTTCGTTTACTCCATACAGTAATTCTATATTCTAGTGAGCAAAACAACAACGAAAGAGCGAAAAGAAGAGTTTATTAAATGAAAAATTAACATTAAGAATTCAGCAAACATATTCACGAGAATGGAGATGAATTTATGGGTGGCAGGGATTGGTGTGTTAATTATTACTGCTGATTTATAGATATGCTATTTTTTACATACTTGATGAAACGATAGCAAAGAACAAAATTAATTAAAACAAAACAGTAGATACTAATAAAAGTATAACTACATAATCTTTCATAAAAATGCATGTAAATACTAATTCAAGAACATAAACAATTATGATTTAATTAAAAAATTTAGGAATGCTTCAAGTTTGATTAATTATTACCAAAGTCATTAATAATTGTCAGAAAAACGGTCTTAAAACAGTTGAAAGATCTTTTCCAAAACTAATTCAGAATGAATGAATAATTAAACCCACAACATGCCAACCCCTGTTCTTTGCATTCAACGTGATCATTGAACTCTTTTATATTTATATTTATTACTTTTTCTTCCATTATTTTGCTAATAAACAAGAACAAGTAAAGCAACAACAAATATTCAACAGCAGCTCAAAATTGTACAATATTTGTAAAATATTTGTAAAGTGGTAATAATAAGCTAAGTGAAGTAGTTTCTTAGTGAGTTGTGCTTATTCTTTGTAGAAAACATTTGAAAAATTAAAATACCAAATTCGAGCCCAACAATCTGGCAATTCCAGAATAATTTAAAAATCAAGAAATGTTTCAATGAGCGGCAAACATATTTTTATGAAAAACATAAAAATTTAAATAATATTGATTATTCCAATTCCAAAGTTTTGTAATTCAACTCAACATGTACGTAGGATTGTTGTTGCTGGTTGGCTTAAGAAAAAACAAATTCACCTTCAAACCAAACATTTAAACCACACTGAAAGAAATTTTTCACAGTAATTTTGGGTCTATCATAAAATTATTATTGAATAGTAATTTGAAATTTATGTGGATAAGATTAATTAAATTCTGTGAAATTTAAAAAATTGTTTATATGTATTAATATTAATGTGCTCTCTGTACCTAGCCTAGTTATAAAACTTAAAGATATAAAATTCAAAATCTATTCATAATATAAAAAAACTGGCTGCAATAGTTCCATATGATATTATTAACCTCATGCAATTTTTTCAGAGCACAAAAACGTTGAAAATTTATGTTCAAAAAATAAAAGTGTATTAATGTTCTTAAATATATAATTTACCTTTCAAGAAAAATAATTTTTCAAATTCCTCGGTTTGTTGTTGCAATGTGGCTTTTAAAACTTAATATGCAACGTGTGTATTCCGTGAATACTTCTTGAATCTCGATAGAAAGACACTTTATACACTCGAAAACGTAAAAATCTGGATACACTAAAACACTTGAATGAAGAATAAAACCTGAAAGCCTGATAAACTGCAAAATTGATTTTGCTTTCGATTTACTATTTTCTTTTATGCTAATATTGACTGCACTAGAAATTTTCTTTCATAAAACTAGTTTTGATTCAGTTTAGCGGGCAGATTATCTTCTTGCTTGTTATGCATCCATTTTTTGTTGCATTGAAATGCAAAATATTTCTGTCTTTCTTTAAAATCGTCAAAGATTTTCACCAAATAACTTCACCGAAATTATTACACAACCCGTTAAACCTATGTTTTCAAAAAACTCTATTTTAAATATGTCAAACACATAGTTTGAGGCTGAAAATCAATAAAACAACTATTTTGTTTTACGTCAAGTTTAACGTGCAGTTCGTTCAACAGGTAAAAGTCAACTGAGCAATAGACGGCAGTTCTCCTCACTGCTTTAAAAAGCGTTTAATTTTTTAAAGTAACTTTAAGTTGAGACTTGAATTTGAGCGTGTTGCCACTTTGGCGAGACTTGAATATAATGCGAAGAACAAATTGAAGAAAATCTAAGATTGTGCAAGAAATATTAATGTTTCTTAGCCGAGACATATTGTGTGCATTGGATTTGTTGGGGATTTTGTTTAAAATAAAATATTTTTCACTTGTTTTCTAAGTTCATCTAGTCAACATCAATGTAAAATTACAGTGTCATATTATTTTTTATTAATGCAATTTTAATTCGGACATTATAACAATAATTATTTACTGGAAATTAAATCAATAAAGTTAGTTATCTTCTTTGATTTAATGAGCAGTAAACAATTATTGTTATAATGTCTGAATTGAAATTCACTAGATTATATTATATTTTCATCCAAAATGTTTTTTTCTTTGTAAAAATGATTTCAAGAAGCTTTATTGAGCTTTTACGCTTTGCATATTTTTTTGAATTACGGTTGGAAGCATGTAACGAACTTTTACGGTTTGATCGCGGTTATCCGTTATATTTTATTCAAATACAATTTTATGAAGCGATGAACTTATATGTAAAATATGTTAAAACTTCTGATTTACCAGTTATGAATAATTTGTCTTGATAAAATATTTTGATTTTTCATTAATTTTTTAATTAAATACTAAGCAGCATAAATAAAGCTAATTATAACAATGCGTTTTATGTTACAAAGTATCTTAAAAATATTAATATCATAAAAATGGAGGATATACACTTTGAATGAATTACCATTAACAACATAATTTATCTAAATTGACTATTTAAAAATGTAACATGATAAACAATTCACACTTAATAAAATTAACAAAACATCCATTAAAAATTAAATTCTTCTAGCCAAGAACATGGAGATAACTTAAATATAACTATCTATATGCTTAAAATATTTGCATTAATAATGATGAAAGATGTTCTCATTAGATTTTTTTCAAAATTTTAAGAACATCTTTTTGTTTTTCATCAGTAGACCTTTTAATTGTTATTTCCATGATGTTCATTTAGAAAAAATTCAGAAGCGTAACTATTGAGACTTAAAGGGCAGATTATGTCCAACAGATAAAATGCAACACACAACAAGTTTCTTTATAAATTTTATTTTTATTTTTCATTATTATTATTGTTTTCAACTTGTTGTAAACATGAAAAACTTCAACAATAAACTGCAGTAACGAATTTCATGATTTATTCACTTGGCAATTAAAAATGACTGACGATTTTACAACATTTTTAAGTTAAATGGATTTCGCTTAGATAAAATTCCATTTGCAATTAAAGCTGAAGCGATTTTCAGGAATTCGTGAAAATTATGTCACGTTTGTTGAAGTGTTATTAGTGAGGTCGTTTAGAATTTTATGAGCTTTGTTGGTTTTTGGGTCGTTTTTTAATTTTTAATAAATAATTTGCAGTTTTAAGTAAACTGTTGATTTAAAAAACTTGAATTTGAAATGTTTATGTCTTTAAATAATCATCAATTCTACATTTGTTTGAATATAAATTTTGAGGATATTAAAGCAGTCGTCAATTGTTTAAAAAAAACCTTTAATGTCTTATATATTAAGCAAATGTAATAAAAAATAGGTCCATTTTTGATTTAAATATTAAAACATAAATAATTAATTTGATGAATCAAAAAATCAGAAAAGCTCTCACCGCTTAATCTTATCATCAAATTCCTATCAACTCTTCAGAAATCATGTTAAACATCCAAGCCAAGTAGTCCACGAAGCAATTATTTTTTTTATGGCGAATAACCACCATATCTTTTCTGAAGTTTCTGTAGTTGAACACCAAACACGATGCAAAACATGCAAATAAAAATATGAGAAAAAGACAAACAGCAAAAACTTATTGTTTGTTTATTGCATTTGTACAGGAAAAAATGAGATTGGTTGGAAAAAGAAGGTATGCTACGAGAAGATGGAATAAGAGGAAAAAGTAAAACTAAATCTTTCATGGAAAAATTGTATGCAAATTTTTGTTTGGCAATTTGATGCTCAACACCTTTTTGATTTTCATTTTATATTCAGTTATGTATTCTTCGGCTTTGCGAGGTATCTCAGAGCATGCATGCAATTTTTGGTAAGTTGTGTGAAACGTCCTAATTTTTGCCAGATTTTTGGGTGAGTATATTTGTATGGAAATTTGGATTTGATTCGGATTTTATGCAGTTGATTAATCTTGTGCTTATGCATAAATTTAAACTCATAACTTTAATGGAATTTAATGGAAATATTTGTTTAGTTTTATGAATTAGTTCATCAACTAATTTAATTTTTAGTAAAATATTGTTCCATCTCAAATAAAATATACAATTTAATAATTTTTTATAGAAATGCATGCGTGATTTATCGTAGCATTCGTCAAGGTAAATGTCTCATATCTTCCAAATAATAAAATAAAGCAATATATTGTCAAAATATTTTGAACTTTAATTCTAATGTCAGTATTTTGTGCCTTTACGATATTATTTAATTTGTCTTAAAATATTTTTTATTTACACGGTATTTGGATGATTTTACACGAGTGGTGGACTGTAGAAATTGCGTTAAAAACTAATCAATACTTGGAGATGAGCCAGATCTAAATCATTAAGTTAGTTTGAAATGGAATAGTAATCTTCATGTAACTTAAATTTAAGTCATCCTTTTTAACACTCTAAAGAGCAGGACAAAAAGTTGATAGTAAACTTTTAATTTCTCTTTTGAAGAGGCTATTTTTTAAGAATCTCTTTGCAGATTTGTTGATATGCCTTGATGATTTGGAAGGTGATTTTTAAACTAATTTATGTTTATTGGATCCAAATGAATACACCATATTAAAATTTGAAGCTTGTAATAAATTAAAAAAGTGCATTGAAAATGTGCCGTGAGAGAAGTTTGAAATTTGATTATAAAATCTTTCTAATTTATTCAAAGCATGCAAAGTTTGAAAGTGCATGGAAAAACATTTTCTCGAACATTAGATTATTTTTATCTAGGATCAAAATAAGTCTTTTCAAAACTTTTTAAAGTAAATTTTTGTATCTACTTAAAATCATCCTCAAATTTCCTTTTTTATTTAAATAAAAAGAATTTTCGAAGTCCTATTATATATTTAAAAACTGTTAAAACGAATGAATTAAAGAGTGAACTTTAAAGGAAAAAATGATGAGCTCAGGGAACGAGATTGTTAAGGCAGAATTTTTTTTTAGAACATAAGAAAAAGAACTTTTTTGAAAGACCATAGTTGATTGAAAAAAGCATTAATATGACGTAATTTGAATGAGAGTTTTCAGTATCACTTAGAGTTACACGTCTTGTAAAATAGAAGGTCTAACCAACCCCTGATAGAAAGACACAGAATTGAAAACGATCTAATCTGTATTAAGTAATTTTTAAGTATGGCAGATTAGCAGGTGTTGTTTATCTTGGCAAAATTCTTTACTCTCAATGTTTATTTTATACTCGATTATAGAATTAAGGATTCTTTTAATTCATCTCCTTATTTCAAATGCAAATGATATTTTGTCCAAACAACTTAAGACTTGAAAAATTATAATTCTTCTGTAGTTTCATGATGAGCATAATCCTAATTCTGATCTGCTGAGAATTTTTAAAAATAAATCCAGTTTAGAAAAATCCAGAATCTTTTTGCAAAATTGCACAGGTCCTGATTTATTTAAGATCGTAAACACTCCTTATCTATTTTTTCTCCATGTTTTCCAATTTAAGACGCTTTTGGGGTTTGGAAACGAGAAAAATTTGTCACCACAACAGCAAAAACCAAAAAAGCAAAAAAAGCAAAAAAAATCTGAGAAATATAATTCCATTTCAACGCATCGGTGACTTTTAGCAGTTTCTAGCACGTGATGAGACGTTCTAGAGCATTTCTCTGAATCTCAACGAATATTACTATTCAAGTATTTGTAGAACTTGTCTCTGCTCGTTTCAAGACAAATTTGTCGCTAGCAATCTTCCAGTATGTTTTCAAGTTTCGCCTTGTTCTCGTTTTAATGTTTTTTCGTTTGCTTCTGATTTTTTGACACATGACTTTATTAAAATGTCTCGTTGAAATAGAAATATCATAAATTTTAGTTTTGCGTTCAAACACGCTCTGCAGTTGCAAAAGAGGCCAAAGTTCGTGAAGAATTATAATCTGGGGAATTTGGGGCTGAAGTTCAGGGATTTTTCATAGCGATTCTTTTTAAGTAAATTTTTTTCTTTCTTATTTTGAAACACTTCAGACCAAGATATTGATTGAAAGCGCATTATGTATTATCTTTTAATAAATAAATTTAGCAGCCCTGCAATTTCTCCATTTCACCATGCATTAAAGTTCGTGAGATTCAACTAAATCTCATCATAGTATCATACACATAACTGAATTGAAAGCAGCCAACTCTGAAGAAATCGCGCTGGATTTGTTGAAGGATTATATTCAACGTTTGAAAGTTATTGCCTCTTGTACTGCCAAGCACTGAAATTATAAGTAAAGGAAAAAGCTCACGATAATGCCTTGAAATTGCTACTTTAATAAACGATGTACGCCTGAAAATTGTTCCATTGCGATTATAAATTGCAGTCAGCGCAAAAAATACTAAAACTTGAGCATAAGAAAAATATCAACTTTGTTTTCAATAATAATAATAACATGTTTTGTTTTTGCGCGGAATAATTTCTCAAAACAAAAAATGTTTTCTTTTATCTTTTAATGTTTTCTTTGCTCTGATAAAAAGCATAAATGTATACTTTTCTACATGCATATATAAAGAATTATGCGCGATTGTATCAAGACCTTTATGCTGAACCAAGTACGTACTTTTTCTCCTTCATTTTTCCTTTTCAATTTACGCTCATAAGCATTTTTCTTTTATGTTTGGGCTTGCTTGTTTGCAAGAATTAAAATTTGGTAGGATAGACTTGTAATTTCCTTTATTCTAAGATAATTCATTCTCATTTAACTATTTTAATTTAAAAAAATGTAAAATTATTATGAACCTAATGATGGATAATTATTTTAGTACTGATGTGTTTGATAAATATAAGTGCAATATATTCAAATTCAGTTCATCCTAAATTTTCCTCAACTTCTTGCCAAATAAATAAATTGTAAAAAAAAACTTTTTCTCCGTGTTTCATGATTAATGCCATAAATTTTTATTCTTATATTATTATATTCCTTTTTTTAATTTTCTTTCCTTTCCTCTTTTGCCTCCACTTGCGAGTTTGGCTTGTTATTTCCATGAGCTTAGTATTTATGCTGCTGTTGATACGTTACGTAGATAGGTTTAATATATCTATCATACTTTTTGGGGGGAAAATTATTTTGTTTTTTATTTGCATTTTATATGTTGAAGGAGCAAGGATTGCTAATTTTTGTGTGATAATAATTTGAAAAAAGATTTTGAGATTGCTCAAAATTGAGTTTTATACAAAAAAATTTAGATTAAGAATGGTTTTTAGTAAATAATCAACAATGCAATCTGATCTCTGCAATAAATGAAAACCAGCAGCTTGAGTTGCTCCATCTTTCCAATTAAAGTCACTGCTGGCTGAACGATGCCATACATTTGAGCCCATATCTGATGCAAAATAAAATGTAGATGGCATTGTTGTTCCCTATACAAAAGAAATGATTATTATATTTTTGCTCTCAAATTGTATGTAATTTGTGAATAAGTATACATCTTAGCAAATTCCCTTTGCCGGTTTGCTGATGCGGCTGTAGTTTCTCGTTTGAAATGTCTCATTATTTATACAACGACATATAAATATTATAATTTGGTTGATGATATATGAAATAATAATCTTAACCATCTTAAATGTGGAACTGGTGGAACCATCTTATGGCAGTAATGCTGTATAGTAGCGAAACAATACAGCAGTACAGCACAGTGTCTAAAGGGAAATGTAATAAAATACGTTATGGTTTCATCAGTTAGTATTCCTTATTGTTATTATTTCATGTAAAAATAAACAGAATATATTGTGTGTTTTTTGGTTAAAATATCATGCATGTTAAGGATGAAAACAAGGACTCAAGGAGATCGATAGAGTGAGAAGTTTTTTGAACTCCCGGGATGGGAAAGAGTCTCTGGCAGTCATTTTTGAATTGCAATAACCAACTAAGTTATTCGAAAATACGCGCAAGTTGGTTGGTTATTGCGATTCAGTTGTCACTGCCACAGGGTAGGATAGCAGAAAACAAACGAAATATGTTTCCAAATATTAGCAACTGGGAAGTTGCGGGTTCGAATCTTGCGGATTTAAGGTGCAAAAAAGTGAAAAAAAGTGATAAAATAAAAAAAGTGAAAAAAAAAGTTGAAAAAAAAGTGAAAAAAAAACGAAAAAGTTGTATAGTATGTGGAAAGTAGATAGTTAGAAATGTAGAGTTGGGTTAGTTAGGAAGTAGTTTTTTTTTCCTTTTTTTAGGGTTATGTATTTTTATAAATCTGAAATATCAATATATTTGATGAATTAAGAAAATAATGAGCAAAATACCGCTAGATATTCATCGAACATCTCGAAACATTTTAAACAACCTCGGCCAAGAACTTTGCAAGCATCCTTTCATTTGTATCTAAACATAGCTCTGCTTGCACCAAGTACTTGCCTTTTGCACACTTACACCCATAAAAACCTATTTTTCCACTCCAATCTTTAGTAATTTGAAAAACAGTCTCAATGCGGTAATTTAAATTGTAAATAATAAAAGAAGAATGTAATGCCGAAATAAGAAGTATGAAAAGATTTATACATTTATTAAAATAATGAGAAAAAAATCTTTTGTAATGGCTACCGACAAAAATTTCGTTCGCTACTGCTGACGATGATAACTTGGCGTACTTGGCAATGGGTAGATCATTTCTGGCGGAATATCAATTTGTTTCTCAAAGATGAGAAGTCACAACTTTAAGGAGGCACAAAAAAAATTGTTGTATGATTATTATCATTGCATCAAATTATTATAATGTTAGGTTATCTCTTTGTTCTTTTTGTGATTTTTGTACTTTTGCCTTTTTGTGAGCAGCAAGTAATGCAATTAAAGTTGAAAATTGTGTTTTAATAATAATTTGAAAATAAATAAAATATGAAAAAAGATATGGCGATATGATTTCTGTGCAGCGCTCTACGATAAAGTTTTAGTATGTTTTCTTTTAGCTGGATTTGATTGTTAGCAGGGTTGTATATTTGGAAAACTTCTGTTCAAAATTGGTTTTTCTTTAGTAAACTTTTTTTAAATCATACTAGCAAAAAAATTTATGTGCAGATACGTAAAATAATGAATTCTGTTTGAATAATCTAAGTAATGCAAGAAACTGCTATTTTCGGAGCCCTGCCTTGCTTAATACCAGTAAGATAAAAATAATAAATTTCTATGGCAGATTGTATTACTCCCTTTTTGAAATTTTTCTGTGTTGTTTTCAAGCAGCATTGCATATATTTTCTTATTATGGAAGACAAGACGATTTTGCCTTTGAGAATGAAAATCAGACTCGTTCAAACTGGAAATCTCGAATCGTTTTGTCTTTCATTAAGAAGAGATTCTTTTGTAAGCCAAATATTTTATTGATTAGACACATTTTATTTGGATTTTTGCATTAAAATAAAGCAATAATTTAACCACCTCTGTTTTTTCCCGAGACGATTGAACAGTTTCTTGACTTTCATTACGGATCGAAATATCATAGTAATAGAAGCAAGAAATATAAGATAGAGCTATAATTTCTAATTTATTCTGATGGAAAAAGGAGGTTAATTCTTCCATGTTTCTATATGTTGTCGGAATCCGACAATCCACAGTGAAACCTTCAGCAGCCAATCTCCAGATTGTGGCGCGTAAAAAATTATGAGATGATATTTAGTTTTTCATTACTTGCCTTCATTGTTTTTTTATAATTTTTTTGTAGGCTGTTTGTAAGTTTGGTGGAAGTTTTTGGATACGTTAAAGTTGGCTAAAGCTGTAGCTCAGTGTCGGTGTAAAAATATGCGAACGTCATTGGGCTGTAATAAATTTAGTTGGGCCCGAATGTATGTATGAAAAATCGAATTTATATAATTCGGTGAAACTCAAAGAAAACCACAGCAAAATTAACCACAAACATCACCCGGAGAAACAAATATCAAAGAACCAGAGAAGCACAAATAATAAATAAATAATGATTTTCTTCGTTCTACTGAAAATTTTGTTTGAAATTGTAATTTGAAAAAGCAGATACTCACAGCCACTACAAAAGAAATTAAAGTTTTCGAATAAACTTTTATTATGACCGCACATTGATTATAAAAATGAATGTTATCTAAGCAGAAGCGCTTCTGATGATACAATATTATTTTGGAATAAACTTAAATGTCATTATAAAAATGAACCTTGTTAGACACTTTATGGAAATATTTTATCAACTTTCTGTACATCAGCCTACGTAAAAAGTGTTATAAACAAGATTCCAACATAAAATCATCTTGGTTATCTAAAAAATTTCGAAGCGCTTCTGATGAATAACACAAGGTGGTAATTTGTGTTGATTAAATATTATTTTGGAATAAACTTAAATGTCATTTTGAATACAATTATTGTTTTTAAAGCATGAATATGAGATTTTCGTTTTGGCATCTTCATTAACAAATTTATTTGTTACCAAATAAAAACATGAGCTTAAAATTATTTATTAGAATAAATATTTTGTTTGCTTTAAAATCTCACCGTTAATCTCTAATGAATACTTGAAAAAATAAATTTAAATGTTTCAAAATATATATTAGCACACGAGATTATGACAAACCAAAGATTTGAAAAACTGAGGATACTAATTATCACACGTTTCTAAGTCCTCGTCGATTATTAAATATTTTTATGCACATCAATTTTAAATAATTATTTCTAGTGCCTATCTTAAAAATTTTCCCTAAAATTATTGATAATTAATATGTGTGATTTAATTTAAATTCTCATTAAGAGTCTGACTGTGAATTTTCAGTTATTCCAGTCATAAAGTAATAATCCATGAAAATAACTATAATCGGTACTAAATAAAATAATAACGTCATTCGAAATGAAAATTTCTCTCTCTCTCAAACAATTCAACATTTTAGCACCAGCCAGAAATTTCACATCTATTAAAAGTACAAAAAGGCATAAATAAATTATTAATAATCATAGTTCATGCCATTTACAACTTTAACCATTCATAATTCATTCTGTTCTCAATGGTGTAACGAACTTAAAATTTGCTGAAAATTTGTTATGGTTTTACACCTCAAAATAAAAAAAGAGTAAAAAGTACATAAATGTGTCTTCTGTGTATTTAAATGGGATATGGTGGCAAGGTTATTCCAGTTATGCGAGCAGAGCTGAATTTCCACACATTTTCCCAGATGATAAACGAGTACAAAAAATCCATGCAGACCATGTTAAAATTATAAACCAGTATTTCGGTTTTTCCGACTGTTCCGGAGTTTTTCCGTTTTTTCCATACTGCATGTATATTTATGTGTATTTTCGGAGGAAGCTATCTACGCATGATCCAAACATCCATGCACTTACTCCCACAACAACAAAACAGCCATTCACACATCCTGGCATTGCATTTGAATATTTGATGATAATCACATACATTTATTATTACATGTCACATCAAAATAGCAACTCGCACATCATAATAACGCTTTTGCATATAAATATGTTATGAGTCGCATCTCTTCTGATGAGTGGGGGTTTGAATAGTGGAATCGGTTTTTCAAGTACATAGTAAACATTTTGGGCCTTATTTTGATACTGATGAAAAAATTTATAAATTCAAAAAGGGTATATTTAAAAATCTTGTTATAATTGATGACTTATGGAATTGCATTAAAATATTTTGCACTAACTCGCTTAAAATACATTCATTAGAGTGAACATTTTCAAATCAATGTAAAATCAATAATAATCCTCTTTAAAAATATATGATCAAATAAAGCATAAACTTTCCGCTCTTTAACATCACCGCTCATGATACAATTCTAAAAATTTAATAGAAAAAGTTTTTGTCAGCGCGTGCAAATTTTTGAATTAAGTGGAAATGAATAATTCAAATTGTTTCAAGCGAGTGCCTTTTTGGCGGCAAAATTGATGATTCGCAGAAGCGCCTTTACTTAAGTCTCTGTTTTATGTCACTCTGCACTCACATGATGTCATATCAGCTTTGAATCTGCTCTTGACGAGCAGTGACATAATTATGTAAGGACTCACCACAATCGTTGCTACAATTTAAATGGTGATAGAATAAATAAATCCACAAATTATGTGGAAGAAGAAAAAACTAATCAAACCACAATGATTCCCACAGATCCAGTTTTAATTAAAGTAGAAGCACAAAAAAAGCTGCTTGGAAAAGCTGAAAAAACGCAAAAAAAATGTATAACGACAAAATTATTGAGAAAATAAAACCCTTGGCGATGAAAATCCCCTTTTAACACCTTTTTTGTTGTTGAATTGTAGAGGATAGAGATATTTTCTGTGTTTGTTTGAGTTTTTTGAGGTTGTAGGCTAATTGGAAAGGATACTTTACATTTATAAAATCATTTTCTATGTAGACAATTGAAGCTATTATTAAAAAATTTGTGTTGATTTAAAATATTCAAGTTTAATACAATTTTGATAAGCACATCTTAAAAATCATTCATCAAAAAAAAGTTCTTTTTATAACTCTAAAATCTCCTGTCTCTCTAGTCCTGTCGTCCCCATACCTACCCGTTATACGTCAACCACGGACTCAAGACACCGTATTGAAGCTTATGCCGAAGATGTTTTCGCTTTAAAGACTTTACCTCCTTGCTGCTTTGCTTAAGATTTATTTATTTTTCCTTGCAGTCCTCTCACCGACAAGACATACTCGAGCTAACTTGAGTCCTTTTTGAGTGTGCGAGCAAAAAATAAGAAAAAATATATCGAAATAGGAAAAATCGTAAAACTCGCAAAAAATTGCACTAAGAAAAAATAGAAGAAATTTCCATTCTCTCCGCATGCCTCCATAAGAATTCCATAGATTCCACAAAACTCGGCAAAAAAACTCCACACTTTACCACGGCAATATTGCTGAACATTCTCTTAAAATTGCTGGTGGAAGCCAAATATCTAAAAGGAAAATTGCTCCTTCAGTCGATTTTTTATCACATATTTCCCATTCGGATTTTTATGATCAATGAAGATTTTCCACTCACACCACAGCGACACACCTACAGATAATAAAAAAAAAAACAGGGAAAAGACTCAAAAGACTCAAAAGAGCACTTTTTTCACAGCTACACCTCAACTCGCTGAACTGCTGTGCTGCTGTAGTACTGAACAAAAAGGTAGCCCATTCCACTACAATACCGCATGAATAACCTGCCAAGCGCCCTGATTCGTTGAATTTCGTTGACGCCCTACTGAGCGCTGTTCGCTTAGTCTCCATTGCTTGCTAGCTGCTTACAATGAATGCTCAGTCTACGTTTATCGTTCGTTCGTGCCAGTCGGTCGTGCTGTACAAATATTTCTGAATAATATTGTGACGGTATATATTTGGTATATATATGTGTTGGCTTATCATATGATTTGTCTCAGTCGTATGATATCTATCATCGTTATTCAATAATATATTGCGGTGATTAATGTGTTTGGCGGGCAAAACAAATTGCTAAAGGAATTGCGATACGTGAACAAAAATCTTTAAAATGAAACAATTTTGAAATATTTTTGAATTTTTCAAATAAATCGGTTTAGTTGTAAAGAATAATATTTCACTGTTTCGAAATTGCAGGATTGTGCAACATTCTAAATAAAACAAGAAAAAGTATAAAAGCATATAATAAGCGTGAAGGATAATGACATGCATTAGACACACTACGTTTTAGGATTACCGTTAAAGTTGTTTGCAAAAATAAATAAAAAATACACCTGCAATTCTTGAAGATTGCAAATTGCAAAAGTGCAGTTTTTTTTATATAAAAAAAATTACGAAAAATCTGCAAAAAGAAAAAAAAATAAAAAGTTGTGCTTGATAATAAAAAATAATACAAATTTATCATTAAGAGTGATCGCAGTTTAAAAAGTGTATCCTAAATGGAAGTTATAAGTTGAGCTTTGAAAGTAACCTTTCAAATCAAGCTCAAAACGCGCGCGAAAATTCTCCTCTATCGGCCCAGTGATTTGAACGAGTTCAAAATTCTAACCGAAAATTCAAAGGCGCCCCTGTCGCGGGCCGTAGTCGCATTGGCGTCCTTTTTGGGCGAAGGCTATTCCGCCCTCGGTGCTCGCGCACCACCTGCCAAAGACCTTATGGCCTTTGGCTCCGTACTGCAGCACAATCAACACAACATAGGTAGGCAAACGTGATGCAAAAGTGGAAAGTGATGGTTAAGGGTATAGGATGATTGAAAATTAATTATTCAAAGCTGTAGCAAGGATTTGATTTGAAGGATCAACGTTCACGAAAAGTCAATGGAAACTCTATTAGTCGAATACCCTTGAATCAACTGAATAACTGAATAACAGGACGAATTACAAAAATCAAAATAATACATGATTATACTTATCCTTCCAATTCACCAATCCTTGCTTCAACAATAATGAATTAATAATCTACCATCTAAAATTAGTCTGCATCTGAACAGTGAAAATATAGCCGCTGGAAAAACAAAAAACGTTTTGTTCAAATAAACTTGACATCACCGTCGGTGCCTTGCAAAAAAGCAGCGCAGCTCATTCAACATGTCAGACTCGAGCAAACTTCAGGAAAAATCGATATCAGAATATCAAAAACAATATCACAATTTTTTCTGGAGCACTTCCTTACCATGGAAAAAGTATTAAAAATTAATGGGCTCAATGTTTTGTCGAGGAAATGCTCAAAGTTTTGGGATAGTCCCTGTATAATTTATGAATGGTTTTCAAATATAATGTGAATACTATTTTGAAATTAAAATTGATCTATCGTAATAGCTTTTTAAATTTAAAAATAAGTTAGGGGAAATTAAGGATCCGAACTTATTCTAAAACTTTTTATGTCGTGAACCATGGAAATTCTTCTTTTCCTAAAATTTTGTAAAAGTTCAAAACAGTTATTTCGCATAATACATCTTATCAGAAGCTTTCACTGCTTTATCATAACAGATCGCATCAAAAACCTCTCAAAACTCGATATTAATTGTTTCTGAGCAGCTCGAAGCATGTTTCTACACCGGGAGCTCGTTTCACGAGGTGGTGCCTTATAATTATTCCGTTTGCGAGTTTACCAGTTTGCATATTCATTTTTCGCTGTGAAACTCCACAAACCTCGGCAAAACACAGAAAACTGCGAAAGGCAAGCAAAAGTGCAACCGTATAATGATATAGTTTTTGGAGGACTCTAAACAGCATTGCATGTTGGTGCTTGATACGTTAAATGAGTATAATCATTTAATCATTTAGAAAAAATAGCCTGAAAGAATATATTTGGCCGCTTTAAGGAATTGTATGTGTGTATTTGATAAAAAAGCGCTCATTTCGCACAATTAATTAAATGTTTCTTCGGCAGGCAAAATATGAAACACTAAATTTAAAATATACACACCATTGTTTGCATTCAACTTCTGATGATGATGCTCATCGTTCATCATGCATACAACAACAGCCAAATAGCCTATAGCCAAATTTATATTTTTTGTTGATGTTATTGTTTCATTGAAGAAAAATTAAATACAATATTATTTTATAACATTATAAACAGCCAGCGCATACATTTCATAATTCTGGTGGTATAAATTATTGAATCCATAATTTTTTCGCAGAGTACACGATAGTTTAGATAATGGGAAGTTGATGTAGGACTCGCGTAATTGATTATAGACTTGTTTGAAAATGAGATGAAGTGTCTTTTTCAAATGCTTCTGAGTCAAATATATTTGTTCTATTCGTGAGAAAAGCATAATATTGCTATGAATTTGTCTTTGTAAAGCCAATATGTTAATATCATAAATGTTTTTCTAATGTCATGAACACAAAACATACAAACACTTAAATTAAAATATTAAACTCTTATCGTGATATTTTTAAAGTTTATTAAAATATGACAATGTAATGGATTTTAATGTTTTAAAATTGTCCTCAAAAAAAAAATATAAACACTTTGCTATTTTTTTTGTTATGCTAAAATCTAATATTTTTAAAGTATTTTAAGTTAGGGGCTATGCATAAAATACGTAACGCTGAAATCGGACCTTTTGGACCCCCCCCCCTCCCCCCTCGTAACGTTTTTTTACACATTTTAATATGAAGATTATTACTTCGTAACAAATTCTAGACCCCCCCCCCCTGCTAGAGCGTTACGTATTAATTGAATAGCCCCTTAGATACATTATTTTGGTAATTATTTTGTAAGAAATATTTTTAAGCATAAGTTTTACCAACATAAAATTTTTGTTTCTCCAACAACTCATCTTGTCTTTGATGAGTTTACACACAACACATGGTCCAACGTAAAACAAAACCGAGAAAAACATAATTTGATTGATGATAACTATTGACAGGAATTTATTACACTGCCTGTGACTCTTTTAATGTTCGCCTAACTGAAATAACCAAAAAAAATTATTAAAAAAAACTTCAGAATACCGAAAGCACAATGGGTTTCTGTATTGATTGCCATTAATGATGTGTTTCAGGTTCTACATTCATTCTATGCGTCCATTCATGATACAGGCATTATACAAGTTTCAAAAGAGCAAACTAATCAATTTTCCATTTCATTTGATCAGAAACTGTTAAAGAGGCAGCTAAAACTTTCAAAACATGTTATCAAATGTATGAGAATGGTCCTTTCATGTTGAAACTTTGCAGCAAAACTTTAAACTATTTTTATGGGAAAAGTGAGGCATGATTAAGTTTGAAAATTTAAGAATCTGTTAAAACAGGGCACAAAGTTTTCTTGTTTTTGCAGATTGCCAGTTTGAGTAAATTTGCTTTCCACAAGGGCGTTTAAAATACTAAAACACTGAATACACTGAGTTACTGAAAAGTTTGGAATATTTCTTGAAAATTAATATTTTTCGAGAAAAAATGATATCAAACGTGACTAAAATTAAATTTTGTCTTCAGAATGTTTGCAGAACTTAAAACAATATTAAATATAGAAGCAGATAGAGCAAGAGCTGAACTTTGGTGTAGAACTGTAAGAATTAATAGAAGACTTTCGGTTAACAGTTAAAATTGTTATGCATATGACAAAATCAAAAGAATAATAAAATTATTTAATAGTTTCTGGTAAAAATATTTGATAAACTTTTTTGAATGATTTAATTTTCTTTTTATTATGTAAAATACAAGATCCAGTGAAAGAACTTTTCCATTCAAGGACTTTTTAAAAAGATTCACAGAAGTCAAGTCAAGTTATTCTTTGCTGGCTCTTTATGAAGAAACATGGTGTACAACATTTCAAAAATTATTATTACATTGCAAGAAGCGAGTAAATGGAAAAATATATGTAATCTATAGAGGAGATATGGTTATGTTCTTTTAAGTCTTTTATATTATTATTATTAGACGATGGCTTTCGGTGCTTTCAGTGAAGCAGAAGCAAAAACACAATTCAATTTCAAGTTTCACGTACACTTGCTCACCAAAAAAAAGCACTGACTAAGGAATGGTAGAAGAAATGGCACAGCATAATCTCTCGGATTTATAATTTAATAAGTAATTTCGAGCGGAATTCTTTTAAGATTTTGGAATTACTGGATATAAGACAGACATTACCAAATTACGAAAATACGACAAATTATATTTTCTCGATTTAAAGTTCCGCATTTAGTATAAGTTTGTTTCGGACACAATCTATAATTTTTGAGGAAAGTGCATATTTTTTGATTTTATAAACCAGCTTTATTCCTGATTTTTTTATGTATATTGCAAAAAGTAAATGCCTAATTTCGGAAATCATAATTGATTCAAACCACCACAAATCATCTCAAATTCAAAAAATTTATTTGAACATAATTCTCAACCATTACCTGAAGATTTTTCTTAATTTCTTAAATGTATTATAAATCAAATTAATTGTGAAAAATTGATTCAAGAATATGAAAAGAAACAAATATTTAAAAAAGAATAATAACCATGAATGAAGCTTTAACTTATTCAAACCAGTAATAAATTGCTTCAATCTGATTAAAACTAATTTGATGACAAATAACAACAAATATCAACACTTTGATATTTTTATTAAAAATCAATTATAGAATTAAACATTTGAAAATTTTTTTAAGCTTCCTGTGGTCCACACAGTGAGTCAGTGAGCACCATAGCCTCACATTGACTGAAAATACCAAAAAATTATGAAGTATCGTATTTTTCTTAAATTTAATCTTAAATGCTTTCGCTGATTTTCAGACTTTTGCTGCAAAAGAAGAAGAAATCACATTTTGGAATATTTTTGAATTAAAGTATGAAAAGTTGGCAGATAATTAATAATTTATAAATTTGTTCACAATCTGGCATTTTGGATTTTGATAAATTCTTTGAGTGTTTTTATATTTTTCTTGGAAAGTACCACATTTCTACAATACTACAATGTACACAGTACTGACCTGTATTAATTTATTAATTCTTAATTACTTTGCGAGTTGTGCAAACTTCTAAAAATATATTATACATGTTTTTGTGAGTTTTTTTGACATTATGTCTACTTTACCAAAGACCAATATTTCTCACATTAATTAGTGAGTCAAAAATCTCATCATTAATAACAATAAAAATACAGGCGTTCTTATTATTTATGAAGTTCTTTTGGATCCCCCTTATGAGATATTCCAGTTTTCTTAATGATTTTGAGTTCTCAAAGGCTTCAAACTATTTAAAAGGTATCAAATCATTTCTAATATATTTCTTATATATATTAATAATCTTCATAATCCACTTTTCAAACATCGAAGCGTAGAAAATGTGAAACAATCATTTGTAACAGTTTGTCAACGATCAATTAATCAAAATTGAGCTTTAAGTGATGGCTCCTCCAAGCACTAATTGCTCCGAGTGTGTTCATCTAAACATTATGACAAATTAATGATCATCTAGCTCTTTTGAATGTTTGAACTTGAAAAAAAAAACATAATGGGCCAGTTTGTTAACTTTTTATGTTTCAACGTGTTCGAATTGTTTGGAACACTTGAGAGATTTTTTTGTAATGTGTAATTTTGTGGGTCTATATTATAATTTTGATAAACGATACACTCAGGTTGAATGAACCTAAATTCAATAATTATATAGACCAAGCCGTTTCTTTATTCAATCGATTTATTTTTAAAGTCGTTCAAATCGGTTGTTAATCTTATATTGATTTCTCAAAAGAGTATTTCTTTTATAATTATAGTACTATCATGCCAAGAATAGAGTTCTTAGAAGATTATTATTCAAATTTATTCTCCAAATATTGGAAACGAATGTAGCTAACAGAACTAGCTGCTAACTATATTTTTGGCTGGATTTATTATTATGATATAGTTTATATATCGATATTTTTCAAAAAAATATTTTCATATTTAAAATTTTCAGTTCGACGCAGTCAAAACACTTTAAATTGCTGAACTAACTTTTTCAGAGTTCGGGATCAAGTATACCAATAAGATAAATAGTTGCCAGCTTTGAAAAAGCATTTATAATTAGTAATTTTAATCCGCACAACTGAATAATTATTTAATAAGTAAATTAACTTTGAAGATAGTTGGCATTAACATATTAAAGTAAGAAATAACGCAATCAATAATTATATTTTTCACAATCAGTAATTAATACAGTTGATTACCATCTGACGTATGAGTTCCTTAGTAACTTTAAAATTGAATATTGAGCCAAATCTGTAGAGTTTTAGTTATTGCGAAATTATTGTAATTAAATTGACCAGCATAAAATCTTAATCATTGATATGTAGTTAACAAGATAATTGCAGAGAAAGCTAGCAAGAAGTTAAGAAATAAATCGTCATTCATTAGACTATTAGAGTTTTAAAAATTTCTCTACAAAATCGCTTATAAGTATAGTAATAGATTAATCAATCAGATTAATTTGAATTTTTTTAGAATGCATATTTTAGTTGAAATTAATGATACCTTCCCTAATAATATAATCAGTAGAATAAAATCACTTCATATTATATTTGTAATAAACCAATACAAACTCATGTTTTAAATGAGTTATAACAATCGTACACAATATAATAATATTACAACTAAATAAAAATGGCAAATAAAGAGATAACAATTGGTTATGGTCGTGCCTTATCGAATTGGCTCTCTAGACAATAATATTTTTAGTATTCGGTCACGGGTTGCTCGAATAAACACAAAACATACAACAAAAAAACTGTTTAAAAATATAGACACAGTTCAGAAACAGAATTGAAATAAAATATTTGTTTGAGAAACACGAGTCCCACATAAAAACTCAAAAAACTTGGAAAACTTAAAATTTATTTTGCATTTTCCAAAACGATTATTGCTAAAATGTGACTTTGTTTCAGCCACATTTTTGGGGTTTTTTCAAAGAACCGATAATGGTTTTGGATTTCCATGTTTTTCATAAGTTTTTATTATTTTATTGTTCTTTTACGTGACCATACAAAATAAAAACATTTAAAATACAAAACTTAGCTAAAGCACTTAAATTGTGAAAACAATGTGAACTTCTATAAAAATGGCTAAAAATACAAAATGGCAAGATTTTCATTTAAAATAACACTAGAACCTGTGTGAATGTCTCGTGTTGTTGAAGAAAATCCGGATCGAAATTTTTAATCACTATAAAGTATTATTGAGTATGTTGAGAATGCTTGGCATGCTGGCATGCCATTCTCAACGGCACTCGACACGTGATTAATGTAGGATGATTACCTTCTTCTCCCGTCATGCAGATGAATATTCATCACAATTATTAAAATTTAATAAGCAGCGCATCCGCGTAATTATAATATAAACGTAATTATTCGTAATGAACGAATCGAGGACCACATTTCAGGGAAGTGAACTAAAATATCATATCGAATAGATAATCTTTTTGCCATCAAAAATCTCTGAAAATCAAACCTTCCTCAGTTCAATTACTAAATAACTGATTAAATATTTGCCACTCGCACTCTGCCTCATACATTATGCATGAATATAAGTATAAATTATAAACAAATAAAAGGTTATTAATAACATGTAATGGAGACATGTTATAAATTATAATCACATCTATTAAAGTCCGAACAAAACTGGGCATTAAAAGCATCATAAGCAAAATATTGTCATTTATTTGAATGACAACGTTATTAAAGATTATTGCCCAGCTTTTTCTGTGTTTTGAGTTGTATTTTTTCTGTGAGCCATATAATTACAGTCATAATTATAAAAACGAATGCGTTACCATCAATTTTAGTTTCGGCAGACGCGAGATCTAAAGAATCTCGAGTCGACACTCATTCCGCCTCATTTTTCAATCATGTGCGCTGGTAAATTATCATTCGCTCGAAACGTAAATTGGTGAGCACTAAGCGCTTCGAAATTATAATAGCGCTAATTTCAGGTGAAAGATGATTACTTGGTTGGCATGCGAGTGTAGAGATGGTCGATCATGCTGGATTTTGTCAATTAACGTTTTTAATTTCAAGTAATGATCGAAATTGCTTTAATGATTCAATTGGCTTGGAGAAAATACAATAATTATTTTTATTTATTTATTTATTTATTTATTTATTTATTTATGAGCTGCAGAACAGGTTAACCTTTGGTTTGCAGAATTTATCAAATATTGAACAGAGTGATTATTGAAATTTAAATGAACAGAGTTGATTATCAAGTTTTAAGTATTTAGTGAAGCTAAGAACAAAATCATGAGCAAGAAAAATGGTTTCCAAAATGGATTAAACAAAACAAAAATAATTATAGCAATAAGGCTTAATTGAAAGAAGGCTGATAGAGTTCGTCCACATTCTTTTGAATTTTTTTCATAACCATTGAAATATCTTTATCTAAATCAATATCCGAGCAATATTTATTTAGGTAGTCCATTATTTGATTTGCTGGAGAGAAGAGGCCCAAGTCAGTTCTAGATTTAGCCAATCTATATACTCTAGTTTTCCTAGTGGCATGAACCGGCTCGCTTAAAATAAACCAATTCCAGTATTTTTGGCTGTCAGTTATGCCCTTCATTGACTTAACTGCAAAACGGAGACTGTTGATGATTCTTTTTAATTTGCATGGGTGAAATTTGTCGAGAAAATTGTGTTTAGGTATCTGAAATTTTGTTAAATATTTTATATGCGTTTTTTTTTTGAGAAATTTAATTATGTTGACATTAAGAATTTTTGGTATTTAACTTTCAACATAATATGGTTTCTATAAATCATTTATATAAATCATTTAAAAAAAATCATAAAACGAGTTCTGAAAATGTCTGCATCATTAGAAAAAATTTTAGCCTAGATATCATTATCGAGAAAAATTTCATAGAGACACAATATTGATCTTATAACAATAAAAAACTATCTGACAAGAGTGAAAATTTTTAAGAAGTGCAACAATTTCAGTACAATATTCTTAAAAGTTTATAAATAAATATTAAATATTCTAATTATTTTCTTTCTCGTTTCTAGGTCGATCAGAGCCAAAATCTGGGGTAGGTGATCCTTGTGCGGGCTGCAACAAACCAATCTTAGATAAATTTCTGTTAAATGTGTTAGAGCGGGGCTGGCATGCCTCTTGCGTCAGATGCTGTGATTGCTTGCAACCCTTAACGGACAAGTGTTTTAGTAGAGAAGCGAAACTTTATTGTAGGAACGATTTTTTTAGGTAAGTTCAAGAAGTCATTAAAATTTATTAAATAAATGGGATTCTCAAATTTAGATTTCCTTAAAAAAAATTGATGTTTATTATCTCTGTTGAGTTTGAAGAAACAGTTTTGTAATTTCAACACAAACCCTTTAAAATCCCCCGACAGAAACTCACAAATTTATAAATAATTTTCAGAACATTTTCCATTCCACACTCACACATTTTGTGATTTAAAGCTCAACAAGCACTTTAACCGAGATTCCAACAAATGTAAAGAAAATTGAATTTTCTTTGCTCACATCCTTGTAAATTTGGAGAGCAGTGAATTTTCTAGCAATTTAAAGCGAAAATTATTGTGTCGAGACATTTAATTTTTTGGAGCAGTTGGAGCATTTCTGCGCAAAATCTATAAAACCCTTTTTTGCATGCTCTTAAAATTCATGGAAGTGATTCTTCACTTTATGTTTTTGTTGAATGCTGGATTCTTGTCGGAATTTAAATAATTTTGCATTTCTTCATTTTGTGGAAGGTGCTGCTAAACGTCTACCTGTTCCATTTTTAATCGTTTTAGAATTTCAATATTTATAATTTTTGAGATCTTACAGACACAATCATTAATTTTTTTAATTTTTGTATCTTATAAACTTACAAACTTGGTCCATTTCAAAATATTCTTTAAATTTGCAGCAAAAGTAGATGGAACTCCATTTTTATTTTTCACATAGTTTCTAGTTCCACATCAATAATTGTATAATCCAATACTTAAAATATATTAAGAAGACCCTTTTCTCAACTTGTAAGTTTCTCAAGGAATTATTAAAATACTCGCATTACTCGCATCTATATAAGATCTTTTATGGATAATCTAAAACCAAAATATTTTTGAAAACAATTTTTTAATTTAGCAAAATTATGGAAATTGATTTTTGTGCAGTGTGCCTTCCATTAATGGATTATTGAAAGTATTGAAAAATTATACAGGTTTTAAACCTGAGTTTTCAAACGAACTCAATAATTGTTGTAAGGCAGTTGACGTGCTTATAAAGAATTAAAGATCTTCTCATTAATACTACCATCTCCTTTTTTCCTCATATTCCTCATATTGCTATCTCCTTGCAGTCTTAAATTAAAAACGAAGTATTAAGAAAGTGGCAAACGAGCAAAGACAAACGCTGCTCAAGAAGATTATAATTATCAGTATTGAAGATCAGAGCAACTACTAGTTAAAAGCTGTACGCTTGCTCAAAGTCTCAGTTGCTAAAGAATAAAAACTGCACGATTTGTTTTAATTTTGTATTATGACGCTGTCGGGTGTTTGTAAAACAGTTGCTCAGAAAGCTCAGTTGGTTGGATAAGCTGAAACTTTGAATTGATACTTTTGGCACAATTTTTACGAATGTGGAAATGTTTAAATTTTGTGTTTTTGTTTGAAGATTTTTAATAGCATGTAATTTTTGCCTTTTTATGTCTTAATTAACATGCAACTTAGCCTCAAATTCCACCTGTGTGAAATGGAGTCATTAATATTAAACAAAAGATGGGATTGGCAACGCTTTTTTGCATGGAATTTATCGGTTTTATGGTTTTACAATAACGTGTTCTTATTTTTGTTCGTTTGTAAAAGATAGATTTTAAATATAATTTTGTCTGCAACTCAATTATTTTTTCATTCATTCACTTTTAAAATTCTGACAAAATAATAACACTAACCGCTACTCAAATTCAATAATTATAAACTACATAAATCCTATTTACCGCGTCAAATCCCTAAAAACCAGTGAACCTTCCAAAATCGATCAGCTAATCCCCGACGAGTTTTTGTCATCAAAAACGTTTTCAACAAAACTCAAAATATTTCCCTGGTGGCGATGCTACACATTTCATAATATTTATACAGAGATTAATTTAGGTCAAATCATGCATACATTTTCAATTACTGGGAAGCACATAAAATCACAGATGTAGCCTCCAAGCCCTCACCGCAATTTCCAATTAATCTGAACGCTTTGTTTTTTTTTTGCAGGCGATACGGAACCAAATGTAGTGGTTGCGGCCAAGGAATAGCCCCCTCAGACTTAGTGAGGAAGCCCCGAGACAAAGTGTTCCACCTCAACTGTTTCACTTGTTGTATCTGTAGAAAACAATTAAGCACCGGCGAGCAGTTATACGTTTTAGACGAAAATAAATTTATTTGTAAGGACGACTATTTATTGGGCAAGGGGCCAGGACTAAATTCGATGACGGGTGAGTTGATTCTAGATTTATTTTCCTTACATTCTTTATTTTATTTATTGTGAACTTCGGTTTATTGGGTATATAAGAAATGTCTGCTACTTAAGTATATGTACCATTTTTAGCAGAATTGAAAAGGCAATGAAAATCTAGCTTTAAGAAAAGGCAAATTGAAAAATATTTAAACGCAGATAAAAAGAAAAGCACATAAAACTTTTTGAACCCAAAGAAAAGGCAAATTTTCTTCATTGTTTGGCTTTTAGATCGCAAGGATGTTAGATGATCAGGAGGAACTGTTTTCAATACGAAAAAACTGAGCTATTAAAATTTGAAAATATAGATTTAAATGAAATCTCTCTATTAAATTGATGGGGCTGTTATAAATAATTGACTATTTAACTTTTGAAAAATTACCTGTAACAATCATTTCTAAGATTTCTTTACCAGTTTCATTTTCGTGAGACAATATTTAATTCAAATTCCTTGAATCCACTTTTCATCATCTTTGCCAAAGCTCATCCAAAAAATCCCTTTAAAAACCTTCATGTCCCAAAATAAAACTCTGTTCCTCTGTCATTGGCATTATAAACCATAAAGTGATGCCTTTTGCCGATAAAAACACCGAGTTGTATCCTCCAATATTTCATCCAAGCACGTTTTCCTGAAAAGGGATCGCTCACTGTTGGCCGCAGCAAAAGCAAACAGACATAAAAAATTGTCAACCCAAAACACCATAACAAAAAAAAAACAGTGACTTGAACTTTTCCATAGAAAAATGAACAAGTTAGGATCGATACTTCCAGTTCATCTCAAAAATATATTTTTGGCCATGTACCCAAAGAATTTAACCTCAAACTCCCCCGAAAAATTGTCGAGCGACAGGGAAAAAATGTGCGTTTTGCCTTCGTAGCCTTGTATAGTATTTTGGTGCTGTGTGTACATAACACCAGTACATGGCATGGGGTTTGCAGTCAGCCAATAGAGAGAGATCTATAACTCTGATAACCATTTCAACTTGAAACACCAGCAATGTGGAAATTCTGTGAAAATTTATATTACGCTGCTCCCCCATCTTCTTTATATGTGGAGTCAGAATGGTACATATTTATGCTTGTTTTGTGTGCTACTGGCTGATAATGCAGGGTTTTGAGAAATGTTTTGTAGCCAAGGTTTGAAAATGAGGAAAACTACATTTTCTTTATTTTATGATATTCAATGCAAAACCTTTTAAAAATATTGTAAGAGTTGAATCAGCTTTAGGCGGCTACAAAAATATTTTAAATAACTGGATAATTTATTCTTATGATTATTGAGATAAAATCATATAAGGTCCCTGTAATTATCACAACAGCAGTTTCCTATCCAACAAACTTTTTCGGTGTACATTCTATGTACACTCAGCTTTTTTTGAGTTCTATTTTTATGGTAAAAATACAAAAAGCTCGACAAGGGAGACAAAATACTGTTCGTTGACGTTTTTTGTCCACTGTTGTGTTCGACTGCTGTTTAATCATGAAATATTTATGCCTGGAACACACCAGAGCACACCACGTTGAAGCTGCTTTTGATGAAATAGAGAAAATGTCGAAAAAATGGGATAAAAGTTTTTCCAGGTTTTTTATTCGAGGGAAATATGAGAATTCAATTTATTGCCACAAAAATGGAAAATTTAAAATATTTCTAGGAGTGCGCATGAGTCAACATTCTGTATTTTGTTTTTCAATAAAGCTGAGCTGTGCTGGGTTGGAGCCATACTCCATAAAGCTGGCAAAAATGGAATACTTTTTAAATTTAATTTTTCGGATGTACTCGAATAAAAATCTTTAAATTTAATATTAGATTCGAGCAGAAATTATGATTGTGTTTGCTTTCTCATTTGGCTTTTGGTAATTTTTTTTTGTAATTTTCTGTTGCTTGGTTCCCCAAGTGAAAGCAAAAAGTGCTTTGTAGAAATTTTTTGATCTCTTTTAAATGGGGATTTTTGATAATAAAAGTTAGATTATATTTTTTGCTTCTTTTGCGCTTGAAGAGAAATGGAGGATAATTTATATAGAATGAAGGCCACAAATGCTGTGTTGAATGGAGGGAGAAAACTTTGATGGAGATACTGTGCCGATTTGGTTTTACATATTCTTGAATTGAATATATATTTTATATGGATTGAAAAAACTCAAAAGAACACTAAACAGTAAAAGCGATACATCCATAATGTCTCAATCCCTGACAAAATACCTAAATCAATATCAAGATCCCAAACCGATTACAAATTATTAAGAATTCGCAGACAAGATGAAATTAGAATCTCGAATCTTCAATTAAGTCAAGCTTAAATTCAATTTTTCGTTTATCGACTCCAACAACAATCGTAATTTTTCAATTTTCATTCAATATTTGAAATATTTAAATGTCTGAATAATATTGTAATGTCTGTATACTTTGGTACTCTTTTTTGCTAACAATTGAGTGGAATTTATCGTCGTGGAAAATATT
This sequence comes from Parochlus steinenii, assembly GCA_038502155.1. Classification (NCBI taxonomy): domain Eukaryota; kingdom Metazoa; phylum Arthropoda; class Insecta; order Diptera; family Chironomidae; genus Parochlus; species Parochlus steinenii. Next base: position 2,909,185 of record JAXCIN010000052.1, on the reverse strand, counting down.
GATTTTTGAGCGGTTCAAGCATTTTAGAATGGATACTGAAAATTCTCGCAATAATACTGGAAATACTGAAAATATGCGCTCAGCAATCGAAACATAAAATATTACAAATTAATATTTTTTTTCTCTGTGCGATTTGTATTTTTGCAAATGAAATTTTTATGGTTTAAAGTTTTTACCATTCTTTAAAGTGTTTCACTTCACTGTTAAAAAAAATTTTATAAAAAATATTTTTGTGTATCATATTGACACACATTTTTCTAAAAAAAATGAATTATATAATTCGTGATTCGGACTTGAACCAAGTATTTTTAAATTGAATAAAAAGAACGATATTTATTTAAATGAACTAATTTTTAAACCTTAAAAAATCTTTCACGTGTCAAGAGTGCTCCAACAGTTGAAATGTTAAAAAATGCATATTTGAAATATTTAAAAACATAATTTACATCCGAGAATAAATCAAGTAACATTATACAATTTTTTGCCATTTTTCATTTTTCATATATTTTTATATTTCGGTTTCGCGTCGCGTTTTTTCACCATTTATGAATGTATCCAGCAATATAATAATATTTATGAAATGTTATGGTGTGGTTGTTGTTAGTGGGATCTTGAGCATAGTTTATGCTGTGAATTATATTTGTTTTTGGACTTATGGGCTTTACAAATTTTTGTGGAATATCTTTTTTTAATCATTCGAAATTTGAACGAGTCAAATTCCTTTATATATTTTATTCTTTACATTTTCGGTATTTTCTTTTGTGTATTCAAGTTTTTTAAGTCCATTCATTGAATCTTAAATTCAGACCTGACAAATTTTCATTATCCTTTTTATTTCGCAGAAAAATTTTAAAATTTGAGAAGTATCGGACGTAAGGTGAATTATGCGCCATTATGTGTCAAATAAATATTCTTGCAACATATTAATATACTTTATTTATGAATTTTGCCAAGTTTGCAATAAAGTATATGTTTATTCAAAAAACAACCAAAAATTATTATTTGAGAAAAAACATAAAATGTAAATTTCGTAGAAATATCGTTCCTGAACGCAATCAATTTTTCTTCAAAGTATTTTTGAGACTTGTGAGACTCTTTTTGAGAAAGAAAAATCAATAAATGGAGGAATAAAATATACTTAAGACTCTTTCGAGTAGTTTATCGGGGATTTAGTTTTTTAATATTTTAAATAATTTTTCGAGATTTTATGATTTTGTATGAGTTAGAATGAGAATAAAACTTAAAATTTATATGCGATGAAATTTGAATAAAATATCTAAGAAAACTTTTAAAGTCCGCCGAGATATGTCGATCAAAACATTTTTAATGGCCATTATGAATTTTTTCTCAAGTCTTTCATTGTATCGATGTGAAACAATTTGGTGAAACTTCACAGAACTCGAAATATCTCCAAAATACGTAAATAACCAAAAAACAACAATTTTATTTTATTTGACAAATATTACTGTAAAGCTAACAATAATGCTTATTTATCGATGTTTATCGATATTTATGATTTTTCAGACCGTTCTTGTCTCGAATTTGTACGGAACAAATTTCTGTTTGTTTTCACGGCTCTGTCCAGTTGATATTTTGTGTCGACAAATGCTATGTGGTTTTATTCTCACGAATAAATATAAAATATGTTGGTTGGCAAAAAATGGATGGCGGAAAGTGTCAGGGGTTGAAGAAGCGGATGGATTTTTAAAGAAATAAATTGAGCATAATTTATAATCAAAATCTAAAAGACAAATCTTTCTCACCTCTTTGCAAACCCCTCCGACACCAATCCTGAAACTTTGATAGCATTAAAGTGAAAAAGAACTCGAAAATAATCCCTACAGTTTCATGCGCGGATTTACGACAATACAATATAAGTGGATGTCTCTCTGATATGATGCTAATCCGGCCATGTCACGTGCGGTTCTCGAGCATATCACCGTATCACTTGATAGCAGTATATCACCATACAAGCATAGAAACAAAAAAATTACGAGAAAAAAGTAAAATGCTAAAAAAGTTTGATCGTTTGTTTTTATTCTCTCGTGCAGATTGAAATCACTCAAACTCAATTGTTTGAATTGTATAGCGAATGTTAGGCAAGCGTACACGTTCGGTACTGTCGTACTGTCTGCGATTTTTATCAATCTAATGACGTCAGTTAACCCTACACACATTTATTTTCGGAGCAATCACGAGCGACACATTTTAAAGATTTCATTTTCGTTTCGAAATCGTATGAATCTAAAAGCGAGTGTTTGTTTGGTTTTTGTGAATTTCATCTTCAAAATTTTTCTCTAATTTTTTATCTTTAAAGCATTTAAAGTTGTAGCAAGTCCTTTTCAAATAAATTTTTTCTTATACTCCCTTAAACTCCTGAATCCTGATATTGTGAAAAGCAATGAAATCGGTTATCTTTGGGTTTTATTCGAGGTTTTATTGCTCGAATTGAAATTTAACGATGTTTTCTTGAAGTTGATGTAAAGAAAATTCCCTCTTTTATTTCTGTGCACTTCATTTTTATGTTTATTTCTCTCAAAAAGCTGACTGAATGACAAACTAACCCTTGGCTGCCGGGTGACCATTGTAGAGCTCAAACGCCTCGCAGATTAATGTTCAATGATAATTTTCAGTTAAAGAAAGGATTTTCTTTCGGGCAAAATAGAAGAGTTACATGACTCGTTGGGGATGAAAATTTTCTTCAGAATCTACGTGTTCATGTAAACTCTTCCTTGTTCTATGCAAAAAATTCAATACAATATTTTTGACTCAATAAGCCGGCTTTCTATTGAAAACAATGCGCATATAAGTATATAATAGTGCACATAAAAACAATCTTGATCTCTTTTTCATGTCAGAGTGTCAAAAAATTTGATAAACAGGGGTTTTCTGAGTTTTTCCGTTTGAAAATTACAAAAAGTACAAAAGTAAAGCTGTTGGTGTCAAATGAAGATATGCAAGAAAGAAATACGGAAAATGAGAAAAAGTTGGAGAAGATTTGCTAAGCATAAAATAAAATGGAGTTGTTCCGTGAGAGTTTGAGCAATCAGGGGTTGCTAAACTTTTTTTTGTTTAATTATATGTATCAAAATAGTGAGTATAATTTTGACAATTTATTCGATAAAACTCTTTATCTGCCATTGCTTAACAGTGGTCACAGTACGGGGACATGAAAATCAAATTTAGCACCCAAATTTAAATCATGAAATTGGACAAGCAGTCAGACAGACAGGCAGACAAGCAGGCAGTCACATCAAAATTTAAAATAGAGACGCAAAGCTTTCAAACAACTGATTTTTGTTGAAAGGCAAGGTTGCGCCAGGAACATGCAAGACATTCTTGAGGCTCTCCTATTTAAATTAGACTTCAAACTTACAAAAAGTCTCTCGTGCACAATGTTTTTGGAATAAATATCTACTTGTCTACTGTTTGAAGGTATTTTTAGTTCATGCATTCATGTAAAATTATGGTTTTTTTTCAAATTTGAAATAGACAAGTTCGAAATTATTTTTTTAGTGGAATTTAAACTGAGAACAGATTTTAAGACGTTTTCAAACATTTTTTCTTGTTTTTTTATTATTTGTCAGTCAATCAAACAAAAAATTTATAAAGTCTTCACAACTTTGAAAACAAAAGCAGAAACTGAAAATGAGAGTTTAAGTCGAAAAAATCTAAATAGTGTGGATTTAATGATTAAAATATACAATTTTCAAACATTTCAAAAGTTCGTATTTTTCGGTCTTTAAATCTTTACGTCTTGTACAACATGGAAAAGTGAACAATTTTTTCAGATTTCGATTTTCCTCGGCAAGACATTGAAATTTTATCACGTACTGAAATGTACTTTGGCCGACTTATTTAGTATACATTTCTGTATTTTGCTGAATTTTTGAGAAGTATCTCAATGGGTGGATTTTGTGCAAATAGTTTTTAGATTTTTTTAATACAAAAGTTTCTTTGTTGAATTTTAAATTCGATATTATTTGTAAAATATATTTTGAACAAAAAATATTTATGGAAATGAGAATCTAGCCATGCAAGCATTCGTCAATATTTTCTGAACCCAGGGAATTTTTGTTATTTGGTTCAAGAACGATCTTTTGCTCATTTTATATTTATTTTCCGAGTCATTACACCATCTTTTGAAAAAGGCAGTCAGCAGTTTCGTCGAAGCATAAAGAAGCACAGAAAAACCATTAAATTGGTGAATCGGTACATGCTTTAGTGCTTTAGTTAGTTTGCCTTTCATACCGAATCGTAAGTCTCTTAATCTGAGACTTCTGAAGGCAAAAACAAGTAGAATACCATCAATCCGCTTCAGCGGTTGAAAGCAAACATTTTTCCAGTGAGTAAAGATCTTTTGGCAGAAAGTAGGAAAAAATCCAATTTCCTTTGAAATAATCATTCCGAACTGATGATTAACATACCAGAAGCGCAAAAAACACAGAAAAATACAAAAAAGCATAGAAAGTACAAAACACGAAAGTTTACGGGCAAAAAGTATTGCATTTGATAATATTTTTCCCTGAACAGCTCTTCTGTTTCTGACAGAAAATCGTTAGACGAATATGTGCTGGGCTGAAATGCTTGAAATGCTTAAATTTCTCGAAAATTGCCTGTAATACATGAAATACAAGAAAAGTATGCTGGCTTGAAGAACATGAAGCGAAATAATCCTAAACAACAGAACAAGGACTTATTTTGTTTTTTCGTGTTTTCCGTTTTTCAGGAAAAGTTGCTTTAACTGAACTAAACATTAAAACAGTGATGTAAAGTCATAAACACGAAAATGTCTTTAACAAGATTAGTGGATTAGAAATTTTGATTAATTATTTGCTAAATTAATTATATAACATACTTTAATAAGCGAATAATTCGAAAAAGCAACTCTTTAAAAAAACTTTTAAAAATTTCTTATGTGTCTACCAGACCTATATGAATTTTAAGATTAATATTCAGAGTACAACATGGTAAACCTTCCAGCACTTCTGCAGCCCTGGTTTCTACAAACTCAAAACCTCCAATGATACTTCCACTTTCAGTTCCAGCCACATACTATTTGCCTTTCTGCTTTTTCAAGCTCAGATTTCCCACAACTTTCCAATTTCCCTGTCTTGCTAATAAACCTATCAAATTAGAATTGTTGAAACAGCCATCAACAACTTCATAATAACTTTAATTGTTTAGCACATTATAAAACTCAAAATACTCGCAAATATCTAAATAGTCAAATGGATATGTTTCCAACATATTTAACATGAAAATTGACATTTTTATACGATATTGTGAAACGTAATAATTTTTCTAAATTCAATTTGCACAATTTACAAGAACAAAATTCATTTTAAAATGCTTAAAATATTCATATTTGCATATGAAAGACAGATTATACATAGTTTGATATATTTGTTGCACAACTCACAATAAAACTTGAAAGACATGCAAGCAAACTGTAAATAGAATTGATATTTCTTTGTATGATTACATTCACTGTTGAACGTCGTGAAAATTGTACTTAAACAATTTGAATCGTTCTGTTGGTGGTCAAGCATTCAGAGAGACCTTCGGAAGAAAATGGACTGTAACATAGGATTTGACACACAACAGAAATGTTGAGGTATTGATAGGATATATATTGAAATATTTGTGACACCCCATAAAAAAATTACGATAAATCCAATACACAAAAAGCATAGCTCAAATATCAAAAAGGAATAGATTAAATTTATTCCAAACAAAGTGTGTCTTACAGCTCAAACGTCTAGGTAAGAAAATCCCGGCGATTGTTATAATCTTTTTGTTTGTTCAATAAAAATACAATAAATACATCTTATGCTCTTTTGCGGTAAATTAAGAGTGAAAAGCAGATACAATGCCCACAATGCTAGACAATGGAGAAATATTATTGCTCGGGATTTGAGAATTGGTTTCAAAGAAACAAATATAATATTTTTCTACTTTATTCTATATTTTATAGTATTTTTGGAAACTGGCTTAACTGCTTTACTGCCTCGACCAACAAAAGTCTATAAGTTGTTTTTCGTAAATTTTTGGAATTTTTTGCAGAGAATTTGTTAAAGAGCAAAGACGCTTGCGTACTTTTACTTTTATCTGAATTATCTGACTTTTATCCATTTACCTGCTGCGGTAGGCTCAATCTGCTCAAACTGCTGGCTGACAAATGAGCAAAATACATACCGCTTTTTTATGAGATTTTTTGAATAAATACGAGTTTGTGATATATTTCAGGGATAGATGATATTTTAAATAAAAAATAACAAAACAAGAGTAAGAGTTATTTCATATTTTTGATTTGGTAAATATTAAATATTTATTAAACTACTCCTCTAAAACATTATAAATGTCCAATAAATTATTTCTACAAGTACATTTTGTTCAGTAAATACAACTTTTGCACTGGTTTTGTAGACTGTCCACTACTCTCCTCACACTTTCTGGCCTTTATTATGCCTAAAGTTTAAGAGATCCAAGCCTCTCGGTTCTCATCATCCAGCAAGCTATCCGCTGTTACAAATGAACCTGTATAATTATTAAATATTGTTGCTTATAGTCTGAAAATGATATTTTTTCCGCTGAAACTTTGAACATGTCGGGTTTTCTTTTTAACATGTGTTACGTTTCATGCAGACCATGAAAAAATCAGAGAAATATCAGAAACCTCTCTGATCCAGCAACCACAGGTAAACAATAGGGGGTCAAACGATTAGTTCAGATATTGAGCAAATTCAGAAAAAAACCTCCCGAGATCATTCGAAGCGTTATTATACATTAAGGTAAAGATTAAACGTTCACGGTTGTAACAATTGTGAATTGAAGCAGCGAGCGTGAGGAACGGATTTAACATTTTCAACAGATTTTGCCGAGATTCCGCACATTTTACGAATTTTACGATTTAATTGTTGCGAGCACTCAAATGATGTTACAGCCAAAATCCACCAGCTAAATCCATAAACACACAAAGCATCCAATTCGTAATGCAAAATTAATTTACGGATTTCAGCATGTGTGTAATGTTGTTATGCTGTAATGTGTTGTGGCTTAATCCTTTTAATTACTTAAATCCTTGTTAACATTTGAATTTTGCACATGAAACAGTTTTGGAGCGAGAGTTTTCGAGTTGAACGAGCGAAAGGACTGAAAAGTGTGAACATTTTAATTTTGTATTGTGTTTAATGTTTAATGTGATGAAGAAGCTTAAGAAAAGAATTATTTGCAGATGATGGAAAGTATTTGTTTTAAACTTGGAGGATGTCATAATTTATTAACAGATCTGATTTTCCAGTTTAAGATTTTTTTGATGTAAATTTATTTTATAAATCTAAAAATATAGTCAATTTTAAAGCTACAAGTAATGTTACAAGTAAACTAAATAATATAATTCCTCCTGTGCGAGGCATCACTCTCAAGTCTTGACTTCTGTCAAAAAACAGTAAATTTATGTGTAAATTTATTTATTAGCCTGTAAAAAAATATCATTAAAAAATTCGTATAATACTTAAAATAACTAAAATACTTAAATTCCAATATTGCACTTGAGACTTGGAGCGGTTATTTATTGCATTTCCCGAGAATTTCCTAAAAAGTTAATTTAAAATAGCCAGAAAATTCTCAAAACATTATGGTTCACTATTCCCGCAACTATAAAAAATATCATCAGTGCCCAGTACTTTAAAACATATAAAAAAAGTCGAATGAGCAATATTCCAAATAAATTCATGTTCATTAATTACAATCATAACAAATTGCGCAAAAGAGGCATTTCAGCTCTGACTAGACATTTCGGAAATTTATTGGACAATAAAAATATGTTCAACTGAATGTTAGGAAAACATTTCCATTCAATAAAATTTCAAAACAATTCAAACATTCACGTACATTCAAACACATATGAGCGATAGTTAACAAATCAGAAAAAGTGAAAAAATGTGAAGTAGCCACAAAAATAATGGCAAATAACAATAAAGCAAGTGCTTTAAACCAACTCTTATCAATATTTTAATATTTTTCATAAAAAAACATAGCACAACATAGCGCACATAAAGCGAGGGCAAGTGATTTATGAGCGTGTTGGTGAGCATTGATTTAACATTGAAAATAATCTTGTTGATTAATTGTCTTTAAATTTCTAAATTGTAATGATTATCCAATTTATCAAAGTTAATATTGAACGATACACTTTACAAAATTTACGGTATTTATAATATTTAAAAGAAAATTGTGGAGGACTCACCCCTCAAATTTGGAAAATTTGAAAATAGAGGAAAGTTTGAATCGACACGGTACATATGTACAAGCAAACCCTTCAAACCCCTACAAGCATAAAAAATCGTTTGTAAATTATGCAAAACACTTTATGTAGTTGAAGCCCTCAATTGTCCTCCACTAAAAATTTTCCCTCACTTTTCAATACTTTTCCCTACTTTTCCAGCCGCTTGCTGGTTCTATTATTATTCACTTAAACAATTTCCTTATTTCTTTATACCAAAACAATAGAAAGTGTTGTTGCAATAAATGTAAAGTGTGTAAGCGAAATATAACAGAAACGCATGCAGCAATTTATTAACATGTTTGTTACGAGACCCAAGCTGAGAAAATGAAACTTTTAGAATTTTGCAAAATTATTCTCGTTGCAACAACGCAAAACTCTTTTAAACATTTCTTATCTGAAGCGCAAATTCAAATTTAGTTTATTTTCAAAGAAAATCGTTTTGATCGACATCAATTCAAAAAAAGAAAAATGAAATTTATTTGTGTTTGATTTGCTTGGGATTCCAAAAGCGAATTCATACACATGTAATTGTTTTTCAAAAACAAGATTAAGTTTTATAAACATCCTTTAATTCCTACTGCAACGAACAGAAAACTCAGCAAAACTCCGAATAAATTCAGTACAAACTTACACACTATTGCATTTAAGAGAATCTAGAAATCTGTTGGTTGACGTGAAGCCGTGAAGGGTTGAGAGGGTGAAATTTTTCTTCCGCCTGTACGAGTTTTCTTCTGTTTCATTGGATTTCATTGGATTTGTGGGAATATAATTTATGTTTGAAATATCAAAAAAAAGAAAAATAAAGGGATGACAAAAACACACAAACAGAAAGCTGGAAAAACTCAAAGAAATTCTGAAAAACCGAGGGAAGTACTTTTTGGTTGTTTGGTTGTGAACTTGATATGTTATCTTTGGAATCTGAACCATTTTGGGTAGAAAATTTGAGGATTAAATTTAAATTTAATGTTCTTTGATCGATTTTTCAAATATTTATTTTTGTTTGTTGTAGATTCATTGATGGGCTCAGCAACCGAAGACGAAGACGAAGACGATCCTATCAGACCTCCCTTAAATCTAGGACACCTTAATCCAAACGGTCCCGACTCGGTGGGACATTTAGGCGCTTCAGACATCTCTGTACAGAGTATGAGCACGGATAGTAAAAACGGTCATGATGACTCAGATCAGGTTAGTTTGTTTTTCAATTTAAAAGATAAATGATTATAACAGTTAAAATGTTCTTCCAGGGCTCCCTCGATGGTGACCCAGATGCCCGTGGGGACTCTCAATCTGAAAACAAGAGTCCTGATGACGGTGGCGGTTCCAAACGACGTGGACCACGAACCACAATCAAAGCCAAACAGTTAGAAATACTGAAAACCGCGTTTAGTCAAACTCCCAAACCCACCAGACACATTCGAGAGCAATTAGCAAAAGAAACTGGTCTACCCATGCGAGTAATACAGGTAAGCAATTTTGCTATGATTTAAATTGTTGGTAATGTGCAATGATGGCGGATACATTTTGTGGCTGTGGTTTTATATCCATACATGCAATTAACTCATTCAATCTAAAAACTATTCTTTATGTTTGTTTAAAGCGCGCGACAACTTTATTGAGTATATCAATATAGTCTTTGTTGTGTTTTGAAGAAATTTTATTTTTATTCTGTGGCATCTTGATTTTTTGATTATATTCATGGTAATAACACCAAAAAATCCCTATCGAGATCATTTCAATAATAATTTAAGCTCGTGTTCAAAAATCTGTCTATCCCCGATCATCTCATACTAATTTTGATATCAAATAAGCCGCGAGAATATTAAAACAAATTTATGTGATGTTTTAATGACATCGAGAAACAAGATAAAATCTTGAAGATTTTATAAAAATATGAAACTTAAAAGAAATGACCACAATTTAGACGAAATTATTGTCCAACTTAATGATTGTAAAAATATGAAATATGGTATATAAAATGGAATATAAAGTATTAAAGTTAAAAGTTCTTATTGTTCGTCAAGAAAAGTTATGTGTTTGTAATTTATGTGTTTTTCGGTATATTTCGAATATTTTTTTTGGTATTTTAGCGATTATGTTAAAGTTGAAACATAAGAGGAAAAATGTTGAAGTTGGTTTAACATTCAATAACAATATTTATACATTTAATGTTAGCAACATCACAAAAATCCATAAATCATTTTTGAATATTTGTATTTTCATATTTGGATGTTTTCAAAGTATTGAAACTATAAAACAGTTAAATATTAGAAATATACAATAAAGACCTGAGCCTGGTAATCATTATTCAAATACTAAAATACACAATTTGTTAAAATTTTGGCCTGCCTGGCGCAACGCTGAATATTTAGTGGTTTCTGGATATTTATCGTTTTTTCTAGGAACTCAAACGTTTTTATTGATTTTAGTTAAATATGATATATTTGCCATATTTTTATGTATTTTCATAATTCTAGCGAATTTTATTTTGTTGTTTAATTTGCCGAAAATTTATTCCTTTTGAATTTCGATAATTATCCCAAAGGTCTGTTCGCTTTGATAATTTCTTAGTTCTAAATTTGCCAAAAAAACATAAAAATATTGGATACTTAAAAATATTTTAAGTTACCACAAATATTTTGGTAATAATTTTAGCATAATCTTTTATACTTTGGTCAATAGTATGATATAATAATAATAATATTTATTGGGTAGTACACCCTTGCGTAAGACGTGGTCTTCTAAGTTGCAAGGGTTAGAGGTTCGTTAGAATTTACAGAGTACATATATAGAGCAAATTGAGATGACGCACAGAGACACAGGTCTCTGAGTTTTACACTTAAAATTATATAGGGTGGATAGAAGTAAAAAGTGGTGAACTAAACTAGATCCAGAGATGGATTTGGGAAGGGAGCTGATATATATTTATGTTTTGCCGATTTTAAGATTTTATGATTTGAATAAAATATGTTACAATAAATCCAAGAATAAAAATCTTATAAGAAGTCGTAAATATTAAGGTTCACTTCCGCCAGGGCGATATGAAAAAAAAAAATTGAGATGCTTAGTGCATCAGTCTGCGAAGCTAGGCGAAAAATTAACGAAAAAACTCCGGGAATTATCGGAAAAGTATTTACCGGGAAATTGATTTTCCCAGATATCCGCCTGAGCGACCACTTCAGCTAGGGAGATATCTTACGGGGTCAACTTTTTGATGAAAACTTACTTTCCAAGAGAACAACAAAAATCAAAAAGATATTCCAGAAACAATTGAAAATTTTCAAACAAAAATTTCAATTTTTCAGCAAAAAAAAATTCAAACTTTCCAAAAGAACAACAAAAATCAAAAAGATATTCCAGAAGCAATTGAAAATTTTCAAACAAAAATTTCAATTTTTCAGCAAAAAATATTTCAAACTTTCCAAAAGAACAACAAAAATCAAAAAGATATTACAGAAACAATTAAAAATTTTCAAAAAAAAAACTCAATTTTTTCAACAAAAAAATTTCAAGCTTGTCGAAAGAGTCCGATATTAAAAGAAATAAATTATTCCAAAAAAAAAAAAATTTCGGAAAAAATTTTATGTATTTTTTGTTACAAAATTTCGATTTTTCCAAAGATAAATTTTTTAATTTTTCAAAATTTATTTTTACCAATACTTCCATAAAACTCCGTATTTCTTTTTTCGTTTTAGAAACATCAAAATTTTATTATTATTATTTTTATTAAAGTGCATTCAACAACAAAATTTTAGTTTACAATTAAACATCAAAATTTTTTTAAAAATATTAAATTTTTTTCATTCTTTAAATTTATGAGTAAAAAGTCAAGCTCCGTAATACAGCATGACCGCTCAACCGCCTGAAACTGAAGCGCCAACTCAAAACAACCTTATATGTTGAGAAGCGAAATGCAAAAAGGAGGGGAAATGAAAATTTGTAGCGGCGTAAACCAGATTATTTGATTTTCTTAACCTTTGACATTCTGTTCAGACATACCCAAATCAAAAAACTTCGATTATTTTTCGCTAACTCTCAAAAAAAAGTTTTCATCAAAAAGTTGACCCCGTAAGATATCTCCCTAGCTGAAGTGGTCGCTCAGGCGGATATCTGGGAAAATCAATTTCCCGGTAAATACTTTTCCGATAATTCCCGGAGTTTTTTCGTTAATTTTTCGCCTAGCTTCGCAGACTGATGCACTAAGCATCTCAAATTTTTTTTTTCAAATCGCCCTGGCGGAAGTGAACCAAATATTAATGCCACATTAAATGCGTAATATTTTTTTTGCAAAAAACGATATTGTACTTGTAATTCCATTTAATATGTTTGCAATATTGCATGGATCATTATATCTTCCAGAAAAAAAATTCAATTCTGAAAAATTAAGTTTTAATGGTTTTCAAAAATATATAAACGTCCAGGCACAGGGTCCTTCTTATAAATTTATCTCTCATGAAAATTTGAAGTGCTGTAACTTATGAATTATTGATTTGTGGCTTTTTGAAACTCCAAGTTTCTTTCAGTGGTTTATAGTGCTGGAAATATAATAATAAAAATAAATTCAGTAAATCCAAGTGAGCCTGCACCTATTCGGAGTTAAACATACCTACAAAGCATCAAAACACACTCGAAATGGTTAAATCGTTAAAATGTAAAATCAGAGTAAAATCAATGGCACAGAACCAAAACCAAACATGCACTTCAAAAATTTCCAAACATGTTCTGGTTGTCGGAAAGGATCACAAGACATTCTGCTCACAGCTAGAAACTAAACCTCATGGTTAAACCAGTGAATATATTATCTAAACCATAAAATGGAAAACATTTCATGTGTGTTTTTCTGAGCCACAGTAGTTGTCAATGTGTCGTAATATCGTGTCAAATGTTTAAATCATATGCAAGAGTTGTATTACAAGATATAGCAGAGAATATATTGGAGTTTTGAATAATTATGATGCAGGGTTGTCGACTGATAATTTTTTGTATGAAAAAATATTCTTCCAATTCCAATCAAAACCTCAACTAAACTGAAAAACACAATGTCTAACCTTAAAAAAACTACCTTGTTATATTACCTCTATCCCTTAAAAAATATGTACTTAAACAGATTCCTGGGCTGAACAGCCTATAACATAAATCACATGAAATCCAAGCACATATGTGTCCAACACTCCAACCGCAACCCGCCCCAACTCTCTTGCTCTATGTAACTTTGTATAACAGTGTAGCTGTGCTAATTTTCAACACAAGTCCTTTGATATTTTTTCTTTATGGAATGGACAGTATGTCTGTCCCAATCCAATGAGACGTTTGAAATGCTTTCAAGAGAAAAAAATGACAGAATATTGAAAATACATTTCTATATTTGTTGGGATTGTTCCGATCACATTTCAAAATTTTTGAGTTGAACCGCTTCAATGTTTTAATGTGAAAAAGTGTGAAATTTTTAAATTCTTTTAATACTCGACAGAACAACAAATTAAACCGATATCTTTACATGTTATCTTGTCACCTGCTACTTGAGCATTTTCGGATTCTCTTTTTCAGTATTTTCTGAATTTTCTGTCTTTGCCTAAATATCAAAGAATCAAAATAAAAGAAAATAATAATATCAAAATCACGACGAATATCAGCTAAGACGTGTCCCGATCAAAATTGTCTCTAGCTCTTTCATCTCTTAGAAATTAGTGACAAGTAATTTCATTTATATTTCACATTTTATAATTAGATTAATAATGACAGAATACAAAAAAAATATAAAATTTAGAACTTTGATGGCTGGCGGGAGAACTAGTGGACTTCGCGTAAGACGCGGCTTCTCATTTTCTGCACGAATGTAAATGGTACTTTTTTGGTAGCATTGATCCACTTATTTTTTAAGTCTGGGTTATTTTTTGCTTCTTTTGATGTTTAAAGTTGTTGAGTTTTAACGATTCCCAAATAGCGCTCGATTTCATGAAGTTATGAACAATTAGGTGGGTACATGTTTTTCGGTACATTAACCATATATTTCGATTGATACCATGCCATGATGGTCTTAGAGTATTGACAGCTCACCAAGTATTTTTAAAATAAAGGTTGGGAGATGTATGACAAAATAAAAGTGTAAAAGTTGCTTCTGGAGACATTCCTTCTTATCGATCTGGCTATTAACAGTAAATTGAGTGACGAAACTAGCGCTCTTACGGACACAACTGCAAATAGCTTCCCAAACCAAGTATTTTCGGTGAAAATTTTCACACTCTATTTTTTTGAATTTGCTCATAACACTTCCACACTGAATTGCAATAGATAATTGGTGACCTTCCAATTATCCAAACTCAGTTTAACAGTAGGTCTAATCGTTCATACTAAATCACTCATATCGATCAAGCAACAGTTGCTAATAAAGCAGTCTGGACCTAATAACTACTTTGTATTGTTGCTTCCCTTCCCATCTAGGTATTTTTTCCTTTTCAAGAGACTTTAATCTCAATTTTGGTTTGATTCGGAAAATTGTTGACTTACTGCTTGATGACTTCCCAGCCAATTCTCTGAACGAAAAACATGGATTATTCGGCACAGCAGCAACCACCTTCTTATCAATTTTTTTGTCAGATTTCCGATCGCCACCACCTCCAACCTGCTTTTTTTAGAGAACTAGTGCTAAGATAGATATTTATGACTCTTTAAATGGCTCCAACAGCTACTCCTGGAGTTTTCACATCAAGTTTCTAGTCAAATTGTGGATTTACAGCATAAAAATGCAGAATTGATTCCTAAATATTTTCTTCTTTCGATGATATTTCGCTAACCACTGCACCGATTTGAAAAAAATTACATTTATTGTGAAGAGGACTTAAAAGGCTAAATAAAATGTGTCACCAAAGTTTTTTTGGAGTCTTGAGAGGCCTCTGGCAGCTTCTCAAACTTGTGACAATTTTGATCGGGACACGTCTTAAGAGTTTAGTTATTTTGATATTCTATAAAATAACATCACAAATCATTTTATTTTAAATTTGAAACACAAGAACATAAATAAAACCTTAATATTTTAATATTCTTTATCACAAATTTGACAAATGATGTAATCCAGTTTTCTTGTGTGTTAATGTTAAACAGTCAGGAGTTTCTCCGTTATTTTTGAGATTTTCATATTTGTCTTTTTTATAAGTTCATACCGTAAATGACCATAAAGTTGAAATTAGACACTTTGTAAAATTCTATAGTTTTTAGGTTTACCGACTTCCAAACATACAGGCAATAATTGAGTTATAATTTAGTGGAAAATCCGAGATTTCTTGGTTGAACTTCTGTTGGCCGCAAAACTTGAAAGAAATAGGTTTTTGTTTCTCTCTTTTTTCTGTGTGACAAACTATCTGAAATTGATTTGCTTCAGTGGTGCTGAACATCTGTAGGACAGTTTTCTACAGATTGTCTTGGGCCTTCCTGGGTCTCGATTTATGATCAATTTATTAGTTCCATTGAATTGTTGAATCAGGGTAGTTTATCGCAAACCTTGCAATTTTAATTTTAATTGCAATGATTTGGATTTTAGAAAAAACTTCCGAAATTTTATTTTATTGGAACTAGTGGGACTTGTCTGATCAAATACCGAGTTCAGTTAATTTTAAAATGTGTTTTTTTTTCTACATTTACTACACCTATCTATTGATATCCAAGCTAAAGGTCACGATAGCAGGAAAAACGATAGTCTGTAGTGTTCTTTTGTTATTTATTTGATGTAAAAATCAAAATGAACAATCATTTTTCAACAAACAAAAACACTCTGTAGTATTCCAAAGCATTATCAAGTAATATGAAAAGTAAAAAAACATATAAACAGCAGTCCATAGCAATCGAAACTGAGATATAGACAGCAAACCACAAGCTACGGCCACAACAGAGCACAAAAAATATGGAAATGGTTGATTGCATCATGCAGTGATGCATTTCCATCATTATAATCATCATTCATAATAATTATCATTATCATCGGTTTGAGTCGCTTCAACTGCGAGAGCAGGCAGTTAGGCAGACAAACACAACAAACCTTCATATAAACTGAACGTGATGTACAAAACTGAAAATGTAGTGATGTTATTTAGTTATTGAGCACCGAATGAAATGTTACGCTTGGCCGCAAATTTTTACTACTGACAGACACATTAATATCCAGTGAAGCCTTTTTTTGTGGCCAGCCACTGCCATTCGTCAAATATGCAATCTTTGATTCCCGGAATTGAACTCATTATGAAGTTGATGTTAGTTGAGTTTTTCAAAGTGAATGATGTTAGTGATTAATCAGATTTCATAACAAAATGATTCGATTTTTCAATATAATCAAAAAATGCTTACAATAGAATAATTTAATTATATGCTCAAGCTTTTTACAAGATTTTCGCTAAATTGAGTTCATCTAATAAATATATTATGCTATAACTTCTTTACCTGATAATAAAATAAAATACAATTTAACATTTGTAGAATAATTGAAAAGGCTGACTAATCGATTGTAGAAATCAGAATCCGACCAGTTTATCATTTTTCAGTTTTCAGACTTTTGCGTAAATCACTGATAGAAAGATGCAAACAGATAAATTCATTTATATTTGCATCGTTGGTCACAAAAGAAATTAATCACTGCGATTCCACAAAACTCATTTATTACAGTAAATTAATCATGAAATGCTCGAACTGGAAAACTTCACAACATCCCATTATAAAACATCAACAAAAAAATTTACCTACATGAAAACATGAAAATGATGCAAATTTTTATATAGAATATTTTAATACGAAATGATGTATTTCAAAAATATGTTGTGTGCCACAGTCAAGTGGTGCCAAATGTAGTTTGAAATGAAGATGTCATCGTTTATGTATTTACAACATTTACTTAATTTACGAATGTGCAGTCTTTAATAACACGAGACCAACTCATCAGCGTACACGAACAAAAAATTAATATTTTTCAGTATTTCATATATTTATCAGATTTCGTAGTAATTTGGTGGCTCCGGCTGTGCCAAATTAAATTTTAAATTATTTGACTTTTAATGCAAATCTGGGTCATTTAGCCTCGCCAAGCGGCAAAGAAGTCTGTCGACGATCTTACACAGCGACAATTAATGTTGAATATTTAGTTGCATTTTTGCATTTTCCAAACACTTTTAAAAATGTATGCATTTTTAAAGCAATTTGTTGAGTATTTGTTAAGTTTATAAAAATATGTAAAATTGTTTAAAAAATATTGCATACAAAGTATTTAAATGAAAAGTTTTCTATAAAAGTCCTCATTCGTGCTTGTACGACACTTAGTAATTCATATTTTTCCTGTTTTTGCGACTTTTAAACTGAAGCGGGTTAAGATGTTTCTCCATACTTATGCAAGTATATAATTAACAATTTATCAATGCATTCAAAAAACTGAATTTGATAGATTGGGTTCACATAATTGTAATGTAGCATATATTCCAAAAAACTCATATTAACAATAAAATTAAACAAGTTATGTGTATTCTTTATGTCTTTATTTCAAATGCATACATTTTTGCAATGGTGCTTCTTGATCTGTAAATCAATATTGAACTTTTGATATTTTGATAATCAAAAGTATTGATAAATTATACTTTTTTAATTCTATTTTTATTTCTCTCAAATTCATCAGTATTAAACCCGTAAGTTTATGTTGAAAAACAGTGGTTGTCGTTCAGAGAATTCCCAATTGGTCATTGCTTTTGTTGCACAAAAAATCATAAACTAGCATTCTCGAATAAAATGCAATAAATTTGAAAAATCTGTTGTAAAACTTATATTGTGGCAGCTTCAAATCTCTGAAAACTGCTAAAAAAGATTTTTATAAGTATGAAAAGAAGAATTCAGTCCGCAATTTTGAATGATTTAAGGGCATCCATATATTATCTTTTCAGTTTTCTCGCAAGTTTTATCTCCTTTTTATGAGTTTGAAGCATTATAAGTGAATAAAAGTGCCTGCAACAATAAAAAAGAGTATTGCACACTAAACACGGAATTTAATTGTTTTTTGAGCTGCAATTTCACGATTTAAATTTGTTATAACCTTATGGCAGTCTTGAAGAAGACATGTAGATTTCACAAGTTTCTTTTATTTCTTTTATTGTTTTGTATGAGAGAACATTGCAAACATTACACTTACTGCACTTGAAGCACTCAAAGCATCTTAAATTTCTATTTTATTCTGTCTTCGCGTCATATTTTATGCATGTGTATGCAAAATTATGATAATCGCACCGTATGACTGAGACAAATTTTATAACTTACAAACACGTATAGAATTTAAATGAAAACATTACTTTTTTGCGTTTATGTTTTTATGCATTCTCAAGTATCCATAAAGTGTGTAAAAAGTATGTTTAGTTGGCAGGGTTTTGGGCTTTTATCTAGATACATATGCCAATAATAAATTGAATAATTGAATACACTAATAAAGTCCTTTATAAAATATAAATAAATTTTAAACAAAATACAATTTTTGGATATATATAAAAAAATTAAATAAATTTTAAGTATCCAACAATAAACGGTCAATGTCTGTTAAATATGGAAAATATGGAAAATTAATAAATATTCAAATAAGCCAATAAACAAGATAAAAGACCGTTTAATAAATTGTGGGAACTTTCTGGGCTCATTTTCTTTGATCTTCTATAAAATAATTTTAATACACATTTCATGGTGAAAAGTTTCGGGTGGCTTGTTTTGATATTGTTCTCCTTATTGTTGAACAAACTTGTATAAAAACACCATAAAGTTGGTATATTTTCCTTGTTCCTTATTTCTTTGTGTGGGCATTTACAAGGATTCTCTATTGCCCTTTGTTGCTGATTAATTGTGCCTTTATAAAAAATTGCTACAATTTTATTCAAATTTAGCTTCTTTTCTTTTTGTATTTCACACATAAAAACCCACACAAATTTTCAGAAAATCCCGAAAAATATGGAAGAAAACTACAGTAAAATAAAGTAAAAATTATTAATCATATTAAGCACAGTATCGGGAGGTGGTCTTTGCGGAGAACCTTCATGCCTTTTATTTTTAGTTTTTGTGTATTATTTTGTTTTGCTGGCCTGCAACGTGTAATTTGATAACAATTGGTTCCACCATATGCTGACTAGCGTAAACTTTATACGCATTCGCTTTTGTTCCATGGTTTCTTCAAAATATTATCCATTGTGCAAAGAAACTTATAGCTTGACTATATTATAGTGCTGGCAGTGTTGTTTCAAGTTTGTTTTCTTTGTGGCTGTGGGTTTGATTGGTGGAGAGCGAGTTGAGCGTTTCATTCTGGTTTCTACGTTGGCGTTCCGTGCGTGCGAGACAACGTCTATGAAACAACGAGCGCTACTCATACAATATTAGCCGCTTTTATGGGCATGCGGCAACTCCATAAGACTTTTCGATATTATTGGTATTATGGTATTATAAAGTGGCGTCAATTCAGGCTAATCATTGCCGGATGACACTGCAGAAAGCTCAACCACAATCTGCTCGGCATTTTTAATCTTTTTCAACCATAACTGAGTTTCTTTTGATGATTTTTCGATTTATCATCAGTCAAGGAATATAAACAGAAAAAAAAACAGTGGAGCAAGTATAATAAATATTATTATGGAGTGGAACAAAATTGAAGTATTGGAAGTTTCTTCTGTGCTTGGACAGAGGTTGGAATTGTGAAGGATTTTTATATAAAACATTATTTTTAAAGGATGTAATTTAGAAATAAGCTTTTAATTTCTGGAAAATTCATTTACACTATAAAGTCAAAATATTTTAATTAATCGTTTGCAATGATCTTTAAAATCAGCTAGACTTTCTAACTTTGACAACATCTCTTTTTTAATTTTTACTATAGAGTAAGTTCAATATGTATTGAACAGTCAAAACCAAAAGTTAACACAAAAATCATGAAATCAATGCAAAAGAATCTAGAAATCGAGCACTTTTTCCGACAACTTTTACTTGCCAGTTGCCATCGATGTTTGGCTTCATCTCATCAGAATCTAATGAATATATTTCAATGCCTTGAATAACCCTCAACATGTGGATTGTGTGGATGGATCAAGTTGGTGAAAGATTCGAATCACCAGCTATAATGGTGCGATGAAAATATAAGAGTTCTGGTGTATTGAGCCATTGTTGCACTGAAATTGGTTTTATTGTGTATGAAAATTGACTTGAGGAGAGTTTTTTTTTACATCTTGAACAGTCAGACATTCAAATGCTGGAACATTTTTATTTTCATTACAAATCATTTATTTTATATGGAATACAAAGATTCGGAATTACCAGGAGTGATTTTTCTTTTTTTTGCATTAAGCGCTACAAATTGATAGACATGTTTGTGAAACTGTGTAAGGTTGTTAAAATGCGACTTAGAGCATTTGTAGCTAATTAAGAGAAGTTAAAGATTTATCAATTATGTTTTAGTGTAGCAATTGTTGTTGTATAAATTTAATTAGTTTGATCAAAAACTACTGTAACTTATACAAATTAAGATGAAAAATAAACAAATAATCAAAGCGTCACCTCCCCAATTCAAAACAGTATAGCACCATTGATGACTGTTTACCGAACCGTGAATAACTTAAAGTGACAGCGATAGGTCTTCTGACAAATTTGATCTGAAACACATTTTATGTGTTATGTAATTAGAACTGCACGTGACTGATTCACGACAATTTTTGCGGGAAATGTCGAAAACACAATTTCATGAGTACTCATTACATTAATAACTTGATAGATTAGTAGTTTATAAAAAATCAAAATAAACTTTTAGTTCAACACATTTAGAGTTTTTCGATCAATTCTGGGAATGACTGCGTTTCCCATGAATTCAAAACACACTTTTTGAATTTTGAAGGATTAAAAATGATGCATAAAATAATAAAAATATGAGTCGTTTGATATTTAAATTTTCTTTCTAAAACAATAAATTTGCATACAAATGTTTTTTGAATTGTGGATAAAATAAGCATTAAAAGTTATTTAATAATAATTATTAGCATCGTTATTCTGTGAGTCTTCAATTTTAAAGCATTTTGAACAACATTTCAAGTATCTCATATTTGTAGCTTGCATAAAATAAATATTATAATATATAAATATTTTATTTAAAATATTTATAAAACAGAGAAAACATTCATGTACAAGCCAACAAAACTACTAACAACAAAAGTGAATTTATTGAATTTAAATTCAAATGTGGAAAAATAAATGTATTTATTATTAATATTTTTATGTTCTATAATTTCCATCATCATCATCTTTGACAAAATATTGCTTGCGGCAAGTTTTTGATAAATATTTTTTTTTGAATAATATATTTTTCCATAAACAATTCCACCAAAAAAGAAGAGAAAAGGAAAGAACAAGCGAATCCACAGGGGTTCCCCTTTTTTTGTTGTGCAACGCCAGCCAGCAACAACAAACCGGCAACTAAAACATCAATAACCATAACAGAAACAATGTCAGTTGTCGACACCGCCCAAATCACCGGGAAGGCCTGTAGCTTGTAGTGTGGTGTAGTCAGTTCACTGATAGAATTCTTTAGTTTTAAGTAATACTAATTACATAATTACATAATTCGAAAATTGCGATATCGTGCAAGATATATGAGATATTTCAATTTCAAAAGCTTATTTCAATTTTTTAATTTATACCGAAACTTAATATTATGGAATATTTTTTTGTCTTAAACATCGGTTACCATATTATTTAGGTCGAAAGTTCCCCGCAAATTTTTTTGGGATCCATGAATAAAGGGATTAAAACTGAATTCAATTTTTTTATCAGTGTAGTAGCCTATCAATCCACTCAAAAGGCCCATTTTCAGAATGTTATGAGCTAAGCGAGGAAACTTATTCATAGAGTGATAATTACAACGTGTTAAAATAAATTTGTGTCATAAAAAAGCACAAGGCACATTTTTGGGGCATAATGTTGTTTGAATTTCCAATTATTAACATATAAATTTCAATAAATTCGAACAAATATCTTGGGATATTTTTCAGAATTTTATGAATGAGAGCGCTTTAGAGCTTTGCTTTTGTCGCGTCGGTACAACTCATATTTTATTGATTTTTTGTGTAAATTTATTCAAATTTTAGAGTTCCAAACAACATTTTAAATGGTGAACGTTGTCAACAAAATTTAGTTAATTATTATTTATTTTAGGCTTGAAATTGTTGAAAAAATTCTACTCGAGAGCAAACTGTCATATACGTTACACTGTTTGACGCAGGTTAAAGGCTAGGTGATTGAAATGATTTGTTTCAAGACGTGAAATGACAATTTTTGAAGGGTAGATATTTTTAAATATCAATCAAATTTCATCTACTTATTTGTGTCTTTTTAACCTAAAAAATGAGCACTCAAAACTTACACAGAATTACGGAAAATTACGCGTTTTAAGAGCAACCATAAAATAAAAAAGTCAAAAAATATTTATAATTTAATATCTATTGGATAATTTGTGCTGCTCACCGATCGATAAAAAGACTTATTTTATTGACCAAAAATAATTCTTTCTTCCTTTTTAATTTCCAAATAAAAACAGACATATTAATGGTAACACAAAAATAAATATAAAATGATGTTATAACACAAAAAGCCCGTAATCGTAAAATATACAAGATCGAATCGCTTTTATGGTGTATTTACATAAAAATATGAACCATATATAATAATGTTTAATACTTTTTCTGTATGATTGTCGTAAAAATATGAATATTATACGATGTATTAAAATTTTCTACCAAAAATCTCCAATAAATTGTGCTGGTGAAGAATAGAGAGATATTTTTATTGACTTTTCAAATTCCCAATAAAAAAATGAAAGATTCAGACAATATATATGTTTCAGTTATTTATACCAAAAAAGCATGCATAAAAAAAATCCATTCCATAATAAAAAAAGCTCCATAAATTTCGGAAAAATTTACTGACTTTTGGCTGGGGGATGATCCTGGGTGGAAAAATATAAGCATTGAACTGCATTGAACGTGCATTAATGATATTGTTGATTTTTTTAAAAGAAGTTCTCAGTTCAAAAATACTTGACAATATGATTAACCAAACAGTTTAACTGATTTAATAGAATTTTAAAATTCTAAATTGAAAAAAAAAATTGATAATATAGTAATAAATTTGCTCTTTATTTATTTATACTGAGAATATTCCACTCTTTAACCTCCACTCTTTAACATTGTCCTTTTCAACCATACTTGGCAGAAAGTTGTACAATGGCCCAATTTGCCGGAGCTTAAAAAAGCAACATTACAGAATGAATGGGATTAAAATTAACTCCAAAACCATAAAAAATATAAAAAAATCATAAAACACATAAAACATTAACCATATAAAATTGTATGGCACTTTGCAAGTTTATAAACGGACCGTTTACTTCAAATAGATTGAATGAGCACAGAAAACCACGAAAAATTTGTTTCACTGTAAATCTGTAGAAGCGTTTAAAAAAGCTAAAAACCATAAACCAAATCTAATTACAAGTCTTCTTGTCATTTTCCAGGTGTGGTTCCAAAACAAGCGATCTAAGGAACGACGACTAAAACAGCTTACCAGCATGGGACGAGGACCATTTTTCGGTGGATCTAGAAAAATGCGAGGCTTTCCGATGAATCTTTCACCTGGGGGCTTGGATGATGGCTCTGGATTTCCATATTTTGGTGGCGATAACAAATTTGACTTCGGCTATGGACCGCCATTCCATCCGCATGAATCTCCTTTTTTCCCTGGGCATCCAGGAGGACCAATGCCTTTTAATGCTCCAGGTATTTTATTTTGTAAGATATAGTTTTTTCATTACTCTAATATATTGTATTAGATTCTGTGAGGAATTTGGAGTTCTGTGTATTTTTGTTGAACAATTTTAATTTATTTGCAAATTTTGAAAGAATTAAGAAAAATGTTCCACTTTTAAAAAGTAAACATCAAATTATTAGATAGAATCATTTTTAATGCATTTACATCTATGTATATAAATTACAAACAAATTATACAGAAACAATTAAAATTCCCCACAGAATCTCCCATAAAGATTCATCTTCAACTCTAAATAGCTCGTTATGCTCAATTTGCAGGTGGACCAATGGACCATACCGGCCCGATTCCCATGGTCGGAGATTTTGGTGGAATGACCCCGGATGCCAACTTCCTGAATCAACCAAACGGTCCGCCAACTAACGGGCCAGAAATATCTGGGCCACAACGCAGCGGATCACCAGAGTTCATGAGCTCGGGCAATTTTTCCGAAGCCTCAAGTATGCAGAATGAAGGATTGGTTTGGTAAAATTTACTGAACTATCGACTGCTCCAACTTTACTGTGGTCTGAAGAAGTAAATAATGAAGTGGACAATGAAGTGCTTTTAACTGTAAAATCTGTAAAATTGTAAATTATTATGGGAAAAAGTGGAATGAATGGAAATGACAGATACAATTCTATCAACAATTCGACGAAAACTATTTTAAAAACATCCAAATTACGATTGAGGGGTATTCACACTTCGAATTTTTTTCATTTTCTGGCGTTGAACATTTACCGACCTTTTTTAGACATCTGACCAGAACTCGAAGCAAAGGAGTTGAAGTTAGAAAAAATTCAAGATAATAAATTTAATGAAATTTATTTGTCAAAGTGATTTGTTATAATATTTTCTACATCCCTAATAAAATATTTCAAAGATGTGAATACACCTCGATAATGCAGAGCTTCGTTCAACACACTTTGAGTTCAATTAAATTGTCGTTTTAGTTCCAAGCATTGAGCATGCCGCAATTAATTGATAAATTGATCAATTATTGTCCAACTAAAAAAGGAAAAAAGTGATTACATGTAAATTTTAATTTGAATCGTGACTAATTAATTATAATTATTGGTCTCACAATTGATTTAATCAATCTTTAGTATTTTTTGATTACTCAAGTTACTTCAGTTGCTTAAGTAATTAGGAATGCCAACTAATTGAAAGATTAAAAGAGCACAAAATTGCAAATACTATGTAAAAAGTCGAGTAAACTTAAAAATTTTCAATTAAGATAATTTATGAACAGAATTTCTAATTAGTTGAAAAAGCATTAAGCATTTAAAATTTTGAAAATTTTAAGCTAAACTTTTTAATTCTCTGGAAAATAATATGAGTGTAATTGTAAATAATAGATTTAAAACAGAATATTGAACTATAAATGAACATTTATGTAGAAATTCTTCGGAGGAAAAAAGTAAACAAAACGTTGTAAAAATTTAAATGGATCAGAATGAAAATTAAAGTTAATTTATTTATAAAATTTTCAGAATATGAATAAAACTATGTCTCAAAAATATATACTTTTTTTATTTTTTCACTCCATACTTTTTAGGATTACGTTAGCAGCTAAAATATTAAAAATTTTGTATATAAAACTATTTTCCCGTCGCATTTTCGCAAATTCCAAAAGCAGTCTGAGAATATATCCATTTTTGAAAGTTTATGCAGCGTAACAAATAGTTTTTAATGGCAAAATATTTATCCTATATTCAACCTTACTAAGCAATTAAATAACTTTTGCTGAGACTGCAACTGAAAACATCTCAATTTATGTAGATGCTGATTTGTATAATATAACTTTTATTTGAATTTTAAACCGATTTAACAAATTTTAACATTTCACTTTTCAAAATTTTTTGATAAGATAATATCGTTTTCTGCAAAAAATAAATTTTTCAAGATCTCTGATTAATCCAAAATTTACAAAATATCCACAAAATTCCCAGACCATTATTTCGTTCAACACCATAAACACCAAGAAAACATTGAAAACTACAATAAATCCTGAATTTAAAGCACATTAAAGAAAATTAAAGGGAAAATGTCAAGTTGCAGACAAAGTTTTCATCACTACTATCTCACACAGCCTGGGCCAGAAAGGTCGGCTTTATCACTCGGTCTGATGAAGGTGTCATGATATGGCTCTATCGGGTCAAATAAACCGAACCCTCATCTCAGTCTTTGTATATTGTGTAGCCCTAGCCCATTGTTTTCTTTTCCAAAAAACTCAAACATTACATGTGTTCAAATATCACAAAACCATTAATTTTAAATCGATTTTTGCCAGCCAGTTTCTTTTGGGCAATAAAGCATGTTCAACAATTTTTAGGTGAATTGAAACAAATTGCAGTGGAAATAAATTTTCTGTTACGTTTCTAGGTTTTTCAGTTCACCCAATGTTCTCAACTGTTTGTGAAGGAATAACAATAATTGTTTTGGCTGTTGCTATTATTGAAATACATTCAAAATATTAAATTTAAAGTGTAAAGTGTTCTTGTATTTGGTTTTATCCCCTTCCTTACTTTTGTTCAGAAAAACTTGTGAGGAAACAAATTTTATTGTGAAATCTTCAAAACTTTTGAACTTCTTGATATTTTCGATAAAACGATAATACAAAAAAATTGTGTTAAATGTGAAATAACACACAAAATAGAACAAAGGGTTAAAATTTTCAAAATACTCCAATAACACTTGCTAAATATTAAAATATAGCCAAAAAGCAAAAAACTGAATATCTGGGAAACACTCAAAAATATGCAATTTTTGATAATTTAATTAAAAAATCGTTTATAAACTCAAACATGTTGCTTGTTTTATGTTTTTAGCTGCATGCACAACCTCGAATTTCAATCAACATGAAATTTTTTTAATATAAAGTACGGTGTGAGATTTTTGAGTACAAAAAATAAAACTATTTGAATTCGTAACTGGAATAAAAGTTTCATTTAAAAAACCATGAATTCATGGAAGTATGGAAGTTTCCTTTTAGGGTTTGGGAAATCTTATCTTATAATAATGAAACGAGAGAATAGTAAAATATGCTCAGTGCTCATTGCTTTTATGAATCTCATCTGGTTTTACTTTTCATCTTCAATCCATCCCACACCCAGGCTTATTAATGATATTTTTTATGACCATCAAAAACTGATTATTCTCATTTTACTTTATGTTTGCAATGCTTCAAGCAAAACAGTTGACTCCAGTTTAATCCGCCTCTTGAATTCGCATATGGTGATATTTTTCCCGACAGAATAACAAAATAACAAAATAACAAATAAAATTAACTCATGTCCCAATTGGCTTTACAATCCCAGCATATAACAAGCAAGTTATACTTTGATGTCACAAGTAATACAAAAATAAATATAATATATAATATAGAAGGAGGATTTCAATTGTGCCGAAACAGAATTGGAATAAAAACATATTTTTGGCTCAAATTTGTCAAAGCAAATTTACGATCTGTACTGATTTTTATTGCAATTTTATTTCAGTTTGATTTCATTATTTTATGAACGTATTGCTTGTCATATTTTTTTTGAAAGCAGATATAGTTTTGGAAAAATATATACTAATTATGTGGCAATAAAAATATGGTTAGTTCAAAATTAGATTTGCACATGTCAATAAAATTTTTGATCTCTGCTTTTATTTATGAAGAGGATCTGTGTTTCCAAATTTTCTTATGACATTTATTATGTTCTTCAAAAGTTCCTATAAGATACTTCAATTTACCTTTAAATTGATAGTTATCGGTACTTTTGTAACATTTAATCAATTACTCTTTTTTAACCATGACATTAATACCAAATTAGAAACGACTGTCAATTTGCCCATTGTACATTTTTTACGGTTACCTTTCACGAACACCGATAACTAAAATTAAAACTTATTAACGATCTTTTTGAATTTAATGGTATTCAGTCTAATAATAAATATTTTTTGGCGCTTAATAAAACAAAATAATATACAGGTTATCAGTTTTTTGTCTAATATACGGAAAAACTGAAGTGCCTTGAAAAAGTCCGCAAGGCTATTTGCACTATGAATAGGAGCAATTATTAAAATACAATTTTTCATCCACATTTTATTTTAACTTCAAAAAATTACAATACTTGGATACATTAAAAATAACAGTTTCTTCTAGGCTCCTGCGACTAGTCGAAAATCGATCGAATCGCGATTAGTTGGAATAATCGATAATCGAAACGATTAATAAATCGATAGTCGAAGATTTCGATTATTAGAGAAACACCACTTCAAATATAATGTTAAACTTTTAATGTGGTCCAAACGCAATAAAGACTCTATTATTTATATAAAATCATAAGCGATCACTTTTAACTTCATTTGTCCTAAATTATAAATGTTGTTTGTTAAAAATTCAGAAAATGGGGTGTCTCACAATTGGACCAAACCTCAAAATTATATTAGAATGTTCAAAAAGCAATACCTTCTAAGTATAGGCATATTTCAAAACTTTATACGGGTATGTTTTCTCTATGTCAATACTCTCTATCGCGTTATCCTCTTTATGTCGTTTGGATCTTTCCACAAATAGTATCTCAAAATCCTCTTTTTGACAAGATTGCTGCGATTTTCGCTTAGATTTTTCATAGCAAAACTGTAGTTTCGAAATTTTCGAAATATTAAAAGTTGATTGTCAAAATTCTGAATAGTGTCAGATTCGCATCAAGGTTGTTGAAAATAATTTTTGAAAATTCCATTTCTCGTTGTTCTCTCTATCTCAACATTTTTTTGCGGTCCCAACCATCAACGCTATAGAGAAAACATACCCGTATAAGAAATGTTTCTTTAAATAAAGCACAATCCATATTGAGTCAATATGAAATAATAAATAATTTATCGAGATCTCAAGCAAAATGTGAAAAAAATGTATTGTTGCTAGAAATAAAATTAAGTTCTAAGACCTCCCAAAAATATTCTGTGAAACCCAGGCAAGCTTTTTTGAGCTTTTCAACATAATTTTAAGGTTAGGTTGAAGTGAATACTTTTTATGACCAGCCTTAGTGCAATGAAATCATTCACCAAAAAGAAAAACTTTTAACCTTAGCGAAAAAACTGTTAAAAAAAATTGCACTACATATTTTCAATTTAGATAATCGAAATCGAATCGAAATCGCGATTTTTTCAATAATCGAATCGACAATCGAAACGATTATCAAAATCACTAATCGCAGGAGCCTAGTTTCTTCATTCATATCAGACATTTTTGAGATTGAATTAATTTACTTGTATTAACAGTCAAAACTGCAAACATGATTGATGACAAGTTAATAACTTAAAATAGCCCAAAAAACATCTAAATTACGTAATCAAGTTCTTAAAAAATTTATAAAAACGCTCACGAAAAGTGTTCGCACCAACAACATAATGGGGTGATAATAACATATTTGGTTAAAGTTTCATGCATATAGTCCAACATCATTAAATTATTAATACAATTTCATACTTTCGTGGTTTTTTTGTTAACATTTCAAATTACACTAAATATTAAATTTAATAGCTATAATTGATTTAATTTAAAAAATAATTAACCAGATGGGAAGATACTATCAGCGAGAACAAGTATTTATTTATGTCATCAAGACACTCAAAATTGCATAACCAATAGTTTATACAATAATCGTGTGTGACACGCAAGTTTTTAGGAAATTGTTGAAAATAAATTATTAGGATTATCATTATGAGGTTATGTCGTTCTTTCCCCAGTTTATATTTTCTTTTTGATAATACTTGGAAATTTCATTAAATTAAATATATATATTTCTTAAAACTCTACTTTAACTTACAAGCTAATAGCCTAATATTATTCTATTGCAAACATGACGGAAGTTCAAAAACATTATTATAAAAACTTTTCATTCATAAGCTGCAACACAAGAAAACCTTTGGTCTGAAAGGTTCTCTAAAAAAAAATTTTGAATTTGAAGATTTGTTTTAAAATACCTTGAATTGATAATATATCTGTTCAACCTGAAAATCTGTAATGAGACTTTAAAACCACTTTAAAGATTTTCCAATCAAAAGCTCTACAAAATTCCGCGCGCACATTGAAAATTCCAATCAAAAACCCATTGGCAAAGCAAAACGGCAAATCCATTGCGTGGATTCATCTGATATAATATTGCTTTGTTTTTGCGGTTTTTCCAATTCCAAATTCAATGGAAAATCCATTTAAAAGTTTTTTTTTGTCATATTATTTTAAAATTAGATTTTTCATTTGCTTTTCTTTGATTGTTTTTTTGCGCTATACCAAATTTTGAAAACGCGATAGCAGTCCAAACAGGTGTATAAGTATACGATGAGGAGTTTTCTGCATGCAATCTAATCCGCATGTTATACAACGAGTTTACTAGCTATAAACATAAATATCCATTTTCATAGAACGTTCTAACGAGGGCTCTTGTAGGCTGGAATATAATCGTCATTTACTTTAAATAATGTCAAAAAAATTAAAAACTTTTTATGAAATCAAATCAAATGCGAAAAAAACTAACCCATTGAACACTCACCAAACAAAGTTCTACCCTTTCCACTTAGTGCCTTGTTAGATATCACTTTTTGTTGCCGCGCGTCTATAACTCTACAATTTGTGCCTTCTTTTGATGTTTGGAGGAAGTTGAAATACTTCAACAAAGCAACAAAAGCCCCGAAAGGAAAATTGTAAAATACACTTTGATAGATCACGTGCTATTTCTAATAAATAATAACTGAATTTTTATTAAAATTGTATGCATACAGCGAGCAAACGAGTAATATGTAGGTAAAAAATAACTTTTCAAAATAACAGAGAAATTACAAATAAAACACAATAAATTTTATAGAATTCTTTACCAACAACGCCAGCTACAAAACAAAACTGACAACATAATAGACAAGATAGACAGACAAATCGACAAACATCCAAAACGAAATGAAAGAGTATAAACATAAATAAAGAATTATAAACATGAAAAGTTCACACACATTTATTGTTCCAAGACAAGAATTGCGTGATCACTTTACTGAGTTTCCTGAATTTTCTATTGAGGAAAAACACGACTTAAGTATGAAAAACCAATGCTCGAACCTGCTCAAACATTTAGTAAAACTAAGTAAATAAAAAATTAGTTTTGAAGCTTTCCAGGATTTTTTTTTTAGCGAGGTTTGTCTGTTAACAAATTCATTTAGGACGAAACTTAATTTTTAGTTGAGATATGAAGTTACATACTTAGAAAAGGAAGTTTTTGAGGTAATGAGCTTTTTTGTTTATCTATTAAAACAATAGTTCATAAATATATTTTAAAGAAAATGAAATTTTCTGTAAATAATTCTATGCAGCCAAAATTTGGAAAAGTCTCGCCACGTTAGGTTAAAACTGGCACAAGTGTACTTTACTATGACAAAAAAAAAACATTGTGAAGTTCCTTTAATAACATAAGTTTCTTAAAAGTTAATAAATTTACCAAAAACTTTTCTTAGAACCCTCCCACGAAATCCAAAACAACTTTTATACAAACTTTATTTTTACATGAGACCTGTCAGTTTTCTACTGAATATTTGAAAAAAAAGTCATTTAAAAGTTTCAACATTATTCAACTTTTGTGAGTAACAGAGTAACATAACTCGAACAGAACAATCTTTTACAACTCCGCTAGCTAGCAAACGAGAATGAAAGAAAAATTCATTTCCAGCCGAAAATATTACAGATTGGTTTTTTTTTGATAAATCATACGAAAAAGGAACTTCATTTATTTTGTTTGCTGCAAATATAGAATTGTTTCTTTGCTGGGTTGCCGTAATCTCAAAACTTTGGAAAACAGCCAGAAATCCATCAATAAGGCACCTCAGCTCCAAGGGAGCGTCCACATAATACGCAAAAATTTTAATTCTTTGATCTATCAGCCCCTTTTTGTAACATTTAGAAGCAAACAGCCTAAACCCTCTTTTCTCCTCCTGAGTGTTGACGTAATATGTGGTTTGCTCTCTAAACATTTCACCATAAAAATATAACAAATGGTTCTTAACCTTTTCAAAGAACATTATTGCACATATCTTTTGTTTTTTAATATTTTTTTTATGCTATATGTCTTGGAAAAAAATGTGGTAAAAACTTCAAAACTTGGTAGGAGTTTGCAGAGTAACTAAAGTAGAGTATATTTTATTTATTTTGTGTAATGTGTAATTCATAATACTTAAAATTTTGAAAGGATGTAAAAAGCGTCTAAGAGCAAAAAAATGTAGCAGAAAATTATTTAGTCAGTTAATCCGACAGTTCTTTCAATTATATTCAAAGAAACGCCAAAAAGTATAGAGTAATTTATTCTCATTTCTCAGCTCTCCTCATTGTGTTTTTGTGCCGTTGCCTAATGTCTCAACCGAATGAATCAATCAATGGTTTTCAATGTGTAGATGCTCTGTGCCTTTTAACATTACCATTAAGTATAATTTTTATTGCGCACAGTTTGCGGAAAATCTGCTGCTTTCACAGGAGTCCGGTGATGTATCGGCCAAAAAATAGTATTACATCTCTTTTGCAAAGAAATGGCTCACAATGGCCATAAACTTGGATAAAATATGATGAACAGTAGTATTTCTTATTTCACTTTTTTTTATTGTTCTGTGAACATGAAAAAATTTGTTGCTTCTGTTTCTGAAGACCGTTGTGTGCTTTTTATTCATTTTAGTCGAAATATTGACCACCTGCCTATATTCTTCCGATGTGGTCACGTCATTTGATATATTGTTATTGCTTCCAACGTGAGCTGTTTATATGCTTGTTGTGAGCAATCTTGGATGCACCGTCAGTTTTCACACGGAACTTTTGGAACTTGGCCGCACAAAAAAATATATAATAGAATCTTGCACAATAAAACTTTCTTAGGAAATTCTTTTATGAAGTTTTTTGTGTAGTTTAGTTCAGATTTAAGTTTCCGCTAAAGTTTTGCAAAATAAATCTTTTGTTCTGACAAAAAAGCTAAAAATCCCACTACTTACCAAATGCTGTAAAAATACCATAAATGTGCACAATAAATTTTATAAAAATATTTCGAGTTTTCAGTGTTTTTTTTGAATGATGTATGGCTGCTCATCAATGTATTAAATATTTGATTGATTGCTGAAGCTTAAAAACTTTGTAGTTTTAAAACTTTTTGAGTAGTTTTAAAAATGTTTTTGTATGGCTCATTCAGCCAACGCTTTAAAGTATGGCAATATGGCAAGGAGGATAATTATGGAGTGGTCATCAACTTTGGAGAAATCATCAGAAATCAATTCACAAATAAAATATACATTGTATTTAATTTTTGTTCATATTAAATGATGATTTATTTTTACAAATAATTTATAGCAGTAATTAAAAATATAGTTTTTATGTCAGTCAGTTATTATGAAATCATTGTATGTTAATATTATTTAGAAGCAGAAAATAAGGTGCTGAAACTTAGTTTATTTATCATCTCTGATACTTCAAACCTAAATCAAAGCCATTTCGACCCCCAAATCAAATGCTGGGAAATCAGCCGCTAATTTTTCCGCAATTTGGGCTTATAATCGAATAACAATTTGCTGATGCAGCTCAGTGGCACAAATAAACCAGCGTCATAAACTGACTCTCCCGCCACATTTTGCACAATCCCTTATACCAATTCTACTTCATTCAAAACCATTCCGCATAGCCCAAACATTATAAAAATTGCAACCAAAATTAGGGTGAGCACATGGCATTTAATTTACAAATAATAAAATGTAATAAAAATAACTATTCATTACAAAGAAAATATTATTTAGATACAAATTCGGAAATTCAGTCGAGACTTGCCCTTCTGCAACAATAAGAAACCTCTAGTGACTGCACATACAAAATTCTTTATGGCGGAATATCATAATAAGAAATCTCTGCAGTGTTTAAACTGCTACGTTCGGCAAGAATGCGTGCATAATTCTGGAGGGGTTGTTTCTACTCCACAAAAGAAGTGGAATTCGATTACTTATACTTCACCTAAACGACAATTTATTTCATGTATACTGTATATTCAAAAGCTGGGAGAAAAACAAATAACTTGTACGATTTCCTTATACAATAATGCGCCGTATAATGCCTGCAGAGCAAGAGGGATTGAGTGGTGCCAAGAAAATTGAGTAAACATATGATGAATGTTCGTGGGTGCTTTTTTTTGGTATTGAATAATTTACACATGTAGGCTTTTGAAGGAAAAAAAGGTAAAAACTGGTTTAAAATTTCAAGTTTACATAATTTATAAAAATTATTTGCAGTACCTCAAGAAAGCTAATTAAATGCAAAATTACAATGCATGTGTCTTGCTTTTAAGTGTTATATTGTATATTTACACTATGCTCAAATGTTCAACTATTTAAAGTAAGTCATATAAGTATAGTGATCTCATAAATACTCATATTTACAAATTTAAAAGATTCGGTTTGTAGATTGCTGACAGCATCACAAAAACATTGCCGGTGTACTCCATATTTGATTAGTTTTTGTTTGCGTAGTTTAATAGTATGCTTCATGTACACAGTTTCAATTACAATATTACATATTTCATGTGTGCACAGCTACTGTAGATTGCCAGTAAATATGTAATGTTCCATTCAGCATAATGTTCAAGCAAAATTATTTATATCTATTCGGCACACACGGAATTTACGGCAAATATTTGTCGTTCCACTTTGCAGCAAAATGTTTTACGTTTCACGTTTTCAAACTTTCAAAATGCAAACAATATTTATGAGCTGGGTGTTGGTGAATGAGCCTTTTGTCCACTTTACAAGTGTCCTTTTTGAAAAACTGTTAATTCTTTCAATTGAGTACAAAGATCAATTATTGACCATCGCCTGCACAAAACAATTTTGAAGTTTATTGTTAAGCTGCCGTATTCACTTTGAGAGGGGTATAATTGGGTGGAGTTTTTTTTTCTTTCTAGAATTTATTCTAAAAATTTTCAAACTGATATAATATTTTTTTTCTCTAAAGAAAAAAAAATCTCCTGGAAAATTTGTTTACCTACCTACCGAAAAGTTTCAGCTACATAACATTTCTAGTGCAGTTGAAAACAAAAGGATAACAGTTTTGAGTTGTGAGTTCTCCCCCTTTTGTAAATTTTGTTAAACGTACATTTGTTTTCCTTTTGTGTACACAATGTTCCCAATCAAAAAAATTAATACTTTTTCCATTTCAACACCTTTCGGCTAAACAGAAAGATAATTTGTTATTACAAAATGTTTGTTGAAAATATACTTTTGTATATAAATAACATGATGGATCAGTGCTCAACTTCAGCTGAACTTTACTATTTCTGGAGGCTGTATTGAGATGTTTTGTGGGAGAAGTTTGCAGTAGTCAGGAGGTTTGAAAAGGTTTGAAAAGGATCCTACTTACGAGCTAAATTTTCGTTAACAAAGTTAATAAATTGAAAACTTTTGACGAAAATACTTTCTTTTCCCTGGATTGCCAAAAAATCTGAAAAATTGTCGATTTTATCAATTTCCAAGTGGAAATTCAAATGCAATTACTAAACATGCTTGTGAACACGCAGTGAAAATCAAGTTTTGTCGGGAATCATAGTCTCATTTCCCTCGCCGTATTTTGGGGTTGTAAAATAACAGTTTAAAATATAATTTATATTCCATAAAATCAGCCAGTCTTATCCCTTCTGGGATGTATCTTCAACAAAAATCTATTTTTCTCCAGGGACGGGCATATTTATTGTTGTCAAAATATACCAACACACATCTGCTATCATTTGATAACGATTATTTATGCGATTGTACTTATGTTGAAAATTTACTTGAATTTTATAACTTTCCTTTTGAGTTTTTAAAGCTGTTGAATTTGTTAGATTTTTTCAAGTTTTACAAGTTTCGAGAGGCTGTAAAATCGAGTTGAGTGGTTGAATCTTGAAGGAGTTTCCTCTAAATTTCCCGGAGATAGACGATAAAACAATTATTGCACTTGTGTGTGCTTCCACTTGATTCAAGTGTCGAGTGCAAGCACTTAATTTGCGCTTGTACATTATATTGTTTATTCACTTCACTTGTAGAATTCTAAACTAATAAACCAAGCATAACATATTCAAAATAATACTTGCAAAATACATGAAATAAAGCATTCACATCCAATTGGTTATTGATATTTACACAAAATATCAAAAAAATTAATTTTTCCTTGAATTTAATGATTGTAGATTATTTCAACGTTAATGTTCAAATAATTCAAATAAAACATTTCTGAGTGTTTGCACACAATGTTCAGCTTAATACTCGAGTTGATTCAAGTTTATTTGATTTTTCACCCACTTTGAATGATGTGAACAGATTAATACTATGGGGAAAAACATTCCAGGCGAATTCAAATTCTGACCCATCAAATGTAGTGAACACAATCGCACCGATTAAAATCTTCCATCACTCTAACGACTTGATTTCTTTTCAATTCATTTCAATTCATTGATTTGTTTAATTCAAATTAATGTTATTTGATAAGACTTTAAATCACATTTTAATGTCAGGAATTTTGAGATATCTGTGAATGGATGGCTTGAATTTGAGATGAACGTTGTCAACAAAACGCATATTGCATCGTGATAGATCAATCACAACAGGACAATAATGCGAAACAGTAACAGACGATACGTGCTAACGATAAAATGTGGGCAGACTTCAGGGGCGATTAATTGCAGAGCAAATGGTTTTAAATTTTTTTTCTAAAGTCCACATTTTAAAGTTGGTTTTGATGACATTTCCTGTATATGATCAAATTGTTTTTAGTATGTGTATTTTCTAGACACACAGGCCGATCGAACAGACAAAATCTAAAAGATCCCATAAAAAGATCAGATGCACCCAAAAAAGTCCTCGACACAATTATATCAATCCAATCCCATATTTCGAGTCAACACTTGGTGCACCGTATTTATGTATTTACGTATTTATGCTCATGTACCATTCCAAAAAAAATATCTACAAAAGGATTTTGATATGGATCAGTAAGCTGAAACCAGATTAGCATTTTTTGCTGCTACAAACGTTGAGCTGTGGTGTGCGCCCCGGTTGCTGAGATAAATTTGCGCATTGACGAGTGCTGAGGGTATATTTTTATTGTTGGTGTATAAAATTAAATGTTTAGATAACAGCATTGCTACGTAACATTAGAAGCGGTGCTGGCGAAGGGGAAAAGGTTTTGATCAATGTTGCGTGTAAAATATGAGATTAGATTATGTTAAGATCCACTCTTCTCGAAATTTTGACTGAAGCAAACACGTAAAAAGTGAAATAATAATAAAATGAATAATGTTATTAAAGAATTCAATTTCGTTTTGAATTAACGAAAAAGAATAAGAAAAATTATTGTCTTTTAAGAATAGCAGCACCAAGAAGATTATTTGACAAAAAAAATCATTTCGTGTCTTCTTTCATGCTTGTTTTCTTCGTTTTCTTTGTATTTTAGTACTTTCAGTATTTTCGTATTAATTCTCCATTTTTCATTTTGCCAAAAAAGATTTTCCATCCACAATTCAATTTCACTTGACAATTTCACAAACTTGAAGCGACTTCAAACACAGGCAAAACATTGAGCTCAGTTCAAAGGAGATGTTTAAAGCAGCTTTTCAACGATCGTTCATACGTACTATGGCTTTTCGGAATCAAGTGAGCTCTTCTAAATTCCGAGTTGATTTGAATTTGAAATAGAAATAGGTTTTAAATTTGATTTTGTTCAACTGCTGAAGATGAAATTATAGACATAGTAAGGAGTTTTTGGAAGTAAATATTTTTGTTATATTGATATTGTTATCATTTAAAAAATTACAATGGCAAATAACACAATCTATTTCAACACAATAGAAAAATTTGATCAAAATATGTCACAGAAAACTTAAA
Source organism: Parochlus steinenii (assembly GCA_038502155.1). NCBI lineage: Eukaryota > Metazoa > Arthropoda > Insecta > Diptera > Chironomidae > Parochlus > Parochlus steinenii. The sequence goes on along the minus strand of JAXCIN010000052.1, from coordinate 2,871,153 downwards.
ATAGCAAAAAGTCGATGAGCAAATAATTTGTCGTCCAAGTGGCACAACAGGATAGCATTTTGTTCACAGGTTGTTTGGAGGAGAGCACAACATGGTGTACAAAACATGTTGAAGCCTTTTAGCACATCAAGTTTTTTGATGCATCGAGTCAAAATGAATCACAATAGGTGTCCCTTAGCGAAACAACAATCAAACATCATCATCAACAACATTATTATGAAATTGCAAAATAAATTTTGGTAAATTTAACAGGAAATATGTATCTTTAGACGGAGTGTTTCGATTTAAAAATAGACACTTAAATTATACCACTTTAGCGTTGCCTAATTCAAATTCTGTTGAAACAGAAGTTCAATTGGACTCTTCATCTTTGATATTTCACCATAAAAGAAAATCCACATGCAACTTTTTTGAACAAAATAATGATTTTAAAAAAGGACTATTTTTTATATGGAGCAATCTTTTTTTCGAGGAAAATTATATTATTTTGATATTTACCCCGGTGAAGTTTAGCAAAACCCGTTTGTCAGTTTGACATTTCTAATTTGAAAAGACCGAAAAAAATTTGAATACATGCGACACGGATTTTTCTACTAAAACATGTATTTCAGTACCTTTCCTTTTTTGGCGGGGTCGAAGTAATGAAGTAAGTGAAGTTAGCGGATAACGCTCTGAGGGTCGGCTAATATAGTGTCTATATGATTAGATCGTGGATTTTTAAGCACAAGTGATTAAAGTTTAATATCTCAAGTAAAATGCTCTGGCTACTATGATTTTATGTAAGAATCTTGATAACAAGACTATTTCACGATGACTGATGTGCGGCAAGTTGACAAAAGATGTCTCTAAATAGTTGTATTAAAGATTGAACCAAAGTGTCTCGAATTGGATCAAAACTGTTAGATTTTCTGTCATTTATTAAAATTTTCATAATGTTGCCGAAGTTTAGAAACATTTACTCCACAAATTCAAGCATTTCAAAAGTCATGAGGAAAATAATGAGTTATTATTTCTACACATCTTTAAAAATTGGTAGCGTACATCTGTCGCTTGAAATATGAATTGAGAGCACTGCAAATTATGAAACAGTCATTGTTGCAATAACAATAACAATCGAGGGAGGTTTAGGGGGTGTTTTCCATTGCCTCAATTATGGTGTGCATTTTTGGTCCCATTAGAATTGACTTTTGTCATTTTATGTTTTTTCTGCTCTTTAATTTATGTTTGATGTCAAAAGTTCCTTGTGTTCAATTTTATATGGCTTATTACTGTATTACTGAATTATTGTGCTCAACAAATCGTATTCTAATGAAATTTGAATGTTTTTACATAAATAAATAGATTATTAGGCGGTTGACGACTAATTGAGTTAAGATTTCTGATTTCCATTTTCTCGTTATCGTCGGGGCCTTTATGCAAGATTCAATGGGAAGTAAAATAAATTAGAATGACTTGACGATAGAAAACGATAAAATATTATAGATTTTAATCACAAGCCACCCACGCAATAATCTGTATCGGCTTTGATGGCTTTAAAACTGTAATATATTCCATATTAATGAATTAAGATACTGTAAAATATCAAAACAATTTTTTGGTTACTTTCTATTTTACTTTAGGGTAACTAACTAAGAAGAATTGTCATATCAGATACATGTTTTTATTGGAACAAAAAATTCACCTGCTAAATTGGAAATTTTAATATCTTTGGCACTTATTCAAACTTGATGAGGTTTTTTTAATGGGATTTATAAGTATTTTAATGGAGTTTAATGAGAACTTTGTTGATATTATACTCATACGTGTGATATTGCAATTTATTTCTATATTGCGTTATTTTATGAGCAAAACACACATTAATTTCTTCTTTATGATTTGTAATTATTCTGTGAATGGGTTAACATAACTTTTTATTGACAAAAGAGTACTCCATTTTATAACTAACACATTATGCTGACTCAACCAACGAATTCAACGATAACAACAAAACCATTCAAACATATTATAAGTTGTTGAAGGAAATAAATCTTTCATGTAAGCGCATGTATTTGCATAAAACATATTATGTTTTGTATAAACCATCTATATATTCGTAATCAACTTCGAATACTAAAATGCTGAAGCATAAAACACCGCAATTCATGAAGTTTGCTGAAATGCTTGTCTTATGGTGAAAATCAAACAAGAGTGTTGAGACTTTTAACTTTGAAATAGATACATTTTGATACATTTCTCCCTCTACATTAAAATTTAAAGTTTATTTAATTTTTGCTACACTGAAAAACCTATAGAAAGATATTCGGCTGGATTTTAAAATTCTATATAATATTTGTAGATTATTTTTTAACTAAATCATGATACGTAAAAATTATTAGGTTAAATTAAATTAAGTAGATGCAAAATGACGCTAAATTTGTTACTATAACGATTTAATACACTGTGATACTTTACTAAGTATAGAACTTATTGGTAAACTGAAAATATGAACACGGAAAAAGTATGTGATAATGAAGCAATTTAAATGCATGGAATGGGATTGTAAATTTGTTCGAATTTTATGTGTATATTTTCATCCCTTTTTCATTATCATTATAGAGTATACACATACTTATTACAATAAACAGAAATGCTAAATTGTGCTTATACACAACATTATTTTAATTTGTTTATTATTGACAAATTGAGCCAGTCCAGTTTTCGGTAAAATTTTAAATTGTGTGCTTAACATGAAAAGTGTGGCTAGTTGGGAGGCCAGGCCTATTAAAAGATTTTACGCAAATAGAGAGCTATAAATTATGCAGTTTACTTTTCCTATTGAGTTTTATAAAGTCGTTTCAGAGATTTTAAAAGGACGGAATCTTTTCAATATAATGGGAGAATTCAGGACAATCTATTCTAAGGAAATTCATAAGTCCAATATTTCACAAATTCTGAAAATTTAAAAGTTTCATTATTTGATCGATATCAGCATGTACTTAAGAAATCGAATCAACACAAAATGTACACTTTATATGCTATTATATAAGATGTGAAATTCATTTGTGTTCACATATAATCATATACACAAAGTGTTAGCTGATTCAAACATGCACAAAGGGAGTTTCTCATCATTCAATATTCATGGAAAACTTTGTGGTCCGAAATTGAGTAAATAAATAAACAAAACACCAAAATTAACAAACTGTTTCTTCTTAACAAAACCATTGTATCGTTCTTGATGTAATAAATTTCATGTGTAGAGAATGAAGATATTATAATAGACTGTAATTTTGTTATTTTGATGTATCATTTCACTTTTAATAGGATATCCGAAGAAAATTAGTAGCAAATATCCTTCTTTTGGAGATACTTCAGAGCATATCAGTGTAGATGATAAAAAATTTATTTGTTTACGTCTAACATTAGCTTTCCACTATTAATGAGGCTTAAGATTATTTTGGACAAAATCGAATTTCGTTTGTTTTGATTAATTTAATTAATTGATTTCGCAGCCTCGACAATTTTAAATTAAGAATTCATTTGAAAATTTCCTAATAATGTGAGAAAAGATTAATTATTCGTCATATTGCTCGCTAAAGTTAGTTTTCATGTAAATTTTGTGTACGCTTTAATTGAAATTTAAAGCAAAATGCTTTCTCAACGTGAGAACCGCTAGATTTTCACACTTTTTTCAATTATTGATCGTAATGCAACATTTAAAATTAATTGATTTTTTTTAATATTGCATTTAAATAAGATCTGAGCTGTTGAGTGCATTTATGAATTTAGTAATATATTTTTGGAACAGTCGAAGTTATATTAATATGTTGTGAGGAAACTTTTCAAGTTTAGCAAAAAATTTACGATCAGAGAGCAAAAAAAGTTTTAAAGTAAACGCAAGACCTATAAAATTAAAATTCATGTTTATTTAATTAACGGCAGCTGAGTCATTACTTATGCAAATTTTCAGTTTTTGAAAAGCACTTGCAACTTTATAATGTCTTAATTATAATGACCGCACCGTTTCAACGCTAAAAGGAATTGAATGATGATTTTTGAAGTACCTCAACAACAACGAAATGAGAAAATCGTGTCAATCGGTAAAATTTATCAATATTATCAATGTATACATCTAGTCTAAGGCTACCTTCAATAATCAGAATTTATTTTATCCGCCAAAATTTCCTCACCACACTTTTCTGCAACTCTCTGACTATGTGTTTGACATTCTTCAGCATCCTAATCTTCTAACGTTTAGGTTTGATAAAAAAATAATCTTTCGGAGCCTACCATTCTGCACGTGCTGACACGTGGCGCCAAAAAACACGTGACTGCGTGTAGGAGCAAAAAAGTACATTCAAATGAAAAGCATTTTGCTTCCTTTTGATTAAACATACATTTCTTACGGTTCTTTTATGTGATTGACGCACTAATGCTAGTCGCAGAATATCATGAAAATATGATATTTCCTTAAGTATATCCTTCTCAGCATACGTCACTGATTTTCCACAATTTGCTTGTGACGAGTGGCTGCTCTTGGGAGCGAGGGCGGTTATAATGTTATGATTGATTAAATGGTTTTTAACTGCGCGTACGCTTTTATTGTTTAATTAGCTTATGTAATAAATATTATTCTTTACATAGCAAATTGTGACCTCGGGAATTTGATATACATTCAGTTATACACTTTCACAAGAGCCGTCGAGAGCTTTTAAGTGTCTCTTTTAAGTTTTAACTTTTATAGCAAGAAAAACTGCAATTTTCATTTGCTGCACTTTAATACAAGAAAATAAATAGCAAAATATTATAATCAAAACACTTCAAAAGCAGAAAATGCCAGAAAACCTTCAGAGATGAAATGAATATTAAGAAAAAATGTTTAATTAAAAAATTCTCGCTGAAACAAAAAAAAATTCTGAAAATAACTGAATAAAAGAAAAGTGAACAAAAACGATGAAGTCCAGACACTTTTTAGTCTTAACTTTTAATTTATTCATTGCAACATTTGCAAGTTGTGATTCAAAAAGTTCTCTTTTTATTAAGGAAAAGATTGAAAAAAAAAACCTAAAACTTCTGAGAAATTGCAATTTGCTTTATACAAAATTGTTTTGATCTGAAAATTCATGAATTTAATATTTATAAATTTTAAATTACTATTTATTTCGCAGTTCCAGAAAAATGACGTATCAGCCCCTCCTATATCCGTTTTAAAATTTATTTAAAAATTATACCAATAAAATATTAAATAATAAATTTAAATAAAAACCAGTTTATTTTCTGCTTGGGATTCAAATTTCCACGGATTTTCTTTGAAAGAGAAATAATATAATATTTAAAGTCACGTGCCCTAACGTCAGGAAAAAGTGTAGAGTTTTAAAATGTTAAGAATTAAAAAGTTTCTACTTTTTCCAATTTTGAAAATGTTATTTACGTCTAACGTTTATTCAATATGTTACATTCAATAAGTCTTTAAAATAAAAACCTTAGAATCAAGTTCACATGCGAAAGATCCAATAAGAAGTTAAAATTTAAATATTTGAAATCAAGAAGGATCATTAATGTTGAAAACGATTCTGCATTTTTGCAACATCTTCAATAATATTTTTGTGGGCGGAATATAGATAATGATGATTTTCATATGGATTTTGCCAAGTCTGTCACTCATGTAACCAGATCAGGCTCATACTTTGGATTCTTGTTAGTGCTCATAGTAGTATTATTTCTGCATATTCCGTTTTTTGATTCGATACATCAAATTAGTGGTGCATTTGATTGAAAATCAGATGTAAAGGCCGTTTTTCAAAAACATAGGTACTTTTGACAGAGTCTTGTGACTTAAGTAGTCATCCGATTGCAACCAAATTTTTATATGGGGTGTACTATGTCTAGGACCGTAAAAAAAACATATTTTTGAATTTTTCAATTGACGTTTAATTTATGATTATGACGTCATAATTATAGTATTGAAATTACAACAAAAAAATGACATTTCTAACGATCTGTCATCAAAAATATTATTACTGAACAAGAATGAATCTATTAATTTGCACTTTTGGTGAAAAAATTTTTTTTGATTCTGCATTTTTAATGATGAGCATCTTCAATAAAATATTTTATGTTTAAGGTTTGAAATCGGAATATTTTAAGATTAAGATGTATCTGAGACTCAATTTAATTGAAATTTTTTTTAAAGATATATTTTTAATTTTTACACATTTTAAAAAGATTTAAAAGATTCTATCATTAAAACAATTTATAAAGAAAATCAATCCATTATCACTTATAGTAAGAAAATTTCTTGAGTTATTTGGTATACTCCCCAATTATTTTTTTTCTTGAATCTGAACAATGACGCATATTTGGTGAAATTTTGGTTGAAATCGGGGACAACGGTAATTCTTTTAATTTCAATACTATAATTATGTTTGTCAATTGAAAAATTCAAAAATATGTTTTTAAAAAAATTTGAATATCTACTTAAGTCAAAAAAATATTTTTTTTGAAAAACGCATATCCAAATTATTTGATGTATCGAATCAAAAACGGAATTGCAAAATGTTAAAATAAAATAAAATATATCAAATATTCTGTTTTATAAATTTGAATATCGCAAAAAAAAATTTTAATTGCATATCCAAATTAAGAAAATAAAATAAAAAAATATCAAATATTCTGTTTTATAAAAATATGCTAGATCGAGCACCAGAAAACTAATGAATATGAGTATTAAGACAATTTAGTTACTCATTAGTTTTGCACTAACATTGTATCCACAAACTCCCAAAAATTTACGAGCTACGCAAAAGCAGAAACAGACCCTCATAAACATTCACAAAATTGCGGGCTCCTTTTTAATATTCTTTACTGCTGCGTTGCAGAAATCCCTTAACAAATTTCCATTACTTCTGATTTGAACTTCAACTTTTAAGGTGGTTCTCAACAACAAGCTCGACACAAGTTATAACTTTCTATTTGCTGCACGAACAAAGTAAAATTCTTCCTCATTACACAAATTGGAAGTTAATGACTTTTTTATACATATTTTTTCTCCACAACATTGTTGCTCGTACTGCTCGTACCTTTATCTTGGATCACAAACAACATTTTCCTTTTTTCTACTGTGTAAAAATACTAATGTTTCCTCCAACAACCTCACAAGGTTGTTTTTTGTAGGAATGATTTTATTTTGTATTTTTTCTGTACTAGCATACATGTTGCGGATCATCAAAACATCAAAAGGTTCACTCTAACAACAATTAGCTGTTTTATCATTAATACACGTCAAGAGACTTGTATTCTTGTATTTTGGTACTCAAGCCTGGCATTCAAAATATCATCCTCTTTATTGTTATATGATGAAGTGGTAAAATATGACTATGATTTTTTAATTCGAAATTTTATGCTCTCTTTTACGGAATTTTTCGTTTGTTTTGGATTTTTTTAGAAAAATCATTAAGTTTTCAAAGATGTACTGAAGAACTTTAAATTTTCTAAATTTCTCTCCACACACATTTTTCAATAAACTATTAAGAGAATATTCTTACATTAATAGAATTTTATATTATTAATAAAATTATGCACTTTTGCATGTGATCTTTAAATTGATCTAAATTTCAACAAAAACTACTCAGTACTATTCAATAGAATAAAATATCTTTATTGTGGTATTACAAACATCATCAGAACTAAAAACTCTACACTTCAAGAATGATGGATTCCCAAAAATCCCAACATAAAACTATGCTGAAAATGTAATAATTAATTTAGAAATTAACACCCCCATGACGGAAAGTTGTTCATCATTCTGAGCATCGATGTCTGTTAAACTTTTGGGTCCTGGAAATAAAAAGATAAAAACATCTGCGCTTGAATCCAATGCATTTAACAAGGAATCGAACAATTTAAACAATTTAAAGGTTGTGAAGTTCTTTGAAAAAGAAAAACTATTAAAACTAATAAAAATAAATTTCCTCTATAATCAACCAATTCATATGAACAAATAAGCAATTTTGAAGCTGAAATATAGTAGAGCGGATGCCAGCAATTCTACGAATCATGCCAGGATAGGGATGTTTCAATTTTAATTATTATTTTCACGGTGCGCTTGAAATTGGTGAGTTAAATATATTATTTCTCTCAGTTTTCCAGAAAAACGAATAATATTGTAAATGTTAAAATCGATGTTAATTTCCTGAGTCAATGAGATAGTAGAACTCCACTATCGGTGAAGGCTTTATAATGATTATATTTTATTTTTTATAAATTTGAGAAATACAAGTATGTACAAATTGTGGTTGCCTATTGACCACAGAAAAGTTTCAAAATTTCTTAAGTCCTATAAAAATCAGTTGATCAATTATTCGAGGCAAAACATTTTATTCGAGTAGTAGATTTTTTTTTCTATTCAAAAGGTATCAAGATTCTAATTTAAAATGATCTCAAATAATTTAAAAACTTTTATGGGCCTAAAAGTAATAAATCAAAAATAATAAAACTAAAGAGGAATAAATTTTTGACGATTTTTTCTGCAGCTAAAAATCTGTGCATAATAATAAAATTCTTAATAATAATGTTTATCGAAATTGGTGGGTTCCTGTTTGGCTGTTTGGTTGCTTTTCATATTGTTTGGCTGCACAATTTTTAGTTAGCTGCGCTTTCTCGTTTTATATCACATTAAAACGGCGAAAATATATATAATTAGATAATCGTGATATGAAAATGAAAAATCTCGGCCATTTGGTGCCAAGCCAAAAATTTGATTCCAGAAGACAAAAATAATTTGATTTAATAACAGGTCGCCCGCTTTTCTCAACTTTTTCTCCACTTTTTAATTATAATTTGCTTTGAGTTTTGCCAGCGTTTAGCATTCGGATCGCTCTTTGGGGCAGAATCGATAATTTATTTAATTCCATATTTGGAGAGACAAAATCTTTTGATTTCCGCATGATTTATAGCCTCTTTGATGGAATCTAACAAAATTTGACAGAACGGAAAGAAAAGTTTCAAGAAAAAAAACTCAGTAAAATTCTGGGTGGATATTAAAAATAGAGTTTTGAGAATTTTACATTTTTTTTGGCATAACAATTTGCCCTGAAACCAGGCTCAAATTTGCTCGTTTCCATGAAGATTGTGGCAAAGTTTAAATAAATTCAGTATTTAAATATTCAGTGGAATTCGAATTATAGAAATTAGAACAAATCCCAAGAAACCTGTTGACTCGTAATGTATGAGGTTTATTAGTCATAAATTTGCGATATGGGAACTAATGTCTTTCAATCACTCATTGCAATCGATCTTGTCTTTCAGTTTTGTGCTATCGTGAAGTTTACTGGACGGAATTTTTTCACAATTTTTATTCATTAAGCAATACATATTAGAATGGTTAATATATCAAAAAATGACATCAAAAAATTTTGCTTCATGCAAAATGTGTTTTGCCTGATAGTTAAATAATACAAATACCAGTTTTAGTCAAACATACGAAAGTAAGCCTGCAGTTAAAACATAAAAAAGTTTCCACTTCTTGAGACTAACTCCACATTAAAAGTCATTTGCAGCGGTAAAAATAAAATTTTGCCATCTCGTTCGACATCAAATATTATTAATTTTCTTTTGATGAATTCATTTGAAAACAGTATATTGGAAGACTTTCAAGCAATTTGTTAAAAATACCCATTTCAAAAGAGCTGTTTCTGTCTAATGTCTTTAAAGTATTAAGGAGTGGAGGAACATCTAATAAACTTGTTTCAAAATGGTATGAATAAATTGCTACCGTTTTCAAGACGTGTACCGGATATTCAAATTTAAAAAAATAATTTATATATTTAAAAAAGTCGTATATCGCATTACCAAGCATTATAAATACGCTACAAAAATATGAAAAGCAATATAAAATAACATTACAACCAAAAAAATATGAGTGATGAATTTGAGATTATAAAAATGATGTTTTAATTTTCACATAAATCAACCTCAAAAATCAATTCCAGCACAGTTTTTTTGTCTTGGAGAATTTGAATACAATGAACAATTTGTTCCTCTGCTCGACATATTGTGTAATTTATGTGTGAATCATTTATAATCCATACTGTAGCCACATTGTTCTTAATTATCTGATCAAACTCGCGCATGCATAATTTCTGATGGTTTAAGTTTAAACACGCTCAGAAAAATCGCGGGAGTTTTTTTTTCGTATGGACTTTCTGTGAAAATAATATTTAAAACATTTTTCTTTAAAACAAATGTACGATATAGCTCATATATAGCTAAACGAGTAAGTTATTATTTTTTGTGAATCGTCTTACTTATTTTAAGACTGTAAAAATTAATCAAGGCAACAAGTTGTAACGAATTTACTAAGTTATTGATTTCAGTCATTCAGTGTCGATTTTTCATGCATTTTCAAGCACAATTTCCAACAAAACTAAAATAAAGACGGCGTTAATACGAAATTCTTTGGAAAATATTTTAAATTGATCAGAACCTCATAAAAATCTTCCTTTTAATATTATCTAATCAATGTAATGTAAAAATTGGAGAAAAAATTACTAGTTGGCAAGTACAGAAATCTTCTGTTCGGCAAACAGAAAGAATATTAAATATAAATAGAAAACTTTTGAATGTTCTGGAAAATTTCGAATTGTCTGTATGCAATATGCATGCATTCAATCTAACTCTTGATTCTAGACATTAATGCTCACTAACCATATTCACAACGCTTTCATCTCATAGAGATGATCCTGGTCAGGTTGTGGCTTCATCTTCCAAAACATAAAATTTAAAAAGTTTCCTAAAAAATGTGTGGAGCCACCAGATCTTCTAGATGTTTTGGAATGACTACATTTGTTTGGGAGTTATTTTGTAGATGACAGAATAGACTGACCGACATAAGCAAACAGAAAAAACCGCTAAAAATCTAGACTTAAAATCTACTGAACATTGAAAATAATTAAATATAATTCCAACCTTTAAATGAACTTTAAAACCAGAGTTGTGGCCAATTTAACATTAAATGTGATCATTAAAGTTCTCCATTGTATCTTCAAATACAGATGAAGTTATAAGTAGTTTATTCGAGGTTTACCCATGCGCTCGAACTGCAGTCAATAAATTTCAACAAATTAATTTTTGATAATTCTTATCAAGCAGTGCAAGTTATCGCTGACCATAGTAATTTATGTATTTTATTCATAAAGCACAATTCCAACCATATCACAAAATGCTGGGTTTCCAATAATGGAAATAAATGCATTACATATTTCAATGTTATCGTGCAATGATCGTATTTATCTTTGTTGATCTTCTGACCCCTTGAATATTTATTTGTTCTAAAAAGAAACCTTTGCATCTTTTGAATTTCAGAAAACTTATTGGTCAGTATATTTTAGTATTTTTTTTGTAGACTTGGAAGAATTCTGAATTTCTCTGCGTCAAGTGGAAGTTTGCATTTAATAAAAATTATTGTTTTCAATCAATGTTTTCAATTTGTGTTCCAGCTTTAACTTAATCTAGAAAGTTTAAGTAGTCACAGTACCTATAGGTGATTATTTACGTGTATTAATTGGACTCACATTTATTGTTTGTAAAATTCACAGTGCAATACAACACAATATTTATTTTTTAGGAAGAACGTATATTGGTTTGAAAAATCTGTTTTTGAAAGATAAGGAAAATATCTTACAAAATGTCTCTACATTCCCTTTGGTGTGCTCGTTCGAAAAATAAATATATCTGCTTGTAGGGTGGCAGAGTGAACTGATGCTTCTGTAGGATTTTTTTTTCCAAATTTTGGTTTGTTGTAGATAAGCTGTTCGTTGTTTTTTTTCAATGTGTTTACTTGTTATGTATAACAATACATCAAAAAGTTGAACTGATTTTAAAAACTACTGTTAAAATCTATTTAATTAGGAAAAAAGTTTGAATTACAATGTTGCAAAGTGTGAATGATTAAACAAATTGTAGACAATCTTCAATCAACAAAATACCGATGAACATTTTTCGATTAAAAATTCAAACCTCCTATATTTAAACATTTTTAGTTTTCATCAATATATCCAAATCGTAAACAGCAAAAGGTAAAATTGAGCTCATCAGCCATCAAATTGGTGGAATTATGCTTTTATGCATCATTATTATGTTTAACTATTATATCCCATAATTTTGAGTTTAATATGTTTTCAAACGCAATTTAGCCCCGACCGTATGTGCATAGAAGAAGGATAACGTCCAATTTCCTGTAATTTGGCAGGCATCTTTTTACTTACAAAACACATAATACGTTGCATAAATACGTGTAATATGTAATATCCTCCAAATAAAACAACGTAATATGTACATCTATATCAATATGCCAGGTAGAATATAGAAAAGAAGCAAATTTGGAAGTTCGAAGCATACAAACAATATTGGTGATAATTTCCAGTTATCGAGTTTTAAGTCTTTCAACTTTTTACGAGGTTTCCTTTCTCATGGTGCATTCTATTATTATATGTTTGGTAAATGTTGATATTATGTAACCTATCATTATGAATTTCTACGGTTACAACTTTATGGCTCTAACGATTCTGCTCTCTGATTCTCTTTCTATTGAACAAATGTTTCAATTCTTATAAGTCTAAATTTTGTTTACTCATTTAACTTTGAAGTGTGAATCGGTTCAGTTAATCAAAATTTGTCGATTTAATTTCATCAATAGTGAAAAGTCTAATTAAATAGTCCAAGATTTAAATGATCAACTGATTCCAATGTTTTGGGATGATATGAAATATTACCAAACTTTATCATAAATTTTTAATATTATATGATGCATCCAAAATACTAGATGTTAAAAATTTGTAAGCCTTAACATCTGGCTTGAATACATGAATACTTATCATCAGTATCAGTCAACATGCCAGAATATTTTCTTATTGATTACCGATGTTAAATTTTTGATGTTTTTCACAGCACGTGACTTTATCTCTTAAATGTTTTGCAACAATTTAGTGAACGAACTGCGATGACAAAAGGCAGCAACAAAGAACGTTGAATGCTTCAAAATATATTCTGTGGAGTATTTTCCAGTACGTGATATCAAACCCGACGAGTTTCGATAGATCTTGAAAAGTATGAAAATCTGGTAAATGCTCCAAGATTGTTTAATAATATAAATGGACAATTATATCCAAAAATTTTGGCTGGCATAGAACACTTATATCAGCTTATATGGATAGTTATGAAAATTGTCTACATTTGTGTGCATTCGTTTTTTATTTTAAAAAAATGTGCAATTATATTATTAAAATAATTTCCGACAATTATATTGATCATACGGGGAAAACAGAATAATTCGAAATAATGATGATAATTTAAAATTATATACGTTTTCCATTATTATTTTTACTGAGCCTGCCATAAGTTGGTGGATTCGGAAACGTGACTCAAAATCTTCCTAATGATTTATAAACATTTTAGGAAACATCAAAGTTTTTTCATGTATTGACTTTATTTTTTTATTTGGAATTAATTATTTTAAAACAATTTTATATTCAAATTAAAGCTCGTAAAAACAGGATAGCCATTTAAAATAAATAGAAAGAAAGTATCATATTTATCTTAGTACATATTTGCATTTATTTTGGGTTTTTAAATGTATCATGGTTTAAATTTTTTTTGTAGGATGATGTACAACATTTTTTGCACCTATATATGCTCCATTGTCGGTAAATCAGTTTGTAATTTTCATTGAAGCAAGATTTACTGATGATCAATCTTCCGATAGTTTGCCAAAGATCCGTGGGTGGCATCCGTAGTGAGTGCTTGAACCGTAGGTATTCTACAAACTACAAATTTAAATACAATCAAGCACCAATTGTTCTCAACGGAGTTCTCGAATTTATTTCATTGAGCTCAAAATTTTAGAAACAATCAAGATTGACTGATGCTTTGGATGTTTTTCTGTAGTTTTCGGTAGATCTTACCATTAATTCTCATTAATATCACTGAGGTTATAAGCTGAATCAAAACTTGTGGAACTATAAGATTTTTTGTAGAGAATAATTTATTGGTTTGATCTGTATCTTTGCATTTGGTGTTGCATTTATCATATTAGATCTTGGAAAAAAGGTTTGATTGCGTTTTTTCCTTTTCAGTTTTTGCAAAGGAAACAATTCATCACGAACTTTTGAATAAATTAGGAAGGAGTTTCAAATACAAACTTTATTTTGGAAGATAAGTTATTCAATTTTTTTATTTTGAAAAAATATTTTAAAATGTTTTAATATTGTAAAATATTAGTTTGAATTTTTTAAGAATTTGCCTATACCGCTTTTCAAAAATTTTAGAGTTAGATTTCAGAAAAAAAAATTTGAAAATAAATGATATAGATTGAAAATCAATGATCCTCCGAAAAACGTATTTTATTATCTAAATAAAAGTAAAGTGCTGATGACCATTACAGTTACCAACTCAATTTCCAGCTTACAAAATTTCCCAAACTTGCCTTTCAAAAATTATGCAGGAAATTGAAATCAACATGTAGTGAGCAGAACAAGTGTTTAATGAAGTGTAAAACAATAAAGGCAACTGTTGCTACTCACATTTAAATAATAACTCTTTTATGAAACTTAATGGAAAATTGAAGTTTTAATTTGCGCAATGAATATTCAAGAGGCTATAATACTTATTATACAGAAAATACGCGGTACAACTATAATATGTTATATTGATTGAAAATTTCGATTAATTAGTACGATCTCTTGTATTTTGTATGTTTTGGTACTTTGGCAATGGGAATGAACATATTGCATCAGCATTTTGTTTTTTGGTTGATTTCATTCTTTTTGTTTGCTGTTTGAATGCAAATGCGGTGTTTTCAAGAAAAAATTCTCAATAAAATTTGTATAAAAAAACATAAAGTGAAAACAACAAAGAATAATGCTTAATAAAGAAGCAACAACAATCTTTTAATACAAGATTGTTTTTCTTTTTGCAAGAGAGACTTGTGTTCATTTTTTATAGGCGTGGTAAAAATGGAAAAAGAACGATCAAGATGACTTCTACTTTATATTATTCGTGAACATGATTTTCCTTACTTTTTTACGCTACCACTTTGTTTTTTTAAAAGTTCTCCTTTTATTATTATTTCAAAAGAAAGATAAATTCGCTGTTTCTGCTCTTGCCTTTTAATGTTATAAATTATTATTTTTAGATTTGAAACATTATTTATATTTTGCAAAAAGCGGAAAAATGAACAGAATACAGTACGAACATTCAAATTAAAAACAAAGTATACCTTCAAGGCACTTTTTGTTGCTAACTTTTATTGTATACTATTTTCATTCATGAAGATATTCATACAATTTATACATGCCAGTATAATTTCAAGAGGGTGTCAAAGGATACCAAAAATCACCTTTAAATATTTTAAACTAAAATTGGCCCTTGAGAAAGTTAAATGAAAACTATGAAGCTATAAATTTAAAATATTTAAATATTTAATACTTAAAAAAATTTCTACTTAGCAACAGCAGTTAGGTCTTCAAATATATATATTTGTTCTGAAAACTTTAATTTTAAAATTTTTTAGAGCAGTATACTTTCTAAAAGAGCTTATTTATTATTCAACATTAGATAAATTTCTCATCATTAATTTCTCTGTCTAGAGACGAAATAAAGTAGCATTCGATAAATTAACTGGAAAGAGAACATGGAATGATTTTTTATTTCTTCAATTATAAATCCATTAAAATAATTTATGGTCGAGTCTTATGCAAAAAGCGAATTGTGAAAGACTTAATCAGTACATGATTTCTTCGGTTGATGCTTTGCAAGCTCACCGAGTCAAGCATTAATCTGTGGGATATTTTACAAATCCCTATTTTACCGATTCTATTTGGAAATTGGATGCCACCGTTCAAAAAATACCCAAAGAAAAGGCAGGAAGAGATTTTGTGAGCTCAATTCATTTCGGAGTTTTGCCCAAATTCTATTCTAGACATTTTCTGTTTCTATTTTATAGTTTACCAAAATAAACCCCAAACTTTCCTTCATCAAGTTTGAATGGTGATTGTGTATCTTCGGTTTTCAACACCTTGTAATTCTAGTTAATTCACTAAATGAATGTATTTCATACACATATGGATTTTTATCAGCTATGTTAAAATTGTCTTACGAAATTTATGAAAGATATCGAAAAGATAACAAAAAGTCGTACATATAGATTTTCAGATTACGATGATAAAGTATTCTATAAAAAAGCAAATACTTTTAAACAGAACCACACATTTAGTCAAACACTATAGGGACATTATAATACATATTCCTAAAAATCGTATCTAAGTTGTTCTGCAAACTATTTATCTATAAGCACTATAAGTTGGTAAAACTTTTACTAAAAGTCCAAATTATTTATTTTGGCTGCTGTAGACTTATTACATTGTATAAAACTTCAACAGATAGATCTACATGTGATGTAAGCTTTACATGGTAAAGTATACTACTTGCTTTTCTAGTGAGAAATCCACCTTTAATTTAAAACTCTGCATACATTTAAATAAATTCAAATTAGTTTGATCGCAGGCTTTTTGTCAGTTAATTTAAAACAGATTATCCTTTCAATGAATATTTAAAGAGTTGGCTTTAATGTATTTGGTTAAAGGCAGAATTGTGACACTCTGAGAAATATTTTTTCTAGAATGATAGATAGCATTATAATGATCTGATGAGGTTGTCAAGAGCATGCGTTTAAATACTAAAAAATATTATAATGTACTTGGCAGGATTGACAAATTAGCTATCGAAAAACAATAGAGGTAACGACACAGTAAAAAATATTTATTTTTGATACTAAGTCTGTGTTTTGAGTAAAGATTTTTTACTCTCCAGATTTCCCGTAGAGACTTATTTTTATAAAGGAAAATTCATTTGAATGTGATCAATATTTACAAATTGCCAATGCGAGAATAAAACAGAACCATTAAATATTTTTAACAGTGAAAATAAAAAGTATCTACCAGTTAATACTTATTATCCATTTACTCATACATGATGGAGCTGCCTGTATTTTCCATACACACAAAAACTTTTACCTTTAACTTTTCATCAGAGTTTTAAAATTGCGCCACATAAACCCAACTGACAAACCACTTTACCCGAAACCTTGCCAAAACCCCATTAAAGTATATGTGATTTTTATAGAACAATCATGCATTAAAGAAGTGCTAAAATTATGCATGATTTCAAAGCATTCGCTCATAAAGTGAATATGCGATCACACATAAAAATTATTTTATGCTTTGCAGTTTATCCTTTAATACATAGATGTATACACAACACGATTTATATTTTTACATATCTACGTATTTCTATTTTATATACACGGAGGGTTTAATGCATGTTTTATGTATATCTTGTTATGTGTACCCGTAACAAATGTATATTACATAGAACTTTATGTAGACTTATTTCCACAACAAAAAAACACACAGAATGCTTTATATACCGGCAAAGTTGAGGCTGAGTTACATCAAACAAATTTCAGCTGCACGTTTTGGCTGGCTTTTGGCTGGAGACGAACATAAAATGAAATTCCTCCCTGCTGATGATGCGCCGAACGAACTCGGCAACCGATAAAATGGAGTGTGATTTCGCCTGAATATCGTAGTTACTTTTTACGCCAGGAGGTGGCTTCGGAGATGAACTTTTACGTAGACATAAAGTATTCTATTTTTGCCGTACTGTTTGTTTTCACAAAAACATGAAACTTTCTAGGGCAAGTGGTAAAAATCTATGCATATAGATTGGTTATTATGTTGTTGTTTTATGTACATATATTTCCCATTTTTTGCATTTTTCTCGGTGGCTGTTGTCGGAAAAATATATTCAAATACACGCCAGGCAAAAAAGGAATATTTTCCATTTCAGCAATTTAAATTTTTTCCATAAATGAAGGTACGTATATGTGGGTGATTTTTTTCACTCGGGCACAACTTTTTATATATTTATTTAATTTTTATACTCCTTTATGTACATAACAAAAAAAATCTTAAAAAAGCTTCACAAACACTTTTTTTATGTACAATAACCTCGTGACAATTTAGGCATGCAAGCTTCCTAGAATTGTGCGATAGAAAATTTAGGATTTTGCATTAAAAATTTATCATTTCTCATTTATTCATTATTTGAAGTTTATTGTTATTGGGGGTGAGAGACGATCAGGGGGAAAATGTTTGGAAAATCACAAAATTATATATTTTACAAGTTAGTTTGCAAACTTCAAAAAATTTAGACTTAGAATTGTCCAAAAAATGTTTGATGATGATTGTTTTAGGTTCCTTATAGGTTTTAACATTTTTTAAACCATTTAAAACCCTTAATCTTCTCCCCCTTTTTACGGCAAATTTATCCGGTTGATAATTATTATTAAAAAAATTCCGTTGTTGTATGTCAGCGGTTTCGCGAACAAGATTGGTGTTTACATTCGAGAGAGGGTGAATTTTTCACCCACCCGCAATATCGCAACATCGTTTTGGTGAGCGAACAAGGTGACATTTTCAAACAACAATTTGCATAAATTTTGCGACATTAAAATTTGATGGACAGTGATATGAAAATAATCGAGTATGTTTAAGTTTAACTATGAAAAATGACATTGCATGCGGATTTTGTATTTGCTCTTCATTTAAAATTGGATGATGATTAAAATGGGATTTTGATAGTTTTTAAATGAGCGGCAAATTGAGGTGGAAAACATTAAATGGGATTTTGTTGAGGTTGGCGATACATTTATGAGTTTTCTATATCGCTGAGTTATAGTTGGGTACCATAAATATAATACAATTTGTTCCCACGCAAAATATTTTAGAATTATAGGTAAGGAACAACTAAAATGTTAAAAAAGATGGATGGAACTTAAAATACTATTTTGCTAAAATAAACTATATAAAAACCCAAAATTTATTTTTAGAGTCCGTAAAAATACGTGAATGAAATAAATATGAATGAAAAATTTATTTCAGTATATGTTCCACATATAAACTTTAACCATTCAAAAATAAAAACCTTCAGTTGCCATAAAATTCTGAAACAGGAAATTATCCTAAAGTCAAAATGATGATCAGATCCCAGCAAATCACCCACAAACGCCCCGTTTCTTCTCAATTCTCCTACGTGAAATTAGCCAACTTTTAAATACCTCGAAAGTTGGATCAGATAAGGAACCAAAAGTATGAATGATGAGAACAATGAAACTGCAAAACACGATACAAAAGAATTGCTACTCTTTTGTTTCTTAAATGAACGTTAAGCTCAAGCATAATCTTTCAGGTCAGAAGGTGCTTCTTGCTATATATTCTTTGGAATAAACAATATCATTTTCTACTGTAACATAAGCTGCATTTTTATAAATTATAAAATCATGATTTTTTTGAATTCATACATTCATTGGGATAAGCCACACTCGTGAGAAATTTCATAAATATACTACTTGTTTCAAACTTATGGCCATTTTCTGATATGTTAACTGTAAATGCACTAATTTGATATAGATAGATATTGTGTAAATATATCATACAAAAAATAATTTAACTACAATAGTCACATTGTGGAATCTCCAACTCATTTTACAGCTGCAGCTTTAAGACTACTACAAATCTACTATCTAACATCAAATTAAATTTTAAAGCATTTCCAATCGATCATTGGTCTTTTTGCGAATAAATCCACCACGCACCCAAGCAGACGGAATTCTTTATTTTGTTGCACATGATGCTTTACCAAGCATTTAATTCACCATAACCAATTCAATTTTGAACAGAAAATCAAAATGAATTTCAGGCTTTCAGAGAAATGCACATTGGGTGTCTATGAGTATACATTCTGATGTATTGCGCAATGACAAATTCTCCCTTTGTTATGTTTTCACTCGATGAACTGTTTATTTGGAGTATCAAAGACTTTAGATATTCATACTAATAACATAACTTTTTATAAAGTTCAGTTTTTTTAAGTTTGGCGCAATCAAGAGTGTGAATGTTATTTTAGCTGGTACAACAAACAATCATTCAATATCTGTAAAAAAGACGTCATCCTATTTTCATGATAGGGAACATTCACATATTACGAAGTTTTTGGAGGGAAGACTGTGATGGCAAAATGTGACTGATTATCTTTTTTCCATTTTTCAAGTTTTCCATTTTCCATTTAATCTTAAACATTTTTTTATTTTCCTTATAAATTCGTACCATACGCAATATATGATCGCTCCTAAATATTTACTACATCACTTCACTAATGCTATTTGAGACTTTTTTTGACGAGTTAAAATATTATAGCCTGCAATAATAGCAGTATCTTTACAATTCTTTTTAGTCTTCCGCATGATATTTTTATAAGACGATACGATCTATTTGACAGAGATGCGTTAGATTTTTTTTTTGAGACAATATTTTGATTTTTGAACTATTAATCGCGTTGATAAAAACCAAAAATAGTTCACTGAAATAATATAAATTTTAAAGTTTACAATTATTTTAATTTAATTTTCTGTCACGTAAACTTGTGGAATTTTTTTTTCCTCACACAATACTTAAAGCTGAAATAAAGAACGATTAAAAATCGAAAACTTATAAACATCCAGGAATCGTTTAAAATATATGCTAAAGATTATCATGAATTAAATTACATGTTTATCATTTAATCAACGGTTATTTTATTCTTATATTTGAATTACATATATATATTTTATATCAAGGGGTTAAAGATGATATGAAGTGAGCTAAAACAGTTGAGAGAATCATTCAGAAAAATATTTATACTATTATGATACTATGTTTATGTTTATGTCGTGTTTATGCCTTAATTGATATGTTAAATGACACTGAGTGCTTTTTTTAAAATCCAGATAGTTTGAGTGAATGTACTGAGATCGAGTGAATGTATTTGCCAGATTTAGTTTATTTAGTGTCGTTTTTGAGAATATTCAGTAATTTTTGTGTTGTGAAAGATTATTAGTGTGTTGGGAAAGAGATAAATGCTGATGGTGATAAATGTGTAGTATATTAAATGTAGAGGACCCATGTTTTTATAATCCAGGAGCAAAATTATTGGTGGTTTTGATTTATTTCAAGTTTCTGATAAAAAAACCTATAATTTTATTTAAAATTTGCCAACTTTTTGGGATTAATGTTGGTTTGTGGACCAGCGGGTGGGTTGATTCTGCGCTGGATCTTTATGAATCTGTTCGCAAGTTATTGATGATCATTATTAAGCAAAGTTTTACGCATAGAAGTATTATGGTTTTCGAGTTATAGTCAATTAATTCTGAAGAAATGGCTTGTTTTTGGGGAATTTTTTACAAATTTGTCCGGCTTTTATGTTAAATTCATCTGTGGACCAGCGGGAGGGTGGATTTTGAATCAAAAATAATTAAAATTTGCGTAAGACTTGTAGGTTTCTAAATATTAAAAGTTGTACACACAAAAGTATTATGGTTCTATCAGTATCGATTTGAGACTCAAAAGATTTTCGAAAAATACAGATTTTTTGGGTTCAACTTGGTCTGTGGACCAGCAGATGAATGGGATCATTTTTTAAAAATTAATATGCACTGTTTGACTAAACAGGCACATTTTAAGATAAAGTTTGTCGTACAAAAATCTTAAGGATAAAGAGCTAAAAATCCACAAAATAATTTTGTTAAGCGTTACGAAATTGCAGGTCGCGTGGCCACTGCAAAGGGAAGTTTATAAAAAGACAAAAACTTCAATTAACGATAATTTGTTCAAATATTAATATAATTTTTGACTAGAGATTTCTTTATTGTAGTGGTTTTTAAAATTTGTTTTTACTTACACGTTTGTGTAGTGCATTGTCATAAGCATAAATAGCATAACCTTCGTAGGATCTTTCTTCTCAGAGAAAAAATCTTCAAATTTTGGCTGCATAGTTCTGATTTGACTTCTAATACATTCCAGGTGGTGGTAAGCTTGTGATCGCCGTGGAATTTTTTTTAAAAACTAATTGTTAAGAAAAGGTCATCTGTGGCATCCATATCCTTTATGCATACATTTTACGATTTGTCCTCCTTTTAAATTCCATTGCCTTTCCTAACATTAATAGTTAGCTTGCTAGTATCAGTACTTTTTGCTTGGCGCACAAAAATTGATATAAATCCATAATCAGTTTCTGAAATAGGTCGCAGTCCAGAGATGACAGTATAAGAAATCTATTCTTGATGATATCCAACGTTCCTTAAAAACCGGAAAAGCTCTGAATATGTCATCATCATCTCAAATTCTAGGTCTGATGTCACCAAATTTTTTTTATATAAACTTGAAACATGCAAAAAGTATTTAAACTGTAATTAGCACACAAACTTTTAAAATAAATATTAAAAAATACCAGAATTTTTCCAAACTTTTGACGGAAAAGCCAGTTTTCAGAAGTTTTTCACTGGGGTCGAGTTTTCCAGAAATTTTACATTAGAGAGAAAACCCAAGAACAGAAAACTCGGGCTAGTCTATAATTATATATCAACCCGGAGAGGGTGGCTTTTATTTCTCTTTGTAACAATAATGTATGTTAAATTTTGTAATCAAATATTAAAAGTGCATTCATTTAACATATTTTTTTAAAAAACATATTTTATTAAGCTATATGTCGGCTATATGAAAAATATTCTTCAATTTTCAATTCGAAAAGGTTGTTCGATAAAAAAATTATCATTTTCCGGATGAGGCAAATATCGGTAACGTTTTTATTTCAAAAAGAACCGCGCGCGGCAATATCTATGTGAATACTTCCGTGAATACCATCGTGAGCTCAAGTTTTTTCGGCATTCGAGAAAGTGAAAACAATAATTATCTCTCTTACTTAAAATCTCCAAGTTTCAACAATGCCTAAGGAATATGGCCTAATTAAAAGCAAGAAAGCCAAAGTGTTCGATTCTTCTGAAAGTGACGACGATGCTCCGATTAAGAAGAAAGTGAAAATTTCACAGGGCGATAAGTCAAAGAAAAAACAAGTAGAAATTATACATGAAAAGGCACTCGAATTGGATCCTACAGTGTTTCAGTACGACGAGGTGTATGACGATATTGAGAACAAGCGTAAGGAAGTCAAGGAAGCCAAGAAAAATGTGGATAAAAAGCCAAAATATATTGGCAAGTTGCTTGAAACAGCTGAAAAAAGGAAAAAAGAAAATGAAAGAAGGCTCGAAAAGCAGGTTCAGAAGGTGAGAATATCATTTTTTTTGTTGGTAATAATGAAAACCTCTAAAACATCTTCTATAATTTTTAGGAGCGCGAAGAAGAAGGTGAGGAGTTCAAAGATAAAGAGTCATTTGTAACTTCTGCTTACCGAGCAAAGCTAGAAGAAATGCGTGAAGCTGAAGAAGTTGAGAAACGTGAAGAGTATCTTGAGTCAATTGGTGATGTCACAAAGCAAAAAGATTTAGGTGGATTCTACAGGCATATATACGAACAAAAGCTTGGAGATGAGAAGCCAGAGCAGGAAGTTACAGAAGTGGTGGCTCCACAACCTGCAGATTCCCCTAAAAAAGTAGTCAAGAGTCCTCAAAAAGAACAAAAGGATAAGAAAGATAGAAAATACAGACGAAAAGTCTCTACTGATCAAGCGAAGAGTGAAGATGAAGCCACTGAAGTCGTCAGCAAAGATAAAAAACATTTGCAGAGTAATCTTGACGCAGACTCAGATTTTGAGATTGATTCTGGATCCTCTGAAGATGAAAAAAATGAGAGCAAGGAAGAAAAAATTCAAGAAGAGTCTAAAAGTGAGGTGAAAGAGACTAATGGAAAATTACCCGAAACCAACGGAGTTGATGCTGAAAAAGAGGACACACCTGAGCCCAAACCGAAGATTGACATCTGGAAAAAGAGAACAGTCGGTGAACAGTTTGATTCTGCTTTGGAACGATATTATCAGCGAAAGGCTCTTAGAGAAAGCGCATAATTACAAATATTACAATAATTACAGTTTTTAACGTGATTAGATTGTGTAAGAGCTTTCTTTGCATGCCTCAGCGTGCATCTTATTTTTTATGTCCATCTACAAATCTAAGATTCCAAATTTTTTTAGACTTAAATGTAACATTATATGCTGAATTGACGAATAAAGCGATTTATGTTGATGATCTAGTTCTGTGTGTTCATTTATTAATTTTTAATTCTCTAAATTCCGTTCTTCGAAAAAAATTTCAATTTTTTAAACAGATTTTATTTTGTTGTTAAATATTACATGAAATTTACAAACTTAGCTCATTGGCTCTAATCCTTGCACCACCTTACAAAGTATCTCTCAGCTCCAGCTTAGTCTTGGTGGTCAAACCACTGTCACCCATGTCTTCGTTATATCCAAGTCGGTATTTCATTCCAGGGGCCTAAAAACCAAAGTAAACCTTATATAATGCTTGAACTGTAATGTAAATGAATGTAAGCTTACGTTGAACCAAACTTCCTTGAATTTTTTAGCTTCATCAGCTTGGATAATCAGCTCGGGAACATCGAATCGTGGAACATTAAAGTAGTTCATCAAACTTGGTTTTTCATTTGTGAATCTAAAATTTTTAGAAGAACGTATTAGTAGTTTTGTTCATTTTATAGAAAATTCAGAACAAACCTCATTCTTGTCTCACACCAATCCCACTCTTGAGGCAAACGCCAGTCCTTCATTTTAGGGTCGTGTTTGTCGAATCTATTGAAATCAATTCTCTCAATATCTTCAACAACAACTTCCGTCTCTCCGAAATTGGACCAGTCATAAACCAAAAGTTCAGCGTGTTGGCTGATATCCTTCAAGTACTGTTGCTTGTAGATTGACTCCATATCGCTTAAGTACTGTTCACTAAAGACGGCTGATTTTGCTTCATGTTCTACGTTGCGCTTCTTCAAACGATCTTTCACTATTTTCACTGGCACATCCAAGTAGATTACCAAATGTGGTTTCAGCAACTCTGTGATGGTGTTCTGGCGGAGATCGTAGTAAACAGAACGAGCTTAAAGGATGATACAAATATTTAGTCACACATATTATCAAATCAAAACAGATCAAAAACTTACCTCCCTTGGAGATGTAATTGTTCTTGAACATTGTCTCAAGGAACACATAATCCGAGTAACATGATCTATTCATCACGACACCTTGTCCAGTAGATAACACATGGGCCAAAGCATCAATATACTTTGAATAACGGATCATGTACATTCTAATTTGATACTGAGCAACATTTCTATGCGTTGGAGTCGAGCAAAAGTTCTTGAAATCGAAAGAACGGCAATTCACTGGTAGTTCAGGGTCTAACTTTCTAAGGTCGAAGCCATAGGGATTCTTGTAAATGTAATCCATTGTTGGTTGAGGCATGTAAAGCATTTCAAGTTCATCAGCCAATTCCTGGGCAAACTTGGATTTACCTGCTGCAATTGGACCTTCAACTGAAATTATTTTGGAATTTTCATCCAAACGCTTTTGAGTTTTATCGAAGACAGCATTAAAGAAGCCATAAGATTTCTCTTTATAAGGATAAGGGGCTGGTTTTGACAACTTTTGTGCTCCACGCAGTGTCTTGCCTAAAACAATAATATTGAAGAACTATTTATTTTTAAATTGAAAATTATTAACAGACCAGAAATGTTGCAAACTTGAGTGATAGCTGGCAAGTTTGTTTTGAACAAAGGCTTGGAGCTGGGCGCTTTGCTCAAGCAGCTCACGATGCTAATTCGAAGCACTCCAGACATCTAAAGGAGAGAAGAACCAAATCAAAACAAAAGATTATGTAAACTGAATTGTAATGTTGATTGACTATGATAATTTCAAAGGATACACTACTGCTTGAATTTCAATACATTTTAAGTAGTTCAAATATCAAGTAGATTTATAAATTGGTCACTCAATACCTTGTTTTTCGTTAATTAACTAAATTTTCTAAAACCAGAGACCAGAACTGATCGGATTTTTCAAGATGTTAGAGACGTCAAATAAAACGCCGCGGCAATTTCAAATTCATTTGGGCGGCTGGTAGCTTGAGAAATCTTCAAGAGGACTTCTCATTTACTAAGATGATCAATTTTAATATTGAATAATTCAATATTGTACCATGAAAACTCAATAACATCTTAAATGCTATAATTATAAAATAGAATAATATATGATGATCTTTTTTCATTAAAGATACTTTTCTAGCTTTATTTGAAGACAATATTGAAGACACATGTTTGAATAGAATTTAATACATAATGTAAACGTATTTTCACATTCAGAAATTTGAATATGTTTAGGACAAAAAAGCTTATACCTATTACATTTGAAAACTTTGCATGTTTTTTGAACAAAAGAATAATTTATTTTGCGGTTGCCCATCAAAGATCAAAAAATTTTAAAGCGCTTATGCAAATCTCTCTTACAAAAAAAAAACTGTCCCGGCAATAAAAATAAAAATAATTACCTAATTTTATAGTCATCTACAACGTTCTAGAAGCTTAAATAACCTCAAGTACATTGTGGTTTTGAAAGCTTTATAAGAGAATAAAAATCACACAAAATATGAAAAACTAAAATTTTTTAACAGGATGTTCAATTGTACGAGAATATATTGACTATTGAGTGATCCCGAAATTATCACGATATTTTATGAGCATACAATTTTATACGAAAGGATATGATAAGAATTTCAAAAACAATAATTGTTATTTACCATTCACTTGCCACTCCTGATTCAAAGCTTTTAAAGCACGGATAGGTATCCCAGATGTATGGTAGCAATCTGTTGCCTACGAACAAGTTTTACCATTTCTGCACAATTTTCCGTGCAAATAAACTTTTTGGTCATTACACGTCCACTGTTTTTAATTTGGACAGTGCAATTTC
Source organism: Parochlus steinenii (assembly GCA_038502155.1). NCBI lineage: Eukaryota > Metazoa > Arthropoda > Insecta > Diptera > Chironomidae > Parochlus > Parochlus steinenii. The sequence continues at coordinate 2,844,318 of JAXCIN010000052.1, read as the reverse complement.
TGAAATTCACAGCAAAAATCATTCATAAAAACGTACCAAGAGTATGAAAAACTAGAAAAAATACAGCACTGCTGAAATTACATTAACGACATTCAGCATATACCACAGCCAAAAATTTTTTTTAATGATATTAGAGCATTTTCCTCTACTAGCACTTTAGCTGGCAAATCATTAAAAGTCCTGTGCATACATGGTTGCCTGTATAGTGTATACAAATACTAGGATTATACTGTTACCATATAAGTACATCACTTTTGGAATTTTTACTGCAATTACTGTAACGACCAGGCTTCGGTATGCATTTATTCGTTTATGCAATGTTTTGGGTTAGATGTGGTTATATAATATAACCACAGGCATTGTTGGATATTTTTTTTAAACTTGTATTTTCTAGCACTATTTTCGAATTATTTTGTAAAAATAAATGAATAATGTTGTTATCCAATATTTTACAATTAACAAAAAAGGATAAAAATAAGCCATTATTGAGTTAGCCAACTTATGGTTCACTATTAAAATTAATCTTCCGAGAAAAAAGGGAAAAATTGTCAACGGAATATGAGCAGACAGGAGTAAACCTTTGATAAAACGAAGTTAATTGGATTACATATTTCACAGAGCAGTTCTTTTTAAAATTGCGCAAAATGTAACATTAATTTTTTTCCGTAAATAAATATATTTATGTTGGGTGTTGTAATGGTTTGTGACATCTTTCTTATGGAACATTTTAAGTTGTAAAGGTAAAATATGAAAACAGTTGCAATTCAAAGGAAACTACACCATTTAAAATTATATAATCTAGATGCATTTAAATTTTTGTTTATCCAATCCCTGATATCAACTTCAAACAAATTTGCCTTCTTAAGCATATTCCGTTAAAATGTTTGACATATCACAAAGTTGCATTTAATGCGATCTTCAAGCAAATAGTGTAATCAACAAAACACATACTAAAATTTAGTGAAACGACGAGCCATTTGCCATTTGTACATGTCCTCTCATTTGCAAAGTTAAACTAATTAAAGCATTCCATTTTCATTTTTGACTGCTTTCAGTAGTGCTTAAAAGTGCATTAATTTGAAGCTGCTGGCTAATACCAGAACATATTTTATCGTTTAGTGGGAAGGACTTTACTCGAAGCCATAAAATGATAGGACCAATATAAAGTTTTTAATGCTCGGCAAAAATTTCGACCCATTCTCGCTTGATACTTTCGTAGTTGAGTCGCAACAGTGATTAACGTAGAAGCTTAAACTCTTAAACTCTTAAAAGATTTCTCAAGTCCATGTTTTGATAACAGAATGATGCTTCATCGTTTTTATTAAAAGAATCAAAAGCGTATTACTCTATGGTATTACATTGGAACGTGGGAAAGATTGAGGGAACGATATTATTGGGAAATGGTTTATTTTGGGTATTAAATGCTCGAATCTTTATTTGGGTGTACTTTTGTAATAATAATTTGTTTGACTTATTGCAAAATCTTTTTAATACTATCTAGTGTACAATATTTGACTTACAAGTGGCAACGCAGTTACTATATAAAATTTGATAATATTTTGCTTTTCTTTGAAAATATCAATTATAAATTCTTTAAGAAAAATACATAAAAGAGACTATATTAAAATTTTATTACAGAAATGTGCATTTGCTTTGATAATTGCACTGTTGACTCTGAATCTACATTCCCTAGATTCCTTATTCCTCATCAGCAATGTTTTCCAAAAAAGACACAAAGTTTCATTAAGATCTTGTTAAGTTTAATTGAACAATTGGAATGAATTCGACCAAACAACCTCAAGTGCTTTCTACAATTTCTCGCTACAACGGAATTAGTTCAATTATTCAATTACTCGGAGTAAATTTAAATGGCTTCTTATCCAGTCAAACTTGCATGTCTTTACAGTTTATTTATGTTGTAATTTACAGGGAAAATCGTTGGGAAAATTCCAATTTAAACTTCAACCGACGAGTACTCAACTTAATGGCTTCGCAGGAGTATAAGTAAAATGAAATAAATTAAATTATCGCGTGCTTCAGCGTTGTTTACCTTTACAATAATATTTTTGGTTTGTTGGCCATAAATACGATAAAAATAGGAAAGTGAGCATTAAATACATTACACTCAATAATTGAAAGTGATTTAGCCAATGGACATTCTACTTCCAGATTTTGCTTTGATTTGTGAAATTCTTTTTTATGAAAAACCGAATCTATTTATAAGCAAAAACAGCTAGGAAACATTTTAGAAATTATGTCAAGGAAGAATTTTTGATTTGGGATTTCTAGAATTTCTGTGGAAGTTTGGTAAATTTATTGGAATTTATGAGCTTGAGCGTTTCAAGAGTTTCATGCGTGATTTCAGAGTCTGTAAATTACGGTTCTTTTTATGGTTTCTAGAGCTTATAAATAATTCAAACATGAGAAAAGAGTCCGAGATAGCTAATTTTATGATTTAGCTTTTAAAGATTCAAACAAATTCGAACTGGATAAAGTTATATGGATTCGGAATGTTTTTTCATGGATTTTATTTTTATGGTTGACCTGAATCGCATATTTTTAGATATGATGACAATTGCATTTCAAAATTTTATCATCGAAGAAAGAATATTTGGTTCAATTTTTTTTCATTGCTTGATTTGCAAGACATTATAATAATATTGAAATTGTAAGTCAATTTCCATCATGGTATAACATTTTCATTTCAAACTATGTACATATATTAACTATATGTAAAGAGCGAATATGTAGCTAATAATTATAATTCCACTCTACTGACATAAACATGCTACTATGTTAATTTTTGGAATAATTACACTTGATGTTGACTTGCCTGTTGATGCAATTTGATTTATAATTATGCAAAAATTTATATTTATGCAACATTTCGGATAAGTAACTATAGTAATATTGTTAATAAAAAACATCTCAGTTTCATAGGAAATATGACCTTTTTTGTAGTATTATATGTTTACATCCAACAATTTGATGATTGAAATACCAATAGCTTCAAACATAATTATTTAGTAGTAACCCTTTGCAAATTATAATAATCAATCAAACAGTATACATGCGATATACATGATAATATAATTTTAAATACCGTATATGGCTGAGTAATTAATCATGTGCCAACTACAACAATGTGTTTTAATAATTACCATCATATATTTGTAATTGATCCCAAGTGTTATATATATTTGCGGTTGAAGAGAACACTTCCCCAACACTACATCAACCAATCGACATAATAGGCCACCTGCCCCCAAAATGTATTTTAATTCATGCTTCAAGAAATCTAGAGTAAACTGCCGACCTTTTTGCGCCTCAGTAACGCGATCAAAGTTCATCAGCCACACAATCATAATAAGATTAGGATATCATAGAATTTACAACTTTACCGGGGAAAATTACACATTTGAATGACTTTTCTAATTCAGGTCTAATTCATTAATATTCCCCGCCAAAGCTCGTCCCAATTATTGTTTCTCTGTTTTCACAACAACTTGGCTATAACACCGCTAGCAAGGACTTATTCATGGAGTAACGAGCAAAGGAGCAAAGAGTAATGGCAAACTTACCCATAAAAATATAAAAGTAGATTTCTCATTTCGATAAAATGAAATCCAAATAAAATATCATATAAAAAGACTGCTTATAAAATTAATGTGCGAGGATTGTGCTCCCTAAAACTGGATTGCTTTGCTTGTTTCAGTGTGTTGTTCGAGTTATTTTGAAAGTGGCACTGTTAAAATTAGATTCGAGTTTTTCCGAATTGGTTTAACTAGATACTTTTGTGAATTGCTTCTTGTTTAAATAAAATTGTGTAACTTTAAAAATTGTTTAAACTATTAGATTTATAAAAGCTTGTTACTGTATCTCTGTGACAGTTTTTATTCCAACAGTGCGTGGATCCATACAGCATCATAATCCGTCTAATAATAAGGGAAGTATAAAATTTATGAAAACAGATTTTCGGGCAAATTGCTCTCAATAATTTTCCGACGCTGGCAATGAACAGAGAAGGAGGTTAACGGTAATTTGTGATGATAATTTAGATCCAGATTGAACCATAAAGATATTTTAGACGTAAAATCTTATTAAAGCAAAGTGGAGACGTATTTCAGTCTAAATCAATTTCAATTCAACACTTTTTATGGAAAATTGCTATGTGAGCCGCCCCATAACAAACGGCAAAACCTTTTAAATGTGTTTGTAACGGATGAGAGAGCTTAGGAAAGCTTGCACATGATTAAATTTACTGGATCAGGAATCACTGTGTACAAGTATGATTCAGTTTGACTTTCAAGTTGCTTGTAGACTGTAGAGGGTGATTTCTTAGAAGAAAGATATTGAAATGAAAATGGATGGTGCTCATATATAATTTCCTTGCATTTATTAGTTTATTTAGGTAATGTTGTTATAAACATTGGGGCTTTTTGTAGAATTCGAAATAAATATGTTTATTGTACGCTAAAAAAGAAAATTATTATATTAAATTCTTGAAATGTACTTAATTTATACCTATTTCTACGATATTTCTAGCTTTATGCTTCAATTTTGAAACATGCAAAAGCTTATGAATATTCTATATGATCTCTTCAACTTACTTTGTGTGGGATGTTGAACATAAACGATATTGTTTCCATACTATTCAATCACTATTCAATCGATTCACATACATACAATCACCCGTGCTCTTCATCATTTTCCCTTTTCTGGAAAGAAAATCACACGGTTGATTTGTTTCCCACTGAAATAGAAATTTTCAATTATGTAAAAACTTTCGATACCATTTCCACTCGTTTTCCTCATGTGCCTCATGCTCTCTTTGCTTTGTATGTTTTGGATGCTATGTGCTTTTTAAGAGTAATGAAAAGATAGGGGTAGGCATTAATGTGATTCAAAACAAAAAAAAATACCGAAGCAACTTTTTCATTAAAATAGTTTTTGAGGTTGAACTTTGCAAATACATTTGTAGAGCACTAGAGCAATTTTTGGAAAGCAAGTAATTATCACATATTTACACTAAGCAGGAGCTTTCATTTGCTTTCATGTTTGATTGTGAGGGCTGGAAATAAGTTGTGTCTCTATATCCATGAAAATGTATTGAGTTTATTTTCATTAATTTATTTTTCTTAAATAACATGTATTTCGATCGTACAACTGATACACATAGGCGGCATTTTATTTTACATTGCCGAAGTTTGCAGCTTATTTTTTTTCTGTATCTTTGGTAATAAAATACCAAATACTATAATAAGTGTGTGGTTTCACATAGTATTTCTGGAGTTCCTAAAGTCATAGATTGTTATTGTCATGTTTAATATGCTCAAATACAATTATGTTTCAACAGTGCAACACTTCATCGAGCCACTTTGTCATATTAAACGTGCTTTTAAATTTTTTCATTTTTCTCCCATCATGAAATGAAGAAAGTCTTTTACGTAAACAAAATATTTGTTCACAATAACATTAAAGCCTTAAAGTTACAAAATCTTGTCTTTTCTAATGATTTATTAACACTCCGTTTTCCGCTGAAATAATGCGTAGCACTAATTAATATCTATAAACCTTGTTAAAATACAAATATAGTCCTGATGATGATTATCGAACAGGTAAAATTCCAGTAAAATATTGAAATATTCAGCAAATTGTGCAAATTCACTGAATACCCCAAAGAATAATCAACCCCTAGACATAATTTGAAATCCCTTTGCTGTTCTGATGTTCTAGAAAACTAGAGCTCAGTAGAATATATACCTTTTTAATCAAAAACCCATTTTACCCTCTTTGCCAAGTATTTCAGAATTTCACCTTTTTGCTCCATACTCTAGAAAGTGTACTCTTAAAAAAATCCCTAATTAAAATATTTTCCAGCTATTCCCAATATTCAGACGTTTTGGCAAAGATTTTAAATTTTCCACGTGTTTTTCAATGAACCAAAATGTGTGCATAAATCTCAATAATTTGCCAAAATATTTTCCCAGCCCAACCAGCAAAAAAGGTTACACTATGAAAGGCAACCGAAAACTAATTTATCATTCGGAGAAACATGCGAAATTTAATTATCCAGCAGCAGTGATATATCACGAGAGACGATATGCTTGAAAGCTATAAAATGTGTAGCATAACGTAAAAAGAGCATAAAATTAAATAAGTTCGGTGAATTGGGTTATAAGACCTGTTAAACATGAAACCGCACGGTCTTTACATTTGAGTTTATTGCTCAAGTGCACTGTGCAAATAGTTTTTGATGTTTATCATTTACCCACTTAATTTACAACGTGATTTTATCATTGCGTGTAACGCTGACCAAACTTGAACATCTAAAAGCTTTCCAGTATTATGTATGGAATTTACTAATTTGTTGTGTTTTCCAACCATAATAAAAAATAAAATTATTTATAGCAGAAGCCAAAGTTGAAAAAATAGATTAGTGATTTTTAATCCCATTCAAAAAAGTTAATATGTGCCTATACATCATCATGCTGTATTATTTGACCTTCGGATCACGGGCTTATATAGTTTGACCCGGATTGATGTATTTGTATATGAAGGGCAGGAAACGATCCTCTTATACTTTCCTTCCATGTTTTTTTAAAGAATCGACTGAATACTGAAGTTCTGAAAAAATACTGAATAATAAAAGATTTTCTGGCCTTGCCTTATGTTCGCATCAATGCAAAGACTCCTTCTATTTTCTTTTGAAGCAGAAAAAAAGAAAACATTTTCTTAGCAACGCATACACAGTATTGATTTCATCTCGACGTACATATAAGTGAGTTTATTTGCTTGCCCTTAAAGAGCCAGAAAAATCGAGAAAAATAAAAGATACAACAATTATGTTTCATTCTTATCGTACAATACCATCTCAACTTCATTTCATTTTCATTTTTCTATTAAAATGACCATCAATATTTCTTCTTAAATGGCTTACTTACTTATTTTTATGTATTGCTTCTATGGCACTAAGTATTCCACAGTCGCTAAAATGTATCATTGTTGTGTGTTTATTGCTTTGCTTTTATTTTTTAAAAACAAAAAACTTTTACTACAGAAGACACATTCAAACATTCAACTGCAAAGAAATACCGATTAGACAATATTGTTAATTTATTTGGGTTTAATATGGTTTTCCCCATCAGTTTTTTTTTTTGGAGACAACTTGGGCAAAAAAACCTGCCAGTTTAAATATATAAACAGAAAGGCAGCAAAAGCCTTACGAGCACATAAAAATATTCAAGAATTTCTAGGAAATGAAAATACAAAAATCCTTTGCTTCTTCCGTTTTCTCAAGAGCTTCACAGTGAAAATAAGGGGATGTGCATAAATCCTAAGGTTTAGGATGAGAAGTTTTGTTTTAGAAAAGTGAAATTTCTTAGAAGTGTTTTATTTATCTTAAATTTTCGAAATGGGACGCTTACCTTCTTTCGGAAACTGTCTAGAATACTTTTAGTATACACAGCTTTAACAAAATTTTTCAGGTAAACTTGATTTATCACTTAACCTATTTATTGTACAAACAATAAAGCAATTTGCTATCGTAATTTGCAAGCAACCCCTAAGTATGTGTGAATTGATGTATTATGTGGTATTTTTCATTCATTCCATTCCATTTTATTACTAAATGACTTTATGCAAAGTACACACAATAAATTTACATATTTTACTAAAGTTTTATGGTGAATAATTCATAAACAAATAAAATTCTCTCGCCCAGCAAAATTACTTATCGCTTGGCGCTGTGTGAAAATATAATATTAAATTTGAGTAAATGGACCAATTGTAAGTATTTCTGAACGAATTATAGTGCCATACCATTATTCAATTGATTTTTTAGATATTCACGGATGGCAACTTAGATTTATTTGTCCATCTGTCCATCCATAGAAAATGACAGCAAATATGGAAATGGGAACGGAAGGCAAACTTAAAATTTGTGTCTTGTTATGCTAAAATATATGTAGAGCATTATAAACATGGATTTTTCATTTCATTTAAATTTTGTGTGACAAAAAAATTTGTGGGGATGCCTTGTGGCTTCTTGGTCACTCTGACAACATTTTTGCCGCCGGACCACAAAAAGAAATATTTCAGGAATTTACTTTGGATGACTTTCCACCCACAATTTAGTCGATTTTGGTTTTTGAAAGGATTGCCTTCGTCATGTTGGTGTTGAAATTATTTTGAATACGAAGACGATAGCTATTTTGAAAATATATTTTTCATGTATCCCCAAATTTTCCAAATTTTTATTTTTATTTAGTTATTCTTAGCTTTTAAAATATTTTTGTAAAGCATATAGTTCTTGTTTTCAATATTGATGACGTTTGTGGTGGTAATGTCTATAATTAATGCTTCTAAGTGTTTTAGGATTATTTTAGGATGTATATATTGGTAATGAAATTATGCTAAGTTTCTTGGAAAGATCCCATCGGTTCGAGCAATAAATTATGCAAATGTCCCGAATGCTAGACAATTTATAATTTAAATTCTTGAATAAACATTGTATATATAGCTCTGTTTGAATTGTGTTTTGTTGTTCCTAATTATATATAGTACAATTATTGTTAATTAAATTACGGAATGGAAAACCTGAATAAATACTTTTTGAATGATTTTTGTGCTTAATATAAAAACATTAAACAAAAAAAAAATAAAACAAATAAAATAGAAAACAAGATATTAAAAAACTAAAATCCAGGTTTACCCTAAAAATCTAAAAAATATATTTCTAAACAATATTTCAGTACTTGTCTGATCAAATGATAGCTTGGTGTCGTGTCATAAAATAATAAATTATTAATTTAATTCTCTCAAATAGCAAAAATTACAAATTGAGTTGTATAAATATAATTCACCCAACTTATAAAATGTCTTCGTCGCCAATTTGAGGAATAACAAAAGTGATTTTGGCATTGTCAAATTTCTTCACCGGATTTTGAGCCTTTCTTCGTTCACTCTATATATTCCTAGTATTTCATAAAATGTTCATTTTTATTTTATTGATATAATCCTATTATTCCCAACAATATTATTCATAAATAAAACGTACAAAGTTGCTTTACAAATTTACAAGAAGGTTTCTCAATTTTAGTTTGGCTGAATTCCATTGTAGGACTTTACATCCTTACCATCATACCATCTACCGACATAAAATGACTGACTTATGCTTCCTTTACATGATAATATCTGAGAATGTATTTTTTACTCATAAAAAAGGAAAAGTACGGTACAGATAAATCGGAAGATATTTATCAGAGTGAGCTCATACTGAACAATACTTGACTCTCCCTTGCTCACCTATTGGGACGCTGATCGTTTTTACTTTTTAGAAAGCACCAATTAATTTGATTTTCTTAACAAATTTCTTGATTTTTAGGTAGAAAATAAAATCAATTTCATTATTTTTCGTGTTTATATGTAGAATTGTTTTCCAAACAGTTTTTGTGTCTTGGACAAAAATTTCTTCAAATATCAAAAGCAATGAAAAATTACTCTCAATTGCTGAAAGTTCATAGATGAATAAACTTTAAATCCGGAAACAATCACAAAAACTGATTGGTCAGGTGAAATGATTAATTTATTCGAAAAATCAATACCTGTTGGCCCACCTGCCAAACACTTTTACAAGTAAAATCGCTGCCATATCAATTTGAATTGATGGAACCTTGATGCTTTTATAATAAAGATATTTCTTAAGATGTCGTGCTATAAAAGCGTTACATAACATTTTGATTTCATTATTCCAGAGCTTTACGAGCTGCCGTTCTGCATGAAAATGTATTTATCAAGGCTTTCAAACTGTATCAGTGTGTATTTTGTATGCTTAATACCTATAGAGTCCTTTAGCCGGGTAGTTCACCAAAGTTTATCTTTTCAACGGTTTTAGATTTATATTCTGCAAGAAAACGAGAAAAGCGAACAAGCTGTGTATCAAGAGATTCGATCTAGGGAAATTAAAAATAGAAAGTAATGAAAAACCGGGTTAATAAAATATTAAAAAGACAAAACAAAAAGATGTACTATTAAGAAAACTTTTTCAGTTGTTTAGTTTTTCCGTGTTTTCGTAAATTTCCGTTCCATTTTTTTGTAATCTCTATTATAAAACGGATCTGAGCGCTTTCAGCTTTTATTATTGCAACAATGCAAAAGTTATAGCATATACAACCATTATTTTAATGAAGAACTTTTTAAAAAACATTCATTCCTTTCAGTGCTTTCATCAATTTTTTTTTCTTTTCGTTTTGGGACAGGGATTTGAAGCTTGTACTATTTCTTGTAACAATCTATCACTATAGTTTTATCAAAACTTCAGACTTATGGAAAACTAAAGAAATTTTGTTTAAAATTATATTTCGTTGAGCAAATAATTCATTTCAGAAGAGCAATATGGCTGTCATTTTCCTCCTGCATACATGTTTGCTTTTATAACATTTTGGTTCCACTTCTCATCCACCAAAAAAATGTTCGATACGCCTGGCAAACAGACATCCCGAGAATAATCCAAAATGCTATTATCTACGAAACTTTACTCACACAGCCGGAATTGAAATGAGGTTTAAAAACTCTCACTCTAAACCATTTGTATGACATTAAATTTTATTTGATTAAAATTCAAACAGAGCTACTATATGACAAACTAACTACTCGAGTGCTCAAATGTTCTTTTAAATCCAGGACATATTGCATGTGCAAAGTTTTGCGTTCAACAAATTTTTAAATATAAATTGGAAAAGTTTCCGCATGTAGTTTAATTAATTTAATTTATCTTTGTTTTTGTGCCGACATCCTTGCTATTATAAAAGTACATTTAATTAAACTTTTAAATGTTGAATGTTCGCATCATCTGCACAGTTTTGTATTTTCTTACTTGTTCCGAAAACTCCAAACAGATAAGTTTGGAAGATATTGGAAACAAGATTTTTGTGACTACATCACCACATCATATGAGCAGTTCTTGCTTGGTTTGTATACAACTTGGTATTATATTAAAGCGCCTATAGTTTCCCAAACATTGGAAAGCTGTGATCTAGTACTTCGTGGAAATTTGTGGAAAATGGAAGGGGTAATCATGGGAACTGGAAATTTCTCATAATACGCGTTGAGAATGTATTTAACTTAATTTTTTATTAACTAATTCAGTGAATTCAGTGTATCATTTGCTGGGAGGAAATCTCATTTTGGAATTGTACGATTTCCAACACAGAAACGAAAACCATGCCCAATAAGTAAAAAACTCTACCAAAAAAGGTTATGTTTGGATTGAGTAAAAAGTTACATGCTTTATATGTTTTTCTGAATAAATACATCCGAAATGTGATTTTTTCTGTTGGCAGCCAGCAAATGCGCTGGGAAAGGGACCAAATCGTTCTCGGAAGACGCAAAGCGATATTCAATCCTTAGTGCTTCAAGCTTTACCTTATTATAATGATTATATTAACTTCACATCAATGAATATTTTTTTGTTAATGACTTTAAAATGTGTGGATGAAGTTTTGATTATGCAAATAAAGATAACTCAAATTATAATTGTTAATGAAAATGAAACATAAATTTCAATTCATTAAAATTTGTAAAGTCTTTAAATTTTCTTTAGCGTAGCCAAAAAATTTTTCATCAAATATATGTATCGGTAGGGCTAAAGCTTGTTGTAGAAATCATTCTTTAATGCTTAATGCTGATGAAAAAAATCTGCAAAATCAATCTTCGGTAACGTCTAAGCAAAATTTATGGAAAACTTTATTGAAAAGTTAAGTTTATTTTGGCTTCATTAAACACAGTAAAAAGAGAGTGATTTAATAAATTATTGGATTATGTGTACAAAACATTGTATAATTCTGTCAAATTGTATATTTGCTGTAGGGTATTTATTGGATTTTAAAATTTGTTCTGGAATATTTTGTATGGTAAAGTACGGAAAATTTTAGGGGAGAACTGTGAACGTGTAGACACAAATGACTTGTGAAATGGAGGCATGTTTGTGGCGTTTATGATCAAACAGTATTTATATGTACAACAAAACTCTGCTCATCAATTTCACGAATGTTCAGCAGATCTGCAATACAGTTTAATGAAGAAATGCGATTAAACATGTCACATAAATTTAAAATTACATTATCTGCTAATGCGTGAAATTATGCATGTATAGCCCAAAAATTTAATCAATCCGCATAACAAATTTTATGGATGAACAGTAAATTTCATGATGTTGACATTTGGTAGATAATGATGATAGTGTGAAGTTTAAAAGCCAATACAAAATTCTAAATATTGTAGATAGACAAGTCAGATTATGGATTATACTGGAAGAATGCCACTTGATTCACTTGACTTGCTTCATTATATAGATTCAATCCTTGTTTTGTTCAGCGTTTCATATTTCTGCATTGTTATGAAGAGCACACATTATTATAATGCGATTCAATCAAACTAATGCCGTATATTACCATAACAAAGGGTATAATAAATACTCACAAAAATCTAATAATTGAAATTCATATTTACCTTAAAACATAGAATATAGTTTGCTACATCTAAATTCAAATTTGCATTATTACCGATATATTTCTACTTTATATCCACACGCAATTTATAAATGATGATACTTGCATACACTTACGTGTAAATTATTATGTGCGTTGAAATAGTAGGGATAGGTTATGCGGTCAGGATGCCCCTTTGTACCTTAAATTATGTCATAAAATATTCATTAGCATGTTATTTAACTTAAATGCAGAAAGCACAAAAGTCTTAAAGAAAAAATTTACCATTTATAAATGTAAAAGTCAGATTGAAATCCTAGGTAAAACAGACAATAAATTATGCAATATTTGTCATTTCTGTTTATTTCGGTTTACAGGCTCAACAGACATTATATATAGATATTTTCAAATGCTAAATGTATTCTATGGAGCTAGTTAGACAATATATTCTGTAAAAAGGGCCCGGCAGGTAAAGATGCAACATGTGGTATTCTTTAGAATGCTTCCATTGAAGTATTCTTTATTTTATAAGTTACAACAAAATACCACAAATCAAAATATACTTCAACAGTCACAACAGCTCTTTATATTTAAAGCAGCCTATTAAAATAATTATTCAAATTAGGGACTATAAAAAACCCGCTACAATTACTGTAAAATTATAAGAATTAACATTAAAAAAAATTAAATTAACAATTACCGCAATAATTGGTCATAAAACAGCCTTATTTGACCTCCAACCCCTGCTATAGCGATACAGAAATTTATGATCATTGTGTTATAATGCAAACAATAATTTATTTTTACGAGTTGCTTTCAAAATATTCACAAAATACATAAAATTCATAAAATTAAAATGCGGAATATCAAAAAATATCACAAATATCAGTAAATTTGCAGCAAAAATATCAAAAACATCAGCAAAATTTGCCATCTCAACAACTTTAGAATATCGTAAATAAAGTAATGTGCGACATTAAATACATATTATACCCATGTAAACCCTGCATACAAAATCAGATGGTGAAAAGTGGAAATTAACTTGTATTCGCATGCATACATCAGCACGTTTAATATTTAACTTTGCTTAATTTGAAAAGTTTCTTCCTTTTCCTGCCTGTAAATTGAGAAATGTTTTTATGACTTTTGCTGGATACTTTTTTATTGCTGTGCTGTTGTTCGGTGCCTTATCGATATGTAATGAATGTGAAAAGGGCGAAATTGTTATTTTATAATAATGTCAATAAGATATTGAAAAAGTTTGAATAATCAATCATCGGTCTGATTTATTTATTGCGTTTTTTACAACTTCTCGTCTGGCATCGAAAAGGCAAAGAAAGCGATGAAATATTATGGCATTATAGCATACAAATTAATGAAATTTTGCGATAAAACAACACTGATTACTTCTTGCAACAATATTTTTGCTTTTATTGAAAATTAATTGCTGATTGATTGTGTCTTGTTCGCAGACAAGCAGCAAACATCCTTCACAAAGCAATGGATAATGATTGGTGGGAAGCTGAATCGATGAATCGGTTCTATAAATTTTCATAAATGTTTTTTTTTTTCTATTAACTGTTGAGAGAACATCATTTTTGATGTATGTTATATAACATCTTTTTAAAATTGTTTTTTTTAAGAAAAAAAATTGGAAAAAAAATACACCAAGGTCTCAAATATTAGACTGATCAAGAGTCTCAAATCTTTTTATCATAACAAGATTGTTTCCTCTAAAGCTCTTTTTTGCATTTATTTACTAATGAATCATTATCATCGATTCTTGCCAATTCAATTCACATCTTCAATCCACCAGAAAAATGCAGGATAATCAATATTAGTTCTGCTTTCTCCTATGGATATCCGTTTGACTATAAACATACAGCAAAGTAGTTGGAAAGCATCTTCAATTAACTTTTATCCTCTTGCTACGTGATGGAATGGATATTATAGACTTCTTTTAACTTATCACAAACTTATTTTTACTCAACATTTACCTTGAAAAAAAAAATAAGAATTATTTATTCATGCCAAATATGTTTACAGTTTAGTTTTTTATTTAGAAGATGCAATTTTAATTTAAGTTTTGGTATTAATAACTTATTTTCAAGAAATGATATTTTTATTTCTCTTATTGTGAAGATGTGTATTACTTCGATTTTCTTTTATCGTAGCAATTTGGAAAAGAAAGCTCTTTGATGGAATGGGTGGAACTTATTCCCATTGTGTGAACATATAAAGGCGGATATGAATTGATTATAGATTGCTTTTTATTATTTGCTTGCGACTGCTGGAATACTCAACATTTTACGAATGAGTTGCTGAGAAAAGTTCCTAAAACTCCATTAAGCTTAATTTTCGTATATGAATGCTTGAGCAGGAGCACTTTTAATCCCTTAAATACGAGAATAAATGATTTTGAAACATATACATAATTGAAATTAAATGTGAACTCATTTGCATTTTGATCAAAGATTAATTGAAAGTTATTCAACTTTTAATTGAATTTTTTGAAGCAAGTTTCACCTAGCTTCACCCGCAAAATAAGCTTTATTTATCTACATTCTACATAGAATGAAACTATAGTTGAATTTATATGGGTTATCTCTGTCACAAGTATTAAATGAAAAATAAAAAAATTAATAGAATTTGTTTTTAAAGAGTAAAGCTCGTTGTTGAAATACTTTTAATTGAATTTAGCTTTTTGATTTCACAAACTTTTCTGCATTTCCTTTTAGCCAACTACTTTACTCCAATAATAGTTGACATTACAACAAATACTGGGTTTCAGATTTATATTTTGTTTTCATTTGGTGTTTATGCCAACTAAAATTTAAATAAATACAAACATTGTATTTATAATTAAATAGTTTAAGATTTCAATCACTTGAGCTTTTAAATTAATTTTCAAACATAACGTAATGCATACATGACATAGTCCAAGCACAGCCTCTACAACATAATGTATTCCGAATGAGATCCTACTTTATAAAACTTTATGTTTGTGTGTATGATATGCATGACTTAAAATTATAATTATCATTAGTTTACAATTGAGTTTTGTGAAAGTTCTTGCCTAAACGAAAGATTTTTGTTTATTTTCTCTACAAATTTCTGAAATATACACTGGAAAGCAGAGCTATATTGTTTATGTTCTGCTTTAGTTTTAATAGTTTTTGTCACAAAAATATTTCCACAAGATGACATTAGACATTAAAGTTGCGAAAGAATTTTGCTGCTCAGAAGCGGAGCATTATTTTCTGCATAAAACTTTTTATTCTTTCTGCTCTGGCTTTGCTTATCTGAGACCGAAAACTTTTCATATTTACGGTTTGTGGAAATTTATATAATAAAAAGCCACATTTTCTTGCTCCAGCTGTATGGTAGAAAAGCAACCAACAAAACCAGGGCCTCATTACCACATGCATCTAACCAGTGTACATGGTCTATTAAAATCTGCAAATCAGAGACAATGACGGCTCTCAGTCATTAAAATGCATTTAAGAATTTCAGAGACGCTGTTGTAACTGTTTTAAACTTCTTTTTTTTGTCTTTAGTTTACGATCTAAATAAATATAAATTAGGGTGGAGTGGATGACAAAGTGATGAAGAGGGTGTTGGGGCATGGTGACAGCAGAGCTTTTTTCAATGTTGGGTTTAGAGCTTTTTGGGTTTTTGTTCTGTTTTAATATTTGCACAAGATTTGAATTGCTGAACTGCAAAAAGTTTTCTTTTCTGTTCAACAGTATTAAGAAACTATTTCAAATTTTGGAAAGTTTATTTTAGTTAAAAAAGATTTGTTGAAGGTCCTTACAGAGCGGGAGACTCGCTTTGAGAGAGCGTAAATATAAGCTACCTATTGAGTTAGTTAGTTAAAATTTTATGAGTTTATGATATAAGTTTTCGTCAAATGAATTTATTTACACATTTGGTATTAACTATTACTTACCTTAGCTTATAAAAATTGAATGATCGGTGTTGAAAGTTTAATAATTGTTATAGGATATGCTCGGTTTGATTGAAACTTTTGTAATTTATAGTATAGTCCAAAAGATCAACTCTAATGACCCTGAAGGGTCTAAAAACCTTTTTAAAAGTTTTAATTAATTTTCTGACCACTTCAATTTCCGATGGTCTTGTTTATATTGGAGATAGAAACAAACAAAATCATGTTGCAATCTCAGTTAATAGATCATTTTCAAACTTTTCTGGGCGACAACTTTTGCAATTTCTATACTATGCTGCTCAGTAGAGCTATACAAAATTGCAAAAAAGCCTTATCTTGACGAGTTCAGATGAGTTCTCATCACTTATTTCTAACATCCCATTCCCTGCAGTCACTGTTTGTTTTGATCTCAAAAATAATCTGACTGCGTTTGATTGGCCTGACAAGCTGAAATATAGAAACAGAAGACCAATGTCAGCTCTTGAGTGAGTATTAATGAATAAAATTTACACGAACATTTTTAATATTAACATAAAGGAGACTTTTCGAGTCAAGGTTATGAGATATGATGTCAGTTTGTTTTATGATTCACTATGGACCTAATGACGTTAAATGGAACACGTTATCCTGGAGTTGATTATTATTCTTGTGATAATAAGTTAAGGACGTTTATCGTGACCTATTATCGAATTTGCTACTCTTTAAATAGTTCGAATACAACGATTATTTATCGAGATGTTGTGTAAGTTATTTCAACATACGTGAAGAAAACCAAAGATATCATGTTTTGCAACATGGACTCACCATCTACCAGAACTATGGAATAAAATAAGTTATCGGTATTCTTTTCTTAGTGTTCAAAATTACTTTTCCGTATTATTGAATTTAGAACAACGATAATAACAAATCTATAATTGAACAAAATCGTAGAGAAAATATTTTCATAAGTTCATCCCTGAATTTTAAAATCTAACAAAATGAATAATTCAATAACTTTATAAAAAGTAGATTTTTAAATTCAATTTAATCTGATTTATTTTGAATTTGCTTTAAACCCTATGGTAACGAAGCCAAGAGCTGTTTGTTCACGCAAAATTTAATACTTTGTAAACTCTTTCTATTAATGTTCAGTCAGACTACCATCAAACCATCATCTGAAAGTCTTCTGTCTTGCATAAATATTATATTTTTGTAAAAGTTCTCATTTTACCCATAAAAAATTCATTCCCTACTCACAATTCTCTATCGTCGTTTGAATAAGTTTAAATGCACATTGCACCATAAAACTGCCATCCACTATATATATTCTAAATCACAACTTCAATATTTAAGATGCAAATACAGTCCTGAGACTTGTTTAAACTTTCTGCCATAAACAATATAAAATTAATTCGAGAGGAAGAAAATCGTATAATATTTATTATTTATGACCATAGTAATCATAATAACAAATACATATTTAAATTCATAGTTTTTCGTGCACACAGATGTGTCAGGAATTCCAACAATTTATGCTAAAGACAGACTCGCTGCAAACAGTCGCTATAAATATTTGCTTATCTTTATTGGGATGCGATAAAATTCTGCATAAATGCATAAAACATACCCTACCGATAAGGTTGATGTTTTATTTGGTGGAATTTATTATAGTTTATGATGCTCATTGTTCACATACCTGATTTTTTATTATAATTGACCAATGACTATGCTTTAACACATGTTTATATGTAAAAATTATAAGTTTCAATATCACTTTCAATTGTAAGTTTTCATATCACTTCCTAACTTGTAGTCACAATAAATTGTTGTCTCAATTCAATTGATTGTGATTGATACACAATTCTTTTTAGGTATTATCGAATGTCATCGAATATGGATGAATTTCTTCATTTTATTTATGAGGTGTTTACAGCTATTATTTAACATCACAATAAATTTTCCTCAATAGAAAATTTTCCACACCTCAAACTCCCCCACCCAGTATAACAAAAATATATTTAGCGTAGCGTTTGCCATAAATTTAAATTCGAAATTAAATAATTGATACATATTCGCCGACAATATTCAAATTTGTGTCAGCGGCAAAAAGTATGATGATAATTTATGTACATGTGTTGTTCAATAGCAAAAAAATAAATATAACAAAATAATATTATTTAATATTGATGGAGAACGATGTTTCGCTGTTTTGGCATGAACTTTTCATTAATTCCACTTCCTCCTCAGCTGGCTAGAAATTGTTTTCATATTCAATTTCCTGTAAAAAGTGCTGTGTTTCTACCATTTTTGAAATGAGCACGTGATTTCCATTAAAATAGAAAATAATTAGCTTTGTACAGAATTTATAAAAATTAAATGTTACTTTTACAAATTCTGTTAAACAACAGGCAAAAATTATGCGGAACCTTGTTTAAAAGTGGCTGCAGCACAATTCCAGTTTACAACAGCCATTTACATAATTTACATAATTTCCGTGTGAGTGAGTTTCGCATTGTTCACGTGCACATAGCGAAGCAACATAGTGCATACTAGACAGCTCCATTTATTAATCCTGCAAAAGTTGAGTTTTTGAAGCACAAAATTCCATAATTAAAAGCACAAACAGAGCGAACTCATTTGCACCATTTTTATTAATGGGGGACTTGTTGTCTACGTCTGTTCGACAAATATGTATGAAGCGAATTACGTATTTATGGTGAGACTTCTGGGGACAATAAGGAATGTTTGTTTTGACGATACTGAGGAAATGTTGATAATGTTTTATAAATTGTAAGTATTTTATGAATTAATTTTAACTTTAGATATCTCAGATTTT
Source organism: Parochlus steinenii (assembly GCA_038502155.1). Classification (NCBI taxonomy): domain Eukaryota; kingdom Metazoa; phylum Arthropoda; class Insecta; order Diptera; family Chironomidae; genus Parochlus; species Parochlus steinenii. The sequence goes on along the minus strand of JAXCIN010000052.1, from coordinate 2,825,069 downwards.
CTTATAAAATTCTTATCTAAAATTTGCTTACTTGGCTCAAAGTAAACATTATTATCTGTAAATTAGCAGAGAGTTGGAACAAAAACTCTATCCTAACATAAAAAGAATCTTGGTCATCTAACTTAACGAACAACACAAAAGGACAGAACTCTCTTCTTAAACAGGCTACGTAGCAATTTTCGGTCGGTTCTTATTTTTTATTGAGGACAGAATAATTACAACTGTTCATCTTGAACCAAATCTACTTTTAATTATCAGCGTTTCCACCCCAAACCCTTATAGTTAAAATACACAAGAGGTGATAGAAGCTTTGCTTGAGCTGGGGAAAAGGGCGAGTAGCTCTTGTAGCCCCGTCAATGTTAATTTAAATGTTATTTATGGTGAAATGTGTTTTTTTTATCGTAATACACCCAGAATACAAGGTTAATTAATAAAAAGGTTTTCCTGTGTAGAATATAAAGGCACCACAGAAAAAAGAAGAAAAAACAACATTGTTAAATTAGGGGATAATATATTGCTTCATCTACATTTCAGCACATTTTCAGCAGTGAGGATTATGCCTGCCACACTACAGTCGTGTGGATTTTATTTGAACAGTCTAGAATTTACATTCTATAATTTTTCAGATGTGGTAGAACTTTATTATGGTTTTGGGGTCAAATGTGAACAATTTCTTATTTCTGTGCAAAATACATATCCTTTTTTTATGACAACAGCTTTAGTGATTTTTTATGGGATGTTTTTAATGCCAAATTTTAGTAAATTAATAGAATTTTCTTTTTTTGAAGGATTCAAAATTAAGTGATTGAATTAACAATATTGTTTTAACAAATGTGCACGTAATATGTCGATGCTTCGTTATTAAAATAAATTTAAACGTTTAATTTATACATCGAAGATACAAAAAACACAATAAAATGTAATGAAGATATATTAAATTTTAAGTCAAAAATCACCATCGGGATGCTATTTGATTACCTCTGAATTCTACATTTATGTGGCTCTTAGCCCCACAAATTCTGTCTATGAAAATGAAAAATACACTAATAATAAAAAAGACGCCAATAATTTATGCTGCCTTTTTGTGTTTGCCGCTCTAGATTGCGGAGACTTTTCTTAGAAATATTCCAAGTATTATATAGACTTTATTTATATTTTGCTTAGTTTGAATCATTATATAGGCCATTTATTATTAACAACACTGAGCGTTATAGCAATTCCACAATACGGCATTATAGCAAAAACAGCTATATAATAAGGTAAGTAAGCAAATACTCGCTATTTGGCAAGGCAAAAAGTATAAAAAATCCTGAAATCTGAACTATATATTGCCCCGGCGATACTCGTGATGATAATAAATGTATAAATTTAAACACGGTGTTAGGCAAGAAAATCCTTGTGAAGGTCAGGGATGTGGAATATCTCAATTTTATCAGCACTTTACAAGGTATATACATTCAAATAAAGTGAGAATTTGCGTTCGTTGTGTTTGTTCGTTGGGGAAATTAACATTTTCATAAAGTGCTGCTGTAATAAATATTTATTTTTGAAAGCTCACAACAATCTTGAAAGCATGCAAATAGGAATATCTAAAATTTTATCGTTTTTATGGTGAAGAAAGCTGTAAAAATGAGGAATTTAAATAAAGGGTAAACACATAAGAGCTTTTTAACATTTCACGGAGCATTTTTTGATATTTTTACAAAAGATCTTATAACTTGTATTATAAAAAATACACCTGTTTACGGGCTTATAGAAAGATCCTCATTTATTATTGGACCTATACAATTTTTATTTTCTGATTTCACTTTTTGAATTTAAAATCTACCTAAACATATTTCCAATTTCCGACCCTTGCCCTGCAAATCCCAATCGAACAATGAAAAACTTTTCAAATAAGTATTCACTTTTTCAAAGAAGATGTATTTTGCACATTTTTCATTTATCCCATAATCCGCTCACAATGAGATTCCCATACGTTTTGCATCTCAACTTCATCTCTGTTTGCTTCGCATCAAGTCAAGTCTTAGATATTTTCAATTTCCAGCATACGTTGTTGATATATATTTATTATCCATACTCCAAAGCATTCAGAGCAACTGAATGAAATAAATTTAGAGTGAAATATATGATGATGATCGTTTATATTCTTCATGTGTATGTAGGTGCTATTTAACAAGTATATATTTTTATATATTTTGTGTATCGTGTGAATATAAATAAACGGTAAGGTTTTTCAAACTGACGTCCCCTGACTAAAGAAGAAAGAACTCTAACCATATAAGCAAAAGTTTTACAACTGTTCAGCAAGAAACTTGTTGAAGTTGAAGAGGCACTCTTCAACATGTATATTTGCACCAGACGAATTATTTGAATTTATTATTGCAGAATGCAAATTTGCATCTGCTCGTAATGTGAGCATCAGCTTAATATGATGAACATAAATCATTGAATGCTGCCAAGTTGCAAATTCAAATAATGTGAATACTGTTTGTAAAAAAACCCTTGCCGGAAATGATTTAATTGAGTTACTAAACCATTAAAATAAACATTAATTCGAATTTATGCAGTTTGTTTGATGAAAATTTATACCTCCCTCAACTTAATTTGAATAAATTTTTTGGCGAAAAAATTTTCCTTTCCTATAGTGCTTGCATTTAAAACCAGATTTATGAACAATTTTATCGTAACTCCATCATCATGAAAAGAATCCATAATTGAAAATGCTCATAAAAAATAAAAATTTAATTCACAAAAAACAGTTGCATTTTTTGTGTTTTATATTTTATGACCGGATATTTTATATTCATTTTTGAAAGCAGATGTAATTAAAACTAGTTAATTAACGATAAATGGAGTAATTTTAAATGACATTAATCCTTAATTGCAACTGTGCCACATCATAATTTATAAAAGGCGTTGATAAGCGATGAAACAACAATAAACAGCTTTTTGTACAATAATTCGGATCATGCAAGATTAGCATCATTATATAAAAGTGCTTTTTACCTTTGGACAGGGCTTTCTGCTTACCCATTACTACCAAATATATAAAAGAAAATGTAAAATAGATTAAGATTTTCTAGACGGTGTTTGATTTTATTTTATTATTTCTATTTATTTTTTAAACAGGCTTTATCCCTGACTTGATAATTTTCGTTTTGTAAATATATTTTCGGGCAATACAAACCATTGAACGTAATATCAGCTCACTTAATCCGGTTAATAGTCAAGGCTTCGGTGAAAGCAAATTTATAATTTGTCTGTGACATTTGGAAATATGTCCTAAATTCATCAAATATAAAGTTTTTACTTTAGCGAGCACGTTTCCTCCTATTTTCGTTTTTAGGATACAAAGATATGTGCAATAAATGTGCTTAACTTATTTGTGTGTGGGCACCAAATGTATGGATGAGGTCAATTTATAACAGTCATCTTTTTTTTGACCTAATAGTAGTTTGAAAAAGTTTTGTACCCGTCCTTCGCAAAGTTTATTTTATGGAACTTTCATGATTGCAAAAAATAATCTTTTCAGGCATTCGTAAGGAATTTGAATTTTGGATGTTTTGCAAACCTTTTGTAATTTTTATTTTCAGATAAACCAACATAAAAGCAAATTAAATGTTTGTTTCTACATTTTGGTTATGAAATAGTTTTTATTGGTTTAAATTGGAATTGTTCAAACTTTCATAGGCATTAATAAAATTGTTTTCAGAGATTTTTGGGTTAATGATGTGATTTTTGTAGATTTGTTCATTTTAAATATTGTATTGATGTGAATTGTAGCTTTAAAGTATTTAAACTAAAGTATTTAAAACAAAATAAAATCTTTCATTTTAAAACGATTGATTACATGCTGGCTATACATAAGGTAATTAATATAATTAATTACGTTTTTTACAAAATTGTATCATAAATTGTAAATACTAGTATTTTAGGCTTTCCAATAAAATACGAAAATAACGGAGAAGTAAAAATCAACAAAACAGGCGGCGATTTTCGAATATCAAGCGGTTCTGAAAATTATCAACAAAGAAACCGTTTCTCAAGAAAGTGCAATTAATAAGTTTCAAGATGCCTCGTACGAAAGTGTCCAAGAATGCTCACACCAAAAGAAACCGTCGGAATTCCACAGACGACAAGAAGGAGGAACTGCTCCGCGAGATGGATATTGAATATGAAAATATGATGGCAACACAACAGATCTCTCTAAATGAGCATCTTAAAGTTTTCATCAGATCACTAGCTGAAATCAAGGCGTCTATTCCAACCCATATATTGAAGATGAAAATGAGTGACTTGCGTTCAATGGGAGTAAGTAGTTCTTGGGAATCTTTGAATTATATGTTTGGATTTTCATATATAAAAATCTTAACCATTTAATTCCTTCATATTAGAGTCAGCAAAACATTGATGACCTCAGCAAAGTACAGCTAGAGAAGACTATGAACATCCTTGACTCCACAGTGACCTCCAAGACGATGCGTCAGAAGAACGATGAAGGTAGGACTAGTTTTTTGTTCTTGTTGTAATTTTTGGTGGTAGCTTGTTCTTTATCTTTTGTTCATTTACCTATCATTTGAAATTGGAGAGTTTTGGAAATATTACCAAAAACTTCAGATTCTTTTTAATTGTATCCATAAAAAATAACCAGTGTGGTAGTCAATACTAATAAAATCATCTAAGCCATTCCTTAAGATTAACCAATGGGGATATTTATTTTCTTTCGAACATGATCAATAATCAAAAAGGCTACATTACAGAGGAGACCTTGAGTGTCACTCACAGCCGAGCCACCAATTCTATGGAGGCCGAGAATGTTATAGCTGGGAGTTTTCGTTCCACTAAAAAGAGTACGTTGGCTCCATTGCAATCAGTGAAGAAGACCAAACTTCGACGAAGCGCTTCAACTGGAGCCAGTAGCACCAGCACTAACGTCCCGTCAAACTTCTCCAACACACCAGGAGGTCCAAGAGCATGGATGGCTGCGAGTAAAGCCAAAACTCCACTTGCTCCATCGAATAGAAATTTAGATAACACCAAAGCTGACTCGAGAACATCACGTTCCAAGTATCGCACACCTTTAACTAAGATGAGACCCAAGGCAGCTAGTGCTGATAGAATTGGTATGATTACTCCTAAAGTGCAGCCAAATACGCCACTAGCTATTTTGAGGCATGCCAGAGCCGGAGAATACGCCTTTTCAGCTTCAGGGAGTCCAATTGTTACTGCCGGGTGAGGATTATTATTTTTATTTCAAGCGTAGAATTTTAGAATTCACTAAATCATACAAACAGTTCAAATCTTGTTAATTTTCTTTTGTTTTTATATAAACAAAAATTATGACTTGACTTCTAAAATAATATTATACCTTTTGTTAAGAAAAACTTACAGAGTAACAATATTAATCAGCCTTGAGTGCATTTATTTGCTGAAAGTAGGGCATTCTATTATCTTTTTTATGCATGCAGAGCTCTGCACTTTAGAAAATCTTTTTTTTTGTGAAACTAAAGATTAACTTACCATTTTCAATAGAATTGCTTGATTAAAATGCAAATGCACCAGAAGCTGTTTTCAAACACAAAACAATTCATATTCCTCCGTGAGTCGTGAACTATTTTCATTATCGCAATAATTTGCATCCCGCTTTTTATCCAGAGTGATGTATCTTATTTTGGACTTATATTAGTGGTTTTGATTTAAATTTTTTTGAACTTTTTTCATAACTATTTCTTGATTTTTAATATATTATGTTTCCTGTTTTAATTATTTTAAATCAATTACAGGAGCTCAGACAGTATTGCCAACGTGAATTTCCCCATTCAAGACGGTGGAGTTCTTTCGATCAGACCGACAGAGATGCGCTCTGTGGATCCCGCCATTATACGCAAATTGGACGCAGAAACCTGGATGGATTTAAAACAGCTGAGTCAAAATCTGAACATGATAATGGAGGCACGATTTGGTCAAAAGTGAAGTTAACATTTTCATCTAGGATATTTATTACTTTACTGTTTGGAAGTCTGCATTCAATAATATTTTGACATTTATACGTTTTCTCAAGTTATTCCAATTATTTTATAATTTTGTCATATTGATTCGAAAATAAAAGTTTTGTATTTTAAAAAACAATTTTAATGTTTTTTATCGATCAACTACATCAACTACACTAAATCATCCAAAATAATCCAACTCCACAATCCCTGCTCAATTAAATCATGAGCATAGAACAATAAAGACTGAGGAAATAACTTACAATTACTTGACAAACACTGCATATAGAGATTAAAAAGCTCACGATATTCCATTCAAAATGCCAAAGCAAGCCAAAAAGGATACAGATACATGTAACCTATATATTATAGTGAGTATATTATATAGCAAATGCACAAAGCACAAAAGAGCGAGTCAATCTATAGAAATTTGTTACAGTTTTCTGTATAATGGACTACATCGTAGATAATAATAATTTCCTAGTGAACAGCATCCATAAAAAACAAAGCATCATTTAGATACCTCATCTTTACGAGAACATCGACTATAGCCAATTTTTTATGGATTCTGAAATATTTTTATGATGTGTTTGGATAGTTATTGTGAGGGAGTATAAACATTTTAGATTGTAAAAGTAGATCTTGTCTAAAGTATATATTCTTTTTGTTATTATAGCTTCATTTGAAAATCTCGCCTTCGATTCCAACATTATTGTACCTCAATCCATATTGAAGGATCCTTGTTGATACTTAAAACATATCATTTTTGTGTATCGATTTGGAAGCTTTTCAACCACTCCTACCTTACAGTATTGATATTAAAAATAAGCTGATAAAATAAATCTCAACCGTACTGCTAGTAAATAGAATTACTCATGCAACAGCAGACTATAAGGTCTAGGAAAACGTTAAATTGTTCGAGATTCTTGCATGATAATACGTTAAAAGCTCGTTTGATGTAGCACACATTTTCTAAATGCAGTTTACTCTAATAACAAGGCACCCAGAACTGATATCGGAAGACACAAGAATTTCGATCCACATAAATTTGTATATAGAATATACATTCACTAATAATAGTGCATATGGCATATGTTTATGATTCAGCAATTGAAAAGGTCTGTTTTCACTTATGTATAAATATAACAATACAGCTTAAATTATTTATTTAAAAGAAGCCATTTTAAAACTATTTTTGAAAACCATAAAGATATTTATCTCGTAATTTTAATAATACTGAATGGGTCAATATAGTTCTAATCACACGACTTGAGAAGCGCACATGTTATTAGATGTGATAGAGATCGAACAAAACTAATTAACTGGAACATATTCCAAATATTGGAAACACACACATAAAGTCTGTTGCAAGGATATTGAAATACAATGCGCTTGATTCCAGGCAAAATGGGTTCTCTGCCAAGACAATTTACGAATATAAAGGATTAATTTATTAAGAAATTTGCATTGTTTATCAATTCAGATCATATCTTTATGCTCTACAACTACATTGCTACAACATTGGATCCGTTTCACTTTATATGGAAATATTGCAACAGAATCTTAATGATGTATCACTGCAATAAAATATTCAATGTGCTCCACTACAGCTGTACTGTTGTTAAGAGGAAGCAACTAAGGAGCTGAATACAAGCAGATAGAGGGATTTTTTGGTAAAGAATTTTTTGCTTTTAAATATTTATGGCAAAGAGTTGCAAGGCACGTTCTGGGCAGATTCTGAAATACATCAAGGGGATTTTGATGACTATTTCCGTTTATTACAGGTTTTGTTTAAAGATATCGGATCAATCAAAAGAGCAGTTTCACATCATCGAAAACTTTTGATTTAGTTATTTTTAATTAAAATCTGTTATAGATTATTAAGCAAAATAATAAACAAATTTATAGCAATCTACTATAATATGCTTCATATATTTATCTTAAAAGGTCTATTCTTTTCAACAAATTTCAAATAGCTCAAAGTGCTCTTTTTGTTCACTCGTTTTCCTCGTTTCATTTTCCAGTATTTTGTACCATAATTTAAAGATGACCCTCATCAAAACCTTTATAGAAATTTTCGTCTGGATTGAGTTGATGGTTAATTTTGTGGTACTTCAAGTCTCAAGTGATGATGTTGTGATGTCAATATTTAATCTAAACATCATAAATTAGGTTTTCAATGAAAATCTGAGAGATAGCGCTACTCGTTGATTTGAAGATTTCAAGTCTAGTATTAAATAATAGTTAAAACTCAAATGGAATCGTAATTGTCAGTATAACCCAGTTTAATGTTCAAGAATCTCGTTCAAATGATTATACATTAAAAAGTTAAATTGCCAAGCAATTGCTTCAACAGCATTTCTTCTGTTTTACAAATTTCCGTCACATAGCCAGACAAAACTATTCTTGAAACTTTTATTCTTCTATATAATTGCGCTCACAAAGACGTGCCAAGAGATTACCTGGTATTATCGCTCAATGGAGTTAAAAAATGCAAGCAATTCCCATAATCCAATAATCACTCACCTGTCCTGAAGAAGCTTCCTTATACCTCATCATTCTTCAATTTTCATCAAATGAATAATTAAGTACATTCTCCGCATTCTCGGTCCCAAGTGAGTTTTTGTTGGGATTACCGCATGTAATATCCACAAGACTACAAGTATGCCAGCCAAACCAACAAAAACTGCAGAAGGCGCAAAAATTATTAAAAGGAGAGACTTTCAGGATGAAAAGCTAAAAGGATGAAGGAAGCTTAAAAACATAATTTACTTTTTAGAGCGATTCAAACAGTTTTGTAGTGGCTTTGACGATGTTTCAGCTTTTGAAGCAGAAATCAAGTGGTTTTAACGGTCAGATTGAAAGTTAAGTGTTTCATTGTCCTCAAACTGCCTCAAAATGATTTGAAATTAATATTCTGTGGGTAATATTAAAGCGACGGATGAATAAATTCATGCAAATAGGCTCAAATATTTATTCAGATTCTACAGTCCAATGTGTTAAATTAATTTATTTTTAAGGGGACGTTCAATTTTTTTTGCTGTTTTCCTGTTTATCATTTTTGTTAACTTACAGATAATACATTTTACCTTTTATTATTATCAAAAATGTTTTTTCTATTACTGTATCAAAATAACACATATTTTCTTGTACTTAGAGTAAATCCTTAGAAAAGTTGACGTTATAATTTATAAATCTAAAATTCTAAAAGAGTTTTGTATTCGAAAACTCCCAATTTATTTATATGTGCATTATTCAATGCTGAAATCACTAAAAAATGGCACTATTGAGATATGCCGCTCCAAAATGTATAGCCCCTTGCTACAGCTCACTTGTATATTGCCCTAATTTATGTTTATGGATATGAATTTAATTCTCGATTGCTTATTTATAAGGATGAACATTTATCATTTGAAATTACTCTCTGTCTGCATTAATTTGCCGTATTGATTTTTGTCCTCTGCCATTTTCTTTTTTGCATACTGAAGTAATTTTAAGATTTTAATCAGTGCCTAGGCGTAATATAGATATCACTTCAGATTCAATTACAGCGATTCAATCTTCTTCACATAGTATTAAACATCCTTTTTTAAAGTCTTAAAATCTCAGATATATGTATACTATACGTTTTATCAGAGTTTGTTGGTTTTAGGTTTTGATAGTGGGATTGAGGAGGTTCAATGTTTATACTAAATTGTGGAGTAATATGTTTCGTATATAATGTGTTTTATAGATACACCGTAAGTAAGGTTCAGCTATGTTTAGCTTTCCAATAGTATATTTTACGTTAAATATTCCATTGGTGAAATTTGAAAGGTGGTTGAAAAATTAAGTTCAAAATTCAATTCTATGATTCAATTGTATTGCTTCAAACTTTACTATTACAAGTATCTAAAATGTGAAATATCTCATATTCAAGTCAAATTCATCAATTCTCATATCTTAAACTAGTAATATGGATATTTTTTCGTATGCACATTTTAATATAAATATTATACTCGTACGATATAAAACTTTCAAAACTTAGTGAAAACTTATCAAATCAAATAAATACTTATAAAGTTTACTGAATGCTTGCAATATTCATGGAATAATTTGCAAAGTCCATTTATTATTCCATCGCATGAAATTAATTCAATTCTGTAATAAATAAGTTTTTCCAATATTTCTCGCAATGTTACAAATATTTTTTATATTTATTATAGAATTTAATATCTCTAGAGATTATGAGATAATATTTTTAAACATTGCTGCAGATCTTCTCAAAATCACGTTTCCCTATACTTAATAGCTCATGTATCTGTTCAAGACATTTGATTAATCATGAAAATATTTTGCATCATTTTCCAAAGTCCGTCAGCTTCCGCATAATTCACCCCTGGATGTTTTCTCTTGAAAAATCTTAAGAAAAAGGCAAAAACAATATCAAGAATAGAAAATATGAGTGACAGACAATATGCAATCAACTGATATATAATATCATTTTAAAATAAGTTGGGTAGAAAATCGATTTTTCATAGAATAATGAAAAATGAGAGAATTGTTGCCACTTGAAGATTATATTTTTATATATTTTTATTCCTATATTTTCCAATTGTTGACTATGGAAATCAAAGCAAATGTTTGTCTTTTGCATACTGCAATCGGTTTGGATTGTTTTTCATAGCTATAGTAACTATGTATTTAGAGAAAGGATTGGAAAATCTAGTTTTTATACATTCAAGTCTTGTTTTAAAATTGTTTGCATTTCGTCTTTGTGAGCTATGAAAATGGCAAAAATTTTATCATTTTGCTGAAAGCTGTACATCTTTGCTATTTCTACTTTTTCAGTTGAAGTACTTGCACTTGCTGGCACAAATTGCAATAAAAATTGTGCAAAAACTACAGCAAAGAGGATCTGCGAGTAAATCAAAATGTAAAGAAAGCAAGTAGCATAAACAAATTATTTTATATCCGGAAAAGCAATAAATTTGTGTGAATTGTGCAATTTATCTAGCAGGTGCATATTGGTAATAGTTGAGGGGTCATCATTCGGTTTTATGCTCTATTTGTTTTCAATTTTTAGTTGACTTGAATTTTTTTCATTTTAAATCAATTCATAATAAATGTTCAAGTAAATAATTTTTTGACTCAATTTCACTCCAAAATTCCAAAAAATATTATTCCCTATTGAATTTCATAGCTGCAATCTGCCGTCTAACTACCTCATGAATTCCTAAAATCCAAAACATTTTCCTGTGTTTAGTTTTCACCACTAATTGATCCAAATTAAACGCTATTAAATTCCGAAAAACCAATTAATTTGGTATTTCGTGAAATCTCTCACTTTAAGTTCCAATTTGGATTTAGGAACCATTTATTATTCAAGGTGCTGGGTAGAGAAGATAAATTCTGATTATGCGGAGTAAAATCAGTTACTCTTTGCACACACTAAATTGTGCACATGATAACGTCTATAGCAGCGCTCTAGAGATCCTTCTTTTGCAACTCATAGTGTATAAAATATAGTGTATAAAGCAAATTTTTAGCGAACGTTTATCAGAATTAATTGTTTATTCATTCATTAATGGGGAAAACGGTTCATTAAGTTTTAATTGCTTATTTATTAGAATTTTATATGTACATTGTTATTAATAAATTCAGGAAAAGCGATTAAATAAGTGTTTGGTAAAACAATGTGGAGTCTGTTGAAAAGAGAACAAGAATTTAAATTGTTTCTAAGTTGTTAAACATTCACAATATCAGCATTTCTCAAGCTAAAACTCCACCAACCCTTGCTGGCAACATAAAACATATTAAGTCAAACATTCTCAAAGCAAATTATCGAACTCAATTTTAACTAATTTGACTTGGAACATTTTTGCTGGCAAATTCACGTTCGTTAAGCACATACAATTATTATTAATGAAAAATCAATTTTAACAGTCAACGCTTCCAGGACAAACGTGTAATATTTTTTTTGTTATGTGTTGCTGTGGGTAAATTGATTTGATCGAATTATCACGGTATATGGGAAACTCGGTTTTACGGCATACCAAACAGTTTTTTCTCTTTAAAGATGCCGTTTTATTTTTTAACTAAAGTATTCTACTATTTATTTCTTGATTAAAATAAGAATCGGCTTATACTCACGGATTTATCATTCAATCAATATGAAAGCGCATAAACGAAAATATCCGTAATATAGTTAATGAGAATAAAAAAATTTTAATGAGTCTAAAAAATCAAATTTAGAACCTGAAACCTATAACACAAAATGAATGAACTGACATTTTACAATTGCCACAATTTAAATCGATAGTGGTTATAATAATTTTGGGAAACTGTTATCGAGCTATTTAGGGCAATTAATTACATTGTGAAATTTCCAACAAATGTTTCAAGTGGACAAAAACATAATGCATGTAAATCATCATTCATATTATTCGATTTATGATACAATTCAAATTAATTTTGATTATTCCATTCATTAAATTCTGTATGATAGGTAATTTAATATCTGATAAGGCCTTAAGCTTTATAATTTTCCAAATTTTCATCTATACCTACGATTTATATTTGTTTTTTAAATTGGAAAAATGCAAATTTTGACTAAATTTTTTGGTTAAAATTTTAGCCTTCAAGTCAGAAAAATAATAAATAACAAAAAATTTTGAAAAGACATATCTGATTTTTACTAAAAAAAGCTATCAGTGATTTAAATACAAAATTTGGAAATTAAAAATGTGATCTGAAAAATCACATTATTCTACTATTTATTTCTTGATTAAAATAAGAATCGGCTTATACACACGGATTTATCATTCAATCAATATGAAAGCGCATAAACGAAAATATCCGTAATATAGTTAATGAGAATAAAAAAATTTTAATGAGTCTACAAAATCAAATTTAGAATCTGATACCTCTACACAAAATGAATGAACTGACATTCTACAATTGCCACAATTTAAATCGATAGTGGTTATAATAATTTTGGGAAACTGTTATCGAGCTATTTAGGGCAATTAATTACATTGTGAAATTTCCAACAAATGTTTCAAGTGGACAAAAACATAATGCATGTTCAAATCATCATTCATATTATTCGATTTATGATACAATTCAAATTAATTTTGATTATTCCATTCATTAAATTCTGTATGATAGGTAATTTAACATATGATAAGGCCTCACTAAGCGAATTTATAATTTACATACATATTTTCATCTATACCTACGATTTAGGATTTCAAGCATTTTTTAAGGATTGGAAAAATGCATTGTTTACAATATCACTAAATTAGTTTGGTTAAAGTTTTAGCACAATATGTTTTTAGTCAGAAAGAGTCACATCAATATTTGTAATAACAAAAAAATTTAGACAAGTAATTAAGACATATCTGATTTTATACTGAAAAAAAGCTATCATAAATTGTTTAAACAAATACAAAATGTTGGAAATTAAAAAATACGGAGGCACATTGATCTGTCGCGAAAGCCATCAAAAACAAATATCACATTGAAATTCTTACTTGCTCGCAGACATGTCGTCTGTTTACTGCAATCTTCAGCCACAGAGCTTCCCTTAAATTGCAATAACCAACTATGTTATGTTAAATATCGCGTAAGTTGACTGGTTGTTGCAATTTAAGGAGGAGCTCTGTGGCTGAAGATAGCAGAAAACAGACGATGTTTAATACAAAAATAAAACGTCACTCAAGTTTGGAGATCAAATCAAATAATATTTATTTTTAATTGTGTTTTTACATTTAATTTCATGTAAACTGTAATATTATACACACAAAGTTCAAAGCACCGACTTTTAAAATTTATCACCTCTGTAAAACAAATTTGTACAATACATTGTATGCTTTGTTTTATTTATTCTCCCAAAACAAAATCATTTTAAGTACCAAGTTTGATATTCAATTAGTAATGTTATAAGAAAACCATAAAAAAACTAAATTGAAATTGACACGTCTGCACGGTATTCATGTCGGTTAAATTTATGACCTCAAAGGTGTTTTTTTTTTGTGTGAAACAATTTAAATTAGGTATTTAGAGTATTTAAACCTCGCATTGACATTTTGATAAAATATATCGATAAAAGTTACAAAGCTGCAAAACTTTAATTAATGTTTTGACATTTTACTCTATGACATCTTATTTATTGAGTATTGGTATAATAACAAAATGTTACTACTTTAATATAAATTAGAACAATATCTAACAAAAAACACTTATCTTTATAAATACATTATACATAAATAATCCTTCTTCTTTTGGTTACAAAGATGTGCCAAATTTTCACTCAGATCTCATAATTTTTTCACAAAAAGCATATTCTTATTTTCTTATCTTTTTCGCAATATTTATCGCCTAGTCCGAAATTGCTTGACCCAGAAACAATCAGAGCATTATAACTAAATAAATTCACACTTTATTGCACTTTATCAAAATTATTAAGTTGAACAACTTTTGCTGGCAGTTGATGCATACTTTTTGTCTCGCGTTCTCGCAACAATAAATCTCTAATTTTCTGCTGCACAATCAGTGGACACAAATTCATTAATTTGGTAAGTGGCTTCATGACGGCCGGAATGGTGACAAAAGTTTCATTTCTCAAGATTGCCGTCACAGACTCTTCAGCAGCTACTGACACTGCCATGGGAGCAAATCTTAAGCTGAAAATTGATTTGTTAGAAGGTTTATAAGTCCTTAGTATTCTAGAGTTTTAGCTATAAAGATGCTGAATTATAAATGAATAATCGATAATTTTGCCTTTTCAGTTTTTTCGGTAATGGAATTTACTGTAAGTAATTTAATATTCAGTAAACAAAATCGATTATTCTAAGCAATGTTCAAAATAATGGTTTTCAAATTATTAATTAATGAAAATTTAATTTTACAACAACATAGCAAAACTGGTAAATTTTTAGAGATTAATTAAATTAACTGTATTCTTAAACCCTTTTTCTCAAGATTTCCAAAAAATCAACATCTCTAGCTCCTCTATTTACAGAATATCGCAGTAACTTACTCAGGATTTAGAAAATCCATGATGTCAGTTCGTGTGTTAATATAATAAGGCATAATACATGTGGTTTGGATACATTTATCTAATCCTTCGGCTCTTAAGTGCTCGGTGAGCGATTGCATAAAGCCAGTTACTGCAAACTTTGTAGCTGAATAGTTGACGGCGTATGCGAATGCGTGAATACCAGCCATTGAGGAAATTGCCTGTATCAAGTTAACGAGTGCATTACTTCTCAAGCTAAATATAATGTTTATTTATGATTATATCACTTCATTGATTTCTGCTTATGAACGATGTATATTCAAGGAAAATAAATTATTATTAATATAAAAGACGGCTATTGAGTTGTAGAGTTTTTGATAGCATTAGATACGTATTTATATCATTGTCAAAAACTTTTCATTTTTCATTGATATACAGTATGAATAGATAGATAATTAATATTCACACGTTTTTGATTGCTATAATAAAAAAATTATAACTATATATAATTCTGTCCATTAAATGGTAATTTTAAAATTTTTATGATTCGTAAAATTATAAAATAAATTGAATAATTATCACCATAATGCCAAATTACACGTTTTTTCAAAAACTTACCACGATATGTCCGGACTTATTTTTGATCATGTCTTCTAAAAATACTTTCGTCATCTGTAACAAAAATTTAAATCATTTTACATTATCATAAACAATAAAAACTACAAAATTTTCCAAGGTTCAGTTTGAAGCACAACAAATAACCAAGAATTTCAAGTGATTGCTTGTTATGTAAATCATAGCCAATGAGCCCATTCACATATTTTAAACAATCTATGATTCGTGAAGTGCTAAAATAATATTGATTCAAATAGCCCATAGAACCGAAACAGCACAAAAATCACACATGTAAACCTACCAATATAGGAGAGTTCACGTTCACTTTGAATAGCCTTTCTATGTCGCTCGCTTTTTGGTCAATCAAAGATGCAAATGGAATTAGTCCTGCATTGTTAATGAGGATGTCAACGCTACCAAAATCCAACTTAATTTGATCACGTAGAGACTCAATTTCAGTATAATTTGACACATCGACTTGATACGCTTTCGACTTGACACCTTTGAGGGCAATTTCTAGTGCAGTCTTCTTGGCTGATGTGATGTCTATGTCAGCAATTGCGATATTGCAGCCGTGGCCAGCCAGAAGCAGGCAAATTTCTCGACCAAGACCGTTAGCTCCGCCAGTTACCTACAAATGTTATCTTTATTAGTCAATAATTTATTAGATTGTTAAAAAAGTATAGTGATTTTATGTATTAATTTTATCTTCATTATAATGAAATTAATTCAATTGGGAGGTGTTTATATTAATAAATAATGAAATTTCAAAGTTTGGTTGTGGTAGAAATTATGCGTTCATGGTATTTATATAAATTCACTTTTTATGAAAGTACATGAATAATATCATGTTATATCTAAAATATTTTAGTTTTCTAAATATTTAAAAATTAATTGGTTTGTTTTGATTCTATTTGAATTCTATACTCCAACATTTTAAAATAACTATGATTTATGTATTGTTCTTTCAAAGCAAGAAATAGTTAAGTACATTACATACATTATACTTTAATATTAAGTTTTAACTGGTTGCTTCAAACGTCTATTTGTATCACAAAATGTCTTTTTCTTTGAGAAATGAAATCAGAATGTTATTTTTAACTTTTTCACTTAATAATTAAATCATATACATGACATTCTAAAAGTATACGAATAATCTGACATGCTAGTAGGAAGGTTCTAATTAATCTGAATTTATGAGCAAACACGTTATTATTACAAGAGCAAACTGTCATTTTAGATTTAACAGTTTTCAATATCTTGCGTTCAAATATTACTTTTATAATAATTATTTTCAATTAAAAAATGATTAAAATTAATCATTTTAACCACGATAAATTAGGCTATATCATGCTAAAGTTGAGCAAAAAGTATTTAAAATTCTGGCCACCACTTTGTCACTTTGTCACATTTTACCACTGATTTATGCATGTTATTCGTAATTTGAGAATCACACTTCTAAAGTTGAATTATGGAAGTTCAAAAATTTATCGGTGTTTCGAATTCTGAGCAAATAATTGATTTATAGCTTCACCAAAAAATTATAGAATTAAGTACTTCAAATCTGTCCAACAAATAATTAAACTAGTTTACCAAAACCAACTGCTCGGAAACATTCTTGTTTGGTGGTGGAAAAATAATTCGGTAAAACGTCAAGGCACACAATGGAATTGCAAGTAGAACACATTTCACAAAATCGAATGCAATTGCAAGCACCCAAAAAATATTTTCCAAATCGAATAGTTCGGACAGCTGCATTTCTGTGCAGCTGTGGATTGTTTAATTGATTGAACTTTAAATATTTGCTTCTATCACTTTGGAGAAATATCAGACTAAAAGATCCATCGAGTTACACTGTGGAAGATAAATTAACAACTGTTCAGCTTGGCTGCGGACCTCTGTCTAAGAGGTAACTTATTTGAATTAATACATTGGATTTCAAAATTGCAAATACAGAGAAGATTTTTATCATCAGTAGCAATAAAATAACTGAAAAAATCATCTTTCTCAAAATAATGAGCGTATGTATAAACGTTTTGTGAGTTTTGCTGGTACTTGTGTTAACCTTCATAAATCTTATGTTTGTTTTTCCAGTACGCTGACAATACACGCAGCTCAATAGACAAATCATTGTATTAGAAAATTATTATAGATTAGATGAATGTTTTTAATAATTTACAGTATATTGTCGTCTTATTTATGACGTGTGTGCATTCATTGTTGCATTCCTCAAAGATCTCAAAGTCACTGTAATCTGAATTTGCTTGAGACATCAACGTGTTATTAGGATGTTCAAGATATCGTCTGTTATTGCAAAAATGTTTGTGCAGAAAAACTCAGTTAAATTAAATATATAGAGTCAAAATTATAATTTTATTTATATTTTTATAATACAGTTTTTATATACAGTAATGAATTAAATTTAGTGTTAGTCTTCTATGACTTTAACCTAATATGTACATTGGGTGAGGGGTTATATTTTTGAGAAAATGAGTTTTGATATTGGTTTTGATACATGGTTTGATTGATGTAGAAAAGTGTAAAAACTACATAACATATGTTTTGGGAGAAAAGGGTTAATAATAATATTTCTACTTAATAAATAACTTAAAACTAATACTTAACAGTATGATAATCAATATCGTGTATTAATTATAAAATAAACTTATAATTATTTAAGGATTCACATTTTTAAACCCATTTTTCGTGGGAGCCTATGTTTTACTCTGAAGTTAACAATATTTGGAGAAAAATCATCTAAATTTGATATTAAATGGCTATCAGAAAAATTTGATTTATGATAGAACTTGTCAGTTAACTTTTTAATAAATTCATTGATATAAGGAATGTTTGATTTCTCATGAAGGGTTGTAATTTTGGTTGCATAAACCGAATTGAGAACCATTCGAAGGTTTTTATTTTGAATAACTTGAAGCTTTTGAATATGTGTTTTGGCGCAATTTGAGTAGACTGGGCAGGCATAAGTCAAAATTGAACGAATGTAGGCTGTATAAAGAATTTTTTTGGATTCGAAATTAAGGAAACTATGTTTTTTCAGTAGCGGGTAAATAGTTACCATAGCTTTTTTAGATTTTAAAATATTATTTTCAATATTTGATTTAAAAAGTAATTTTTTATCCAAAAAAACCCCTAAATACTTAACTTTCTCACTCCATTCTAGCTGTTCACCATTAAAATTGATTTTAATTAGCTCTTTTTTTGATTCCATGAGTGTAGAGTGAGTAAATAAAATGGCTTCCGTTTTAGATCTATTAAGCTTAATTTTCCATAAATCAAAATAATTTTTGAGTTCCGATAATCCTTCAGTTAAAATTTGGCTTAGTATATCTAAGCTACGCGGATTTCTGGAAGTTGCTAAGAGAGCTGAATCATCAGCATACAATGCAATTTTACAGTTTTTGGGTTTTGGGACATCATTTATAAAGACGTTGAATAAGTGGGGGGAAAGTAATGAGCCCTGTGGGACGCCTGCTGGTATTTCATAAAAGTCGGACATTAAATCATAAACCTGGACGAATGATTTTCGATTTAACAAAAATGATTGGATGATTTTAATCATAAAAATAGGATAATTATATTTTAAAAGCTTGTGCAAGATTGCATGATGCCAGGCTGAGTCAAAAGCTTTTTCTATATCTAGCAAAACCATTCCTGTTGACCGATCTTTGTTAAAACTAAGCGAAACAGATTTAGTGATTCTTAAAATTTGATGAGTTGTAGAATGTTGCGATCTAAATCCAAATTGTTGAGGAATGAAAACATCATTTAAAGACTCGTGCTGTTGCAAAAAATTCAAAACTTAAATATATAACAAAATAGTTGAAGGTTAAAGATGGCAATTTAGATTGAAAAACTCTTGGGCAAAATATTAGCCATATTCTGATTTGGTTTAATAAACAACTTTTAATCTATCATTAATTCTTGTAATAGAATACGTAAACTACATTCACAAACTTGTTAAAAAATAATAATAATAAAAGTCATATATAAAATAGAGATATGTTATATTCGTTTTTGAATTTGGACAGATTTCGTGTTTACTTATAGAACTAAAAATTTATTTTTGTTTTTTTATTATTTACAGTGCTGGGAAACTAATTTTTATTCGAAACTTGTTTATCAAAAATTTTTCAACGAAATTATCAAAAATATTTACAAGCATCCAGAGTTTTCCGGTCATCGATTTTGTACTTTCAGTCAGTTTAGCTGTAGTAGTTTTTTTCAGCAAGTTGGCACAGAATTTCGCATGAAATATAAGTAAGGAAAAATTGCCAGTTGGCAAGTTCAGAAAATGTTTAATTTTTGGTAGTTAGTAAGAAATTAATGGAAAACTTTGGATTATTCTGAAAAATATCGATAATTTTTATCGATAGTTGATTTAGTATTTGATAAAAATTCAGTGACGGAAAAACTAACATTATGAATCTAAAAAACGTTAGCAGATTGCTTTTGTTTTTAACGATAACGATTTGAAAATTCCAGAACGTTTTTGTTAAAAAACGATAACATTACGGCATAAAGTTTTTCATAACGTTATCATAACGTTTTCATAAAGTTATTTTGTAAAATTAGCTTCATGACCAAAAGTGCCAAACTTAAAGTTGATCAAAACCTCAATAATTGTTCCAATGTAAGTGAATGACCAAGGAGTTGCCCAAGGAGACCTCGATATGCTACTCATGGTCAAAAAATTTGAACTATCAAATTTGAAGTGTCATTCAATGATGATATTGGTTCCATCAGAAGGTGGATGAGGTACCATCACCACCTGCTTGTGGCAAAAAAAACTTTTTTGTCTGTGCTTTTTTTTTAAATAGAACCGATTGTCACTCTAAAGTTGAGCATGAGGAGGTGCTCGAGGTACCATGAGCAACTGTTGATGGAATAATTTTAAAATTATTTTAGGCATTTTGATTAATTATCGAAAAAAAAAATCATCAAGAAAAGCTGTTCATGGTACCTCGAGCACCTCCTCATGCTCAACTTTAGAGTGACAATCGGTTCTATTTAAAAAAAAAGCACAGACAAAAAAGTTTTTTTTGCCACAAGCAGGTGGTGATGGTACCTCATCCACCTTCTGATGGAACCAATATCATCATTGAATGACACTTCAAATTTGATAGTTCAAATTTTTTGACCATGAGTAGCATCTCAAGGTCTCCTTGGGCAACTCCTTATGGTCATTCACTTACATTGGAACAATTATTGAGGTTTTAATCAAACCAAAATTCTTTGGTCTTAAAAATTATTTAAGTGGATAAACAGGATTTTTGACCATCCAAAGATGCCGTTGGTGTGGTGCTCAATCATTTATTCCATTACTGCTAAGCACAACCTAGACCTATAGACGAGTCAAAAATCTGGTGAAAACTTTATAAAAACGTTCTGAAACGTATGATAACGTTCTGATAACGTTATGATAACGTTATGAAAACGTTATGAAAATAACAAAAACGAAAACAGATAACTTTTTTATAAAGTTATTAAACGAAAACAAAAAAATTTAATTATAACGTTTTTGTTATTTAACGAAAACGTTATGAAAAACATTATAATAACGTTTTCCGTCACTGGATAAAATCAAACTTTTGTCAGAAAAGTGGCCATATCTGATCCTGGTAAACCCACCTTCACCAAAAGTTTCTTGAATAAACTAAGAATCATATCGTATCTTTTTGGTACAAGTAATTTAGTCTAGCCTTATCCGTTCGGGACTTACTTTGTAAACATAGGCGTTTTTTTCTAACAAGAAAAAAAGAAAAAAGTTTGAATTCAGTCTGAAAATAGTTGTTGTTTCCCTGATAAATGTTGCATTTTTTAGGTTCTCGACAACCATGTCAATCGTCAAAAAATCATACCTCAAAAATATCCAATTCCAAAATTCAATTTTTTATATTTTTGGTTGAAACACAAAACACTATTGATTTCACTTTTAGGTTCGTCCGTCCATCCGTGACAAGGATAACGACTCTTGAACGACTCAAACTAGTTGTTCTAGAGCATAAAAACTATACCAAATGTTGCAAAATGTTGATGAATGACTTAGGCTTCTAGAGACTGGGCAACGCAACCAGCTTCTTGAGAGTGGCTCAAAAAACAAAAAATAAATTAAAAAAACCAGTCTATTCGTAACGAGTTGAAAAATGGCAATCTTAACACAAAAATTTGACCTACAATTTAAATTAAATTTTGTTTTCATTTGGGTTTAAGAATCCCACATTTAATTTAACTAGATATTAAACACAGAACTAAACCTTAATTCTATTCAATTTAGTAAATATTTTGCCCACAAATCTTCAATCATATTGGCAAACAGCACAGAACATGAAAATCCTCTAATGAACTGAAGCTTCATTTATTTGATTTCTCCCCAATTCTTGGTTTGGATTAGGCCACAGGCGAATCACTAATCAACTTGAAAATGCTCAGATAAATAATAATGCGAAGCACACAAAATAGTTGTCGAGTATTATTGCAGTATTTCCATACATTTCAATAGTGGCATGTGATTCAAATTTATTTACAATTTGCTTCAAATTGCTATCAGTTTTGGAATGCATAACATTTTAGTTTTGACTTGCATAAATTTACCAGCACTTATTTCAAAAATGTGCAAAGCGTATTACGGAATAACGTACATCAGCACAGAATCTGATTAGGATTCCATTCTACCAGTAAATTTCAGTCAGCCGACACATTGTCATGAGTCTTGACGTTCAAATGTATTTATTTAGGGTCCTATTACTGTATGGATCTTAACACATTTCTTCGTATTTTTCGTAGAGTATATTTTTCAAAATATAAGAATAGATAATAGATTGTGAAATGAAAATTCTTATGAATAAGGGTTGAAATTAAATCAAGATTTGCCACAAAAAATACTTTAATTTTTTTTGGATTATATTCGAATGTTTTTTATATTGAAATAAACCCAGCAGATATTATGTGGAGGAAAATTTGGAAATGCTGGGATATATATATTTTACAAAACATATCATATAAAGTTCTATAAAATATAGATTTTTTTCTACACAAACTTTTTGTTCACTTTTGGTCTGCTTGATTTCTGAATTTAATTATATAATCACATTTATATAGGCTAATCTTTGAATACTTAATAGCTATTATTATTGTTCGCAAAAAAAAATGGACGTTGTCCTATCAAAATTATATTCCTATTGATGTTAAGACACTGTTGTAGCTAATAATCACATATTATTATCTTATAATTTTACTAACAAATATTCATGTCAAACTCCAATTTAGGCACATGTACCTGGTTGAGTGGTTCCTAGAAACAAAGTTTTCACGTTCGTTAACACAATTTTATATATTTCCATTGGCAAAGTGTCAACAATTTTTTTGCCTCCTTTGAAAGCTACGTTCTTTTAACTGAATAATTCAAAGTGAAACCTGGCGCCTCCAAAGCAAGATATATTCTTTCAACCAACATTTTAAATTTTGCATTTTGACATAGCGAGAAATACGTGCATGTTGAAATTTTTTAATATCTGACTATATTTAACTCGCCAAATGACAAAGAAATACATTCGGGAAGATTGAATACATAATATTAATTATTTCTGATAATAGTTGAAAGTTACAAGGCCGTAAAAAATAAAATTATAGATGTCAAATATCAATCCGATAACATACAATTCTATGTTAATATATTTTATGCTATATGTTTGAAAAATTACAGCAATAAGTATAAGCTGGATTAAATAATAATTTATTCAATATATTCTTTCTGCAAGTACGTGTAATTTATCACATTACAAATAAAACCTTTTTAAAAAGACTCTTTGTCAGATTCCAACATCCGAAATTTGAGATTTATATGAACATACAAGAAAAGTCCTCTATAGCAATAATCTGGTTTAAAATATCGTAATCGCACTTTTACAAGTACTTATTGATACATTTGACAAATGGGGATAATACTGTATAATGCGCACTGTAACAAAATGTAATAACATATAATATATAAATGTCAAACAATGTACTAAACGCTCGTAAGTACATTCAAAACATATTAAAGGACTGTTTTATTGTATTTGCAATATAAAAGCACACTGCTTGTTCTGCAGTAAATAAACAAATAATGATTATAATCATGAGATGAAAATAGCGAATTGAGATTCATATAAAAGATTTTGATTTGAAAATATTTAATTGGATTAAAATTTTATTTTATGTTAAAATATTTTATCTTTTTTAAATTTTTTTTCCCTTTTAAATTTTTTTTTTGATCATTGCAAGGTAGATGGTAATATAGTCCAACTTGAATTGAAATACTACTCTTTGTAGATTGGTGAGATGATGATATTAAAAAAACTTGAAGAAACTTCGAATAATATGTTAATAATACTTTAAATATTAAAATTAATCACATATTCAGTGCCGATAGGGAAATTCTACAGCAGATGGAAGTAATGAGTATATAATAATGCTTTCAGTAGATTTATTGCAATCAAGTGTGTTTGACACATTACCACGTAGTTTCAATATATTATATTACATTGTTAAACGACTCAAGTATATCTAGAACTCGACAGTCGATTGTTGTGAACATAAAAAATTAAACATAAAACAACAATTCCAAGATTTCAAGGAAATTCTTCTACATATACCTAAAAAACCCAACAAAATTAGAACACAATCAGAGATTATTTATGGAGTCTGGTCTGGATTTATTTGAAAATATGTTCTACTTAAATCAAGGGAAAAGGTAATATAAAACGATAAAATAATGATTTTTGAAGATTCATGGCCAATGGTCGCCTGTATCAATAAAACATTAGGATTCATGGCATCAATGGACGTAATACGAATCCTTTTAAATGTGTGGAATAATTTTATCATGATATGTACTTTTAAGGATTTACCAAGACTAGACTTTACGTGCTAAGTAAATTAATAGAAAATGATGGAAACAAGATACCGAAACTGGTTTCTTTTTTCGTATAAAATGGTGATTAGTAGTGAACCTCAACGTATTTAATGAAACTAATTATAGTGTGTCAAAAGATCACATTTTATATGAATTTGATATGTTCAGGTCCAATATTTACAATTTCAAAATTTCTCAAAATTCTGAAAACTATATATTTTCACACTTTAACGAAAATAACATGGTGGGCTTGCTAAAGAAAACTCAAGCGAAAAGAAAATTCAAATTTTAACATTCTAGTCAACTTTATGTAAATTCAACCTGATTTAGCAACTTTGATACATACTCTCAACATCTAAGAGATATGAAGACCATTTTGGAAGTATCAAGACTCAATGAGGAAATTCACATCTATCTCTCAAATGTTTGAAAAAACGGTTTTCAACATTGGAATTTTGTTTAATTTGGTGCATTAAATCGTATTTGATTTCCTTTTGAGCAAATTTCGACACTGAATCTGCTACGACCTTTTTTTATTCGAATGATTTAATATTATATCTATCAATGCTTTTAAGATAGATTCTGTTCACACTTGACTTATTTGAAGTGTTGGATTTAGATTGTGTTTGATTTTTGCACAAATGTGTACATGAAGCCGGCAAAAGCTTTTTAGTGTGTGGTGCTGGGTATAATTTACGTCAGGATGTCATAGTTTTTAATAAAATATTTCAGAAACTGTATAATTTAATTTCTTGAAACATTTTGAAACCGAAAGATTTAATATTTTTCGCCCAAAAAACCCCACTACAAGTTTTCGATATTATTTTCTCCGATAAACCGAACATTTTAGTTATTTTGCAGTCACATTGTATATTAAAATAAGAACTTATGGCAAGTGTTTGAACACATTTTGCAACAATTTCAAATTTGCGTTCTCGTATGGATTCACTTGAAATCATTTTCATCTATCTAAATTGAATAATTTGTCCCCGGTTGCATAACTCACAATTTGACAGTTAAACTGTGTCTCTCGTAAAAATATAACAATTTGAAACAGGTGACGGTATTAATATGTGATCATAATCCATAATGTTTAAAATATGCAATTAAAACAAAATTTTATTATTTTATTATTCAATGCTAGCACCAAATGGCAATATGTATGCATCAAGTTTTTTAATTACTATCCTACAATGTTTGTTTACGTGCTAAAGAAACATTTTGCAAATATTTTAATTATTTTCATTTATGCCAAAAAGTAATAATGAATATATGAATAATAAAATTATATGATGAGCTTTAATATAAAGAAAATCGCACTCCCGTTGATTTCAATTTGCTTGGGTGAACCGAAAAAAATTCTGAAAATATGAAATACCAATTGTTTGAAGCAAGTCAGCACGTTCTTGCCATTTTTATTACGGGAAAATATTACATTTTGATCATTGTCTCTTGAGTAGCTTAATAAACATTATTTTATTTATAGCAAGCAATTTTTAATATCTCAATACGACATCAAAATGCCACTAACTCGTCTGAAATATTAAAAATGGACTTTTGACGTAACGAAAACCCTCCAGAAATATTTTCGTTCTATTGTTTTCTTCATTTTGAGTATTGGTGAATTAAAATGACTAAATATTGTTCATTATGTGAAGTGTGAACAAATACATGCTGTTAGCTTTTTCAAAAATATGATTTTTTAAAGATACATGTCTTCAGATATTGTCTTCAGATAAACTATATTCCGCTGATGTTTAGCATTATTTGTATTATTGTGTGTTGTTGAAAGCTACACATAAGTTTTAATATGTGTTTTGAATGAATGAGTAAGATATGGCCGAAAAATGATTAATAACATTTTTGACACACCATATTTACCCAAAATGATTATCCTGTTTGGGGAATATAACGTCCTATTTTAGTATGTACTTACGTAATACGCCAAAAGTATATACAACAAGTTTACTCTGTAATTTTTGAGCTTTAATCGTACTTCAAAAGTTTCCGAATATTTAAAATATACAGTACATTTGTAATATAGGTCTTAAATGATGTTTTTGTGGCAAGAAATATGAATCAAAATCATCACTAAATTGCCTGTAATATATTCAGACAAATTGTTTGGTTTGGTCAGTCATTAGTCATGATTTGTAGTCTTTTTTCAGCATCGCGTCGCTTTTTTCCTGTTGAACCATAAATAATACCTGGGTACTTGAATGATTTGTTGTGTTTATACATATTTACGACAAATCATCAGCAAACAAGAAGGTGTAAAATATGAAAAAATAAAAGGAAACATAAAAACTCGTGAAAACGTTACAGTTCTCGCGTTCAGGCATGAAGTGAATATTACTTTTTATCCCGTGTGAAAGGAAAACAAAGTTAAATTTTCTAATATTTCTGTTATTAAAACAAAACTGTGTTTACCGGGATTTATTTGAAAAGTTAAAAAGTATGAAAATAAAAAATGAAAATGTTAATTTGCTCCTAGCATCAACAAGAAAAAATTAACTTGTCAGAAGGAAAATTGCCGTCGTATGCTTTAGAACTGTAAAAAAACACATCACCATTAATCATATATGCGTTTATAACATTTTCCTCTTATTTTTTGCGCAAGAGAAAATTTCCTCCGCATTAAAACAGCAAATCCCAAATGAAATTCCAAAAAGAATAAATAAAAATTTTGTTCCATGCCATACTCTTCATTTTTAACCTACTTCGGTTTCAGTTCCATAGAAAAAACAATGACATGGCATCATTGTTAACGAGTTGGATGTTTTTCATCGTTGGCTGCGTTTTTAATCGGATGCACCAAAATTAAAGACACTCCTAGAAAACAGACAAATATTAAATTTTTTGCAGTTTTAAGTTTAAGGGTTTTCATTAGCTTTTCTGCTATTAGGGTTTTTAGTAGTGATCAAGTTCAACAAAGTTTTTCAATATTCACAAAAGTTTGGTCTTGTAACTTAAAGCGTTTCCTTTACTGAGTAATAAAGATTTGTTCGAAAACTTTTAGTCGTGAACCGGATTAGTCGTCGTTTGATTTTTTGAAAAATAAAAAATTGTGTGAATTTCATCATTTCAAAATTTCAACAATTTGACTATGAAAATTCTATGAATGACAAAAAGTTCAGACGACTGAAAGTGTACGACCAAACAGTCGAACACCAATATTTTCTTAACTGACTAAATGAGTCTTGCATTGTATGTATTGTGGTTTGACTGGAGGGCTCCTGCTTCTTGGCTGTTAGATGTAGCGAATTTTATTCATTTTTTGAGATTGCTGGAGCGTATATTAGACCCTGATGGAAAGTTACGGGAAATTACTTTGAAGATGAACTTTCTAAGTTTATTACTTTCAGATGGAGCTGTTTTTCTAATTTCAATTTGTTTTACATAAATCTTACAAATATTTAAAGAAAATTCAGCTTTAACTTTAATATATTTTTGATTGATGTAATACTGAAGCAATATATCATTTTTACTAGCTTATTTAGCACCACACATATAACGGATAATGAAATTAACTTAAACTTTAATGAAACCTGCTAAGTACAAAACATTTTCCACATTCTACCACTATAAAATAATAATGGATAGCTTTAGAGCTAAATTGTTGTGCTGATTCTTTCGTAATTTTTACCAGATTGAAATAAATGCCATATGTAGCTTGCCTTTGGCAAGTAAAAAGTAATCATATTTATATTTAATTACAAACTTTTGCTAAACTCTTGAAACACTTTAGCACATCAGATATAAAATAATTTTTATCATTTCTATCGGTACTTCTTGTATCCAAAACCAGACTTGTCTAGAATTTTATATCAATCTGCACCAGTTTACTCAAGTATACACTCAACAGCTAAAACTTAAACTATAGAAGATCCAAAAACGTATATCAACGTCATTGTACTTAAGATGCGACAGCTCTTCATAGTCGACTGTCATCGAATGCTTTGAAGTGCGGTACCTTAACATATAAAAAGTTATCAGTCATTGGCAAATTTATGGGGTGACACAAATAAATGGATAAAAAGGATGTCTTCAAGTGAGCTAATTATTTTCTTTGGGTTTGCCTCTTTATTTACTACCACAACAGAGATAACACAATACTACAAAAGACAATTCTAAATTGATTTTATTTATAAATATATTTGGTTGTCTGTCCGTCACACTTGTAACTCTTCAAAATACTTTTAATCTTTTTTAATTCTCTAATTCGGAAAAAACACTTGAGTTTTACTAAACACATTGTTAATTGTTTGTCTGTAACGCTTCCTCTCTTATGTGGAATCGTCATTACATTCTAATACTCTAGCATTACAATATAACAATAGAAAATGCTATAGCAGAAATACAGAATATATTCAGATACTGCCAATAATAATGCCTTAATCGTGATTAGAAGTTGAAGCACGTACCACAAAGTTTCTCACTCATTGAGCGCGCTTACAGTAATGAAATTTTTGTTATTAAATGTGATTACTGTAAAAGACGAACATTTCCAATTGCTTCAATTAATTTTTCCGCATCTTTGTATATATTTTACCCAAAGCTTAGGCAGGTTAGATTTGATACAATAATAAAAGAAAAAGACTCTAGAATCAAAAGTTTTGCCTTGTTGGTGTAGTTTTTATTTTTTTTTTTGTGCAAAGAAGCAATATACCTAAAGAAACTGAATTTGAATATTTTTGTTCAAAGAGTGATCAAATTGTTCTCTACACACTTTCGATCGGAGTCCCCAGAGAATTTAGTTTGAAAACTTCGTTGAGTTTATATCAAAGTTTTTTGTTATTGATGATTTTAGAAAAATATCATATAACTCATCGATGTTTTTCAAGCTCATGTCGAGATTGAAAAGAATTACCTCAGGAGTCGAGTAATGTTTGCATACAAGCTTTTTTTTTTGAAAAGATGGTTTTATTATATAATGAAATAGTGTAGTGTAGGACCTTAATATTTACAAGCATTTTTATAAGAAAAATTACATATTTGGACCTTTGCGGATAATTTTGATTTGAATATGCTTCAAACTCAGCCAAACTTTTATTAGAAGTTTTAACAAAAAACATGTTATTAAAAATTTATTAATTTCAAAATTTTTTGTTTAAATTTTAGATTTTAGTGGTGAGTAACATATACGTTTACAGTCTTCAGAATATTTGTTTTGTGTTCAGTGTTTAAAGTGTTTAGTGTTTATGTTTATACTACACTTTTAAAACAAAATAGGATCCTTTATGCGCTGGTTTTTTTAATTTTTCAAATATATTATTTATTTATTTAAAAAATTATGTCAAAGCCGAATTAAGTAAATGATTTTTGAGTGCCTTTTAAATTGATGGTTGATTGCGGTAAAATTTTGATGAAATGACCAGTTTATTGTAAATTATTGATGGTTTTAACTATTGTAAACCACACACGTTTAAAAAAATTTGAAACTTGGTTATATGTTTTTTGCTCGCTGAAGTCTTGTGTTAAACATGACCAATATCAGAGTTTGAGTTTTATTTGATCCATTGCATCAATGTTTATTTGTTTGTGGAGGATTTTATAGGTCATTAGTGAGCTTTCGTTTTTGTTGATTTGTTCGACTGTCATAATATTATTGTTTATGAATAAATCCGCGGTGCTTATTTTATGATTTCCTTCTGAATCCAAATTGCTTTTGCTAAAATATATTTCTCTAAAAATTGATCGAATAAATTTATTTTGAAGGAGTTTTACCTAAATAAGAAGCTCTAAGTTTTCAATGGTATTGCCGATAATAGTTTAGTTGTTTTTGACACATAAAATATTTTATGACGGTGTTTTTATGGCCTATTTCCCTGTTGCTTAGTAGGTAATTAGTGGAGTCTAATAAAATGACAATGAAATTGAGCAATGAAACACTAGTAAAATGAATAAAGTTCAGAACTGGATATCTATCTCTTAGATATTAACCTTGTAATAAACGCGAAAAAAACTAAATTTATAATCTTTAAATCGCGAAATATGAATTTGGATGACATTTTTAACAATTTGATTGTAAACGGTGAAAACATTG
This sequence comes from Parochlus steinenii, assembly GCA_038502155.1. NCBI lineage: Eukaryota > Metazoa > Arthropoda > Insecta > Diptera > Chironomidae > Parochlus > Parochlus steinenii. Next base: position 2,794,500 of record JAXCIN010000052.1, on the reverse strand, counting down.
AATCGGTGAGGGAATATAATTACTTGGGATTGATTATTGATGAAAAATTGAATTGGAGCAAACATGTTGAAAAAAAGGTAAAAAATCGCCCCTATTGATGAATATTAAAAAGCATTACAATATTTTGTGGAAATGATGCATTGCTTTTAAATTTATTTTGAATATATTGATAGTCATTTGAATTATGTTCTGCCAGTTTGGGGTTCAGCTCCCCAAAAATATTTAAACACTCTTAAAGTTCTACAGAACAAATTTTGTTATTAAAACTATTCTATGGAAGACCGAACATTAACTCCCACAGCTGTAATTTTTTACCGGAAAAACTACTATCATTTAGTCAAAAAGTATATTATGAGTCAATTTTATATATATTCAAAATAAAAAATTCGCTTTTAAAAGTAAAAGTTTTGACTTAATCACAAATTTAAGCATTTTTTCGTCAAAACACAAGAAACTCACAAAATGCCTAGAATCCCAAATTTTAAAAAAAAATTTTGCCTCAAAAAGTGATATATATTACCGTGGTCTAGATTTATACAATAAACTTCCTTTTGCATTTTACATTAGAAATTGCAAAGTTCAAATGTTTTTGTTATATATTTATTCAAAATTGCAATTAAAGTTTTATTTTTTTGATAACCTTATAATAGAGCATTAAATACAAATAAATACAAATATATACAAATAAACAACTAAGCATTTGAGGGAATTTCCTAAATAATTAAAATTAAAATTTTCAAAAAGTCATTGATTAATTAGTTTAGTCTGTTTTTGAATTAAAATGTTTAATGACGGTGTTTTTATGGCCTATTTCCTTGTTGCTTAGTGGGTAATTAGTGGAGTCTAATAAAATGACAATGAAATTGAGCAATGAAACACTATAGTAAAATGAATAAAGTTCAGAACTGAAGATGAAATATTTGATACTTTTGGAGGGAATCTTAACTATGTTGTTCCTTATTTTCTTCGAGCACTTACTTTTTTAAATACATTGAGTACATCTTTCTCAGATTCGCGAGATTTCAAGTATGAGCTTTTTTAACTTGCGATCAATAAAATTGTTTTGGTTACCGCATTTTGTTTTCAAAAAATACAATTTAACGTTCAATTTTAAAAAACGTACACAGCTTCTTATTATATTATTATTGATTAATAAATGAATAATGTTGTTTTTATAAAATTCTGCAAAAATAGCTTAATTTTTCCGATTTAGACCTATATTCATAAATGATGATAAAATGCTCTTGCTTTCAAAACCGGTTGCCATAATTTATAAAGAGCTTTCAATTGAATTTTTCGCTTTTTGACGAGGATAAGCTTCCAAAAAACCAGACGTAAATATTATGAGTAAAAAAATAGATCAAAGGTCATTTCTAATGTACAGGCTACTTTTTGGGTAGGTTAATTTTTTTGTGATCAAATATTTAATAAAGCTTAATTTTTTTAATACCCTCCAAGTCCTTAAAAATGTATGAAAGCAAAATGGTAGTACAAAATATAATAAAAATGGAAATAAACATTAATGAATCATTAAATTAAATAACACAATCAGTCAAAAATGAAATATTTTCCCATCAATTTAGCCATCAAACCATTTACCAATCGCTATTTGCATAAAACTTTTGTGGAGCTTTGTCCATGTTTTACCCTTTTTGCGCGCGGTTACTGGTGAATAGATGAAAAGACAAGAAGCTTACTTATTGTTTTGATCTTATAATTTTAATCTGTGCTGTTTGAATGTAAGGGCGTCGTAATACTGAATTAATGGCTTTTTTATTGCTTTTATATGTACAAGAAAACCATTTATTTCTTATTTGCTAATAAAATTTGAATTTCTACCAGTATCTACAGTACACAATTTCTTAGCAATTTTGAAAAATACTAAAAATCCAGGTTTTTTGAGTTTAATATCGTTATTGCGATAAGGTTGTTATAATTTTGAATTTTTTTTCATTTTGCGGCTAACCAAATTGTTGCGCTGTTGTCATCTGTTTAATCTCTCAGATTGCGATACCAACACTGTTATAAAATCAAAGGTCACAAAATATCGTGATTATGAAACCTTACCCGTAATCTATTTAAAGTCTCATATGCGAGTTTTTTGGTATTAAAAGCAAATTGGATTTTAAAATCAAATCCAAAATCCAAAAAAAAATTTAGATTCTTTGAAAATAGGGTTTATAAGATTTTGGGATAATTTTATCAAACTGATTTTCCTCAGCACCAAAAACACTACCCCTCAAATTTCCTTAAATTTTCCAACGCAATCCTTAATTTCTTCTAGTACTGCAAACATTCGTTCCAGTTTCATACAAAAATGATTATTCTTATCACCACAACTAGTGCGCACAATCCAAATCTTTTCCAGCCCAAATTATTTCAAACACTCTTGATTGCTTACCATTTGAAGTGTAGTTCGCGGCAAGGATTACACACGAACGGTTGATGAAAAGTAATTGCAGCTTATGTTGGTCTCAAATTAGATTCTAGTGCTGCCGCTATAATACAATAAAAAGTGAAAATAAATCTGAATACTTAAGCCAAGTAAAGCGTAGATGAATTTTGAATTCTGAGAATTTTTGGCAAAAGTGTGGAGTATTTTAAGAGCAGTAGATTTGACTTGATTTGAGATTTAATTTTCGGGAACTCTGAAATTGAATTTATCAATCAAGTGTTACAGCTGAAGTGAAGTAAAGCATTGTATGGAAAAAGCTTCGAACAATTTTTTTTATCTTTCATATTCAATTGCCAACCGAATAACATATGGAGCATATTTGTGTGAGAGTGTTAAAAAGGATAATTGTGAAAAGTTTTAGCGATTGCTTCGAAACTCTGGGATTATAAAAGGATGATAAAAGGATTAACGTGACGTGGTTTTGAAAACTGGTTAAGTGTTTAAATTTGACCGAGTGACAATTATTAATTATGCACAACAAAATAAATGGTAAAAAATAAAACAAGCTTAAATAATGTGAAAACAAGCAAAGTGAAATAAAAACCACAAAAAAATAAAATAATAATGTCTGGAAATATTTTGTGTTTAAAAAAATAAGTGTGATACAACATCGTGGAATAGAGTATGAAAATTATGAACGATACAATTTCGATATGCTGACAATAAATAGTTCAAATAGACAAAATTTACTTTTATTCTGTTACAGTTTACAAGTTTTGTTTACGAATTTAAATCTAGAAATCAGCATATCGAGAGCATATTGAAAAGTTTTTAAAATGATTATTGGTGTTATATGTGCATCAAAAAGAATTGAAGTTAGAATAGAATGTTCATTGGAGATACTTACCAATGATTTATGCCCTGAAAAAATTAAACAACATGAATTAAATAATAATCTTGTCAATTTTAATTATATCAAAAAAAAATATTTTTAGAAGCATCGAGTCAAAAAAAAAAGAAGGAATGAGTACACCCGTATTATGGGAAATTAAGGCATTACATCGTTCAACAGAACGAAACTCATGTCAAGATCATGTGAATTATAATTTGTGGCTACAAAAGAGCGGTCAATATACAATAATTATTCTATGATTTTTAATTGCAAAATGAATAATGAATAATATTTGCAATTTTCGTATATTATTCTATAGTAATTAGTACGATTTTCACAATTCCACCAAATCCCGACATAATGCCTTTACATTTTTGTTCGAATGATTAAATTGCAAATAAAACCTCCAGTTGAACCAATATAACGAAACACAGAAAATACCCGACAACAAACGAAATAGCTGAATTTCAGGAATTTAAATTATTTTGAGCAAGAGCGGAATGCAAATTGTTTTATTAAACAAATCAACAGCATAACATAAATTTTACCAATCAATTTTTGTTTAATTTTCCATCCCATCTCAAATTACGGCCAATTTTCACGAGTTTAACAATTGAATTCTATAAATTCAACTAAATTCATCAAATTAAATAAATTCTGTTGTAAAACTTGTATATAGATTTTGCCCAAATTCCAATGTTTATCCATGGCTGACCAATCGGCATAGCATAATCCACAAAATTGTTTTAATTGATTATTTTGAAATCAATTATATTTTAAACGTTCACAATGGTCAGCACAGAATGTCATAAATAAATTAAAGGTTTTACCACATTTTGGGTTTTGTAGGGGCATGTTTCGATGCATACAAAACTGCATACTCCACAATATTGCACAAGTACTAAAGCCATAAAGTCATACTCCAGAAATAGATGGTGTGGAATCTAGAAAAATGCCATTAGATAACAACCTGCAAATTATTAATTGGTACATGTGAAGTTATGGGGATTAATGTGGAACATTGTGAAATAATGGGGAAAAATTAAGGGATAAAGCATCAGATTGGGTGATTCCCTCCAGACTATGCAACTAATTAATTTAGTACAAACAATGCTGATCTATTTAATTGATAATCATTTAATAGGATTTTTGTTCAGACAAATATGTTCATTGAAATGATAATAGTCAATCTTAAACAAATAAATAATTAAACCTCCAGGGAAGAATTCTTCAGTGTTTTGATGTGTTGATTAATCAATTCCAATGAGAAAATTATGCAGCATCAGCATCCCTATTAGGAACTATAATAAGAGAACTACATTAGAAGCAACTCAAGTTGATTGTTAACTCAATCTGGATATTTGCTAAAAGGATGTGTTTGGTCATTTGTGAATAGGATAACATGCAATAATACGTTCTTAAACCGTACAGTTATTTAATGCTGTGAACATAATTAATTACATAATGTACTCAAATGCTTTCCTTTTGCATTAATAAACACAACACAACTGGTAGTATGGAATGTTGGATATTTTCGAGTTTCCAGGGGTGGAAAGTGAAAAAGTTTGAAAAGCGGCATTTAATTATGATTGTCTTATAATAACTCTTAAGGCTGTTTCTTCTCTGTGATGTAGATGATTTGTCTGCGTCATCACCATTCAGTTTTGGAGGAACACCGTAAATACTTTTTAAGGCAAATAAAATTTCGTTGGAGTATTCAACAGAATAAACCAGTAGAATTTTCAACATGAAGATGATTTTAATTGCCGGAAGAAATTCCTAAAGTTCAAACAAAATGTTTACAGTGTAACAAAAAAAGTAAAAAGTACTAAATAAGATTTTCCAACATTTTGGTATTCGAGTAAAAATAAAAAAAAAACAAAATTACGTTGAAATCATTGATAAACAGCTCGAAGGCTTGTGTCTGCTTTTAAAATGTACATAATTTCATGAAACATCAAAAATTACTTTCAAGAAAATATTTTCTCTAGTTGGAAAATGAAGTAAAATACATGTTATAAACCCCTGCACATTATCAAACATATTGTGGAAGATACCTTTTTCTATGTGAAAGCCCACAAATAGATTGCTATCTTTATAACAAATGAATAATTCATGCCATTTCTGGTAGTTTTTAATGCTCTTTATTGCGTGTTTCCTTATTAAAATCCCAACGTAAATGACTTCACAGAAGTTTTGCGCTTCGTGGTTTGGCTGCCAATTTATACACTTAACAGCTTCCATATCCCTAAGGAAATATAAGTTTCTGTACAAATCTACCAGCACACATTTATTATTAATTCTTTGGTATTGGGAGATAACAAATTGGATTCTTTGGGTGTGGGTCGTAAAAAGTATTAAAGTCAATTTAAGAAATAGTTTATTATCAAGTTTGCTTTATCAAACAATGTAACTTTAAAAAATTGAACTAAGAAAAGTCTGTAAAGTCAATAATCTTAAGGTCAATCATTAAAATTACACTACTAATAAAATTCACATTTTTATCATTGTATCGTTTTCTTTTGTTTCATCTTGATACAAACTTATCACAAATGAAGGTTTTCATAGAACGATTGAATAAATTAATTAATAATGTATTTTATGAGAACGTTTCTTATGCTACAGCCTTTTGGATAAACGCAACTTTGTTCAATTTTACGACAGAAAACTTTATATAAAAGTATAAATCTGTTTTCTATTTTTTGATTGGTTTCAACATACATGTAATTTTGCAAAGTTTTTTGCTCTATATTTTCTCTATGTGTGTTTAAAAGTTTTTCATGGTTGGTATCAAGAAACTGTATCAACTGTATCGTTTGAAAAATGGTTTTGCGAAAACTGGTAGATGTATTTTGTTTTATTATAATTTAGACTTTATCTTACCAATTTAAAAAGGAATGAGCATAGCATGTGGAATATATGTGTGCTCCATACACATTATATTGCAAAGTAATACCACTTGATAAATGGTTTTGAATTAAAATTGAGTACTACTTTTGAGCATGGTACTGAGACTGTATCAAATTCTAATGAAATATAACTTTGCACAAAGCGGCAATGTAGAGGAAATTTATATAATTCAAGATGAGACACATTCTTGTGTAAAAATGCTTCCTTTTGAATAATTTCCTTCAGCAATTTACCAAGTGTATAGCAAACTTAATGAACCCGAAATCAGAATGGAAAATGGTGTGCGATAAAAAATGGAAGCAAAAAAAAACTGAAAGTTGAGCAGCTTTGCCGCAGTGAAGCAGTGAAGAAAGAGCAATTCAATTCTCAAATCGGAAATCAAATCATGAACACCAAATTGGCTGCAAATTATATATATATTATATACATTTTTTTTTATGTTGCGCAAAGTTCCACGAGAACAGAAATTTTTTTAAACATAATTTTTGAAAGTATTTTTAATTTAATTTTCCATAAAATGACTTTTTTTTTGCTGAAAAGCCATAAACGTTTCATTATACTGTATCATTTTGCAACATTTTGCAGAATTTTGCATACGCTATTCAAAATTTCAGCACTTTTTGAGCGTGATGATTTATGTTGCTTGAAAGCAATTATATTTTCAATTGATGGAAATTGTTCATTTAAATGCTAATTTAAAAAAATTTTGATTCGTTCCTAAAAGCTATACTAAATTAAAATTTATATTTTCATGATCCTAAAAATTATAAAAAGGTGCAACAAAAAACTTAGGTTCTTATATATCCAAAATAATAAAATACTGGATGTACACCGATTTTAATTAGATCCTAAGATCTCAAGAAAAAGATACTTTCTAGATACAAAGTTTAAATTCAAGTTTATTTTCCCATTCTTCATTGACATTAGCCATATTCTTTTTACATGAATATTCAGTTCTAAAATCGGTGCCAATCGGTGCATCACCAAATCAGTGATTTGGGTCGTTCTATTTGTCAAATCACTTGAATATTCCGATCTGTTCTAAATCAGTACTAAATCAGTTGGCAAATCCCGCGAAAACTGCTAAGAAAGCGACAACATAGATTTCCGAAATCGATTAATCGAAAACAGATTTTCACCTATTCCGATGTTAAAATTAATTTTAATTGATTGAGACCAATATAGTTATGCATTGTAAACAGTAGGCAATGCATTTTCATATTTAATAACGTCGAACAACCAAAAATATTCTGAAGTTTAATCAAAATCGGCCTTAATCATACTTTGCTAGCAGACAGGGATCAGTATGAGCCTCATACTATGAGGCAGGGATCAGTATTTAAAATGAAATGCGCCAAAAATATTCAAATTTGTTTTATGTTTACAAATAAATAATAAGATTTTGAGGATCATTAAGCTGTGTCATTGAGTTCCTTGTAACAAATAAGTATACTAGCAGCCAAAATGAGGTGGCAAACACAAATATTTAAGTGATATCAAAAATTTTCTTCGAATCCTTGAGATTATTTGAAAATTTTCGTCTGCCACTTGTTATTATCTGCTGGTGCACTTATTTTTAGCAAGGAACTCAATGACACAACTTAGTAATCCTCAAAATGTAATTATTTTGTTTGTAAACAAAACAAATTTTTAAATATTTTCGCCACAGAGCATACGCCATCTGGGGAATGTTCTGTAAACTATTTCTGTCAACATGTTCAAGACTAAAATGAAAGGAGGCCCAATAATGCAACTCGAAACAAAAATATTGAATTTTACGGCTTATTTAAAACATTGTCAGCGATTTTATCCAAAGTCTATATATTCTATACCAGAACGTAATTAGAGGCATTTGGTGATCGCTAAAAATAAGCAAATAATTGATATTATTTAAAATATCCTTTATATGTAGACCAAATTAAGAGGGAATTTTGGGATGAATCGTGTCATGAACGGAATAGTTAAATAGAACGACCAAAAATATTCAGTGATTTTAGCACTGATTTTAGAACCGATTGGCTGAAAGTGAATATTAAAAAGAACAATTTTAACCAATTTAGCACCGAAGTGAAGGACAAAAAGAATATGGCTATTATGCTAGCATTTTTCCCTTGATTAAAAATTATTTTAGTATGTACAGTGTATACGCAGTAATTAAATAAGTTTTTTCAACTTTGGCGCGAAGAGTTTTTTCTGGAAATTTATTTGTTATGGCTGCAGAACCAATTTTGCAAGTATTTTTCAAGTATTTTTTGCCCATTCTTGTTAAAGGTAATGAATGAGATGAAAATGTACTAAAATATTTACAGTATAAAAATACAAAAAAAAAACCAGAAAAATACAGGAGAATACAGAGGTACATACATTTTTAATGGTTATTCAAGAGCTGAACGCTTTGCCCTTCGCACATATATAGTAAAGATATATCTGGAGATCCACAATGTTATTTCCTGCCTTTTATTACCGCCCAGTATATATAAATTAAAAAGTTTGTTTCCTTCAGGGATTGAAAAGTTATAGCTTGATTTATAGAAATTATATTGAGGTAAATCTGCCTTCAATAAGGTAATATTTATGTACATTATTGTTTCATAAACTTAAAAAAAAATAACAAATTTTTCAACAAAAAATATGACTCTCGTGATTAACCGTACAAAATTAAAATTTCTTTAAGTTTTTTTCATTAAGAACAGAAATATTCATCTATAAAAAGAACATTTCATTGTAATCAATTTTGTAAAAGTTTGATTTTATATAAAAGAGGAATTCGAATTATCAATCATATCACTCCAAAACCCTGAAAAATTATAGGAGAACCTTATTGAGGCAGATAATTTGACGTTGTTTCCGAAATTATTTAAGTAGCAAGGCATAACGGAGAAAGCACCGAAAAATTTAATTTATGATTTTCCACCATTGAGCATCTGAACAAAAAAGAAGATAAAATTTGAGTAATCTCTCTTTAATTACCTAATAATATAAAAGTATTATAATTCACCAAGAGCTGTATAAATTGTGTAACTAATGGAAGATTATCTCATAATTATATAAAGGAATTATTGTTTTATAACAAGAAAATCTGGCAGGATATAAAAGTATGGCAAAGAATGAAAAACTTCTCGTACACTCAGTGGAAAATGGCTTTAAATGTCTGTATTTTAAATAACACGACCTTATTTTAACAAAAGCCCGTTCTATTTCAAGGCTTTTGTCTGTGTTTGTGCAAAATTTGTGCAAAATAGTCTTTACACAGAAGATAATCATTAGCACTATGACAAGTTTCATAGCACAATTTTTCCATAACAATAAAAAAATGCATACAACTTTTCTATTCATATTCAATATACCAACCCAATCCTTTCTCAGTTTCTTCAGTTTCCCAGTTGATCGTTGAGCAAGTGTTACCAACATAGAAAACTTTCCTGAAAGTACATGCTTATGTCGTATCTCAGATGATAGCAAACTCAGGAACTAGCGAGATGAGACGGAATTGGTCGTTAATCATGAAACACATTTCACAAACATATTATGAAATTTTTCCATTTTTATCTTATTATTTTAATATCGCAATCACGTACGATAAAATATATTGAAAAAGTGATGAAGGAATGAAAATTCTAAGGCGTTTGAAATTAACCCCGATTGGGATAAGTGCAGGGCTTTTGAATAATATATAATAAAGACTTTACAGAGAAATACTTTGGAAATTATTAATTATTTCTAACCTCATTTTACAAGAAAAAAAAAATCATGCTTCAAAAAATTAAGTCTCAAAATGCCATAAAAAATTCAAAACCCTGATAAACATAATGGAAAAGTTTTTTTTTTCTCGGCAATTTAAAATATTTGAAAAATTCATTGGAAAGGCTTCACCATAATTTAATTCATGGAACTTAATAAAGCTCCGTTGCAAATGATGCTTTCGCTTCGCGGCACATTTGCAGTATAAAAAACCAAACTCAGCCAGATGAGGAGTAAAAGTTTTTGACGGCTCCACGTTGAGTAAATAAAAGTGGAAAGTAATCGTTTGTACGCTGGGAAAATTTGTTTTTGTGCCACTAACTTTACGATATATGTGTATGCAAAGTTCTTGTTTACAAGCATCACAGAATCCTCACAAAAAAAAGTTTTAGTCTGAAAAGGGCATGTATGATTTCAAAATTTAACTCTACATACATGTGGGGAGAATATCATTTTTATATAAATTAATTTTCCGCCTGTTTGAATCAAGGAGATGCTCCACAAACGCCTGGATGTTCGTTTTGAATGCTCTGAATATATTCTTACCGCCTGTGAAAAGTGGTTTTTTGGGGTCGCTTTGTTGTTTTGCTTAACATGGCAATTTAACGTTAGCGAAAAGAACAGGAGTGTTGAACTTACGAGATAGAAAAGATTTTGAAAGTTTTAATAAACTTCTTTCACATATTTCATGTTTCTAGATAACTCTAAAAATTGTGAATATTTATTTAAAATTTAAAAATAAGTCAATTTCTCGTTGATAAAACTGTAGGAACAATAAAACCCCAAATAACCCTTAAGAGTTTATCCTACGCAATATCTTTACATAAAAATATAAAGAAAGATCTTCCGTTCAAATTATCTCTCCTAACAGCACATCGTTTATGTTGGTCGGAATTAATTAACGTATGCTCGTTTTATATGTTTCATAAACTCTTGCGGTTAGTTTGAGAAGTTCCCGAATCAGCGCGAAACCTTTATTAGAATTTTGAGAATTTTGATGGGAAAATGTAAATATTGAATTTGATTTGATTAAACCCAAACATCATAAACTGAAAATCCACTTTACCATATTGCACGTCATTTATGAGACACGAGAAATAACAGGAACATGATTTACCGTGTCGGATCCTACAGATTCAAACAACATTTAATAAATATTTAATGTATGCGAAAACATTAATCTCGTAATAAAATTCTAGTGCTCTCGTATATGTTTTCACCAGTTTTGTTTCATCTACATTTTTGTATGCCATATATCCAAAATGCAAAAGAATTTAATATAAACCAGACAAATTCTCGCTTTGGAATATTTAATCTAACAAGAAATGGTCGCTTTTCCTATAGTAAATGCTCTAAACAGACGGAAAACATGTTAGGAAAGCAAATGGCAGAGCGAGCGACATGTGTGGCATTTTTCTCGGAATTTGCAAACACATTTTGTGTATAGTGATTTTTTGATGCTATAGCCATAACACAAAATATTTAAATAGGTAGATAAATATAAATATATTCTCAATTTAGTTGAAATTCAGATCAAAAAGAATTTAAACCAATTGAGCGTAATGAAAACGCTTGGAAATGTTTAAGTGGCTTTGTTGGGTGGAGTTTTGAGGGATGTAAAATTTAAAGTTATTGGTAAATGACAACTATTCAATATGAGGTCCAGATATTAATGTTGACTGATAGTGTCTCTAAAATATCTTTTCCACACAGATGTCGTTAAAATATTTCACATAAATGTTATAAATTTTACTAGTTCATAAATTTTTGCATGGATGCAAATGATGGTATTTGAACAAAAAAGCTGTGTTAATACCTTAAAAAACTCTCGTTTATTCAATTTAATTTAAAAAATGCTTTTTGTGCAACCGATAGCTAAAAATGACAGCAGGAGAACTTCAGCAATTATTATTTTTCGAGCAGCCTTGACAGTCTGCTAAAAACAATTGAATAAAGCACACAAACGAATATAAAACACAAAAATGCATAAAAAACATAAAAAAATGTAAAAAAGCTCTCCAGTCTACAAAGCACAAAACTAAATTATCTCTATTCATACATAGAACGGCAAAAACACTTTGACCATACATATTGCAATATTGCATATCCCAGCCATTCATCCTTACAACTTCATCTGCAAAAATAAATCAGTGCAGTATAATGGACCAACAACATTTTTATTTTTGCTCGGGTCATTGTTATGCTTTGTACACATAGAACCTAATAAATCATTTAAAAAATTTAAAATTTGAACACATAATAAACTTTTACAATGGAATAATGCACTCGAAATTGAATTTTTTCAAACTTTTTTGTTGCCAGTACATACGATTTTTTGTGTATTGTTATTTGTGTATTTTTAGGAATGTGTGCACATGTAGAGTGATAAATAAGCGCATCCATATTTTATGAAACAATGTGTTCTTTATTTGCTAAACAAGTTGCTCGTAATACATTTCAAACTTTTCCAGGGCAAAAAAGAAAAATTCGATGGAAACTTTTTACTCGTCGAATTTGTTGCAAATAAAACGATATTTAGGATTATCCGTTGTGCTATTTGCTGTTCATAACTAGTTTAAAATTTATAAATAGTTTTAAAAAATTTTCACCATTCCATGTGTAAAATTTCGTTCGTTTTTCTGCAGATGAATTTTATGAAAATCGTGATTCAAAAGATATTTGTAAATAAGTTTTGGTGTTAAGTTTCGAGAACAATGGCATTCTAAAGACATCGCTAGGAGTTAGTGATTGAATATCACTCAATTTATAATTTGTACTAAGATCTAAAATTGGAAATCAAAAATTGAAAAAATTTGCAAAAAACATACCATAATCTGAGGCTCTGAAGTATACTTTGATATTAACTTTGTTATTTTGCTACGAGAAGCTTTCAAACTTTTTCTATTTAAAATTTTAAAAAATATACCACTAAATCAATCTTTTCTCTTACATTGCTTATAATACCGTAATATCGAAAAACTGAAACATGAAAGCATTCTATACATCAATACATCAAAGTACTCTCACCTTAAAACTTTCTTCACATTTTCACATGAAAGGTTTCAAGCACATGAAATGAGCGGAAACAAGGAACACATGCCGATATTTTTTCAAATCGAATATGAACCATTTTTCCATCTAACTTTGATTCTGTTGAGCATAAGGACAAAATTATAGCAAAAATCATTGAACATTGTTTATTTTTCAGCACCAAATGAAATTGTGAACCAGTGAAAATATAGAAAAATATATTGTGATTTCGTGAATAAATATTGTGCAAATATTGAACTTCCTCTGGGGGAAAATACATCGTGGTTTTTGTTGCATTCGCCTCATAAAATATACAGAGCGATATATTTTGACAAAGTTTTATTAAAAATGTACGACACATGAAAAAAATGAATTTTTATTGCGCCATTTATTGGGAGCATTTCGAATCACAAACGATAAAAAAAATAATATCACAAACGATAAATTTTGCGCTAGTGCAAATATTGAGATGAAAATGAGTAGAAAAAATACCTAGGAAAATAATCAATGCCATGACGTGATGAAGACTCAAATGAAATGGATAATTTTCGGATGTGTTATCCTGCTCTACAACATCAAAGGTTTAGCCACCTCATGTGAGTTTCAAATTTTCAATTCATTATTATATCAAACCTAGTTCTAAGTTTTTTTCAAGCATTTCGTTTTATGTTTGTTCTTTTCAAAGCAAACTGCAAGAGTAGATAGTTCTTGAAAGTTCTTAAAATAATATAATTTATGAAGTCCTTCAACAATTAACATAAAGTAAACAACTCATAGATTCTCAATCGTTTTCATCAAATTAATTTATTTTTCGACTTTCAAAAGCACACATTTTTTCAGGAACGCTTTTGATGTTTATTTTATGAGTATTTTTATATTAATTCCCTGTTGATGTTCATTATTTTGAGTATTATGATACCATGAGACAGTATTTGTTATTTGATATTTGATATTTTATTCACTGATATTATATTGAGTTTTTGAAAATAACAAAAATACGAAAATACTTGTTGAATATATTTTGAAAGAAGTTTTTTAATAAGGAATTTTAAGTAGGTCAAAGGGAAATTCAGAATGCCAGTAGGCCTAAGTTGTAAACAAATTGCGAGATTTCCTATTAAGATTGTTTTATCTGTTAAGTATTGTATCAATAATAATAGTATTAATGTTATCAATCTTATTTGGTGTAGAAAAATAAAATTTAATGCCTTCAAAAGCTTCAATATTTTCGATATTTCTGAAAAATAAGGTTTATGTACACACCAAAATTTTAATTTAATTATCACATCAATATCAATAGCCTCAAAAACAGAATGAATATAAAACGTAAGACACTAAATATATTATATATACTTCTGACCCAACTCTAGAGATGTTTGTTGAACCCATTCAGCTCAAATTAAAGAGCCATAGTTTGTGCCAGCTGTAAATAATCTTAAGATTACCAAAAATCTTTCTAACCCACATCCTTTAAGCAGTTTTTTGTGCCTGTAACTTTTTGTATTCATTTGACAAAATAACAAAAGGAACACTCGAGAACACTCAATTGAATCGCTTCGATACAAAAACCGTTTGAAAAAGCTACAATTTTAATTGAGCCATAAATTTCTTGTCAACAAATAGCAAGATGGACATATTTATACTATTTTGCTACTAAACAGCATAAAATAGAACACAACACAGCAATAGGTTTTTTTTTTCTTTAGTTTCAACCATTAAACCATAATATTGCACTCCAGATCAATAATTCCCACAATTGAGATAATGTGTTTTCCGGGCAGCAAAAAAGCATAAAATCGCATTTCCTTCTCTAATCTAGACCGAGATCCGGATTTGATTTCATGGTCACGTTTTGTATAAAAATCGGACCAAATTGATGCAAAAACTTGTATAGATTTTAAAGGCCAGCTCGGAGATCGTGTTGCTGGAACTAATTGCATGGATTCTTGCTGTAAAATTTTGTTATTCTTCCAATGTTTTAAATTCATCTTTAATGCTTGCCAATTTTAGTATATCTACCAAATGTATATTGTTCTGGTGTGTTGCCAAATTACGTTCTTTTGCGGGTTGGGCTGAAACTGCTACATCAATTTAAAAGCTATAAAATATAAGTCATTGATATTTTCTAAGGAGTTTACAGGGTTCTTGATAGTGCACAGTTTTTATAAAAATAATTTTTTTTTCTGGCAAATAAAAATCGTAAGAAATATTGAAATTTTTGAAATGAAATATTTAAACAAAAAAAAATTTAAAAAAGATTTCTACCAACCATTAAAACACTCTTTCTTATAATCCAAGCCAAATTTGGCAGGAAAATTTGAAAAAAATGAAACTTGAGAATTAGACATTGTTAAAAAATTTGATGCTCTGCAGCCTCAAATATCCAATCGATTTGGTTATCCAAGCGTAATGATTTGAGAAAATTTAAGATCCAACAGATTTTTGGAGATATAATGAAGTATAACTAATTTTAATAAGATGATATTGAAGCAACTTTTCAACTTTTTCCCAGAAATTATCAAATTATATTTGAGTTTTCAAAGAAAATGTCACATTTTTTAAATTTGTGTTTAGTGTCTGCTTGATTTTGAAAGCTTTTTCGTGGTATTCGATACTTGTTTTGCTTATGAGATTTTCCTTTTTTTCGGTTCGAACATCCTCTGAGTCAGAACGAACGTGGATCAAAAATATGAAACTGGATATTTAAATTTTCAAATTCAATTGATGCTTAATCGATGGGACTTTGAATAAATATAATCCTGAATACCTAATTTTATTACTGGCTTTATTGAATCAAAATAAATTAAATAAGGTTTAATAAAGCTACGCACTAAGCAGACTAGACCATAACCTGGAAATATTTAAATTAGCTCATTAATTAGCAATTTATAATTCGAAAAGCTAATTACTATTTTAATTATGTAATAAAGTAATTTGATCCAATTAAAGATTTCGGTAATAAATTTTGGATTTTGGATTTAGGCCAGGGTTGTAAGTAAATTAATTTTATACAGTTTTGATTTTTTATTATTGAAAATAAATACAACAAGTTTTATGTAATATCTCAAGGAACTTATTATTGATGCAGAAAACTTTTTAAATATTGATTTAATCATATTTTAAAGCTGAGCAAAAGTTAGATTCCAAAATGTCTGAGAACCCCAAATTCTATGTATTTTTCTTAAAAATCCCTTACTTAAAGTATTTCCACAGAAATAATATTCAAACTTTATTCCAATTTACATTCTACCCAACCACAAACCATTTGATACTCTATAAAATATCCCAGATTTCCTTCCCCTCAAATCTATTTATGATCCTTGAAAATTCAAGCTCGCATAAAAAAATAGCACCACTAAAAATTTCCATTTCTCCCTCTAAATTTGCAGTTCCCAAAACCAAAACAAATGAGCCGTTTAGTATTCCGAAGCACTTTTGGCATCAAATCTCATCGCCATACACGGAAAGCTGGCAGGACGATCTAGACGAAGAAATCGAAGAAACTACAACCCATGAAGCATACCCATTTTTTGACGAAACAAGCACGCAAATCAATGTAACAACACAATTGGGAAGTCATGTGAATCTACATTGTAGAGTTAATGATTTACGTGAGAAAACTGTGAGTATATGTTTTCTTAAGAATCAAATATATTTATCCTCATCAAACTCAAAAAGCATCGAAATCACTATGTTCAGGGATTTGGACGTGTTTTGTCAAATTATGCAGTTTATTTGTTCCTATTTTCGAGACTAAAATGAGAAATAAAAGCTCATTCCTAATTGAACACTAAATGACACGGATTTACAACAAATGTTATTTCAGCATCAGACAATAATATAAACATTATACATTATTGTTTAAATTCAGCAAATGCCAGTGTTTTTATAATAATCCTCTCTAAATCCCTGCCTAAATCACCAAATCCGCACAAAAGCTAGATTGAGAAAGTTTCACCTATTTATATTAGGGGGTATATATACAGCTCGTTTTGTGTTGATCGAACCTGTCAATAAAGTCAACATAAATTGATCAAATCTTTGCTGAACATAAAGAGTGAAAGACTTTCTCACAAGATGGTATTATTATTTGTACAATTTTTTTTGCTTCCCTTTTTTAATGGGGTGCTAGTAGGGAGTTTTTAAAATTTGTAAGTGTTTATATTTTATACACATGAGATGCTTATTGTGCTTATTATAACACCACCCGGAAATATCTATGAAAGTTCTACTTAGCAGTTTTTATGTATTTTCCATAATTGAAAATCGAAAATTGAATGTAAAGTCACGTTTTGAATCAATGGACTGTTAAAAAATTTTATGACTCTAATTTAAACTCAAACTACCTTTGGTTTCGTAAAGTTCGAATTCAATATAAATTTAAAACTTTTATTAATGTATACAATTTTTTCCTAGAGCTATTAAATTTTATATTCACATTAAAAAGAGACTTACTACTCTTATTCTTAGATGTGATACGAAATATATGAGAGAGCAGCAAGTTTTTTTTCTCTTGTCAGTAATTTATTTTTTACGCAATATATCTGGTTTAAGCATGACAGCAACGATATGTAATACTTAGAAAAAATTATCTCCAAGAAATAGGGCAAACATCTCACACGCTTTCTTTCTTAAGTTGAACTGGAAAGCTAGCAATAACATGCGATTTAATTCCACCCACACTAAACATTGCTGCCATTTCTCTAAATTGTATTTCACAGTACGACGGAGATCCATATTTTTCTGATTTCATTACTTTATTGTGTGGAATGAAAGCTTTTTCCATAATACTTATCGAAATACACTGAAATACATTGAACACAAAAAAAAGTAATACCTTAACTTGGTATACTGAAATATATACATATTTTTGTGCTCTCTTCTGAATGGCAAAATCTAATTATAACTAAGTGAATCGATTGTGCTTTTACAAGGACTTGGTTTGTCATTCAAACGGCTGTGATGATCTTGACAGCAGAAATGTACACATGGCAGTCAATTCACAAAAGAGATTTGGCTTTTGTATAAATAGAAGAAGAGCTTATTTTCAAATTTATATTGAAAATTCGGTGAAATTTAACAAAGCTTTAATTGGAACAGTCTCTATGACAAATTGATCCTGATTTATTTTTTTGTTTTGTATTCAAGTTGAGTGTATAAATTGATTTGTAAAATATTCTAGATGGATTTGATTTTAATTTATATTTTCTATTTCTTTAAAAAAAAATTCTATGAGTTAAAAGTTGAATCACATAAAATTAATATGATTATTACATTATACCGTATATTAAAAATTACCCAGTTTAACTCATCAACTTTTTAGGAAAAGTATAACCAAAATTTTATAAGATTTATTAAAATCACATACAACCATAACACAATCCATCTTCTACTCAAACAAATCCTTGCAAACTCTTCAATTCCTATTAAAATCACTTCACAGCAGTCAAAAAACTATATTTCTGAAACTTTATTCACTGCAACCAATTCATCGGCTAAACCCCAAAAATTTGTCAAATGGAGTTTAAAGCCACCCAAAAATTGCAAAAAAAAGATCCTCATAAAGCTCTACTTGTTCGGTCTGACAGAACGGAAGCTTTTGCACAGCAGCTTTGTCAAGCAGCAAAAACCGATTTGAAACCGTTTAGGACCTGAAACATATCATTTGTAAAAAATTCATTTATTTTCCACCTACATAATCGACTTTAACGAACTGCAAGCATGTTCTGTTCTGGCATTTGGTAAAAAAAAATACTGGTTTTGCAGGGAAATTCCATTCCCATTAAGGTATAGCATAGAGATGGCAAAGCAAATAGCGTATTTAGGTTTTTGAAAGGGATTGGAAAGTTCGTGGGTGTTTTCAACATCATTAACTATTTTTCGGCTGTTACATGTCCTATACTTGATTTTTTCCATATCTTTATTTTCAACTGTATGTTTTTTCTGTTTCATATATTAAAATATAGTGTGCTAAATGAGCATAAAAATGCATAATACCTACAATCCCCTGATCATCGTACGATGCCAAATTTGATTTAAATTATAGCAAGAACAAAACAACAAAAAATATATGTTGGCGATACAAAACATTGGAGAATTGATGTAAGCTGTAAAATTAATTAATTTAGTTCTTATAAGTATATGGCTTTCGATATGTTTACTTTTTCAGACTAAACACATTATTCTCACTCATTTAGTAAATTATTATAATCCGTTATTCTTTCTTCTTGTTTGAACTGTTGTTGTAATCTGATGTTTACACACTGAACCCTATATTGAAAACACTATGTGGCTACACATTTTACAAGTATTACATTATTATACAACATTGAATATGTGGTAGATTGGTCTTTCAATATCTAACCATAAAAAAGGAAAATCCTATTCATTTTTGTTCGTAATATTCCTATTTAAGAACGCTTGAGCGCCGTTAATTTTTATGTATCAAATTATATTTTGTTGTTCATCGTCAACCATTTACACCCAGCATTAGTTTCTCAAGTATCAGCGTTGAGAGTCGGAAATGGGTGAATTGATTACACTGAAGAAAAACTTTTACAAATTCACTTTGTTATAGAAATTCTCACTATATATGTTTCTAAATATATATGGTATCTGGATTTGCTGTAAAAAGCTAAATCAAATGCAAAAGCTTCCCGCAGCTAAAGTGATTCATCAAGAATATACTTTATACAGTAAAACAATTAAGGACTTTGTAATTTGTTGTAGTGTTATTAGAATGAAAAATGATTTTTTTGTATCTCTAATAAAATTGTGTTAGCAAAAATTTTAACTTTCTAATCAACTTTAAGCAAACCTGACTATAAACATACGGTCCTCAACATAAGCATCTTTAACTTTATCACATGTTCTTGAATAACGATTTTACTTTCATCATTTCATTAAAATTTGTCAAAATTTAATTGAAAAAGTCACCCTACAGATGGTAATCGTTTCCTCAGTGTTCTCCGCCAGAGTGAACATAATCTCGCAGAATAATGTAGGCAGCAAAAACCAGAAATTAAATTTAATTATCATCTTTCATGCCACATAATTACCACAGAAAATACTTCGTAAATAACTTCTAAATCGATTCTTTCCTTTTTATACCCGCAATACTTTTTCTAAAGTGCTTTACATAAAAAGTTAATTTTAGTCGTTTAACTCAACAGTAAATTTATTAATACGGTAGAAATTTTAATGAAAAGATTTAATTATTCTTAAAAGATTTCATTATACACGTTATGGTCAATTTTGCACATTCTAAATGTAAATAAAGATTAGTTATGATTTAATATATAGATAAAAATTTCAGATTTTTTAACTTAACTTCAAGCATAAGGGATTTTTATTTCGCTAGAAAAATCAAAATATTTTAGCACAGGATTCAAGGCTTATTGTGTTTGTCAGTTTGTGCAAGCAATTTATTGAATGTCTACGTTGTATATATTAATATTTTGCTAGATATTGCTCGCTGATTCTTCAATCCTAATATTTGCAATATCGATAATATAGGAAAATACATAGGAATGCCAAACTATAAAAGAGCCGTAGTATCGATAAATATGTATACATACGCACAAGCAAATGAGCAAATTTGATAATAATGTGTAATTTAATGACGTGGTTAGAAGTGTGTGGTATTAAAACATTGTGTGACCATAAATTATGAATTTGCGATAAATAATTGTGATTATACGCGTTTGTGCATTATACCGTGTTCATTGAGAGGCACTTTATCGGCTCGGAGTATACTGTTCGTTCGCATTCTATATTGCATTATTACCTAATATTTCGATGGTTTTTATATCGCTTTCATAGATATTCAATAAATAGAATTTTCATTTCGGTACATTTCACTTATTAGCACTTATGATCATTAACAATTCCGATTTATGTAGTGATAGCATTTCTGCCAAAAAATCAGAAAATGTCCTTGACACATATACTACATATTTATAAAATGTATCGAGCTATATAAAAAAAATATTTTTAAGAATTGTCTACATAAAGCTAAATTTTCATTTTCACATTGGCTGACTGGCTTAAAAATTATTATAATTTTTATTGCAGTAATTTTTATTATCCTATACTATAAATATATAAATATCAATTGGATGGTTGATTAGTTGAGAGTATCCACTCTCATAGGGATTCATAGGGGTTTAACGCATTCAAATATGTCCGTTCATACAAAAAGATACAGATTAATTCTGGCCCAGCCTAAAAAGTCACAGCACAGTCAAAAAGCTCTTGTGCAAAAAAATCTCTTGTGGAAAGAACAGAAAAGGGGCTTACATGCACGAAAAGAGTTTGTGGAAGAGTTTGTCCACACTATATGCTGTACAGAAGATTTATGGGCAAAATCTGCTTAAAGATAGATATATTTCGTGCACATATTTCATTTTATTAGTTTAGATATTATGGCGTCAGATTTCTTGGTACTCACATATATTAAAAAGCGAACGCTGTGCTGTATCTTAAAATGACAAATTCCTTAACATCCATCCATAACCTTAAAATGTAAAATAAATGGAAGATAATTTTCTATTTTTTAGACAAAATCGGTTGTGCGTGTGTAATATCGAGTAACGTCGCATACATCAACGTACACATTTTGTAAATTGAGTGTAGATTGTCATACTTATCAAGTTATTTGCCAATATGACAATAAAACCCAATGAAATGATGAAAATGAGAAATTCATTTTTCCTCATTTTTCATTTTGGTTCACATCATCTGGAGAATCAGGGGTTAGAATGATTAGTAGACCTTTTTATTGAGGAAAGCTGCAGTCTCAAGCCCTGTAAGAAATAAAAATGTGCTTATTATGCATATATTTTTATATATATTTGTAATATATTCTAGTGCTTTGTAACAAAAACATGAATTATACTTCCTCAATAGCGTAACAATTTAATTCCGCACAGCGAATAAATAACAACCTTCCAATATTGTCACAATCATTCTCCCAGGGTGACGCAAACAGAATTTTCATGATTTATGTTCGCTTGCACAAAACCATAATTATTTTGCGCGTGAAAATCTCCCAACTGATTCGATGATTTGGTGATTCAATGATGGTCCTGATGTAATTTTGAAAAAAAAACTCTGCAAATTGAATCGAATTGTGGAATTGATATAAAAATGATTCGGCACTTCATTGAGTTACCAAATATCGATTTCCGTACATTTTGGTGGTGCAACCAAATCAATTAAAAGCAATGTGTAAAATTGCGAAATTGGGAAGCTTTAAATCACTCATCGTGGAAGCAGAAAAACAAAAAACAATTATTCACGACGGCAAAGCTTGATTAATCAAACTTTTGGAAAGATGACATGGAAATCAATTTTGTCTTGTGTATTTATCATTTTTGTTATACAGGGAGGGAGAATTTGGATGTGTGATAGAATTTGCAAAAGTGATAAATAGAAACCCGAATAACTGAAGCTGTTTTATAAATTGTTCAACATTCGATTTATTATTTAATTTTATTTATAAATTTCAAGTTCCCACACACACAATAGTTTAATAGTATTCTCAATCAGGCTCATAAGGCTTAATATATTAATAAATCTAATTTACAACATCAGAAAATCAACTCAGTACATCTCTATAAGTTTCGAAAAATATAATATATTTTTGGAGATTACTCGAATGAATAAATAATCATTTTCTTTCAAAAATAATAATAATATTTGACAGGGAAACTCAATCTTCTTGGCGAGAGCCAGATTTGCAAATAATTTGATTTCATAGTCATATTGCTGTGAAATAGGATTGGGCGAGCAACCCTGACAACAGAGCGTCTACCAAGAATAAGCGAACAAGTGAAACAGTATAATTTCATTGTTAGGAGCAAACCTTTCATCACAGACTTTTTTTTCGGGAAAAATGGAAAATCTGGAGAAAAATTTGAATTTTATGTTGCCATTTACATGATTACACGATTCTTATTACCACCAAATCCCTTATTGTTATCTCTATGTGAATATTATTCTGAAAATTTGACAAATTTGCAATTCACAAGAAAAAATGAACATCTAATGATTTGGTGCTATCGTAATTCTGAAATGTTCGCTTGACTCAATGATGATTTAAGTCCATAAGGACTGTTTTATAAATATCTTTAATACTGTTTTCAAGGTTAGAATATATGAATATCAGATTTTTGCTAAAACCCAAGAATATGTTTATGCTGAAAGTTCATATCTAAAATGTTATTAATTTTGTATATTAATACTTACGAATTCTTATCCTATCATGTTTCTATAAATATCTATTTATCATAATTATTTTATTTTGTTTTTTCACGTCAATTTTTCCAGGACACTATAAAATTTCGCTTGAATTTTTTCAGGCTTAAAATTGAATTCTCCAATGCATTATATAATTGTGTAACATATTTAGTGTAACAAAATAATTGAAAATATACAAAAAGAGCTTAATTCGATTGGGAAACGTGAAAATAATTCTGCTTTATTTGTACAAATAAAAGTTTATTCTTTTTCAGCTTCTGTTTATTTCTCAAAAGATTGTACACGTTAAACTTTTTCTGCATCAACGAACATTTTTAAGAATTGTTTGTTTTAATTAAAAAATAAAAGAAAGTTTACAAATTGAATTGTTTTTCTTATTTACAGGTTTCTTGGGTGAAAAAGAAAGGTAACGATCTGCACCTAATTACGTTTGGCAGATATGCATACAGTAGTGACTCAAGATACTCTTTGGAGTACTTAGAGCCTAATGATTGGCAGCTAAACATTCAGTATGCAAACGAACGAGACGAGGGGTCTTATGAGTGTCAGATATCAACTAGTCCTCCCATAGCACTTCAAACTTACCTCACAGTGGTTGGTAAGTAATCGTTTTATAATAATCAACAATAACTATATTTGCAAGTAGAAGTACTACCGAAAGTACTTTGAATAATTGAGAACAAAATATATAGAAACACAATAGAAGTCTTTTTCATATTAACATCCTCTAAAAAAAGCAAACAAAGGATATTTACCATTCCTTACCAAACTTCACTGCATGAGTAATTTTTTCCAGCAACATTATAATTCATTTTTTGTGTTTGCTCATTTCGGAAACCTCTTGCAACCAAAGCCAGTAAATCTAATTGTAAAATGTTTGCTCATTTTGTTTCACAAAAGTCAAATTGTGAAACCCCCAACGAGCTACAATTATACTTTGAAATTCCAAAAGCCCAGAAAGTAGAAGAACAACCACCGAAATAACTATTTGAATTTTTTGAGGCTACATACTTGTTTATTTAAACTAAAAATACAGAATTATGCTAAAACACAATAAAATCCTAGAGTTGTGAAATTTATTGTACAATATTTCACATAATTTGGCCAAAGAGCATAGTGAGTTGGAACAAAAACTAAATATACATTATATGGCTGAAAAATATGAATGTGGTTTTGGGATTCGAAAAATAAATACAGCCACTTTCCAAATATAATAATTCCTACAAACTTTTCTGAAATCGTACTTCAAGTCTTCGTATTTTATCCAGCATTTACATTTTATTAGATATTTTGATATTTTATTGCTGGCATTTAAGCAAACTCTGAGACTGAGTAAAATGTTCAAATTCTTTATTGTAATTGAGAGCATTTCATGCGTAAGGAAATATAAAATCCAGTTTGATTCGGCAAATGTTCATATTTTATGAGGATTTTGCATGCATAAACCAAAATATTCAAATTCTCTTCTCGCATTTAAAACATTTTTGCCTCAATTCCATATAAGTTGTGTTGTATCTTTTGTGCATATTCAAAGCACTGTGTAAAAAAGCTCACACAAAATGAATTCAAAGGTAGATGGTTTTTGGTATTCTTCAAATACGCTTGTGGCTTTTCGCCATTTTCTTTCAAAGTTTACGCATTGGTTGACCTATTCATTCTACATTTCTACCACAATACAATATTTTAACAGTGCATCATGCACGCAGATAGCTCATAAAATAATTTCTATATAATATGAATATATAGAGCAATTTCTGTAAATAAAAAATAAAAGTTCATAGCGATTCCCAACAAAAACAGTATAATAAGAAAATTGTGTTCATAAAACAAAAACAAAATAAAAAATCATAATACGAAGAATAAAACGATTTTTTCGTTATTTTTTTCTTGCAAGCAAAGTATATGGCACAGTATAGAAAAATATTGTGAAGTATAAGAAAATATGGAAAATTCTGATATTAAGAACACACATCTATTGTCTAAAAGCAAACAGTATAGACGCCTGCATATTCCGAAACAATGATGGAAGATGAAAATATGTTTATCTAAGTACATCCAATGCAACTCTGTTTGAAATTTTCTTATGCAAAAATTAACAATAACAATGCCCGAACATTATATAAAATTGTATTATTATACATACATTTATGTGAAAAAAAATCTAAAGTATCAAGATTTAAGAAGAATTTTATGTTGAAACGAAATTATATCCTAACTGATTTCGTTATTGTGCACCTTAATGCAGTTTATCGACTTTGTCAAATACACAACCACTTTGTCAAGAACACAATTGTGAGTTAAACATTCTCTTTTCAATAGAATTTGTAATTTTTCTTTTTTCGAAAAGTCAGAAATGGTTCAATATTTATTTTAGCGGAAACATTAACTTTTGTTAAGAATTTTGCAGTACAACAATATTTTTATGTACATTAGTTAGAGAATACTGCATAATGTGAAATTGTTCAAAAATTTGCCAGTCCTGCAACCAAACATCCTTAAAACTAGTTTTGTGAAAATACATGCTCCATTTACATGAAAAAAAAATTATGCAGAGTATATGAAAATTCTCTCGAGGCTGTTTATGATAAAAAGCAGCACAATTATAATTTTAACTTTTGTGACGTGAAATTCTGCATACATAAGTAAACAAAAAAAGAAAATAAAAGCATTATATAAGCAAAGTATAACGAGTACACAATTACACAAGTAAGCACTGATTGTATCATATTTCTTGCAGATTCAAGACTCAAAACTCAAAGTTCAAAAAGATCCATTATTTACTCTATGTAAGGAGACGCAAAAAAGTTATGGAACTTGAATAACTACCTACCTATAAATAAGCACAAAATTGCTCAAACGAACAATACAAACTATTACAACCTACAGAAAAACGAAATATGAGAGAATAAAGAAGTTTTTTTGTGAAAGCAATAAGTTTATTACAGACAATTCCCGAACACCCGAACAAAACAAAAACGTATGCAGAAAAAAGTGTTATCATCTCTATGGTTTTGTCATTGAATTTATGGAATTTTTCAAACACTTGTATTTATGCATTTATTCAGTTACGCATGTTTTGACTACTCAATTCTTCAGTTTTTTGTAATTAAAGAGCAAGTCAAAGTAAAATTGTGGCACCAGTGGTTCTATGAAAATATCCATCTTGAGAAAAAATAAATCAATAGGTCAAAATCATTTGTTAGCGTATCTGTACTAATTTTGCAGAATTATTCTCAATCCGTTCAAAAAATTTAAAGAAAAAAGTCGGAGGAAGAAGAAAAAACAAATTTAAATTTGAAAATTATATATATAGTAATAAAAAAAATCAAAAATACTGAAGATCAAATTTTGATATTTGTAATCATTGAGGCATAATAATATTTTGCCTTCCTGCTTCAATATTTTGCTATATTTAAACCTCGTCTTCTTAAAGTTGCCAATAGATTCCGATTTTGGTCCCATATTCATAATTTTTCACGTCCTCATGGGAACCATCTTCATATTGTAAACAAAATTTTATCGAACTCCTAAAATTTTCGATACTCCAAAAATATGTTTATTACTCTGCATACCATAACTCCCTGTACCATCGATGGAAAAAATGCGCAATGATTTGAGGTAAAATACGCAAAATATGTGTTTTTCATGCATCAGAAATAAACGTGGCTCTCGTTCCCACCTCAAACATGCTGAGCGTACTTTACGTTTGGCAACATAAATATTTATAGCAACTGTCGAAAATTTGTAGTGTAAACAAATTTTTGCAGCCAAATCCGTGTATACGCAATTTTGTTAACAGAAAGCCTGTACGTGTGGTGTGGTAGGGGTTATTGATGGGTAAAGAGATGATTGGATTTGAAGAAAAAACACCCGACTTTTAAGTTCATCTAATTCGCTTGACAGAATATGATTCATTTGCTGAACATAATTTTTAATTATAAATGTTATATGAATTTTATGAGAATGCTCCAAAATTTATTCATTTAATTCTATACCCACCACAAAGCCGTTTCCATTTTTATTTTTTCCATTTTTCTATTGAAACTGAAATGAATTGAACTTGAAAATTAAACACCAGAACCAAAGAACACACCTCATAAATTCATTTATATTAATTAAATATGAATTAAGTACATAATATAGAAACATAAAATTGTCAGAAGCACATGTTGAAGTACTTCATTTTGTCATATTTGTAAGAGAATAAAATGAAGCTAAGCGTGAAATCTTGGTTAAATGTGGAAACATAATTATCCAAAATATCTGTCGCGTTCTTTATGAATTTAAAATCTCAACCAAAGAATCTTATTTTCCTTTCTTTTAAACATACTGTTTATTTTAAATAAACAAAACATGTAAATTGTAGAGGACTATAGTCGGAGTAAAATATATTTGAAATATTTATTCTCAATGAGACCCGCTCATGTATGTGTTATGTGATAAAATACTTAATAGCGCGTTCGCAAAATGTTCAACAAAGTTTTTCAAATTTACTGTACCATTACAAACACATTTCCATATCTTGCGCTAATTTATTGAACAATTAATTCCACCAACAACATTCTACCACCCTTTCGCAAAAGAGCAAATATTTGAATTTATTTGAGTTGGCAAAAGCGTAATTTGTGAACGGGAAACTCCTTGCCTTTTTTGTTCGTTTTGTGTATAGTGTTAAAAGAACACATTTTTTAACTTAATTTCCATAATTGATAATATGCAAATTTATTTATTAATTTGAGCAAACACTAATAAATCATGGAATTTGAGCGGAAGCAAGATTATAAAATGTAACATAAATGTCAGATTCAGCGCATTTTTGTATTGATTTATATTTTCTATGATAAAAATGTGGGAGCTAAAGCTGGTTACAATTTATATATTTTAGGCAACTTTTTTGTCAGTTCGAAAGCACCAAAATTCGTTGTTTGATATTGAGTGTTTAAAAACAGACGAGTCAGAAAATGGCCATCCATTTTGTTTGACTGTTTAACTAAACAATGAAGGGCTGTTCTTTTTTTAATTGAAAGCGGTTGAGGCGAATCTTCATAAAAGGTCACAAAGTATATCTGATTTTTCATTTTAAGATGCTGAACGCCATGAAACAAAAAAAATCACAATTGAACCTTTTCATTATAAACAATCCTTATAGTTTATAAGCTTTAACACCCCTGCACCCTTACATCAGAAATTGGTGGGAGATTTATGTTTTCCACGAAAGAGCGAGGGAAAATTGTTCACACCAATTTATACGAGCATATAGTTGCATTGCAACTCGAAGATTAAATTTAATAATTTATTGTTCTATATTTGCATGCAGTTTGAACGATTTATGGTTTCGACGTCAAATAGTCCACCGCATCGCATTCATAGAATTTCATACAGAAAATTGTGTTTGCAAAACACCAAAAAATTAATCGAATATCCGCATTTTCCTTTATATTTGCAGTACCACGAGTGGAAATTGTGGATGAACGAGGACTCACCACGCCGGACAAATTTTATAAGGCAGGCAGTACCATTGAACTGAAATGTGTTATCAGCAAAGTGCCACAGACTCAGAACTTTGTCACGTGGAAACATAATTTAAGGATGCTGAACTATGACACCAGCAGAGGGGGTATCAGGTACATACATTCAAAATACATGTTATTCAAGTCACTGAGTTGGAAGCAAATTTAGGTTTTTTAGGAAATCTTTTATTTTTCTGCTAATTAATTTTGCAAGGATGTTAACATTAAAAATTTTACTTTATGGAAGCTTTTTTGCTGGCATAATTTTATTGTGCATAAACAAAAGCACTTAAGAGTTCATGTAGATAGACAATTTTAAATGTTAACTTAAAAGTTTCAACTTTTTTTTTACCTTGTTGAACACATTTTAGGACCAGCTTGATACTGGTTGAGATATCTGAAGCTTAAAAAAACATTGAGGTATTTTGATGTGAAGGTTAATTAGAAGATATTTGATTGGAAATTTGAATAGAGAAACTTTTAGTTTACGAAAGGCTTGAAAAGCAAAAATAAACTGTAAATATATACTGTTTTATGGCTTACAAACGATGCGTCAAAACAGTAAGCGAAACTTATCATATTATAATATTGATTAGTTAATTGTGTTAGTTTCTTTTCCTATAAAATATAAATTAGCATTTTACTACAAAATCCATTTAAAACTCTTCCTACTTTTCAAGCTCATAAATTATTATTATGCTCATACTTTAAATTACCGTACTCTCAGAATCCATATTTTCTTTTATATAAGCTCAAAAATTAATTATTTAAAAGGTATATCATTTATCTTGCTGCAAACTTTTTGCACGTTAAAATCTCCCAAGTCTCTCACTCTTGGATCTGGAGACTTGTAGAGAAAGCCTCGCATTACAAAATTACAAGCAAATATCATTAATTCCTGTGAAAACTAATTACACATTTTTTCTGCAAGTTTTTCAAAAGTTTGTGCCAAAATTTTGCAGCAAAATCACTGAAACTAATTTCAAAATGGATAAGTCATTTGCAGACAAACTGGTAAATCCACGTTATAAAGCTGAAATTGAATGGATAGAACTTTTTGAGCAATTTTTTGTTTTTTCTTCTTTGAATCTTCAAAATTAAATATATCTTGTGGACAAAAACTTGAAAACTTTTGAAACATATAAATATTAATATAAATAAATTTATGAACCTGAGCAATGCATAACATTCTGAGTAAGTTGAATGACAAGAGCCCCAAAGCAGTATTTTTATACGAAGTTTTTATGTAATCAAATACACAACTTTTAGTTTAGCAGTACCTTATTGGCATTCTTAGTACTCAAAAGTATTTCGTTTATTTTATTAGGGCAATGAAAATTGTCAATTTGTCTAAAATCGCTTCAACTGATCAAGTTAAGTCAAAAGAATAATTAGGTATATTAATAACATTGGCTAGACTGGGTAGATTGTACAAAAAAACTTGAGACTTAGAGTTGTAATAAGCGTGATATGGTTTTTTTACAAAACTCTTAAAAACTTGTGGAAACTGCCACATTTCTTGTATCTTCAATGTTAAATCGTTGGAATGGCTGAAATATGTTGAACCTTCATCACAAATTGAGAAATTGAAGATTAATGAATGCTCTTTTTCCTAATTTTTATAATTAAACCCATGAAACCCATGAATCCTCATGATTTTCATGAACATCATGAAAATGTGCTTTGAAATTTTTTGCCTTCTTTTTTATATTCAGCATTTCAGTAAAACTTTTTTTATCTCCTTAAATAAGAAGGGAAAATAAATAAAAACTTTTCATCATTTTCAATACAGCGTTATATTTATTTTTAATGAACTGAATAAAATGAATACACTCGGATTTCTTAGAGCGGAGAAACTATGAAGAAAAGAAAAGCAGCGAAGAAAGTTCAAGAAATTGCTCAAAGCATAATCGTATAATTTTTTATTTTTACACAAATCACTCTATTTAGTTAACCTATATACAAAAGAAATAATAGGATAATAGATTTATGGTAAATTGCTCCATTGTCCATCCAAATTAATTATTTTATGATTAATTGCCCCGTCCGAGGGGGTAATAAATGGCCCAAATGGCCGACAAGAATAAGAATAAGTGAAGAATAAGTGAGAGTAAGCAAGAGTAAATTGAATAAGTTTATTCAATTTTGAAATGAGTAAGTCTTTTTTGCCACCGTATTTAAGCATGTGCATAAGAAAATTTTAGATCTAATTATTTTTCGATTTAAAATTGTTTCCCTGAAAAAAAAAAGCAAAAAAGTGCAAGAATTTAATATTTAATATCTGGATTTGAACCTATGTGTCTAGCACCATATATTTCCTTGCTTGGTGGTTCGAATCTTGGTTGGGTCAGTTTGTTTTTTGCCATTTTTGCCAGATTTTTAATCTTAATAATTCGGTCCTAGTAATTTATTAAAGTAATGTTAACAAATGTTGGAAATATAATTAGACTCTTTTTTGACACCGAAATTAAGCATGCTACATTCAAAAATTATAAAAGAAATGTAAATTTCAATAATTTGGATTCATAAAAAATCTTGGAAAAATGGCAAAAAACAAACTGACCCTTCCAAGATTCCAACCACCAAGCAAGGAAATATATGGTGCTAGACACATAGGTTCAAATCCAGACATTAAATAAAACTTTATTTGCACTTTTTTGCTATTTTTTTTGGGGAATGTATTTAAAATACATTTTAACTTATTTTTAAATAATTTAAAAAAATTCGAGCATGCTACGATGCTACTCTTTGAGGTACTCCTTATTACTTCCTACGCTTTAACCTACTTCTGAATACTCCCTACTCTTTGGCTACTCTCGGTCTGACTATAGTTTTTTCGACAATAAATCTCCATTGTCAATCTAGCCTATAGATATTGCTAGAAAAACCTGAAGGAATTTTTACAAAATACCTACACAACTTTTATCACGTTTTATTGATTTTAAGATTTGGTGAATTGAGTAAATGAGTAAGCAAGAGTAAGTGGAGTAAGTAAAGAGTAAATGTGAGTAAGCTGGAGTAAATTGAATAAGTTTTAGAGGACTTGACAAGAATAAGTGGCCTTTATTACCCCCTCGGCCCCGTCAAGTTTCCTGTCATTGTGTGTTTAAAGAAAGTATTTATGGAAAAGAAACAAAGAACTTTATGGAAAGTTCATAAGCCACGCCATTCAAAAACATCAAAAAAATTTGATGTTAAGAATTGCATGAAATTTTCAGTTGCTTGAACACTTGAGTACTTTAGAGCAGGAAAATTTTAATTATGTAAAGTCCATATTTTTACAAGTTATAAATTTAAATGAAAATTCCATTTGCAAGCCAAAGAGAAACATGCAAAGTTATGAAAATTTTAAAACAAGAAATATTCTTCTTGCGTTTTTAATTTCAAGTATATATTTTCGCTGTTTTCCTCTGTTTCATAAATAAGATCCTCTCAGCAAATTAGCATTCGCTACTGCATACTGAACTGACGACTTATACAAATTTAGCAGAATGTTTTAATAAGAGAAAGAATTCCTGGGCGGCTTTGTAGATTGCAGACTTTAATTACTATGTAAAAACAGGTAGAATTTTATAGAAAACTGTATCTGTTAAATTAAAGCTTTTTTAGCTTGCTTCGAAAGTTCAGTATTTCTTCATTTAAAATAACTTTGTTTCTGCTTTTAAGCATAATATAAACTTTAATTTAAATTCCGATTAATAGTTAGAGTACTTGGAATAGTTTTCTTTTTAATTGTTATCATATAATCAATACATAATATAAAGCAATAAATTATTTAATAATGACCCATAAAATGGAACAAATCCAATCTATGGCCTCTGATGCAATTTTATTTTGAAAAGAAAATAGTCGTTATATTTTTTCCAAAGAAAACTGACATTAAATCATCATTTGCCTAATGCTTTCTATTCAATAAGTCCTTCTGTGAGTATCATATCAACAAATCTATAGAAGAAATACCCTTGTAAAGAAAAAGATAACATCTTCTTACCCAGAAAACTAACAAAATACATACTTGCTTTTTATAAAACGTGTTCAAAAAAGACTCTTTAATAAAATACAAATTTTGATCACTATTCCCTAAATATTCCTTCAAATTTAAAAAAGGACGAAATATCTTTTTAATTGAGTAAATTTGTGCAAGTAACGTTGGAAGCTTTCCCCTATAAACATAATAATAAGCACATTTCCCCCATAAATACTGACTTGCAGATAATGATGTCTAAAAATGTTCTCGACTAAAAATATGAAGACCATCAGTGTTCTTTTAAGATATCGATGATGAATTTCCGCAGCATTCCACACTGGCTACAAACATCGCAATCGCTATTTTGGTACTTCCAAAGCTTTTATATTTTTTGGCTTTAGGGATTTTTTTGAAGCTGAGCATTATGTGCAAAATTTATATATTTGTTATCCAGTAAATGGACTTGTTAAAAAGATGAATTTACAAAGCAAACGATAACTTGTGAGTTATATTTTTTGAGTTATTTCGTGAACGCAACAATTTCATAATTTCATAATTCTTAATATTTTTGTTGCTTGGGCATTATAGGGTCACAGGGGTCTTGTGACACTTTATTACGTGTTTCGTAATTTATTTGCTTGTCAAAACATGATAATATATCATTGATGCGTTTGTTTTGATTCAATAGTGTGTTTTTGAAATTGTTTGTAAATCAATATGAAAATTATTCAAATATCGAGGGCATCTCCCCACGGGACACCATTCACCAATAAACTACTTAAGCTAGAGTTATGCGGTTAGAGCCCTGTAGCTTTCATTTGATACATTTATCTTGTTTAGTGTGTGTAATGTTGTAATGTGTTCTCTACGTTTTTTTGTTGTTTCCGCTTCCCAAAAATGTATCCAAAGAAAACCAAAAACTGTGTAGGAAAGCAACTGAAAGATTTCAGAAATGGCAGTGAAAGATAATTCTGTATAAAATGGGATGTAAATGTTAAAAAGATTTATGGCTCCACTCTTAAGCGAAAAAAATAAAAATAAAAATAAAAAATCATTTTCGAACGTCTGCCAAAACACAAAAGTGTTATCATGATTTTTTGACGCAATTTAAATATGTGGGAAACCTGGTCAGATATACTCTTTTGTGTGAATTGATGATCTATATGCTCGCACGTTACACACTTTATGACAGTACGCCTGTTAAGAAACACAATTTAGAAGATATATCTCTCAAATAAGTGAGCTGTCATTTCTCATGAAAATTTGCGTTTAAATTTGATTGTGATACGTGACACAAAATAAAATTCCCACATCATCATAAATCATAACTTATTTAATCTCGCAAAAATTATACTTGCCTAGCTGTATGTACCATATAAGCAAACAAATGCGTGATGAATTTGCTGGAATTGAGTTTTTTCTCGAGTACTCTCTATACGAGTTGTCAAGAGTGAATACATGCAGACGAGATAATTGGTCCCTTTCAGCCACGACTGCCTTTTTTGACGAAATTTTCTGGTGAAAAGTTTGCATTCTTTTGTATTGATTTTTTGACGGACTGTCCATAAAATTTAGATTGTTAAAATTAATCCATCATAAGCATTAATTTATCACATGCATGTATTGATTTCACATCTTTTTTTATGGATAAATTTATTGACCTATTTAATAAATTTTCTCCGGAGTCCATAATATCAACAAACTTTATTATTACTTGCTCTGCTATTTTTGTCAAATATCTCACGCTCCAATTCGATTTCTTCCAATTAGAGCTCGTTGCGTAGAAAAATGATTTGATGCAACAAATAATCTAGCCGAACAGTTTACTAACTTAATTAATGCTGGAATGATTTGGAATTGTCAACGCAGCAAGAATTTTGCTTATAAACCCTTGCCGAGTGGAAGAGTTTCCCAGTTTCTTCGGCAACAAAATATTGCTCACAATATGCCATAAGGGAAAACTATGAATAAATGAATAGACGAAGAAAAAGTTGATTAATTTTGTGATCGGAATAAATAAAAAGAATGAGCCTTTTTTTTTGATTTATAAGTTTGACAAAAAACATACATAATTCATTCCTTTTCAATTTTTGCAATAAAAACTAATGGCTTTTTTGAATGAAACCCAATTTTGCTGGAAACACATTTTAGATTTATCCAGAATTTCCAAATATCTCGCAAAACATCGCAAAATATCGCAAAATTAAAAGCAAATAATTTTTGTCGTTGTAATATTTCTATAAGTAACATAAAATATATAATGGTAAATGTCAAATATGCTCAAAGCTACAATTGATTTTGTCCCGAATAATTTATGGCGAAAAGCTTTCAGTTCAATCTTTCATTGTTTCAGCGAGATTATGATTAAATATATACTTTGGTCCATGGTTTTATAGAAAAAATCATAAATTTCGATTAGATAGATATTTGATGTGAAAATATGTACAAAACGGATTGAATTTTTTTTTTTTTAATTCTATAAGTTATTATTATTCAAGAGCAATTTCAGATTTCCAAGTAAATTTTAATGGCTCAACGGATAATTATCTTATTAAATATTAAATAATAAATCATCTTAAAAAAATATCTCTTATAATAATTCTCTTTTTGGTTTTTTTTTTTAAATTTATTCGAAACATCGAGTGTTTCAAATTAGAGTTTAAATTATGAAGAGAGCTCACATAGAACATACGGAATCCTGTGTAAATAAAGAAACTACGTTGCTTTCTGTAATATTTAAAATAGTTTCCAAGGTGCATTCATAAAAATTAGAAAATAAATAAAAAATCGTAATACAAAATAATTAATTGTTGTTCAAATTCAAAACTAAGACTTAACCTTACACTGAGCACTTTTTGATTTTATTTAATTTTCAAGAATCGCTGAACAAAATATTTCTAACCGAAAAATATCTTTTATACCAACACAAAGAACTTTTTCGTAAATTAGGAAATTCGCTTTGGAGCTAAAATTGTTGAGATAATTTACAAAGTTCTGATTTGAGCTCTTTTTTAATTGTGTAATAAAACTTTTAGGAAACTTGAAAGAATCTCATTTTTCTTATAATTTGAAATTCTCGTCATGCACTTCAACTTATCTTGTGGGGTCGACTAGAAATTATTATTTTCCTCAATTCCACATGGAAATATCCCACGTAACTTCTCCCATTTATGGCTGCACATGCTGTAGGATTTAATTATTATCAATGCGCACAAACTAAAACCACAGTGTATGCACTGTAGCATTTTTCTTAAAGCATTTGTCAGATATAAAAGCTCAAACTCCATAATTTCCAACAATTTCCATTTTCCATTTTCAAACGAAAAAAATCTTGGGGTAATATTGCTGAGCGAGAATTTAATGAATTTATTTTTTGCTGCTGCTCAAAATTGAAATGCGAGATATAAATCAAAGTAATTAAATTTATGGGCTGGATATTAAAAGGAGCATTCTTTCTCTTTTGTTCGTTAAAAGTCTAAAGAAAATTATTAGTGATGCTGATCTTTTTAGCAAGCATCCATAAATATGATTTTTAAATTAAGCTTTTGTACTTATTATTAAAATCATATCAGTATAATAAGAATAATCACGGATGATCTGATTTCTTTACAAAAGATCAGCATCTCCAGATTATAACAGTTAATTTCAAAATTGTCCACTAAACACAAAAAGACGACAAACGACGCCCCTTCCATTACATTCACATTACATTCAATCTATTGTTATGACTTGCTAACCAAAATCTTTTTATACTATTTATTCCAGCGTAAAAACTGATCTGCAAATAGGTGGAGCAATAAGTCGACTGTACGTAGCGAACGCAAATCGTCAGGACACTGGAAATTACACGTGCTCTTTGGCCGACATCGCACAAACAACTGTCACAGTGCATGTGTTGAATGGTTTGTACTTATTCTACAATTCCTACCATTAAATTGCAAGGGTTAAACAGAGTTTAAGAGTTTGAGAGAAAGCTTTGTTCAGTGATGAAGTGGCTTTTAGGCATAAAAGCTTTAGTTGTTTTTCTCCATGCCTTTGGGGAAATTTACTTAGCGGGATAGCAATCTTGAGATTTTTTAAAAGTGTTTAATTGTTTGCTTAGGGAATTTGAAGTGTTTTCTGCGAGCAACTTTTTCCTTGTATGTATGAAAAGTAGCTAAATGGTTTATTTCTTATTTCGTTATTTAATTCAAAGTATAAAGCCCCTGTGATTACTTTTCACATTAATTAATAAATTATGATTTCTTGTTGAAACACGTTTTTGCTCATTGTGATCTTGGAAATTGTTAAGCTACTGTAAACTTTTCATGAAAAGAAATTCAATTCAAATCCTTTAAAACTGAAAATTACTTTTTAACTTTTCAGAGATATTTTTGAAGAAATATTATTTAAAATATTAAATAATGTGGTTAATTTATGCATCAATCAAGTAACATTATGGAACTCTAAACAAAAGAGCCAAATTTGCCATAACATTAAAATGAAAAACAGTTCTGACCTTCTCTCTTGTGGTAAAAAGATATTTTGCATAATAATTCCTCTAAATTCAAATTTATGTTTATTGTTCTTGTCCGAGAGGGATTACCATAAATGCTTTTACGCGTTCTTGGACGGATTCAAATAAATCAGATTTATTAATTTGAAAGTACAACCATAGAGTACAACATAATGCTCTCAATGCTTTTGATAAGTATTTGTTTTAATATTCATTTACGCGTAAGAAGAGTTTTAAACAGGATTCAGGCGAATGAATTTTTAACGTATATTCTGTTTAACACTCCAATGCATCTTTAGAAAGATTTTGTGTGTTTTGGTTAAGTATTTTGAACATATTATATTATATTATGTTGTCATAGTTTTCTCAGATGCATGTTTATTTTATGTAAAAATTAAATATATATTCATTATAATGTTTGCTTTTCTATTAATTTATTTAAAGGAGAGAATCCAGCTGCGATGCAACATGGCACTAGTATAAGATGGAGCCCATTTGTCCATCTTGTCGTTCTTTCCATGACATTATCAATGCTCTATCAAAGGTGACAATTTTTTCAGCTGGACGTCATTGCATAGTTTTACGTTGTAAGCTCAAGAAAAAATAGACAAATATATCAGACAGACACTAAGGTGGATTGATAGAATTGAACTCAATAAATAAATGGTAGTTTTATGAATATCCTGTTTGATTTGAATTATCAGCCTCCATAGTGCTCCATAGAACTAGATAAAGATGTATCTAATTAATTGTATATATAATCAATTCAAATGATAAAAAAAACTATTACGGAATATTTATCATGAATAACAATGATAGATATTATAAAAGGAATAAAATGCAACAAAAATATAATTATTGGTTGGGGAAACTGCAGCATTTGAATGTTTTAGAAATATTTTACAGAAACAAATTTTGTATAAAACAAATTAATGAAAAATAATCAAAACAAAAATCATTTCAGTATAGAGCATCATTTTATGTATTTTATTTTAAATATTTGGGAGGATGTTAAGCGATTTTAGGACAATTGTATGATATGATCCTCGTAAATAACTTATTTTGTCTGTTATCCTCATTTATCCATGAAAATTTTTTAATATTTAGATAGGAAGACACTGACAGGATTTTAACAATTTTTAGGAATGAGTCCGTTGAAGATTTTAATTTATAAATGTCTGTTTGGAACAAACATTATTATCCACCCACTCGGACATCCTCCCACTGTTTAAAACATCACAGTATTAGTACAAAAGTGTGCATAAATCAAGATGTAAGTCCTTGAGAGCCAATTTATAACATAGATTTCGAATTTGTTGTCATAAATGTTCGAAATATTTGTTGTTTTTTTGTAGACCAAAATTCAGATGTTATAAATAATATTTTAAAATTATTAATGTTAAATTCGCAACGAATCGAAATTAGATCTTTTTCTAAAACAAATAAACTAATTTGAACATTTAGATTTTTTAACAATGATAAAAGTGTTTAATGAAATAAATACGTAAATATCTTTATAGGTACAATATACTAAGGAATATATTATTGAAAATAGTATTATTTTTGTAATTAAAATGTACAGATATGGAATATTTAAATTGTGAAAATGTGAAATTGTACAAAATGATAGTGATGATGTTAATCTAGCAAAATTAATTTTTAATGGCTGAATCAACCTATTTTGCATTTTATAAAATAGACATTGGGAAAGTTAATCGTGATGAAGGATGGAATGATGGAACATAAACTGTGGAGAAATTTTTTAACATAAACTAATTTAGTGTGGATAGCATATTTTTTCTAAGTCATAAAGTTTCTACGCTATCTGATTGACTTTATCCATTCTATTGATCTGGGTGAAGACACAAAATAATGGTTATCCACGACACGATACAAAAACAAAGGCTTCGGTAGCTTTATTATACAAGGATTCGGTCATAAGTTAACGTAAAACTTTTATTTATCCTTTAATTTTTAGATATTTCTCCATCGTTGATTCCTCCGCTGTTTCTTCCAGCAAATAAAATCTGTAATCAACAAATATTATAAAGTTTTTTCTTACACTTTTTATTGTTTTTGATAATTTTGTTTTCGTTCTAATGAATTTTCAGATTTTAGTACATTAACAAAATATTTTGAAACTGAGCATTAAACGGTGTTACCCAAAATTAAAACATTAAAAAATGTTTTTACTTTCAAATATCAATGTTCCCAATTTGAAATTAAAACATCACTTCATTAACTCTTCGTTTGTCATTTTCCATTCTTTCAAACATTCAACATTTGGTTTCATTTGAGTTTAATCAGATAATAATGAATAAACTTGGTTATTCAGAATGAAAATTTTAAATTTCAATGATTTTTTCATGAATAACTTTTTAAAATAATTTATTCTGTCAGGCAGACATTGAGGGCAAAATAAATGAAATCACACTTTACTGGTTCAGTAATTGAAGTCCATGTTTACAAAATTTAACAGTTTAACATCCATGAACACAAATGCATGGCTTGGCATCAATTATGATTTAAAATGAAAATTCATTATGTTCTAGATTTCATGTTATTCTAAAACAATTTTTTAACAGAATAAATTAGAATGAAAGTTTAAATCAACAAAAATTAATTAAAAAAATTACTTGGCATATATATGTTGATTTAGTCAGATTTTGCATCATATTGATGTTTTGACCATCTACAACATAATAATTTTCTTTAAAAATAATTGCCATCCTGAATGTACAAATGGCAAAAAAAGCGGCAAAATTTTGTTCGGTTTAATTTTCAAACTACTTCTAAAAATGTTTTTATAATTGCTGGGTATTTTGGATTTGTTTGAGCTTAACTTTTATCACAGATTAAGCAATATATTTTCAAATAACAATCTTGTTTGTTCAAAAGCTGACAATAAAATCATTTAATTTTTTTAATTTTGTTTTATTATTTTAAACCAAAAATTGTAAACAGTTTAAACTTTAATAATTAATATGATTTTCTGATTTGCTAATAATAAAATATTGATTCCCGAAATAAATTTTCAAAAAAAAAACCTTTCAACTTTTTATTGCGAACACTTGAATTCATTATTTAAAAATGCAATTTAAAAAATTCCAAATTTGTAGAAACACTTCAGTAGAAAAATTTTGGATATTTTTTCATTATAAGTAAGGTTTAAGAAGGGTTTCCAATGCAAAGGTTAGGTTTTCGGATAAATTTTATTTTCGCGAACGAAGGTTTTTCAGACCCGGGTCTCGTAGAGGAAAGGGAAGTTTTATAATAAAATGAACAAAACAAGGCTTGGTAAAGATTGGTGGCAAAAAAATACAAAATTTTGGGAAATCGTTGAAATTTCAGGTTTTCCCCGAATTTTTTTATTTTTGTTTTGTTTTTGCAATTTAATCTTGAATGAATTCAGAATGCAACTCAGAATGAATGTTAGAATGAATTCAGAATGAAAATTAGAA
The DNA here is from genome assembly GCA_038502155.1 of Parochlus steinenii. NCBI lineage: Eukaryota > Metazoa > Arthropoda > Insecta > Diptera > Chironomidae > Parochlus > Parochlus steinenii. Next base: position 2,753,839 of record JAXCIN010000052.1, on the reverse strand, counting down.
TGAATTTCAGAATGAACTCAGAATTCCACTCAGAATGAAAGTTAGAATGAACTCAGAATGAAAGTTAGAATGAAGCTCATTCTGAATTTCATTCTACTCAGAATGAATTTCATTCCGTTTGAGTGAAATTCATTCTGAATTTTCATTCTACTTAGAATGATTTTCAGAATGATTGTTCACGCCGAAACAGCCGATTCCTTCTGGGACTTCATGATACTTTTCTGAACCGGTTTTGCACACTGATTCTTGATATATATGTGGTTTTTCTTGAAATGCCCCAAGATTCCCACAAACTTCATAACCTCAAATTTGGCGCCACGTGAATTTTCCAAATTTTCCATTTTTCTCAATCAAAAATATGTTTATGGGAAAGTGTGGTCAAACTATCCATGAATATACAAAAAAAAATTGGAAAGGAATTAATAAGTGGTTCATGAAATATTTGAGTTCCCGTCTAGCAAAGTCGGGAATTCTTGGAAATTAAATTTTGTGAATTTAACCGACTTTGCAACACGTGTTCTCAAATATTTCAAGAATCACTTTTCAGATCATTCTGAATTTTTTTTTGTATATTCATAGATAGTTTGACCACACTTTACAATAGAAAAATTTTTGTTTGGAAAACATGGAAATTTTGGAAAATTCACGTGGCGCCAAATTTGAGGTTATGAAGTTTATGGGAATCTTGGGGCATTTCAAGAAAAACTGAATATACAGCATGAATCAGTGTGCAAAACTGTCTCAGAAAAGTATCATTAAGTCCCAGAAGGAATTTATGACCCAAATTTTGAAGTGGCGTGGTTGTAGACTCAGCTTCCAAACGGTATACATAGTAGAACGATTTTGAGAATTCTGACGTTCTGAAATTTCATTCTGAGTGGCATGCTAATTCATACTGACTGGTTTCCTGGGTAACGTAAAACCATGTAAAACTTTTATTTATCCTTTAATTTTTAGATATTTCTCCATCGCTTATTCCTCCGCTGTTTCTTCCAGCAAATAAAATCTGTAATCTAAACTCTACAAATATTATAAAGTTTTTTCTCACACTTTTTATTGTTTTTGATAATTTTGTTTTCGTTCTAATGAATTTTCAGATTTTAGTACATTAACAATATATTTTGAAACTGAGCATTAAACGGTGTTACCCAAAATAAACCATTAAAAAATGTTTTTACTTTCAAATATCAGTGTGCCCAATTTGAAATTAAAACATCACTTCATTAACTCTTCGTTTGTCATTTTCCATTCTTTCAAACATTCAACATTTGGTTTCATTTGAGTTTAATCAGATAATAATGAATAATAATAATTGGAATTCAATTTTAATTGATCGAAATTAAGTGTCAATGATTGAGTTTTTGTTTGAAAATAATTTATTCTGTCAGGCAGACATTGAGGGCAAAATAAATGAAATCACACTTTACTGGTTCAGTAATTGAAGTCCATGTTTACAAAATTTAACAGTTTAACATCCATGAACACAAATGCATGGCTCGACATCAATTATGATTTAAAATGAAAATTCATTATATTCTAGATTTCATGTTTTTCTAAAACATTTTTTATTGGCATATATATGTTTATGGCATATAATAAAAATTGGCATATTATATGTTTTTTAGTCAGATTATGCATCATATTGATGTTTTTGACCATCTACAACATAAAGTTGAACTTAAAATAATTGCCAACCTGAATGTACAACTCTCTCATGAGCGGCAAAAATTTTGTTCGGTTTAATTAATACTTCTAAGAATTTCATATTTGCTGGGTATTTTGGATTTGTTTGAGCTGTACGTACACAGATTAAGCAATATATTTTCAAATAACAATCTTGTTTGTTCAAAAGCTGACAATAAAATCATTTAATTTTCCTGCAATTTTGTTTTATTATTTTAACAAAATTCCCCACAATCCGTTTAAAATTAATGGATGCTACTGAGCCACGTAGCTATGCATATATCACATCCTTTGTAGAGCTACATAGAGCTTCAGAAGCCTTTTTTGGTTTTAAATGGGATCCTGCATTATATCGCAATTCGATGATTCCAATGCTATTGAGTTTTCGGATAAAATTTTATTTTATTTTATACAATTTTAAATTATTCGTTTCGGTATCACATTCAGTCACACATGAAATATACATTTTGTTGAATTAATTGTTTTATCAGAATTTGATAGTAATTTATACTTGAACAAAAACATGAAATTAATTTTATGATGCTATGATATACATATATTTTCTGTTATCGTTGAAGTTTGCTAAAGTTATGTTTGAAAATTAACAAAGCCTCAATATATTCATTCAATACTATTAAATTAAATGATATTGCCATAATTTGCTTTTTATCACCAGCACTACAGTTATAAGGGGGAATTGAGAAAGGTTTGGATGGGTGGAATATGTATTACTGAAATATTGTTAAAGTGATTTATTTAACCTGAATAAAACATTTCATTTAATTAACTTACTCCAAAATTTTTTAAAAACAGCTTTTTTTTCAATCAAAAACAAAAAATTTGTAAACTTTTATAATTAAAATTTTCTCGCCCACCAAAACCTATCCCTGCAAAGTAATGTAAACCGAATATAAGTCTATTTTTGTCATTCTTAGAAATGAAATCCATAATTATTATTTTTTATGTAAGGATTCGTGGGAACGAGTAATTAAAAACCTAATTGTGTAATTCCATTATTCCATTTGAATTCATTTTTATTATTAATTTGTTTTCATTAAATTTTTTCATGATATCGTCCATTAAATTTTCAGTATTTTCAGTATTTATGTAAATTTTTCTCCAACAGTCTCAAAGTTCCCAAACTAAAATGAACTACAATTGACCTAAAATTGAACTTAAATAGATTAAAGGTTTAACTTTTAAGACTTTTGAAACACTTAAAAAAAACTTCTCTTGAAAAGTATTCTATCTAAGACATAATAGTACGACTACTAATAAACTATTCAGTGTTATTGATATTTGCAGAAAAAACAGACAAAATGTAAAAAACCCAAAAAGTTTCACAAAATAACTAGTTTACTGAACTAACTAAAATTGTAAACAAAATTTGTAAAAAAACGATAAACTTGATAAAATAAAGAAACAATATTTCAAAAATCAAAATAATGGAATTTCTATTTATTTTAGGAAAATAAAAAATTGATGACGATTAAATTTTTTTAGATCATGACTACAACATAACTTGGTAGTAAGTAGTAAAAATATTTGGAAAATATCAGCTCGAAGGATAAATTTGCTATATTTATTGTATGCTTTATTAACTTCTTTGCAATGAATATAACTTAATACGAACTGATGTTATATTGCAATTTGGGGAATTTTATGAATCAATAAAAAAGATTCCAGAGTATTTAAAGTGCTTTTCTAAAAAAAAATACAACTGCGCGTTTTTGTAAAACCTTTTTCAATGAAAATTTGAACATTTTTAACAGCTTTGAGCTACAGTTTGCTTTCTGCAAACAATCGAATATCGTCCGAAAAACATTTTTTTTGATTGCATCAAACGGAATATTGAAAAATGAAAGTCTCCTTCCGGGAATCTACTACGAATTTATTATTCTTTTTTGTCCGAAATTAATCCTCCCATTTTTTATGTGCTCCTTTTGTTGCTGTAATTAAAGTCGATAATTTTATGAATCATTATTATTAAAATAAAAATGTTTTATCGCTTTTTTGCTTTATATTACATTTAATACAGGGCAATTTACAGTGTGAATTAATGCGATTACGAAATTTTATCCTATAAAAGTTTTTTTTGTGACAGAGTGGAAATGTATTAAAAATTAAAGGGTGGGTGTCAAATTGGGAAATATTATTCTTAGAACGTGTCATCAAATCTAAAATATACAAAATTATGTGTATCATTTCCATCATAGTCTTTCAAAATTTGGTTGAAGTTAATTTACTATTGGAGAAATTGATGTATTTTGGTAACAGCAGCTAAAAACAAAAAAAATATAAATTGTTTGATCAGATTTTACAATTAATTTCAAAAGCCAAACTCATGAATAGAGATCATCGATTTTGCATCATTGACAATGTTACATTGGGTTCAAATATTTAAATCAAAATATAATTCGGAAATACATTTCCATTGAAAGTAATAATTAACTTTATACATTGAATATTCAGAACATTGAATTGAATCGTACAAAATTTTAATAGATGACATTCTAAATGCCCTTTAAATTAAACGTACTAAATAATATATTAAATAGATTTGAAGTTTCTGCATTGATTTTTGAGATAGATTCAATTGGTTTTTAAGGGAAATATTTACAATAAAAAATCATTTTCCATCCTTCAGCATCCTCTCATATAAAAAGATGATAATTATTATTTTAAATGCATTTATATTAAAGTAAAGTGTGCTACAGACAAAACTTTTTAATAAATAATAACGGACACTTGTTAAATGTGTTGGCTTAAATGACGAAAACAGCAAAACACTTTACCGACAAACATATAAAAAAGCTAACATCTGTGATTTTTATTCCCATTCTTTCAGCTTTTAGGACACATTTTGCAGGCGAAACCGAAATCAACCAAATCAACCAAAAGAGCAAAAAGTACAAGGTGTTATGTGTACAAATATGTATAATATCACAAAAACTTTTTATTATATTTTCCGCTTCAATTCCATTTCATAAAGTGTAGGGAAAGCACTTTTTCCTCCGGCTCTTTGACAAAATATTATTATAAAAGAAACATGAACATATGTTTTTATGTTTTTATGTTACATGTTTGCGAAAATTAAATTTCTGCATGAAGAACAAAAAGGGTGCATACTAATGGTAAGGAATTTGATCACACTCGCAGTGGACATGTGTCACTTTCAAGAGAACGACACAATAATTTAAATTCAATGAAGCTTTCATACACAATCGATTGAGTGTTCAATAAAACTGCGAAACATTCGGAAATTTTGTTTTAAGTGAATTGTAAATTTCATTTCACATTCACTCGCAAATGGAAAGAGAATCAGGGACGCTTAGTGACCATTATTGGTCTAAAATTTCACACAAAATTCAGAATTTTTATATTTGGCCATATTAAATTATGTAAATATATGTTCTTTCAAAAAAATTCAAAAATTTCAGAAATTTAAATCTTCCATCAGGACCCTTCCAGAAAACAAAGCAAGATATTAGAATGAGGCAAGATAAAAGAAAATATTTTAAAATTTAGAAAGATTCCTACAATTTTTAAAAGTGCTAAGAATAAACACGTATCATATTGATAATTTTTCTTTGTTTGGAAGAATGTGGTGTTTATGTGTTCAAACGTTTGTATGATTTCACCAAGATTTCTTTTCATTTTTCGACAACTCTGTGATCTGTAGCAAAAAGTGTGAAAATTGAGCAAAATGGAATAACAGAATAATAAGATGTGTGTAAGTGGAATCAAATGCTAATATTATTTAAATAAATATTGATTTCAAAATGTATATGTTCCATTTGATTTTGAATGTATTTAAGTTGTATACACAAATGTATGTTCGTGATTCTCAAAACATACAGCTTGAAGAAAAGCTTAGAAATTGTCTTTTTATTGTTTTTGATGGAATTATATATTTTTTATTTTTCATAAAGGTCGACCATTTAAAAAACGATGTATTTATTCCATGTTTTTCAACTTTTCCAGAAATATTTTTAAATCAATTCAAATTAATGAAATTCGATATTCAACATCTTCCGAATTTAAAAAGCTTTTTTTAACTCTTCAACTCATCATAAATATAGGCTACGAAAATCATTAAAGCGAAAAATCAATGTTATCATTTGAGCTTATTGGAGGCAGGTAAGAACGTTTTCAGGACAAATCTAAATTTTAATTGAAGACCATTCAAATTAAAATACTGATGGAAAAATAAACAAGAAGCGAAAACAAGAAGCAGAAGATATAAAATTCATTTATCCTTGCAACTCAGATACATTAGGATTTTAATTGAATCGAGTAGAGCTGTAATTTTTCTACGATGATGCCATGGTGCTAAGTAGAAAGTAGAAGGTAAAATAAATTTCAACTAAAATTTCTACTAAAGAAAGAATTGCAATGCGAGTGAGATGTTTATCGAAAATCAACTTCTTCCGGCGTTTGACAATCTGAATCTTTTTCTATCTTAGTATTTTTCTGGGTAATACATTTGTGTGATTCTGTTATTTTGTCTGATTGTTGAGATAACAAAGGAAGATCCGCTCACGTGATACAATGTAAAATTGTTGTATGGAGACAGACAATCTGGAAGAGTTCTCAACAAAAAAAGTATAAGATTAGGTGAAATTGCCAAGAAACAGATGGTTCTTTATAAAAGTTATTAAATTTAATTAGAATTATAAAATGAATTTTTTTTTGAATTGTGGGTATCTTTAAAAATCTATAGTAAATTTTCCCTATTTTTCTTCATCAGTTTTTTAGCCGGTTAATGTTGATCAGAAACAGGAACTGAGATAATTCTGACGAAAAAGCTTTTACACCTTATCCGGATCAGAGAGATCATCATCAGCTATGTTATTTTGATGCATCTTGACACTTTATGCAAAGTCAAATTATTGAAATTATAAAATTTAACTACGTAATGTATTTCATAAACGATTCATAGAAAGATGCCAATGTATTAATAGTCGATTATGTTATATAGTAAACAAACATTTATTATATTGAACTTCAACATCTGAAAGTACCTTATTCCTGTATGTATCAAAGATAATGTAAATTATATTATATAACAATATTATAAATACAGCAATTTTCCAATTATATTACATACAATACTTCGAAATATGCATACAAGAAACTCTTCTTGGAAATAATTAAATATATTTAGCAAGATCCATTGACGGCACTCCAAGTATATACTAAAAATGCTTGAAATAGACTGCTTTAAAAATTGATATTGTGCGCATAAATTGAAATTCCAAATAATCATTATTCTTCTTCAGTTTCTTCTGTGAACAATTTCACTTTATCTACAGAAGGGAACAATAAAATAAATTACATTTTGTATTATAAAGAATCAATAATAATAATCAAAGAATATGCAATAAATTTTCAATCTCAATTTCCTCTGTATTTATTTTCGAACATCGCATTGTGTGATTGTGAGGATTGTGAGCAAAAGAAATCACAAAATTTTCAACCCTGGATTTGACATCCCGGTTATGATATTTTCATCTTCTTGCTAGAAAGTCAATCGTAATATTACATTTTCGTATAATTTGAACATGAAGTGAATACGACTTTGTGTTTGAACTACACAAAGCAAAATATTTTATAAATTTTAATAAAATATGTATCGTGAAAAATGAATATTTGAGTGTAAATTTGAATTTGAAATTTATATTGTCTACACTACATGCGAGCTTTCGATGGAAGCGTGTTGAAATAATCATAGTGTATGGATTGAAGTTCTTCAAAGTGGCGTTTGGAGGGGAAAGCTCTTTTAAAATTTTTTATGACAAGAAAATTTAGTAATTTAATGATGTGTTTAGAATTTTCAATACATCTGATAATTCACCATAGACAACAATTTTAATAAAACTTCACGTTTTACAAAACTTTGCACATATAAAATATTTGAAATGTTAAATGATATTAACGTGAAGATATTCCAACAATCTGAAAACCTCATTGAAAATTCTGAAGTGTGTTAAATATTTTATGATTCTCCTATGAAAATCCTTCACTGTTCTTTCCGATCAAATATGCAAATAATATGAAGAAAAAAATGTGTTCAATGAAAATGCAAATTCACATTGTGTGCTGAGTTTTTGCAGGATTTATGTCTTTTTTTGTTGCTTGATGAAGCGTCAGATATTTGTGAAGTCTCCCGAATGGCCTTTGGTTACGGTTCACGTTTTTTCCTCTTTTTTTGATGACACTTCATATTTTGGTGCGTGTGGTGGAATAAATATATACAAAAAAGTCTTTCGCCAAAAGCTGTAAATTTCTCATGAGGTATAGTATTCAACTTCTCAGAACGGAGCTTTAGAATGACATTTTGACAAACATGGAAAATTCTTATTTATTCCACAATTTTCGTGATGTGACTGTGAATTACTGGATAAAATGCGGAATGGGAAAAGTCGATATCATTTTCGTGAGAAAAGTATAAGATTGAGTATGGAAGCTGAGATTTTTTGGATCCGCTAACCCTTTCTCACTTTGCTTTTTTTCTCACTAAATCACAAATATTATTTTAAAATTTAAAACCAAAAAAAGTCTTGCATTCAAATGCTCCGCAACAACAAAACTATCAATCTTAACAGAGCAAAACACAACAAACAGGATAGGGTTAACATTTGGTTAACATTCTGTGGGAATTTGGACTTTTCATTTTGAAATTGAAAATGGCCACATTATGATTTATAAATGAAGTGGCTTTAATGTGTTGCTTTCAAAAGAATTTACTTCCATAAAATTTATCAGGCGATTGTTTTGATATAACAAGTATTTATTAAGTATTTATTTATATATTTTGAATATGATTATCAAGAATTTTTCAAATGGAACAATTTAATTTAATACCATTTCAATGAGAAATACTTCAAAATCAGCCAGCAGTTCAACAATTATTTTGTAAAAACAAGCAAAACCAAGTTGATAAATAATTGCCAAGCAAATTTATAAAGAGGTTTTAAATGTAAATATTTCGAGTGATTCTTTTCATGACCTATTTGGACTATAGTAGGAGTACCATAAATTTAACTTAAGATTGCGATTTGAAAAAGTTTAATAAATATTTTTTTGATAATTTTATGAAAAGAGATGGAGGTTGTATTACTATTTTTATTATTATAATTCAGAAAGTCTCCTTTTTCTTGTACGCTACTTATGAACAGCCCCTGAAAGAAAACTCTTTAGGTAAAAGTTTTTTTTTATTATACCTTATCCTTATTAGCAGTCGAGATTTTTCAACTTCAAAACATTTTAAAATACTTATTTATCCTACCATGTCTTCAATAAAATGAAAATTAGAATTTTTATTTCTAAATTCAAGTTAAAAGAAATCAATCGTATATTCCCTTCTTTGCCTTTTCTTCAACCAGGAAGTATAAATACTTACGAACCTCCATAAAAAATTGTTAGTTTAATCAAATACCTATGTAATTCGTTCTTGTAATTTTATCGCACATCCGGCATCTTCTTTTAATGCAATTTGCAGACGTTTTAAGGCAACATAAACATTTCAAACTCAACAGTAGCATTTTCCGGACAATCAATCTCAATCCAACACGTTTTAATTCGTAGAAGAAGCAGCAAACAAGAATAAAGCAATTTGTCTTAATTTATTAAAAAAATCTTCTGCGGAATAAATAATAGGAAAATTGAAGAAAACTGAAGCCAGCCAAAATTCTGAGATTTGCTATGGCTGGTATTGATTAATAATAATACTTCCGCGGAACCCTACTCTTTTTCATCCAAAAATATGTCGAAAATTTGAAAAGTTTTAAAGAATATGAAGACTGAAATATATTATAAGACCTTTGTTTTGTTCAAATGTTTGTATGTTTCAATTTATAAATAAAATGTTTAGAATTTGTCAGGAAGATTTTTAATTGATGAAATTTAAGTACTTTTTCAAGAAAGTCCATATTTTCAAATTGATTCCAAAAAATATCCGTTTTTATGTAGGGCAGATGTACATGTAAAAATACAAATTGGTCGGGATTTGGTAAAAAAATATGCGGCATAAAAGTTTTTATTCAAACGCTTTATTTTAAGTACCCATCACAATTAAATAAAGCCGCCAATAATTTTAGCAACTTTTTGAAGCTTCAAACAAAATCTCTGAATCCGGAAAACTTGAAAACTGGAGGATTTCATAAGATATGAAATGCCCAGAATAATATTTTATTTCCAAGTCGTAAATTTAATATTTGCACATCATTTTCATTTAGATTTAAATGGCATAACAATTTATTTTCTGGGGAAGGTTCCTTTCAAGTGATTTTTCAAAGCATTTTGAAATCTTTATAATGAAATTACCATTGTTATTGCGTTTTTAATTGAAATGTTCAAAATATTTATTAATTTAAAGCAATTAAGATTTAATCACTTTTTTGAAATATTTTTAATCAGGATGTAAGGAAAAAATTCTTTTTCTTCAACATTTTTACAAATATCTTACCCACTATAAAATCTTTCAAAACAAACATCCTTTAAAAGATAAATGATCTTTTGAAAATAGAACGAACATCAGAAACCAATCAGCCAACCTGGCATCTGATTTGTTGTGTCCAATAAATTTTGCCAGACTGCGTGGACGTGTTGGACCACCCTCATTAGTTGCAATGCAATTGATTAATAGATGGAACAAAAAAAATGTTTTTAGACATATTTCATGATGAATATGACATCGAGCAAAATTTATGATGAAATAATACACAAAAAGTTTAGAATAACTATTAAAAACAAAATAAAATAAGATTGTGCTGCAAAATTTTTCAAAACCTTAGGATAAACTCAAATAGATTGGCAAACAATAACTAAGATACTTGGATTCAAAAACTGATATGCTAAATATTGGAGTTTGGAACTCTAATGAAATTTATTTAATAGTTACACAACTTCTCCAATTATAATTCGTTTCAAATTGTTCAGTCAACAAGAAAACAATTTGATTTCATACCTGATCTCGAGAGAGCGGCATTAAAAAGATCATTTAAATTGAAACCTTATTTGAAGCGTCTTTCTGTGTTAAGGCACTCAATTTTGTCTTTGAACAGTATCTTTACATATTAAAGTCAAACCATAAACTAAACAGTCCAATAAAAATGTAACCTTATTTTGCCCCATAGATAGCAAATCGTAGATACATCAGCCAATTGGCTCGGCTTTTAAACAATTTGCAAGCAAATTTCTACAACTATAACTAACCCATTTTGAAGGCAGCTTGATAAACTCGGCGGAATTGTAGGGAAGATTTCTTTAGCTGTATTAATGCCGACTATAATATTTTATCGAGTTCGCTCATGTTGAAATGTTGAAATGTACAGCAAGCGGAGTGCTTCAAATATCGTTTGAAGACCATACTCCGGTTGAATATAAACGACCAATTTACAGGGTTTGTGTGTCGAAATGTATTATGTAAAATTCATATTTTATCAAGTGGCAATGATACAGAAAAATATATATTTTTAGTCAAGAAGCGAATATATTTTGTAACGTGCTCAATGTGATGGCAAACATGTCTTTGGGAAAACATTTTGTGCCGAATCTTCGGCACTAAAAAGACTAAAAGACTAGAACAAAATTTGCTCCATATGTTTTATACAACGGAATTTAAGCTTGGCAGCATGTAGTTGATGTAGACATCTTCCGAACACTTTACAGAAACGCATTATTTGTAAGCCAAACACGATAAGATGTATGTTAGGGACTTGTGAATATTTATTGTATATTTTTTTATTTTTCCTCTCGATCTGAATTTGTGAGTGAATAGATGTTTCCTCAATAAATTATGAGTTGATTGAAATCATTACAATAATTAGAGAAAAACTTTAAGGCAGTACCTTAGTTTTATAGCATATAGTTGTGTTTGAATTAGGATTTTGAAGAAATAAATAGTTTAAACATTTCATTAAATAAAACACCTTGTTAAATACGATACTACTAAAACAATTCGCCGGTGCCTAACAAAATATTTAAACAAATATATCCTTAGAAACCATTTGTTCAGCATAATATCGAATGTTTAAAGAGCCAGAGAATTAAATAATCAAATAAAAATGGGTGTAAGATCTGGAATTGTGTAGCGGAGATTAACTTTGAAATAAAATATCTTTAGCTCTCAGACAATTCCAACCGTTCAGACTTCAAAAATGCTCAAAATCCTATTTTGCACATAAAAAACCAATCAAAATTTATGTTATTGTGTGCGATACTCTGCGATATTTTATATAATATACATTTGAACATTTATTGTCGGGAATGAAAAATTTTGAAATATATTTTTTACATTTGTTAGAGAATCTAATTTAAATATGTTCGTATTTTATTATTGGTTCTTGTTGTATTATAAGTGAGAAATAATAAAATACACAACTAGACCGAATTTTTCTGGTGGAAAATGAAAATAAAAATAATGTTGCTCACCATCTTGAACCATTCTGAAGGAAAATCACTTTGATCGGCTGGCAGAAGCGGAAGGTGACAAGGGTTGACAAAATAAAGCGGAGAAAGCTTGGCATTCAAGCTTGAGCTTTTGGCAATTTCAGTAATTTCGGCAAAAATTTTTTGAATAAAAATATATTCAATGAGGGTAATATCATGTAATATGCTGCATAATGGTGTAATGGCGTAATGGGGTAGGTACCACAATTATAATGGACTACTAGCATACTTGGGCTGCTAGGGTGAACAGCTAGCTTCCAAAGTATCATCTGGTTTCAATTTACATTTTATTAACAAAAAGTCAATACAGCAATTTTCTGATTAAACTAGAATATTTGGAACCAATAAAAATAAAAGTGTAATGAAAGAAAACCCTTTCTGGTGTATGAGGTGAAAAGAAGACTGTTTTTTTTTTAATCTTTCAATTGATGCAGACTTAATATTAATTAAATTTACAAAAATTTCGAATCATTTTGTTTTTTATAAACAAAGGTAGATTTAATTAAAGTCATACAAGCACACGAAGTTTTTTTTTTCAATGTTTCTGAAACAGTGACGCTACCTTAAAAATTTAAAATTTGGAATGTCTGGTTTGAACATTCAATTTAAACCGAAATCATTTAGACTCCCAGAGCAGTTTCCCGTAAAATTTTCAACTCATTAACTTTTTGATTGTGTCAAATGGACGCCAATTTTCAATTAAACACAATGTTGACTGAACAACTGCATTTAGAAACGTTCGAATACAGAACAATAAAAGTTTTCAGTGCACAATTTCAACAATTTTCAACAGTTTTCCAATTTTGCTGAAATATTAATTTCTGTGGAAAAGCTTTTACATTGAAACATTTGAAGCTTTTGTAACAATGGTACATAAGCAGATTTTGCAATATTTTCCATTGTTTCAACCACAATTTAACGAGCGCTTTATTATTATTTGTTTTGCGGAATTGCGGTTATTATTTCAGAAGATTGATTCATATATTGTTTTATCAAAATTAGATGTTAATTATGCAGATTGTAGATTAAACGTCAGAGTTTATCTCAACTTCTCAGGAATTCATTAATTATTTATAGGACGCACAAAGTTGTTTTAACTTTTTTCACATTTTAACGTTCTAGGAACCCAATTTTATCAGCACGTCTAATATTAGATGGTGAAATTGGGGTTCCTTATAAAAATATCAATGTAAAGCGTGGGAAATTTTTCGTTTTCATGTTTCAATAATCAATTAATAAGAGGTTATGAATTTATTATTAAGTATCGTACTCTGTATTTTGTATTTTCCTGGTTATGTCTAAATTTATATGTTTCCTTGGTATTTCATCATTTTTATTGTATAAATTTCTATTATATAAGAAGAGTACAGTTTGAAAACTTGCAATACTCAGAAATACCCATAAAGACTTTCAGTATTGTATTGAGTTCCAAAAACCAAATAATTTTGCAAATTATATTTTTATGGACTCATTTGAAATTTAATACAATAATTGATTTATTTTACCAAACTTTCCAAAACCACACTAACCAAAAGCATGTGCCGCAAATGAAAACCGAAATACATTAAAATACAAAATCGTAAATTTAATTTTTATATAATTGGGAAATAGATTCAACCACAGCACTTGAAAGTCTTCGAAATTGCCCTATAAATAACCCCAGAAGGAGTAAATTTTTTTCCTTTCTATAAAATAGTAATAACTTAATATATTCTTCGGGCCATTGTGTCATAAATTTATCGCTGAACCTCATTTTGTGGTGTCGGAATTATAATGCTTGGAAACATGTGGTTTATTGCGAGCGACATACGCTCTTCTCACCAAATACCGACTGTGACAATGAATTAGGTGCAAATGTAGAATCTAATCTAAGAAAGCCACAAGAAAAAACATTCAGATTGGAGATGTTCCATTTTGCATATCAGGTGATAAAATCTGAGCAATATGGCTCAAGTTTCAACCAGAAGTTTCCCAGGCGAAACAATGAACTTATGGTGCCACTTTTACGATCTTCATCCTGCTAAAATATATGCAAAGATCTTTTATTCTCCCTTTGCTTCGGCAAAGATTAAACCGGTCGCCATAAAAAACAAATAGAAATCATTTAGAGAATGGAGCATTTGCATACATAAAATGGGAATGAATGAAAGGAAAAACTACTAAAAACCAGTTAAATTCCCAGTGACATATATAAATTTCTTCTGGCTGCTATCAAGATCTGCCTTCAAGATCTTGAAGGCTGGAATGGCAAGGAAATAATATTAAGGGCAAGTGCTGGGAAAGTTCTGGGATTTCTCGATTTTGTCGTAAAGTACAACTATAAAAATGTTTTATTGCAATTACAGTTAAATAATAGAAATACAACAAACTTATTGTGTAGTTTTTGTTTTTATTATCATAGTGAGTTGCAGTAAGAAATAAAAATAATACACCGAGGATAAAAATATTTAAAGATAATATAAATAATATTTTCATAATAAATTTTACCTAGAAATAATAATGCAATATGATAAACAATTTAAAGACAAATATCCCGAGAAACCTCAGTGTATAACCCTACAATCCATACATTTCTCAACCATCTCATAGTTGGTTATCATGAATCTGTGCTGGCTTTTATTGTGTTTAACGAATAAAATTTAAATTGAAATTTAAAAACACGAGCCACTTATTCTTATTAAGGTTGTGTGTTCATTTGCTCCCCGCTCAACCAACTGCCAGCTTACTACCAAAGTAACAAAGTAACAATGTAGCTACTAGCTACCATGGGAAATAGCTTCAAAACGGAGGCGCCCATTAAAAACTTTTGCCATTGTCTAAAGAAATAATTGTTGACATTTTTATGGATATCCTTTCATGCTATCTTTTCATCTTTGTCTTATCTTTTGATTAAGAAAAACTTTGTTCTAACTTGTGATTTTGGCACAATAATTCATCAAACAAATTTTTGCCGAGAAGAAATTACCTAAGTTTTCTTTTCCATTTAAGAAATTTACACTTTTTTGCCATCAAAGAGGGAAGAACCTATCTGGTTGGCAAGATTTTTCGTGTGATTTAATAACGTTTCACAATATACAATCGAGTGAATTCTTCAGCTTGAATGGTGGGGTCTTAAGGGCTGGAATATTATATATTTACAGAAATGTTAAGGTTAAGTTTTTGTACTTGCATTTATTTGTCACAATATTTTCCACCAAAGAATTAACCCACCAACACTCTTTAAAAAACTTCTCAGAATGTACCACAGTGTGTAGATCTTTCTTCAGGAAAAAGTGCTTTGAGATACATGGAAAATGGAAATTGTAGGTTGCGAAATATGTGAGCAAAAACTTTTTGTTGCTCCTTTTGTTCTTTTTCCCCCGTCAACTGAAATGTATGTGGAATGTATACAGGCTGAGTTGTTGTCTAGTTCTTTTTGGAGGCAAGTAAAATGGTAACACGATCCAGAAAAAAGAGCGCCATAAATTAACCCATATTTATATTTTTACTTATAATAAGCATTTCCCACATAAGTATCTTTCGGTATTTTGTGTATTTTGTGCTATTTTGTGCTTTCAGCGAGTCAATTGAATTTAAATTTATGTTTGTATATTAAAATTTACATACATTTACTTGTTCGCATACAAGCTTCCGCTTGTTATATGTAAATGTAATTTCGTTGAGCAGAAGTTTTGACAACGCACAAAACACATCACTTTTTATCAGCAAACTTGAGTTGGCTCAGAGCATTTCCCATTTTCCATATTTTTTATGCTATCATAGAAATGGATGCTACATTTGGTAGAAAGTCAAGCAAAATCTCCGGCAGTATACAGTGCAGATTTAATGCGACTTTTAATGCGACTATGGGGCAAAATTTATATTTAATTTCATAAGCACAGAAGATTTTTTTGTTGCTTTACTCCGTAATGTTGTTATTTTGTGGTGAAAATATACTTTTGTGCATTGAAAGTGGATTGAAGTTGCAGAGCAGTCAGTCACAAAATTTCAACAGTTATTCAGCAACCGTTTTTCTACTTTAATTCTTAGTTTTACAAGATGAGTTATTTCATGACAGTTGGACAAATGAATAATATTTAGTATTTTGAATGGACAAACAGCCTAAAACTCCAAGAAAATGCCATAAAAATATTATAAAAAAGCTTTTGTTCGTTTGTGTGCATATAAAAATACAAAAATAATCGTTTGGGACCAATAAATATTAAAACGAAAATACCTTGAAACAATGTTTGAGAATGGAGACTTTTTCGTTGCTCGTTTGTTGATTTTCCTTAAAAAAGAAAAGCGTAAAAATAAAATTTATATTGCACAGAAAACCAGCAAGCAAATATATAGTTGCTTGTTCGGTTTTTTTGGTGTTCTAATTTCCATAAGCTCCAATTAGAATTGCCATAATTTGTGAAAATAAGAGAACTGTGTGCAAAATGTGTAATTCTTCGAGAACAAACAATAATCTTAATTATCTTGCTGCTTTTCCGCTTAATTGTAATGATAAAACTGTATAATTGAGTTTCAAGAGTTCAAACTTTCAAATTAACGCAATCACTGTTTTAAATAAAGAATTATTAACATAATTTGTGTAATTCCTGAAAACTCTGGCAAATGGAAAATAATAGTGATTTTATAAAATAAAACTGCATCTAATTTTGCGACTTATTAAACTTTTTTAAGTATTATTAAAGTTTTGCTAATAGTGAGGCTATGAGGTATAATTAATTTATACGAAACATCGTAGAAAGTTTTCAAGTCATCTCTAATTAAATGTAGGAGTACTTATCTACTTATTATGGCTTAAATCTCGTGTGATGCTATATTTTTTCTTTTCTGTGTTAAGATGTCTGTAGGAATATAAAGTATAAAAAAGAGATTATAACGTAAGAACGTCTTCTACCTCCTCTACTAATTTCAGCTAATTTTGCGTGAAAAGTCTCATCTTAGTTTTGTGATAAATAAAAATATGAAAGTTTCTGCACCGTATCAGATGGTATAATAACTAGACGAAAGCAGAGTCATCTGATATTATATAAAGCAACAATATAAAATTCTCTTTCCTTTTAAACGCATGCTCTATCGAAAAATGAAAATGTAGCAGAAAATTTCAAAAAGCTTCGAAGAAAAATCGGTAAAGTAGAATTCAAATATTTGAGCATCTCAATCATAAAAGCTTTTTAAAAGGATATCGGATTATCGTCAGGATCGTTAAAGGAATAAAATAATAAAGCTCGAAGCAAGAGAGACACGAATGAACGGAGCTGAATTTAGCTAAAATTTATCGATGTACAATTATTGTGTTTTAATGTGGCAAACATTTAAACAATTATTGCTACGATTCTCAACAAACTGCATAAGATATTTTAAATAAGATTCTACTATAAATCGATCTTAATACTAAAACATATTTTTTCATTGGTTGTTTTTGCATTACAATCGAAATGTTTCTCAAATTTCTCAAAAAGCTCCAAATAAAGCACACAAAGATCTACAATACCTAATTGAAAGTTATGTATTACTTTGCTATGTATTTAAATTAATTGTTCTACTTATTTCCTTAATTACAATGCTACACCATTCAAATGAGTTTTGTACGAAAGCTCTGAATGTCTCCAAAAACATTTTCTTAACGATTCCTAATTGAGGGTGAAGGATACAATTTCGACAACATTTTTGTTATTATTTGTTAAGCTTGTAAGTAATAAATTTTTATGATGATTTTATTCCGAAAAAGTAATTTATTCCCATGTTGTTAAGCAATTTACAATTTCCGTTCATTTTGTTCAGAATGGGAAACAAGAATACTGAGCATTATAAAATACTTTGAATAATAGATTCACATGGTTTTACTTTATGGTGTAGATAGTTCAATGTGATATTTTAAGCGTTTAAGTCACATGACTAGTCTTAAATAAATTCAAAAATTATTATATTTTAAATAATGCTAACTCACAGGGGTCGCACATATTTAAAGCAGGTATGACCAATCTTTCAAAATTTAGATAAACAAAATAAAAATAATCAAAACTGTTTTCAACTTTTTCATATTGCAAAGATGTAAAAGATTCTTATCAATCTGAAGTATATAAATTATATCAGTTTTTGTAAGGGAATTTGTAATTCAGATAATACCGTTTTTCATTAGTCGAGCACCACTTCTATGAATGAAAGAGCGCAATAAAGTTACATCCTCAAAATGTTATTCATGCCTTATTTAAAGGTTTAAATTCCTAAAATGATTTCTTTGCCATAACCTGTGAAAATGTATGAAAATTTCAAGAATGTTGCAAACATTTCACACAACAGTACATTTCGTTTTGCACACTATTCAGGACGTGATGATTAAAAACTGAAAATTTTCCAAGAAATAACGAAAACTGATATTTTTATATTTTTTTGTTGCTGAAACTGTGCACCTGAACGTTTTATGAAGTCCATATAAATGTGCTTGAAAAGCTTATGGGAATTAAACTAATTCAAATGCATATGCCACTGAACATTTTAATGTTTTTGTTCACTTTTATTCGGGATATAAATATCGACATTTGTATGCAAAATTGGTACACAGTTTTTTTATGGAGTCGCCCATAATACTTACCATAAATTTATCCACCCACAACGAACATGTTCAAATGTTACACGATTGTTAAATAGTACATTAATCTTGTTTCTTTAGCCAAAGGTATCACAAAAAGAAATGATACTAAAAGAAAAAGCAGAATCAAATATTGAGAACATATAAGTTCAGCAATGTTTGTCATTTTCAATGGTTGGTGAATTTTGTGGCTTCCCAGAAGTAAAAAGAAGTTGAGAAAATGAAGTTCGGTTTCCATGCATTTTTATATGTTCTTGTTGTGAAATCCTACAAAAGAATAAACTTTAAGCCCGCGCTGTTATTACTTGCATTAGCAATCTCTCTTCGCCTATATTTAAAAGTTAATGTTCCAGTTCTTGTATTTTGAAGCGTAAAAACGTTACCATTTTAAAAGATTTACTCTTGAAAATATCAGAATCTAAAAGCTTCCAAGAATTCCAGGATTGAACACAAAAATAAGACAAAGCCGATAATAGCACAGAATATTCTGAGAATAAGTGAACCAAAGCTGCTAAACAGATTTTAATAAAAAATTACCATAAGCCATTTATTCAAGTTCATTCAAGGCTCAGAAGGTAACCAAGCACTGTGCACAAAAATTTGACTGGCATGCTAATTAGAACTTTTTCTCTTTTCTACGATTTTCTGGTGAGACATTAGGCTTAAAAGCTGCTGGAATGTTCCGCTGGTATGACTAAATTTTATTTAACCGATAAATTGATTTTTTTTTTTGTTGCTGTAAATATCCTGTACTCAAATTAAAAAATATTCCATCTTTGAAGTTTTCAACGCAGAGAGTTTTCAACGGTTTATTCGTCATCATACTTGGTGAGAAATATGCAGAAAAATACGATCACATATCCTCTGTGAAAAAAAGTATTCAGATGACCGGTGATGACTGCTTCCGAAAAACTAAAAACTATTTTAAAATAAGAATAAAAAGTCCAGATTGGTTTGACAAACTTGACAAATTCAAAAATTTATTTTACATTCAGGTACCATTAGAAATTTAGTTTTAAACTAAAATGCAAATCCTGCGAATTCAATAATGGTGGGTCTAATTGCCCCCAGAATATTCACAGTAACACATAAAATACCATTTCACTTTAATGGATGTTGCTTGCAAATTATTAATTTTACAAATAATTACAAGCAATGCCAATTGCTTTTAATTATTCAATTATTCATATGCCCTCAATTAAATCACCGATTCATTAGCGTACTGAGAATTGTATACTTTGAATCATATTATGTCATTATAATTAAAATGATTTATACATTTACAATAAATGGAACTCTAATTAGATAAAATAACAAGTGTAACCAGATTCCTAATAAATATAATTTCTGTTTTTAAAAGTTAGAAATAATTAATCATTAGAAAATATTTGAAATTCCTGCACCTGTTTATAAAAGCTTTATAAAACATTAAAACAAATAATCAAATAAATTTTATTTTTTCAACTTTTTAGTTTTTCAAAACGATTTTATTATGTCATGCATCACTTTATCTCAAAAGTCATTCACTGTTGATCATCAATTTCTATCAGAAGTGAATACAAATTGTTAATTATTTGATTTCAGTATTTGAATTTAAATTCTATAGTTTTAGTAGAATTGTGTAAAATCAAACATTAACTTGCTTTTTCTGCTATCCTACTCTCTGCACCAACTAAATTCTATAAAAAATCAGTTGCATGGTTGTTACATACAAAATAACTACCAGAGAATAGGATAGCAGAAAACAAACAAATTGCTTTAACTTTGAAGACCAATATTGTACTTTAGATCTATTCAAAAGAAACATCTTCATTCTTCTTCATACAAATTCTACAATTTTCAGCTGTTTTATAATAAAAGTCAGAGTGGCTTGAACAAGACAAACTCCTTCAAGGAGATAAAGAGAAGTGTTTAAATTTAAAGCATTCTCATTTTTTATTAAATCAGTTCTTTAATTTTTGTTGGGCAATCTCAACGAAGAAACAACATTGAAACAAGTTTAATGACATCAAGTAAAAAATGAATTAAGGACACTAAAGGACACTTAAGGACACTAAAAAATGGATAAACTGGTATACTTTAACAAATTGTTGCAATTAAAAAGCTCTGAATACACTGAATGAAGGCTAATTCATTTGAGCAGCCAAATTTGCAAAATCATAAAATGTAATTTGCCTTTCAGTTAAATTATTTATATGTCGATCTGTACTTTTCATTTAACATTTCCAGAAATAATATAGTTGCAATGTTCGTATAATGGAATCATAATTAAAACATACAAAATTTGATTAAACGTAAAGCGTTACAGCAGTTTATATGCCACATGAATTATTTAATTTGCAAACAATTATAACCAGAAGCAGAGATTCCGGTATTTTAAAACTGGTTTTCTGCATAGGAAAAGTACGCAACTGTGAAATTATTTTTAGTTATTTTTAGAGTACTTTTTAGAAAAGTCAATTCATTATCAAAACGGTTTAAAACGTCTTGAAAATATTTACAATAAGATCAAATAAATTAAAAAGTGCATAAAACTTGACAAAAGCACAAAATTCGATACAATGAAAGCTGTACAAAATTTTTGATAATAATAAATAAGATGCTTCTGTATTAACCAACTTAAATTAGAAATTTTATCAAATTGTTGAAAATAATATTTTATATCGATGACAAAATTACAATGCATTTCTATTCAAATTTATTTGGTACAACTTTATTATCAAAGTTGAAAAGGTTTTAATGCTTGCCATTGTGTATCATTTTCCACTGTTCTTGTATTTATACATGATCTCTCAATTGTTAATATACTTATGTATATACACAGTGAAATTTTATCATCTCTTTTGTGTTTGCCAGCACAATCGTTTAACTGTAGGTTCTGGTTTTAAACTTTTGCCTGCCAAAGTTTTACTCACCATTTTATAATTTTCTGTTTTTTTTTTCTCTGTGTTTTGTGTTATTTCGTAATTTTCCTTAAAAAAGGAATTTTAACTGTAAACGGATTAAAACATGCATTTTGTGTGAGCATGTAAAATGTAAATGCGATGGCCAGAGTAATTTCTGCACATTCAAATAATGCTGTTTTATTATGCAAATCCAAATGCTGTGGTTTCAATCGAGTCCCAAAATTTTGTGTGTACTTTTTGAGAATGGGTGTTATTGGGTGGTTTCAAAATTTAATCATAACTTTTTTGAAGCAACTTTTTTTTTTCGAATTTGTGAATGTTTTATGTCTGATTTTTAAGGCTTAAAAGAATTTTAAAGTTTGGCATATTTTCTGATTTGGATGCTAGAACACAATAAAGTGCTGTTTTCCAACTTTGTACACATCCTGAATTTCCTGTATTTTCAATTTCACTAACAACTAACGAAAGGCCAAACTTTCTCACAACGAAATAAAAGCGCAATTTTAAAATTTTAGATTTATTTCATTCAAGGGTATTTCACAATGATTATTGCTACACTTCTTTGTCGCTTTTGTGTATAGAAACTAGGGCAATTGTACATGCGGTTTAGTCGTAAAATGTCTCCCTCGCTCATAGCCTCTCTTTGGCCCATATTTGGTGCTTTTGATAGTGGCACAATTGTTGGTATATTTTTATCTTTGGCAAATGCATACGGGGAATAATGCAGAATTGAATTGAAGTCATATGAAGTTCCTGCAAATAAATGGCAAACAATAGAAAAATCTTGCAAGTAGGCATCATCATTAGGATAGCCACAATTACCACAACCAGCAAACATTTGTGGAATTAAAAGTTAACGATAATAAGTTGTGGGGTGTTTGTTATTTCCACAAAAGAATGTGGAGCTTTCAGAAGCCTTACGGACTTAAACGAATTGATGTGTGTGAAATTTTTTAATTTGGTATTTTGATATTGTAAATCAAATGTAAATTGAGGAATTACAAATACAAATATTTGTTTTTGCTGGAAAGCGTTGAACAGTATGGTGAACATTGAAAACAGTTTTTCTAAATTTTATACGTTAGAATTTGAGATAATATGTTTATTCGGTGTTAATCAGCTTTTGCTTTTATTACCCTGAGATTTTTGGTTTTTAGCTTGAAAATATTTTATTGTAAGGTAGAAGAAATTACGAAATTTAGAGAAATACTTTGTTTTAAATACCAATGTTACAAAGCTAAGTAATTAAATCAAATTTCTATATTTAAATAGTTTTTAGTCACTAGGGTCTGTAACTTTCCATAGTTATTCATAATTCACGTAGTTTTCTATCATCAATCACTGTCACCCTAAAGAATACTAAATAAGAGTCGATACATACCAAACATAGTAACGTGGCTGACAAATTGGTTAAAATTTACTTTGGCTTCTTCTCGAACGTTGTTCCATTTGATCTGGATGAACTTATCTCGCTCATTGGCCGTGTGCATATGCTGAAAATAGAAATCCTCTTAATAGAAGCGCTATAGATAAATTTTTATAGATCGCAACTAAATACTTACCAAGAAACCCAAAGAATGCAAAAGCTCATGTATAATTTTTCCTTTCTCACAAAGAGTGCTGTTTATTTTAACTGGTTGCATGCCGATATTCCTCAGTCCCACTTCACTGCTGCATCCAGGTCCATTCTGGATAAATATATAGTTTTTGTAATGCTGGTTTCGGGGCACAAACCGTATGCAGGAAATGTTCATTATATGCTCCATTGCCTCGCGAATTGATACAATTGTTGTTGGTCCTGTTTTAGGAAAAAACTTAATTTAATGTTGAAAATTGTGCTAATGATATCAGAAGTTTCGATGTTATTATGGCAATTCAAATCAATAATTAATCCTAAAAACTGAAAAAGCAAAAGAAGTTTTTTTGCCATATCTCGGAAAATATCCTATTATATATTTAAAGTCGTATTTTCCTTTAAAGACTATTAAAACTTCCAAGAATTCTGAAAGTTTAAATTAAGCAATTTTCAATTATCTAGAAAATTTCATGCTTTTATGCATTTAGAATTTAGACAAAGGATTCAATTTCTGATTGTTCTTGTATTAATTGGTTCTCATGAATAACTATTTTAAAGCACAAATGGGCTGGAATTTTGCTTATACCCTAATTAAACTTTTAAGATGACATTAAACAATGAAATGATTATTAGATCTGAATTTTAAAACTCACCATAATTTGGATCTATTTCATAAGGAACAATCGCCAAAGGCCAATGATGAAATGCATTTTTGAGTCCCGTCCGTTTCATGCTGGATTGCGAATACAGAGCCTCCATTTGCTTCGGATCCAAAATCATGTCATCTATTTCAGTCTCCTCGTTGGATTTCGCACCAGTCTCATTTCTTGGCTGCAGCTGAAAATTCGAGCTTGTGGTGTCTTTACTGTTCCCGATTTTTTCATTCGCATAACGGCTGTTTGTGATAGCTGCAGAAGATAGAATTGAAAGTAGGCACAAAGGGTGGAAATTTATTTTTTGTAAATAAAAAAATCCATATTTATGCTTTTTTGTAAAAATTCTTTTGAAAAAGAAACTTTTTAATTATTTTAAAATTTCCTTCAAAGTTCAAACATATAATTCTCTCGACATCATAACTTATAAAACTTTACAAAACTGAAAGTGTCCATTGATTAATGAACAATTTCTGTTCTTGTTTTTTATTCACAGCAAACTTTCACCATACTGAACACTTGCGAGAGCAAAAATGTATATTTCAAAAATAAAATTGAAATTGATATAAAATCTGTTTGTTTTAATACTTTCCGCACAGCTGAAGCAAGCGAGCATAGATAAAAGAAGCAATAACTCCTTCAATCTGGTCATTTTCTTCTAGTTGAGTGAAGCTCTGCTGGGTAATTAATTTTAGATTTGCTGTAGCTGTGTTCCCGATAATTAAAAAAAAAATGTTCCTCTAACTGATTGCTACTGTGAAATCTTCGAAAGTGGTACTTGTTCGTGACGAGCTTTAGTTGTTTGAGAAAATTGATTTTTAATTGGCGTTTCAAATCAAGATGTAGATTCGTACTTCAGTTTGAGGATTGAGTTTCGAGTTATATAGACTTATTTTATCCTACTTGAAATATATTTCAAATACTCGAAACTCTTTCAAAAACTCTAATTTCGATTATTTTTATTATTTTACATTCGTTTTTGCAAACCGCGTGCTTATTTATCAATGTTTGAATGTTTTATTCAGATATTTCCTTATCTGATTCCCTCATCAAAGCAAGATGGATTTTATATCTGAAACTCATTTTGCTGTCTATAATGTAATAAAAAATTCAAATATTTTACGATTTTTACAATGGAAAGTCAAAAACATTACGAATGTAAAGGGAGTCTCTTCAACCGCAGATTTTTTATTTATTTACGTTTTGCGTTTGGTTGGGTTTTTGGCGTATTATAAGTGAAATTTTTATTCATTTTTTAAAGGGGCTGATATTTGTCGAGTTGAGATATTTTTATACGAATAAGATTTATTCTAAAAACACGTTTAGACTTTCTCACAATGAAATTTTACAAATGAACAAATGCGCTGCGCTTTTCGGCATGATAAAATATTCCTTCTATGGAATATTTATAGTTTCTATCAAATTATCGTAAATTTATACAAATACGTTGAAAGCTCAGCCCTTGATTTTATGTTCTCAGTATCTAAGGTAAAAGTTGTAAAATACTCTCACCTTAATTTATTTTATCTTCAAAGTAACAGTGTTAACCAATTTGCCCGCCACCTTAACAACTTCCCCAGTCCAATAAATATCATTTTATCTGGCAATCCCAATATCACAGTAAATATTTCTCATATACAATCTTTTATGATTCTTTTGTTTTCAATTTCAGTAAATATTTTATAAAGTGGAAATTACTTTTTATGTTCTAGAACATTTTTTCATGCAAGAAGAAAAACTCGTTTTAATTTTCTTGTATTTTTGGTAATTTTGCTACTTTATTACATCCCAGAGATTGAACAAAGCAAAACTGGCTAAAATGTTTAACTGCAAAAATTTTTAATACACTCGTATTGGGGTAACTTTTTTCGTTCTTTATAAAGTTCTAGCCACATATTCACATTTTGCACACTGTTCACATGCTTTTTCGCCACATGTAATTTGAAAGAAAACCCAAGGTATCGTAAAAAATGTAAAAAATGTTCACTGTCCTTTTTATGTCGTTCATCAATATACTGCGGTGTTCGGTGTTTAAACTGGTCGAGAATTCGCTGCAGGAAATACTTCCATTTTTTACGGAATAAAATTTTATTCAGCTTACAGAACTTTCTTTAAAAAGTTTTTGGTTTTTTGGGTGGAATTTTTTTAAGATTATTAAATTGAGCAATAAACGCAACAAATCTAACAAATGAGTTTTTTTAATATTGATATAGTTTTTGCAATATGTAGATTTTATTAGGTTTATTTTTATTTAGAATCGTTAAAAAGTATCCACCCAGTGATGCTTTCTCCAATATACGTCTTACATGGTCTGACTTTCAATATCATACCCTGCAAACTACCATATATATTCATATACGGAAAAGTGCTGAGGGATCGAGAATAACTACTTAATATATTTTATAGCAAATTCAATTTCCTGCTCAAAATGAATCATAAAATTTAGAAATATTAAATTTGCATCATCGAAACAGTTTTATAACTTAATTTTACTTGAAAGCATAGAATGCACAGAAAAGCACGTAAAGTCTGAAATGTTTACTCGTACATGTTTCTTCATTATGTATCATGTAACCAGCCTGATTATTTGTTGAAACTCCAAAGTTAACTTGTGATGAAAACTGAAGAAACTTCATGGTTTTTCAATTAATTTTTGAGGTTTGTGCAGCTCGTTATGGAAAAAATTTAGTCTATTCGTTTATTATGGTAACTGAAGCATCAAAGTTTATTTTAACAAGTGTCTATATCGTCATGCATACATAATAAAGTTCAGAAAATCGTTGAAAATGAAATTGCTCCAACACATAATCTTTTCATTTCCACATTCCCATTAAATTTTATGCTGACAGAATATTTGGATTTTTATGGAATTTCATAGAAATCGTATAAACGTATTTTGTAATGGAAACATTCTCATAAAAATATCATTTTGAAGGATATTTTTACGTTCTTCTTGATAACGATGTAGTTAGGTTTTCACTGTCAGGATGCTTTGCAGCAATTTAGTGAAAAATGCAGCACACCTATAATAAAGCTTGTTACTATAGAAAACAGTGACTGCATCTTTATCGTTTTGCCATACCTTTATATTTCTGTTTTATGGACTTTATTGATACAAGATATATCAAAATAAATAAATATATCTAATTTTGTTAAGCTTCACGGCAATCTGCTTTTGACCTTTCATTTTTTTTTGTTGAAAATTTCAAGATTATTTATCCTTTGATAATAAAAATATGTCAATTCGCTTTACATAAAGATTCTTACAAATATTCATAAAACGTATAATTGACCGCAATTTTGCATTTTGTTTCTATTCCGCGAATTTATCTAAAATAATACATTTTAACAATTTATGAACCTTCGTACTAAAACATATAAAATTACAAAGCAATTAGATAAGCAACGCTTTTCACATCATTTCCCGGAAATTGTATTCCTAGAAATATGTTTATTAAGGTACAATAATTTGCTTTAAAATGAACATTGTTAGACTTTTTATATAGAGAATCACAAACGCACCAAAAATATCATTATATATATTGTTCACAGCATTGCTATGTGAATTATCCAAGGCAAGAGTCTAGATTGAGCATGATTGTTTAAAGAAATATGTTTTTCTTTAGTGTGTTTTAATATTACTAGAGATCATGACCAACTGAAATATAATTTTTTTAAAGCAATAACTTTTATTCTACGATATTTTTAATTTTGTAAGTATTCAAAAATCCTTTCGACACTATAACATTAAATATACTTTTAAACGGATTCTCCCATGAAAAAAAGGTTTCAAAAAGCCCCAATGACAACAACAAGAAAGCATAAAATAAGCATAAAATCTTTATCTTCACTAAGATATATTACAAACAAATGTTCAGTCAAAAAGAAAATTCCCATTTAAGATGTCTTAAGCCAATTGATTCTTTTGCTCTGATTACATTAAGAAAACAGCTAATCAGTAAAGACTGAAGAATTGTATGTTTATATAAAACATTCGTTAGCTGCTGTCTATATTCAGTTTGTTAATGATTCAAGAGGCAGCTAGCCTACAGTTATACGGCCTTTTGATCCATTTTTTTAATTTAACCGCTTGTCTGTTTAGAGCAAGGATTAAGTGGAGAAATGTCTGCTAGAGAATTTTTGTATTTTATTGAAAGAGGAAGTATGTCAGGACACTACGGTTAATTTAATAATATTTCTGTGATTTTGACAAAAGTTTACTGAATGTTTAAAGCTTTTCCGTTTAGATTGATTTGTAATATAGAACCTTAAAAATTTGAATTTTAAATAGATCACTCTTGGTAAATGTTTAATGTCAATTTTTTGAATAAATATTTCAAAATGAAACAGAAAATGCAACTTGCGTCTTAGTGGTGTTTTGACTTCTGTGAAAATTCTGTATCATTCCATATTATCTCAAGTATATTTTTTATTCAGTTTTATACTTTACTTTATATAATTTTCAAAGGAAATGCTCATGAAAGCATAAATTTATGCATGAGTTTGGTACATGACTGCATCATGTCCATGTTTTTAAAGGAAGAAGCATAGATAGACGTTCAGAGACATGTTAGATTTATTTACCACCAGAAATATGTTTGTAAAATAATTCTGTTAGCCATTGTGACCGAATTTATATTCAAAATTCAAATGCATAATTTTGGAAAGCTACAATTTTATTTGCTGGCAAATTTTTTGCCGCCCTGCTATGAAATTGAAATTTCAACAATGAGTATTTGCTGGAAAATGCACTCTTTATTTTGTTCGCTAGGGCAAAAATTTTTATCCTTGTTTAAATTGCTTTACAGAGGCAAAAAATGGTAAAAAGTGGGATTTTTAATTTAAAACGGGTTTTCCTCATGAACGTTTTACAAAAGATTTTTACGATCCTAATTTAATTATTTATTTTTCGTTGGAAAAAGGTCGTTAAAAGTTTTGAAACTGCATATTAAAAAATTTGTGGAGGTTTTGAGCAGGTGAATTTCAAAATTTAAGATCCACTTTCTGAAGAGTGATTTTTAACATTTTTATAAACAATGTTCTCTATGCTTAAAATGTTGCAATGAAAAGAAAAAATTATTATATACGTTGCTTTTAGGATAAAATCTTTGGAAAAAGATTTAAATTATGAAAAATTTCCAGCTTTCTAAACCCGCTTTCAAAAGTAACCAAAAAAATATTAATTGTATAATGGAATTGCGAAAGTTTTTATTGGAAAGACTTTTTGATATCAAAAAGTTATAAAACTTTTAATGGCTTTAATTGAAAGTCATGACTCTTGCAATTATTGTTTTATACTTTTGTGCATATTGTTCCATAATATTCCCATGAATATTTGGCTGAATTCCTCTTAATGCCATTTCACTATTTGGCTATTCATTCTGTGCACTACTGTGCAATGCCATTCAAAGTCAATAGCGAAAAGTTCAATTAATCAGGAAAACTTTTCCTAAGAAAATGGCAAAACTCGAAAAGCAAACGTAATAAAGATAAAACTAAAATAAAGCAGTTTCGTTTGAAAACACCCAGCAACTTTTGTGTAGCATTTTGCGAAGAGAAATTGGTCTTTTGTAAACAAAACTTGAATAAAAGTTAAAGGCTTTTCATAGTTTCCCTGCAATGTATGCTAGAAATATTATTGTGGATAAAAGTTGGCTAGCAAATAACTTGTTGGCAATTGTATTTATTCTTTTATTTACTCGGATATACTTTAGATTTTTTAAATCTTGTTCCATTTCTTCAAGTTTATTTATGGTTGGTTTTTAATTTATTTTCAGTCGAAAGAAATGTAAATTTTAATCCGAGTTCCTTCGTGATTTGAGAGCAAAAAACTTTCAGTACAGGAGTACCTTCAATAAGAGCTTTTGCTGAGTTTTCAAGAATTTTTATAGGATTTTGGGAATATTAAGTAAGAATTCAAGTATTTTATGAAAAATATACCAATTTATCGACTAAAAAATTGTAATGTCTTAGCTTTATGCCAAGTTACTTTTTTAATTTTTCAATAATGAAACTTTGAAGCATTTTGTCACAATTTCTCAATATTCTTTCTCAACTTATTTTCGTTCAATTTAAAAGTTCGATTTTTATTATAATATTTAGAGCATATTAGTTGTTATAAAAGTTTTCATTTTCAGTATCAAACTCCATTTTCCATAGATTAAATAATTTGAAATGACAGCATCGCATTTTTGAGATGTTGCTCATCATTATCTAGGGGATGCTTGGAAATAATGGCACTTTATTTCTATGGTTGATGAAAATTATATGAAAGATTTATTACAATGGACACAACAGTTTGGCATTATTTTTATTGCGCCTTTTGCTTCTTATAATTTTTATAATTTTTTTAAACTGTCTGAAATTAAAACCATAAAACCATAAAACCGATTTAAAATGTGGACTTAACTTCCACCTATTAAGCACTTTCTTATATTTGATGTCCATCTTTTTCCTTCATCTTAAGGTCATGTTTATTTAGGTTTCCACAATGAATTGATTACATATTTATATAATGGAGCTGATAAGCATGATACATCTTTGACATAATCCTCCGAAAACCCCTCATTTGCCCTTTTCATGAATAGCTCCTTATTATTATTTTCATTGAATAGTTGAATACTAGATTTATTCCAGCAAGAGTGCTTGGAGTATCTCAAGTTTATACCATCGTAATTATGAACGTCTTTCATAACAAAGTATCTATATTTATATTTAATAATCATTTATATTCATTCTCCGTTCAGTTTATTGTTCATTAAAAATAAAATCACATTATTTTTATGATGCCATCAAATGGGATGATTAAACATCTTTCAGTATACATTTTATTAAATTGTAGATAAAAAAGAGTATGAATATACTCGAAAAAATCTTATGTATTTTATGTATTTTATATGCAACATAAAGATCATAAAAAGCACAAAATTGCTACTGCTCAAACAATTGCTCAAAAAGGGGGGTACAAAAGGTCGATCAAAGATGCCAATGATCTTTTTTAAGCCATACATATTTTATTCCATATTAAAACATAGAAATAGATATTTGGGTAGCTCCCGGCGTTGATTGAACGCAATTAAATATGATGTATAATATATTGATAAGCATACCCCTTTTGTGGGTTTATATTTCAACCATAATCTAGTCGTAGTAGCCCAGTTTATTCTCCCCTTGTATTCAATGGGAATTATAATAAAGGACACAAATATATCGTTGGGATCGGCAAAGTTATTCAGCCATATAGCTGAAATTTATATGGAAGGATTACCCAAGAAATTAGCATATATTTCAAAGTTCAGACCGAGTACATAATCCGACCATTCTGCGACTCAGCGATGACATAATATAAGACTTCTCATAGCAATCTTGAAATAAAACACCAGACTTTTATCTTAATGCAGCATTACTGTTGTCTTTTATTACATTTATTTTCACTAATTTTACTACATTATTCAAACGAGAAAAAGTTTTAATGTGTTATGTCATTCATTCTATTGCTGCGAGGCATTCTGTGTACAAATAAGTTTTTATGGAAAGTTTAGTTTTTGGTAGATTTGCAGATCGTCGACAAAGTTTTGTAACAAGATTGGGGGATGATTACGTGTTTTTACGAGGTTAATAAGTTTAAGTGTGAACTTTGAAATATTGTTCCAATTTAATTTGCGCTTCTGAAAAACTTAAGGGTTTTTGAATTGCTTTTGGTCTTTTTTGTGGTTATCTTAATATGTTTAGTAAATTTAAGTATTCTTTTTTGTTCTATTTTTAATTTTTAATAGATGATATTATGTTTTATTGAATGGAAGAAAATATTTGAAAGAATTCTGTATATGTTACAAATATGTTGCTTTGTTTTTTGTTCATTTATAATACATAACGATGAAATCAGTCAAGTTCATTAATTAATTAGGCAACTACTCAATCCTATAACCTAAACCTCACTCAACAGCTACTCAATTTCGTCATAACTCATCAAAACTCAGCAAAACCCAGACTCCTAAAGTTCCTCTAGCCATATTTATTATTTCTCCAATTCTTCAGAAAGTTCAGCAAAACAACTTTATATACTTGGAGTCATAAATTTGATGTGTCAAATTAATTAATGCTAACAAGACATAGATCACCCTCTTTTAATAATTATGTGATAGAAAAAAAAAAACATTTTGCCGGCAAAAGGTTGTTGCTATAAATATATAAGGGGTATTTGATAATTTGTGAGAATTGGGGAAGTTCAGTGACTATGGCATAAAACAATAATAAACAGAATTTCAGACAAAATATCATAAATATGAAAAGAAACGGCAAAATTTATATTTCTTATAAAAATGGAGAAATATATGTTGAGTAAAAGTTTTATGGGAATATCAACAAATACAAACTATATAACCCCCGGAATAAATGAAACTTTCTTGAAAGATTTTTACAAACCCCGAGAACATTCCACATACAAATGTGTGTTTTCGGTATATTTCGTTATATTTCACTATATTTGTAAATTTGTAGACAGTTCTGAAATAGAAACGAAATTTACTTTTATTCTTTTCCATGGGTTTGGGAAATTCCTGTGAGATTTGATAAATTTTAAGTATTTTATTTACATTACCCAAACTCACAAAATGACATCATTGCTTTCTGATTGGGTAACTTTGAATTATTATGCAAATAAGATGCGATAAAAAAGCTTCATGTGTGGGAACAGAAAGATATTTTAAATAAATTCTATTTTCCGGAAGAAATGCAGAAGCTGTTTTTGCAAATAAATTGTTCTCGTAGCGGAAACAAAATCTTTTTGGTTTCTTGCATGAAAAACAAGGAAAAAACCTCAAAAATAGAGAACTATGGGATGAATAAAAGGCTAGCAGTACTTAAAGACGACATTTTCAAATCCTTGATACAAAACAGAATTTTCAAATACCATTAAAGTATTTCAACTGCAATACACAAAAAAAATTGTGTTGATTCTATACATTAAAAGCTAGAGAAAAACTTGGAATAAGCATAACAGTTAGGAAAAATGTAAGGAACTGTTTGAAGCTTCTGAATTTATCATGAAAACTAAAAATTTTGTGATTTGAACAAGCACTTTAATATTAATATTATTTTTTGCAATTTTCATCCGGAAACTTTATTTTTTATTTCTGTTTGCTTCTGCAAAGTTTTTTCAATGTTTTTAATGCATTTAATGCATTCATCAAGATAGTTTTGCATGCTTGACGAGCTGCATGAGATCAAATTTGGAGAACGAAATGGAAATAATTTTCATAGTACTATTGCTCTTTTAGTTGTTTTGACAGATTGTAAGAATACGATGAATAATGTATTGCTTTGAAAAGCTCGCAGATTATTCGCTTCATAAATTTATGACTAGAATTATAATAATATAATTGTTAGAGCTTGGAAGAAAATTTGAACCAAAACTGAAATAAACTAAAATTAAAGAAAACTTTCTCAACTAGAAATTGCTCAGCAAGATATTTAAATTAAGAGAGAATAATTAAAAATTTATTAAATAAACCCATTTTTATACATAATACAAGCATAATAAAAAATTTTCAATTATAAATGAAATGTTTGAGTCTCCATAAACATGAAAACAAGTTCTTAGAAAATTCTCAATTTCCTTCAACTCAAATCATCCGAGTATCAAATTTCCTGATTCATTTGACTTACATTTAAAACTTTTTTCAAATAAAATCCAGGATTCTTTTTATATTGCAACCAGTTCATAAACTACAATTTCTATAGAATTGCTGAACATTTCGAGAATTCTAGAAGAGAAAAAATAACTAAAAGCCAATATATTCGATTTGGTACAAATTTGTTGTTGACTGATCTATTTATACAAGTTGTACCGAAAATCGGCAAAAAGTCGGTAAAAATGCAAATACATTCTCCTCACATAAAAACAAATCTACTTGTTGATGTAGAAAAGTTTGGTAAAGTTCATTTTGGAAGCTTTCATAATTCTGGGTCGATATATTTATGAAGCTCAAAATAGTTAATTAAGTTTTTTGTAGTACATAAACTGCTAAGGAGAAAAAAAACTAATTAAAAGGCAATTATTATAGTTCGTTAGGTTATTTTTTGCTTTATTTGAATCTTGCTGAATCATGAAGAAATAGTTTAAATTTTTCTTGAAGTAATTTAGCTAGTTATTATTAAGGTACTTTTTTGTACCAAATGAAAGCTGTATAAGTATAATTTCAACTAGCTAGAATCTTATAATTACCCTATTATTGATTTTTTTTTTTCACTTTTATTAATTTTAAAACAAATTAAAATTCCAATAAAAACACTTAAAAACAAGAATAAAACAGTTGTGGTTAAACCGTTGGATTTCAATCATAAATGGGATTTCATAAAATAGGATTTCGGATTTGTCAAATTGCATGCAAGTATGAAAGTTTAGTGGAAAATCCACGACAAAAAGTGAAATAAAAATCAAATACGATAGAATGAATTTTTATGTCATTTGACCGCAAAAAATATTTTCAAAGCTTTTTTGCTTGCGACCGTAATCCTTAAATTGTATGGTGAAACAGAGAATTTATGTGAGAGTCTTTTTTCCGCACACTTTTTGGCAAACTTTTTCATTAGATTAAGGGTTGGTTGTGCAAAATGTAGAAAGTTGTTGAGTAAAAAAATTTGGTGAAGATTTTTGTAAATTATTAATAAAAAAGATTTCCCAGCCGTGAAATCTTCTTTATCATCTTTTGTATGTTTTTGCAAGAAACTTCATTGAAACTTTTTAAGGAACTCCACTTAAACATGAATGAAATGTAATTTTTCATTACTTATTTTCTTCATTTTAGTAAAAAAAGGTTTGATTTATTAGTTTTAACTAACGCTCCGGCTTGCTTTCACGATCACGTGAGTCGTCTTGCGTTGGCCTGCGTTGAGACGAGGCGTTTTTTTTGATATATTTATCATTCCTTCCATTTCATTTCACTTATACCATTATTGAATGACATGATGTAAACAAATCAGTCGGTTGCGACTTTTCTGTTGATATATGAAAAATTTGAATATATCTTATTATGCATTTTGAATTTTATACATCAATAAGGATCAACCCTTTATCATTTTCATTTTGTTGATAAAGTACTTCACCAACAATTTTTTCTACCGAATAATTTTAATTCGTTCCAGCCAGCATACTTTTTAATGCTCATCTGTTCTATCACACGCAGATTTTGCAGTTAGCGATGAGTTTGAACCATTTCAGTGGCAATTCAGGTTTGCATCAAAAACTTTTTCTTTCTGTTTCTCCTGGTTTTCCATATAAAACAGAACTTTTATATTTTTACATTCAACAAAAAGTTTTATGAGTGAACTCAGCTGGATATATAGAGTGCATTTTTATAATCAACTTTTTTTTTGCGTGATAACTAAAACAATAATATGTCTGTTATCCTTTAAAACCCTTAACTTGATTTAATTAATTAAATACTGGAATAATATAGATATGATTTTAAAAATTAATATGAACCAGTGAACTAAAACAATATAACTTAAAAACTTTTAAACATTTTCCTCAATTAGGTATCTTATAATTTCACATTATTTTTTAAAGGACACAATTCTTTTCTAATTAAAGTTTTGTTTTAGTACCAAATAAGTGAATAATTTATGACATAATTCCGAATAAATTAATGATTTTTTTCCTGACTTGCAGCCTTGAGGCATGAAAACCTTTCAATTTTGATTTATATCTACAAAGGAAAATATACTGTGCTAACACAAAAGATTACAAAAAGGTTTGTCAATTAATTAAAATAATCAGAGAATATGCCTTCATTTTTTCGATCCGTCATTTTTTCTAAACACATTTTAGCATTTTATTTACACAATTCATATTTGATTGAATGTGCACTTTTAAAATTGTTATTGCAAAAAATGCAACATCAAAAATTTTTATTATCTAAATTTGCAATTAAGTTAAATAAAAAAGTTTTATTGCAATATATGTAAATAATTGCAGTTCCTAAACGTTCAGTTCAAAAAAGCAAACAAGACTTTTCTGTGGCGAAAACAAAACTCTCCAAAAAATTTCCCCAACATGTTATGCGCAAACTCCACGACATTTCACAAAATTTGGCTGTTAACAGTTTTTCAATTTGATCTCGTCAAACGGTTTAGTTGGATGCTGTGAACTGCATAAAGTAGTCAAGCTTTAAAAATCGGTTTGACTTTTTGTATATAATTGTGTGTACAATATTACAGAAACTATAAAGAATCTTTTGGGGCAATAAAAAAAGATTTAATTTTATGCTGTAACATCCGAGTTGCGCCCATAAAACGGAAGAAAAGGAATAAGTTTGCATCAAAACCGGATAAATAAATTACAGCTTGAGCAACACCCAAATGTGCTAGAAATTGGATGATAAAATGTGCGAAGCAAAAGTTTGGAAAACAAATTAAGAAAAAAGTGATGCTACAGTATTGATATAGGAATACGTGAAATCTAATAAAAATTGGCTTTGGCAATAGTGTTATAGATAAAATTGTTGTAATAAAAATAATTGTGCTGAATATAATTCGTGAGAATATTGGATTTTCAGAAAAAGCAGAAACTTACTGGATACAAGTTTTGACAAAATACGAAATTAAAGGATATGTATGTGATAAATATAGTGAATAAATTTATTTAAATAAAACTGTGGAATCAAGCTACTTAAAGAAGAAACATATATTCAAATTTAAAAAAATTTTACACAATTTAAATTGCTACACAAATTAAATTTGTTTCGAAAATTGTTTCGACAGAGTTTTTGATGTAAAAATATGTTGATCTTACAAAATAATTATCTGAATAAATAAATTTCAAAATTTCCATAATAATAATTTTCTGGCAAATTGTTTCGCAGGAATTAATTTGCTAAAGTTCATGCAATATTCCAATGTTGTTTTGACTGATTAAAACAATTTACAGATGTTTTTGAGCGACTAAACTCGAAACAAAAGCTTTTGTGAATTTTCAAGTTTTTGAACTTATCCAATAAAAATGTTTAGAGGCTGTTTTTGAAGAGCTGTGTTGAATTAATTGTTATGCCTGATCATATTGAAGCATTTTGATATTCTTGAACAATTTTCGAATAAAATTCATTTATATTTAAAAAACTGAGCTAAATTAATTTGTGATTTTTTTGATTTTGATAAAAGTGGTTCTTCTAATAATAACAATGGATAACTGCGGAATCTCTTAAAAGTTAAATATGAACAATTCCAATAATTATAGCTTATACTTTTTTAAAGATTAAAAACTTATAATAAAGCTTACTCTTAAGCTTATAAAAAAAACTTTTTCTAACTTTTTGAAATATTAATATAGACAACATTTTTAATTTATAAAGTAAATAGATTTTCATGAGCAAGTCTGCATAATAATATTAAAATCTGCTTTATTATCATGTTAATTCATACTTCTGTTGTTGGAAAATCATAAAACCGGAAAATGGAAAGCAAAACAAAGCTGCATATTAAATTATGTCATTGGATAATCTCTCACTCACTCGGTGAGAGTAGTATTACTTTTCCATACATATATGTACTTATTATACGAGTTAATGTAAAATATCGACATTAAACCCTTTTTACGTCTTTTCTGTTTGATTTGAAAAGCATTTCAGATTTTCAGAGATTTCATGGGAAAGTTCAACTCATTTGAGCATATTTGAAATTCAAGTATTCGACCTTCTATTAAGTATTCCCCATTATTTTAAAACTCAAACAAGTTAAATGAAACACAATAAAACTCTATTAAATACAAAAGAAAATTCTAGAAGTTGTAATCTATTTTCCAATTTGTTACATTGTATTTATTTTTACACTTAGAAAGAAATACCGTCGATTTAAAATTTAAAAGTTTGTTTGTACTTTTAACTGTTTCGACCTTTGTATTGCTGAAAGTTTATTTTCTTGTTGGCACTTCATTGAGCCATCATCAATCTTGTAGCCAACTGTATAAAGCTATATTTAGTCCCTAATGTAAAATTGGCCTCCATTCACCTTTCTTTATTTATTTTTTTAGTTTTTTTGAACTTGCATCATTAATTTATTTTACATTCATTTTCAACCAAAATGAATGATTCTTAGTATGAAATAAAAAAAATATAGAGTAAATACAATCGAAACATATATAAATTTTTCAAGGAAGTCTATTTCAACATACTTTTAAATTTAAGCTCGGGAAAAAAACTATTTACAGAAAATTCAGGTGGGTTGAAGTTTGATGTTTGGAAAGAATCTTGTATGTGTTGTCACTTGTCAGGTCTTCCAATAAAAGTTTCAAAAGATTAATTTTAAATCAAGAAACATGTGTGAATTGAAACTTTTCCACAACAAACTTTAGCACGTCAACAAGCTTATGAATGAGAAAACGAACTTCCAAAGTTTTATCACAGAATCATGCACGAAAATGTAAATTAATCATTTACTTCCTTCGAATGTGCATAAATATTCCCTTAAAGAAATGTAGAAGAAAACAATCAAATATCGTGATTTTGCGTTATAACAGTTACTTTCAGATATTAATTTATCAAGACATCAAATATTTTCCACTCATTTTGACACAAAAATAAAACAAATTTGATTATAAACCAAATCAATAAATCCTGCTGAAAATACTCCATAAAAACCCAATTATATTTTATGGCATTCCGTGTCAAAAGGAATAATTAATTTCCGAAGTAATAAACCGTTGTGATGTTTATTAGTCTCGGCCTTTTATATCCCTATATCCAGAATATCCTTAAGATAATGTTTATTATGATCAAAATCATTTCTGGGGTATCTTCAAATTGCTGAAATTGGTATTCAATACACACTTAAGTAAACACACTGAAGCAAACATCGTTTTGTACGTTAAAAGGTGTTTTTATCGCTGAAACGTTTTCATCTGCCAAAATCAAATAATCCGAGACACCTGAAATGCCTGAATGTTATATCGTAACAATATCGGAAATATATACTTGAAATATATCACATTATTGTTATAGGGAAATATCGTTCAGTTCCCTTACATTCAAATTATATTCAAGATTTCAAGATTGTCATGATGCTCCAAAAATAAATGTAACAACCCAAAAAAAGAACTCTTTCACTCGATTTTACTCGTTTTTTACATATTTTTCGTTTCCATTTCCAAATCTTAATGTTGTCTTGCTGCTTGCCAAAAGTGTTATTGTTATTAAGCATAATTAAATTCAATATGCCTTGATGCTGAAAACGCTTGTACTGTAGTATTGTGCAGGATTTAGCACTGTAGTAGGGTACCGTAATTAAAAATAATTTATTTAGAAATATGTTTCCAAAAAGCTATTCCTAAATTAAAAATTTCTTATTCCATGTAACTTTTCTAGGCAGCTTCGTTTATAATCCTTTCTTGGAGATGCATTAGAATTTTGAATTAGACATTTTTGAGGGTTGTACTTAAGGGGGTGAATTTTTCAAACATAAAAATTGAAATATGATTTTTACTAATCTAAATTTAAATGTTACATTATCATTACAATTTAACATCACATGTGTATCACAAGAAACCTTCCATTCAATTTAAGATGCAAATTGTATTTTGAAATTTTTTGAAGATTCAATCCTAAAAATGTAAAGTAGACTTTAATGTTCTAAATAAATTTTAATGAATCCAGTGAGAATAATTTAATTTCAAATTTTAAAATTATTTCCCAAGATTTTCCAAGGCTATGAAGATTTTTCTTTGTATGTAAAATCCTGCAATGGGGAATACATCCCATACACTCCAATTGAAACAATTGAAACTAATTGGGCAATTTCAATAAATTATTTAGTTAGTGGAATTAACTTCAGCAGAATTAAATCGAGAATAAGAAAATTACAGAGATTAGCAGATATTTTAAAATTATGGCTGTTAATTACAGTATTTTCGAACAGTTTGGATTATTTCAATTATGTTCCTTACATTTCTTATAAATATTACTCCTATTACAGTATAACAACATTGAGCTGAATGCTGAAAGGGATTATTATAAGAAAATATGAAGGATCCAATAAAAGGAGAAATCGGTTATTTAATAAGCTTCTTGCCATAAATACCATATTTTATTTGATACGTTAGTTGTAAGTTGGTATTTTCAATATATTTGTATTGATTGAACCGAAATGCTAGTAAATGCTCGAAACGTACAGCATAACAACAACTTGTGCACATAATTTAAGCTTCAAGAAAGCCAGAAAGTCTGCACGAAAATTTTGATTGTGTTTTCATAAGTAGTTTATGTATAAACAGAAAATTATATTGACGAGGTATAGTGGATTTTCGAGTTGTTGGAGTTAACTCAAGTTTGTTCAAGAGTATGCTCGCGCTGCTGTATAAACTTCATACTAAACATCAAGCAAACTATTATTGTAACAAATCTTACAAAACAATTATTTATAATCCACTGCTTTTAGAACTTAGAGCAAATTGTGGAATAATTAATTCATTTGAAAGATGGTAAGAGAAATTAATATCTTTGTGGAAAGCTAATTTTGAGAACTGGGAGCTTTTCCGAAGAATTTGACGGTTTCATCAATTACCAGTTGAAGTTACATCAACAGATTGAATGAAACAATTCCTTAGTTTCTTAAAGAAATGACTGGTAGTTTGAACAATTATCATATATACATAATTTGAAAAATCTTCTCATTTAAAATCAAAATTAGACCAAAATAAAAAAATATCACTTAATCTTTAAACTTAGAATTGTTAAAAGAAGCAAAACACTTAATGCAGCAATTCAATAGCTGTGGCAATGTTGAGCAATTAGAATGTGATAAAAACTGTCAAAAACGGACAGACCTACCCTATAAACAAATTTTCGGGTAAAACCGCTCATGGCACTTAATCGTACTTCCAAAGTTCACACAAATGGCTTCAAAATAAATTATATGTGTGCCAACAGTATACTGGTTTATTTTCGAGCAGTAAAATGTATAAACACTTCATATAATTGATAGCAAAAAGTTTTCACATGTGAAAGTTTAACCAGGTTTAACTTTAAGAAATCCCATTGTGTTCAAGCTAGATAAAATTTTCAATTTATTTCATTAAATGCAGATGTAAAAGTTTATCCAAATTAATGAAAAGTTTTTGCTTCTCGGCAAGAATTGTTAAAATTTTGTGAAAGTTTTTATCATCATGTGTGCAGAGCAAGAGCATACAAGGTTGAGTTAGCTGACATAAGGTTGTATAGAATTGTAGAAGTACGTTTTGTTGTTGAAAGTATCTGATTACAGTAGTTTGCGAAGAATTTGAGTTTGCCAAACTATTTCCATCACACACAATGCTCAATGATTACTTAATGGGTAATTATAGTAGGAACAGTATGGAATATAAAAGTAGAGAATAGAATCCTAAATTCCATTTAAACCAAGGGGCTTATTAAAATGAGAACGAAAACATATTTCATGAACCAAATATAAATTTCATGAATTTTTTATATTTATAGCTTTATACGAGTTTAGTGTATGGCAATTTCAGTTTGATATAAAGTACAAATTTTGAATTTAATAGTTTTATAATTTTATTGGGCAATCTTAGATAGTATTAATTTTAGTCCATATTTGAAAACAAATTTCGAAAAAAAATTTATTGGTTATTTTAAGACTATTTGGTTTAAATTGTATAATCTTGTACCCCCTTCCTTATAAAACTCCTTAGAATTCTTGAAAACCTAATCTACTCTGCCACTTTTTTCATTTATCGAGCTTGCAATAGCGTGTTAAGTTCAAAGATAAGGTTTACAGGAAATTTGCAATTAATTATTCCCTTAAAAGCTGGGTGCTTTCAATTTGATTCAACTTGCCTCAAGTTTGGTTCAACAGTAAACGAAAAACCATCAAAGATTATTTGCTCTAATAGAAAGGCAAGTATGCTTTTGGGATCTTTAACTCTTTATTCCAAATGAGATTGAATTTTGATTGAAAAAAAGTCTAAAAAGGTTGCAAGACCATATAAAAAGAAGTTATACAGGAAATTTCAGTTTGAAAGGATATTGTGACGTTTGTTTACGGATTTATCTTTATCGATGGATTAAGGTAATTGTATCTGTAATATATATTTTTATGGAATTAGTATAATAGAATACGAAGAGCGTTTTAATTATAGATATGATATTCAAAAAAATAACAAGCACCCGAATAATTCCCATGGAAAAGCCAAAAAAGCTATTCCTAACTTAATAAACGCTGAAATT
The DNA here is from genome assembly GCA_038502155.1 of Parochlus steinenii. Taxonomy (NCBI): domain Eukaryota; kingdom Metazoa; phylum Arthropoda; class Insecta; order Diptera; family Chironomidae; genus Parochlus; species Parochlus steinenii. The sequence continues at coordinate 2,711,771 of JAXCIN010000052.1, read as the reverse complement.
TGAAGCGACAACAATTTCTTAATTTAAATTTTTGATGTTGGAATTTTAGATGTTTTTGATTCTTAAATTAAGAAAGTAAATTATAAAAATAAATTTTCTGTATTTTAAGATGTCAGAGGCTTCTTAAGATTATTTTTGTATTACAAGCCGCACAATTTTTATATTAATATCATATTAGTATTATCTACACGACTTCAATTACAAGCAATGAACAAACAAGCATGTTGTTTAAATTGCACAAATTGATGTTTAATAAATATTCAAATCAAGACATTTTTTAATTATTCTCTGATCTGCTCAATTAATTATCATCACTCTTGAAATACTTTCCAGTAAAACGTGACCAAAATTTAAACCAACCATCCTTCTCGTTGCTTTGCAACATTTGCTTGCAACATTTCTACCATTTATATGCTTTGAACCAGAAAGTTCAAAAAAAAAGTTATTTGAATCGATTCTCTATAAGTCGCTTTCTGCGTAGGACTGTTTGGTTCTTTCAATTCCATTCCTTTTTATGCACAGTTTATTATAATTTAGAGAGGAATGGAATCTTTATTATCTGAATAACAATAATTCGTTTGACAAAGTTATTTCTGAGTTAGCTGCTATTTTATAAGTAGTTGACTCCCACACTAAATGTCCCGAAATTTAGAAAATCGAAATATTCTAATTTGAGTCGATGGATCATAAAATTCTACTGAAAAAATACGAGAATTCGAAGCAACACCAGCAAAACCACAGCATTTGAGAGAAGGTTATTTATGTTATTTATGAACGGTGGAAAACACGTGGGAAAAAAACTCTCCCACCGCTAATGAATACATTAGCAATTACAATAACAATTTTACATTGTTTTCTGTATTTGTTTTTTCCCATTCTATAGATATTCTGGTATTTTAATATTCTGATATTGTGATAGCGAACAGTCGACTTTTTACAGCTTCTGGGTCGATATCCTTTGAACTTTCTAAAATATTCATATCCATTGATTTTGGGGTTTAGATAAACATTTAATTTTAAGAGAAAAAGGCATCCCTGCTCTGAATAATTCCTTATTGATCAATAAACGAAGCATTTGCATTATTGAATATAATGTACCCTAGGTACTATTATGTTTTGTGTTATGCGACGTCTTATATCATCATCGATGAGATGATCTATTGGATGGTTTATTTTATTATTGATGGATTTTTAAAAAGCTGGTAATAAATATTCAATTAAAAATTTTCATAAGTTAAATAAATTAAATCATTAATTCATAAGAACATAGCATATAAAAAGAATTTAGGTTGATGCTGTTCCATTCAATATAAGTAAGAGCAATTCTCGTGGAAATATATAAATTTACATCAAACCGAACCATATATAGCGAATATTTAAATAAAAGCCTTACATCCAAAAATATCGATTTTTTATAAAAATAAGCAATAACCAATTTTATTGCGATAACTTACATCACAAACATTCTGATACAAAACATATCCATAGAATAAGCTTATTGCTTCGAGCAACTTTGGAAATACTTTTTTATTGGCAACTTTTATACTTGTGCATATTTTCGAACACAGCAATTTGCTATGGATTCTTTTACATTCGCTATCTGCTATTTGCACAAGCAAACACAGTTTTCTCATTAGGATATAATATTGCATTATAACAATTTTCCCTGGATCTCTAATAAAAACATAAAAAGGAAAAAAAAATTATTTCTCCATTGGCAGAACATACCGTATTAAACCAATTTGTTCGAAAAATCATTTTTTACAAAGCGAAAAGAGAGATTTCCGAGCAATTCCAAAAATTCCAAGGGAAGATTTGAAATGTGATAATAAAACGAAATGACTGAATTGCAAAAAAATAGTAGACGGAGCTTAAAGCTGAAGAAAATGAATAGTTTCCCAACGGCAAAAAGATATTTTAGAACTTTTGCAGTAACCCAAAATTTTTTGGCCTTTTTTACGCTCCCTTCATGATTTTCCCAACAATTCAACAAAACTCGAGAAACTTCGTTTTTTGTTCATGTGGGTCGCACAAGTACGAGAAAAAGTGCCAAACGAAAAGTCCACAACAGGAAAACGAATATTTTTCCATTAAATAGTTTCCTGTTTGCTGAATGTTGGCTCTCCATTTGATATCACGCTGGAACAAGTTTAAGTTAAATTCTTTTGTGCGCCAAATGTTGGGATATTTTTGTTAGGATTGTGCTGGATTGTGACAGAGCACCTACTTCCTTCCACATAAATACGTTCAATTATCCAGAAGAAAATAATTATTATAAGAGTATTTACTGTTTATCAACGGAGGTAAATGTATTGAAGAGGCATTAAATTGCTTTTGGGTCTTGAAGCTTTTGTGGCAGGGATTGAAAATGTTTTGATTTTTATTTGTTATCACAACGTTCTATAAATCTCTCAAGTAGAAACTTTCTAATAAATGTCTTTTTTTGGAATTAAATTAATTTTTTGGGTCTCTGAATTGGCTTAAAAAGTTAAATACAAAGCTCCACCTGAAATCTCCTACAAAGTATTCTTTCAAAAATATAAATGTATAAGTAGAGTAATTAAAAGTATCAATGATGCATAATATGAGAATGCAGTTTTTTATTCAATTTTCATTTCATAAATAAATAGTCTAAAAAGATTTAATTTGGTTGTAAGTTATATGGTGGTTATTTGTTGTCAATGTGATTTCTAAAGCTCCATCTAATCAAATTTCTAATATGCTTTCACAAAATTTAATTAAAGTTAACATTAAAATAAAAAATCTCATTAATTTTATGTATTTAGAAAAAAGCAAAAGTTTCGTTCAGTTAATGGAAGAAATGGTATTAATACATCCAACAGCCATATATTTAGCAATAAACATCTCGCCATTTATCTAGATTAAATAATTAATTAGTAATTACGCAAATAAACAAAATAATTATTCCTGAATAATCAGAAAACGCCATCTTCTGCCTCTTCATCCAGTTACGTCTCTTGCGAAAGCGGGGTTGAAAGCTTTTCATTGCTCAATCAGTTACGTCTCTTGCGAAAGCGGGGTTGAAAGCTTTTCCTTGCTTCTAATCAGTTACGTCTCTTGCGAAAGCGGGGTTTAAAAGCTTTTCCTTGCTTCTAATCAGTTACGTCTCTTGTGAAAGAGGGGTTTGAAAAGCTTTTTCCTTGCTTTTCAGAACTTAAATTAATTTTGTTGGAGTTCTATCAAAATTCGAGTGGACTCCATCTTCCTCAAAACAACAAGTGTGTTGACCAAAGTTTTTATGCCAAGATTTAATGGACACCTTAAATTCAATAGCGCAAATTAATTATTCCTGAATAATCAGAAAAGTCAATTTTCATCTCAATCCCTGCCAAAAAAGCAAAACGGGAGCTTTATGGTACAATAGCGTCATTTCCACATCAATTCGGTTGGTATTTAAAGGGCTTTTTAGCAAAAAATGAGAGTAAAATAACATAAATCGCCTGAATATTTCGCTTGTTCTTGAGCTGAACTAATTCGAAAGCATTTATTTTTCATTTCACATGGATAATTGAGTACAGATATATAATTTAGCATTGTACGGATGCGGAAAATCTCTAATTTTTCTCTTGTGGGTTATGATATTTGTTTCTTTTTAGGTTGGATATTGAGATATGGAGTACCAAATGTAGGAAAATCTTTTGATATCGTCTTGTGAAACTTTTAATTTTCATTAAACTATTTTTTAAATGAAACTTGACTATTTTGCTAATTAAAGAAACGCTGTTGAACGCTGTTGAATCTCGCTTAACACACTAGTTATATGTTCATGTTCATGTTTTGTTCATATTCTCTTCTTGAAGTTTTAAACTTCACCAATGTCTGCTTTTGTTTTTGTCATTCAGCTACGTTAGTCAAGAAGCTTAATTTCATTTGTGCTCGAGATTCTGTAAGTTTTAAAAGTCTAATCTGACAAGATTTTCTAATAAAGCTTTGAAAACGTTCAGGAAGCACAAGCAAAATTTCAACATGAGAACTAATTATAAAGGATGAAAAAATTTGACAGAGTTTTGTTTCGTACTTCATTTGGTTGCAGATTAACTTTTTAAACAAATAATTTGAATTGTTCACAATTCTTGTATAATATAGTTCATATATCATCTAATAATTACAAAATCAAGTAAACACAAAATGGTCGAAACTAGAAACTTTAAAATCGAGACAAAAAAGTAAAATAATAATATCATGTATCATGTATCATAAATTTCATCAGATCAAGTTAGTATTAAAATATCAAACCGTCTTATGTTTTTCTGAATTCAATTTTTAGAACAATTTACATGTGTTCAATTGAGCCTTTTAAAAAAGAATGAAAAATTCCACCCATTCAAATCCTCATAATTCAGGAGTGAAAAAATAAGATATATATTGAAAACAAATAATAAATAATCTTTTAATGCTTGCTCTCGACCCGAAAATGTGGTACAATTGTAGAAATTTGCTGGAGCAGAATGAATTTTTCAACAATATTTTCTGTGAATTATCATTGCGTCCTTTTTTCAAACAGTGAAATTCACATTGATCATATTACAACAACACCGAAGAAACCGAAATTGAATTGTTGAACTTGGAAAGGTTCATTTTTATTTGGATGGATTATTTGGTTTATGGGAACATTTTTATAAGTATTTTACATATAAACTCATATTTGAATTGCTTCGACTTTCGTGATTTGGAACGATAATATTTTTGGGGAGCTTTTTTGGAGTGCTATCGAATCGGGTTTGTCTTCGTGACCGACCCTTATTTCTCGGTAATCGAAGAACGTCTTTTATTTGTTGCATAAAAGAAAAATATATTTTTATTATGATTGGTTTTTGACACAAATATCACACAAACTCAAAATGTTTCAACCATCCAATCATACAATTAAAACAAAAAATCATGTCAGGTGACAAATGTTTATTGTTTTAAATTGATCCTAGGTATTCCATAGTAATGTCATAAAATTTATGAAATGTTTTATACCAGAAGTCAACTTCTAAAAGCATTTTCATGTTAATATCTAAATTAAGCTCTTCGTTCCAAAAAAAATAAATTAATTAAAAACAATATTGTTCAACATAATCATAATTCCAAAATCTCAAATATTATTATCCTAGAATACGTTTATGATAATTTTTTCGTATTAGCTAAAAATATTTGCAATCCCTCCTCATCTTGTTTCCAAAAATTTCAACCCAAATCCGACTTTAATGTGAATCAGTTATTTCATAAAATTCTTAAAAACAAATTGTTCGATGAATACACATTTTTATTTAACTTTGAAAAGCTTTATTTAGCTCTAAAGTACAAATTCAGCAAAAATCTAGCAGCTCTCTAGAAAAATCTTATCTTGATTTGATATAACTTTATTATTCATGAAAGAGATTTATTTTCGCCATTCTTTTTCGTCTCTAGTGCAAATTGTAAAATAAATTCAGCTGTACAGAAAAAAAAGCTAATGCAAAAATTTGAGGGAAATTACCTTCCTAAATTCTAACAAATCTACAGTGATTTGATACATTCTGCGGAACAAAGAAATTCTGCATAAATACATAAAATTAGGTGAAACAAACAACGACATTATTCCTATGTACAGACTTAGTGTTTCAATAGGAGAATTTTTTTTTCTAAAATATTTTTCGACTAAATTTTATTTCTAAGGATATTTGGGTTCCAGAAGTAATAATTTTTCTTTAGCTATCGTATATATAATCATAAAACGTAAAAAGATTTATCTCACAAGACAACCAAAAAGCAAAAAGTGTTTATCATGAAATTAAGCTTTTCCTTGATTCTTCCACCCACTAATATCCTCCTTGGATACCGTGTACCACCAAGATCCCTCAAAATAGGCTCAAAGGAGCTAAAAGTAAGCCAAATCCAAACAATTTGTAATTTTTCCACACTTCTCAATTGTTTTGAGTTCTCACAAAGCCATAAAAGAAATGTTGCTCTTACGTGATACTAGTACAAACAGCTCAGAGTATTCGCGGTAATGAGGCAGGTTCTCGGCTTAAATCAGATTTGCTGCCTTGCCAGTGATCAATATTAATAATTTTTGGCTTTATTCGCTTTCGGCACACGATTCCACAATTTTCCATTCCATTTTGAATAATTTAAGTATTTTATTCCAACACCTTGTCGAAATTGACTGTTTCTTATTAAGAAAGTTATAAATTATATTGGAGCACGTTGTTTGATGGTTTGCGTTGCTGTTTCCAGTAGAATTGAGCAGGGGTTGGAGTTATTAAAGTTTATAAATCATGTGGTTTAAGGAATTGGACTGATTTATTGAGTAATATTAATTTTTACTGATTGAGATTTATTATTTTTTCCTATTGAAAAAATTAAGGAAAAAACAAAAACAATTAAAATATTTAAAAATAAATTTTTCTTAAATTCAACATTTTTTTATAAAATAAGTCACTCAAAACTAAAAGACAATATTGATTTTCAAAAAGGTTTGATGAAAAATTTATTTCACTGGTGAACATTAAATTCTCTTTAGCAAAGAAAATTTGCATAAAATTAAAAATTCTTAGTTCCTATTTATTATTCACAAGCTTTTACTTTCCATAACTATCTAAACATAATTTCCTAAGTATACCTTATACTTTGGAAGTAGTTTATTAATGATTGCTGAAAAGCTATGCAAACAACCTAATTAACCTTTTTCTAAACCCCTAATTGCAGATCCCTGAAAACTTCCGTGGTGGCAAATTAAGTATGTAGACCGGCAACCAACAAGCTCTATAGTAAGGAAATATAATACATGCTTCAGCTACAAAGAGAGCAAAACTACAAACTGTACGATTACCCAAATTCAAATGTGAAAATGCTCATGAAATTTGTGAATTCGGAAATTCTGTGGAAAATAGTTTGTTAATCAACGATACACGTAGCTTGTATAATAAACAGATAAACCAGAAGAGAATGTGCTCAAACTGTTTGAAACACAGCAATAATCATAATCCGCAGAGCAACTATCACGAGAATGATTTTGGTGCAAATTTAAAATTAACATAATATCTACCCATTTCTACGTGTGCACAAATTATCCGTTGTGTATGACAATGTAATTTAATGTTCATTGTAATGAGGCGGCGGCAATATTTCATTATACACCACAGCAGTGTCGCTCTAGTAGCGATAGCGACAATTGTCTACATTTATTCATCACTAATTGGTATGTTTATGTGTTTATGTAAAATAAGAATGAAAAGCTTTCTGCATTCTTCACTATTGTATGGGGAATACTGGCGTTATATGAATGGACCATATAAATTTGGAGGATAGATAAATTATACGAATTATTTAAGGGGTAATAAATTTTAGATTTTTTTTTGTATGGTAATTTTTATATACGAAATATCATAAATTTTATTATATTTGAAGTTAGTTTGGGTTTTTGCCATTTGCCTCAACATTTTTAAAGACATGTTTATGGAGCTTTCAGTATTAAACACTTTTCAATATATTTTAATACAACATATTTTAATGGTCTGATAAATTGGAGTTAATTTACAAAATATCACTTAATTCGACAGTTTAAAAATATCGTTACAGTAAAAGTTTATTTGAATTTATCAGTATATTTTTGTGTTGATAACTAAAAAGCGAATAATTATAAGCTAAAGCTTTCCAATATATCCTTCTCATTTATATGGTTTTCACAAGCAACTATTCTCATTGATTGTGAGAGCAGCTCCATTGTAATTCTTCGGATATTCAGCCATAAAATGTAAACATTTTGCTTTTTTCTGCTCGTAAATTTTACAGATGCCAAAGAATTGCAAATCACACAGGCTGATCTTGTTAATGCGACGACTGATTTGTTAGAATACACAAAAATGTTGAATGGAACGCCGATGGGGGATGAAGCAGTTGACAATGACAGAGGGAGCACATTACTAGACAGTTCAACCACCCAGTTGCCACCTATATCTGTTTTGCTGTCAACACCTGGGAGATCGACAGAAACCACTACAATTAGTAGCAGTATACCCACATCAACCACTACAAAGTTTACCAGTAGCTATGGATTGGAAGACCACACAATCAATGCTCCAAGAGCTGTTACTATGAGACCATGTAATGATTTGTTTGGTTTGATGATCAAACTTCGATGAGAGGGGTTTGAGTGCTTTGGGATTTTTCCGGTTCAATTGCTTGATTTCTTTTGTTTTCAGGAATTTACTGATGTTTTTAAATGAAATAGGCTTCTTTTGTTGAAATTAATTAAACAGGTATTGAATCATTTAATGAATGAAAGTTTTCTTATATTTTACTTTGTCAGTCGGTTTTTCTGTCTAACTCTCCGTTCATTTAAAAGATTACACTTTTTACAATATTTCAATTTAAAAAAAATATTTTAGAAATGTTTTTAACAGAAAGATAAGAAAACGATTTTGTAAATCTGAGGTACAAATTTTGTCAATCTGTTTGAAATCGTTGTTTGGATAAGAATATTTTTTGAAACCTGCCACAACATATCCAAAGCTTTAAACTATAATAAAGATAATCTGCTACACCTTGCATCATTTTATAACATTTAGTTATTTCTGCTAACTTCTCTGAACCAAAAAACACAAACACTCGAATCCCTAATCTTTAACCCCAAATCCCTTACAGCATTTAATTGCCAGTACTTTTCTCCATTTTTTAGTGATTGTTCCAACTCTACCTGATTTTCATAGAGTAGTTCACAAGCCTTATCAATCCAAAAGCCACCATGATCATCATTTTGGTCCCTTTTTCGAGGAGCCGTCGAATACATCGGGTACTCTCCAAGTAGGATTCCACTTTGCTACTGAGGCTATCTTGAACTGTCGCGTGGGCATGCTGAAAGATAAAACTGTAATTAAAAGCCAAGCGAATTGAGCCGTGTGGCACTTTTGTAATCTCGACCATTGTTCTCAATGATTGCAGGTGATGTGGGTTAGAAAAAATACTGACAAGGTGTCCCTGCTGACGGTAGGAAATGTAACATACAGTGGCGATACCCGCATTCAAGTCAAGTTTCAATATCCAAACAACTGGCGACTACATATAAATGCAATTAGGAACGAAGACTCAGGACTTTACATGTGCCAAGTCTCTACTCATCCACCTAGAGTATTTATTACCAATTTAACTGTACTAGGTATATATCCACTTTTGAACTGATTTATTCAATGACTGCATTATCTATAAAAAACTTACAAATTGAGAATCTCTCTAAAGTTTTTCGATGAAACTATACGTTGAAATATTAATAACTTTACCTATAATTTTTATTAAAATTTCAAATACAGTTCTTTCATTATTTATACTGTTCACCGTACGAATTTCAGTTTTGCTTATATCTAAACTGGTGCAAAATTGATATTCTTTCAAATTCGATAAAATTCGATTTCTTATGAAAAACTGGCAAAACTTTTATAACAATTTATAAATCTCATACCATCTATGCTTATACTCGCTATACTCGTACTCTTTGTTTATACTCTTTGCTTAAATGTACTCACGTATCTGTCTTCTACTGTGTTTTTTGCTTTCTTTTTTGGTTTGCAAAAATCTTGTCGTATTTTTTACCAAGTAAACATAAAGTAGATGATGAAGATAGGGGTTGACTTTCCTGAGTTGAGAATCTCAAAGATTAGAACAATTAAATTGAACCAAATAAATAATTGTTGGAAAAAAGTAAATATGTAATATGTATATTGTAAATCGTTTGTTTTCTGATATCCTACTCTTTCGTAGTGACAATTGAATCGCAATAACCAGCCAATTTGCGCGTATTTTTGCATCGCTTAGTAGGTTATTGCAATTTAAAAATCACTACCAAAGAGTAGGTGAGCAGAAAATAAGCAAAATAACCTAGCAGTATAATATTAAAAGTTTATATAAAATTGAAATATACTTTCAAATGAGTGAAACATAATATTATTGGAAAATCTTATTTGGTATAACATATGCTAAAATCATATTCGTCTTAAATAAATAATAAAAAAATCAACTTCCAGTTTACAGAAAGTCATCTCGTAGTTTCAAAATTTAATGTTACAACTTTTCAAGCTAAATTTAACTTAGTTTATTAAGTTTTCATTACGAGTGAAATTGAACAGGACATTTAAAGTATCTTTCATTACACTTCATTATATATGAACATGATTTCTCAGTAATGTACAAGAATATTAACTGAAAAAACTTGAAACCTTTTAAATTTTTGAAACTTTTGAGAATTCTTGAAAACAGTTGGGAACTTTATTCAATGTAACAATTTCAACCATTTGAAATATTTGAAAAATTTCAACAATTTCGCAGGCATTTCAGTATTTCCAAATTAATTTAGGAAATGTACAATGCAGTCAAGTAGCAGACTATTAAATGATACTTATTTTTTATACTTCCATTTCTTTTGTAATTTACAGCTCCAGCAATACGGCTGGTGGATGAAATGGGACATGAGGTCACAGATAGATATTATAAATTAGGTAGCGTCGTAGATATCACCTGTCAAGTGGCAATATCGTTCTTATCTATGCTGCCGCCAATTCCCCCGGAAAAGAACCGAATTGTGATGCCATCCACGACCACCTCCACTACGACCACCACATTTCCATTCATAGACACAAATTTAATTAAAAAAAGTAATGACATCTTTTACAATGGCAATCACAGAATAAAATGGAAAAAGGATGGAAAGGATTTGCCAAAAGATATAAAAATTAATTTGAGGTTTGACTAGCTCTTTTTGCAGATAATTACAAAATGAGAAATGTGTTTTGCGAATTGTTATTTTGGCTTTTTGTCTTTTTGCAGCACATCAAAGCACTGGCGGAACAGCCGAATATCCTTTGTGCAGGCAGAAAAATCACACAGTGGCAGCTACGCTTGCTACATCACAAATACAACTTTCGCCACAGTCAACATACAGATACTGATGGGTAAGCATACCGAACCGGAAATTGTGGTAGTTTTCTGAGAATTGCTTTTGTCGATTCCCAAGTGAAAATATGCCAAGTGTTATTTCCATGAAAACATACTGAAAATACTGGAATATACTGGAAAATACTGCTAAACATATGAATTTTCAGTATATTATACAGCAATTTCAAATGCTTACAAGAATAAAGCAGAATGAAAACATACAACAATATTTAAAAAATAATCTGAAATTGTGGTATTTATTAAATCATACAAGAATTTCAAATTATATTATGAATTTTTAAGGATGTTTCGCCCAAAATTATTTGTAAATAAATTTACAATTTGATCATCATAAATGCAGCATTTTGGTAGATTTGACGCAGCATGATGGATAAAATAGATTGAAAACCAAAAATCATTTTGAATGTGAATAATTTTAATTTTTGCAATATTTTGATTGGGAAAATGGGAAAAAAATTTGTTTATACTAAATCGTTAATATAAATTAATGTAAAAATTTTATTTATCATTACAAATAGCATTCTCAAGACTTAAGATTTGTAAATCCTGATAAAAATGCTCATAGTTTTTTGTATTGAACACCATCTAGTAGCTAAAGTACATATGATCATATCACTTTGTTCATGCAAAAACATTGTTTTCACCTCAAAATGGTCGATTCAAGTACTTTTTGTACACATATTTTGATATTTGGTACTTTTTGTTGCAAAAACATTCATTTCAAGAGGACAAAGATCATAAAAATATATAGTTAGCTGTGTAGTTGATACTAAAGATTGTGATTAAACATTGTGAAACTTGATTAAAAGCAAAGCGATTCATCAGAATTTTTTTCTTTCAATAAATCAACATACTGTAAATTTAAATGATTAGTAGAATGTTTTCGTATGTATTATTTTTTGCCACGGCTTATTATAATAAAAAATCGTTAAAGCCTGGACTTTGGAAATTTTATTAATTAGAATTAGAATGAAGCAATAACATTTGAATAAATTCGAATATATTATGTATAATAAAAATTAAAATAACATATTAGAGCGCCTCGCGGGAATATTTTGCATTGTTTCTGATAATTCTGTTAAATCAAAGCACTTTGACTGAAAGCCAGGTTTTACCACTCAAAACTAGTCTGTTACAGGGTGTTAACCACCATCCAAAAATCTTTTTTTTTAGTCAAAAACCATTTTTAGTCATTTTAAAGTGATTTTCCGAGTTTTTTTTGGTAAACTCCAACACTTTTTTTTGTCGAAGCAAAAACCTTTACAATTTTTAATTTTAACGACTTTTGAGAATGGATGGAATTTAAAATATCAACCAAATATCGAGTAAATTATGAATAAAAATCTAAATCCTTTTACATTCCAAATACATTTAGGTTAAAATTTATATTAAAATATCTATTATATCTTTAATTTCTCAATTTTTCATACAATAAGTACTAAAATGGTTACTTTTGATAAAAATTTGTTTTTAAAATATCATCCTCTAATAAGTAGGACATCCAAATTAGAAAATCAAAGTTTTCTCATCATAAATCCAAAAATTTCAAAAACTTGCATGTATTTTGATTTATTAAAACTGCTCGTATTAAATGCGTTAATGCAGATTTAAAATGATTAAAAGTTTTTATTGCAACAGTTTTGGGTGCAATTATCTACAAACAGTTTTTATACCAACTTTGCAATTGGTTGGTTCATATTACAAATCAGGTTAAATTTATTCTATATAAACTCCCCAAATAAGCGCAAAATGATCAATGAGACTTGCAAATTCTAAAATCAATTAAATTGTATCCAAATTAAAATATGCTTAATTAGAATAAAAAACTTCAACACCTTATGATTTGAAATTCCAATTTTCCATATAAAAGCATAATTGAAGGTAAAACATATTTTTAATCAATTAATTTGGATATTTTATTTATTCTTCAGCACTATTAGCTATTTGATACCAGAATTCAGTATTATAATACCAAATTGGTTCAAAAAAGGCACTTTGGCTTATATAAGTTTTAAGCAGTGCTCTCATAACAATCCCCAACAGCTTTGTGGTAGCAAGCAAATTACTCGCGCGAGAAGATCGAGTTCAAATCCTGAGTCCGGCCCAAATCAACAACAAGAGCATCGCTGCCGCCGTAACAATAATTTCAACATTTCCCTTTAAAAATTGCAAAAAATAAAATAAAAGTTTTAAAAAGACCTTAAAAAGTTAAGATTTCAGCAATTTGAAATTTCTTTTTTGCAAAATTGTCCTACCAAAACATTCTTAAACATTCTACTAAAAATTTGAAAAAGCAGTGTGACACATCCGAGATTTCAATATGTTAAGTAGTATATAAGTAGTGTAAAAAAATCCGAAAAGCAGCGTTATTTCGTGACCTTTTTAAGTATGTTTGAGCAGTATGATTAGTAGTCTTTTTCAGGATTATTTTCACTTGGGTTGCGCGAGCCTACTTCGCTACATTGCAATATTGAAATAAATTGCAAATTGCCTTATAGTATTATTGTATTTATAGTATTCTAGAAATATTCATTCTTTCAGACTATATTCTCAGTAAGACATATATAGGGGGTTGAGCCCGTCAGTTTTTTGAAACTTTTGATGTTTCTTGTTTTCAACAGTTTCTATGGATTTCAAAATAAGTTTTTCCATGTCGCTGAAAGCGCTACAGTAAACTTTCTACTGTAGAACGTATAACATGTAAATATGCTCTGAAAATGCCATTACCACATAATCTCAAGCTCTTCTTAAAATTACACAGATCCCTTCACATTTTTTCTCTCGTCTCTGAATTTCCACAAAACTACAGCGGAAAAACTTTATATTAAATGAATCCTACCAAAATCTAGCACAAAAACTTTCTCAAACATGCCATTTTTTTCCTCAATAATTTAGGAGAGACGCCCGCAGCTGTACAACATAATAATTCCACAAAAACTGGAATTCATATAGTGGCAAAAATTTTCACATTCTACATGGGATTGTTCTTTTCTTCAATTCTGCACATATCTAGATTATAATTCCAGTAAAAAATTAAAAAATGTAACAAAAACTGTTTGCGAAACTATAAATGTACCAACCAAAATTAATTGAGAACAAAACTCATTAAAATTATAATAAGCCATAAAAACAACAACAAAACCATAAATCAAATTAAGTTACACTATATCGTTGTTTAAGTTGTTAAACAACATTTAAACTGTACTTGTAAATATTTGATGTTAAATTAAATAAAGTAATTCATACAATGAAGTGATATATACCCCCGTTTTGTTTAACTGCAGAAGCAAGTCTTGGCAAAAGCATTTAAGATAAATATATATTTATAGTATTGTCTAAGATGTATGACTAAAACATTCAAAAATGTAAATATCTATTCCTATCTACATATAGTTTATTGATTGAGTTGTGTAAATTCGAGACATTGCAAATAAAGAAAAGTAAATTATATCATGTAAAACGAAGTTTTCTACAATCTCGAGCTGTTTTATTTGTATTTTTATCTTTTAGTTTCTTTTATGCTGATTCGAAAGAAAAATGATCTAAGATGATGATACAAATTTCACTCAATGTGAAAATCAGCATTAAGGTATGTAATATTTTATATTTTTATTAGGCCTGCATGATGATTTATTGATTGCCTCGATCTTATAGAAATCTTTCAGTATTGTCGTGTTATAAAATAGGATATTACTAAAAAACTTGAGAAATTTAAGTCATACATATCAAATGAATTTATTGATCAATGTTTCAAAATCAGTTGAACAAAAAGTTATCAATCCACAAACAAAATTGTTTTTCTCTCTTTAAACTCAGGTCCATTCCAAAAATTTTGTTTTCAGACAATTCAGTTTGTAGACAGTAAAAAACCATTAAACTATAAATTCAGCTTACCTTCCAAATAATTCAAATTAATTAAAATTCCAATTTAAAAGCACATAGTATACCAAAAACCAAAAATTCCAATTATACTTTCCAAACTGAACCACATCTAAACTAAATTGCGAACAATTAAACTCCCAATTTTATTCAACAAGTTTTTAAATTGCTCTTTTAATACTATTTATGCAGAAAAGTTCCAAAGTTGATTATAAATTCATCATTTAAATGGATGCCATTTTCATACACCAAAGCACCACAATTTGTCTACCAATTTATATGAATTTCCCAGATTTACTAATTGAATCATTTTTGGGACAAATTGAGCCATTTTTTATATTCTTTATATTTTATAGATACATACTTCCATGACAAACGATGAGGTGTGAGACTTTTTTGCTTGTAACTTGTAATAAGTAGATGACAAAACTCGATAATGAATTGCTTTGGTACCATGTTTCGTATTGTACGCTCGACCTATCTCATTTCAGAATTGATTGAGAGATTTTTCGACGTGATACTTGCTTATATATTGTAATTTGTTTGACTTGATGTCTTGATGCTTTCTTTTTTGGCTGAATTCCATAAATAATTAATTTGTGGGTATTCTTGAAAAACCGCGCGTTGAATTAAAATTAATACATTTATGAACCTTGAAATAAAACTATTCATAAAATTCCAGTATTCTCGGTTCGCCAAATTGATGAATTTTAAGGAAAAATCATTCATTATCAGCGTTCTTAGAATAATACCGTTAAAAGCAAATTTCTTCTAGATGAAATCCTGCACAGAATTTGATTAAAGTACGTTTATTTTTAGTCTATTCAAACTTCAGAAATTGTATAAAATTCAAATCAACATTGATTGATAAAATCAAATAATACCTCAAACTTATTTTAGACACTTCAATAGTATTTTCACAAAATATTCGACTTTCCACACGACTTCACCGCATATGCAATCCCACCTCAACATCTTTCTGACTTCCGTATGCACGTTTTTATAGCTAACCAAGTAAGTAAGTTATTTTGACTCGTTGGATACATTATAGGTGACATAGGAAACACAATGTCAAAGTAAATACGTAAATCAAATGAGCTAAATTGAACAAGGATGCTTAAAAGCAGGCAAATCCAAGGCGAAATCGAATTTGACGTTATTCCACATTATTCCGAATTATCTCACGTCATTTCACTTATTTTCCTACCCGTAGCAAAAGTTACATCAACTATATCCTACAAATCCTCCATAACAGGGCAGTATTGAAATGTGGTCCAATTTGCTAATAAATCGACCCAGATCGGGCGCTAATTAAGCCCTTACTTCCGTCAAAATATTTTTTTGCTGTTCCTCGTTTAGATTCAATTATTATCAGCGATCTCCTCTCCTTCATTAAAATCAATTGTATTAATTTGCCCACGACTAAAATAAAGTGGAAACACTGGAAAACACGCAATGATGATGAAAAAAAAAGTGATGATAGAAACAGAGGTGATTTATTCTTGCGATCCCATTTTTCACTTTTGTTCGTTTTTATACGCACATAAATTAAATTTTTGTTTGGTGAAAAAATGAAAATTGGAAAATTAAAGGAACGTTTTGATGCATGACAGGGGAAAAAGAAACTTGAAACATGATCTTGATTATTTACCCTCAACTAATTATTTTTTGGCTTCTGATGGTCTGATGAGACTTTTCGCCTTTTTCGGTCTTGAAGCTTTTGAAGTCTGTTTTCCTCAATTTCTCAATTTCAAAGTTTTTTTGTTTAATTGGAGTTTATATTTCAAAGTAATTTTATGTTTTCCTTATATTTTTGCTATGATTTTTGTAGATGACTACTGAAATTCTTGTTGCTGCTTTTCGAACAACAAATAATGTGATAATCTCGTGTGACTGCAAAAGATGATAAAGAACATGGATATGTGCGCTTTTTCAGTTGTTCGAGAAGCTGCTTTGTTTGAATTCTTTTGAATTAGATGAAATATGAGTAAATACGGAAACATGCCAAGAATCTTTGTTCGTGATTTTATGAAACGGATGTACACAGTTTAAGGGACTCTTTGTCTTATGAAAAAGAAAAGTCTTTCTGTTTCTTTTCAATTGAAATGTGAGTGGTTAAAAAAAATTTATCTTGTATTACAAACATATTACAATTTACTATCTCAAAATTGTTTTTGAAGCTATTTTTTGAAGCTGTTTTTTTGTGCTAAACTTTAAGCTTTAATAAATATAAATTTATCAATAAGTTATAAATTTTTTAAAACGAATTCATAATACTAAAACCTAGATTAATAACAGCAATCATTCATTAATAGTCTCCATTTTTGTCTTATTCCCGCATTAAGGCATTTTGTTACACTAATCTGTAATTTTCTATTTTGGTTGGAGTACGTCAAGTCAAAGACTTCTATTAATTTTAATTATTTATCATCCTATTTCTGTAATTCGCTTAGCAAACCCGTCTTCTTTTTCGTTTTGTACCCATCTTCCAAGAATTTGACTTTTATGAAAAACAAAATGTTTTATTGCTTGTAATTTGAAAGTATCAAAGGTTTTGGATGGAAAGCGAAAACGGAAAAATAAAAACTCTCCAAATCGTTTTGAAATTCTTTCAATATAAAACTTGTAATTTAGGTTGTCTGAAGTAGTCTGCGTTAGTCTGAAGTGCATCCATTCTACAATGATTTCATAAAAAGTTTTCTCTCAAGAACAACTTCTTTGATTCTTCGATAAAAGTAGTCGGTTTTTTTATTGGTATCAAACAATTTCCACATTTCTTCAAATACCTACCTACTATTCATAATTTCAATGATTTATATTTTGATATTACTTCTGTCAACTTGCAGATATCAACCTACGACTGATGGTTTAATAAAACAAGACATCCATTACCTCTTTCAATAAATTTTCCGTTGGAAAAGTCTTGGAAAAACATCCATCTTTAAGACATATAAAAAGCTCATTTATCAAAAAACAAATTCGACTTTACCGATTACAAAACAGGTTTTATAAACGATGTTTATCACGGTTAACCGTATACATAAATTCTCTTCGCTTAATGATAAAAATAAATGATAATATTGAAAAATATTTTGCCGTATTAAATAGTAATAACATTAAAAAGTTTTTACATTAACGGAAATAGGATTTTGGGCTAGCGTTATAGCGAGACGGAAACGAGCCATGGAAAAATAGGAAAATAAGGAGAATAAATGCAGGGAAATAATAAATCATTGTTTCTCAAAACCATAAAAATAGCTCAACACGCGTCGACTACCAACTAAATGTCTTTTTGGGGAGTGACTTGAAGTGAGATTGGCAAAAATCATCAAGTTTGGAATATTTGGAAACGGTTTTCACCAGGATTCAGCTCCAATTTGGCTCCAACTAGCTCCACAAATTTTATCCTGGCTCCAAATCGGAAAATTCCGGAAAAGCCAATAAACCATGTCAAGCTAGCTTCAACTAGAAGCTAGATGGGCAAGTGATTACACCTATTTAGAATAATATTTTATTTAGGACGTTTGCATCATGATTCAGCTCCAATTTAGCTCCAGAATGCCGTAAAAAAACATTTTGAGATTTTGTTACCTTTAAGAAAATTTGCATACACAACAAGTTTTCACCCGCTCCATACATTTTCCACACTGAAACAAAATGGAAAATGGAACAAAACAAAAAACGGCATACCGAACCCTACAAGTAGAAGCTAGATGGGCAAAAATGTATTTTTTGATTTGTTACTCCTATATAAAAATATTAACTTTGGAATATTTAAGTCTTAATTCAGCTCTGATTTAGCTCCACTGTTAAAAAAAATTTCAGAATTTTGATATCCTTAAAAAAATTTCTATACCCAACAAATTTATCCATACATTTTCCGAATGAAACATAAAGGAAAATAGAACAGATTGAGTTTCTGTACAAAAATGTATTGCTTGGGGATTTCAGGTTATGTTTTAGCTTCAGAAAAATGAAAAAAAATTTACAATATTATAAACTTTATGAATACTTAAAAAAAATTTTTTTTTTTCTTACAAACTTTGAAAAGTTTTGTGCTTAAATATAGCTTCCTGATTTGGAGCCACCAAAACTACTCATTAGAAATTACTCAGACTTTGGATTTCGGTTTTTAGATTCAAAATGAAGATTTTCTGAGCTTTCTGATTTGGAGCCACCAAAACTACTCATCAGAAATTACTCAGACTTTGGATTTCGGTTTTTAGATTCAAAATGAAGATTTTCTGAGCTTCCTGATTTGGAGCCACCAAAACTACTCATCAGAAATGACTCAGACTTTGGATTTCGGTTTTCAGATAAAATATAAGGATATTTTGAACTTCCTGATTTGAAGCCACCAAAACTGCTCATCAGAAATGACTCAGACTTTGGATTTCGGTTTTCAGATATATTAAGAAGATTTTCTGAGCTTCCTTATTTGGAGCCACCTGAAATGCACCCTAGGTTGCTAAAATTTGAACCTAGGTTGCATTACTGTTTTAGAGGTTTTATTTTCAAATATATGACTTCTAAAACAGTAACGCAACCTAGGTTCAAATTTTAGCAACCTAGGGTGCATTTCATGAAAACCGAAATCCAAAGTCTGAGTCATTTCTGATGAGTAGTTTTGGTGGCTCCAAATCAGGAAGTTCAAAATATCTTTATATTTTATCTGAAAACCGAAATCCAAAGTCTGAGTCATTTCTGATGAGTAGTTTTGGTGGCTCCAAATCAGGAAGCTCAGAAAATCTTCATAATATATCTAAAAACCGAAATCCAAAGTCTGAGTAATTTCTAATGAGTAGTTTTGGTGGCTCCACATCAAGAAGCTCAAAATATCTTTAAATTATATCTGAAAACCGAAATCAAAAGTTTGAGCCATTTTTGATGAGTAGTTTAGATGCTCCAAATTAGGAAGCTCAGAAAAAATTAATTTTTTATCTGAATCAATCTGAATCAATCATTCTGATCCATTTCTGATAACAATATCTTTGTTTAAAAAAAAATATTGAATTTATTTTTATATTTAAGCACAAAACTTTTCAAAGTTTGTAAGAAAAAAATTTTTTTTTGAAAGTATTCATAAAGTTTCTAATATTCTAAATTTTCTTTCAACTTTCTGAAGCTAAATCATAACTTAAAAACTCCAAGCAATATATTTTTCTACAGAAACTCAATCTGTTCCATTTTCCTTTATGTTTCAGTCGGAAAATGTATGGATAAATTTGTTGAGTATAGAAATTTTTTTAAGGATAACAAAATTCTGAAATTTTTTTTAACAGTGTTTTGGAGCTATATCAGAGCTGAATTATGACTTAAATATCCCAAAGTTAATATTTTATTTAAGAGTATCAAATCAACAAATACATTTTTGCCCATCTAGCTTCTACTTGTAGGGTTCGGTATGCCGTTTTTTGTTTTGTTCCATTTTCCATTCTGTTTCAGTGTGGAAAATGTATGGAGCGGGTGAAAACTTGTTGTGTATGAAAATTTTCTTAAAGGTAACAAAATCTCAAAATATTTTTTTACGGCATTCTGGAGCTAAATTGGAGCTGAATCATGATGCAAACGTCCTAAATAAAATATTATTCTAAATAGGTGTAATCACTTGCCCATCTAGCTTCTAGTTGAAGCTAGCTTGACATGGTTTATTGGCTTTTCCGGAATTTTCCGATTTGGAGCCAGGATAAAATTTGTGGAGCTAGTTGGAGCCAAATTGGAGCTGAATCCTGGTGAAAACCGTTTCCAAATATTCCAAACTTGATGATTTTTGCCAATCTCACTTCAAGTCACTTTTTTGGGGTTTTCCAAATTTTTCTTGGTGCAAATAACAATCAACCAACAGATTTGCAGAGATTTCGTTTGGTTCTTTCAGATTTGTAAAAGTGTTTAATGACACAAGATTACGGTACGATTAATGACGGATTTAACATAAATAAAATCTTTAGAGGTGATTAAAAATACAAAAACAAATGCGAATGTGAAAAAGATGATTCTAGATGTTTAGAGATTTTACAACATTTAGTGGCAGGTGGTTGTGATTATCCAGATCAATTACATTTTAAATATTTTTTTTTAATATGCATTTCAAATTACATTTCGTGCGTACTGGGAGAAATATATATAAGTATCGCATATCAACGCTATTGTTAAAAATTCAGAGTTAAATAGAACAGCTGAGGGCCTTGCAAAAAAATCAATAAATAGTAGTTTACTCTCATTTTAATTTTAGATGCGATATTTAGTAGGTGATATAATAGCAAAAACACTTTTTTAATCATCACATGATTGATCAAGTGCATAATATCTTTTTATTAAAAGAGCTTTTGCGATTAAATATCAATTACAAGGAATTTGGCAGAAATTCAGCAGAGTTTATCAAAATGAATTAAAATTTATGACCGCGGTAATTCAATAAACACATTTCTGAGCTCTAAGGTTTCACACTTGCTGGATGTTATAAATAATTGCGACAGCTTTCAGTTATAAAATACACATATAATTCAAGAAATATAAAAATACATCTCAAGTATTTGTAATGTGAGTTGAAAGCTTTTGCCCGCTTCTCACTTTTCGAATTGGCAATAACGTATCAGGTTTCAAATCCTTTTCCTTTTCCATTTTCATTTTTTGATTGATTATACAGTTTTGGCTGGAATTCCGCCTTTCAGATTGAATTAATAAAAAGTGCCAGAATAAATAGTGTCACGTCTTGGCAAATATCAACCAAGTGTCATGTCGGCGTATTTTTGAAACTGGAGACCATATAAACAATCTCAAGCGGAATTTTAACATCTCTTTGCCATTATCCCTAGAAATAAATTTTGGGAGAAATCTCTTTAATTGCTGATGCTTTGCAATATATTTTTTGTGGAAATACGAGAAGCAGAGAAAAGCACTGAAAATTGTATTTAGTGGTTTGAAAAATCGTGCTTCAAATGAAAAAATATCAAAAGCAGAAATACTTATACTTCTCCGCAAAAAGAAAAAGTATTGTTTTTGAGACATTTTAAGGGGTTTTTCAACTCTTTGTTCACATACCACAAAGATATCTCATACTTTATTTCGTATTGACTTGAAAAAATTTCTGACAAGAAAATCTTAAAAAATTTTTAATCAAAAAAAACCAAAACAAAATTATTTTCAATCAAAGACCAATAAAATCACTTAAAATTAATTGTGTATTTTTTCACAACCTTCACAATTAAAACATCATTCCACACTAGCGGAGAAGTCCTGCTAGTTTTGGCTCGTTTAAAAATATTCTGACAATGGGTTCTGTTTGGGTTGTTACTTTTTTTGTTATATTTTAAAATTTTGTTGTTTTCAGCCTATTTTTAATTTCATATTTGATACATACCCATTGAAATAACACACTATTAAGTTCAAATTTCATTGAATATTAAATTATTCACTCTTTCACATCAATCTATACAATATATCAAAAGTTATGTAGCAAAAGTGTTAAATCGAATATCTAGACTGTTTAAACTTTAAATTGCATTATTGTTATACCCTTTAATTTTCTAATCGAGCTAATTGCATTTGTTGAAAATTATTGATGAAAATTAACCAGAACTAATTAGATTAAATGCATCTGAGGTCATAAAATTAACTCTAGCTATAGATGTGCTAACCATAAATTTATTCCACTCAAGTACCGAAAATGGACATACCGCGATCTGTTCTATAACTACAACATGTTTAGCAAATTATAATTATATGTATTGTATATGAATGCTCACACCTGCAGCAAGATGTTTGTTTCAACTAATTCATGTTTGTATAATAGACAAGAAACTGTTAAGAACATATTAATTAATAATAAATAATGCAACAATTTTGATAAGTACAGTGATGATGCTTAAGAACCATAATACAACCATTGAGCCATTACTGAGTAATCGTTGCGGTTTATTGTGATTGAGTGTTAATAAGATGAAGATTTTCGAATGAATTACGGAAATTAGGTGAGTAAAGACACCTATTCGTTTTTGACTCCATTCTGCCACTTTGTTGATGAAGAATATACCCAATGTATAAAAATATATAGAAAAACATTATAAGAAAACTCAGTAAATATTTTGTATTGGAAATATATTATAGAAAGGTTGCCGTTCAAGATTGCAAACACCTACAGACTTTTTATATCAATATTAAATATTTTGCTGAAATTATAAGGAATATTCACTCGAGTTTCAAGTTTACAGGCTTTTTGATTTTTAGATTCATTCAATATTTTATGTTTCATATTTTTTATTTGTAAATCAGAGCAGAGTTCATTTTCTAAGGGAAAAGGTTGAAAGATATTATTCCGAATTTCCAAGTTCCTAAATCTGAACCTTTAATAAATAAAACATGCTTTCTTTGAATGAAACTTAATATTCTAATCTTATTTGTATATGGCAAAATTATAAGGAAACCCAAAATCATGTTCCGCAAAATTTTGGGCAACTTAATTTTATTATGCTTTTCCATATTTCATGCAAATTATATTTTTTAATGATAATTTATCCTTAAGGATGTGGAAACAGATGTATTTTATGTTTTTTTGTCAATGCTACTGGAAAAATTATTTTCTATGCGAACATTATAACAATTGTGTATAATAAAATATTAAAATCACTTCGCTTGAATTAGTTTATTTCATATTTTTAATCGTTTTGTTTTTAATTGTTTATTGAAAATACTGCTAGACAAATTTCAAAGACTTTAATTTCGAAAGTTTTTCACGTTTAAGTTTATTCCGAACAAAGTTATGTTAAAAGTTTTCAAAGATCATATTAATTAAAAATAATTTTAATATGTGACAGTTTTTTTCACTTATAGTAAAATAAATAGAGATCAGAAATGATTTAAGCAAAAGTGAATGGAATGGATTCCGTCTTACATACCACTTTTATATTTGAATTATATAGAAAACGTTTTAAATGTTCACAATATATATTATGCGAGATAAAATGTAAAATGGCTGCGATTTTATAAACAACACCAGTCAGGGATAGGAATGTATGAAACTGATGTATCATACATGTCTTATAAGACATGTATTTTATGTATGTCTGAAACTTCTCAAATATACATATGTCTGAAACCTGTAGAAATTTATATTAAAAATAAATAGTTGCAATTTTTTATAGATTTTAAAAGTTTTTTTAATTGAAAATAGTTCAGATTTTGTAAGAAATTGCACAGAAAATCAATTATATACTATTATATTCCCAAAATAATGAAAATAAGACCATATTTTTCTAAAATACCAAATTTTTAGTTTCAGACATACATTTATACATTTCTACATTTAGACATACATTTTATACATATGTATGTCGAAAACTCAATCAGACATGTCGAATTCCCAACCCTGACACCAGTAATTACATTTGAAACCAAACACTAATTTTATAATAAATGGTTCCTCAGTGGTAACTAATATTTATGATCATTTACATATTTAATTGATATTCAAATGCAAATTTAGAGTTTTATTAAGCTTCCAATTACAATGCACGCAATAAAATGTTCGCACTGTTTTGGGACAAATTAATCAAATTTGAAATTTGGAACATAGACAATGTTGAACCATCTGCAATTAAAGGATGTAACCATACATTAATTATGCGTGACTCTTCGGTTCATTTGTTGGACAGAATGTAATTTTCCTGTAATTATTGCACCCAATAATATTTTATGAAATTCTAGAATACCCACGAAAATACCCGAAAATACCCCCAAAACACACCACAAAATGAGTTTCGCGCCATCCTCCCGATAAACTTTTGGATCAAGGGATTTGAAGCTCGATAAATTGAATTACAAAAGCTGTTCAGGATACGAACATGTATTTCTGCTATACACACAGTATTGGTATAGATTGTCACTCGACAAACCCTGATCAGTTCACAGAATAAAATAAATAAATAAATTTATTGACAAAACTAATTATGCATCCCACAGTGTAAATCTCATGAAATTCGGAAAGCATAGAAAAACTTGAATAGAAAAAAACAAGAATGAATTCTTCTTATTTGGGTAAGAATAGAAAAAAGGTAAAGGATTCTATGAAAAAGCTATGAACATGAATAAAGTTGCTTAGTATGTTAATTGGACCTATATGTAATAAGAATATCAAAATTTTAGCAAATCGTTCAATTTTTTTATTGCTGATTAATATTTTGTTGAATCTTTCCAGGACTTTTCAAAAATATATCATTTTGCCATTTAATGCTAAATTTATTGAATGAATTTTAAATATTATCAAAACAGATTTTTTTTTTTTTAAATTTGTTTATGCAAGGAGTATGCAAGAATTTTTTGTAAAAATGTTCAAAAATATATTTTAATATAAAGTGTAATAATAATAAGCAACTGTTGTTAATGTTCAAATATATAAATGAGATACTAAAGTAAACGATGATATGAAACATCTTTAAAATTTCACAAGTGAAAATACCGGTCCACCTTGGAAAGCATTTTTAAGCAATGCTGTGATAGCAAATACATCCAAAATTCCAACATTATGCGTCCCGAGGGTGCTTCAATAAACTTTTTTAATCCCGTAAAATCACTTGTATAAATTTAAAACCATAATGCTGCTGTATGAGTCTGCCTCAAAGTTATGAGATTATCAAGGTTTTGCAGCTTTTTCACAAAATAGATTTATCTTTCGGTTATTTTTCTTTCGTATTAAAATGAATGAAACTTATACCTCTAGCCCAAATATTGCGCTCTTTACCTTAGATTTCCCTTTAGCTGGGTTTTTGAGTTCATCCATATTCTAGCAAGTGGTAAAGCACACTCGCTTCAGCTTTAATCTATATTTATTACACGGCTTACAGCTAAATTGCATAAGAGGTGTTGTATTTGCTAATGGAAGACTGCACTGATATTCACAATAATTTAATTAGGCTTTAATTGAATTTATCATTAATTTTCTATATTTTGTATTTTAAGAACAGAAAACTTTTATGCTCAAGTGCAATTATGCAATTTGCTATTTATTAATTAATTATAAAAGCTTGGCTAGTAAAGCACTTTTGATATTACGCTTGAAATACTTGGAAATACTTGGAACACTTGAAACACTTGAATGTGAAGATAATTTAATCATAAATAATTGGAGCAAAAATTGCAAAGCAAGTATCACATCGACTGTTTGATCTTACTTTTTAAAATATTTTCTTCTCGACCAGGTGGCTGAATTGGCTGGTTTGATATGGTTCAGCTAACATAACAGATATTGAAGAACCAAACAAAAAAGCAGACGAATAGACACCTGTAAACAAAAAATAATAGTTCAAAAAACCTCCGAAAATCGGATGTGTCTGACCAGTTTTAATTAATGTCGCGGAATTTATGAGTAAATTTAGTGTACATAAAAAGTTTTGAGAAGGATACAGCAAAAAACGAGTGTAAAATTTCAGTCAGGGGCCTGAATTTCTCGGGGTGAATATGTATTTATGCAAAGGCAAACCATTCAGAATATCATGAGCCTTTCCATCCCTATAAAAGTTAAAAAACTCATATTGAGATGTTTGAAACTTTATTATACTTCGGTGTGAGAGCTTTTTTGTATTTTATAATTGTGGAGTTTTCGGACTTTTTTGTGAATTCCAAGAATTTCCCTAAGAATATTAACTATAGATTGTTCCAAAGTTCATAATCATACAAACCTTTACAAAAAATTTAAAATTTGAGGTTAGATTAAGACATTAAAGTCAAGGGGTTAAAGAAGTGTGTCATAAAGCAAAGATTTTTGAAAAAGGATGACTTATTAAGTAACCCTTTTTCATAAAGGTCAAATTTAGGATATTATGAATTTATGTAAAGGAATTTTTCAAGGGCAAATCTGCATTAAGAAATTTATTCCTCAAAAAAAGAGAAGCTGAAAGATGGGAATAGCGTGTAATATTTTCTGGTGATATGCTTCATATGAAATACTGATTTTTATAAATATTCTTGAGCTTCTTCATGAATTTTTAGAAATTTCTGATATTTAAGGTATTTGAGATATTTCTTTATGAAGGAGGCATTCGTTGTAAATGTTTGAAATTCAAGTATGCTCATAAAAGATTTACTACAAAGTGAATAATATTTTTACAGATCAAACTGAATAAATTAATTTTCTACATTATTTAACGTTACTTTAAAGTATTGTAAAAAAAAACAATAAGTGTGATAAAAAATATGTGTATTGAAAACTTATATAAAATTAAAGCCTCAAGTTAAATAAGTATTAATAATTTCAAAAATCACAGCTTACCATCAAAATTCACAGCTGTGTTCAAACAACCACAAAAGTCCAAATTGACATGTTGCTGCCTGTACGAAAAACTTTACACAAAACTCAACAAAGTTTAATAAAAAAGTTATTGCCTATTATTCAAGCAAAATTCACAAAAATCACAATCCCAGCCATTTTATCATGTCATACTTTCACAGCTCAGCATCTGATAGTCTCGAGACTGTTCATAAACATCATGTTCGTTAAATTTGTCTCAAGTTCTCAAGTTCTGATCCCAATTTGCTGCAAAAATATACCATATGCCCTATGGTATTAATTATAAACCAGCAAAACAATATTATATTTTTAAATCATACTTTGAACCATAAATTTTATTAATGCGTTTGTATAATGACATAATGTAAAATTTATGTTTCGAATTATGTAGATGGGCCATTTTGGGTGTAATGTGTATGTTGTAATGAGTTCAGGTTATTTAGAATCCCGGGTTTTCAAAAATCGCGTAGAGCTGACACTTTTTCACAATTAAAAATAATAATCTTAGAAATTCCTGGATATTTTTTATACTTCAAATGAATTATTACAATATCATCCCGGGAATAAATTCTGAACCTTTATTGAGCATATACAATTTCTCAAAAATTTCGATAAGTCGGTCCAAATTAAGGATGTTTCGATGTACCGAAATGTGTCCTTCTGTTGGCTCGTTAGTGCAAAAAGTTGCCAGCGATACACAGTAACCTAATATGGTGAATAATTAAGCTCCATATTAGCCATATTAGCATATACGAAGCGTTAAATGAGTAATTGAATTAGGGGGCATTTGTTCATGGAAACTCTCTGCTGATTTACATAGGATGAGTTTCAATCTGTTTACTTTTTAGAGCATTCCGGATTTGCACATAAATTTGTGGAGCCATTTCAATAATTGATTATTTTGAGCTTTATCCTATTTGTGAACGAGAATATAAGTACACAGTATTTATTTTAATAAATTGTGAAATATGTAGGTCAAAACCAGCCGGTTTGCAAATATTCACAGTGGTAAAATTGTGCAATGTGCATAAGTTTAAAAAGGTTTTTATTCCTATTCCGTTATTAAATATTAGGTTGTAAAATCTGGAAATATGTGATACAGATACAATGATTAAGCTCATTTAAATATATAAGAAATGTTTTCACAACAAAACTTATTTCAAATCGCTTTTCAGTCTACCTTTTATCGAACGATGTTATTAAATGGCTAGAGAATTTATCAAAACATTTTGCTTTAATTTTATACTTCTAGATATGAATTATAATATATATATATAACAATATTCAATGTTTATCTTTAACGTACCCTTGAAGCTTTTTAATCCAAATACGTAATTCTTACTGAAATAGTGACATACATGTCTATATTTAAAAGTCAGATACTGCAACAACCAAAAAAGGTAAAGATAACAAGTAAAACATAAAATTTCTTGTGCCAGCTTCAAGACGATATTCTTTTCTTAACACCTTTCGCATACAGACTACATGAAAGAACAGAAAATTGTAAAGAAAAGGAAATTCAGCAATACATTAATAGATATCCATACTTTAAGATAAAACCCCAACAATCTAGCAAAACAAATAAGATACCAAGCAAGTATACCCACATGTCTCTAGTAGGGAATAATAATTCTTCCTTTCTTATGAGAAAGTATTACCAAAGAGTATTACCGAACAGAAATAAAATAGAAAAGTGGAAACTATTTTTGAGGTATGTATTCAAAAAGTTCCTTTCCAGTTTTCCCTTTTATTATTATTATTATTATTATTATTATTAAGAAAATTTTGTGGGACGAACAGAAAAAAAAGTTTATTGTTTGCTCATCTTCAAGTAAAAACTTTTGCCATAGTGCCATATTAAGTTTTGTTGCCTAAAAAATGATGATTTAATATTTTTGTTTTTCGTATAATAATTCGTACTAGTAGCTTTTTGTGCAGAAAGTTATGTCATTCATTTTGAGATTTCTGGGTACGATCCGCTATATTGTTTCAGACAAAGACTCTAGAAAAATTACTATGCACAATGAAACGATATTATTTTTTTAAATAACAGAATAAAACTTATTTCATTATGCGATGCGCAGCGAAACGATGAATTAGAAGGAAAAGTTTAAAATTAAAGGATAATAGGAAAAACTATACCAATCATTCCGTTAAAAACTTTTTATCGAAAAATTAAGTTTATTATATGCAGAGTTTCAAAAAATTTATCTTTCAATGGGTTTAATTAGTATATGATGCTGTTTTAGAAAAATCTTTATTGACTATATACTCTGCAGAAAAAGTTTGATATAAAAAACTCAAGAGAATACACTTGGAACTCTTTGAATCAATCAATTTATACATTTTTCTAGATTTTCCAAAAAAATTCGTAAAAAACAGTCTAGTTTTTTGCAGTTTTTGAACCATTGAATTGATTGATCGTTCACCAAAAACTATTTCGTCAGCTTAAGATAAATATTGTTTTCCTTATTATATGGTTTTCTTCAAGTTAAGAATATACAAACACCTTTAAGTCTTTAATTTTGCAATAAATAAAAACAATGAATGTTTACATTTATAATCAAAAATGTACTAAATTATGAATTGTTTACAAAAAATATAATATTCATCAGTTTTATGGAATCGATCAGTTTTTAGGAAGATTCTAAACTCTTATCATAAAATATGTACATCGAAAATATATTCATTTATGTGTAATGATTAAGGCAGAAAATCCAAAACAAAACAATACAGCTCTAAGTTTATGCAGAAAACAATTTTTTAAATCATCAATCCTCCATGTGTTAGCCAACGGAAGCTTATGATGGACTTACAGCAATTGACCATTCAAACACGTTACTTGTGAAAAATATGATAATTTTTTGGCTGGAAACGAAGCAGCAAAAATCATCAAGAAACTGAACACGTCGAGCATATAAAATAGAAAATTTTTGGAAGAATCTTTATAGAGATTTACAGCCATAATCAAACATTACTGCGTGTATTTGGACCATTTCCGATCAAAAAGGGATCCAAAAGGATTTTGTCCAAATAGAATGGGAAATCGATGATTTGAATCCAAGCCATGTAACATTTTGTGTTGAATTTGAATAGTTCATAGTTTTCTGGATATAAATAGTCAAATATAGTTGAAATCGATATATTAAGTCTGAAATAGTTCTTCTTCAAGATCCTTAATATTCAATATTATAAAATATTTTGAGAAATAAGTTCAAATTATAAAATGCGAAAAGCAGATATTTTATGACTTATATTTTATAAAACTGTACAAATTATCAGCTGATCTACTTTTCACGTTTTTAAGGATTTAAAAGCTTTTAAAATATATTCCACCAGACTTGTCAATTATTTCTGAAATGCTATTCAGATTTTGATTTATTTTGAATTTGATATTCCTTCTCATATAAAATAAAATGAAATGCAAAAATGGACGATTAAATGAAATCCGATGTCCAATACACATCAATATAATCCATTTATTCAACTTTTACACTTTTCTTGTTCCACCAAGTACACAAAATACGATTGATGTGATCATATTATAGACTCACAAAGAATATGAATTATTTTAATGCCAGATTTATTCAATTACTCTCTAAAAAATTTTTCCTTTTCAGTGAGTCGTAAAATTTTTTTCTTCCGTTTCTTGTTATATATTCTTACTTTAATTTACTTTACTTTTCTTTCTTTGAATTTACAAAAAAGCTATTCATCCACTATTTTCCATTTTCTCTATTGTGAGGCTTTATCTGCTGTTTCACTTTGAGCGCAAAAATATCGTTATTCAGTTTTCTTTTTTAGTAGCATCCATTATGTGGAAGACTACATTGTGAATATTAATTTCCAGCTTTGTATAAGTTTTGATCAATAATAAGCATTATTTCCAGTTGTCTAGTTTTCTAGTTCACACCGTAAAAAACATCCATTTTCAAAAAACAAACAGATTTAATTTGTAATTTGATTGAAAAACGCTGACTTTTATTAATTTAATTTTGTTTGATGGTTATGCCAATAAGCGAAATATTTATAAATTTATGAATTGGCAATCAAATATTTGAACTGTGAACAAAATCCATGAATATTAGTTTTATGATTTGAGACTTAGTCTTATTAGTTGTTTTGTGAATGTTCGTAAACTTTTTAAGAAACCGATTAAAACTTTCGAGATAACAATAATTTGAGCTGCTGAATCAGCATATTTAATGCAAATATGTATTTAAATAAAAATTCTTTGAAAATTAGCTACTCAACAATTTATTATATGAATTGATATTAAATAAAATCAAAAAATTATGCAATATTTAGCAGAACCAACGTTATTTAATATTCAATATATTATACACTTAAATATAGTTTATGTAGATGATATGGCTGAAACTTTAGGAACATTTTAGAGCCACTTTGGACGTATCATTTGTTAGCTTGCTTTTATTTCAACATGAACATAGAATGAACACGATCCCCATGATATCACAATATTCATTGTCATATCATTGGGTCATCGTCCGACAACAAATAAAAGAGATATTAAGATCTGGCTGCAATATAATTTTCTTCATTTTTTCTTTCTATCATCTCATCATAATAAAATGTTTTTAAATTAATATAAATTATGTATGAGCAATAATTTTAAATAATTTTAATGTAATCATCAGATTTCAATGTTTACACCTAATTTTTGGAAAAAGATTAGGAAAGTTTAAATGAAAACATTTAAATAGTTTTCGTTCTAAAAATGTAGTGTTTCAATAATAAAATTAAATTTTTTTTTCGAAATTACGTTTTGCAACAACATCACATATTTCGATCAAAACCACTGCTCAGCTGCCGGTAATATTTTCGAAAGTCCCTATGGTACATTTTATCCTTAATTCCCTATGAGTTTTTATAATCATTTTACAAGAAAAGTATATTAAAATGTGAATGCAAAGCAAGGCAATAAAATGAGGAAACATCTAATAATATCTATGAAAAAATAAAATACGTAGTGATTATACACAATTCAGAATTTAAACGAATCCGGCTTTAGTCCATCAAAATTTCAACTTGATCAATAGGGACTCTGAACTGTCACTTCTTTCAAAACAGTAAAAAAACATAAATATTTGCTTTTGAGTGTTGATAACATTATAAAAAAATTTGTGCAAGTAATTTATTAGTTTAAATTAAGTGAAACTTGTTCATTTGAAGTTAAAAATAAACTGACCATTCGGATGAATATTAAAAAGAGGTATACTAACTAAGCCAAGTGTTTTCCGTATATATAATAAACGAAATATTGTGCCTGCATCAACATATTACTGATTTCCGCCGATTACTATGTTGAAATTATTGTTTTGATGTAATTTTATTGGTATTTGAAGCCTTTGAACTGAGTTTAATGGACTCTCAACAGTGATACTTTTTCAGCGTTGCATAATTTCATTTTTCCAATAAAAATTATATAATTTCATTTTAAATTGGTTTTTGGACCACCATAATTACACGGAGAATTTTATGAATATTTCTGTTATTCGAAGAATAATTATATGCTAAAGTACTTAATTAAAAAATATATGTTCCCTAGAATTCGATGAGTTCTACGAATATTCAACAAAATTTGTTAATTTGTCAAAACAAAATTTAATTTACATAATTTTTTCCAATTTGCGAAATTAAAACGACTTTTATGTTTTCTGATTTGTTTGAAGACGAATTTCAATGAAATTTTTTTTATTACATTTTTTCAGGTTTTAAGACTATAGACTGTGATTTTGCTGTAGGACAACTAATTTTTAATTTTAATGATTGAAGGATTGATGTTGTTAGAATTTGTCTATACATAGCCAGTTTTTCCTAATCCTACGCTATTCCTGTAAATTTCTCAATGAATTTCCGCATAGTCATAAAAAGGAGATTATTTAAGAGGTGAATTACATAGTTTCTTAGATAACATAATATTCATACCACAGTTCTGTTTGTCAAGTTCGAAGTCAAGCGTAGTTCATAACTAAAGTAAAGAAAAATGTTGCAAATTACAAGATATTTTGACCTTGAAATTGGAATATCAAAAGAACTCTGACAAAGCTTTATTCTGAACTTAACAAAAGGACAACTCACTTTAGTATTTTCTTTTAATACTCTTTTTTAATAAATTAATAAACATATAATTAGCAATAGCTGCAGTTCATAATTCGTAAACTCAATAAATAAGACGTCAGTATAACCAAATCACGTAACACAAACCCAATTCGTTGAAAATTTTATTTGAGAATCGGGCAATAAACAAATCCAGAGTATGACAATCAGGAAGATTAACAATAAAATACATCAAATCGCTATTGCTACTTGTTTACCTCCTGGATTGATTATACTCGCTTGGCTATTTGATTTGTAAGTAAAATTTAATCAATGATAACATAAATGTTATCTGCTTGGTTCTAATATGTTAACCTTGTTTAATGATTTTGACAACACTTAAATGTTTTTACTTACTAACAAAGCAATGTAACGATAAGTGAATCATTATTTTTATCAGTCACTTTTAACTTTACAACTAAAAAGATTAAAAATGATGAGAAATCACAAATACTATGTATTTTCATTATTTATTATGCATGTATCAGATTAAACTATTTGAAAAAATGCATGACTCGTTGGAGTTTTAGCTTGTGGTAATCGTTTGAAGACTTGATTGTTAGAAAGTGTTTTATCTTTAGAACTGACATTTTAAAGTTAAAATATTCTTATCGAAATATGTAATTTTCAATTAAATTAAACTTTTTGTTTGATTCAGTAATTTTCCAGACTAAAATAAGTTTTTAAACTACATGTTATGTAAACTATATAAATATTTTACTATTAAATTAAAAGGATTGAGCCAATGAAAATATGCAGGTATAACTTTTAAATTTAAATTAATATTGCTCTTCTAAGTGAACTACATTGTATTTTTAAAACGAACAAAAATTTTAATTTTAAATTTGTTCTGCTTATTTATCAAAAAAATTTGTTTTAAACCTAAAAATCATATCTTCATTCAACTACGTTCTTCAATACAATCAAGCTTCGAAGCGACGACCATAGAACTTTTTCTCTACTTTTAATTCATAATTGTACACAATTGCATGCACAATTTAATCATTTCACTTGCTTTTTAAATTTTTGCTCTTTCATAAAATCTCAGTAGTTTTGTAGTATTTATAAAATTTATGTTTGCAGAGTTAATTTGCAAATTCTACTTTTCATAATAAAACAATTTTAAAATTCTACTTTACAGAATTTTGTTAATAACATTAAAACTGCTGATAGCAGGATGGTTTGCAGTTTTCATAGTGGTGCCGTTGGTTTTCAAATTCTCCTACTCGATTCAAAGAGGAATTCTTTTTCTGACATTCAGTGAGTATTATTTTTAGAATGATATTTTTAGGGCACTTGGAATGGAAATTGGGTTTTGATCATTATTCCTACATTTAATTTAATAAATGTATTTTAAAAAGTAATAGATTACCCAAATTCAATTTCAAGAGTATTAAAAAGTTTTACAAAGTGACCTGACCGACTAAGTAAATCATATTTTTTGTGAAAACTCACCATGCAAACAAACAAACATTGTAACATTGTATTAAAATTTAACTTTCTTTTTAAATGAACAATAATTCAAAGAAATAAATCATAGTAAAAAAGGTAAAAACACATTTGCACTGAACAAGCTATTTTTCGATTCATTAGACTGATTTTTTAATTAAAATTTTTTCTTTCTTTCTACTTTGGAAATATCATAGCTCTAGTGCCTGTGATAGAAAATATATTTTTAGAATTTTTACTCGTACTAGCAGATTCTAGAGCTTATTTTATACATATACAATAAACAGGATAATAATAAGTCACACTTTGCGGTGCTTCTCTTTGGTTTAGTATCCTATCCGCCAAACTTGGACTTGAGCAAACCAGAAAAGCTGGGCTTGTATGGCAGCAGACACTTTTACATCAACTACAAGGACACGGATACGGAAGACGGAGCTGATATCAAAATTGGCGTGTGGCATGTGCTGCCAAACTATGTCGTGAAGCGTTTTGCTAAGCAGCTGCATATCAACGAGGTATGTGCTGTGTTGTGTTTATGCATGATCAAATAGTTTTGAAAATTTTGAAACTATTTTGTGCTTTTTATAAAAGGATTCTTCGCATATAACAATTTAAAAAACTTTTTGAGGAACAGATATGATTTAAAGGTTTTTGATGTTTCAAGATGATTATTTTTCATTAATTTAATAAAATTATATAAAATTTTGACAGAATTTGAAATAATCAGTTTAACTCGACAATCTAAAATATGTTAACAAATCAAGATTTCAGAAGACAAAAATTACCCTAAATTCATTAAAAGCTCCTAAATGTTCCCAAAAATCATTCAACTTAACGTCCCCTAATATCCTGCCACAAAAAACTTGAATATCAGTGTTTTTGGCAAATTATCAAGATAAGAATCACATTTTTAAAAGCAGTTTACTTCCGCAGAACATCATCTACAACATAACAACCGACAAATATTTCGATGATGCTCCATTAAAAAATCGTTTAGATGAAATCAAGTACACGATGGTAGAAAATCTGGTTGGAATAGAGGACTTTGACATTAATGACGTCAAAAAACATAAGTTGTTGTTTGACGAGATTTTGCGAACAACAAAGACGTCAATTGTGGTGTACTTGCATGGAAATACAGGATCAAGAGGAGCATTGCATCGTGTTGAACTCTACAAACTTCTCAGGCGATTAGGTTACCACGTGATAACGCTTGACTACCGCGGGTATGGTGACTCAGCGGATGTTGCTCCTACAGAGAAAGGAGTCGTACGAGATGCATTGGCTGTATATGAATACATCACTAATTTGACTAATAATCCCGTGTTCTTGTACGGGCACTCACTAGGGACTGGAGTTGCAACACATTTGCTCAGTATTTTGCAAGATATGAATTTGCCAGGACCAAAGGCAGTCGTATTGGAGGCACCGTTCAATAATATTCAGGATGAAATTAGGCAGCATCCGTTTTCCAAGGTGAACTATTATAGAAACATTAAATTAAAATTTTATTACATTTATTAGAAGTCAATATTATTTAATATTCTCAGATTTTTCGCCACCTTCCTTGGTTTGACTTTACAATAATCCGTCCGATGTACGACAATGAGCTACGATTTGAATCTGATCAACATATTGCCGAGTTTCGTCAGCCTGTTTGCATTGTGCATGCAGAGGACGATATTGTGGTACCATTTAAACTTGGCTACCAATTATATAGAACCGCTCTAGAGACTCGTGGAAAATCTTGGGGACCGGTGGAGTTTCATCGGTTTGACAAATCATTCCACTATGGTCATAAATTTATCGTCAGAGCACCACATTATCCAGACATTTTGAAGTTGTTCTTTGATACTTATCGAGATGAGACATTCTAGAGTTCATGTGGGTAGATACAGGGAATTTATTTAGTTTAGTTTATGAATATAAATTGAAAATCTAGGGAAATGGGAAATTTATAAAAATGTATGCAAATTACGAATTTGCCAGTTTGAAAATGAGCACTGTAAAACAATATTTACAAAACTATGTCGAAAAATACTTGGTAATAGTAAAAAAATGTTATTTGAAAAAAAATTAATTAAAATATATCTGAGAAATTAAATTGATGCTAAAATTGTAGTTGTTTTTTCAGAAAATATTGTAACTGTGCCTAGCTACCACATTCTTTGAAAATTTCTGATCTGGTATGATCTTATGATATTAAGTGAGAAAAACAAAGAAACTTTTTTAGAAATAAATTCCATTAGTTAAGATAGATTTAAACAAAAATTGTTTCACAGACAATAATTTCAAAGATTTTGCTAGTAATCCATTTATTCTTGATAGAACAAAAATTCTTTAAGATCGAAAAAAGCAAAAAAAAAATAAATAAATAAATTGAAACTAAAGAAACTGGAAAACTGAGATGGCTCAACAGAAGTTTATATATTGTTTTAAGGAAGAGTGAAAGATTAAGGAAGAAATACACAAGAGTTAATTAAATAAAAACGGGTGAAGCGTTTTTTTTTTCTCAGCAAACCTTTTATACTAAAGTACCATTCATGCTCCAACTGCTCTTCGACTTTTCCCGCAGAGTTCACTTGAATGTCTATATAAACCACCATTGAAGTGAATAGAGACAAGCAGGGGTTGGTATTTTGGGGTTCTTATTTAAATTCTTTGTTTATACTTCATAAAGTTGAACTTCATTGGAAATATTGGTAAAACAGGTTGTGCAAAAATGGTGGATTTTAAAGAATGGAGGTATATTGAAAAACAAACAACTTGACTATAAGCACAGATTTTTCAACAACAAAGATACTAGATAGTAAACAGATAAACTACGGTAATTTATCAATGCCGAAAAATTCTTCATGTGTTCACTTAAAAATATTCTTAATCAGGTATTTTCTGACTTGAATTGAGTTATCAAAAATTTTGAGTTTAAACTTATATCTTCATTTTATAAAACTTTTTTAAATATTTTTAGAGTTGTTGAATGCACTTTTCTTTCTCAACCCTACCACAGAAAGAATAATTATTTTCATTAGTTAACAGCTCAATCAAGAAATTCTTTCCAATACCTGAATTCCATTCCAAAACTATTCAACAAATCCAACCATTTCGTGTTATTCTTTTTTTCACTTTATCTCTCACAATCATTCAATAGTTGAACCTTTCCTCAATCAGAACTTTTCTAATCAAGCAGCTCTTTACAACTTTTTTTCGATTCAATTACAATTACAATCTTGATGTTTGAAGTTTGATGTTTGGCATTGGACAAGAGTAAAGAGTATTTACTTTGCTACTCAATGGATTTCATTTTTTTTTTGCTCTTTAGAGTATTATGGGAAATTGTGTTATTTTAGAAGTTATTTGTGAAGTACAAGCTTCGAGTGCATTTGCTCGAAAGACGATAAGTATGTTATGTTTAAATTGGAATCATCAGCAACCAGATCACATGTGCATCGAATAGTTATTTTCGACAAGGATGATAAAGAGCAGGGACATTCATTTTAAATTGCGATTTTTATTGTTTTTATGCTTGCAAAAGATACTCATGTGTATCGAGTATAGAATATTAAAATATGAAGCCATATCTCGAATGGACTGATAATATTTGAGAGCATTTTAAAATTAATTAAAAACGGTGCTCGTTCTTGAAATTCGGGTACTCTTGGTTGATAAAACATTATTCTATGCATGCAGCTGACATTTGTCGAAGCGATAAATCAGTTTGTTATCAAAATGTTGTAACAAAGAATATCCAGCTGTTCACATAATCACATCTGAATTTTTGATCATAAACGGTACGTAACATTACAGATATACTGTTCACACAAGCACACGATTCAAACATCCTTGAGAAATCAAAGCGAGTCACAACATTCTACGACAATATATAACATGATACAACAATTCGGGTGCGTGTAAAATCCTCACGGCTTTACTTTGAACGTTTAATGGAATCCTTGATTGTACAAACAACGGAGCACAATCTTCCACGTTAAAAACATGTTAATGTGTACGCACTTGGGCATAATGTATGGAAATTAATTTTGCCATAAGATTTGCAGAGGCATAAATCTGCGTGATGTCATATATGCTTTTGCCAGTACGCCACCATTTAATATGCTAAATTCTAAAATCTTCATAGCTTCCATAGAGCACATATTTGCACAGAGAGACAAAAATTAAAATTTTAAATTTACATGAAGCACCGCTTTTTATTTCACCGAGCGAAATGAGCAAAAAACATTGTTCTTGATTTAGTGGCGGTAAAGAAGCGATGCTTGAAATTTACCTTCATTTTTACTTCGGCAACAAAAAGTTGTGAAGTCTTGATTTCGTCCAAACTTTTTTTTTTTTTTTTTTTCTTATTTTTGCCTAAAACAAAAAAAAATTTGGTCTAGAACCCGAAATTTTGGGTCCTTGCGAAATGTCTGTCCGTGGTTTTGACTTCTGAACTTCTGTATTCGTAATCTTTGAACCCTTCCGACCGATTAGTCTCAAAATTTCAGAATAAGCTTTTTTTTACCATAAGACGGTCGCGTTTGCTGATTCAAGAAAATCCTACAGCGCCATCTAGTACCTGTAGTACAAAATACCATTTTACCATACAAAATTTTTTTTTTCCTGAGATTATATTGAAACATCCGAATATGCAAAAACCTTGTATTTGGCCCAAAATGATCGATTCCAGAAGATTTTATGGAAATATTGTACCATGACCAAGTTGTCATGCTTACAAAAATTTTGGAAAAAAAACTTCTGTTCACGTAATCTCAGAACCCATCGGACCGATTGATCTATATTTTTCAAAATCAGCCGGTCCAACCCATAACCAGCGACGTACGAAGAGTTTTTGATAATAATACAGCGCCATCTAGTACCTGTAGTGCAAACTACCATTTTGCCATACAAAATTTTTTTTTTTCCTGAGAATATTTTAAAACATTTGAATATGCAAAAACCTTGTATTTGGCCCAAAATGATCGATTCCAGAAGATTTTATAGAAATATTGTACCATGACCAAGTTGTCATGCTTACAAAAATTTTGGAAAAAAAAACTTCTGTTGACGTAATCTCAGAACCCATCAGACCGATTGATCTAAAATTTTCAAAATAAGCTTTTTTTAACCATAAGCAGCGACGTACGAAGAGTTTTTGATAATAATACAGCGCCATCTAGTACCTGTAGTGCAAACTACCATTTTGCCATACAAAATTTTTTTTTTCCTGAGAATATTTTAAAACATTTGAATATGCAAAAGTCTTGTATTTGGCCCAAAATGATCGATTCCAGAAGATTTTATAGAAATATTGTACCATGACCAAGTTGTCATGCTTACAAAAATTTTGGAAAAAAAAACTTCTGTTGACGTAATCTCAGAACCCATCAGACCGATTGATCTAAAATTTTCAAAATAAGCTTTTTTTAACCATAAGCAGCGACGTACGAAGAGTTTTTGAAAATAATACAGCGCCATCTAGTACCTGTAGTGCAAAAATTTATATTTTATATATCTTGTGTTTTTTCAAAGAATCTAAAAAACTGTTGGAAAAAATATATATATTTTTTATTGAGTTTTATATGAAAACAAGTTTTACGTGTTTTTCGTTAAGAAACAACAAACTCAAGTCGATCAGAAAGTGGTAAGATTGAATTCAACAGAATTATCAGCAATAATGCACAATATTCCCGCTCGGCGCTCTGATCGAAAATTTATGTTTTGGTTACATATTTTTGAATTTCCTAGAATTTTATTGCTTCATTCAAATGAATTATTCTAATGAAGCATAGGTATTATGTTGCCGAAGTGCCTGCTAAAGCTTCAGCTTTTCCGATTTTTTTGTCATCTACTTGGCACATTATTTTATTTACTAAAGAGTAATTAAATTTTTAAACATGTGTTTGATAACAATTTTTCTTTGTAAGTTTTGTTAACAGAAAACTTTTCGATTTAAATAAATAAAAATTTGTGAATCCAATATAAAAACTGATTGTAAATAAAAATAGATATTATCTCAAAGAAAATTCAAATTTTAAAAATTTTACGTGCTTTTCCATCTCGATATACTTTAGAATTTTATGATATATATTTTAAGTAACAATTGGTAGAAATATTTCCAGTTAAATACATTTTCTAACATGCAATACTGCAACTACTCAGCATGAAAGCACTAAATTTCGTAATATATAATAAATGTTTAACAACACAGTAGTAGAAAAGTTTATCGAGGAAAACCAAATGAACAGCACGTAAAAAATTGTTAAAACCTTGTACAGAAAAGTTGCGGGAGATGAACTTTAGAAAGCTCTAAATTACATTGAAATCTAGAATTCCTCATATTTACCTTCAAAAATAAGTTTAAAAAGAGTAAATTTTAGTTTTTATACAAAAAAACTAAACTGTATTTATTTATTTTATAAATAAAAAGTTAAAGGTATAAAAATGTAACTCTTAAAATGAAACAAAATTATATTTATTTGGAAGTTGTTTTCAATTATGCAGAGATGTTTGTCATCAAAATTGATATCAATTTTTCATTAAATCAATAGATCTTTTTTGTTATTTCACATTTGAATTAAACTGCAAAAGAAATTTTCTGTTAAACTTTTGAACATTTTGTTTATCGATTTCAATTTATGACACACAGTTCTCATTCAAGATACACAACGAAGAATGTTTTTGAATTGTTTATGAGAAGACATTTGGACACAAAGACACATAATTTATAAATTTTTATTCTAAAAACCGACAAAAAGGCATTATTAGCCTTACAACACATATGAAGGTTTGAAAAAGCGTTGAAATATGACTCTAGCACAGCTTTAGACAGAATACTAACCATTTTATATAGTCATAAACCGTCACTGGACCATATAAATTAAGTGCTTTGCAGAAATCCATTCATGAACTTCAGCTTGATGACTTTGTTGACTGTAGGTTCCGGCAGAATGCAGATGTACATCAATCAAATTCAGTTTTTGGACATGATTCAAATTTTTTTCTGGAAACATGAAAGTGAAGTGTAATTCAATCAAATCAGATTTAACCATTGGATATTATGTAGAAAAGGGTTTTCATGTTCTTGCAAGCAGATTTGAACATGTAGACTGTAAGGGGATAACATGTGATTTACTTTCGTTGAGTTTTACACTACATGTTGAAAAAAAATTCAAACAGCAAAAAAAATTAGAGCATATTTCGTCACAACTAAATAGAAACGAAATTGCTCATTTGAATTGTAAAAGAGCCAAATTTCATTGATAAAATTTAAATACGCTTTACTGATATTTTTAATGATAATCAAAAGTCAGTTTTTATTTTTGAAAGTGTTATCAAGCACGAACACGAAATCATTAAAACTTTTGATCTTTGATTCCAAATGTCAATACATTTTTGGAACTCACATGCAGTATCATCCGTTTATACAAAGTTTTATTCTTTAGAGTACACAAGCATAATCTGAGATCCAAATTTTGATGACTATTATTATTATTACTCTATAGAACCGTCACTTCCGTTTTTCAGCATGCCCCAAAACTTAACATTCACGTCTCAAATTCAGCTAAATTGTATTATTAGTTGGTAGTTGCCAAACAGCAAACTTTCGGGTCC
This sequence comes from Parochlus steinenii, assembly GCA_038502155.1. NCBI lineage: Eukaryota > Metazoa > Arthropoda > Insecta > Diptera > Chironomidae > Parochlus > Parochlus steinenii. Next base: position 2,669,500 of record JAXCIN010000052.1, on the reverse strand, counting down.
TTTTTGAAACAACACTTTAAAAATCTGGCCTGTTAACAATATATATTTTTAATCCTGTCACGTAAAATTCCGCATGAAAAGTGTCACCAAAATTTGCATTTTATGTTTACCAACGAAAAAGCAAATACTTGCTATGCTATGGCCTCATTTTACATGAATATTTTAATTTGATCCCATAACAAAAACACTCGAAAGCTCAATACAATATTTTACACAGAGCCTTTTAATCGATTGTCCATTTAATGAATAAATGTATGATTTCTGGTTAATCAATTACGAATCATACAATCAATATTGATTTTACTAATTTGCATTTCAAATTATATTCATCATAATTATCATATTGACATTAAAGATGAGTAATGGCTTGAACTCTCTTTTGTATCAAATAAACTTACAACTATGAATAGCTTGTCTACGTCATTATGATGGGGTATTATTGGGTAAAAAATGCTAATATTTAAAAAAAATTTTATTAAAAAAAAAAGGATATCAAAGTTAATTTTTGAAATATACCATTACCAAATTATCGCAAAGTAAAAAGCTTTCTACAAATAAAATTGTATATATAGAAATTCTGGTGAATTTAAGCACCACTTAATAGTTCCTTTCAATGATTTCTTCCTTCAGTTCTCGAATTATACTTCTATAGTACACCAGATATTCAGTTGCCACTTGATTTCTGAAGTGAAATCTCGCAATATAAAAAGTGTATCAATTCTGTGTCAATTCTGTTGAATCTCTAGATTTATGTGGTCTTTTCCAATAGCGAGACAGTATTAAAAAGGATATTCCGCAGGAGAAAATTATAAATCATTGCACAATAAGTAAATGTAATTATTCTACATGATAAATTTTAATTAAAATTTATGGCTACGAAAGATAATATTCTAATAACGTATGTCCTTATGCTGTGTCTGAGTTATTATTAGATAAATGGGAAACTCGGAAGTATTAGGCAAACACAAATTAAGAAATGTTAAGATGATAAGATGAATTGAATTGCCAACAAAAGAGTTATATATTTTTTTGATATTTTGGAATGTGTTTTTGTTGAAATTTTATCCAAATTTTTCCTAAATTTAATTGGTTATTTAGTTTATACAACATTGGTTAATGCACTATAACTTTCAAGTGTAAAAAAAGAAATTTTCTTGATGTACATATTATATAAATATTATTTTCATTCGAATTATTCTATAAGACTTCATCCAGTGTGATCCTGACAAAAATATTCTGAAGAGCTTAAGTATGACAAAGTTACGAGTCACTTTGTTAAGAAAATTGTCCATTAAGCTTTGATAGCGGCCTAAGAAATATGTTTTTAGATTTTTTTGTAATTTTATGATATTATATGACATTGTGACTTTGTCAGATCATAAACCATTTATGAGCCTTATCAATAAGCTTTTAACATTAAAAAATACTAAACTCCACGAGAAAAAATTCTGGAAAAAGTATGAATCACACATAAAGACAGTTAATCTAAAAAACAACGTTTTCCTCACCAAATCTTAGAGCCTAAATATTCTGTTCGTTACAAAAAATATATCTGAGATCTGGTTCGTGTTCTACTTAATGCAAAAAAAATATAAAAAGCGGAATAAGATAAAAACACTATAAAGAAGCATAATTTTTTATCATACATCATTTATTATTATTTTGGGGTAACATACAGACAAAAGCTCTGATATCATCAGATCGTTTTTATTTGTCATAAAATACTTCACGATTTCGCTCCATAATTGTCTCTTTAACCTTATACTTGGTTCTCATTGAACGCAAGCATCATCAAAAATGACAATTTCGAATGTTTAAGTCGTTAAAATTATATTTCATTCCTTCGTTCAGTTGAGCATATAACTAACAATGGTGTAAAAATGTTAATACTGCTGAAAAGTCAAAAAAATTATAATGCCAAAATCTTATAAAATAAATTATTTGAATAATCCTCCAATTCCTCCAATTTTCATTTGGATACATAGATGACAAGATTTGTTCCTTTCTTTATTAAGACTATCCGCAAATGACATGACCCTGAATTGAATATGAATTGAAACATAAGATCTTTACTACTTATTTCTATGTTGCGTAATGTATGGCTGCCCTTTAAACTTTAGCCATAAAACTCTCGCAAAAATGATTGATTGATTGACGGATTTTTTTTCTGCCTGACAAGCATATAAATTGTATCTCTGCAAAGAAAAGTTATAATGAATTTAAATAATTTTGTTAGTGTAACGCCTACATTTTGACAGACATAGACTCAAAACATCTTGACATTTTTACAATCACAGTTTATAAACAAGTAGTGCATAAATAAGTGGAAAACTTCAATGTATCTTTTAGTCGGTTTCTTCAAAATAAATCAAATTTGTCTGCATTAGAATCTGCACTAATGTTTATGATTCATTCCCATTTTTATAAATTTCTGATTCAAATTATGAAGAACAGAAGTTTGACCGAATTCAATAGATAATAATTTGATGCGTTAGTTTAATAAAAACTGCCTGGACTTGGAAGGATACAATCATTTTATTCAGTTATGGCTGCAGGTCGAGCAAATGTCAATCAACTTTACAAACCATCATTCATTTGAAGCTCATCATTACCCATCAAGTTATGATCATCCATCAATCAGATATTATGATAATAATTCAAACTATATCAAGAAATTCAAGAGATTCAAAATTTACTGCGCAAAAGAAACGATCAAGATGAATACCACCATAGAATACCACGTTATGATAAATAATACAAACACATTACACACAGTGCTTGATTGCAGTCAAGAAACAAATAAAAGTACTTAAAAGTATGCGGAAATTTTGTATATATGGTGTTTACACTGCACACTGCATAAGGTCTAAATTATGCTAGAGTTAGAACTTATTCGACTGTAGGTATTTTTAACAAACTAGATAGTAGTCGACTACGATTTTGTTTTTTTTATTGATATTAATCAACATTGAAAAACAAATTCAATTAGTTCTATTGTTATCAGATTATGATGGTTTACATTCAAATAATATTATTTGCAATCTTCCATTTGTTCAAAAAAATTATCTAAAATTGAGACAATCCAACGTTAGGAATTAATTTTAAGTCAATAATAGCATTGCCTTATGGTCTTATCGGGTTGCCTTACTTTATACCCAAAATCCGTAATTAAGATGGATCACCATGAGTCCATGAATTCGTTTGGTCGAGATTTCAGCAAAAAACTCATTGAACTGCTGAATCATTGAGCATACCCTTTTAAGGGATAAATATATTTTATCTAAAACAAGATAGAACCATAGCAAACCATAACGTAAGCTAGCCAGCACTAACTTCTGCAAGATTAAGGAATTAAATATATAACCTAACAAAAACTCACAATTTTTTTGTTCATATTCTTTCATTGAAAATTTCACTCAATTATTCTCAAATAGTAAAAGTTTCATTAAGTTTTTTTGAATGTTTGGTTCATTAAAGGTAATTAAATGGTTAATTAAGACGCATTATTCATTAATCAGGATGGAACAAATTTTCGCATTAAATTTTTAACATTGCTCTTAAAAACATGATGTCTGCAAATTTCTCAAAAATCAGAGTGATATCTTGAAAGTTGGTAAAAATCTTAATATTTAATATGGTTCAAAAGTTTTGAATGGAAGTGTTTGTTCAGAAAAAGGAGATTATGAAATTCTATGAAATTGTCTTTGGATAAAAAAAAATAAATTTAATTAATTTCACAATGTTTTTGAATGTCATTACAATCTTTTTTTATCTCCTCTTTTATGTTCGTATAATACAGAAATACTCATAATAGGATAATGAAAAACACGCATTATTTTTTATTCTCTGTTATGATTATTGTGAAGTTCTTGATTTTTCTATGGAATTGCAAAACTGAATTATTCAAATTGAATGAAACTTTTTCTTTTTTTAGTCCTTTTTTATTTTTAAACACTATGTTTATAAGATTTTCAAAAAATAAAGGAAAATAATATGTTTCATTTTAGATCTTATCATTAAGAAATGTTAGAGCACGTTGAAAAAGAAGTTTATGCTCTCGAGACGATTTTTTTAAATTATAATTTTTACAGGACTTGAAGAGTAATTTTTGAACTGTAGTTAAAATTTTTTAATTTTCAAATTGAAACATTAATTTACCTAAATCTTTTTGGACTTAATGTTTGATCAAAATAGGAACTAGGACAAAAAAATTGAATCAATAGGGCCAATACTTTTCAATTTCCATTGATTGATACACTGCCTTGGCTTCCAATCTTCGACTTTAAAAATTTCTTTGTGAAATTCATACGCTTTAGTTATTCTCTTGTTAGAAATATTTTTTTTCAATTCGATATCATTGTTTATGAAATTTTGTGTTATCAAGAAGAGCTTGAAAGGCATATTTCGAAATAATATATTTTAATTGGGAACTGTAGAAGAATTTTTTATATTTGAGATTTTTATTTTGTTTCCTGTTTCCTGTTAACGTGAAATCTATGAAAAGTTCCGGAGAGAATTTTATTTCTTAATGCTTGGAATTCCAGCGAATTTCAGTAAAACCTTATAAAATAAATAAGAACTTGCTTGTAACTTAATCTGTAAAATTCTTTGACAAACTTACAAGAAATCCTTGAAAGTTTATCCATAATACTTCTTCGTATCTAAAAGAGTTCTAACTATTTTCCACTGTTTTAATGCCATAGTACAGCGACAACTTTATGAATCTATTCCGATCAAAATTCGAAGATAATCGTGCTTTTCACATTATTTTGGTAATAATAATTTTCAGAGAGATTTTCTGAAATGTCTAAACGTCCAGCGCAAAAACAACCATAAATTTATTAAATGATTTATTCTGCGTGTCATCGAGATCAGATTATTCCCATAGCTGACGAAAAAATATTGAAAAACCATTGGGTTTAGTTTGAATGGAACCTTGTCACTATTATTCTTATATTTGAAAAATATGATATGAAGAATGTTTGCCTGAATTTTTATAATGGGCAAGAATGAAACTGCAAAATGATGCTTTTAAGATGATTTTTATTAATAAAAACAAAAAACATTATGAAATTTTAAATTTTTTTATCCTTTTTAGGAATCGTACATATAAAAAGTATTCACATATTTCGGACCTATAACGCTTAGCTGAATATCTTATATTCATTCAATAAATCTTATTCTTTATTCATACAATACAAAATTAATATAAATTTATTCTTGAAACTCATCCTATATTCAATCGGTCAAGGCAAAAATTAATAAATACAACATTTTATAATACTAACAGAGCAAGTTTCTTGAAACTTTCTCCGGCCATAAAAGATAAAGACAAAAATCTTCTTAAAGCACAAAATTTATCTTTAAACTAGGTCAAAAGGAAAAATCCAATGAAACATTTTTCTTATTTTGTGCAAACATCTATTGGTCAACTCTATAGTACCGGAAATATTCCATAAGATTTCCGCAAATGCTATTTAATATTTTGGATTTCAACAAACCAGTAAAATAAATCAATTTAATTTATAGACTTAACATTTGGTTAAATTTCGGGCTCGGTTTTTTTCCTTAAAAGATATATGAATTGTAATGTTAAGATTTTGCAAATCTTGTAAAAAAAATATATTGGATAGCTGTTTAAATTTTATTGCAAAATTTCATATTCATGAGCTTAATGAATATTGACCACATTATTAGTTTTCCAACCCTTTCAATATTAAGCACCTATCCTTTACTTACTTTGAGTTTAAAGTGCTTTCTCAAGGCCGCAAAAACTTGTTACCAATAAATATTTACTTATTCATATATTTAAAACAAAAAGTTTAACTCCAAAGAAAATATTTTCCCTAGCTCAATATCAATCAGGTCCTAAGCGTTTATAAATTATTCCAATTAAGAGCATTTTGAGAAGGTAAATAAGAAGACTTAAGGTATCACGAAAGTTTCAACTACTTTCTATATCATGCATGTAAAATCGAGTAAAACAACTTTTACTTGAGAATGGTCAATAAGATAAACGAACAAACTAAACCGATAAAAACAAAGTCTTTGGCAAATTTCCGAAATCTTCTAAAAGCATCTCTTGCAAATATTCTGGACTTTTCTTTTGGAAGAAATATGATTATTTAACCATTATAGCTTTTTATTTGAAAAAGTTTTTCTAAATACCCATCAAAGCGATATCCTTGAGCTTAAATAAACATAAAATAAAACTGATTTTTTTTTCTTTCCACTTCTGGCAGAAGGTGTAAATGAAGCATAAAAGTTTATAGCTCCAATAAAAATGTCAATACACGTAACAAAATACAGAGGATATGTGTTCACATCTTCAATTTACTGCCATTTTTACCAAGATGAAGATATATCGGTTATATGGGAATAGATGGGATTATAAGGAATTCAGGCGAATATTGATTTTACTCAATTTCTCTTAAATTTACTCGATTTTACTTCATATGCCTCGATGCTTGTGCATTCAGAAGAAAATGTCGTTACAAGAGATATTTATTATGTTCTTAAACCAAAGTACAATTGGCTCGAATTCATAGCGATAAATTTATTTTGATATGTTCTTCTGATATATTCCATGACAATCGGTATCATGATGCATTTTAAATTTATTGCATTTATGTTTTTAATATGATTTATCCATCATTTCGGGTTCATTTCGTTAGTGGGTGCTGGGTTTAAATCATAATAATGTGACACTTGAGTTAGATATTGATGCCATCAAATTTTTATTATTATTTTTACTCAAAACATAATTAATATGAAAATTTAAACATTTTTAATTTGTTGAATTTAATTACTTGCATTTTTATTATTAAAAAGCTTTGACAGTTAGAATGCATAGATTATATTATTCATAAATACAACAACATACAAAATCTCTTTTTAAATTTATTTGAAATTCAAATTTCTCTTTTTTGTATTCCACAAAAATTTTGCATTTGGCAAGCGAATAAATTTCCGTAGTCAAATAACGGGCTGTTTTAAGTTAAAATAAAACAAACATGTCAAACTAAAACAGTCCAACAAACCAAAACCAAAAAGTTTATTCCTGCTTGATTTTTACGAGCGTTATAAGTGAGTGAAAAATTATTCTAGATGTCTGTAGTGACATATTCAATTGTGTCTTCTTTGTCACATGCATGTTTTAACAATAATAGCCAATTATTTCATGAACATCATTAAAATATTTTTTCTATACATAATTTTTGAACATTTTCACAAGAACATTTCTCTGCTTGCTTGCTTTCTTTTGATTGATTTTGTTTGAATGAATTGATATTTCAGTTTTTCCCATTTTATCCATAAAAATCACTAAACTTACATTTGAATTCTTTCTGTCAACATAACTATAGTAAGGTCTATGCTCCTGAAAAAAAACGGAGAAGAAACTATAATGGCTAATATATTAGATTTGGTTGTCAACTAATTTCAAAAAGCTACATAAATTTGATAAATTCGAGATTGAATACAAAAACAGCTCCAGTCGAAGCTTTAGGAAGTAAAGCATATCACTGGTCAGATTAAAAGTTTTTGATCTGCCATAAGAAGCTTTGCATCTAGAATAAAAACAATATTATCTTGAATAATAACGGAATCTGCGAGTAAGGATGGGAAAGTAATATGACCAAAATTCATTGGAGAAATTAAAGTAAGTATTGCTATGTTAAATGATATGTATTTAGCAAATCAAGATTTAATAATTCTGTAGGCTAAATATATTTTTATTCCGTGATATAGACATTAGACAAGAAACTCCTAATTCTTGTTTGTGAAATCTTGATCATTCTCTTCTATCATAAATTCTGGCCATGATTATAGAATTGCAATATCCTCTAAGGTTACATGAAAAATTACAAAAGTTGGCTGTTTGTTGCCTACAATAACAATTGTCAGAAAGTGTGATAGCAGAAAACGAACGGTTTATGTTTACAATAACTCGAAAACAAGTTTACTTTAGACTTTCGTCAAATAATTTGTTTTATCTCGGTGGTGGATATAAAGTACATATTTTCTATTCCGCTATTATTGCCGCTCGAGGATGTAAATTTAGCATCCTTATCAACTCAATTCAGAACAAAATTTTAAATTTATCGATTTCTCAAGGAAACTCTCTAGTCTTCAAATGGGAATCAAACAGAAATCTTCAATATTTTTCTTTTATGGAAATTTGTAGTAAAACCCATAATTGAGATGGAAAAAAGTTTTCAAACAAATTTAAAACAGGAGTAAAGACATCATTTAAAAACTTTTAAGCTTTTCATTACTTGGAATTACTGGTTATTTATATTTATTCCACTTTTAAGAAAATTTATTATGGCATTATAATAAGAGGGAGCATACAAAAATAACAAACTAAAGCTGCTGCTTTATCTACATTAGCCATTTTCAATTTCGATATTAAAGTTTTTAACACATAATTATGGAACTAAATTCAAATCTATCAGTAGCAGTGCAAATACTCGCAAATAGGTTTTCACAACAAACAGTGAATGATATACCTAATGGCACCATTAAACAAAATAAACCTTTTTGCAATTGGAATTTGGGATTTTGGAATGTTGAAATGTTAGGTCCATTTATTTTTGCTGAATATTAGTTTGGGCTTAAATGTAGACTAAAAGATGGACAAACTTTGCAGTTACGTACTCGGAAATTATTTTAAAATATTGTTTTGAACAACAAAATGTATAAGAATCGCCACAAGAATGTGTAAGAATCTACCATCTGTTGTTTTCATCCCATACATCTATTTAATCCTAAAATTGAACTAATATTGCTTACCACAATGACTTATGTTAGCTGAAATTACGTACAAACAAAAACTATTTTCAACTGATCCACCCAAATAAATACTGCATTTCACATTTTACGATTTCAGTGTTTTGTCATTTAAAATGTTCCATTTCATTATATTGAACGCTCAACAGTAAAAAACATACATTGATTCATGACATTTGATGGCAAATGGAATCATCATGGTTTCAGCTGTACTCAAATACTTGATTCAGTCTCAATAATGTTCAAATGAAAATTGAGTTTGTAAAAAGGATTCTGAGAAAACACAATCATCGGGTAACTTTTAGTATCATGTTAGTTTTGTGGTAAAAATATGTCTTATCGTATTCATTTCATCATTCAATATCCTCTATCTGTTTTTTTAACCATATGATTTATGATTCTGTATTTTCGATTTATAAATTTCATGCATAAAATTCTGTGTCATTAGCTTTTATATGCAAAATTAAGATGGATTGTTAAATCCCAACAAAATATCCTAATATTTATAACTTTTATAAAGCTTGTAAGGTTTAAGATTTGTATTCAGATTTTCATGAAATTATTGTGACATTTATTGGTTCTACATCAGAGACTAAATAGAATTTAGCAGAATTTAAAGCAGTTTTAATTTATTTCTATTTGAACAATTTGGTCTTTCCACAATCTTTAAGAATAAGTCTCTTTTTTGTGAAAGTTGATCAGCATACCACAAATTTCAAATTTTTATAATTAATCTTCAAAGGAAAAGTTTGCTTTTAACTTGTTGTACTACAGTAATTACAAACTCAAATGCTCTTCGAAAAGTTCTAATTCCTTTGAAAATGGGAAGTGGTAAAAGTTTTTTTTCGCTTTACATTTTGGTGATAGTTTCAGGAAGCTGTAAAACTTTGTGTTAAGAACTCATAAATTTTAGTTTGGTCGAGAAGAGCTTTGCATAATAATAACTTGTCACTTGTGCACAACAGAATTATTTCAAATTCTTCTTAAATGCAATATATATTCCGTAGTCAAGCAGGAAGGTTTATAAATATTTTATAAAATGATTTGGAAGTAATTACTCAGGATTTTCTGTTAAAAGATCCAATATTCCATTTTGAATATATGGTATGTGTCAAGCTTACACCAACGAAAAAGCGATAACTTATGAGATTAGAACTAAAATCACCCCAAATCCTTTTACATAGTTTTTCATTTTCCTTGATTTTTTGCTAAAAAATAACTTGGACTGTGATTTACTTTTAAAAGTAAAATATGAGGTCAAATAGTTGAGTAATGACTCCTACAGAACAATTTTCTTTATTCAACATTATAAGTATTTTTGAAATTTGAAATTTACGGATCGGATCGTTGATTGTGTTCTAATAAAAACAAAGGTAATTTTTTCTTGATCCATTCAGACGATGAGTTTTTTAGTATTATATTAAATTTAAATTTAATAACGCTATATAAATATTTTTGGCAAAGGTTCTTTGTTTAATTGTTTACTTTTAAGCTTTGCTCCAGAATATTTTATATTCGTATTAATAACCTCAAAACAATCTAATTCCTTGAATCCTTCTATATAAATTTAATATAACTTTTAAATTGAACTACATAAATTTTATCATACAACCTATCAAAAAGATCCTCCATATCATAAATTCAAATTAAATCACTCAAATCAACAATAAAACTGACAACAATAAAAATGGTTATGTCTTTCAGGGAATAAGAAAAAATAAAATATAAAAAGCAAAAAGCGCTATCAAATTCATTCTCAGAAAGCAAAGAAAACATACATTTCAAATTGCCAAATTGCATTTATATACGATTTTCAATATTATTGAAGGTTTAGTATAGTTGTAAAACATATTGAGTTGAGTTTTCTGTGTATATCTGCCAGCAATTGTTAAATACATTGATTTGAATATAAGGAAGGATGTCTTTTGAAAAGAGCTTTTTGGGTATAAATGTTCAAATGAACCAAAACTTTCAAAAATGAAATGATATTGAATGTTTCCTCTGTATTTACTCTGAGATCGAAGTCTTTATGATTCAACTAGAAAATGTACAAAAAAAAACTACAGTTTCATAAGCAATTTCCTAGATATTATGTTCTAATATGCATTTTGCAATATTTGTGACTCAAAATGAATGACAATATATTTTCAACGTTTTCTCAAACTTTCATTCAAGTTATGATTTTATTGTATAGAAACAAAAAAAACACTTCTCAAAGCATCTGACAATTATTATATTGATGACAGTCTAAGAGCTACGATTCTTACCATTTTTCTTTAAAGATCGATAACTAGCAGGATCAATTTATAGGAATTTATGATACACTCAATTAGCTATTTTTCTCATCAAAAAGAAAAGTCCTGCGGCTTTCCAAACAAAAAGTCAAAACTGGTTGGTGTTCTTGTTGGCAGAAATGTCTGCATGCTGAAATATGTGGAATAGCAAAAAGCTGCCTAAAATATGCTCCGCTTCAGCTTACGGTAACCCGGATTTTTCGTTTGTTGGTAGCTTGACTGTGTAATAAAATAAAGACTGTGTATGAAATGAATCGGAAAAAGGAAAATCGAAATTATATTTTCATTAAAGTTAAATAAGAAAGACCACATTGTGTTTTGGGTTTACTACTTTTACAGCTTTTCTGTACCATCTCACATGAACACATGAATTTTGAGAATTTTGGGTATCAACAAAATCCTCTGGAGAACAGCGCTCGTTTTCTGTTTGAATTGAATACGAATTTTGGTGAAAGCGTCTGGAAAATGTGTTGAAATGGTTGACCAGAGTATTTGCTTTGAGATATTTATGGGATCTTTTTGACAGTTTAATAGATTTTTTACTACTCATATAATACTATATTCATAGAACTGATGATGATAACAGATTACATAAATTGTGAAGTTTTTGTTGACCGATTGAACTAATAATAGAACCTTTGAAGATTTTATCCTTTTGAATAAATTTCACAATAATTATGTAATTTAAATTTTCTTTCCATTTATCAGAGATTGGTTTTTATAACTAAAGTTGTTCCCTTAGTTACTAATTGAGATAAAATGGTAACGGTACTAATAGAAGTAATAACAATTTACAAACTAATCTTGTGAAAGTAAATGCTGAAACGAAGGCAAAAAAAATAATAAATTCCATAAACGAGCCAAAAATTGCAACAAAAATACATGAAATTCAAAATCGCTAAAAATCAAAGTCTTCGAGTATGTACAATATTTATAACGATTATGCTTTTCTACCTGTAAGTAAACAATCAGTACAACAATCCATAAGAAAATGTTTTTTCTCTGCATAATTTAAATCTTTACGTTTGTAAGCTTTTCCAATTCCACAAACTCACCAAATTTCGGTAAATTTCGGTACATTTTCAACTCCAGGTAATCAAGGAAGGTACACATCAGCTTCAAATTTAAATTACAATCACAAATTGTCTTTATTGTCATCGTTGCTAACTAGCTTAATATTTACATAATTTACTGTTGTTAGTCCATTCTAGTGAATATTTTGTAATTTATTTAACTAACAATAACAAGTAGAGTTTCAGTTCTAGTCTCTAACGTGTGTGATGGATGGAATGGAACGTTTCCAGTTTACATTTAAACAATTAAATAGATAAAACCAACTATCACAGAAACAAATACCAATTTAATGTTTTAATTTGCTAAAGATTTTCACAAGTGATGCATACTAAACTAATATATAAAGGTTCAAAATATAATCTTTTACTTAACATATTTTGAATACAAAGCTGTAAACTTACGAGATTTTCCTTAATGTTATGATCAAAGAAATATTTAAAGTGCCTGCAATTTGTTAACGTGAACCAAAACATTTCAATTTATTACATGCAAAATATCAACAATTTTCAGTCGGCTGAATTTTTTTTCAAGCAAACAATGTGAATTTTCTTGATTTTCTGTTAACCATGTACGGGCATCTTAAAGGTCCTGAAACTGTTTGGATAATTGTGATTTGCATATGATTTGAATGATAATATTGAATCTAAATTTCAACCCATCCATTTAAGTTCAAGTAAATGATTTTTAGTAAAAAGAACAAAATTGCTTATGAATATTTGCTTTGGACTCCACATATTTTTCATAAAAGCACTTTGCATCAATTAATTTAATTTGAGTCAGTTCTCTTTTTCTCCATCTCTTTGATTTTGTCTTCACATAAATTGTGCAAGCTTGATGTCAAACCTTGTCCGAATTTATTACGCCAAACTTTTTTTACTACATTATTTCCTCCTGTAGATTGCATTGTTAAGGGACTGGGTCTTAAAGGAGCCCACTGATCTAAAGGAAGGCCATAAGGAAGAGGAGGTGGTGGAGAGTTATTTTGTAGCTTTTTATTGTGAATTTCTCCAATTGGAGCAGATAAATTGGAGGCACGTACGCTAAATCTTCTTTTTAGGTGTACAGGAGGCTCTAATGAAGAAGTGTACGGCGGTGGGTGGAATGCCCTTATTGAAGACTTTCTGGCAAATGGACTATTTTCACCAATTATAAGTCCGCGACTATCACATTCAGTGGTAGGAGGAGTGCTAACACAACTAAAAAGTCTTCGTCTATGAATCCTCTGTGAATCCGTATTTGGTCCCACCGTCATACTTGAATCAAAATGATTTGGGAGCAAAGTTACCAAAGAAGTGTTTTTTCTGGGAGTCCGATGGTTCATGTGGTTTGAAATATTACTCAAATGATCTGTCCCTAATTTTCTGTTCTTGGACTGTTTTATACTTTCTTGAGAACTAGACATTCCTGAATTGGCTTCAGTATGCATTATTTCTAAAGCTCTTATCAAATCAGCGATAGTTGTTGTCTCTAGGAGATTAGTTTCTTCGTTAACTGGCATATTGAACATACTTTTTCGACCACCCACAGTATTCTTCAGATACTGTTTGGCGGAGTTATTTACTGGGTTAATAGATTGCCTTCCTTTCATTGAGTTATCAAGATAGTTCTGAATATTTTTCTCTTGACCGCCTTCCAGATCTTTAGTTGGAGCTGAGGATATACTTCTCTTAAACATATTAAATTTATTAAAGATCGATTTATTAGGTGCTACTGATGACAAGCTTGGTTTTGGAGGTAAATCTGATGGGAAGTTTACTCCAGTTTCAGAATCGTATCTTAACTTAGTTTTGAGAGAAGACTTGTATAAACTTTCTTTAGGAAGCGCTGCTCGCGATCGCATCTTCTCGATTTCTTTCATTTGAGTATTAGCACCACTCCAAGTCCACTCATGAGAAGGCTGAAAAATATATGTCATTTATCGAAAGAAAGTTGAAGAACATTTTTACAAAACATACCCTGTTTTCATCATCCATAGGAATTTTGGTTTCGGAAATTGCTCTCTGTCTCATTGAAGATGGATAACTCCTTTCAGAAGTCTCGATAGACCAATTCGACCAATTTTGTTCGCTTGCCAGAATTTGAGAATCGGTGAACCCTTGCACACCATCACAAATACTAGTTGCTTCCCGCTCGTCAGTTCCACGGAAGCTGTTCAATGCAAAAACTACGTTTGCCAAGAATTCCCCAGGTTGTACTGCAGCGTTGCGGATATCAAATGTTTTATTTTTGTCAATTTTACTCAAATCGCTGTCCGATTGTCGGCGATGGAAGACAGGGAGACTTTTAGTGCTTTCTTCACTTCCTAAATTATCTAATGTTACGGAGAAGGCTCGTTTGCGTTCGTATAATGGTCCTTCAGGTGATTCCGAGTACATTGAAAGATTTGGGCATGACCCTGACTTAGGGTATTCAAACATACGTTTGGTTTCTTCAGGATCACGATAAATTGGCTGTGAGTAAACAAGATTTTTAATTAAGCATTTTTAATATATTACTTATATTTTATTTTAAACAAAAATTACAACTAAAATTAAAATCCACAGCTGCATGTTAAATTTATTAAAAAATCTAATATTAATTAATCATCTTTTTAAACATTTGGTTACCTTAAATTTCATAAAGTATACTTCATTAAGTATTTTTCTTAAATACCCAACATCTTTTGTTACTCCATGCCATATTTTGTGTTGAGTTTCTTTGAGATTCATGGCTAATTGATGTTCAATACTCTTCATCCTCTTGCTCCTTAGACCCCTGATACCCAAAAGAAAAAACAAAGTTAATAAAAATTTTAATTTTAATTGAATAATAATGATCATTTAATTCTCATCAAACTCTAATTTACTTTGTCAAAAATCCGATCACCATCACCAAATAACCAACGCCAATGATAAACCAAACTATTATGAAGATTTGATACACGATGAAAATTGTTCCAAACTCTCGTTCCTGTTAGGCGAAAAAAAAATGTTTTAATTTCTCGAATACCTTAAATACGTTGGTCTGAAATTAATCATTTTCTACACATTTCTAATTCCAATTTTGTCAAACTACCTGATGAGCCTGGAACGTAGGCACATAGTCTCCAAAGCCGATTGTGGTAAGCGTAACGAACGCATAATAAACTGATATTGAATAGTCCCAGTCCTCAAAATACGTGAAAAAAATTGCTGGGATGAAAATAAACACGATGATTGCCGGAATCAAGTAGAGTGCAATTTGTCCAATTAAGTTAAGTTTACGTGGCACATAGTTCTCGTCGTTAGCCAGCTTGTATGATTTGTAGCGTGCGTATAACTTCATGTACTGAAAAAAGGGGTTGAATGTTATGTCATAAGTTTATTTAAATTCTTGTGGATACACTGTGAGAAATTTATGTGTTGTTCATAAAAATCTAAAATTCATAGGCTTTTTAATGTTTTTGAAAAACAAATGAATAAGCAAAAACAATTTTTAACAATTTTCAGTGCCAACATTTCTTTTATTCATCTTACAGTCTTTCCAAAGAAGTCTCCCATATAAGCGAATAAGATTCCATTCACTGGAATGCCAACCAGGGCATAAAATATCATGAAAATGCGCCCGAATGTGTTGTTTGGTGAGATATTTCCATAGCCTAATAAAACAAAAATGTGATGTTGTAAATGGTTTATTTGAATGCCAAATATTTACTCACCCACAGTGGAGCACACAATAAAGGAAAAGAAGAACGAATGGTAGAAACTCCATATATATGGATCAATGTATTCATCTGTTGTGTGATTGCTTACTTTCTTGCCACAGTATACATTCATTTTATTGAAAATGTCCTCTTGCAAAGCTAAGTTATCTGGTGCGGTGTATTTTGTTAATATTTCTGCAAAGATATTAAAGATTATATAAAATTCATTATCAAATAAGTTCATATCAAATAATGTTTGATGTCTAACTCTTAGGAACGAGTTATTAATGCAAATTACGATTTTAATTACGAATCTACGATTTTCAATTTTGAACGGAAAAGTGTGTAAATACAGCACAAAAATAAAACAAATTTTATAAATAATTTCATTCACTTTCCACATTGTTTCAATAGAATATTTAAAACTTATAAATATTTCACACATGAGCAATCATGACGCCACCAAATTACTTTTTATATCTACACGGTAAATACAGAATAAAAAAAAATTGTGGAAAATTTGTCAAGTAAATTATAGCGCTAATAACTTGTCACCAATTACGTCGTTTTTGTTGTCGAATCAATTATTTATCGCTCAACCTGAACAAGTATATACAGAGTGAGTGACATTCGTGAACAAAAAAGGTAAATCTAAATTATTTGTATTTTATCTAAAAATAAACTCTGGGTGCTTTTTATTTGGAACGTTTTGTGAATTTTTTTTTTTGCGCAAACGTTTTTGGATACTTTGAATTTCAATTTGATGATTCAAATTGAGTTTTGAATGTAAAGTCTGAAGAATAAAAAGCAATTTAAAAACATCGCGTTTTTATGGAAATTTTATGTAATGATTCCAATCAATCCGAACAATATAAATCCACAATTTTGTAAATATTTCTGACCCGCAATCGATAAAATTAAATAAGACGCTTCCTGCACGCATTTCACTAGAATAATTGATAATATTCAGAATATTTTAAAACTCAATTGGTATTTTTTAAATGATTTTTTGCTTGTTCTTTTAAATAGCTCAAAGTTGATTAATTGCATTAATTTGCAATTTAATGCTTCAAGTACCGAGATTGTTGTTATTATAACCAATCCTTGTCACTAGCTTCCTAGCAAAAACCGCCCTTTGAAACAAGAACATATACATTTATTTATTAAGTTGAGTTTCTAAAATAAAATTTTAATATATGTAAATAATCTGAATAATGTATTATGAATATTTGAATATTTAAGTTAAATTTCATTCCACTTGTACTTCTGGTAAAAAGCAATTTTCAGATGAACATCCAGACGATAAATCTTACAAGTTGAGCAATCAAATATTTAGTCTACAAATTCAACGAATTTCAAGTTAAAACTTGAGTTGATTCATAAGTATGTCAATGCAAATAAGCTTTAATTGTAAGCATTAAGCGCCATACGACATAAACATGGAAGGAGGCAACACTCTTTAAATTTTTGTGCAGCTAGTCAATTTTGTTAATTTTATGCAAATAATAATTGGTTATTATCTATAAAAGGTAAGTTGGTAGGTTTAAAACTTTCACAAAATGCTATAAAATTCGCTAAACAGATTTTTAACAGTGTCTGAAGATGTGAGTATCAAAAAACGATTATGTAGATGTGTTTCGCCGATACCATATATAAATACATTTCATTATTTTGTATTCAAGTCCAAAAACCGTATCGATCTTAACAGAAATAACAACAGCTTGTTAACGTCAGGAAAGTGCTAATTGTTTATTATGTGTTACAAATTGATTTAAATAAGATCATGCTACCAATAATACACAAATAATAGTACGTGACTTTATTGTATTTTAATAATTTTCACAATTTTTTTTGCTCAACTATTCAGTTTTCGTGTTTCACAGTACCAAATACATGGCCAAAATTTAAAAAATCCAATGTAAATAAAATTGTCATATGATCACTATTTGAACAATGAAAAATTTCTTATTACTTATCTCACTTATTTCACAAATCCAAATTATTCAGATGACAAATTTGCATCAGGTTTAATTCAAATGTGTCTTTTAAAATTGCTTGTGATGCTTGGAGTCAGCCAATCAAAAAACCTGCCAATACTGACACATGCTGGTTTTCAATAACAGAGTAACGAATAAATTACCAGTGCATATAGAACATAAAATTGTGTGCAATTGTTCATTTAATTTTATTCAGAAGGTTCTCATCGGGGAGATAACGTAACAATTATTTATTTATTAGTCCTAATTTCTAAATTTTAAAAAATATTATACCAAAAGCAATTAAACGCCAGTTTGCCGTAAAACACTCCATGTTCCCAAATTTGAGAACCATAAATATATAAGTGCAAAAATATTTCACCGAATTGCAAACTCGCAAATACCATGTGTTCTTCCTCAGAACTGTGAAACAGGTTTCGTATGACTTATGCACAATTTACAAGCATATTACCATATTTTTATAAGAGATATTGAATACCACATACAGAGCATCAAGAGCATACGACATCATCTTCAATTACACTTTTGTTCTTTCTGATTTGAACTGTATGTTTTATATACTTTAGCTCTTAAGCAAAACCAAGTAAAACCATTTCTACAAATTTCTCGACTCGACTGGCAATTGAAAACTCAACAACCTTATAAAATTGACATTGTACGTTTCAAGCTCTTTGTTCTTCTCTAGAATTGCTTGCTGCATTCAGTGTTTCACTGGAAGATTGAAAAATGCTTAATCGTTCATCTGCTTAAAGCTACTCATTTGTTGGAAAGAGAATATGCATAAAATATGATGTTAGCTTTATATAAATTATGTAGAGACAAAATTAAAAAGGTACGTTCACTTAAAGTTGAAGCACACTTTTCATAATCTAATCAAAATTTGCTTCTCATTAAAACTATGCAAGCTTGCCGCATAGTTTTGGTTTGGGGTATCTTTTGTGGTACAGTTGAGGAAAGATTTTGTGTATTCATAATAAATTTTTTAAAAGGGAATGTTTAGAATTTATTCAATAGTTAAGGCCACAAAAGACACTTTAAAGTTTACAGCAATTTTATTGCAAACTTTTAAGTGTTAAATAAACACTTAGCTACATTGCAACCGCATTATATTGAATATCAAATTCAAATTGAAAAAACTTACGAACTATAAACTAGTGAGGAAACAATTGCCAGTTGACAAGTACAGAAAGCGTTTGTTTTCCCATGTTGAACTTATATTGAACGTAAATATGATCATGTTCTGCTACTCCTTAGCATTATTATTTTTTACTCCTTAGCATTATTACTCCTTAGCATTATTATGTTCTGCTAACTCATTATTCATAAAGATTCACCTCAAAAAACCAATCACTAACTAGTAAATATGGTTCTAAAGTAGTAAGTACCAACAAAATTTTCATATCTGAGCCCGCATTCATATGGATCCTTTTGATGCTAGATGTTTTGGTGTGATTATATCGGTTAAAGAGTTATTTCGTAAACCGACAGACTGACAAAGTAAGAACATAAGCGAATTTATTCAACTTAAAAACGCAAAAAGAATATCTCCTCTTTTTCATCAAAAATAATTGCTTCGGAAATTGATTCCATATGCAAATCAGCCCTTATAAATAATTCCAACACATTTATTAATCCCTTAAGCAATATTCCATCTCACACTGATTTTTATTACTTTAAAAATGTGTATCCCTCCAGCAATCATCACTTCTCATCGCCTCCCAAAAAATCACATCTTGAATAACTTTAGTGATATGTACTATATATGTAATTTATTCAACTCCTCGTCATTTCATAGTGTCACAAGGCTTATGCAAGATAGATGGATTCATTTTTGGTTGAAATGTGTGCGACAATTTGTTTGCAGAGCGAGTATTCCTCGTCTCATCTATTTTTATGAGGCTTTTGTCAACCAAAAAGCAAAAAAGCTGAAACATTGAACAAAAACACCGAAAAGCAACAGATGCTTTAAAACTTCCAGCTTCAACTTTATTTTGTGCAAAATTAGCTTTAAAACGTTCGGAAATTTGAAATCGTTTAAATCATCTTTTATAAAACCAGAGGTCATTTGCCGCTTTTATTTTTGATATTTTGGTCATATTTTGGCTGGCAACGATGATTTTTGAAATTTTACAAACTTACTAAAGCACTGCATTAACTATTTTGGTTGAATGTAACATTAATCTGAAAATGTTATAAACTCTCAATGTGAAGTTTGAAATTTTTGATTTTTCAAAATTATTTTTCCAACTATTCAAAATTGCTGTCCAAAAGCAAAGCAAAATAACACAAAAGTTCCAAAACTCATAATTTTTAATAAAAGCAGACAAAAGAGAGAAAATACTGCCCGGTGACTCATTTTTGTCACGCAATGGTATTTTTGGGTTTTAAGAATTAAGAAATATCTAGAATTGGCAGGTAAAAACCACCAGTATGTCACATATTTTGGTGCTAAAAATCTAATATCAAATCAGTTTTCTAGATATATTTTATTTTTGGAGATCCCTGAAATTCCTAATGGAGTGACATCATAACTTTCATATTTACCATTTATCTCAATTCTTTCTTGAAGCTCGACAGCACGTCTTGCAGTTTCTAACTGTTGCTCTGAATGGAAGAAGACGCTTGCACCAAAAAACAGGTAAGATATGTAGAATGCAAAAAGTGCAAACCATTGTCGCGGAGACATTGCCGAGTGTTGCTAATATGTTGCAATTTACTTTTTGGAGCGCAGAACTTTAACCGTTTTATTATTTTGTTTATTTTATGTTTTTATTGATCTTGTTCAAATTATATGGGGGTTTCAATATTATTAAACAAAATGTTTATATTCAATTTGTTAAAATTTGGCAGCTTTGTTTTTATTGGAAAACTTTATATTATTTTGAGTTTTTTATCGATTTTTTAACACTTTTATTTGAATATTAATGTTTTTTATTATTTAACTTTTTATAATTCACTCAAGTCTTACGAATTGCAATCAATGAATGAGTTGAACCGAATGAATTTAAAATTCATTCAACAATTTTTTCTCCACTATTTTTTTTTTCAATACTTAAATTTGGTTTTGCACACAATTTACATGCTTTTTTCAATTTTTTTGTCTATAATTTATGTTCAGTTTAAAATTATCTGCAGTTAATCCGTAAATTCTCACATTTAGCTCTTTTCATTCATTATTTCCATTATTTTTATCAATTATTCATTAAAATATTAATAACGATAATTACATTTATTTGCTATAAATATTTATGGATTTATAGTGTTGAGTTAATTTGCGTGTTTTCTAGTAGCTTGAAACTTAATTAAAATTAAATTATTTATGCATTTAATGTAAAAATTGCTGTTCACTGGTTATAATAATAATTATAATTTTGTTTGTCACTTTATAATAATTTTAAACTCTTTATTAAAAATGTAATACTTGAAACACGTTTGAGGTTTTTCGAGCAGGTATTGATTATAAGTTTAACAGCATTTCGTGTCTTACTTGTGAATAGTTTAATGATTAGTTGCACAATCTGTTCATTCAGTATATCAATGTTCTCAATTTCATTTGCTTCTAAAGTTGCTTAAAACTTGCAGAGTATAGAAAATAATTGAATTGCTCTATACTTCATTATACTGAAGTATCTGGAAGGTCTAGTTGTTGCAATAAAAACAATAACAGTCTCGTGAAATAATAAATTGGATTAAACTTTATTAGCAAAATGTACTGCACTTCCATATTATTTCTATTATTTCTTTTAGATTAATTGCTTGATTGACACATTATAGGTTTTGCTCGTCGATTTCAATTAAGACTCTGAAAAGAAAAAGATTCACTTATTTTTTGCCTTAGTTTAGATAGATTACAGTTTTTATTGAGTTTTGGGGAAAATATTTTTCGGACTTTTTTGGAAACTACGTCAATAAAGGTTTGCAATGTATTCTTTGTGATTAATGGGACCTAACATTTTTTTGATGTTTTTTTTGTATAGAAAATGTTCTTATCTTTTCGCGGAATGCCCAATTTTAGTATGTGTGGTATCGTGGTTGTCGTTAAGTGTGTAATTGTTTCCGGCAAAATTTTCAAATTTTTAACCGTTTGGGTATTGAAGAGAGTTGAATTTCATTACAAAAGATTGGATCTAGACCAAAAATCACATTATAAGTTTTATAAACTATCGATTTTAGTTTTAAAGGTTCTTTAAAGTTAATTTTTGACACAGTATTGTACCGATAAAAACGAGGTTTCGATTACATTTAACTGTTATTATCATGTTTCGCCTTGGATTTATTAAATTTTTGTTGGATTTCCATATCAAATCACATGTTAAATTGATGTTCTTTGAGATTTTAATTTAAAGTTTGTGTACAAACAATCGAATCAATATAAATAACCGAATAACAACCGAATAAATACCACTGATAAGAAGCTTTGTAATATTTTAATGCTTACATAGATAGAACTTTATTGAGAACTTCAGCATATCCTAAAAGACTATCTAAGAATTTGAAACGATAAATTTTGCAAAAGTACTAAAGACAAAAATATCTTATATCTTCAAATCCGCTTTAAATAGTCAGGTAACATATTCCTCAAGTTTCTCAACAACAACAAAATGTACTTTGTGGAAAAAATTGAAATATGAAGTGCAAAATAAATCAATTTATTCATTTTTGCTTTGAAAACAAATTATATCGTTTGAATGGAAAATTTTGAAGTTTTTGAATTTAAAGTTCCTCAATTTCTACTACAATAATTATCTCATATATTTCATAAAATTGAAGATGCTCTTCTCACAAGTTTTGCAACCAAGAATAGCTTTTTCGTTAGCTTTTTCTCTTTTAACATAGCAAAATTATTCATTTTATTTCATCATTTAGCAATTTAGCAAAAACTCGATAGAAACTCAGTAGAGGCCGAAGTACCTGGAGACATTTAAAATTGAATAATGTATTCAAAACTCAAATTAAAATGATTGGTGCAAATTGGTTGGCAAACTAAACCTTTCCGAATATTTTTAAAGCAATTAGTATACTGTTATATATTTTTGGACTTGGAGGAAAACTGGACCGAATTTAGAAACGTTATCATAGATATTGGAATATTGTAGGATGAATTCTTTGCTTCAGATTTATTACTGAGACATAGTATTTTTTGGTTAAAATTTATATAATATAACATGAAGGCAAATTTTTTTAATAAAAATTTTCAGCTTTTCCAAATGAAATATTCAAAATAAATATTCATGAGTGTTTATTACTTTTATAATTTTCATCCATCTAGAATTTAGAAGTTTTTAGATAAATTCAAGTAAATTCAAAAAAATTCTCAAAATCTAATATTCCTTTTTTGAGTTCAAATCGAGTTCAAACAATTATTTTAGTTTATTTAATTTTATCACAGGATTTTGAACAGTAAACTTTTAAATAATACCAGGTAAAGCTTCAGCTCTGACCAAAATTGAGAAAATCTATAACTAAGTTAGCACTAACCGCAGCCGTTGTAACGATCTTTTCAGAATAGTTATATTCACACCACATTTGAATTAATTATAATTTCCGCAAAATAAACCTTTTCTTTTAATTGACAAACTTGTTTTCGCGACGATATGTGTCCAATAACTGACCACAGTTTTATCGTGTAAGTTTTTATTGTGCGGTGGATACAACTTTAAAATTTTTGTTGAACTGTATTTGTGTTCCAATAAAAAACACACTCCAAACCCATTTATATGTATGGACAAATATCAACCATATCTTTTGCAATATCACTACTAAGCAGTTCTTGAATCGTTTTTATTTTTGATTTAAGTACATTTCATATTCTTCCATCTTCTAGATTACATTTTACTTGTGTTAATTTGCTCGAGTTTTTCATTCACTTTATGTACTTTGGATGAATTGGTTATCAGTGGGTGGAATTTTTTTTTTTTTAATTCAAAATGGTTTTAAATATCTAAACTTTTTTCCTAATTGAAATTATTTCATAAGAAAAGAAGATTTTGTAAACCTTACTAAATATGTTCTTTTCAGAGAATTCAAAAAGACATTCTTTACTAATTCAAAATCTACCTACTGAGACTCTTTCAAGCATTTACGCCAGACCAATAGTACCTATGTCTGCAACCACTATTATCTTCATATCTTGAAATAAGCATTTAAGTTCAATTATCGACATCTTTACCAAGGTAGTTTTTGTCAGTATAAATCTAAAGATACCTAATGTCAATACATTTTTTTGATAAGAACTTTACTACTTACATATATTGTAATTGAAATTTGATAGTAAAATATAATTCTATTAAACGTAATGCCTGCTATCTGTGAAGAAGTAAGATATGCTCACTGCAGTTTTTGAAGAGATTAAGTGCTAAACTGCCACAAGTCCACAACCTATAGTGAAAAGTTTCTGCTGTTTTATGCTTGCATATCAATAACCTCAACTCACTTCAACTCACGTTAACTTGGCGCAACCTTGGAAAATTGCTTCGAGCCATTAATTTTTTTTTAAGGTTTAGAAAAAGCAGTACGGGGCTGTTCCTAACTTTTTGATAGTTTGTTTTACCTATACTTTCACACACAAAAACGAAAAGTTATATTGTACGCAAGAAAGGTTAGTAAAAAATATTCAACTCTCATAAAATTTTCTTTTAGCAATTCATAGTGGCTAGACATCTTTTTACAGCTTCAAATCCAAATGTAAACTTTAAAGTGTTGTTTTTATAACCCTATCAAAAATTTATTAATTAAGAATTCAATTTGTCAAACTTATTTTTTTTCAGTTTAAAGTTTTGTATGAAGAAAAATGATCACCTATAACTTTCTACATTTAATCGAAATTTAAATGGTTATATTAATAAGTTGTGGTGATACGGTCAAGATGATAAATTTCCACTTCATTCTTTAATTTAATTTTTTATTTTTTAAATTTGTCAAAATAATCAAGATGGAATTATATAGTTTTATAATTTGAAATTGAAGCCGTTTTTATGAAAATATTATAAAATCTAACTCCAGAGGTGATAACACAAAGATATTCTAAGAATAAAGGATATTCAGCTAATTCTCCTGAACAATAATTTTAATGAAAAGTATTTCTTCAGTTTGCAGCTGAGTCAAAAAAAGAAAAAAATCCAAAAATTTTATTTTAATATGAATAATATATTGGATTTTTATTTAAAATAGGTACTACAAAAAATGTTATTTGTAAAACCATTTTAAAAGTGCTAAGATAAAAACCCAGAATATTTAAAATTGTTGGTCATCGGCATCAGATCAAATGATTCAATATTTAACCAAATTTTCTTTCAATTCTTATTTGGTTTTTAATAAAATTTTGACTATTTTTTGAAAAAAAAATCCATGATCAAGTTGAAAAAGTAAAAACTTTCAGTATTTATTGTTTCAAAAAAACCCAGAATATTTAAAATTGTTGGTCATCGGCATCAGTTCAAATGATTCAATATTTAACCAGTATAAAGCTTAACCATGATCATGAGTGTATTTATTGTTTCAAAAACTATCGGGCTTTCCCATAAAAAGTGTGACATTCTTTTCAAATAGCAGAGTCTATAATAAAATACCAAGCAAAAAGAAAGGTTTTTGGTTGCCCGCCAGAGACGATAAATAATTTTGTAGCTTCATTTAATCCTTCTTTAAAAGAAGTTCCAATAAATGCTCGACTCGTTTCCTCGTTCATAGTTTTGAAGCTCATCACACAATCATTTTAACGGTCAGCGAATAAAATATTTATTGTGCAAGTCTTGAGCTTCATAGTAAGCTTTAAACTACTTAACTACTGTTGGATTCTTAAGAAAATAGTACATTAAAAAAAAATTTAAGCTTTCAAATTTGTCCAGTAAATTATATATTATAAATTAAGCTGCATAGATGAAACTGAACACAGAATAACGCAACAGAAAGGATAAAAATTATTGATGAAACTTTTAAAAAGGTAGCCTATTACTTTAACATATGTTTAAATGAAAACTATTTTAGTGACACCTTGTTCCGAGTTTCAAACTCAACGCCCCAAGTGGTGTCATTTATTACGTGTTTATATTGCATTCTTGAAAACACTTCAATCAAAGAATCCATATTTAATGCAATATAATTAAGTTATCAATTTTATATTATACTGTTACTGTTTATAATTAAACAACATTTATGACCCATTTATAATTTAATTATAGACAATCACTTTTGAATATTTATCCATATACTCACACAAAAATATTTAAAACAAACTTTTCCCACAGTGTATGAAGTAGTTCCTATATTGATTTGCAAAACTTCAAACGATTCAAACTAAATATTTACTTCTCCGCAAAACGGAGAAGTATTGTTTTTGGGACAGCATTTTCAGTGTTTTTCACATTCTTCAAAAATATCTCATGTATTTTGTCCGTGCAACGCGAAAAACTAAAGACAGGATGTTCGGTGATTTGGTGTATTACGGTAAACGATCTGACTTCTCACAATAACGATTCCAGATTTTTTAATGCCAACCGACTTGATATCTATTACCTGTTAGGTCATCAAAACCTCTAAAGTGATGCAAAGTCGGGATTTTTCATGCAAAAAAATTTATCAATTCAAAATACTTTAGATGAGTCCGCGAAAATACACCCCAAAAAAAAAATTGGTGAGCCCCTCCCCAATTTTGCTACATTCCTTTTTATATAACCTTAAAAAATATAAATTAATACAAAATATTTTGAATGTGCTCACTAAAATCCACCCACCAAAAAAAAATTGGTGAGCCCTTCTCCCAATTTTGCTCTGAATTATTACAAATTACTTTGAATGGACCCGCCAAAGTCCTCCCTTAAAAAAATAGTGAGCGGGAGACTCTCATTTTGCTCCTAAAACCTAAATCCCCCCTGAAAAGCATGGTGAGCCCCCGTCCCAACAATAATAATTGTTTTATTGGCAATCAATTAATTTGATTTTTAACAATTTGTTTATGTCCAACGTATTGGAGAGATGATATCGTGAAGTGTCAAATAAATTCACTTTTAATTACATACACTCTATTTTATCAATACCTGCGGCATCGACTAAAATATTAAATAAAATATACATTTACAAAAATCTATGTTTTGCTTCGACTACATTTATATCATTTATATAACAATCAAATAATCATTTTTCTGATCAGTTTCCAACAATTTCTACAAATTCAGCTAGATAGCCAAATTGTTGCATTTTCTATGGTACAGTGGTTTTATCAAAGTATCGCATAATCCGCAGTGCTGGTAGAGCTTTCAAAAGTTATTATGCTAATTTGAAATTTGAATTTGCAACCTCTACTGAAAATGTGTGAGGATGTGGCGTATGGTACCGTGAAATCAATCGCGAATATGGCAAAAAGCTGTTTGTCAATAAATTGATAGATATTTCCAATTTTGCAACAGAAATAACACTAAATTTTAGATGATTTCGAATTATTCGGAATATTGTGTGGTGAAGAGAGAGCTACTGGATGGAATTCTATGTATATTATAGACGAATATACTGCATACTTAGTATGAAAAATGTGACATTAAAACAACAAAATGTTGATTATTTTAGGTCCTGGATAATTCGATGAAAGGATCGTCTATAATGTGATTAACAAAGAAATATTGTTCAAAGTGCAGGTTTAATTGTTCGAAACTTTAATTCCATGCCATGAACAAAAAATCAATCGATTTAATAGAAATTTCCATAAACTCTATAGTGGTGTAAAAATGCATCCCTTTAGAGTAAACTCCACAAGTAAACTCTCGGAAACTCCGAATCATCATTTTCATTTTGAAGCAATTTACAAGCATCAGTTGATCAGTTTATGCATTATGCTTAACACATTTACATGCTTCGTTTTGCTGATCTAATTAAAGTTGAAAATTCAACGAGTTATATCAATCAACCAGAGCTCGAAAAATCTATAGAAGCATAGAAGCACAAATTAATTTGCATGAAATCTAAAATTTATTCAACAAATCAGCAGCAAATTCTTGAATAACCTTTTGATGATGAATGCTTTATTCATTTATTTGATGTTTTATCTGAGCTCGTTTAGTAATTTGCCAAATTTAGCGAGTTTTTTTCATTACCGCAAACTATTTAGATTGTGATATAATAAACAAATTACTTATTTAATACATTCAATTGGTTCAGATGATTTGAGCGGGCTTTGTTCAAAATCATTTGATTTGCGACGGTTCATCTCATTTTGAATATAATCAACACAATGATACTATTTATACAACTTGTAAGCATAATTTTATCTATATAAACAATTGTCATAATACATATTCTATCAATTCAAACTATTTAAAAGGCAAAAAAATAAATTTTAATGTCGGAATCATTCTAATTAGATATATCACATTTCAAACAAATGCAAGAGTTTATGAATGAGCGGAAGTTCATGACCTTCACATTGGTTCCAAAATAATCAGTTTTTACATTAATGTTGCTGAAAACTATATAAATAGCTGTGATGAGTACTTTGGAGTACTTTACACCGCAGTAAAATGTTTATTTAATTAAATTTACTTTATTTATTATACATATATAAAGCGTAAAAAAGTTTTACATTCATTTTGTTAATTTTATGTGGCTTTTATGGGCTTCAGATCCATTCGGACACATTTATAGCCGTTGTAATAAATTGGCAAATAAAATTGTACATTTTAATATCTATCAATTACCTGTTCCATGTTCATTTAATGCCTCAATATCAAACATAATATATTGATGTTTTGTATAATCAAATATTTACAATAAATACGATTTCATGTTTCCACTCTTGTTATCGTGTAATAACGTTGTAATTCCATTAAATGCACTCTAAATATATATAAATATAAGTATAAAAAAATAGTGCTTCTGTTTTAATACGCTTACCAATTGTGTTCGAAACGATGCAACAAACCTTTAATTTTAACGATAATCTTTTGAGTCATTTTAATCTGTTTAATCCGATTTGTGGACAATAAAGAAGATAAAAGCAAATTTTATTCAATGTTGTGTAATTTATAATTACAATTTAGTGTTTTCGCTTAAACTAAATCAGCTTTCATTAATTTAATCATGCAAATAAAGCTGGTGTGTTTAGATTTTGTAGACATGTTTAACGATAATATATCAGGTGGATAGCTGTTGCCATTCTCTATATCTATTTATACACATGCTCACAGAAAATTTTATCTCAAGAAGAATCAGGGGTGTAAAAGTATTGAATTAACAAGGTAGGCGCTGATGAGTTTTTGCAAACAAAATTAAAAGTTGCACCAAACTTGCACTAAACAAAATTTTAACAAGGGGGTCGCGCCTACTCGCGCCTACCCACTTCTACAACCCTGAGAAGAATTCACATGAAGAAACTGAATAGTGAATAATGAATGTGTATTAAATATTTTAATAACTCTGAAAATTCAAATTTGCAATAATTTATTCAACTTTAAGTAAACATTTCTAACATTTTATTGAATATCAAGACACGCGAAAAAAAAGATACTTTTATGATTTCCAGCTCATTTCTTATTCACAACTAAGTCGCTAATTAATTTGTTGTTTGAACTTATTTACACTTATTAACTCAATAATCTCAAAAATCACACGGTCTTTGAAAAAGTGTTAATCAATCAGCTGAGCAAAAATTGAACCAAACTCCGGTAGCAATATCATCACAAAATCAGTTCAGTCTGTCGAAAATCATCATTATGCGATCATTATGTGAGTTTTTTATCAACAATTTTTCTTCTTTCTATTATAAGTTTTATTCCGAGAGTAGCTCAGTTTAAGCGATTTGTGAAGATATTTTGTCGTCGAAAATCCGTTCGGATAATTGAAAACCAATAGTCGAAAGCGCTTAAATATGAAACTTATAGTAATGTGTTCCACAAAATTCAATATTTAAACAATTTTGGGATTTTTGAAACGGCAAATATTTCTCAGATTTTTTTATTGTATTGATTGAGTGTAGATTTCTTCCTACTCACCTGTATCTAGCATATAAAATAATAAATCTTGCTTTATATTTAGTTTATTTCCGATTGGAATGTAGGTACTTTAATTCAAACATTGATCAACAATTAAATACTTTTAAGTATTTGGGATTTCATGAAAGCCTCGCTAAATTATTTTCTTAAGTATTTTTTACGAAAAAAAACATATATATTGTGTATATTTTTTGCCAATACTAACTTGGCAAATATCAATTTTAATTATTCTGATAAATCCATTGAAGACTTTTTGAAGAGTCAGCACCTGGCACAATTTTTTTCTTCAAAGAGTGTATTTTCATAGACAAACATAAAATTATGATAAAATGCTATTGCTTAAAAAGCGTACTTGAAAAAAGTGAATACTTGAACAAATTAAATTACTCGAATATTTAATCATTTCCAAAATAAATTTTCTGTTTTCAGCCACGTTAAAAAGACGAACACAGAACTTTCATTGAAGGAGATATTAGTTGTTTACTTAAAAATCTTCTTAAACTTTCTGTTCTTTCTCCAATTTGATCTGCTTAATGTAATGTTAGCAAGATAGCAAAAAAAAAGCTTCACAAGCTTTTTCACTATAAATTTCATTTTCCAGTGAAACGGCAAAACCTCTATAATTTATTAAAGTCTCTATTTTAGTACTTTCATGATTTTGTGATTTACTGTAGGGAACATACTTTAATTTCAAGCTCACTGATCTTTACGCTGGGAATTTGCGGGATTTTGTTGATTTAAAAGGGCAACTATTTCGACTGAATGTAATCTCTTGAAACTTAAAATAATATTGGGGCTTGCAGGAAAATTGTTGGTGGAGAATGGGGATTGTGGAAAAAAATTCTAAAAATAAATTTGAAGAATATTATTTATTAAGATAGGAGGATTTGGTGGAATTTTGGGAAAAGCTCGTTAATTAAGATTGATATTTTCACAGCTTCCGGGCTTTAAAATTTTCCAAATTAAACATATTTTCTGCGGAATATCAAGCTTTCCATTTGACTTAGGTACAGAATAACATACATCAGCCTATGTTTTGTAAATATTTAATAAATTGTAACACAAAAATTGGTTGTACACTGCATATTATTTATTCACCAAAGCCTGCATCACCAATAAACTATACAAATATTTCAAAAACACAAAAAGACATATATTATTATTAATCAATATTTATTGCAACATTAATTTGGGGTGTAAAAGCTTCCAAGCGTGTAATATAGATTGAAAAACTTTTTCGCTTAATTTCTGTTTGTGCCATTTTCGCAAATTTTACTTTGTTCATACATGTGAAGTTTCAATATTATTATGCGTTATTGCCTGATCAAAAATGTTTGTAGAAAAGTTTAAAAGTCAATAATGAGTATAAAAGTAAAATAATGAGACAACTACCAACCTTTTTCAAATTCAAATTAAGATAAATCAGTGATATATAAAATAATTTGTTATTTTTATTGCTTTGTTGTTTACCTTTTCATAATTATGATAAAGATTAAAATTTTCAATTTGATATATGATCGAAAATAGAGTAAACAAAATAATCCATGAAACAACCCTGCAACGTCGTCTATAAGTTTCATATTGCATTGCAAAAATATAATCCGTTTTTATCGAGTTTTATTGTTAAAAACACAAATATGGCATAAATAAATTATTGATTTCCATTTTCAAGCATTTCAGCATTTCATCAGGGCTCCATACGAATATAATTTTTTAAATATTCCGCCCTGAAATGAAAATATCAAATTATTGCAGAAAATTCCAAAAACATATAGCTATGGCACAAATAAATAAGCATTCATTTAATGAAATTTATCAAACAAAAAAATTACGAAAAAAGCATAAACTGCATAAAATCATGTCATAAAATATTTCTGACAAAAATAGATTTCCGATCAACTTAACACAAACATATCCGGAAAGTAGATAAAAAATGATTGCATTAATTATTATTTTTGTTGAAACAATACTAAAGTTTAATTGACAAAATACCAGTCCGGAAAAATTCAATATTTGGGTTCAAATTACAAATAATGAATATAATATTTATTTTTGCACAATGTGAAACGAAACTGTTAAATAAATAAGCTTAAGCTGAAAACTTTTGTTCACAAATTAAACGTCCCATGCACATATTGATTTAAAACTTCTTCCACAGAATGAGTCTTAATCGGGCATGAATTATTCAATTTGCAGAAAGAATTAAATAATATTTTCAAATTGCTTTGAATTTAAAGCACTAAACTTCCATATTATTGCAAGCAGTTCTGGCAGTCTGCCAATCGTTCTTTCACAAAAAGCTGAATTTTGTTTGGCAAAAACTGGATTCAGCATCTAAATTCAATTGGTAAATCGGGGAACATTTGAATTTTTGGCATTTCTCGCAGTTATTCACCAAATATTCATAAAAATGATTTTCAATTTTGTCTCGTTCACTTGTGGTGTGTTTAGAAGTGGAGTTTTCTTATCTTTATATATGAAAATATATTGCTATGGATATATATGTTGTGTATGATCTCATTCAATGATAATAGCAAAACTGAATTGCATTTGAAAGCGTAAACCATTTCTCAGGTAAATATACACCATTACATCAAGTACAATTTATGATCAAGACAGAACTGCAAGACAATCTGAATGATATTTTTTTCATAAACATAGACTGCAAACAAATAATTTTCCCCTACAAGGAGCCCCTTTTTGACTATATAGCTCTCCTATATCAAAAATTGTACTCCCATATCAAATACATGCAAACGTCTACAAATTGATTTATAAGCAAGTGATATGCAGAAATGCAAAAAATGGGCATATGCTCAGAATTAATAGATTGTCGTCCATAAATTGCAGTTTAAGTTTATCTAAAAAACTACCTACGTGCAGTTGAATAAACACAAATAGGAAAAATCTGCAAACTATCCACCTACAATCATTTGAAATTTCAATTATAACTGTGATTTGTGGGGTTTTTTGTTACTTCAGGAACTGGCAATCACTCATAACTAAATCGTTTTTGAAAATCCTTGAAATGGAATTGATTAGAATTTCAAACAGTCTGTGAGAGGATTCCAAAAAGTTATTGCAAATCCTGCAAGCAAAAATAGATCTTCATAAATCATTCAACAATATTACCAATACATTGTGCTAACTGTTGTGTATGAGTAGGAAGCTTCTTTATTCATAACAAAAGCTTTTTACTCATTCGCTCTTTTGCTGCTAAAAATACTAAATAGGAGATGATTTAATATTTTATGATTTCCTTACTCCAACACAGGCAAGTAATTTTTTACCGGTCGAAATTGAACCTGCCAGGAAATTATCATGATTAAAGCTTTTGAATGATTCCAGGATTTACAAAAGAAAAATTGAATTATTGAATTATGTAACGTTAACCATAAATACGGTTTTCATTTGAAAATAGTGTTTATTTTTTCGTTGTTCATTTTTATATATAAAATATAATAGTTATAAACATGTTTCTTCTAAAATTATATCATCATTATGATTTGTCGTACCATTTTTAATAATTTTCTAAAATGCTTTTAATTGTCTTAACTACTTACTCTAACCATTTATGTTCAAAAAACTTTTCAAACCTTTACGCATTGAGCAATAAACTTTTCAATCAGAAGTTATACATCATTTCTGGTTCAAAATGGAGCAATCAACTACAGCCACACTGAGACAACTTCAAACTTTTATCTTTAAATTTTAATGTGTACACATTAATTGTAATTAAAAGTACAAATCCAGTTCATAAGCAATTTTCAAGTATCCTCAAGCTTAATGTCTGCTGTTTTAAACCGCAACTACAAGTATTCTTCATGCAATACATTATTTTTAATGAGAAGAAAATTAGTTTTTAATTGTAATATACTGTATTCAGTAATTTTGTTATATAAAACACCAAGCATTGAAGCTTTAAGTTGCTCCAAGCTTTAACAAAGAATAAAAAGGGTTTAAGCAAACCTCAAAGCAAATATTTTATGGAGGCATTATGTGGCATTTCAATCACATAAATAAAGTGAGGCAAACGTTCATATTTTCTGTGAGAGTTTTCAGGTTTGAATGTTTCCTTTTTGATACGTAGTGTATCTAGAGGGGAAAGAATATTGAAAAGAAATTATAGTTAGAAACGAAAAAAAGCTTTCAATTTTCACATCCACCACCCCCTTACACATTTTTACAAAAGAACTTTCAACTCTTATGTTGTGGATTCTGTAATTCACATCATTATACTCATTTCAAACCTCCAAACATTCAACCCAGGCATTAAAAAGATTCCCCTTTCATAAATATTTCAACAATTTCACCTTCTCTTCCTCGAGTCAACCCCCAACTTTTGTGTTATCATCTTTAAAGCTCTATAAAGCTGCTACTTATTCTGGATAATTCGAAGAGTGTATTTTTAAAAGTGCTTTTATTTTATCCGATTTTAAAATGCAAATATGCATGCTGTATGAAGTGCTAAAAAGCAAAAAGCACTCTAACTACACATGATGAATACTTTTACCCTTCATTTGAATGTTTTGATTAT
Organism: Parochlus steinenii; assembly: GCA_038502155.1. Classification (NCBI taxonomy): domain Eukaryota; kingdom Metazoa; phylum Arthropoda; class Insecta; order Diptera; family Chironomidae; genus Parochlus; species Parochlus steinenii. The sequence goes on along the minus strand of JAXCIN010000052.1, from coordinate 2,635,172 downwards.
AAATGTATAACAGGTGCACCAAAAATTTAATTTCATTTGTTTAAGAAGTTAAAGAGGTCAAATACATTTGCATAAATTAGCTAGCTAGCTGGTTTAATTAAACGTGTTGCATTTGGAAGAAATTGGTTGAATTCGAAACAGTTAATAAGTTGCAATGGTGTTTTGCCGTTTTGTTTTGGTTGAGGGGGATTTTAATTAGATTTTTCCAGAACATATTATAGAAGTGAACGTGTTTTCAACTCAAAAGCTCTCATTACGCATTCAATCCGGAGCGCCTAGTATATATGTTTAGAATGAACCAAAAATATTATTTGCGCTTTGAATTGCACTGTTATAAAACATTTACCGTTTAACAAAAAATTCACATTTGATATAATATAGCTTCTTGTTTTGACAATATCGATGAAAACTATGTCAGTGACTTTATTATTAATTTCCATGTACCACACTCTAAAGCTTTGCATGTTCATTTAGGTTACAAAGTATACTTCAAAGCTAATGCGTTAGAGAGAATTCAAGAATGAATAATGAGTAATATATTAATTTTTTTTACAGAACATATCAAAAATTTTTTCTGTACAGTGCCAAACAGTGAAGCTCACCAAAATACGTATGGAATGTGCATACTAATAAAAAGCATACAATTTCATAGCTAAAGCAAATAAATTCGCCTTTCATATCATTCAAAGCATAATATAACATTATACAAAATGTGAATAAATCATAAATTTTATATTCTATACCAGCTGGTTTAGAGTTTCCTTGAGTGCAATGCTGCAGGAGTGCAATTACAGGTGCATACATTTTAACAACGTGACTCATACATTTCAACAACAATTATAACTCTATTTTATTGTAGGATGCATAATTACTGTTGATGTTTGTTCAATTGTTGATTGATAAAAGAAATTTGATATTGAGGGGGGAAAAATTTCTTAATTGTTATGGAAAGTTTTTCGGCGACTATTTAATAATAAAGAAAATGTTAAATCCCAAACTACATTGTAAGATTCTTTCAACATTTCTATAAACTTTCAAACATTCAAATTTTATTTCCAAACAATGTGACTGCGGATTTCAAATTTTCATCCAAAACAATAATCTAAATCTTAACTTAATAGTTTTATATAATCTTACAAGATCCTATTTTATCTAGATTTACATCGAACACTATTTGAAATCGGAAAAATTCCAATTCAATTGAGTTCAAATAGAAAATGTCTTTTCTGCTTTTAAAAGTTTTTCTTTTTTTCAAAATTGTTTAAGGAAGGATGATTGCGTTTTTGTGAGGCATTTGTGAGTACAAACATTATGATTTAACGAACGATGAAAAATTTTCTTTTGACTATTTTTATTTTTTGGATGAATAAACATTGCTAGTAGAATGAAATAATTGACTCAATTCATTGAAAAAAAAAAAAAAAACACCTACAAAACAAATAAATCCTTGCTCTATTCCAACCAATTTAAATGCATCGGAAAAGTTCCACCATTCCAAATTTTACAATATCCATCATTTGCATTTATTTCTCGAGCTTCAATTATCAATTTATTTTCATGTGACTGGTATGTTTTGCTGTGCAAACATTGCAATTGCATTGCATTAAACCTTATAAAGTCTAGTATAACTATATTAGATCCATCGATGATTACCTACATTCAAAACTGGAAAATTACAATGTCAGATGCAGTCAAGGATGCTCCAAAATGAGTTTCTTATTTAAAGTAATTTGAAATAGTTCAAAATATTTTATGCATTCCAAACATTTCAAGTATTCTCAGTAATTCATGTAATATAAGTAAATTTAATTTGAATCAAAAATAATAGAAAACTACAAGATGAATATTTCTTAAATTTTGTCATCTATATATTTTGTCATCTATTTTGTATATTCATTACGTGGCCATGAATTCTGTCATTGAAATTTTCTAAAATCATTATGCTAGCTTCGTTGGCCTAGGGTTTAATTAAACGTGTGTAAGATGGAGTTCACAAACAGTTTCATCAAGTTTGAGGATATTCAAAGAATTTTCAAACAAAATTTTCCAAAACATATAAATTTAACGTCAAAATTTTCAACTCCCTGCTGAATAATTTTGGTTATTCAAGTTATATATGTTTAAGAATAGAACCAAAAATATTATTTGCGGGTTGAATTGCCTTTAAAAACATCTATCATTAAACAAAAAATCACCTTTGAAAACTGATCGAGTTTTGCAGAAAAACATATGTCAAGTTTTTAATGCCAATAAGTCGGTGCCGCTTTCATTTTCATTTAAAGGGACCGAAATGTTTGAATCAAAGAATGAAAATGAGTAATCTGAGCTTTTACCAGAAGATAAGCAAAAAAATTTGTACAGGAAACTACTGAGCTCAATTGAAGAGGACTAAAGGGGAATGTGTAATTTTCAGTTAATTCATATTATTGCAATATGGAAATTCGTCAATAAAGAGCATTAGAAAGAAAAAAAAAAAAAAATATTCTATACCGCTCTATAAATATATTCATTCACCTTTATAACAACTTCAAACATCTAAATTTGAGAGTATGAATTCAAATATGAGTAAGTATTGTATGGAAAACGTATATTTGGAACTTCTCCCATTTGTTTGCTTGAAAAATTAATTAGGAAAATTTTGCTTTACATGGAAAATGCAAAGCCAATTCATGATTTTTCGAACGAAATATACAAATTTTTTTTCAATTCAAAAAGTGAATGGCTAACGAGCTTCATACCTTTTCATGGTAGAATGGACAAGTATTGCTCTTTGTATAATAATTTAATTAATTAATTGCTTAATTAAGTAAATGGTAGCCCTGCAAAATAATAATTAATAACGATGGTATTTTCTTTCCGTTCCCCAAGTATCCCAGATTTTAGCAAGTATAAACCAGTATCTTATGGTGTATCAATTTTAATATCACTTAAAGCCAAAAAGTGCCTAAAGCCTTATTTGCCTCGTTGAATCAGGAATGTTAGCTCTATATTCGTATTATTCAAATTTCCTAGAACATTTTTCAAAAAGTTTATTGTTTGGAGTATTTTCGTCTGTGGCGTTATCATTATTTTAAAATTTGGGTTGATAGACTTGATTGGGTGGAAAATGTCTTATTTATTGTGAATAAATCATCATTTTGGTAAAACCGCTCATAGAATATATTATGTGATTTTTTTGTTGTGTTTTTATCTAAGAAATCAAATCATCAGATTTTGAAACTGAATACATTTTCAATTTGAAAGATTGAAGAAAGATTTGAAGATTGTAGAAAAATTTCCACATTTTAATCAACTCAAGAGAACTCTTATTGAACCCAAGCCATTAATTTTATATTAAATATTTTATAAAAATCTTCTCGATACACCAAAAGCACCACAAATGAAAAATATGCCCCAGCGGTCTAATATTTAGCTAAAACTTGCTAAAACCAAATAACCTCGAGACACACATAAAAACAAAGAAATATTCAAATTTTTTGCCGAAGCTCGCAACCAATAAAATGTAAACTTATTAAACTTTGAAAGTATTTAAACTTTCTTGAAACTGTTCTAAAAAATTTATTTTATCATTTTAGCTAACTTTTTTCATTTTCTTCATTGAAAAAACATCTTAACATAACATATTAAGACATATTCAGACATCCTCAGAATTGTCTCAAGCTTCACAGCCATACATCAAGTCATTACGTATGCCACAAGTTTTTGAGCTGCCATTTGTCAGAAAGATTCCAATAAAGATTAAAATTAAATTCTACCTGCCTGGCGTTTAATGTACGTCTCGCAACGAGCTGGTCAGTTGAAATTTATTTGCCTGTAATTCCGAAATTATCGCAATTCACTCAAGTGGATTTCTGTAGACTTGCAAATTCTGCTAAATTCTGCCAAATGTGTCGTGAAAAGTGAAAAATGGATATTTGAGGATGAGAAATTGCTAGCACCCTTATTATTTGCATACCTCAGCTCAAATTGTTCCTCATACAGATTGCATGCGAACAGTGTTCAATCAATTTTAAACGACAATAAAAAAATTAAATCAGAACATTATTCAAAAATTCAAATCACTCCGTTTGGAAAGCGAAACATTATCTTTTTTGCACGCTATATTGTTATTTCACCTTCAGCAATACTCAGCATAAATTGTGAGATTGTGAATTTCCCGACAACCGACCGAAAAAATCAATTCAATTCAAACAAATCAAATATTCCATTTCGATAAAATCTGTATGTGAATTAAGAAATGTTTTTCCAGAAAACGAAATATTTGTAGTATTTGTGTAAAAATTCTAATTTTTGGGCATTCCTCTGAATTCTCTGTAAACATCAGAATAACAGGGCTTCAGATAGGGCCTAATATGTGACCATGGATAGAAAACTTCACCTTATAAAAACTTTGTTAAAAATTTTTCTCATAATTCCTCCGAGTTTAAATTAAATTCAAAATATAGTTCAATACCTCTTGCTAAATTATCTGAAAATGTATCCTCGAGTGACGTCACCTAAGAAAATAAAAATATTCTTATAAGCCGTGGCAATTTATTTCTCTATGAGAAAATAAAATGAGATGCCTTGGGACTTTGGGGACTGTTTGAGAAATGAAGCAATGCTTCAACATTGGACTTGCTTGGATAGTTTACAGGAAAGCTCAAAGCACCATACATGGTGTAAAAAGTATCTAGGTTTATAAAAATATTCTTTAACCATGTCATGTAGTTCATAATCAACATTGATATAGATAATTTTGAAATTATATAATTTTAACAACTAATTAATAAAAATCTTACAGATTTTTGTAACAATAGGGGTTATTAGTATTAAAAAAATGATATGTATCGTTCGGCAACTGGAAAATAAAAGCGGAGCAACGGGGCAAAACTCCACATTAAAAAACAATGAAAGCATAAATCTTAATATAATGTGATCTTGTTTTTGCCTCAGAGTTTTCCTCTTTAATAAAACAATAAAAATAAATTTTAAAATTTAAGCTGTTCGGCAAAAAGTTTTTCATATTTTATCGTATTTTATTTTTTGTTAAAAATCTGTATGATAAAGCCAAAAACAAAATGATTATTTAGATAAGCATCCAGTGGAGATCTTTGCAAGAATTATTATTGCTCCTTGCCAGAGTCCATGGTGAGCCGGAGTGAAAAGAGAAAAAACTTAAAACACAGTATTTCCATTTAATTTATCTAAAAATCTGAAAATGCTTTGCGGAAGTTGAAGATATTTTCCAGTTTTCCACTAAAAGGCAAAAAGATAGCAAAAATTCTCCGGCAAAGAATTTGTAAAGATAACTTTTTTAGAAAGAAATCAAAAAATTCATAATTATTTTTGCTCTTGTATACACCGAAAGTATTCCAACAATTTGCTACACATTGAAGAATGAATAATGAAACTTTTTTGATAAATCATTTGGTATTTTCAGAATAAAGACGTACTACAATGTTTTCTTCACCAATAATTAATTTATTTTTATGGAAATTGATGAGCTCATCAGGATATTCTTTTCAAAGTTTTTTGGTGAAATAGAGAATTTATGGGGTAAGCTACTATTTGTTTTAAGTTTACAAAGAAAAATGTATTACTTTTATATATCTTTAATGTTTACATTTCTGTGTGTCAACAAAAATGAACAGAAAATAGTTTATGGTGAAAAGTTTTAGATTATTTCAAGAATTATCTTGAGAAAATTTTAAATATTCTTGATTTTGTGTTCTCTGGCTGTGGTACATTTTTCATCGAACATTTAAACCTTCAATGCATAATATCATTAAGACGTGGATATCTTCGAAGATAAAATATGTATTGCCTGAAGGCCCTTTCAAACTGTAAAATATTATGCGAAGAAAAAATACTCAAAAGTTGTTTTTGAAGGATTTCAAATATTATTATCTATAATATTATATTATCTCTATTTATCAATACATAATAATACATTTATTATTTATAAAGGATAATGAAAATTTTGATACAATAATGATTTATGTTTTTTTTTCTAAAATTTCTTAGAAATTTAAAAATTTAAAATCCTTGAAAGGGCAAATTCTATAAAATAAATATTTCTCATGGGTCGTAAATAAATAAATACTTTGAGTTGATGTTATGTTTTATATATATTTAACATTAATATAATAATATTTCGAAAGCTCGCTACAACTCACTATATTTATAAAATTCACCGTATTCAAGCAAGACATTGTCAATATAATACAATATATACAAATTTTCACATGGGCACCCAATAAGACTCAGTGAGTCTGTTTGTCTGCTATACTCTGTCGTGTATCTAATAAAATATCCAGCATTATTATCATTTCGTTTTGCATTACCAACAGTATTACACGACATTGAGTTTAAATCGTGGATGTTTCCTATTGACTGCGTCAATATTTGATGGAAGTTGCATAAATGACAAATCATTTATTCTTATTTGGCTGTGTAACTGTTTAAACTGAGTACGAATGAATACAGCATCATCACCAAATGTATACACATTATTCAAATTTAATCAATTGCATGAAAGCTTAGAATAGATGAACCATAAAACTTTCCGATTGATTCAAATTCTCTCAAATAAATATATAAATTCAAATGTTGCTAATGTATAGATAACATGGAAGAGGTAAAAAGCGGAGAGCTTGTAATATGAATATCTTACTCGCTTAAATACTTAATACCATATTAACATATATTGTCATATATTACAAATTCAAAATCATATTTTCATGGTAATAAAATGAATTGATGATCTTTTCCACCATCCTTGTAAAATTGAAAAACTGATCAAGTGAATTGTTTGTCTGAATAGTACCACTACTTTATTATCTCTATGATTTCAATCAAATATTTAACAAAATGCAACTAAATGTAAATTTGTGACGTTGAATGTCGTTAAATCCTGGTTATATCGTTAAATTCAATGAATCCTCCTTTCAAATGTGCAATCATTTTATATTATATTGAAATTACATATCAATCAACTTCAAGTTTGAACGTGAAACGTACCAGCAGAGCAGAGTTTCTGCAAAAAGTTATAATTTAATAAAAATTGAGGCAAAATTATGCATATCATTTCTATATTTTTATTTCCACATGCTTTAGTCGATAAATTGAAAGCTGTTTTGAGAAATGTTCTGACAGAAAAATCGACGAGGAAACGACGAATTTAATTTTCGAGATTGTTTTATCCGGTTTTAAGCTTTTATTTTCCATTCAAGAGCTTGTCTGCTAGGTAAATAATTTCTCAGTTCGAACATTCGAATGATAAAGAATTCAAAAGAATAATATGATTCCATATATTCATAGATTATGCTCCCAAAACACTCTGAAAATATAACTCAAAGAAAATAAAGGATTCAAAAGCATCGCAAGCATCAAAGGAATACATAAACTACAGAGATTCCGACAAAACTTAATTGACATACATTGTTGATTTTTTGACCTACAAAATCCTCCAGATTTCCCTTCTGGAATATTTTCTCGGCTTTTCGCCTCAACATCTTCCTAACTGACAGCCCAAAAAAGTAATAACTCATTTTAATAAATATAAAATATGGGATCCAAGCCCAAAAAACTTTTTCCCAAAAATGTTGGGATACAAAGTGGATGAGTTATTCCACGAGTGAGAAATTTCCGTGAAAAAAATTTATTTTTAAATATTTTATAAAATGCTTTAAAATCTTGAATGAAGAAAATAAAAATAGATATTTAGATAAATTTTGTATTTTTTTACCAACGAAAATAAATATATAAACTCTCGGAATAACCTAACAAATAATTTCTGTTTAACGCGGGAACGCTTTAAAGCTTTCGTGCATAAATTTTCTGAGAACTGCTTTCTGCCTCAGAGCATACAAGAAAAATTCATTTGGTACATATTTATATATGCAATAAGTAGTTAATACAATTTCAGTTGATGTTTCTCCACTGCTTCGCTGAAAAAAATAAACAGTAAATTTATTATGTTGCTTACACCCACCACAATCTTTGCCCAATTTGCAAAGCTTTTTTGGCTCGTTTGCGCTTCCTGTGTGAGCAGCAGAAGATGGAGCTCGCATAAAGCAAATTAATTACGTCAATTAGACGAATTCCTTACCGACCGGTCGGAAAAAAATCAAAATAAATAAACAATTTCTCACACGAATTGAAATGTTAATCAAATTTGTAATAAATAATGTTACACTCTTCGGAACTTTTGTGAAACAATGGTATTTTGCAACATGAAAATTTAACATTATTTTTTTTATTTGATTAGAAAATACCGTTGATTTTATGAAAGAATAATTAAAATTTTATGTTTTCTTCCGGAATTGGTAATAACATTTATATCAGAATCTTATAAGGGTGTTCGGTACTAAAAACCAAATAAACCAAATCACAAACAGCAAAAATAGCACCGAGCTGAGCAATCATGACGTGATTCTTAAAAATGTGGTTCAAATGACCGAAAAGATTAATTTAAAGGAAAATCTGGCTGGATGGAAAACAATTAATCATTTCTTTTATAAAATCGCTTTAATGTGATTTCTGTTTATTAAGGTTCACCAGCTCGCAGCTAAAAAACGCTCGAATGACACAAACGCAAAACAATGAGCATAATTTTTTTCTACCACTTGGCTGTGAATTGTAATAAACTTGGTTCATGTGCTAAAAACTAAATTAAATTTTTAACGCCAGCAAAACAAAATCAGCAAAGCTTTCGACCATAGAAAAGGAAATCTGTGCAAGAACGGCATTATGTCCCAGCAGTTGGTTTTAGTTGGTGAACAATTGTTTTGAGCAAATCAAGTTACAACTTTGTAATTTGTTAATTCAATGAAATCGGTACAGAGCATTTTGCTGCCAGAGTCAAATAAATTAGAAAACTTTGCACAAAATGTTCATAAAAAAGTAAGAAAACGGTTTTAGAGGAAGTGGAATGGTGAGGTGGCAGTGGGATAAGAAATTTAGCCCATAAAATGTTTTATGCCACCAATATATCCCATGCAGTGAAACAAGACAATTTTTCTTCAATTTTTCAAGCATTTGATAAAACAATCAATATTTGTACTTAAAACATACTTAAACCAGAATTTCTCCAACAAAACTTCAATTTTCATTAAAATGTTATAAACAATTTGAAATTTATATAAAAATTTTTGCCAATCCTTGAAACCCTCTTAAAAGTCTACGTTCCTTTAAGAAACATTTCGTTCAATAAATTGTCGAGCTTTCTGTTTAGCTTTAAATAAAAAAATGTAACATGAAATCAAACACGAACCCTACGTGATTTCAATTCTGGAATTCTAAATCCCTTTTTGCCATAGAATTTTTGTATAAAGATATTTTTGAAACAATGTTTATATGTCTTGTGTAAGACATTGTTTCATTTGAACTGCCATTGTTCTAATTTTTCAGAAAATTGCTTTTTTGTTCCAGCAAATCACAGCTAAATCAAACTGGAATCAAAACATGTGTTCGCCTTGTTTCTTTTGTTCTGCCATCTAATTCGTTTTATGTAAAACATGTGCATACAATTTTCATCTGGAAATATATGTCAATTGGTGGGAGTGAATAGAAGATGAATAGAACTCTGATAAAGATTATATTTTATGTTTTATCTGAAATTTATTGTTTTGGGTTTCCATCAAAAATATATTATATGTATTTTTTAATTAACCGGAACTTTTTTTATGTTATCAAAATGATAAATTTACCAAACTTTTTTTATTATATTTTAAATGAGTGCAGAATATTTATTGTATTTTTGTATCCTGGAAAATCGTGAAAAATAAATGTTGGAGCTCAGTTTCCTTTTCGGAAATTTTCATGGCATATCAACATCAGTTTTATTTCAGTTCGCAAAATTTTTAAAATGCCAGGTATGCTTTAAATTCATATTAATATTTAATGGACGCTGAAATCTATGAAATATTTTGGAAGCATTAACATATTATGTAGATAAAACATTTTAAACATATATACATTACAAAAATATTTAAACAAGATTTTTAAAAGTAAACATGTAGAATACACAAGGACGTTGAAGTTGGAAACTTATAACTTTATAGAAAAAGGAGATAAATGAATTGGATTTTATGTATACTCAATCCTTATAAAAGCTGATAAGCTCAAAAGTTTCTGTGGTACGATATGCTATTATGATAAAATAAATATTGAATGTTCGTTTTACATATAGAATAGTGGAAATGATTGGATCCAATTAGTAGATGAAAAATTCAAATTTAAAACAAATTTTTACCTTATGGTTTACATTGTGGTTTACCCTGCGGTGTTTTGTTTTTTCATTTTTATAGCGTTTATTTAGTGTTTAAAACGTTGAAATTTCACTAGAGATACTCTCAACAAACTTTTATGAACATGCTTTTTTCTGATGCCATTTCTATCATAAAAGCAACTCACGAAAAGCATTCAAAATAGTATACATTGTCAAAAATTCCAAACTACAGTACTATACATCTAACACCAGCTCCTATTCAGTGATCTATCATACAATAAACCTAACAAATGATTATTTTTTCGAGTGATTTGTGAATTTTGCTTTTGTGTGTGTTTAAGCGTGGACTGTATTCTATGTTGAGATTCAATGAAAGGACTATACTTAGAGAGTTTCTTACAAAACAAGTCTTTATTCGACTAATCCTTAAATTCTACTGATTTTTACAGCTATTTCAAACTTCATTGTTGACAACTCAAAACAAGAGATTATCGGGACCGGTAATATAAATAACGGTTAAAAATAATTTTTAAAATGACAATGAAACTTAAACTATTTTTTCTTATCTGGGGCCTGAAAATTCTCCCCCGCTTGAAACAATGTTACTTCAAGAAAAAGGATCTAAAGTCTTGAATGGTTTATCGCCTGGAATCATAAAAGTTTCTTTGTTATTTTTTTCGGATGGTTGAACAGTTAACTCTGTTCCATTGACAAGTGACTGTTGAAAATATCCAGAAATTCCATTAACAAATTGACCGTTAAAACGGTTTTGGCTGGAATGTGTTTTTCCCAAAAACTCTCGAGTTTCTTCATTAGCATGTGCGAATTCAAATGTTCGATTGAAATTTTGCCGCGTAGAAAAAAAAACTTCTCTATGAACACCCTTTAATTCAATTTGTCTTCATTTTCATCCTCGTCGGCTTCGTAAATCAATTCCAGCAAAGTTTTTTTTTAACCTTTGAAATTCCTTCTCAAAAATGGAATCGTCAATATTCAATAAATACCCATTAATTTCATCAGTGCATCCATTTGTTGGATCATATTGAGCTAAAACTTTTGCTCATCGTTGAATTTTGCTTGTAAAGATAAAATTTGAAAAAATGATTTTAATTCTGACATCTTTCTCTGTTTGTTGCCATTGTGTTCTTTGTATGTTGAAAATGATGGGGCTAACTTTTTTATTTACGGTTTGGGATCTGCTACCCACCTAACTTTGACCGTCTTTTTGCCTTTCAGAAATTCTTGATACTCTGCGTCTGATGCTCGTGATTTATTCACTTTTGAGCCTTAATCAAGACCGTGTTTTCTTATTCAGCAGCACTTTTTTCCAATCTTTCATTTACTCACGATTTTTCTGCTTTTCTTTTCGATTTTGCGGCTGTTCCAGACTGGGCTGGCAAACAGTATCTCTTTTGGGCTTATCTTTTATGACGGAGCTAAGAAATTGTGGAAAAGCGTCCTCCACGTTTTTGGTCGATTTATCTTATGTTGCGTTGTTCCAATTGGGCTGGCAACAGAATTTTTTTGCGATGTTCTAAAATCGATTTAGCAAACAGTTCACTTTTTATATTTAGAAATTTTAATGTGGGAATATTTTTGTTTTCACGATTTATCTTGATGTTCGTCTGTTCAGGCTGGGCTGGAACAGAATCCTTTTGTTGCGAAATTTTAGGCTGAGCATAGCAAACAGTATCACTTTTATCTTGACACTAAGCAAAATTTTTAAAAGGCGTCCTCCACGTTTTCAAATTTATCTTGATGTTGCGTCTGTTCCAGGCTGGGCTGGCAAAGAATCCTTTTTTGCGACTGTTCTAAAATGTAGCTAAAACATTTTCACTTTTGCATGTCTTAATGCTTTAAACAAAATTTTTAAAAGGCGTCCTCCACGTTTTTACAATTTATCTTGATGTTGCGTCTGTTCCAGGCTGGGCTGGCAACAGAATCCTTGTTGTTGCGACTGTTTATAGGCTGAGCTAGCAAATGAACAGTATTTTCTTTGACGGAAGGCGTCCTCCACGTTTTTCAATTTATTTCGATGTTGCGTCTGTTCCAGGCTAGGCTGGCAAAAAATAATCTTTTGGTTGCGGCTGTTCTAGGCTTACTAACAAACAGAATCAATTGCGCTGTCTTAGAAGGATCTAATGCACAAAACTTTAAAAATAATTTCAAATTTTTATGGAGGGAAAATCTGCTTTTCCACTTTTTACCCTCTGGTTGTTTTTCCTTTTTATCGGGCTCTGTTTGGACCAAAATGTTTAAAAAATGGACTGTATTCTATGTTGAGATTCAATGAAAGGACTATACTTAGAGAGTTTCTTACAAAACAAGTCTTTATTCGACTAATCCTTAAATTCTACTGATTTTTACAGCTATTTCAAACTTCATTGTTGACAACTCAAAACAAGAGACCCGGGTTGACTCGGGACCGGTAATATAAATAAGCCGGTTAAAAATAATAATTAAATGACAATGAAACTTAAACTATAATTATTATCTGGGGCCTGAACAGTGTGAAACATGTTGCTTGTTGCTTTATCATTGCTGCAAACTTTTAATAATAGCTTTTAATTCTGAGGAACGCGAAAACATACCATTCTTTGTAACTTGTTCAGTTGTTCGCAACTTTCAACGAGAAGGAGAGAAAGCGGCAGAAATGCTGCTAAATGTTCTGCTTGTCGCCTTATCGCTTTGGAACATTTTCAAGTATTAAAAACAAGTATTATCTTTCGTCTGCGTTGACACATATACGGTAAAAAATTCTTTCTTTTTTATTAGATAAAATGGATATTTTGGTTCTTTTTTCGAAAAGCCTAAAATAGCTGGAAATAGAAAAGTGCTGAAAAAATGGAGTCTAAAGCTCTCGAAAGATGGTATCATATCGCTTGGAATCAGAATAAAAAGTTTATTTGTTATTTTTTAAGGGAACGAACAGTTAACATATCATTTGGGGTGAGCTAAGGAAACACGTTCAAAATCTTAGATGAAACATATAACAACACGCATTCAATATACAAATATTTACTTAAGAATGGAATTCTTAACATTATCAAGACCTGTTATCTTTAAAAGAGACCTGGCATTTGTTGAAATTCTTTTTGAATATGTAGATTATTTCATTAACTAAGATAAGTTTTCCAAATAATGTTAAGTCTTAACTTTTTCACTTAGCAGTCGATTACTTAAAATTTAGTAAACTTAATTTTAATTCACTTGGGTGTCTCTTTTAATATCTTTTATAAAAGTTATTTTTAATGTAATATGCTATATTTATACCAATAAAGTTTTCGACTTTTATGATCCCTTCAACATTTCCAACAAAATCATTTTTCGCAAAAAGATTACATGACATTTGTCCAAACAAACATATTTCATGTATGACACCGTTTTCCATATTTAATGGTCATCGTTATCGAGTTTTCTGCCTTCCGATTTTATCAATATAACCATAACCATAGTCCATAACAACTGTTTGGATAAAATTATAAACCCGGTTTTTCCAGGAATTCCCAAAATTGTAGCGTACATGTTAATATGTTTAAGTTGATTGAAAAAGTGCATGCCGTAATAATGTTTCACAATGAATTTAATTGAAAACGCGGGACACATTTTTAACATCATTAAGTTTCATGTTACGAGGTAGGAAAACTTTTGCGGAACTACCATTGTTTCGTGTTTAGTGTGCTGGGTAGTCAGTGCAAATATTGCATGCAGTTTTGGCTACTATAATTAATTTTGATCGTCTATGCATGCTCTGCACTTTCATGTGCTGGTATTCAACTGAAAACAACTAGGAGGGGCCAACTTCATAACAACTACCACATTTTTGGTTTCGCTTTTAACATTATTATATGCAAACCGCATTTCAAAATAATTATCAATATTTATTATGATTATTGCAGAATTGCATTCAATTGTCGCTATGAATAATTTGCAAGTATTTGAGGCGTAAGCCATTAAGTACTTACTTCAAAATTTTATTATTTTTGATACCAAAATGCATAAAATAAAATTCAAGAAATTTTCAAATCCAACGTCAAAATTGAATTTCACTAGCAATAAATAACTTCTTTTGTTAAAGCTCCTGGATAACTTTGAGATAACTCCCTTTTACCACCAATAATTTGCACACAAAACTAGCTGGCTGACAAAACGCTGGCATACGAGAAGTAATGATGCGGAAAATCTTATCTCATTTGATCCCTTCATAAGTTATCATATTAATATGCTCTGGAATATTTGCCGAGTTCATCTATATCATGGTATACCATCTTCAATCTTTGTGTAGTCATAGCTTGTCTTCTACCATTATGTTCTTTGGGTAGAAATTTAACGGTATATCGACATAGATATTGTGCTCCATGCTATATTGTGTAATCTCAGATTTTAGTAAAAATACATACTTACTGTGATACACAACAACAACAAAAATTTTTACCTGGTAAATATGAATCATCATAATTTGTGCGTAATATCTGAATAATGCCTCGCAATGAAATTTGCCACAGCACAAAAAAGGAAGCTCAGCATTTCAGCAAAGATAAAAGAGAGATTACCAATTCGTCTGAATTGTAAGAAAATGTCTCGCTTAAAGCTTAAAGCTGTAAATTATAACACAATTAATATTATCTAGTGTCTACGTTCATTAGATTCATTTAAGTATCTCAAGTAACTAAGGGAGCAAATTGTGGATTATATTTCATAAATTACATTCAAATTAATTATGAACTTGTTTATCAAGTATTACATGTGGCTGGTAAGAATGTAATAAGGAATTCTCTTCAAATAAGCTATTTTTCCAGTATACAAGAACTATATTCTAACTTACTGGTGAAAACGATTGACCGAGTTTATTTTATAAGGATTAGACAACATCAAACTAACACCAAGACTAAATTTCACATGCTTGTAAGACTATAATATAACATTTTGTTTTAACTACGAATTCACATTATATAAACAACCTGTTTGTTTCAAGATTAGAATTTTCAAATTTGAATTGTAATTTTCTATTTAAAATTAAACAAATCTTGTTTTGAGATCATTTCAGATCATTATTTTACATGAATGCGCCAGTTCCAATCAATTTGAAATTATTTATTTCCACCGATGAAATATGTTTAATTGTATAATGATGATTTAAATAAATCATTATGCGGTTAATGAATTTAATTGTGTGAAAATCCATTCAGATTTCAGCCAATTTATTTTTTCACGCAATTTGACTGCCAAAATTAATTCACAAAGAAGAATCGGTCGCCACCATGAAAAGCCCATTGAGCATTGACTTTCCTTTGACAATAATAATCATTTATGAAATGGTACTGTGAAAGTTAATTCAATTTTCCAGACAGGATTGCCGGAATTGCTGCTTTTTCAACTGGAAGTGATGTATATCGCGTAATTAATTCGATGTAAGTGCTACGAATTATTTTAATTAAAATTCAATTTGTTTGGCAATTTCAGCTTGGCTTAGTTGGAAACTCAAGATTTAATTTAAATTTAATTAATTATACGCACTGGAGAGTCACAGCATAGGTTGAGTTTGCTCTATAATATTTTTAATATTCAACAGAAGCTTTTGTACGTCCTTTATTGTAGGTATCATCAGAATTGAGAAAAATATAAAAAGACAAGAATAACTTTTCTCAAGGTAATTAAAAATGAGCTTTAGATAACCATAACAAAATTAGTTTAAAACCTTATGGATCCCAATATTCTAATTTTTGCTGTAATTTTATTTTGAAAAGGTTAATAAAGGAATTTTATAGAAAAAAATTC
Organism: Parochlus steinenii; assembly: GCA_038502155.1. Classification (NCBI taxonomy): domain Eukaryota; kingdom Metazoa; phylum Arthropoda; class Insecta; order Diptera; family Chironomidae; genus Parochlus; species Parochlus steinenii. The sequence continues at coordinate 2,619,181 of JAXCIN010000052.1, read as the reverse complement.
TCGGCAAAAATTTACTTTGTAAGATATTGGAATACTCCAAGAATTTCTTGATTTTTTCAAAAACGATGACAAATTCCATTAACCCTCAAATATGTATCTTCCAAACTTTCCCAACAAAACAGAAACAAAGTGAGTCTACTCAAAATGTTAACTTTTAATGCAAACATTATTTACAATTTAAATTGAAATCTCTTAGATTGAAATATTATATTTTTCAAGCAACTGTAAAATTCAATCAAATAAAAAACATAGAAATATAATGAAATATGTAGATAAGTTAAATATTTTAAACTCGTTGGAACTCATTGAGTTGCAAAATTTTCCAAACTCAATGTTAAATTTAGCATTATTTTAATATAGTAAAACGAGTTAACACACACAGTTGCCATGTATATTTCTAGCTTCTCTCAGTTTTTGTAGGTAAAGTTTTGGTTCATTTGTATATTCCAGAAAATTAATTCTGAATACCATTTGAAATTCAATTTTATATCTTTATTGAAAATCATAACATTGGGTACTTGAATACTGGAATATCCCAAGTATGCATAAGTACGCTAGTTAGTTAGGAGTTTAAGCTGAAATCCCAATTTGAAATAGTGTTCAAGTGAATTTCAAATAATATGCATATGAGAAATATTAGAGTTTTGCATAATCGTAATAATTCTATGAGACAGGAATTAAGCACACCGAGATCTTAAGCGGGATAAGACCAACTTTGCACATAACATTTAATTTGAAAACTATTTGCATATAAATTTGTGTACATTTGTCGCTTGAAATTATACAGTTATTTTCTACATGATTCCGCATTCAATTTTTGCCAAAAATGTATAGAATATTATCTGAAAATTTTGTGCTCGAGCATAAAATCATAAAATAAATAATAATTTTTAATTAAAATGTGTATGATACAGCATTATTTTGTGTTTTGGCAACAGAGCAAATTCACGAGTTATGCTGCCTGCTAGAAGTGGAAATTTGATTCTGATCCTAAACATTTTCCTTATCATATCATACCGAAATTAGTTCTATCAGTTTAAATATGATAACATTTGCGCAAACTCCACTAAAATTATTTCCCCTTCAAAAATCTTACAAAAATCTTAAAATTCCTGTAAAATAATACAACCTCTCATAACTCTACAAAATTTGAATAAAAGAGGGGAAAAGTGCAAACAACTAATAAATAAAAACAGATGCATGGTATATTCATTATTATCACTATTATATGTATGCAATGCAATAAAAGAGATATTTTGAATTCTCCCCGAAAAATGTTTACATTCAGGACAAAATTGATTTATGTCGTACGGGAAATATTCCGTATGAAAGCAATTATAGCCGAATCAATTTTTTTTGCGAATACATTTTTCGCGTTTTCATGCTTGTTTTATTTGCGCGATATATGATTATGAGTTGCCATGTATTTTTTATCGTTTATAGCTGGTATTTACATTTTGCGCGGGGAAAAATTTCCGTAATTTATCACTATAAACATCATAATTTATCATCAGTTGTGCTTGATACACTACCATAAATTTTTCTGGGAATACTTTTTACGTGTGCCAAAACTAAATGCATAAAAAAGTAAGAATATTCGCACAGGATGGCATCAATGGAGTCGCGCGGCCCACATACTATACATCATACGAGAGCACACATCATGTACCGTTAATGATAAAAGCAAGTTGGGGAGGAGTTGCAACATGTTACTGAATTTTTATTACTTGATTGTGGGAATTGCTGGAGCTTTATAGTAAATTTAATTATAACTTTTTTGAAGTTCTCTTTTATGCAATCAAAATTTTAAAAATTGAAAAGTTATTCTTTTATACTCAACGGTAGCTATTTCTAAAACGAAATATTTAACCAGATATTTATAATATATGCTGATAGTTTATTTCCACAGTTTGTTAAAAATATCAATATAAACATAGTACAGTCTGCCAAAACCGAAAATATATGGTTTAAATGACAAAACATTCCGTTCACCCAGTTTTCATGTGCTCAACAACAACACATCCGACAATGTGTGTAATAAAATAAATAATACAAAAATATAATTCGCATTTATACAACATCATGATACAAAAATTTCGTATGTGAATAAAAAATGAAGTTTATCATATCATGCTATAAAATATAAGTTATTAATATTATTATACAACGGATACATCATTTCCTATGTTTTAGACGGTGAGGTTTACTCATGTATAGTATATTTTGTGTTTGGGGCGGAGAAGCAAAGTTGTTACATTTCCCACTTTTTATTGTTTTTCGCTTTGTACATTTTTGATGCTTCTTCCTTTTGTTCAGTGAATATCCTAGGCACACAGCAGTGATGTTCTGACAAAATGTGGGGATATGAAGAATCAGTTGGCATCAGAGGAACTGACAAAAGTGTGATGAGTTTATGATGAGAAATTTTATAATTCAGATTTCCACATTTCTCATTTCAGTAATCAAAACCATACATGTTTCGTATCCTTCCCTGGAATATGATAGAATAGTGGCTTATCTAAGGGTTGCTTTTTCATGAAGTCAAACATTATATATTTGTACGTTTGTCAAAAATTGTGATTTAAACTTAAATCGTAGAACATGTCTGAATACTTTCTGTAGATTTCAGTTTATTTCTGTATAGGGAAAATATAATGCAGAATGTTTATTATTTACATTTTATGTAAAACATGAAACAAAAAGTTTGTTTATTTGATGAGTCTTTATATATTATGTAAATACATATGGTTTCATCATTGGAGTATCATGATTTTATCATGGGTATGGTTTTTAAAATAGCATTATGAATTTGGGCCTTTTGATATTTTTTTGTAAAAATAAATAATTTTTTGATTAGATTTAATTTGATGGTCCCAGAATATTTTAATAATCCAACCTTCTTTAAAAATGTTTTTTAAGCTTTTCAAAAATATTTAGCTAATACATTTTTTTAAGTAATGGTTCTGAAAATAATTGCAATACAGGCTCAAAAAATGCATCGCAAACGTGATGAGAGTATCTTACATTCAAAAAAGGCGAATAAAACATAGTTTTCATTAAACAAATTAAAACATTCAAAGCTATTCAAAATGCAAAAGTGCAGAAATTGAAATCTGATAAATTTGAAATATTGCATTTTTCATCATCATTCATAAAAATTTCAAAAACTCACTTGAAATCTCTCATTGAAGGCTTTTTTCATACAATAAATACCATTTTGAATCAGAATAACATTATTCCGCTCATAATGAAAACATTCCACAATTCCAAAAAAGTTCCGTATTCAGATAAATTACTTTAATAATTTCATGATTAAGTTTCAAAACTTTAGCTGCTCCACAAACTAGTTGGTGTGTATAATTTCTAGAATAACAGACAGCAATCAACATATTTTCCAAAATTGAGTTTTAGACAGTTTCCAGAACTATATCTTTGAAACTTACAGCATAGAACCCACTAAAGGATTTAGTTATTGTTTTTCTTATATTATTATTAAACTTGCGGTTAGTTGGAAGAGCTGGAAAGAGTTTTGAGCTAGAAAATTACCATTTGGCATCTCGGCAAGCCAACAGAAATGATTTGTTTAATTGCCATCACGCCGTTCATGAATCAGGGGAATCTAAAACTTTTTTATGGCTCATGTTTCTTTTTCGATTGTTCAGGCCATAAGATGATGCAGGTGCCTTGAAAGGTGTAGTTTCAATTTTAAAAATAATTTCTTGTTGATAAGATCATTGTTGGCTTTATGCTTGAATAGTCATAAGTTTTCGCATGATTTTAATTAGATGGCTTTAGATTTCCGCCCAATAGAGCTTCTGCGAACTTCTAACAGCAATATCACATCCGCTATATTCCAAACATTTATGAAGTCTCAGATCGCTGAATTTGTACGCAGCCATAAATTTTGTTATAATTTCCAGGCAAATTATATTTCATTGCTTTCGCCCGTTTTATTTGGTTTTATTTTTGGGAAAAAGCCGTTTTATTCCGGTTAACATGTTTGAGATCCATAAAAATGAAATTATTTCGTTTAACAAGGTTTCTTGGGTGTTTCCGAAAACCTCGATTACATCTAATTCGGAATGCACAGCCAAGCGAGATCATATCAAAAAGGAAGAGATGAAACATTTTTATGAGCAACGTTTCCTGTGTGAAATGGAAAGCTTTCGATCTGCCTCAACTTTATGAGCTTTTATTTTGCGTGTTGGCGTTTTTGTTGCGCGAGAAAGTTTGAAGACAGGGTTGAGTTTTTTTTCTATTCGCTGTTTGTGTATTTTAGATGTATGTTTTTAATTTCGGAGCCAATTTTTTAGAGTCGAGAAACACATTAAACAGTACAGCTATGTCAACACTTTAATTTTATCAAAGCAAAGATTTTTATGCGAGAAATTAATGTTTTCATTAAAAAACTTTACTAAACAGTAATTCAATAAAAACCAAAATTTATTTGTATCATCAAGCTCCTCAAAACCCTGCTTTATAATCTTATGTATTCGTGTTCATTGAATTCTATCACATATTTTCCACAGATTTTCTCTTTAATAGAATTTTTCTCCACTAATTGCTCCTCATTTTCCGTCAGTGTAATTTCGTTTGACAAAGTTGTAGGTCGTCTTGATATTTTCAGTTTTTCAGTTTCTCAAGTTTTTCGAGATTTTCGAGTTTTCTGAGATTTTCAGCATTTTTGCTTCCTCTCGCATTCCGCACAGTTTTTCGTTGTTGTCATAAAGACCTAAAATTTTTTTGATTAAAAGATAAGATCGTTAAAGATAAAGGAAAATAATTAGGGCTCATAAGGCAATTTTAAATTAATTCAACAAAATTTAGCCCCAAGTTGTGAGCAATGTGGCAGAAATAATTAAAAATGTTTACAAAGTTAATGTTAATGTATTGTCTGTTGACAAACATAATGTTGCCGCACGCAGAGTCATTGCCAGGTACGATAGGATTTATCCAGTTCATTTACTGAACGAATTAGATTCAAGTTTTAAATTGAAATGACAATAAATACTCAACAATCGATAGCATTTTGACTGAATGGATTTTTAAATTTCCAAAATAATAAAATGTCGTGAGTTCTGAGAAAGAAATCAAGAAATTGTAGATTTTTGAGACAGAAAAGAAATTGTCAATGGATTAAAATAGACGGAGACGGATCCGAAAATACTTTTTGAAGCACGACATAATTTATTCGAAGGGGCTTGGAAGGGAGTTATTCATTTGACTCTATTCTAGTTATCTATTTGATGATTCAAATAAAAGTTCTAAATATTGCGAGAGAATGAAAATCAAATCTTCAAATGTGTACGGAGGTTCAAAAAACTCTTTCTAGTTAAGTTAACATGTTTTTTATGTGGAAACATCCAAACCATAATCACAATGTTTAGAAAATATCTAAATAACTTTTTCCAAAAAATTATCATTGTTCATGAATTTTCCCAAAGGAAATTAATTTTGCACATGAATACATAATTTTCATAGAAAAATCCAATTTGCCTCAATTCTTCCAATTAAATCTTCATTCGCTTCATCAATCAAACTTTTCACTAAAAAGTTCTTTCACTGAGTCAACCACTTGAATGTTTTCGTATTTTTTTTTTTCTGTGGGAGCACGCATTTGATGCGGTATTGCTGGGAAACGACCAGCATTTATTTGTTTTTCATTTGTGTTTTCCACTTTTACCCAAAAGTTCAAATAAACAGAAACGAGCCAGAGATTTTGCCCATACCGGTAAACGTGCAGAGTGCCAACGAAAGTGCCCCCCAGGAATCCCAGCAAGTGCAATGTACTATAACAACCTCCTCAGGTAAGGCGAATATGCTGCTTTTGATTAAGGATAATCTTTGTGTGTTTTTATTAAATTATTAAATTAGATCTTTTTTGCTCTTCTTACGAATTTGTTGCAAAAGTTCTTTTTTTGGCGTGGTATTCATTTCGTCAACTTTGTAATAAAATAAAATTGTGTTAACTTTCTCCCTTGGCTGTATGAATAGCAGCGAATAACTTGAGTAAACTAATTAAACGGACAAATTCACGTCTTAACTGTGATGAGAGATGGGAATATCGAGATTATTATTTGAGTTGGGTCAGGGCTTAAGGGTAAAGGTTACCGGCCAAAGATTGGGTTTATTGAAATTATTGCAGCATGATTTGTGTGTAATCGTATAATAATTTGACATTTACGATATTTGTGAAGCTCTTTTGGCTTTATGTAATTTTAGTGTTATTTAAAATAAAACCAATTTTTTAATTTCTCAGCGAAGAATATCAACAATTTTCTCAATTAATATTAAAGTTCAAAATGAAAATCTGTGCAAAAAATCTATTGAAATTATGCCTTGAGTGAAATATCTATGTATGGTGAAATATCACAAAATTTTAATAATGATTTTATTATTTAATTATTTCTAATTCAAATACTGCTTTATTAAATTTAAAGAATTTAGAAATTAAATTTGTTTTAAATCCTAATATCTATTTTTACTTCAGGTGATAAGGCCAGTGCAACAGCCCAGTTTTCCAAAAAGTTGGACAATGTGTGCTCGTCCAGTAAGCCGAATAATTAGATTTTAATTAAGTACTTTGTGGTGTTATCAGTAACGACAATTTCAGACGATGTGGTCGACTTGAAAACAATTGCAGCCGCCCTAGAAGAGAAATTAGTTTACGAGATTTATGCACTGAAAATCATGGTGCAAAGCTTAACGGGACACAACAGTAATTACAATGGACACTACGAGGCTCCACGATATAACCATATTAACTATCAGCCACAAAATTCAAATATGGGATTTTCGGCTTATCAAAGCTATCCAGAGCAAAGAAAACCAGATGGGATTTATTTATATCCAACATATCATCAGAACCAATTTGTGGAAAGCTCAACACAGCCAATTATCCGGCAAACTTCAACCACGACTAGCGCCGTTAAAACCACAGAAGCTTATGTACCACCTACTTTGGAAAGTAAACAAATTACAACAGCACCTCCAACAAGATCTCAAAATGCTCCAAATGTGAAACAACTTCTAAAGTCTATGGAATCAAAATTTATAAAAAATAGGAAATCTAATGAAAAAGTGGAAGAAAACACGAGTACTCGAGTTCCGACTACCACAAAAGCGTCTGAACTCAGGCATGCTAAAAGCAACAGCTACACGTTTAATTGGAAACTTGAGAACTTTACCCAAAATTTTAGAGCGTCTCATATAAATGAACTATTTAGTAATACTTTCAAGGTAATTGGCCTCGCAATATTTCAAGCATACTAAAAAAATTGCAAAAAAAATAGATATTTTCTTGAGTTTAATATTTTCATAGAATTCGAAAGCAGAAAATGAACTAAAAATATAGTTTTGATTATTTTTCTAAAGGCTTTAGAATGCAAACCTTTAGACCACAGAAAACATCTTAAAACGTATTTAATTCTCTGCAAGAAAAAATAAAATTCCCTTCAATAAAACAATTGTTCAACTTACAGGTGAATGGTTTGTTCCTGAGAATTCGTGCGGTTCTCAACCACTTACAAAAGGAAAACTTGCTACTTGAACTGGAGCATTTGGCAGACATTGAAAGCGAAAAGGACTTGAATATTGAGCTAGATGATGGATTGGTCTTTAAGGAAATTGCAACGGAGAAATTATTTCAGTTCAACTTCATGGTGATGGACCAAAATGGTCACGGTCACGATCTCATTTCGCCACTCTTCTGGAACACAGACTCGGATGGCGTTTTTGAAATTCCCAACAGCATTCTTTTTCAGAATTACATTAAAACCGACTCTATATTAGTCAAGCTTGTTATTTCATTCTGAGCTTTATTTAGAAATGGAAGCGTGCTTTAAGGAAAATTGTACCATGGAGAAATACATATTTCAAACAATCAGTCACTCAATATTTACAGCGATGAGTACACCGAAAATTGTTGCTAATAAAAATATTTGCGAATGAAATATAATAATTTTGCATCCAAGCGTATTTATTGCTACGGACCTTTTGTTTTTCTTCTCATCTCCAACTCTTGAAAAAACATTTTCTTGTTCTTATAAACTTTGCCATAATTTTCCACTTTTTGCTGAAAAGAATATATAAATTCGCACAAAAAGTATTTATGCTGATGGATAAAAATAGAGTGCTCGCCAATAAGACGATTGATTTTTCGGATTTAAATTATAATTTTCTCCCCATTCACCAGTTATCTTAAAGTTCTCGAACTTTATTGCTACAGACTCGTCGAGATCGAAAGAAATATCTGTGAGCTGCCTAGCTTAGATGATTGGGTTGGATGAAAATACTAAACGATGATGAGAATCTCTTGAACAAGCTTAATGACAACATAAAATCGAACACAGTTGATCAAAGCTGAGCAGTTGTATGTATGAAAAATTTAATTTAGAATTTTCCGTATCGTTAAGTTATCAAAAAACAATAACAATTTTGAACAATTTTGATATTAATTCTTACGTCAAACTCCAATCCCTGAGTGGGTGAGTCAATATTGGCCCAGCGAACAAGAGTCGAAAGGCGATTTTTATGTTTTAGTGAACTCAAGTGGAGAAAATGTTAAGCTTTAACAAAGTATAAGTATGGTATTTTAAGAGTAAGAAAATATTAAAAAGATATTTCCATTTAAATCTTTATCTTACCATCTTTTTCATTATCATCCATTTGAGTTTATGGACGCTTGAGGTTGAGGGTGGATGATTTGAAAACGGTAAATTAGCCCTGGAGCTTAAATTAGTATTATTGGAAATCAATAAGTGATAAACTGGATAAGTTTTGAAAGTATTTGAAATAAGATATTTGAAGAAAAAAATATGACTCGCATTTCCTGATCATACATAATTCATTTTCATCATTTCATAGAGTACTGAACAAAACAATCTAAACAAAAATGAGCATCAAAACATCGGATTCTTCAAATGACGCGCAGTATTATCATATTGATGATACATTTTTCAGTTCAAGATGGATTTATGCAACACAATATCCAGAGAGATGGAGAAAATGCTAATAAAAACATTTTATAAATTAAGCAAAAAAACTTACAAAAGTCGTCTTAAAAGTCCAATCTAGAAAAAATCTGAAAGTTGAATTTAAATGATATAATTTGGTAAATCAAGGAAAATCTTTGTTTCAGGAATTTTATCAAACCAATTTAATTTACATAATCAAGTTTTGTTTTTATTCAAATGCTTTTCACTTATGATACAGACATAAAAAGTTGCATAGTTTATTACAAATTAGGGTCAAAGACTATTCAGATTTCATCAAATATATAATCAGATATTTGAATTTTCTTACATTGATACATCTTAATATAATTTTCCTTAAATCTTAAGATGTCCAACAAAAAAGAAACATAATCAAAAAAAAAATAACAGGATAGTGGCAGCAAATAACTGCACGGGAAATTTAAAAAAAAATCAAAAATGCCAAGATTCATTGTTTTTAATACTAATTCCGATCATGTCCCTATTTCTTGATTCTTCCAGGTTAATAAAAATATTATTCATTTTTTTATCTTCAATTCTTTGATAATGCAGCCACGGGTATGTTTACAATACTGAGTCGTTAGAAAATCCAGGAAAAATCTTTTTGGAAAGGTTAAGCAAAAATTTATTTTGATTGAGCCCCGAATTACAATTGACATTTTTTGATTTTCAACTACAAAATCCAGGAATTTCAATTTTGGGTTTGAATGCAAGTGAATACAAAAAGATACCATCTAAAATTGTTACAGTTTTTCCTAAATTTTATGATTTTATAATCAGCACTCTTTGCGATTTTTTTTGTTCATCGAAGTTTTAAATTTTAAGTTTATGAGTGAATGCAAAACAGTTCGAATTTAATGATATATTGATCGGTGGGCCAATTATTTTATTTACTTTAATTCAAGATTTTACAAACATTTTAGTATTGACACTGTAAATTCTTAAATTTTATGCGCACATTACTCCAATCATATAATGAAATTACATTTAGATTTAGTTTTTTGATAAATTTATACATTTACTGGTAAAAACAGTGAGTCTTGGTAAAATGAGATAAGAGAAACTTATAAATAATACAGCAAGTTAACTAAAGAACTGCTATATTTTTGAAGAACAAAGACTTTTAAATTCTAGTTGAACAACAAGGGATCTTCAAAGTATTGTCAAACAAGTGGAGTGGATCTGGGAAAATAAAAATATATTTTGAATTAAATATAGCATTTTAATATGCCAACCCAAATAACACCGATGCGAATAATCGAAGATAAATTATGTGAATGTAGTTTATTAATTTTTCTTCGTATTATTCATATCGGTTGTTAATCGAGAAGATCAGTTTAAAAAAAATAAAACTTACGGTCCATTACTGCTGTCAGCGTTGATTTGCTTAGTGTAGTAACAAAAATACTGCTTGTGGTTTTCCAAAAAAACTTCCTGTGCAAATGTAATCTTGCACTTTTCACACGCAAATGACTTTACTTTATCTGTGTGCCCTTCTTTGTTCTGGTTGAGTGTGCCGACAGAAGTTGTTTGTGTTGCTTTAATTAAGCCAGTTTCTGGAGTTTGTTTAGAAGTTTTTGATATTCTGGTAATTGTGATTGAAGATGGCAGACTCTTAAATTTGTACAAAAACAATTAATTAAAACAAAATTAAAATTGATTTTTGAGAATTTTAGGCAGGTTCTAATTAAAACCTTTATCTAATTTATTTCAGAAACATACCATATTCGATAAAATTTTGTTTGCTTTATCTGTAGCCGTAATCGACTCATTTGATATTTCATCAACTAATTCGCTATCTACGTCCATTTCATCAACCACCTCAAAATCTTCCTCATCAGTCTCTTGGTTTGTGTTCTTCTGTTCTTCGCCGGGTTTTCCAAGTTGTTTTTTATGTTCAATTTTTCGATGAGTTATCAATCGATCCTTTCTTGTAAAATGCTTCTCACAAAAATTGCACTTGTAAAACTTGATCTTGAATCCCTTTTTCTTGGCTTTGGCTGCAGCTACCGTTAATAATGCTGCCATTCCCACCACTTCTTTTTTACTGGAGTTGTTCAACATATCGCCAATACTTTTTGGATTAATATTGTCAGTCCGTTCTTTATCAGCTTTATTAATACTATGGAATTTCTCTTTGTGCTTGAGCAGTGCTTGCTTCAAACTAAAACTCTTTTCGCAAATTTCACAACTAAATTTATTATCCTGATGTATCTTAAGATGCTCAACAAGAAGAGAAGGGCTACCTAGTAAATTCCCGCACACACCACATTTATTCTCAGGATTATCCGTAATGTGACGATATTGTATGTGGTTCTGCAAGTTTTCAATTTGAGTAAACCTCCTTTGACAAATTTTGCATTCCACACGACTTTTGCTGGCTGATGTAGCAACTAAGTTGCTATCTGCATCCTCTGAATCTGAGAGATCTATGGTCGTAACAGCTGAAGGTGAAAGATCTAAGGCTTTAGCAACAACTTCTGAAGAATTTTGCGAAACTTCAGGGATGCTTTTTGTCATCGTAGAGACTTGTGATTGTGGAACTGTTATGACCTTGGATGTTACTTGAGATGACGTAGTAGGCTCTTCAACAACCACAAATCTTGACCTTTCAGCTACAGATAAACGAGTTCTCCTTCTTAAGCTAAAATCCATCATTTTTTTCGCTGAAATCTCAATTGGTGACAAATCTTCAACTGGAGCAGCTTCTTTGATCTCTTCACTTTGTTTTAAAGGCACATCCACTGTAACAGCTATTCCGTCTGGTCCCAAACCGTGAGTTTTCCTCATGTGGAAGTTCAGGAAACGCTGGCCGAACGATATAAAACCACAAACTGTGCAAACAATGTGCGGTATTTCAGGGTGCGATTTAAGATGCTGCATTACCTCGTTCCTTTTATTAAAAAGAAGACCACAGATTTTGCACTGAGATTTTCCTTTTGGACCACGTAGAATATTCAACCTGGCCAAATCTTCAATAGATGGTGAGATAGTAGTTTTCACAGGATTTGGAAGGGACATTCTTGCTCTTTTAGGTGGTGGCGGAACAAATGAGTCGAATTGTGTTGATTGGACTGGATCTGACATAGTTTGGTTGAGATTTGAGTGTTCTGGAGCAGTCTGGTTCAGTTTCTCAAGTAGACTAGCTGCTTCTTTGTGAAACTGACGGAAATGTTTGTCCCGAGTTTTCTTTTCTAGGAAGGTATAGTTGCAATGCGAGCACTGATGTATGAATACTTCCTTGTGGTTTTTGGTGTGCGCAACAGTTTTTCTCATTTGCTTCAAAATTAAAGAGAAGGTTTTGTGAGTAAAGAATTATATATTTAATTAATTTGAACTTACCGGGAACGATTTTGAACAAATTCTGCACTCAAATGATCCATTCTCTTTCAAAAGCGGCAAAAACCTAAAATTGATCTCTTCACTCTCGTTTTCTTCATCTCGAACACCAACTTCAGCAGACTTTACTTCGATATTTCTTTTTGCCAGCAGCTTGAGCAAATTATTGTGACCCTTGTATTTAACATGTTTTTGCATTAGCTTCTTATTCCCAAATTGTAAACCACAAAGACCACAATTGTGTTTGTTCAGAATTGGTTTCCCTGAGTGTTTGTTGGCTATGTGTAAAACCAGATTTTCCGACTCTACAAACTTCTTATGGCACACCTTGCACTCATGTTCGCCCAACAATTCTATATTAAAATTTTTGTGATCGTTTTCCATGTGCAACATGAAATAGTGGAAAGTACTGAGTTGATGGTTGCACATTTGGCAATCAAATTCGTTAGTATGGTTCGATTTTACGTGGCGATCGAGATAGTCGCGTCTTGAGAATGTTATCTGGCATATATCACATTCGTATGCTACCTTATTTTTTGATAAAGGTCGCACTGATGGAGCTGTGTATGTTGAAACGGATGAGACGTTCGGCTGGCTGTTTTCATCAATGGACGCATTAAAGTTGAGCTTCATGACTCCTGGATTTTGCAGGGGCGTTTGTTGTGCTGATTTTTCTATAGTCAACTGTAAATAAAAATATCAAGTTGATTAGAAACATAATTTAATATGTTTTATGAATTTCTATGAATTTCCAATAAAAAGTTACTTAATATTAATTTAAAAAGTATACTTTAGCAAAGATCTAGTATGCTTACCATATAGTATACAGATCCTTTACTTAAGTATACTCTTAAATGTTTACAAATTAATTGAATTGAATGCAACATTTTTATAATAATGTATTTGGGAGAAGTATTTAAGGATCTTGCAGCGCGAAGAACGCAGGTAGTGCTTATTCGAATGAATTCAAATGAAGTTTAATGTATACCAATTGCAGAATGAAAATAAAAAAAGGAAATTATAGAAATTTTTGAAAAAAAAACCTAGATTCGAGTAGCGTGAAAATTTTGATCTTAATTTATTGCTTGTTAAAAATTATACTTTTTATCACATTTCAAATATTGCTGCTTGGCAAAATGGAAGTTTTTCATTTATTGCACTTCACTTGACTGCATAAATAATTTCAGGTAAATGGTTATTATGGAACGGTTTTTTGAACACAAATGTTAAAAATTTAACTAAAAAGTATACCATGTAAAAAGTATACTATATTAACTACACTTTAATTGAGTTAGTAGTAAACTTAAAATGGCACCTGAGAGGATGTCGGGTCCACTCCATGTTTGATCTTCATATGTGCGTTGTATTTGTACAAGATTTTGAAATTTTTCTTGCAGAATATACAAGTATGCCCATCTGTTTCTTTCGAAGACTCCGCCACCTCCGTAATATTAAAAATGACTAGCGCTTTGTCAGAAGGCTCTTCTTTCATGATAACACTATGCTTGAATTTGTTGTGTACATTCAAATAATATTCACTTGAAAAGCGTTTGTTGCAAGGCTCACAAAAGAGATTCGTGGTTATTTGAATAACTTGTTGTTGTTGAGGTTGTGATTTTATAGTGATGGGTACTTCTACATTCGAATGCTTGAATTTCATGTGAACATTGTAGTAGTTTTCAGCAGAAAACACTCGATTACAGGGAATACAACGTAGTTCTGTGGCTGGTGCAAAGCTAGAAGAATAAAGTTAGAAAAAATATGTTTAAAATCTTAATTTCAAGTCATTCACAATCCAAACTATAAAACTAACACAAAACAAGAGAATCGTGAAATATTTATTTATAAATTACCTTTGAACTTCTGGTTCTTCTCTTCCAGCTTCAGGCTCATCACCACTTTGTTCATCATGGCCGTCTTGAAAGCTATCTCCATTCATGTGAAAATCCATATCACTTTGTTCAAGCAAAGTATTATTCGCCAATTCTTCAGAAATTTGATGGACCTCCAACAAATGCTTATAATAGAGAGCTTTTCTGTACAATTGATGGTTGCAAATATGACATTTTAACTCATCAAGGTGAACATTTCGTATATGTCTCGACAAGTAGTCAGACCTAGCAAATTTCTCACCGCAACTATCGCACTTATATTTTTTCTTGGTCATGTGAAGTTCCATGTGGCGAGATACATACTTGAATTTGATGATTTTCGAACAGATCTTGCATTTAACATCCAAACGACCACGCATGAATTGATACTGATCGCAAATATCTTCAGTAGATGTGGAGGCGTCTCCGTTTTCATGTGTGGAGGTTTCGCTTACTGATTCAGTGGAATTTGTTGGATCTGGAATTTTTGGGACTTCAACAACTTGAATTACCTTTAGAGATTCTTTTGGTTCACCTTTAACACCATGAATGCATTTCATATGCATGTTGTAATAATGCCTGTAAACAATGTTGAAAGAGATTATCAAAAGGATCGCTTAAAATAAGTTTCATTTAACTCACCTAGCCTGGAAATTTTTATTGCAAGGTTCACAACGTAAGTTTCCTGTAGCCGTAGCAACACTTTGAGCAACTTTTATTACTGGCATCACGATTGATGTCGCTGCACCTTCTGGTGAAATTCCGATTGCTGCCATTTGATTTTCATCCATTTTATGAAACCTTGACAAATGCCACTTCAATGTTCCAGGACACATTTTTTGACAAATTGGACAACAGAATGGTTCCAACTCTTTTTCGGTGTGCGTGCTACGCATGTGGGTAGCCAGGTAATCATTTCTGGCAAATTCTGCTCCGCAAATTTCACATTTCTTCGAATCTTCGTGGAACTGTATATGATTTCGTAAAGATTGCTGTAAAAGAGTCTTTTTGCAAATGGGACATTCAACATATCCTGCAGATCTTGATTGCTAGAATAGAAAGATGGTTAAAAATAATATTTAATAAATTTATAATTAGATTCTTCTAAAAAAAAATAAAACTAACTGCTCTTCCTTTCCTCGTCGAAATATCATCTTCCATATCTTCAGTATCTTCATTTTCATCACTATCTTGGTGACATGCTTGACTCAATGAGGCCACAACGAAATTGTCTGGCTCCTCGAGCAATAAAGCTTGTGGAGTAGGTGAAGGATCTCTAGAAACTGGCTCCGGTTTGATCACAACATTAGCATAATCTGTTGGCTCCAAATTAAGATCATTGTTTGGATTTGTGTTGGATGGATCACCGTGAACTGTTTGAATATGTTGGTCAAGTAGTAATTTGGATCGGTGTTGAAGTTTACATTGCACGCAGCGAAGCTCATTAGGATGAATTTGGCGCATATGGTTATTAAGGTAGTCAGATCGTGCGAATCGCTGCTCACAAAACTCACATCCGTACTTTCTAATGTTGGAGTGTAGTGCCATGTGAGATGGTAACGATTTGTACCCAATAATCTAAAATAGAAATTTAATTATATATATTTGTCAAAATAAAAAACCAAACAATTTATTATACCTTTTGACAAATTTTACAACAAACCGTCGTGCGACTTCCTTCTACAAATTCGTAATTCTTGCGATTACTCTTTGCCAGCTCCTGATCGATGGATATTGAAAGACGTTTATGCATTCGTTGTGAATGTTTTTTGAAGCTAAACTCGTCATTGAAGGTGAGATGGCAAAACGTACATTGAAATACCGAATTCACTGTACTGCTGATAACTATTTCTTGACCGTTATCGTACTAAAATAAATTAATATTCGAAAATTAAACAAAAAGAAGAATATAAGTATGAAATTAATTACCTTATGAGCGTCCATATGTTTCAGATAGCTATCAATTCGGAAGAAGCGAGTATTGCATTTTGCACAAAATTTATCAACTTTTCCATTTGCAACCGGTATGTTGGCGTGGAAATCAGGAACAGGAGGCTCAATGAATTCCTGCACAATTAAATGCTCCTCCTGGTGCAACTCCAAATTATTCTCATTCCAAAATATTAATCCACACGTGGTACATTTAGGAATTATTAATGGTCGGATTGGAATTGAACATTCCAATCCTTGCAGCAAAGTCCTTTTCTGGAACTCCAAATAGAGATTTGGATGTTTATTTTTTGTGTGATTGCTCAAGTTATAATACTGGATGAAGATTTTTTGGCAGTAAATGCATGAGAAACGATTGCTATGAGAAAGACGATGCTGCTGCAATTCTGAATCTTCCAAAAA
The DNA here is from genome assembly GCA_038502155.1 of Parochlus steinenii. NCBI lineage: Eukaryota > Metazoa > Arthropoda > Insecta > Diptera > Chironomidae > Parochlus > Parochlus steinenii. The sequence goes on along the minus strand of JAXCIN010000052.1, from coordinate 2,602,626 downwards.
GAACTTATGACAGATATCGCATTCCAGAGGGTTTGTTGAGGACGTTGAAGGTTGATTATTGAGACTTTGAAGCATTTGTGGTGTGAGTTCTCCTTCTTCATGTTCCAGGTCAGTAGACTTAACGCCTACAATTTGTAAGCCTCGAGCTGCGTTGTTATTTACTTCTGGATTGTATATGCAGCTTCAAATATATGTTATATATTAGCAAATATATATTTTGTATTATGTTCTAACTCACCATTCTGAATCAACGTCCATTTCCATATCGGTACTATCGTCATCGATATCCACCGCCTCCTGTTTAACTTCGAACGGAATGTCTATTGCAGCTAACTCAATGTTGGTCTCTTTTTTTACTGCAGGGGCTGTAGGGGTAATGTGCGAAGTTCTGTGATCCTAAAATGAAATAAAGTATTTAGCACATTTAACATTGTTTACATTGTGCAATACTCACTATTAATAACTGTTCCCCAGAGAAACTGGCACTACAATCAAAACACGAGTAAAGAGAAGGAGGAGTATTTAGCATTAATCTCAATTCAGCTTGTTGAGCCATTTCTTGGCGGTCTACTTCTTGCTGCTCTTCAACTGATGTCAACAAATGCTCGAGCATTGAAGGAGGCTCGTGAATTAGCGAAGTTGGAGGGGAAAGAATTGTAGGGATTGTTGGATAAAGAGTAGTTGTAGGAATTATTGGTATAACCGAAATTGTAGGGGTTGTTGGTAAAACAGAAGTTGCAGGTTGTTCAAAGAGTAGCCTTGCAGGCACCAGAGAGATTCTTCCCACCAAAGAGCTATCAACTGATCCAGAATTAAGAGTTAATGGACGAAGTCCTTGATCTGTTAATATGAAAAGTTAACTATTAAAAACATGATCTTTAAATGTCTCAAAATTTTGCTTACCTGGTGGTATATTGTTTATCTCAGCATCCTTAAAACCGACAACTGTTGGCTGGTTCACATCATTCCTTGATAAAAGTTTCTGGCACAATATCTTATAAACCGCAGTACTCTTCTCTTTAAACTCGTAGCTTGCCAATAGAGAATTGCAACATTGGTTGCAAATAGACTTGGGAAACTCATCGAACACTCTGATCTCTGTGAGCGTTTGGAGCATTTCCAATAAACTAATGTTGAAGCCATTCTGATAGCTCTCGAAAATTGAGACGAATGTATTTTCAGATTTCAGAGTAGCCATGCAGGTCAAACAAACAGTTTCCGTTTGAAACGCCATTCTATGTTGATTTTTATGTGGTAGCAGTAGATTTTAATGTTCTTGAATCGCTAGGATTGAAAGAATCCTACATTTTATAAATTTTAGGCGACTTTTGTCTCTATATGAAATTGTTTTTGTAAGAGGGGAGAGTAAAATCAACGGCGAATTCAATTTTTTGTTTGAGTAATTTATATTTAGCGGGTATATTTCAGAAATCAGCTTAACAAATTGAAAATATGAATAGCAAATATTTTATGCCTTCAAAATTAATCTTTATTTCCTTAATTCTAATTCAAGTTAATTCAAAATTAGTGTAGCCTGATCATAGAAAGAATTACACTTCAAAAATACAATTAAAAGTGAAAAATGTAATGGACTGTTTCCATCTTACAGTCCTCCTCTGCCTCTGCCAGCGGTTGGGCCACCTTGCCAAGGTGGCTGTGATTTTCCAGGACCCCCTCTTCCCAATCCACCACCAGGCGGACCGCCTCTTCCTCTGCCCCGAGCCGCTAAAATAAATAATATTATGGATCCTCAGTTTCTTAAGAAAATTCATCAAAAAACAAACCTTGAGCTCTAAGTATAGCCGATTTGCCTCTCCCAGCCGTTCCAGCTTTAGTGCCCTGTTTTTTAAACATAGGCGCATTCTTCAGCATGTCCGGCAGTATGAGAAATCTGATCTTGGAGCCTCGGATGTACACATTTTCCAAATTGGCTGTTCGACCATCTCGATAGGTGACGGTAATCATCGTCATTTGACAATTCATGTTATCCTCAGCTTCAATTAACTTTCCTCGGTACACTTCACCAGTGATTGTTTCACACGTGATAATATGACCTGTAATCAATAGGAGTTTTATTATTAAATTGTTTGAAATATGGTTTTGGAAATTTTACCTTCTGCTTCATGCAAAACTTTGATCGGGACACCTATAGACATTTTTAGCTCGAATTACGAGAAACAATGGAAGAATAACTATTAAACAAGATTGATTGATCACTCGTTGGCAAGTTTTATCTGTTTATTCCGTGGTGGCGATTAATTAAACTATTATTTTAAGTAGAATAAACAAATACGATTAGAAAAGCCGAGTATGTTGTTAAGGTTAAATTGGAGGGGCAGACAACTGTTTCGTTACTCGATTTTAAAAAAATGTTACGCATTTATTTTAAACCGTTATTAGATATTCAAATAAATATTTAACTGAATTCATCACTATGGGAATTTCTTTTCTACATTTTTGTTAAATCAATAATTAATGCTTAATATTCTATTCATTGCAATTTCAAGTTGAGGTTGGCTTGAAACATTTTAAATTATAAAAATGTCTGCTACTACCTGTGCAAGATTTAAATCTGCCAAAACACGGACTTCCAGAGAGGAATGCATTTGGGATGCAAACAAAAAAGAGAATTCGTAAAGATTATCTGGTTAATTCAAAAATATGTTTAAAAATACTTTAATTATTTTCTTAGGTCAATTGATATTGTGCGACCATCAACTTCACATCCCTTTAAACGTCGACATCCTTTGGCTGGCAAGGAAACTGTCCGAATTATTTCCAATTTTGGTGAGTCTCTAAAATATCAAAGCTAACACCGTGATATCGATTTTGAAAATGTTCAAGGTGTTCGGGACTTGCTAATTCCAAGCAACCAAAACAACATCTATCCTAGAGTATGGCCAGAAAGTGAGCTTAAAAGGCTTCATGAAAAAGCTAAGGTATATATTTCATATATAATTAAGTACAATAAAGCTTTAATATTTCACTTCAAGATTCGTACAGTTCAAGATATGCAAGAGATGCAGAAAAAAGAATCTGATAATCTACGTTTAAAACAAGAATCTGAAGCACGAAAGCAGAAGTTACGAGAGATTGATGATGCAAAAAATAAAAATAAATTGGATAATTTGGAAAAAATTTCAGCAGAATCCAATGAAGTAGAAATAGTGAAAATATTAGATCGAGCTTATCTGGCTAAACAAGAAAGGGTATAAAATTTAGATTATGTTGAGCTCAATATGATTTTAAATGGTTGTGGTTGTGTATTGTTTTAGGAGGAAGAAGTGAAAAAAGCCAACAGAATTATTTTGGCCACTAAATGCCACATCATTCGAGACGCTCAAATTGCTGAGAAAAATGTAAGTGACTTAAGTTATAAAGAGAATTTTGTCTCATGAAATATACCTAATATTTTCTAGGAAATAGCTCGAGAATACCGAGAAGACGATATACGCCTGGAAAAGATGATGCTCGATGAACGCGATAAAGCTTTGATTGAAGAAGATATCAAACGACAATTAGAGCATCAAAAAGTCAAAAAATATTCTGATGAGATAAAGCGTCAACTTCTCGAGAGAGAGTCCATGAAGCAAAGGGAAGTTGATAGAATTGCAGAAGAAGCATTGGTGAGTATTGAATAATTTATTTGTGTAAAAGGCAACTAAAATCCTTCGTTGATTTCATCAGATCATGAAAAGATCTTTGGCTTCCATGGAAAAAGATGAGCAAGTTAAATCAAAATTACGTCAAGCGAAGACTCAAAAAATTCGTCAAGAGCTCCAGCAATCCAGTGAATGGAGTACATATTTTAAAAATTTGGAGTTCAAGAAGGAAAGGATTGCTGAGTTAAAGATCCAGGAATATATGAGGCAGAAGCATGAGAGAGAGAATAAACAAGCACTTGAAAGAAAAATGGCCAAAGAAGCCAAAGATAGAGAGTTTGACTTTTTGCTCTTACGACAGCAGAAACTAATGGACACGAAAGCTGAAAAGCATGAAATTGAATACCGAAGACAACAGGAAAAGGTTGAGCGTGAATTCAGGAGGAAAGAAAAAGAAGGTTATTTTGTTAGATTTGATTCTGGAGGATATTTTATGATTCATTTTTCAGCCGCGATAAAGAAACGTGAAATGGAAAAATCTGTTGCTATAGCTCGTGCTGTGCAACTTGAAGAAGTGGTATGTTGGTTGTGTTAATGTTTTATAAATTTCAATAATTTTTAAATGTCGATTTTAATAGAAACGGTTACGAGCTATCCAATGTGTGCGTGATGAGGAAGACTTCAAAACTTCACTTCAAAAGATGAGAGAGGAGGAGGAGCGTGAGGAGAACAAGAAAAAGGCTATGCACTTGAACAAGTATAAATACCGCGAAGAGATTATTTCACAAATGAATCAAAAGGAGAAGATCCAACGTGAGCTTAAAGAAAAAACCAAACGGGAATTTGTGTCGGATGTGGAAGCTCAGAAGCAGACTGAAAGGTTTGTCAGCAAATACAAATTTTTTAGATAAAAATTAACAGGAAGATTTATTTCTCTTCAGCAATATTAAATGCATAATAAGAAGCAAGATCAAGGATATGCAAGACAACCAGATACCTGAAAAATTCATCAAAGATGTTGAACGACAACTTAAAATATCTGCCAAATAGACTGTATTTCGCTGGTCCAATTTATAATATCACATTTGCACCTCAATTATAAACTTGATGATAATATTATTTAAGAAACACTCAAATTTTTTGCAAAAATTTTTTATACAACATAATAAATATTTAAGACTTTAAAATAAATTTGGTAGATTTTTAAAATAAAATATTTTTCCTGGAATTTAAAAAACAATTGAAAAACTGCAAGAAAAAATATTTTTGTGCATTATTTTGTTTTATTCTCCAATACGGTAATGATACAAATGGCTGATGGATTGATTTATCATTCTTTAATTCATTTGTAACTGGTAAAATTACAAACATCAACAAAATTAGCTTTAAAAAATTTTACAATTTGGGTATGTGCGAGTCAAATTGAATATGCATGAATAATTTCTATAATTTATTTTATTTTTTCCTTGAAAGGGGTTTTTGAACAGAACCGGCGAGTGTTCGCCTTATAAACATAATTACATGCATTTAAGACATACATAGTTTTTATAGATTTTTAAAATGCATACTATAAATTTACGGGTTTTTCATAATTATCTATATTTAAACAGATTTTAATATTCATTCACTGTTATTGCTTTTATGCAATTTAAACAAACTTAGCATACTTTTTAAATGAAACTTTTAACGAACATTTATAGTAAACCTTAAAAAATCGGTTTCAGAAAAGGAATTTGCAATTTAAGTTATATCCTTTACGAATTTCTTTTGAATAGAAATTTTTAAAATATTAAATTTCAAACCCAAAATATTTTTTTATGAATTATTAGTACATTATTATTCGGCCATTGAATACCCTTTTTTGGTAAGTTCATACGTTTACACGTTACACCACCAATTATAACATTTATACTTAAATCAAAACAAATTGAATAATTTTCAGAATTAAAAACAGTTTCTGAGTATTTCGTCTGTTGGTTGAAAAATCTTGAAAACTTGAATTGAACTTTTTATCAAAGAAAAGTTAATATAATTCATCTATTTTGATTTATTACTAGCTACTGGCATAAGTACTTTCATGTTAATGTTTTTTCTTTTAATCATTTTACGATATTCATTCTTTTATTCATTTTATTTCAAATATTTGAGTTTGAATTTTTTAAATTTCAAAATTTCTTCGAAATGCGGCGTCTCTGGAGTTTCTTTCTACTTTATATAAATAGCATCCCCTTATATTAAAATCTGGTTAAAACTATTCGAACGCAAATAATTTAGAAAATAAATTAGAAAATTTAGGTTAAACTTGTATTATTTTACAACATTAATCCAAAAATTCGATGTTATATCAATTATGACTTTTTGCATACTTCTCATTCTTGAACAAATTTTGACTGTGGACATTCAAAACTATAAACGCTTTACTGAGTTCATCAGTTCAATGTTTATCAAAAAAATGTACCAAAGTCAATATTCTTGTATTTCTGGTTTTTTTTTTTTGTATTTCTATTTGGTTTTAGTTTTTTAATATATATTTTTAGTTCATGCATCAAATTTATATTAACAAGTTTGAAAATATAGTTATAAAATTTATGAAAAATTGCACTGCGAATTTGTTTGACCGTGGAGGGCTTTTGAATATTCCGTTTAGGTTTTGAAATGTATGTTCAGAACGATCAAAAAAACTACAAAATGTTTCATTTAGTTATGTTATAAAATATTGGAAAGATTGAAAAATTGTGGTGTATATATTGTAAATGCAGTTGAAATTCGAAATTAACAAGTTTGTTAACTTTCTAGTTGGTAAATATATAGAAGAGAGAACGAATATTCATTTGGCATCCGATTACGATAAACAATTATTATTATCAAATTTACTTTGTTTTTTTTTGGCAAATTAAATGCTGGAAAAATGCTACTCGTGGTACAAATTACATGATTGTGGTTGGCTAATAATTGTTACTTGAGTACTACGGAATTATGTGCCTGGAGCTCTGGTGACAAAATTATTGAAGTAGGTATGCTTTAAGTGTGTTTACTTGATATTTCAACTTTTATTCAAAATTTAATTTCAAAGCAAGGTCGAGTGTAACAGTATACACCCTAAAAGCACATATCTTAACTTCAAGTCACCATGAACTGATCTACAAATAAAATACTATAAGTTTCTCGTTACTTTCTGCATTCTAGATAGAGTGGAAAAGGTTTGACAATATATAAAATGATGGCAGATGATCCGCTTACAATATTTCTGATTCTTTCCAATATCGCCTGTGCTACAGGATGTCTGTCTCATACACCTTATTGGTCGTCACCTTTGAGCCATTGTCGCAGTTTCCTTCACCAGTAGAATAATTGTTGTTATCTGCACTGGCTGTTAAATTCTTCATAGATCCACTGCTGCTGCTGATCGACATATTCAAGCCCATTTTCTGAGGCAAGTTGGACTCACTTCCTGTTTTCTTAAGCGCCATAGCAGCTGGGTCGTTTGGAGCTAATGGGACAGTGTTTTTGCTGATGTGTTGTAAACGCTGATACTGTTCTTGCAGCTGTTTTTGCTTCTTTAATAACTCTTGATGACGTAACTCAAGTTGCAATTGTCTCTGAGAATTATCTTGAGAACTGGCTGACTCACTTCCAGAATCGTCATGGTGAGAGCTATGTTGATACTGTCCATTATTATTATTAATGTTCATTTGATGCTCATTTTGTTGTTCCATATTTGCCAATCTTTGCGGTAAATTCGGGCTTGTTGGAGAAGCTAAAGGACTGCGCGATGAAGTTCTTGGGGGTGGCGGGGGAGGTGTTCTTTTGTTGCTTACTTTAGACAGCAATTCACTGTTACGTTCGGGCACTGGAGGTTTTCCAGTTGTAGGTCTTTGTGGCTGTGGAGGACTTGTGTCAGTGTCCGAACCACTGGGATAAGAGTGTAAGCGACGTAAGCCGTGGATCTGTTGCGGAGTGTCTGGGTAAAGCTGGGATTGTGACATCTTAGTGGTGACTGTGTTCTGTAGGGTTTGAGAACTATCATCAGATGTCGAGTCGTCCGGTCGGCCCTAGAATATTTTTAGAATTAAGGATTCGTCTTTTTAATTTATTGAAAATTTAAATTCAAGGATTTTGGAATTTCAGAAAACATATCGTGCTCTATGGTAACATTCAGGTTATTTTTATGGACTTTTTTACAAATAGAACTTAAAAAGGATAACAGTTTAATCTCTGAACCACATATATGTTTTTAATAGATTCCAAAATCCATGTTTTAAAACGGTTAGTTCATTAAAAATAACACAAGCAGGCCGGTCGCTCACCTCGCTGCCAAATGGAGGCTTGGCAAAAGTTTGCAGCTCATCTAGCAGAGCATCGAGTGCGTTTTCTGGTGCGATTCCGCTGATACCGACCGACCCCAGGCGGGGTGATGGGATGGGCTGAACAATAAAACACGGGATTAGTATTATTGGTATCTTTTGGGCAAGCAAAATGGTTTTGGCTCGCATTTATCCACATGTTGCAAATTGATTTTTTGGATAAAATGCGACAAAAATGCGCTTATTAAAAAGACATCGAACATTCAGCAGAATAAATCGAATTCATGAAAAAGCATTCTCGAAACGAAATCAGAACGACTAGAAAATATCCGATTAAGAAAAGTATTTTTTCCATTAAATTTAGATTATGAATCATAATGGTAATTTTCAAGACATGCTCGAAGAATTCGCAAACGCAACAAAAAAGAAGAAACTTCAAAAAAGAGAAAGTGCATGCAATTAGTTGACAAAGTGCAAAAACTAAAAACTTACAGAGAGATGAAAGTAATAAATACCAATTTTATTAAAAGATAATCAAATTTTCAAAAGTTTGCCAATTTTCTTTCAATTTTCCAGATTTTTTCCAAACAAAAAGTACCCGTTTTTATAGTAAGGTTTAATTTTGCGAGTGTTTTTGCAAAAGATTTAATGACTTTAGGTCAATAAAAGATTCAAAAAACTATTAACAAAAATTTAAGTTTTAAGTAAAGCAAATTGTAAAACAAAAATAATGAATAAATTTTGTGTTTTTCGTCAGATTGCTAGAATTTTTAAAGACGACCATTTTTAATGGTTTTTGTTCAAGGTCTTGTGTAGCAATACTGAAAGTATGCATGTAAATATTTGAAATCATAAAAAATATAAAATACACAAATTAAGTAAAATAAATGAACATAATGCGTGTTTTACTGTTTTACATATGTATACTGAAGTTTTGAGTTTTTAGTCCAATATTTGATCATTTCCAATAACCTTACTATAAGATTGGTAGTAACGACACTTAACATAGTTTTCATATTTTTCCAGTTTTTCTAGAAGTTTTTCAGACATTTAAGTAACTTGACGACTCACAGGGATATAAATATAATGATTTTAATGAATAGCACTCTCGAAAAAAGTTTTAGGATCGATAATTTCTCTCAATTGAAAATATTCATAAAAAAAACCCTAAATTTTATGAAACCTAAAATAATAAATTTTATGAAAATTATTAAACTTTTTTATACTTGGGCCTAAAACAATTTTGAGAGTGTAAGACGACATTTTAAATTGACTACAAGCTCGCAATTTATATTATATAACATAGTCGATACGCATGTTTTAAATAATAGAAGATTGATATTGAAAGTTAGAACCTATTTTTGATTGTGATTTATAAAAAGTAATAATGAAGTTATAGTGGTTGCTTAAAACATACACTCATAAGCCCCAGTTTTCCAATTATTTAATTAAATAGCACTTATTGCATGGTTCACAGGACAAAAACACACGCTTTGTGCCTTCAATAAAAATGGAAAATAAAAAAATTATGAACGTAAAAAGAAGGTAGAATTAGTTGAAACATGAGAAAGTGTAAAGTACAGATAAAAGGAATTAAAATGCAATTTTGTGTTTTTTTGCTGAGGATCAAGTGCAGTGAGACGGGTTAAAATTTCCATTTTGTCTGTCATGCCAAAGCGCGCAAATAGCAAACATTTGCTTTATCTTTATTCAATTTCTTTTATGAGAAGTGTTCTTTTTACCACAAACTTAAATGCAATAAATTTCAATATCAATGCACAGACAAGATTTGTCACAAATGGATTTCCGAGTGCTCATTGCAACAATCAGGTGATGCTGACGAGCGAAACAGAAAAAATGAGGCGAAATGAAAATGATTTTGGGGAAATCGTACAATATAGACTTTGAATATTTGGAGGGATTAATCTTGGATTAATCGAAATGTTACGGTTGAGTTTCCTAATTGTACGATTTGATGGCTTTATTGGCTATAGTCAAGGATTGTGAATTTTAAAGAATTTTTGAGAGTTTTGGTTTTTGAATCATAATCACAATCTTTAAATCAAAATCTATTCATGATAAAATTTAAAACTGTTCATATTTCATCCTTTAAAATGTACAATCCTTGCCTTCATTTAATATGAATGATATGCTTCCCTACCAATGAAACAGCGAAATCAGAGAAATTTCAGCAAAAGCATTCTCAACATCGACGTAAACATTTTAGATATCAAGTCAATAATATAGGACACATGTTTACAAAATACTGATAAAAGTAATGAAATATAACGAATACATGTTTGAATCATGAATGCGGTTAAATCAGAATGGTTAAATTTTAAAACTTGTAGGAAAAGGTTTTATTTATTCACATAATATACAAAAATTCACATTAGAAGATTTGGCCAAACAAAAATTCATTATCGTGTCAGAATAGAAAATTTCATAAAACTTTTCAAGAAAAGTGGGGAACTAAGAAGAGTTTTTGGATTGTGTAGAACTTTGGGATCACAAAAAGACATTTTCAGATAATGGAAAAGTGATTTAATAAAAAATATATATCAAAAGTAGATATTGTTTGCGGAAAACCAAAAAGCATTCCAGCTCAATAAGCTCTGCATAGTTTGCTTTCTGACGATGATTAAATCAGTTTCCCACAAAGTGAAAAGGAAAAATGGGGAAAATAATTAAACGACATATCGATTTAAAAAATTTATCCAATGAGAAAAAACGGGTGGTGAAATAAACAACAAAATGAAGAAGATAATGAAATTTTAAAAATTGTTCAAATTATTATACAATTACATTTTTCATGGTAAACAACTTAAATGAACTTTTGTTTCGGATTAAATTTTGTATGTTTAAAATTTTTGGTCAGACTTTGGTCATTTTATTATTCGCAATAATTTGGGAAAGGCTTAAACGTCCTTTCTTTTGTGAATCGACGGTTCGAATGGTTTTAAATATTCTATATGGTCTACAATGAGATAATTTACTCATTAATCGCCTCTTTGAAATTTGCACTCCATCTCCAGTTGAACTATAAAATAATACAACAGCGTTAAAAAGATGTTTTTGTAGGTTTACAGAGGATTTTGGGGCTATAATAATTTTCAAGGAATTTTGTTTTTTAAAGATGGTGATTTTGTATATATGAGAGATTTTATTCGAGACAGGAACAATTATGCAATAGAGTCAATATTTGCATAAGCAATAAGTCAATATTCCAATTTCTCATTGGTTATAATATTTTTCTCGAAATTTTTCTCGAAATTTCCGAAATTCCGAAATTTTTCTCGGAATTTTTACGAAATTGAATCAATATAATTGTTTCTAACTAAAATATTTTAAATTTAGTAATTTATATAATGACTTATTCAACTATATTATTTCGATATTTTCGTTAAACAAATAAATATTACTATCACCATCTAAAAAATTGCTTATAGTAAGTTTCCAAGAAACCATAAACGAAAACATCAGAAAATTACATTTATTGGAGTTCTTCAAGAAAATTTTGAACTTGAACTTATCATCAGAATTTAAAAGTACATAAACACAAATTTTACACCAAATGCAGGAGGAAAAAACTTTTAATTTATTAACTTATTAAATTATTTTAATGTGTAAGTTCATATAATTAAAAACTAAAAAAATTATTACTACGATGTAACTTGCTTGGCTCACTTTGTGAACTATAAACAATCCATTACATAAAACTGCAATCAAATTTCGGTTATTTCATTATAGTTAACCCAAAAATTATAAATCATCATAAACTTTCTCTCAGCTCAAAGGCCTACATATGAATGGATTTATTTGCTTTGGTAATGCCTGCTTTAAAATGGGTAAAGTTCGAGTAAAAATGCTTGAATAAAAACAAATTTGGAAAAAATATAATATGCAGAGATATTTTTCGAATACACATGTCGTAATTTTATTATCCTAGGTTTGTGTGAAACCCTCCAAGTGATTTTATGTCGCAAACATCGGAATAACTAAGGATTATCAGGAATAACTGAAAAATGAGGGGCCATGTGGAAAGGTTGCAAGAGAGGTACATGCTCTAAAGTGTAAATAAATTATGATAATTGAAAACTCGTTGAAGCTAGTTTCGAGCACTGTCAATTTCTTGTAGATTTTTTACGATTTCAATGATTTTATTGACCGACCAATTAAAAAAGATAAAATTTTTAAAATACTTTATACTTTTATTGAGCATCCTTTCCGAGTAGCCCCATGAAAATATACTCTGTGATAGTTTTAGATTTTATAAATAACCAGATAGATGGGTTATTTAATTGGGAGATTAGATTAACAGCCAAACCTCGGAAGATCATTGGAAATGCGGTATTTTTGGTTTCAATCATAAATCAAAAACAGCATTAAAATTATAAAATTGCTCTATGCAGTATTTCTGTGCTTATGCTTTTCTACGAAACAAATGTCTGTTTTGAATAATTAATACCAACTGGATCATGTTTATCCATTTTTCATATTTTTCATGTGCAATTTAAATACAATTTCTTCTTGATATATTTTACATTTTTTTGACAATTTTTGGTATTTAGAATTTAGGAATTTCCTTCCAATTTTAAAAGTATTGGGGAATCAAACACACTTAAATTATTATTCAGGATAACAAAAAAGGTAAATAATACAATAAATGTAACGAAAATTGGTGTTGGGGATAAACTCGGTAAATATTTTTTAAATGGTTGGTTGTTTGCTGGGAACTTTTATCTCAGGGATTCTTCTTAAATTTTTCATTAAATATGTATTAATATTTTTAACTCGAAAAATTAAAAGAAAAATGGCTAATTCTGTCAGGTTTCATAGCCAAATGTTTTTCTAAATTTTAATATGTTAGTTAACATAATAACTTCAAAGTAAATTAAAGCGAATAGAAACTGTAAGATGGAAATAATGGGATGCCTTACCTTGCTGGGGTTAGAAGTGTCGGAAGATGCAGATCGCGGGGGGTCTTCAGTTGCGGACGTTGGTTCGACAGTTGTTCTTTGTTCTTGCACACTCGCCAATCTAGAGATTATAAAGTTTAAAATTTTTTTCATTTGATAAATTAAAATAATGAAAGAACCTTTTAAGAGTGACTAATGTTCCTGTAAGCTTTTTACAGCGCCTTAAAGCTGTTTCAAGGCGATCTGGTTCCTCCTTCAAGAATTTTTCTTCCCTTACGACTTTTTCCATCTCATTTGCGAGATTATTACGGAGATTTTGCTGAAGATTTGGAAACCGCATCTTCAACTCAGCAACGGTTTTACTAATTGTTAAAATAAAATAATTTTAAATTAAATCTTTAATAAAAAAAATATTTTAGTTATTCAAAACATACCTAGCTCGACTAAGTACTAGAGCCATATCCTCCACAGCCGCCATGTTAACTCGAGATCGACGATTGATTACTTCTCCTCTTAAAACTTCAACTGAGGCTTCTAGATCTGCTAAGTCCTTTTCCAGCCTAATTACTTCCTGTTTGTACAAATCTTCATCCCTGGAAATCCTCGTCTAAAAATAAACGCTATATTATAATAATCCGTCTGAAAATGCTACTAAAAGAGCTCACCTGCTCCAGATCCCCTTGGCCCCATTGATTACCACTGCTAGCCAATAACGTTGCTCTTATCCGCATAAAAGTATCTTTAATATCTTCCCTGACTGCCACTGCCTGTGTTTGTGCTAAGCGCCTTAATGTTCTCGCTTCGGAGCGCAAATCCTTCGCCTTCTTTTGCAATCCTCGCAGGTGGTTGTAGACCTCTGGTGCAAGAGTTAAATCCGTTCGGTATTGATTGGCAACGACGAGTTGTTGTTTTGGCGGTGGTGGAGGCTTCAAACGGTCACGCTCTGAAATTTCATTAGGATTTACGGTTAAAGAAATGAAGGCAGGGAATTTAATAAGATTGAAAGTTAATTTATCCTTGAAATAATAATATTCTTTTTTTTAATATAACTGGAGTTTAATATTAAATTAATGTTGGGAAAAGATTTGCAAAAAAACAACAACCCTCAAAAAAATTTATAAGTAAAAATTTATGTAAAGTAGTTTTTAACATGTATCGATTAAATTATGATCCTTTTATCAGAAAGAGTCTTAAACAGTTTTTCCATGACAGTTCTGCATAACACATTTGCAATACTTATTTTATTTTTTAAAACGTGATAAAAATCCAAAAACAGATAGATTTAAAAAGAAACTTTCCAAATCCCTGAATATTTTATTTTCATGTTAACCGATTTAAATTTATAAAAACCAAATCATGTGCATAATAAAGTTTGTAATGTGCACAAAAAGTTCAAACTCAAAATTATTTATATAAAATACATTTATGTATACAGCATTGAAAAACTGTCATTTAAATAAATACACAGTTATCGAGTCTACATTTAGATACGCTTCGCATTAAAGTGGTTGAACGATGAAATGCACAAAATGATATAAACATATGTTAAAAGATTTAAAATAACCGGAAAAACTTATTGAATGGTTAAAATCGGTAGATTCGCATGAAATGGCAAATAAATTCCTTATTCTGTGTTATCCAATCTCGAATGTGTCATTATTACCTTGTGATGATGTTCGTGGCAAAGTTGACGACTTGATAGCCGGTTTAGTCGGTTTAGTATCAGCTAAAGGCAGCAGGTTAGAAAAAATCACAAAAATCATCTCTCTTCCAATATGGTCAGATTACAAAGTTTGGAAAATTTAAAATGCATTTTCCAATTTCCGGATGCAAACAAAAGAATAAATCATAAAACTTATAACAAGCTTCAAATGCAAGTTATCCATAGTTATCCAATTAATAAAGAAACTATACGGATTAAAACTTATTTTGAAAACATTAAACTTTAAACGAGGAGGCAAAAATCAATTATAAAGTGTACAAAAACTATTTAATCTACAAAAACACAAAATAAATTTTAGTTCAAGTCAAGAAAGTTTTAGGGGTGAACATTTTCTAATATTTGTGTATTTATCATTAGTAAATCGTTTAAAAATAAAATTTCAGAATAGATGAAGTAATTGGAAGATCAAAATAAAATTTATAGTAGATAAAATACTTGAAGAATCTAAAACACCATTTGAAAATGTCCACACCTCAAACACAAAAATGCTGTTCTATTGTAGTCCAGGCCACTTTCGCTTCGATAAAGTTGGAAATGCCAGAGTGTATGCAACAGCACAGCAGGATATTAAATTAATAATTCATTCTCTTGTTATCGTAAGGATGCGAGAATATGGTTTATCGTTTAGTCAGGAATAAGTATTATAAACAACTTTCTTTGTTGCATGGCTAAACCATTAACTTTTGGTATCATGGGATTTGCACAGCAAAATGGTTCAAAATACCGCATGCAAAACAATTCTATTAACAATTCTGAAGAATTCTAGAGAATAGTCGGTTATATTTCTGTTCAAGTCATTTTCTTTAATTTTCTGTAATTTGTTGTAAATGTAACGACAGCACAAAGAAAGCCTACCTAAAGAAAGCCGTGCTGAACAGCACTAAAGTTTCGAGTGGGTGATAAGCTAGGCAAATTAATTTAACGTCGTACACTGCCTCGTAGCATTTAGCATTGCGAAAGTGTTTCAAACCATATTCCCACAAACTTAAACTCCTCAACAATTATATTCAGACAACTCAACAAAAACTATAAATTGTGTAAAATGTTAAATTGCAAATTAAATTAAAAAAGGTTTCATTAGTATTTTAGATTTCAATAAATTAAACTTTATTTATGGTTCTCATTAAAATAATTTAAATTACACCAATCAATTTTATTTCTAGAAAACTTCTCAAAAGATGTTAATAAATCTTTAATTTATATTAAAATCTCTTTAAAATTAATGTTATTCAAGGAACTATGACGCATAATGTTTAAAACAAGTAAAAAGCATCGACTTAATAAAGTTTTTAATTAAGGAATAAATTCGTAATGCTAATTGATTTTTAAACTTTAATGCAATTACACCGATGCAAACTGTCATTGTCAAGTTATAAATTTAAAATTTTAGAAGATCTTTCTCTTGTGAAATTGTTGATCAAATTTTGTGACCCTTTTTGAAATTTGCATGCATTTGGAAAACAAGAAATAGCAGTAAAATAGCAATGAAGAAAGTGCAGCCACAAACCGTTGACCTATTTTAAGGCCATGTACTTTATGAAAAGTAGAACTATGAAAAATATGAAAGTATTATCAAATCAAATATATACAGTAGATCTCAGCAAATGTTTAGAAATTTTAAGTTTGATTATTGGCTTCACATTTCTCCACCACTTCAGATATAAATCAGATGTAAATTATGACTTTTTATTTTATATTTATACGGGATATTAAATTGAATCAATTAGTTTCATATGTTTTCGTAAGAATCATAAATTTAAAAAATTTAAATAAAAAGTGAGTTACATTAAAATGTATTAAAATAAGATAAACGCTTAAACACGCAAACATATTACATGCTCTACAAAATCTATCATAATCTTTGCGGTGAGCTGCAAGATCTCAAATATGGAAAGATGGAAACCTTCCTCAAGCAAAATAATATCAAATCAAAAATAAACAGCATGTACAATTCACATCCAAAAACTAACAAAATTGTTTTTTAAAAAAATATAATACTGTATTAAAAATATTAGTAAGCCAAAATCAAACAAATCAAAAATTAAATTTATACCGAAGTTATTTTTAATGACATTGATTTACCAAGATGTTGTGGACTATGAGTTTTTGGCACGCCCTGTATATCATCGCTAAACGATACAGATTTTTCGAATGAAACTGATTTATCTGAAAATAGAAAAAAAGGGATGAAATAAAACTAAAGCAATTGCAGAACAAGCATAGGAAGAAAAATATAGTAAAAAGGAAACTTAGGTACAAAGTTTTTCCGAAACAATCTTGATTTCTGATGTTATTAGAATCATTATCAATAATTCTTCTGAAATATGAAAACTTTTGTGAAAAATCAATGAAAACTTCACCAACATAATTTTGCAAAATATCGATTCATCAGATCTATTATCAGTGAGAATGGCAATGTGGCAATTATGAGGCAGAAAATCTATGCAATATTAACATTAAAAAGTAAGACACATTCCTAGCATACATTAGAGTTGAACTAAACAATGTTTTGTGAGCATAATACTGAACAAATGAAGCAGAAAGTAGTTGAGGAATCCTTGTGGTAAAAGCATTTTCACACAAAGGATGAGTATTTATAGTATTTATATTTAACCTGCTGATAGAAAGTGATTATTGCGAGTTTTAGTGATACATAAAAAGATACTGCGGAATTTTCAAAGATGTATAAAAAAATTTATATATGCGGAGAAAACTTTATAGCAGGAATTCTGGTGAATACGGAGTTTTTTCTTTTCAGAAAAACGTGGAATTTCAGAGAAAACACTTCATATAGGTTGTGGCAGCATCTCAAATTTATCAAATATAAATTAAAAGCTTTCTTTGAGATATAAGGGGTTGAAATTTAGCGTATTCATATCTGAACTGTACTTATGAAGCTTAATCAAAGATTATTTTAGAAATATAATATATGTATAAGTAAAACTTAGAACTATTTTTGTGGAAATTAAAAAAAATTTACTAAAAATCAACAATTTTAATATACAAAATTAAAGCTGAAGAGTACACTATATTGATAATCAGTGATATAAAAAGAGGTTCATGCAGAAAAATATATCCCTCCCTTGTCTTCTGTCTGCTTTTACAATGACAAACAGAAGAAGCAACGAAATGCAAGAAAGATGTGCTTAAAAGTTCAAAGATCTATTTATTCTGATTAAATAATGCACCACTGCAGATTGCATTTTCAAATTAAATGGATTTTCAATTTTGCAAATTTGAATAGCTTCAAAATTTATGTGTGTGCATAATATTCCTTTTCTGAGCAATTGTAGTACTTCTAGAACGCCAGGGATATGAAATTTTACTGTGATATATAATAGGTGCTTTTCAACAATATCAAGTCCACTCAACCCTGAATTATTGAGTAACACAATTCCAATGCAACAATGCACGAGTATGTTTACAATATGGAGCTCACAAGAGTTAGTGGATATAACATAAATCTTGGTAGTTGGAGATTATTCAATTTAATAGCCGATTAAAATTCAGTTTTACAGTTTATTTTGCAATTTCTCTTGTTGTAACAAATTTGCTGAACAAATTTTGGCAATTTGCAGCAACACCCATCACATTATTTAACATTATACAAGCCTCCAAATTAATTAATTAAATTCCAAATCCATTTGCGGCTAATTGACATCATAATCCATTCAATGATGAATGGAAGTATTCAACCAAGTTGAGCGTTTAAATATTCTTAAGACGATTTGTTTGTGCGCCGCTGAATGAGATAAAATCTATCATGCCATGCGGGTGATATTTAACGGGTAAAAGCGTACTTGGTTTTTCATTAATATCTGAAGAATATATAAAATTGATTGATAAATAATAATATAACTTGGCAAAAACATGCGCGTTCTTTAACACTGAACATTATCACACTCCTGTAATATATGAATAATTAAAGCTACCCTATACAATGTATTGAAAGCTCTCACTTAATATCATGCAAATCTAAAATTTGTTACTTTGCAAAGTTCATGCAAGTTTACAAAAAGCATGAATTACTCGGTTATCATTCTGCCACAAGCATTCTCTCTCTACCTAAGTTATACAAGTTTTACGTCAATTGAAAATAGTACTCAATAAGAATAATTCAAACATAATTCAATGTTGAATTGTAATTCGAGATTGTCGACCAGGGAAAGACGACCAAATTTTCTAGCATAGTTTACATTTTAAAATATGAAATATTTTAAGATGAAAAAACAAAAATTCCAAAATTCAACAAACAAGGTTGAGTTTTAGCATAAATAAACAGTATATTTTAATTAGAGGCAAAAATACATCATCAAAAATAAAACCACTTACGACATGACGATTTTCCTAATTTCGGTGGCTTTTCTCTTATATACGAGTCGTCCAGCGTACCGTTGGCTTGTGTGTTACATGAATGTTTGTTTTAGTACTTTTTAATAAAAATTTATATTTCATGAGTTGATTAAATTAGTGTAAATTAGTTAATTAGTAAATTAGTGTAATTAAGATTGAACTTTATTTAATACGTTGTTTTAAAATAAAAACAAAAAAATTGCTTGGATTGAATATGATCGACTAGCAAGAGATGATGAGCTAGCCAACAAAATTATAGATGGAATATGATGGAGCAGATTTTATTTATACTTTTTAAGCAAGTGGTCTTTAATTACAATTAACCATCTTTATGTGAAATTTGTTAATATGTTCCTATACCTGACATTGGGTCATTATACTAATAAAACATTAACTAACTATATTTTCAATCAGAATGACAATAATTTACTAGCAACATTTATTTGATTTTTAATTATAACTCGGTGGTTAAACATAAACCAGTAGGATTAAACAGGGAGATCCAAGGATAGTTGTTTGAAAGAATAATCAGGTTATATTGTCCATATTAATAAATTTTTTGAGAAAATATAAACGAAATTAATATTTTCAATATAATCATGATTATATTTTCTCCACAACAAACCATTTTCAAGCATTTTGCAGGGTACATAAAAAAATATGAGAACAAGTATGTAGTTTTGTCAAAACATAAATGCATTAATGCATGGTATCTACTGTTACTTAAATGTTTGACGACGTTTTATTTATTTTTCGAATCACCTACACTTGCAAAAATATTAACTCAATTAAACTCTCAATTAAGCTCATTTTAACAATTAAAACACAATGGATTTGATGAGTATGATATGTTTAAATTAAACTTCTACAACTTTTCAACTTTGATCAGACTACCTCTACAGCTTATATGAGTTAAATTGTATTCAAATGGCTTTGCTTGTAATGCGACTTTAAATTCTTCTACCTTTGGCCACAGAAGCGTTTTATTATAGAGTTTTATGATATAAATATTTCATGTGAAAATATGTTACTCGATAGATAAATTTTTCTTTATAAATATAAGCCGCTTCAATTTTCAGCCAGCCAAACCACTAGATACTATGTATTAAGATTTTACAAAAATGTACAGAATCAACAATAAATGGATGTGGTGAAAAGCAAAATTTATAAAATTAAGATGATATTTTTGCCGTATTTTACGGTTCATAATTTAGAAATTAAAATGTGTGTGTTTTTCCATTTTGGTTAATGGCGTCATAATTTACACTTTTCCGTTACGATTTTCATGTTCTAGTGACGCTTAATTTTTCAACAAAAAAAAACATTATCACTTTCATGGGAATCCCTAATTTGCAACTAATTTCAACTTTTTGTCATATAAATGTAAACTCACCACTGCGATATTGGCCAGGCACTCCAAGGTATCCTTGTGGAGCAGGAGCGGCTGTAGGGTTTTGCACTAATGCCTTTTGTACTAGCCCTGTTAGATTTGCTAGCTGCCGCTCCATGTGTTCAACTCTAATTCGATGCAAATCCTCTGGTCTGAAAATTTTAAAAGATAGAATCATGTTATTAAAGTTAAGTATAAATAAAATTATTCGATTTCTCTGGTTCTAAAAGTAAGAGTAATTTTCAATAATACTGGAGCTTTAAAAGAGAATAATGTAATATTGAAATTTCGCGCTTATACTGATATGTTAAAAAATAAATGAAAACCATTTTTTGAATGTAGTACCGCAGTAACCAACTTTTATTGAAAACTTGAAAACAGGCTAAATATAAAAGCTCAAGTGACTAATGCTCCAAAATTTCCCATTCAATATTCATACAATTTAAAACCAGAAGATGATACTTTTTCAAGGAGTTCCCTTGCTTTATATTTTATGTGTGGTAATATATTTTAGCTATTTTTATCCCTTTCTGCTTTCTTGTGTTGCAAGTTTTTCTTAGTGGCGTGGGTTTATGTTTCTTTCAAGGAAAAGCACATTCGGTGGAATAATCTCCAAGTAAAACATTTTATTCTGAAGGAAGATGAGTATAAATAAAGCGTATTGAAAAATCCTATACCCAGTGTTCAGTGAGTAGTTTCAGATTTATGAATATTTCATCTCGCGGTTGCGATTTTAAAAAAAATTTGAATTATTTTTTTTCAGTCACTACATTATCTTTGAAAGTTAACTCTGTTTCGTGAATCTAGAATCTTTTAGTTTTTCAATTCAAAAACTTTTTTTTGCTATGAAAGACTTTATGTGCTTGCTCCTTGGCAAACATTTGAAATTACTTTTTGATCTAGGACTAGGAGCTTTTGTTTACTGTTCAATCTTGACGAACTGAGCAAGAAAATTCAAAAAAACGGTGACTTATATGAATTTCAGGAATATATGAATAAGAAAGCAGCTAAAAGAGCAATTTTTCGCATTTTTTGATGGGTGAAGAAATAACAATAGAAGAAAAGCTTCTTGATTCCTTCGTTTTGAAATATTCTGGGGTTTTGTTTGCTTGACTGGAGGAATTAATATTTGAGGAAGTTCTCAGACGAGCATTGAGAAGTAAAAGTTGAAGTTAAATGATTTTCTCAATACACAAACGTTTTTTGAGGTTTTGCGGGATATCTTTATGAAAAAATACTAATTCTGAAAATGCTGCATAAAAGTAATTGCAAATAAAGTTTAATATTAAGGTATATAACCTATCACTACAGAAACCTTTGAACGATTTCTTGGAAATTCACCGACAAGAACACGTGAAAGAAGGCATAAAATGTGCAGACATAAAGCATATCACAACAATAAACTACAAAAGTTTCTTTTAGAACTCACGTTGGCGTGAAGAGACACTCGGCTGAAGAAGTATCAAATTTGCGTGCAAATTTAAGATTTTAACACAGCACAGACATTTCCCATCATGAATTTTAAAACCATCAAGACAAAACTGCCGAGACACCGATGCAAATCGCTTATGAACAAATGAAAGCTTGAATTGATCTAGATCCGCAAGAAAAACACACGGTAATTGGGCGCTTTTGCATACACAAAATGATTGCATCTTCAATTACACTTCATACGATTTATATGTTATTTCAGTCAAATTACTAAATTACGATAATTTGCCACCAAGAATAAGAAATTTTAAAAATTCAAGAAAAGTTACATGAAAACACAAGCATAGTAGGAATCAAAATAAAAAAAAGAAACTTCCAAGCACTTTTATGTAGTTTGTGTCGTTAAATTTGTTAGAAAATTGTTGGAACATGTATTTATTTTACGACTTTAGTTCAGTTTGTTTCAAAGCTAGTTGGTTCTCGCAAGCGACAGCATCGCATATCCACACTCTTTCACATATTTCAAAGTTTTCCATACATTCTACACATTTCTAACCAGCATTTTATGTACGTTCAAGTTTTTTTGTTTTTTTCAACGTCGAGAATAATTTGCTGGTTAATTTGCCAGGTAGCATACGAAGTTGATGCACTAGAGAAAAACGCAGTCGGGAATCTCAAGGGTCGGGACTCAAAAGTCAATGTGCAATTTAAAGCAGTCAGTAATTGAACTCAAAGTGCTTTCTGGAACTGCATATAGTGTCGTGTTTTAGTGTCGTGCTGTGAAGTGGAGCTGCTAAAAACTTTAATGGAATAAATTTTAAATTTCAACAAAGTTTCTGTAAGCGTTATTCTCAGTCAATTTGTTTAAACCGATAAACATTTTTTATGTTTATGAATTTTCAAATAATATTTACCTCCTCAATTTTTTTTAAATCCTTAAAGAGGATTAAACATATACTAGTATTGGAAGTATTGGTGTGGTGGCAAAAATAAACCAAAAAATAAATAAATCAAAAGAGCTTATTGTGTTCAAAAAAAAAATACTAAAGCTATCGCTGAATAATAAGTTAAAATATAACAGGGATCATACTATGATTTCTACAATATTCAAGCGATTGTAACAAAATGATCTGCAAATTGATTTTATCACTAATTATCTTGACGAAGAATTTATGCAAATGCGCTGCTAATGATTTAAATGAGCCGAATAATTTAATCAAGAGCTGGAACGCGTCACAAGCGGCAAATTTTATGGAAAGTGATTTGAGCTATCTGAGCGAATTGCCGCTAGAGCAATTATTGAAAGTGCAAAAATCGATTGGTGACATAAAACGGACTAGCAGCACTGCCTTGGATTATGAACCAGATTATGATGCGAGTCGATTGAGTGATAACAGACACAATTTAAATGGAAGAATTATAAACGATTTTGATGTGGAACGTTTTCATCATAATGGAAGCGCCTCCGCGTTACCACTGATCAATCCAAACAAATTTGACAGGTATTAAAGTGCCACATTAAATTTACTATAAACACTAAAAGTTTGGGTTAAAAGTGCTTTTTTACAATAGACGAAAATCATCCATTCCCGCTAAATTTTAAATCTACCTTTTTTTACATGCTTGAAATTTTTTACAGGTGATCTGCTTTATAAAACTAAACTTTTTTGTAAATTGTCAAAATTCTAATCCTTACCGTTGGAGCACAGTACACGATCAAATTTTTAGAGAAAATGCATGTATTTTTGACATGTATAACTTTAGAGCCTTCTGTATTTTTAACCACCACTTAGATTTTCACCAAAATATTTATTTTAGTAGATTTTGTCTAGTAGATCATCAGAAAAATATTTTTGGACTTTTACCTCAAAGTGGTTTTTTGAGCTCATGTAAGTGGTCAAGCATGCAGATTAAAAGGGTGACGGCTGGTCCAGAATTGGACCAAAATTTTTTCCTGAATGGCTGAATGTATCATCTTTAACACAAAAAAAATTTGAGGGTACAATTTTATAACTTTACCACAAATTGAATTTAATGTGATGCTACATTTGTGAATTTGGTGTGTTTTTCAGTAAAAATCTAATGTTCCACCATCAAGAAGTTGAGAATGAAGTGAATTTGCCTCAAAAATATTTTTAAGTGTTCAGGTACCTTCTAATTGATCAAAATATACATTTATTAAATATTATCCAGCTTCAACTATAGTAGTGAACTGCTTATGCATAGATGACTTCTAATTTGGACCTGTAGAGCAGATTCTCCTTCAGATATGCAATGGATCATAAAACTGTCAGAACAAACTTTTATTGGTAGTGTTTAACAAATACTTCTGCATCAAAAAATTTATCAGTTTGCACAATTTTGTGCTTAAGGTCAGTGTGATGGTCGTTCACCAATAGTTTAAACCATCAATATTATACTCATTACAATGGTCGTGACATCAGTAAGGTTTTAGTAGAATCAAATATGGAAGTTTTGGTTACAGGAGGTATCAAGGTGGTTTAATTCAGCTTTCATGTAATTTTTTTTGTACTGAAAATGCTATATTTGAATAATTTAGGACCCAAACCAGCCATAACTTCCATATTTTATTTTATCAAAAATTTACAAATGTTAAGACCTTTGTAATGAGTATAATGTTGATGATATAAACTATTGGTGAACGACCATCACACTGACCTTAAGCACAAAATTGTGCAAACTGATAAATTTTTTGATGCAGAAGTATTTGTTAAACAGTACCAATAAAAGTTTGTTCTGACAGTTTTATGATCCATTGCATATCTGAAGGAGAATCTCCTCTACAGGTCCAAATTAGAAGTCATCTATGCATAAGCAGTTCACTACTATAGTTGAAGCTGGATAATATTTAATAAATGTATATTTTGATCAATTAGAAGGTACCTGAACACTTAAAAATATTTTTGAGGCAAATTCACTTCATTCTCAACTTCTTGATGGTGGAACATTAGATTTTTTACTGAAAAACACACCAAATTCACAAATGTAGCATCACATTAAATTCAATTGTGGTCAAAGTTATAAAATGTCACCTCCAAATTTTTTTTGTGTTAAAGATGATACATTCAGCCATTCAGGAAAAAATTTTGGTCCAATTCTGGACCAGCCGTCACCCTTTTAATCTGCATGCTTGACCACTTACATGAGCTCAAAAAACCACTTTGAGGTAAAAGTCCAAAAATATTTTTCTGATGATCTACTAGACAAAATCTACTAAAATAAATATTTTGGTGAAAATCTAAGTGGTGGTTAAAAATACAGAAGGCTCTAAAGTTATACATGTCAAAAATACATGCATTTTCTCTAAAAATTTGATCGTGTACTGTGCTCCAACGGTAAGGATTAGAATTTTGACAATTTACAAAAAAGTTTAGTTTTATAAAGCAGATCACCTGTAAAAAATTTCAAGCATGTAAAAAAAGGTAGATTTAAAATTTAGCGGGAATGGATGATTTTCGTCAATAGAAATTTATTTTTAAATGAATTACGCTTTTTAAAGTTAAATAACAATTTACAATAAAAGTATAATCCATTTTAATCTGAAATAAGATTTATTTTACCGCAGTGCACTACAAACTGCTTCTAATAAAGCATATCCTATTTTTGTATTTTATTAGAAATAACTCTTGACGGTTTTATTTTACACAGAAGAAACGGACTGGAGACGCCTTGGGACAGTAAACCGAGCAAAATTCAAACAATTTTCCAACTAAGCGTGACAGCTTTAGCATTTTTGGCGTTTGCCGGCTATTTGCTTTGCATGATTGTTCAGGCAATTAAGAGCAAGGGTAATTTTGAAATATCTCTAAGAGATAGATTTATCAAGAATGCTCTCTTATTTCATTGTAGGAACAACATATTACCACCCGACAATCACTAGCTCCGCTAGCTCTGCGCCAATTAAAAAACGAAGACCAACCGGACGCCGGAGAAGAAATCTTATTTTTTTGTCTTCGGACAACCATAACGATACACTTTCATCCCTTTACGAGGAATCACTTGCAACACCAGACCCTGATGAAATGTATCGAGTCATGGTTTTGATGGCCGAGGGCTACGTGAAACTAAATTACTTGTAAAAACTCACCGAGATGGATCGTAGATTTGATTAGGTGTATTACGAGAGATGCGATTAGGAACTTTCATACTATAAAGCGAGTAGTCTTCGATCATTTGCTGGTCGCTGTAATGATACCAAAAAATATATTTAGATTAGGTTTAATTTAGCTTTCAATTATTTTATTATTTGTATGATTCAAAAGAGATATTTCTAAAATCTTTTTCAAATATTGACAAAGTGTGATAAATAGAATTATAGAATTATATAGAAATTATTATTAAGTACCTATAAATCGCAATTAATTTTTTTATCTACACAATTTTTTAAACCTGTGAAAACTTCAACTTAAACTTAGTTAAGATGGAATTTCAATGCTTTAATAATAGTTGTTTTTGTAGTTTTAACTTACTTTTGTTCTTCGTCAATAATCGGAGTGGCATTGCTACCTCGAGTTCCATATTGACTATAGTAAGGCTCTTCATAGGCTCTAGTGCCGCGTTCGGGAGAGCTCATGTAGCCATCTGATGGATAGATAAATAAAGTGTATGTTTTAAAATACTTCTTTAATTGTTAGAATGAAAGAGTAATAATTGGAAATGCTTCAAAAAAAGTTTATGTTCCTTATCTAACTTATTAATTTAAAGTAATTTAAATAAAAAGATACCTGGAATACTGTAGAGTTGATCCTGAGAATAGTTGAATTGAGGCCCCATATTTCCCCTCGATCCATATGACCTAAGTGGTTTCGCTGGCACACCTGAGAGCAGGATTTTAATGGTTATCAATCGTCAATTCAAAGAATTTTATATCTCCATAGTCCTCGCGTAACCAATTCAAATATAATTAAATATATTGAAGAATGCCGTAATGCGTTTGTAAAAGTTCACATCAAAATAATTTAAAGCAAGTTTATCTTTGTGTATAACTTTTGAAACTTATGAATGCAAACCATTAAAAAAATAATATATCAAAAAAACAACAAAACTCAACAAAATAATTTTACTGTGTTAAAACTCGAGCAAAAAGTCAAAAATATTATTTTATTGAAATTTTGTATTTTGCATTTTATCTCAAAAAAAAGAAAGTTCTTCCACAAAAAAATCAAATTGAGAAGTTACATAACGCATAATTTACTACTTTCAATTAATTAAACTCGCGATACCAAAAAAGAACCTTTCCAAAAACTTTTGAAAATATTAAAATCATATTATAATGTCTTTACTTTATTCATTTTATAGGGGCTGCTTATAAATGATGATGGTTTAACTAGATATTCAATTCCATTCACTTAAATTAAATCAAAACTGTAAAAGACTTTTTTATTTACTTTTGCGGAAAATCACTTAGTTCATTAATTCTATCGAACACATAAGTTTTTATAAAATATATTGAGGTAATAAAAAAATGGGGACAACATGTGTAATTTCTCACCGATGGAGTTTTTGCTGCGATCCCCATAAACATGTCCACGTGGTAGAGTTTGAGCTGCGCCAACATAGTATGGTGCTTTTCCAGTCTGCAATTAAGAAAAGAGAAATAGTTATTCATTTGATTCATCCAGTAATAATATTAATAAGCAATAAGAAGTGAAATTGAATAATAATAATAAAATATCAGTCAAACGATATTTCGTTGCCGGTTTTGTCAGTTTTTCTGCGCAAAATTACAGTCTTTCACAATTTTGTTATGTATGCTTAATTTTTTATTTTTTTCGATGAAATTGTTTCTTTCTCCACATTTTTTGCGGATTTTGCACTAAATTTATCATATTTGCAGCGCTATATAGTAATTTGGCAATTTCATTACGTTATTGTCTGCATGCACTCAAACATGGCTCAAATGCAGAATAAACACAGTTGTTCGGTACAAAAATTATAAAATTATAATTGCACATTGTACAGGAACCAAAAGCGTTGAAATCTATTAAAGACTTGAAAAGCTACTCAAACAATCTACATTCATAAAACTAAATAAACTTGTGAATTGAAAATTTTAAAATTCGTTCGTTGCAGTTCAATTTGCAATGGCAAAATTAAACAAACTTCAGCAGCATAAATTTGTTTTAGTTTTCCGCAGTTTTTATGACTCTTCTTATTTTTCATTTTGCAAATCCGTACAAGAGTTTTGTGATTAATGTGACAAACTCTTGTAAAAATTGATATTTAGCTTAAAATGTAAATTAACGTAATTGAGTCGTTTGAAAGCAACGAGAAATTTTTTTATAAAGTATACGAAGTATACGGAGGATTTTATTTATTTTCCGCATTTCGAACCAAGCAGAGGAACATAAATTGTTCGGCGCTTCACAAATAAAAGTTTAATTTTTTAATAAGAATTCTGAACGGTAACCTTCAAATATTTTTTTATTCATTTGAGGCTGACAAAGCAAAATAGGTATTTTGTAGAACTGTCTATATTCTTAATAAATCTAACTTTTCTCAACAAGAAATCTCAACTAATTATAATTAATCGAACAATTTTCTATATAAAACAAGTTTCCCATTGCTTAACGAAGAAATGGTAAAAAAGAAGAAAATATCATCGGTAAGTACACATTTAAGATGCTCCAAAGTGACTCAATAAAAACCATAAACGCCATAAACTTTATAAAACCATACACACAGAGTTAAGTAACAAATTAATCACTTTCACTAATTTATAAGTATTTAATGGCTAATTATTTCTTTTGATTGCAATCCAGCTGATCCACGCCGTCAAACCATCAAGCAATCAGACACAATCACTAAACTTTGCAAAATACAATAAATATTACATTTAGTGTGTGCTCCATTTAAACGGCACACAATTTGCAAAAACAATGCTTTTATTTGTAGTGATGTAATGATGTAGCTTCATCCAATAACTTTGCACTACACTTGTGTTTTGTACACTTGTACACTTGGAACGTATCAGCAAAAACTGGCTTGTACAAAAGCTCCATAAGATTTGTATTTAACATAAAGCACATGAAATTGAATAAAACACAGTGGATTTGGTTCATGGCACCCAAAGAGAGCTGAGAAGGAGTCACTGATTACTCCCATGCTCCAATTATAAGTAGATTAACTCAATAATTCAATTTGTATTCCATTGATCAATTTTTTAAGGTAGGAATAATGTCGCGCAGGAAAATTATCCACATAAATGATCATTTTTAGATTAATTGTGCGATACTTTGGTATATTACGATATTTAAGTGAGTAGGAGTAATGATTATAATGCTTTCAATGGAATTTTTTCCATCAATTTTAGGAAAGTTGTGGCTCATCTGGACTCAAAAAGCCCACGAGGTTTTTATTATTTATTGTGATTAAATATCAATAATACTCTGCTTTTGCAATTGAGATTATGTTAAAAGTACAATAAATATGAGTTTCAATTCGAACCTTACACTTTTCAAGTTTTTTAAACTGAACAGACGTGGATATTAAATGGTCAATAAAAAACTTTGAATTATTTCGAAATCCACCCCTTTTAAGATATTGAATTTATATTACATCACACCAAAAGATGAAGCATAATGCAAATAAGGAGAATTAATTATAAAGTTTTTATCTCAATTTTAACCGGTCTATGGAAAGTTTCCATGAAAAACTCTATTGATATTCAAATTGATGATGAGATTGTTGTTTTATCTTTGTGCTTTATGATTTTCAAATTTTTCTTTTCAATTTTATTATTAAAAAACAATATTGTTTGTTTCCAGATCTACAGATTTAACATTATAATAGAAAATGGCAAAAAGATTAATCTACTTTTTAAGCTTTCCTCGTTTCCTCTCCAATCACACAAAATGCTCGCAAAATACCAAATCCCGCACACAAATGGAATAAATTAATTCTGATTGGTTTGAAATGAAAGAAAATTCATTGAGAAAATATCTTTGTTTCAAAGTTTGCATAACTTTTAACTCCAATAAAACTTTTCAGAATGAACATTTCAGAGTTATTATTGTAACAAAAGCCGCATACAAATTTCATTTAAAATATTCACAAAATCCAATTAATTCTATACTTTATTGATGAATTGATGCAAAAATAATTTCATGTATGCTATACGAGCCGAAACAACTTCGCTAACTTTGTGTGCAAATGGTTTTATTAAGAGCTAACGGAGTGTAAAACTGGCTATTTATAAAAGCAATTATTCAATTTTCAATATTTTGGAATTCACATTTTAATGAGCAAATGCATTTTTAGTTCTATGTCAGTGCAAGGCAGTTTTTTCTATGACAACTTATTTAAGTGTGCCTCAAGAGATTTGATAGAGTAAGTTTACGATAAATATTTACAATTTTGTTTATTTGTTAATGATCTTGTAAGGTGCTTATAATGATAAATAATGATAAATACTCATTGGTGTGAATCATTCAAAAACAAAACTGAGCTTATTTATCTCCATTTAGGTTGCATTTAATGGAAATGCAGTGGTCTTTTTGCACTCTAAAATAATTATTTAGCACATCGTTTTGCCATGATAATAATTAACTAACATATCATACCATAACCAGTAGATCATAAAAATCATGAAAAGCAGTTCAACAAATATTCACGAGCACATTGCGGAATAGGTGAGTTGCTGCTCACCATAAAATAAACCAAAAATTAAATCTCATATTCATGAGATATTTATAATGCTTTTTAATGTGCAATTTGAATTACGATAATGGCTCTTGATTTCAAATGTTGGCGCGAAAAATTAAATTTCACGCTCAAGAGTCTTGAGTGCAAACAATCTCAACAAAACTATACAGAGGAGTGTTGATGTAATTGTTTGCTATACTGAGCTAGATTGCCGAAGGAATGCATCAGCGATTTGTTAAGCAACTAAGATTTATCAAATTACTGGCAGTATTCGTCGAGCATATTTCATACATGCAAATTATATCAAATTTTGATACTTCAGCTCCAATTAGACAAAATAAATAAATGGCAAATGAATATGGCAAAGACGTTGTGTTAAAGAGTGTGTTACGGATGGA
Source organism: Parochlus steinenii (assembly GCA_038502155.1). NCBI lineage: Eukaryota > Metazoa > Arthropoda > Insecta > Diptera > Chironomidae > Parochlus > Parochlus steinenii. The sequence goes on along the minus strand of JAXCIN010000052.1, from coordinate 2,571,842 downwards.
GAATTTTCTATTTTAACATAAAAATTAATATACAATGTGGACGAGCTTATGAGTACTCAAATTATAGAATCAATTTCATTCGATTATTTAAAAATATACCTGTGATTGATATGTTGATGCTCACATACATATCCACCCTATAAGCACTCTCTTTTAAAACATAAAATTATTATAATAAATAGGCATGTATGAATTACCATGTGAAATTGATTTGATTACTCAACTTTGTATAGATATTTCTATCTATAAATGCAAAATATTTATTTAAACTTAATAACAATAATTATAACATTCCGCTTTATTAATGACAGTTTATTTGGCTCTGTTGGCAAAGCTGTGAAAATCAATGGAAATTACTAGGTTAACCGCAAATAATTTCCAATTGCAATATTGAGTTGGAGCGGTTCAAACGAATGTTTCACCTGGTTTTTTGTCTGGTTTGTTTGGTTTTCTGTTTCTAGTTCAGCTTTAAATTGAAATTGATACGTTGATATACAATTTCAAACCACAAATTCCAACCCATACGGTCGGTTGCATTTGAAAACTGTGAGCTTTTAGGATTTGGTGATCAATTGATTCATATTTATAGCATATCTTCATGTTTATGGAATATTTTTCATTTCATTTACAAAAAAAAAAGAATATTTCAGCATATTTTATTTATTATTCAGATGCTCTTAACATTGAACTATAAAATCTGTTCAGCATATATCAATTATTTAAATTCAAAGACTCAATTTTACCAGATCAGCACAAGTTGTGTCGAACTTTCAAATTTATAAGAAAATAACGTGTATCTTTGAAAATGTTTAAGTTTATCAACAACAAAGTTTTACAGCTTCCGGATAAACTCTGTAATACTCTTTCTATTATATCATAAATTGACCTTTTATTCTCAAGATTATCTAACAATCATCAAAATTGTCCATAATTCACGATTCATTCAAATATTAAGATTCAGCTAACAACTCTTAAACACCCCAATTATCAAATCAGAAAATTGATCTTGAATGGAAAAACATTACGGCTACACAACATTTCTAAAGATTTTCCCAGCAAATTTGAAAAGTCTGTGAAAATTGCAAATTGATCAATTTGCATTAACAAACCAAAAAAATTAAATCAGTATGAAACCGAATTTAAAACTTTTTAGCTAAAGTTTTTAATGAACGAACTAATTTCTTTATTTAATATGGAAATATTTGAGTATTTGCAAAGTTGATTTCCTAAAACAGTTTATTTTAATGCTTTGAAAGTATTTTCTGTACAACATATATTCTCTGCATTGATTTGGTTCAATTAAAAGTTGAATACTTGAATTCTTAAAAATGACTTTATAAGATATATTTAGCAAAATCCTTCATTTAGCGTGTGCGCAATTAATTCTCCATTTTTATCAACGTCATCACACAGGCCAGACATCATTAATAGCTTTAGCAATTGGAATACAACAAAATGCCTAGGCGACAGAACGAGAGTGAAATATAACGAAGCTCATCATTGCTGAGTTATCGTAAAACAAGCACAAAACATTAAAAATATCCAGTTTTCTCGTGAAACGACTTTTCTCGTCATTCTCTCAATACTGGCAATTTTCACAATTCTAGAAATTGAAAGTGGTCGCAACCTTCATCATTTCGCTGAAACAACACTTACTTTTATTTATATGTTCACGTTTTCAATCGAAAAATAATTATATTTGTTGTGAGAACGTTCCTTGATGGTTGCTAATTTTTGGAATTGCTTTTTCAGCATTTTGGTAGGCAATATTGATATTTCTTCATTTAACAGTTAACCTCGATAAAAGTGATCAGTGATGAAAGTACTTTTGGGATAGATTTTCTTTGGTTTTTATTGAGCTTTCATAAAACATTTCCAATCAAACATTAAAAAATTTGCTTTATTAATAATTTTGCTGATTATTTCGGGACAACTTTACAATTGATATTGATTTTTCACGGTAATATTTCTTGAAAATTGATGATAAATACCTCAAGAAAATTTCATACAAAAAAAGATCTATTTTATTATTGTCCAAAAAAATTCGAAAAAAGAATGCAAACAGAATAACTTCATTTACTCAACTTGAAAATACTTTAACAAGCTATTTTTAAGCTATCAATAATATAATTTGAATTGATCCCAAAGCTAGTAAAGTAGCGTCTGTATTCTTCAACCTCGAGATTTTCAAGAATTATTTTAGATAATCCGCAACAAAACAATTTCCCAAAAAACAAAACCAAATACTTATAAGTGGAAATATTTCATTAAATTAGAATGCTAGGACATATAAATGATCCACATCATTCACATCATTCGCATCATGAAACTCTCCAGAAATTACCAGAATCTCTGAAATTGGGGGAATTTGTATGAAATTGTCCAAAATTGTGGGAAATTATTTACATATCACAGATCAACTACCCGAAAAACCAACATGTTTGTTCATACATTTTAGTGTTATTATATGGCATTATACGATTTACTGCGTATCACGAAATGTAGTAAAAGCATCTCCATAGCTCTAAATCACCATATACGTTTTTTTTCATAATTTTTTCATTTTCTCATGTTGGAACATTTTTACGAATAAGAAAAACCTTTCTGAGCTTTGGGATAACAATTAAGTAGAGAAACTCATTATTCCCTGTACATTATATGACATGCAAAATGATACGCTATATGTCCTTGAACCATCGTTTTTCTGATCTGATGGTTTAGAGTTTCAAGCATAAAATGAACACATTGATGTTCTGTAGTTTTCTTTATTTAACAGTTTTTGATGTTAAAGAACTTTTGACAAACGTCGAAAAACATATAAAAAACAAATGTAATAAGATTGTAATCAACAAGATTTTTTGCATCATAAAAAAAATAAAATTAATGATATATTTATTTGACATTTTTATAAACTTATATTAGGACTGGCATTTCAAATGACGATTCCGTAACAAATCGTTTTATGATGAGAACTTTAAAACTTGAATACTTTCATGTGAGCAACTTAAACTAATTAAATCTGAAATTTATCTGGAATTGTCGATAAAATATAAAATTTTCAAGTTTCCTATCCCGCTGATCCACAAAGTACCAAGAGTCCCAAAAAACAGGGGATTTTGACATTTTTTCTCTTTGCTCCAAAATATCTCGAGAACCTTAATACTTTTGTGTGTAAAATTTTGCTCTCCAATGTTATTCAAACACTTCTTAACAATAATAAGCCATTTTGATCCTATACCCATCAACGCGCTGGTCCACAAAACGATATTAATTTAAAAACCCAAAAATTCCATTAAAAAACCCAATAAATTATTACTTTTTGCCATATCATTTGGAAATCATAATACTTCTATGCGTAAAACTTTGCTTAATAATGTTCTTCAATGACTAACCAAGAGATTAATAAAGATCCAGCGTAGAAATGCTCTACCCGCTGGTCCACAAACATACTTGAATTCCAAAAAGCCAGCAAATTTTCAATAAAAACTAAATTTTTTGCATCAGAAACTACAAATAAATCAAAACCACTAACAAATTTGCTCCTGGATTATAACAGGATGGTTGCACTACACTTGATATACTGAAGAATGGTCATTAGCTGTATTCATCGCTTTTCCAACTCACAAATTATTTTTTATATTGCAAAAATATCTGGATTATCACGAAAACTACTTGAAATTAACTTATTTTAGCAAATAAAGCACATTCACTCGATAACAGTTCATTCAGTCATTCAGAAATAAACACTCAGTGACATCTAACTTATTAATTAAGGCATAATCACAACATAAACAACAATTTGCAAATATTTTCCAATAATATATTTATGATATTTTCGAATAATTTTTGACTGTCTGGCCTATATGTCTGGGCGATGAAGTCTGGCCTAACTTTATTTCATCTTTAACCCCTCGAATATTAAAATACTGCGTTTTTCGAGCGTTTTTCAAATATTTGAAGCAAATTAACCGTTGATGAATTGTTAACATATCGCAGAATAAATTAATTTAATTAAAGCATATAATATGTTGCTCAAGATTGATTTAAGTTTATAAGTTTTCGATTTTTTAATCGTATTTTATTTCGAATGAACACTTTTGTGACGGACGGATGGAAATAAAAGTGAAAACATAACATAATATGTACGCAATTTTATTAAAGTTAAAGCCACAGCTAAAAATCTATTTCAAGAGCTGGAATTTGCATGATGAATTTTATACACTATATAGTATATTATTTATATATTTTTGATTTATAAAATTTAATACTAAAGGCGCCCGTACATGGTTGTCGTTAACTGAAAGATTTAGTTTTTTTACGGCTTTTGTTCAACCATGTACGGGCACTTTAAGTGATTTTGGCCAACCCTGCTAAGTTGAATACTTTTTGAAGGCAAGTTATTAATGGAGTGGTTACTCTTTTGTAGATTTTTTAAACTTAAATAATGCTTTAGTGGTCAACAATAAAAAAAACTGTACATTGTTAAATTTACGAGTTTATTCTCAATAAAATAGATTCAACAAAAAAATATGCAAATTTATAAAAATTCCACACGCAGTTTCAAAGTTTCGTGACCGCAACAACAAAAGTCTCAAAAACTTCATCTCGTGATTAAACCATTAGAAGACTCATTTATCTTCTAAGATTTAATTAATAAAATATTATAATGTTAAAATTGTCGACATGAATAAAAACACAACTTAATACAATTGACGCAGTTATACAAAGTAGATGCGCTTTCTTTTGATAATATGAAAAACTGTGAAACCTCCGAAAACCTCAAATATTAACTATTGTTTTGGAAAATCAATTGGAAAAGTCATACCGTATTTGCCTCATTTTATTTATATTACGACATTAGTTTTAAGTTTTTCGAATTTTTGCCGAGATTTTAATATTTTGCATTACTTTCATTTCCACCAGCTTGAATGGCTCAGCAACCGTATAAAAGTACACAAATTTTTATTATTTTTATTGGATTTTGTGTGCAATGAATAGGAAACAGTTCGGATATACAATTATCCGCAATGGACAAGTTAAACGCCTTTGAGCTCCAGCATGAACATTCAAGTTGAACACGGTTTTCCAGCCCACGTGAAAACTTGTTGGATTAGATATATTACAATCGAAAGAATTTGCATAATTTGTATACAAATGTTGTAGTTGGTTAGAAGTATTAGCGAAATCGTGACTTGCTGTTTCGCTGCGTCAACATTCCTTAAATGATTTTTATCGCACTCATTATGATGTATTATTAAATTATTAAGAACTTTATATACATTTAAAATTAAAATGGAATGTTGCTAATGATATTAGTGCTATAGAACTAACCATTTATGTAGTTAACAGCTAGAGCATTATCTAGCAAGATTTAAATTTAGGATTATTCCAAGATTATGCAGAAGAATTATAATCGAATTTGCATAAATTTTATCGCAAACTAAAACATGTACTATGTTATTTGTGTACAGGAACGCCAGGCGTCAATTGTGTCATTTCGGGTTGAGACATAGTTTTTAATTTTGAGACCATTATGAGTAATTATGAGAGGATAACGATAATTATGAGACATTGCACGGGAGAGGGTGGTGAGGGTGGTAAAAAAACTCCCCAGGATCCTAGAATTGGGGGAGTCATGACGCCGAAAAAAAATTTTTATTATACTAAAATTTCTATCTCATTTTGATACATTTTGACACTGAATTAGTTTTTTCGAAAAAAAATGCATTAAGAAAAAATCGGAAAAGCTGAAGCTTTAGCAGGCACTTCGGCAACATAATACCTATGCTTCATTAGAATAATTCATTTGAATGAAGCAATAAAATTCTAGGAAATTCAAAAATATGTAGCCAAAACATAAATTTTCGATCAGAGCGCCGAGCGGGAATATTGTGCATTATTGCTGATAATTCTGTTGAATTCAATCTTACCACTTTCTGATCGACTTGAGTTGATAGTTTCTTAACAAAAAACACGTAAAACTTGTTTTCATATAAAATTCAAAAAAAATATATATATTTTTTCCAACAGTTTTTTAGATTCTTTGAAAAACACAACATATATAAAATATAAATTTTTACACTACAGGTACTAGATGGCGCTGTATTATTATCAAAAACTCTTCGTACGTCGCTGCTTATGGTTAAAAAAAGCTTATTTTGAAAATTTTAGATCAATCGGTCCGATGGGTTCTGAGATTACGTCAACAGAAGTTTTTTTTTCAAAAATTTTTGTAAGCATGACAACTTGGTCATGGTACAATATTTCCATAAAATCTTCTGGAATCGATCATTTTGGGCCAAATACAAGGTTTTTGCATATTCGGATGTTTTAAAATATTCTCAGGAAAAAAAAAATTTTGTATGGTAAAATGGTATTTTGCAGTACAGGTACTAGATGGCGCTGTATTATTATCAAAAACTCTTCGTACGTCGCTGCTTATGGTTAAAAAAAGCTTATTTTGAAAATTTTAGATCAATCGGTCCGATGGGTTCTGAGATTACGTCAACAGAAGTTTTTTTTCAAAAATTTTTGATAGCATGACAACTTGGTCATGGTACAATATTTCCATAAAATCTTCTGGAATCGATCATTTTGGGCCAAATACAAGGTTTTTGCATATTCGGATGTTTTAAAATATTCTCAGGAAAAAAAAAATTTTGTATGGTAAAATGGTATTTTGAACTACAGGTACTAGATGGCGCTGTATTTTTATCAAAAACTCTTCGTACGTCGCTGCTTATGGTTAAAAAAAGCTTATTTTGAAAATTTTAGATCAATCGGTCCGATGGGTTCTGAGATTACGTCAACAGAAAAAATTTTGTAAGCATGACAACTTGGTCATGGTACAATATTTCCATAAAATCTTCTGGAATTCGATCATTTTGGGCCAAATACAAATTTTTGCATATTCGGATGTTTTCAAATATTCTCAGGAAAAAAAAAAAAAACCTAAAGCGCAAAAACGTATGGTAAAATGGTAACCATTTATCTACAGGTACTAGATGGCGCTGTATTATTATCAAAAACTCTTCGTACGTCGCTTTTATGGTTAAAAAAGCTTATTTTGAAAATTTTAGATCAATCGGTCCGATGGGTTTGAGATTACGTCAACAGAAGTTTTTCCAAAATTTTTGTAAGCATGAAACTTGGTCATGGTACAATATTTTATAAAATCTTCTGGAATTGATCATTTTGAGGCAAATACAACGTTTTGCATATTCAGATGTTTTAAAATATTCTCAGGAAAAAAAAAAAAATTTTGTATGGCAAAATGGTAGTTTGCACTACAGGTACTAGATGGCGCTGTATTATTACCAAAAACTCTTCGTACGTCGCTGCTTATGGTTAAAAAAAAAAGATTTTGAAAATTTTTTCTGAGATTACGTCTACAGAAGTTCAGAAGTCAAAACCACGGACTGACATTTCGCAAGGACCCAAAATTTCGGGTTCTAGACCAAAAATTTTTTTGTTTTAGGCAAAAATAAGAAAAAAAAAAAAAAAAAAAAGTTTGGGTGAAACCAAGACTTCACAACTTTTTGTTGCCGAAGTAAAAATATCTACGAAATTTAAATTTCCATACATTTTCCATTCCGAAAGATGTTGCAATCTATATTATTATCATATTGGGCTGCAATTTTGAAATTTTATGAAATAATTATAATTTATTGCGGTATGTTCTACAAGAAAAAAATTATGATACCATTGAAAAAACTATTTTTGCAACACTTATATGAACTTTACTCTAAAATTTTCTTTGAAAATCTAATATTTCGGGCAAAATAAACTTAAATGTTGTTAGATTTTGGAATTTCAAAGCTTGTCGGAATTGTCATGAAAAATTGAAACTGAAAATAAAAAGAAAATTTCGAATTTTCCGTTTTTTGAAAATTTTAGTTTAGCATCTCTACTACCTGATAAAAGGATTTGACCTTTTTCACCAAAGCAACTTTATTGCCACGTAGTCAGATTAAGTCAAGCTAACGGGTTAACTTTTTATTATGCAGGTAGTAAGAACTTTAAAAGGATGATAATTTTGACTTTTTTTTTTTTAGTCTAAAATTTTTTTTCAATTCTATAAAGTTTTTTGTTAGTTCGCAAAAGTAAAAATTCAAGTCAAAATATTTTTTTTGAACTTTTGAAAAAAATTGTACTTGTTGAAATTTTAGAATTTCAAAAATCGAATTCGTAATATTAACAATTAAAAAATAAATAAACGTGTTGAGTTTTCGTTGTGCAAATTTAAATTCAAAAACCATAACTTCAATTCTAAAATTTGATGTAGCATAAAACACAAACTTTTGGAAAGCTCATTCAGTTTAAAATTTAATTTGTCAACGAATTCTAAAAATTTGAGCACATTAATTTTTTCAAACATCAAAAATTTTTATTTTTATTTTTGAGCCCTAAGTTTAAAAGAAACTTAGACTTCAAAAAAAAATTTTGTTAGTTTGTTTGAAACTTCAAAGAAGTATCAATATTTGAAAATTATCATCCTTTTAAAGTTCTTACTACCTGCAGAATAAAAAGTTAACCCGTTAGCTTGACATAATCTGACTACGTGGCAATAAAGTTGCTATGGTAAAAAAAGGTCAAATCCTTTTATCAGGTAGTCGAGATGCTAAACTAAAATTTTCAAAAAACGGAAAATTTCGAAATTTTTTTTTTATTTTCAGTTTCAATTTTTCTTGACAATTCCGACAAGCTTTGAAATTTCAAAATCTAACAACATTTAAGTTTATTTTGCCCGAAGTATTAGATTTTCAAAGAAAATTTTAGAGTAAAGTTCATATAAGTGTTGCAAAAATAATTTTGTCAATGGTATCATAATTTTTTTCTTGTAGAACATACCGCAATAAGTTATAAATATTTTATAAAATTCCAAAATTGCAGCCCAATATGATAATAATATAGATTGCAACATCTTTCGGAATGGAAAATGTATGGAAATTGAAATTTCGTAGATATTTTTTCTTAATGCATTTTTTTTCGAAAAAACTAATTCAGTGTCAAAATGTATCAAAATGAGATAGAAATTTTAGTATAATAAAAATTTTTTTTCGGCGTCATGACTCCCCCAATTCTAGGATCCTGGGGAGTTTTTTTACCACCCTCACCACCCTCTCCCGTGCAATGTCTCATAATTATCGTTATCCTCTCATAATTACTCATAATGGTCTCAAAATTAAAAACTATGTCTCAACCCGAAATGACACAATTGACGCCTGGCGTTCCTGTACACATGTTATTTAGGTTCAAAATGTGATGAATGAAATCGAAAAGATCGCCTCCTTTTTTTTTATTTTCCATCACTAAATTTCCAGAAAAACTGATTAATTTTCCACTCAGGTTTTTTTCTTCCAGCCTAGTTACCAATATTACACAATATTTGTGATGTTTTTGCAGCATTGTTGATGCAGCGAGTTTTCTCAATCGAAAAAAAACAGAAAACTCAAAGCGCAAAAAACGCTTCACCCTACCCCAATCAACTTAAACTCAACTTATTACATCAAAAGCGATTTTTTTCACTTTTCTTTTGAGTTAATAAACTCTTTGCGCCGCTTTGAGGTTACAATCGACACAGCGTTATTTTTCAGCTTCAGTTTTGTGCGCAAAGTGCTAATGCGAGGTTGCACTGCGAGATACAGACGTGAATAATTTTAAAATATTTTAAATAATATGTGACAGTTAATTGGTGAATTAAGTTCAGATATCAGAAAAATAAATTAAAAAGGATACGCGATTTGTGTGGAAAAGATAATCAACTGTATTTGAAAAAAAAATTAATCAAGCAATAAATAAAATCGTTTGAAAAGTAATTAGTTGTTATAACAAATTAGCTTTAAAGTGTTAATTTGAAATTAAATCAGTGCATTATGTTAAGCAACAAGCTAATATTGTTGCTTTTAAGCGTGTTACCCTGTATGATTAATTGCTGGAAGCCAGTCGGTCCTCCAACGACATTTTCTGTATCACATCCGCATTTCGGAAGTGAATCACTCAAGTCCAACAATGAGCTGCTGCAGCAGGATGGATCTGCGGAGAACATAATAACGACTTATCATGGCAACCAAGCGTTTGCCATTCCCTCTGATGATCATGTAAGTTTTTTGCCAACAGATCACGTTGAGCATATTGTTGATCATTCAGAACACTTGGGATTGGGAAGCAGTGAAGGAAGAATTGTTAACGGAAAATCATTTTATTTTGGCCACGAATTTGAACAAACTAATGGATTACATAAAGAAGTGAGTAATGGTTTGGAAAATTTTCAAAATTCAAAAAAAACCTCCAAAGTTATTATCCGGAAAATTTATTTGATTGTGATTTTTCCAAGTGATTATTGTACCACTAGTGTATTGTTTTGACTAACATTTAATGCATTTTGCGAATAATTGATACTATAAAAATTTCACCAAATTCAAGAAAAAAACATCAGAAAGTCTCTTCTCTAGCCTTCAAAAAAAAATACATGAAGGACTTTTTTTAGATAATCCAGCAAATTATCTGATTATAAATGTAGGAAGATAAAGCAAAATTCAAACAATGTTTCAAGCCGTGTTTGTTTCAATGTTCGCTGCTTTGGCTACATTAAATATTCATTTACATTTATATGGTGTTTACAATACCAAATTCGCATTTTTATAAACACATAATGTGTGTAAAAAAGCAACACATCATAAGAATTAATTTCAGTGTGAAAAACAGAGAATAATCTCGTTTTCTTATAAAATATAATCAGAAAATGTGCTCGTTTTGCAAAAAAAAAAATTCAGCCATGATCGATGTTGAAAATGAACTCTTATGCTGCCCGTTTTTTGATCAGAGTTTCAGGCATAAAGTTGAGCTTTAATATTACTTGTTTGCTATACCAGAAACGTAAATATTCATAAACACGATTTTCGGGTGTTGACAATGTATATATGCTGTCATGGTAGAGTTTTGGAAAAATGGGGAGCTTTTATGAGAAAAGTTTGAATATAAGTTTTCTTACAGAAATGTTAAAATATGTTTACTCATACGATTTTTAATGTTCTAAATTACAAAAATAAATCAAAGCTATTTCATTTTTGTTTTTGCAAATATTTTTGAAAAATGAAAATGTTTGAACTTGAAGAAATTTTTTAACATCAACCACCTAAAGAGTATTTATTCATTCATGTGTAAAATTGAGGTATGATTTAGAGCCGGAACGATTTCAGTTCACAATTATTATTACTATGATGAAACATTTTTAAAAGTTCAGTCATGATAAAAGTTCCCCCATCTTTTTCGCATTTCTCTACAAACGTAAACATAATATCCCTGCGATAACAAATTTTATATTTGTGCCTTTCATGTGTTTTTCGGGGAAATAACAGCTTCTTAATATCAAATATCCATTTTAGCGAGAATTTATAAATTTGATGAAAGTTAATAAGACATCCCTTTTCCCAAAACGTATCAATGAGAACAACTTATGAAATGAACTGAATCAATTCTGTGAAACTGGATAAAGGTTGTGATTTCTGAGATTACCTGGATTTTCTAGAAAATTCAATGATATAAGTGATTCCTCAGAATTCTTGCAATAAATTAAATTTTCCATTCATCATCTTCAATTTAAGAATTACCAATAATATTCTGGAAGCTCTTCCAATAGAATTGCAAACATATATATAATATATATGTTTTTTAAGTTTTAACATATTGGCATGCTTCATGAGAAATTCAAAATCTCCAAATCAACATTTCAATCTAAAATCCGTGAAATGCTTTAAACACACAGAAAACAAATTCTAATTGAATTATCGTATCAGCAAATGAACTTTACAACAGTTTACAACTGCGCGAGAGATTTTATGATTTTATGCAAATATGCAGTCATCATCATCACGATTCAATTAGCGCCGTATATATTTCGTTCAGCAGAAATTGTTCATAAGAATGCTGATTTGAACAAAATATTTATATGAACATCACATTGTATATGAATGAGAATTTCAAGAATTTCAAAGTTTTATTCAATTTTTTTCCACAAATTAAATTAAAATGTTGATGTTTGCACATCAAACAAAAAATTGCAAATTATTTGATTTTTCAACAAAAAATCACCATCCTTAAATTTTCCTGTTTACAGAATTCATGCTCAGCAGACAAATTTGCTTTCAACCATGAAGGCATAGTCAACTATAACCAGCAGATTCCCAAATTGGATCAGTTCAGCATCTGCCTCTGGATGCGATTCACCAAACACGACGGAGACCATGTGATGTTTACTTATTCCGGTGAGCTTCCTCTTAGTTATTTATTCAATTTTTATTTCGTTTTAGAGAGTAATGAATTATTTAATAAACTTTAGGCAGAATAGAGGCAAAAGTTCGAAAAAGTTTTTGAAAGTAATGATAAAGTTTTCAGAGTTAAGCCAGATTTTAATCATTCAAAGTGTTCTTTGAAAACTGAATAAATTTGTTCTTAAACTTAATTTAATTCACAAGTATAGACTAGAGACTGAAAAGCTTCAAATTCTGGAGAGCATGAAATTATTCATTCAAGTGGTTAAGTTTGAAATTTATTAGGAAATTAGTATTTGATTGATTGAGGGGGTGGTCTATGAATCATATTATTCAGCAATCATTTATATGATAACGATACTAAACATGAATCATTTGATGACGAAAATTTTAATTTACGATTTAAAAATATTCAGATGATATCAGTTGAAAATAGCCCCGATTTGAAAACTTGTTTTGTTAGGAATCCCACGATGCGTTCATTCATGCAAAATATCTCAATCCACCAGGAATTACGAAATCAATCAATTTAACTTAATTTATGACTTTTCTCAAAAAGGTTAATAACTAAAATGTTCCAAGAAGAATAATTTATTATTTTCATAAATTTTCAAAATAAAATTTATATTAAGCAAAATTTTCAAAATTTGGTTTAGTTCACAACAAATGGCTTAAGAAAAAATATTGAAATTTTTGCGAGTTAATAAATATGAATATTATAAATCGATTTTTGTGAAATATTTGCATATTTTTTTAGTTTAAAAATCATTAAAATAGTTGAATCGATCATCTTGATCCATCATTATTATTCAACGATATTTACTCGATTGCAGATAAACTGCTAGATATTTCAAATATAGTCAAAAACAAATTGAAAACTGCAATTGAAAAATTCTTTTTAAAAAATGCTGGTATTTTTAATTACATCTTACGGAATAACTATCCCCGAGCAAAAATGTTATTATAGAGCTCCTTAAAGAATTAAGTATCGAAATAACAATCTATATAATAATATAAGATACTATTATATATTCATGAAATCAACTTTTGAATGTAAGATATTAAATGAATATCAATTTGTTTTTTTGCGTTTGTGTATTAAATCTTTAAATTTAAATTCACATACAGACAACATTTTTCATTATTTTAATAATTTACAAGTGCATTTTTGTAAAAATAATCTGGATCGGTGGTAATAAAAACTTTTTAAGCTCTAATGCGCTTCATGCGTCAAAGGCTCCAGCAGACATAATATTTGTTGTTCAAATTTTACTTCAGTAAACTTTAGTTACGAAAGTCATAAATAGTTTTGGAAAAATGAAACGTCTGCAGGAACAATAGAATGAAAGCATGAGACAAATGTTAGGTAATATCTCCATAAACTCCTTTGTTTGAAAAAGCTTTCACAAGAATTTTTCTCTTGTTAAACACTGTCAATAGATTTAAATTGAGTTTGCTCTGAATGCTTATGAACTGAGTAATAATAATATATCAAGGATCTTAGTAATTATGTAAAAAAAATTTTTTTAAACAAAATTTAACTTTCCACAGTGCGGGTTCTTTTTATCAGCATCGTTTGCACTTTCATACAAATTTCCTCAATGCTTCTAGTAGTAATGAAGTACAAATAAGGCAGACGACATTTTTGCATTAATTATAAATTCAGCCAAAACTTGTAGATGCTTGAATTGTTTGGTTTCCCATGAAGTACAGTTTAGTTTGTTCTGCTCATGAGCACCAAGACAAGTTTTTTATTTTTATTTTTTATTCATATTTAGGAATTTCAATTGCGATTATGCGATCATAATTATACTTTGTATGGGTTCCAACTAAATATGAAACTAATAGACTTTGTGTAGTTAATTGTTGGTAATTATTTAATTAATAGCTTTTAATTTGCACATTATAAAAGCATTAAATCAAGCTAAAGTAGTTTTATGAAATATTAGAGGTTGAACTTGATCATAGCAAAGATCAAAGGCATTGTGGAATTTCATTACAAAAAGTTTGATTTCTAGTTAGTATTTTCTGACTGAAGAGCTTGAAACAACTTGAGTTATTCAACAAATCGAATAAAATTAATATCAATCTTATTATAGCAAAATGACCTATTTGAATTTGAAGTATTTGCTCAAAATTTGATTCATTAGTGTCAAGAAATCATAATAGTTTCCGTCAATTCGTATATCAGTAATCAGCATTTCATCAGCTTTTGCATATACAATGTATCAGTTTTCAAAAATGTAAATACAGTAAAAATTTAATATGAGTTTTTACATAATTTACGTTACTCAACCAAGTGAATGTTCTTTTTTCAATTTACATAAAAATAAATGTAATAAAAATTGGTGTTACATCAGGAAAGGACCTTCATAAAAAATCACAAAAGCCTTTCACCCTTTCTCTTTCTGTTGGATCATCATGCTCTATAATTTACTCCCAAAAATTTCAAGAACCAGTTTTTGGAATTTTATTCAAGATTTATATGCACATAAAATTTGATATAATAACCAATTCGCATTAAAAAGTGGATTGGATATAACATCTCGCTTGATCTTGATTTGGAATATTTTTTAATAAAACAAAAACTATTAAAAAGAAAAGATTAAGAGCTCATAGTCAATTTCTGATAATCTGTTTTTTATACCTCGTTTAATAAATACTACACATTTTTTGTGTTATGTCGTTACGTCGTTATAGATATTAATTGAACCGGCCAAAAGCGAATTAATCGCTCGTTTCCAAAATTATTATATATTGCACGGTGCGCGAACTTACAGTCTTGTGCCATTGTTTTTTTATTTCTTCTTTGTACAGTTTGCTTCGTGAAATTAAGTCACTTATTTGTTTCACTTTCACGACTAAGGCAGTAGGCATAGTGTGAACATTTTTTCACCATCTATTAACAACCGATCAGTTGACTTACATTTTTTTAAATGACAGTCATTATATTACGTACAAAACCTGTATCTTGTAGTAATCTGCTCACTGTTCAGCTGCTGTACTTTTTCTGTTGTCATTCCAAGATTAATGTGTTACTGCTTCAATGTTTCAATGTTTTGTTTATGTTTTGTTAGATTGGTTCGTTTCATCGCGCAAGCAAATTAAAACCAGTAACGTTTTGATCCAAATATTTATGATAATTATGTAATATTAATCTGCTGCAGAGTCGTATATTGTATGATTCAGCAGATAAGTATGACATGCACGCCAATATTTCACAAACAATGAGAGCAGGTTGAGTTACTTAAAAAAGATTAAAGTTGATTAAAATAATTAACATGTTCTTTAGATGTAGTAATATCTCTCATTGATAGTTACAATTTCTAAATAACCCCAAGCAAATAATGTTTTAAATTCTTGGGTTATGAAGAGAATCCAACATTAAGAAAAACAACTCCACCGTAAATTAAAATTGCACGTGGTTCATTAGCGCATATTTTTCTTTTGTAACATTGTATAAATACTACTTTTAAATGTTACATATTATACACCTGAACGCAGTACAGGCAATTAAATATTTCTCATAAATGGAGATCAATGTCATTAGGCCTTTGCATATGTGCAAATTCAAAGTACTTAAACTATCCATGGCATTACGTAATTTATCAAGAGATTAAACCAATACCTAACATAATATTTTCTCTATATTTTTTGCATGTGCAAACAGCTGGCGACGAAGAACGTGAGATCCAGTTTTGGGTGGCTAACGCCAACAATTCCAGCTTCATCAGCATGGCCTTGCACGGACAGTCTTTATATAGGTTCGCCAAGACAATTTAAAGTTTGCATTTTTGCTGATGAATTTTGTTGTTTAGATTGAATTATCCATTTTTAATGCGCAAGTGGCATCACGCTTGCACATCTTGGAACGGAAAGACTGGTGAGTGGCAGCTGTGGGTGAAGGCGGAACGCGTTGGTAGAGGATTCCACAATAGAGTGAGTTTTGAATTTTTCCGTATCTTTATTATATTTTTCTATTCATCCCTTTCAAAAACGTTTCTTCAGTTTCAAGAGCTTTTTATTAAAAAACTTAGTATATATACGATCTTGAAAACACTTTCAATAAATCTTAGACATACTTTAAAGCTCAAATACTCTCTAAAAGTCCAAAAACAATAACATTTTAATCACATTTTAACGCATTTCAAACGAAAATGACATAAATATAATTAAACCACAAAACCACCAAAAATCTTAGAAAAACCAAGGAAAACTAATTATCCATCACTTCTCAACGAACCAACAAACCAACTTGTGCCAAAAATACCAAAATCTTCAAAAAAATCAATGCATCATTAAATATGTAGCATACTTAAAAAGTTATTAAGTATTAAATAGGCAAAGTTTGTAGGATTTCTAATTCGTCGGTTAGGATCTTGAAACAACTATGTGTCACTTAAAACAAAACAAAACAAAACTGTTGAAAAATTGCATAGTAAGGTATGCTTCTACAAGATAAAACTAAAACCGCAATGGAAATATTCAATTAATGTACATTATGTGTTTCCTCAAACTGTTAAATAACACCAATTATGTTGTTTCTCACAATAGAATGTGAAGTCCACAAGCAATTCAAATAGCTATTGTTGATTTTGTGACGTGATTAATTGCACTTTTGAGTGTTTCAGCGTTTAGCTGAAGAATAGAAAAACCACAAGCATAGTTAGTGTTAAAAGATGCACAAATTGGCAGCTTATTAGTTTTTACTTTTTTATTGGTTTTGCGCGTGATATCTGCTGTGGAATTTCTATTTTTGATTTTTGCGAGTTATTGCTTTTATTTTTTAGCAGTTGGAACAATGCCTAATTCACTTTCTTTGAGGTGCATTCGCTATTTGGTTCCGAATTTCTATTAATGCAAAACTTAAAATACAATTTTTAGTAGCTATATTATAAAATTCAAGTGAATTGGAAAGCGCTATACATTTTGGATTTTTCTCGATTATTGGAATTTCAAACGTGGATATTGTAGAGAATAAATAATTAAAATATTTTTTGCCCAAATATATCGGTCGTTCCATAAATCAATTAATTACATTTGATAGATTCACATTTTACCAATTTTTTACAATAGAAAGCGTTTATACAATTAATACACTTAATGTAATTTAATACTCTTTAATACACTTTAGTTTAATAGTTTGATACAATTTAATCTTAATCGAATCCAATCCAACCAAATAGTGAATTAATTGGCCAATTTATTAAAATTTATAGTCTTGCGGCGCATTTGGTTGCACCAATCATCAGATTATTGAAACTAATTTCAAACTAGTCGGAAACAAGTGAAATAGCTTCTCTGTAATAAATATATTAAATAAATAAAATTAAAATATATTCACAACTTTGAAAAGAAGTTCTTCTTGTATTTCACAGCTTATTACATTTCATAAATATTCCGGAAGTGATGAAACTTATTGAAAACATGCCATTAAATTCATAAATTGTTATATAATCTGAACGGTTTAATTGCGACAGCAATTCAAAAATACAGAAAATACAGCATGTGACTTTCCATTTGCTAAAATTAACAATTTGTTGAAGTAGCTAAACACAAAATGATATTACTTTTTAATACTTTGTATAAAGACGTAAGAACTGGTTAATTTTTGTTTAATTTCTACTAATTTTCTTTTATTACTTTACAATTTAGTTAGTTGGCTACAACATTAAACCAGATGGTAAAGTGTTTTCCGGAGGGCCATCAATTACTGGACCTATAGCTGATGATTTGCATTTTGAAGTGACTTTAGTGCAAATGTATAAGGTAGCTTTAAGTGCCGGAAAAGCTCACAGAGATCATAAGCATCATCACGTTCATCATTTTGATCACAACGGTCCAATTGTTGCCACCACAGCTGCACCAACTCCAGCAGTAAGTTCTTTTAATTGATTATTCATCTTGTGAAAACGGTAAATGAGATTTTTCAATTTAAATTTTTGTAATACAGCCTCTACCAGCAGCTCCAGTCAACCCCAACTTGGCAAACGGACAAATCCCAACAAGAGTAAGAATTAACTTTGCTGGAGTACAACCTGCACCACCAGCTCAAGGAGTACCATCCCAAATAGTTGGTGGAGCTTTGAACCAAAATCCTGTTGCAACAGTGAACACTCAATTCGTGTCTGGACAATTCCACACTGGAAACCGGATTTTACAGGAACAACTTTTGGCCGGAAATTTCATTCATCAATCTCAGAGAAATGCTGTGCCACGTCAGTTTACATTCCCAGGGCCAAGTGCTTCTCCAAGTGCACAGATCTCCAATGCATCACCCGAAACTTATTCAACGTTCATTTCTTTTGGAGAGAATAACCAACCTCACAATCTTTTTAAACGAGAGCATAAAAATGAGGAAGCTCCCATTGATGAGAAGAAAGTAGCCAAACGAGATCTTGTTATGCTTTCCGATGGTTCCGTAATTGACGATAAATATTTCGATACCGAATGGTATGATGGTTTAGCGCAGTTTGGAGGCAATGACCTTAAAAAATCGCTCACCAGACGAGATAGCTTGGAAGAAGAGATTAAAGAGCATGATCGGGAGCCAGCGGAGGGAGAAGTAGAAGCTGTTAAAAGTTTCTGCTCCAAGTGTCAAGTCGAGCCATTCCAGTCGGCATTGATATTTGCATGGAAAGACATTCAAGTAACGCTAGAAAACGCATTGAAAGCAAAAAGCACAGATATTTGTGGTGAATTTTAATTTAGAAAATGTGTTCCCATAAGCATTCTTTTCCAGCTTTCTTATAATTTTATTTATTTATTTTCTGTGCAAACAGTTCTACCATTTTCAGCTTATTATGGGTTTGGTGCTTTAAAGAAAATGTGGAAGTATTGAATTTATGAAAATTTATCAACAAATTATAGATTTTTTCATCACTATACAAATTCCCTATTTATATGATCCCCACAAAAACGTTTTGCCAACAAATAGTTCGTCGCATTTATTTTCCACATACAAAAATCGAGTTGAAAACTTTTGTGTTTGCAGTTTTTGCTGTTTTTTCATCAAATTCCTGTTTCATTCTTGAAAGAACCACCAGAACCCCATTATAGTTCTCCGCATCCTATATTTTCTAAAATTTTTCAAGCATTTCGCTCTAATAACATTTTCACGATTTTTATTTTGTCTGAAAATTTATACTTCAGTCTGGAATTTTGTGATTTTATTTTGAAGTCTCAGCATTCAAACATACATTAAACTCATTATAGTCTTAACAAGATGTGTGGAAGAAAACTTATTAAACTTATTATTGATAACACGCTGAAAGATGTTTCATAAAATTAACACGTAGTGTACATAAATGGATAGTTTTGCAATTTCGAGAGATTATAATAGTTTAAGCTTTTTTAACAATTTATGCTTTCGTAGCAGATCCTCACCAGCAAACATTCCAAAAAGTACATACAAAGTCTTTGTTACCGAATATTTTAATTTTTATTGCAACATTTTAAATACTCTAACGTTGAGAAGTTTGAGATTTTTGAGAAATAATGATTTTTGTACTTTAGGAAAATGCAACATCAGCAATTCTGAGAACACTCAAATTTTTAGACGGTTCATAAATAATGCCATTTTGCGATAGATAAATAAATTAAGTAATTGTTCAATTGTACGGAGACAGTCCGAATATAAATACGAAAATGATAAAATAAAATATAAAATCCATAGAACGTTTCTGCGTTTTTATGAACCATTAAACATAGGAGTTTTATTTTGTGCTTACCTTGCTTTTATGAATGTGCTGATGCTGGTATTCCGACTCGATTTCCGGCTCACTGAAGTAACTCTACAAAGAGAAGGAGCAAAAAATTGCATGTCAAAACTTAATTGATGATGGCAAATCGAGCGCGCGTGCTTTACCTGATCTTGATCCCAGTGACCACCTTGCTGAGGTAAAGGCTGAGGAATGCCAGGCCCACCGCCGGGTAAGACTTGCGGTGCTGCCACTTCGTTGGATTCAAACAAACGAAGCACAGAACGGTCTCTTATTTCGCGCAGATGTGACCTTCAAGTGAGATAATAATGGATTGATCATTAGTCTCAGATGTTATATGTTGGTTTTTAGAAAGGTTTTGAGCCAAGGGTTGGAAAGTACAGTATTTATATTAGAAAAATATTTATTTCAAATTGTCATTTTTCAATACATTTTTGTAAACTTTATCTAATTGAACAAAAACTTTCTTGGCCCATGGCAATTTCTAAGAAAATTCCTTACCGGACATCCTCTAACTCGTAAAACATATCTTTACTCGAATCATGAATATAGATCTTGACATTTGGGCCTTCAAGGTAGAGCATGGTGAGCTGTCTAGGAAATGATCGAACGAATAGCGCGCGCACCGTGTCAATTGAGGTGATCTCATTTGGTAGTAACGCTCGTTTTGTCTCTGATCGATATTGCAAGAATACCAAACCTTTAATGGTGTAAAATACTTTATTTAAAAAACAATTTTTCAATTCAAATGAAGCATTTTCGTACCCAAAGGACGCTCGAGGGTTTTAGAAGGCGTACGAACTACCGGCAGGGATGACCTTTGCTTGCCTCCTCTTCGAAAACCCGTACTTGCCGTCTCTACTTCACTCATAATGCCTGGATCATCGTCGAAAAGAGGACCCTGATGGGTCGGCGTGTAAGCTCTTATTGGAACACCCTTGAATAATTTCGAGAGAAACTTATAATTTCGATTATTCAGTCGGTTCAAAGAGTTGTTCGTTAGATAAAAATTAAAAGTAAAAACTTTACCAAAACAATAATTGTATGCATTAGTTGGCACGAAAATTAGGAAAAAATAGCGGTTAGCATGCACAAAAACCTAAGAACCAAGAAAAATAAATACTGTTTAAATTGTTATCATGTGATTTTGTAAGTCCTCAGTGTATTTTTTAGTTCTTTTTTCAGAATCATTTCACCATCAATATTTATATTAAAATTATTTTTTTTCTAGTCGTCACTTACTTCCATTTTAGTATGGATTTTAGTTCAAACAGCTGAAATTTGTAAAAGTGATTGCAAATATATTCATTATGAATATTATTTCAAATCATTGAGATTTTCTTCATGTTCAAAGTTTGCTGGAAAAATTGTTTATTGACAGTTTTGATTGAATATTCAAATATATACACAATATGTTAATCACAGCATTATTTCATGAGTAGTTAAACATACTTGACTAATAACTGTGGCTAGATTAAACCTTTTACCTTGGAATACTTTTGCGTTTCTCCAGTTCCAAATTAAAATTTTGAACAATCAAATTTTCAATGAATTAAAATCTTATAAAAGTAGTTGATGGACGGACCCTTATAACCAATTGTTAAATTAATAATCAGTGTACAGAAAATAAAACTAAATGAAAAGATAGGTTTTTTATCAATTAAAAATGTATTATCAGAAGTTTTGGTTAATTTATGATTATTATGATTTACAATAATTTATGACTATTCTTACAGCACTACTTTAAATTAATAGATTAAGACTTTACAACAGTGTTGTTACAAAATGTTCAAGTGATATATATTAAATAGATTAATTCATTAACAGATTAATTTCCTCACTAATCATCTACTCAAAAATATAGAAATTAAATTACCAACTTTTAATTAAAATTAATGTTTGAATGATTGTTTTTTCAATGTTTTAGATTTTTTAATTTTGGCATTTAGATTAAAAATTATTTCTTTGTATTCTACAATTTTTTAAACTGCTCAAGTTGTTCAAATAAACTTACACAATTTGCTCAATCTCAGAAATTCTCAGTTCGTCTGTAAAACTCAAGCAAGCAATAGTGCTGAATAATGGCTTATAGAGGGTTTGATGGCACTTGAAAATTGCCATTCCATCCATTTTCGTTATTTTGTTACATTCCGTATAGTAAAAATCTATTTTATTTTGTATTCCGTTTGAAGGGAATTCTAAAGGAAACAAGGTTTAATCAGAAAAGATCATATTTAAAACGTTTTTCCATGTCAGTGACTGCTTTTTGCTTTTCTGTTGGACTGAGTGCTTCTTTAAAATGAAAATTGTGTTAAAGAAGCCAATGGCTGAACTTCTTTTGGATATGGTCTATGGCTCTTTAAAATACCACTTGAAGCACTAGAGACAAATTTATTGATTTAAACACTCATTAAACTGAACATCTGAACAATTCAATCTGAAATTGATTAAAACAAGGTTGCCTAGAACTAAATGAATGTTTTGCTATTTGCGTTTTGTCTCCTTTATGAAAATGATGATGCAAAAAAGTGAGTTTGAAAAAAGGAAAAAGATTTTTACAACAATAACCAACCAACTCCAAGTCCAGTAATAGATTTCAAAATAGACTGCGCCTAATCTCCTTATGTTCAAGGAAAAACTATACTACGGTCGTTAAGCTCAGCTCATTTATTTCTAGGAGATCTTGAATAAAGTTATAAATGAGCTTCTCTTTTATTAATGTTCTGTATAAGATTCGAAAGCTCCAAACATTCTAAAAAGTTCTGGAATGAACTTAATGGGAGATGAAATGATTCTTGATGCTGTATGTCTTTCAATTTTTCAGCTCAATTTAAAGTAAACTTTTAAGATGAGTATATCGAAACAAAGATGAAAATTTCTAACAAAATATATTCAATGTTTAATCTCACACATTTTCTAGCATATTACATTTTGTTGCTTGCCTTAATTTCGTACAATTATATTACAAATCAAATTAAATATCATACATATATTATTCGTTCATTTTCGATGTTTGCTTTGGAGGTGTGTTTGCACTGGAACATCATTTTTATGGAAATAAAGTGTGTTTTCAAAACTTGCTTTTAATTCTCAGGAAATTGAGTTTTTTATGGAAGTGAACATTTTTCCAAGATTGTATTCTCCTAATTATTCCTGAACATAAACACACCTCTGAAAAGTTTACAGAACTTCCCATTTCGTTGTGCTCAATTTATAATTTTAATGTGCCGGGATATAAAAGTAACATTTAAAGGGAATTTTGGCACGAGAAAATGGAAAACATGTTGAGTTTAATTAAATTTCTATTCGTCTTAAAGACTCAGAATCCTGCCTCGTAAATTGCTTTTGCCGAAGCAACCGAAAATTTGTTATCGCGCAAATGAAGTAAACGTAGCATCGTCTGCGTTTTACGTATTTAAATGTTTCGCCAAATTGTAGTTTAGATGGATAATATTTATTGTGTAAAATTAAAATTTCGTCTGATTACTTAATGAGAAAAGTTCTTAAAATTAATTAAATAATAATATAAATCTACATTTTACATAAACTTCTACTCTCTACAGAATACAAATAACTCAAATAAGTATAATCATTTAAAGATAAAAATATTACTAAATAGTTGTTGTGTGTTTTTAAATAATGTAAAGTAATTTAAAAGTATAAAAGTAATAACTCAAACTTGTGCATACATTTCTTCAGTAATAACATAGCTTTGATCGTTATAGTTTACCTTTCTAGATTTCTGTGGATTTGTCCCCATCTAAAAATAGTTCAAAGTGAAACGAGACGTTTCGAGGGTAAGTTAAGCGTCACGGTTGTTAAAAAACTTTAGAGTGCTTCGAAGGATGGGCAATTCAAATTTTTAACAAAGTTGTTTCAATAATTCAATATGCTTGAGTTTCTATTTTCTAACTTTTATGGTGAAAAGGATTGAAAATATAGAATGAAGTTTTAAACTCAAAGTTTCTTTAATATTTTGCATAGTTCTTGTTTGCATAGTTCTTATATAATATGTTAAACATTGAAATTTCCAAATAATATTGATTGATTTCTTTAGTTTTAAACTTGAAAATAAATTTTAAGATAAATTAATTGTAAACTAAAAAACATGACCTAGTTTCATAAAATTGTCCATACCCGAAAACACCCTAATTGCTACATTAAATATTCAAAACAAAACAGTCCTTTCATCCGTTCCAAACACCACATAACCATCAATTACAATTAATCATTGCAATAAATCATAATTGAGAGCCCATGGTGGTTGAACTTTAATTCAAATAATTCAAATAAATTTTCAGACAATTTTAATACCAAAAGTAACATTTTGCAAAATTTAGGAGCATATTTTCGCAATGATTTATAATTATTATGTGTTAAAGTGTGTTTTTTGGAAAGAAAATTTCGGAAAATCATGCCAATTTATGTTTTTATTAATTGTGAATAATCACGAGTACACACTACACACACACACAGTGAAGACCGATTAATATTCATTTGGTATTAATGACAACAACAAATTGCATGTTTGGTTTAAACTACCTCTAGATCCATGGATCTCTGCAATGATCCTCCTTGGTTGGCGTAATGCATGTCGCCGCCTAAGGTGTGTCTTCTAGGATCTTCTCTTCTCCCACTACTCCTCCGGCTACGTTCATCAGCAACTGAAAATAATATATGAAGTTATCAATCAATTTCAAGCAAAAGAAGTTAGCAAAATTATACAAATTTAAGTATTCATGAAATTTGAGATTCTCATTTTATTTTGGAGAAATAATGATTTGTTTTTTGAGTTTTCAAGAATGACTAATGATTACATGAATTATGGTTAATTTTAAAATGTAGACTAATTTATCTTTTAATACTCTTTGAACTTTAAATTTGATAGCACTTGAAATTAAAAAGTTATTTAAAAATTTCAAGGAATTCAAAACGAAAGTAATTGACTTAAACACCAAATATTGACTTTAGTGTATATTGCTTGAAATTTCAGAACCGGGAAACTTTAATTTGAGGAGTGTTTCTAACAGGAAATAAATTTTTTGTTGATTCTTGTAAACGAATATAAAGCCTTTGTTAAAATAAAACCAGTTAACACTCGGTTGCTGGTTTTAACTACTAGGATTAAACTTGCTCTGTCACGACCACGGCTACCGCAGAAAATGGATGTCTTAGAAAGAAAAACGTGATATAAAATTTAGCAGATTAGTTCTCGTTAAGCGTGATGCCAATTTGACATCGTTTTCAGTTTTATCAACTTTAAACATATAAGACATAATCCAAAATTTGGTTATGAGTGAAAAGTGAGAATTATAATTTGTAAGAATGATTCTAAGGGTATTTTTCCAAAAAGGTGTCTTGGTACTCTTGGCATCTTTAAAAAAATCTGAGAGTGACCTTTGATCTTCAACGTTTACATTGTAAAGGTGCCCATACATGGTTGTCGTTAACCTCAAAATTTGGAAATTGAATATGGAAAATAACTATGTTCAGTCAAATTTCGGTTAATTTTATCTGTTTCAGTAAACCATGTACGGGCACCTTAATCTGTGTTTCAATTGTATTTGCACTAGCCTAAAATTAAACAAAAGAATGCTTCAACACGTAAACGAAAAACAGTATTTATCTCAATTAAGAATTGTTTTAATGAACCATTATGTATTATGATGTCAGTAATAAAATTTAGGCGAATACTTGAGTTGCGCGGAATATTAAAACAAGCGGGAGAATGTGTGTTTTTAGATCTTGAGTTTTTCAGACTAATTTTTCATCCTAAATTCTGAAATTCATTTCTAAAAATAGTCCGCCGACCAGACCATATGGTGAATAAACAATTTATAATCATGAATTATTTTAACTTATACATACGCGGTTATGTAATTATGTACACGCTACGGCATTGCAACAGCGGGCGGAAAAATCTGATTTGGTGGCACAACATTAAAATTAAATATTAAATTCAATCAAAAGTGAAATGAGCCATTAAAACAATATTCAAAGTATGTTCCAAGTTGAATATCACATGCTGCGCTTATAAATATGAAATTTAGTTTTTTGTTGTTCACAAAAATAGGTCTGAAGGACGTTGCGGCCTAATTTCTTATTTTGCGTACATTTTTGCATATATATACATTTTTTTTTCAGAGTAAAAGATAAATAAATAGTAATTATAGTTAATAGTCGAATCACAGCGAAAATCCATCAAATTAAATGTAGTTCATAGATCCAACTTAGCATGTTAATTGATTGGTCTTTTTATAATCAGTACCAATTTACTACAATCTACACACAAGTTGACTCAAGTCCCTATGAATATCATTGCATTAAAATTTTTGATTTTTGATTTTTGATTTTATTTTTGAATAATAATAACATTTTTTAAACATAAAATACATTTCTGTTGACCTTATCATATAATCAATATTCAAGCTTTTCAGATAATATTCATTGTTTATTTTATAATAAAATTTATTTTATTAGAGTTATATATCAAGCGTATCGGAAATAGATTTATATTGAGTATTTTGAATGGACGGGTTGAAAGATTTTACAGCAAATTTGCGGAGAAATCTCTAACATTGTTTTCACAAGGAAAACTATAAAACCATCTGTTTTTTATTTTTTTGGGCGAGATATTGTTGGACGATGAGAATTGAAATAGATGTTGATTTTCTCATAGTTTCAAAAATATTTTGATTTTTGTTAATATATTGGACAGCCCAATAGATTTTGCTATAGAATTTTCCATCAATAAACATTTATAATTCAGAAAGGAAGTTTTTTTGCTCATTCAATGGACTTTTAGATAAGTTTTTACATAAACTGACGAGTAGATGCATTTTTATGATGCTCGCTTTTGCTTGCAACCTGATGCAAAGTACATTTTACTTTCAGGAGGAATAAATGGAAAATATTAATGTAACTGGAAAAGGTATTTGTGCTTGAATGAACTTTATTACCAAGTAAAACTCTGCACCAACCCACATTAAATGAATACATTGTGGAGATTTTATAAAATTCGATTTTTGTGTATAATTTTTACACATTTAAAAATGTTTATATTTCCTTCGATGAAACAATGCAAATGGGCCAATTATTAAGATTTTTCAAATGTATTAAAATTTTTCGTAGAAATTCTAAAGGTCAAAACAAATCTTTCAAATTATAATTTCTTTGAATCACAGCCCACCATATTGTATAATCAACAAGATCTTCTAACAAAATTTTCAACCTCCGAAAAACAGATTTATTGGAAAATTTGGCACACTTTTTTGTCTTCAGCTTTTAATCTATCGCATCATTGAAAACAATCTTTTTTCTGTTTTTTCTACATCGGAATTTTTTAGTTGCTCATTTTTATCTTCGATGTACAATTTTGTCACAAAAATATTTGATCTATAACTGTACTAATTTTATATTTTCTCTCAGGATTATTGCATTTATGCATTCGATGAATTGTATACAACTGCATACAATAGTTCCAGTACCCGGTATACCGTAAATATTGTATATCGAATGCCAAAAACAAGAGCAGCTTAGACTTGCAAATTACCTGAATTGCTTTGACACAAATTTGTAGATGCACTTAAACTGAATCTTCAAAATGCCTTTGTTTATTTATAACCACTTTACGAATATATATATATATGTTGAAAATCAAAACTAGTTCAAATATAATTTTTTTGCAAAGGTCTTCGACTCTTTTTGATCACTTATTTATTAATTATTTCGTAATTTCACTGCACAATAAAAAAAATTTGGTAATACGAAAGAAAAGCTAGATTTTGCTATCTGCTTTATAATTGAATCTGCCTACGCCAAACTTGCAATGACTCAATGTCAAGCAAATCAACAAAAAAACTCTACCAGCACATATATTTTTGGTATTTTTTAAGAACACTAAAAAAACAGTTTGCCAGCCGCTTGTTGTAAAAAACTTTAAATGGGTAAAAAATTTCTGTTACAACAATTTTATTTGTTGTCCACACATTTCTCTGAGTGTCCTTTCAGATTTTGCTATTTTCTGTTGTTTTTGTTATTTACATCACATTTTGCTCTCAAAAGCATAGCACATACAAGTCTGATAATAACATTTTGGATAAAACCAAAGAATTCGAAAAATACGTATAATATGGTAAATTGGTAAAATATGAGCAATGCAAAAGTCTCTCGGTATTCCCATGTAGAAAATTTATTGCGTTTGTCACGAACTTCAATAAAGTTTACTTGAATACCATTTTCTTAGTTCACCAATTTTGCACAATTTGTGTTATTGTTTGTTTTATTGAGCACTGCCAATTTGCACCGAGAACGACTAGCATAAAAAATATTACTTATTCACTAAATTTGAGGTATTCGCAATTTTTTAGTCCGTTTAATAGTTTTCCGCACGCACTAGTCCAACTACCCGTTACGAGTTTTAATAAAAAAACTACACTAAATTTCCTAAATTACCCGAATAAACTCACAGTACTGAATACACCGAAATACTGAAATACTGAATAATCAATTGGAAATAATTATTAAAGTTTAGTTTAGTTCTATTGGGCGCCAGCTTGTGTTTTCGTACACTGCCAATTGAGAAATTGAGAAATTATGAAAATGTTTGTATACGTTTTAGAAAAAAGATCTGAATTTTAATATTTTACTCGCAGTGATACATGTGAGTGTAATTTTGAGTTTATCAATTTCACAGCAACAGAAATGAAAAGCGAGCAGTGTTTAGTTGTAGGTGGGTGGATCTATTGATGGCCTATGACTTTTGAAGAGATTTTACATAGATTTTCAAATTCGTGTCAAATGAATCTTAAAACATATAATGAAAAAATCATTTATTACTTTGTAGATTTTTATAATTTATCATTGAGGTTCATTTTACTCAATCATGTTTTTGCATTTTAATTTTTTATCAGTCTGAACCATATAACCTTTTATTAGTCTAAGTGAAAATTTTTTAGATTTCCTAAGTTGAAATAAAACGTCTTACCCTCCCAATACATCAGAATACCAGAAAATTTACAGTCTGAATATACACAGTTTTGAGAGCAATAATACATTTACAACCAGCAACAATACTACAAAATATTCGTGAAAACTATAGCATAATTTTCTCACCAAAAAAATTGCTGAAAAACTCTGTGAATGAAGTACAAAAAAAATCAATTTATGTTATGGCAGTTACAGTTATACTGTCTACGTCATCTCCCAATCTCAAAAGAAAAACTGTATTTTTACTTCTCCGCAATGGAGAAGTATTGTTTTCGTGACAGCATTTTCAGGGTTTTTCAACCTTATATGATTTTTCCTGACTTCCCTGTACACAAATCTCAAAAATATCTCATATTTTTTTTGTCCGTATTGAGTTGAAGAAAATTCCTGTAAAAAAAAAAAAATCCGGAAAATATTGAGCCTCCGACCCGTGAAATGCGTAAAACTGAGGGCAGTGGGGCTGGTGGTTCAGTGGTTCGGTGGTTCATATAACCGGGGTTACTGTAAACGATCGATCTGACCTCCCACCGAACCGATTCCGGATCTTTTGATGCCAATCGACTTGGAATCTATTCCCATCGTGCACCTGATATTTTTGGTGATTTGATGACTCCACCGGATAGGTCACCAGAACCACTTCCGTGACGCAAAGTCGGGGTTTTCATACAAAAAAAAAAAGCTTTTATTTTGAAAAACTAGAGATACAGCTATAATCTCTTCAGAAAAATGTTTGGGATGACAAGTTCAGTTAAAAATTGCATCGATGTTTGGTCCACTACCTGCTGGGAGTCATCTGGGGGTCATCTGGTGGTACCAGACAACTTTTTTGAAAAAAACTTAGAATTTTATGATTCGTCCAGAAAATAAGAAAAATCAAATTTTTGGAGTATCAGTCTGGTAGCGCGTACTCTCAGCTCCAGAACTCGAGAACGACTAGAGATAGCACTTTGGTCTCTTCAGAAAAAATGTTTGAGATGATGAGTTGAGTCAAAATTTGCATCTATGTTTGGTCCACTACCTGTTGGGAGTCATCTGGGGGTCATCTGGTGGTACCAGACAACTTTTTTTTGAAAAAGTCTTAGAATTTTATGATTCGTCCAGAAAATAAGAAAAATCTAATTTTTGGAGTATCAGTCTGGTAGCGCTTACTCTCAGCTCCAGAACTCGAGAACGACTAGAGATAGCACTTTGGTCTCTTGAGAAAAAATGTTTGGGATGATAAATTAAGTCAGGGAGTGCATCAATGTTTGGTCCACTACCTGCTGGGATTCATCTGGGGGTCATCTGGTGGTACCAGACAACTTTTTTTTGTAAAAGTCTTAGAATCTCATGATTCGTCCAGAAAATAAGAAAAATCAAGTTTATGGAGTATCAGTCTGGTAGCGCTTACTCTCAGCTTCAGAACTCGAGAACGACTAGATATAGCATTTTGGTCTATTCAGAAAAAATGCTTGGGATGGTCCACTACCTGCTGGGAGTCATCTGGTGGTACCAGACTATTTTTTTTAGAAAAGTCCTAGAATCTCACCCTGGTACCGCTTTCTCTCAGCTCCAAAACTCAATATATTTTTGAAACAATTTTTATTGAAAACACCATTCTATGCTAGCGGAGAAGTCCTGCTCAGCTCACAAGCTGCACAACTAGTTAGAGATTGTAATTGAATTTGAATATTTAAATTTTTTCTGTTGTGAAAAGTCATGATACACATGTTTTTTCCTCGATTATTATTTTTTCGGGTTCAAAAAATTTGGCATTAAACACATAGATGTTTGAGCAACTGAAAAATGTTGGGGAAAATTTTTCATAAAAATGTAGAGAATATTGTATAAAGTAAACAAAGCAAACATGTAAAGCTTGTGCGGTGTGTTTTGAGCAAACTTAACATGTTACATATTTTATGAGCCTTTTTACAGCTCACGAGCCATAGACATTATATTTTTGATATTTTTTCGTGAAAATGATTTTAATGATCACCTTTTATATTTTTTAAAAGTATATACATTTTCTATTATATTACAATTTTAATGTGCTGAATACAAACTTTTCCTTTGCATCAGATAGATAATATCTACAAAGTCATTGAAATTACGATTTTTGTAGATTTGAAGTTAGCTTTCATCAGATAAGCTTTAAGAAAATCTTCTCAGTCATTACTTGTACCCGAGTAGCTTAAACAAGTATTATAGGAATTTCATCATATATTATCTATAAGGTATTTATGGATTTATGACTATAGGGTAGAAAAGAATCGAAACTTTGATTATTTTCTCTAAAAGGTCTCAATCAATTTTATGTAATCTACAGTATCTCTAATACATTTTAGCAGAACTGCCATCATGCTGCAAATTGTATGTCAACTTCATTACAGAGAATCAGATAAAGTTAAACTAAACAAATTCATACCGCATGTATATCCTGTCATAATTTGCAAATTAATATTGACTTAATATACAAATTGAGGGAGCAACTTCATTTCCCGTTTATTCACAATATTACACAGAATTTCATTATTGAAGTTGTTCTGTTAATGCCAAGCACAAGCTCTATCATTCCAAAAACTAACCCCTGAAGACTAATTATTTTTTATTGTTTTACCGCGTGCTGATCAAGTTACCCCGTATCAATTTCATATAACTGTCTACATCATTGAATTGATGAAAACTACAACTGCACCATTGAATAATTTTGAAATTTTGCAGTTCTAGCGCTTCATAAATCGATCGATGTTACAAAATATTAATTGATTATCCCTTCAGATTACTCACTTTGTTCATTCTGTTGATTTCTACCCGATTTCTCGTTTTGCCAGTCTTCCTCTGAAAAGAATATCAAAATGGATTAGTTTTTATACAGAAAAGGGTAGCTCAACAAAAAATAATTGGGTAATCATCATGTTTTTTCAACCGCAAAGCTTAAATATCTCTAAACCTTAAAGCTGAATCAAAATGTGACAAGGATTTGATAATAATAATAGATGATTAATTGTAATTGTCACACAATTCATTTGTTTTATGGAAGATTATTTACTCAAATCAGAAATGCTGTCGTTATATTTACATTTTGTAATCCTAACGATTAAATTTGACATATGTAGAGAAACATAGGGGGTAGGTTTATATCAAACACATTTACCTTAAAATGTTATATAAAAACACTGTGTAATAAATATCTCATACATATTATGGAACAAAATAAATATGTAAGCCTATCATGTTGTCCAATTGAAACATTATACTCTATGATTATACTCTATAGTTTCATAGAATCAATCACAGAAACACCACCTAGTAAACGTTCACTTCAAATCTTCTTTAGAAATCATGCATTTGATTTCAAAAAGTTCCATAATTTGAATAGAGTGGCTCTGAAAAATCATTTGTGAAAAATCTCATGTTTTTATTATGCCTTCAGAGTTGTCGCTATTTCTGAAATTTGTTTTATAAATTAAAGTTTAAAGTGCCCTTACTTAGTTTTTATAGCTGAAATAAACTACCGACGTTAATTTTTGAGTGGTGAAAAATTGTGAGTACCTGTAGAGTTTTTTCCTAGTTTTATGAATAATTTTTTTAAAAAGGTAAATGAATGTTGAAACTTAAGTTAAGAACTAAACGTGATGGATGAATATATGTTGTTTTTCTGTACTGTCAATGAGTTTTGAAGGATATTTTCAGTTATTTCATTAATAAGACTGAAATTAAAGTAAATATTTCAAGCAGAAGTTTGCATTTTTAAACATGTTTTATTGAGGACCTTTGAAATATGAATTACGCTTTCGTTCTTTGAACTTTTTCAAAGACAAACAAAAAGTTCAAACAATTTAATGCATCAAATTTATAAATTCTATAAACTCTGCTATTACCCCTTAATCAAACCTTACAAACCAAAAACCTATTTGATATAGTTCACAGAACCATAAATAGCATTCAACATTATTTTTTCATTAGTGTGTTTACCTCCTTCGCGTCCTTTGCGTTTCTTTTTGGAGCTGCCTGAAGAGGAGCTCTTGTCTTTGCTTTTCCACCTTATTAACATTATTCCACTTTTTTAGTGCACTTCTTTCTATTATTTAACTATATTTTGTGAACTAACTATGCAGTTATGCACTATGCATTATTGCAATACAATCTGGAAATCTTTTGGATCGCATTTTCACATTTTCACAGTTCTTTTGTTTTCGAAAAATAAAAATAATGTTATTATGGGTATTATGTTATTTGCAGAAATTGCGGACAAGGGATTAAATAGAGACATTAATTTTAGGAAGTTTCTGGGTAATCGTGTACCATGAAAATGGAACATTTGCTCTTTTGTGCTCTTTTTAAGATAGAAATCAATGTAAGATAAATCGAAAAGAATGTATTTTTGTTGCAGAATGCGAACAAGATGAATTTTTGAAAATAATTGAATTTCATTGTGCAACTTTTACTTGTGATTTTAATAATCAATTAGGCCTGAAATAGGATCCAATTTGTGAACTGTACTTTTGCAGTAAAAAGCCCACATTGAATATTATAAATTATATTCTTTCTCTTGACGCATTAAATGAAACATAAATTGGGTAATCGATGTGATATCAATTGGAATTAGTTTTAACATATAAAATGATAAAAGACAACTAAACATAAAATAGAGAAAGTTACATGCTGATACAGTTTAGCATAGAAGAGGAATATGTGACATTAATATTTATGGGCGAACATAATAAGGAGTAAATAGGATTGTCTTTGTTTCATTTTTTGTATGTTTTATTTACATATATTATTATTACATACATTAATGGCAATAAAAAGGAAAGAGCAAATGTGTGTAAAATAATATTATGGCACTAAAACAAGAGATATAAAACTGATATAAAAGACATAAAAGCTCTGAAGAGCGTTTTGATCTAATTATGGTTGATTCTTTTATTAAAGATTTGTAAGTAGAATAATTCCATAAATTTCCATGAACTTCATTTAATCATAGATTCCATATAAGCTTTATCATATTAAACACATCAAACTCCCGACAACAACTATCCCGAATTGTCGACTGTTCGAGCTCACTAATCGAATAACATTATTTTACAGCACAATTTTTTTATCTTTTTTTTTTGCCAGTTGAACAAGCGACAGCGAACAATTTCCTTATTATTTTCAATTTGAAAATTTTTCTCTGTTTTCTTCACTTTTCTTATATTTTTGATAAATCACGAGTAATTTATAAATTTTAGAATTTCAGCACAAATTTCAATTGGATTTGTAAAACATGGAAATACATTCAAACGTGTGTATTAGGGTAGCACAACAATGAAAATGCACCGGCAATAGAGGTGCCATATTTTCTATTCACTCCCGAGTCGCATTTATACAGTTCAAGTTGATTAAAAGTACTTTTACGTATTTTCATCACTACAATTTTGTAAGAAATATAATGGATTTCATAATAATCGAAAAATTTCGCGTAGGACACCACTATTTTAGAGAATTCCTTTGTATTCAAAGACTGAAACTAAATTTAATTCTCTTTACCATTTGCAAAACACTGACATTAAACACAATTTTGTCGCATTTCTTTCAATTCCCCGCAACAATTCACATAAAACTATAACTGCAATTATCCTTCCGTATCCTTCATTCCGACTTTAAGCAATTTTACAGCACTTTAAGCAGCAAAACTGGCCAACTTTGTTGTGGAACACGGAAATTGTGCTAAATTTTGCTGAAAACTTTCAAACAAACTGAGTGTACTGTGCAACCAGGATCCGAGTGTTCCGCCCAACCATCGGTCGGTCGATATGAGGTGCGCGCGCAACACGATCCTATATTTCGCCATAGGGTGAACCGTTCATAAATTTTTAATGTATCGCATATTGTATTATAGTGAAGAGTATAATTTGAATTTTCTTCGGAGCACTTAAAAATGCATTATTTTACAGTAATGTAAATTATGTATACCATTTCAAGAACTAGACATAATTTACAGTTTAATTGATTTTAATTTTGATTATTTTATTAACATAGTTCAACCTCATTCAAAAATTTCATGAAACCATTTTTTATTAGATTGTTCTGAAACACCCTATCGCAGACACCATACAATCTAGTATCGTAATTTTTCGTGAAAGGATGATGAGTTGAAAAAAAACTTTATTGGTTTCTTTGAGTAAATATAAGAGATTAGATATTTTGTATTGGGAGCTGAATCCTTTTTTGTTGCGAACTTTGTTTATTACCAAAATACTTAATACTGATAAAATATATGTATATCATTTTATTTGCGAAATCTAGCGCATTGAGTCGGCATTTAGGATTTTTAAACTTTGGTTCATAATTCATCAAACTAGAAAAAAATGTTTTCGGGCTTCCCCAGCTCGTACTTTTCCAATTTTCCGTTTATTCTATTTTGCCGTATTTTTCATATTCATTCACTTGGTTGTGTGGAGTCATAGAAAAGCATGCAAGACGGGTACAGGAAAGGACAATATGCACACATTATGTAGGTCAGTGAACTTTATGCAAGCACACTAAATCATTGAGTTGTTTTGTGCGCGAAAAAGCTTAAAAAGTGTGAATTTACAATTTAAGGTAGTTGTGTCCGTTGTTCTTGTACATATAATATTAAAAAAATTCATTACGAAATGTTTGAATTTGGTTTTGAGAAGGAATAAGGTTTAGATGGGGAGGGATCATTTATGATTTTGAGAGACATAAACCTTGTGAGTTCTTTTCATTAAATCCTCCTGTTTCGAAAAAAATGAATACAACAAAATATATTCGTGATGTAAAATTTATATATTTTTTATTTCTCAAAATAACGCATAAAATTTGAAGTGGTTGAAAAAGCGTTCAGCAGATGGCGATGTGAGCAGATAGTATCTTTTAAATTTTAATCAATGTCTGTTTGAATTATTTGAAAAATAATAAATATTCATTTATGTTAGCAAAAGAGCTTTAAAAAATATGTTATTTAACATTTTTTTTGTATACCACTTTTTATTCTCAAAACTCCCTGACAAAATTTTATCTAATTCCTGAATATTTCAATTTCGATTTTCAATTGCTTCTGATTGACTTAAAAAAAAAACTCATTGATTTCAATTAAATTTTTTGCATACTAAATATCTGTCAAAATATCAGCTGAACTCTGTTCTTTTGAGTCAAATAATGTTCCCTGTCAACACTTATCATCACACAAACATTTAATTACAATTTAAATGTTTTGTATTTAATAAATGTCCAATCAATAAACAATATAAGACTCACCAGTAATCCTGTGTTGCATGATTCTTTGGATCTCTCCAGCCTCCGACCCGCTTTCGCTTTCGTAAATAAATTTAGGATTCCTATCGCTCCTCTGTCTAGGAACATGCTTCGGATAATCATATCGATTTGGTCTCGATTGCATCAGAGTACTCGGAATGTTCGATCGTTGTGGTTGCGGTGTCTTATCGTTCGGATGGTTCGAGCTATTTGATGCATTAGAAGAAATTGGTCTGTAGACATTGTGATACACGACTCCATTTTTATTTGCATAGTTTTGTGATGGAATTGATTGCAAAATCAGTGGTGTTGTACGCCCGTTTTGCATAATCATAGTTGACTGATGTTCTGGTTGAAAGTATCCCATAGCTGAGGCTGGTCGATAGTATTGAATCTGCTTAATTTGTGGGTTTTGTTGTTGGTGATTCGATTGAACTTGAGTTGCCGGCGTTTTAATTTGACCATATACATTATGATGGCTCATCATACTTGGGCTGTAAACTCTGTCATAAATTCGTTTGGAATCATAAATATTCTTATTTTCTTGATGGTTATGAGGAACTTGTTGCTGCAATTTCATGACATCTGCTGGCGTGATTCGATTGCTATCCATAACTAAAAATCGCTTGACTTCATTATCTGGTAAAAATACTGAGTCAGACTCACTTATGGTATGATTTCTGGGCACACTCCTATGGGAAGTTGGCGCATACAAATTTTCGTAATTTTCGTTTAAATTTCCGTTTTGCTGCATGCTTCCTCGCTTTTGTTGTGGAGTGTAATAAGATTGATTGTCAAATCGTTGTGGCATTTTGGGAAGAGTGGATGATGCTCTCGAGGCACTTACTGAAGCATAAGAAACTGGTGATGTATCAGTGGATGGGGATTTAACATGTAAATTGTTATCCTGAAAGGGCACTGGTGTGTTATTAACAGACTTTCTGTAATATTCATAGATTTTTTGCATGATTTGTTTTTTGTCTAAAGTAGTGGATTCTGGTCTTCGCATCATAACTTGCTGTCCATTTTGATTTCGATAGTTAACTTCACCATATAATGGATCAGGTCTAGAAGTTACTCCTTCTAGAACACTCTGCGATCTTTGAGGTTGAACTTGTGGTTGTGGTTTCATATTAGAGCGGACAATTCTCTGATACTGACCATTCATTTCAGTTGGGCCATTTGATTGTTGTTGCAGAGGAATTTGTGCAAAACGATTACCGTACATATCACTGATTGTGTTTCTCTGTGGTGAGTTCCTTACAAAATTTCCATTGGCTGAATTCTCATAGTTGTTGGCTTTTGGAGTCTCGAATCCGTTAATCAAATATTTTCGAGGATGTTCAACCACTTTTTGTACATTTGGTCCGTTAATTTGAGGTCCTGGCTCAGGTCTTTTTTTCACTAAAGTATATTGCTGTTCAGATAATCTAGCAGGCTGAGAAGCCGTTACTCGAGTGTAAACCGGTAAAGATGCGCTAACTTGCTTGATTGGGGATAATTCAGGACTCCTCAACTGAACCTTTTCATTATTGGGAGTAGAGCTTTGAACATCATGAAGTTGAGTTTTAGAAGTATTAGGCGTTTTATTAAATCCAAAAGAACTATTCAGTGACATTCTAGTAATATCTCCAACAGGTCTCTCATTAATCCGATAAGTTCGTTCCGGAAGTGCTGGCTTATATTTTTCAGTCAAGTGCAGTTGCTCATTAGTAAACAAATTGTTATTGGTTTTTTCTTGGTACAATCTTTGAGTCTGCACTGGCATCGATTGTCTTTCACTAGACCTACGGATAGGAACTGGGGGCTTGTTTTTAGCAGTTATGGATTTTTCACTTGTAAATGAAGTAGCTGAGATCGGGCGTTGTACTTTAGGCTTGATAACGTCATTGCCTAATTTAGAATTAGACTCAAAAGCTATCGGATTTTCAAGATTGTTAGCGTTCATAAAATTCTGCTTAGCTTTTGATTGGAAAAGTTTACTTTGGTTAACATCAATATTTCTGTACATTGAAACTTTTTTATCTGGTACTAGTTTCGATCCCATATCAACATAGTTTTGTCGTGGAGGCTGGTTACCATTTACTAAGTTCGGTGCCATATCCACATAATCTTCAATTGCACTTAAGACACTGGAGATTGAGCTAGACTTGTCTTCATCACTGGGCCTTCTATCATAGTCTCGATTGCTGAATCGAGTAAACTCGTCATTAGCTGATATTGAAGATCTTTTAAAATCTCCTTGAAAACTACTTCGTTCAAGAACCACCCTTTTAATGGCATTATTTTTGGGATCTTCATTTCTTCTCAAGTAACTATTTTTAGCAACTGGACTCTCTTTTGGCGTTGTCTTTCCTTTGGAGAAGATACTGCTCAAACGACTGAACACAGACTTCTTTCTGTCACTACTGCGATCATCAGTTTCAGCCATTTCTATTTTATTCGAATAAGATTGGGGACTTAATTGATTGTTAAAGTAAGTGTTATTAATAGAAGTTCTAACGCTTGGTATAGGTGGCGTAACACCATTAGCTTTCACTGGAAATAACAACAATCCTTTTCTTTTAAGATATTCTCGGAATTCTTTGCTATTTACTGTATTTGTGTATCCTTTATTCTCTTCAGGGACCTCCAAAATTTTTGTTGGCTTTGGTTTTTCTTTCAGTGGTTCTTTTTTAACAGGTTCATCCTTTAGTGACAATTCATCTATTGTTAGGTCTGAGATGTCATCCAGATCATCCTGTGATCCAAAATTGCTACCTCCAAATCGACTGTCAAACTTTTTAACATTTAACACTACTTCATTCGGATCGTACAAAGACTCGTCAAGATCAGTACCAACTTTTACTTTGATATCAGATAAATCTGGATACCTGGAAGCATTCAATACTGGTTTACTTCTTGTAATCCTTTTTTTCTCAATTCTAGGTTCAGGAAGTTTACTCTTTCTCGGAACAGGCACAGGTAGTAGTTTAACTTTTTTAGGTGATAAAGTCTCAGTCTCTGATAAATCTCCCGAATTTAGCCGATCCAAAATGCTTTTGTCATATGCAAACTGCTTATCGGGATTTCGAATATAAACTGGCACGTATTTCGACTGTTTCAGAATTTCCTCTTTAGTAATAAAATCATTGTCTGAGCTTTCTTTGTTTGCACTAGTTTTTGTTGGAATCACCGACTTTTTATTCTTTGTTATGGTAAATTTCTCAATATCACTAAGAACGGCCTGGAATCGGAATGGATTCTGCTTATCAATAATTTCCTCGCCACTGACAAACTTTTCCACAGTTTTTTCTGTTCTTTCCAATTTATGTTCTGTGTCGAAACTGACTGACTTTTTCCGAAGCAAACTTTTTGTTTTATCGGCTTCGGTCGTTGCAAGAATCGACTTGGGGTAATTCACTGGGCTTTTGTCATCTAAATGACTGATTGTGCCATTGTCCAAGCATTTTCTTTCACTATTTTGATCCGGATTTGTATCGTTTGATGGGATATTTCTGAGACTTTTAGTTTCATTGATGATAACGGTAATATCTCGTCCACTCAAACTATTCTCACAGTTTGTACAACTATCGTCTTCGTGCTCAGAACTGACTACAACTGTGATGATTTCGTCGTCACAAAAATCATCCGTCTGTTTGTTTTTATACAATATACTATGATTCCTATATTTTTCACAAATTTCACTGGTATCCGTTTGGTCCAAAGAAAAATCCTTAGAGTCCAGTAAATGGTTGTCTGTCGTTACAATACAGTTAAGCCCCACAGACTGGGACATCTTTACGGCTGTTCAGAGTGGCAGTTGTGATATCAGTCTAAAAGTAGAAAAATTAATAATTGAATTAGTTAATCAGTTTTCAGTTTGTTATCACAATAAATATACGTGTAATCGTAATTGCTTGAACTTTCAATTACTTTTTTAAGAAAGTGTGTACATAAATAAAGTAAACTTTCTCATTTAATTCTCATTTAATTCATATCATGAAAAACAGCAGAGAATGAAGATTAATATTTTTCTTATACGTACATCATTTCAAAAATGAACTACAGACAATCGCATTTCTATTAAAAAATATAAGTGATACAAAATCTTAAGTTTATTATTTTTTTCAATAAAATTCAATAACGTAGAAGGAATGTATGGTATCTAATGTTAATTTAATTGAATTGAGAGCGTGAAATTTCCATCAAACTTGAGTCAAAACGTTATAATAGTATCCATATCAGTTCTTTGAGTTAATCGAGTTAAATAAGATCCCCTCGTGTGTCGTGTTGAAGTTTCGGTTGATTAGTTTTGTTTTCAATTAAATTTAGAGTGTTAATATGTTAAGAAAATAAAATAAATATCTTCACAAGTTGGTTAAGGATTGCACGTTCAGTATTTTTTTTAATCAAAAGAAAAACGATGGAATAAATGTTCATTATAATTTCTTTGTCAATAACTTATCTCTAAATAGACAATTGGACAGTTAAATATTGTATGAATAGAAAAATGCGTAGCGTAGGTATATTGCTGGACAAAAAACTACATAAAACCTCATCACTCAGAATCTCCAAAGAAACGTCCAAAAATACATTTTTCAAGCGAGACTGCGATCATTAATAAATTAATTGAATTACCAGCTATTTATAGAAAAGCTCATTTACCCATCTACTAATTTCCAAAAACTTAAATCTTTATTTAATTAAAACTGATTGCTTCAAAAAAGCATGTAAAACAGATATTTCAAAGTGTCATTTTACCATTAACTGTTTAGTTTTTTAGAGGATTATGTTTGAGAAATGTTTTGATATGCTTAAGTGTATTTACAAAATGCCCCTTCGAAACATAACATAATCATGTATTTTTATAATAAATACGTAATGCTAAAAAAATTTCCACATCAGAAAACCGCCGAAAAATTAAAAAACTCGATGAAATATGGGTGAGGCTCGATAATGCTGGAAATATTATATTTTCCAAAGTTTTATGGAGAATAATTCAAAAATTAGGTCACTATGCACAATGTTTACTTTACTATCCCAATCCCAATAACCCAAATAAGTTTGTTATTTTTTGATGAAATTAAACAAGCATTGAAGTACAATGTGTTTACAATTTGAATGACAATTTGAAATGAAATTAAAAATTCATATTCATGTAGTCTGGATTGAATTTTTATTGCAGCAAGTGACATTGACTTTAAAAGTCAATTTGCAAAGCTATTGAAAATAATTTGCCTATAAAAATATATTTACTTTAACATATTTTACTATGACATCATGTTGTTTGAATTATTAAAGATTTTTCGAAATTTTTGAAATATTTTTTCAAAATTTGTATTCAAAGCTTTTTAAGCTTTTAAGAAATCAACTAAATATTAAGTGATCTACTTATATTTTAGTTCCTTCAAAGTTTCAATGTATTATTTTTTTATAGGTAAAGAGTTGTTTATAAAATACTCTCAATCCCTGTATTTTGATATTTTTTTGTGCTTATAAGAAGAATTTAAAGCATTTTTGCACGCTTAATTTTATATTTAATAGAAACCGTGATAAAAGGCATCTAAAGCAATTGTATATCTGAAAAAACAACAATTTAAAAATATTCAAAAAAACTAAATTGGAAGAAATGGTTTATACGAGCAATAATAAACTGGACCATAAAAATATTTTAATGAACAAAATATATATTTTTTTGATGAATGATTATTATTTTAGCAATAGAAATTTATTAAATGTAAAAATTTGTTAGATTTGCTCAAAATCACTGAATATGAACTAGAAAACATTTTAACATATCAATTTTATGACTTTTCAATCAAATGTAAGTTCTTATGACGTTTTTAATGTTTTACATACAATGTGAATTTTTTATAAGTTTATGAGACAAGAGATTGTTTTTAGTTTATTTGCATTAGTATTTACCATATATTATATAGTTAAATTAAATACGGTGTGGAATATCGTAAGGAAGGATACTAAAAAGACCGTAAAATCTTTTTTAAGATATTTATGTTTTTATACACTTTATTTTATTTAGATGCATTTACACGCCAAAATTTAAAAACATTCATAGAAAAGTTTTTCATTAAATTGTAACCGTATAATGTCATTTAAAGTTTTAATGTTATCGCACAAAGAACTATTGCTTTATTGACTTCAATTCAATTCAACTCAACTGTGCAAAGCACAATTGTTTTGGAAATGAAAACGCTTATGTATTGACTTTGTCCATGTGTCTGATCGTTCGTCCAAGCGTTTTTGAGATATCTTCAAAGAAATCCTCCAAACTTTTTGAGATGTAACCACATAACTAGGCTTTCCTATACAAAATCAAGTTTTAAAAGGTGAGTGTGTTTCTACAGCTAAATTGTTTCGGATGATGAGTTAGCTACAGAACATAATAAAGATTCCATAGTTTCCCTGAATTATCTAAAGTCTTCTGTATTTCTACCGCCTTTCAGTATTTGCTAATCACTGGCAATTCTTTCTTCACTTGATTATTGTGAAATTGGTTGTAGCTTAATTATTCACAAGTATTAAAAATAAATAAAAATTATAATTTTTTATAGGTCAATCTAAACTTTTAACATAATTTGCAGTTTTTGACATTTATAGACAGCCCTAAATAAAAATTCAATCATGAATATAGAAACAATTTTATAAATCAATAAATGATCAAAAATTAGATCATTGTATTTAAACATCAGAGAACCCATTAAAATCATTCAACTCATCCAATTCAATCAAAATCTCAAGCGCCACTCTTAATGTTTCCTCACAAAAACTAAATATTTCAAAATTCTGACAAGCGAAAATATAACACAAATCTCAATGAGATTTGAGACAAATGAAACATTTGTGTCGATCAATAGTAGCAAAAGCCACATATATTTAAATTATTTTGAACCCAAAGGTGACTTAACTGACTGTTTTGTGTAATTTTAGATTTATTCTGTTTTTTCGTGATTATATATTTCAATAGCTAGGTGGTGTTTAAAAAGAATTATCATTTTTCAAGTTTATTTTATGCAAATTACTGATCTTGGAGTAACTCTACGCAACATTCAAGCTGATTCAATGATATTGAATGGAAATAGAATGATAATTATACTGAATTATACATACAACGAGAAATACATGAATCAAATTTGTTTGGATAATTATTAACCAGTCATTATTATAAAGATTGTTTAAACTTGATCTGTTAATAGAACAGAATATATTTTTGATAAGAAAACATAGTTTTATTATTGTAACATAATATGTTATCTCAAAGCAAACATTGCGAAAATATTTATTTTTGTTTAATTAAAATAACATTATCATATCATTACATCAACATAAAGTCTGAATAGAAATATTATTCTCATTAATGCATTAATTTGATGGTAGAAAATTTAAAGGACAACAATTTTACAATAATTTAAAATTATCATCATACAATA
The DNA here is from genome assembly GCA_038502155.1 of Parochlus steinenii. Taxonomy (NCBI): domain Eukaryota; kingdom Metazoa; phylum Arthropoda; class Insecta; order Diptera; family Chironomidae; genus Parochlus; species Parochlus steinenii. The sequence goes on along the minus strand of JAXCIN010000052.1, from coordinate 2,528,189 downwards.
ATATTTATGATAAAAGAACCTCCCAAAAACCTTTCAGATATTACTGAATATCAATACGATTAAGTGCCAAAGTTAAAAATTTAATAAAACATTAATTCTTTTGGTCGTCTTTATTACTTTTTTTATACACCTTTTCAAATTTTTCGTCATTTTTGTAACTTTATTCACAGCAAAATTGTATTTGTTTGTTTTCTGCCAAACCTTGTCATTATCATCATCATCAAACAAAAGATTTAATTCTGTGTTCTAACAGCTAACTACGTTTTACAAGTCTCGAGTACATTTTGTAGATTTTTTGTCTTAATATGGTTGGAGCAGGAAACATGATTATTATTGTGGTAATCGTGTAAGTATTTCCACAATATTATGTTTCGTTTAATGTAACCATCTGACTATCTTGGATAATTAATTAAGTTTCAACAGAGTTTATTGCTAGTATTTGAGAAGACCTACAAAAATGTTAAAGGAATTGTGTGTTGACTTGTGATATTTGAAGAATACTTCACGATAATATAAGATTAACTTTTCTAGTGGTCGAACTAATGAATGTTTGTTAGTGAAACGCCGGCAAATTGTTTACATTCTTCTTGAACAAGATATTGAAAAATTTTCATGCACTGGAAAAAATTATAATCAATATTTTTATTAGAAAAAAGCTCTTAAAATCGCACTTTTTATCTCACTATTTTTTGTGTTATCTTTTTAATATCACAGCACAGTGTATTATAATTTGAAAAATGATAAGTTTATTCATTTCGAAGTCGGTGGAGAAAATAAAGTAGATATGCCAGATAATTCTTCAAGAATCCGTGATAAAAAATAATAAATAATATTAAAACTTTCTCTTAAAACTCCTAATTTATATGTTGGTCATTTTCTCAGGTAATCGTGAGATAATCGGACAACAACAAACACAGAATCATTCTTAATTCATTACATAACACAAAACGTAATTTATCTCTATTCAGGTACTAATTTATGCTTGTATCGTGGCAGTGAACTGTATTTCACAATAAAAATACGAGATACCGGTTCTTCTAATGAGTATTTTCTTTTATAACACAAATACATAAAACAAAAAAGAACTGACCATTCAAAATCCAAAAATTACGAAAAAATCAAAAGCAATTCAAAGTCATAAAGTGTTTTATTCATTCTTCTGAGCTCAAATTTCTTGAATTACTTGTGAATATATTTTTATTTGGGGAAAAATGGGAAATTTGTAGGAAATTGTTCGGAAATTGTCAAAAGCTGTCTGCACCGCAAGAAATTTTTTGGTTAAAATTTAAATTTTCCAACAGTTTGAAGAGGAAGTTGGTGTAAAAGTTTCCGGATTAGGTTTTTGAACTATTTAAAGTTAATTATAGCAGTGGTGGTCGAAATTTATTGTACTCACAAAATCAGTCAATTGAACACACTATCAAAAGATAAAAAGAATTTTAATGAAAGCTGAATTGTTTTGAATGAAAAGTAAGATATGAGGAGATAATATAATATTAAGCATAATACAATATGTTTAGAAACTTAAATACATGCGAAACATGGTTTCACTGTTAAAGTCTAATAAAATAATTTCTAACAATCACTTTGTTGTTCGATTACAGTATCATAATTTTTTCATCAATTAATATTGCCATATTGTTTGAAATTGTTTTTAACTTGAATAAACTATGATATAAATCTCAAGAACAGCACAGAGCTATTATCCGTTAGAATAATTGAAGAGTACTTGAGAATGCTTCAAGCGCTTGTTGTAAGAAGAATTAAAAATATAATATTGATTTTTTATAGCTTCCTACGCATATTTTAAATTCTTCAAAGTTTCTGTATAATATTACAGCACCGCAATACGCAAAGGTTCAGAAAAATATTTAAATTTTCAACACATCGATAAGTCACATTGTTTTTCAATCAACAAATCAACAAACTTTAAATTTAAATAAATTTATAATTCAACTAAAAATTGAATTTAAAAAAATCTATTTGAAATATTGTGTATTGAATATGATTTACGAGATACGCAAGATATAGGTACCGTCTATAAGTTTGTGGGTCGAATCTTTTTATATTTCGATTGAATAAATCTTATAAAAATATTTTAGAAAACAAAACATGTATTTTAGCCGTATGCTACCGTAAATAGACAATATTTTTAAATATCCAAGAACATATTGACCAAAAACAAAACTTATCTTATAATACACAGATTTATGTTTGGCAGTCTACAAAAGACACCCGAGATACTCTTAAACCTCGTTTGTTTATTTATCAATCACGAGTTTTACGACAATTATTTGCATATTAAGTTGAAAACTCTGAACGTTTTTACACTCTGGTTTAATTAATTGGTGCTAATTACTCTACGCACACATTTGAAGTATTTTTAGTGCTGAAAAAATTGAATTTTGTTTGTTATTTTTTACTGTAAAGCAATTCAGGGGAACATTCAAAAATATTTCTCCAAAAATGTTTTTTAATTTAATAATTATGAAAACACAAAATATTTTATTATATTCTCAAAACTGAATAACAAAAGTCAAACGATTTGAAGTGTTGTTTTGCATCGATGTCCCTTGATGATTTTTAAACTCAAAAAATTAATTAAAAACTCAATATTGAAATAGTGATTTAAGATATAAAAATTTTATTTCTATCTGAAATAATCCAAACACCCCAATATTAATAAATCAGCATTAATGAGACAATCAAAACATTAATTAAAAATTTAAATCAGAATCCCTCACATCATAATTTTGAATAAACAAACTATTAGTTGGCTCAAATAAAATGAAAATCATCATCATCACATGTGCGTTTCATTCAATTAGCGATATTGATACTTTTTTTTGCAGCAATATTAAAATGTTGCAAATGAAAATGAAACAAATGTTCATTATCATTTTGACGATGAGCTTCAAAACAAATGATTGAATGCTTATATTTCGAAATGAAGGAATTTATTATTGTATCAAAATATCACAGTCACAAACGAAAATATCGTTAAATTATGTAATTATGAGAATCACAAATTTGCTTTTGAGACTTTGTGACTTTTAGACTTTTCAACATGCGGCACATACACGGTACAAATATTTTAATAATTGAATATGAATCAAGATTTCAAGGTCTCTTGGAAACTAATTGAACACACGACGAACTTTTTTTGTTCATTTTTCGCGACTAAATTTATTATATAATGCTGAATATTGCGCTCAACCTGATGAAAATCACATATTTCAATTGAAAAGTTCGAAAACTTGTTAATTGCACTTGCGAGGTATTTAGCGCTTGGGAAACAATATTTTTCTAACATATTGCAAAGCAAACACAGAAAAAATTGGTATGATGAGTTTAGCACTTTTTTCTAAAATTGTAAGTTGGGTGGTCTGTAGGTTTGAGTGTTTCTTTGATTTATTATAAATTGTTTATTATAGTAGCTCTTAAAAACTATCATTAAAAGTAATATATTATTGGTAGGATTGATCAGATCGAATTTCAAAAAAGTTTTTATCAAACTAAGGGATATCTGTTGAATTTCGCAATTTTTGCTCAACTTAATGTAATTCCCGAATATTGAAAGTCACGTTGTTTTCGCGCATTTTGCAATAGAAATTTCACTTCATTACTATGCAGTGAATCTCTCTAGTTTTTCACGTCAAAAAACAAATTATTGGAACAGCTTGCTGCTCATTCGTTTGATGTGAACATTGTACAAATGTACAAGGTAAATTGCTCATTTTTATCAGGACAGCTGATAAGAAATTAATTTATTGGGCCTTAAAACAAGTGTTTACCTTTCAACGGAAATTATAGCTCGCGTATAATTTCAAATTTATAATATCCAAAAGTATCCAAAAGTATCCAAAAGTATCAAAACTACACTAGTATATTTTTAACAATTTTTTATGTAACCTCTCGTGTATTCCAAATCGTGTAACTAATTTCAACTAATACCAGAATTTGGCTATCAAATGCACATAACTTTATTTTTCATATATTTTAAATTGCCTTCCAGCTCTTTTTTTTCTTTTCGACTTTTGATTTAATTTTTATGGCTTTTTCTTGTAAAAAGTAAAAACCCACACACAATTAAGCTCCAGATTTTTTTCTTCATTCATAAGTTCTTATTAGCTTCAATAGCTAAGCGATCACGCAATTATTCTGATTTGGTAGTAGGGCTTTCATTGATATTTATTACGACACCAATAATAATTTTTATAACAAACTACTAGAACTTCTTCAAATAAATTTTGTCACTTTTCCACAGCTCTAGTCATAATGCTAGATAATGCCTTTTTCTAAGATTTTTATTTTTTAAACTTTTCGGAAACAATGAAAAAATGCGTTAAGAAATTTAAATACTTCTATACGTTAACAAAAACTGTTGAAGAGCGATCGGAAGAAACAGATTATAATTCTTCATACTTTTTATAACTTTATTCCATTCTGGTTGAAAACACCGCAAAAGCCATGGACAGGCAATATCATGGGAACCACGTCTACTGAGAATAAACAACTGCGATCAACTGAAAACTGAACTGGAAAAAAGCAAACCATAACAAACAAACTATCTGAAAAATATAATTATTTTCATTCGTGTATTGTATTTTAGTTAGTCCGTATAAAGTATCATAAAGCAACGTAAAGAAAAGTGTTGTAGTGTTATATACACACAGGCGGCGAGTAAGTACAATTGCGGCGAAAACGCGAAAAGCCTAGTATAACGTTCTTTTTGCACGGCACAATTTCACTTTTCAAAAATTCAGTAGAAATATTGTTTCAGTTCAGTATTTTACACTACCAGCAGCTTATCTAATAACTAAGGTTGTGCGCTATTTGAAGTCGCGCGCGATAAGACTGAGCGCAAAAAAAGAACGTTGTCTTTCGGCAGCAAACACTGAATGTTTGAATATTTTTTGGATGTTTGTTCAGAAAACTAACACAATTATAATTTAAGGCACATGTGAGGGCAACATCTCAGTTCTCGGCCGGTTTTCTGTTGTAGTGATGCATAGTCGGCAACGCAATATTTTTTGATAGTTTTGCGGGAATTTCGGAGAACGAGAAGCTGACTCCAATGCATACATGTGTGGAAAATGAGTAGAAGTAACAAATATTCCGTTCTGAATAAATTAACAAAGATTTTTGGGCACAAGAATTTTCAAGTAAAAAGGTGAGATTTATGACTTTTAAATTGAATTATTTTTTTAACTATCGATTGAAACTTTTGAAACAATACTCCTTCATAAAAAAGATTTAAAACATTTTATAAAATCCTCCCAGAATCAACTCTTCTTGGGGCTATAGTATTATGAAATTCTAGTTTTGCGTTTTGGGAAAACAGATGGAAAAGGCATTTCGAAATTCTTGAGCAAGCAGTTAGACATTCAAACTAATAATATCGGCAAACAACCAACACAACTCTGATAGCCAGCACGTGGATAAATGCGTATTTATTGTATTTTATCATTCGAGCTAGTCTTCTCAACCAGCGTCTGGCATTCAAGTATAAACGAGATAAAAGATTTTGTTGATAAACTTCGTTGTAGTATATTATGCAGGGATCAATATTTTACTGCATTAGGGGTGCACAATGTCGTAAAATACATGTGCACCAAAAAATGCACAGCTTATATGAACGTAGGCAACATATGATTGCATTTTCAGATTCTAGTTCCATCGCAATTAACTAAGCATGAAAATTGTAAACAGATGAATAGGGAGAGTTTTATGGCGAGTTCTCATGGTAATTTATTTCTCCTAGACAAGCGGTATAATGTGTTGTTTTTTTTTGGGTAGCACTATGTTGTATAATATACCGTCTTGAAGTCTAGAGAATTAGTGAAAAAAATAATTGTTGAACAGATTTTTACCTTTAAACTCAAATTTTAATCCTAAAAATTTTTTGCTCTTAAAAATATTGTTTTCCTTAATTGAGTTTATAATTTGACTAGGTATATTACTAATATTACTACTCTACCAAAAAAATTTCTCTTCATTCTTAAGAGGGTAGTATTTTCTACGTGTTCTGTATATTTTGGCAATGTGGATGAATTCATTCAATAATTCTACAACTTCAGTGGTAGTGTGATGTTGAACTATCGTACTATTATGCTATTACCCGTGGCATTGGCTTGTAGTGTGTATAGAAAGGAGACAGATGTCTATGTATTATTTTACAGTTTTGCCAAAAAGTCCCGAAACAGAATTTCTAGAACTTTGTACAATATGATAAAATTAAATTTATAATAAAGTATTAAAGCAAAAAAGTTTTGGTTTTATTTTGAGAGGGTTTGTTTGTTACACGACGAATTGTTGTTCTAGGCTGGATTTTTATTGGAGGGTGGATTCACACAATTAAACAACATTTATCAGTGAATGAAATTTAAATTAATTTAAATATAGGTTATATAATCATTTTACTGAGTATGGAAATGAAAAACATAAATGGCATATTAAAAATATTAAAGCACTGTCATTCGCTAGAAAAATCACACAATTAAGGGTGGATTCACACAATTAAACAACATTTATCAGTGAATGAAATTTAAATTAATTTAAATATAGGTTATATAATCATTTTACTAAGTATGGAAATGAAAAACATAAATGGCAAATTAAAAATATTAAAGCACTGTCATTCGCTAGAAAAATTAATAATATTTATGAATACTTAAGATAACAATTAAATTCAATTAAGCACAAGCATCAAAAAAAGAATTGTGCATGTATTGCTGTCATGTTTACAAATTTACACTTACAGATTGCGATAGGCAAATAACGAGATGACCTTTATTTTATTTGTATTTTAGTGAAGTTTTTTTGAATATATAAATATTATATTTCTTGTACCAATATAATATATTCAGATATAGCTTATAGAGTTTTAATCAAAAAAATTTATCGTAATCATATTTTTAGGTGTTTTTTTACTTTTCCTCATAATAATGTATTTTATTCAAAATGTTTCATATAATCCATTGAAAATGAAATTAAAATTCACTGTGAACAATTTTAACGACATCAAAAAAGAAAAATAGAAGTCGTTGTTCAAATATATAATATCCATGTAACTCTTGCCTTAAAATTTCGACCAAAACATTCAATGCTGCATTTTCCCAACTATCTGAACTACAAGAAAGTTTGCTGCTACTCAGCAATTATTTATTTGTATTCCAATAAGATAGCTTTTTGGCAAAACTCTCCAAAAGTCTCAAAGCACTTTTGAGTTCAAAGCGAACGAGTTTCGCCAAAGCGTAAAGATGTTTAGAGCAGAAATGATGGGATGGTTCAAGAACGAATTTTGTTTTCCTTTCTGTGAGTTCCGTGCAAAGAAAACCTCACACAATCGATTAGTAAAATGGGAAATACGAAAGATAGTTTGAATCAATATTTAACTTATCGATTGAGCCGTAAGTAGCTCTTTCCGTAGATTTTCTGATTCTCACAATAAATTGAATGAAATCTGAATAAATTTGAGTGAAGAGCCGCACAGCTCATGATATCATCACTCTTAGAAAACTGCCCATTTTATTGCAATTTGTTGAAATATAAAAATTTTTAAACAAATGAAACTATAACTGAACTAAAACTGAAATTTCCAGAATATATTTTTATGACTGCCAGTTAAATAACCATATCTACAATAGATACAAAAAGTAATACGGTTCTAAATCAGTTTCCTAGTTTCGTTTGAAATGAATAATGTTGAGCTTATATCGATCTGCAATTTATTTTTAAACTTATATTGAGTAGAAAAATGAGAGCTGCAATACATTATTATAATTAGTTTATAGTTTTCAATTCATACAGTATTAAAACTATGTACAGTTTGTGCACTCTGCTTATTATAAGCCAATAAGCCATTCAAAAAGTCTAAGAAACTCCAATAAAAGTATTAAAGTAAATGCATTGAGGTTAATATCGATTTACAGCAAGAATTTACTTTTTTTTTGTATGGGAAAAAAGAAGAAAGAAAAATTCTTATGAGTTTAATATTTAAATTTTAAGAAATCTTTCAGAAGTTTCTTATTCGCAAGTGCCTTTTATCAAAAATTTTCAAACCACAAATAAACTACAAAATTGCAAAAATGCTAAAATCAAAATTTTGTAAGCAATTGTGCATTGTTTCCGTTTACTGCCTTAACAAAACGGATGGAATGTTGAATAAATATATTAACAATTCCGAGAGTTGTGGCCATTTATATATTTAGATAACTTGAAATTAAATTAGCTGCAAAATATCCGCTTGGGAGGAAAAACGCAAATAAACATATCGGCGATACCAGTAACTGATAAGATTAGTTTTATTGATTCGCAAACAATCAAATGCTTTGTGTGGTTGCCTCACTATAGGCAAACTAAACTCAAATGTGTGTAGATATGTTTGCATTTGCCCTTTACATGATTTTTATGTGTGGTCAAATGTAATTCAATGACTTGGAGATTTAGTTTTTTTACTTGCCGAGGAATTAATGGCGCATGTAAAAGTTTAAGTTGGTTTAACTTGCTGAAGGGGTGAGAATCAGAAGTTATGAGGGGCTTTTTTAATTTTTTAATTAAATACAATATTTTGGGGTGAAATCTATTTTGGGAATTTTGAACAAGGATCTCAATACTTCGATGAGGAATATAAATTAATTATTATGTCATACTTCAGTCTTACTTAGTTACAATCAAATATAATTTCATTATTTTTATCTAGATACATCCGTAAATATTTTTACTTGGTTGAAATTTATTTGAACCAATATCGTGACACAATATTTTAAAGTTTTGCAAAATACCACCTGGATATTTGTTCAAAGTAATCTACTTTATGAATCAACTCAACAGTCAATGAGCCAAAGCTAAATTTTATTGTCACATGAACATTGATGAAAAGTTTACAACTTCAAAGAAACCTTATCAGTGAATATATAAATACGTGTAGCTGGAATCAACTATCGAGTATCGAGAATGCATTTTTATATTTTTTTTACAACAAAACGATACAACCGTTAAATACACATATTTTATGTAGATAGATAGGTATTTAAATGCTGAAAGAACTGTGTCGTAGCATAAGTCACATTTTAAATTGAAAATTGGGAGAATGGTCGGAAAAAATTAATTGTAAATACATGTCGTATTATCACTAAATAATAATCAATGTATATATTTTTCATTGCATGAAAAAAACAACTGCTGTATCGTAATACGTTGCCGTGATATCAGTTTATCTAAATATGTCAATTCTACAATTCTATAAATTCAGTGAACACTTTCAAACGACTTTGAAGAAAATAATTTAAAAAAAATAAAAGTGAAAAATTTTATATTTTAAATCAAATAACATTTTTGTTCAAAAGAATCTTGTGGATATGTTTGGTATTATAGTATTTCATCAAATTTAAGCGATAAAATTTTTTGAGCTATGCAGTGAAAAAACGATCAATATTATAATATGTAAAATATATTGAAAAATAATGATTTTAGTTTCATTTAAATAGTAAATTTGAAAAAAAATTTGAAAAAAATTAAAAAATGAACAACCTCCAACCTCTGCTAAATTAGGAATACAAAATTAAGAATACAAGAAAAATTTAATATTACCACTCGACTCAAGCACAAGTTTGATGTACGATGTTAATTAAAAGAGAGAATGTTCCATTAGGCATTTAAGACAAATTTCTGTTTTAAAGATTTAAAAAATATTTCAACAAGTATTATTTTCTACGAAAATCTGAAAATTAAACATGATTCTGTCTATATGTCACCAATTCACAACAATACAGCGATAAAGAGACAGCAAAACTGTAAATAAACTATGTTAATTGAAAACAAAAGAGGAAATTTGAGAGACGATAAAATTAAATTGTCGACGATATAGTCATTCAAAATAATATTCAATAATATTAAGTAAAGACATTGACTTGTTGAGAACTTTGTTTGACTTCACTTGAGTAGTTTTGAATTGTTGAGTAGTGCGGTCAATGGTGAATGAGTGTTGGAATTATTTGGAAATACAGAATTATAAAAGTTTTCAAAAGAAAAAACCAGAAACCCGAAACTAAACATTTTTTTTTTTTTGAAGAAAGTCAATAATATATTTTGTTGCCTTCAAGTTTTGAAGTCAAATTAAGAGTTATCAGCAAGTCGTGATTTTATTTATCAACAAATGAAATTTCGAACAACATGTGGAAACTATTAAAGTTTACGCATTTTTTTTCATTAACACTACAAGTGGCTATATTTAGTTTATTTTAACATTTATACAAGCATCATTTAATTTCATGCTTCATAATTATTTTATGTGCTAAAGAAATATTGGAATATATAATGATGTTTATTTACAAAATTTGCTATGTGTTTGAGGAATTTACATTTTTCTTAAATTCGGAATGCGCTCCGTCATTCTATTAGGTAGGCAAATTCTATTATTCTATTATTAAATTATATTATTGTGTAGGCAAAATAAAGCTTTTTTTGTCAATATAAAAATTTAATATATCATATTTTATTAAAAGAAATCGATAAAAAGGAGCCTCAACTACAAAAAAACAGTAATTTATTACTAGAAACCTGGAGGAAATTTAATCTTCAACTTTTAATATACCATACATCAATATACATATTTTACTAATTAACGAGGTATTTCGCATGTTTGTTAAGTAGAACTTCATTAATGTGTAACCAGCAACCACAATCTACTTCGACCTTAAAACTGATATTGAATAACAAAATATTTAAAAAAACAATTCTGATGATGGTATCTCAATTCTCTTCACTTAAAATAATTGATTTATAACAAAATATATAACAATTTAGTTGCCTATAACATATAAACATAACGAATCAGAAAGTATCGATGAAGTATTTGCAGTAACTAGGTTTTGGTGCATAACAATAAATAATACTAATGATAACATCACAACAATTTATTTTTTGGTTTGAGCTCAAAAAACTAAAACTAAAGCTTATTGCTCATGTTTGCGGGTATATGAGCCTATTGAGGTTGTAATTATTGTGATAAATTGACTTGCACAACAATTTTTGCAACAAATTACACACGTTAAGTTCTGTTGTACATTGTCCATATATAAAGTTGTGTATAGTACATACATGTTTTTAATGCAAATCAACTACTACTCAATGAATATTAAACGATAATGCCTATCAATTATGAATATTAAAATTATAATTACGTACAGATATATTAATCCATGTTATTTCAGCTTTGTTTGAAGTGAGCGCCATAAGCGTTTTGGCAAGTAAGTTAAGTGTTCGAACGTGTTATTTATTTCGATATTGATGATGAGCGGGTTTATCATTTCATGAATAAAATAGCATTCTTTTCGATGTTAAATTTCTATTTTTGAATAAAATCAATTTATGTGCTACCGTCAACAAAAAAATATTCGTTATTCAAAACTTTTTCCACCTCATAAGAGCTTCATATAAATTGGTCACTCAGATTCGCGCCGTTTCTTGATTATCACCTTAATTCATCGTTAATACGTTAATGGAAAATGTATGTCATAAATTATGAATAAACGTATATAATTTTTACACCACTTATCCTGCAAAAAACTTTGCAATGTGTCCGGATAATCTAAATATAAATTTATCACTTATATTGTTTTTTTTTTGCTTATCATGTTTAGGTATAGCTTACAAAAAAGTTTAAACAGACTCTTACTTGACTTATACTTTTTGCAGAAGAAAATACATTTAAGTTTTCAATACTGAATTATGAATCGCAATTCTTATATCTACGCAAAGCAATTCAAACAAAGTGGATTGTTCTGCTATTCTTTCACAATTAGTGTTTTTTACTCAATTTAAATATTTGTTTATCAATAAACAATTCAAACAATTGAGGTTGTCATTAATATAAACTTGTGAGCAAGAGTCTCATGCATGTTTGCTATGAAATTAATTTTAACTCACTTTAAAGAACAGGTGGTGTTCTTTTATCTGGGATGGGATGGGCGTTAATACAAAATAAATTATTATTCATTGATGCAACATTGATTTAAATAATTTGATTTGCATTATTAAATAAACGTATTGAATTGTTTAGAAGTTATAAAGTTGTTATGTGTGCGGTCTTAAAAAATCATTTGAACTATTATTTCAGAGCATGAACATAGAATATATTTGTCATTGTATGATTTTTCATAATTTAACTAATTTTTTATGTCTTCAAATTAGTCAAACCATTAATTCAATTATTACTAAGCATATTTAGTAACAAATCTACATTGAAATCTAAATTGCAATTTGAAGATTTATTTAGAATATACTAAGAGAAACACAACCTGCATATCGGGGTTTTCGCGTTAAAAATCAGTTTCGTCTGAAATATTCAGAATAAATGTTGTTAAACTACACAAGGCCTTTAATTACGACCCAAATTAAAAAGAAAGAGTTTTTAGCATTAACATTTGACATTAAAAGTGAATTCAAATGAATTAAACAGAATTCAGTACAAATCAGCACCATTTGTGTTGTTGCTCAGTAAAGTTTTCAATTCCAATGCATAAAGTTCTCTAATATAATGTTCAATATCTATTTGATGCTAAAATATGCTAAGACGCTTCTTAAACATGCTTTGAAGTTGCTAAATTCAAGAAGTGCTAAAATCAAAATGATTGATGGTTGAATAGGTAAATACGAGGAAAATACTTTGGATAATTATTGCTTAACAAATAAATCCGCTTTTAAATCTGAACAGATTTGCCAGTAATATTCTATTTTTTATTACCATCAACAGCATATCAACATTAAAACTTGCAACAACCCAAGAAGCCACGAAGAAACTTTCAAAGAACTGAAATGGAAACCATAAGCAATTCGCAACTGTTAGAATTTTTAATAAATTATTTTTTTCACAGTAAAATGTGCTTCTTTTAAATTAAATTTTTACCTTGGACTTTAATTTTCATAAAATGAAATTTATGAGAAAAAATTAAAATTTTCAAGAGTGATGATTAAAGCATTTTAAGTTAAAGTTTAACCATTGAAGACTCCATAAAATGTTTATTAAATGTAGTGAATAGAAATTGAACAATTTACTGTTTTAAATTTCTGGAAATGAAACGATCAAATCGATAGAAACTTCGAATGGTTAATTAACTACACTATGATGCTTTGAAACTTTTATGCTTTGATTTGACCGAAAAACTTTTGAAACTGATTTCAATTTAACTGACTAATTTGGATTCCACTCAAAACTTTTTCGTTAAGATTCAATTAGCGTTTCAAATGTGATTTGTGTAAGTATTTTCTAGTAATGTGCTTGTTATGTTACTTGTCAGTTTCTTAGCAACTTTCTTCTGGTTGCATATTTGTACACGATGTGTAGGTGGTTCTTGAGAGCAATTACAATATTTGTCAATTGCAACCATTTATAATTACAAGATATGTTACAACAATGAGATAGGTTATGATTGCATGAAAGTGACACGATCTATTTTCAGAAATGTTAAATTTAATTTGTGATCAGGGCTCTGTTTGTCAAAATGTAAAGTGTACGCTGTTTAGAAAAAATATTTATAATTTTTTTTAGGGCTTCGCTTTTGAAATGAATTAATATTGTATCAAAATATTTTAAAATTCTTGTGTATCTGTGTATATATAACAGTTCTTAAAATCATTAGAACAAGTATTCATTCCGAACTCCTGCATTGCATGAAAAACCTTTCCCCAATAAAAGACTTTCTTCAATGTGTCTAAAAATATCGTGTTAAAAAAGTGCTTCCTTTTTAAAATGGTCTGTTGTGAAAATAAATGGAATGATAAATGCTTTCTCATCACTCAGCTAAGAGGTTGTCATTTGTTGATGTCAATATATCTTTTTTCGAAGTTAAATATGCATTAAATCTAGTTTACATGTAATGTGATTTATTTTGTGCATTTTTAATTTTTTTTCAATTGTATAATACGGTATTATAATTCATGCATCTTGGAGTAGCAAGAGTCTATTAGCACTAATACCTATTCAAATGAATTTTTGGAAAAGAATTAAATTTTCGTTGTTACCACTTAAAATATTTGGATAATTTCGCCATTGTATATTATAAAGATACAGTTCAAAGTCAACCCTTCTTTAACTCACTCCGTTCGCTTTCCATCTCATTTCAATCGTACTAATTATAAAATTATAAAATGCTTAAAACTTTTAAAACATCATTCTCTTCAAAATTCGTAAATCTTCAAAGTATCTAACCAGAAAAGATTAAAAAGAGATTTGAGAGATCTTTCCAACAAATAATGTGTTAATTCCGTTACTGAATTTAAAAAATGAATTTATACGAGAAATCGTTTGGTACAGTTCTAGTTGACTTCCTTTGTGAAAATTGAAAGAGAATACACTTGGAATGATCAAGTTCATTATTTTCTCTAGCAGTTTGTATTTTGTGTTTACTTTTTGTGTAAAATTCAAAAGAAGTTGAACATTTTTTTTGTTTCTCATTTGACTCTGCGGATTTTTCTTCTTTGTTTCATGTCCGTAATTTAGTGCGCTCACATATGAGTTTATGCTGCTAAAGTTACTTGTACAACATTTTTCGTGATATTTTAGTTTGTTTGCGTCATTATATTTATTTTTAAAGCAATACAGTCAAAAGCTGAAGCTACACATCTTCAGTACAATGAGATTGGTCCCTGTTTTTGCTTATTACTCAAATTGCATTATGCGATATTGACTATATACATCACATGTAAACCTCCTCAACAGAAAAAAATTTCTGAATTTTTATAATTTTAACATGATAGATCACCAAAATGTTCAACTGAAAAATTTATAATAATCGCACACTTTAGAAATATTATGTTCTTAAACTGTTTTATAACGTACCCATAAAAGTTGCATACAATTAATGAGATTTTTGGTCATTTTTGACATGGACTGTGTTTTTAACAGCAATGAATATTCACGCCGCCCAATATACGATTAAATTTAACATGCTATAAATTTGAAAAATTGTCATCTCAGATGAAATTGTGTCTGACATATCTTTAATGCATTCAAATTATGCATTCCTAATGGACCGAGAATAAAACGCTGCTTTCTAATGAGAATTTAATTAATATTGACGGTTGTCTGTATTTTCAATCATTTTTGGTTTAAAGTTAACTGTAACTTGGTTGTAACTATCATGCACAACAAGATTGGA
Organism: Parochlus steinenii; assembly: GCA_038502155.1. Classification (NCBI taxonomy): domain Eukaryota; kingdom Metazoa; phylum Arthropoda; class Insecta; order Diptera; family Chironomidae; genus Parochlus; species Parochlus steinenii. The sequence goes on along the minus strand of JAXCIN010000052.1, from coordinate 2,513,028 downwards.
TAAACTCCAAATGTTGAAAGAATTTTATATTTTACGACTTTTATGCTTCTCGAACAGAAAAGTATTAAAGCAAGAAACTCTAAAAATTACGTTAGTATGCATGACTTATAAGACTTTTACAAGACTCTAACAAGAAAGTTAACATTTTTTAAAAGTCCATTACAATTCACATAAGAATATTAATTTTAAAGAAATTTTTAGAAAAGAAATTTGAAGTATCCGCAAATTAAAAATTCATAAACGATTATTTTCAACAAAAAAGTTATTAAAACAGAAAGATAAAGATACTCTTTTGCCGCACAAACAATAACAAAGAAGTCCACTAACCTTCATCTTTGAAAATCTCTTTAAAGTCTTATATCAAACACATTCAACTGCCTTCAAAATATTTTTCAACTATGTTGCACAATAGTTCACTGAAACTCTTCTTAAATATTTATAATTTAGTTTAATTGGCTGATTTGATCATTAAATTATACTTAATTATGGAATAATTCTTCCTTTCGCAAAACGATCACTATTAGAAACAGTGAAGACAAACAAAACGAAGCTCCACCGATCAAATTGAAGATTTAGAGTTCTCTATGGAGTCACTAGTGAGTTTGGAGGGCTTTTTGAAGCTTTCAGTTATTTTGGCAAAAATATGAGATTTACACACATTAGAAATACCTGCAATTCAAAGAAAGTCATAAATATTCGATATCTTTAATTTATCGATAATTTTTCGGTAATAATTCGAAGAGCTTTTCTAGCAAGGAAAACATCCAATGAATGGTTCATCGGGAATTCGATTTTAAGATAAACGTCAAATAAACGTCACAGCTCCTCCAAACAAAACCGGAAAAGACTTAAAATCTCGTAAAATACATTTTTAATCTCTAGAAAACCATCAAAAACCTGTAAACATGTCCAAGGCACATCCTCCAGAGTTGAAAAAGTAAGTGAAACCTGTCCAATTCGATTTTTAACCATAAAACAACCAAACGTTTATCAAATTATATTCATTGTTATAAACAGATATATGGACAAGAAACTTTCCCTGAAGCTCAATGGAGGCCGCACAGTTGCAGGAATCCTTAGAGGTTTTGACCCTTTCATGAATGTGGTGTTGGATGAATCGGTAGAGATTGCCAAAGATGGTTCCAAAAATAAATCAATTGGAATGGTGGTAAGTTAACAAAAAGCTTATGCTCCTGGATCTTTTGTTTATAACTTATTTCTTTGTTTAAGGTGATCCGCGGCAATAGTATTATAATGGTAGAGGCGCAGGAGAGGATTTGATTGTATTTAGGCTATCTTTTGTGTTTAATTTCTATTTTCCGGGAATAAAAAGATTCTTCATTCACAAAAATTGAGTTTTTTATTGAGTGTTTCCTACCTAAGTGACTCTAATTAGCATGAATTATATATAGTCAATTCTACAAATAAATTGTCATTTAAAAATTAATTTTTTGGTCGCATCAAGTTTGTGGCGCGTAAATAATTTGCATCGGGGAAAGACTTCTCGTTTCCATTTGTTTTTGAGTCTCCTCGATCTGGTGGATTTCAATAATTGATTCCTACAAAATGTATACAATTGTTTAGTTTTGAATATTAATTACATTGTTTGAACTAACCGGTATAGAATACTGTTCCATTTTTATTTCGTCGTTAATTTCTAGCTGCTCTGTTTGCACTTTCTTTTTTTTCTTGCTAGCTGAAGATTTCAAAGGCCATGTTTCTTCTTGTTCTTCTTGCCCTGAAGGAAGAACGAATTTTTCTACTCGTCGAATATGCGATTGTACATCTAAGCCGTGCACAATTCTCTTATGATGAGTTAAATGATATCCTTGAATGAAACCTTCTGAACATAAATCACAACGGAAGCGTTCGCCAGTATGTCGTCGAATATGTGATTTCAGATCGTTGCCTTGAGCGAAAGCTTTGACACAGTGCTAGAAAACAAAATAAAGAGATATTGTTATTATTAAATTATTCCAAATTCCATTAATATTTTTCTTACGGGACATTGATAAGGTTTTTCTCCACTGTGTACTCTAAAATTTCAAAAGGAACATTCAAATAGACTAGAAATTAAATTTACTTTTAATTTCTCACCTCATATGCACCAGCAAATTGTAAGCTCTTTGGAAACTTTTACCACACTGATGACAGACATGGCTCTAAAATACATACATTTTTAATTATTGTTTTTGCTATTATGCAGAAAATTCAAATTTACTTTTTCGTTTGTGTGATACCGTTCATGTACGGTAAGATCAGTGGCTCTTGGAAAACATTTTTGGCAGAATCTGCATTTATAAGGCTGAAAAACAAGTTAGTTAGCAGAAAAAGAGACTACAAAAAATTTATTCAACCTTAATTCCTTGATGCCTTCTTTGGTGAATCACTAGGTAGTCGTTTCGAACAAATCGAAGGCCACACTCACAACAAAGGTAAGGCTATAAATATATTCTGTAAATATTAGAAGATATTTAAAAAATTTAAAGAACTCACCTTCTCGTTGGCGTGTTTTTCTGCTGTGTGTTCAGCTAATATAGTCTTATCTGTGAAAGTTTCTGAACAAAATTTACATGGAAACGACCTATCGTTGGAGTGCATTTTCATGTGTACTTGAAGATATTTGGCAGTTGAGAAACCTTTATTACAAATTGAACAGAACTCTTTTTTGATAGGAGTGGCATTATGACGATCTTTATGTTTCTGAAGGTGCTCAGGTCTACAAAGTCAATGGTTTTTTAAAAGTTATTTTGTAATAGAAATATTTGAATAGCTTTTATTTACCTAACAAAACCTTTTTTGCAGCCTTCAAAATCACACTCGTAAGGTTTAGATGAAGTATGATGATTCAAGACATGGAGATTCAGATGATCAACTCTTGTAAACCCTTTATCACACGACGAGCATTTAAATGGCTTAATTGAGCTGTGTGTAAGTTCATGCCTCTTAAGATGATTTGATCGAGTAAAGCTTTTATTGCATTTGGTGCACTGATGTGCTCTATTAGACTTTGATGTACCTGTTTTAGTTTTGTTTACATGTTTTTTTGCATGATTTTCCAACTGATCTTTTGATACAAAACTTTTGTCACATTTGGTGCAGGAAAATTCAAAATGTTCTTCTTTAATAACCATTCCTACGTCAGACTTTTGAATTAAAGGTTTTTCATCTTCATCTTCTTCGTCAAAATCAATATCAAAACTTTCTTCCAATTCATTTCTGGTATTTGGCTCATCTTTTACTTGTAAGTTTGTATAAAGGATCTCGTTTACGCACAGCTCATCATCATTGTTGAATACTTCTTCATCATCTTCGGCAAGATTTAGGTTTAAACTAAAGATTCATAGGAAATTTTATTTATCATTTTATAAAATGTACTTAAAATTTTACTCACCTTTCAACAAAATCATCAGTTGAGCCTAAAATTCCACTTTCGCAAATTTCTTCTACAGCATAATTGTCTTCAGCTTTCAGATCCTGTTTGTGTACGTTTCTCATGTGAGTTTTAAGATGATCTTTCCGACTAAATTGTTTACTACATAATCCACAATAGTTAATCAACAACTCCTGACCACTTTCTGGGTGAGATACTGCGATATGTTGTTGTAAATAGTTTAATCGTGTGTAAAACTTCTCACATTTTTTGCATTTGAAGTTCTCAGATCCGTGTTCTTCACGATGAAGCTATAGAGTAAGGTTGAGATTGAGATATAAGTCTCTTTCTAACATAGAAAGCAAGTTAAATTTACCTTAAGCATATCATGATCCAAGAATGTATCCTCACATTGCTCACAAGAATAAATATGCAAAACTTCAGTTTGAACTCCTTGATCTACTGAAGTGTTCGTTATGTATTTTTCATCTTCGAAAAGCTGATTTTTGCTTAAAATATTATACGAAGTTTCAATTTTCTTCTTGAACTCAAATACGACACCCAAGAACTCTTTGCATTCTATGCAGATACCCATAGGAAAAGAAATATCGGTGCTGGTCTTGCTGAAACTTTTAATTAGATTTAAATACGAAATTGAGTTTTCTTGTAACAGTTCAAAGACTGAAAATAAATTAGCTGACACACTAAGACATGTTCTACAGATTTTTGAAGTATCTAAAACTTCTAAAACTTCTATCAGATCCATCTTGGGATCGATATACTATTAATTAACTTGATTTTAAGTTCGAACTTATTTTAAAACTTTCCAAAAAGCAAAACAAAGTTTCAAGCTGTCAAAAAATAGCTGTCAAATAAAAAGTTGTAAATAAACCATAAATTCAAAATTGAAATGAATTCAAGAAAGATTATCAAAGAAATAGTTAGACTTACAACTCGAAGATGGTACACCAGCAAAGCTGATAAACCTATTATCCTTGGGATTGAATCGTCTTGTGATGACACTGGAGCAGCTATCGTAAATCGTTCAGGAGAAATTTTGTCAGAGAACTTACATAGCCAATTAAAAACTCATCTGATGTAAGATTACTTAATGACTGCTTCAAAGTAAAAATTATAAAATATTTATTGCTTTAAGGTTCGGAGGAATCATACCACCAGTAGCGCAATCATTTCATCGCGATAATATTCAATCAGTTGTTCAAAAAACTTTGACGGATGCAAATATGACTATTCAAGATTTAGACGCTATAGCAGTCACTAATAGACCAGGTATGAAGTATATTAGATTATCTTCAATATATTCTCAACCTTTTATTGACTACGATTTGTAACATAGAGTTATAAATAAATAGATAAATCAATATTCTAACTGATTTTATTGTTTTAGGTTTAACATTAAGTTTGCTCGTTGGCCTCCGCTATGCCAAACATCTTTGCCGAGAACATTCAAAGCCATTGATTCCAATTCATCATATGGAAGCACATGCACTCACAGCTCGCATGGAACATAAAATAGACTTCCCATTCCTCTGTCTGTTGGTCAGTGGAGGGCACAGTTTGTTAGCTTTTGTAAAAAACATCAAGGAATTTTACCTTTTAGGTGAAACTTTAGATGATGCACCAGGAGAAGCTTTTGATAAAACGGCTAGAAAATTGAAACTGAGAAATATTCCTGGTTTTGAATGGAAATCTGGTGGTTCTGCTATAGAATTTGCAGCTAAACAATCCATTATAAATGATTCTGGAAAATATCAGTTCCCATTACCTTTGACACGTTATAAAGACTGTCAGTTTTCCTTCGCTGGGATGAAGAACACAGCTCGAAGATTCATTGAACGTGAAGAAAGAACACTTCAATTAGCCGTAGATCAAGTCATCCCAGATTATAGTGATTTCTGCAAAAGTTTTCTAGCTGGTGTTACAAGACATATTTGTCACAGAACTCAAAGAGCTATCGAATACTGCGACAAAAAAAAATTGTTTGAAGGGAAAGAAAGGAAGCTTGTAATATCTGGTGGAGTTGCGTGCAATGATTTTTTATTCACTGGAATATCCCAAATGTGTGAAGAGATGAAATTTGAGGCAATTCGACCATCACATAAATTATGCACTGATAACGGAATTATGATTGCTTGGAATGGAGTTGAACGATTCCTGGCTGATGAAAATGAACTCATTTATGATACTAGTGAGTTGAAAGTTCATCCAAAGTGTCCGCTAGGAATCAGCATAATCGATGAAGTAAAAGCAGAAAATATAAATTGTAAATGGGTGAAGCTTCCTTTACTTAAGAATTATGTCCATAGTTCTTAATATTTATTTGTCAGTTAATAAAAAAAGTTTCAATTGCTTAAATTCTTATTATCATAATTAATTAATAGAAAACGTACATAATTTTCCTAAAACTCCATAAACTTTAGAGAAATAATTCTAAAAATCAACGTATTTTTCGATCAGTTTTCTTCGACCTGTTGCGCGCTCACACTACTTTATTGTGCAAAAAACATGCTCTCTCGCGCCTACCTGAGTTGATAACGGGTTTTGTTTGTTCAGATTTTCTCAAAGTCTTCTCAAATTCCATTTTGTTTATGTTTTTTTTCTTGCTCACCGCGTACCTCCACCAACACCAAGTTGCTTGCTGCTCAATCTACTCAGTCGAAATGTAAGACTTCATTCAGCAAGTTGGAATACGGTTTTTATGAAGTTTTTAATTTTTTTTTTGTTTTTTGGTTGAAAAACCGACAAATTTGGAGTAATTGTGCGACTTTTGGTGGAAGTTGTTGCAATTTATCAAAAATTGTGAGTGGTTTTAAGATTTATTTGTGAGAATATAGTCGTTTTTTTAGTTTTTGGTGATAATGTTTAAAAAGTTGTAAAGTGGACCAAAGAAATTCGGTGATTGACAAAATAAAGTCATTGAAACTTTTACTTAACTGCTTAAATCACAGCTTATAAAGTTTTTAGTGTTCCATCTATCGAAACATTATAACAGGTTCCAGTAAATTCCTCCAGAAAGTGAACAAGATTCTTATATTCAATTAAGCAGCCATTTTGGATTCTTTAAGGTTTTATGAATTAAGAAAGAAAGAAAAGTTTTTTAGAGGAATTTGCTTTACTGGTTCAAATAAGAAAGTGCAAATAAATCAAGTTGCACTTACCTGGCAAATTCCCAAAAGGTCTTGTTGTGCGTTTAACCAGTTACGGTACGGTGGAATTTCATATTTTACCCGTTTTACGATTTCAGATTCACCGAAAAGAATAAGATTTTTGGGAAGATATTTCCGAGAGAAAAAAATATACTTTACTGACGTTGACATAAAAAAAAAGTTACGTGCTAGTGTTTGAGGAAGAGGCACAAGCGACAAGCAAGATATTTAAACGATCTATGAAAATTAACACACACGGACACTCCTCAATAAAGATTGGATAAGCTGTGGAATACAATAGCGAGACCATCCATTAATAGCGGGAGAGAATTGTTGTTGTTCGTTCGTTTTTGTGCTGCAGTAAAAACACTGAAAAACACTGGAGTTTGTGAAGTTTGTGGAATTTTGGAATTTCGTATTTTCTATCAACAAAAAGGTGAGCATATTGCCGTGTTTTTAAAGTTTATACCGGAGTTGATAGGTTTGCGAAACATGCCTTTTACTTTTCAATTCAAATGGTAACGAGGTGCATTTTTTATTGGCTAGAGAAGTTTATGGATTGATGGCCATAATATTAATACACAATTAAAGTAGTTGATTAAAGAGTTTTTATTCAAAATCATAAGATATATTACGAAATATTTTGCTGACATGAATGTAACAATAAATGAAATTATCACTTTAAACTCAATCAGTTCTTAACCGCAAACAAAAATATTTTCTCGAAAAATTCCAGTAAATTTTTCTTAATCTTCGATCGACGTCAATGAGCCAAATCACATCTCTTATAAATTAATCTTCTTATTTGATCTTCAATTCTTTGTCATATTAATATAGAATCAATATACTTTTAAATATTTGTATTTAAAAGTCGATATCATGCAGTTGATAAGAAAAGATGAAGAAATAAATGCAAATTTTTAAATATGTAAATTTGCTCGTAAATTTGTAATTAAATTATTTAGATTGTTCAAAAATCAATTCAGTTTTAAGGGAAGACTTTTGGCCAAGACTCTACACTTCTTTCTACTTGAACAAAAAACTTTAACTATATATACTTATTTCCTCAAAAAACGTAGTTGCACAAACCTCGTCTCAAAAAAACTATCTATTCAGCATTTTTGTATTAATGTACGCACCGCGTGAAACCTTCAATGCCAACAATTATAACAATTATATAACTGAAAATGTGTGCAACAAAGGAGTTAGGATTGCTTTAGAAAAAGCTTTGAAAAAACATTGTGAATTGAAATTGACACCATATAACTCCAACGATAAGGATAACTTAAACGTCGAAATGTTTTTAAATACTGACTTATTCTTATCATGACAGTCAGACTATAAAGTGATAATATAAATTAAGAACAAAAAGCGCCAAAAATCGAGATGAATACTGAACAATAAAAAATTTATGAAAAGATTCAATTTGCCGAATAAAATTTATTAAATTATGTACTTATGTTGAACTTCTTCTGCTTAGCGCTTTTCTTCATCTTAAACGGTATAATGTCTTGTACGGCAAAACTGCGCTGAAAAGTTTTTAGTTTTATTTTGTGAATAAATTTTCGGATGGATAAAAAACTTTTAAAACAATTTTGCTAGTTCAGTTGTTGGTGGATTTTGGCTTTGAACATCAATTATTAATCCGCGTAAATGGAGCAAAATTAAATACATCCAACAACAGATTAACTGCTAGTTCATAGACAGCTGGCCAGAGGCGTACTTTACTTATTTAAATTGTTGGACCTGTAAATCCATAAATCTTTTAAGCTATTTGAAGCATTTTACAATTTCCATTCAATGTTTCTTTAAAAAGACTTCAATGACCGGATGAATAAAAAATATTTTCTTCGCTGCTGACTAGCTTGTGCAATTCTTTGAGCAGCTTTTTTGTCGCTTTGACCATTCAAATATCTGAAATATTAATTGAGCGAAATGAAAAAGGTAGCACACGTACGTGTCAAATATTTTCTCAATTTGGAATGTATTTTAATTTTAATTGACCTGCTCAGTAAAACGGTCACGTCTAGTAATTTCTTGAAGTAGTTTAAGTGGAAAAAATGTGAAAAGTACGTTCCAAATTCTTCGCAATTGTTGACCTTTTTAAACACTTTTCATCAAATAATTAATTTATTGCCATTTGATCTAAAATTCTTAGAAATAAAATGCTTTTTATACAAGTAAACACTTAAAGAGGTAAAAAAAACATCTGAGATATAATGTTAAATAAAGTCTTATTATAATATAATAAAATTGCAATCTGAATTTTTGCCTAATAGAGCGTATAAATATATAAAATCAGTTCGTCTGTGGAATGAACAACTTTAGGATCGTAAAAACTGCTTCAACTGTTTACTAAAAATTTTATAAATTGTTAACTTACTTAATAAATATCATAATGAAACAAATAATTAAATAATTAATCGATTGGATGGTTTCAAAAAAACTTAATGATTATAAAAAGATGTTAAAATATATTAGAGTATACGCAAATACTTTTACTCTTTGCGTAATTTCAATTTAGACATTAACAAAAGCATTAAATATGATTAAATGCTTTGAATTCATTAATTTCATTTTATTCATTAAGTCATGTTCGAGTTTTAGATGGATGTGGAATGCGTGAAAATACAAATCATTAAAAACATTGAATTCAACAGAATTATTACTTTCAAGTCTTCAATCCCTATGATTTTCTATTTTTAAAATGTATGCTTTTTTACGTTATCTATCGAAAAAGTGTGCAGTTCTAGTAGTATTCTAAAATCATCGCATCTCTTTAAGAAATCTGTTATTCTATGTTGTTACGTTACCAACTGTAAATACAAGAATCAAAATATTCTCAAATTGTCTAATAAAAGGAGGAGTGAAATCTAATCAAACCTTATTTAGTTATAAGAAGATTGAAAATAAATACTCTTACAAGCAAATTATGCGCACATCTCAGAAAGACTGCTGACTGCATGTCAAGCTAAGATAAATAATTTCACTATTCAAATGCAAACAAAACCTGAATTCAAGATTCTTGTGTTTCATGTTATTTTTATGTTATTTCGCTTTTGTTTCTTGTATATTTCTTATAAACAATCTTCATTTGCAAAAATAAAACAACAAAGATTACTTATTTATTTATTAACAGTAAAACTACAGAATGTTGAATCATTTCGAATCACTTGATTCGAAGAATAAATTAATAATTCAAGTTTTCTATTTTGACTGCGATGATCAAATTAATCAAACACCGTGTGCCCGGTTCAAAGTTTTTTAAATCTTCAAAACATTTATATACCTTACTATTTTAATTTGTGCTTAAAACTTCTCAATCTTGTGTGAACATTGGTGACTTGAAGAAGCCTTACTTTCAAATTGCCGACCAAATATCTTCGAATATGTTAATGTGAAACTTTGCTTGGTTTGGTGTGTTAAAATACTTAAAATATTTTAAATAAACAATACTTTCTTATTTCATAAAATATTAAATTGGTCGAGTGTTGGGAGTGTTTTCAACTTTTTTAGCTCTTCTAACGCTTCAAAAGTATTTAGAACAAAACGCCAACGAAATGAGTTACACATATTAAACAGTTCAAAATAAATAAAGAAGCTTTATTTGTGATAGTTGTTAAATAAATGCGTGCATTGCAAATATAACTTAAACCTACTTTACAGAGTGTTTCAACAACAATGTTTCTGGTTCACATAATTAGAATCAATCACAAGCTTCACAAACTGTAGTCTTTATCAAATCTTTATCTTTGACTTAAGAGAAAAGTTAATAAAAGATATTCTTCGCATTAAAAGAATTATTTATTTGATGTGATTCAAATTAATAGGAAGATAAGATTTGTTTCATTTCTGTTTTCTGATAAAGAAAATTTATAGAATCTAATAGTTATGTTTGGCTTAAATTATGTACTAATAAGATGTTTGGTTTTTTGGAATTTTCAAAAACTTGAATAAAATTTCCTAGGAAATTACTTCCAATGGAAATGTTTTCATATTTTGATTGATTTGTATTGTCGATGAGCCAAAAATGATATAAATTATATATTTGTGCATTTAATGGAAGTTCAATGGAAATTACATAATATAAATAATTCTATTCAAATGAAATGAAACACACCCCAAACCTCTCAATTATAATTATTGTTTTGAAATGACATTATTAATAATAATATAAAGCATTCATAAAATACACAATAAATGTTTATAAACATACCTTTAAAAAATCATTCATAGAAATTAGCCAAGCATGTGCTCGCGAAGCTTCAAAAATATTCACCTTCAAATATCATCATCAAGGTCGGAATGTTTGTATTTTTTGTAAATATTTTCATAATTTATTCACTGGACTTTCTTTTCGCCTTTTGGCTTTTTGTGGTTTTCTGGTTATTACCTGGAAGCAAAAAAACTAAAAAATCTCAACTCATGAAAACATACGATGCTAAATAAGATTAAATGTTAGTGAAATTTAAATTAATATCTGAGAAGCTAAATTTTTTTGTGATTCGTTTGGGTTTTTATGGTTATTAAAGAATAAAGATTTGGTCAAAAAGAAGCATATAATTGAGCAAATGCATACAATGAAGGAAATCAAGATTAAAAACTATTCCAAAATCGTTAAAGAACATAATTTGTTCCGAGCATAAAATATAACTGTAATTGTATTCATAAATATTTGAATAAGAATGGTATTTGAAGGTATTTTGAATTATTTGTGGTTTGATTCATATTTCTGGTAAATAACGTTTTCTTTACTGTAATTATATACCTAGTGACTCAAATATTGCCATAAAAAGTCTGGAACCACATTTTTGATCAAAAACTCCTGAAATTGCCAGAATCTTTAAAAACATAAAGAGTTGCAAAACATTTCTGACAATTCATTGCATACAACTTGCATTTCAGAAGCACTTCAAGTATTTAAATAATTTGAAGTTCGGATACAATATTGTTTATAAGCGATTTATGGGTTAATTTATTGCATTGAGCAAAAGATCAGAAAATCATGCCAATAGGAAACTTGTTAACCGAATAGTTTGCTCATAATAAGTTGCGGGCAATTTTTGAATTATTTAACTCAATTAGTGCACAATTCGAATTTCACACATTTTACAAATTTATTTCTAACGTTGAACGTTTTACACATTTTACCGAAAACATTTCCAACATTTTCGAAGTTGGTCAATTTGTTTTGTAAAGATTTTTTACTGTTTTGCCATTCGGTCAAAGCCGACTAATTGGCGATAAAGGTCATAGCTCAATATTGAATTGTAATTGTATAAACACCCAAAATAGCTTTTAAGATGTTTGAATAGTATGCTACTTTTTTACACCTATAGAAATAATGCTTGAATTTATACAACAAAATTGAAGTTAAAAAATTCAACTTTCAGAGCAAAAGTCTACAACAACATATCGTAGTTTTCAAATAACACAGATTTACTCGTGTAAAGGAACTTAATGTTAGTAGCATAGTCTGAAGTGTACATATAGTTTTGACAAAGTACAAAACTTAATTGCGGAATTTTGGATTATGCAACATAAATTATTGTCAGTGTATATTTGTTTGTTTTTATACTCTTTTAAAAAACACTGGTTAGTAAAAACGAATCAAAGACTAAATTGGACAAAATTGTCATCCAGATTTATTTTTCAGGTTTTGAAATTTCCAGTTTATTTATTTTTAAATTATTGTTTCTTATGTTTTTATTTCTAACATAAAAGAATATCAACTTGCTAGACGGTATTGCTAGAACAACCGGAAAAATACTTTCAAACATGATATCCTCTTGCTATTGCGTTTGTAATCTTGTTCTTAACTTTTTCTTAGAACCTTTTAAAAACCTGTTGATAATCTTTTCAAAATATCTGCGTATACTTGAAACTAAATTCAAAGAGATTTTTAGTTATAATATTTTAATTTAAGTATCGGAACAACTTGACTATAAACTACAGCTAGCTCAATAGAAATATTTAATAATATGCATTGGTAGATCTATTAGACTTTTATGATTATAATTCTATTTTATTAAATCTACAGAAACTATTTTATTCCTCTGTAAAATTAATCCTGTTTCATAATTTTACTAAACTTTTATATAAAAATCCACAATTAAATCAGGTTCCACCCAAGTTTTACCGTATTTTTCCAGGAACTTTACAGCGAAAGTACAATTTTATTTTTTTATTTTTTCACAAGATAAAAATTGAAAAGATTCTAATTGACAAAAGACCTACAACTGTAACAATTGCATGTTATGCATAATATGTACGCTTCAAAAAAAAAACATACAAGATTTCCACAAATTCCCACAAATTTTATAAATTGTCCCGACTTCGGTTAAAATTCCCAGCAATAAATTTCTTTTATAGCTTATAGTGTTCATTCATCAACTACATGCATACTGCATGTTTTTAATTTTTATGATTGATTGATGATAGCACATTAGCGCAATTTTTCACAATCTGCGATGGCAATGGCAAAAATAATAAAATACAGTAATAAAAGTATACTTTTCAATTAAGTTCGAATTTCTTTTCATTTCCAAATTGATTTCCAATTTTCAAGCCAGTTCGAAAATGATGTCGATTTAATTTGGAAACTGAAGTATCTAATATCAAAAATATTTTAGTATCGAACTCTTTAAGTTATTAATTATTATGTCTCTTCAAAGAACCTCCTTCATTTATTTAATTTAACTTAAATGATGTATTGTGGTTCTTTTTTATAATTCCTTGAGAGATAATTTAACAACTGTGATATCATTACTAGGTACCCCCAAATATCCAGTTTTCGATTGAAATATTATTAATGAACTGGTAAAGCAACCAAATGGAATTTTAGCATTGAAGAAAAAAATGCTGGCAATTGGAATAACTAGAATTCAATGATTTCAAAGCGCAACTATTTTTCTAAGAAAAAACCTTTTTGTTTGTGAAATATATTCAAAAAAGAATCGCTAATAAATATGAGCACCAACGATTTTTCCTCATCAATTATTAACTGTAAAAATTATTATTTGATCGGTTTTCAATAAGTATTGGCAAAGAAAAAATTATATAGCTTCTTTAAACGATTTAATGAATGAGTTGTATTGTTGCTCGCTTCTCTATAATTTTATGAAAGATTTCATTTACTAGATTCGATCAATGTTGGATAGTGGCTGCATTTCAATCAGCTAGTACCTCTCGATTGAACTGCATACCATTTAATTCTTACTGCAGGCTTGCTGGTTTGACAGCTTTGACGCAAATTTATAGCTATAATCACATTTTGTTACATTTATGCTTTTTATCAGTCAATTGGAAATTTATTTCTTAATTGTGAATTGTAAATTTGCTGTGGTTTTGAAGGGGCATCAGAATGCTTTTATTATCCACTGTTTATTTATTTCAAATACATTATTAAATATATTGCAATTTTAATAAAATAACTAAAAATCAAAGATGGACTTATTACCCACAGTCAAACCACTTCTTCAAGCAACACTATTGAACACACGTTTTAAGTTAACATAAATTGCATGTATTTAGTACGTAATAATAATGTATTGCATATTCATAAACTTAAAACTTAACTGTAAAGAGTGTTCCTCTTTCCTCGTTATTGCTGACTACACATGCATTTTTTTTATATCAGATAAAATGTTCTCGTCAGTAAATGTACCTATATCAATTTTAATATGCAAAAATGTACACAACTATCTGCATATTAAAAGAAATACTTGGCAACCACCTAATAAAAACTGCATTGAAACTTTCAAAGGTTTGGCTACTAAGACTAGCATTCTTTGTCTTTGCGCATATTAAAATGTTTGCAGCAGAATTTCAATTGTTTTCAAATCACTATCTTGTGTGGTTTACTGGTTTATGAGTGACTCAATACATGTTTTGAACATTCTATGAGCAAAATAGAAATTGTTTACATTTGTTACTTTTTCCGATTTTTTCTTTAGTTTCTGTCAGAGACTTTGAATCCATTCAATCCAACAAAAATAGTAGAAAACAGGAATCATGTCTGAAGCACAATGATAAGAGCTTTGCCAGTGAAATTTGAAGACAGCGTTGAAAGTCGTCAGTTTTGTAACAGAATTGGTTAAAACCTTTAAGCAAAGGTATTCTTTTAATATTCGAGACTTTTAGAAATATTAAAAGCTCCCTTGCATGATTCTATTTAAAAAATTAAGAACTTTTCAATTATGATCATACTATAGCTCAAATCGCCTTTCAACTCTGGTGAAAACTCATTCAATCAAGAAACAACTTCTTGACGAACGATCCAAGTACAGAGCATACATGTATCGATATTAGATTTCACCTGCTAATACAATAGTGAATAGACTTTCGATGACTTTTCTTTCCACATTTGTGCTTTTGCTTCGCGTCATTTTGCCTTAAGAAGAGATTCAAAAATAATTCACATGATGATAGAGCGGCAAGAAGCAGTAAGAAGAAGTTTGACCTAAAAACTAACTTCAAATATAATATTATATTATATATAAGAAATAAATTTTATATAATTTCATTTTTCATCGAAGCCAATCCCCAATTTCAACTTGTGTTCATAAAATACTTTGAAAATGGTTAGAGAAAAAAATCTAAAACCGACAGAAAAACTACAAATATACACTTTTTTCCTTATTTTCGTTATTTTCGATATTATGAACAATTTGAAAGCTCCGTATATTGATTTGAGGAATGTCGTTCTTAATTTACATATTCTGTTCACAATTAGCATATTAAATGGTGCCGTAGTCATTCGAAATTTTCAGCTTGTTGCTAAAGATTGTCAGTTTTAATTTAAAAGTTTTTCGTTTTTAAGACAGTTAAAATGTATGATTCTGATTTCGCTGCTTCGAGGTTTCTATGTATTTCAAAAGACTCGTGCAAATTTCAAAATTATTATGAATGCGAGATTATAAAAATATATAGCTTTAAATACAAGCCAATTTCAAATTTATTTAATTTTTGTTTTGAGAGTCAATAAAAATCTTTAGAATCGTGAATTTCATGGATTATTTAATTGGCAAATATTGTGAGTTTTCAGTTTTTTAGAGTGTTGAATGTTGTTGAATCTGATTGAACATTGTTGTGAGTTTTGTGAGTTTTGTAAGATGGATGAAGCTACTTTGTTTGAATTTATGGGATTTTTATGATGTACTAACAATCGAATTTCCGCAAATTACTGGATAATTATCTGTTTGATAGCCGAATAAAATTAAACTGAATATTATCCTCACTTTCGGATGTTTTTGAAAGTTTTCTGTAATATTGCAATAAGATTCGAATAATGCAAAATAAATTAAGTTCATGAATATATCTATTATTATTCATGCTATAAAAGCCAAGTGAAATAATAATGCACATTGCGGAAATGTCAATAAAATAAACTGTTACAAAGCTTTTAGTGAAAATATTTTTTAAATTACAATCAATTCATAAAAATAAACTTCTTCTAAAGAATCTATATCTACTTTTCGAATTCAAATTATTTTAAAACACCGTGTAAAAGTTATTGGTCATGCCCCATTAAAAAGCCATAAAAACGACGAAGAGATCTGTTGCTACTTACTTTACTCATAATAGTACACTTAGAACCATGTGATGAAAATAATTGAATCATTAAATACAAACATAAACAAAAACAAAATTTGAGAAAATTTGAAATGCGATCTAAATACGAATATCAATAACTTATATTCACGTAAATTGTTACTCAGCTGAAGTTTTTAACAAACGAAAAATTCAAAAATAGATACAGACTAACAAGCTGAGAAAATAAAGCTTATAGCTTACCACAATATGGTTATAATGAATTGAAGATCGGGAACGCTCCGAGTTTTTCTTGATTACTCGCTTGTCAATTCGTTTGAAAATAAGTTCTGGGGGGTCAAAAGGTAAAGGTATAATAGCATTGAGTCAGAAAAAACCATGTTGTATATTATTACACCGTGTAACAAGTAGATAAATAACACTAAGGAGTAAAATCAAGTAAATATGTGGCTTTAAGAATGTTAACATTCGTTATGTTGAATGTAAAACCAAAAATTTTAAATCTGCAACTGTAAAATCATTACAGGGAATCGTAATTGACAATTTACAGTGCTCTTAAATATTTCCCTCAAAATAGACTACAACCGCTCCAAAAACCACCTTCAAATAAATTACACTCAGAATTATATCTAGCAAATTACAAAATTGTATAAGATTGATTAAGTTGTGCTTGTTGCTCGAACAACCAAAGGCAGACAAATTTACAATATTTGGATTAAAAAAATAATAAAAAAATCGGAAAAGCTGAAGCTTTAGCAGACACTTCGGCAACATAATACCTATATGCTTCATTAGAATAATTCATTTGAATGAAGCAATTAAATACTAGGAAATTCAAAACTATGTAACCAAAATATAAATATTCGATTAGAGCGCCGAGCGGGAATATTGTGTATTATTGCTGATAATTCTGTTGAATCAAATTTTACCACTTTCTGATCGACTTGAGTTGGTAGTTTCTTAACGAAAAACACGTAAAACTTGTTTTCATATAAAATTCAAAAAAAATATATATATTTTTTCCAACAGTTTTTTCGATTCTTTGAAAAAACACAAGATATATAAAATATAAATTTTTGCACTACAGGTACTAGATGGCGCTGTAATATTTTCAAAAACTCTTCGTACGTCGCTGCTTATGGTTAAAAAAAGCTTATTTTGAAAATTTTAGATCAATCGGTCAGATGGGTTCTGAGATTACGAAAACATAAGTTTTTTTTTCAAAATTTTTGTAAGCATGACAACTTGGTCATGGTACAATATTTCCATAAAATCTTCTGGAATTGATCATTTTGAGGCAAATACAACGTTTTTGCATATTCAGATGTTTTAAAATATTCTAAGGAAAAAAAAAATTTTGTATGGCAAAATGGTAGTTTGCTCTACAGGTACTAGATGGCGCTGTATTATTATCAAAAACTCTTCGTACGTCGCTGCTTATGGTTAAAAAAAGCTTATTTTGAAAATTTTAGATCAATCGGTCGGATGGGTTCTGAGATTACGTCAACAGAAGTTTTTTTTTCCAAAATTTTTGTAAGCATGACAACTTGGTCATGGTACAATATTTCCATAAAATCTTCTGGAATCGATCATTTTGGGCCAAATACAAGGTTTTTGCATATTCGGATGTTTCAATATAATCTCAGGAAAAAAAAAATTTTGTATGGTAAAATGGTATTTTGCACTACAGGTACTAGATGGCGCTGTAGGATTTTATTGAATTAGCAAACGCGACCGTCTTATGGTTAAAAAAAGCTTATTCTGAAATTTTGAGACTAATCGGTCGGATGGGTTCAAAGATTACGAATACAGAAGCTTTTTTTCCAAAATTTTTGTAAGCATGACAACTTGGTCATGGTACAATATTTCCATGAAATCTTCTGGAATTGATCATTTTAAGGCAAATACAACGTTTTTGCATATTCAGATGTTTTAAAATATTCTCAGGAAAAAAAAAATTTTGTATGGCAAAATGGTAGTTTGCACTACAGGTACTAGATGGCGCTGTATTATTATCAAAAACTCTTCATACGTCGCTGCTTATGGTTAAAAAAAGCTTATTTTGAAAATTTTAGATCAATCGGTCGGATGGGTTCTGAGATTACGAACACAGAAGTTCAGAAGTCAAAACCACGGACAGACATTTCGCAAGGACCCAAAATTTCGGGTTCTAGACCAAAAATTTTTTTGTTTTAAGCAAAAATAAGAAAAAAAAAAAAAAAAAAAGTTTGGATGAAATCAAGACTTCACAACTTTTTGTTGCCGAAGTAAAAATAATGTGAGAACGCACAGCTCTCGTCACGCATCGCGGATTTCGAGACGTTCAAATTATACAGCACATTAAATTACATTGTTTAATGATTGTCTTGAAGCCAAAAAATCTCTGAGTACATAATGAACCTAAGTTTAATGGGCTGGTTCCGTGTATCGGAGACTCGAATTAAGAGAATTGTTTAAAAACGTTTCTATAGTTGAAAGAAATGTTCATAATAAATCAATTTCTTAAGAAAATATTGAGGGAGGGTCTTAGTGGGTGTTTTCTGAAAATTGATGAATTTTTGATGGTTTGGGATAATGTTCACAGAATTCATTCAAATTAATTAATTTGAATTTCGATACTATAAAGTATAAATAAAATTGATGTATGAATAAAATGTTGATACAATTATTATTTAAAACTCACTATTCAAGATGTTGAAAATTTTTCTATTGAAAAAAATTCCACTCTGAACTTTTAAACTAATTGGAAATCAATAAGAAATGCTATACTTTTACTTTTTCCAATATATTATATTAATATCTGTTTTCTCTATTTTTTACAATTACAGAAACTCTACATTGCCAAAATGGTTGCACAATTAGCAGAAACTACGTGTTATTAACTTAGCAGTCAGTATGGAGTGGTCCAACGGTGATTTGGTGTGGTTTGACCCGGGACATTCAACGGGTCATCCATTACCTGCTGAAATCCAGGAAGTGCATCGAGCAGCCCAGATAATTATTGTGCAGGCGGTTATAAATGGAAAGGTGAGTAATTTGATACTATTTTCAAACTAATGTATCAAAAAGTTTAATCAATCATTTTCAAAACTATCTCAAACTCATATTAACACTAGCTCTTGTCTAATTTGTCACTTATTTTATAATTGAGAGTGAGTTTTTAAGTCATGCATCAATCCATGTTGCAACTCCGAACCAAAAACAATTGCATCTAATGACCATTGCAACATGTGATTGGAATTTCAAACATTTTAAAATTAAATGATTATGTATCACTGCACCTGCAGCTTGCATCATTACAGAATGCTAAACTGCAAAGAAAGTTATAAATTCACTTTTCAGCTCACTTTAAGCAACAAGCAGAAAGATTCTCTAATTAAATTCATAGATCTCAACTAGATAGACGTTTACTTATGAGTGATTAATAATACTTGTAATTTAACGCACTATGATTTGAAAAATAAAATCCCGCTTTAATTGGGCTCTTCAACTTGAGTGTGCATACATTAAAAATTGAAAAAACATTAAAGAGTTTGTAACATAATTAATTATTAATTCATGTGAAAAACTCAAAAACTATTCATGTAAACTAGTTTTTGTGTTAATCAAGACTTTATGTTGATTGCCGTCTGGATCATTGCAAAAAATTTCGAATTCAATTTGACAATTAATTCAATGAGTTCATTTTAATTCATTGAATGGAAAAATTTAACAAAAATTTATTAAATTGGAATTGGAATGTGGTGAAGAAGTAGGTCTTAGAGGTGCATAACCCTGTTCAAATTTAGTTGTTAAATACCTGTTACTGTGTTTCTGCTTACAGAGTTTCAAAACGCCTAACAATTTTTAATATGGCAATTTTTATCGATTTTCGCACTCTTTCAATTTTATTGTTTAATATATTTTTATTTTGAAACCTAACCAATCTTTGATTACAAGAAGATTTAACAAAAACATATTATTACAACTGTCTCAAGTCACTTTATAGATACCATTTAAAATACTTCAATGCCATAAAAACTAGATTTTCTTCTATAAATTATATATTTTACTATTATTACATCATGCATTATCATTTGCTTTAAGCAATTATCCATTGAAATTCTTGATATTTTAAGCTGTAATGTATGGCAAACATAAAAATACAACATGTATCATACAGTTGTCATGTGTGAATGCTCATATACACTCTTTTGCGCCACAATTGCACATGCAATATATAGATTACACTACAAATAGTAAATACTCACTTTGCCACTTTCTAGCCTTTTGCAGCTTTTTTGGCTTTTTCAATTAATTAGTAATTCTATAAAAAGAAAATTGTGCATATTTTACTGATTATGTGGAAAGTTGTAGAGTTATCAAAGAGTTGTTATAAATATTATAAGCTTAAGAGAAATGCAATACGAATTTGTAGAACAAAGAAGAATAAAACCTGTTTACATAATACCTTAACGTGATAATCTCGAGCAAAATATAGTTTTCTGGTTTCAGATGCCAATTGAATTTAATGACGTACTAAGAGAGGTGTTCGTTAACTATAAGCATTTCGGCGTTACATGGAAAACCATCAAACAAAAAATTTTTAAAGCTTTTAAGAAAGCTCATCAAAAAAAACTTTTTGACGGGATTATGTGTGTTGGTCATGTGACAAACATCCAAACCAACCCAACTATCAAAATTCAAAAGAAATTCAAGTTCTGTACAAACTACACGTTATCTTTTAAATTCTTGTAATACGGCCAACATGTATGCTATTTTGTTGTTGCAAAATAGAAAAATCTGTTCCTCGTTTTCCAACAGCTTTTTGCAAAAGAACCAAGCGTTAGTTGCATTTCTCCGATCGATTAATGAAGAGAAGTAAAATATTTACAGCTAACTGCTCTGAGTTTGCATAGAAATTTTTACCAAAATAATAATTATTTGAAAAAAGTACCTCGCTGGACTATACGCATTAGTGAAGTGCAATTTTTGGAGGGAGAATTAATTGCACGTTGCAGTGCTTTTTAGAAAATTGAATGCGAATCGTTTTGTTTTAATTGTTTCGACTGAGTAAATTATCTAACTACCGATCAACTAAAGCAAAAGCGATTTTTATTTATTTTTTCTTAGTCCATTTCTTAAACTGGTGTGTTTAACAGTTAGTTTTTGATGTATGAAAAGTTTAAAGCGAATAGAACATGTAAATTAATGGGAGTTTAACACACTCGGTGGTGTTAGCATTGAAAGTACATTTTTCGCGCCAAATATGTGATCTTTATAAAGTTCAAAAATTCATTCAACTTTGATCGTGTGCCTCAATTAAATGCGTATTGTGCGTTTTTATTTGGAACCTTGGCAAAAAGGTGGAAGTCCGTCTCCATCGCAATCGCTACAGTTTCTTTCTCCACGCATAAAACGGCGACAAAGATTACCAAAAATGGACGATATTGTGCAGTTTGACAAGTTGTCTGATGAAGAGAAAGAAAAGAAGTTGAGCGAGCGCAAGAAACGATTGAAATACCGCTACCCGCAAGTGGTTAAGAAATTATCCTTGATTTGTTCGGATGTGCTCGCAAAGAATGTAATCATAGTTTTAAAGAAACTTTATGTGATTTTCAACTAATAATTAATCAGATAACATATAATTGATTCAATATTGACCTACAATTTTACATTTCTTCTTTTTCACAGCCTCAAACATTTACGCTTGGACTGGGTGAAGGCAATCTGCGAGTCCGCCAAGATCTGGGTAAAACTGGAGTTGAAGACATGACTCAGTTAGAGGATCTACACGAAGCATCTTTACTATGGAATTTAAGGCTTCGATATGATTCTGGGCTTATTTATACAAATGCAGGAAGCATTTTGGTGGCTGTTAACCCTTACAAAATGTTTCCTGATGCTTACGGATTAGAGATGGCCAAAAAATATGCGGGAAAGCCATTGGGCACACTACCACCTCATCTCTTTGCCATCGGGGCCGCTGCACATTCAGGTTTGTACAGAAAAAATATATTTTTTATGCAATTTTTAATTGAACGGTTTTTCTTGTTTTTTGCAGCTTTGCCATCTCCTCAGGTGGTGGTTATTTCTGGTGAATCTGGATCGGGTAAAACTGAATCTACTAAACTGGTCATGCAATATTTGGCTGCTGTTGTACCCGGTGGAGGATCTGCTTCAGCAGTTATCACGGAACAAATTTTAGAAGCAGCTCCATTATTAGAAGCTTTCGGAAATGCTAGAACTGCACGCAATGACAATAGTTCAAGATTTGGCAAATACTTGGAAGTTTATTTCAAATCAGGCGCAATAATTGGAGCAAAAATTACTCAATACCTACTGGAAAAATCAAGAATAGTTACACAAGCTCAAGGCGAAAGAAACTACCATATTTTCTACGAGCTCTTGAATGGATTAGCAGAAACAGACAAGGCAAAGTACGGCTTATTGGAAGCTGACAAGTACTTTTACTTAAACCAAGGTGGTTCAGACGGTGCTGCGTCCGGACGAGTTGATTGGGCCTCACTACAAGGTGCTATGCAAGTTTTAGGCGTATCTGAAAATGAACGTGAAGGAATCGTTCGTGTTTTGGCTGCTGTCTTACACTTGGGAAACGTTTACTTCCATCGTCGTCAGTTGAGACATGGACAAGAAGGTGTAGAATTAGGTTCAGATGCTGAAATAAAATGGGCTGCACATTTGCTACAAATACCATCGGAAGGCTTGCTCAGATCTTTAACTTCAAGGATTACTGAGACAAGAGCAGAAAGATTGCATACACCATTAAGTATTGATCAAGCATTGGATGCCAGAGATGCTTTCGCAAAAGCTTTATACTCTGGATTGTTTAATTGGTTGGTATTTTGATTCAACTATTTGAATTGATGATACTTAACGGATATTTTTTTATTTTAGGCTTGTCCTCCGTATCAACTCGATTGTTCATAAAGGCGGAACTCATGATGCTCATCGCATTTCAATTCTTGACATTTTCGGCTTTGAAGATTTGGCAGAGAACTCTTTTGAACAGCTTAGCATAAATTTTGCAAATGAGAGCTTACAACTCTACTTCAACAAGCACGTTTTCAAACTTGAACAAGCTGAATATGCTCGTGAAAGATTAGAGTGGACACCATTACAATGGGAGGACAATCTCCCAGTAATTCATCTACTAGCTAAAAAGCCAGTTGGAATATTACATTTGTTGGATGATGAATCTAATTTCCCGAGAGCTAACGATTTAAGCTTTTTAGAAAAATGTCATTACAACCATGCTTTGAACGAGCTCTATTCAAGACCACGTATTGGTGCTCAAGAGTTTGGAATTACTCATTATGCTGGTCAAGTTTGGTACAGTGTTGATGGATTCCTTGAAAAAAATAGAGACGCTGTGAGGCCAGATGTTATTGAACTGCTAAGCAGCAGTCAACAATCATTAGTAACAGAAATGACTAAACAAATGAGAGCTCAAAGAGACATAGGCAAGACATTGCCTCGTGGTGCTAATGGTAGATTTGTGACAATGAAACCAAGAACTCCAACCGTTGCTGCTCGTTTTTCAGACTCACTCCAACAGCTCCTTCAATCTATGGCAAAGTGTAATCCTTGGTTCGTTCGATGCGTTAAACCTAATAACGATAAGCAAGCGCTTCGTATGGATATGCCTTGTGTGTTACAACAATTGAGATATCTAGGAATGTTGGACACTATCAAGATTCGTCAAAAAGGATACCCAGTTCGATTACGTTTCCAACACTTTGTTGAACGTTATCGACATTTATTAAAGTCTCCGATTCCAAGAGGAACGCCATACAGAGATCTTTGCCGGTTTGTGCTTGAAACACTTCCTCATACAAATACAGAAGGACCAGACTTTCAACTTGGAGCAACTAGAGTATTTTTACGCGAAGCATTACACAGAATTCTAGAAAATAGTCGTGCAGATCGATTAAAGAATGCAGCAGTTGTTATTCAAAAGAATGTACGCGCCATGTTGACTAGAAAGAGAATGCTCCGTCAAAAACGAGGAGCTGTTGCAATTCAAAGAGCTTGGCGTGGATATCGTGAGCGAGATCGCTACAACAGATTAAAGAAGGGAGTTGTTCAGACGCAAGCTCTATTCCGTGGCCGCAAAGAAAGAAAGCGATTTGCCAAGTTGAAGATTGATTTGAAACGTCGTAAAGACTCTGAAAGGGTGCAAAAAGAAAGAGTTGTACAAAGAGCACACAAGGAGCAGCTTGATCGTAATTCAGTGGTTCATTTAGATGTTCCAGCTGAACTAGCTTTCATCTTCTCAAAAATTGATGGGTGGACTCCAACACATGGAGATAGACATTTAGTTAAAGTCGTTGGAACAGTGCCTGGACCACCTTCCGCTGCTGAGCTACCTCCAGATTTGGATCAGTTTGCTTTTGGTAAATTCAGCTCAGTTTATTGTAATGGAGTAAAACTACAACCAAGAAGAGATCCAATATCATCTCCATTCTTATCACGTGCAGCTGCCAGAGATCAGGACTTCCAAGATGCTCAAGCCATTTTCAAACTTATTTTACGTTGGTCTAATGATGCTTCTTTAGATCCAAATAAGGATAAAGCTCTTGCCGATTACATTGTGCACAAAGGCTTGTCTTCTAGAGGATTGCGCGATGAGATTTTAGTTCAGCTCTGTAATCAAGTGTATAGAACTGATGATGGTCAATCTACTAGAATATGGCAATTGATGTCTCATTGTTTGTCTTCATTTCAACCAGGAGCAGCTTTCAGCAAATATTTGATGAAGTTCATCAACGACAATTCACCAGATTCTATGCGAGAGTTACTCTTGAAAAAACTATTGAGAACTGGCCATAATCAAATGCCAGCTAGCAGAATTTTCCCACCATCTTGGCTTGAGTGGAGAGCTGCTTCCCGATTATCTGACATTGCTTTGGGATTAACTTTACCTGACTCAGTAATGCAAACAGTTGCTGTTGATCCATGGACAACTTGTGAAGAGGCTGCAACATTGGCAGTTTCTTCGTTGGGCATTCAAACTTATGGATGGTCCGTTGTTTTAGACGATGCTGGCATTGTTACTGATTCATGTGGGTTGGACTATGTGCTAGATTTAATAGCTGAAAAAGAATTATGTCCAGCTTTCCCTAAAATTCCAAACGATTTATTGAGATGCGGTCGCAAAGTTTCTCAATCTTCTCACACTTCAGCACTTGAAGAGCCAGGAAGTCCAAAAAGACCAGGAGTGCCACCTCCAGAACCTCCACTAGTTAAGGGTAGAATCTCAGAGATGCACATTAGTGCAGAAAACATGATAACAAAGAAAAGTGAACGCAAGTCAGAAAGAGAAGAGGTTCGAGTCGAGTATATCAGAAATGATGCTCTACCTAACAGAAAAACTTCACATGATTTACTATCCAGAAGCTCTGCATTAAATGACCGGTATTTCGAAGTGGAAAAATCAAGGTCAAGGTCCCTTGATGATTTGTTGAATAGTAACGATCCAAATGAAATTATTCCATTACCTGAGCCGGAACAACTTTCAAGCTTAGTTTTATCAGAAAGCAGACTAAATGACAGATACCACTCAGCTGAGCGTTTGGCTCCTCTAAAGCAGCCCACTCCACGTCACTTGAAACCAGTACCATACATTGGCAAACGATCAGGTGGATCACATTCTAATAAATATATGGATAGATCAGAAATGCTGGTAAGATCATCCGCAATGTCAGACACAAGTGAAGCTCCAAGTTTGGCTAGCCATGTACGTCGTGTAAGAGTACCGTCACAAGCTTCTGATGTTGATCAGTTTTTGGATGATTTGTTCAGCCCTGTTTTAGACGGCTCTTTAGATGAATTGAGTGATGCTAGATCACTAGCTGCTAGCATTCGAGGAGGAGATGATGAGCTCACAGAGTTTTATGAAGCACCATATTTAGATGATGATTTGAAAGCATTGAGCAATGCTGACTACTTGAGCTATGTAATTAAAGGAGGTGGTGACGAAACAACTGACAAAGAAGTCACAGCTCTGACTGGAGCTTTTGATGCGGATGAGTACATAACTGACTTGTTCCAACCAATATTTTTGAATGAATCTGTTAGAAATTTAAGCGAGAAAGAAGAACTTGCTGAAGCAATTAAAGGGGGTGGAGCTCAAGGCAATAATTCTAATGGTGTAATGAGTCCAATTGCTCACATGAGTTCTGTTCATGGAATGAATGATTCCCTATCTTCTCTAAGTTTATCTCCCAATGTGAACCCAAATGTGCAACGAGCCTTTTTACAATCTGCAATGGCTCAAAATATTCAGATACAACAACAGTTGATGGCTCAAAATCAAGCTTTGCAAACTCTTTTGACTCAACAGAACGACAGTCCAAATTCTGGCAAAAAACCCTCATCACCAGGCCAACACTCACAGCATTCTTCGCCTTTGCGAAAAACAAGCTTAAAATACCGCTCTGAAGTATCTTCAACATTTTCCGACATTCTTCGTAACCGCAAAATGTCCTCAGATAGTGGCTCTAACAGTTTTCTCATACCACCACCGCCTCCTCCTCCCATGCCTCCACCCTTGGATCTCAAGGATCCACTTGAAGCACGTCCATTCATCGATCCATATGGTCGTGCCAAAACTGTTCGCATAGGAAAATGGAGATGGCCACCACCGAATGAAATGGTGCAAGCTGGAGAAAATGGAGAAAACTTTATGCACTTTAAAATGCGTCAAAATCATCAGCGTAAGACTACCCCACAATCACAGCACAATAATAGTAACAGTAGCAACGAATCTCCAAATGGATCCAGTGCGGGTATTGAATGGGAAGAATTTGATGTTATTGACTCAAATACTTCTGGAAATAATATTTCTGAAAGACCAAGAAATGGTCATAAAATGGAAAGTAGCCAGAAACAAACTGGTGCTGTAACCAGAGTGCAAAAACGTAGCTTTGACATTGGTGCTGAACGCCCAAACCCAGGAAGTGTAGGAAAGTTGAAGCTAAGCTCTGAAATGCGTCAACGTTTAGAACAGGTCACTGCTGGACATTCTGTTCGTTCTACTAGCAGCACTAAAGCTGATCAAGCAGAGAGAGCTCCTGCTAAATTGGAGGATGCCAGAAGAATGATGCTCGAACAACAATTAGGTGGTCATTTTCATAATGGATTCTCAAAGCAACCAGATATTCCATCTGTTAAATCACAAGTACAGAGAATGGAATCTTCTGGAAAGAGACCTCCTCCTCCCCCATGGCCCACTGTAAGTTTGCAATATTAAAGTGCATATTCTGGAAAATGCTTATCAAAAATATCTATATTTAAATTTTAGGTACTTCCACCCGCTCCAAATGCTCCTGCTCCGCCACCCCCAATTAGACCAATGTCAAACAATAGAGCTCCCAATTCTATTCGTCCTCCAAACTCTGTTCCACCTGCACCACCAGGTCCCTATCAACAGGACATTCCATCATTCGTACAGAGACAAGATAGAGATACTTTTGGAGTAAAAGATGGCTACAATGATTCTTGGGGCCGTGCTGAAGCTGCAAAGTTGGATATGGTTTATGAATCAAGTAATATATTAACTCAAAATAATATTTTTTTAAAAATTATATAATTTAATTTATCTTTTAGATTACAAAAAAGAAATTGCTCTTGATCGCGAAAGATCTAGATCAAGATCAAGGTCACGAGATAGAGAAAACTTTTCAGAATCTGTTTGGGATCGTTCTGAAGTAGAAGGTCCCTCTATGACTTCCAATGACAAGGATCGAGAGAAGCGTGAAAAGGAACGAAAATATGAAATGTCTCAACTGCAACGAGAAAGAGATAGTCACAAAGTCTATCAGCCATCAAATCGAAATGCAGACAAAGAGAAGTCACGACCAGCTATGCCTGAAAGAGCTACTTTTAAAACACATATGGCTAAAATCGAAAGAGAACGAAAATCTTCATCCTCTACTTTAGCTTCACATCGCGAAAAATATGATGATTCTGAGATGATGATTGACGATTTTGTTACTCCAGTCATACCAGCGCCAGTATTGGCTCCACCATCATTAAAAATGCCAGCATCCGCGTGCTTGACCTATAATCGAGTTCCATGGAAGTTGCGAGTCCGAAAGGAAGTTTTTAGACCAAACGAACCTATTGGTCCTCCAATTGTTCTTGATCTTCTCTTTGCTCAAATTTCTTCTGATGTATTTGGTGCTACAGCCTCATTGCGCATATCTCCACTTGAAAAGAGACAAGCTCTAACTTTGTTGGGAGGACATGGCGTTAATTTGGATAATGCACGTGGACAAGTTCGTGCTATTGTAAAAAGACATTTGATTGAAATGGCTAGAGGTTGGCCTTTGTACTTTGCAAGGCTGTTTGTCGTCAGTGGATCACCACAATTCTCTGATATAAGCATCTTGGCTGTTAGCCATGGTGGTCTATTTTTAGCAAGAAAAGATCAAGATAATTTGTCAGTTCTTAAAACAATTTCGTTCAATGAGTTGCAAAATGCTGTCACTCTACCAAGACCTAATTCTATCCAGCTTAACTTGAGAAATGGTATGTACTTGAGTTCAATCATAATGTGTTATTTTTTTAATTCATGTAATTTTTATCTCAGGAAACCGATATGCTCTTCATGCTGCTCGAGCTCCATCAATCCAGATGATGATCCAATCTTTCTTGCAAGAGTTCAAATTGGTAAGTTTTCTTAAAGATATGCTAGACTCTGTAATACAACATCTTTCCACTTTTCTTGATGATTTAAAAAAACAATTGTATGGTTAAAAACTCTCTAACAGCATTTGAGCAATGTTATTTTAAAGAAAAAAGTACGAAAACATTGATGTTTTTTTACAACGATCTTCAAAGGCAATATCTATCCATCATTCATGTGCGATATGTTATAGACTTTCGGATAGATGACTTGATTGTTAATTAAGGCAGTGTTGATTGTATGAATTTGA
The DNA here is from genome assembly GCA_038502155.1 of Parochlus steinenii. NCBI lineage: Eukaryota > Metazoa > Arthropoda > Insecta > Diptera > Chironomidae > Parochlus > Parochlus steinenii. The sequence goes on along the minus strand of JAXCIN010000052.1, from coordinate 2,483,995 downwards.
AATTGCGATGAAAACATGTTTTAACTGTCTGAGTGAGTTTCTGCCAAATTTTAGAGATTACTTTACTTCCGTAAATTATTTTTTGGTCGTTTCGCAAAAAAGATAAAGTCATTTCAAAAATATTAATAGCTTTTTTATGAACATTCGTAAAACAAACGTATGGAAAATATGTTTAATGTTAAAGCAACTGCTTTACAATGAGCGCACGCATTATTTGGAAATTAGTTTTAAATTTAATTATGAATATTTATTATCGGTCTAACATATACAACCGAAGACGGTCATTTCTCTCAGCTAATTGCGTTGCTGTTCACTGCACGCGTAATTAAAATATTGCTACTTCTGCCACAGATGAATGCTTCAATGTAATGTGTAAATTCAACATTTTATTGGAAAATTAATTGCTATAATTGCATTCTAAAGTCTTTACTAACATTGCTGTAAGATATTAAAGTACGGCTTTTACATTTTTTATCATCGTTGGATTTGCGCGAGTGAAAAAACTGCAAAGCGAAAGAAATGCTCAAAAATGGTAGAAAGTTTCTTATGCTCCTGTTTCGACTCCCTTGCTGCTTTTCGTGCATTTGATATACATACGGCAACCAATATTTAAAAAGAATTAAGTATCGATAAGATGCTGAAATTATTTGCTCTTGCACACATTAATAAAATTAACATTAAAAATGCTCATGTAGAGAAAACCGTTTTCTTAATTTTCTAAGATTAAATTTTAAGTTTTGGTTCATTTTTCAAAATAAACTGCTGTAAGCTCCAAACTAAATTCCAATAATAAAATTTAATTCATAAATTTTTCATACCAAAAATTGAGCAATATCCATGAGTAGTACTGGTAAAGTGTGCTGTGCAGTGTAACGGAAGATGTTAATGTATATTTTTTACTCTCTTTGGATATTTTCTTTTTACCTATTCGGAAGAAATTTCGTTTGCAAGAAATCCAATTGAAAAACTGAACAGTATCAATTTGCGCTTCGTCTTGAGTAGATTTGTACATTTATTGAAATAAAAGTGGAAACGTCTTGGACTTTCTGTTGATAAAATCAAATATGTGAAGCGGCTACTTGAGAGAATAGACCTAGATTTCAAAGATTGCTCTGTCAAAGTGTGTTTGCTGTTTGATCGGGAAAATTAAAGAAATATCTAACAGAAATAAGACAAGTGCTGATAATGTTGAATGTGTGATTGCAGCTAAAAGAATGGAAATAACGTAAATAATCTTGATGTGTTTTAAGTGAAACAAGCCAAGCAAGTTTTAGTGCACACATTAATCAACAGGCTGAATGTATAAATGAGTTTTTTTAAGTGATCTAAATTCAGTTGATGGCAATAAGAAGTGCTCTAAATTCCGTGAAGCAATAAAAACAAAAGTGTATGCCGTGTTTAATACAATGTATGGTTTAAGAATGGAATCGGAATTGCTATGATATATTTCACAATAAATTTGGAATATTGAATTTTAATGGAATATTCAAACTAATGGAACATAATTTGCATTGCAGTATTCACTATTCAGCAATGCTATAGTTTTAACGATGTTTTCAAGTTTTCAAGAGTTTTCAGTTGGCTGATCGATTTCACCACATCCTAATTCGATTTTTTGCAATTTTGCTGTAGTTTACGCGAGAAATTTTTTAACCAAAATTTGCATTTTGTGGTTTGGAAGCATAATTCAATTAAAATTTTTGTTAAATTCGACTGAGCTGCAATAATGTGCACTCTGCTGAATAATAATGAAAATATACTATAAAGGTCGCATAGGTCAACAGATCAACAAACTCCTTTGAATTATTACTTCACAACTGTAATTGTTGTGGTCTGAATTTAATAATTTTAATGATAGTTTTTAACACTCATTAAACAAAAAAGAAACTTTAACCTCGCATTTTCATTAATAAAATTTGAGTATTTAGAAAGGCTTTATTTAAATAATATTATTTTCCTATGCTACAACATATTAATGAATCGTATATGTTGATCCTTTAATTATCTTAAAAGTTTATATTTATATCAAAAACAATTTTCAAATATGCTACTCTAAATTGTCTTAATTCGCCAATATATACCATATTTTTATTAAATTTGGAACAGTGCAACTATATCCAAAGTTCAAAATTGTTTTTTAAATAAAATCTTTTGCATGTTCTCCATGTCCAAAAATTATATATAAAAAGTAAGATCATTTTCATTCCCATTTTAGATTCACTTGAGATCGGCCGAGTGGTCGGAGTTTCTTTGACTTGATTAGCTTTAGCATACTTCTAACAAAACGTATACAGAAAGCACACAAAACAAGTACAAAGCAAATGTTTAAAGACACAGGTTTTTGTTGTTGGTGAAATCGATCTGTTTAATTAAATGCAACAATTTTAGATGAAAGTTTTCTTTCGTGAATTTTGTGAAGTTTATGAGTAATTATCGTGCTCATGTATGAATTACTAGCATTAATGATTCCATTAAGCCTTAATTTTATTAAATTTCATTAATTACAATAAAGCCAAGAGAAACAGCCATCATTAAAACAATTAGACCAATTAAAATAATTAAAAGTGATGGCCTCTAGCCCATAATAATGTAACTTTAAATGATTTAGTACATTGAAAAGGTTTTGAGTGACTGATTGATCTAGACATAAAATCATGAATTAATTGAAAAAGACAGATGAAAAATGTAGAGAAATTCACAAGATTGTGCAACACTGCAATCGAAATTGAAATAAATTTACAAATCAGTGAATCAAAAAGATAAAATCGATTGCAATTAGCGAAAAGTTGCGAAAGGTTGTGTAAGATGAATTCGGTTGAGAGAAATCGGTCCAATGGCTCAACGATGCGGTTGCGAGACCCTTGCAACTCTTACAAGTGCTATGACTCAATTCCAACACCAAGCCCTATATCAGCGGAAGGCTCCATCAAGTCAAACTCGATCCTATCTCTGAATTCCCTAAACACACTCAATACCTTGAATGGTAATTTAAACAGTGGAACAATAAATTCTGCAAATAGTGTTATTAGTGGTACCAGATCCCAAAATTCAATGGTTAGTGAATCTAACCTACATAGAGCAGCTTCTTTGGATAGTCTAGCAAACTCTTCAGAACAGGATAGTTCAGAAGAAGACCTGGAACGTCTCTCTGACTCTGATTCCTTAACAGAACTTAAAAACCTTACCGGCACCACAACCAACAACGAAGTGCCGCGCAAAAGTGATATTGAAGGATGCAAGTCACCTTCTGATCCACCCAAAGAGCCTGTGATAAAAGCCTATTTGGAAAAGACCCATAAAAAATGTGATTACAAAAATTGTGGCTTCAAAAAGCAAGAACCAAAAAATGAACTACCTGATCTGATAGAGGATCAAGAACAAAATATTGTAAATAGTCATCAACCCAATGGAAAATCACCAAACGGCTCCGCAAACTCCTCACTTAAAAACAGACGCACTAGCATAGCCAGCTCCGGATCCGTTTCTCGTATGGAAACGATCATTGAAGAGCCAATTGAACCAAAAGTGTCTGTTAAAGAAATTCTGGCTAGATTTGAAACTCTGCGCGAGGCAGCAGAGGTAAATTCTGTGAGCAAATTTTTCTTTGTAATACTGTTTTTATTTATCATGTACTAGCTATCCAACATAAGATACAAAAAGAAAAGTTTGCGCAAGAATAAATTGCTCACCAGCAATTAAATTCGCTAACTTTTGAAATAGATTAAGATAATCGGTTTAAACAACTGGTTTTTCCATTGTACATAAAGAAAATCTGGCTTGAAAATTGGGTTTCGAAGATTGTTTTTGAGTTTTGCAAAATATGTTTTGTACTTTTGTGGTAAATTTTGTATGCACAAAAATAATTAGTAATTTTGGAAACATGAAATTCCGCCAGAAGATTATCAAGATAGGATTATAAATATCTTAATTTAAAAAAAATCTGAGTTTTGAATAAAGCCTCTTCCAAAAAGTTGTCTCCGAATTAAAACTCTTTCTTGTAAATACCGTATAATTACTTGATCATAAAGAATTCTTCAGATTTTTGTATCTTTTTTTATTAACAATCAGCACCAACATTTTTAAATATATTCCCGCACTGAAAATAAAATCTTTCTTGCTTCTACCATTTCACAATTTTTGCTAACTTTTCAATATCAAAAACCAATAATTAATTTAAAACTTCAAAAATTTTTACATAACTCCCATAATCAAGTAATAACAGCTCGAAATTGCTTTGCATTCAAAATATATTCAATGCTTCGAATTTAAAAATTTAAATTTAATTTTGGTTCGCACAGAAAATTTGATTTGATGGATTTCACACATTTTACACGAATTTTACAGATATTTACGCGATTATTTTTGGGGAACTTTGCGTATTGCTATACTTTGATATCTTTAATAATCATTTAAGCGAGCTGATTTGATCATTAATATCGAGCAAATTAATGAAATCTTGTACATTTTTCCAATATTTTTAATTTTTCTTGTAGTTTTGAGTGCTTTTAAGTATTTAAACTCTTTAGGAAGTTCATTATTGTAGAGCCAAATGATTTGGATTTTTTATAAGATTTCATCAAATGAAAGTGGTTCGATGATGTTGTAACTTTAATAGTCTTATGCCGATCGTGTACTTTATTTCAATGTTAAATAACAATTTCTTTTACTATGCAGACTCAGTCCAAGACATCCACCATATCATCAGGAGTGAGGCAAGCTGCTGCTATTCTGAACGTGCCCATTGAACGTTTAGAGACAAGCACGCCACAACCTCCTCATCCTAGCATGATGCACAATGAGAAAAATCACGTGGTTAATAATAATAATTTGAACGATGATCACATGGAGAAGAATGGAATGGATCATTCTTTACAGTCTCAGAATGGATATCATCATCAGCAACAGAGACATCATAAGAACTCTTTTACACAACAGCAGCAGCCAGACTCACTAATCATCACAAGGCAAGATGATTCTTCGCCCACTCAAACATCCATCACTAAACATTCGCTGCTTCAGTTCGCCATGCAGCACTTTAGAAATGAGTGAGTAGAACTTTTTGTCAGATAATTAATATTTTTGCAATTACTGATGTTTCAAAAATTTAAATTTTTTATCAACATATTCCAAATAAACTCTTAGTTACGTTTTGCTCATTAAGACTAAATATTGGTATCACCAATTAAGAATCAATCTTAACTATATGTAGTACTTGATCAGTTTCTCTTCTTTTCTCTTGAAAACAATTCTTCAAATGGAAAATAATATGATTGAGAATAAAAATAATTAAGCCGTGAAATTGAATTATTTTTTGTTTAAACTAATCAAATTAAACAATCTAATTCATCGGCACAACTGCGACAATATTGAAAATAAATATTTTTTTTTGAGAAGAAAGCTCAAACAATTTTACGCAAAATCACACCATGATCCGAAAATCGTGCATCTTTGCTAGAAAACTTAATATTGTCGGCTGTATTTCCAAATGTAAAAAAAGTGTAAAAAGTTCAATTGAACGCTCTGATTGTTCTGGATACTTTTTCGACCAAAATTCTTGGGTGAATCTTTAGTAAGCCAAAAAGAAACTTGTAGAGCAAGTATGTGTTATTAATTAAATTAAAAACATGATGATAAATGCTTGTTACATATGTGTGTTAAAAATTTTATTCCAATTGATTAATGCTCTTGAAACGGTAAATAATACATTCAAATTTCAAAGTTTGCTGATGTAGTTGGAAAACTACCAAAATACCCGAAAATGCAAAAAAAATCAACAAGCTTACAAAATAAACATTTCAATTACAAATATCATAAAAAGAACTGTTATATTATAAAATAAAAATTAACAAATCACATACTATGTTGCCTAGTGTGTCAGTGTTAAATTCAACAATTTTTTGTGGGTCAATTTGAATGACCGATAATTATTTATTATAAAAAATCGCTCTGAAAAATGAAATGCTTGAAATTTTTTAAAATGCTTGTACATGGTAATACACTGAGAAAAATTAAACACCATAAATTTGAAAATAATGCTACTCAAAAGATTTTATTTTATTTTGAAGTTTAAATGAGAAAATGGAGACTCCAACAAAAATACTTTGGTTAACCTAGTACAGCGAAAATTTCATTCAGTGTCTTGACATACAGAAACAATTTTGAGAACAATGTCTTAATTGAATTGGTGGTTTAATTATTTATTCCAGCCAATTGTGATTAACACGCATAAGCAATAATTTCGATTTTCACATGGTGCAAAAGATATTAAAAATTTAAAACAAATGAAAAATCGCTAGTTATTAAAATTCATACAACTCTAATAAAAAGTGTAAAATCGAAGAGACAAACAGTTTAAATGTGTCAATGGCAAAAGTTATGAATAAAATTACATGTTTTTCCAGATTTAAAATACAATGGAAAGAGAGTTTTTTAATGACGGCTATAGTACTGTAACTTGCAGTATCGAGCCACTCTTACTTTTTCTGGTTATTTCATAGAATTGAAGAATTTGTGATTCAGCGAGTTCAATAATTGCTATTATATTATTTTGCATAACCAATGAGGCAATGATGCACAATGAAAACGAAATGTTTAATGCCATTAGATGCTTGCCTCGAGTCTTCCCCAGAAATCTTGAAATTTAAGTTTAATTTAAGTGAACATATTCGTAGACAAAATAGTTGATACAATGAGATAATGATACGAAAACAAAAGATGTTTATCTAATAGCCTTTCAATGATGGGAAAATTTTGTGCCTAATCAAACTTGATAGTTTAGCGCTTATTTTGGAAAACTAGCAAATTTTTTTCTCTGGAGATATGATTGCTTTGTTGGACAGCTTCTTTTTAGGCGCCGCCTTTGAGGACTAAATTTTTGTACAAACTCAATACTGGTAAAAATTACAATTTTTTGATGAAAATATTATACGCAAAAAACTTTACAATTACATAATATAATCCGGAAATAGATAATATCTCTGTTTCAACAATTATAGCAATTTACATAAATAATTTCTAGGCATTTCCATGTGTTTTTTTTTCGAATGCATAACTCACCTGATCTTTCATTTTTGAGCGTTCAAAACGGAAGTATCATTGCCACCTATCAACCTTCCATTATTCAACTCAAAACTAACTTAATTTGAAATGTAAAATAATGTTTAAAAACTAAAAAAAGCTCAAATATGCACAACTTTAAAATTTTCGTTTTGAAAAAATTTTAAAATTTAAATTTATGTTAAAAACAAAAACATGCAACTTTTTGATTAATCGTTGAGTCATCATTAGTTTAATTATTCTGCAGTCTCCATAAAAAAGCTTAACATTTTAAACAAACTCCCATAAACTTCCAGTAATTATACGGATGGTGATTCTTAAATTAATAGAAAAGCAGTTTATTCAGTTTGCTCAGTTTAAAATTATACAATTTGAATACAGTTTTCACTTTCATGTAGTTTTGTAGTTTCACGTTGGTGCCTTTACATTGCAACTTCATTTAACTACTTAATGTGGCTTTATGGTTCAGCACATGCTGGTACTTTTGTGATGTTATCTCAGTTCTTTCACTTTTGCGATCAAGTTCAGCAATCTCGATGCAAATTTAATTCCCGCAAATTACTCGTATTCACCAAAATTGCCAAAACTGCCAAAAATTCACAGAAATTCACAAATTAGCTGAAATTGTTTCAACTGTGCAGATTTGATTTTAGATTGTTGAAAATTTTAACATTATAAGATGTTTTGAGCTATATAAAATAAGTATTGAAAAATTTAAATACGTACAGAAAAAGAAAAGCACAATGGCCTGAAAAAGGATTAACGAACGCAACGTGGAGAAATGTTTTGCACTACCATAAATATATTTAATAAATAATTACTGCAATTTTTTTCCTTCGGAATAATGAAAGCAAATTTGTATGTTTTGTTTATGCTATTTTTAATCATTATTGATAGTGTAATGGTTCCAATGATTTGATATAATTTGAACTTCGCGAGACTTCAAAACAAATATCAATATATCTAATCGAAATAAATTCATTTGGTTCCTCATATTTTGGTTACTTGAATATTTTACTGTTTTAATGTAATAGATCTTTTCTAAATTGGATTATTTACCACAAGCGTCTGTCTTGCATATTATATATCATAACAGCATCAGTATAATTTATTCATACTAGCTCTCAAAGAAAGTGCTGGTCTTTCATTATAATTATTGCTTATTATTACTTATTAATGTGTTTTTCTTAAAATATCTCCACTTCTCTGTTTTCCACCACCGGCAGTGTAATTAGATTAGTGCGCTTAATTGCTAAACGATTTTGTTTCTACTGTTAAAACGTGATTAAATGGAAATCTTGAACTGAAAATTATGTTAAGCGTTTTGGCCTTTTATTTTGGGAAAAACACAATTTAAATTGTATTTGGAGTTATTTTTATGATGATTTTTCAGCTAGCTGCTAGGGTTTTGTGTTTGAACTTTTCAATTACTTTTGTAATCATCAGTGAGTAGATGATTTGACCACAACGATCTTCTGAAATTCAATTTTTCATTTTAAAAACAAATATTAAGACGATATTAAGATCAAAACTCACTCAATTTTAAAAATATGTTTACTAAAAACAATTTCATAACACAATATTTCAAAATGTATTCTAAAATCGAAAAATTTTAATCAAAACACTAAACTGAGCACTTTAATATTAAAGTGAAAAATTAAAAAGGCAAATATCTAATTTATGATAAAAATCTTGGCTGGAACTGTTAGAAAATCATAAGCTGTAGCAAATTTTCAATTTCCATTTTTGAATTTGAATTTTAAATTTTTTTTAATAGAAGAAAATACGATAAAAACAAAAAATCAAAAACACGTTTAAAAATTTTTAAAAGTACTCGTATGCATTAAAACAAGATTTCAAGTAATCCCTTCTACTCAGGCGAGCTACAACCACATTTTCTAATTTTTTCAAATATGTTATTTGCATCAGAGTTTTGCATTTTCAAATTTTCATTTGCTCGCGAGTACTGCAAATGGATTCGCGCGCGCAAATTGCATACAAAACGCTGCAGTCACTAAAGTCATTAAAATTGTTAGTAAAAGCATAATTTTATTATAAGATCATTTTATCAAGTGTTAGTTTTGATTTGTTATTTTTTATGTTAAAGAAGCTAGTTAACATTTCTGTTTTTGAGTTTTCCTAGTGTGAATTTACCTTTACTCGTTTGCTACTTATGTTTACCGCCTTTATGTAATTGTTTTTTATTTAGTTTTTGCTCAAAAATAACTACAAACTGACCGTTTCCATAAAATTAGCCCAACACTCGAGGAAAATTCAAAATAAATTTAATAGACTTCAAAGTTTTTGAGGTTTGACTTTGTCTGTGTTTAGTTTCGCGTGGCAAATGAATCAGTTGAGTTGAAAAATCTGTGCGTTGTTCGATTTGTGGTGAATAAAAGTTTCAGCTAAACTTCTAGCTAAATGCAAAAGTAAATTGCAATTGAATGAAAATTAATAAAAATGAAAATTGAAAAAACATTAGAAAATGTCACATCATAAAATTAGAATGCAATTGAGGACGTAATTACAAATGGAATGAAGTGAAATTTTTCAGTAAAAAGTTACACAGAAATTTTTTAAGTTTCAAGCATTTATCTTTGTTTGATATCCGATTTAAAAAATCACTTTATTCGAAGCATTGAGAAGAAAAAATTTAATTTTATATGTTGCGTCAATAAAAATATAATTGATTGAAAGAATTGCAAAAACTACATGCAAAAGTTACCTAGAATTGAGAGTCTTTCATTGAATCAGAAATTTTAATGATTGACAGGTATATTTTTCAAATATTGAAAAAACAAGTTTGTATTTTCAGATTAACGTGAGTAAAAAATTAAACATGGATGTAGAATTGTAAACTGTAATTTAACGGCAAAGTTGTACTTTTTTCTTTGAATTTGGTACGTTTTCTCTCACTTTCCGAAAAGCTTTGCAGTTTTACTTACTATTTAAAACTATTTTATATATACACATATCTTGGCTTTGATGAATGTAGCATTAGCCTTCTCAATTTCTCGCAGTTCTTCAAAAATTGATGGAGATTTCTTTAATGTTGAAGTTTCTAAGTTCGTAAATTTAGTAAGTTGGAAGCGAAATAATTGAAGTGCAAGAATCAATGATTGGAACCGACATGTACATTTAAATATTTCAATTTTGCATGACCATGGAATGGAAATTCACTCTTTTTCCAGCACAGATTAGTTTTTTGCACTATAGACTACAGACTTTTTAATTGAATAAATACGGTTGAATTAATTCATAAAATATGTAATTAGCGCAATATTAAATTAACTGAGACATAGAGGTTTTCCCTTTTAAGGATCATTGAATTTTTATTTTTATATGCTCATTTGTAAAATTAAAACATCGCCTCATCAAAATTTAGCGATCCTCTAATGAGACCACACAATACAATAACTTTACTATCATCATACTTATCATTCAAAAAATTTATTGTAAGCCAGAAAAACTACAATTATATATATAAAATTTTCAATTGATCCAAAAAGCTTCATTACCAACTTCAAACACCATAATTATTACACACCTTTAATGAATATTTATGTCCGAAATTTTCGATCGTCTTTGTTATTACATGTGATTTAATAAGTTCCAAATAGTTAAATTACTTTTACAAGCATTGCTTACTTTGCAAAACTCTCAATATTGCCCACATTTCAGTATTTCACCAAACAAAAGCAATTACCAACTGCAAGACTTTAATTGGTGCAAGCCATATGCTGTAGCGATTGATCTTGGCTGCGATAAATATGTATTTATATATATGTATTTGTAAATTTATTTATATCCACTAAATACTAATAATACTCACTAAGACTTTCTAAATTGGCAACATTAGCATAAATAATAAATAATACACTGATTTTTTTATGATTGTAAATGTTTGATTACTGAGTAGGTTCTTTAATTAATCAAACTTTTCCTATTCTTACAGCAATCCTGAAGAAACAAAATCTGGCCGCTCAGACAAACGAAGCACTGGCAGACCACAACCGCACGCAGATCTTGTAAAATGGCAAGGAACACCACTAAGAGCGCCTTTGCTCCGACTGCCGCCAGATTTAGCACCTCTTGCACTGGAATGCTTTGATTGTGTGCTACGATATTGTGGAGACTTACCACCAGATCCAGAACTAACAGAAGTTAAATGCGTCTATACGGTTCTCATGGTTAGTATAGTTCTCATTTCTGATATAATTCGTTATGTCTTAATTACTTTTCTAAATTAACTGATTTAAATCTTAATTTTAGCATTGCCACAAGCATCTAATTCTACGTGATGAAGTATATTGTCAATTGATGAAGCAAACCACTGCTAACCGTTCTACAAGTGACTCATCTCAACGTGCCTGGCGCCTCCTTTCTATCCTTGCTGCCTATTTCGGTTGCTCAGATGCCTTGAAACCATACTTGACAGAGCATCTCACATCAGCTGCTTCAGACCGACGAAAATCTTGTCATGGCACCGCTGCTGTTTGCTTAACAAATCTAAGAAAGACTGCTCGTTGTGGAGGCAGAAAGAATGTGCCAAGTGTAGAAGAAGTTACAGCAGTTTCTGCTGGACGATCAGCACGCCGACAAATTTACCGTTTACCTGGTGGTGCTGAGCGTGTGGTAAATACAAGATGCTCTACAGTCGTTGCTGATGTCATCTCTGAGCTTTGCTCTCTTTTGGGCATCGATTCAGAAGCGGAACAGCAAGAGTTCTCACTTTATTGTATCGTACAAGGAGATGCTTTCACTATGCCATTGGCAGCCGACGAATATATTCTTGACGTTACCACCGAGCTTTTAAAATCCGGCCAGCCATTTTACTTGATCTTCTGCAGATCAGTGTGGCATTTCCCTTTGAAAAGAGATCCGGTTCCTACGCCACTATACATCGAAGTTTTGTTCAATCAAGTAGCACCAGATTACTTGGAAGGACTTTTGCTGGAGATCCCTACAGTTGGTGCACCAAGTCCCGATTATGTGAGAGATATGGCAAGAATTGCAGCCATATTGCATAGAGCAGCTGATCTTAATCACATTCCAGTGATGAAGGAGATTAAGTTTTTGCTTCCAAAACCAGCATTGGGACTACGAGAGCTGAGACCATCGCAGTGGGTAAACTTAGTGCAAGCAGCTTGGGCTTCTGTAGCTCCGTTGAGTCCTTTGCAATGCAAAGCACAGTTTTTGAGTGTTCTATCAGCCTGGCCATTGTTTGGAAGCAGCTTCTTTGCTGTTAAAAGAGTTTGGGGTGATGATACAGGAATTCCTGAGGAAACCGCCCCTATGTGGAAGGAACTCATTTTGGCACTGAATAGGAGGGGAGTTTTGTTCTTGGACTCTAATACACATGAAACTATGCAACATTGGCCATTCACAGAAGTCATCTCCACAAGAAAGGTAAATTAACCATTCAATTATTTTTTTACAATTTATCTAAACCATTCTTCATTTTTTTCAGGTACGTTCCGAAGACGGCGCCTTGTTTTTGGACGTGAAAGTGGGTAACCTTCTTCAACAGAATGTTATCCGAGTACAGACCGAGCAGGCTCATGAAATCTCTAGATTAGTGCGTCAATACATAACAATGGCTCAAAGTGCACAAGCAGCGCAGTCTCGTCGAGAATAACCCATATTTATTTAAAGTTAATCAAAAAGAATTGAAAATAATGATTAGATAGTGTAAAATATTTAATTTGATATATCAAAGAGATTTCATGGAAATCTTGAAATTTTTTCAATCGATGCAACAAATCGAAATTTTATAAAAAAATATAAAAAATTAACAAGCATAAATATTATTGAAGATTTAATTTGGTTTACTAACTAATAGTTAAAATAAGACAAACGGTTAGCTATCATACAATATACACTATGCAAAACATTCATGTGTTTCAATAAAAAAGGCCTATATTATTCGAAAAAATGTAACAATTTGTTTAATTTTCCAATAATTAAGTATATTTTTTACTTTTCACCGACTTTTCACTAAATTTTCTTACATATTGCAAATCTTATGAGATTTTGATCGTTGAAAATTTTAATTCAAAAATTAAGCTTACAAAAGCTCTTCAAAGCTTTTTCTCCATGCAACTCTCTCAAAGCATATCAAAATTACGCAAAATTCATCAAACCTTCGCCTCTAGTTCTCTTCAAGTTCACTACTTATTGCAAAACGAGCTCTAGAAGCCTCTCTATTTGATTGTTATGAGCTAAATACGTCATCCCAAAAATTCCACAAAAACTCTTTTTTTTAATTCCTCAGTCAGTGCTCAAATTTTGTGCTTAGCGGAATGGAATATTGAATTTAAGATATTTGTGTTTAATAAGTAAAGTCAAGTTTGTCCCAAAAAGCAACCAACAGCCAGTCGTTTTGATGCCGCGCTATTTGACCATAAAGAATCAGATCAAGATGAGTGATTTAATATCAAATTCCATTGAGGAAGTGTCTGTGGTGGATGTTTACGATCTAGCCAGTGACATTGGCAAGGAGTGCGAAAAAATAATCGACCTCCATGGTACTGAGTCCGTGTCCACTTTGATACCAAAAGTTATAAACGCATTAGAGTTGCTTGAAGCACTAGCCACCAGGAATGAGAGAGAAACATCGATGGTGCAGGAGTTGAACGACAAAATAGGTCAATTAGAAACTGAAAAGGCCGAAAAGGCGGATTCCAGGAAGAGATTTGAGAAGGTACGCAAATGTTCAGTAGTTTTGCATAAGAATGTGATAAAAAACTAATCTGTGTTCAAAATCATGATTGGGTACACCCCTCACTTTTGGAATTTTTACATTTTTAAAGTAAATTTGTATGTCTTTAGTATTGAAATAGTTATCAGATTTCCAATTGAAATCCAATTGAAAATTTCCAAATATTAAAAGAAAAGTTTCAAAAAGCTTTGTGGCTCTACACTGTCTACATACTTATATACATTAATGATAGTATTGTGATTTATGATTCAGTGTTAGATGGTTCGACTTGTTTTATCCACCCGGTCTCAGACAATCAATAAAAAGATCGTAAATTCGTTCTCTGCAACTATATGTTCAGAAATTGATGAAATTCATTTAACTTTAATTGCCCGTAAATCGAATGTTTATTTTTATATTATTTTTTTGCTTTTCCGAGTAATTTGCGAGTATTTTCGTATTTGGTAATTAATTAACGATAAAAAGTCCGGCGCACTCAATATATAAAATATAACAATAATGTAGCCTTTTTGGCCTTATTGTTATTGTCGTTATTGGCATTAAACTGTATGTAAGCTATGTGCTTTGGCTTATATGTGTCGTGCTGATAATGATAATGAAAAATCTCAACAACAAACAAAAAACATACAAAAGCAATCAATAACCCAAAATTCCGAAAATATCGTAAAGCTCGTTTCAGGAAACTACACCAAATTAATATTTAATTAGGTGTAAATTGAACAGGCTTCCTTCTTAATTATCCTTTGGAATTTACAATTCTCAATCAATTCACAGCATCTAAAATACATAGACAAGCAAGTCAATTTTTCAGAATGCGGGTGGAATGTCAAGTAACTTCTGTTCAAGTAATTTTTATGTTAATTTGATGCTAATTTAAAAGAGCCGGTTTTGTTTTTAATTGTCAACGATTACTATATTATGTGTTGAAAATACGACTGATTTTAGAGAAAACTTCTCTGGGAACACACAATTTAATTTTCAAACACTTTGGAAACATTCTTGAAGTTTTATTCTCGTTAAAACCAATGTTTTCACAACGAAAACATTAAACAGGAATTAGAAAGACACAATTACTCTTATGAATATTAATTAAATACAAATATTGTAGCATATTGTACTTGTGTAGCGTGAAAATCTGTATTAGAGAGTCAAGTATACAAATTGGCAGCGAAAATGTCGTGGTGTATGAGCGCGGCAAAAATAATGATGAGCTTTTGCAAGTGCTTTGAACTATATTATGTCTTCGTTAACCGAAATTATTAAACCAATTACTAAATATTTCAATGTTAGATGAATAATCACAAACTTTTGGTGACCAGTTCTGCAGATTCAAAAACCCTGCTCATAAAAATGGAATTCATTCATTGAAATTCCTTAAAAATCACGATTCAAAAATGTAAATGGCACAGGCAATGTTTAAACTTTTCTTAGTTAACTTTAAACATCCACCATGACGGTATAAACGCAAAACAAGTTAATTGAATATTATAATCCCAGCAAAAAATGTTAATGAAATTTGAATCCACGTCAAAACTGCAGAAATTATGGACTTTAATTAGATTTATCATTCCCCCAGTCAGATAATTTCACATGAAAATCAGGAAAGTAAACAAATTGGCTGAAAAAATTTTTAAACATCAGAAAAGTGAAAAACAAAAATGATGGATGAGGTGTTTTATATCACATAAATTTTTCATTTAATTTAAACGCTCCATAAAAGCTTTTTTTAATTCGTGTGCCTTATGATGGTCATGATGATGCATGAATGTATACTGTTGCAGAATACCTAATTGCAAAATCATAATTATAATCTAAAATTTAAAAGTGAAGGACAGCTGGATGATAAAAGTGGAATTATATTTTTTATCAACTTTATCGTATGTGAGCTTTGTTTTTGTTACTTATAGTTCCGAATTTCGAGCTTAAAAGATAATGTAATCGAATAAAATCATGAAATATTAATTTTCTGACAAACCGGGAAGTACGAGCTTTTGTCTATTGCAAATGTTTTTGTGACTAAAATAGATTTCTTTGGTCTGATATTAAAAATATTTATCTTGTTTCTCCACTAAGCTTATGATGAATTGTCAAAAGTTTCCAATGTCTCCCTTTCATTCAATTGATTAACAATATTGACGAATTGAGTTGATCATCTATAAAATACCGACATTATACCTTTTGTAACTCAAAACATGATTAAAGGCAACCACAATATATGTGGAGTTTGGTGAGACAAATCAATTCTATTCAATTTCAGCAATCCCACTTAAATCTTTTTTCCCAATTCAATTATTTTTTTATTTTAAAGTGAGATATTCATAAACCAAATAAAAAAGCTCTTCAAAATCTTTTAAAAAGAATTTTAGATTCAATCGACTTATCTATTGAGTGAAGAGTTAGAGTCCACAATAAATTGGGAAGTAGAACACACAAAGGAAATCAAGTCAGAAAATGCAAGTTGTTTATAATCACAACACATTGGATATGTTGGGTTATGTTGGATAAATTGGATACATCCGAGTGAATTCTAATATCAATAAATAAACATTTACTTGGCATCATGTACTTCATCAAATTATTACCCGCAACTCCCTATAGATTTATGGCTGCAAAAATTCACAATATTTTTGATAAAAAATGAGAAAGCAAAACAACATAATTTTGTTATATGGAGTGATTCTTCATACTTGCCAACATGTGATGAGACAAGCTTGAAACAGTTGAAGTACTTGAAAGAGTAGTTTCTAATGAAGATCAACACATTTACGACCGCTACACTGCATTTCTATTTTCTACTAATTTTTTAGCCTGCAGTATTTACCTCTCGTAGTATCGTGGCGGAAAAGCAATTAAAACTTCTAGGTGCTTTTTAATGTACGTAAATGCAGTTTAAAACTTCAGTAATTTTCCTGGATTATGATTAAACATCCTCCATAGAAATTAATTCTTTACTAATGAACTCGTTTAAGTAAATGATTTATTTGATATGGGGGTAATAAGTATGTGTCTGTAGATTTTTTGAATTTATCCCAATATGTTTAAATTTTACTATTATATTTTAACAAAATAATTATATTTGGAAAAAATATTATCGATTTGAAAATTTACTTTTTATGCTGAAAACGAGAGCTTTCATTAAATGTTATATTTTAACTAATAACAGAGTTCAGTTTACATTGAAATTTCCATGGAAACACACGATTCACTAAACGTGTTTCAAAATGATTGCAATTTCACTCTTTTGCAATATAACGAAAGTTTCCTCGACTTAAAACCTAAATCGACTATGTTAAACTAATACCATATATATTTTATATCATATTGCTATCTTTTGTTATGCTAAATATCATCAGAGCATAAGATATTAAGAATGTCATAAAACACAAATATCGTCTTGCCATTTAAAATGTCTCGTTGCTGGCAATGGCTCATACAATGGTTCAAAGGACATTTTGTATACGCTGTTCAAAACTAAGAAAAGAAGTTTTTGTGAAATTTGTGTAATTTTCAAAAGAAAACTAAACAACGTTTTTCAATTGCACAGTTTCAGAACCATACTAAATTTCTTCCTTTATTTCACACACATTACATACAGATTAGCATTTAAGCATGTAATATTATTTCTTTGTACAATAAATTGGTTCATTAATGACATTTATGCTTTGTGATATTCAACAAGTTTACCAGTTCTTCCAAAAAAAAGATTTTCATACCTTAATCTTAATTCGAAAAATACTTTTAAAAAGATCAATTTAAACAAAATTATCCCAAAGATCCTTACCCTCAACTTCTAAATAATAAAGAAGAAAAACCTATACTAGAATCCGTACCGCCAACACCTGAATGATTGTGATGAAAGTAAATAATAGCACCAAGTCTTAATATTTTCTCATATACCATACCAACTCAGAAATCTCTGAAGACAAACATTTGTGTTTGGAAAAGCGTAGGTTGCAAAGCTCCTTAGAAAAAAATGTGAACTCAATGGTCACGTCACAGCATTCAGAAATACAAAGCATTCCAATACCAGTGAAAGCTGAAACCAAAAGCATTCATAAAATGATTAAAGAGCCTAATTAAAATACACTCACGAAAATTGGGGAATTTATGAAACTGTTGTTGCTATGACAACAGAAAAATTTGCCTGAGGATAATTAACATTTTGGTCGTTCATTCATTTATTCACAGACATGGGCAAAAAAGCCAATTAATTATAATGATTATCAAACATACTAAATTGATTGAGTAAATAAAACCTTTTTAGAATAATTCCATAACGCTATATGGACGACAGCTTTACAAGGAACTGTGATTTTTTGCATAAACACTTTGCTGAGCTTTTTATTTTCTCTCGCATGAGTTCATGTAAAATTTACATCGTAAATTCCTTTTTTAAGGAATAAGAATAAGAACCGAAAAACATGCTCGAAAAAACTAAAACAAAGATGAGATAGTGGGAGCTCTTAAACGATGTCATTTAGTTTTTTGTTCGTCGTATAATCGCATTTTTGAAAAAAACATTTATGGACTTATTTTTTTTAATTTTTGATTTATAATTCTTAAATCATTTCTGGGTAAGAAAAGCTTCTGGATTTTGTCCCAAAGCTGAATTATGAATTGATATTTAATTCATATTGAATGACCTTTTGTAACTTGATGGTCCTTACTTAAGTCCATAAAAATATATAAGACATCACTTCATAACAACAATGAAAAACTCAAATTGCTAAACATGAAACATGCCATATCTCACGTTTTATGAACAGAAGCTTATTTTTTGAGACATGAAGAGTTTTGATATCTCAGTATTTCATTAAATTTCGGGCAGAAGGGAAATACCCAGATTTCCATTTCTTTAAGTCCTTCCTTAGAAAAAGAAGCATTATACAATTTATTTTTAACAGTTAAGTATTTCAGCCTTATCCAGATCTGGCCTTTGCAGGAATCTGAGGGTATTTTGTAACCAGGGCTCCGATGTAAATAGATTAGAATTTATAAATATTTTAGCTCAAATTTGAACTGATCTAATTTATGCGTAAAATAGTTAGTTAGTTCAGATTTCATCTGAACTTGATCTGTTATCTGAACTAGAACTCAGTTCATCGGAACCCTGGTTGTACTATACAGTTGTGTACTTTCTGGTTAAATGGATAAAACGGAAAGCGATGCTTTTAAATGTTTTCAAATGCTTTCGATAAAAATGGTTTGGATTCTTTGTCTGCATTTCGATTGGAAGGACAAATGTGAACGAGTTGGAGGAATTTTCCACAATATTTTCATCAGATGCTGAGATTCAAAATTCTTCAATTGATATGTTATTGCTTATATTCGTATGTCGCTATTTGAAGCATTTATCGAAATCTTCCATAAAATTGTGTTGACATTTTATGAATAATCTTTCTCGTCATTTTAAATTAAATTTTCTACCAAAAAAAATCGATTTATGACGGAAATCTTGAAACAGCAGGAAAATTTGTGAATTTATTTGCAGCTGTTGAAGCTTACCTTCTGAAACTATATACTGTATGTAGATAAGGAATAAGTAATTGGTGGTTTGAATGAAAGCATGCTTTTAGTAGGAAATTATTGTACCGTTACAGATACACATTCCAAAATAAACATTAAAAATTTCCTGCCACAAGATTAGTTTGGAAAGTTAAAGAAGCATCCAATAGTTCTTTAATGGTTTAGTGGGTAGATAAGAGCTTTTATCAAATTACTTCGCTTCTGATACTATAACAATCCAGAAATTTTATAACTTGTGCATTTTCTACGAGTTTTCTATTTATAAAAGTTTAAAACTTAGACCAAAACGTAATAGCGTTTTGAAAGAAACATGTATTTACCACATTGTTATTGAAATCTTGATGTACCGGACAGAATTATTAATGCTTTCGACCGCACAAATCGATGTTCCCTTTTCCATCATCATAAACTCAAATATTTACATAGAAAACGTACATTTGCATATTGATTGGCGTTTATGCTAAATTTTATGTTTTACATATTTGAATATATTACATTCAGTTCCTTAAAAAGCCCTAAAAATCCTAAAAAGATTACCCAACCCTTCAAAAAACTTGAAGCATATTTGAGTCATGAATATTTTTATGAAATTTAAATCAAACGATTTTGTATGCTAATTTGCAGGAACTTGAATCAATCGAGGAGCAATGGCGTGTGGAGACTCGTGAGCTTTTGTCTATGGTCACGAAGCTTCAAGAGGAAAACACACGTTTGATGAAAGTCCCATCGGATCCCGTGACACCCACACGAGCCGCTGCAATGCTTTTGCCATCTCCCAGTCTTGACACACAAATCTTGCAGAAACTACAAACACAAGTTGACAAACAAAGAGATGAGCTGAAGAAAAAGGAAAATGAACTACAAGACAAAACAGACAGTCTGGACCAATTAATCACCCAAAGTGAACGACAAACAAATTCTGGGCGGGAAACACGCAAACGTTTGAAAACCCTGCAGCACCAAATTGGCAACTTGTGTGAGGAGAGAGCTGACTTCTTAGCTCAGTTGCAAGATCAACAAAGAGAGATTTTTGCTTTGAAAAAACGCTTGGGGATTGCTGAAAAGGAAAATGAAGATTTAACTAAATATCCTGAGGATGACATGTTTCGACCGCGTTTTACTACAGCTGAGCTGAAGGAAGTTTTGGCTGAGAGAAATGAGCTCAAAACAAGGGTGAATGACTTGGAAGAAGAATTGTTAGCGTGCAAGCCATTACCACCTCCAAAACCTGAGGTTGTTGTTGAGAGTCCTGTAGATGAGGAACCAGCAGTGCAAGGTAAATATTATGATTTACGTATTTGACACAAATTTTAAAAATGTTCCATTTTTATTGCAGGACCTCTACCGTACGAGCCAGATGACGCCCCTTGGAAAAAGAACTCAGAATCTGGCATCAGGAAATTGTAAGAGTTTTTTAATTTTTGTTAAAGTTAGATTTTCTAACCACATACTAAATATTTTTAGCTTCCGAAAACTCTTCTCTGAAAATGACAGTGGCTCAAGTTTTCCACGGCGATCGCTTTCAACACTCTCAAAGATGGCATTGTCTAGTGGTCCACACAGTGATATACCAATTTAAGTATTATATCTTTTTCTTCAAAACTTCGAATGCATTCTGACAGGTCATTTTAGATTTTAAGATGTAAACTATTCCAGTATAATTTTATGTTACTTTTAGAATCAAAAATGTATGAATAATTTTAGATTTTTAAAACTTGGTATGTTCAAAAAACAATCTTACAGTAATCAAGAAATTCTTTAATCCATTTTATTATTGAAGTCCAAAAGAAAATCTGTTGGTAATAAGTATCAACATAATAAATTGATTTTAAATCGTATATGTTCAATGTTCATCCAATTATCTTCAATATCTTAGATAAAAGATTTAGCTAATAGTCTATGCTAATAGTCTATGCTAAAAAGTTTAGTTGAATTTAACAGGTTATTTCAACTTTTTTTTAATTGTCTGTAAATTCAAATATCAATTACTGGATCAACCTTAGTAAAATTTTATCAACAGAAAAACATTTAGGCATTAAATATGCATTTTTTCGTAACTTATGAGGACGTTCAGTATTTTTATCGTAGATAAAAAAAAACTACATGTTAAAACAGTTGGACGGAAAAAGTTTTGATTAGCAAATTGTGATGATGGTGCAAGCAAAAAATGGGTCGAACTTAGTTTAAAACAAAAATATTAGTTTATTCTAGTGTAGACAGAAAAAAAAGTATATTTATCATTCATTTAAATGTTGCACATTGAAACATAAAAATGTTTTTATCAAGTTGGTCGAACTATCTTTGCAAAATAGTCTTCCCATTTTATAATAGCAAAACTATTAGAAATAACAATTTTTAAAAAATATTCAAGTAAAATCATAACGAAGGACACAATTTTGAGATGAGAGATTTTAGAACAGAATTTTGAGACTATTTGAAAGTTATTTATTAATAATAAGTAGGAAATTTTTGTAGCAAATCTTCTCAAGTTTATTATCAGGCAGTTAAACTTTTAATGGATTAATTATTAACAGAGTTCGTCAAAATTATCAGTGTAGCCGAAACATAAATAATATCTTACAATTTTACAACAACAAAAACTAGAGTTTCACATATGGTAGATTGTAGAAAAATTGAGATTTGTGAATTTCTTAGAGACATCATCGAAAGTAATTGTTTGAATTTTTCTAGAATATCATTGAAACTTTGTACTTACTTGGAAATGACAAATTTTAAATTGCATGACTGAATCAAATTTATTGTAGAGCATAAAAATATCAAATAGTCATTGTTGCTGTTTCTTTTCTCTACTATTTAGAAATACTGTAGATTTTCAGCCTTTATCACGGAATTTCTTTCAACAAAAAAATAATGAGATAAATGTTCGAATGTTCAGAGTCTGGAACTTGTTAAAATGTGAAGGACTCAAGAAATTGAAATTTTTTATAGAAAATTTCAAGACTATTCAGAGATATAAACCTTAACGACCATACCGAAAAAAATATCAGAAAATATTATAAGAATGATAAATGATAATAAATACTGGCAGATGGCCCTACTAACAGAAATGTAATTAATATGTGCCAAAGATTAAATAAATGATATCTTTAAACTTTAAAACTTTGTTTCAAATTTTGATGTATTTATTTTTAGATTTTTATATTATATAAAAAAGTTTAAATAAATTACTACGGTACGACTGATGAGAAACTTGATATTTTTTAAACAATTATATTTGGAATTTACCATTATAGTTTTATTAACTTCAAAAAGTATGTTTCAATCTTCAACACCAATTTATAAAATTTCATTGGAAAAATGTTGACGTACAAAATAAGCAGATAAATTATTAGGCTTCCTCAACTTTTTCAAAACTTTTAAGACATTCATAATATATTATAACATCGACTATAATTTAATTACTGCTGTTTACACATTTTTGATATATTTCAATTTTTGATATTTTAACAAGCTCCTGGAAATCACAATCCAATATGGAAAAAAAAATTTCTTTGCCAAGAAATTCTAACGGGCTTTTGTAGAAAATTTTTTTGATTGTTTCAACGATAATGTGGTAGATCTGCAGAAAGCCAGTGCCATTGCTCGTGATTCTGATCGGGAAATCGAATGCAATCTTTTATTTGCTTAAGCCGCTTGCCTTTACTATTTGTTCCAATCATTAGTGAACCGAGAAAGTCGTTCTTCTTGCCCAAATCCTGCAATTAAATCAAATCTTTTTATTATAAATCTGTAGATAAATCTGATATATATTATATATAAATGCCAAACAAAAGTTTATGAATTAAACTCAAAAAAAAATATCTGAAACTATGCACTATTACTCAATTCCTTACTAAACGAAAAAGCTAAAACTATAAGAAAAAGCTCAGCAGTATGGATTGAAATATGTATCGTATTGTATGCAACCACTAGACTATTTAAAACTATATTTTTAAGGGCTGCTTGTAAAAAACTTCGAACATACCATTTCATAGTGATAATCATTTCTTTAACATAGTTCATACAATAGGTCTTTAGAAAAGATGAATGAAAAATAAATCCAAAATTGCAATAATTGATACTGAATAGTGGTTTGTTAATAGATTAAATATTGAAGTTAAATTAGTAAGTAAAAGTAAAAGAATTGTAAGGAAACCCCGCATTCAATAAAATTCTACATAAAACAACACATAAATCTACCTTATCCCAAACAGTTATGATTAAAGATTGCTTGTCATGCAATTCGTTCGGCCGCAATTTCTCGAAGAAAAATTCTTCGTTGAAAACGGGATTCAAATTGCGCCATTTAATACAAGTCTTGAACTTTCGATGTGAGTCTGGTTTCAGTTGTCTACAGGGAATTGAATGAAAAAACGTATACATCATTATTTCAAGCTTATTTCAAAGAATTCAATGATAATTTCATTCATTCAAGTTACTTTATACGTACACTTTCACAAAAGGATCGGAAAATCCGTTGTTGTCTCTCGAAATAAGGTTAATGCAACGTTTGATATTCACAAAAAGGCCGCGCTTTTTAGTATTGTAGCAGAGGGAAATCAAAATTTGGCCGTTGGGACTATCTTTTGCAACTGCTTCTGAGCTGTACTGATCCTCTGGACCGAGAGGAACTGACATTCGGCACGGACAGCTATTTTGGATCTAAAATAAATATATTTTGATTAAATTGAACGGAGTGGCTTTATGATGAAATCAACATAAACATTATTTCTTATGATATGAATGATGGCTCAAAGGAAACGAGACGAAGAAGTAAAAAGTTTTTCTTGTCAAAACAAATTAATGTGAAATAAAAGTTTAAAAGAAAATTATAAACTGATGATATTCTTTGGATGGAATTTTACGAAATGATCGATCTATTCAATGGGTATTGAGTTGCATAATAATATTCTTTCAATGATTTACAAGGGTATTAAAATAATAACTTACAGTTTGCAGAGAAATCCTTGTTGCTCCTAGAAAATCGAATCCATATTTATCTTCATCTAGTACCACAACATAAAGAGAAGAGTTTTCCAAATCTTCACTGCTAACTCCAATGAAACTAAGTGATTCGTTGAATTCTGGATTTTTGGTTTTATGCGAGACTTTTGTTTTGAGCCATCGAATCGATCGTAATGTATCATCGTGGTTTATTATATTGAGCTTGCAAAAAGGATCAGCTAAACCAACCTAAAAAAATGTTTTATGCATAAGAAAGAAAAAAATTGGCAAGCGGTGAGTGACTTGAAGTGAGATTGGCAAAAATCATCAAGTTTGGAATATTTGGAAACGGTTTTCACCAGGATTCAGCTCCAATTTGGCTCCAACTAGCTCCACAAATTTTATCCTGGCTCCAAATCGGAAAATTCCGGAAAAGCCAATAAACCATGTCAAGCTAGCTTCAACTAGAAGCTAGATGGGCAAGTGATTACACCTATTTAGAATAATATTTTATTTAAGACGTTTGCATCATGATTCAGCTCCAATTTAGCTCCAGAATGCCGTAAAAAAATATTTTGAGATTTTATTACCTTTAAAAATATTTTCATACACAACAAGTTTTCACCCGCTCCATACATTTTCCACACTGAAACAGAATGGAAAATGGAACAAAACAAAAAACGGTATACCGAACCCTACAAGTAGAAGCTAGATGGGCAAAAATGTATTTTTTGATTTGTTACTCTTATATAAAAATATTAACTTTGAAATATTTAAGTCATAATTCAGCTCTGATTTAGCTCCAAAACACTGTTAAAAAAAATTTCAGAATTTTGTTACCCTTAAAAAAATTTCTATACCCAACAAATTTATCCATACATTTTCCGAACTGGAACATAAAGGAAAATGGAACAGATTGAGTTTCTGTAGTAAAATATATTGCTTGGGGATTTCAGGTTATGTTTTAGCTTCAGAAAGTTGAAAAAAAATTTACAATATTATAAACTTTATGAATGCTTTCAAAAAAAAAAAATTTTTTCTTACATACTTTGAAAAGTTTTGTGCTAAAATATAGCTTCTTGATTTGGAGCCACCAAAACTACTCATTAGAAATCACTCAGACTTTGGATTTCGGTTTTTAGATATATTATGAAGATTTTCTGAGCTTCCTGATTTGGAGCCACCAAAACTACTCATCAGAAACCACTCAGACTTTGGATTTCGGTTCTTAGATATATTATGAAGATTTTCTGAGCTTCCTGATTTAAAGCCACCAAAACTACTCATCAGAAATTACCCAGACTTTGGATTTCGGTTTTCAGATATAATATGAAGATTTTCTGAACTTCCTGATTTGGAGCCACCAAAACTACTCATCAGAAATAACTCAGACTTTGGATTTCAGTTTTTAGATATAATATGAAGATTTTCTGAGCTTCCTGATTAGGAGCCACCAAAACTACTTATCAGAAATTACTCAGACTTTGGATTTCGGTTCTCAGATATATTATGAAGATTTTCTGAGCTTCCTGATTTGGAGCCACCAAAACTACTCATCAGAAATAACTCAGACTTTTGATTTTGGTTCTTAGATATATTATGAAGATTTTCTGAGCTTCCTGATTTGGAGCCACCAAAACTACTCATCAGAAATAACTCAGACTTTTGATTTCGGTTCTTAGATATATTATGAAGATTTTCTGAGCTTCCTGATTTGGAGCCACCAAAACTACTTATCAGAAATCACTCAGACTTTGGAATTCGGTCCTTAGATATATTATGAAGATTTTCTGAGCTTCCTTATTTGGAGCCACCAAAACTACTCATCAGAAATAACTCAGACTTTTGATTTCGGTTCTTAGATATATTATGAAGATTTTCTGAGCTTCCTGATTTGGAGCCACCAAAACTACTCATCAGAAATAACTCAGACTTTTGATTTCGGTTCTTAGATATATTATGAAGATTTTCTGAGCTTCCTGATTTGGAGCCACCAAAACTACTCATCAGAAATAACTCAGACTTTTGATTTCGGTTCTTAGATATATTATGAAGATTTTCTGAGCTTCCTGATTTGGAGCCACCAAAACTACTCATCAGAAATTACTCAGACTTTGGATTTCGGTTTTTAAATATATTATGAAGATTTTCTGAGCTTCCTGATTTGGAGCCACCAAAACTACTAATCAGAAATTACTTATTACAATCCAAATCAGGAAGCTCAGAAAATCTTCATAATATATCTAAGAACCGAAATCAAAAGTCTGAGTTATTTCTGATGAGTAGTTTTGGTGGCTCCAAATCAGGAAGCTCAGAAAATCTTCATAATATATCTAAGAACCAAAATCAAAAGTCTGAGTTATTTCTGATGAGTAGTTTTGGTGGCTCCTAATCAGGAAGCACTCGGTCAGCTTCAGAGACATCTACTGAAGAGCAATCTAATGCTCGTAAATCTGCCAGAACTGACAACATCTCTCCTCACCTTTCTGAGAACGTTTCCACACCAAGAGCAGCAGCTGAAATGGATACAATTCCCACCATTTCCTACAGCGAAGTTCTCACTCAACGCTCCACAATTATAGCAGAAGGGGTTTCAGGAGTAGCTATTCCCAAATCAATTTACGTTTCTCGATTGCAAACAACGACGACTGATGTAAAATTGAAGGAATTCATCACCAAACAATTCGCTATTCCTACGGATGAAATAAATTGCAAACTTCTCTTAGCAGCAGGAACCGACGTCTCTAGGCTTCAATTCATCTCTTACAAAGTTCAAGTTCCAACTGCAAGCTACACTAAACTTTTGAAAAGAACTCTGTGGCCAGAAAACATTATTGTGCGGCCATTCAAACAAAACTCAAGCACAAACGGGCGGAATTTTCAGCAAAGCCGAGCACAACCACACACAATCTAAACCAAATTCCGATCTACTACCAAAACGTTAACGGACTTCGCTCAAAAACCACTGAATATCTCTTATCAATTACCGCTTCTGATCACCTTGCCTTCGCTTTTGTGGAAACAAATTTATCACCTGACCTGGGAGATAACGAGATCTTTCCAAACAATTTTAACGTATTCCGAAATGATCGGAACGAAGCAAACAATTTTAATGACAAAACCAGCGGAGGAGGAGTTCTCTTTGCAGCTGCTAAGTTGCTCGCGCCTGAAATCACCACGATTACTGGATTTGAATGCCTTGAAATCATCACAGTACGCCTAAAAACGGAAGTTCAACACATTTACAACGTTACAATTTACTTTCCGCCAAATAGTCCAACATGGTTGTACGAAAAATTCATTGAATACATCGAGCTGCTGAAACTTATGATGAACAGCAATGACACAATGAACTGTTTCGGCGATTTCAACCTAACTAAACTGAATTGGGAGGATGATGAAGAGTTGAATGTTTGTTCCGCCACAAACATAAACTCTCCACAAGAATTCACTCTTCTGGATGGACTAGCAGGATCAGGAATGTACCAAATCTCCAAGGATAACAACAAAAAGGGAAGACGCCTTGACCTAATTTTCACTGATAATTATGATTATGTTGTAAGCGCACTCTGCGAGCCACTTTACTCTGAAGAAGAGCATCACAATGCTCATAGCATCACTATAAATAACGTTTTATGTCTTGACAATTCTGAGCCTAAAATGAAATCTTTTAATTTTAGGAAAGCCAACATCAGTAAAATGATGGAGGAGATGAGTTTAATAGACTGGGATTTTGTTATGGACTCCACCACAGATGAAGTTGCGGAACGCTTTTACGATATTGTGAGCCAAGGATTGGATGAGTATTTTCCAGCCTTTAGAGTTTCTTCCTCAAGCAAATCAAAAACGAGCCTGGACCATAAAGTTCACAACTTTTACCTCATTTTTTACTCACTAATTGTAAGAAATGTTCCTTATACATTTCGCTCTAATATACATTATTCTCCATGGTTTGATGCCAATCTCATTAAAGTATTGGAAAGTAAAATATATTGGGAAAAGAAATTTAAGAAACGCGCTTATCAATCCGATTACGACCAATTTTCATTTTACCGATCAGAGTTCAAGAAGCTCAACAGAATTTGCTACCAAGTATACATATTTAAAACTGAATCACAGATTAAAGATAATCCTAAAGCATTTTTCAATTACGCGAACTCAAAAATGAACTCAAAGGGCTATCCCAAAAATATGTTTCTTGACAATAACTCAAGTTCTGATTTGAATGAGATTGCTGGGCTTTTTGGGAAATTTTTTAAAAGTATCTTTGATGATTGCGCGGACGAGAACGATGATTTTGATTTTTCCAGTGAAATAGACTTTGATTTTAATTACCTACAGTTTTCAGAAGAAAAAGTTATTTCCTATTTAAAGGATCTGGACGACAACAAAGGTCCTGGACCTGACGCTGTTCCTCCTTGCTTCCTAAAAAGTATCTCTAAAGTAGTCTGTGTCCCTTTAACTAAACTTTTCAATAATTCGCTTCACGACGGACAATTTGCTCAGTTTTGGAAACTATCTCACTTAATCGCAATTCACAAAAGTGGAAATCGTAGTGATATTAGAAATCATAGAGGTATTGCTATTCTTTCAAGTATCCCTAAATTATTTGAGAAAATGGTATACGACGATTTCTACCCAAAAGTTTCCGAATTTATTTCGCCTGAACAGCACGGCTTCATGCGCAATAAATCCACTGTTACAAATTTGTCACTTTTCACCTCAAAGTCTATTAACTGGATGGAGATGCGCGAACAGGTTGATGCGATCTACACAGATTGGAGCAAAGCTTTTGACCTTGTTAGCATAAAAAAGCTTTTATTCAAGCTTCGAAAAATGGGAATACGTGATCCTTTTTTGAGCTGGCTTAGAAATTATTTGTTAAATCGCATGCAATATGTTCTTTTTTGTGGATCTCAATCGGAAACTTTTGAGGTTATGGCAGGTGTCCCACAAGGGTCCCATATTGGCCCACTTCTATTTGTCCTATTCATTAACGATTTGCCCCTCGTAATCCCTGGAATCGACAAGGAAGAATTTGCAGACGATGTTAAAATGTACAAAGAGATTCGCTCAATATCCGACTGCGAAACCCTTCAACTTAATTTAAATAATTTCTATAGCTGGTGCGCGTATAATGGAATGAAACTCAACATCTCAAAATGCAAAATAATCTCGTTGACTCGTAAAAAAACAACAATTAATTTTCCTTACAATTTCAATGGAACAATAATTTCTCATTGCGAAAAAATACGCGATTTAGGGGTTGAAGTCTCGACGAATCTGTCCTTTACCTCACACATTGACAATATTATTAAAAAAGCAATGAAGATGCTGGGTTTTATTAAAAGATTCACAAAAGATTTTAAGGATCCATTTACACATATAACTCTATATAACTCCTTAGTACGCTCCCATCTTGAGTATGCAAGCATCATTTGGTCTCCTAATTATCAAAGTCACATTGAACGCCTAGAATCTGTCCAAAAAAATTTTGCGCGTTTTGCGACAAGAAAACTAAAATGGGCTTCCCCCAAAAATCTCCCAAAAAGCTCAGAGCTCGTAAAGCTTCTCGGATTAGAAACTCTAGAAGAGAGGCGAAGGATTTCTGGCCATATGTTTGTTTTTTTGATTTGATTAGTGGTAAAACCAATTGTCCTGAACTGTTGCTTCGTTTCAACTCTCACCTTAATCCCAATCCTTTGGCTTATAATCTGCGAGAAAATCCTCGTTTCCGCTGCATCACTACCCATAGGACTAATTATGGGGAGAATGAGCCTATTTACCGGATAATGCGTAGCTTCTCTGAGGTGGAGTATCTTTATAAATCACAGCAAACCAGAGAAAGCTTTAAAGCCTCTTTAAAATTGCATTACTCAAGAAACTTAACTCCTCCAGCATAATATTTTAAAATATTGATGTAAATTTTTTCTTTGTACCCTATGTATTATGTTAGAGTCTGATTTGGACATTACTTGTAATATTGTATGTTATAATGTTATATGTAAGTAGTCTGTTGACAGTAAGCAAATAAACAAATAAGGAAGCTCAGAAAATCTTCATATTATATCTAAAAACTGAAATCCAAAGTCTGAGTTATTTCTGATGAGTAGTTTTGGTGGCTCCAAATCAGGAAGTTCAGAAAATCTTCATATTATATCTAAAAACTGAAATCCAAAGTCTGAGTAATTTCTGATGAGTAGTTTTGGTGGCTCCAAATAAGGAAGCTCAGAAAATCTTCATAATATATCTAAAAACCGAAATCCAAAGTCTGAGTGATTTCTAATGAGTAGTTTTGGTGGCTCCAAATCAAGAAGCTATATTTTAGCACAAAACTTTTCAAAGTATGTAAGAAAAAATTTTTTTTTTTTGAAAGCATTCATAAAGTTTATAATATTGTAAATTTTTTTTCAACTTTCTGAAGCTAAAACATAACCTGAAATCCCCAAGCAATATATTTTACTACAGAAACTCAATCTGTTCCATTTTCCTTTATGTTCCAGTTCGGAAAATGTATGGATAAATTTGTTGGGTATAGAAATTTTTTTAAGGGTAACAAAATTCTGAAAATTTTTTTAACAGTGTTTTGGAGCTAAATCAGAGCTGAATTATGACTTAAATATTTCAAAGTTAATATTTTTATATAAGAGTAACAAATCAAAAAATACATTTTTGCCCATCTAGCTTCTACTTGTAGGGTTCGGTATACCGTTTTTTGTTTTGTTCCATTTTCCATTCTGTTTCAGTGTGGAAAATGTATGGAGCGGGTGAAAACTTGTTGTGTATGAAAATTTTTTTAAAAGTAATAAAATCTCAAAATATTTTTTTACGGCATTCTGGAGCTAAATTGGAGCTGAATCATGATGCAAACGTCTTAAATAAAATATTTTTCTAAATAGGTGTAATCACTTGCCCATCTAGCTTCTAGTTGAAGCTAGCTTGACATGGTTTATTGGCTTTTCCGGAATTTTCCGATTTGGAGCCAGGATAAAATTTGTGGAGCTAGTTGGAGCCAAATTGGAGCTGAATCCTGGTGAAAACCGTTTCCAAATATTCCAAACTTGATGATTTTTGCCAATCTCACTTCAAGTCACTCAAGCGGTGGACTAACATGATCGACAGCTGGAAGGTCTCGAGCACGCATCAAACAGCAGTCTAAAGTATTTTGAGTTTCTTCAAATGAAATTATAAGCTCCAGCCAGCCAAGTACGATAGGTTCCCTAAAAACTATAAACAACATTGCTTAGTTCCAGTACTATATACACTAAAAAATTGGAATTACTTTGATTAACGTTCATTGAAGAGTTGGCCGAGGATGTTTCCATAACAGACATCGTTGAAGTTACAGAACTTCTCCGTTTTTGAGCAATACTTAAACTTCCTCTTCTTTGTGTCATTGCTTCCCAATCACTCATATTGCTAGACCTTTGAGA
Organism: Parochlus steinenii; assembly: GCA_038502155.1. Lineage (NCBI taxonomy): Eukaryota > Metazoa > Arthropoda > Insecta > Diptera > Chironomidae > Parochlus > Parochlus steinenii. The sequence continues at coordinate 2,452,315 of JAXCIN010000052.1, read as the reverse complement.
GCCACTTGATTGTCGACTAAAAGGAGTAATTGGTGACTTGCGGTTGAAAGAGTCATCGTCACTTTTAGTGGCATTTCCATTTAGTAGCAGATTGAAAAAATTTCGTTCATTCTTGCAACTCCAAGTAGAAGTGAAGTTCTGTAGTTCATTTGTGGAAAAAATGGAGATTAAAGCACAATTTTAGTTTTCTTATAAACTAATAAAAAATATTAAGACATCATTATTGAGACTATTTTCATTAAACGTAGAGAGATCACGAACGGAGCTTTAAATTGGAAAACCAAAATAATAATGCCACGGATATTAATCATTTTACTTCTGTAAAAATAAAAATAAATATGATGGTGTGTAGATTACGTGATATTATTATAAGAAGTTCATTTAAGTTCTCATAAATTTCAAAAAACTTTAATCCTCCAAATAATGAAATTAATACTGTTCCAGAATTATTAATAAGACATTATTATTTTATGTTTCACTGAATAAAGCTTTACCAAATATTCCGCTGTTTTTCCCGTTCGATCTTCATCTGATTCGCTGTCCTCCAACTCCATGCCCAACTTTGTCGTCTTAACCGCTTTTTGCGACACTTCTGCAGAAACGGATGTAGGAAGACTTGGATTTTTAGCTGGCAGCTCGTATGTGGGTATCGACTTATAAAACCAAGCGCCTGTCTTTTTCCACATTTCTCGAATTTCTGAGCAAACCTTGCATAAGCAAATATCCCTAGAATTACAAATAAATATCACAATTTAATTAGATTTAAAAATTTTCTTGTCGACAATGATTTACTTAAGTAAAATAAAGACTAACAAAAATGTCTCCAATTTGAACCTTTGCTTTCAATAATTTTTCAGGAAATTGTGGGCAAATTTGCGATTTTTTGATATTTTTTTTAACTTTTCCTTTCAGCTCAACATATTACCTTTTCATTGGGAGATTAGAGGGAAGTTCTATTGAGCACTTGGTGCAAACGGGTTTTAAACAGTCGTCACAGAACATTTTAGTGGAAAAAAGACCAAACTTCTCACCGCACAGCCGGCACTGATTCAGGCCATAATCACCTACACGTTGCTTGACTTTTTCGACTCTGTCTACTAATTTCCCTACACGCTGTCGTTCGGCAGTCTCCAACATTTCATTTCTTTTAATTACTGCTATGATTGCTTCCTGCTCTTCTTGTCTAAGAGATGGGGTTTTGCTCGCACTCCATCCAGTCTGCAATCTAAAAATACAATTAGATTGACAAACGAATTATTTTTCAGACATGTCGTCAATTTCGAACATACGCGCTTTGGAAATAATGATGCAATTCGATATTAAAAACTAGGCAAGAAGGCTCCGGAAATCGTTAGAATCCCGGGAAAACGATACAATTGATTATTTTCCTAATAGGAACCTAATGAAATTTTCTTAAATTTACTTATTTTATTATAAAGGATATCATAAAACATTATTTAAATACTTTTAATTTTCTCGATAATAGCTAATTCAATTTTAGAATTTCTTGCATCATCTGTATTTGAAGACTGAATCTATGATATTTTGCTCTAATTTCTGTATATCTACAAACCATTAAATTTCCCGAGATATAGCAGTCTTATCAATAAAACAAAATCATTTTATGATTATTATGATTATTAATACTGTGCTAATAGATATGTGTATCAATTCAGAGAATTGTCCAAAATTTTCGATAAAGCCTCATATCCTAGTAACAAATGGTATAAATCCACTTGATTTTTCGTTTTAATGGGATTTAATAAAAATGGTGAGGATAAGCTGTAATCCAGCTTTGCACGGAAAAGTTCACGCATGAAATTGGGTCAAGGTTTCTATTTTCTTTACATAAATTTCATTCTCCCTATATGCTTTTAATATTACCATATTATTTTTATTATACAGGATCTTATTTAAAAGAAAACTTCTTAGATTATTCATGTTCCCAAATAGTTCAAATTGTCAGTTTTTGAATAATTGCAAAATCAGTCTAGCAATATGCTCTTAATTATCGACTTAGAGACGTCATTTGGTGGTTGCTAGCTTGCTTATGCTCCTTGCTTATGATTGGTTTTCCATTATCACTATACATCATTCCAATATATGTTCTTCACTATAATTTGCCATACGTATATTACTAATTGACATATTAACAGATATTTCTATTTTATGTAATATATTATTCATCTATAATTTTATTGAATCCTTGAAGATGTAAAGACATCATTTATGAGTATATTGCCAATGACATTATTTAACAAGATAACAGACACCACAACGTATATATTCTTGATGTTGATCTAGTGCGGAAAAGGTTAAATATTTTATTCATTGAGTTTTTTCTAAGATAAAGTATAAGAAAACTGTAAACGCATTATCTATCAAAAGTTTCATGTAGGGCTTTTATGTTGTGCTAAGCTTCTTCCTCATAATTCTTTTGAGGAAGAATAAACTAATTTGTTGAAGATAATATAACTGCTTAGAGTTGCCACAGTTGAACAGTTCATACTAAGGTAAAATTTAGTAAAAATGGTTTTTAAAAATGTTTTTTCGGTTGTGCATGGGATCATTGAAATAATTGGACACGTACAGATCAACTGATATCAAGTCATACAGCACTCACATAAAGAACTTTGAGAGTGTTGCCTTTTTGATACTTTCATGTGTTATTATTTTGAATTAAAATAAAATTACGAGCTTACAAAATTTATGATTCAATATGTGTGAAAGAATTAATACGCTCATTTTTGTAGAAAACTCATTTTGCATCAATCAACCTTGTATGTTGATAAATTATGAAAAAGTTTTTTCGGGTTTTTAATTAAATATTTTTTAATGAAAAAATTTGAAACAATATACGATTGTCAACTACTGTTTCTAGTCTACAAAGCAAACAAAACTTTTGTTTTTGGATTTTAAAATTCAAGTCAAATAAGAGCCTTCACCTCATCTTGAACATTAAACCAACTTGGCTTCTTAAGAGCTCCTGATAAAATTCGTTTACAAAGTTTCCTTGGAAAACAAATTTTAATAATGCTAATAATTTTGTGCAAATGGTTTCCAGCATCCTTCTAGCAACTTAAAGCTCAGAAGAATTTTTTGTGTTGTATGTTTTTCAATTGTGTCATACGTAAGGTGCTTTGAAATGAAAATAAATTGTTCCCAAAATAACGTTAATGAGAAGTTGTTTTTCATACTTAAACTAGTTGTGCAGCTTGTGAGCTGAGCAGGACTTCTCCGCTAGTATGGAATGGTGTTTTCATTAAAAATTGTTTCGAAGTGCTATCTCTAGTCGTTCTAAAAATCGGAATAAACATCGATGCAATTCTTGACAGAACTTATCATTCCAAACATTTTTTCTAAAGAGACGGAAGTGTTATCGCTAGTCGTTCTCGAGTTCTTGTGTTGAGAGTAAGCGGCACGAGGCTGATCCTCCAAAAACTTGATTGTTATAATTTTCTGGAGATCATGAGATTTTAAGACTTTTTCAAAAAAAAGTTGTCTGGTACCACCAGATGACCCCAGATGACTCCCAGCAGGTAGTGGACCAAACATCGATGCATTTCTTGACTGAACTTATCATCCCAAACATTTTCTGAAAATAATACAGCTCTAGTTTTTCAAAAAAAAATGTTTTTTTTTGTATGGAAAACCCGACCCAAAGGTCACGGAAGTGGTTCTGGTGACCTAACCGGTGGAGTCGCCATCACCAAAAATATCAGGTGCACGATGGGAAGAGATACCAAGTCGATTGGCATCAAAAAATCCGGAATCGATTCGGTGGGAGGTCAGATCGATCGTTTACAGTAACACACCCACCGAACCACCGGACACACGGCCCTTAGTTTTTCGCATTGCACGGGTCAGGGGGTCAAAAATTTCCGGATTTGTTTTCACAGGAATTTTCTTAAACTCAATACGGACAAAAAAAATATGAGATATTTTTGAGATTTGTGTACAGGGAAGTCAGGAAAAATCAAATAAGATTGAAAAACCCTGAAAATGCTGAGAAGAAAACAATACTTCTCTGAATTTTGCGGAGAAGTAAATATTTTAATTCTTGAGAATTCTACATTAAAAACTGGTCATAAACGTGACATCTGATTGTTCTTCAACCATAATGTTTTTATGTATACATTTTAAACTATAGGCACTTATTGGAATGAAAATTTAAATATACATAGAGTTTCATAATTAATCCGTCCATCTCAACAATTTTTTATTGTAAAAAAATACGCAAATAACAAAGGATTTGCAAAAAACTTTTAAAAAACATGCATTTTCATGAAATATAGTATCACGTGCAAAGTCAATATTAACGCAACACATAGAACAAGAATGATTTTTATCAGATTGCATGTATGTAAAAACAACAAAATAACAACAAACTGAGTTGATATGGAATATTTTATGCTGGTTCACCCATTTACTGTCTCGATATAGCACACTTTCAATGCATTGTACTTTAAAATGGCCTAACTGAAGCACGCATTCTGTATAGACTTGTCGACTAGTTGACTCATATAGTTTACCAGCCCATTAGCATTTTCTGTTTTTCCACTAGAACAAACTCAAACATATGGTTCAGCGGTCTTATCAATACTTATAATTATTATTCTTGTACAATTACAATTCATCAACACCGCAACACAAAAAACTCAAAAAGGCAGAATCTATATTTCAAATGAGTCAACAAGTTGGAGCTACAAATTTCCCCAAAAAGCTTCTAAATTTCAGACTTTTGTACCATGAACGTGATCTTTGATAGTTTTTGATGTTTTCAACACCGAAAATTAATTTGTCAACAAGGATATTACATAGAACCCTATTCTATAGGGAAATAAATGATTGTCCTATCTAAATCCTATCCAATGAATTTAACAAAACACTAGAAAAGCATAACAATTTCCATGAAATACACACAAAATATACAAAAATCACAAATCACCACATTAGACCATGAAAAATAATATTTGAATTTATAATTTGTTGTAAGAGATAATGAAGGGTGGCAAAGTTCGACCAACTTCAAATTGTTTTGCATTGAAAATAAATGTTTTTTCATTAAAACTTTATTTTTTTGATAGCTAATTTTTTCCTTTGACCACAAAGGAACTATCTGCTCCTCAATTTTAACTATAGAAAATTCAAATTATTTTTATGTATTTACTTAGCTCTGAGCTGAAGTTGTCTGTCACTGGGGCATACAAAAGATTTGCTGTTCTTATCTTTTCTATCAAAACTAGCAAAGTCCATATTTATGTTTAAAGACTAATCCTTTGTCAAAGCTCTTAATTTGTTGTAGATTTCTTTTGAGACAACACAAATTATCACAACATGTCTACAATTTCCACTCCACAATCAAATATATTCTGTTGTTTCACAATCCCAGTAGGTACTAAAACCATCAACACTTTTACGCTTTCATTGGCGACAACTTGTCAATTGAAAGCCTGTTGCTTTACTGGCTAAACATGTACGATAATAAATGTTATAAATGCTAAGCAAGAGAGTGTTTCCCTCTCACCAATGCGAGCTTTTACGAAAGTTATGTGATACAAATATATGTACAGAACATCACAGTTCAATGAAACTGGTGCTCTTCATGGAATCGTGAAAATTGCTGGTGTGCACGCATCAAATGACACGCATTTTGATGTAAAATGATTCAGGATAATAGGTTTGTGTTTTTCAGTTTCATTTACTTTAAGAAAGTTTTCTTAAACAAAATTCTTTTTTTTATTCTTCTTTAAGAACAAAAATGTGGTAGGACAGAAACGTTTTTTGAGTGAATTATTAAATCTTGGTTTGAGTACACCGATGCTCAAAGAGAAATGCTTGAGTCAAGATATTCAACAAGACAGCCAAAGGTGCTTACTGCTTAGGTTTGAAGACTTGTGCGGTATATGTTATTTCAGGTTTTTTGTCTTAAATTTAATAAAATTTCTTCATATATCTTAATAAACCTTTAAATATTTATTAGGGTACATTTTTAAAGCCCTTCTCCTTATTATTGATAGATGTTTTCTGCAGAAACGCTAATATTTTCCATAATTTTATAAAATGGACTTCACGGATAAGTATATCTCTATCTCAATTATCTGAAAAGGTTTTGTCGAACATCAATCATTAGAAGTAAGGACCAAATTTAAATTTTCGAGAGCAACAGAAAATTTTAATGAGCTCTTGATGACCGACTTATTGGAGATTTTCTGAGTTTTAAAAAACATTTTGATTGATTGTTTTTGTTCTTTTATGAACATTTTGGAGCATTATTTGGAAAAAATATTATATAAAGTGCGTTGCGTAATTAATAAATTGAATGAGCAATTAAGCCTTATAACTTATTTTAATCTATTATTGTTTTCTCCTTCGCTCAAAAACGATAGTATTCTATTATTTCAGTATTCGTTTATATTTTATGTGAACTGCAGTACAAAAATTTATTATTTTAAGTCTGAATAAGAATATGTTACCTAGCTTTTTTATCAAGGGACTGATTTCTTAGCTTAGATATTTAATTTTCAAGCTTTTAGACTAGTAGAAATCCTTCTTTTTTTTAAGTGCACAGATCAGTTTATCACAATTAATTTAACATAAAAGCTTAACATTTGAAAATAATGAAAGTAGAACTTACAAATCGAAAACTTTTATAATAATTATTATCATATGGTTTCATGCAAATTGACCCGGTGGACAAATCCTCGATGAAAACGCTCTGGGTAACAATTAATACACATCTTGCTATACATTCTACTCCATTGAAAGTGTTGGATATATGATATGAATTAGAATGAACAATAAAATAAAGGAGCTTTAATATATTTCCATATTTTCACATTATATTTTATATTTTGAAGTGTCAGAATATATGATTAAAAAGGATTCTTATTCGCGGTAAAATTGTCGTTTCTATATTTACTTATACATTCTCGTTTGTTTTTTATCATTCTCTGTTATATGCTAAACCATATGTTTCCGATCCTTAAAATACAAATAGATGTATATATTTTCGTACTATAAAGATTCAATTCTCTCAATATCCTTTTCTATGTTAATACTTTATAACGTATTAATGCATTTGAACCAGGGCATTACGTTCTTGATCAATATTTAATATTTATGATTGTTTAACAGTGGATATGGAACTTTGATGACTACAGCAAGAGTGTTTGAGCTGAGAAAGTGGACCCAAAAGTTAAAAAATGGTGAACATTCAGGATGATGTTAGACTTTCAGAATACTTTGTTTTTATTAATTGTTTTAGAGATTTCCATTTCCACAATCATAAAAAAAATTGTTTGTAATTTTATAATTTTCAATTTTCAAATATACTTCAAACTTTTGGAATATTCCTTGAGATCGAAAGTTTCAGGGGATAATTTATTTTCAAATACCGTAAATTTTATATAAAATTTGATCTGAAATTTGTTAGTTTCTGGAAAAACTTTGCTCAAATTATCACTGAACTATTTATGTACTGTGAATAGTCCAGTTCACGTTTGATCTAAACTAAAAGCCCGTATTTCCATTGGAACCCTCTGACACATCCTAACCATATTTTTGACCTATTTATCAGAAGAGGCCCTCATATTTGAGTTTTTGATTCTTTTTTTAGGGGAGGATCTATAAATTATAAATTTGCTATATCTATAACGTGACCTGCCAGTTAAGCACACGTAACTTCTATTTACATTTAAACTAATCTCATTTTAAATCACTAGCTTTTGTCAGAAAGCACTCTTGACCTGTATTCCAGCAGTGATTCAATTTAGATTTCATTATTAATTGTTTTAGCTGTTCGTTTTTGACGGGCAGGCACATGTTTCCATGTTTTATAAATACAATAACATCGTGTCTTTCGCTAAGAAAACATGTACAAAAATTTGACATTTACATAGTTATACGTAGACATAAAGCCATGCTACAACATCACATTGTTTCTCCCAGTATCCTTATAAATACAATTACTTTGACTGAGCAACAAAACATGTGTAAATATATCCTGCGGCTCGTTAAATGGCATTTCTGTGTTCACAGCACATAAAATACGGGCGCACCATAAATGAATTACAACATTTACTTATAAAGAAATAAAATCATTTGAACAACATAAGTACATTTAAGGAAGCTCACAAAGCTGACAAAGTGAACATTATTCCCATTTGTTTGACTTTTCGCTGCAACGAATTTTAATATAAAATTATAGCTTTTCCTTGTCTATTCCCTGTCCAAGCTACCTGTTATGGTCTAGTAAGCCCAGGTAAGTCCCCAAATTGACCCTAATTACATTGAATCATACACTACAAAGTGATACAACCCACAATCTAGACGAAAGGTCAATGGTATTAAAAATGATTCTTTGCATTCTTCAGTAATTCATTATTTTTAAAAATGATTCAATAAATAATTTTGACATTTAAGATTTTAATGCTTTTCTATAGGTTTTTTTAAATGAGTTCTATGGCAAGTATTTACTTTCTATTAAATCGCTTTTTATCAAATTTTCGTTTTTGTTAAGAAACATTATATTTTAAAGAAAATGATTCAAATAAATTTATTCAAGAAGATAATAATTATATAATATTATGTTATTAGCTGTATTTATCAATCAAATTTATTCATTTAATTATTTAATGGTTTCTAGGAATTTATCCGATATGATTGAATCATTTTATCAGAAACACAATATTGTTTTGTAGAATATCTAAATAATTCTAATTTATATATTAAGGTCGTTGCCTGAATCACATAGTTTTTAATTAAAAAAATGTACCATAGACAATTTCAAAATGTTTGATTATATCATAATCCTTGTAACAGAATATCTTATATATAATAGAAACGTTTTCTAAATAAACTCGTGTACTGTGTGCAAGAACATGTATGTATATCCTAATTGGGCGTCAATCTCAATCAGTCTATCACTCACTTTCTCTTGAACAGTCACGTTCTACAAATCTACAAGTCAAAAGTTTTCATGCGTTAGTTATGTTCTCAAATAACACAAGTGAATGCCAGGTCTCCAAGGTAGATTCAGTTTAATTTTAAAGGAAGCCAAACTTTTAAAGAAACAAACAAAGTTGAAAAAGAAAAAGACAAATTATTGGCAATGTCTACTTTTTAAAAAACATACTCTATTTTGCATTTCTCTCAAATGATAACAAATATGGTAACACCAGACATTTAAAAATCATAAAATTAAGCGGTGAAAATTATTTATGAATATATGTTTATAATATTTCAAAAATCATTATTAGAAATAATTCAAATATTGTAAAATCATTACTTTGCCCTCAACTGTAATTGACGATCAGATGGGCAAACAAATGATTTGTCTTTGCCATCCAAATCTCCCATTTTTCAGTCGTTTCACTAAATCCCTATGAAAAATCGTTTCACTTTCAACTAATTTGCTTTTTCAAGCTACCAGCAGACACAAACAATTGAAATCCAGCAGAAATTACTATGAATTGTCCTCTTTTCTATGTTACTGTTTTTTGTACACAATCTCGAATGAAACACGCACACGCCTTGACTGAAGCCTGTTGCTCGACTGTCCGACTGATAATGTATAATTTCAATCAACTTGTGGAAAATGAGAAGAAAGAACTTTCCTCTCCCGAAACATGAAAATTGCGAGCTTTTCCGACTTCATATTAATTTCATTCAGATTTATATTTCGGGATATTTTGTAACCATAAAAAACATCACAAGCTCGTCGAAACTGGAGCAAAACTGAAATACTGTTGTCGGATTGTGGCTATAGTACTTTCGACAGGATTCGGCTGTTTTGGGGAAATGAACGTTCTGGCATCCTCTCTGATAAGATAAAGCAATACTAAAATCGTATCAAATGAAAACAGTTTTATTTTGTTGAGCATCCATAAAGTGTTTAAAGGTCGTTTTATAAAGGGATTTAGGGAATTTTATAATGAAAAATAAAATGAAAACAATAAAGAGATTGTTAGGAGATTGATGACATATCTGTAAACTGTTATTTTTGCTCATATCTTTTTGATGAAAACATTCATCTTGGCATTTTTATTTTAAAGAACTTATTCCTAGCATAACATTCTGGTACTCTCAATCATTGAATTACTTTTTTCAAACTTTGCGATATTAAATGATGGTTATGTCAAATATGAATAACTGTAATAAGATGTAATAACAAAAGTTTTATTTAGCATAATTATGGCATAATTATAGAAACAATGGCTGTAAAAAGTGAATATTATTTAAAACCTGGAATTATTATGCTTGAAAGATTACCAGAAAATAGCAATATCCTACTGATTACCAACCCCTTGAGTATGAACCCTTTAAAATCTGATGAAATCTGATAAGTTCAGAAAGTCCTCCGAAAGTTCACCCTGAGTTTACTTTTGGGGCTTAACAATTTTGTAACATAAAATGTTCCCAAATTAAAAATACTTTCAAAGAAAGTTTAGGTCATAATGTCGACCTTTTCCCAAAAAAAACTAGTAGTAACCTATACATTTTATGTTGAATCTGTATAATGTTCGTACTCTTGTTTGAATGAATATACTCTATGCTTTAGAAAGATCATAAATAATTTGATGTGTTCCTTGTTTGTATTATATTACCTGCGGTCTCGGAAATTAACATCTACTCAGTCTTTTAATTGATTAAATTTTAATTGTCAATAAATTAGTATCACCTAATTGATCACACTGAATGATAAACTGATGAATTCATCAAGGAATATTAAGTTGTTTGTTGTATTTTTTAGCTCTACCAAAGTAATGGTTCAAAAGTACATGTCGGTTGTGATGATATTTATAGTGATTGAAATATGTCTGTAAACGATGTTTTAAGTAATATATTATTGAATTTAAAATCGATGTTAGTTATAACTGCTCACATTTATAATCATAATGTTTAACTTTCTTCTGGTGCTTCGTTGGCTTTGTTCAAAGCTTTTGAAATTTTGCGCCAAATTAAGATGAAATATTAGAAGACAATCAAGTAACGACTAATTAGATTTCGATTTTTTAAATTTCCGTTTTATATATTACCTGTGTTTAGCAATCATTGATGAGAATCAATGGACTAAAAATATTATTGTTGAATATTTGGGAAATAATCACCTCAAGAACAAAAGAATTTCTTATTTTTAAGGACAGGTGGAATTTAATTGTGAAACAAATTAAGGATTTGTTTATTTTTGCTTACATATAGATATAGTGCTCAAGATATCAACAAGTTTTTTGATGGAAAATCAAACATATGTTACTTTGAGCGAACACTATTTTAAAATGTAATTATTTTTATCGATCTATTTTTAGATTTTTGCGAGATTTTTGTTGCATTTTCACCGCAAAAACAGGAAAGGGACAAAAAGGATCAAATTGCTAAATTATGAGATTAATGAAAACTCAGTTAATTCTTTTATATCATACATTCGTATTTATTAATAGCTCATTGTAAACAGCTTCATGTGTGTGTATAAATTATTCATTGATTTCAATAGTTTATAGGTTTAAATTTAAATTGTTACAGTGTATTCCTTTGATGGAAACTATTTGAGAAATTGTAAAAGTTAATATTAAAAAATTTTTTACTATTCGTTAAATAATTAGTCTACTTTTTTGAAATTGTATAGATTATTTTGTTGATAAGATAAAGTGAAAACTGAATATCAAATTAAGCAAGTGCTTATATCTTATATGCGAGAGTTTAAAAATTATTGAGATTTCTGACATGTATCACATTCTTAAAAATATTTGCGAATGAATGCTTTGGCTCGAAATCAGTTTTTAAAACTAAATGTGGCGAAAAACAAATATTTTTAAGAGTGTACATTAGTGTGGTCCAGAATGCAAATTTGTTGAAATAGCTTGCTCCACCAGCCTAAAATAATTTTTGGGGCTAAAACAAAATACTCGTATTTTTTTATTATTTTTTTTGACCAATTTAAAGGGGTGCGCAAATTCGTTGAAGTTTTGAAATTGAGTTTTAAGACGACTACATCAAAACTTGGAAATATTTTGAACTTTTGCTAATATTTTTCAAAAACCTTCATTAACACCAACAAACTGTAAAAAAATTATTCAAAAAAAATATCAGACAAAAAAGATATGGAGAAATTTGTGAAATTTTTCTCCCAACAAAAACCTTCTTACTTTTTAAAGATAACTTTCAGATTAAGAAGTTGTCGATAAAATACCTTTTGAAAAATAGTTAACTCATTAATAAAACCAAATGCAAAAAGTTTGCATTTAAGATGGAACCCGAGAAGAGGACTGTGTTTTCATAGATCACTTGTTGTTGCTGTAATTTAAAAAAATTGATTTTGACCGATCAGGAAAATAAATGTTTACAGGAGTTGCTACCAAAAATTAAGTATTAAAATTAATAACATTTTTGACCAGGAAAAAACAAAATGGTGGATGTCAAAAAGGCGCGAATATTCAAATTATATGGTCAAAAATGATTTCTTTATAGTTCTTTAATAATATTATCGTTAATCTTAAAACTAAGTACAACAAAAAAACTCACTTTTTGTGGTTTCAGTGGAAAATATTTTTTCTATTTATAATATATTAAGCATTCATCTTACTTAACATTTTTACTATATAATTTGAATATTCGCACCTTTTTAACATCCACCATTTTGTTTTTTCCTGGTCAAAAATGTTATTAATTTTAATACTAAATTTTTGGTAGCAAAAACATTTATTTTCCTGATCGGTCAAAAATCAATTTTTTAAATTACAGCAACAACAAGTGATCTATGAAAACACAGTCCTCTTCTCGGGTGCTCCAAACTCATAAATGAGCAAACTTTTTTGCATTTGGTTTATTAATGAGTTAACTATTTTTCAAAAGGTATTTTAAATTTTACTTCTTAATCTGAAAGTTATCTTTAAAAGTAAGATTTTGATATTTTTGTATGGGAGAAAAATTTCACAAATTTCTCCATATCTTTTTTGTCTGATATTTTTTTTGAATAATTTTTTTACAGTTTGTTGGTGTTAATGAAGGTTTTTGAAAAATATTAGCAAAAGTTCAAAATATTTCCAAGTTTTGATGTAGTCGTCTTAAAACTCAATTTCAAAACTTCAACGAATTTGCGCACCCCTTTAAATTGGTCAAAAAAAATAATAAAAAAATACGGGTATTTTGTTTTAGCCCCAAAAATTATTTTAGGCTGGTGGAGCAGGATATTTCAACATTTTTGCTTTTACATACGTTTTGTGAACCACGCTAGTGTACATCAACTGATGATTAACAGAAATCTTAAATTAATTAACACGTTACACAAACTAAAAGTGAACCTTCGCTCATTATTATGTTTGCAGGCACATTAAGATAAATGAGTAATTTGATAATTTTCATGTTTTATTGCAGCACATCAACATAGAAAATCAATAAGTTATTGCAAATGAAACATCAATTCATTGCAAAAATTTTAATCACACAAATTTTAATATTTGTTTCCCTGGAATGGTATAAATACGAAGAAATCATTACATCTTATAAAAAACTCAAAAATTTTAAATTTTTTAACTTCTAAAGTAATTAGACAAACCTGAATTTGTACTTTTTGCATAAATTTTAGATAAATTTTTGCAAAGATTTTTTTTTTTTTCTTATCTATGTTTCCTAAACCAATATTTATGCACTCTAAATTTATTATACAACAAAAAACATATAACACGCGAAAGCAAAATTTTCGCCAAATTATCTCCACAACATTTTATCGGGATCGGCACTTGACAATCTTATTATAAAGTTCTATAATGATATTTAAAAAAACAAATTGAACGCTTCATTTTTATCAAGTAACTTTTCAGAATACCAAACCGTTATCAGCTGCGTTATTTGCTTCAAATAATATTTTTTCTATGATGATATTTAACAATCTAAAGACTAAACTACAGCAATCTAGTAGCGGAGCAAATTAACTACACCTTCGTCAACTTTCTAATTCAATAATGCATATATTTTTATATTTTTTTCAATTTTTCATTATACATTATTTTTTATATGTTAGCGCTAAAGAGATTAAATTAATTTCTAAATATTAAAATGTACTTGTTTTCTTCCTTAAAAAATGACTTTTTCATACAAATACTTATATACCTTAAAAATCCAATATTATTCCGTGTTTAATAATCTAACTGATTTCTTTGGACTGCATTCTAATAGCTATAAATCAAATTAAATTAAATTAAACAACAACATAACTGATCAACATAAAAATACAAATTTTTTATTATACTTTTTCCAAATCATTCGCAAGAACAAATTATTTAAATTTATACAAAGGAAAAACTATAAAACAAAACAAACAAAAACTAGAAGATTATAGCATTCATTTTTGAAAACTTCTGACTCAAGAATGACAGACTTGTTTGTGTAGGATGTTAAATACCTTCTCAGCGAGAAATATTTCGATATCAAGTAAATATCAAAAAAATCCGATAAATTCTTAACGTTTTAAGATATTTGTTTTTTGCAAATATCAATTTTTAATAACGTTAAATATATCGGCACAATCCTATAAAAATTTCATTCAATCTCCTTTTAGAGACTCGTGGATTTTTTTCATCCATTTCTATAAATGGCATACTCGATCTGGAAAATCTTTCAAAAATAATTATTGTGGAGTAATTGCAAGCAAGAGGGACATGAATTATACGTAGACGTATTTTTAACTAAGTTCAATTGAATTTTCAAGTTTTTTTGGAGACCAATATATTATTGTGCGGATATAATAATATAGTTTTATGATAATTCATTTAAAATCCTCACCTAACCAAGATTTTTTTTTTTTAATAAAAAGTTCTTGGTAGATAAAATTGTCGCCTCTTTTTTCGAATACATGTCATTTTAGCCAAGATTCTTGAAAACTCTCCTTAATTAATATTTATATGTACAATTTTCTCTCACCGACAAGCAAACAAAAATCCACTAAAACAATAATTGCAGTTTCTTTTTATCTTAAATCTTTAACAGTTATGTCTTGAGCCTGAGCAAGATTATTCTCTAAACTTTACAAATAATTATTGGATTTAAAATCATTTAAAAATTAAATATTTCGCTAAACCATTTAATTAATTTAATTATTTCAGTATTCCTTTAATTAATTTAATTTACAAAAACTCGTTCAATCCTTAACCTTGCGCTGCTTTTTGTTCTGCTTTTTGTGTATCCGTTTGTGGTAGCTCTGTGCCAGAGAATTAATAATAGACACCACAAAGTAGAGCACCATGCCTATTACAAAGAACTCAAATATTTTGGCCAGCAGGTTGCCACTTTCTTTGGTGGTTTTTCCGCGATGAAGTTTAGACTTTTGGTTGTTGAGGAATGATTTGAAGGGCTCTTGCAACTTCTTGCCAATTATTGGCAAATAAGCAATGTATTCAACTGCTTTGTCGAGCAGCAGTTCGTTGAATGCAACGATGACTACTATTTTCTGAATGTGCATCTTAATCACAGCCTTACCAATCAATGTGGCACCGAAAAACGTCCAGAATGGCACTAAAAAGTGGCCGCAAGTGATACCAGCCAAGTCGAAGAGTGGATTGGGGATCTAAAATAATAATTGGTAAGTAAATGTGCAAACATCTGCTTTGAGATCACTTACACTTGCACAAGCCAAAATGCCAAAGAACCCGACTTTCTCGACAATTCTTTCCATTGCCAGCTTGATTCTCTCGAAAAAGTTCAGCTTTTCTCCTGAAGTTTTCTTTTTCTGTAATTCTTCAAATTCTGCCATCTCTTCAGCATCTTCCGGGTCATAGCCAGACAGACGAGAAGCTTTTGCCATAAAATACGGTGGTAATTCTCCTAACGCTGTGCCGGCACCCCAAAGGAAAGCTTCCACTCGCACTTTTGTCATGATGCTCCAAAGGGATGGCACGAATCCAGGCGTCACGTCATCCGGACAGATGATTCTTAAATAATAAAATTTTTTTTTAGTAAATTGATTATTTTTTTTAAAGTTTATTTTCTTGTTTTTATGAAGATAGGTATGATATTATTTTAATAAGTAAAATGAAAAAAAGTATATAAGTTATAAAAACGACATATGCATAAATAAGATACTTACTCATTGGGATAGGGTGGCTCTGGAAATGCAAGCGATCCACATTCATAAGCTGCTAGCGTAACACTTGCTATGTGTGGTCCCAGGTATAATAAAAATGTGTGCAGGCCAGTTCCTAGACCAACAGAAGACAGCACTCCTAAGCCCACCCAGTATAAAACAAAGAAGAGATTCGATCTGATAGCATCTATTAATACTTGATGTCGACCTGGGACGTAAAACAAGGCCACAACAATAGACAGTAGAACCGCTAGACAGGCTAGGGATTTTTTATGGTTCAGGAGACTAAAAATATTTAAGTAAGTTATTTAAAAATGTATTAGATTAATTTTCAAACACTTACTTTTTCTTATAAAGTTGGAACAGCGTAACAGTCTCTAGCACAAAATACTTGCTGGTAGTGATGGGATGAATCCATAACTTAAGACTATCTCGCTCCTTCCTCAGCTTTTCTTTGTCGGCTAGATTGCGGCTATTGGGAAGCGATCCATTAGAAGACTGAGACGTCTTCATTATTTGGCCGCTAGCTGTAGCGCGTACATTGTTCAGCGACTGTGAATGCTTTAAAGACATTTTGTAGCCAAGCCTTTGTAGCTAAAATAGAGAATAAAGATTGGTTAGTCAGCTGCTTTGTTTAATGGAAAATTTTAAAAAACATGCAAAAAATAAGAAAATGATGATTATATTATGCAGATTTATGGAGCCTTAGTGTAAAAATATTTAGAAACTAAAAATAAATTTCCGTCAAGGAGTAAGGAGTTTGATGCACTTAAGCAATACAATTTTATAGAAACTTTTATACTCCTTGACATATGCTAAGCTAGTATGCTAAGCAAAAAAATTCATAATCTGCAATACTAACAATAACAAAAAAAAATAAATAGGCCAATTCATTTACTATCAATAAATTTCAGGTTCAACATTTCAATAGCTACTAAAGATAAAGTAAAAATTTCGAAAAAATAAATTGTCACAAAATAAAAATATTTTATAATCACAACATTTAAATAATGAGGAAAGAGCCATGCATTTCACACATGAAAATATTTCTTGAATAGATAGCACGTACACTAGAATTTATTTCCAAGATGAATCAATAAAGCGCAAATATATCACAAATTAAATCGCAAATAAAGCAAAACAAAAATTTACTAGTCCGGGCTCGTCAACAAAGAACTTTAATTTACGTGGTGCAATGTCTTTCAAAGTCGTAGATTTTGATATTATAAAAATTTTTCATTTTCATGTTTTTTTGTGAGAATTTTTTGTGTAAAGGTTTGAAAGAACAACTGTTCAATTAAACTAATATGAAAAATTATGAAATACTAAGTCTCGAGCAATGACGTGTTGTTTGCCGGTTTTGATAAACTAAATATGCAGCTTGTTGCTATACTGTATATTAGAAATTATTTATAATAATCGAGGGGTTTGAAAATCTTATTAATTGATACCGAGACTTAATACAAAAGCTTTAAAATAAAGACATTTCCTGTAGAAAAATGAACAAAATGAAAAATTAATTAGAACTAGTTGTGCAGCTTGTGAGCTGAGCAGGACTTCTCCGCTAACGTGGAATTATGTTTCAATTTAAAATTTCTCTAACTGAGATATTACATCTATATCCCGCGCGGCGTCTGTTGGTTTAAATCACTAATACAGTTTTTTTTATTTTCTGGATGAATCATGATATTCTAAGACTTTATCAAAAAATAAGTTGTCTGGTACCACCAGATGACCCCCAGATGACTCCGAGTAGATAGTGGACCAAACATCGATGAAATTCTTGACTAAACTTATTATTCCAAACATTTTTTCTGAAGAGACTAATGTTGCATCTCTAATCTTTCTCTTGTTCTGGAGCTGAGAGTAAGCAGTAGCAGGCTGAACCTCCAAAAACTCGATTTTTATAATTTTCTGGACGAATTTTGAGATTTTAAGACTTTTTCAAAAAAAAGTTGTCTGGTACCACCAGATGACATCCAGCAGATACTAGACCAAACATCGATGCATTTCTTGACTCAACTCATCATCTCAAACATTTTTTCTGAATAAACCACAGCTGTATCTCTAGTTTTTCAAAAAAAATAGTTTTTTATTGTATGAAAAACCTGACTTTGGGTCACGAAAGTGGTGCTGGTGACCTAACCGGTGGAGTCATTATCACCAAAAATGTCAGGTGTACGATGGGAGGAGATAACAAGTCGACTGGCATCAAAAAATCCGAATCGGTTCGGCTGGAAATCGAGCGTTTACAGTTCCACCAAATAATCGGGCACGGCCCTTAGTTATTCGCATGGCACGGGTCAGGCGTTCAAAATTTTCAAAATTTGTTTTCACAGAAATTTTCTTCAACTCAATACCGACAAAAAAAATACTGGATATTTTTGAGATTTGTTTACAGGGAAGTCAGGAAAAATCAGATAAGGTCAAAAAACCCTGAAAATGCTGGTACGAAAACAATACTTATCCGCTTTTGCGGAGAAGTAAATATCGATTTTACAGAATATTGCATGGTAGTTCAAATTAAGTGTTATTTGAATGAAAATTTCTTCAAATATACATCAAGAAAAATTTGATTTTCAAAGATACAACTAAATTAAATTATAGACTAAAATCCAACAGAAAAGAACTTCTTAAAAAAACTAAATAACGACATCCAACTTAAAGGAAACAGAAGCAACATTGATAAGCAAACAAGCAAATTAGGTTGGTTGCTAATGATCGAATACCAATTCGCTCTTAGTGCCCGAAGTCTTCTGGCCGCGTCTTTTCGCCTCAATCTTCAACTGCTCCTTGCTAAGAGAGTCTAAGTACTCGTTGCGCTGAAGATGCTGCTTTTGTTTCACAGTCAGCACCTCAAGTTCGTCAAACTGCTGACCGTTTTCATCACCGTTTTCAACACTAAAATAATTATTCTTACTGGTCTCGATGTTATCAATGTTATTCGCTCGAGTGATCAATTTAGCGGTGAGAGCATTCGATCCTTGGCGGCTGATACGTTTCTGAACAGGCATTATTTGTTAGATTGTTTCAGTTTTTGAATTGGCTGTAATGGTGATGATATGAATGAAATATTTCTAATTAGATTTAGTTATGGTTATTTACTATCTCTAAAATATAAAACTTGCAAAGAGGGAGCTTCAAATGATGGAAAATTTTCTTAATTTTAGATAGTAAAGTAAGATGACCTAATTCATTTGAAGCTAATTCCACCTTTTGAAACCGTCCTTGCAAAATTTTGCTAAATTGCATCACAAACTTTAAAAAAAATTAAATTAAACTCGAATGTTACTTTAAAACTTCTTAATACTACTTGAAATAGTATTGTGCAACATCACTCTAGCCTCAATAGATAAGTCTTTTCATTAATGAATTGCTCGGTATACATAATGTATTAAACTTGATTAATGTATGTAGACTTTTCAATATCAATTAGTGTACCTATACGTAGAAAAATTTAGACCTTGTGAGTAATAGAATATGGATTGAATCGTTGCGACTTCCTCGTCAGCGCCACTTTAATGAAACTTCACTATGTTTGTAGTATTATTTTAGTATTTTAGCACATTGTTTGTTAATTTACTATCTGGATGTTTAAAATAGAAATATCGCCTGATTATTTGCTTGTCACAAGACAATTTAAATGTTTAAATGTTTTCTGGCAGAGCCCCAAAACTATGCTGCCAGCCGTATTTAATTTGATGCGTGCTAAGTAGCTCAGTCAACTTAATAATTAGCTGACAAATCACCACAACTTATCAGACCACTCAGTAAATTTTTTGTACCTTTTTTCGCGAACTCGATTTTTTTTTGTTTTTTGCACCTAGCTTTTGCACTGCATTCACGTTTTATTGAGTTCTAACAGCGAAATCAGATACTTTTAGTCTCTACACGTAGTTGAGGAGTCAAGAAAGAACTAATACATTATCTTTCGCTTAATTAATATTAAAATTAGACTGAGTGACTTAAAAAATGAAAATTTTCTGTTTTCACTGAAGAGAATACAAGCGTCCGGATTTAGGGATGCTGATTAATTAATCAGTAATCAACTAATCAAACTAATCAACGCGAATTAATCTGATTAATTGCTGATTAGTAAAATGATTGATTAATTACTAATCTGATTAGTTTTTTCAGGTCGATTAGTCACAACTAATCAATTATTATTTTAATTTTAATTTTTCATAATTTTTGCTCACAACAGTTCATTTACAACTCAAATTTTTCTTTAAATGTGATTTAAATAATAAATAACGGAATTTATATAAAACCTTTAAAGGAAATTGAAAATTGGAAAAATTTTCAGTCAATTTTGAAATTTTTTGATTTAGAAATTGAGTCTACGTCATTGATTAGTTTGATTAATCAATTAGCGTCCGATTAATCACTAAATTAGTTTTTCCGTCGATATTCATTTTTGATTAGTAATTTCAAAATTCCCTAAAGCTGTACTTTCATTTAGCTGTCAAAATTCAAAGCTCTTTGTATTCAATTGTATTCTCGCTCTTTTACAAAAATCTTTGCAGCGAAGAGGTTGCTTATTTAATTCCTTAATTAATTAAAAGGATATTAACGCTAAAAATGGTGAGGGCGTGTAGCCAATTGGCCACGGTAACTCTGCCAAGTGTTACATAATCGATGCGAGTGGATTTAATGTTCACAACGAACCAAAAAGTGAATGTGTTTGGAACCACGTTGTTTTTTGAGTAGAGACATTTTAACCATATACTCGTGAAATTGTTAAATCTACTAATTTTGAATTGGGGATCATTCATACTTCATAGATATGGCTTGTGAATGCTCCCTATTTCAATTTTAAGATTTGGCTAGCATATTTGGCAGGTGATAAATAAGAGTTTTGACTAATTGATGTATTTTGATTGTAGCCTGAGAAGAAAATTGATCCCGCAGCGGTTAAGACCAAGCCTACTGCTATTAAGGATGCCAAGAAACCGGCAGCCAAAAAACAGACCCTTCGCGGCAAAGGGCTCAAAAAGAAGAAGGAGCATTTGAGGTTCGGAGTTGATTGCACTAATATTGCCGAGGATAATATCATGGATGTTTCCGACTTTGTAAGTTCTAATTTATAAAAAAATCTTGAAAGTTATTTACATTTAAATTAATTTTTAGGAGAAATTCTTGCGTGAGCACTTCAAAGTTGCTGGCAAGACTGGAAACTTGGGAAATAATGTCTCATTCGAACGTCAAAAGATGAAGGTGTATGTCAACTCTGACATTCATTTCTCCAAGAGATACCTGAAGTACTTGACCAAAAAGTATCTGAAGAAGAACTCTCTTCGTGATTGGATCCGTGTGGTGTCCAACGACAAGGACTTGTACGAGCTCCGTTACTTCAGAATCAGTTCTAACGATGATGAAGAGGAAGACAACGAGTAAAGCTCAAGTCTTGTGAACGTAATAATGTTGTGAATTTTTCAACTAAAGCTCGGAATTAATAAAACAACATTATTTCATAATACCAGTTTTGAGTTTTTTGTATCATGAATGATCTCATTTTTATTGAAAAATCTTAACAAAAACAGCCATACATTAAATTGAAGTTGATTTTATAGACATTGAATCAAGTCTCGAAGTCTCTCACTTTTTAGTCAAGACTCAACTTTTTAATTTCCACTGCGTGAGAAATCCAGAGTATTTCGGACAATTTTAAATTCCATGAAATTCTTTAATCTGGGAAATCATTTCATCCTTCTTCATTTTGCTGAGTCCTTTAATTCCGAGTTGCGTTAGGTATTCCTTCAAAATAGGGACTGTAATCGATTTGGTGTCATTATTACGGACTGATGCCAAAATCTGACTTGAGTCAATATCCGGCTTGGGTAATTTAACTCGACTTCCAGCTGCCTCACTCGGAGCTTTCCGTTTGGATGGAGCTTCTTTAAGCATCTAAAAA
Organism: Parochlus steinenii; assembly: GCA_038502155.1. Classification (NCBI taxonomy): domain Eukaryota; kingdom Metazoa; phylum Arthropoda; class Insecta; order Diptera; family Chironomidae; genus Parochlus; species Parochlus steinenii. The sequence goes on along the minus strand of JAXCIN010000052.1, from coordinate 2,430,323 downwards.
TATAATAAAAATCTTTTACAAGAGCTTGATTATGATTTAACTAAAAATAGTTTACCAAGTGACCAAAAATCGTGTTCAATTGATCAACATAGGGAGCAATCTTTGCGTCTTGAATTTCAATACTGGGCATCGTGCAATCCTCTATATCATTTTGAGTATTAAACTCAATTTCTTCAATTTTATTGTAGATAGTGTGAATCATTGGATTCTCAAATTGAACTGGACTGTAGTTGAATTTCAGCTTCTTGACTATCATTTTCAAAACCTCACATGCTTCTGTATTGATTTCAGGTACATTGCGGTCTAATGCTTTAAGTTTACGGATGTCGCCTGAATATTTGATTTAAATAATAATTACTTTTTTAATTCGAAAAAATTTACAAACCTGCAAACGGGATAAATTCAACTCGGAAACCGTCAAATCTAATTAAAGATCCATCTCCATCAAGTTCAGATCGTTGGGGAACCAGAGCCACCAATTTCGGTAATACTCCTTTTCTCTGCGTTAAGATTGCAATTGCAACCTTATCCAGATCCAAACACTTTTGCCACAAAGCGCGAAATAAAGTGGTGGAGTTTTTTATTTGACTTTCATCTGGATAAGCAAACAGTGGTGCCTTGACATGTAAGTTCGACAACAAAACTGAAGAAGGCTTAAATCCTAACAATTTCAGGCTAGTCTCGAAGATTTGTTTCATCCTGAACATTTCGAGGCTGGTGAAATAAATTTTTTCCCCGCCTAGTTGCTGGTACTTTCGCGTTAGGTTTGGAGTCAGGTACTCTTGCGTTGGAGCTTGATCGGACATTGAATTATGGTCTGTGACAGAGTATTTGAAGGAACGTTTGCTGATAATTTTTTCATTTGTCTGGCGCATTAAATTGAAGCTTTTTGGAATTTTAGTTTTTCTAAAAGAAATAAGCATTTAAGTTAAAATCTTTATTTTCAAAAAAGTAATTTTTTTGAACTCGCCTCGAAAAACTGTAGAGTCCTATCCCAAACTTAATTTTGTCTCCAATTTCCATTTTTAAGTGCACAAGAACTTTTTGTCGGTAATCCCGACTGAAAATTCTTCGCAACATATTAGTCTGGCTCTTTTCCATTTCTGGAATTACGAATGATTCAGGATCTTGTGTTTGATCGACTGTACACAGAAACTCCTACAAAATATAAAAAAAAGGTTGAAATTTTGGCGCGAAATTTTTCTTGCAAAAAATATAAAGCACGAACAAAATGTATACCTTATAAAACGGTTCGCCATCAAAGTTCATCTTCATAGGGACTAATTTGAAGTCCACACCTCGTTGGTTTAAGTCTTTTGCCTTTTTAATAACTTTTTGCATGTCCGCTTGGATAACAGGTTTATCATTGTCTGTGAAAAGTATTATTGTGGATGCACGCAACTTGTATCCGGATCTGTTAAGCATGTTGAGGCATAGCCATAAAATATCATCAAACTGAGCAGTATTTGAAGCATGACCATAAGATGAAAAGTCTTCAGACGATTGCATTTCTTTGATGAGACGAATAGTGTCAGGAGTCATTGGTTTCATGCCAATGAAAATGGCTGAATTTGCTGGAGTTACAACAGCGGTTTCAAAGTCATTGTGGGAACAATCAGGAGACTTTTCAGTGTTATAAAAAACCACTCCAATTAAATCTTTTTCCGAGGCAATGATCCGATTTAGCATCAGAGCGTCAACGCATTTCAAACACTTTTGAAAGTTTGAAGTCTCAATCGTCTCACCAAACTCATTTTGATCATTGTACTTGTCAAACATCGAAGTAGAGCAATCAATTAAGAAGATGATAGCATCCCGACCTAATTGAATTATGAAAAAATAATGATATCTTTCCTAGTTATATCCAATATATGTTTTGAATATGCCTACCACCAAACAAGTTTACTTGCTCTTCATCTTCATCATCACTATATCCGCCAAGTTCTGGATTCCAAGACATGTTTCTTCAGATGTATTATTGTTTATTGTGAAATTCAACCGGATAATTTGAATACAATTGGTATCGAGGGGTCGGAAACTGTATTCATATTCTATCGAGACATCAAAATATTTTAAGACGCAGAAAAATTTAAAAACCAAAAGAGTTCGGATCTAAATTCTACAGTTCAAGAAAAATCCAAGAAATAAGTATCAAGATGAAATTTCAATACAAGGAAGAACACCCCTTCGAGAAAAGACGAGCTGAAGGAGATAAAATTCGTAAGAAGTATCCAGATAGAGTACCTGTGAGTAGTCAAACAACTTTCTTCCATCTCGATTTTTAAGAGATTCGACTTTAAAATCAATAATTTGGTTGAGAAACTATATAGATAATCCAATTTGAGTTAAGGTGCAAGTAAAATATGTATCAATTATCTAGCTTTAATTAGTCAAATTTGATATTTCATTTAACAAATAGTATCCATCTTGAATTTTTACTGGATTGGAAAATTTTTCATTTTCACAACATTGGGTAATCGAAAAAATGAGTCATTATGAAAACAAAGACGAAAAAAGTTGAAACAGAGGCTTAAAAGGGAGTCTTATCAGTTTAGTGATGGCATAATGACAGAATTTGCACATATTAACATCGAAATAACAATATCAAGGTCATAAAATTACTTTGTTGTTTGAGTTTTTCAACTTCTAACATTTTCGTAAATAGAGAAACTTTTGTTTTCTTTGTTCGTTCAAGCTTATTTTCTTGATTTTAATATCTTCTGTTTGTCGTGAGATAGGATTCAAAAAGAACGAAAATTTTATTATTGGGGCCCGTAAACTCACATAGTCGAAAATCTTATAATATTTGCAAAAAATCCGAGTAATTTTTGTATTTTCGAGCATAAGCTATTTAAGGTTGATGCAAAAGCGAAAATATTGTGATTTTTTATTGAAACAACAAACTCACACCAACAAGAAAATCATCTGATTTGCAGTTTTACTTGAAATACAATTTATTTTTAATTTTGTGTTTTTAACAAGAAACACAAACTGGAGGCCCTGTTCATTAAATATTTTTAATGTTTATATTTAGCTACATATAATGACAAAAATACAGTTATTATTAGTTTATTTTCTGATTGAAGAAAATTTAAATATAATATAATTTTTCTTTATCGATACAATTATTATCAATATTTATTATTAACTAATCAGCAAAACAAAACAAAACAACTTATCGCTTTTAACCTATTTAATGAAACTTTAAATGATGCAAACATGCCCATAATAATAGATGATAAAATACATAAAAACTAATGTTCATGTTACCTTTTCTAGGTGATTGTTGAAAAAGCGCCAAAGGCCCGAATTGGTGATCTGGACAAGAAAAAGTACCTGGTTCCCTCTGACTTAACTGTAGGCCAATTTTACTTCCTGATCCGCAAACGTATTCATTTGCGTCCAGAGGACGCTCTCTTCTTCTTTGTCAATAACGTAATTCCACCAACTTCGGCTACAATGGGATCTCTTTATCAAGTAAGTTCATTTTTGAATTTTTCTAGGTAGTTCTTTGAATGTTAATATCTTACCAGTTTCATATTATAATCTTGACTACTAATGTGACTTTTATTGACTTTTTTATAATTTTGCAGGAGCACCACGAAGAGGATTATTTCCTTTATATTGCCTACTCAGATGAGAACGTGTATGGAGCTAACTAAAGGCACTGATGCTTCTACTATTTTAATAAATAATTTCATTTATTTTTAAAGTAATTTTGTTTTTATTAATTCTTATTACAATTTAAAATAACTGAACTTCTTCAAATTATTATATGACTATCTAGTTTTTAAACTTTTAACCAGAAAAAAAAGCTGAAACGCAAAAGTAGAAATTTGTTTTTGAGCGTTTCTTGAATGAAAATCTTTACTTTTGTTTTCAACGAATATAATTGTAAATATTTCAATATCATTCGTGAATTAGAAAACTTTATGTGATTTAAACAAACAAAAAGTATAAAAACATAATTTACACCCCCAAAAAAAATTAAAACTGAAAAAAAGAAAAAAAAAAGCTTTCAAGATTCGGTTTCGAATGGAAGAATGTAGGATGCACGCAATTTTGGCAAATTATTCGCAATATTGCAGTCTTAATGGAAGAGCTATACTGAATAATCTTAAATCAAGAATTTTTCGATTGAAATTTCTAGAATTAATTTTTAAAACTGAAAAAAATTAAACATTATGTATGAGTTTACTGTGACATGTATTTGGGTTTGATATATATAGAAATAAAAAATTAAATACTGAGAATGGAATTTCAAGTTTTTTGTTAATAAGTATGCTAGATAGTATGGTATTTTCAATAAGATATATTTGAAATTGTTGAATAAATAAAATATGCTATGATTAAATTTAAACGTGAAGTTTAAAATCTTAATGATAATAATTTACTTTAAATAACTTTACGTTATTCTTATTTCCGAGCATTTTGAGAGTTTTGAAGTTTTTTTCTCGCAATTCTTAATTGAAGATTGTGGCTGATAATTTCGTGTGCTTCTTGACATCTAGATATATGGAATACTCTGATCACTGGCTGGTATTTGTTAGCAATGTATTTTATTTCTTCTTGTAGCATGTTACGAATTGAAATTTGATCCAGACCCAATTCTACTTCAGCACGAATTTGCTTATCTCTCAGATAGATGACTAGTTCTCTTGGTGATGCAATGTTGGTACAATTGATTGGTTCCTCTTTGTAAACCTTCACTTCCCCATAAACTTGCACCGTCGTGTTAATCAAAGAGTGAGATTGTAATATCTCTAACGAATCCCAATATATTCGAACCTCTGAGGAACAATCGGAATTCTGGTAAGCCCTAAAATATCAAAATGTTTATTTATTTTCCAACACACTAGAGAAACGCTATTACTGATCCAAATGAGGGATTGTTAACGATTGCAAATAAAATTTGCCATGTCTGATAGCCAGGTAGCCTAGTAATGATACTTTTCCATAATGTAGTGCTGCTGGATGATGACAATTTGAAATTTCTTCTACAATCAAATCTTTAAAATATTCACAGTATTCCGGTAGCTTTAGGCTAACTTCGGGTTTGTTCATTTAGCAATTTACTACTCAATATCGGCATTTATTTTTAAATTAAACTAAAAATTCTTAATTATTCAAAGCACAAAACAATAACAAACTTTCCCGCCTTTTTTGCTTGAATACACGATTATACTAAAATTTTTAATTATTTAATCCTTTATTATTTTTATCTTATAAGATTTCATTCTAGTAATAATGTTAATACAATTTAATAAGTTAACATACGGATATTTAGAAAATAATTTAAAATCAAACGAAAAGATAAACAAAACTCATAAAATCAGCTGTGAAATATGTATTCAAGAAAAAAGCACGTACTTTATCAACAAACATCAATTAATTAAATTAATTGCATAGTTCAGTTTCTTATCATTATTTTACATTAAAAATAGCAAATATGCAAGTTCAATGTTCTAAAAGTAAATGAGAATGGGAGTATTACAAAATTTAGCCAAAATTATGGATCAAAACTGTAAATCCAGGAAAATATTTACTAGGTAAGTAAATATCTGGTTCTAATTTTCTTATCAAATTAAAAAATTTTTAGACCCGCTGACAATGGACTTTGGATGTGCAGCTTAGTGACGTGTGCTTACTTATCATCCATCTATAGAAACCAAAAATCAATAGAGCTAGACTATAAACTAACGGCGATTGCTTCTTTTGGGTTATTTTTGCAATCCTTGGAAATTTTCCTAAAAATTGCTTATGAGAGAATACATCTGATATTCAGCATCATTTTCAAGTTTATTCCAGGGCTCATAACAGCTCTCTTTATATGGATCTTCCTTAAACAAGACGTGGATTTTTGTTTGATTCATGGAAATTGTGTAACATTGATTTATAATTTGATATATGTTTATGTTTTGAAAGCTCTCCCAAGAAGCTTCTCTTTAGGAGAGGCTTCAGTAGTTGTTCAAGGACTCATATTGTTCTTTTATAATTGCTTTTTACAACTTCCCTTCATGAATAACTCGGAAACCATGGAAAAAGATTTGAATTCGGTTTTGCAGGTAATTTTAAATGTTCTAAGTGAACCTTTTACTTTTTATTAATCATTAATTTTTAATTATTCTATTACAGCTTGGGTTATTGGCCGTAACGTTACTTATTCTTATTGTACACTTTATCAGCATCTTTAGAAAGTGGTTTATGTTTTATGTACTATTGGGAGCAATAATTTTTTTGGTGAGCGTGATCCCGATTCGTAGTAATCTCGCCATTGAAATACTAATTCAATTCCTTTTCGATGATCTTGAAAGAGTAAGCTAGTACTATTACTTTTTTAGAGACTTTGCATAAGTTTTTCTTATATTTTAGATTTTCATCATTGCTATCTACGTTTTTCTACTATTTTTAGCAGGAATTACAGTTCTTTGGCACATTAAGAAAAATGAATCAACATCCACTAGCATCCGAAAAATCTTCCATGTCCTCACAGTCTTAGTATTTTTGCCAGGTCTTATTTGCCAATGCTCTTTCCTTTACATAGCTTCAGTTGTTATGCTGGCATTGCTTTGCGTTCTTGAGGCTGCTAGAGTGATAAAACTCTATCCCGTAGCTGATGTCCTGGAGACAAGCGTTTCAGCTTTTATAGATGAAAAAGATGCAGGACATGTAGCATTAACGCCAATTTATTTGCTAGTGGGATGTGCTTGTGGTTTGTGGATTCATCCATCGCCTTGTGACTTAGCGGACACGACAGAAGATGAACTTTTGCCTTTACTTGCTGGTATTTTGTCAGTCGGAGTTGGTGATACATTCGCAAGCGTTGTCGGATCAAAATTGGGCAGACACAAGTGGCCAGGTAATCTTAATCATTTTAAAATTTAGTGATCCTAATATGAATTATTCCCAGAAACCAAAAAATCAGTAGAAGGGACTTTGGCGAGTATTGTTGGACAATCAGTGTTTTTGCTAATCCTTTGGAGACTGGGTTTCCTCTTTTTGAACACCAAACTAGCCGCTCTCTCTGGCATTGCAATAATCGTAAATGCCTTGATTGAAGCATTTACAGACCAGGTCGACAACTTATCACTTCCTCTCATAACTTTCATAATTTTATCCTACAAATGAAGAATATTTATTTTATAAATCCCCAAATGCCAAATCGAATTGCTATTTATTGTAGATATTGATACCATATTATAAAATAAACAATTTTTCCAATCAAAATTTCCTTTTATTTAAACTTGCTGATTTGACTTACACTATATCTGATATTAAAAATATGTTCTTCTTTTGAATTTCACTGATTTTGCTCTGTACTGTCGACAACCATTATGGCTTGTAGATTAGATGAGTTTTCTCCTCCAGTTTCACAAATTTCTGCAATGTCGTGAGCCTCGAACAAATGTGCTGTTAACTTTACTTTTTTGGGGAAAATTTCAGTACAAATCATGCAGGGAAATTCAGGTTTGGCTCGTCGAATGCCTGAATGAGATTTCATGTGGCTGGTCATATTGTACCTGAAAAATATTTACTCATTATTTTCTCTGAGATTGGAAAATATGACCAGTACAAACCTCTGAGCAAATCTCTGGTTGCAGATGGGACAAACGTGAGCTTTTTCACCCGTATGGATACGCTTCAAAAAGAGATTAATTAATAGTGTTATTACAAATTAAGATTGTTTTATTACCTTATGTCTATTAAGATGAGATGTTGATCGAAACTCGGACCCACAAATATCGCATTTTTTCTGTCTTATGTCATCGTGGGCTAACATGTGCATGTGGAACGATGAATAGTGCAAAAACATCTTACCGCACTTGGAACACTGATAATTTTTCTCGCTAAAAATTAATATAGTAAAAAATTAAGAAAACAAATTGATGGCCATCATAAAAAAAACTTACTCGGTGTGCATTGGCATGTGCCTTTGTAACGCTCCTTTTTGAGAGAAAATTTTATGACAAAACATGCACTCGAATGGGTTCAATGTTGGTTGATGGGAGTAGCTGTGAACTAGCAGACTGGCGTTCTAAAGAAAAAAATGTCATCAGAGATCAAAGGGATTAGAAAATATAGATAATAATACCGTTTTAAAAGCTTGATTACATTCGGTACATTTAAATTTTTTGGGAACATCATGAGTCTTCAAGTGAGCTTGGTGTTGTGATTTCAGCTCAAAGACAGTCTCACCTAAATCATTAAAACGTTCAAAAAAAATTATATACCAAATAATACAACTTACAGTGTCTGCATTTGAAGTTTCCTTTTGGCTCCTCATATTTATCGGATCCTACATGCGATCTCATGTGGCTAAAAAAAAGTATTTTGTATTTCTAACATCTCTAATAAAAGTTTTTAAAATACCTAATATGCTGTGACTTCAAATTGAATGTTAATTTACAGTAGCGGCACTGAAACGGACCTTTAAGTGGAGACTTTTTTACTGTGGATGTCTTCTCTTCAATTGTAGACTCTTCGCCGTACGCGTCATCCTCTTGTAAATATTCAATGGCATAATCATCTTCTGGATAATCAGGATCGTCGGCTTCTTGTACTTCTACTTTCACCTTCCCTGGTTTTGCTGGTGATGATGCTTTGTGAGAATGGGATCTCATCTCGCTTATGCTGAAATAAATAATTGGAATATTTTGGATCGATACAAGATAGATTACTTACCTCTGAAACTCTTCTTTGCAAACAATACACTTCAAAACAATCAAGTTTTGCTGCTCCTCTTCCTTAATCAAGTAAACTTCCTGCACAGTATCGAAATTATCCTTGGATCGCGAATAAATCTCCAGTAGCTCGTTCTGAAGACTTGTTGCCTTTTGACTCAGTTCATCATATTGCTCCAGTTTGAGGAAGCAATCGTCACAGATCACAGATCCACCAAAAAAATTTGAATCATTTAAATTTAAAACATTTTCTAGCACATACTTTGCTGGTCTTTGGGAGTAGATTATCTCAAAATCCAATGATTTTTTAGCTGGGCTCCTACATAAATAGCACGATAAAATTCTCGATTGAGCCATTTCTAAAAAAATAAGATTTGAAGAAAACTCAAGTAAACAAACTTAAATCTCTTCAAATCCGGGTTTGACAGCTGTCAAAAAAATCCCTAACTTGATCCAGAGCTCCCGCCAAAAAAATTATTATAATGCAATTTACATCAGAAAAAAAAACAGAATTTTTATTCAATTAATAGCTTGATTTTGATTAATTACAGAAAACAGATGATATAACACTTGTTATGTTACATCTAACATGTGACATAATAACATTCAGAGAATGCATTGAAAAAAATCGGAAAAGCTGAAGCCACATGCAACTTTTTTTGAAAAAATAAAATTTTATAAAAGGACTAAAGCTTCATATGGAAAATTTTTTTTTCGAGGAAAATTATATTATTTTGATATTTAAAATTTTGAAGTTTAGCAAAACCCGTTTGTCAGTTTGACATTTCTAATTTGAAAAGACCGAAAAAAAAAATTGAATACATGCGACACGGATTTTTGTCTTACTAAAACATGTATTTCAGTACCTTTTATTTTTTCCGGGGTCGAATTTAAAAAACCTGAAAAAGCGGATAACTGAAAACCGAGTAACTATTGACTTTTTATATGGGTCGGCTAATATAGTGTCTATGATTAGATCGTGGATTTTTAAGCACAAGTGATTAAAGTTTAATATCTCAAGTAAAATGCTCTGGCTACTATGATTTTATGTAAGAATCTTGATAACAAGACTATTTCACGATGACTGATGTGCGGAAAGTTGACAAAAGATGTCTATAAATAGTTGTATTAAAGATTGAACCAAAGTGTCTCGAATTAGATCAAAACTGTTACATCAGAAAAAAAAACAGAATTTTTATTCAATTAATAGCTTGATTTTGATTAATTACAGAAAACAGATGATATAACACTTGTTATGTTACATCTAACATGTGACATAATAACATTCAGAGAATGCATTGAAAAAAATCGGAAAAGCTGAAGCTTTAGCAGACACTTCGGCAACATAATACCTATATGCTTCATTAGAATAATTCATTTGAATGAAGCAATTAAATACTAGGAAATTCAAAACTATGTAACCAAAATATAAATATTCGATTAGAGCGCCGAGCGGGAATATTGTGTATTATTGCTAATAATTCTGTTGAATCAAATTTTACCACTTTCTGATCGACTTTTTCAACAGTTTTTTCGATTCTTTGAAAAAACACAAGATATATAAAATATAAATTTTTGCACAACAGGTACTAGATGGCGCTGTATAATTTTCAAAAACTCTTCGTACGTCGCTGCTTATGGTTAAAAAAAGCTTATTTTGAAAATTTTAGATCAATCGGTCTGATGGGTTCTGAGATTAAGAAAACAGAAGTTTTTTTTCCAAAATTTTTGTAAGCATGACAACTTGGTCATGGTACAATATTTCCATAAAATCTTCTGGAATTGATCATTTTGAGGCAAATACAAGGTTTTTGCATATTCGGATGTTTCAATATAATCTCAGGAAAAAAAAAATTTTGTATGGTAAAATGGTATTTTGCACTACAGGTACTAGATGGCGCTGTATTATTATCAAAAACTCTTCGTACGTCGCTGCTTATGGTTAAAAAAAGCTTATTTTGAAAATTTTAGATCAATCGGTCGGATGGGTTCTGAGATTACGTCAACAGAAGTTTTTTTTTCCAAAATTTTTGTAAGCATGACAACTTGGTCATGGTACAATATTTCCATAAAATCTTCTGGAATCGATCATTTTGAGCCAAATACAAGGTTTTTGCATATTCGGATGTTTCAATATAATCTCAGGAAAAAAAAATTTTGTATGGTAAAATGGTATTTTGCACTACAGGTACTAGATGGCGCTGTATTATTTTCAAAAACTCTTCGTACGTCGCTGCTTATGGTTAAAAAAAGCTTAATTTGAAAATTTTAGATCAATCGGTCGGATGGGTTCTGAGATTACGAAAACAGATGTTTTTTTTCCAAAATTTTTGTAAGCATGACAACTTGGTCATGGTACAATATTTCCATAAAATCTTCTGGAATCGATCATTTTGAGGCAAATACAATGTTTTTGTATATTCAGATGTTTTAAAATATTCTCATGAAAAAAAAAATTTTGTATGGCAAAATGTTAGTTTGCACTACAGGTACTAGATGGCGCTGTCGGATTTTCTTGAATTAGCAAACGCGACCGTCTATGGCTAAAAAAAGCTTATTCTGAAATTTTGAGACCAATCGGTCGGATGGGTTCAAAGATTACGAATACAGAAGGTAAAAACAAAAAAATTTTATAAGCATGACAACTTGGTCATGGAACAAAATTTTCAAAAAACCTTCAGGAATTGATCATTTTGGGTCAAATACAAGGTTTTTGCATATTCAGATGTTTCAATATATTCTCAGGAAAAAAAAGATTTTGTATGGGAAAATGGTAGTTTGCACTACAGGTACTAGATGGCGCTGTTGGATTTTCTTGAATTAGCAAACGCGACCGTCTCATGGTTAAAAAAAGCTTATTCTGAAATTTTGAGACCAATCGGTCGGATGGGTTCAAAGATTACGAATACAGAAGGTTAAAAAAAAAGTCTGGATGAAACCAAGACTTCACAACTTTTTGTTGCCGAAGTAAAAATTTGGTACCAAAATGGTCCATATAAATCTTACTTGAAACACAAAAATTTTGGTGAAGGTGGTTCAACTAGCTAGGGAGCTGTGACCACTTCTCTGACACAAGGTCGATTTTTTCCACTTTTTCTCACTTTATATTGGTCCTTTCCAGAGTAACTGTGTACTATGATCTCATTAAACCACTATTTTCACGTTACTAGACACTATATGAACACTTTTCTTCTCAGGTGCATTCTGATCAAGAGCACCGGTAACGATCTATTCGCAAAAGTCTATCAAAAGTCACAAAAAAAAAGCAAAGGTTACACCGGAAAATAAAACTTCGGAAATTTTCCGAAAATTTTCCGGAAGAAAAAATAGTAGTCCGTGGGGGTTTTCCCAAATGAGGAGTAATAGTTGATATTTCAAGATTTTGACAGTCGATTTTGCAAAACGCTCCCTAAAAATCGCTGAAAAAAATACTTGGAACGCTCCCAAAGACCAAAAAACTTGATTTTATCGTTATTAAGGTGCTTCTACTTGATAGTAAAGTGAAGGTTAGTAGTTTAAAGCGATATTTAAAAAAAATTAAAAAAATTGACAGATAAAAATTTTGAAAGTAGTATAAAGTCTAAAATACTAGGGTTTGTGGAACAAAAAGTGTCGGAAAACCTTAGTTTGGGACTTTAACTCTGAAATAAGAAAAAAAATTGTGATTTTGGCTAGATTTGGAAAAAAATTTTTAAAGTGTACTAGAAATTGTGAGTTCAGAAAATTAATTGATTTTTTTGTTTCTTTCCAGATGTCTACTGATTGGAATGACATGATGGAGGAGGAAGAAGAAGAAGATAAGATCAGAAATTTCCAATAGAATCCAGAGGCATACGAATTTACTACAGTAGGGAAGTATGATTTTGATTTTAAGTGTGAAAATGGATCTGAGAAGGGAAATATGAAAGTAGGGAATAATTGTATGAAAGAAATTTGTTTGAATGTGAATGCTTCCAACTTTTGTCCTAAAAAAATTTCTTTGCTGAACATTGAAGCACCTGAATTCAATCCGAAAAAAATTTTTGGATTTAATTTGGATGCACCCGAATTCCATCCAAAAAAAATTATCGGGTTGAATTTGGAAGCAACAATGTTTGTTCCAGCAAAATGTATTTGGTTGCATTCGGGACCAAATACATTTTATCCTAAAGGATTGTAGTTTAGTTTTTAGTTTCAAAATTTGAAGTTATAGATTGATTTTTGGCTTGATTAGATTAGATATGAAATTTATTTAATTTTGATAAAAAAATGATAAAAAATCCTTTTAAAAAAAATGAAAAATAGAATTAAGTTAGATGTATTTGAAATAAAAATCTGTGAATAATTAAACATTTTTTTGGGGAGATTGGCGGATCAAACCAAAATAGTTGTTGAATTATTTTATGATTTTTATTCAAATATATAGGGATTAGTTGATACAATATTTATTAATCTTTTTTTTTCTTTTTCTTTTGAGTTCAAAATTTTAGGTTGAGGACTGATGGAGTTGGAGAGTTGCAGCAAATAAAATTTGTTTGAAATGTAAATTATAAATGTAAAGATTTTTATGAAAAATATTTTTTCCTTCCAAATTTTAGGTCAATAAAATACATTTTTTAACTTGTTTTATTAAAACTGCCCGAGCGTTTTTTTGGGGTTGGTGACTGATGGAGTTGGAGAGATGCAGCAAATAAAATTTGTTTGAAATGTAAATTATAAATGTAAAGATTTTTTATGAAAAATATTTTTTCCTTCCAAATTCTAGGTCAATAAAATACATTTTTAACTTGTTTTATTAAAACTGCCCGAGCGTTTTTTTGGGGTTGGTGACTGATGGAGTTGGAGAGATGCAGCAAATAAAATTTGTTTGAAATGTAAATTATAAATGTAAAGATTTTTTATGAAAAATATTTTTTCCTTCCAAATTTTAGGTCAATAAAATACATTTTTTAACTTGTTTTATTAAAACTGCCCGAGCGTTTTTTTGGGGTTGGTGACTGATGGAGTTGGAGAGATGCAGCAAATAAAATTTGTTTGAAATGTAAATTATAAATGTAAAAAATTAAAAAAAATCGGAAAAGCTGAAGCTTTAGCAGGCACTTCGGCAACATAAAACCTATGCTTCATTAGAATAATTCATTTGAATGAAGCAATAAAATTCTAGGAAATTCAAAACTATGTAACCAAAATATAAATATTCGATTAGAGCGCCGAGCGGGAATATTGTGTATTATTGCTAATAATTCTGTTGAATCAAATTTTACCACTTTCTGATCGACTTTTTCAACAGTTTTTTCGATTCTTTGAAAAAACACAAGATATATAAAATATAAATTTTTGCACAACAGGTACTAGATGGCGCTGTATAATTTTCAAAAACTCTTCGTACGTCGCTGCTTATGGTTAAAAAAAGCTTATTTTGAAAATTTTAGATCAATCGGTCTGATGGGTTCTGAGATTACGAAAACAGAAGTTTTTTTTTCCAAAATTTTTGTAAGCATGACAACTTGGTCATGGTACAATATTTCCATAAAATCTTCTGGAATCGATAATTTTGAGGCAAATACAATGTTTTTGCATATTCAGATGTTTTAAAATATTCTCATGAAAAAAAAAATTTTGTATGGCAAAATGTTAGTTTGCACTACAGGTACTAGATGGCGCTGTCGGATTTTTTTGAATTAGCAAACGCGACCGTCTCTGGCTAAAAAAAGCTTATTCTGAAATTTTGAGACCAATCGGTCGGATGGGTTCAAAGATTACGAATACAGAAGGTAAAAACAAAAAAATTTTATAAGCATGACTTCTTGGTCATGGAACAAAATTTTCAAAAAACCTTCAGGAATTGATCATTTTGGGTCAAATACAAGGTTTTTGCATATTCAGATGTTTCAATATATTCTCAGGAAAAAAAAAATTTTGTATGGGAAAATGGTAGTTTGCACTACAGGTACTAGATGGCGCTGTTGGATTTTCTTGAATTAGCAAACGCGACCGTCTCATGGTTAAAAAAAGCTTATTCTGAAATTTTGAGACCAATCGGTCGGATGGGTTCAAAGATTACGAATACAGAAGGTTAAAAAAAAAGTCTGGATGGAACCAAGACTTCACAACTTTTTGTTGCCGAAGTAAAAATTAATTATTAAATTATAGATGTTTGCTCTAAATTTACCATTCATGCACACAAAAATATGTTAGAAAACTTAAATAAATGTAAAACTTTTGCTCTTTTCAATTTTAATTGAAGTACCTATAGAATATTAATGTATAATTTCTTAAAAATTATTAATTTAAATATCAAGGTAATGAAAATAGTATATCTAGCTAATCGAGTTCTACTTTTATTGCATGTTTATTGTTATAATATATTTCAATTCAATAAAATGTGAAGCCATTGCTGTTTTATGCTGATAAAATGATTCTTTCAGGACTCTTGCTTTCTGAACAATCATTTTCTCTGGAATGAGGCTTTCTTGGTTGTCTTAGGTTTCTTAGTGGATGACAAAATGATCTCTTCAGAACTTTTGCTTTCTGAACTATCACTTTCACTGGAATGAGGCTTTTTTGTTGTCTTAGGTTTCTTAGTGGTTGACAATATGATCTCTTCAGAACTTTTGCTTTCTGAACTATTGCTTTCACTAGAATGAGGCTTTTTGGTTGTCTTAGGTTTTTTAGTGGTTGACAATATGATCTCTTCTGAACTATTACTTTCACTAGAATGAGGCTTTTTTGTTGTCTTAGGTTTCCTTGTGGTTGACAAAATGATCTCTTCAGAACTATTACTTTCTGAACTATCACTTTCACTGGAATGAGGCTTTCTGGTTGTCTTAGGTTTCTTAGTGGTTGATGAAATAATTTCTTCAGTTGTGGATTCTTGATCTGTGATAGGCTCTGAAGTTTGATTTTCTGGATTGGAAGTTGTAGTTTTCTTAGGTTTCTTAGTAGTTGATGAAATAATTTCTTCAGTTGTCGATTCTTGATCTGTGATAGGCTCTGAAGTTTGATCTTCTGGATTGGAAGTTGTAGTTTTTTTAGGTTTTTTAGTAGTTGATGAAATAATTTCTTCAGTTGTGGATTCTTGATCTGTAATTGGCTGTGATGTTGTAGTAGAAGTGTTTACATATTGTTCTATACATTTTTGAATATAGCTACGAAAATAACTTAAATCTCCAATTGGATCTATGATAAAATTTCGGTCAACGCAAATGTTGTTTAAGAGCCAAAAAAGTCTTAACTTTACTGCATTTTTCATAAAGTTTGGTCCAATTGCAGTTATGTTGTTTTGATCAATGAAAACTTCTATTAGATTAATATTCGTTAAAAATAAATCATTATGTAGAACATCGATTTCATTTCTTGATAAATCAATGGTAATCAGTGACGTCAGCGGTTTAAAAATTTTCGGGTTAATGCTTTCAATAAAGTTGACTCGTAAATTTAATGTTTTGAGATTAGATAAACCATTGAATGCTTTTGCATTGATATCATTAATTTCGTTGAAATGCAGATGAATGGTTTCCAAATTTTTAGATTCACTGAAAATATCATGATCCAGATGTTTAATTCGATTGTGATTAGCCACAAACTTTTTCAAACGTGAACCATTCATCGAATTTTTGTCAATTCTCGTTAATCCTGTGTAAGCCACTACAAAAGTTTCTAGGTTTGGAAACTTCGAAAATATTCCGGTTGGAATATCATCAAACAACGAAGATATGAAGTTTAGATGTAGAACACTCTCGTCACTATATCCATCTCTGTGGTTAGCTATTATTTCTAATTCTGTTGGTCCATCTAATACTATGTTAGATAACGTACAAGTGTAACCATAATTAAGATTGTTTGATAAAGTACAATTGGTCCGATATTGTTCACTTTTGGCAAAAACTTGTGCCGCAGGTGCAAGCAAAAACATTGCAATCACAAAACTAAAATCGGAAAAAGTTCCTCAAAATGTGTTATTGTTGGTAATTAAAAACTCACCGTAATGACATTTTTTAAAATTGTACAACTGATCAACTGTTGGCAAGAACGTAAATCCGATTGAATTTTTTTCGTCAAAGCAAATCCATTTATACTCTTGAATCAAATATATTATCTCTTACTCAAAAGAAAACATCACGCAAAATATCAAGTCATTTGTTTTTGAAGAAAGAGTTAATTAAAATAGCTTTAAAGCTTTAGAAGCTAAATTAGGTTTTTATTGTGATACACGGGAAATTTATAATCTTTTTATATCAAAAAAACCGGAAATACTATCTACAATTTAATCAAAGAGCTTAATCAATATTTTTGATTGTATTTGATAAGAACAATTTAAAAACTTAATAAATCTTAACAGTTGACTGCAATTAAGAAATGTTATGCAAGAAGTTTAATAAAACATCCTTATATCCTTTTAAATTTGTACCTCTTGTATAAAAATCTTGTGTGCTTTGAATTGCAGTGATTGTCGTTGGATTTGTATTATACGAAGAATAGGTACTTGTTGATGTAGGAGGTTCTTCTGATGTGGTTGATTCAGTAATATCAATCTCTATTGTGGTTTCCTCTGGTTCAATAACTTCATCAGTAGTGATTGGCTGCTCAGTGGTTTCAGCATCAACTGTTGTTTCCTCTGGATCAATAGTTTCATCTGTAGATGGATTTTGAGTAGTATTTGGCTGCTCAGTAGTTTGATTCTCCGTTGTTGTTGGAATATTTTCATAGTTTTCAAAGCATTTTTGTAATTCTAATCGAATTGAATCCATGTTCCCTATCGGACTCAAAACAAAATTTTTGTTAACGCAAATATTATTTGAAAGCCAAAGTGTCCTCAACAGATTATTATTTTCCAAAAAGTTTGCACCGATGGCTGTTACGTTATTTTCTTCAAAGAAAATTTCGATCAAATTAATGTTCTGAGAAAACAAATCATTGTGCAAAACATCAATTTCATTTCTAGACAAATCTAATGAAGCCAACGAAAGTAAAGGGTTGAAAACTTTTGGATTAATGTTTTCAATAAAGTTCACTTGAAGATTTAAAGTTTGTAGTTTTGAAAGTTCTTTGAATGCATTATGATGGATGTCTTGGATTTTATTAAATTGCAAACTAATTACTTCTAGTTTTTTGGATTCAATAAATGCATCACTTTCTATGAATCTCATCAAATTGTGGTTCGCGATTATTCTTTTAAGATTAATAGCACCTTCAAGAGAGTTTTGGTTGATATTAGATAATCCAGTGTAAGCCACAACTAAAGTTTCTAAATTCAAGAATTTAGAAAATATTCCTGATGGAATATCACTAAAAGATGACGACAAAAAGTTAAGGTGTAAGACACTGGAATCATCGAATCCTTCTCCATGATATGTCACGATATTTAGTTCTGTTTGGCCATCAAGAATAATATTGTAAAGAGTACATGTATAACCATAGTTTTGGTTCATGGAAAGTACACAAGTTGCTTCGAATTTCTGTCCATCAATTGACAATATTGATGCAGTAACAAGTAACAGTAAAACTAGTTCCCTGCAATAGAATTGTTAATTTAGAAATTTTATACTTAGACTTTTTATAAAAAGTAGTCACCAAATCATTTTCCACAATACAACTCCTAACTTCAGAATATCTATTTGAAATGAGGCTATTTTTTGAAATATCTTTTAGTAATATCTTATCATAGCCATTGTTAATGTATGCTACAATCAATTTCAAAGAATAGGTACTTGAAATTTAAAGCTCAGTAGCTTATTTGATTAAACAAATATACCACACAAGCGAGGTAGATGTTTGGTGCTGAAATAACGGCGTTGAAATAATTTGCACGTTTGAATATATGTAATGAGTGATCTTCGATAAAAATATATTTATTGGATTTGCGACCGAACTATAATAAGTCATTTGAAAATATTAAAATCAATTAATATTAAACTGATTCCTGAGTCATTCTGTACGCATAAACGCTGCCTTTTTCAAGATAAAGTTGTGATGATTCTTTATCGGCTCTGGATTCTACTTTTGGATCCTTTTGATTCCCATATCCACCTCCACCAGGAGTTTTCATTGCAAAAATATCGCCAGAGTCAACTGCTACTGCAGTTTTTGCACCTAAGTTAACGATTCTTCCATCAACTTTTTGTAGTAGATTTATACCACATTTAGCTGATCCACCACCTGCGATTAAATACATAAAATGTTACCTCTTATTTTATTCCGGATGTAATTGTAAATTTACCATTCATTCCAAATGGTGCAAGGACACGACGTTCTGTGAGAACTGATAATGTAAGGGGAGATCTAAATAGAAGTTCACGAACAACACCTTCTCCTCCCGTGAATTGACCTACTCCACCAGATTCGTCAGTTCTCAAGGAAAACTTTTGTAAAATTATTGGGTATCGTTTCTCGAGAATTTCGGGATCTGAATTAAGGTAATTAAATTTATTGGTTAAATACAAATTTTGAAACTCGTACCAGTGATTCTTGTATTCGTCATGTGCGTATGAACTCCTCCAACACCGTTCCATGTAGGCCCTGCTCCCGATCCACCTCCAACAGTTTCATAATACCCCCATTCTTCATTTCCAAGAGTAATATTATTCATACAGCCTTGAGAGGCAGCACAAATCATAAATGCTTTGAGCACAGTATCTACAATTCGTTGAGATGTAAGAACATTGCCACCAACCACTGCTGCTCCCTCAGATGGATTTAAAATTGAGTTCATCGGAATGATGACTTTTATCGGGGCCAAGCATCCCTTCAATTATTATTAGTCATCAACATGAGAGCCTTCTTTAAATCAAATAATTTTGACACTAACCTGATTCAACGGGATATCATAGCCAACCATGCACCTCAAACAGTAAATTATTGCCGACAAGGTAATTGCCCTTGGAGCATTACAATTACCATATACTTCTGGGCCAGTACCAGTAAAATCGCATACAGCCGATCCTTCTTCAACATCAATCGTAACAGTCAGGCAAATAGGAGTACCATCATCCATATACTCTACAGCTTTCAGAACACTTAGTCCCGTTCTAAGTTTTGTCTCACGACCAATCTCTTTCAGCATGTCACGCACACAAGCTTCAGCATTATTTTGCATATGATACATGTAGGCTTGGACAACAGTAAGACTATAAGAATCTATGAGTTCAGAAACCAGTTGAATTCCTTTGTGGTTTGCAGCAATTTGAGCTTTCAAATCTGATAAATTGTCAGCCAAATTTCGAGTTCCTTTTGCTCCCTTTGCAGATGTCGGTGTAGAAAGTTGTTTGGTAATTGCTTCTTCTTGGAACACTCCTCCGTCGACCAATAAAAATGATTTGAATGCAGCACCTTCTTCTTCCAAAAATTTACTATGAGGTGGCATCGAACCAGGAGTTATTCCACCAATATCAGCGTGATGACCACGTGAAGCCACGAAAAAGACTGGACGAGAATTGTTGGGATAGAAGACAGGCGTAATAACGGTCAAATCTGGCAAATGGGAGCCACCAGCTTGTGGATGGTTTGAGAGAATGACATCATTATTTTTGATTGTGTCACCTCTAGTACGAATCTGATATTGCACAGTTTCCTAATAATTTCAAATAACATATATGAAATGGAATTGTTAAGATAAACTTATTATATTCACCTGCATTGCTCCCAAATGAACAGGAATATGAGGGGCATTGCTAACAAGACCTCCATCTGGTCCAAACAAAGCACAGGAAAAGTCCAATCGCTCTTTGATGTTCGTAGAAATAGAAGTCCTCTGAAGAACTCTTCCCATTTGCTCAGCAATCGACATGAAGCGATGGCTGAATATACTAAGTTGTATAGGATCAAGCTTATCATCAACTAATCTCGAATTTTTTTTCTCAACTGTCATTACAATATCTCCTTTTTTTGTAATTATGGCAAAAGAATCCGGCTCAACCAATATAGTAGAAAGTTTATCGATAAGCACAGCTGGACCCACAATCTTATCTCCAGCCCGCAAATTATCTGACAAATATACGTTGCTACTTTGGTATCCTTTTTCAAAGAATACTTGTGATGAACTCTCTGGAACTGGAGCTGAATCACTGATATCTATATCCACTTCATCTGGGGATGAACTTTTTCCAGAACCACGCATTCTAATGTCATCCACAATAATTTTCCTGTTCTGCAACGTGAAGCCAAATTCACTTTGATACCTCTTCAAAAAAGAAGTGTAAAAATCACCATAGCTTTCGACAATCAGCTTATTTCCAGGTAGATCTGGAGAAACCATTAATGCGCAATCAGTTCCATCATAGCGCAAGTGTAAAAATGGCTGCAGTTCAATACGGTTTTTGGGAAAGCTTTGAGCTTCCAGATTCTTATAGCATGCAGAACTCAAAAGATCTAAACGTTCACGAATTGTGGTCAAATTATTTTCTGTTAACTCGAGACCAGACGGCTCTTGAGTCTCGAACACTACATCAGCTAATGCCATCCCATATGCAGATAAAATTCCTGAAATATTTATTTTCAATAAAGGTCAGAACTGAAGATTAGGATTTCACACCTGCATATTTGTGAATAAGAACTTGCTTCATGCCTAGCTCTTTAGCTATGCTACATGCGTGTTGACCACCAGCTCCGCCGAAGCAGCATAAAGCATGTTTTGAAGTATCGTAACCTCTAGATTGTGTCAATGCCCTAATTGGCCTACACATCGCTTCGTTGGCAACTCTAATAAAGCCCATAGCAATCTCTTGAATGCTCATCGGTTCTTTTGCTGGATCGGTCTCATGGAAATAATCGTTAATTTGCTTGGACAAAACTTTGAACTTTTGCTCACTTGCTGCAAAATCAAGTGGTTCGTTTTCATTTACACCAAAAATTTTCGGAAAAAATTCTGGAAAAAGTCTGCCAAGAATGAGATTTGCATCGGTGACAGTCAAAGGTCCATCTTTTTTATAGCAAGCTGGCCCAGGATGGGCCCTACAAGTAAAAACATCTCTATAACATTACAGATACATATTTGGAAACATTTTAATTACCCAGCAGATTCAGGCCCAACAACAAATAGGCCAGAACGGAAGAAGAGTCTAGATCCACCACCAGCTGCCACAGTGTTAATGTCAAGTTGAGGAGCTTGAATAGTAACTCCAGCAGTTGTTGACTCGACAACATGTTCAAATGATCCACTAAAACGAGAAACATCGGTTGAAGTTCCTCCCATATCAAAACCAATTAAAGGAAGGATTGTTTCTCGAGCTCCAGTTACAGAATAACCAACAACTCCACCAGCAGGACCACTAAGAATAGCACGTGCTCCTCGGAAGCAATCAATTTTAGTCAAGCCACCATCAGATTGCATAAAAAGAACATCGGATACGTCACGTAGTTCATTGTGGAAACCAGATTTAAAGCTTTGTAAGTAACGATCAACATGGGGTGTTAAATAAGCTTCAGCTGTTGCTGTGAATCCTCGAGCCACAAGACGAATCATGGGCATAGCTTCGTGAGACAGTGTGACATACTGAAAACCCAACTCCTTGGCAATCTTTCCTATGGTGAGTTCATGATCTGTGCAAGCATAACTGAGTAAATTAGAAAACGTCAATGTAACGATTGAATGGAATTTTAAAAGATTTAGTTATTTTTACCCATGAGCTAGAGCAACTGCAATGGATTTAATTCCTCGTTTCAAAACATTTTGAAGTTGATTTCTGATTTCTTCTTCATCAAGGTCTTTCTGTACTAAATATTTCGTGCCCGAAACACCCGGAAGCACTTTCCATGTTGAAGTGTCTGAAATTAGTTTATGATTAATTGAAATCTATTAAATAAAACTAAAAAAAACAAAAAAATTACCAAGCAAACATTTATCAGATTGTGGAACTATTCGACAGTCAACTTCTACAATTTCTTTATACAAATTTGATGGTTTCTGAATATTTAACTCGAATATTTTTGGACGCGCTTGGTTTCCAATATACAACAAATCTTTAAATCCTTTGTTCAAAACCAAAGCAAGAGGTTCTCCTTTTCGTTCCAATAATGCATTGGTAGCTACTGTTGTTCCCATACGAATCCATCCAATTCTTGAAGTATCAATCAATCCATCAGGCGTTAAGGCATTTCCAGTTTCCTAAAAAAGTTTGTTATGATTAATAAAATCTAAACATAAAGTTTAATTTTAAATCCTCACCTCTTGCAAAATTCTTCGGATTCCTTCTCTAGGAGCATCTTGATAGTTGTTTGGATCTTCTGAAAGAAGTTTTATTGTTCTTATTTTGTTACCAGGGCAAATGCAAAGAACATCTGTAAAAGTGCCACCACGGTCGATAGAAAAATAAAACTTTGTGTTCATATTTCTTGGGTCTATATTGAATTTAACTGAGCTGCATAGACGATGATCACAAGACTAAATTAACAAGCTGATAATCACAAATATTAGCTTTAGAAGTTTCCAAATCACATAAAATGTGAGATAAATAAAAGATAATAACAAAAAGTACTTTGTCAACAACAATAGAGGTATGGACAAATGATCTAAAAAGTGAAATCTTTACCATATAAAAAACACACTTTGAACAGTTTTGTGTAAATTTTGTGTCCATCCCTCAAAAACCAGCTGATAAGCGAAGTTATAAGCATATCTTGAAATTTCGCGGGGGTGATGAAAATGAAATTCAAATAGATATTGTTGCGCAAATTTATAGAATTGTTATTTAATATACAGACAGTAATGATAGTTTTCTTTGAAAGTAATTAATAAATTAAGAGAGGAATAATCATTCTGATAATATCTTTATTAATGTTTATTATTGAATTAATTTACATAAGTAATTAATCATATTTTTCAGTAGTTATTAGCATATTTGTACAAATTATAAAAAACTGTAATAAAGTATTTAATAAAAGTATGAAGGCGACTTATTTCAAAGCATGGACTTTAGGACCAACTTTGATTGGAATCCCGCATTAACTCATTTTTTATTATAATTTTATGTTTTGTTATAGGAATACGTTGCTGGAAAATCTAATCAGATTCAGTGTGTCCTCAAGGTTTGATCAGGAGTAGTTTGATATTTAGTCAAGATAATTAAAAGAAGAATCGGTCCTAGTTTATGAAACCGATTATCTACGACATTACTCTATTAGCAAATGTGATTTGGCTGGATTAAAGTTTTATTTTGAATCCAACTGGCTATGTCACAAGTCACATCAACAAAAAGTAAAATAATTGAGCACCAAGGGTGATTACCAATAAGAATTACCTTTTACCAATTTTTATTTACACAATTTTAATTCAAAAGGTTGAAATGAAAAAGGTAATTATATTCGGTAATTTAAAAGGAAAATGATTTTCATCACCAACCATGATTTCTGAGGAGTTTTTGTGAGGATCATTTATTGAGTCAGTTGCATGTTTTTCGTTTCATGTTTTTAGGCAGTATTTTTATAGTTTATAATGGGTACTAGGATACCCTAGTATGTTTGTGTTAAGCTTTTTAATCATCATTTCGAACGCTCTCTTTGCAGTTTCGAAATGACATCTCTCCTGATTTCTTTATTACTGGTATTTCATGTGGATCCGTATAATGAATAACGGTAACCACCTGTTTCTGTGTGTATTAGCTTCATTTATTTGCTTTCTGATTTTATCAACTGTTTTGGGATTTTACCTTTTGCTCATATTTTGATTTTTTATAGATTTTGTCTCAAGACTCAAAAGCCACATCATAAAATACAAGCTATATTCATTCATCAATTAATTCCTTCATGTGCCTTAACCTAATTTCTCGCCACTTGCATCAATTTTGCATCTTTTATCACAGTTCAGTTGATTTTCCTTAAATAGTATTTTATTCAGCGACCATCCTTTGCACGTTTACGAGTTCAATGATGCCAACGTAGAATTGCTCATGTAAGAGGATGTGCTCAATGTGGATGCCAAATCCTGATAACTGAACTGAAATTAGGGATAACAACAATTTTCAAAATATGTATTTTTGAAAGTAGTAAAATTTATTCAAACCTGGGAAAAGTGCGGTTCCTCCTGAATAGCCTGAAGTGGTGCAGCTGGATCAGGTGGTGTCAACTCTACACTTTCGCCAGTGAATTCTGAGTCGAAATATCTTGTGTCTGTGTCGCTAGTAACTTGCGGCTTAAAGGGTGGTTGAATTTTCTTTGATATCAAATCACTCCAGTTGATACTGGCGAAGAACGGATGTGCTTGAATGTCACGAGCGTCGTCTGGTCCACCACCCAGTCGAGCAGTGGGTGATTTTATGAGTAGGCCGCTGAGTAAGGTTCTCGCCTCGCTGGATATATTTCGAGGGAATTTCACATCTTCCAACATGATCAACGTAAAGAGTACATCATGATCCCTATTGTAGAATGGAAGGCGACCACAAATCATTTCGTACATCACCACTCCTGTACCCCACCAATCTACTGCACGACCATAATCATTATCTTCCAAAACTTCTGGAGCCAAGTATTCGGGAGTACCACAGAAAGTCTTTGTTGTGCGACCATATGTGATGTCTTCCTTGCAGAGCCCAAAGTCAGCAATTTTAATGTGTCCATCTTTATCAAGCAACAGGTTCTCCAGTTTCAGATCGCGGTAAATAATACCTTGTGAGTGCAAGTAGCTGTAAAAACAGAACATATTTCATGAATTTTTAAAATAAATAATTACAATACGGGTAGGTGGTTGGGACTGCAAAGTAAAAGAATGTGAAAAGAAACTCCCCAGAATTAAATTTGATAAAGTTGCAAAAATCGCAGCAACAGATGTTCAAAAAAGTTGAGTTTAGAGAAAACATACCCGCGGAGATAATATTTTAACGACAAACGATTAAATAATTTTGAGTCAATATTCGGTCAATATTCAGTCAATATTTATCACATATTTTTTCAACGTTATGATGCATTGAATTTTTTTGTACGTTAAAGGATATTGTTTATCACACAATCAAACATTAATCACAGTAAAAACTGAAACACTAAAATATTATAGATCAAGTAGGTGGCAGTATGTGGGCTTTGTATGACTTCATTTCAATCGCTTGCAATAGTTTAAATACGGAAATCTTAAATTCTTCAATTTGTTTACGCTCACACATTCTTGCGAATGCCCCAATTTCAATGTGTGCTATTTCACTTTCCAAACGTGCACAACAAAACCGTAAAACCAACTAAATCGTAATTTGAGACTTCAAACAACAAAAATAAAATGCCTTAAATAGCAAAGGTAATCGAACAGTACAAAAACTGTGCTAATTTTCAAACACAAAAATTTCATAATTGAAGGCGTTTCATTTAACAGCAATACAAATAAGATAACAGATTTCAGATTTTTGCGATGATATGAAGGTATAAATTTCATTAATCCTAATGAATAACCTACCCAAGGGCTGAGATAATTTCGGCTCCATAGAAGCGAGTGCGGTCTTCCGAGAAGATTCTATCTCGACTCAGGTGGAAAAATAATTCACCACCGTTTACGTACTGCATAACGAAGCATAGGCGATCGTTAGTTTGGAACGAATATTTGAGCGACTAAAATAAAAATACAAAAAATTTAATGATTCACAATAATTTCAAATAATTAACGAAAACTTACAATCAAGAACGGATGGTTTGTGGTCCGCAGAACTCGATTTTCGGCCATTGTGTGTTCAACTTCATCTTTTTGTATGATCACCTCCTTCTTGAGTATCTTGATGGCGTATAAACGAGCAGTTGATTTTTCACGACACAATATAACCTTTCCAAAAGTTCCCTTGCCTAGAACCTTCAAGAACTCGAAATTCTCCAAAGTCTTAAAATTAAAAAAAAAGATTAGATTAACCACAATAAAACACCTGTGTCAAAAAAATTAAATCCACAACACAATGATTGAATACTTACTACTTTTCTTCTTCCGGCACCAGTGGTTGTGCCCTGCACTGAAAACTTTTCGTTCAATAGCTCGTCCTCAGCAATGCTAGCCATCTCTATATCTTCGATCGACTGTTGACTTTGTGTTTGCTGGTCAACTTCATTTAGGCGGTTAGCGACGCTTCTAAAAAGTTTTTAATGAAAAAAAAAATATATATAATGAGGAATTTTTTTTATAAACAAATCAATTTTGATGTTAAAAAGATTATTTTTTTGTAATTCAACTTTTATAAAGCAAAATGATAGATGTCTGTAATAGAATTTGTAAATTTTAGTTTTTAAAGAATAAAATGACAACAATTCAATAATAAATATTATGTCGCTCTCTAATGGGTTAAATTTCTTGAACGATTTTTCGTCAATGAAAATTATTTAAAACGCAAATTACTAAACGTAAAGCTGTTAAATGCTTCATTTTGCGGTGCCCATGTTTGCTTTTTACTACACAAAACGCTGTGTCTACAATCATTATAGTTCCCATACATTTTGTGTTTGTATTTATTATTTAATCAACAACAAAAAAACAAAGAACTGAAAACCGGGAGAAAACACATCAAAATATTAATAACCAATGGAAAACTAAAAATATTATACCGTAAAACTGTTTTTCAATAATAATACAAAAAGTAATAAATAATTTAATTAAAAATCAATATGCCAAAAAGAAATGTCGAGTGATTGCCGAATTGCCAACGATAAGGGAGGCAAATGCTGATATGCAGCAATAAAAATTATTTTTATGGCAAATCAAACGGTTTTTGGGAAAACTTTATGCAATTCCGGGGGAAGCAATTGGTTTTAGCTTTTTCGCATTTTCTTCTGATATCTTATTTATCAAGGAACATTGAATGCAAAGGTAAAAAATTTTAAGATTTGTGGATTCACATAAAACACAAAAAACATATAGAACTACATTTTTATTTCAATGCATTATAAATTAAATGATTTAAAAAATTTAAAGAAGTATCAAGTACTTGGTTTAGTTACTCAATTATAGAAATTGAATTATACAATTTCCACCTTTAAAAATATCAAATGTCGATGTTCACCTCGTATTTGAACAAATTTTCATAAATGATTCATATTATGCTATATATTCAGATCCTTCCCTCCTTGTTAGCGAAATGCTCGTGTCATTTTCAATTAAATATATTGAACAATACAAACAATTGATCAGCGACCAATTTACCAGCCCTGCTGTCAAGTAGAAACTCAATTGATTCGATTGTAGTTTAAATTGTGGTATAAATAAATAACTAGCCGCAAAGACAGATACATCATTGACCTCAAATTGAATAACTCATTTGACCAATCAAGTAAAAAACAACAATTCAATAAGATGTGCTAATTGATGACTGAACGACATGATAAAACAATTTTCCAAGAAACACAGCACTATAATTACGACACAGACTAGAGAAATTTGGAAAAAACAAATAAAATACGAATGAAGCAGGGAAAATTTAATTATTTTGTTTTGAATTCTCAGTTCGACAATTTCAACAAAATATTTGCAAAAAATATATTGCATCACAGTTAAAGATTTACACTGATATTTGAGCGGATTATTTTCATTTTAACTTCATCAAGAATTTTTGTTGAGGCTATTGCTACTCTTTTGGGAACATTTATCAAATTATCTTATAATACAAATGTTCATTGAAATGAAATCAAATCGAACTCAACATATTCAATAATAAAATTCATGAGTATAAAGATTTTTTAATTGCAGAAACCTGCCTTACATTTAGTACCAATACATATTTATAATTCCAGGAATCGCTTTTCATTTATAAGAATACAAAATTTATATCAACAAAAAAACCAAACAACATTGCAAAAATTGTAAAATCAGTGATCCGAGGGTTAATCAATCATACAAACTGTGAGGATTGATAAGGAAACATTTATACATATTCGTGTTCGGTGCCGATTTGATGAAGTACTGATAAGATACTGTAGTATTGTAAAAAGTTACCGTCAAAATAGCAATTTTCACGATATAATAAGACGCCACATACGCGAGACGCCATACACCTAATAGTATACCTAATAGTGTATGTCACCGTCCGCGCGCACGATAACAATCAAGGAATTTTCGCCGGATTATTGTAAATCAAGCACATGGATAGAGTAGAATATGAAATTTATAAAGTAAAACAGTAAAAGATGCCAGTCATTACGCGAATTCTACGGTTGCGAGAAATGGCACTGTCATACTCATTTTTGCACTAAAATTTTTCAACCCTTTCAGCCAGAACTATTGAGATCTTATTTTCACTGAGACCCATTTTCCGTACCTGAGCTATTCAATGAAATGCTGGTTTTGGACTTAGCCGTTTAAAAAAAATACTCGTTTTCAATCTCTAATATCTCTGATATGAAATATGACATATTTTTTCGATTTTGAGATTTTTCCAAAAGTTAAATCACAGACCTTGAAGGGTTCACGTGAGCATTACTTGCAACCGCGATAAAAATTAGCAAACCACAAACAACACTTTTCCAATCATTGGCTAATTTTGCTTGTCGCTATTTTTAGACATATTTCATATACTTTTCAGCAGAAAAACAAATAATGACGGCAAATAATACATAATAAAATTGAATAATGGAAAAAACGCAATAAACTCAATGTTTATTTCAACAAAAATGCAAATAGCGACTATTGTTGTAATTTTTAGTTTTATACTTATTTAAACGACAACAAACTTGAGCGGGCTCTCATGTTGCCGGTCATATAGGTCATTTTACATGTTCTGTCTGAGGAATCAATTAATCCACTATAGTTTTCATTTAATTTTGGTTATCAAGAGTATTAGTGATTTTATTTTATTTAAATTTTTTTGAAGTTCTTGGATATCGGATGATAAAAATTGCATAACATATTTGCATAGAAGACTTTTTAATTAATAAGTACCAAATTAAATTTGGACTGATCTCGAGATTACATTTATGGAATATGGACGTTCCCACGAGTACTCTATATCCTTTCTCCTTTTAATAAGGATTTTCATTTTTTGATCCATTCTTTATATGGGTCGAATGTCTTTATTATCAAATATTTAAACTCATAGATAATTAATTCATAATCTATCTGTTGACTTTTTTTTTTGCTAAATACATATGAAATTCGGAGCCGGGGCAAACTCAAAAACTAGAAAACGTATATTTTTTGCATATTTTTAAAAGAAAATTATAAAAGCTTTTTGTTTTTACAAATCAAGAGCTAAATTAATCAGATCTTAGCCATCATCAGCTAAAAAGCTCTAGACAGCACTTTAAATATCTCTTCTCTCAGAAATCAAAAATACAAAAATGTATACTCCTAATACTTTTTTGAATGAGCCGATGAATTTGATTAGTTTGCAATTGCAAGAAATAAAGGTTTCTGAAAAACAACACAAAATTTTGGCAAGAATGAAAAAAAATGCGAATTCAAAACACAAACAATTCAAAGAAATTAGTGACTCGACAAACTAGATTCCGGATTCTAAACTTGAACTGGATAACTGCACTTCAAACGCATTTAGAGAAAAACTGTAAAATTGTAGAATCTTTCCCGAAAACATAAAATCTAAAAAATTGTGGAAACATTAGCAAAGCGTTAAATTGAATTTTTTGAAATTTTTCGGTGCTTTCGTCGTCATTTTTGCTTTAAAAATACATGTTTTGATTATTCTACAGGAACATGCGAATTACTTGTGTGGGTTGTTTACATGCAGAATATTTACTCGAAGTTGAGCATTGAAATCTAGTCTCGAAATACGAGCTAGGATTTTTTGTGTGCCATTAACGGGAATTGGGTCGAAGTTTATGTAATTTTTGAATGATTTCAGTGCGATTATTAAAATTTTCTAAAAACTAAATAATAAAAGTTTCAAGTATTTTAATATCTCTATATTTTGAGAAGATGAACGCAAAGACGAGAAAATCCTGAACAATAATAAATTGTCATACATTTAAATTTTTCGTTTTAATAAGTAATTCGAAACAAACAATACACAAAAGTGGATATATATTTTCTTAGTCGATGAAAGATAGTTTGATTGTTTGTAATAAATCATTATTTATGTTTGTCTTCGTGACAATGTATAAGTTTGACAAAGCTTAAAATATTTTGTAAATCATAAATACATCGCTGATAATGTAACAAATTTTGGCTTACCTGATAGCATCTACCCATCCAACTCGATCATTTTCCGTTTCAACATGAAACATCCTTTCAATGACAGTGGTCCACTGAAGTCCTCTTATGATGAAAGTGAATGGTCTGGGTCGATCCACGGACATAATCTGGCAGCCGCGAACAGTAAAGTTATTGGAAGGTTCAGCTGAAAGATGAGTATCTGGTCTATTTTTGTATCCCACAAGTGTTCCATCTGATCTTAGGATAAAGTACCGAGAGCGCCAGTTTTTTATATGTTCGCCGCGTTTGTATAGCCAGCCCTCTTTGACCACCGTCAGAGTTTGTGTGGGAGCTGGAACTATCAGCAAAGCCTCTGTGATTGCGTCAGTAGCAATCATTCTTGTCGAAGACGTGGAGGCAACACCGGAAGCAGATGATGTCGACATTTTTCAGAAATTATGTGTCAAATTATAGTTTCACTGAATATATTTCTAGATTGATTCACTCGACAGTTTTTATGTTTATTTTAAAATTTAAAGATTTCTCGGATTATTTCAATTAAGCCTCTTCAATTACATATTAATTATCTCACATTTTAACTAAGAGTTTCAAATATCCAAAAACACCAACATTTCAAATAAACTTTGTTCAGGCAAATAATTAACAGTTTTTTACTGATTTATCTTTTCTATCAGCAATACGACCATATTTACTCAATTATAACAAAATAAACAACATTGCAACATTTACCAAACTTCAAATTTTTTTTTGTTCGTTATCAATAGCACTGTTTAATAATTCAATGTTGTTTTTAGAGGTTTTTTATTATAATAAAAGCACGTTGCGTCACTTTTGATTTCTTCTTCGGCGGGTTGATTCGATGAAACTGGCAAGGTATCTGGAAAAAGAAGCCAACAATTAAAATAGTGAAATTACGCCATCACTTGCGATGGATTATTTCTTTGTATGTGCCAAATGGAAAAGAGTTTGCCTTCTTCTTGTTCTATTTATGCCCCGAGTTTCTTTTAAAATTTATAAAATCGCTGTGCAAAAATCTTATTTCTTTTCATTGCTTTAACAGTTTTGATCTAATTCGAGACACTTTGGTTCAATCTTTAATACAACTATTTATAGACATCTTTTGTCAACTTTCCGCACATCAGTCATCGTGAAATAGTCTTGTTATCAAGATTCTTACATAAAATCATAGTAGCCAGAGCATTTTACTTGAGATATTAAACTTTAATCACTTGTGCTTAAAAATCCACGATCTAATCATAGACACTATATTAGCCGACCCTCAGAGCGCATATAAGCAATGAAGTTAATCCGCTAACTTCACTTACTTCATTACTTCGACCCCGCGAAAAAAGGAAAGGTACTGAAATACATGTTTTAGTAGAAAAATCCGTGTCGCATGTATTCAAATTTTTTCGGTCTTTTCAAATTATTCAAACTGACAAACGGGTTTTGCTAAACTTCACCGGGGTAAATATCAAAATAATATAATTTTCCTCGAAAAAAAGATTGCTCCATATAAAAAATAGTCCTTTTTTAAAATCATTATTTTGTTCAAAAAAGTTGCATGTGGATTTTCTTTTATGGTGAAATATCAAAGATGAAGAGTCCAATTGAACTTCTGTTTCAACAGAATTTGAATTAGGCAACGCTAAAGTGGTATAATTTGAGTGTCTATTTTTAAATCGAAACACTCCGTCTAAAAATACATATTTCCTGTTAGCTCTAGAAGACTAGACAACTACCACTTCGATACGTGCAAATACACATTCATTTCGTTTTATGAACGAAAATGAGAAAAGCACTGGTGGAAATTTTTTAAGATGATATTAAATATTATTATGATTCATGTTTCTTTAAAGAAAATGGAAAACTGTTATCAAGGATTAAAGTAAGCATATAAAGCATTTAAAACATATTTCAGCATATTTTTGTACAGTGCTACATTTTGCTTCGGTTAAAGTTTCTTCTTCTTGATACCGTCTACTAGTTGTTGTTGGGTTTGCTTTGTAAAAATTATATATTAATAGATGAAATTCTGAAATTCTTCTTTTACTATTATTGTTATTGTACCCGAGATTTACCAGCAAACTAAAACTTTTCAAGAACGCAACCGATTTTCCTTCTTATCAAAAATTTTACGGCATATTGTCGAATTTTATAGAAAACATGATTTATTAAAAATTTGAGATGAGATGACGTTCTTTCTGTTGTTCAACTGTACCAGAAAAATGCTGGGCTTGCTACGCTTATTTACGTCATTCATTGTTTTTACGGTTTTTTCAATGAAAAATTTATTTAAATTAACATTTGGTTGTGCACATTAAAGAAAATTAAATTGTTTTTATTGGAACTCATTAAGCTCAAGATTCCGTAGTTAGTGGCCAGATGCTTTTTCTGCCTTGACGCCTTAATAATGTTGATAAATACCTTTTGTCTAGTTCGCAGCTAGTAAAATGCGTAGTTGTTTTGATTTATTTCAATCGCCCAAATTATCTAAAGAACACCTTTCACACGCGTAACTTCAACACAAACGTTAAGACAAGTACTAATATTAAACGTTATACTAAGTGGAATCCACGTTTAGAGCCTCAATACCGACTAAAGACAAATTAAAAAGTACACTGGTTCAATTGAATACAACGTGACTGAAATATCGAGTACATGAATACAGCTAGAATACAAAAACTCACTACGTGCTACTTGACGTCTGTCAGTGTCAAATTCTTTCTTTCGACATCCGGTGAACAAAATGGTACGATTAATTTTACTTAAAAATTTTAATATTTGAAAATAAAATAGCTTAAGTGACTTGCAACTCGCAATGCAAATTAAAAACAGTGAATTGACCAACATTCTAATCAATCAACATAAAATTCTCATTCTAGGGTATCGATATTAATCATAAATGGGACCGTAAAGTCCGTCGCACGGAGCCAAAATCCCAGGATGTTTACCTGAGGCTGCTGGTTAAGGTAAGTTGCTCAAAAAGATGCTAAAAATAGTGAATAATGTGTTTCTGGAAGCTCTAAGTCTTTAGAAGTAATATTGAAAATAAAGTTTGTTGAAATTATTTTCGCGTGCACTCTTAACCTCAATGTGTTTTCCTTTGAATCAAGTTAATTTTGATAATTTTCAATGTTGACAAAAGTTTTAATTTTAGTTTCGTCAAGTTATTGATATTATTACTAATAAAAAACAACTTCCAGAAATGTTATTATGTACTACAAGAAAAAAATAAATATTCAACCTCTCTTTATTAATTTTAGCTGTACCGATTCTTGTATCGCCGTACTCACCAGAAGTTTAACAAAATCGTGTTGAAGCGCCTCTTCATGAGCAGAATTCATCGTCCAGTCGTTTCTGTACAGCGTATTGGTCGTTTGATGGCCCACCGCCAAGCCAAGGAAGGTGCTATTGCCGTTATTGTTGGTTCAGTTACCAATGATCTTCGTCTTTTACAAGTACCTAAGCTCCGAATCTGTGCCCTGCGCGTTTCTGAGCGTGCTCGTGAAACTATCTTGAAGGCCGGAGGTGAGGTTTTGACTTTCGATCAGTTGGCTCTCTTGTCCCCAACAGGCAAGAACACCATCTTCATGCAAGGAAAACGTACAGCACGCGAAGCATGTACTCATTTCGGAAGAGCTCCTGGTGTGCCACATTCCCACTCCAGACCATATGTCCGTTCCAAGGGGCGCAAGTTCGAGAAAGCTCGTGGTCGTCGTACTTCATGTGGTTACAAGAAGTAAACATCTTTCTAATACAGTTTTTATTATAACAATTAAATCTGGGAGAATTGAATAAAATCTGCAATTTCTGTTCAAAAATGCGAAAATATGTTGAGAGTTTTTATTCTTTTGTTATGTTGACTTTATTTTAATGTTTTTAGATATTAGTTCACTCAGAAATTGTGTGGATTTGCATTTAAATGATCATATCAATGTTTTCTTGGTAATGATAATTTTTATAGACATGTTAGATATAACATAATTAATATAATTATGTTATCTATTATCCGAAAACCATCGTTATTACGAACATAAAATAAGTTTTGAATATTGTTTTTTTTCGTTTTTTGTCATTGGCTGTTATAAAGTCGTTACAGTATGAGTTCGGGATTTTACAATTTAATTTAATCATTTTAAATGAATAGCAAAATTTACAATTTAAAATCAATTAATAAGCTTTCGTAACGATAATTCTTCGACCTTAAAAAGACCTATTTAATTTTGAAAATGAAAATGTTTCACAGGTGGCTTTTCAAAGTTTTATCTTGCATTCAATTTTCTTTGACTAAGCCATAAATCGTCAATTCGAAGAAATTGATTAGATTACCCAATTACCAAATTTATCGTTGAAATAGAACTTTAACAAGCAATCATATCAACCGCTGTGGTCTCGAACTCTAAAGATTGGTTTTATTTAGCTCTACTTAGGCTGCAAGTATTCGAGGCTTACATTGGTTTAATTTTTTGAAAGATTTATCTATTTTTGGATCGATAAAATCTTCATCTTTTTTTTGGCGCTTTTTTTGGAAACAAACATTGGAATATTTTTAATTAATTTTTTTTTTTGGTTCTAAATCTACTTGGATGGCAATTAAAAGAATCAGATAAAAAAATCACAAACCTGTAAGTTCTTTGGAATTCCACAAACCTGGAAATTCTTTGGAATTATCTGGTATTAAAAAACAATAAATTATACTTAATCCATACTGATCTTTATTCTCTCTTTGACTTTATAAAAATTTAACAAACAAATTTACAATATCGTTACATTCATGGCTTTCCTCAAATTTTTAATGGAGTTTATTCGATTTATACTTTTTTAAAGTTCCTGCTTTTCCTCTACAGTTTCAGGTTTCTTAGATTTCTTTTTAGTTTTTTTCGGTTTGTTCTCTCCAGAATCTCCTTTATCACCTTTTGTTTTTTTGGTCTTGGGTTTTTCTGTGTCCTCATCTTTCTTTTCATCTCCTTCTTCATCTTCCTTGCTGCCTGGTGGTGGTGGAATTTCATATAAACATTTGGCATCTTCTTTTGAGAGTACCCTATCCTCACAAAGATGCTTTATCAAAGGATCGTTTTCCTGGTGGTTATTGTACCAATCCTCAATAACTGGCTCGTATTTTTCCAATAATGTTTCACATTGTGTCTTGAGCTCGGTGACTTCTGCTGGTGGTTTATCCCATAATTCGAGCGGAATTCCCAAATCAACTTTGACACCACGATCTACAAGTCCATGAAGAGTTTGGAATGTTTGTGACATCCCCTTGGCAAATCGTGTACTGTCTTTGCGCTCCTTATGTAAATTATATCTCAGAACTTGCTCGCAGACATCTTCAGTGGACTCAATAAAGCGCGTCTCGGATTTTCTATACTGCATAGATTTTTTGGGCTTGTCATCAAAACGGTTGTAACTAAAATTAGTTGAAAATATTAAATGATTTGTAAAATAACCACGTCATTTGGTTAAGGACTTTACCCCATATGAAGAACTTCGTGAGTTTTTCCAGTCTCAGTTAATCTCTCCTGTAGCTCAGTTGCTAAAATTTTGCAGGCTTCGCAGTGGTTAGCATAAATTACGCCATGCTCTTCTTCGGCAGTCTCACATAATGATCCATAAACGAAAAAAAGGGCCACCAATAGCTTTAAGGTAAGCATCCCAAATAGATTTCTAATAAAATATTCTTAAAATAAGTAAAAAATGACGTGTCTTTCAATATATATTCGGCTTTAAAAACTACTGATAAGCAAGACGTGTTTGTTGAAGTCTAAAGAGTGACTGATTTAATTTAATGAATTTTTTGTTTGACGCTCAGTTATAAAATTACGATAACCAATTGCGCTTATCAACTATTATTATTTATTATTCGTTTGTTATCTTTTTTCTGGAAAGTTTATTCGTATAAAGTTCCAGTATTTCTGTTTATACCATTCACATTTTGACAGTTCTTAACGTCATTAAAGTAAACATTAAAATTATGGAGCCAAGTAAAGACGATTTAAATTGGGATGAAGAACTTTTACAAGGATTATTTAATATGCCAGCAGATCCACCTGAAACAAGAGAAAACTGTAAACAGTGCAAGTTAGAATCTTACCACAATTATTTTTATAATTAAATTTAATGAGCAAGAACGTTGGGCTTAGACCAGAATAACCATTAATCCGATCTCTTACATTTTAGAAGACCTCTTTCATGTTGCTGGTGTGAGTGCCTCAAAAACACACCTCGTCTCGTTCCTAAATGTAGAATCATCGTACTGCAACACCCTGCTGAGCAAAAACGTAGTTTACGAACAGCACCAATGATAGATATCAGCTTGGATCCAGGAAAATGCATTCTATTCAAAGGTATTGTTTCTTTTAGGTTGATTTATTTGATTGAGTTTTTTAATTATACAAGAATTATATATTTTTCAAAAAAGGCAAAAGATTTCCAAATATTAAACACGGCAAAGTATTGGAAGACATCATGACTGCTTCCAATTCGCTGTTGATGTATCCAAGTAAAGACTCTGTACCAATCGAAGACGTGGATCTCAGTGGTGGACCTTTCAATATCATCCTCATAGACGGTACGTGGCCGCAAGCAAAAGCAATTTATTGTGCAAGTCCATTATTACATCAAATGAAACAAATAAAGCTTGTGTCGTCAGGAATAAGTAATTACATCATTCGCACTCAACCAACTGAAGGTTGCTTAAGTACTTTAGAAACCGCAGTGGAAGCTTTATCCATACTGGAAAAAGATTCAATTTACAGAGACGTCATGTTAAGACCACTTCATTCAATGTGCGAAATTCAAATACAAAAAGGAGCAGTTAGACATAATTCAAAGGAGTTTTTATTAAGAACTAACCAATATCCGAAGCTTATAGGCCGAAGATTAAATAAATTATTAAGGACGACAGAAGAATCAACCAATGTAAACGATCCTTGATTTTTCTCTAGGTTTCATCTGGCATTGTATTTAATTTAATATTAAAATTGTAAATAAAACATTGTTTAGATCAACAACAATATCATGACAAAAACGCATAAAAAGTTTTATTAATAATTTTTATTTGATAATAATCAATAGACAATAAAACATAGGATACACAATTTCTATGTTTTGATCAATTATATTTACATTAAAAAAGGGTGTTGCATCAGCAAAATTCATATAGAAGATTTTAATTTTCTTTTCAACAGGTTAAAAGTATAAAGCTTTTCAAAGATTTTGCAAATAAATATTTAATTTTTTCTCTAGGTGTGTAGTTAAAATATGCAAATGTTAATTTTTGGTTAAATAATCAGGTTTTGGTTATTTTTATAAATTTGGAAAAACTCTTTCACTACAAATGTGCAATTAGTTTTAATAATAAGTAGATTTGTGAGTTATTTAAAAGGTAAAATGTTCCACAAAGAGCTTTTGATCGTATGCTAAATAGTCGCAATATATACTATTCACTATTTTCATCTACTGATATTTTATAAAGTTTGTTGTTATATATAACAAAGAGCAATCAGTTAAGTGAAAACTTGCATTTAATGAAATCTTCACCTAATCATACAATTCTCTTTATTTTGTTGCATTATCTTTTGTTTTCAAAAAGTAATGAAATATTCTTCTCACAAGAAATATTATGGTTTTCCACAAATTATAATATCATTTTATCATTTCACAAGAGTCTAAAATGTCTGCCAAAGAAGAAAGCTTTTCTTTAATTTATTGATTTATTTTTAGTATTTTATTCATTTTTGGTTTATGTGAAAGCTTTGCAGAGCTTTTTATATATTTTTCATAGCTTTTCTGATACATAATAATACACTCAAGTACTTATTCTTATATAATGAGAAAGTTTCATCTTGACAAAACTTTTTGTGGGCTTCCAAAGTATTTAGCAGATTCTTTCAGAAGAAAACGTAACAAAATAATTTATATTTTTGGTTTCAAAGGTAACCATATGATTTTACCGTACACCGGACCGATACATCGCCCATAGTAATAATTCAATCTCAACTTTTTTAAATACTCGAAGATTCAACTTGGTTTTTGAAAATAAATGCGGTATCTTGGCGGTTCATTCTTAGTGGTAAAATTCACCTCATCCTCTTAATTTCTATAATTATAATTGAGAATGAGAACTTACTCCCGTAGTTTATGCCAGTCAGCAATTTGTCGTCTTGGAGAATTGCAAACTTCTTTCCAATGATTCAAAGCTGATCCACTGCTCTTGGCGCCCAACTCCAATTTTCCAATGACTTCGTTCTTAGTGACACGATCCCAATCTAAAAGTAAGAGTTCCAACGACACACTGTCCAATGTTGCTCCAGACCCTTCAGTAGTAGGAATATCAAAAGCAAAACTCTCATTGAATACTGGGCTGAGTGTTCGTTTCTTCACATGAGTCTTCTTTTTGGCGATTCGTTGTCCGTTATACAGCAGATAAATTTTCACATAAGGGTCAGCTAAACCTGTAAGATCCATGCGGGGTAGGTTTCTGGCTTTCAACAATACAACAGTCAGTCGAGCAGCAGCTGGTTGCCAGCACAATGAAATTAATAATTCTCCACGTCCTTGAGCTTTGATCTGAATGTATGAGTAAAAAGTTTGTTGAAGTTTTTAAGATATTTTTAAACAAGAAAGTATATACCTTCAAACTCCTTGGCTGAATTTCTCGACATAATGCGACCTGCTGATTTTCGATTTGTTGCATTTCAATAGCCGTGAAAGGACATACCACTTCACCGATCACGTCATCTCGAGAGTAACGATCAAAACTTAACACCACAAAGTGCAAGGACATTTCAGTCAAATCACTTAAAGAGAGCCCATAGAATGTAAAATCTTCGTCATAAACTGGATTTCTGGTGTTTCGGACAACTCTGCAAATAGTAAATTGAAAGTAAGAATTAATTAAGAAAGAAATATATTGAAGCATGAATATCTTCGTGCACCTATAAATGAACGGCAAACTTGAAGATTCTAACATTTTATATCGTTGTTCATCAGAAAAATTCTAATAATAAATTGCTTCCAACTTTTCTTATTTGTAATTTTGCTTTTTATCGCCCAAAACAAAAACCTGCAAATTTTAGGATTATGGCAATTTGTTTCGCTTAATATAAGGTATTTTCAAAAGAAATATTATCTCGAGAATGTTTTTAATCATTTTGAATATTTTACTTTACATATTATCTATTAGGAAATGACTAAAAAATGCCGCATGATTTTCATTAAATATGATTTTAAAATTCATTTTGCATGGATTAATCCTGCATACATTTGTGAAACATATAAAAGTGTGTATAATAAACTGAGTCATCTTATTATCTTGATAACTAAAAGGAACATATTACTAAACTTCCAAAATTTAATCAAATCATATAAATATAAGTTCATTGAAAATGCCAAACTGATTTAACCTAAATTCAAATGTAAATTGCACAAATTCCATTTTAATGTCTCTGTTCGTAAAAATATTAATATCACTTGAACATGTTTCTTGAATTAGCTAGGCGCCAGAATATAATGGAAAATCGATAGAAAAGTTCCCGAGGCGGAAGCACTGAATGTAGAAAAGCTCTGCAAAAATTTCCGTAAATATAAATCAAATTATTTAAAAAAGGTTCTATTATGCCATGTCTACACTTATTCTGTTGAAAAAAGCAAGATTATTCACTCAATATTTAGCGTATTCCATGTAAGTGAGACAAAAAAGCTCAATCATACTTGGGACACTAAAAATGATTTTTTTACTTTCAGCATATTTCCGTTTCAGAAGTTAACCATGCTATAATAAACAAATTTTGCTTGAATTGAATGAATACGTGTCATTTTTGTTCTGATAGGTATTATGTTCATGTTGAACAATTTAATTGACAGCTGTTACACACTTCAATATGAGTCAGTTCTAAAACATTATTTCAACAGTCCATATACTTTTGTTTGAACAGGAATAAACACTAGATATGATTTAAAATAGTAAAAAATATCAACTATTTCAAAATGTTTTTCATGATTTTTGAGTTTAACGATATGCACGAATAATGGCTTGAATGTATATTTGAGGCAAATGTATTTAGCATTTTTTGGAAATCTGTTACAATTGAAATGATGGAAAATAGCAAAATCCGAAGAAGTTTATGAAAATCACGTCTTTATGCAGGCACGTGCTGTCATCGAGCTTTTTTTGTAACACTCCGCAAATTTTATCCAATACCATTGGGAAAATAAAAACACTATGTAGATTGTATAGGCTATTTTATTCTTTATAGATTTGGATAACTCTGGATATTGAGATTGAAT
The DNA here is from genome assembly GCA_038502155.1 of Parochlus steinenii. Lineage (NCBI taxonomy): Eukaryota > Metazoa > Arthropoda > Insecta > Diptera > Chironomidae > Parochlus > Parochlus steinenii. Next base: position 2,389,316 of record JAXCIN010000052.1, on the reverse strand, counting down.
GAATAAAAGGTCGATTCTCAAAGCATCTTTGATTAATTTTCAACAAAATAATTGAAAAATTAGCATATTTGAATAATGTTACAATTTTGAGTGTTTGCGGTTCGTTAAGGTCTCTGATGACATGTTAAAAATATCAAATTGCAAAAATTCATTGAGAAAAGAAAATGCGATAAAATGAGTCTTGTTATCGTTTTGAACCATTGGAATATGATTCATTTCACTTTCAAGAGCACCAATCTTAAGATATTGAATATATTTTTTGTCTTTTAAAATTTTCTACCAGACAAGAATGGAAAACTAACTTTGGCATACTAAAATACATTTTACTATGGACTTTAACGAAAAAAAAACCTATGAAAAGAATGGACAAAAGAAAAAAAAGTAAAGGCTTACATTTAAAACATATAAAGCTCACCTTGTCTTGACTTTGTGTTGTTTTTCTGGCAGCAGCTGCAATTTAACGTATGGATCTGTAGCGTGCTGAACTGTTTTTCCATTTGCTTGCAATTGACCAACGGTAGCCGCATCATTTGATACTATTAAACTACTGTTCCGAGCTGGTAGTCCACGACAGCGAATCACAGACACGACCAGAGCATTTCTGTCAGTCAAGTAGCGAAGTTTGAAGACCAAAGTTCCTAATTTGCCATATTCACCGTTATCATTTTCAGACTGATCTGGTGACCTCAATTCTGCAACTATATTTTTAGGAATCTCCGATTCTTCTGAGTATTTAGTGGTAGTTGTTGGTGGAATATGTTCTGTGGGTGATGTCAATGGTGAGGAGCCCGGCAGAGGTTTGGTTGAAGTTGGTGATGGGGATTTTTTCAAGTAATGCGGAGGCGCTCCACTGGGTGAACGAACAGCTCGAGGAGGACGTGGGGCCTGGAAAGAGGCAGATTCAGGATTCGCCTTTTTGTTTTGTCTTCGAACTCGGCGAGCACAAAAACATGCTGTCACGGATAGAATGGCTGCCAACGTTAATCCCAAGACAGCTGGAACCACTGCAAGAAAGTAAAGAAAGAGAAGAAGATGATTTAATTTTCAGCAAAATAACAAAAGAAAAATTTGATTACTGAAAGCATTAGATTGGAACATGTGAATTGAATTAGGCGAGTCATCAAGGTTAACTTCTAAGGTTAGCTGGATGGCAATATTTTTAATGTAAAAGATCTTAGCTATTAATTTTATCTATAGGAGCAATCAAAAGTTGCATATTTCATTAAAATTTGTTGGTGTCTTAATGTTGAAGAATATTTTATTTTAATTTTCAAATATTAACATAACAAACACATCATTTATTTAATCATTTTATGCCCTATCCAACTATGTGTTATTCAAAGCATTTTTCATGTTATATTTTCATCAGTCAAAACTAAAATTTTTACATTTTTTGCTTCTTGCTCTCAAAATGATGGCAGCATTCAAGAAAATTGATTTTGAACCTTTTGGCTATTCACTCAACTATAAGTGCTCTAGAGTCTAGTTCACAACATGACTCGCATCAATGGAATGTGCAACTTTATTATAACAAATTTCCTTGTACATTCAATATATTTTGGAAAGCTTTCGGCAAGGATCAAATGCCATTTTATTTCATTAAGTATTTTTTGGTAAAAAGGGCATCGCTTCCAATAAAATTTAACGGATCAATAAAGATTCTGTGCTTCTCTGCGGCTTTACGGTATGGGAGCAAGCTGAGTTTGTTGAGTTTGGAAGATATTGTAATAGTTATCTCGATGAGTGCTTATGTGAATGTTGGAAATTTATCGATAAGGATTTCTGAGAAATTTTGCGATTGATGGATAAAAAGTTTCCACAAAATTTTCACTTTTTGAAATCCATATCACACTTTATTCTTTTTGAGAAATTACGTAACATATATTTTTTGCACATTCCGTTTTTCCGATGAATATAATCTTATGATATCATATGAAAAAGTTTTCAGAAACATGTAAGCCGTGCAGAAAAATTTAAAATTCAAGTTTTGAAAGAAGAATCACTATCTGACCAAGATCATGTCTACAATTCTTTAGAAACAAATAATTCATATAGTGTTGGTTTCTTTAGAAAAAATGCTCAAGATCGCGAGTAGATGAATCGATCTTTCTAAAATGTCCTTGGCATTGAAATTATTAATGAAAATGTGCAGAGTGTTGTGTTCTAAAAAAGTTATGATGCTTTGAGTATATAAATAGATTCAGTTATCAATAAATCAAATGATTCGTACAGAGGAATACCATTTACAATACATATTTTGTAGAGGAATGAAAACTTTTAAGTAGGTAGAAATATCTAAAAAAAATTTAAATAATATTCCATTTTGAACGTTCAATCTGCAGTATTTGTGATGATTGATGGAAATAAAATAAAGAATTTAATCAAATTGTGGAAATAATTATGAATATGAAAGCCACCCACACTCTGGTTGAATTCAAACAAGATACATGTTACAATAAAGTGACGCTTGTGCTCGAACTGCAAAAGCTTTGAAAATTTCACGAGCCATTGATCCTGCGAGTAAATTAATTTGATTAGGATTCAATTTGTTCTCGGTATAATAGTGGTGGCTTCCGACACTTTGATTAAATTTCCGGCAGAAAACACATAGAAGTGTCCACCACGTTTGGTTAAAAGTCTATAATTAAAATCTAATTACATTCAATAAAATGTATAGAGCTTCTGTTCAAACACCATTCGAATTTCATATAGAAATCTGTTAAGTAATAATACGAAAATTTATATATATAATTTTGTTATCGTGATTATAAATCATTATTAGCTAGTATTTGGGCCACATTGATTTTTTTTGGCTGCTTAATTTCCACAAATTTCAAAAACAACTCCTTAATAACCCGAGATATTCAACGGTCAAAGCATAGACCGAATGTTGCAAGAGACAAAAATGGCATCTACAAGTAAATAAGAATATTAGTAGAAAACATCTACAATATATGATGATTTAAGTAAAATACATTGATAAGCGACGTAACCGGTAAAAAGTGAAGCTGCCTTTTATAAAGATACCTATGTGCGCTTGCCCATATCTCGCTTTTTTCTGTATTTAACGGAAAACAAACAAAAGCCTTGTAAGCTCAAAAGTATGTTGATTTTAATCGAGCTTCATGAAAGCTTTACTGCCATTTGCAGCAAAAATAGAAAGCTACTTGATCCCTCCCAAGATTCACCTGACAGAGCACATTGTTCCGGTTGGTAATTCTTATCGCTCTAATCCCATTACAATTCACGAGTTTATGAGTATTACGAGAACTGAACAGGTCGTTATATTTTGATCCAGTTTAAAAAAGGATTTCCCAAAAAAAAAATATTCAAAATACATCGTATTCAAACCATAGATATTATGTGAGTCAACAATTAAATTTTCGAGAGATTAGCGAAGCTTTAGAATAATTGAGTTTTTTCCTGCAAGACTTTACAGTAAAGCTTTTGGCTAGTTAAAACACATTTGAAAACAGCAGGAGCAGCTCAATTTGATTTATGACAATTTGAATTGTTTATGTAATAAAGTAATAAATTCAACCCTTTTTCCTTTTACGAGGAATTCTTGAAGAATCTCTCCTCACGAAATACTTTGTGTTCTTTTGAAAAAGTATGACAAACATTTTTTTAAAGTTCCGTATATATGTATTTTGATAACCTCAGTCAGTTTTTGTTCACGATGAATTTTGACGACCAAAAATAGATGTGTAATGTGAAGAAATATGAAGCCATTCTTTTTTTGTTTAAATAATTTGTTTTTAAAGCCGATATACGATTCTCAATAAGAAGAATTTTTCTCAAATAAGACAATTCATGTTTGTTTCGGAAATCAAATCAAATTTACGCCAAAAAACTTCCGACCCCGTAATGAAATCAATTTGCACTGAACTGTTCTAATAATTTCAGTTTCTTTTTTTGATAAATTAATGAGTTGTACCATTGTAAAGAGCCAGCAAAAGATTATTTTTATTTCTTCAACGTTTTCGTTTTTTTTCATAATAATATTCATTAAATTTCATCGCTTTCATTGCAAGAAGTTTGAATGTCTTTTTTAGAAAATCTTGACAAGATGGATAATTTCGAAGGAACAAAAACTTCATTTATGTGTTTGTTTTTTGTCCATAATCTTTGTTGTCTTCTGTTTAGTGTTTCAATCAAAAAATTCTAAAGCTTTTTAAAAGCAAAAAAAATCTGAGAAGGATCTCAAGAAGCTTGTAATTCAAAAGGGAATATTTGTCTCTGTTGTAGATTGACAGAAAATGGCAAAGATTTATTTTGAGCGCGCAAGGTCAAAATTTTCCAGTTCAAGAGATATTGTGAATACCAGGGATTTGGGATTTGTCAATTTTGAAATTCAATCTGGTTAGTAATTTAACTCCGATTTGAACCCATTCTCCAATCCGCCATTCAATAACAATATTTAAAAATGATCCTGATTCATGTCATTAAATATCATTTATTCCTGATATATATTACGATATCCCTGGTAGTCATTGAATGAGGCTTTGATGCCAAAACATTGTTTGGAACTTTTCCATCTCATGTGTAGGATCCATATAAAATATGTTTATTTCCATATTTATAAGCATTCCTTATATTATAGTTCTATCACCTAGAAGCTTAATCAAGATTTATGTCCACAGTTATTAAATAATGGTGTAAACCAACCACTGGAATTCCATTTGAATCCATTCTTATCCTTTCAAACCCATTGTCCTTTTTGATTGCATGTTTTCTAATTTAAAAAACAATCTGTATTTCTCATTTATTAGTATGCTACAGTATTTTCATTCAGGATTTCTGTTTGTAATTTTTTCATGCGAAATGAAAGTCCATGAAGTAATTCACAAGAATCCCTTTATCCATTAAGTACTGCACAGTATTTTTATTTATATCCACTGAACAAATCAAAAGTTATAGAAATGGCATAAGCAGATTAAAGAATATCCAAAAGGAAGATACCATTTCGATTTTTGTAAATTCCGAAGACAAGTTCGAAAAGCCTGCAAAATTAACTGACAACTTTCAGGAATTCTCTAAAAATAATCTCTAATCATGCAAACGTTGCTATGGTCTTTTATGTAATCAATTTTTCATCTAACTTATCTATTCTTAGGAATTGTGGTGGTGTGTTAATAATATCAAGGACTTAAAATTTTTTTTGTTTGTTTATTAATTCCTCAAAATTCACTGCGAGGAGTTACTAGTTACATGGTCATACAGTTTCATTTGTTATTGAAAAAAGAAAATTACAAAAAACATTTGATTTATGAGGTATAGAAAAACTTTCATTGGTACTGGTAATATAGTCGAAAAAATATACTTCTAATGACAGTGCGGTTCAACATGCTTTTAAGTATATAAGCATTAGGTACGCTGTTAAAGTTAAAGGACGAACAAAATAAATGTATTCTCTTTATATGTAAATTTCATTGACGAGTCGAGTGACCGAAATGTGTTTCCTTTTTAATTTTCAGTGAGGTAAGATTTGACTTGATTTTCAGTTTAGATTATATTTTTTCATAATTTGTTTTGTTGTTGATTAAATTTTGAATCATAAAAAATTATATTATATTCACCGCACGGATGCCGCAACTACACGAGAAAGCCAAAAGTTTTCTATATTTATTTGAAATCTCAATTAAAAGTTAAGAGCAGCTCTAGAGAGATACAGTAGCAATAGCTTTCCAGAAAGCGATTTTGTATGACAAGTACTCCCACTCACTAAATATATACACACAATAATATTTAAACGGTTTTTATACAATATATGTCATATATATTGAATTTGTTTATGTGTGAAAGCGCGAACGCACATCTCATGAAATATTCTTTTGACGTATGATGATGCATACCAAATAATATACATAGCTATTTTTATTCCCTCTTTTCACCTATTTTGTGTGGAATTGGTATGCTCACTAGAGTTTTAATAAATTATAAAAATCATAACTATATATCATGCCGGAGCCTGATCACTGTCACATTTTTCGTTACGATATTTAAAAAATATTTCAACATCACCAATACGACACTCAACAACCGTGAAAATTGCTTTGAAATCTATATAATTACCAACATTATGAAAAGACGCTTTGAAATTTCTTAAATATGGTGATATAAACTTTTTAAAGGAGTTGTATAGTGTTCAGATGTAATTATTTTTCTTGCAAATGTGTTAATTACGTGATATAATAAATACATATTTTGAATTAAAATAAATCAAAGTCTACAAACCTTAAGCTCACACCAAAATCAAACAAATTTAACATGATTCGATGCACAAATCAACTGTCCAATTAATTTTAATTTTTGTGATTTTATTCGATTATGTTATATGCCTATGGGTTCAATTGGCCGATGCAATATTAAGTGAACATTTCTGTTTTTGTCTGCAATAATATTTTTGAATCAAAATCGATAAAATCACTAGACGGTTTGAGAGTATCAAGTAAAATAAACAAATTATGGAGACTTCTGGAATTTTCTCTTTCCATTAGAAGAGCCGATATATTTAATTAAAGGTTTTATTCATTAATATTGCATTAAAATTGCATGAGTACCAAAAAATAGGGTGACTATTTGTATGTATGATTTGAATTTATTCATATAGTTTTGGTCATCATGAAAATTAAAAGAATTATATAGCTCATAGTTTCGACAACAGCAATGATAATAATAAGATAATATATAAAAAGTAATTTGAGACCTGACCTGAGTTTCTATTCAGACTTTTTTTTCTCTTGAACTTCTAAAGAATATTTAGATACTTACTTTTGTAAGATATATTATAAAAATGACAGGAGATTTTTTTCTTCTGCGCAATGAAATTAAAAAACAAAAAACAACCTTGCAGAAGTAACAAGAATTCTAAAAACAAAAAAAAACACAAGACAATATATATATCATCTAGTTAAAAGTTTCATCTTTATGAATGTTAAAATTTAAATAATTAACATTTCACTCTAGATCCTTTAAGGTTCAATTCAAACCAAACCCAAAATCGAGTTAATAGCAAGTTTACAAGCTTTTGCTATATAAATATCTAATTTAAGGAATCTTCACTTGCATAATGAATTGCTTCAAGGGTAAACAGTATACGCTTACATAATAATCTCAGTTGAGTCATATCTGTACAAACTCATTTTCAAGACCGGTACCGCAGACAGATATACATAGATAATTGTGTTGCCGGCGTTAGAATAAGCTTTGGATGGGAAATGGAAACTTTATAACGTAATTGGTTTTGTGTCAACAAAATAAAATATTTTACTGAATTTTTTTGCACTAAAATGTGTTAGGCTTTCAAACAATAATAAAATTTCACAGTTTAAACTTTTCATTAGGCCCCTATTTCAATTTATACTTTAAAGTGTATTTTTCATTATTTACTCATGCTTAGGTATTTATCATGGATCCCACAACAATAGACTTATCATGTAAATCTGTAATATATTTTTATATTCTAGATGTTACAGTTATTACAGGTATTTTTCACTGCGATTATCTTAATTACCAACTTATTTCATCAACCAACCCTGCATAGTACGTAATTATAGAACTGGAAAGCATGGAATGACCCGAAGCGACAGAGATAAATTAATTTATAAGTATCGTCGAAAATAAAAACTTCAGTTTCTTAAAATTGTATTAAGAATTTACAGATATTTTGAGTGTTAAGTTTCCAGTTTTCGTAATTATACATTTATTTTTGTGTTGTCGCTGAATCAAAACGATATGGATTTGAGTTGCTTTCTAGAAAGTATAAGGGGCAACAAAAAATTTGAAGTGACTCATGTCTTGATATATAGTGAAGAATCTGAAGATGCATGATTCAACTTACTAATTCAAAATGTCATCAGCAAAATATTGTGTTGAAACGTTATTAATTAATTCACTTTATGATATTTAATATATTTTTGCCATATTTAGTTCATCTTCAGAAAAAATTAACTTTTTCATTGAATGACGCTAAGCTCAATTTAAAAAATGGAAGATATTTATATCAAACTTTTGATTTTGATAAGAATGATATCAAGTACATAAATAAGAGTATACATTGTTCATGATTTACTATTTGTAATTTATCCCTTGTAAAATAAAACTGAAAAACTTACCCGTCTCCAATGCATTTATATCGGGCATATCGGAGCCCATTTTGTGAATAATCCTTCCAGAACTTAGATACAATTGATTGTGCAGATTGTGATGTTGTTCAACTGCAAATAGCTGTTTGTTATCCACTTCTTATCAGTTATTTAACTGTTTGTGGCACTAGAAACGCACTAATTGAACCAAAATCTGGCTCTTGGGTCTTGTTCACTACTGGATGATTATGTAAAGCCACACAGCTTTTCACAACAAAATTGCGGAATGCCAAACGATTGAATCGAATATTGGAGGTAAACTGGACTGGAAAAGATTGGGAAATATTTTTGGCTAGAGTTATGTCAAGATATTTTGGCACAAAACTTTTTCATTAAAGTGGATCGATACTTTCGACACATGCGTTCTGCGTTTGTTTTGAATATTTACTATACGGCAAGTGAGATGGAAGTAGCTTTCCAGATTCCTGATTCTGAGCTTTTGCAAACACATATTTTCATTGATAAGCTTTGGGAAAGCTTTTTTTTGAAATTCATTTGTGCGGGGGCAGTTTATTTTTTTAAAATAGATTTTGTATAATATTTACAAGGAAAAAATTATATTTACAAAATATAGAAAATTCGGTTTTGAAAGTTTTCTTATGTTTTTTTATGATTTTGAGAGCTTTCAAATAATCGTATATGGTTCAGGGTGTGCAATCTTCAAAAACGTATGAAACAGATTAAACTAAGGGATTTTGATATTTCAAATAAAATTTAAAATATTTTACTTAATGAGCTCATGAAATGGGTTGTACACCCTGGCGATACGTCACGAGCCTCCGCTGGTGGGTATCGAAATTTCTCATTTACTGAATGCAATCAATATGTCCACGAATATGCGTAATAAAAACGTATGAGATATGAAACCATCAAATGCATAATATGTTATTCACATGTACTTCAACGTGATAACAAAGCTGAATTCTTCAAAATATTCGTAAAATCCTTTTTTTAATCATATAGGATGTCTGGTACAGTGGGATGGGTTCCAGAAGAGAATAAACGAGTTACAGCATCAAATTAATGTCCTATAAATACAACATCGAATTCAAGACATCTTTTTTAAATTAACATACATTTATTATATTGGCACATTTAAAGCAACAGTTGATATTGAGAAGATTGAATCATAACTTAAATATAATATGTTGTGGTATCTAATTGATATTTAAAACACAAAAATTTATTGACAAAACTTACTATCGATTACTATTTTAAAAGTTTTATATTATTTTTTGCACCATCCTCACCCCACAAATTTAAATCAGCGTTTTGAATGCTAACAAAAATTTTAATTTTAAATAGATTTACATCAATGTCATCAGAAATGCTTGCTTCAATTCGAAAGTTTTTATCGTAAAATAATCCAATAGCTCCAAAAAAACTCGAATCATCAAAACTGACATTGTGAAAGTTAACTGTTCCCTGAAACGTGATATGAAAATTATATACATGAAATTTACATAAAATTTAAATATTTTTAGTATTAATGAGATCTAAATATGTTACCTCATAAGGACAGGGATGAATTGAACTGGGCGAGGCTTTCTTCAAACCATCTATGAAAAAATCTGAAGGTTGCGATTTCGATTCAACTTCGCCTGATAAAGCGTTGCAAAGGTTGATGTTGGCTCCAATCATGACCGAGTCATCCATGAAGAACCATTTATAGTAAAGATTCATTTGGTACTAGGATTGAAGGAAAATCTAATAAAACTATAAACTATTTCGTCCACCGTTGCTAACAAACAATTTTTAAAAATTTAATAATGTAATTAAAATTCTTGTAATACTTTTGTATATTTCGAGTATATTTTAAACTAAGAATTTTAGTTTTTAGAAACAACTCTACCTGCAATCGATAAATTGGTCGTTTTAAATCACAACCAAAGTTCACCAGGTTGAATTTCTTTTTATATTTCGTTAATTCGCAAAATCCATTGCTACAGGTTTTTGATTGATTGAAGTTGCACTCAATTTTATGAACAACCATCAATTTAGAAAAAACTATCTCATGTGTCAATGAAACGAGAATGAAAATTTGTAGTATTGTGTTCATTTCGGCAGCTTTCCGATATATGTGAGATTAAAAACGGAAACGGGTAACGCTCAAAATGCAGGAAGTTTGTAAACTCATTAGCAAGCAACGAATTTATTTCTGAATTAAAATTTAATTCGAAATAGTATTTCTGAACATTTCCACTATAAACATCGATAAACAGTAGATATGTTAGTTTTTGGCACATTTGAAAAATGTCTATAATTCAAAACATGTTGTATGCTAAATAAAATTTATTGAAAATATTATAAGAACGTTAGAAAATATATTTTTTGAAAATGGTACAAGATATAAAATACAGAAGAATTAATAATTATCATAATAAAATTTTTCAATTAATAACATTAAAAACCAACATATCAAAAATATCACGTATTCGTATTACTCAATAGATTGCTATCGCTACTATGATTAGATCCTGGTTGATTGGAAACAATTATTCCGCTCAATTTTCTATCACACAGTCTTTTAATATGCGGCTGATTCAAAATTTCGGCTCGTCTCAAAATTTTTCTTATATCATTCAGATTATTCGATTGAACTGCTAATAAGTAAGCTGACTTCAGCTGACCAGTAGTGATGAAACATTTTGTCTTAATATGAACATCGGTGATCTTCTTTAAAAGATTTTCTAGCTCAGGTTTGACTTCGTCTCCGAAATGACTGTAGGCAGTTTCAATAGATGAACAAACTATTTCATCACAGAAACTTTCAATACAATCAATGTTGCTGGTGTTGCTTTTAATGCACTGAACTAACTGATCCACGTCATTAATACGATTATTACCAGCCAAATATCGAGCCGTCAAACTATACACCTTAGATGTGTTCAGCGAAAAGTCTTGAATGATTCTAGCAACGAAATAAAAGTAAATTTTAGCATGTAATTAATTTAAATTAAAAATCAACTGATAAATTTAAATTACCTATAAGATAGTCCAAAGCCTTCTTCTATATTGGTTCCACAAACTAAAGAAAGTACAGCAAGTTTCATTTTCATCTGTTGGTCACCAAACAAGGTCGGTAATTTTGAAGGTCCCATGAAGATCTGTAAAGAATATAGAGAAGTTATTGGTTTTGAAAATACATTAGAATAATTTGAAATTTTTGAAATACTTTTGGTAGTAGTTTCAATGTTTCTTTGCCACTCTTCTCGCAGGCCGCTAAAAACTTGACAACTTCAATTTGTCGAGATATGGTATTGATATGACCATTGAGTGTCTTCAAATCCATCTTCATGAACAGCGATTTTTCTCTTTCGCTGCTTTTCCTTCTTGTATGTTTTTCATCCCAGTAGCACAGCTCCAACTCAGACTGTAAGTGTTTTTGAGCGTTTGTCAAATAAATGGTGTTGTTATGTAGCTCAGTAAAGTTACTGCAATTCATTGAATAAAACCGTACGCATGTCATTGCCGCTCGGATAACATCTTTGAGCAAAACTTGCATTTGATACAATGAGTTGTAGAGTTTTCGAAGCTCTAAGTAACGACATGTCTGGATAATAATTTCCTTCCACATTAAAAGGGACTTGTCCATATCTACCATTTGATTGATGACCGTGGAAATATCGCCTTGTTGAAGATGGGGCAGGAAAATGTTCTGGATGAAAATATCAGCGTCAATTCGTTTTATTTGGATGTACCTGAGAGCTGAGCTCAAAAGATTGTTTCGAATGAGAAATTCCAAAATGTTAATGTGTCCTCCATAAGAAATCAAATAGAACATGCATTCTTCGTAAAAACGATCTCCGGTTATTGATTTATGGATTGATTTTTCGGATGCTGTAGAAGAGCGACGTTCTTCTTGGTGAAAAAATTTACGTTCAAGAAGCTCATCATTATATATTCCTATAAAAAGATTTTTAATGTTAATTTAATATATTTAATAAAAATTTAATTGAACCTATACTTTGTCAAAAACAAAAAGTATGTTACTAACCTTGCGTAATCAGCTTTAAGTTGGCAATAGTATTCATGATATTTACTGCTGGCTCATTTAGGTTAATTTCTTTACGCTTAAACTGTGATTTTATGGAAATTAGGCTAGAATTTGAGCTAATTATCTTGCTGGCACGCATCAATGCTTCTGGTTGTTGAAGTTGAGCAGATGACTCCAAAATGTTGATTATAAGAGAAAGTAATGGTGGACTTTTATTGGGACGTTTAACATCCGAAAATTCTTCTTTATCCAAATTCCACTGATCACTTTCGATCAAACTCAAGAGATTATTTTTATTTTGATCGTTGCAGATTCTTGTTAGGCAATGAGAAAATTTTTCTCGCGCTGTTTCATAGCATCCAGCTTTCAAACAAGATAATCCCCATGAAGCTAGCACTCGAGATGAGACTTCTTCTCCAAGTTTCAGTGAGATATCGATGGCCATATTCCACTTCTCTGCTCTCACTAAATCATCACGAAGCTTTCTTAAAGAGCTAGTGCTTATTTGTTCTGTTGGCAATAATGATTCACAACCATTATTTACGATCAGTAAAATAATGACAGCATGATCAATTATTGTGTTACACTCTGAACTTTGATCAAACTTTGCACCTGAACTTTGGCCTCGTACTTTTGCTGCTAATGCAAGGTTGTGTAACATTCTTGCTACCAGTACGTAGTCTATTTCACCATTTTTCTGCCTAAGAAGCTTTTCGAAACGATGACAGTGGTATAGTAAAAATGTGGTGCACTCAACGTTTGCAGAATGAAGTTGACAGAATGACAGGCATAAAGACAAATTGGGACTGTACAAAAAACTGAATTCATCGCGTACTAAATTATCATGCTTTGCAACTCCACTTAGTATCCACATGGGCTCATTTTCTCCACTCAAACTACTGCCTTTTGTTCTTGCATCCTCTTCAGGCTTCTTACTTTTAATCTCCATTTGTCTGGAACAATCCAAACAAACGCGAACTTCCACATCCAAGTACATTTCAGGTAGTTGAAGTCTTTCCTGAGAACAAGCATGACAAACCTGCAAAGTTGTTTTCAATTTAGGTAAACATTTTTATTGAAAAAGAAATAAAATAAAAACTTACGACACGTCCACAACGCCTACAGTGATGCCTTCTGTTTAATAAAGTAAACTTTGATCGTTTGCAGCACATACAAGTGGACACTTCTCTATCTTTAACCCAATTAATTTTATTTGGAACTTCTTTTGGCATTTGATAGAATCCACTCCACGAGTCTATACTTTGAGCATCAAAATGGTTGGGCATATCACTGACGTTCGACTGACTGTCGACTATTCTGAAGTCCAAAGCTTTTGCAGCATAGAGCCGCAATAAAAGGTCCACGCAGTCTTTATTGATGAAAATCTCGTCATGACTCAAATCAATATTAAAAACCACCTCACTGTCCATTTCACTGTTGCTGTCGCATATTTTTGAGCAAATTAGACATTTCACTGTAGAACTAATAATCGAGTTGATGCTTCCAATTAGCTTGGTTAATATTTCGAGTTTTGAATTCATCAAAAATTGTTCAATAATGAGTAGAGGACGACTTATCAATCTCCAAACTAAACAATAATCTTCTGGTAACATATTCTCCATCATTTTCAAAGAAATTCGATATTTTTGATACTTGGCCAGTAATACAATGGAAGTAGTTTCTTTCTCTAAATATCCAATGACATAGTTTAATACGCTCAAGCTCCTTTAAAATGAAACAAAAATTATGTTGTAAGTCCAAACAATAAAAAAGCTATATATTCTACCTGAAATTATTCAACGATAATTCATAAAACTCGATCACCAGTTGTTTTGGCATGTTTTCAATAATATTGAGCAAATCTTGGTCAGGTTCTGTAACTGTTTTATTCAGACAGTCCACAAAAATCCTAGCAAGTCCAGGAAGAATCAGTTTGTTGGCTTGTAAACTGTGAATCATGTTCCAATTCCAAGCCAGTGAGTAAGCTTGCTTCTTGTTAAGCAGAAAATCAAGTAACGTTTCTATTGAGCATTTAAAATATATTATTTTCTTTATAAATGTACTGTGCTGTGAAACTTACCTGGTGCTTTTATGCTTTGATCCATAACTTTTGTCCAGTCAACAGCGGTTGGCTCGCTAGAATGGTTTGCAATTTCATCCGCAATTTGCTTGTATATTTGAAGTCTTTTTTGCCATTGCTCTAGTTCAAGCTTGTAGTTAGGATTCAAAACTTCAACATGTTTCGAGAGCAAAATATTTCTAAGCTGTCTCTCCAAAGCTGCAGTTTTAAGAAATACCATATATTAAGATATTAAAATATTATTTGATGATATAGAAAGTACCTTCCATTGACTTTATCTGGAGGACAGATTTCAATAATAATTCTGCACTCTTGTTAATGTCAGACAATTTTTCCAAGTATCTGAACTTCTTGTCACCCTTATCAGATTGCATCTCACTAAGCATTAGTTTCTCGATGTAAAAGTCTTTTAGTTGTTTCAATGGTTGCACAATTTGCTTTTCACTTATAGCAGACAATATTTTTAAATTGTGCTCGTAATTGTTTGAAGCCTTTAAATGTTTTACTAGCACGTGTAAGTTGATTTGGTCATAATTTAGAGCAGTTATTGTCATATTATCATTGAAGAGCACAGCCAATGTTTCAACAGTCTCCAACTTTCTTTGATTATCTAGATAATTATTGTCATATCTTAAGGTTTGATATTCAAACTTCTGAATTTCCTTTAACAAATAGGCGAGCAAGAAGTTGTCCTTTTTAATATAATAAATGATATTGTGACTAGCAATCTTGAAAAGTTTTGGTTGATAGAAATCTGCACCTTCTTTCAGTAGAACGTTGACAGTTTTATTGGTGGGGTCTTTGAGATAATCCAAGAAACTTTCAACCATCTTCAGATCCGATTTTTTCCTATTTTTTTCGCAACAAATCATTTCAGTTGCTCCACAGGCTATCACGTACACCAGATTAGTTTTGATGTTATAGGCAAAGTTTTCGATGCGTTCTGGTTCATAGTTATTTTGGTAAATAATTTCATTGATAGTATCTTTTAAATTCAGTTTCACCACTTGATCGAAAGTGTAGAGCTTTTTCGAATAAAACTTGAGCAATTCACCAACATTTTTAACATACACATGGATTCTGGTGATGTAATTGATGTCACTATTCCATGCGTCAGCTTGCTTTAAAATTTCTAATGATTTAAGTTCGTCATCCATTTCGTCTTCCAAATTGTTATCCATTAACCGATTAAAGTTGTGCAAATTTTCTAGCTTGCGAGAATACTCTTTGGGAATCAAAGAAAATATTTCTTCTGTCAAAAGTTGTTGCATCGTGATGTGTTCTTCAATTTTCTGGGTACGACATTGTTTTTTGTTAACAGCCAGGCATTCCATGAGATTTTGTATAAACCGGAAATGACCCAGCGATGGCGTTACTTCTCCAAATTCAAAAATAGCATGTATCATATTTAGAATTGTCTGGTTGAGCTCCAATTTAGCTGGTAAACTGATCATTAAATCTATAATAGTCATTGCTTGCAAAAACATGGAATTATATTGCTTCAAATAAGCGTAGTTGCTTTCGGACTGTTTCAAAATCTGTGCATCATTTTCAGTTTGTAAGATTTTATGCTGATGCACAAAAGATTCTATGATGTTTGAAATCTTGGTTGTTTCAAAGCCGATGGCTGCTACTTTCTGAATCATGTCGATCATCGTTTGCGGATCTGAGTATGCCTATTTAATATTTAAAAAATTTAAAACTCAAACTCATTCAAATTATATTATTATTGAAAATATTATAACCTCACGTGGCTCCTGGACTTTTGGTGGAAAATCAATGTAAAATTTATTTATTACTTCTTGCAATTTTTTTCTAGTCAGCAGGAAACTTGAAGAAAATCTTATGGATGCCGCAAGATTGGAGTTTTCAAGGTTGTATTTCTAAAATGATAAATTATATAAATTATGTTCATTACTACAAATTTTTTTGTATACCGTTAAAATCTGTTCAACTACAGGTTGATTATCCATAGAAATTGCGATTAAGCTCTGTGGACTCATAAGCATTCGGCAGATTATTTGTTTTGATTTACTGAAATCTTCATCGTTTTCCGAGTCTCTTGCATTACCAGACACATCAGTATTAGAAGTTTGTACCGACATAGAGCTTTTATCGTTTCCATCTGAAGATGCCCTTGGAATGCGTTTCCTAAGTTTTCTTTTGAATGGTTTCTTTACTTTACGCTTGAGCTTGTCATCTTCACTGGTGCGTTCACTACTATTATCTCCATCACTTGATGTCTTATGAAACTTCAATGCAAGATGATAGTTGAAAGTGGTTGCTGTTCCTGACAAAGTTTTTGAATCCGTTTTGTCAGGCATAAGTGCTAGTCGCCACAATCCTTCAGTGATTCCGTCATTAATCCTTTTTAATCTCAACTTGATCGAATCATCGCAGTTTTGAGATGGTTTGGAGTGCTTTCTTTGAACACATACACTTCTCAACAAATTAAGAATCATTTCTAGTACTCTTCTACTGCAAACAAATCCTGCAGCTTGCGGTGGGTCTAGTTTAATGGATAATGACATTTGTGAGTAGAATGTTGGTGGACTTGCTATAATTGATGTTGTCATACTTCTGGATTCAACATTTGATCCTCGTTTGGCTTTACGAATATGCTCGTAACGTAAAAAAAGTAAAGAAAATACAGTTTCTACCGTTCTCACGAAAGGCTCTACTTTTTCGATGCTCCTGAACATGAATTTGATTGAATTTAAAATTTTCTGTTCGTTTCCATTGATTTGGACGTCAGCCAGTAATAAATCCAGCCCCAATTTAACAATCAAGTATTCTCGTAATAATTGAGAATCAGCACAGCTCACAGACAATACTTTATTCGAATGGATCGAGAGCTGTTGCATTTTCAACTGATGATTTTGCTCTAGCAACTGCTCAATCTTGACGTAATTAGTTGCATTAAAATCAACATGCTCCAACAGAGATTCAAGTATATTAAATTTAGCATTGATATCACCGATATTTCGAAATGTCGAGTTATCTCTCAGGAACTCCAAAAGAAATGCTTGACGTTGTACTTCTAGATGACACATTTTTAATGAGTCACTGTAAACACCGTTGAAATTCGTTGATTTTTGGACTTCGGAGACAAATTCAAGCCAAAGATCAGCGTTATCTACATTTCTATTACAAAATGCAATCAATTTGAACAGCTCAATGTTCTGATTTAAAGTTGCATTGAAATGTTTTTCAGAGCTGGCGCTATCGAGCAAAGTGTGTATCCAATGTTGTTTACGTAACACTGTGTTCAAAAATAATGATTTTAAATTTTTATGCGGCCATAATGATTCTCTTTCATAACTTAGGAACTGCATCAGAAGATCGTTTCGCTCTCTTGACATAAGTACCAAATATAGGTCAGAGCCTAAAAGATCCTCATGTTTCACCAATTTTTTCGGCACCTCCTCATACATTTTTGCCATGAAGGAATCTGAGAGCTCGATATTGGAGAGCATGCAGAATAGCTTGGTGACTCCGTCTTTTTTAGTTCCTAGATCACAAATCATTCCCATCAGCTCATCATAACAGATCTCTTCTAAGTATGTGTTTTTTGTGTCATCTACTTTAGAAAACAACAACTTGATGATCTGAAATATCGGGTATGGCTGCTTTTGTAGCTGTTGACCAAGATAATCTGTGCATTTTGTAGATAGCGGAGATGATTCATGATCTAATCGAATGTATTTTACTAGCTCCTGTAAAAGAATATATTAAAAATTAATTTCTTATCATTTTTTACCAAGTAGTGTATATGTAAAGCCAAGCCTAGCGTACAAATTGTAGATTACTCTAATTTCTAACTGTGATAAAGTTCAAATAAATGTTTTAAGTCTAAAAAGTGAATTTAGGCCAAGAAACAGAATTCAAAGCTGCGTTTTCATTACCGTGCCAATTTCGTCATTCTTTTCGATCACCAACTTCCAGTACTCTTTGAATGGATCCATTATCAACTAAACCACTAACAACACTAGGGTTAATTTCATTGACATAATCAATTAACCACTCACATATGCATTAATTTCTTTTTTAAAGTTATCAACCAGCCTCCGTTCAAAACAAAAACAAAACTGATTTCATCAGGCGTTGTCCATATATTGTTAATCAGATTGGTGAAGTCTAGGGTGAATTCATCTGAAGTGAAGTGAAGAGCGCTATTAATTGAAAAAAAAACTAACAACAAATTATTAATTAATGGATTCAAACGCGGAAATTAAGCTTTTTGGATTTTCGAGGGTTTTATTACAAGGTCTGAACTTTTTGAACAATGAAATAACCGAGGATATTTCCAAAAAGCTGCTGTTGAATGTAGTTAAACAAATTTCACTAACTGGGCTCTGTAAGTTTAAAGTTTCATAAAATAAAAATAATAAATATTTATTATTGTTATCTTTTTAGCGCTCCAGCCCAAACCAGAACTTTACTCGAGCAAAGGAGAATATTCTAAACAAGCTGATTATGCTATTTCCACCACGTTAATTTTAGCTTCGAAACATCAAATCAGCTCCACAAAGCTAAAAGAAATGCTTATTGAAAATAAGATCCAGAACAACACCGTGGATCAACTAATTGAATTGTATGAAAAACATAAAGATGAAATCATAGTTAAGCTAACTCGTTTTGGAACAAGTCATAATTTACCTGAGCTGACAAATATTAACTGGGAATTAAGCTGCGATGTAGAAGACTCTGGCGAATTAAATTACAAAATAAACCTTCAATCATTCAACCATTCTATTGGAAATCACGAATCAATAACAGAGTTCTTTTGTAACCCTGAAGAATTACAATCATTGATAACTCAATTGAAAGAAATTGAGAGACATTGTGAAAAGATCGGTCAGTGCAAATAAAAGAAACTCTTTTGTTGAACATTTATTATTTTATATTTTAATAAAATATCGTTTTAAAATCATAAATTATTTACATTCTTCTCTGACTAATTGTGGATTAATATAACATTTATACTAATCTAGTCCTCATCAAGGACAAGATCCTTTATGAAAGGTAAATCTGGTGAAATGTTGCTAAAGATGTTTCCACTAAATTTAGCTTTTATTTCTGAAGAGATCACTGTGCAAAAGTTATTCTCTTCAAGTTTTATGTAGAAACCTCTAAAGCGATCGTCAATCTTGTAAAGATTCTTACCGCTAGAGTAGCTGTAAAACGGTCTTCCCGAAAATGGATTTATAAAGTCACTGAAGTATCCGTGTAACCGTAGCTTGGAGCAAATTTCACGTGCAGCCAAAACAAACTTGAAAAATAATTAAAATCAATAAGCAGGTTATTTATGTTTGCAATAAATACAAACATTTTTAGCTGCTTTCTCGTCATCGATTTGCCTGGATACTAAAGTAATAAGCGTCAGGTTGTTATTGTCAATTACTTCTGGTGCTGGAAATAACTCGTGAAGATTCTTCCTGAGCAACAGAGGACATTTCTTGGTACTAATACCGAGACGTTTCTTATCCTAAAAAAAATAACAAAAAAGGTAAACAAAATAATATACATCAAATCCAAGGACGTTGTTACATTGGACTCAAAATCAACCAGCTCATTTAAATCAATTGGTCCACTGATCGTGGATCTAGCGTTCAGCCAAGCTGGTCCACAATTCGGAAGGTAGAATCTGAGTAAGATGACAATATTAGATAGTTAAAGAGTTGAAGAGCTGGAGATCTTACCTGTGATTTTTTGAACCCGGATACAATTGCCAATTTTCATTAGATTCTAGGCTCGTTTCTGGAAGAGATAAATAAATTAAAACTATGCTCACAATAAATTTGAGAAAAAAAGTTATGCCATAATAAGTTATTAATCAAAATGTAAACAATGTTATCATTTTAGACGGACTCATTGATTTTGATCGATTGCCAAAACAACAGATAAATGCATATGATGCAAAATTGATGATGATGACACAATGATAAAAAGATTTTACTGAATGTTATTTACCTTCTTCCCTTAGACGAGCTTTCACCACTTTAAACGGCTTGTTATTACTTCTTCGTGAGAAATGAGCCTTCACAAGACAAGTACTCGGAGCTACCAGCCCCGAATTATTATTTTTTAGCAAAAGTACAAAACCTTTTCTTGCTGTAAACATTTTCCCCAAATAATAAATATATACGTGAATACAAAGAGTTTATATAACTAACCCCTCGATCAGCTGTTTGAAATGTCAATTTTTTTTCAGTGGACCGTACCTACATATTTTCTAAACAAAACAATTATTTGTTATTGGGTATTTTCTAGTATAATTTTAGTGAAATGGATAATTACGACGATACTTTTCGATATATTTATAGTTGCGTACTGGACCAACGAGTTCAGATAAAGATGTAAGCTTAATATTGCAGATTTTGTCAGAAATGTTGAAAAATTCTTTCCATCGTATTTCTAATGTATTTCTTCAATATGTAGAGGAACTCTCGAAGGAATCAGCCAAAAACCATCATATGAAAAGCTATTGGAAGAACCGTTATTGAGATTTTCTGGCCTATACTCTGAGCCTTGTGCTTCATTTATGGTGAAATGTCAGGTTTACAATCAAGGAAAACCCCTCGGTCTAGCAGTGACTTCATCATATAAAGCATTCACAAAACGCTGGAGCTGGAACGAATGGATTACTCTACCTCTACAATTCAGCGATTTACCACGAACAGCTGTACTGTGTTTAACAATTTATGATTGTGCTGGTCCTGGGAAAAATATTACAATTGGTGGAACTACCATATCATTGTTTGGGAACCATGGAATTTTTCGCCAAGGGATGTTTGATCTTCGAGTATGGCCAAATCAGGAAGCAGACGGCCAAGAGAACACTACCACTCCCGGAAAAGGCAAAGATTCTAGCCAAAATCAAATGCAAAGACTAGCCAAACTAGCTAAAAAGCATAGAAATGGACAGATAAATAAAATCGATTGGTTGGATCGACTCACTTTTAGAGAAATTGAGGTCATCAATGAGAAAGAAAAACGAGAATCGGATTATTTATACTTAATGATTGAATTCCCTGTCATTTTAATGGACGATAAGAATGTGAGTATTTTGGGGGAGTTTGTGAAATCGAGCTTACATATTTTTTATTCACAGTATTCAGTGATATTCTTTGAGCCAGATGGAGACAAAAAGTTCACATTCATCTCAAAACCCAAGTTGGTAACAGTGCCCGACACAGAAATACTACAAGTGAGTGATTTTTGTATAATTTTTATTTATTCATTTAATGAATTATTTTAGAGCGTACGCTTAAAAACGTTGAACCTCTATTCTATCTACGAGTAAAAAATTCATTAATCCGTAAAATTGCCAATTACTGCTTGATCGTTGCATTTTATGCAGTTTCGAATGAAATTTAAGCTGAAGTAATCTTAAGAGTCTTTATTTTGTATGTCATCTTTACACAAGTAAGCTGATTATTGTCTGTTTCTTGGCCAAGGCTTCTAATAGTCCAAGGATAAATCTTTCTCGTTTGTGCCCAAAATATCATTTAAAAAAATTACAGCTATTGAAAAAAATTTCACAGTGATGATCCTTTGAATTTACCAAATATGTGGAGTTTATAATTTTATAAATGATGTTTTCATAACTCTTGATGAAAACTTACATTTCATCTTTTTTGAAAGTGAACTCTAAATACTGATAACAGGGATCATAAACTGACCTTCGAAAAATCAAGTAGTATCTGTGCTATTTTGAAATGCTGAAAACTTTAAAACACTCTTTAATTTTTAAAATAACATACATCTTGTTATTTGCATTTTAAAATTTCACATCCCTGACGGTTTTGAATCATAATTTATTGTTTGTAATTTGATACTAGCAATCCCAATGTCTCTTTATATGTTAACCATTTCCAGTTACTGCATTCTACTGTTGCATCAAATATGTCATTAATCGCGTCTTGAACACTTAACGCTCGGACAGCGTCTGTTGGTTTTCATTATCTCTCCGTACTGCTTATAGCTTTCAGTTGTTCAGTTTGTTTTACTGTGGCGAGATGTGCTTTATTATTGCACCATTTTTTGCTGGATGGCAAAATCAAAGAATTTTTTAAAAATTGTTCGCAATTCTTTCAAACGCTTTGCCAAATTAGTGTTTGAATTTTGGAGGAGACTAGCAAGATGTTTTTGCTGCTCAAGTGCAGGTGTTGCAAGTACAGATTTTGAATGGACGTGTCACTTTTATCAAGTATATAGTTTGATAATTCTTTTTTTGATTTAAGTGTTTTGTGGAGTGACCTCATTTGTTTCATTTGTTTTATTTCTGCTTGTTTACAGGAAAACTTAGTGGAGACAAAACATCATCGGTTATCACGTTCAGCTAGATCAGGGCTTTCTGATCGAGATGCAAAGCCAACAGCACAGTACTTATCAATTTACTGCTTATGCTATTCTGTTTGTTGACTAAATAATTTTGTTTATCAATAGAATCCGCGATTTGCTACATACGATCGTATATCGCTACCCGCCAACATTCCAGCTCAATGGCGAGGAACAGGATTTGATTTGGAAGTTCCGTTTTTACTTGAGCAGTCATAAAAAAGCCCTCACAAAATTCCTAAAATGTATCAACTGGCAAACGGTCACAGAAGTTCGACAAGCTTTAAATTTACTCCAACAGTGGGTTCCAATGGATGTAGAAGATGCTCTAGAACTACTGAGCCCCAACTTTCAGCATCCAGCTGTGAGAAGATATGCTATAACGAGACTGAAGCAAGCACCTGATGAAGATTTGATGCTTTATTTGCTTCAGCTTGTTCAGGCTTTGAAATATGAAAATTTTGACGATATTTTCGTAAGTTTTCTATTTAAAAATACTTGTAGGGATTTTTTTTTAAATTCGATTTTTCTAGGAATCTTATCGAAAATTAATGGTCGATAAAGAAATTTTAAAATCGATGGATGATAATAACTCCACAAATGACCACAGTTCTATTTCAGACTCCACTGGAAATTGTAAGTTTAATATTAATGGTTGAAAATTCCTATCACTATATATTTTTCTTTTCTAGCACATTCATTACTCTCACAGCAACAAATGCTTGACGATCTACAACTTCCACCTCTAAAAACGGCTCTCATGTCAAACTCTGTCTTTTATGATCAACCAGATAACTCAGATCAAGAGAAAAGTTTGGACGATAATCTGAATGAATCTGATATTTCGAATACATTAATGACGTCTAAAAACTCGCAATATCAACTTGATCTGGCAACTTTCCTTATTCAACGTGCTTGTAAGAATTCCATGTTGGCCAACTACTTTTACTGGTATTTGTCGATTGAATGCGAAGACCAAGACCCAATCAGAAAGCAAGACGAAAAAGTTAGAGAAATGTATGTAGCTGTGCTCGACACCTTAATGCGTACTTTGAGTACGGGTAGCACAGATCTTAAGATAATTCACTCAAATCTAAGCAAACAACAAAGTTTCATCGACAATTTAGTGAAACTAGTTAAAATTGTCACCAAAGAGTCTGGCAATCGCAAGAAAAAGACGGAAAAGTTCCAGCAGCTGCTGTCCGAAACTGATGACAAGATTAACTTTGTGAGCTTTGAACCGAGACCATTACCATTAGACCCTAACATCTTCATTAAAGGAATCATTCCACAAAAAGTGACACTATTTAAAAGTGCTCTAATGCCCTCCAAACTCACATTCCTGACCACCACAAATGAGGAGTACGTTGCTATCTTCAAACACGGAGATGACCTGAGGCAAGATCAATTGATTCTACAGATGATCACACTTATGGATAAGTTATTGCGCAAAGAAAACTTGGATTTGAAGCTAACTCCTTATCGAGTATTAGCCACAAGCACCAAGCATGGCTTTATGCAGTATATTGACTCTATTACTGTGGCAGAAGTTCTTCACGATGAAACGAGCATTTTGAACTTTTTCAAAAAGCATAACCCTTGCGAGTCAGGACCAAATGGAATTCATGCCGATGTTATGGATACATATATTAAAAGCTGTGCAGGATATTGTGTCATCACTTATTTGCTAGGCGTTGGGGATAGGCACTTGGATAATTTACTGTATGTTTTTTCTCAATTTTTCACAAATTCCCAAAACATTATTTTATTATATTTCAGCCTCACAAAATCTGGAAATCTCTTTCACATTGATTTTGGTTACATTTTGGGCCGTGATCCAAAACCAATGCCACCTCCAATGAAGTTATGCAAAGAGATGGTTGATGCGATGGGCGGTATCAATTCTGAGTTTTATCACGAGTTTCGCAAGCAGTGTTACACTGCATTTTTACATCTCAGACGACATGCAAATGTAATGCTTAACTTATTTTCACTTATGGTTGATGCATCTGTTCCCGACATTGCTCTAGAACCAGATAAGGCCGTGAAAAAGGTAGAGGACAACTTAAGATTGAATTTGACGGATGAAGAAGCTGTACAGCATTTACAAAATCTCTTGGACATCTCTTTGACGGCTGTTATGCCAAATATTGTTGAACAAATCCACAAAATAGCACAATATTGGCGAAAGTAAAGATTTATATCTTTTGGAAGCTCTGAAGTTTTCAGAGCTTTTATAAGTTTCCAAACTTTACAATAGTCCACCAAGATTTTTTCTTTTAAATTTTATTTAAAACAAATAATCTAGCATAATATTTAAATTTATTTAAAATGTTCAATGAAATTATTCTGTTTAAATGATATCATTATTAAAAAGCTAAGTATATTTACGTAATTTATTTATTTTATTTTCAAACCTTAATTTATTTATTTCAAACTGAATATAAAAGTTTATTAATTTTAATTGGTTTTTTTGAAACTTGAATCACATCAAAATCCCCAAAGTTGATTGATATTTGAGTCAATAAGTTTCAGTCAAAATCTAACTTCACTATTATAAATATCAATAATAAACAATCTCTCCCACAACAAACTAAAAAGTATTGCTTAAAAAGTTTGAAGCTATTTCAGTTAAATATATTCCAGAGTTTGATGTAATTCATTGACCTATAGTTCTTAAGACTTGTTGATAAAATTTTTTAAAGTGCTTAGCATAGCAGAATATAAAATTTATTTTAA
Source organism: Parochlus steinenii (assembly GCA_038502155.1). Taxonomy (NCBI): domain Eukaryota; kingdom Metazoa; phylum Arthropoda; class Insecta; order Diptera; family Chironomidae; genus Parochlus; species Parochlus steinenii. The sequence goes on along the minus strand of JAXCIN010000052.1, from coordinate 2,364,010 downwards.
TCCAATCGAAAAAATGTGAATATCAAATGATGTAGTAAGATCATCATGAAGCACATTGATTGGATAGAAGGACGATAGGATAGTCTTAATTCCACAGAGCTGAAAGAAAAATTTAAATTTTAATTATAATGAATAAAAAAATGTTTATTAATTATTACCGCAATAATTTCCAATTAGAGTAGCTGGTAAAGGTCCTCCAGCAGTGAAAAGCCTAGTGCCACTGCTATCATAACAGTGAGTGTAGATCGCCGGAACGTATTTTACATTCGCCATATTTTCCATGTCTTCCTCAGGAAACTGTTGATTTAATTTTAAATCATTTACTTATATGATCAATTAGAACTTAAGTAAAACTACTTACAACGTATCCTCGGCTAGCCTTGAGCACAACCGTTCTCGAAGTGTTAATACTGCTTTCCAAGTATTTCCCCGCACGTACATCATAAAACATTAGCATTCCCAAGCCCGTACCAATAGTGAGAATATTCCCTTGAAAGCTGGCTGATCGAATACCACAACCATTGTACCTTGACGCAATTTTTTTCACTGCCTGTAACGTTCTAGGATCCAAAAGTAATGTGTAACTTCGACATCCAACTGCATACAATCCAGCTGATTGGCAAGCAATACAAACATTCTCCTGACAATTTGGTAGCTTTCTAGACATTTTCTGTGAGAAAGTTTCAGCGTTGAAAAGATGCATATAACCATTTAAAGAAAGGAGGGCAATCTCTTTGTATTCTTTGTTAAAGCACACAGCCCTGATTTTTTGTGCCGATCGACATTCCTTAATGGCAACAGGAGAAATGTGGGCATATGTCGGGCAAGCATCTTCAACTTGTTCAGGTTGATCAATTAAATCTTCATTTACACGCCACAAAGCCAATTTGGTGTCTCTACTACCTAAAATTTTTAATTGGAATCTAGGTTTTAAAACTGTTTAAATGTTAACATACCTGATATTAAAAACTGATCATCTAGCCATGTCATATCAAACACCCAATCTTTGTGAGCATTTTCTCCAATGCAAAGTGGGTCCAAAGTGGGCAATTTATAGATTGCAATATCAGCAGAATGCCTTGCTCCAGTAGCTAGAAGTGTCCTACTCGGGTTGATCTGGCAAGAATGTATTCCGCTTTGCGTGTCAGGGTTTTGTCCCCTTCTATTAGGTAGCGTTGGAATGGCGTCAACTCGTCTCATGTTCACATCATACACCATTAGTTTATTGCACTGCAATCAATATTTAGAGTTTATGTAAATTTTAATGGATATTTGTTTAATTTGTTATTTTACCTTAGTCCCGAATACAACTTGACGATTACTAAGCCATTGGGAACAAAACACTTTATTAATATTTCCTAGATTGATAGGTAATTCTTTGAACATATCATGTGTAAGAATATGTCTAGCCGCATAACTTGTCGCTACAGAACGAACCTAAAACCAAATCTCATTAATATTTATTTGGCAGTCTTAATTAATGGTGATAAAGTACCTCTCTTAGGTCAGATTCTCTGCTTCTAACGTAATCCACAAAGTTGTAGGAGGTGTTTAAAACTTCATTTTGTTGTGCAGGTGTTTCCTCTTCGGAATCGCTGTTCTCGTAAGTTACAAAGTCATCTGGCTTATCTGGTTTACGTCGTCGTTCTTGTCTATAGAATGTGCGAGACATTGAAATCATTAGAACTCAGAGATAATGCAGAAGAAGAAGCATTAAATTCAAGGATCATTAAAATTTTACCGTAATATTCTGGCTTTAGATTTTCGTTCTTCAAGTCTAGCTGGGATATGACAAGATGGGTATCGTCCTTCTGTTGGTTTTTTAATGGTTCGAGACATAGTAAAGACGATATTTCACTTTTAGGTAATTTAGTTTTTGTTATGGTTTTGCATTTACTACTGACTTCACCACGAAAACTTCACTCCGCATAGCCTATGTGTATTCACTTGCAACTGTATTCTGTTAAGAATTTTCAATTTCTTCGAATGTTTTTCTAAATAATCTGGGACATGTTAGATCTTTTGCTTAGCGCTTGAATCCATGTTTGAGAGGTTTAGTGACGTGTATAAACGTAAACATAATAATTTTAAGAATAAATAATCAGTTTCACAAGATCAAAAAAGTATTTTCCGATATCATTAATTGTCAATAACAAAACAACTAATTGTAATCCCTTATTAATTGCTTTGAGAAAGTTTTCACAGTAAGGTTCAAAATGTGAATTGTTCAAGTACATCCAATGTTTGATTGAACGGCAAAAGTATTGAAATTTTAAGAATTTTAAAAAGTTCTAAAGGAGTGTCGTTCAGCGTTCTGTGGTTAGTAGCTTCCTTTATCAATTAAAATTACTAAATTATTATGCTAAACATACACGAAAAAAAGACCCGATGATTGGATTTTGTTCCATAAGCGATATTCTATCATAAATACACAACATAAGCTCTTCCCTATGTCTTCCGATTATCAATATTTTACAATTATTTCACAACTACCAGTAGCTAGTAGCTATCTGCAAACTGAAATAATAACAAAACTTGCGTACGCACGTGAAATTAAGTTTGTTGCAGCATAAACAAGCAAAAAAACATAAATAAATAATAACCTGGCGGTATGCATTCTGTTTGCATGTATTTCAGAACTTAACGGCGCTTGATTGTCCTTGAAACAAATTGATCCATGTCAGGCACCATGTCGTCCGTAAAAGTGCAGTTTGAAATCGGACATGAAGCCTCACGCAAGACAAAAATCTCTAAAGATGGCTTCACGCACGACTGGGAGCTTTTTGTGAGAGGTGTGGACTCCAGTGACATTTCTGTATTTGTGGATAAAGTGGTCTTTAACATACATGAATCATTTCCCAAACCAAAAAGAGGTAAGTCTTTTTGTTTTCATGATTATGACATTATGTTAAACTCAAAATCTATATTTTAGTTTTCAAAGAGCCACCATACTCGCTTAAAGAAGCTGGTTATGCTGGTTTTGTTCTGGCGATCGATATCTACTTCAAAAACAGAGATGAGCCAAAAAAAGTGACATTCAACTACGATTTGGACCTTAGTCCCTTCAGAACTCAGAAAGAAGAATACATTTTTTTTAATACAACTGATGATTTTCGGCGAAAGTGTCTCAAAGGAGGCGGAATAGTAGTAACCAATATAAGCAGCGACCAAAAGAGCAGAGATTCGTTTTCCTCTAAAACAACTAGCAATGCAGCTAATCTCTCCAATGACTCTAAAAAACATAAGCGACCTGAGGATTCAAAAAACACATCCAGTCATCTTTTCGGTCCACCGACTAAGAAACCTACCAGTAAAGTTTCACCAGATCCACGAGCTATCAATTCATCGCCAAATCCAGTCAAAGTGCAAGGTGGCAAAGGTACGGGTGGTGGAAAACTTACAGCCTCTTCAAGCAAAGAAAAAGACAAAGATAAAGGAAAGCATAAACACAGCGTCAACAAAGACAGCAAAGAATCAAAGAAAGAGGAAAGAAGTGCAAGTAAGTCTGAAGAATCCAAGAGCAAGAAAGACAAAAAAGATCGAGACAGATCAAAAGAAAAGTCAGCTAAAAGACCGTCTAGTCCCAAGCGGAGTCCTAAGCGAGCTACATCACCTGTACAATCTCAAACAGCTCCAGTATCAGTAAGGAACAGTACAAGCTTTACTAATTCAACCGGAGGAAAAGACAAACCACAGCCTAAACACCAGCCGACTACTGCACCTGATGCAGACAAGAGCAATAGTACAAAAAAGAGTAACAAAAAAGATAAGAAAAATTATGACAAAGATCGTGAGCGGCTCGACAAAAAGGCACAGAAAGAATCCAAAAAAGACATTTCGTCTGCTGAGAAGAAAGCTCTGTTTGAATCGGCAGCAACTAAGCCGAGTGGTGTAAAAGAACGAGACTCCACAAGCAAGGATGATAAAGAGAAGGTATTTTAAATTTTGTTAAGCACAAAGTAATTTATTTAATTAATTAAATAATTTAAATTTTAGGTAAAAGGAAAAGTAGTGCCCCCAGAACCAAAGAATCACACTAGCGCTTCAGATCAAGGTGTCATTAAGAAAAGTGACAAACATTCTGATCGAAAGCACAAAAAGGAAAAAAAGGTGAAAGATTCATCCAAAGACAAAAAAAGGGAAAAGAGCGAAAAGTCTTCTTCAAAGAATACCAGCGGCACTAGTCGATCGATGGATTCTCCGTCCATTATTTCACCAGTCAAAGTTAAAGAACTTAAGCATGAAGTTCCCACAAAAGTGGGCGCTATGAGTCGGCTCAGCGAAAAAGACTCATCGGACTCAGAAGCAGACAGTCCTTTATCTCTGAAAAATGATTCGGATAATTCCAACAGCATACCAGAGCCACCAAAACCAATTGTAAAGCCGGAAAAAGGACAAAAACGTTCTAGGGATAAGGTCAAACCAGCAGCGGGTGATAAAGAAGATAAGAAGCGCAAACGCAAGTCAGTTAAAGATGATTCTCCTTCACCACTTTCAAAGCAGTTGAAGAAAGATAATTCACCAGTGCGAGAACGTCCCTCCTCTTCAGCCTCTATATCACAGCCTTTGGCCAGCAGCCTCACGAATAACAATCACATCGAGGCCAATAGTACCACTCAACAGCCATCACTTAAGATCTCAAACGACTACATGAATGAGCTGAAAGAGCTCAAGAACAAAATTACCACTCTTAAGAACAATGATGACCTTCAATATGTGGTACAATTGATTGCCTCCACGGGCTGCTATGAGATCACCAAATCAACGTTTGACTTTGATCTGTGCCTGTTAGACCAGAAAACAGTAGAAAAACTGCAGGAGTTCCTTAATACAAACACGTGACCACCATTTAGTTGGGAATAAGGAGAACACACTTTAAAAATATCCCGTCAATAATAATTTTTGGTGGAAATATTTCATTCGTTAAAAACTTCTTTAAAAAGTGTTTTTTTTCCACGCATCTGGTAACTCACTCATTTTACTTGAAGAACTTTCCTATTTGTCGATCAAAAAATTACTTTATCTGCAAATAATTTCGTAATCAAATGTTAATCTCACCATTATTTGATAAAAAGTAGCCATAAAAGGTCATAAGTTACTTTTACGATCTCATATGTTTGTTAGTGAAGGTAAAATCAAGTAGTTTTTTAACGTACAATAAATGATCGTTTTTTGGAAATCACTTATTTATTTAAATGTCTATTTTTGAGATATTTTTGCATTTAAAATTATTGTGAATTACTCATTTGTAAGTAAGGTAATATTCAGCAGGTGGCGTAATCGAAGACTAAGAATTTTAAATTTAAAGTTTTTTGTCACCTACTAAATACATCCTTGAAGATATTGAACAAAACGATGAATATAAATGCTTTTGGATTAAAGTTTGGGATTTTGAATTATTGAAAGTACTAATGAAACTATCTTAATGGTTATCTTAAATTATAAAAAAATTAAAATTGATAAAAATTATTTTAAATTAAAGTGATTTAAATCACTTACTAATATATATTGGATATCAGTGTTGATGGTTCTGAATGCTATAACAAATTTGATTTGGATCCGATGACAGTACATATAGCTTTTATGCGATAACAAATATAATGTTACAGAATAGATTATTATAGAATTTATAAAATAAAAATTGGAATAAATATTGGAACAATTGTAATGTAAAGAAAAATAAAATTCTATTTGTGGATAAGAAAAATTGAAATAAAATTTATTTAGATCCATAAAATAAATTTGGTTTCAACCTCTTAATTTCTATATGGAATATATTATTTATATGATGTGTATTCATGTAAAAAAGAAAATATTAGTAAACACGCCGCATCAATTTCGCAATCGTAAATAATGGTGAAAATTGATGATAAGAAGATTCTGAACATTGGCAATGTGCTAAATGACAAAGAACGACCTCTCAAAGAACGATTTCGAGCTTTATTTACATTGAAAAATATTGGAGGAGCCTCTTCTCTTGAACAGATCGAAAAATGTTTTTCTGATGATTCAACTTTGCTTAAGCACGAGTTGGCTTACTGTTTGGGACAAATGCAAGACCCAGCAGCTATTCCTATTTTGACCTGTGTTTTGGAAAATGTGAAGCAAGATCCTATGGTTAGACATGAAGCAGGTAAAAATTGTTTTTTCAACATCATAGACTGAAAACTTTATTCAAATAAAAAAATCTTTTAGCTGAAGCACTTGGAGCTATTGGAAAACCTGAAGTAATAGAAATCCTAGAAAAATATTCAACTGATCCCGTCGTGGAAGTTGCTGAAACTTGCCAAATTGCATTACAGCGAGTTCAATGGATTAAAAAAGCAGATGTTGTTAACGATACGAATCCTTACGCCTCTGTAGACCCAAGTCCACCCGCTCAAACCATCAATGTTGTAGAGTTGAAGGAGATCCTATTGAACGAAGAAAATAATCTATTCAGCCGTTACCGTGCGATGTTCAGTTTGAGAAATCTTCGTACTAAAGACGCAGTTTTAGCTCTTGGAGCAGGACTTCTCAAAGGCAAAAGTGCTCTTTTTAGACATGAAGTTGCATTTGTGTTAGGTCAGCTTCAGGACGAGAATAGTATACCATTTTTAGTAGAAAACCTACAAAACTTGGAAGAGAATGAGATGGTTCGTCACGAATGTGCTGAAGCTTTAGGAGCAATAGGAACAGAGGAATGTGTTAAAGTTCTCAGCGAGTATTTAAAAGATTCCAAGCGAGTCGTGAAAGAGAGTTGCGAAATTGCTCTAGACATGTGTGAATATGAAAATTCACCAGAATTTCAATATGCTAATGCACTTGTTGATGCTTAAAAAAAGAAAGAATAAATATTGTTTTGGAAAAATATAATTTGTATTTCTTCCCTTACACAACATATTGTAGAAATTAATCATGTTTTATGAAACCTATTCTGTTAAGCTGAAGAAAAAAGTTGTAAAAATATCAAGAAAATCTGAAACTTTTTACCCGGACAACGCGTAGAACTACATTTTTCTATGGTTTTTTTCCTAAAATTTGAATGAATAATTATATGCTAGTAGAAATTTGAAATCACAAAATTAATATATGTTTTAAAACAATTTTTATTTATAACACCATTTTACACTAGCGAAAAAGTCCTGTTCAGCCCATCAGCTGCAAAACTAGTTCATTTAAAAACTTGAAATTGTATAATGGTTACAATACTTTCAAATAATGCCTATATTTTCTTATTTATAAATAATTGATCCACATCAGATCTTCCTTAATCCAATAAAATATCTTTTTATTAGTTTATTTAATATTTATATGTAAAAAATGAAATCACATTCATTATTTGATCATACAACCAATAAAACCATCAGCACGGAGGCTAAAAGCATCAATTGGTTGATAAATTTCTCCTTTAAATTACATTAAACCTACGGTATAATTACATTGAAATATTTTTCTTTTTAAAATGGCAAATTACAAGTTTCAACATTCTGTGAGCTTTTTTGCCAGTCGAGTTCAAATTTAAAATTATTGTCTGGAAGATAAAGTCATCATGTAGATTTTTTAAAATTGCGAAATAATTATAAAAAGTTCCGGATTAGAATGTATGCGATGATTTTGAACTAACAATTTGGCATTAGAATAGATTTTTTGTCTAGAATTCTAGTAAATTTAAATTGAAAGTCAATAAAAAGACACACTTTACTGGATTTAAAAAAGTCTTCTTAAAAGAATGTGTGCAAACTCAGTTTTAATTCTATAAATGATTCAATCATTCAATAAAAGAAGATTACTTGCAGCATTACTAATTAACTAATTGGTCTAGCCGCAAATTACAATGCAAAATTGCCGCTTCAGATCATTTGATCACTGGTTTGTATGGTTATGATTTCAAAGTCTTCTGAATTAATATTTAATTATTAATATCATTTTAGTTTTTTATAACAATTTCATTTTTGGAGCCTGAAAATTTAATGTCTTATCAGTGGTGATTAAAACAAAAAAAAAAATTTTGGAAAATACTCGGAAGTCGGAAAACTTTAATATTCCAATTTAAATTAAAATCGAATTGCTTCCATTTTCAACTATGCAAGCTAAATCTAAAGCATTGGCTTCAGCTCATTTTTGGGAGTTTTAGCAAATATATACAGACTTGCCAGTATATGATTAGAAATACAAAATATTTTGCTGTTAGAAATTTCACTTTTTATCGCAACTTTACTCTTAAACCACATTCAAAATTCGAAGAAACCACAATTTCATGGTATTTCAACTAAATATGAATTTTTACGCTGTATTGCTAGTATTGCATCGTCAACAAACAAAATACGTTAATTCGGTAATTAAAGTTAAGGAGATTGTAAAAGAGAGATCTCGCATTGTTGATATTGTGCAATTGTTTGTTGTTTGTTTAATTGGCTCTAAATATAATTAAATATCAAAATAGCTATTATTCACGTTTAAACGGTTTGATCGCCTTGCAGCAACAGCAGTCGAATTTTTGGGGGTGCGATTTTTTATTTCAACAATTAGTTAAATCTTATTGAATGCATGTTGTCAAGGAAATATCATGTTAGGGATGCACAAAATCGGAATATATAATGTTAAGATGAATGTTAATTATTTTCTAAGTTAAAAATAACTGATATTACTAGAAAAACGAGATAGTTTGACAATTTTGAAACTCGAATATGACGTCATTTTTTCAATCTACACTTCTCCAGATTAAAAAAAATTCCACTAGAATACTATAATTTTTCAGAGTATTCCAAAGCTCATACCATCTAAATACTTCTTGCTAAAGTCTTAAACTTATTACATACATTCGGTTCGTACAAAATTTTTAATATTCAATAGTCTATGAGATTTTCAGAAAATTTGTGAATTGGAGAGATACTCAGAGAGGAACAGTTTTGTTTCACTTTCAATTCAATAATTTGCAAAGCCACCCGCGAAGATGATGCAGAAAATCTTATTAACACGCGCTACCAAATGGAGAGTGAATCAAACAAGCAAAATATAAACAAAATCATGTGAAATAGCAAAATACTAACAAAGAAAAAATATCGTTCAACCATTAAAGGTTATGGTCTACATTTGGTGAAGTTACAATTTATAACAAATTAAATCAAGTAATTATTTCATTACCAACCAGGGTTTAAAATGTTACCGCTATTAAATAAGCTGAAGTTCTCTCAAATTGTAGATTTTATGAAATATGCTATTTAGTTTTTCTTGCTAAATCTACAGCTTAATCTTACGTTATGATTTTAAATATGACTCTAAGTTATTAAATGCAACTCTCAAAAATACCTCTGAACTTCACAAATTTACAAAAAGACTCCAATTCCACCAGCCCTGTGAGCACTGTAAGTGCTGTTATTTCATGACCACCTAGATTTCTGCAATTCAATTTGTCCTTCGAGGGTCTTGGCCAGGTAAATGATGAGCAACTGAACGAATGAAGCGCAAAGGGCCACTGCTGCAAACATATATAGATTTCTTTCAGCCCACACTCGGATGATTTCGATGCATCCACTAGTCCATATTTTTTTGCTGGCGCTCGCAACTGATTGTGATTGAACACCGTAACCGCACATGATCTAGGGATAAGAAAGAAAATTTTAACACCCTATTTAAAAAAATATTTCATGTGACTAATTTAACTTTACGTTGGTCCATCAAAAAATGAAAAAATTACATTTGAATTTATTCATAAAATGAGTTAATGGAAATCGTCATACATGAAAGATTACAAAAAAAGATTCAATCGCACCGTATTCATAAAAAAATATGAAGCTTAGCTTTTTTATGATAATAGTAATTAAACTAAAATTGTTATTTATCTTCCTGTTATTCATAGAATTCGTCATCAAACTATTCCAAATTCTTCTAAATCGGTTAAAATAATCATATCATAGGTTTCTAAAAATATAGCATTTAAATGATAAAATCAAAGTCATCAAATAAAATTTCATATAAGCAGTAACTATTCAGAAACTACAATTATTCAAAACTGCTGGAATCTTGTTCGATTACAAAGATTGCAAACTATTTTTATATCGTAATTGGTGCTACAACATAATACTCACATTAATCAACCTTGAGCTGATGTCTGTGCTATTAATACAGCAAGAATATGGAACTCCACACTTTTCCACGCTTGGGCTACTGCAGTTGAAGTATTCATTCTTTCCCCAGTCTAAGAATCCAGAGTTGGAAAGTCCGCAACAGCTGAATTCCTGCTGTACAAAGTCTATCAAATTCTGTAAAAATAGCATTAGAATATGACTTTCGAATTCCAGAATTATAACATGCCTGGAGATCAGGATCATCTCGATAGCTGGTGATGATTTTTTCAGTCAAAGACTCCTCCAGCAGAGCGTTAATTTTTTGTGGAAATATAAAACCAACAACTGCGATACTCATTTCAAACAGGAAAAAGAGTAGCAAGCACAGAGAGTAGAATTTCAGCAGACAAGTGTTTTCACGTAAAGCACCTAAACATCCAGCGAAGCTTACAATAAACACCACAAATCCACAAATGATTAAAACCATTGATATGTTCAAGAATATATCGTAAAGCGTTTCCAGCTTCAGTAGTCCTGTGGAGTTCCATTTGTCAAAAAGTGCATAAACTCCAATTCCTGTAATTCCAACGCTTATTATTATTTATTTCGGCAATAATTATACAATTAATAACCTATTAACAGCCCTCCAAACAACCAGAAAGCAACTGGAAAGCAAATATAATGAGTCACTAACATAAATAAATGGTACCAAGAAATATTGGGAAAACAAAAATACTCACAATTTAAAAGGAAAATCAAATACTTGGCGCAAGATGAAACATAAGTGAAATTGTTATTCACGTATCTGTGAGGTGGTGGCATCTTGACTTGATGGCTTGGATTTGATTGTTTTTCTAGTTTCAATGACTAATTTTTGCTTTATAAAAAATATTTTTTTCGACCTTTCTCGAATTATAAATCCAATTTCCAGCAACCAATCTAACACTCCCGGATTCAACAACTCACTGGTTACACTGCGAAGTCTCCATTTCTTGTATCCAAAAATTTGATAGACAATGAATTTAATTATTGAAGTCTTTTTAAACTTTTGTCTCGAATATACAAATTTATGACAATCAGTCATAAGAATATATATTGTATGAAAAGCGCTAATATGTCAAATCTTTACACACTGATTAATGAAGTTGCAACGATTTTGTGTTAGCAAAATCAGCTTAAAACAAAAGTACTCATTTCCTGTTTATAAAGAGTTATCTCTGTTGATTGGGCTCGATCCTTAGCTTGTTCATCATTTCAATCAACAATATTTAAAAATGAGTAGTTTCTTGCAAAGTTGGAGATACTATTCGAATCGTAAATCATTTCGTTATGGAGTTCCTTTTTTACTCCTCATTCTTGGAGGATCATTTGGTCTGAAGGAGTTTACACAATTACGGTTAGTACAAACATAATATCTATATGAATTAACAAATTTCTTAAAAATGGTTACATTTTAGCTACACATTTTCAAAGAACAAAACAATAAGACCGGATGAGCTAGAATCTGCAGGCGTTACGATGAAAGAAAGTGGTAAAGTAACTTTAGAAACTGAATATGAAAAGATCAAAGATATTGATATAGAGCATTGGGAAAATATTAGAGGTTTGTTATATTCATGCCCAATGTGAAAATATAATAATTTGTCTCTTTTTAGGTCCAAGACCGTGGGAAGATGTTGAAGCAAAAGCATAAATTGTGCAATTAATTAGTCCTGTAAATAATTCTAGGTAATTTTTAAATAAAAGACAAACTTATGATTCTAATTCTGTTTGTTTTAATTTGTGTCTTATAACTACAGAACTTTTCTTAGTACAACTCAATCCTATATTTAAAATAGAAGTTACACTATGCGTAGCTGAAATCATGCCATAAATTAAAATTAGAAGAAAAAATTAAAAGTAGAAAGCTTTACTTAATATAGCTTTAAATCCCTTTTTAATTAAACTATTGCAAGCTTCTGCTTCAACCAAAATTTAAATTGATGTCAAAAATATGAAATATAATTACTCTAAAAAGTTAGAACTAATATAAACTTTCTCATCTTAATACAATAAACGACGCCTATAAGTCATCATCCCACTCATCAATGAGCGTGTTTATTTCGGAGGATTTTAGTGATGGCTTGGCGACTTCCGCCTCAATTTCCAACGTTTTTGCTTCAACAGTTTCGTCATTAGAGCACACTTCTTTTTCAGATTCTGCTGAGAGCTGACCGTTTTCCAGACCTTCTTCATCTTCAATTTTTAATTCTTCGACAACCGTTATGGAAGACTTCTTGTCTTCAATCTCGGGCAAAACTTCCTCCTCTTTTGCGCTCTCGTCTTCTGTTTTAAATTTTTCCTCGTCAAATGTAGTGTCCTGGCTATATTCAAGCTCAGATTCTTTGATTTCCTGCTCCGTTACAGTTTCATCTTCACTCCAATCATCCAGCAGATTCTTTAACTTTTTGGAACTGTCCTTTTCGGTCGATTTATCTGCTTCTGAAGACTGACTTACTTCATCCACATCATCTGTTTCAGTTTTTTCATCTTGAGCAGGCGTCTCTTCTTCTTCATCCCAATCATTCTCAAGCTCTGAAATCAAAGGCTGTTTACCATCTACTTTATCCGTCAATTCCTTTTCCTTTTCTTCTTCTGCAGATTCATTAGATTGGAAAACAATTTCAGCATTCTCGAGATCAGCAGTTGTCAATTGACGCGCAGTACCTGGTTCGTCTTTAATTGACAAACTTTCAGTTTCCTCGGAAGCTGCAACATCTTGTGCTTGCGTCATACCACCGGTCAAAAAATCATCGTAAACCACGACATTTGGATCATTAGTGTTGACCACACTTGGTTCGAATGAAGATTGATCCAAGACCATTACAACATTCTCTCCTAGATTAGCGCCCTGAGTTTGCAGTTGTTGCATTATTTCTTCGCGTTGCTGCGGTGTCAATTGCAGTTCTGAGCCATCTGCTGACACCAGCTTGGTGATCATGCCATCAGTTTCGTCTTCTTTCTTCACATATTCTCCATGAACGTGCGCTAGCTGATCTTCCAAGTAGCTTGTGGACAACTCATCATATTCCTCCACAACTGAAGACTGATCCACTAGCCCCAAACTGGTTGCAATACCAGAAGCCAGATTAGTTAACCCTTCTGCCTCTGAACTAGGCTCCAACTGAACATTAGCCGAGTGCAGCGAATAGGGTAGCGACTTGGGCGAAATGGACACATTTGATAATATTTTAATTTTGTTACCCATCTCCATATTGGGCACATACTTTTCAGAAGGTACATACTCTTCATCTTCATCATCAGAAAAATCAATAACTCCATCCTGTTTTGCTTTTTGTCTGTGTATAGCCCGCATATGTGCATAAAGCAAGAACTCCTTGCTGAAGATTTTATTGCAATACATGCATTGCTGGCTGTGGTCCTCTCGCTTATGCTTTTCGAGCAAGTCACTTCGCTCCGTCACAAATTTGCAACTGTTAAAAGTGCAAGCGTAAAGTTTGACATCATCTGGAGGCTTAATTTGATGCTCTCCGAATTGATGAGTAATCATTTCCATCTTTCTGGTGACTTTAAAGCCACAATGGTCACATATCCTAGGATCAATTTGTTCTTTATGAACATTAACCAAATGCTTTCGGAATCCTTTATAACTGGGTATACTAATGGGCCGTCCATTTATACCACATCTAAGACACAGCCAAGGTCCAGTCATATTTTCGGCTCCTTTGGCAATAAGTGCGTGCATAGTTTTAGCATCAATTTTTTTGGGCGCCGTGTTCGAAGCGGCTGCCGTTTCTTTTTTACCTGCTGTTGGTGTAGAGGTTACAATTTTGGAGGGAACTTTATCCTGCTTAATTGCTTGCACTAGAGCGGAAGTATTGGGCTTGGACCCTGACGGGCGCGACATAATCTTTAATTTGATATTTTTGTTATTTTTCACCAGATGTGGGTACTTTTTGAGGACTTCGCTGATAATCTTGGCGTGATTTACGTTACCACCATCATCCTTTACAGTAATTTGTTTAGTAGATTTGGTGACAACTGTTGTCACTTTTTGGCCTTTTTCTGGCTCGGGAACCTCTTCAAACTCTTCTTCGGCAAAATTGGTGTCACCATCGTAATCGGCATCATCATCTTCCTCTTCTTCATCAGCTATTTGACTTCTTAGCCGTTGAGCTTCGGATAGCTCCTTTACATCATCAAGGTTAGGCTTTTTAGAAGGGGGTGAGGTTGCTGCACTTCCAGTTGCCAGCCTTTTGTACGTGTATCCTTTGCGCAAAGTCTCAAATGGAGAATTTTCCTCCTCGTTTTTGATTTGAGAAGCTGTAAGCAGTGGCTTACTTTCATACGAAATATTTTCGTAAGAGTTTTCAGTGTCTGGTACAATTTCTTCAGACACTATGAAACGAGACGGTCTTTTCGACTCTTGTGATGGTTGACTGAATCTCGTCACAATTTGAATGGGTTCAGGTATGTTTTTGCTCACTGGCTTGATGGTGGTCTGATGATGTTTAAAAACAATCTTGTTGGTAGGCTGAGCTCGGGCTGCATACCCACGATTAGGAGATTGAGGCGAGTGCGCAAATGTTTTTCGGTTTATTGGTGCATTTTTATTTAACACTACCGGATGTTGTTGATTCTTAAACAACGATGATGTAGTTTGACGATGAGCTTCGAGTAGCTTTGTCAGTACAGTCATATTCATGTCCCTTGCCGTCTTGAACAGTTTTTCGAACATGTTATACTGAAATTCCAGCGTACCAGTATACATAAAGTTTACGATGGGTACAATAACGTCTGCCTGCAAATCGTTCGGCATCACCAAAACATCTTCGATAATCTCACATGTTTGCTCAAGCAAGTTGAAATAGTCGGTACACGCGCTTAGTACCAATCGATGGACTTTCAATTGCGAGTTGTCATTAAACTGCAACGTAAGATCACAATAATCTGTTTTGTTGAAGAAATTCTAAAATTAAAAGAGAATGTTAGTCATGATAATAGCACTTGAGTCAGAATATGTTGTTACTTGAAGTTTTTGGAGGAAAAAAACACCCCAGTTGTCCACTTTTACACTTTTGGTTTCCATTTTGTCGTCTTTCTGTATCCGCATACTCTAATTTACACAAACATTCCTAAAAAAGTGAAAACAGAGTTAAAAATCATTTAAGCTTTATTAGAAGATCCAGCAAAGAAAAGCAAGCCAATAACTGTAAAAGTAGGGCACCTCGTAGATGGCCAAATATTACTTTTTAGATTGAATTTCATTAATGAGAGTATTTAAACAAACATAAAGTGCGAGATAATATGTAATTAACCAGGAACAACTTCGCTTAATTCACAAAATAAAGCTGTATCAACAAATTGATGGAGCCAAAACATTATGTTGATAATCACTAAATTCAACTTTTAATCACTTCACATTAGTATTCAAAATGGTCACTTACAACTTATTAGTGCTTGGATCACTAAAAAAACTAATTTAAACGACTTAATTGTGATTTTTATTGAAATTAATCAAAAATTAAAATCCAGCGATATAAATGCCAACCAAATTTCGAAGATGCCACTACTCTTGTCAAGCTACACACACACATTCAAACGATTGGTTAAATTTCTCGTTAGATGGCGTAGCACAAATTTTATATGTTTTCATTTGTGTAATTAACAAATACTATCGATTGTCATCACAAGATTTGTATTAAAAATGTCCTATAATTGCATTCTTAAGGGTACATTAGTTTTAAAGTTCAATTTTAATTCTCCAAACATTGTTTTTATTTGCTTAACGTAAAATTTCGAATGCAGGGTTGACATAAATTTCGATCAAAACAAACTATCCTCACTACAACAACAAAAACCTTTTTCGGATTTCACTGAAGAAGTTTGGCTGAAGTTTTACTTATCAAATCAAACATTTAGAAAAGCCACTAATCATGGCTGATCTTTCATTAGAACCAGAACCCATCGAAGTACCTTCTGTATCGGTCGTGGAGTTCAAGACGTTCGCAAACTATATCCGAAAAGCAATTACCATTTTGCTTCCTGATGATGATGAAAGCTCGTCTAAACTTGAAGAAGCACTAGATGAGAATAGAGGAAACCAGGAGTGCATTAAGAAGTTTCTTAATGATCCCCAGGTGCAGGCTTTATATATTCAAAAAAGCGCAACGAAAGGTGAGTTGTATAAAAGCAACAACAAATTTTTTCGCATTCGGAAAACGCCTTTTTTGTTCAATATTCAGAGTTTAAGATGCAAATTAACTTGATTTCTTGCTTTGTGATCGCTTTTAATGTGTTTTTGAACACTTATGTTAAAGAAAATCCATCAGAAAGGTGAAAATGCCGACAGACAATATGGCCGATTGATGAGTCAGCTTTGCAAATTTTTCATTAAGCCAAGTTCAAGGCCAATGACCTTTAACCAAAAATTCCAATTCCAAGCAAAATATATTATAATGATTTTTTTAAACATTTAAGACGATGAAAACGATCAATCGCAAGAAGGTGAGGAGGAGAAGGATGCTGTTAAGTACTACATCAGCAACGAAGTGCACTTTACTAATCCCAAGATGGCTTCGTTAGTCTGTGTGAAACGGGGCGCTGTTGTGGAAGCTGACAAGTCCATTCACTCTCAGCTGCGCTTGATCAACTTCTCAGAAGGCTCGCCATACGAGACACTGCATGCTTTCATTAGCAAGACTCTTGCTCCTTATTTTAAAAGCTACGTTAAGGAGTCGGGTCGTGCAGATCGCGATGGTGACAAGATGGCTCCATCTGTTGAGAAGAAGCTAGCGGAGCTTGAGATGGGTCTGTTGCACTTGCAGCAGAATATTGACATCCCTGAGATTACCCTGGCTGTTCATCAGTCGGTGCAAACTACCATAAAACGATGTTTGGACGAGGGCAGAAAAGCAAAAGTAGGAGATTTCGGAGATAAGGTAGAGGATTCGAGCTTCCTTAACCAACTGCAGAATGGCGTTAACCGGTGGATAAAAGAGATTCAGAAGGTTACCAAGTTGGATCGAGATCCTTCATCCGGTACTGCTTTACAGGTAATCTAAGTTGTTTTGTTCGTCTTTTTGTAAATCTTAATAAGTAATATCTATATTGTAGGAAATCTCATTCTGGTTGAATTTGGAGCGTGCTTTGCATCGTATTCAAGAGAAGCGAGAGTCTTCTGAGGTAGCTTTAACGCTTGAAATCCTTAAACATGGCAAGCGTTTCCATGCTACTGTTTCTTTTGATACTGACACCGGCTTGAAGCAAGCCCTAGCAATGGTTGCTGATTTTAATCCGTTGATGAAGGATTTCCCTATCAACGATCTTTTGTCAGCAACTGAACTGGACCGTATTCGAGCTGCCGTGCAACTCATCTTCTCTCACTTGCGAAAGGTGCGCAATACCAAGTACCCAATTCAAAGAGCTTTGAGATTGATTGAGGCTATTTCACGCGACTTAAGCCATCAACTGCTGAAAGTGCTGGGCACTCGTCGTTTGATGCATATCCCATTTGATGAGTTTGAACGCGTCATGAACCAGTGCTTCGAAGTAATCATTTTGTTTTCAATATCATTTATAAGTTTCAAAAATGTCTAATTATATCTTGTTTTCTTTCCCAGGTTTTTAGCTGCTGGGACGATGAGTACGATAAGTTGCAAGGCTTATTGCGTGATATTGTCAAGAAGAAGCGTGACGAACATTTGAAGATGGTTTGGCGTGTGAATCCTGCACACAAAAAGTTACAGCAGCGCATGGAACATATGCGCAAATTCCGTCGTCACCATGAACAATTAAGAACTGTTATAGTGCGTGTGTTGCGTCCATCAAGACAAACTGCTGCGGTCATCGATGCACCAGCTGAAGGAAAACAACCCTACAGCTTGGAAGCAGCTGACGCTAATGCCATCGAAGAAGTTAACTTGGCTTACGAGAATGTTAAGGAAGTAGAGTGCTTGGACATTTCTAAAGAGGGTTGTGAGGCATGGGATGCAGCTGTAAAGCGTTATGAAGAGCGAATTGACCGCGTGGAGACACGCATCACTGCTCATTTACGTGATCAGTTGGGAACAGCCAAGAACGCCAATGAAATGTTCAGAATATTTTCGCGTTTCAACGCACTCTTTGTTCGTCCTCACATTCGAGGTGCAATTCGTGAATATCAAACGCAGTTGATTCAGCGAGTAAAGGATGACATTGAGGCTTTGCACGAGAAGTTCAAAGTACAATACCCACAAAGCAAAAGTTGCAGGTTGTCTGTCGTGCGTGATTTGCCTCCAGTGGCTGGATCTATCATCTGGGCTCGTCAAATTGATAATCAGCTCACCATGTACTTGAAGAGAGTTGAAGATGTGCTTGGAAAAGGATGGGAGAGCCATATTGACGGTCAAAAGCTCAAGGCAGATGGAGACAGCTTCAGAGCCAAGTTGTCCACCGGAGAAGTGTTCCAGGATTGGGCTCGCAAAGTTCAGGAGCGCAATTTCGGCATCACTGGGAGAATTTTCTTAATTGATGCAACAAGGTGAGTTTTTTCAACTTTCAACATAAATTATAAATTAAAGTTTGATTATCTTTTTTTTAATATTTTAGATCTCGCTTGGGTCGAGGCAATGTTTTAAAGTTGAAAGTCAACTTTTTGCCAGAAATCATAACCTTGTACAAGGAGGTTCGAAATTTGAAGAGTTTAGGATTCCGTGTTCCACTGGCAATTGTCAACAAGGCCCATCAGGCAAATCAAATATATCCGTTTGCAATTTCTCTTATTGAGAGTGTCCGCACTTACGAACGAACTTTGGAGAAGGTTAGTTATGAATCATTTAACAGATATTTATATATTATTTAAACTTAGTTAAATCCACCACCCATAATCATTAAATTTTATTTGCCCAAACCACTTGCATAATTTTTGGTCAATGTTGACGGTTTGGGCAGATTTGAATCATTTTTTACTTGATTTTGTAAATAATTCACTTTACATTTTATTTGACCGTGTAATTTTTTAAACCTCAACTGAAATTTTCATGCAGCTAAGTAATAGGACCACCGCACAAAATTCAGTATTTAAGGTAGTTAATCAGCGATTATCAGTTGTTCAGTTGTTGGATGCATATTTTTAACTAAGCAAGCATGTTAGAAAAATAATCATTTCCATGTTTTTGATGAAAATAAGCATTAAAATTCTTTATTCAATCATGTGAATTATTTATATCTTTAGTACGTTAGTTTATTTTATTAATCATATTTGTACTAAAAGTATTAAATATCTTATTTTATAAATTAAAAAAACTTTAATCCATAACTTTCCATTTTATAGCCCGATTAATTTTCCGATTTTTGTCTGGATTATGATAAATATTTTAAAGTTTTCTATACCCCACAAGTGATACTAATATATTTATTAATCTATTTTTTCTATAGATTGAAGACCGAGCAAGCATTATACCGCTGGTGGCTCAGCTACGCAAGGATGTCTTGGGTTTGATTTCCGAGGGAATCGCTTTGGTCTGGGAATCTTACAAATTGGATCCATACGTTCAACGTTTATCCGAAAGTGTAGTTTCTTTTCAAGAGAAGGTTGAAGATTTGTTGGTTGTTGAAGAGCAGTTGGATGTTGACGTGAGATCCTTAGAGACATGTCCTTACAGTGCTGCGACTTTTGCTGACATCTTGTCAAAGATTCAACACGCAGTTGACGATTTGTCTTTGCGCCAGTACAGCAATTTGCACGTTTGGGTTGCTAGACTAGACGAAGAAGTTGAGAAAAAGCTAGCAAATCGTTTACAGAATGGTGTTGAAGCCTGGACTGAGGCTTTGTCCGGTACTAAAAGAGATGTGGATTTGTCAATGGACACTGATGCGCCAGTTCAGCCCACCATTAAACCAGGTGGAGATCCTCAAATCATCAATGCAATTCATGAAATTCGCATAACTAACCAGCAGATGTATTTGTTCCCATCAATTGAGGAGGCTCGCTTCCAGATTATGCAGCAATTGTTTTCATGGCAAGCTATTGTTACATCGCAAACTCGTCTGCAAAGCTCACGTTATCAAGTCGGATTAGACAAGCCTGTTTCACAGACTTATCGAAATCTCCTGACCAAATTGCCAGGAGGATCTGAGCCATTGGAAGCTTCTTATGAGGCTATTGAGAGCAAGATGACCGAAGTTCGCTCGTATGTCGATGAATGGCTCCGTTATCAGAGCTTGTGGGACTTGCAAGCAGATATGTTGTATGGAAGACTTGGAGAGGACATCAATCTGTGGATTAAATGCTTAAATGACATCAAGTGAGTAGATATAATAAAAAAATTTAATAAACTCATCAACTCAATATTTTTAGGAAATCACGAACAACTTTTGATACGTCCGATACTCGTCGAGCTTATGGACCAATTATCATTGATTACGCCAAGGTACAGGCTAAGGTTACATTGAAGTATGATTCTTGGCACAAAGAGGCTTTGAGTAAATTTGGATCACTCCTTGGAAATGAAATGGGATCTTTCCACTCGAAAGTGTCAAAGTCTAGATCCGATCTTGAGCAGCAAAGTATTGGTAAGTGAATTTTCAGATTTTTTTTTAATTTGTAAAAACACATACTCATTTTTAGAAGCGGCAAGTACATCTGATGCTGTAACGTTCATCACTTATGTGCAATCACTTAAGAAGGAAATGCTCGTTTGGGATAAGCAGGTGGAAGTTTATCGTGAAGCACAACGGATTTTGGAGCGTCAACGTTTCCAGTTCCCTAATAACTGGTTACACGTAGACAACATTGAGGGTGAATGGTCTGCTTTCAACGAGATCATGAAGCGTAAAGATTCAGCTATTCAAACTCAAGTGGCCAGTTTACAAACAAAGATTGTGGCTGAAGACAAGGCTGTCGAGATGCGCACAGCTGACTTTTTGAACGACTGGGAGAAGAACAAACCTACTGGTGGTCGCACAAGGCCTGATGATGCTTTACAACAGTTGCAAATCTTCGAGTCTAAGTTTTCACGTTTGAAGGATGAGCGTGACAATGTGGCTAAGGCCAAGGAAGCACTTGAATTGCAGGAATCAGCTGGAGCTCCAAATAATAACTCTGAAAGAATGTTTGTCGTGTTGGAAGAGTTACAAGATTTACGCGGAGTGTGGAGCGAACTTTCCAAGATTTGGACTCAAATTGACGAAACTAGGGAGAAGCCTTGGTTATCTGTCCAGCCTAGAAAACTTCGCCAATCTCTGGAAACTATGATGAGTCAATTGAAAGAGTTGCCAGCTCGCTTGCGTATGTACGAAAGCTATGAGTACGTTAAAAAGTTACTGCAAAGCTACATCAAAGTAAACATGATGATTGTGGAACTCAAATCTGATGCATTGAAGGAACGTCACTGGAAACAACTAACCAAGCAACTTCGCGTCAACTGGATTTTGTCTGATTTGACTCTTGGCCAAGTTTGGGATATAAATTTGCTGAAGAATGAAGGTATTGTCAAAGACATTATTTTAGTGGCTCAAGGAGAGATGGCACTAGAAGAGTTCCTGAAGCAAGTTCGTGAATCTTGGCAAAACTATGAACTGGACTTGATCAACTACCAGAATAAATGTCGCATCATTCGCGGTTGGGATGACTTGTTCAACAAGGTAAAGGAGCATATAAATTCAGTGGCTGCTATGAAGTTGTCACCTTACTACAAGGTCTTTGAGGAAGAAGCACTAACCTGGGAGGAGAAGTTGAATCGCATAAACTCTCTGTTTGATGTATGGATTGATGTTCAACGCCGTTGGGTATATTTGGAAGGAATATTCTCTGGTTCTGCTGATATCAAGACATTGCTGCCTGTTGAGACAAGTCGATTCCAAAGCATCAGCTCTGAGTTCTTGGGACTCATGAAAAAAGTGGCAAAATCACCAAAAGTAATGGATGTTCTAAATATTCCAGCTGTTCAGAGATCTTTGGAGCGATTAGCCGATTTACTGGGAAAAATTCAGAAAGCTTTGGGAGAATACTTGGAGCGCGAACGTACATCTTTCCCACGTTTCTACTTTGTCGGTGACGAGGATTTGTTGGAGATTATTGGAAACAGCAAGAATGTTGCTAGACTACAGAAGCACTTCAAGAAAATGTTTGCTGGAATTGCTTCCATTCTACTTAACGAAGACAACACAGTAATCCTTGGAATAGCATCTCGAGAAGGAGAGGAGGTCAAATTCATCAAGCCAGTTTCTACAATTGAACACCCCAAGATTAACGAGTGGCTCACTTTGGTGGAAAAAGAAATGCGATTCACTCTTGCGTCTTATTTGGCCCAAGCTGTTCAGGACATTAAACAGTTCAAGGACGGCTCTATTGATCCAGCCAAATTCATGGAGTGGTGCGACAAGTACCAAGCACAAATTGTCGTATTGGCTGCACAAATTTTATGGTCAGAAGATGTAGAGTTGGCATTGCAACAAGCTTCTGAGAACACTGGCGATAAGAAACCATTAAATCGTGTTTTAGCATCAGTTGAAGCCACTTTGAATGTTTTGGCTGATTCTGTGTTACAAGAACAGCCACCATTGCGTCGCAAAAAACTCGAGCATTTGATTAACGAATTTGTGCATAAACGTACCGTCACACGTCGTTTAATTTCTCACGGTGTCAATAACCCAAAATCTTTCCATTGGCTCTGTGAGATGCGATTTTATTTTGATCCAAGACAAACAGAGGTTCTACAACAACTAACCATTCATATGGCTAACGCTCGCTTCTACTACGGATTTGAGTACCTGGGTGTACAAGATCGTCTGGTTCAAACACCACTGACTGATCGTTGCTACTTAACAATGACTCAGGCTTTGGAATCGCGTCTAGGAGGTTCGCCGTTTGGTCCAGCTGGTACAGGAAAAACAGAGTCTGTGAAGGCTTTGGGTAATCAACTTGGACGTTTCGTGTTGGTATTTAATTGCGATGAAACGTTCGATTTCCAAGCCATGGGAAGAATTTTCGTAGGACTTTGTCAAGTTGGTAAGTTAAATTTATATAATGTTTGTAATTTATAGCACAAATTAAGGACTAATATTCAAAATCTTTTTAGGTGCGTATGGATGTTTTGATGAATTCAATCGTCTTGAAGAACGTATGCTGTCTGCAGTTTCACAACAAATTCAAACTATTCAAGAAGCTTTGAAATCACAATCTGAGTCAAAAGATCAACAATCAGTTGTGGTTGAATTGGTTGGAAAACAAGTTCGTGTGTCCACTGACATGGCCATTTTCATCACAATGAATCCTGGATACGCAGGGCGTTCTAATTTACCCGACAATTTGAAGAAACTCTTCAGATCACTTGCAATGACCACACCAGATCGTCAACTAATTGCCGAAGTGATGTTGTTCAGCCAAGGATTCCGTACAGCTGAAAAGTTAGCATGCAAAATTGTTCCATTCTTTAAACTTTGCGATGAGCAGTTGTCTAACCAGTCCCATTATGATTTTGGATTGAGAGCATTGAAGTCGGTGCTAGTTTCTGCTGGAAATGTTAAACGAGACCGAATCATGCGGATCAAGGATAAAATGCGTCAGGAAGGTGAAGAAAACATTAATGAAGGCACAATTGCTGAAAACTTACCGGAGCAAGAAATTCTCATCCAATCCGTTTGCGAAACTATGGTTCCTAAATTGGTAGCTGAAGACATCCCGCTTCTATTTTCTTTGCTCAACGACGTGTTCCCTAACGTATCTTACACCAGAGCTGAAATGGAGGGACTCAAAAATGAGATCCGTAAGGTTTGTGCTGAAGAATATCTCGTTTGCGGAGAAGGTGATGAGCAAGGAACTGCCTGGATGGAAAAGGTAAGCTAGAGTAGTTATTTGAAATTGATTTTTACTAACCACAATAAAATTTTTGCAAATCAATTTTATTTCATCATGCACTAACACTTGCTCACTCGAAAAGGGATGTGGTGAAACGTGGGTCGATAAAGTGAGTCCAGTATATGAGATCAAGCGATTTAATTGGTGTTTTGTTGATGCTTCTTGATATTTATTGGAAATTGCGGATTTTTATAATATCAAATAATATCAAAATATAATATTTTAAAATAGTAGAATGAACACTTTTCAGTTGTTCAATATCAGAACTTGAGCAAACAGGACTTGAAAGTAAAATTTGATCGTTTATATTCTCAATCCCTTTTTGAATTTTGTTGCACATTTTTAAAATCAAAGTGTTCATTCTAGTACCGTAAGACTATTATTTATTCAAATTTCCATAATGTGGAAACTTAAAAATAACATTTATGAGTAAAATGTTTTTAACATTTTTAACTAAACATTGCTCTTTATTATGTTAACAACAAATTTTCTTGAAAAATTCACAGGTTCTACAATTGTATCAAATCTCAAACTTAAACCATGGGTTGATGATGGTTGGTCCTTCAGGATCTGGTAAATCTACTGCATGGAAGGTTTTGCTAAAAGCTTTGGAGCGATTTGAAGGATTGGAAGGAACAGCTCATGTTATTGATCCTAAAGCAATTTCCAAAGAAGCACTTTATGGTGTGCTTGATCCCAACACTAGAGAATGGACGGATGGATTGTTCACTCACATTTTAAGGTAAATATTTGTAAATTAGTATACCCAATTAAGTTAATCATTCATTCTTTCATTTCCGAACAGAAAAATCATTGACAACGTTCGTGGTGAAATCAATAAACGTCAATGGATCATTTTTGATGGAGATGTGGATCCTGAATGGGTTGAAAATCTGAACTCAGTGCTGGATGACAACAAACTGCTTACTCTCCCTAACGGTGAACGTTTGTCTTTACCACCCAACGTTCGTGTCATGTTTGAAGTGCAAGACTTGAAGTATGCCACTCTCGCTACAGTGTCTCGTTGTGGAATGGTGTGGTTCTCAGAAGATGTTCTATCTGTTGAGATGGTGTTTGATAACTACATGGCGCGAATTCGCAATATTGCATTGGAAGAAGGTGATGAGGAAAACTTTAACACGCAGTCCAAGGGTAATGTGGATAAAGATGAGGAAATTTCATCGGCTTTGCAGACTCAACGAGAAATCGGAGCGCTTTTGCAGCCTTATTTCCAAGCTGATGGACTTGTCGTTAGAAGTTTGGAGCATGCACTGACTCAAGAACACATTATGGACTTCACGAGATTGCGTGCTTTAAGCTCTTTGTTCTCGATGCTTAATCAAGGAGTTAGAAACGTATTACTGTTCAACCAACAACATCCTGACTTTCCAATTCCACCAGAGCAGCTTGAACAATATATTCCCAAGTTGCTTGTTTATTCGATACTGTGGTCATTTGCTGGAGATGCAAAATTGAAAGTGCGCTGTGACATGGGTGATTTCATCAGAAGTGTTACTTCAATCACTCTTCCTGCACAAACTGGAACACCAATAATCGATTATGAGGTCACAATCCAAGGTGAATGGGTTCCATGGTCAAATAAAGTGCCAGTAATTGAAGTCGAAACGCATAAAGTAGCCGCTCCTGACGTTGTGGTCCCAACTTTAGACACTGTCAGACATGAGAGTCTTTTGTATACATGGCTTGCTGAGCATAAGCCTTTGGTTTTGTGCGGTCCTCCAGGTAATTATTCAATTACTTCCACATTTTTGTTCTTTAATTAACCTTTATTTTTCTTGTTCAATTATGAAATTAGGTTCTGGTAAAACTATGACGCTTTTCTCAGCTTTAAGAGCTCTCCCAGATATGGAAGTAGTTGGCTTGAATTTCTCCTCAGCTACTACACCAGAGCTACTATTGAAGACTTTTGACCACTATTGTGAGTACAGAAAGACACCAAATGGAGTTGTTTTAGCCCCAGTGCAAATAGGCAAGTGGCTAGTGCTATTTTGTGACGAAATTAACTTACCGGACATGGATGCTTATGGTACTCAACGAGTTATCTCATTCTTACGTCAGTTGGTTGAGCATAAAGGCTTCTATCGTGCATCAGATCAAGCTTGGGTCTCATTAGAACGCATTCAATTTGTGGGTGCTTGTAATCCACCTACTGATCCTGGTCGTAAACCACTCAGTCATCGCTTTTTGCGTCACGTTCCAATTATTTACGTTGACTATCCTGGTGAGACATCGCTGAAACAAATCTATGGCACATTCTCTCGCGCTATGCTAAGAATGATGCCAAATCTACGTGGTTATGCTGAGCCATTGACTAACGCTATGGTTGAATTCTATTTGGCGTCTCAAGAACGATTCACTCAAGATATGCAACCGCATTATGTTTATTCACCTCGTGAGATGACACGATGGGTACGTGGTATTTGTGAAGCTATAAGGCCGTTGGACAATTTACCTGTTGAAGGATTAGTGAGATTGTGGGCTCATGAAGCATTGCGTTTGTTCCAAGATCGATTGGTTGAAGACACTGAGCGTCACTGGACTAATGACAATATTGACATCGTCGCAATGAAACACTTCCCAGGAATCGATAGGGAAAAGGCTCTGGAACGTCCAATTTTGTACAGCAACTGGTTGTCAAAGGACTACATTCCAGTTAATCGTGAGGAACTGAGAGAGTACGTAAAGGCTAGATTGAAGGTGTTCTACGAAGAAGAGCTAGATGTTCCATTGGTTTTGTTTGATGAAGTGTTGGAACATGTACTGCGTATAGACAGAATTTTTAGGCAGCCACAAGGACATTTGCTGTTGATTGGTGTTTCAGGAGCTGGCAAGACAACATTGTCTAGATTCGTCGCTTGGATGAACGGATTATCAATCTTCCAGATTAAGGTAAATATTTCAATAATAATGACCTGAATTACTGCTTGACGGAAAACTAATCTAAATCCCTTTTTAAAATTCAGGTTCACAACAAGTATACTGGAGAAGATTTTGATGAAGATCTTCGTTGTGTTTTGCGCCGCTCTGGATGCAAAGATGAAAAAATTGCATTCATTTTGGATGAATCGAACGTCCTCGATTCTGGCTTCCTCGAAAGAATGAACACTTTGTTAGCCAACGGCGAAGTTCCTGGCTTGTTTGAGGGAGATGAATATACCACTTTAATGACTCAATGTAAGGAAGGCGCTCAGCGAGAAGGACTTATGCTGGACTCGAACGATGAGCTCTACAAATGGTTCACTCAACAAGTAATGCGCAACTTGCACGTTGTGTTTACAATGAATCCTTCTACTGATGGTCTCAAAGATCGTGCTGCTACATCCCCTGCTCTGTTCAACAGATGTGTGTTGAATTGGTTTGGTGACTGGTCTGACTCTGCTTTGTTCCAAGTGGGTCGTGAGTTTACAATTCGCGTCGATTTGGAAAAGAGTAACTGGTGCAAACCAGATTTCTTCCCTTCAGCATGCAAACTTATTCCAGCGTCGCCTTCGCATCGTGATGCTGTTATAAATGCTTGCGTGTACGTGCATCAAACTCTGCACAAGGCTAATTCAAGATTGAGCAAGCGTGGCAGTCGAACCATGTTCATCACACCAAGGCACTACTTGGACTTTATCCATCATTTTGTGAAGTTGTACTCGGAAAAGAGAGAAGATTTGGAAGATCAGCAGCTGCATTTGAATGTTGGGTTAAATAAAATTGCAGAGACGGTTGAGCAAGTAGAGGAGATGCAGAAGTCTTTGGCTGTCAAGTCACAGGAATTGTTGCAGAAAAATGATGCTGCCAACGCCAAGCTCAAGCAGATGTTTAAGGATCAGCAAGAAGCTGAAAAGAAAAAGGTTCAATCCCAAGAAATTCAACTACAACTGGCCGAACAGACCATTAAAATTGAAGAAAAGCGCAAGGATGTGATGGCTGACCTAGCTCAAGTGGAACCAGCTGTTATTGATGCTCAACAAGGTAAGATTGCAATATTTATTATTTGGATCTTTTTTATTAATATCTAGCCAAACAGCCGTTAGTGCGATCAAAAAAAATCAACTCGCCGAAGTTAGGTAATAGTGTTTTCACGTAAAATTTTAATATGGTATGCGCTAATAAATCTGGACATATTTGAAACTTTTTAAATCAGAAAAATACAATTTTATTTACGTGCAGTGGTTCCAAGGTTCAAAGTTAATTTTCATATATAGGATGTATTTTATTTAGAACTTTTGTCAAAAATCAACTTTTCATTTTCATTAAGATCCACTGTTATATTCGTTTGTTTCGATCAGTAAATGTTATTTTGAATATGTCCCGACTTATACGCATACCTTGAAATTATACTGATGAATTCATCCACCCCAAACCATGAAGGTCTATGAGTAACCCCCCAGCGCCTGTAAAACTGGCCTTAGAATCAGTTTGTTTGCTGTTGGGCGAGAAACATGAAGATTGGAAACAGATCAGAAGCTCGCTAGTCAAAGATGGTTTCATTTCCAGCATTGTGAACTTTGAGACTTTACAAATCACGTAATTGTTACAATCTTATTAATCCCTCTAAATACCTAACCCTGCAAATTATGCTCTATCGGATCACTCATTTGGCTTATTGATGTTATAACTACAAGAAATCGACTAATATTCGCGCGTGAAAAAACACTCGAGACTAATACCATAACTAAATAATCCTCTTTCTTTATAGCGGTCAAGTCCATTAAGAAACAACACCTGGTCGAAATTCGGTAATTAATTAATTGATTTTATGATAAAGAAGAGACAAAGTGAAAGTTCTTGTTTTCTTTGAATTCTTTGAATATATTTTATTTTTTTAATTATCTAAGAACATTGAAACTGCGTCTTTCTTTTGATTACACAAATTAATTAATTAATTATTGATTTCTTAACATATTTTTTTTCTTCATTCCAATGAACCTGACCTCATGGTTGATCTACAAAACGATCGATAGTTCTCTCGCCAACCCTCCAAATAGTGTAAAAATCGCTTTGGAGTCGATATGTTTGTTACTCGGTGAAAATGCTTCAGATTGGAAATCTATCCGTGCTGTTATAATGCGAGAAAATTTTATTAACTCTATCGTTTCTAACTTTAGTACGGAAGACATAACGTAAGCATGACTTCATTTTAAAATTAAACTATCTTTTGATTGTGTCTTTAGAATGAGGGCGGTTTAAGTACTGAGTGTAAAAGTCTATTCTAAAATCGGATCTGCAAAGACATTTAGTTTTAGTTGTGCTAATGTTTCAATAATTATTTCTTGAGTGCTCGTGCAATGATCATCTTTAAACAAACCAATTGACATAAAACGTCTAGAATCTCTGCCAATTTTACACTTAACTTAAGAAACATTAATCGAAGGACTAAATCGACCCTCATAGAACATTGACCACATTTTTTTTTGCGAGAATCTAAATTAACTTGCATCAATGGGTCAAATTATCATTTATTAGTCGTCAGCCATGCATAATTACAACTCACTCATTTAACTGTGCAAAGTTGACGCTTTTACCACTAATTATTTGTAAAATTAATGTGTGTCTGGTGACTGGTTGGTGAACTGTATAATGGATGTGTTTATGTTTGTTTTTGTTATTGTAACTAAATAATTCCCCAATAATTTTGTAAAAGAGGTGTATTCACGTTTTGGAGACAGTAATGCATAAAGTTATGCATGTTGTTAAGATGTACAATATTTCATTAAGCTTTGTATTGTTGAAATGAATATTTTGTAAATGTAATATTATTATATTTATGCTCAATATCCCTATAAAAAGTAATTAAACTAACATCACTTATTATGCTTATTTTCCATCATGTGAATCCACCTCATTGCGTTTATTATCCTGACGTAATCTAATTCATAAATTAAAATCCCAAATAGCGATGATGTCCGTGAAAAGATGAAAAGTCGCTATCTGAGCAATCCAGACTACAACTTTGAAAAAGTAAACCGTGCCTCGATGGCTTGTGGTCCTATGGTGAAATGGGCTATTGCTCAGGTAAAGAAAACGATTGTGAATGAAATTGTTTGAAGATTTGCCTAGAAATGATAAAAATTATCTTTACCATCTTTACCTAAATTTAAAAATGTAAAATTATCTTTAACATCTTTACCTAAATTTTTATAAATTTAGATATAGATGGTAGAGATAATCTTTACCTTCTCTACCTAAATTTTCAAGAAAATTTTGCTTTTTAAAATAGTTGTAAACATGGTAAAGATGATCTCTATCAAAGAATTTAGAATTGTGGCAAAGATAGTAAAAATAAACTTAATTTCTTTAATTTAATAAAACATAATTTATTTCCAAAGGTCCTTTACGCTGACATGTTGAAACGTGTTGAACCTCTCCGAGATGAATTAAGTTCTCTTGAACATCAAGCCGAAACTAACATCAAACATGGCGAGGAAGTTAAGGAGCTAGTCACACAGTTGGAGCAAAGTATTGCTTCCTATAAAGAAGAGTACGCGCAGTTGATTTCTCAAGCTCAAGCTATCAAAGCTGATTTGGAAAATGTTCAAAGTAAGGTGGACCGTTCAACTGCATTGCTCAAAAGTTTGGGTATGGAACGAGAGCGATGGGAAGCAACCAGCGAAACTTTCCGCTCACAGATGTCTACTATTGTGGGAGATGTACTGCTTACCGCTGCTTTTATTGCTTATGGTGAGAATTTTTTCGAATCAAATATTGTATATTCTAAATTCAGATTGAAACTAAAAAGAAATAATAATTTTAATTTTCTACAGGCGGATATTTCGATCAACATTATCGAAGCAATCTTTTCTCTACTTGGAGCCAACATCTCACTTCGGCTAACATTCAGTTCCGACCTGATATTGCTCGTACTGAATACTTATCTAATCCAGACGAAAGACTTCGCTGGCAAGCAAATTCATTACCATCTGATGATTTGTGCACTGAGAATGCCATTATGCTGAAACGTTTCAACCGCTATCCTTTGATTATCGATCCATCTGGTCAAGCAACTGAATTCATCATGAACGAGTTCAAGGACAAGAAGATAACTAAAACAAGCTTCTTGGATGATTCTTTCCGCAAGAACTTGGAATCAGCGCTTCGTTTCGGAAATCCATTGCTTGTACAGGATGTTGAAAACTATGATCCCATATTGAATCCCGTGCTCAATCGCGAGCTGCGTCGTACTGGAGGACGTGTTTTGATAAGTTTGGGTGATCAAGATATCGATTTGAGTCCTTCGTTCGTTATCTTCTTGTCGACTCGCGATCCAACAGTTGAGTTCCCACCAGATATTTGCTCTCGTGTCACCTTTGTCAACTTTACAGTGACAAGAAGCTCTTTGCAATCACAATGCCTCAACCAAGTGCTGAAGGCTGAGCGTCCAGATATCGACGAAAAACGATCAGATCTGTTGAAGCTCCAAGGCGAATTCCACCTTCGTTTGCGACAACTGGAGAAGAGTTTACTACAAGCACTCAATGATGCTAAGGGAAAAATTTTGGATGACGATTCAGTTATTACAACTTTGGAGACGTTGAAACGAGAAGCTGCTGAAATTGGCCAGAAAGTGGAAGAAACCGATAAGGTTATTGCAGAAATTGAAACTGTATCACAACAATATTTACCACTATCTCAAGCTTGTAGTAACATCTACTTTACAATGGACAGCTTAAATCAAGTCCATTTCTTGTATCAGTACTCGTTAAAGATGTTCCTTGACATTTTCAGTACTGTATTGCTGAAGAACGCCAATTTAGATGGAAAAACGGACTTTGCTGTCCGTTTGGGCATTATAACTTCAGACTTGTTTGCTGTATGCTACGATCGTGTCGCTCGTGGAATGCTATTTAACGATCGCCTAACTTTCGCAATTCTGTTGTGTCGCATTCACTTGAAGGGAACATCTGAGCCTAATTTAGATCAAGAGTTCAATTTCTTCTTGCGCAACAAAGAAGGACTTGTTTCATCAAACGAACATGTTGATGGAGTGTCCTCTGATCAGCTAGAATCT
The DNA here is from genome assembly GCA_038502155.1 of Parochlus steinenii. Taxonomy (NCBI): domain Eukaryota; kingdom Metazoa; phylum Arthropoda; class Insecta; order Diptera; family Chironomidae; genus Parochlus; species Parochlus steinenii. The sequence continues at coordinate 2,332,104 of JAXCIN010000052.1, read as the reverse complement.
ATAACCAGACTATCTTCTCGTCTGCCTACTTTCAAACGTCTCTTTGAAAGAATTAAGGCAATGCCTGAGTTGATTGCATGGCTTCAACAAGGATCACCTGAGCAAAATGTTCCACAACTGTGGGATGAATCTAAGAGTTTGACACCTATTTCTGCTGCATTGCACCAACTTTTGCTGATTCAAGCGTTCCGACCTGATCGAGTCATTGCTGCTGCTCAAATCTTTGTTTCTGCAGTACTAGGTGAAGATTTCATGCCGTTGGCTGAGAAGGAATTGGACTTTTCTGCTTGCGTGGAAGGTCAGCTTAACTGCAATACACCAGCTCTATTGTGTTCTGTGCCTGGCTACGATGCTTCTGGTCGTGTGGATGATTTGGCCGTTGATTTGAATAAGCAAATATCTAGCATTGCAATTGGATCCGCTGAAGGATTCAACCAAGCTGAAAGAGCTATTAACATGGCTTGCAAGACTGGAAGATGGGTGATGTTGAAGAATGTTCATTTGGCACCGCAATGGTTGGTGCAACTAGAGAAAAAATTGCACTCTTTGTCACCACATGCCGGATTCAGATTGTTCTTGACTATGGAAATTAATCCAAAGGTACCGGTTAACTTGCTGCGTGCTGGACGTATTTTCGTTTATGAGCCTCCACCAGGTAAATATATCTTTCATCAAATCTTATTAAAAATTACTTTCTTAATCTTCATAAATTTTCTATTACAACAGGTATTCGTGCAAACTTGTTGAGAACTTTCTCAACAGTTCCAGCTGCTCGGATGATGAAGGCTCCAAGTGAACGTGCTCGATTGTACTTCTTGTTGGCCTGGTTCCACGCTATAGTTCAAGAGCGTTTGCGTTATGTTCCTCTCGGATGGGCTAAGAAGTACGAATTCAATGAGTCAGATTTGCGCGTTGCTTGTGACACATTGGACTTGTGGATTGATGCTACTGCTATGGGTCGCACAAATTTGCCACCAGAGAAGGTGCCATGGGATGCTCTTGTAACATTGCTTTCGCAATCCATATATGGTGGAAAAATTGACAACGATTTCGATCAAAGACTGTTGTCTTCATTCCTCTCCAAGTTATTCACAGCTCGCAGTTTTGAAGCTGACTTTGCATTGGTTGCCAACGTAGATGGTGTTGCTGGAGGTCCGAATGGTCAACGACATATCACGATGCCCGATGGAACTCGTCGCGATCACTTTTTGAAATGGATTGAAGGACTGGCTGATCGGCAAACTCCATCTTGGCTTGGATTGCCAAATAATGCTGAGAAAGTGCTTTTGACCACACGCGGAACTGATTTGTTGTGCAAATTACTTAAGATGCAGCAACTGGAGGACGATGACGAGTTAGCTTACAATTCACAACAAGATGATAACAATAGTTTGGACACTTTAAAGCAAGAGGATGGTAGACCGTCGTGGATGAAGGTTTTGCATAACAGCGCTTTGACTTGGTTAGAGCTACTTCCAAAACAATTACCAACCTTGCGAAGAACAGTGGAGAATATAAAAGATCCGCTATATCGATATTTTGAGCGTGAAGTGTCCTCGGGTGCCAAGTTGCTTCAGACAGTGGTCAGTGATCTCCAAGACGTGGTGCTCATTTGCCAAGGCGAAAAGAAACAGACAAATTATCATCGTCAGACGCTGAGCGAATTGGTTCGTGGAATTTTACCCATTCCATGGAGACGTTATACAGTTCCAAGCGGTTGCACTGTGATTCAATGGATCACAGACTTCAGTCATCGCGTGCAACAGTTGCAAAAGGTTTCAAGTTTAGTGTCTCAAGCTGGGGCTAAAGAGCTGCAGAGCTTCCCAGTTTGGTTGGGGGGATTGTTTAATCCAGAAGCTTATATCACGGCTACTCGTCAATGTGTGGCTCAGGCTAACAGCTGGCCATTAGAAGAGCTTGCTTTGGATGTTACAATCACTGAGGCAGGAGCAGAGGGAGGAAACCACAAGGATAGTAGCTTTGGAGTAGTCGGCTTGAAATTGCAGGTAAATTATACTATTAATTTTATTGATTTCGTGCTTAAACCGCTTCATATAATTTTAGGGTGCCCAATGCAAGAACAATCAATTGTTGCTGACCTCCACGATCATGATGGATTTGCCACTTACTTTGTTGCGTTGGATTCGAAACACTTCAGAGTCTTTACGTTCTGAAAAACTCACTTTGCCAGTTTATTTGAATGCAACTCGAGCAGAACTTCTGTTCACAGTTGATTTGGCTGTGGCTCCTGGACAAGATCCCCATAGTTTTTACGAACGCGGAGTTGCTGTCTTGAGCGCTACTGCTTTGAATTAATAATAATACATAAATTTGAGTGGTGATGGAATTTTCAAATTGAAATATATTGTTCTTACTAAATTATCAAATAATCTTATATTATTATGCTTTATTCAAATATCCTAAAAATACAAATGTTTAGCTAATAAAATAATCCACATAATCAATTAACGAATGTTTTTATTTTAAAGTTAGAACCAATATTCATCCTATAAGTCCACATGCACATTAATTTTTGTAACCATATTCTAGATGGTTTTGTATGAATGGTTCGAGTTAATTATTTGTGTGCTAAATAGTTTTTCCTTCAAATATTTCAAAATTAACTATTTAATTTGAATCATAAAATAAAATGTCAGCCCAAACTTTCGATTGAATTAAAGTATCTTGAACGATCCTATAAAAATCGGAATAAAAAAAATCTGGATGATTTCAAAAGGCTAATTTAAATTTTCATATAAAAAACTCTAAATAAGTACAAGTTCGACTCATGTAATCGAGCTTTCATCCTTGACCAGAATAAAATTTTGTAAAGTGTACATCTCAAAAAAATGTAAAATTAAAACAATATCGTAAAATAAATGCTTTCTTTATTCAAAAGTTCTCCTAAAAATCCAACATAACAGACATAAAAATATATAAATGCATTTTCACTTTTCGTTGCTGAAAAGCTACTTTCAAAATAAATTGAATGTTAATTTTGTTAAGGCACAACACTGGAAGACACTATGATTGCTAATGGTCATTTCAATTGTGTTTATTGTTTAAAGTTCTTAATTGGATACTGGTCTTTGTATTTTTCTACATGCTCTTCCATCTCTTGCATTTGTCTGCGCAAATGTTCAGGCAAATCATCGTAAACATCAGTAAACATTTCTCTCCATTCTGGCTTTGGTTTTTTTTCACTTGCTTGAATCTGCGATAAAATTTGTTTCTTAACAGACTTGACATAATCATTTTCTTCAGTTTCGTTGAACCATCCTTTCTTAATCATATAGTTCTTCAACTTGAAAATAGGATGTTCAACAGTATTCCAAATTTCAAGCTCCTCAGCTGGTCTGTAAGCGGAGCTGTCATCTGAAGTGCTGTGATGACCCAAACGATACTGCATTGTTTCCAAAATAACAGGCGCATTGTATTTAATAGTGTATTCTCGCACTAGTTTTGTGGCATTGTAAACAGCAAACACATCTGTTCCATCTACACGAATGCCAGCCATTCCATAGCCTGAAGCTCTACCAACAATTCCATCGCCACGATATTCTTGAAATTATATTTATTAGAACGTTAGTTCGTTTTAATATTTATAAAGGAATGACTTACGTTCACTTGAAGGAGTAGAAATTGCAAATCCATTGTTACGGCAAAAAAAGATTACTGGACAGTCAAGAGTAGCTGCAAAATTAAAAGCTGCGTGCACATCTCCTTCAGATGCAGCACCTTCTCCAAAGTATGTTATCTAGTAAGCATAAAAGTTACAATTTTTATAATGTTTTGAGGATAATTTTAAAACTTACTACACATCGATTATTGTTAGGCTGACGCTTGAACACGTATGCAGAACCAGCAGCTTGAGGAATTTGAGTAGCGAGTGGGGATGATATTGTAACAAAATTTAATTGAGGACTTCCATAATGGCAGGGCATTTCTGTAAGAATTACATAATTTGAATTTTCAGTTACTAATTTGAAGATTGGCCATCTTCAAAATAGGATATTTTGAATATTCTTATTAAAAGTATTTATCGTGGGCCACAATTCACTTACGTTTCCCTTTACCATCGTCATCTATATTTCCAAAGCATTGATCAATAAATTGGCCAATTGAAAAACCACGCCAAACCAAAACACCCGCTTCGCGATATTGAGCATAAACCAAGTCCTTAGCATTCAACGCAGCTGCTGATCCAATATGACTCGCTTCCTCTCCTAAAACATAAGATTCAATGATCAAAGTTCTACATCAAATCAAAAACGAGCTGAAATAGGTAAGTTTAGCTGCAGCTTTTGGGCTCAAATTCGAACTGAACTGAACTAAAAATTAAATCTACATCAGAACTTATGAGTGAGAGCCTACCAAAATTGGTCATATAAAAAGATATTCTTCCTTGTCTTTGGCTCTCATAGAGAATTTTATCCATCGTGTTAAGTTGAACCATGTCCCGGAACATCTTCGATACAAGACTTCTATCTAGTTGAGGATCTTGTGATTGATCCATTATTTCACCTTCTCGGTTCATCACTCTTAAAGCAAATTAAATTTATCAGTCAGCAAATTTTGTTTTGGAAAACTAGAGAATTATGTCACCTGTAGATTGGAATTGGATCGTAATTCTCGGGCATAGTGAATGTTGGCTTAGAAGTGTAGCCTGTGCCAGCTCTAATTCCAGGGAATGGAGCTTTTTCGTCTGATGTGTTGTTTACTTGATGGTGTGTTGAAAAATACTACGAAGTAAATATACATTTTATTCGTTACTCTTTTATCTATATCTGTTTCTATCATTTACTTTTACATTGCCCAGAGATCTTCTTAGAACTCCACTAAGATTTCTAGCCAAAGCTGCCATCGTAAAAATCTTTCTGAATTTATTTAATTAGCGGTACGAAAAAATTCGCTGTGCTGTTATCAAATCACCCACAGAATGATATAAAAATTGAAGATGAAAGTCTCAAATCTACTATAATTCAGCCTTAGATACAAAGTCCCTATCGCGCAATTTTCATCAAATTCCAGTAATTTCACTTGAATTTTGGTTAAACAGGGTTAAGAAGTAGACATCAAGTAGATTTGTTGGCCAAGTATTTATTAGTTTGTAGATTTTAGAGCTGGGCGAAGCACGTATCAAATATTGCTCAAGAGTTTTTCCGGGAAAACGGTGGAAATTAAGCCTAAAAATTGAATATATTTGTGAAATCTAGTGTATTAAGATATAAGTATTTGATTTTTGGAGTGAAAAACCGGGAATATCCATCATATCAATCAAATTTGGGTGAAAATGTGTTTGATCAACCCGAGTGCAAACGAAATCAATACGTTCAATACTGTTTAAAATAAATAAGCTACAAGAATAAGTGTAATTAATAACTTAAGGTTTATAGCCAACAAATGAGATGGATTTAGGATATTTAGAACTCAATAAAGGTTTGTCTCCTACTTTTCATTTTATCTTCAAGTCTCTCGATTTTCCAAAATTTTCCGCGAATTTCATTTATTGACCGTGGCATCGCGATTTATTTTAACCCACTTGTAGCGCGTTGGGGCCTAAAAAAATGTGAAATTTAAGCAATTCAACAAGCGGTTCATTATTATCAATTCGTTCTATATACAAAATTTTTGTTATTGTGCGAATCGTGTGAAACAATTGAATAAGTAATAGTGTATATGAGTTTTATATTTGCGGTCTTTTAATAAAATAAATACATAAAACATGAGCTCCACAAAATGGCTAAGTGTTGCATAGTCAAGCATTCAAACTAGTTCCATAATAAAAAAATTATGAATCTAAATTGATGCTGAAACTAGCAGAAAAGCGTAAATAAATTAGCTAAGCATTTTAGCATATTGCCGACGCCACTGCTTCAATATTCAGTTATATATGTCGAGAAAACCATCATAAAACTCGTATATACAAACCTCAAAAAGGAACAAGATTTCTCTGTTTCGAGTCCATTCTCCACACAGACAAGCGTCGTGGACAACATGTGTGCTGTTATATTTCTTAACTATTTTTTTTATTGATTCAAATCTTATGCAATACCAAAACAACCGACTTTAGAGTTTCTTGTTCTTATTGGTGGGTAAATATGCTTTAAGATATTTTTACATACTGCTTGGTATTTCTCTTTTTCTTCAGCTTCAAGTTGAAGAGCAAGGCAAAAAATAAAATGAAATGCTAGAAGTGGACGGTTGTTTGGTTCTTTGATATTTTTAAATCATGTGTTAAATTGTTCTGAAGCTTCCTGTTTTTAATTATTTTATCAGCTGAATTATATGAATCATGTTTAGAAATATTTAGCAGGTGGTGCTCATTTTGTCAAGGTTGTTCATTATGCACGAGACGATTAGCTTAGAAATTTAAATGATGAATATTATTATATGTAAAGATTTGAGACAAAATCCTTTTAAATGTCCATCCCTCATTGATGCACGCAAACCAATACGAAGTTGTTTGTTTTTTTTTGTGATTATAAAATGATTATTTAATTATTTTATGTTTTTGCTAATTTAATGGATTTATGCAAAATTCAATAAAAAACAGAAGGGTAAAGATCGAATAAATTTGATTTTTAAAATCATTGAGAAATTGTCAAGTTTTACTGCTGGCCTCTATTGCTAAGGCAAATAAACCTGTTATAAAGTTTTTATGGATTATTTAAATAACTGTTTACTGCAAAACTGCAATAATGCAAAATTTAACGCTCTTTATCGCAATTTACCATTCTTTTTATATTTTTTCAATTTTATTGCATTTTACGGTTGTTTTTATTTAGCTGCCAGTTTTCACGCTAATTAATAGTGAAAAAGTTATAAAGAAGTTTGACTGTGTATCTTTTAATTAAAAATTCTAGTAGGAATTATATTCTACTGGTAATTCTAGATTTTGATGCTGTAAAATGGGATTGCACTGAAAGTAAACCTCTTCTAAAAATTCCTCAGATTCCGGTTCTTGTTGCAGTTGTAAAGCTACTTCCAGCTTAAGACTTTTCAAAAAATTCCACGTTATATAAATGATTAAATACACGATGAATGGTTTTCTTCTAGGAATCAGTTTTCGCTTCAGGTTTTGATTTTTATTCTTCAATTTCACAATTTAATTCCAAGCAGTTAACAAAATTACGAAGTATCAAGTTTGTTCAGTTTTAGTTGTTTTCTGGTTCTGGTTGAAATATGAAGCCGCCAATATTTGCAAGGATTCATTTTTCAATACAACTAACTGTTTATATTTCACAACGGATTTAGTTTGGATTAGGGTGTCGGAATGAATTGGTTTGTTATTGTTTTTAATATATGAATTAGTGGTTTTGTGTCTTCAGAAAAAATGTATAATACTTGCTTAACAAAAATACAGCAATATGCAGGTCCAACATCAAATTTCAAAAAAGCAATGTGATTATATGTAGATAACAGAAAACATGGTCTTAAATTTAGCCATATTTATATTTATCCTATTTTCAGTAACTTTTTTTGTCCAAAAACAATTTATATTTTTGTTATTTATTTATTTCTTTTGTCATTTTCCACTTGACGATTTATTTAGGAATAAATTAGTTTGATCAATTCATTATATATAAAGTTTATAACACACTACATGACCTTTTCAATTTCGCCGTTGGTAGATCTGCTAATTAATTTGGGATTTGGTAATTTGATACTTTTTAAACCTCAAAAAGGTAATATGCTTCAAATGAGAACTTCTTATGAGGTTTCGGTGAAAATAAACAAAAATTTAATCACAGGAAAGCAAAAGCGTATTATAATACTGGCAATACTGTAATACAAACCTAGTGGCTGCCAGTGTTGCACTCAAAGTCACGGTTAAATTAATTTTGATATTATTTAATTACGTATATGTTGTTTCCCTTGCAAAGCAGCACCTATGTATTTTATTCAATGTGTTGTTGGTGTGTTGTAACAGTTCTTTGCTTTGCTGCGGATGACTGAACTTTTTTGAGGTACATTTTGAATCAATTGTTTTAACTTTTTTAACACTAATGTCTCCAGTATCAAATTACGAGTTGATACATGATTGATACTAAATTACTTGTTTACTATATTTTTGATTTGAACTATCCCAAAATTTGTTTATATTTGATTTTTAGATTTTCATTGAGACTATAGATATTCATGTCGGAGGGTTCTAGATCCCTGAATTTCAAACTTTCTTATAGAGCAAATGATAAATAGATACTGAATATATCAATGAAATTCAAAAGCGACAAGTCAACAGATAAGAATTAAATTTCAATTCAATTAGTGAATTATATCGTAATTATAAATCAATTATGGCGCCAAATATAGCTCAAAAGCTATGCTTTAGTGAAAAGTGAATGAAACAGTTATCAATCAATATTATCAAAAAACTTTTGAAGACGAATTACTTAATGGAAAGTGTGTTAAATTGCAAAAATATATTTAATTTTTGTCTCTTTAGATTATTTATGTAGTTCTATATCTGTCAGACTGAAATCAGACAAAATAAACTTATCTTCTCACTTTGTCCTTCCGTCCGTTCGAAAGATATTTTCCGAAAGAATAGAATTAAACCAAAACGGTAACAAAACGATCCATATATACATTTTAGTTTATAAATGAAATGGTGGGTCAGGTGGGTCCACTAGCTGGGGATATATGGTCACTTCTAAAGATTTCTGGCTACAAACGCTTTTTGCTCAAAATCATGTAATTCGAAAACCACAATTTTCATGTTAACGAAGCCACCACCTGAACAAGATCATCCTTACCAGAACTAAAGAACTAAATGAGATATAGATTTGGCTATCACTGTCTAGGATTGAGGGTAGATAGAGAGCGTCGATCTTTCTAGAGTAATCGAAAATTTCCAGAACATTCTGAAGTTTTCCACATACATATATTTTTAATGTCTTTAAAGAAAACGCGTTTTGTACTTACCAACTGGCAATTCTTTTCTTACTTGTTATAAATAAGCAATATCATTCTGTTTTTAATTATATTCATAGTTTGTTCTCATATTTATATTCTGCTGTTCGTCAATTTATATTAACTTTTTACAAATTAGGGCATGCATTATTGCATTAATATAAAATTCACATTGAAGAGGTTTCTCTCGCTTGTCTTATCTTTTCACCATAAAGCGTGCACATTGCAAAAATTTCACTTTTGTCTTTATGCAAAAGGTAATTTATTTTACGATAAAACAGTGAAACTTTGGAATCAAAATTCGAGTTGGCTTTTATTTAGATATTTGCACAGTTTTTCCATTTCAGTAGAGCTGTGTTAAAAATGTACTCAGACTACACGAATTCATTTCATCTTTGCAATGAGTTATGGTCATGTTGATGTTCTCCAAAAAAAAGTATTATGTAAAAATTATTTATAATATTTTATTGCACTTTGTCACAATGAAACCGAAATTTTTTTTTCAAATATGATTTTAAGAAATTGCAGGTTATTCCCAAGTAATGTATTAACGATTTTCAATTTCAATTTTCAATGTCTTCTCTTAAAATCTACCAAAATTTTAATTTTGTTTTATGATCCTGGATCAATAAGTATGGACAAGAAGACAGAATAAACAAACTGTGAAAAACCGCTAAGTGAAAGAGTTGCACTCTTGCAGTTTCTTGAAACTCAGTGCCAATTACGAAAATTTAAATTTTCACTTTTGCTCATTTAATAAAAAAGTGTGAAAAGCTCATAAAAACTGACTGTTGTGAAAACAAAAGACCAAATAGAAATCGGTCTACATGTAGATTAGTTGATAATGCACTAATATTGTTGATATGAAAAAACGGTGAATGAACTGTCTTTAAACTTTGCAGCATTGGGGAATTGCTATTGTGTTAATTTCCAACGCTGGAACTTTAGTTTTTAAAATATTTGGATCAAATGTTTATTATTTTTATTTTAATGTTCGTGACAGAAATGCACAAAAATTTCCTAATAAAAACGGAACATATAATTAAACAAAGCATTATTTTGAACTTCCACAACGAAAAATTCTATTTTTAGAAATCCGTTGAAAAACTTATTCTGTGAACAAATGAAATTGTTTTCTGAATTTTGGTAAAAGTGATTCAGGCTAGTAACCTATGCATGCAATGTGAAAAATCATATTTCTAAAAATGATAATTTTATTGAAAACATTTGGAACATTAGTCACAATTTCCTATATTTCTAAGCATGTCTTTTTTTAACTACCACATTTCATAAAAACATAATCATTTAATAGAAGCAGACTGAAACATCAAAATCCAACCCGAGTTCAGTTAGAATTTTCATTTTTGTTTTTGGTTGTGATTTTCGTTGTCTGTTGTCTGGCAAACACATGTATTCCATAAAAATTATTCTAAAAATGCTTAAAATTTTTTTTTTGTGCAAGGGAATGTAAATTTTTGCTTATGGCTTTCTGAGTTGAATTTGATATGTGTGCTATCGTTTTAGTTTCAATTGAAACATTTCTTTGAGTCATACGTATAAATTTAGTTGAAGCATAAAATGTGTTCCATATCACTCATCACATATTAAAATATTTTGAAAAAAATTGAGGTTTTTTTCTTGTTCAATCTTTAATATTAATTTGAAGTGTAGCTATTAGTGAAATCATTTATTTTTTAATCCTCTTATAAGCTATATGTCGCCATTTCTCTCTAAATGTAGAACACTCGGCCAAACTCTATACTCAAAATCGTTAAAAGTTAGAATATCGTCTTTAAAATGCTGAAAAGGAAATAGAAACAATTACCAAAAGCAATAGCTAAAAATTTGAAAAGCCATAAAAATGCTTTTATTTTTATAAACTTATTTTTGTTTTTTGAGCAATATTAATAATACTGGAGGAGTGCAGTTTGTCCCAATTCTTCAAACAATAGTTATATTATTATGTTCAGTTTGGAATAAGCAGTAAAAATGTATAATAGTTAAGATACCGCACCAATAATTAACATTTAATTGTACACCAAAATAGACTCTGCGTAACTTTATTTGTGGGTGAAACAAATTCAGTGTAAATGAACCTTAATGATAAAACCTGCTCGCCACTGTAAGCAACGCAATTTAAAATTCAATAACTGCTCAGAAATTGATTTCTTTCAATGAATTGAACAAACCTCCAAAATTGAATTTCGAGAAAAATAAAAATACAACAATTGATTTATTATTGTCTGAAATTACAAGAAAATTCTGAACAAAGGTTTGGGAGAAAAAGCAATTTCAGATAACAATAAAGTCAATAACAGCACAGAGAACTGTATTTCCAAGATAATTTTCTTACCCAATTTATTTGAGGAATTTGCATATTCAACTCGACATATTAGAGATGACGTTATAATTTGAAGTTCGAACTTGAGAATGATGTTCGCAAATTATTCCACTGACTAATGGATATTTTTTATTCCAAATTGATGGCATTAGGTTCATTAGTCTGGAAGATGTTCTTGCATAGTGGTGCTGTGTAACATATATGTTAATATTTTTATTTGTGATGTATTGATTATGAGAGAGACATCATTTGAGAATCACTGATGATGCAAAATCTTTTTTTTAAATTTAAAACCGTTTCTCAGACTCTTTGGTACCAAAACTGAGCATAGCGATTGCATGTTTACCACAGTCAAAGAATTGAAATAACAGTTATGAATAGAATCGCTAATTATTTCAAGAAGTACGTATTTACCATATTTTAAATTTCTCTTGCAGCTTTTAACATTCGTGGACTCTGTTATTATAAGCAATTTATTCTTATTCCTTTTTATTTTTGCGAACCGTAGGTCATTGTGAATGGAATTTGGTGTTGGAATGCATAATCAGAACTATAATTCACAATTTTTAAAAATTAGAAAAATAGAGATTTGATTGGATCATTGACATATAATTGCGATAATGATGCTACCCGTATGTCACCGTTTTGTTTAGTTCAAAATTTTTGCTTTGGTGGGCAAAATTATCACTTATAAAAACAAAAAACATCAACTTCCGGTCATTCAAGTCTTTCAAACGTTTCGTAGTAATTAAATCAAACCATAACTAAATAAGGATTTATAATTATTTTCAATCTACATAGTTACTACAAATTTTGTTATTGTTAAAATTCACTTCACATTCATTCTACTCTTCCTTAACCACCCACTTTTATTCAGTATGGACAATTCGTTCACCAATACCGGACTGTTATTTGTTTTCTTATGCAAATTTTTTCTGTCGGATTATTATATTATATTTTCATACTGTTCTGTGATCCATGAAAAGGTTCTTTGTTGGCTGCAGAATTTACTGCAAAAAAATATGTTCTCGCAAAGATTTATCTCAGATACTTTTTGGGGAGTGCATGTTTTACAAGTATTGTTTGCCGCTTGCATATTGTTGTCTTGTTTCAACCTCATTGTTCTCACAACATTCATAAATTACTGGGTAACCCATATTTTGTTTATTTATTTTTAATTTTATACAAAATTATCATTTCATTCTTTCGCCGTACGAGTACTCAAACAATGCACGCAAACTATTTTTCTGACAACTATATGTAGTGCATGAAAAAGATATAACACTTTGACGCTGGGCATAAACATAAATATACTTTCTTGATAAATCTATTTAATATAAACTGATTAAGAATTAATTGGACCGCAATGGATAACAAGTTCAGCTAAATACGTTTATGAACTTTAACCATGTATCAATTTAGCAAATCTTAATTAATTTTTTCAGTTATATTTTGAATTGTATTTTTTTTAAATTGGTTAGAATTTTTTTTAAATCAGTAGCTACCATAATTTATTGTCATTTATGATCTACTTATTAGCTCATTAACAAATTGGAAAGGTAATACTGTTTAACTACGTTTTTTGTCACATATTTTGAACTGCTTTTAAGTCTGTTTATTGGACATTTATTCAAGTTCTGTTGAATATTGTTTAGAAATACTAGTTTAAATCATTCCCATTCACAAACATTTCAGAGAAGTAACTTGTGATATAAATAAAACCATTAATCGTGAACTTGTGACCTTCAAACGTAAAAAACTAACTTACAAGCTCATAAGTTTCAAAGCGTTAGTCAATCGGCCTCTGTTCAACTTTAAACCACTCTTAGCCTGAAAGTTTTAAGCATCTAAACGAGAAAATCTCTGAAAAATATAAAAAAAGAATAAAAGCCACCTACACTTGACTGTGGAGAATTTTTTTATATATTTCGAAGTAAAAATGAGAAAACACCAAGCTTGAATCAAAAAAATAAAAATCTTTACTTTTTGCATGAGAAGAGTATTAAAATGTCTTATTGCGATAAATTACAGAGGAACGTCTGAAGAAGAAAAAGTTACAATAAAGACGAAGATGATGTCATCTATTTGTTATGATTATTCTGCTCATAACAATATTTGAAATGGAAATAAATTGATTCACCTTATTTAGAAATATTTCTGAAATTCCTCAAATCTTGAAGAGTATCGAATAATTACAATTTCAAGATTGAGATTTTGATATTCCGATATTTATCTCGCATACATTTAGAAGTTGTGTAAAGTTTTGTATTTTCTTCACGAAATTTTCTGATTTTTGTTTAATTTGATACGCTCTCTTAATTGATTTTCAAGCATTCAAACAAAAAATAAATTAACTTTGTATATCTGTATAAAAACTAAATTACTTTTAAAATTTGAGTTTTAAAACAGTGACTTGAAAACAGTTTGAATTCTGAGATATTTTTCGCGCGCAAATCAGTGAGCTAAGTCGGAGCTAAGAGTTTTGAGTGCTTTTGAGTACCTATAGATATTTTTTTGAAATTGTATTTATGTTAGCGTTTTAATGTTAGTGTTTGGTTCATGCAAATATTTGAGCACTTGAAATACATCATACACCCCTCTTCCTGTTGAAAAGATGGTATTTAAAAAATTACATAGAGCATGGTATGATTAAAATTTCAATTATGGAATACATTTTTGTTTCTATTTTTCATCTGGTGAAACATTTATTATTTTGAAAATTTTGGTATCATTTAAAAACACACTTATTTTTTTCACTAATTGTTACACTTTTTGAATCCTGATAAACCGGTTGAATTCATGTCTCCTACTTTTTGTGTTAAATAGAGCTGTTGTAGAAACATATATAGTCTATGACTTACTTCATCTCTATAGAAGTCTATGTTTCTCGGAAAAAGCCATGTGCAAAACTGAATTACTAAACAAATCATGGAGACATAACACACGAGTGAAGCTATTTAATGTTTCCTTTCTCAGTTTGTCTTGAACTCTAATAAAACCCAGAATAAAATAGAAGATTTGTCTTAAAATAGCTTTACTAAGAAACATCATTTCTGAAAAGGGGTTAAAATAAATTATAAACATAATTCATATGGTTTGCTTTAAACTAATTTAAACTGGTTCGACTTCGTTTTATGTGAGTTGTGTTTTGTTTTAATTTGTAATTTTTAATAAACTGCTCGAAAGAGCTTGACAAGTCATCTTTTGTTGCTATTGTCGGTTGATTTTTCTTTGATGCATTAACTTTGGATAGAATTAAAATGTGTGTAAAATACTTTCAATGATGTTTTTTTCAATGTTATAATTTTTTCTATATGTCTTCGATATATCTTTAATATTATTATTATTATTTTGAAAACCCAGTTTGATTTTATATATTTTATTATCGTTACAAAACGTTTTCAATTAAATGTTTAAAAGTGAATTAATTCTTTTAGCACTTTTTATAAAGCAATTAAATAATTTTCTTTCGTTTTTATAATCTCGTGCTCAAGAGCATTTATCACTTTTAATATTGCTTGTTGTTTTGATTGTTTGTTAACAGGTATTAATATTGCTCACATAAATATATTCATAAAGCAATGAGCACATTTCTGGTTTTTGCTGACTGGAAGTTATTGAGTCATAAAAAGTGTGTTTACCAAAAAAAAATATGTTTTGTCAATTCGCAAAACTTTAGATGAGTGTCATCGATTGAATAGAAATTATTACAATTTGTTGACAAAAAAAAATTTTATTCAACTTTGATATTGTCAATTCCTAAAAATACTTAAAATATGTCTCAACGGGCTGGGCTCAATTAAAATTTTAAAACAATTACAAAAACATAGTTTAAGTAAAATGAATATGTTTATCTCATATAATCAGTTATATTATTCGTATGCAAATCTAATATTTAATATTCAATTAGCATAAAATAACTTGCAGTTAAGTAGAAAAAAATACTGTAATTCTCTTTGGATTCTTAGATAACTATTGAGTATGAAACTGGTTCTATTCTCAAGCATATATCTGAAAATATTAGTTTATGAACCGTATAAGTTTACGCAACGTGGTGTCATAGTTTTAGTGATTAAATCATAATTACACCAATTTTGTGAAGTTGTAAAGAGATCCATTGAAAGGCTATAATTTTCCGTGTTGTAATAAATACTATTTTATTCGAAATACGTTAACTTAATTTTTAATAAATAATGACCCAAATATATAAAATAGATTTACAAAATAAAACATTTTCTAAACCACATCGTGCTCATAGCTGCGCTACTAGCTATGGAAATGCCAAATTAAACGTTTTTATGTTTGCTAAGGCTTCCAGTTGTACACTTTTCAGTTATATATTTATAATATTTATTTTAATAATACAATATTCTAGTAGTTTGATGTGTAAATTATTGCTGCGCCAAAAGGCAATTTCTTTAGCAAGGATTTTCGTTTGGATACGCAGGTTTAAACAGATTTTTGGAGTTTTTTATTAAAAATATACAATATTTAAAACTCAAAGAGCCATGTGCTGAAAAAGTCATTAAATCATCCAAATATTTGTTACTTTTCATTTGTGCTGTAAAGTGTGTTTATGATAAATTCATCACATTCAGAGCAGTTTGACTTTGTAGCAGCAAAACACAATAAAAATATTAATTGTGGCATTAGGGTGGACCAAAATGTAACATTGTTGAAAAGTCTCGCTCCCCTGGCAAATTTCGATTTAAAATGACATAAAGAAAATTCACAAAATTTTTTAATTTTTTTGATGGACGTTTAGAGGTCCCCCAACCCACTTGAAATTTTTGAGTTTTTGAGGAAAAATATTGAGAATTTTCGACAGAAGCCCTGATGAAATTTCGGAAAAATCTTAATTGTTTTTTTAAGACTTATTATTGAAAAAAATTCTCCTGTAATTTGTTTTTAGGTAAATTTAATAACTTGCAAGTTCTATTTATAAAAGTTGTTTGACATCGAGAGTGTGAAAAATTAAAAATCATTCAAAACCATATAACATCTAAAATGTTTTATTAATACCCTTCAATTTACAATTAAAATAAGTAAAAATGTTATTTCTAAGGAAAATCAAAAGATTTGGAATATATTCGATGTTCCCGAGACACTAAATTCCACTTTTAGTGGATCAACATAAAAATGGATGCCATGCTGGAGTTTTTTTTTTTAATATGTGCATTTTCATCACAGTTTATTAACTATATCAGTGAAAATGTTATGTTTTAGGTCAAAATAGTTCATCAAATAAAAAATTGTTGATAAACTTTGAAGAAAAATCAATTTGAAAAAAAAACAACAACAACATGCCATCCATTTTTATATTGATCCACTAAAAGTGGATTTACGCATCTCGGCATCATCAAAAATTTGCCAAATCTTTTGAATTTTCTTAGAAATAACATTTTTACTTATTTTAATTGTAAATTGAAGGGTATTAATAAAACATTTTAGATGTTATATGGTTTTGAATGATTTTTAATTTTTCACACTCTCGATGTCAAACAACTTTTATACTTACCTAAAAACAAATTACAGGAGAATTTTTTTCAATAATAAGTCTTAAAAAAACAATTAAGATTTTTCCGAAATTTCATCAGGGCTTCTGTCGAAAATTCTCAAAATTTTTCCTCAAAAACTCAAAAATTTCAAGTGGGTTGGGGGACCTCTAAACGTCCATCAAAAAAATTAAAAATTTTTGTGAATTTTCTTTATATCATTTTAAATCGAAATTTGCCAGGGGAGCGCGACTTTTTAATACAATAGCATTTCTATAGAAGTTTGGTCCACCCTATTGTGGCATGCATTGTCTTATACTTCTCGTGATAGTTGTTGTAAATGCTTACGTTGTTTGCTAAAGCAATTTACATTTTTGCATTATTTAACTGCTCATTACATATTCCACTAGTGATTTTATTGAGAATATGCACATAAAAGCCAGCAAGTTTTTTGATAAAAAGATAAAATGTAAACACTGCTAACATACATAAGATGCATAATAATTGTAGCTTGAGCTGCACACAATGAGTAATAACTCAAATCACTTTATGTTGTATCTCTAAATCACATTAAAAACATATACGCTAAGCCGTTCAGGAATTTTGTGGCGAAGCTAATTGCTCAATTAATCGCGAAAGGTCATCTGATGTCTAACATTTCAATCAATATACTATTTTTCTGGAAGCTTATGAACTGTTATTTTTTATTATTATTTAGCCATAAAAATTTTATGAATGATAAGGTACGCTGATAAAAGCTAATTCTCTGTGGAATGAGCGCCAAACTGCACACCTAAGTCTTCTTTAATTCCTCCTTTCGCTATAATTTCTTCAAAAATCCAATAATACCGGTATGATGATAAGATTGTAGTCGAAGGAAGGTTAGAAGTAGGGGATTATACTGAATTATGTATTATTTAAATTGTCTGAGGTAGTTAATCTGATATATAGATAAAGTCTTTTAAATTATCTTTAATTTAAAATTTTCTAGATGATATAATGTGACTTTAAAATTCCAACTATTGGTACACTTATACGCACCAACACATAAATAATAAATTTTTGATACATTCAGTTCATCATTTATTTTTGGAATAGACGATTTCTTTGTTTTGTTCACATTTTATCGCAGTCATTAGGACAATCAAGATCACACTTATCACCTGAACAACTGAATTCATTTGTTGAGCTAAACCATCATATGACCTGAATAGATTGAAATATTTCTAGAATTAATAAACGATATATCAAAGTTGTAATTTCAAAGACTAAAGAAAACTTGTTCGAGATTCACTACTTCATTATTATCTGAGAATTTTTTCATATTTGAACATAATCATTGTATTTGTTCAATTGATAGATAATAAAATACTCAAATCAACCACAGAATAGAACAAAATACCCAATAGTTTTTCGTTTCTAATAGCTTTATGTTCAAATTTATTGGAGTATATATTGGATTTTTGTTGTGGTTTGAGTGCGATGTTTTTATCTTTTTTCTTATCGGCTCACTGATAAAAGGTTTAAATGTATTTTAATGTAAATAGTTAGATTGTAAAACACGGCTCGAAAACTTTCTGGCGATACTTAGTTGTTGCTTGTAGCTTTAATTGAACGCTTGCGCGATCTTTTAGAGTTCTTAATTGAAAGTTTGGGTGTAAAAGTTCGATTTATTGAATATGGTCGTTTGAGTGGATAAGATTTTCTAAGGATAGAATGTCACAACAAAATAAAAGATTAGGTATGTTTGGATTGTGCAATAACATTTTGATTGAAAGTCAAGGTCATCCAGTATTGAAATTTTGATAACATGCAACAAATGACATAAATCCTTTGTTGTGGTCTATTCTCTAGTATACTGACTAGTTTTGAATCTAGATTATCTTACATATATGGTATTTTTATGTTTAAACAGTCTTTTAACGTATATTTATTCAAGATAAGCAGCCCTAATGCTAATATTAGTCGAACCTTATCAAAAGAAATAATAATCATTGCCAACAATTTGCAGTTGGCCCGTAAAGAAGCTTTTATTTAATCATTGATATGGTCTCTGCTAGTTCGCTTATATGAAAGTTCTTTCGAAGGTTTGTTTGGAAAAGGTGTAACATTTTTGTAAAATTCCAATCGAACTGGTGAAGTTTTTGTGGATCTCGTAGAGTCTTTGGACTCAAAACGTCTGACTTTTAAGCAGATTAGCAATAGCTTTAAGCAAAAACACTCTAAAGCTCATCAATTTCATGGAAAAGTTGCTTTAAAGTATTAGTTAGCGAGATTGTGAGACCAAATGTGATATGAGCACGATGTGACATCATCGAAATATTAATAAAGTTATAAAATAAAAAAATTCACAAAACTTGTCTCCAAGATTACGGAATGGAAATATTTAAAAGCTGATGACATTCATCAAACATTCTTTAAATTTTTCCAGTAGAACAATGTATAGGTCTTATTCGGCTGCAATATTTGCTCATGTTGGTTACACATACAATTCCAGCAGCAATAAGCACAATTAAATTCCTTCGGAAAAACAAGACTCTGTAAAAGATAAAATTTCAGATAAGAATTGTATGGTATTTTCAATTAAAAACTCGGCCGAGAATAATTCGTTTTTGGATCTTAATGATCACTGTTCACACTTTAAACAATGCCACATTGCCGCAAGAAGTAGTTTAATTTCTTGTTTTCAAAGGCAATTAAGCTACAATCATAAAACTACTAGTCGTTTCATTGTTTCTTGGTTTTTTGGAATTTAGGAAAAGTTATATTCTCAAACACACATTCTCCATTTTCTTGGAGTTAATTGGTTTTTGAATTTATTTGAGTTATTTTGTATGAATTTGAACAAGAAATATATTCCTTTAAAATTTGGTTTGTTTTAATTCGAGGGATATTTTAATTACTTCTAAATAAATCTTGTGCAGAATTGAAGATGAGAGCATTAAATTGAAGTTATTATGGAATAATGAATAAATTCTTATGCGCTTAACAAACACTCTCACCTTTAAAATATTAAAATTTTTAAATTTTATAAAAACTTGAATAATAATGACCTCTTATTAAAGTCCAATTAATTGAAATTTTAAATGCATAATGTTGATTTTCATTTTTGTACATTGAACTTTCAAATCATAAAAAGCTTTAAAATGCTGTAATGTGTTTTTGAGTTTTTAAATTTTGTTGATGAAGAAAGTCTACTTTCATTCAGATAATTTTTCTTGAGAGTTTCATAAACTTTCATTGTGCAATTTAATTCTGTTGAATCGGGGAAGTTGGTGTTTGTTGTTTTGTAATGCTTAAATAATACTTTAAGTTCAAATTCAATAATAAAATTTTTGCGTTGCTCTCAACTTTAAAATTAGGAAAATTTGCTAATTGATGAAATGAAACATTGATCTAATAAAATATTAAAAAAAATCCATGTAAGTTTAAAATTTATAAATACCGTAATTATTGGAATCGAAAAATTATAATCTGTCCCAGAAATTTAAAATTATTAAGTAGTATTTTAATTTCAACAGAGAGATAAGGAAATTGAAAGTATTCACTGATATACGGAATTACACCGATAACATAAAAGAAATTAAAAATGAACGGAATTTTTATGTATTTGTTCGGCTTCCTGCCTATTTTTGGAAATTTAGTCATTGCATTAAATAATAAATCACTAAAACTCACCAGAAATGTTAATTACAACGATAATTTGTGATAAAGAAAATAAATGTTGAGGTTTTGAGCTTAAAAAGATCAAAATGGTTATCGAGTTTTAATCATACAGTAAATAAAATTGAACTGCCACATTGATTTGCAAATTATTGAAATTAATCATACCGTGAAGAACTAAACAAAAATTCTTGAAAACAAAACCAATAACTGTATTAAGACAAGTGAAGTAAAGAATCCAACATATGTTGAAAGCAGTGCGGTGAATTATATATAATTGAAACTATTATTCACTGTGTATGTATGTAATTTTGCTACTTACAACTGCTCCAAAATTCCATAATTTTCAATGGGATCGTCTCATCTCTTTCTCTAGTCACTTGATTTATTTGTATTGTTCTGATTTATTTATAAAGATATAGATTTTGCAAAATAGCATCTTGTGATATTTCTGACATACACACAGCAGTTTTAGCACAAAGTTGATAAATTTATTTTTAATTGCTACATTGCATTATAAGTATTGTATAGCGGCAAGTGCTTGGACAATATCGTTCATTTTTTTCTACTGATATTGATTGTATAAGTAAATAATTGAGTTCAAATAGCGTCTCGGAACAATAAAAATGGAAATTCTAGTGAGATGTCCCCAATTGAAATGTGTAGCAACACATTGACAGTAAAGAAAGTGCATTTTCTCAGGGTGTATGATTCTATTTGATGAGCAGCACTCAAATTTCTTTTTAAGCTTTGCTGGATTTCAGTTTTTTATGTCTTTGTTTATATCGCCAATTGACACCGCTTTTGTAGACGAGATATTTATCAAATTTTTGTTTACCAGATAATTCAGATCAATCCATTGTGGCTGAAAAAATACCGAAATTATCATTTTTAAATTTTTTTACTGCACACTCAATTAAAAGAAATTTCAAGAGTGAATAAACTGACATAATATGCGCTAATTTTTGCGCACACACATATGAAATCTTTGTAGATCGTGCAATTATTTTTTCCGCAAGTTTGCCATGTGCATGCATAAGCCACTTAATTGAATTACCATTTGTTTTAATGTTTAATATGCCTGTCTTGTTTGTATTTTCAAATAGAAGAAAAGAAAATCAAAATTAATTAGAAAATTGAATTTGCCGACACCAAAACTAACTTTTTATTGATTTTTAGGTACCCAGTATGAACCTGGTGGTTATCAGATTCAACAACAACAGCGATCCAACATGACACAACGAGAAGGTATCGCCAAATTTGAAAATGAAAGAATAAAAACACTGCAGGAGGAGCGCCTGCACATTCAGAAGAAAACCTTTACAAAATGGATGAACTCATTCTTATTTAAGGTAAGATCAAAATTTTAATTATTCCTTCTAGAATTTCAATAAAATTCAAAATTTTTATTTTCAGGCCAAAATGGAAGTGGAAGACCTTTTTGCTGACTTAGCGGACGGGATCAAACTTCTGAAGCTGCTGGAAATTATATCAGGAGAAAAGCTTGGGAAACCAAACAATGGTCGAATGCGTGTACATAAAATAGAGAATGTGAACAAAAGTTTAGCATTTCTGCATACAAAAGTGAGTAGAAACTTAAATTATTTTGTTGGCTTGTAATTAATGGTATAAGAAAGTTTTTTGCTAAAACAATCGCGTTCGTTTGACGGACAGTGTGAAATTTAAAAAAATTTTAAATTAAACTTTAAATTTATGACAATTTAGAAGTGAGACGGTCATTATAGCGATTTAATTGACAGAATAACTAAGTACAAAAACGTTTTTAAAAACATTTGAAACAAAATGTGGTACATACTTTATCATAAAAGTAATATTCTATGGTAATATTATCCAATTTTTTATGCATAAGTATATAGATTCTTGATGACATAATTAAATTTTGTTTGCTTTTAAAGTAATTTAAAATCCAATATTTATCAGTTATCGATCCCTTGATGCCTTGATCTTTAACAAATTAAACAAATTATCGATACAAATTAAATACAATTTGGGATACAAATTTTTAAAACTGGTTGCATTAAATTGCTTGCGTATTTGATTGAAATTTTTTCTTCTTGGTTGCAACTTTGTTATAAAAATGATTCTTAAGATGTAATAAGAAAAAAAATACCTGTACAGTTAATAAATATATTTCGAAGTGGTACGACGATTCGCAGCTTTAAAAATATTTGTTTTGGTCAAATTATCAAAATCCGTTATTTTACCTCGATTTAGTTTTCAAAATCGGGTACAATTTATTATTTAAAAATTCTGACTATGCGTTGTTTGAGTAATTTCGCTTTAAAAGCATTCTTTTGCTATCATATAAGTTATTATTTTAGTTGTTTTGAGATTGAGGATAATACTCTTCTCAGAATGCAAATTTTGACACTCGAACGCCTTTTGTTCTTTAATTTGCAGTCTAATTAACTTTTTTGGAAATAATGCTGAACATTTTCCAAAAAGAAAAAGTGAGAGATAAGTATTTCCATTGTTTTCAATTTTTAATTAATTCTGAATTTTTAACCTCGATTTTGGCAAGTCAAGTACTCAAATATGAAACAAAAAGAAATGAACGTTAACTGTAACACATTGTGTTTTGAATTAATTGAATTATAGCTAGTGCAAAACACTAATTTTAAAATCATTTTATTGTTAAA
This sequence comes from Parochlus steinenii, assembly GCA_038502155.1. Classification (NCBI taxonomy): domain Eukaryota; kingdom Metazoa; phylum Arthropoda; class Insecta; order Diptera; family Chironomidae; genus Parochlus; species Parochlus steinenii. The sequence goes on along the minus strand of JAXCIN010000052.1, from coordinate 2,309,029 downwards.
TGCGATTTGAGGCTTTTGTTTGTTTTGGGAATGTTTAAATTTCTTCAGTTTTATTTAAAACATTATAAATTCAAAATATTTTAGTATCTACTGTTCCTACATCGAGTATGTCGGTTCTCTCCAATAAAAATTTAAAACCTTCCGAAATTCCAGAATCGTAATTTGATAAGACATCAATTCATTCACAATCATTTGTTTTTGGCTGTTTTCGGTTGTTTTCCAGTTTCTATAGGCACTACAATCTTATCTCATTTATTATTTTGCCGAACAAAATAGGAACAATATCAATAAAATGTTTTTACCAATCATTGAAATTCATTGATAAATGACCATTTACGTCTTTACAAAAATTCTGTAGCAGCAAAATGAAAAACACAAATTTAGTGAGCAATCGAGTACTCTTGAATAGTGTAAAGATTCCAGCAAGTGAATTTAATGAACGCAACCTCAAGCGTGTGGCCAGCAAATCGCCTATAGTTATTATTATTCAATTTCACCTATTCAATTTCAATCACTGAATCGACGCATCGCTGGAAAACTGAGAAAATGGAATACCGCTGTTGGTCAGAATAAAAAAAAACTATTTTGTCGGATAAAGTTAATGAACAATAACTGAAAAAACTCGGAAACTTATACGCGCAAAAAATACAGAGGAACATCAGAATCTACGCAAAATCAACACAAACTAGTTGTGCAGCTTGTGAGCTGAGCAGGACTTCTCCGCTAACGTGGAACTGTGTTTTAATTTTAAATTCCTTTAACTGAGATATTATATCTAACATATATCCCGCGCGGCATCTGTTGGTTTAAATCACGAATACCCTATTTTTTTTATTTTCTGGGCGAATCATGAGATTCTAAGACTTTATCAAAAAAAAAGTTGTCTGGTACCACCAGATAACTCCCCAGATGACTCCCAGCAGATAGTGGACCAAACATCGATGCAATTCTTGACTAAACTTATTATTCTTAACATTTTTCCTGAAGCAACCAATGTTGCATCTTTAATCTTTCTCTTTTTCTGGAGCTGAGAGTAAGCGGTACCAGACTGATCCTCCGAAAAAATAATTTTTATAATTTTCTGGACAAATTATGAGAATTTAAGACTTTTTCAAAAAAAAGTTGTCTGGTACCACCAGATGACCCCCAGGTGACTCCCAGCAGGTAGTGGACCACACATCCATACATTTCTCGACTCAACTTATCAGCCCAAACATTTTTTCTGAAGAAACCACAGCTGTATCTCTAGTTTAAAAAAAGAAAAATTTTTTTTGTATGAAAAACCCGACTTTGGGTCACGGAAGTGGTGCTGGTGACCTAACATGTAAAGTCACCATCACCAAAAATATCAGGTGCACGATGGGAAGAGATATCAAGTCGATTGCCATCAAAAAATCCGGAATCGGTTCGGTGGGAGGTCAGATCGAGCGTTTACAGTAATACACCGGAAATTCCACCGGACATCCGGCCCTTAGTTTTTCGCATGGCACGGGTCAGGGGCTCAAAAATTTCCGGATTTGTTTTCACAGGAATTTTCTTCAACTCAATACGGACAAAAAAAATACTGGATATTTTTGAGATTTGTTTACAGGGAAGTCAGGAAAAATCAGATAAGATTGAAAAACCCTGAAAATGCTGGGAAGAAAACAATACTTCTCCGAATTTTGCGGAGAAGTAAAAAGTTAAAAACGGTTTTAAAATTATGCTTCATATTTGTATAAAAAATATTATATTCGAGCTGGTGAATTATGAGCATAACATAATAAAATCATATCGCTCTCTCGTATAAATTTGAGTTTATTGAACTTCACCTGCTGTTGATCATTTAAATTTTAAACCACTAAAGGTGCATTGAACGAGACAACTGAATGACATTTCATAATAAACATATACTTTTGACATGCCAGCAACTAAAAAAGTTTCAATTGAGGAAACTGCAATTTGGTTATTAATTTAGATGTTAGCAGCTTTTAGAACAAAATCATACACATATCAGATTATCTTGATATTACAGCTTGGAGTAAACACTTGGTACTACTACTCATACTTCAAATATACCCAAAATGAATCACCTCTTGAATTAATTTCAAAACCATGACAAATCCATCTAATTACTTTAAAAGTTTTGAATAATGACGTATTGTTAATCGTTTTTAAGCTTTAAACTAAATTTCTGGCAAAAGATTTTATCTAAATCATAAATCATCAATCGCAAAAATAGATTGAGAAGTATTTTCATGAAAACTTTTGCATTGAAAAAAATTGGACTTTAAAATTTAACTACTTCGTTCAACTGTGCTTTTAAATTTTCCAAATGCGTTTTCCGTCTTTTCTTGATTAATTTTTTATACTTTTCATTAACTTAAAATGAAAGAAGCTTGTAAGCTAATAAAAAAACTTTGAATTTTAACATATGAAGAGTAGAGCAATTAATATATTAGTTGATTACTTTTCATCTTAATTCTGGTTTAAAAATGATGTATCTATAATTATTTCAGAATGACGTTAAAATAATGAATGCACAGAAATAAATGCTGATAATTAACTTTAAAATATTGATTAAACAACCTATAGAACACATATTTGTAAATTATTAGTAAATAACATACCAGTTAAATCGGCAAATTTTTAAATTGCACAACTTGCGATAACATTGTTATGAAAGTGTGTTTCTGGACTCATTATTAGAGCCAGTTTGAGGTCAACCCCATCAAGCGTATTAGACTTATGTAACATTGGAAAGTTAAACACATCTTGAGAAAATTATGTATCAGAGATTAATTATAAAGAATTCAAAGAGTTCGGTTATGTCTCCCAGACTTCTAATCTCCTAATCTTATATATTTCTACAGACAAGATTTTTGCCATATGTGAGATATTTGTTTCTGTGCTTTGACTTGTAAAGAGTAGTCTAATAAAAATTTTGAAACTTGATATCATTCGATAAGTCTCATATTCTCTTTTTAGAAATCCCAGCAATAATCAATTAAAGTTTTGAGTAATCGTGGCACTTGCTTGCCACACTGCCAGTCAGATTTAATTCTCTTTTTGGTTGAGATGTTTTGCTGTAAAGCTTATTTCCTCTGACAAATCGCTGGCTTATTGTATAATGCCCAAAAACCATGCAAAATTCACCCAAAAAAGCACAAAGAATACCACATCCACTCAATCATCCAACACTGCTTTTTGTTTTTGATGATTCGCAATACTCTTTCGGAATTTTGTCTGAATTAAATCCAACGAGTTTAAAAATTTTTACGATTTTACAGTAAAATGTATGTATACCGACAATTGTTGTGGTCAAATCATGAGAATATAACTTTAATTTGCTTATAAATCAGAAGTAACTACCAAATGACGTCAGTTTGCGAAAATGTGGCAGAAAGAACCTGATAGAATGGAGCATTGCAATTCTTTCTGAATGTCAAAACCACTCAAATAGCTATACATAGGTTAAAATCTGCATGTGTATTGTTAGTATAATTATTGTACAATATTATGTTTATGGAAAGAGAACTTTTATTTGATATGGTCATTTTCAAAACTCGCTCAAAAAAGACTACCGATTTTCGTCGGATTTTCGTGATTTTCTCAAAAACACGAAAGAGTTATATTTTAATAATTTTAATGAATTTATTTTAAATTGATGATCCATTCTTTAGTTTTATTTGTTTTATGTTGCGAGATGACATTTCTATTCACTCGTCTTGAAATAACGTCTTTAAATAAAATTTCCAATTAAAGTATCAAGGCTTGCAAATATATTAATTCAAAGAAGAATATAGATAATTTATTAGAGTTTCTGATTGATTCAGGTCTCTTTTATAAAATTTGATGTAGAAAATTTATTTTTAATGAAAATCCACTTTAATATTTTTAGAGTGCATACATTGATTCTAATATTCATTTGTAAAAGTATTTATAACATTTAGTGTTGGATTATACTTATAATAAATAATAATAATAATAATAATAATTAAACCTTGACTGCGAATTTTTCCTCCAATTCTTTCAAAAAACTCTAGAATGAATTTTAAAAACAAAAACAACAGAAAATACTATGAAAATTCTTTTGAAAAAATATAAACAAAAAAACTGGTTAACATATATATAGTTTTTTTTTTGATTCCTTTACTTTACCGAGTTTTGTTTTTTAAAGATTATTGATTATAAGTAAATTCTCAAAATCCAGTTTTTGACCCTTAAATGTCCGTGTATATTTTGAAGATTTTAATAAAATATCGATTGATAAAAAAAAATGTCTACTTAAAATGGTTTATGTTTCGTAGAAAAATAATCTAATCAAGTATTAACGGGTTAATCGAATTATAGACATTTAATAAAAAGTAATAAAGTCTAATGAATGCTGATTATCTGTATCTGCGCCCAACATGCTATCTTCAATTTATATGAAATGCGACATAAATTTTAAAATATTTCTCTTTTCATTTGTAGGTGCGTTTGGAGTCGATCGGTGCTGAGGATATTGTTGACGGGAATCCACGCTTGATATTAGGTCTTATATGGACAATTATTTTAAGGTAATTTTTTTTTTGCTCTTTTTTTTGGCTCTCTTGTCCTCTCTTGATCCTCTTTTAACCTCTTTTCACCTTTTTTATGATATAAATAATTTATAATAAATAATTTTTATTTTAGATTTTCCATACAAGAGATTGAAATCGATGTTGTAAGTATCCCATCTTAAAATATATAAATTTTGAATGAGAAATCAGAATATTGAATATCTTACTTCTCCTATATTTGTTTATAATTTTCAAATAATATTTATAATAACTCTATATGGTGTTTGATCAAGTGAATCGAGTTTCTTGGTGAGAGCCCTTAAACCGGTTTTGCGCGCTCAAGAACTATTCGAAGTAAATGCAGCAAAAACGCTCTCCAACTCAAAGTCATTGAAATGTTGAAAACAATTCGTTATCAAATTACTTTTGGGCTAAAAGATGTGCTGTTTTTAGTTTCACAAGATTTTTATTCGTTTTCTGCGTGATTATCTCGAATCTAGATAATTACTATCTACGTTTACAACAAAAAAAATTTAAAATAACTTTAAAGCTATTAGAACATTTGAAGTTGATGTTTGTGTAAGTCTGTGAGATTGAACGACCTTGAATTGCGGAGCATTTTTTTACCATCGTTAACGTAGATTTTCTATACTTCATTCTCTCGCATCATTCCTTGATTCTTGAGGAGTTGAGATAAGTTTATGAAATTTATTTTTGCTGTTTAATTCACTTAAATGGACTTGATATCAAATATTTTAAATTATTTTTGGAAGCAACCAACCAGTTGGCAGTAAATTGTTGCCAGTCATTCTGGTAACTATCGATGCGAAGCAGCAGCGGCGAGGCTTATAAACTTGAATAAAACTCATCGTGAACATATTTAAAATAATTAAAAATTCTAAAATTCCAATCTCTTTTATTTTTATTTAAGGACGAAGAAAACGAATCTTCCGAGAAAAAATCAGCTAAAGATGCACTGCTTCTATGGTGTCAACGAAAAACTAACGGATATCCTGGTGTTCACATTAGTGTAAGTCTAATAAAAATTATAATTTTCGAAAATTTCTAACATTTATTTTATATTATAGGACTTTACTGGCTCTTGGCGTTCTGGATTGGGTTTCAATGCTCTCATTCACTCGCACCGACCTGACCTCTTTGACTTTGCATCATTACAGCCCGGCAAAAACTTGGAAAACTTGAACCATGCTTTTGAAACAGCAAACAATGAATTGGGTATTCCACCACTTTTGGATGCCGAGGATATTGACACTCAACGTCCTGATGAGAAATCTATTCTGACTTATGTTGCTTCCTACTACCATACATTCGCTCGCATGAAGACAGAACAGAAGAGTGGTAAACGAATAGCTAACATTATTGGCAAATTAATGGACACAGACCGCAAAAAGTTACAATATGAAGCTTTGACAACTGCCCTGCTGACTTGGGTGCGACAAAAAACTTCAATTTTGGAGCAACGTCACTTTCCCAACTCGCTAGAAGGAATCCAACAAGAGCTGCTTGATTTCAAAGAATACCGAACTATTGAGAAGCCTCCAAAATACAAGGAGAGGAGTGAAATTGAAGCTCAGTACTTTCATATTAACACTCTTTTGAAGACACTACACCAGCCGCAATACACACCACAAGACGGTCAGTTGATCAATGACATCGAAAAAGCATGGCAAAAGTTGGAAAATGCTGAACATAGTCGAGAAGTGGCTTTAAGAAATGAATTATTGCGCCAAGAGAAACTAGAACAGCTCAACTATAAATTTGAAAAAAAATCGGTGCTACGTGAAAACTACCTTAAAGAGATGATTCAAGTGTTGTCTGATCCACGTTATGGCGCTAACTTAAGACAAGTGGATGCTACTGTGAAAAAGCACGAAGCAATTTCTGCAGATATTCTTGCTCGAGTGGAACGATTCAAGGATTTAACAGAAATGTGTAACGAGCTTCAAACGGAAAACTATCACGGCAAAGATCGCGTAAAAAAGCGTGAGGTTGAAGTGTTGACCAAGTGGCAAGAGTTACTCGATTTGCTAGAAAACCACAAGAACAACTTGGGACAAATGAGCTCCATTATGAATTTGATGCGGGAGGTGGATGCAACTATTGCTAATATTAGACTTTTGCAAGCACAGTTTGCTTCTGAAGATGTGGGTCCACATTTATTGGGAGTAGAAGAGTTGCTTCAAGCTCATTCGTTGCAAGAGTTGCAGGTAACTGCACTCGGGGACACACAACGACGATTTGCTCGTCAAGGTGAAAACTACCGAAAAGCCGGCCATAAGGAGGCTCCCGTTCTAGAGCAAAAACTGAAAGAACTTGACGCATTGTATGAAGACTTACAAAAACAGAGTGCTGAGAGACGTGCTAGATTAGAAGAAGCACGTGACTTTTACCACTTTTTGGAAGATCATGAAAATGAGGAAGGTTGGTTAATTGATAAACAACGGGTGTGTAAAGCTGGAATATCGGCTAAAGACTTGCGTGCTGTAATGTCTCTTCAACAAAAGCACAAGGCTCTTGAAGATGAGATGAAAGTCCGGAAACCAAAAAGTTTGCAATTAAAAGAAATTGGGCGAAAATTAATCACAGACAAACATCCACGCGGCTCAGAAGCTCAGTCTCGGTTAGAGTCGTTGGAAGAACATTGGAAAGCTCTTGAAGATTTGATGGAGTTACGAAAAAGACAGTTAGAAGATGCTGCCGAAGCTTATCAATTCTACACGGATGCTAACGAAGCAGACTCATGGTTAAACGAAAAGACTGCTTTGGTAGTTTCACAAGATTATGGAGTTGATGAACCATCTGCCCAAGCTTTACTGCAGCGTCATCGTGATCTTCAAGGTGAACTTAATGCATATTCTGGAGACATCTTAAACTTGAACCAACAGGCTGATAAATTGATAAAAGCTGGCATTTGTACGTTAGACTTGCAATCAACTGAACCAGAATCGATACAAGAGGTGGACCAAGAAGAGTGGGTAAATGAGACTAGATTAGTGCCAACTGAAGTTTGGGAAGATGAAGGAGTTGAACGAATGGAGCCTCGCATTATTATGGAAACTAAAGTTCTGCCTCATGTAATGGCCTTGTATCCATTTGAAGGTCAAGGCATGAAGATGACTAAAAATGAAACTTTGATCCTGATCAACAAGACAAATCCAGACTGGTGGTCAGTGCGTCGACCAGACGGCATTGAAGGTTTCGTTCCCGCAAATTATGTTCGTGAAATCGAACCACAATCAGTATCGGTTAAAGTTCGTAAGATGGAAAAGGTAAAGAGCACTCAAAAAGTCAAGAAAACGGTACTTGTAAAGCAAGTTGTACCTGTCAAACGAATTCGACCTGCAAAGATTAGCCAAATCAAGCCTCTGATAAAACGACGTGCCGAGGGAGAAACTGTTATCGATAGCTCGGATAGCGTGGAGAAACGGCGAAAGCATATTAATGTTACCTATGATCAACTGCAGGATAATGCTGGTAAAAGGCATGCCTTACTTGAAGATTCCATCTGTCTGTTCGGATTCTACCGGGAGTGTGACGATTTTGAAAAGTGGATTAAGGATAAAGAACGTATGCTGAAAACAGAAGATCCTAAAGATAATGTGGTATCAGCTAAAAGAATGTTTGAAAAATTCCTGACAGACTTATCTGCATCTTCTAAACGAATTGAGGCGATTGACATGGCAGTAGATGATTTTGTCAGACAAGGACACTCACAGTTGGACAAAGTGAAGGCTCGTCAACGCCAAATTCATCAGCTGTGGGACCACTTGAACAACATGAAGTCTCAAAAAGAGAAGAGTTTAGAAGGAGCGTCCAGCGTGGAGCTTTTCAATCGTACATGCGAAGAGGCTAAAGATTGGATGCACGAAAAAATGCAACAACTAGATACTGCTGAGTTGGGCCCTGATTTAAAGACTGTTCAAGCTTTACAACGTCGTCATCAGAATTTAGAACGAGAATTGGAGCCATTGAAAGAGAAAGTGAATAGAGTGGATCTGCTCGGAAATTCAGTGAAAAACTCTTATCCAACTGAAAAAGCAAATGTCACTTCAAGTCAACGTGACATTCAAGATATGTGGAAGAAAGTGCAACAAAAAGCGTTAGATCGAAGATCACGATTAGAAAATGCAGTTGGCGAAAAGATTTTCACCAACAGTGCCAAAGTTTTGCTGAATTGGGTGGAATCTGTGAAGCTTCAATTAAATGCTGATGAAACAGCCAGAGATGTAGAAACTGCTGAAAATCTCTTGAAGAAACACAATGATTTGGCTGAAGAAATCAAGGCACAGGATGATGAGTAAGTTATATATATTTATATTCATTCAGCAACGTATTTTTGATATAATAATTTCTTTCTAGGTTTAAACAACTACTTTCGTTGGGTCAACAACTTACCGAACGTAATCCCAACTTGACGGAAATTCCTGCAATGTTGGCTCGTTTGGCCGATGAACAAAGTGCAGTGCATCGAGGCTGGGCTGAAAAAGAAAAGTGGTTGCAGCAATGTGTTGAGCTGCAAGTATTCAATAGGGAAGCAGATAAAATTGATGCTACTACAAAGAGCCATGAAGCCTATCTTGAGTACTCTGATTTGGGCAACTCATTAGATGATGTTGAAGCCATCTTGAAGCGACACACTGATTTCGAGAACTCTTTAGGTGCTCAGGACAAAATTTTGAAACAATTTTCCGATAAAGCCGATCAACTGGTGCAAAATGATCATTACGATAAAAATTAGTACGTTTATTGAAATAAAATTGATTCCTCTACATTTTTACTTTATGATAATTTCTATTTTAGTATTACCGATCGAAGATCACAAGTTCTCGCCCGCCGTCAAAAAGTAAAAGATCAAGCGCAAAACCGACGCAACGCTCTTCAATCCTCCAAAGACTTTCAGAAGTTTGCAGCTGATGTTGAAGATCTGGACAACTGGCTGGATGACAAGACCCGAATTGCCAGTGACGAAAGCTACAAAGACCTTAGCAATTTGCCCAGAAAACTTCAAAAACACAAAGCGTTCGAACGTGAATTGCGGGCCAACGAAGGGCAATTACGAACAGTTAATAAAGAAGGTGATGCTCTTATTAAAGCTAAAAACCGCAAAGTAGAAGTTGAAGAAATGTTGGTTAACGTGAATCAAAAATGGAAACATCTTATTACAATTTCTCTCGAGAAAGGTCGCCGATTAGAGCAAGCAGCGTCACAACGTGAACACAACCGCAACCTTGAAGATGCCAAGAATAAGCTAGGTGAGCTTGAAAATGCTTTGCACAGCAAACAAGTTGGACAAGATTTGCGAAGTTGTAAGGACTTGATGAACAAGCACCAAATTCTTGAATCAGACATCGCTATGTGGGAGCAGAAAATAACTGAGCTCGTTCAAACTAGCGAGGAAATGGCTCATGAAGGTCATTTTGATGCAAGCAATATTAAGAATGAAACTAAAAACTTGCAAAATCAATTCAAGAATTTGAAAGATCCTGTTGCATTGCGACGAGATGCTTTGGATGAAAGTCTTAAATTGCACAAGTTTGTCTTTGAAGTCGACACTGAACATCAATGGATCAACGAAAGACTACCAGCTGCAAGTTCTACCAGTAGCGGTCAGAATCTTTATCAAGCTCAAAGTGCTTTTAAAAAACACAAGAAACTGCAAGCAGAAATTGAAGGACATCAATCCATGATTAACAAAACTTTAGCTTCTGGACAAAACTTAATCGATCAAAATCACCCTGAAAGTAAGAAGGTTCAAGAGTCCTGCGATGGTCTTGAGGAAGCTTGGGAGAATTTGCAAGAGAAAGCTGACGAACGAAGTAAAAAATTGGACTTGTCCTTGAAAGCACAGCAATATCTTTCAGAAGCTGGTGAAATTGAGATTTGGCTAGGAGAACGTACTAATGTTCTTAAATCTACTGACTATGGTCGTGACCGTGATTCTGCAACTAAATTGCTCACTAAACATAAAAGGTACTTTAAAAAAAATTTCTACTTGAGTTACTTAAACTTTTCTGTTTTTTTTTTTAGTATTGAGCTTGAGTTGGACACATACTCAGCGATTGTGCAGGAAATGGGTCATACCGCACAGCTTATGGTTGTTGCAAAACATCCAGATAGTAAAGCTATAACTGGTAAGCAGCAGATGATTGAAAAACAGATGAAATCGTTACAAAAGTTGGCTGGTCAACGTCAACTAAGACTTATGGAAAGTCTTTACCGACATGAGTACTTTGCTGAGTCAGCTGATCTAGAACAATGGATCAAAGAGCAGGAACAAGCAGTAGCATCTGAAGACTATGGACAGGATTACGAACATTTGCTGGTAATTTTTCATTTATGATCTATTTTTTGAGGCTCTAATTGTTCAAATTCAAATATATCAACAAATCATTTCAATATTATCTTAGATCCTTCAAAACAAATTTGATGACCTGAAGCATCGCGTTGAAGTAGGAGCTGAACGGTTTAATCAGTGTGACACGTTTGCCAATAAGCTTATTGGTACTGATAGTCCCTATGTGGATGACATTGAAAAGCGGCAAGAACAATTAAGGTAATATATAAACAAAATCAGTAAATCCAACACAAATTATTTATCTATACCTACTTGTGTGTTTTGAAATTAAAAAAATCCCAACTTTTTCTGGTCCTCCTCTAATAACTTTACCTTTCCTTTACCACAACAATTTATTTCCAACCACCAACAGAAGCACCCGTGAATCACTGTCAGATGCTGCCTTCGCAGTACTTCAACGACATGCCACGATACGGTAAAACGTTGCATAATTTTTAACAACTCACCAAATTGTGCTAATGCAAACCAAAATTCACACATAATGTTTTGGACAGTCGCTTATCAATGTTGTTTTATAGTCTTTAAGCTAACATTATCACAGGTCAGCAGAAGGTGTGCAGAAGAGCTTACGAACATTTTCATTTGAATTGCTTTCTATACATAAAATATTTTTTTAATCTTTGAAATCTAATTTGATTTGAATAATTTTTCAGGACCGCTTGGGAAAACCTCTTGAAGTTATTGGCTCAACGCGAACAAAGGTTACATGCTGCTGGTGAAATTCATCGATTCCATCGAGATGTTGCCGAAGCTTTGTTCAGAATTCAGGTAAATTATTAATTATAGCATTTAACGTTTTTTGTTACTAACTGTTTTGCTAATTTTAGGACAAAAATGCTGCACTTTCAACTGAGCTTGGAAAAGACTTAAACTCAGCCCTTGCTCTATATCGCAAGCATGAAGGTTTCGAGAACGACCTGGTTGCTTTGGAGGCACAATTACAAGTTTTAGTTGAAGACTCTGTTCGCTTACAAGCCAAATATCCAGGAGATAACGCTCAAGCTATTGCACAGCAACAAGAAACCGTTATAGAGTCATGGAATATGCTGAAAGATCGATCTGCTCAGAGAAGTGATCAGTTGGCTGCTAGCTGCGATTTGCAAAACTTCCTCACCCAAGTTCGAGATTTGATGTCATGGGCTTCAAACTTGAGAGCTACTTTGCAAGCTGAAGAACACGTGAGTGATGCTGCTAGTGCTACAAGTTTGAAACTCCAACACGATGCCATTTATGGAGAAATTGAAGCAAGAGAAGAAAAATTCCGTAACCTTAATGAAATCAGCGACTCAATGGTACAGACTGGACATTATGCAGCTACCGAAGTGGAGGAGAAGTGCACCGCTTTGTTGGACGAACGACAAAAACTACACTCGGCTTGGAACAAGAAAAAAATACTTTTGGAACAAAAGATAGATTTGTTCTGTTTCCTGCGTGATGCCAAGCAGATTGATAATATTTCTAGCTCACAAGAGGCAACTTTAACATCATCCGATTTTGGACAGTCTGTTGAAGCCGTTCAAATTCAAGTGAAACGTCATGATGAGTTGGAGAAACTGATTTTACAACAAGATGAAAAAGTAACAATTTTGCAAGATCATGGACGTAAATTGTTAGAGCAAAGTCATTATGATAGCGATAACATTCGTAAACGAATTCTCCAAGTGGTTGAACGACGACAAAAAGTTAAAGACTTATCTGCTACGCGTCGCTATAAACTAGCCAATGCTTTGCTTCACGCCCAATTTGTAAGAGACTGTGCTGAAGCTGGAGTGTGGATCAGCGAGAAACAAAAGAAACTGGAAACTGATGCAGGATCTTTTGCAGAAGTAACTAACATGGAAGAAAAAGTCAAGAAATTGCAGAAGCACCAAGCTTTCCAAGCTGAAATCACAGCTAATGAGGGAAGGATCAAAGAAATTGAAGACAAAGGTCAAATGCTCATTGCCAAGCAGCACGAGTCTTCCAAAGAAATCAAGGATGCCGTTCAAAAACTGGTTGAAGCTTGGAATGCTTTATTGAAAGAAGTCGAGTCCCAAGGACGTGGTCTGGAAGAAGCACAAGACATCTTAGAGTTCAACAATCAACTTGAAAAAATTGAAGCTTGGATAAGGGACAAAGAGATTATGGTTCAGGCTAGTGACACCGGAAGAGACTTGGAACATTGTAATGCGTTGAAACGAAAGTTGGATGATGTTGGCTCAGATATGCGAGTGGATGATCAACGTATGAGATCTATTAATTTGTTGGCTGACAAACTCGTGAGTCAAGAGAAAAGTCCTAATGAAACTAAAACTGTTCAACAACGAAGAAACAATTTCAACACAAAGTGGCGATCATTACAAGGAGCTTTGGGACGTTATCGAGAGCTTTTGGATGGAGCATATGAAATTCACGTCTTTGATCGTGACGTTGATGATACTTTAGCTCGTATTGCTGAAAAGTCTCTTGCTATGAGTGCTGATGATCATGGTCGTGATTTGGCAGCTGTTGAAGCAATGAAAAGAAAACAAGATGCACTTGAAAGAGACATGACTGCAGTCAAACAAAAGATCTTTGAGCATGAGAACGAAGCATCTACTTTGATCCAAAAGTATCCAGAAAGATCCAATGACATCAATCAAAAATTAGCTGAGCTCAAGAAGAACTGGGATAGCCTCGAAGGTTTGAGCATCAAAAGACGAGAGCAGCTTAATGATGGTTATACTGTACACAAATTTGTTGATGATGTTAAAGAGTTGGAAGTTTGGGCTAACGACATTATTCAAAAAATGGATGCATCTCCCAATCCCACAAATATTGCTGACTGTGTCACACAAATTGCTCTTCAACAAGAACGCAAAGCTGAAATTGATGGAAGAGACAAGAATTTCAATGGTTTGCGCAAAAATGGCCAAGAGCTTGTGAAAGCAACAAAGCAAGAGAATATCCCAGTGATTGAAAATACTTTGAAAACACTTGAGGAACTTGATTCAGCTGTACAAAATGCTTGGAAAGATAAATCTAAGAGATTACATGATTTACATCAATTGCAACAGTTCAAAGAGCATGCAGACAACAAAGATGCATGGTTAGCTACTAAAGAAGCCTTCCTCAATAATGATGACTTGGGAGAGTCTTTCACGGCTGTTGAAGCTCTAATTAAGAAGCACGAAGCATTTGAGAAATTATTAACAGCTCAAACAGTACATCCAGTCAATTCATTTGCTGAAAAAATTCTAAATGAAGCTCCAGTGGAGGAAGTCAGCATCAAAAAGAGAATGAACAGTTTGAACAACAGAAAGAGCAAACTTTTAACATCTACAAATACGCGCAGAAATAAGCTTCAAGAGTCCTTGCAATTGCAACAATTTCTACGTAATTTGTATGAAGTTGAACGTTGGTTAAATCAAAAGATGCAAGTGGCTTTAGATGAAAATTACAGAGAACCCAGCAATCTTCAGAGTAAGATCCAAAAGCATGCTGCATTTGATGCTGAGCTAACAGCAAACACCGGAAGAGTCAGTGGAGTTATCCATGAAGGTGAAACTTTAATTGATGCCAAGCACTACGCTGGTGATGAAATTTTGACCCAATTAGAGTTTTTGGAATCCGAGTGGCGTAAATTGCAAGAAGCATCGAGAGAGAAGAAGATTCGTTTACAGCAGGCATATGAAGCTTTGATTTGCAACAGAAATCTGGATGAGTTCACCAGTTGGATGGATGAGATTGAGTCTCATCTTAGTTCCGAAGACTATGGCAAAGATTTGGCTTCGGTCAGTAATTTGCTTAAGAAACATGATATTCTTGAAGCGGACGTCAATAGTCATGCTGATATTTGCAAACAAATCACTGAGCAAGACGCTAAATTCTTGAACTCTGATCACTTCCTTAAAGACGATATTCATGAGCGTGCTATGTACGTTGTGAAGAGATACCACTCTCTGCACGAGCCGACTTCCATTCGGCGTGATAATCTAGAGGACTCCCTGTTGTTGCATCAATTCTTGCGAGACGCTGAGGATGAAATTCAGTGGTTGAGCGAGAAGGAGCCACTTGCTGCTTCAAAGGATTTAGGCAATAATCTGACTGCAGTTCAAAGCTTGCAGAAAAAACATCAAGCATTGGAAGCTGAAATTTCATCCCAAGAACCAACCATTTCTACCTTAATACACCGAGGTCAACAAATGATCCAAAATGGCCATTATGCAAATGAACAAATTGAAGCACAGTCTAATTTATTGAAGACTAAGCTTATCAGCATCCGTGATATGGCAAGTGTACGACGTTTACGACTGTTGGATGCAGTCGAGAGTCAAATGTTCTACGCAGAAGCAAATGAAGCGGACTCTTGGTTGCGTGAGAAACGACCAGTGCTAGCTTCAAATGATTATGGCAAGGATGAGGACTCTGTACAATCACAGCAAAAGAAATTAGAAGCTATGCAAAGGGAGCTGGTAGCTTTCCAACCATCCATTGATAAAGTGGGGAAGTTGGCAGCAAACCTGCTGGAGCGTGGTCACTTCGATAGTGAAAAGATCAAGTCAAAAGATGATAAAATTCAAAAGCAATACGAAGATCTTAAGGTACTTATAGTGGATCGAGAGAAAAAACTAATGGAAACCAAAAAGTACTACGAGTTTATGCGTGAAATAGAAGAACTACACGAATGGATCGGTGACCAGATGACCGTTGCTGGCTCAGAAGAATATGGAACTGACGTGGAGCATGTAGAACAACTAATTCAGTCCTTTGAAACTTTTGCTTCCAATATTGTTACAAACGAGAATCGTGTAGTAGCTTGTGTTGATAAGGGAGAAGCTTTAATTGCTGAAGAAAATCCACATAAGACGCAGATTGCAGCCAAACGCCATGAGACCAAACAATTGTGGGATGAGTTGAAGGACTTGGTAACGGCTCGCCAAGAAGCATTGACCGGTGCAAAACAAGTACACATTTATGATCGCACTGCAGATGAAACCATAAGCTGGATCAACGAAAAAGTCGGTGATATCTTGTCAGAAGATTATGGCCAGGATCTTGAGACAATTCAAGCGTTGGTCCGCAAGCACGAAGGATTTGAAACTGAAGTAGCCGCAGTACGCGAACAAGTAGAATCTGTTCAAAGAGAAGCCGTCAAGCTTTGCGAAACTTTCCCCGATGCACGTGAACACATTGAAGTTAAGAAAGAAGAAACCGTTGAAGTCTGGTCAGAGTTAGTTGATAAATCACAGCAACGCAAAGATAAACTTGCACAAGCTGAACAATTGCAGGCGTACTTTGATGAATATCGCGATTTGATGGCATGGATCAATGAGATGTTGGCCAAAATCACAGCACCTGATCTTGCCAAGAATGTGGCTGGTGCCGAGAGCTTAATTGCTAAAATTGGTGAACATAAGGCTGAAGTTAATTCTCGTGAGGAAACATTTGATCGATTCTATACCGCAGGCCAGAAACTTATTGATGATAAACATTTCTTGGCCGGTGAGGTGCAAGACAAGATTGCCACATTGGATCAGCGTAAAAAGTTACTTGATACCACTCTTGAGAATCGTCGTGAGATTTATGAGTTGAACTTGGATACTCAGATCTTCCTACGAGAAGCTGAACTGTTGGAAGGATGGATTGTAAGTCGTGAAGTGCACCTGAAGGACACAGATCTAGGTGAATCCATTCCTCAAGTGGAAGATCTTATTAGGAAGCATGCGGACTTTGAGAAAACGGTTGGAGCCCAAGAAGAGAAATTCCAGGCTTTGAAACGAATTACTATGCTTGAGTTGCTCTTCAAAAAACAAAAGGAAGCTGAAGAGACAGCCAAACGAGCTGAAAAGGAAAGAGTGGAGAAAGAGAGAATTGAGGCAATGAAACAAAAGGAAGTTCAAAGGATCACAGATGAACGGAGACGTAACGAACGACAAAATGATAATGTGAATGGATACACTGAGAAGCCACCAATATTCTCATCCCCACAGAACAAAACTACCACCAAACAGCCGATTGCTGAGCCCGTAAAGATAACATTGAAACCATCTTTGTCCTCTGAAGAATTGGCATCTGTTCAAAAATCCAATTCATTTGTTAATATTTTCACTGATCGCTTGAGACGTGGATCAGAAGGAAACGTCAAGAGAGCTGAGAGCATGAAAGTTGGTCCAAAAGCACCCAAAAGAACACCATCCTTTACAACAAGACGACGAGCCACAAGTTTCCGCAAGAACCAGAAAGGAGGAGATGCTGCAGATTTGCCACCTGTTGAGATCCAAGGTAATGTTTCATTAAATCCAAATTTTAGCTCAATATTTTATTTTTTCCAAATTTCCAGGAATGTTGGATCGCAAGCATGAGCTTCAATCTGGTGGTAAACGATCACCAGTACGATCATGGAAACCGTACCATACAGTTCTCTGTGGACAACTTCTGTGCTTCTTCAAGGACGAAGACGATTTCCTGCAAAAAAAAGCAGCCACAGCCCCTGTGAACGTGTTGAATGCCAAATGTGAGCGCGCTGAAGACTATACCAAAAAGAAAAACGTATTCCGGCTTAGTTTGCCAGATGGATCAGAATTCCTGTTCCTGGCCGCATCCTTTGATGAAATGAGTGATTGGGTCAACAAAATTGCTTTCCACGCAAATTTGCCACCTAATCTTCAACTGATGAGCTATGATGAGTCAATGAAGGTAGATTTTATTTTGATGTTTAAAAGATTTTTGTATGAAACGATTTTTTATTAAACTTATTATTTTAATTTTTAGCAAAACTCCAGTATTGCAGACATCAAATCACAGTCAGGATCACCGCCAAAACAGGCCGCTAGTCACGACCAAGATGCATCTTCAGAAATCAGCTCGCACACATCCTCACCAGACTCGCAGAGGCGGGATTCTCGTGATAGTAACCAATCAATCAGTAGCTTAAACCACCCAACGCCTCAAACAAATTTCCTACAAAAGCAAAAAGAGATGCGCGAGCAAGCAAATCGGGAGATTAGGAATTCAGCATCTCAACCAGCTCACTCACCAACAGGATTTTATGATAAACCACCAATTCCTCCACGAGGCGTTCCTCCACCAGTCCCTCAAAGACAGTCCAGCGTTGATAAGATTGACGTGCAGATTAGGAATAAGAATGGAAATAGTGGTAAAAATGTCTCAATTTCATTAATACTCACATATTTATTTTACAATTATCTTTTAGATCCCGAAGATCATTACAACAACGTACCATCTAATCGGCCTTATTCCCACCAGCCTTCACCCGTAAAATCCCTTAATGGCAGCAACGGAAATGGTAGCAACGGAAATGGCAGCAACGGAAATGAGGAGGTGTGGAAACGACAAACTGACCTTAGGTCTTCGGGTAAGTTTTGATAAAAATTTGTCTGAATACTTTATTCCTTTTTGTTATGAGTTGTTTTGAAAGCGACGCGGCACTTTTGCACAAATGGTCCGTCCTCTTTCTAAAGATTTTTTAAACTTATGTTTGATGATTGAAATATGCTTTGCACACGCAATTAGAACCGCCACCACTGCCGGTTACTCAACCACCGTTAGGTAGCGTACCGGGATCTAGAAGCTCAGCTATGAAGTTTACTACGTTTCATCAATCACCCGCGCAACAACCAATGATGCACAATAACGGCAATTTTAATGGGTCCAATTATGTGCAAACCATCCAGATTAGTCCTCCCCAGCAAAATTATCTCACACAACAGCAAATGCATCATCATCACCAAAAACAGTTTTATGATAATAATCCTCAGCTGCAGTCTCAAGCGCTCAGCTATGGTCCAAATGTACATGCTAAAATGTCAGCACCTCTAGCTACGCAACAGCAACGAAGCACGGCCATTTGGCATCAACAATATGTGGGCGGCGGAGTCAAGCCCAATGACTTTAATGGAAATGCTGGCAACGACTCTGGTTAGAACAAAATTTGCAGTTTTTTTGGCAGCTTCGATTAGATGGTGGTGCATGTATTTTATTTGGCTTTTTACGGCTAATTTGGATTCTTTAGGTTTCTATTTTCAATTTATAGGTGTATTGATAAATTTCGGCTATCTTGTTCTAAATTCTAATCCATTTGCCCAATTTTTGTTGATTTCTGCTAACCATTCTTAGGGAAAGTTTTATTGCATATTAGAAGATATTATTGTTATCCTAAATAACAACAGAATAGGTGCATTTAGTATTAAATTCCAAAACCTAAAGTTATTTAGTTCATATGAGTTTAAAGTGATCAAATATAATAAATTTATATGCTACTTTATCTAACAAACTCATTAAGATTGTTAGGCCGCAGCTAAGAAAAAGTGTAACATATGAACAAACAACATAACTTTTTCTACAAAGTAACAAATTATAATTTATGCTTGTGATCTTAATTATTATTAGTTATTTATTATTAATTTCTTAATATTAAATATTATTAATCGATTATATTACTGACCAATAGGGATGTGGCAGTTGGAGTAGAGTTTTGATTTAATAATTGGATACTTATTATTATTGACGTATTTACTTATTTAATAAGCTTATTTACTTATTTATTAAATAAGCAATGAAGCAGTTCAATATTATAGCATGCTTTAGATCTATATATTTTTAACAATAAATCTAACTCAATCTTAAATTTATTGCAGGATGGGGCAATGCTCGTTTTGACGCTGGTGGACGTCCAACCTCCCTGCCACCTCACTCTTCCTTGCAGCAGCAAGAGTTGTCACCCCAACTCTCGCACCATCGCATGTCGAATGAAAGTTCTAGTGAGAGTGAAGCCAGTGGTATCATGCAGAAAAAAGACGGCAAGGACAAAGACAAGAAGAGCATCTTAAGAATGTTCTCTAAAAAGAAGTCCAAGCAACAGCCTTAAAAAGCCTTTTCCAACCTTAGGACTGTTAGATTTTTGTATAAAGCAGATTAAATTATAGCTTAACATTTTTCTGCATGTGAATTCACCTTTATTATTAAAATGATCCATTTTAGATTTTTGTTGATTTTTAAATTTGCCTAACATTTTTTCTCCGAATTACTCGGATGTTATTTGAATAGTTATATCGTTAAGTTGGCAGAGAAAGTATTTATAACAAAAAAAAAACACTTAAGAAATATGATTTAATATCAAAATTGCATGAATATTGAATATATTATATTGAATAGTTTGTATTTCTTTTGAAAAAAAGAACAAATAAAATAGCTTATTATATTAATAAAATGAAGATTCTTTTATTTCACATATTCAATTGTTTGTTAAGTTGGTTTGGTTGTGATATTTTGTGTTCCGGATATTTCTTTATTTTGCTATAGATCACAGAATATTGAAAATATATAATACTTATACTTCAAATTGAAATTGTAAACAAAGCTTTTATGAAATCAATGAATTATTACTTAAACTGGTTCAATGCAGATAAATATAACGTTTCAGTTACAGGTAAGCGTAGTACGGATTATATGGATAACCTGTAATTGGAAAATGATGGGTAATTTGTTCGTTATACTAATTATTTGCTTAAATTATAGTATTACCATATCCACTGTAAGCATAAGGGTAGGTGTAGTATGGGGAAACATAAGCTGCATAGGGTGATGCATAAAATCCTCCTGAACAGATTAAACATTTTTAGTTGTAAATTTGAAATAATTTAAATTCTTACCAAAGGAGGAGTATGAAACTGGAACAATGTAATCAGCTTTTGGATCTGGGTTCGGTGCGGGAACTGGTGCTGGTGCTGCTTTAACCAGACAGAATATGAAAGCAGCAAGAACCACAAAAATCTGAAGCATTAAAATTTCACCGATTATTTTTTTTTTTAAGATCATCTGAACTTTGAAAATATCTTGGAATTTTTTTCTGCATTTGGGATCATTAAAGTAAATTTCAAAATGTGCACTTTATATTGTAAGAATTTTGCTATTTTTTGAATCACTTACATTGAACTTCATTTTATTTTTTTATTTTCAATTAAGAAACCACTGCTGTGTTTAAACCACTAGATGATGTTTAGTAAAAATACAAAAGACAACTGTAATGATTTTATTACAAGCTCAACGTTTTTATATCACACAAAATTATATTGTTCTTCGGACAAATCGAAACAAAACTGCAATTATTTGAACATTCCAAATACAATGATAATTTGCATTTTGAATTCATGCAACGATTTTAAAACCTGCAAAAATTTAATTGTTCTATGAAGACTCATTTTTGATAGAATACTGAGTTTATTAGTACAACTACAAAATAGATTCTTTTTTTTAATGTAAAGTTTTGATTCAAAATTTATTCTTTAAGATAAAATAAGTATGCATCAAAGTTATTAATAATTTTAATAAAAAACTCTGTCATAGTTAAAATCCGTCCTTTTCAATATCCAGAAAATCAATACGTCAATACAAAATTGCCAAACTGTCTGAAAAATTCAAAGATCACGAACGGATTTGGCCTTCACATTGAAAAGCA
Source organism: Parochlus steinenii (assembly GCA_038502155.1). Taxonomy (NCBI): domain Eukaryota; kingdom Metazoa; phylum Arthropoda; class Insecta; order Diptera; family Chironomidae; genus Parochlus; species Parochlus steinenii. Next base: position 2,287,692 of record JAXCIN010000052.1, on the reverse strand, counting down.
TTAAAGTAATTAACTGAATAGTTGCTTTGTTTTGTGACCCGTGATTGATAGGTTGCAATTTTAAAACGCACCTGCTTCCAAGTTGTATCTTCCATTGGTCACGTGTCTACTACTTTAATGTTCACTGAGAATTCAGAATCACTCTCAGTTTGCATTCAGGCAGTAGGAATGTTCTGATGACGAAGGATTGGCCAAGTTATGCAAAAAGATATTTATGGAAGCCACACATGATTATGCTGCATATTAGGAATATTTTATTTATTCTCTGCAGTGATATGAATACTAATATTATTCAATATTTTTAAAATTAAAACGATAATAAAAGCGAAATTTTCAAAGGTTTTGGTCATCGCATGGTTTAATTATCGAGCATTTTTTGGATAACTATAATACAAAATCAGGGACGGCTTTATTCTTGGATGCGTGTTAATTATTAACTTAAGATTGAATGTCAATTGCTTTTAAAACAAATAAATAAAGTTGAATTAAAAAATTTTCAATTTGATAACAAATTTTTTCAACAAAATTTAAGATGAAGTGAAAATGTTATTATTTATGTGCTTATATTAAAAACATCTCTGTCCCGCAAACAAAACAGAAAATAGAACACAAATTCGTATCTATCTATAACCAAATATCGAATGCAAACAATATTTTAAAAATAATTCACTCGTATTTTCTATAGCCAAATTTTAAATTTTCCTTGCAGTTCAGTGAAAAGCAGCTCATAAGAAAGTTGTTTTAAAAATTTTCTCTCATCGTTTCTAAGAAAGTTAAAATTTTGATACTCACTAAAATGGGAAAAAATAAGCCAGTCAAAAACGCAATTCCAGCAAACCCCAATCAAGTGGCTGCCAACAATGATGTGAGTACCAAAATTCAGTTTGGTAGCTTCCTTAAAAGAATCTTATTATAACTAATGAGATATCACAAAGTTGCAAAAATAACAACTCAAGGTCGCCGTGTTGCATGAAAACAAAAATAAATTGAATTGGCAACGCTCGGGCAACGCTCTTTAACTCGATTCTGTCTTGAATATGTTTGTGAATTTCATGGTAAATATACAAAATATTAATTCTAATCAAAATTAAATTAGAATCAGAAGAAGGCAGGAGCCAAGGCTGCTGGAGGAGCCAAGAAAGCTGCACCTCAACCTGCCGCCAAAAAAGGTATGTTTTACCACGATAATGTTTCGTACGTAACATTAAAAAATCTTAAAAAACGAAAAATGCATATTTGAAGCATTTTTTATATATTTTGTTGTACTATCATATTCAGTTTATGGATCAGATGTTATTTTTCTACATTGAAAAAATTTACTTTAATTGTGTATTTTGTTGTCTATAAATATTTATAAAAACGACAAAAGTGAAATTATATTTTAATACTCTCTTAACTCTTAATTCAGAAAATCTTATTTTATTAAAGTTTGTTCATAACTAAGATTTAATATTCTATCCTTTTTTTTTCAGGTGGCAAGAAGTGAGCCATGCCAGGCTTTGTGTCAATAAGTAATTTTACGTTCTATCTTTAGAAATTATTTTAATATATCGTTATAAATATATGGTTTAATTAATTAATTAATGTAAATAAAATCTTAAAAATAATTTTCAAAATATCATAATTTATTTCTTCAATTGAATTTTCTTTAGTTTTTCATAATAATTAATTAATTTTAAAAATACATTTCCTGTGTGTATAATAGAAAATATTTTCCTCAGTGCTGCGAACTTATGAGGTTGGCAACAGAGAAGCAAGAAAAAAATGCTCGTGCGGATAGAATTTATTTATGTTGTGCACATATAGATAGTTATACAGTATTTGGCTCGTCAAATGGTTTGTTGGTATACAAAAAAGCCATACAGATCAGAAACAAAAACAACAAGTTGTTTGATACTGCCAAGCAATGGATATTGATTTTCCACATTTCCTCTCATAAGACATTGTGAAAGGTGAGGAAATGAACGGAAAATGTTTCTCTTTCTGTGAAAAGTCTCCCTCTCTTTTCGAACTTGGAGCGGAAGTAGAGTAACTAAATGGAGGGGAAATCGGGATCCTAGCAGATAGATTCATCTGATGATTCCACCAGCTGTTTGAATAGTTTTTAATGGTCACATCAACTCATTGATCAATAATGATATGTTAACTTTTATATTTCCTAGTCATATTTTAAAATTATCGCTGAAACAGCCATCGAGCCATGAGCAAATCCTCATCTCTTTTTATCAGAGAAAACCGGCAAACACCAAAATATAAACAAATGTGTGTTTTCCATTTTTGAGCCGAAAAGTATCTACGCAGTTTGAAAATATTCTTCAAAGAAAGTCGTTGTACAATTTTCGTTACGCCAATAAATTTTTCAGGAAAAATTTTAATATCACTCAAATAACTACAAATATGGGTAAAAATAAGACTCCTAAGGCCGCAGCTGCTCCAGCCGGTGCAGCCGCCGCACCAGCAGCAGACGTGAGTACTTCAAGGACTCTTCAGGATATCATTGATAAAATATATCCACCATTTTATAATTTTTCCTCTATCACCCGAGTGCGACGTTAAATTGAATTCAAGGTCACTTTTAGATTTCATTAATTCGTTGCACTTTGAGTTTAAAAAGTAAATTCATTAGATGATTATATTTAGTCTACCAGAACAGTAGTTCTTGAATTTTCTTATTTATCTAAAAATCCATTGAAAATTACCTGAAAAAACCTAGAATGAGTGCGCATCATATTTTTTTATGAAAAATTAGCAATATTGAAAAAAATAATCTTGAGCCTATGTTTAAAGACTTTTCAAAAAGTTTATTTCACAAATTAAAAATGTCTATTTTGGAACTATTTAGCCGCATGTATTTATACCAAATTTTTTCTTATATTTTCACAGAAAAAAGGAGGAAAGGCAGCACCAGCGAAAGCTGCAGCAACAGAGCCTGCCGTAGCAGCACCAGCTAAAGGTGGAAAGAAAGGTATTAATTACATTTTTTCACTCAATCAGGTGGTATCGCTTTAATTCGATTTTCAAACTATTTAACTATAGTACTTATATTTCAACAAAGGCTTATCAATCCTCACGTTGATTAAAAGCGCTCGTGTTTGTTGTTCACAATATAGTTCAGTAATCCTCTGAAAATTTCAAACTTCGAATTTAAGTGATCGTACCTGTACCGTTTATAATAATCTCACACTCGAAAACAAAAAGTGCGTCGAATATTATTATGCAAGATTTTTGAAAGATGCGTAATATTCTGATGAATGATAATAATTGATTTTTTCTCTATTTATAGGAGGCAAAAAGTGACCAATGTCGCTCGCCGCTTAGGATTAACGTTTTATTAATCAGGAAATTAGTGTAACCTTGTTTTTATTCGCCGAAGACTCTGAACAAATTTTGCCATTAATCCATTAGTTTTAATTTTAATTAATAATTTTAGAAGTTTTCATTTTATAATTCTACCGATCAACTGAAGAGTAACCGACAATCTGAAGTGTGTTTCAAATTTTCATGGTTTATAAAAAAGATCTTTACAATTTATAGTATACACAAACAGAAGAAATTCGGATCAAATCACTTTTTATTTGATTTAATAATGTTGGAATATTCTACCAATTTATCAATTGTATTGATGTATTGAATTATTGATGTAAAATAAAATATTATAATTTAAAAAATACAAAATATTTGTCTTTTATTAATTTGACCTGAACCAATCAGAAGACATAGTTCCAAAAAAACTGCCTGACTTGGCCGTCAGTGATGATAGAGCGGAACCTGATGCTGACGGTCCCATTTTCTTGACCGCTCGGGATGATTGAACCTACAATTTGAAAGTAAATAAATTAAAAGAAGAAAAATAATAGGACTCTGCAAAAACAAATATTGTTGTCAACAATGTCGTTAATCTGTACGAGAAAACTGTAATGATTACGATAGCTTCTCGTTGTTTAAGCAAAAATTTAGTTTATCAGTTTATTTATTTTTTGATGACGTGTACATTTTTTCCATTAACTTAGTTGGATTGGAAAATTGATTTTGAAAACTTGGAAATTAAAAATTTTCAGTGTTAGATGATTTCAGGTTTTTTCGATTAGATTATAAAAAAGCATTCTTATCAGATTTGAAAGTACACGAAAGTAGAAACATTTGATAAATGATTTAATTCAAAATCCGGCTAAAGCAATTCGCACGTTTTTATAATAATAGATTAACACACAAAAAAGTTGTTATTCCCAACAAAAAAAATCTTCTTATTCAACGAGAAGATATTTATTCAATTTACAAGTAAAAATAAACTCGGGACTGTTAGTTGTTTATTTGTGGAAATGGATGAGAAAAAAAGAAACAAGCATAACAATTTGCAGCGTTTTCTTACTTTTTGCTAGGAAATCAAAAAATGCCCTTTCAAACAAAAGAACAAGAATTTAAAATGAAATAATCTTTTAACTAAAAATTAGAAAAAGGGTTCATACCTTCTCAACTTCACTCTTGACAACGGCAATTGAAGCGTTAGTTTCCCCAGCAACGTTAGATGACATAATAGGCAGCAATGGAAACCAAGCAACCGAGTTTGCTGTGGAGCTTAGCGTTAATATATTGGGATCCTTGTCGTGACTATTTACTCCAGCTTGCTGGCCAGCAATTCCGCTCAACTGTTCCAAATTAGGAATCAAGCAACCTAAGCCATGTTGCAATCTCATAACATTTTTCTTGATGTTATTATTGACGTGTTGGTAGAATACATCAAAATCGAAAGGATCGATGAGCGTTTTGAATTGCATCAGTAAAGATTGCATTGTCGCATTTGCTTCTTTTTGGTCTCTTCCAACAAACAAAGCTATCAAAATCTTCACCTCGAAGAAAAATTGCCAGGCCCCTTTTTGATTTTCTTTTACAAATTCACTTTGAGCTAGAGCAGCATAGTATTCAGATAGTTTTTGAACCAGCTGATCAACTATTTCAGAGTGAATAGATCTCGGTAGAGTGTGCGGAATAATGCGATTAAGTTGCGTTACAATATCGTGCAGATAATGCTGCATTGTAAATGTAAGCTGTGATGGAATTTGAATGTGAGACTCCACGGGATTGTCTTGCTCATCTTTTTCTTCAATAGTAACAGTCTCCCAGTTCTAAAATGAAAATGTTGTGAATTTTTGTAACGTAACAAAATCATGTATCAAACACATGCATTCAGTGTAGTAAAGAATGTAACGTAACAATCGATATTTACAAATTAAATTTTCACTTACTGGAAAGTCTCGTAAAATGATATTCAAGTCCATTTGCCCATCCAATACTATCCAATCTTTGACAAAAAGTTCAATCCACAATTGCCAGAAACGAAGACTTTCCTCCTCTAATAGTCCCCGAATACTGGCCCACTGTTTATCTTCATCGCCAGTACCACCTGCATCATTCATCAAACTGTGACTAGTTAACAAATTACCAGAAAAGCATAACTTTAAAGTGGGACACAGCTCAGATATAGATTGCAAAAGACGAGCCAGCAAGACACAGTTTTCCGCGGTCTTGTTAAAACTTGACGACTTAATGGATGTTATTAAAGATGCGACATTGTCTCTGCTGCATTCACGTAGATGTAAAATGATATCTTGAATGTCTTGAGGCACTATCTTTGTGTTACCAGTCTGTTCGTTCAAGTACAATTTCAATTCGTTGAAGAGCAATTCAAGACTTGAGTCGATTTTGGAGCAAACCTCTACGACAGAGAATGGAAACCCTTTCGCTTTCATTAGCAACCGATGAGTTTGTTTTTGGGATGATAAAGCTTCTTTTAAGCTGGCTGGATTGTCGCCTGGTTCATCGGACCATACGTAAGATTTCATGTCTTAAAAACAATTTGATTTGAATATTAGCAAAATTCTAGAAAAAATCACGTAAAATTACCTCTATGCACCCGATCATTATCTGTAAATAGTGTTTCTACCTCCACATGAATCTTACTCAACATGCTCTCCCATGAACTGTTTATAATTTGTTTAACTCGGTTATTTAGTGGACTCTCGTAAAACATTTTGTAAAAGTCCAAATTCTCAGGCAAAAAAAGTTTTTTGCACATTTCTGACCAATTTTTTGGCTTCTCAATCTGGTCGACAAGAGTCTTGATGTTGTGAATCGTTTTTATGGATGCAATCATTTGAATGAGATGTTTCAGTTGGTTTTCAGCTACACTTTGAATCTGCTCAAGCCAAGAGTTGGTTTGTCCTTGAAGCGTTGCTTGGTTCGTCTCGGAAAAGCAAGACTTGTTCTTTTCACTAAAATATAAATTAAATATTCGTTTTTAAACAATTTTAAACATCATTATGATAAGTACTTTTGTAAAAAGTTTGGATGTATTCCCGGCTTGTATTTTGCAATGATGTCAGGCAAAGTTCGGAAAATGACATTTTCATCATAGTTTATCAACGATATTGTAGGCTTGGAGTTATCGTTCGTAATTTGCTGCAACTCTTGCATTAAACAACCATCTGTTCCATCACCTAAAAATTAAGTATAATTGATTTATGTTTATCAAACGTAGGCAAAGAGAATACTTACCGATAAAGCAATCATATAATAGCTGTAACGTATTGATCAACATATTATAGCTGGCTAGCAGTTTTTCTTTTACCAAGATGTATTTATCTGAAGTCAATATGTTTAAAAAAGTCTTCAATCTGGTATTGATAAAAGTGGTTAGCAACTTTTCAAGCTCGCAATTTTCAAGGAGAAGCAAACTGGCTAGACATTTAGATGCCGTTTCTGCACTCAAATCTTCTCGTTCCAAAGTTTGTAAGCAGGATTGCTTTATGGTGAAGAAAAATGGAGCTAAAAGATTCCACTGGATCTTTGCCATTGGAAATTTTCGCATCACATCTTGATTGACATCCAACTTAAGACCAGTGCTGATGTGTCGACTGAATGTAAAAAGTTGAGTCGCGACGAAAAAGTTTTCATTGTCGATTGCAGTCCAGATCATTTCTGGCAGACTTGTCAGGATTTTAATTTGAACTACAGTTCCATAGAAGTTGTTGTTTATATTCTTGCTCTGACGTTGTTGATGGTCAGACTGATTAGATTTGAATCCAATTAATTGCTGATCCCTAATTGTCTTGCAAGAACTAATAATATTGCTGACATGATCAATAACTGCCGAAGAGTTTGGTTTCATTTCAGTTATTGTGTCGGCTGCTTTCAATAGATCTCTATACCGTTCACCAACTAGCATTCGCCTGAAATATAGTTAAGTTAACGAGTTTGCACAGTTTATAACATATAGGATATTGAATTATATTGTAATTACAGTTCTTCTTTTTTTTGTTCACATTCCGCAATTATTTTCTTGTTAATAGCGTCAATCTCGCTAACGTTATGCTGTTCAAATAGTGCATCTACATCTATATTTAATAGATTTGGAGATGGCATCTTATCTAGAATTGTGTAAGATTGTGATAGCTTCTTTTTATGAAAAACACAATAGCCAAGTCACCAAAACAAAAACAAGGGGCTAATAACAAGGGGTCAATGGAGGGGTTAATAGTTTTCGAGGCAGATTCTGTTTGTATGACAATTCTCAAGTTGTAGTTACGTCACGATATCTTTGCTTTATTGTTGTGAATAAATTTATTTTAAAAGGTATTTTAATTATAATTTCACCAACTTGTAGTTCTTAAAAGTATCTTTATTGCACATTCAGACATCTATTTTTGTTATAAAACTCAACGGAACTAGACGATTTGCTCGTGATAGGTCTCATTGAATTTTATGTGTTTTGCAATCAAAATATTAGATTAAATTTTACTTTTGAGTTCGTGGGTCTATGAGCTGACCAAGATTCATGCAATTTAGAGCAATGCTCACTTTAGCATTGCTCAAGAGAGAAAATTGCCTTTCATTTGAGAATTCATTAGAAGATTTGAGTTTAGTTGTTTATAGATTTTAGGTGTCGATTATAACTTTTAAATGAATTGTTTTTGCTGAAGTGGTATTTGCTTAACATTTTTTATAGCTACATATCTCGCTCCGAAAATGCTATTGATTAGTTGTGTGATATGTAAGCAACTGATTAACGTTGGTCAAGATGAAGTCTGCTCCACTAGCATCTGCGGTCATGTCGGACATGCTCGGTGTTTCGATAGCTGGAGAAACTTGTAAGTTATACGCATAAAGGCTTATTGGCTCATTACTCAATTGACTTTTATTTTTTAGATCTAGTACATGTCCGAACTGCAGAACCGAGTGTAATAATCTCATAAAACTATATTTCGACACCACAGAGATGGATTCTGTAATAGATGACCTCAATGAAGAAATAATTGCGATGAAAAATAAACGCCATAAATTAATTGTGCTTATGAATCGTAATAACGAGAACCAAAAGTTACTTCAGGAGCGTGTAACTATGAACCCAGCAGATTTTCCGAATAGACTTTCTATTATTTTAGACCGAAATTTAGAAAATCGACGTATCCAGACACACATAGTAAATATTAATCCAAATCACTTTGATGAAAGGCAACTGATGATAGCTCTAAATCGTGAAGAGGAGAATTTGCGTATTCGTGAACATTTGGGCGATATCAGTTTCAACGACCCAACTGAATTGTAATACACTATTTCTTCTATTAATTTTAAAATTATAAAACGCTTTTCTTTCTGCAAAATCCTATAATCTATGTTGCATGCGATTTTAAATAGTCATTCATTTAATTTCTCAAATTAAAATTAAGTGAATTTACTAAAAGTTTTCAAACATTTCAACAAACCAATTAAAATTTTTATATAGGTATTATCAATTTCATTATTTTATCATATTTTAAAGCCAATACTTAAAATAAATGTTTTTAAGAATTTAAATTTTTTTAAATGCTTGATTGAAATGTGTCGCTTTAAAATCTTCAAAAACAATAATTATTATTTTAATTGGCATTTCCCACTTTCAATTCTTCTTTCAGTGTGAGTTAAAAAGCTTATCAAACTGGAAGATTCAGAAAACAAGTTCAGTAAGGTTATCTTTGTTTTTTAAATTCTTGGAAAAATATGTAATAAATCTGCCTCATAAATGAGTCTGTTAAAAAATTTCGTAGACAATGAAATAAAATATATTAAGTATTGAAAATATTAACAAATGATCTTTTAATTAAATTTTGCATTTTGTAATTATTTTTAGCATTTAAAATTTTTTTTCATTGTTCATTCCGATTTACCAAACTCTGTCAGTCTGCTGTCAAGCTTAATACATTTAAAGTTTTATTTTCTTAACTTGAATTCTGGTTTAATATCTCAATTTGAAAAAGAGACCACCAAACATCAAAAACCATCGAACGGAAAACCCACAAACCTATAGAGGAATACATTACGACTCTGTCATTATCACTAAAACCATTTTTCATAGTTTGAAGACATAAGAAATGTTTATTTATTTCAAAACAAATCAAAACTAAAAAAAAAATTGAACTTTGACTAACAGATATTTCGAGAAAAGTATAAGATCAGTTTTTGAGAGGAATCTTTAATGTGTTAAGATTTGGTGTGCAAAAGAAGAATGAGAGAGATATTTTGACACAATAAGAATGGAAATTCATTAATCATACTTCAATAAATGGATAAAAAACTCATGAAATTTCTCCTAGGAAATTAAGCTACAATGAAAACTAAACAAACTAACACAAGTTTTTATTTTCAAGAATGGAGGGAGGGTTTGACATGATTTTTATTTATTTTGATTTTGATAAAAATGTATCGATAACAAACTGTTTCTTGATAAAAATGTCGTAAAAAGGTTTTTCACGATTTGAGGAATATAAACAATTTGATTTCATAAGACTAAATTTTTTAATGCATTAAATTAACTCTTAGGTTTTTGAAAAGCATTTAAGATTATCTATCTCATTCAATTGAAAATTAATATTTTACCAAAGATTTCCTGGTCATATTTTGTTAAGAATTTCAGATGCAGGTCTCAATATGTTGTGTTTTCTATTGGATTTACTCGGAAAAGACTATTAAATCATATTTTCATTGTTTTTAAAAGTTTGCTGCAAGGTTTGATTGTTTTCAAAATCCAGACTAATTCGTTATATTTTTTTGTTTGTGCCGGATTAAATGTGTTATTTGAGTCATTTCAAAATTACAATGAATATTCATAAGGTACAAAATATTTGGCCATTGTCTTTTAACTTTTAAGGAATGAGAATCAAAATATGGAGGCGCCAAATAGTAATAATAAAAATGAATTATGTTCTCTTTTTGGATCGGTCCACCTAAAGCCAAAAACATTAAAACCTTTTAATTTCACTTTTTTTGAAAGGACTCTTCCTAATTCTAGAGCAATATCAGAGTTATTCAAATATACTGTTGATTAAAAATATTTAAGATTAAAACTAGAACTATTTTCTACAAGGGATGAATTCGTTATTGTCAATATTTAGCAACCCTAAAGAATTTATATATTCAGAGAAAGAATGTATCACAAGAATTTACTGAAAATAAGATTGATCGAGCTATGTTTTATATTAACGTTTAAATATTTATTTAGGTATATATTAAGGGTTGTCCGAGTTTTATAAATGGTCAATTTATTTATTCAAACGTGAAACCTGGAAAAAACTGAGAAATCATCTGAAATCAAAAGAAAGTCCAAAGAAATTCTTGGAGTTTCTGACATCATAAACATCATTAATTATCACTCTGGTTTTGTGCATGATTTCTGATCCTGGTCGATTACAATGAACGCACCCCTACAATTAGAAACAGGGAAAGTTTTACAATTTCACACGAAACTGTTTCATTCAATTTATTATTTGTTTAACCATTTTTCTGGATATTGAAAGTCGATTAGGAATGTTTGACAAATTGTTTTTGAAATTTTTGTCAGATTTTTAATTTTTGAAATGACGTGAAATAAATTTAATTTAGATGTGTACTTTTGGGTGGAGTTTTAAGAAATCTACCAGAACGAATAAGAAAATAAAGCAACCGATGGGATCTGTAAATGTCCTAGTAAAAGTTATAAATTGATGAAGCATTTCAAATTTCCAAAAGACCATTAGTATTTCTTCAAAAAAATCTCATTTATTTATTTAATAATTCTTTTCATTTTCTGGATTAACATTTTTATTTTGATTTTCCATCTTAAATTAAAATTAAATATGCAATAATTATGTTTGATTTAAATGTTTTGCTTAAAAGTACGTTTCACTACAAAATTTATCTGATTTTCATATTTTTTGGATTTTTTTACGTTTTTATACATTGAAATTTGTTTTCCAAGTTTCTTAAGATTTTTGGTGGCCAACACACTTTAATTTTTAAAATTCTATTGCTTGGCCACCAGCATAAATATTTTTTTGTTGTATTTTTTAAATATTTTATTCTTATTCTCTAAAAAAGTGATATAATTCTGCTTAATCATTACATAAACTTCTTTACAAATATTTTTAATCAATTTCCTATTTTTTGAAGAAATTTTTTATCTACAAAATTTGGTTTGAAGAATTTTTCTAATATCGAAGATTTTGAAAAAGTTACATGTTGTGTTAAAATTGCACGACAAGTGATAAATAAGGAAATTGGAGAATTTAATAGAAACCAGAAAAACAGAATAAATTTCTCTAAACATCAGTTGGACGGTCATTCAATTTATTGCAAATAGTGTCCATTATTATAAATCATAATCTGATTAGGATAATGAAAATATTTAGAAATCCTATGAAAATAATTATATTGATAAAATTGCTCTTAAGAATTTGTGTCTTTTGTAAGACTAATATTAAAGTGAGAGCAAGCAAGAGCATATAAAACTGGTGTTTTTAAAACTTTACTTTTTACAAAATTATTCGGGTTATTTTGAAGCATGATGTTGTTATTAAGATCCAACAGATAAATTTAAATACTTTCTTTAGAAAATTAAAATCATAATGATTAGTTGAATCTTTCAAAGCTTCACTAACCAGTAGAGTCAGCACGTTACAATAACCCTTCAATTTGACATAAAATTCTGTGTCACAATTTTTATTACTCAAGCGCTCGTCACACAAGGATGGCTCACAATGGCTCAAATTTAAACTATAAGTACGAAATTATGGTTATTACATAAAACCAGACAATTTAATATTGCCAAATGCATTATGTACTTAATTTTGAAAATAGTCGAGAATATTTTCGCGAGATATGTTAAATTTTCAATTTGTGTCCTCGCCATTCAATAATTTCCTGTTCTCGATATTAAATCGATTTTTACTTCCCATCATCTGATCTTCTTCGTTATCATGTTCGCAGTCAGCTATTGTTTCAGAGTCCTCGTGACCATTTGTATATTTTTCATATTTATTTGAAGATACTGTGGACGTTGCTGAGGAACCAAAAAAGGGAGTCGTTGAGTTATTTGAGTTTAAACTAAAAAAGTTCATTCCGCTCATGATTGGTGGGGTTGTCATGGAGCTGGCAGCTGACGAGAATGTGGATGCCGAAAGAGCTGCGTAACAATTTGCATAAAAAGATGAGGGATTGGTGGCTGGGAATGCAGACGCTGGGGATGATGAGGACGAAGAATGGTTGAACAAAGAAGAAGTGTTTAGTAATGGATCTATGTTGGCCGTAGAAGTGGTAGTTGTGGAATTGTAACTCGAATCATTTGTAGAAGACATGTTGGAAGTTGGGAGAGAAGAAATTGAAGAGCCATTGTAAAATGGCTGGTTAGGTGCGGATCAGGTGGTCGCTAGGCTTCTCCACATTGTATGTCACATTGATGGAAGATAGGGCCAAGAGAAACTGCTGCCCGATAACAACATGTCTCGAATAAGTGTTTCTATCGGTGTTTTACCCACAAGTCGGACGAAAAAGAGCTGCTCAATTACCTGTAGGAATTTAAATAAAATGTTATTTTTAGAATTGAAAAGTCAATTGAGCGTGTTTGGATTAAGAGTGTTTTTATTTATTTCAATTTTAATAAAATATGCTAACCTGAGAAGACACGGTCCTAAGTGAAGGTAATCTCAGCAACAGTTTTCCAAAGCGAGTTGGTTGATTAGGGTATTGTGTTCGGCAATATTCTTCTAGAGCACACTGAGACTTCTCTTGAAGAGATTCAATATGAGCTACATCTGATAGACCACATGCATCTGCAAGTATGAATAATAATGTTTGTCAGTTGAGCTCAGGTGAATATAGTTGAAAATTTGGTGTTTTTATGATTGCGAATGAGTTGATGAAGAGAATGATTTATTACGTACAAATAATAATTGAATCGAAAATTTTTTCCAATGAAAAATAATAAAAATATTAACATAAAAAAATCATAAAAGTACCAAACTTTCACCATTTACCCTTTTTGGTACAAACTGAAGAATAAATTTGAAATAAAGAATAAGTTGTTAATTTATTAATGTTTTTAGTAATATATAAGTGTGATCTGTGACGAAACTGAAATGAAAATCATAAAAATACTGTTAATAAAGTTAAAATCATGCAAAATAAAAAAGCCAAGAAAATAAATATACGGTGTATATATATATTTATAAAAATGCTCCATTTTCAAAGTGAACAGCGACGACGTCATTTTAGTTTCATTTAAAATTTCAAGAACTCATTAATATTTAATTTAAAGTTTCATAACAACAATTTTTTCTACACCGTTTCCCAATTTGAATTGCAAATGAATCAATTTTGTCCAACAATTTCCTCTTTTGTATTAATTTTAAAACTCATTTTGTCACATAAAAGTGAACAGCTTATAGCTTGGCAACCGCACACTTTGTATCATAATAATTTAAAAATCATCGGACAAAAAACCTTTGTAAAAAGTTATATTACTTTTTGCTGTGATTTATCTCTAATAACTAATAAATAAAATGTATATTCAAATAATTATTAATTTTATAGTTGTATAAAACTATTTAAAACTAACATCGCTACATAAAGCTTTTAAATGAAGAGAAAAGGTCATTTAAAGATCAATAAAATTTACTTTGTACAACACATTGACGAGCCAAAGAAAATCATAAAAATCGTACACAAAACTGACGAAGAAAATCAATTTTTAAATCAATTTATTTGTTCAATAGAAATCAATTAATCAAATATTCTGTTAGTATTGGTGTTGCGTCACTTACTCACTTAGGCAGTTTAGTTTTATAAATTTGCCTATGAGCTCTGGAGACGTGCGAATCTTTATTTTTAATTCATAAAAATGAGATTTCAAGAATATTCTGAAATCAATAGAAAATCAATTTTCATTTAATTCTCTATCTTTTAAAATAAATATTAAGATGATAATATTCGCTGGAGCCTACCAGAATAAACCAATATATCAACTCAAACTACGGTATACAATATAAGTATAATTTGTGATCTTCGCCACAAAGTCAAAAAACTCGGAAAGGGTTAAACAATTAAAAACTAACACCACAACAAATTGATTTAATGAAATTATGTATATTCTATTTTTTTAATGGATTTTAATTGAAATTGAATGAAATATTATTGTAACCTCAATCATATTAGCATGACCATGTCTCGGGGATCAGTAAATTAAACGTCTCCCATGAATACTTTGAATATTTCATCAGTTCAATTTTCAATTGATTTGGTAGTTGTGCGGTCAAATCTCATAAATTCCAATCCTAAAATTTGATGATCCATCAATGCTGGAGAATTCTGAGATTTCTGAGTTTACGAAATTTATTTACTAGTTAGACCAAGATTAACTTTACATTATAAGTATTGTGCATTCCATAGCCAAGTTGACATGAATTAAACTATTAATAGACAAATTACAAGTGTTGTCACCCATATGTGTTTTTCTTGTGGAATTCTTTATGTGCCTTTTTTTTGTTCAATTAAAGACAATAAATTTTAATGAAACACAAAAAAAAAATCTAGCAAAATAGACAATTTATTGTTTCAAGTTTTTGCTCACAAAGTTGGGATTTTAGAGTAACACGAACTGATGCAAAATAACTGAAAAATCCAACATCTTAATTTTCTCAATTTTCCGAATTTTACCAGAAAATCCCAAAAAAATGTCTGGAAGATGCTAAAAAGTTATTTTTAGATCCATTTCGGAATTCATTTTAAATACTTTTTATATTTTAAATTTAAGGCATTTGTTTATGTGGATCAAGTAATTTTATTGTTTTTATTGTTATTAAAAGTAATTAGTAGCAATTAAATACCATAAATATAAATATCATTGAAAATTTACTTAAAGTGAGTGAGTTGAAGAAGCACTTCAACGAGATATTTATGTTTTTTATTTATTTTTATTTATTCAGTATTTATGTGGTATTTATGCGCTTATGCCAGTTATGAGAGTTGTCGCGTGCTCGAGTGCACTTTAAAATTCATAAAGAAGCACTTGGGTGCGATTTCATAACACTCTAACTGTGATGATATGGTGCAGTTGGAACACTCTGATAAAATATAAAAAATTATGTAGCGAACCGTTATGGTAAAAAGTTTTCATTATTAACAAGTAAAAGTTGTTCAGATTTTGCATGGCCAATTAATGTAAGATTTTTTAAGAGTGTAAGAAAATTCAAAGAAAGTGACAGATCGCCATGCTGATGGCATCTAGAGTATCTAGCGTTCCATCAATCTCGAACCAAACGAGCTGCAACTTAAATTGCTCAAAACTAATAAAACACAATTAAAGAAATGTGACGATGACAATACACATTTCTTTACTTGGCTCATTTCGCTTATTTAGAAAATATTTTTATTTATGGATAATTAAAGAAGTTGTGAACGCTTTCAGTAAATGAGTGCTATATAATTCTTGAACATCTGTTTTGGAAAGAGATATTATGACTTCTGTTTCAAGTACTTTTACGACATCTGAACATAATATAGATATTGCTACTTATTTAAAACCCTTTTTAGTTGATGACGAGATGCATTTCAAAAACAGTGGAATTGATACTCTACTCCAGCCTTCCGAAAATCCACCTGCCATAAATTTTACCATGGAGTTTATTTTTAATCTTTGTTCGGTATTACTGGTAATTGAAAAAGATGATAAAATTTTATGAGTAAATTTATTCTAATTCCCATTCAACCAAATTCTAATCTTAGTGTATTAACTGTAGATTAACTGCTCACAAAATAGGTGAAGTATCTTCTTTTAATAGTTTGAATACATTTAATAGTTTCATAAATAAACTGAAAGGGGTATTTAATAATCTGTTGTGAAGAAAATGTGGAAAATATTCAGCGTATAAACATTTATTGCAATCATGAACCAACAAAATTTTAAATATTTGAAATAGCTTGACCGTATAATAATAAATTAACACTTTTGTACACCTTTACAAATCTTTTCTCTGTAGCAAACTCATGCGTTTTCAGATTTTCAGTTTTGTAAGAAATTACCGAAGAATTAAAGAATTAATAACTTTATGATTAATGAAGTGCCAAACTTTTTATAAATACAAAAATATTAATTTAATATTAAAAAGAGATTTTTTTCCAAGATAGTTTATTTTATGAAAAACATCATTATTATCATCTGTTGCTATTAATTCATAATTTTATTAATACTTGTTTATAAAAACTGAATGAACATCATCATCTCCTAAATCATTTCTCGAGTGGATTTAAGCGCTTTCTTTATATAGAAAAAATTCTTCCAGGTAAATCACATAGGTAAATCTTAGAATAATGTGCGCGCCTGTTGCTGTCATAAATAACACAAATACACATTGAAAATATACAAATTAATAAAATTATCATTGCAATTTTATCAGACTGGCGAGAAATTACTGGTATCTGAAACAAATGCGTTCAGGAATTGTACATGTGTTTGCCTCCAAGATGCATACAAATCATTTCCATTATGCTTAAACTTTCAACGCGACTTTTTCGTGTGCACCAACCCATAAAGCATGTGAAGCATATAATTATTGCAATACAGCGTTCGCAAACAGTTTATTCTGTTTTTAATTAAATAGTGGGCGGCAACTTTGATTTTTCATTCGGACATTATCGATAAACATGAATAATTTATTTCAATTTAGTACACTTTGTGATGGTTCAGTAATTTCCACAACAAACAGAACAAACAGGCCCCAAATGGATGATGATCTCCTTAATTGTTTAATTAGCAGAGCTATTTGTTCCATTAAGCTTTTCCCCCTTTCATCTGGCTTGCTTACACCAGATTACTGCATGCCTGCGGTCTGGCCGAATAAATTCCACATTAATTTTCCCGACATTTCTCCGACTTTTCTTTTTCGGATAGGAAAACTTCTTGTGTACGAAAAAAACATAGCAAATAAGATAAATGACGACCATAAATCAACGTGATGTTGGTCAAAATAAAATCTATAAAAAAATTGGTATTGAAAAATGAAAAAGTGGAAAAGATTTAATGGAATTTCTTGTTCGCCTCTTAAAAAATGAATAAACGTACAGCAAAGTACAAGTGAAGTGCTGCAGGACTGTGAGGGCCGAGGCCTTGAATGTGTGGGAATGAAGTTGCCATAAATCTTGGGCGGTTGCACGAGCATGACAAGGGGGAGGGATGAAACTGTGTCACAAGCTTGAATCTATTTTGAAATTTTGGATTCAACTTACATGAGACATAATTCATGGACATCTCAATTTTTTGAACAATTCTCGCCATCCCTTGCCAGGTTTACAAAAAACACCCCAAAATTCCAGCAGTTTATTAATAATTTAATGAATTCGATTTATATCACTATAAAACCACATTTCAACAGAGCTGCTGTTGATTTCACATTTTGATTTATATTATTATTGTTAATATGCATGTCAAAGATTCGAGATTGAAAAAACTGCAGAAAAAAGAATCGCAAATTATTTTGTGGGTTAGCTCAACGTATAATAAAAATCCCCGATGCAATAATTTGCATCCTGTGCATCGATTTGAGTTCACAACTTGTAACTTATTCTATCAGCCTAGCTTTCATCACAAAGTAAAATCACAAAGTAAAAAGTCAAAACTATTTTATCAAAAAATCTTCACCCTCAAAATTTATTTTCTACCCTCAACCATGCCTTTCACGTCACAATTCCTTTTTTTGTTTTTTGCACATTGCTGGAAATGTTAATCGCATTTGGAAAAACCACCAATTCAGACATTTTTATTAACATCCAGAACAACAAATTAAATTTAACATTTTGCGCTGAAAAACTCGAGGGTGAAACGGAGCAGCAAAAAAATGGGCAACAACAATTTCCCGTTGCCAACAAACAAAGATAAAACCCAAAAATCCCGAAAAAGTGCATTTAAAGCGAAAAGTCAGTGCGAATTGGCTGAGTGAAAACAAAAGCCGCAAATAAAACCTCATCAACACCGAAACCGAAAAATAAATATGTGATAGGTGAATATGGGGTGGAATGGTAGATTTCGCAACATTGAAGTAAATAGCATAATCTGGGACTTGTGAATACTAAATGATCGCATAATTCATGGCAATGGGTATAAATGGGGTGATGACAAGGATGTACTTTTGAATTGGAAACATTTTAACTTAACAAGATAGTGAATGACTCTTTAAGAGAAATGCCTACATAAATTCTTGAAAACTTTATGAATGTTCAACTAAAAAGTTTTCATCAAGTTTGCTTTCCTGACTTTTCATCATATTGAACGTATCTTGGGACAATTCTTTAGAATTCAATATTATATGTTTAGAAAATAATACACATTTTGAGAAATGTGCATCGCGAATAATGAAGCGCTTATTTTTATCTTCATGAATCCTTTCTTATAATTTTCATATTCATCTGATCATAATACCGTATTTTAAAAGCATGATCCAATGAAGTTGGCCAAAGATGAGCAAATATTAATTCAGTATGATTTCCACTAAGATTGCTTCAGTTCCCTACAGAATTCTCAATCCAATATCATAATCCTCTGATTTCTGACAATCCAAACAGAAAATCATGGGGGATGATAAGTACAAAATATAATAAAAATTGATGCCCTTAATGCTCACAATGGTTCAAGTGATTGAAGGACTTAACTTGATAACTCGATAACTGATTTGTCTATCGATTGAAGCACTTGAAGCTTCATCGTAAAAGTTGAAAAGATCATGTCAGAGCGTATAAAGAACATGCATTGAAGCCGAAGATTATGTTTGATTCTATTTAATTAAATGGGTGACAAACTTAGCTAACAATAGAACGAGGTTAAAGATAGTATTTTATAGGCACTTTAGAAATACACAGACATGCACTTTCCACACAATTTTCATTAGAAATTTTTAATCATTTTGTTGGCCTTTTCAGCGAAATGGCTATGCTCAAGTAGCGGTTCGTGATTGATTAAAGGCCTCCGCATAGGCAAATGGGATTTAAAACGTGGTCAAAGGAACGTGAACTTCACAATGGAAATCTGAATAAGCGCTTTGAGGTCACGTTTATATGTCTCTCTTTCAATTAAAATATCTCTATTGATTTTGAACGATACTACTAGAGATTATTTTATGCTCAGATGTGTCACTTTAAAAACACTTTTATTCGATTTAAAGTTTACGGTTAAATATATAAAACGATGAAGTATATAAATAGTTGTTGTAGAATCATAAAAGTTATATCAGGTTGTATTTTCTGGGCAATTTATAACGCGCAAAGCAAAATTACTACCAACACTGAAAGAGCTTGAAGAGAAATGAAAAATTTCTTTAGCTTAAGGTCAAATTAAAAGGTCACCACCGGCAACACCTTTGCTGTTTGTGAAATTGCTTGATATTTCAAAGTAGTAAATATTTTGGCAGGGATTGAGAGTGTAATTTGTATAATTTTTTCGTCCCGATTTAGAATCTTGAACTTCAATTTCTTGTCATGCCAAAGTGTTGAAAATTTCTGCTAAATTTGGCGCCATAATCATGAATTGTCGTCAATACAGTGAACCAAATGATGCCGAATTAATTCACATATCTATCTAGAGTATTGATTTATGAATGCCGTTCGAAAAGGAACAAAAAAACTCTAGAAAATTTTCATTTCAAGAGTTTCAAGTAATTCAAGCATTTGAATTAATGAACACATATAAATATTAGCTGCAAATGTTCTTTTATAAAAAAGTATTATGTGTCAAAACATGTGAAAACCATAAAAACATGAAAAAGGTAGAGTTTATTAGTTTTTCTTTGTTGTGCATCAAAAGCTATCTTCTGCTTCTCTAACGCTCAATAGCCTTCAATTTATTTATATAACGTTGATTCATTTGCTGGACATATTCTATATGTAGAATGTTTTATATGTTTAATGCTGCTTATTATTTACAGGCAGAATCACCAGAATCCAAAGTTCCATTGTTTGGGCCACTGGTGATGTTCAATATTTACAGAAAGTAATATTTATGGACATTTTATTGTCACCATTTACAACAGATTCCAATAAACAACACCATTATTTGTTGTTACTGGTCATTCTACTCGTTCCTTCTTTTATTTTTAGGAAGAAATATATTTAAATGGCTTACAATGAAAACATATTATGTCCACTTGAAGACACAGCAGGATTCCAACGGAATTAAAACTTAAAAGAAGAGGCAAAAGGAACCTGAAGCTTGTTGGGTGCAGATTTCTGCTTGTACCACTTCAAATGCACTACATCCAAGATTTATTCAAATTAAATATTTTAAATCGTTTTCCTGCAAACATATGAAAATTGGATTTTAAGATGCGAGACCATAATCAAAATTATAAATGTTATGAAACCTTAATGTTTATCGTAATTGTAAAATTTGAATTTTCAGGAATATGGTCCCAATGATTTTCCAAATTTAGAGCAAAAGGTATAAACCGTTCAGTTTCATTAGAATAATTATATTGATTTCTTGAAGGAATTTTTCAATTACAAATTGTTAGCATTTCTTCAACGAACGGAAATATTTCATATATCTAAATGAAATCCATATTGACACCTTTTGTATTAACTTCTTTCTCACAAAATTTTGCTCAAAAGCAAACAACAAAAACTTATGATCACGAATTGTGAAATATATTTTTTGAAGCAGCAAAAGAGGCAAAAGTAAACATTCTTATTGTGGACAAATTTGTGATACATAAAAGAACATACTTAACATACAATTGAATTTAAGTGAAAAAAGAAGGAAAAATTAGTTTTCTGAAAAAAGTGTAAATGAAGGAAAAATAAACGTGAAGATGCCGATAATACTCAGTGAGTTTCCAAAGAATTGATACACATCTAACGAGACATTAATTTATTTGAACTGGCATGAACTGCTCAAGGAGCTCGATAGTTGCCTGATCACTTGGAGTTGATTTGAAGAAGTTGTTCAAGAAGTTAACCGGAAAGTATGAATTTTCTTCTGAAAGACTAAATTGAAATGATTTATCAAACATTAAACAAAATTAATAATCAATTCCCGTATTTTTAAAGTCAATCCAGTTTCTACGGATGTCTTATCTTAAATTATCCATAAATCGATTTGAAGTTATTATAGAAATAAAGGTTTTTTGCAGTTTTTGGGGACCTTAAAATTTAAACGTGTGCCCACAGCCACACCTGGACCTCCTAAAAGAATATTTACCGACCATTGTTAAACAAATTTGCTTCTCATAGTTTGAAGTATGAATAGAAATTATGCAATTGCTTGTTTATAGAAAGAGATTCAAAATTCAATGTCATTCGGATTTAAAAAAAAAACTAAAACTCTTATTCATTCAAATTTAAAGATTATAGCTTTTTGGATATCTTTCTTCAGTTCTTCATTCCTTAGGCTTCTTTTGTATAATAAAAAGATTTGAGGGCCTTTGTGATTATAATTGCAAAGTAGCTAAATCTACATCTATGAATTTTTAGATCCGATATTTTTGGATGCTGTTTTGGGTTTTTTACATCTGCCTTAAATATTTGTGTGGTTTCCGTTATCCTCAAATAAGGACAACAATGTCCTAACAATCTCAACAATCTCAACAATGAGAAATCTAATTTTCTTTTCTTATACATTTTTCTTTTTACTATTATGCTGCAATAAATCCACTCTACACTTTTTCATGGAAATCGTCGCAAATCTTCAGAAGTGCATTAAAGTTTTAAATGCGGGTTGCCAACCAAAACATAAAATTGAAATCAAGCTTCACTTCTTCTTCAGGCAAAAACATATCTTTAATAATTCAGTAAAACTCTGTGAAATTCAGAAAAATGCATATTCATTGCATATTTTGCAGATTCGTTGAGAATTTAAATTCAAAAATGTTTCAAAGAAATTTGCGAGATTAAATTTAAAGTTTTATTATTCTTTGCGGAAAAAGTTGTAATAAAACTGGAACCGGTCTGTGGAAGATTTACAGTCACATTAAAGACAAAACGGACGCAAAAAGCATAATCGGTCTGTGTTATATGGTATTCGGGTTTACTGTGGATTTTTGGAAAATGTCACAAATAAATGTTTTAAACTTCATTGTTTAAGCCAAAAATCCAATTTTAAATATTTGTCACATTCTCACAAAAACATTTCAACAGTGTACTAATAAAACCAGAAACTGTGTAAATTGCGCCATAAAATTCACAACAAACTGTTCGATAAAAACGAATAATAAATAAAAATAAATTAAAAGTCATTTTGAAGATTTTTCAATAAAAAATCAATTTAGATAAAATAAATTCTTTCGGTTGTTCAATAAGGTGTTAATTTAAAGAACATAAACAGCTTGTAACGTTGAAAAATGTTCAGACCACACACATACATTAGAATTCTAATTTGTTAAATTTGTTAAATTTCTTTAATTTTGGTTTCAGTATTTTTAGCGGTTCACAAATGAAATTTAATATTGAATAATTTTGTCATATTTTTTTTGATTTTTGGCCACAAAATCCGGTAATATCATAAATTAAACAACAAAAAACAAAGAACAATAAAAATTTGCGAGGAAACAGGTGTTTTTGGTCATTTAACACCAGATTTATACAAATTGATCAATATAATTTGGCTAAAGATCATAGCAATTAATTAATTAATCACAACGTTTTATTATTATGTTCAGTTTAGTAGGGATCTTATCAGGCGGACTTTTTATTGCATTAAATAATTTTCAACTTCCAAGAGTTTTAATAATTAAAGAATGATTTGCAGTCAATATTACCTTTAATTAGCAACCTTGCTGAACAACTATCATTAATCAGCTTCTCAATTGATGAAAGGTATCAAAATAGTTCGTGTTTGTGAGAAAATTGGCTTGAGGCTCACATTGTGCAGAACTGTGCTTCTAATTAATTCGAGAGCGAGTTGATATTTATTATGTTTAGTGATGTAGGGACTTTTCGTCTGATCCACAGTGCAAATACCGAATAACCAACCGCTTCTTATCTGCAATCAATCTTTTAATCCACTTCGTAATAACCAGCAAAAAATTAATCTCTATGAAAATCGCATTTCCTTGTCCACCCTCTCGTTCGGGGGCTTTTTTCCCGTTTGGTACATAAATTTGCACAATAACAGAATATCGTTTGTGGAAATTTGATGCCGTTTGTTTGCTTTGTGATACACAGAGAAGTTCGGTTTGCCTGCAAATATTATACTTTCTGTCTGTTATCTTGCACATTTCATCGATATTATTTTTATGTTTTAAAAATTCGAGAAACGACACAAATAAATAATTTTTTGCCGTCGAAATAAAATGAATATTCATATTTTTTGGGTTTTATTGTTCTGCTCATATTTTTGCCATTTTTTATGTGGTCGAAATATCGTTATGTTGGTTGGCTGTTTGCAATTGTTGAATTGTTTGAGTTACCAACAAAGATATGCTCAATTTTGCGTACTTCAATATAAAAGTCATTGAAATATTAAAAACTCGACCAAACAATGCAAAAGGACTTTAGTATTGAGGCATACAGCATCAGGAAAAAACGCAAATAGAAAAAGGTATTTACGGTTAGGTTGGCTGGTTTTGTGACTGAAACAAAAAGTCGTGAACTTTCCAAAAAATTTTGTGAAAGTTCCAAGAGTATGAAATTCTAGATTCGACAGGTTTTTATGGTAAAGATATCGAGCGCCATAGAAACTCGAATTACATGAAAATTTGAAGGGCGAGACTTTGTATTGCTGTCAGCCATCAAGAATATGTTTTCATTAAAAACGTACAGCTACTAAATAGGCGAGTTTTTAGCATAATTTTGGTATACTTTGCAAAATTTGAATATCTAAAACTTTCAGCAAATTCATCCATATTTCTAGTTCATAATAATTCTTCTGTGAATTATTAATAATTTTAAACTTTTCCATTTCTTCATACTCTTCATTTTCACTAAAACCAAAGTTCTTGAAACAAATTCTTTTCACTAAATTTAAAATACAAATGATTTTAAAATTTTCATGAATGAATAATTAATACTTTTATCAGTCAGAATTAAACTCCAAACAATTTTTTACAGTTAAAAAAACAAGAGGCTTGTTGATGGGGTGGTAGAACGCGTGCTGGCAAAACAACCAAATATTTCCTATCGCCTCGCTTATTTATTCAGCGTTGATCTTGAATGTTAATGATGTTGGCTTTTAAATATTCTTTTTTCGCCTCGTTACTGGATTCACTGACATTACAAGCGGCGGGATTAACACTATCGCCAGTCGCCACAAAACAATAACTGTTTCATGATTTCATTTGATGGCTTAATAAAAGGGTTGTTATAATTTTTCTGCGCTAAAGTAAATAAACTTTAGAGTTTTGGACATTGCAAAAAAATGAATAAATTATTTGTAAATTTACACATAAATCCCTCGCAAATTAATTTATTGTGCTGTGCGAACGATAGGAATAACAATTTTTGGGGTTCAAAGTGTCAGCGCGTCTGGAACATCATAATAATAAGTATAATAACCATTATAATAAAACACCCTCATATCATTAATTTGCACCATCAAACTAAGTATTCTAAGTACAAAAGCCACTGAAACACCAAGAATTTGTGTGTTTGGGTCGCGCGCCAATTTATCTTATCGGACTGAGGGTGAGTTAGGTTCGTTAGGTTCAAGATTAGCAGCCCTAATTAAAATGAGGATCATGTGTGAACTTATCTGGAAATGGAACATCTCCAGTAGCATCCCTTTAACCCTAAATAGGTTGAAATGTAAGGAAGAAGCAACAAATATAACTCGATACATGGATATATTTTGACTTTAACATTTAGCAGGAATTTCGCAGGAACTGGAAATTGTAGAACTGTGAGGCAGATTCGAAAAGGTTGCTTATTGTTAGCTTTAATGTAACCTTATATAGTATGAGTAAATAAATAATTAATAAATCAATCGATTCCAAACTCCTGAACTGATAAATCACCTAAAGTTCGTATGCTCTTATCGCTTAACGCTATTGTCTTTACGCTTTTATCCTAACAGTCTTACATGTAGACATTTTATGAGCAAACAATTTTCTAATAAATTAAAAAAGTTTCGAGAAAGGTGTGTGTTATGTACTAGCTGTTTGCCTGTGCATATTTACAATATTTACAATATATTTCGTTGAAAAAGGTTTTCAATTAAACAACAAGTCGAGGCAAACAATAAACGAACCGCAAAAAGTTGGTCTTTCAGGCAGTCGAGAGGATTATTAAAAATTATAATAAAAATGATAATTTTAGTACATTTTAAGATGGTTACATTTAGATAAACTTTTGCCATCATATAAATAAAACTTGCTAGTGTGTACTCGGGGATGTCAAGTGTGTTATGTACATTGTACATGGAAAAGTTTGCCATTGCTATTTAATGTTTGTTCTCGCGATAAGCAGATTAAATTATATACTGAAATGATTTCTTTATTTATGAAAAAAAATCACAAAAATGGGTCCACCAACCTTCCCGCTCTGTTTTCTTCAATTCTTCAGAGCACATGCAAATATTTGTAAACTTAACTGCTCAACAACTGAGATGCTGCATCTTTTCATATGTTGAGTTGTTTTTACCAAGTTTAACATTCTTGAACGCTGCACCGTTTGATCTTCATACATTTCAAACATTTTTATTAGTTTTATTTTTAATGCAAAAAAACACGAAATAAAATGGTTTAAATGCGATTTAAATGAGCAAATATTTTCAATTCGAAAGTAGATTGCTCTGATATAAATGAATTGTAAACATTTGTTTCTAGTTTTTGTCATTTTCAGAGCTTGGCATAAATTTTATATTTAAGGTCCAGATTTTCTCCTCTGAGGTGTAATGGTAGCACAAAAGAATTTTCTTTCATCCAACAGAGCGTTCAGGTCTAATGTGTCTAAGAAATTGTGGTCAAACTAATTAGACAGTTGAATAAACTGCTCAAGTACTAAAAGTATACACTCCATAAATATATAACATTTAATTTAAAAATGTAAAGTGCACCGAACAATTCGTTTCTCTAGATTTGTTATCAAATATATTTATTTCAGCTTTTTTTTATGAACGAGAAAATGTCTAAAAAATGGACTCGTGACTGTCGACGGAGAGACAAATAAAAGGCACTTTTCAGGCATTTCTGCCATTTCGATTTCCTTATTATTTTTACTTCGGCAACAAAAAGTTGTGAAGTCTTGGTTTCACCCAAACTTTTTTTTTTTTTTTTTTTCTTATTTTTGCCTAAAACAAAAAAATTTTTGGTCTAGAACCCGAAATTTTGGGTCCTTGCGAAATGTCAGTCCGTGGTTTTGACTTCTGAACTTCTGTAGACGTAATCTCAGAACCCATCCGACCGATTGATCTAAAATTTTCAAAATAAGCTTTTTTTAACCATAAGCAGCGACGTACGAAGAGTTTTTGGTAATAATACAGCGCCATCTAGTACCTGTAGTGCAAACTATCATTTTCCCATACAAAATTAATTTTTTCCTGAGATTATATTGAAACATCCGAATATGCAAAAACCTTGTATTTGGCCCAAAATGATCGATTCCAGAAGATTTTATGGAAATATTGTACCATGACCAAGTTGTCATGCTTACAAAAATTTTGGACAAAAAACTTCTGTTGACGTAATCTCAGAACCCATCGGACCGATTGATCTAAAAATTTCAAAATAAGCTTTTTTTAACCATAAGCAGCGACGTACGAAGAGTTTTTGGTAATAATACAGCGCCATCTAGTACCTGTAGTGCAAACTACCATTTTGCCATACAAAATTTTTTTTTTCCTGAGAATATTTTAAAACATCAGAATATGCAAAAACGTTGTATTTGTCCCAAAATGATCGATTCCAGAAGATTTTATGGAAATATTGTACCATGACCAAGTTGTCATGCTTACAAAAATTTTGGAAAAAAAACTTCTGTTGACGTAATCTCAGAACCCATCGGACCGATTGATCTAAAAATTTCAAAATAAGCTTTTTTTAACCATAAGCAGCGACGTACGAAGAGTTTTTGGTAATAACTCAGCGCCATCTAGTACCTGTAGTGCAAACTACCATTTTGCCATACAAAATTTTTTTTTTCCTGAGAATATTTTAAAACATCTGAATATGCAAAAACGTTGTATTTGTCCCAAAATGATCGATTCCAGAAGATTTTATGGAAATATTGTACCATGACCAAGTTGTCATGCTTACAAAAATTTTGGAAAAAAAAACTTCTGTTGACGTAATCTCAGAACCCATCGGACCGATTGATCTAAAAATTTCAAAATAAGCTTTTTTTAACCATAAGCAGCGACGTACGAAGAGTTTTTGGTAATAACTCAGCGCCATCTAGTACCTGTAGTGCAAACTACCATTTTGCCATACAAAATTTTTTTTTTCCTGAGAATATTTTAAAACATCTGAATATGCAAAAACGTTGTATTTGTCCCAAAATGATCGATTCCAGAAGATTTTATGGAAATATTGTACCATGACCAAGTTGTCATGCTTACAAAAATTTTGGAAAAAAAACTTCTGTTGACGTAATCTCAGAACCCATCGGACCGATTGATCTAAAAATTTCAAAATAAGCTTTTTTTAACCATAAGCAGCGACGTACGAAGAGTTTTTGGTAATAATACAGCGCCATCTAGTACCTGTAGTGCAAACTACCATTTTGCCATACAAAATTTTTTTTTTCCTGAGAATATTTTAAAACATCTGAATATGCAAAAACGTTGTATTTGTCCCAAAATGATCGATTCCAGAAGATTTTATGGAAATATTGTACCATGACCAAGTTGTCATGCTTACAAAAATTTTGGAAAAAAAACTTCTGTTTTCGTAATCTCAGAACCCATCCGACCGATTGGTCTCAAATTTTCAAAATAAGCTTTTTTTAACCATAAGCAGCGACGTACGAAGAGTTCTTAAAAATAATACAGCGCCATCTAGTACCTGTAGTGCAAAAATTTATATTTTATATATCTTGTGTTTTTTCCATAGATAGATAGCTCATGCGAGATGTATTCAGAAGCCGACTTCCACCAAAGTGCTTATTCCAGGTTTTTTACCATCCACCAAAGTGATTAGTATCCCGCGTATTCAAAATTATGAGGCTCTATAATGAAAGAACTTTCGAGTCATTTCAGAAAAATTGTTCACATTTATTATTAATTAAGTTCACGGGCTATGATAATATACTCAATACCTTTGAATAATTCCAACAAACAAATTGTATTGTGAAATTAGCGAGATATATGTAATATTTTAAAAGTTTTCTGAAAAAATTTAAGTTGAGCGCTCACTTTCTTTCTAGAGCTTCTTCATTTTTTCACATTTTATCAATGGGAATCGTTTGGCGCGAACTCTCAGTGAATACTTAAATTGGTGGATTTTTTGGTATTCATATGCATGAGCTATCTATCTATGGTTTTTTCAAAGAATCTAAAAAACTGTTGGAAAAAATATTTTTTTTTTGAATTTTATATGAAAACAAGTTTTACGTGTTTTTCGTTAAGAAACTCCCAACTCAAGTCGATCAGAAAGTGGTAAAATTTAATTCAACAGAATTATCAGCAATAATGCACAATATTCCCGCTCGGCGCTCTAATCGGATATTTATGTTTTGGTTACATATTTTTGAATTTCCTGAAGTTTTAATGCTTAATTCAAATGAATTATTCTAATGAAAGATAGGTATTATGTTGCCGAAGTGCCTGCTAAAGCTTCAGCTTTTCCGATTTTTTGAAATACATTTTGGTTGTTTTCTTTGTTTTCAAGTTATTTTTTGCCACAAAAAAGGTTAAAAATTTGAAAATGAATGTTTATCATTTTTGAAATTCAGATCGGAGATGTTTGATAAGTAGTAGAGAATTTCCTAACTTGTTGGCATAAGCTCAGTGAGTCGTGGTACAATGACGCAAATATCAACAGGAATCTCAAGTAATACTAAATAGACAATTTCTGCAAGTATTTCGTTTGTCATAACAGCTATAAAGCATTTAAGTCAAGCATAAAGCAATAAAAGTTTAATTGAAACATTTTTATTAGATTTTAATTCGATTCGTACGACTTGAAGGCATGGGGGAGTCTATTAAACAATTAAAATAGCTTTTTACTTATGATAAATTTCTATTAAAGCCAATCTAGAAAACTTGAGTCTCTGAGTTTCTTATTAAAACAATTACATAATGCAATTGAGAGAATCTAGAATATCTGTTTTTTTTCTTTAAATTTAGGTTATGTTGGTGATGCAATACCACTTCTCAGCTGTTCCATGGAACAAAAATAAATAGATTGACGAAATCATTTAGTATTTTTAATTTCACGCCAAAGCACTGAAGCAGGCGAGCTGCTGAGAGGTCAAAAGATGTCATCGAGATTTAACTGATATCCATTTCACCCGGTATTTTTGCTTTGATGTATTTTAACTTTTAACTCGCGCCTTATGTGCTACTCAAATTATCAAATCATGCCTAACTATAGAGAATTTATGAGAAATTTATTCAAATTCTTAGTTTTCAGCTTTTTAGTGAATGAAAGTAACTTCTAAAGCTTTACATGAGATTTTATGGGTTGACACCGCACATAAAGTGGAATCAAAAATTGTTATAGCAGTTTTTATAGTATTTTATTTGTCTGTGAATCCAAAACGATTATTACCATTGTCAGAAAAGATTACTGAACGTTTTATTGAGATTGAAAATTTGTCAATTTTTGATTTGAAATTATTCTCATTGGCATCCAGTAAATATTTAACTTTTTCATTTATGCTATAATTATTGATAAATCGCACTTCTCCAGCTTTTCTGTAAGCCGCACGTCAGTTTCATGTAAATGCAAATATTAAAATGTTTTAAAAACTTCTTGAAATCAAATGTTTATCTCCCTGGTTCTTTAAAATGTTCTTTATAGGTGTAATTTGACATTTTTATGATGGAATAAAAGATTTAATAAAAAATAAATGGCAAATTAATGTGAAAGAGTTTTTTAAATTTCAAAGTGAGAACATAAAGTTTACACTTTCTTTAACGATGATGCGTATCGAAATTTTTGCCTTAAGTGAAAAAATGTATTGGATTTTAAATATTCTTTTGAAAAAGAATCGTAAGATATTTGAAAAATAAAAATTTAAATAATATACAATACATTTTTTAGGCCTCAAATCAAAATCAAAGATAATTACGTTCCAATAAATGGTTCTAAAATTATGAGTTCATGAACATCTAAATGAAACTAATAAAATCAAAAAACAAAATTACGAAAATCGAAGAACAATTTATTATGCAAAGGTAGATAGAAATAAAAACGAAATAATTTTATGATGAATGGAAAGAAAATATTTTTTATTCAATAATATTTCAGTTTTGATTTTCCTCTTTTGAGCCCCCTAGCGAAAGTTACCACAGAATTATTTCCTGAGAATAGTTACACCAAGAAGACACCAAGATTGGCAATACACAAAAATGCTTTACGGCACAAATAACTAATATCTTACGAAAAATTACTATAACTAATACTCTCTAATTTTTCTAGGTCTAACCAATAATAACAATTTAGATCAATGGTTTTTGAATAATTTAATTTCAATAATACTAATTAATATCAACTAATAATAATTTAATTGCCAAAATAAAAATCATTATTTTCTTGTGATTTGAGGCATTATTATGGTAACGCAACGGTAATTTAAATGGACTTTTTCGAGCATCTCTTTTCGAATGGATCTTGACAAAAATCATCAATCCAAAGATGGTCAAAAAAGTTCAATTGAATTATGAGAGTGTTCATTGAATACTTTAAATAGTTTTATCAGTACATGAATCAATTTTCACAACTAATATTGGGGATATTTCATAAAAGACTAGTTCTACCTACAAGATGAATCTAAAATACATCATCTCCTACTCCAATGATACGAGGACAATTTAAAATCTGGGCTGAGCCCTGAAACATTTCCCAAACTACCATTAGCAAACTGATTATACGAATTGAACAAGTTGTTACTCAGCGAAAACGGACTATCCGTGCTGTTGTTCAGAAAATCGTCTAAGCTACCATACGAACGTGTAGGTGGTGTTTGCAGGTGTTGTAAGTGCTGATGGTGCTGATAGAAAGAAGACAAAGCTGGAGACATTCCCACAGAGATGCCAGAGCTATTACCGGAGCTACTATTCAGACTTCCGCCGGTTGTGTTTGGTGATTGAGGTGAATTACTATTAAGGCTACTGTTATTTGATAGATTAAGCTTAGGTTTTTGATTAGTAGGAGACAAAGAAATGGACAACGGCTGTTGTTGTGAATTACCCATAGTTATTCCCGAGTTAGAATTGTTAGTGAGGTCGCCAAACGACTCCAGATGCAATTTAACAAGGTGCATGAGGTCACTCTCATTGGTCAATAGCATAAACGACTGATTGATCTTTGAGAGCATGGAGGGAGTGTCAACAAAAAGGATGTCCAAGAGCTTACCTGTGGTGAATAGCACGATTGCTTTTAGACAGGAGTACTCGGCAGAGTCCACGTGCAACGCTTTCAGCTTTTCAACCTGCTCTTGGAAGATGCGGATGTGATCCATAAATGCAACCACGCGGTCAGCAGCCATTGGTGAAGCATGCAAACCAGCAGCAGCCAATAGAGGAGCCACATGTAGTGGCATAGAGCACTGAGACGCATTCAGGACAAAAAGCTCAGACCATACTAAACGCAATAAAGCTACTTGATCAGTGACTTGGAGATCAGGAAAGAAGGGGATGTTTCTAGCCCACTCGACAGCTGAAAAGAGTAGACGAGCTGCCAATTCGCAAATATTGTCGATGCCCATAATGTTGTTGGTTTGCATGCACGTTTGTCCATAACGCGATGTTGGATAAGGTTCGGCGCGTAACAGTAAAGATATGTAGGAACTTAGGTACGAATGACCGTTGAAACCACAAACTGCTGCAGCATCACCGTTCGTCAAATATTGACCGTGCATTCCTGGAATGCCTGGTGGTTGAGATGGAGGTACGCGACCACGTTGAACAGCTAAAAAGACAGAAAAAATACAGATTAGTATTATGAATATAAATCTCAAATCTAATGTTCATGAACTATTTAATTTGAATAGAAAATTAGCGGCTTTTTTAATAAAATTAGTTAAATACACGTTGCATGAGCGGAAAGTGTGACAAATTATTTGATCCGTGAGTCGAGACAATACTTTGGAATATTATGCATTTCCTTGAAGCATTCTTTTGAAGCTTCCGTCAATATAATAAATTGTTGTTTCGTATAAAAAGAAATTGCTTAGCTTGTCGAGGGTTTAGTTGAATTTTAACAGTTTTGGTTATAAGACATACTATTTATGTTGTTTCTTTAAATGATTGTGATATTGATAATTATGTTAAAACTTTTGATGGTGGCTACTGAGCTACCTCCAGATTCAACAACATCAATATATTTAGATGATTACTCTGGATTAGTGCCACTCGAAGACCCTGCACAGATCAACGCATTAACAATGAGCTCTCGATACTATGGTCCACCCAGATTACCACCTATAATGCCAAGCACTTCATACGGATTACCAGCTATGCCAACAACCGTTTATGGTCCTCCATTACCTAGTTATGGTCCACCTGTGGTCGACACACCATCGCCAATCATTCATAAGCATGTTTATTTCTTCAGAGCTGCGCCTGAGCCAGAATATACAACACAAAAACCTACTCCAGCCCCAGTAGCTGCTCAGAAACATTACAGGATTTTATTCATTAAAGCTCCTGCACCTCCAATTCCTACTGTAAGCTTTTAAGATGATTTTGTAGAAAAAACTTTTAGCTATTTTGTTCTTTTAGGCGCCTGTTATTCCACTGGTACCACAAAATGAGGAAAAGACATTGGTGTACGTATTAGTGAAGAGACCTGACCCACAACCAGACTTTGTTCCACCTACACAATTACCAACTCAACCAAGTAAACCGGAAGTTTATTTCATTCGATATAAAGCTACAACGGCAACAACTGCACCGGAAGTTATGGATGGATATTATAGGAAATAGAAACAATTTTGATGTTTCAAATATTTCAATTTATTATGAGGTATCTTGGTATAATCAATCTTAAGATTTATGCCAATAAAAAGTGTTTGTGAGTAAAAAAAGCTTTGATTGGTGTTTACAAAGCTTGCAAAAAGATCAATTAAATGCAAATCATGTCAAACTGTACTACGTTTTACAACTTTAAGTTGACTTTGATACTCATTATTTTGCAAGCTTTAATAGACTTGTAATTAATGATCAGCTTTGAATCGATGTCATTTTTTCTAATGCAAAAACTACGCAATTGCACTTGCAAAATGAGAATGGGCATTTTGTTTTTTGTCAGGCTTCCAAGAAATTGTGCAAACATTTAATTTTTTTTTAAATAACAAATTGTATGGTAATTACTCAAATTATGACAATCTTAATAAGAACGGATCTCAATCATTTAAAATCTACATTCAGCTCAATTTAAAAAATCTCTATTATCTGAGCATCAATTTTTAGTGCTTAATTTGACGGATAGTTGAGTGATCAAAAAAAGATTACATTTTATTGAATTGCACTTATGTATATTTTGTATTAATGTCTCTTCAGACATTGTGTGTCGAAATACTTGAAATGTTTATTGTGTGGCATGAAACGCAAATTGGCTCTTCAATTATAATTTCGCAAAAAATTAATTGCCGAATCACTGAGAAGCATTTGAAACGTGACACTTCTTGACCAAAATGTATTTTTGCTAGATCTGTCAGGTGTTGATTTCGTTTTTATGGAAAAATATTCATTGAACCGCATTTTGATAAGCTTTATAAAAAATATAACAATTTGAACTCAGTCAGGCTGTTTTAATTTGTAAACTGTTATTTTAAAGCTGTTCATAGTGATGTTAATATCTAAAATAGCTTCAATTTATTGAGTAACATCGTTGTCTTCATACACAACCATCGCCAACCATCTCTAAAGGTTTTCTATGGCTTTGATTGTTGGAGATTCTGGGTGATTGATTGAAAAACTGTACTTATTGGTACTTATGCATCGTGCGAGCCTACAACCACATTGATTCATTGATTTATGCAATTGTTCGATTATTAAGAGTCAGCACTTTGAAAGGTCAGCAAATTTATTTCTCACATGCAAGATTTATGAATTTATGAATTTGTGTCATTTTTTTAACGGCTCGGATAAATTATTATCTTCAAAGTTGAAAATCTGACAAAAAGCACAAGTTTTTCAATTAACATCGGTGATTGCGTAATTTAAATTGAAATTTCACATTCTAATTGCAATCATTATACATACATTTATTTATGTACAATTTGTGTAACTTGTGCAAATTGAAAATAAAAGCTGCTTTACTTTTGATTAAAATTTGAAATAATCTGTTGAAAAAATGCCGAAAGAAGTATTCAAAAAATTATTAACCTTTAAGTCAACATAATTTGCGACCTTTGAGTTCCGATGCTTCACAGCTTCAAAGGAAGAATGGGGGATTTCAATTGCGAGGCAATTTGCGAGAAAATTCAATTAAAGTACAGTGTAAATTGGGCTACGGTAATTGCTTGATCTTAAATTCAAGGAAAGATTATAATGATATTGCAACTGAATATTCTATTAAGTTGAAATAAATGCAGATATATTAAGTAAGTATAACAGGTGTATGATTATTCAGTATCACAAATGCCTCATCAACATCATCAGTACGAGTTTCCAAGCCTCTCCTATTCTCACAAGTTGCACAAAAATACTTAAAAAACAATTAATAATATTCACAGAACTTTTCCGACTCCGTAGTTTTTCACACAATTCATAAAATTTGATGCCAATATTCACACTAAACTGGCAATAAAGGCAATTTATGGCGCAATGTGTAATTTCATGAATAAATTGTGCAGCCTGCAGCTACTCTTATGTTTATATTAAGGAAGTTGTACCTTTAGAAGCTATTCTTAAGCTGAGCTAATCGTCTTTCGGTGGAAGGCTTTGAGATGCATAAGTTATATTAGTTTTATGTGGTGTGAATTAGAAACAAATTACTCTGATTGGAATATGCTTTAAAATAATTGAGAAATGTAGTGAACACATCTTTGCAAAATATATACAATGCAAACTATTAGGAGACCTTTGTTGTTTAGTTGCACACAAGTATGGTCTACAGTTTTTCTATTTCGAAATTCGATAAGATGTTGATCAATAAATAAGAAATTAATAATATTATCTGATAATCATAACAAATCAGCATCCTAATAAATTTCCATTAAGAAATCAGCTCTGTGAAATAAGCGATAATAATGATTATAATAACAGAATTAGCCCAAAGCCTCAAAAATGAACTCCATCAATAATTCAGATAGCCGTGCGAATTCAATATGGTATGAAATTATTTTAAAAGTGTATAAAATTTATATTCGGATATATTAATATGTTTTATTGAAGAACTTGTAAAATAATGGATTATAAATAATGGGAAGAGTCTTTCAATAGAAATGAAGTTAAGCTCAATCTGCGGAAAATTTGTAATCAGCTAAATTTCTTCGGCACAAATATGAAATCCATAGCATGATAAATGCTTGTTCGATTTAAATCGATTTATTGCATAAATTGTATTTGATGCACAATTGAATTTTGTAATTTAAAAAGTGTATTATTTATAATTCGCAATTTTATGATCGATTGATATATTTTGAGGAATGCTGTGCGGATCGTTTGCGCTGATCGTTTTGCAGTTTTCGATATTGTATTCTTGTGTTCACCAAACAATAAAGCGAACCAAATTGCACAGGTTTTGTTATAAAAGCACTGTCGATAAATAATAATTCCACCCGAAACAAGATAATAACAATCATTTCTGGTGTGAAGAGCAATAAAATGATGATGGATAATGATATAAAATGCAAATCATGAAGCAACGAGACGTAACCGATACACATGCATAATGCACAATAATTCAATTGTGCAATAATTTGAAAATAAAAATAACAATTTTCAAGTGTCATAATCATGCGAGTCTGATCAAAAGTAAGTATACATTTTTTGAAAAAGATTTGTGGTCAATTTAGCAGTTTCACAAGAGCTGATCAAATTTATATCATTATTATTGGGTTTTGATTATTCCGACGTGGCTTTCGCGCTTTGATATGGATATTGGATATAATATCTGCACGGAAAATAATAATTTGAAAATTGCTATGATAAATTATCTACGTTTCATTTACGATTAGGATTTTCGATTATATTTTTAATCACCCACACGGGATTCAAATTTCGTTGTTTTTTGGATTATTCTATTTTAAGTTTATATTTATGTAAAACCTCGATTTTTCTCTCAACATAAAAAATAAAAAATATTCAACACTTCTTGCATCATTAAGAACCAACAGCAACAAAGTACTTCTTCAACATCTTGTAATTTCGAAAATTTTACAAAACTTCTCTTTTTTCCAGCTTAACACATAAAACTTGTAAATGTTATCCGCAAATTAAAGTTTCCTTTGAAGAATTTAATTCACTTTTACAAAATACTTACAAAATACAAATGTATTTCTTTGAGAATTCGTGTGATACTTTGCTCAAGATAACGTGAAAAAAAAAACTGTTTAAAAAAAAAGGCAAAAACCGTCAGATGGCTTTCAAAATAAAAGCAAAATACAGCAAAAGATTCCTTTAAAATTAAATTTGTGCGCTATTGTAAGTACTAATGATTGGAGTTGCCACACGAGGGTGTTCCGGACACCACATTTAAAGCTTCATAACTGTACAAATTTGAGGTGCTTGCAGGTATTAACCGCTTTCAGTATTTTTGAAAACGTGGCTTCAATTTAATTATTCTCATCTCTTGTTTTAATTAATTGATACATTTTTTTCCATACCATTTCAATCTCAACATTTAGTATCATTGTCATGAATTTGTTTTGAACGCTTTTGGGCCATTTTACAGAAAAAAATTTATTCACACGAAAGTTTTCTTCTGTTTATTTTTTAGAATATACAAATTTAAAACATGTGAGACTCCTGTGAATTTAATCATGAATATTTTTCACTTTCCTAGTTTTGAAATTCTTACCGGATAAAAGTGGGGCTTAAATATTGTTAAAGGCTTATTGTTATCTAATATATTAATATTATTAAAAGAGTTCGCAATCAATTCTGGACTTTAAAGTAAGAGGTAACTTTGACAATAATGAACTTCAAATAGGAAAAAATTTCATACATCACACTTATATGGATATCGTAAGCGTGTATCTTATATGGAAGTATCTATTTTACCTGAGAGTATTTCAACAAAGATATCTTCCAAAGATTGGTAAAAAATATGTTAATATAATAATGATTCTCTAGTAAAAATATAAAAAGCGCGAATTCATTCTGTTGTACGGTTGTCTTATATATTTAAATTTTGTTGATTGAAGAATATGCCTTTAAACAAAAAAGCGATGGATCTTTATTGTGAAGCATACAATAGATGAAAAAATCTGGTCATATACGAAGCACAGTCATCTTGTCATCAGAAATTTATTCAACTATCTTCTCGTCTGGTTAATATTTTTTCAAATTTTTGATTGAATTTTTTTCAGTTTTTTAATACAAGATTTGAGTTGCACGATGCTAGACAAAAGATAAATTGATAGGTTAGTGACGAACTATTCGGCAAGCCAAAAGAGTCGAACATGATGCATCAAATTTTGCTTTTAATGATCGAGAACAATTTCTCTGATATGTCTGCCAAAATGTCGTGTTAGGAATTCTGTTAAAAAATGTTCATTGAAACCGTTAAAAAAACGCTTGAAAAGAAATAAAGGTGTTGGCTAGTCAAGCTTTATCATTGTTCTGCACAAACTTTTCTCTATTATTCTAATTTTCTTGTCTGAGGCTGCATAATATGGAATTATTAAAATTTTTTGTTTTGTAGATTTTTTAACTGAACGGACAAAAAATTGATGATTAATTTGTCATCGAGATATGTGCCATTGGAACATAAATTTGAATTTACAAAGATGGCTAATAAGTTTGTGATGTTTTTTGACGTCATCACATTCTTTTTATGAAGCTTTATATATGAATTTAAAAATCTTGAAACTATATTGTTCTTGCCTGTTTAATCAAATTTAGGCAAACTGATTGATTAACTTTTTAATCACATCATCAATTTAGAAATCATACTAAATACCTATATGAAAAACATATTAATTATTTGAGATTAAAGCGTGAACATCTTTGATGAAGAAATTGCATAATTTATAAGCATTACGATGCGGTTTGAAAATATTTATATTAGAGAGAGACATCTTTGAGGTGTTTACGCATCTATTACCAACGTCTTAATAACTTTAATAACTCGAAAGGTTAATTGGTCAACAAGAAGTTCAACACATTTGTATAAAAATCTCTGCTCTCTGTCTGAGTCTTTTGATTCCTTGCTTTAGTTGCCGAACACGCAACATAAACAAGTTGAAGTATTATTTGTTCATCTGAATAGTGGCAAAACATCAAGCATAGCAGGTATGGCAAGTATACAGCAACTTAATCTGCTGGTGAGTCATTCAGCAGGTCTTCGATCAGCATAATATAGAGGCATTGAGAATAATTTAATAGACTTCTTTGATGTGAGGTCTGACAACTCTTGGTAATGATAATAATTGTTTAATCTTGTAAGATGATGTTTGCTCATTTATCTTTCGTATTAAAGATCTGTTGGTTTTTAAATTCATTCAAAATTAGGTGTCTGCTTGTTTGCAATAAAATTTATTCAAACAGAACTATTGTATCGACTAAAATGTGTGATCATCTGAATCAGTGGAGTCCAACTTTGTATCGATAATTCATTTATAAGATCACATTTATATAAAGCTAATAATATAGATTAAAAATTGTATTTAATCTATGGAGTGAAGAATTTGTTGTGTATATCTTTAAATTTAATAATTTATCAGCAAACGATCTTGCGATCTTGAATTATGCGAAAAATCACAAGTTCATAAAATGTGCAATATTTGAAATTCCAAGGCTTATGAATTTTTCGATATGAAAAAGGAAATTTTCATGTTCCGTTATTTCTAGGCTCTGTTAAATCTAGCTATGATATTGAAAGCTTCTGCTTATGCGGGTCAAACTGATCTTTAACACAGACACAACCCCTTTAATTGAATTTTACAACAATTACTCACCAATGTAACCTCTAAACCTTTTATCCCAAATCACATAAGCAGATCAAAGACAAACAAACTTAAGAACCCATAAAGCATCTTTCAATTCACAAAAAGCCTTCCGATAGTCTAAAGACGCGTGCCTATTATTCTCTTAAACAAAAAAAAACACCAATAACTCTAAACAAAAAAACTCTTTAGCTCAGTTTTTTCTTCATTCTGTCATTCTAATGCTACAGCATCCCTGATAGCTTTTTTTATTGAATCTTTAAGACTTCAACCTTTCTGACCCTTTTCACTCCGTTTTGTACACCTTTCTTGTGTCGCTCAATACAGTTCTTGCGCTGCCAAGAACCAGTATACAAGAATGGAACGAAAGGGTCTTTACACTCTTTATTTGATTCAGATCGGAGAAGCATTTCAACAACAATATTTCAATGTTTTCAAAATATTTTGATGATTTTATTGATAACGTGCAAGCATTATAAAATGAAATAATACATCAGATTGGAGTGTTCAGATTACGTTTCTGTGTCATGAAGTGCTTCAGAGAAAAGAATTTTAATTGACCGAGTTATTTGAGAAATGTTTTGAGGATTGTTTTAAGAAAAAGGCGGTAGAGAATGAAGAAATGGTGGATTGTGAATCAAAAGATAACTCATATGGCACATGATGATTTAACCGCATACTTCACTTGAATACACGGAATAGATTTCCAGCTGATCTTAAATATTTTGGGGTCGAAAAACGGATTTTAATCGAGCTCGATTATAGTTATGTTAATACCATAAAGTTATGTCTTCAAATGAAATTAAAACATTGTTTAGATTTGATGACTGAGTTAAAATTTATTCAAAATCCTCAGGCAATACTTTTACAAATCTCAGTAAAAACTAAGAGTTCATCTTTAAATAGTTTCATTTAATTTTCTTATTACGAAAAATAAATCTAATCTTATTATTCACCTCACATGTGTAATTTCTTATTTTTCATCTTTCTTTAAAATTAATTTGAAGGCATTTTTCATAAGAGAGCATTTTTCGTTTACACATAACACATTCTTCTACAGTACATTTTTTTACTGCTTTATTTGCTTGCAACAAATCCAAAAACCTTTTTCGTTCTTCTTTGGCGCTTTCCATCCAAATATTGCATTGTGGGAAAAAAGTTTAATTCTTACAATTTGCGTTTTTCCTTACTTCTATGCATAAATTTCTTTTAAAAGCAATTTATAATATTTAACCCTTTTGTTGCTTGCTTCGAAAAGCAAAATCATATGAAACATATGGATGGATATGGGGAATTTTTTAATTTGAAGGTTTTCTGGATTTTTAAGTTCAAACTAAACTGACCACTGGTTAGACAAGAAATTGCGCTTGGTGTTTGTTCAAAAAACTTTTAAAAATAATTCAAGGGTCAAAAAGTGTCCTTCTGTGTGTGTAGAATAATCTTGAGAGTAATCGAAAGTGACGAATTTTTTGGGTGCCTTGAGTCGCATCAAACATCACGCAAATATTTACGCAAATTCAGGTTTTCCATCTAGAAATACTTAGAGCACAAGTAAGAAGCAACCGGACGTAACCATATGAGGTCTAAATATTGTAATCATTTTTCATTGTTCGCGCCAAAAACTGTAGACAAAAAGGTCAAAATAAGATCGTCTTCTCGCCGAATCCAGGTACACATCACAATTTTCAAAATTTTGCAACCATAGCATAAAGTAAATTAAATGGATAAATATCATGTTCGCAGTGGGAAAAAAATATTAGCCAAATTATCTATTTTCTTTGGTAGAAAAGTTGCTTCGGTAATCTGATACTTTTTGGTGAATTTTGGAAATTTCAAAGAAGCACGATGTTCTTAGACATTGAGATACCTGGTAGATGAACACATTAATATGCTGATTAGCATCTGAAGATCGCATTTTGATATCTTACACATGCGCTCTATGTCTTTCTGATTTTCGGTAGTAAGTGTTGACAACGAGGCGTGGAGCATCAATAGAACATCATAATACCCACCCAGGTATTGTTTCTGCTTCAATAAGGAGATTAAAATTTATATTTTGTGCAATAAAACTTCATTTATTAATTATTTCAGAACAAAGGTAATATCAAAAGTATATAAAAACCGTTATAATTAAAAACAAATCCTTAAAATTTTCAACTTTTTCACACGCAACTTTAAATTGACCGATGGTCACCGATGGTCACCTTTTCACCAAAATAGAAAAATGGGTTTTCTAAAATCACTCAATTCGGCCATAAATTATAATAAAAGTTTTAAGGACACAACAATGAGATGGTGAGCAGTCATACGAAAATATTTTCAATAATTTATGTCATTTATTAATATAAAAGACCATTTATGAGCTTTAACCCTTTTTTTTGAGTACTGGTGTTCTTTTTGGGATTGTTGCATTAAACGTCTTGGACATTTTTTGGGTGTTTAGGACTTTTCTTAAATCGGCACCTGAAACTAATGAAGTATATTTTTCATAGTTTGAATAATTTCAAAAAAGGATTCAATTTCTTAGAAAGGTTAGTGAAACAAGTAAGGGATGTTATATGAGAATTTGCTTAATTAATTATATTCAAAGTCCTGAACGCATCAAAATTCCAATTAATCATTTTAATTTTGTTTAAAAACGCGTAAACTGGTTTTCAAGGTCCCTTGCTCTCTAAGGGCTCGGAAATATTTGATTTCTCGATTAGTCGGGAAAGCATACATAAACTTAACTGTTTCATACAAAATGAAATAAAAAGACTTTAACAGTAAGCATCTCTAATCTCATCACAAAATCCCAAAAACTTTTCAACTTGAATCGATAAAATACGTTGAAAAATTCATGAATGGTCAGTCAGTCCTTTTATTCATGAATAAAAGAAATTTATGATTTATCTAACATTTATACTAAGAAAATATTTTTAAAGTAAATATTTAAATTATTGTCCTGACATAAAATTTTGTAATGGTATTCCTCGATCCCTTCGTAAGATGATGAAACTAATCCATAATGTATACAAAATAGCGTCCTTTATGCTTGCACACATCGATCATAGACAATGGGTGTTTTTCCAGTGTGCATATATTTACTGTACAGCATAAAGATATATCTGAAAATTGTTCAACGTGAAAAAAAAATTGAGTGTTTGGATCGTTCGGTTCAGATTTTATTATTTCTATTTTTTTCGAGAGATATGACCACTGGTCAGGCAAAAATTGTTTGGTTTTTAATTTATGTAATTTTCTATCCTTTCAATATACAAGAAATCAGAAAACTTTGCACAAGGGTTGATCAAAATCTTAAAGTGAGTAGCGTTAAAGCGGTTTTATGCTTTTTGTTAAATACTGGTTTATATTGTCCTTATAGAATTATGTGTTGCAGACAAAACTGATTCTTGATCAAGACAATTTGAACATAAGTTTTGTTTTAATTTTCTAAGCTGACCGTTGAACATTTGTGGTATGTTCTATGCTTTCAAACAAATTATAAAATAGTGCCGTTCAATTTAGTTTTGTACGATGTGATGTCTTAATAAATATGAAGATGCTTTCAAATAAGCAATCATCAGCTATCC
Organism: Parochlus steinenii; assembly: GCA_038502155.1. NCBI lineage: Eukaryota > Metazoa > Arthropoda > Insecta > Diptera > Chironomidae > Parochlus > Parochlus steinenii. The sequence goes on along the minus strand of JAXCIN010000052.1, from coordinate 2,244,646 downwards.
TAAGAACCATATAACAGATTCTGTGTTATGCACTTATACTTCGCCTCACTTCTCAATACACTTGAGCAATTGAGCATACTTGAAATCATCAACAAGCCACAAAAAATCGATTCAATAGAAATCATGACTCAAAAGGTCAATTTTATAAATAGTATTTTTCATTTAATAAATAATAAACTTATATAAGTTTACAAAGTTATTTTATTAATTGTTCTCGAACGTATGTAACATAATTTGTTAACAAGATTTTTGAACATATCGGAACATGTAAGTGTTTTCTACGGATTTTCTTATATTTCTTTATTTAATAACGATTCTCAATTCTTCAATTTTTGTTCACAATCATTAGATTTCTTTTTCATCGTCGTTCATAAATTTTATATATATTTCACTGTTCATAACGAATATAAATTGAAGACTTCAATTTTATGTTTAAATAAATACAATAAAATTAATGTCTTCTTATTGCTCAATTCATCAATTTCATCAATTACGACCGAACACCTTAAAAATATTTAGATTTTTTAATTTTTTTCATTCCAGGAATTTTGAACTTGAAGGCTTTATTTATAAATTAAGTAATAAGTGATTATGGAACTTGTGGAATTTTATAGATGATCAGATCTGAAACTTTAAAATCTAATCCAATAATTTCCATCGCCTTTAGAACGGTCTATTCTCTATATTTAATTTTTCATTGCCATAATCGCATTGGTTTAATGAAAAATAAAAATATAATTGAAAACCATCAACAAACAGCAAATTGATGGTAATAGACACAACAGTTTATACTTTGTACAATTTATGGCAGACAAGACGATATTTTATCCACAAAATTGCAGTGTCATGAAATTCCTGAGTATCGATGAAGCCTCGTGCTTGTTGTTGGCACCTTTTTGCAGGCATTGAATTTAGTATGCCATAGAAAAATTTCACATGCTCGCTGGTTGTCAGTGAGGCAATTTTCGTTTTTGAGGACATGAGAGAACCATGCATAACTAATGTTGCACTTTCCTACCGTTCTTTTTTCGATTCAAAATTTTTTGTTGAAACTTTCTTTAGCCGAATGGTCTTTTTCTTGAATATTGACCACATAATAATATCACAGGGGTTCCCCTATAAGCTACATCAAAAATGTTTTTATTAAGTGAAATTATTGGCTGGATCTGGCATTGCGTTTATCATGCGATTTGAAGTGCAACCATATATGGCCTGTGCTTCATAAGTTCATAGAATTTGTAGAAACATCCAATTTCTCGATAATTTCGTTTTTAACACTTTTTTTCTGAGCATCAACACCGCGACTTGTTACTTGCTCACCTCATGTTACACGAATGTGTCAATATGTTTGATTTATGAGAAACGTTTTCTCAACAAAAAAACAACGAAACAACACAAAATATTAATACACAAAGCTAAGGAAATATTAATGATGTTCGATATGATAAAAAGACGGCAACGCCAGAGAATTCCTAGTCTGCATGAGGCAAAGGTATGTGCTCAGTCTTTTGGAGCTTGAGGAAAGCAAATTAAGACACCAGCTGAAGTGATCTGGTAGACTTTATGTATCGAACTTCAAATTGGTTGGGTGCTTTCCATAATGAATTATGTTCAAAATTTATTAATTCAATTTTATCTAAGTTTTCTAAAATTTCAAATAGTATTTACATGCACCTCACTATTTTTTACCCACCACTAAATTTTTTTTGCAAAAATATTATAAGTTTATGTATTTTGCGTGTTGTGTTCTGTCCCCTTTGCTACGTGAATCCTTGCATCTTTGATGTGTACCTGAATCTTTTAACTATGTTTATGCCATTGTCCTCAACTACTTTTTTCTTATTTTTTAAGGATTATAATTGATTATGGTGCTATTATCCTTTCAAGCAGAAGGGTTGAAAAGATTTGAAGACAAACAAATATTTCATCAATTTTCAATGCTCCTATAATAACTAAAGATCTAGCAGAAGTATTCAAATAATTTGAATACGAATCGACCGAAGCCGGAAAGCCGACAACGCCGCTTTAAGGAATGTATTAGTCGAATAAAAAGTTATAATGGGCATAATCCTCTTAGAAGGTTACTCAACAGCCACCACAATAATCGCAAGAAAAAGGGTCTCACATACTGTTTTAAATTGCAACATAAACTGTTTATCGGATATGGCAACCCGCTGATTTATTGTTCGACTTTCGAGTAAGAAAAGTTATGCAAAAAAAAATATTCTTTTTGATACTCTACTGCCTGCCATCAACACAGCAAGTATCAGCATTGCTGGAATTGAATCAATAATCTGAAAATTCACATGAAACGTGTAATTTTTGATCGTTACTTTTCGTAAGAAAGAAATGTGCAGTTTGTGAAAATTTTCATGTAATGTGATTTTTTGTTAAAATGAGTATAAGTAAGCTCATCTGCATTAATCTTACATTTACTTAGCGGTCTGAATTGCATGATTAGCTAAATTGCATGTATCTTGTTGTAGCACGGCAAATAAAATTATTTCCTGCGGACATTTGACAAAAAACATCAACATTAATTTTTCTTCCTTCCGTCTTCCGCGTGTCTGGCATTCTTTATGTTTGCTCCATATTCTGGAAGGTGTTCTTATGTTTATAAATGGTTTTTGCATAAAGATATAGTCTGATATTATAATTTATAATACAGGTTTCGAGGTATATAATCAAATTCTAATACGTATAATATAATGTAATGTGGTACAATAACAACTTTAGAGATTGTGGTCTGGTCTTGTTATATGTTTAATGCGGGTTTTCAGTTTTACTGATAAGTTTATTATAAGTTTTTAATAGCATGATTTTGAAATAAATAGCTCAAATACAAATTACGCATCAGAATTAAAATATTTTGTTGATCCATTATGTAACTATTTATGAAATCAAAAATATTTATTCTGAATAAAAAAAAAAACAAAATCTTAAAAGAGTTGAGCAAAGATATAATACAAATTATGTTAATCATTTATATGAAATACCTTATTAATATGATTAATATGAACCAGCCAAAACTCTAACAACAAGTAATAACAAATAATTATTCTTTTGTGCTGTTGTATCAAATTGTTACAATTGTATTATAGCATTAAAGTAGATTATTCCTCTAATAACGATATTAATTTCATTCTCGTTTTATGCCCATTCATTATATTTAAATAGATATGTTTGGCTGTGGCTTGTTACAAGAGCTTACACTCATGTTTTGATTTATTTTTTTGAAAGCACCATCATTAAATTCAATTGCCCACTAAAGGAATTCTAGAATTATGTGGTGACTCTATTGTCAGGTTTCACTTAATTATAGTGAGTTCAATGAATTCGAATCGTTTTCAAAGCATGTAATTTGACTGATTTATGATCTCGGATCATATGATCATTTTTAAATTCTTGATACTTTTAAAAAGTAAATAGGAGCAACTTCAAATTGTGTTTATTTTTAAGAAAACACACAGAAAGTTTTATGTTTGAGATTGGAGTTTCGCCGATAAGTTCAAGTTCTAATTGCCAAATTTTAACAATTTAGCTATAATTATTTTTTCAAACTTACCTTCTCGTCGCATTCCCATCTTGAGGCACTTGCGCAGCCGACAGTACTGGCACTGGTTTCTGTGGTGCTGATCAATTGGACAGTTGCGATTCCCTCGACACGAATATGTAAGGTTCCTTCGCACCGATCGCTTGAAAAATGATTTACATCCTGCAAAGAGACAAATTGAAACGTTTTTAATTATCTATTTATATTCTACAGTATCTTATCTACTCAATAAGAAAATATTTTATTTCTAATTGTGATTTGAATTATTTGCTAATAATGATTTAGAATTTTTTTTATCTATTGGGGTAGAATTTGTAGGAACTAAAAATAGTGAATTTTTTATGGTTGTAGAAATTGTAGTTTAAGTTGTATTTTAATTTAGAAGCAATCGGCGCAAATTTCATTTGATCATCTGTTTGCTGGTCGATGATCGTGAAATTGTGAAGAAGATTAATTGTTTTAACCTTTTCCATTTGTTTTGAAGCAAAGGTTTTTTCGGTGTAATTACTAAATCTTCATAATTGTGGCCAGTAGATGAGCACAAAAGTATGAAATTTAGCTCAAGTGGGTGGGTATGTTTATAATTAAATTACACAAATAATGTATGTTAAGGTATAATCTGTGCAAGTTCAACTTAAGTACATTAACTGTTTTCTTGTGTTTTTGAGACACTATTGTTCATTAAAAATATCATTACGTTCCATTTAAGGTAAATATCCAGCTTTTCGCTTGTAATTTTCTTGGTTGTTTTATGGAAATTGTATCTTTTGCAGACACAACAGTGCTCCAAAGTACTCAAGTATCTACACAAACTAAAATTCAATTATGCTGGCAAGAAGAGCACAATCAACATTAACAAACACCCAACCATATACAACAATTGAATTTTCAAATTGCATAGAAGGATAGAATGTAAATAAATTACTTATTTAAAAGAAATCCATGTAATAAAAAACGTTCGCATAAAGACCCACCACAATGCTGTGATGCTTCTGAAACTCTTCAGAGCTGAAATTGCATATTAAATTATAACTTTATTTAAATGGGCTTTGGCACAGACTCCAAACTGCAAAATTGAGCAAAACTGCAAAACAGTAGTATTTTCAAAAGTATTGTCAGTATTGTGCAAATTAAAATCTTAAACACACAAAAATAAATTGAATTTCCCATTTAACTCAGCTTTTGCATGAAATTGAAAGAAATTACAAATTTCAGGGAACGAATAAACAATACAATGTTGCTTCAATTGAATGAATAGGAGGCAGCAAAATAAACTAAGATTTAGGGAAGTCTTTTGTCTTTGATTTGAGGCATATAAATAAGATGCTGTCCTTAAGTTATATTTTAGTTAAATTTACTTCAAATCTATTGAATAGATCGAAAAACTCATTGAGTTTGTATAACAAATTCAAAATTGATAGGAAATAGAACTGATTCGTTAAAATCTTAGATTCTCGGTCAAAAAAGTTCGAGAACTTTGAAAACCTTCTGATTTTATTTTGTCCAGGACACGTACAGTTTTCAAACTCTTCAACCGTCTGAAACTTTAAATACCGTACTTGCAAAATTTCAACCTTGAATCCATAAACCGAAATACACAAAGCTCCTCACATTTTGTCATTATACTGCGATGAAATTACACATTTGATATTTAATTTTATGTAATAAAGGGGTTAAAATATAATGAGTTTACTGTTGCCATTTGTGACGTGTTCGCTAAATATTTGTACAGCCTTAAACACATGGTATTATACTCAACTATGGATATGTGCACTATCACATTGTTTGTTGCTGTGTAAATTAATGTCACCTAAAGACGAGGCAATTAATTCATTTGAGCAAACAGTTTGCGAGACAAAGCCTGGATCGTTGACACAATTATTATGAGGTGTTTGTTCTTTTGTTTCGTGTGCGATGAACTTTCGGCTTCCTGACTTGGTAAATATTCGTTTTGATGGGATTTGTGTTAGCGATTTGAGTGATAAAACAGATTTGAATTTACTCTTGACATGAGATGTGCCGTTTTTATTTTTCACTTGGGTTAACAGAACTGTTACACAGATGAGACGGTTTTGATAAACTAGTGAGAGAATTAATCTTTTAAAGGAAATTTTATGTTATTTTACGCTCAGTTTCATTTCATTTAATATTTCAAACTATTACTTATAGATGAAAAAAGATCTTCATACAAGAAGTAACAAATCAAATCAAGTTGATTCGATAATATTTATAACTCGAGCACCATTGATTCATAAACAATATTTCACCTCAATTCCAAATAATTCCACAAGCAAACCCAATAAATTCTGAGAACAATAACTTTTATGAACTCGCAAAGCATAATCCAAAGTGTTAAAACATTTTTCGTGCTTATTTTTTTGTTGCTCTCAAAATTGATTTTATCAATCTATTATTTATGTAATAATAACAGTGATACTCTTATATACAAATAACATCTGAGCAACATTTTATCTTTCTTTCTGCATGTTTTTGTATGATAACAAATAACAATGAAGAAAGGCTCTGTGTTCTGTTGTTGCTCGAAAAAAGCACAAAAAAAAATCTTCCCATACATAAATTACTTAATAAAATGCGCACCATATTCTTCATTTCCAGCTCGGCTCTTTTTTTGTTACTTTGCCAGCACACTAAAAGATCCCCAGAAACGATTCAAAGAGCGATAAAGTGCACGATAGATAGTAGTATGACTCTGACGCCAAGTCCATCTCTGACCGAAATGCACACAAAAATGAAGCATCTTCTTCTGCATTAAACAATATAGCTCGGCCTGCTATATCTTATTATCTATCTTTTCATGAATTTATTTTCATTTTCGACAAATAAATATTCAAGAGTGAAGAATTGAGAACACTGTGAAATTAAAATGTAACTACAAATAGAAAAGATAATGTGTTTCTAAATTATCTTTAAAGGGTCAAATATCCTTTATATTCATAATTTTCTTGTTTTGATTATTTCCCAAACACTTTTTTGCATAAAATTCTGTAACTATTTCCTAAAAATATTTTTCAACAGTGTAAAGTATTTTTATTCTTTATCGTTTGCAGATTCTTATTATTTTGTAATGTTTTGGTTATGGTTTTATTCTCTTAAAAGTGCACAACAACAAAAAAATAAAGCAAAAAGTTATGTGCTACATGCGCTTATGCTTCTATAGCGTTTTCTCTACGTACAACTTAAAAAAACTCAAGAATAATAAAAAAAAATTCACTCTTAAATGCTTTCAGTTCATTGTTATTGTTTAATTTTGCAAGGAATCGCAGGAATTGGGATTGCCAGGCGTTGGGGAGGACATTTGAAAGAAAGGTCAGATAGTTGAAAGATAAGATGAACTGTAATGGTTGTTATCTAAATTGGTGATTTATTGGAATTGAAGGAACATGGCAAATTTTTTACGGCAAGATATAGTTCAAATTTGAATTAAAATAAAAATTTTTAACAAATATATATTTTCTAAAGTAAAAATACTTTTTGCTTTTAAGTAAAATCATTTTCATTAAATGAGAAATTCGAAGAGAATCCAAGTAGGAAATATTTCAAATTCCTGAAAAAATTCTGCTAAGAAAATTCTCGCGCTCTAAAATAGCATGAAGCTCAATTTTCCTGATAAAATCATAAAAAATGTATCAGCGATCTCCATAGCATATTAATAGAGGCAATTTATATTTTTTCCAATTAACATTAAAAATTACTACGTTAACCGATATAAATTGATGGTAAATTTTACAGTTTTTTAGTGAGCTTTATCGTAATTCTCAGCTTCTCAAGTGCTTCACAAGCGAGAAACAATAATATTTTTTATTCTTTAATTGCATCAAATAATCGTGTGGCTAAAAATTTTTACCACGCTGTTTTGCTCAAGTTTTTTGCACAGTTTTTATCTTAATTAATGAATTAACTAAGTTAATTTGGAATTAACGCCAAGTTTTTGCAATTTGAATATAATTTTTTGTCAAATTCATGATTATGAGATTAAATGTTGATTGTGTTGAATTGCAACCTGAGATGATGAGTTTTCACGTTTTTCGGAAATTGACATGTCTGTGATAATGAATGTTTATAATTTTGCACAAAATGAAGATTTTTAATGGATGTGACAAAGACCTTTGTTTTATGGTTTTTAATTGGTCGTCTATGAAACAGTTAATTGGCCTAATTTTCGTTCGCTTTACTGTTTCAAGAAGCATTTAGAATTACCTAAATGCTGAACATGTCTATATGTTTAAAATTCAACTGTAAAATAAAATAAATCTAGACATTATTATGAGAAGTCTCATGAGCTTTTTCTGGAATAAGTTGTCTTATCGCGATTGTTATGATTTGAATAGAAATTTCCAGAGAAGTGCTTTGAATGTGTATCACTACATCCATAAAAACGTTAGTCCTTCTAAGAATAACAAATTCAGATAACAAAATATTATGTGTGCAATTGATATAACTATATATTGTTTAAAAATAAGGTGATCCAAAAATTAATTGGAAGCCCAATTGATTATAATGTTCGAATAAATTATAATGGAATTAGATGGATATTATGTTCAGAAACTCTGAAAGAACATTTTAATAGATATTCAATTTTTAATTCTAGTAATTAAATAAATATTAAATAAAATCATCAATTAAAACTAGGCGAGAGAACCTGGAATCGTTAAATATACTCAAATGAGTTTTATCTTTTTAATTTTTTAATTTTAAACTTTCTGGTGTTTTCAATCAAAAATCACAAACATCCAAAAAACCTCATAAATGTCTTCGAAGCTCTGCCAATTTCTTTTTTAAAATAAAATTTAATATTTTAATACATACTTTCATGTTCAACAACACATAAACTGATCATACATTGCGCGAGACACGCCTTTTCACATCTTAAGTCAGTAGAAAACAAAATTATATTTCTTCAAGAAATAACTTTTTAAATTTTATTATTCGGATTTTTGTGTTAAATGCGCTATTTGATTTATTACACGATGTTTACAATCGAAATATTTTAAGCAGTATATTTCATTTCTAAAGCTCCAGCACATAAAAATGAGAAAAATCAATTAGGAATTTTTGTGAACACATTTTTTGAAGCTGAAACTATCTGAACATTTTATTAGAAAATCTTTCAAATCTATCTTTTGCATCAGAAGCTTCTTAATGTTTTCAAACAAGCCACTTTATATTTTTAACGTTTTAATGTTTAAATGCTGTAATTCCTGAGACTTTATAATTTTGTATTGAATTTCCAACATATCTAAGTAATATAAAACACAGTAATTAGGAAAATTCAAATAAAAGAGCGTTACACTTTTTGAGCTTTAATAACTTTCTTGCTTTAAGAGTTAGGATCTTGAATTTTTTACACGATACTCAAAATTTATCTAAAATTGAAAATTAGTGATTTTGAGGATGATATATTGACCAGCTGGGGTCCAGGATTTTTTTTCACGAATTTCCATTTTACAAAAACTTTTAAAAAAAACGTTCACTGTGTGATGACACTTTTTATGGCTCTTAAAATTGAAAATTTTTTCTCTGAAACATATAGCAGTTTTACAAACTTTTGAGCTGAGTATGGGATTTTTATCATGCACCGCTGATCCACACACATCCAGAAACCACGCAAAATAGTGAATTTTTCATGTTCCCTGTGTAAAATTTGTTCATTAATTGCAATATTTTTATTTTTTTTGCTCAACAATGTTAATCCTTATTTCTTACACATTTTTCAAAAGGATTTGCGGATTTTTAGTAACGCGTCTTGGTCAGATGAAAAAATGGCTAGAATTTTGAATGATTTCTATTATCTCTATTATGATTCAATATTATGTTTCTATTCTCAAGTATGTCATCTACCCCTCATTTTTGAGGGGATTTATGCTACTAGTCTAAGTAATATAAAACACAGTAATTAGGAAAATTAAAATAAAAGAGCGTTACACTTTTTGAGCTTTAATAACTTTCTTGCTATAAGAGTTAGGATCTTGAATTTTTTACACGATACTCAAAATTTATCTAAAATTGAAAATTAGTGATTTTGAGGATGATATATTGACCAGCTGGGGTCCAGGATTTTTTTTCACGAATTTCCATTTTACAAAAACTTAAAAAAAAACGTTTACTGAGTGATGACACTTTTTATGGCTCTTAAAATTGAAAATTTTTTCTCTGAAACAGATATAACAGTACAAGACACAACTTTTGAGCTAAGTATGGGATTTTAACCATGCACCGCTGATCCACACACATTCAGAAATCACGCAAAATAGTGAATTTTTCATGTTCCCTGTGTAAAATTTGTTCATTAATTGGAATATTTTGATTTTTTTTGCTCAACAATGTTTATCCTTATTTCTCACACAATATCTGAAAAAATTCGTTGATTTTAAGCAACGCGTCTGGGACCTATGAAAAAATGACTAGAGTTTTGAATGATTTCTATTATCTCTATTATGATTCAATATTATGTTTGTATTCTCAAATGTGTCATCTCCCCCTCATTTTTGAGGGGATTTATGCTACTAGTATTCCATAAAATCTAGTTACGCACTCATTGACCTTCTGGCCATAAAATACTTGTATTATTTTGTTGTAATTTTCTGAAATTTACTGAAATTGACTATGTTTTTGTTTCGAAGGGAACGTTAAAATGTGAGACATTTTTCTAATAAAAATTACTGGTTCTGCATTTTTTGCGTGAATTGTCTTTTGTCTTAATGCTTTTAACGAAATTTCAAGGAACAAAACTTCACTGTTGTAAGTATTTTAGAAGATTTATGTTTTTGGTTAAACTGAGACATTTTTTAATTTAATACTTATACTTTATAGTTTTGACTAGTATATTGAAATCTTTATGTGTTAAACAAAATTATTTTCCACAGTGTTAGGGAAAAAGGCAAAATAAAATATATATGGAATGATAAAATATGTTTTATGCTTTGGCTGCCCGCAAAAACATAGAGCTATATCAAGAATATAAATATATATGTTATGCAGCATGTTTTCATGTATTGTGTAACTATGTTGAAAAATTCAGTTCGTTCAGTTAGAAGCATGTGCTCATACTTATGTTTCTGGTATTATTGCTATTATGTCTCTTATATTTACAACTTGCATATTTACATTATCTACATGAAACATTGAATGTGTTTTTAAAGTAATTTATAGAAATCATTACATGATTCAGTGACACAATAAAAATCAGTTTTGCACAGATCCAGTGATACAAATTAACAAGTGCATATGAACTGGAAAATAACAAAATAGTCAGAATTGAAAGTTTTGTTCAGCTTTTAAAAATAATTAAATCGTTCTCTATCTACGATTGATTCACAAAAGTTACATTAAATGACACATTTAAAAGTGCTTAGTGAGCTTTATATCTAAGTACTGTGGTATTGCACAATAAATTACACTTTAAGCTTGTTTGATCGTGAGATATTAATAAAAAATATATTGCAAATTAATATTGCGATGTGTGTCCTGTAATACTAAATTTTATAATTTTTATAATTCTATTAGTGCTTGAAGGTTTGGAGGACCGCAAATCCATTTATGTTTAATGTCATTTCTTTATTGCTGAAGAAGTTTGTCTTTTGTGGCAGCAAAAGACAACCGAAACCGAGTAATAAAGAATTCAAATGATTTAAATGGCTTTTCACTCTTTCCGCATATATTTTATAAGAATAATATTAAAATATAAATAAAAAAGTATAAGTTAAGAAAGACTCTAAAAGAGATGAATACGATCTTATTATTACATCTTCTTAGAAGTTGAAGAATGCTCTTGTGCCGTGTTGTTTTAATCTTTTATTTGATTGTTTGGGTTGCCTGATGTTTTCTGGTTTTTGATTTAAAATTTTTGTTATCCTTTGCAAATGAAGAAATCAGAAATAACGGAAGTATTTTGGATTAAAGTTATTTTAGCACACCGCTGGAAAGGGAAGAAAAAAAGAGAAGAAACCCGTAAAACGTGACCTGTGATCTCCACGGTCCATTTCAAGATTTATTTTCTTTTTATACTAAAACTTCAACTTTAATTTCTTTACCGAAAGCACAGCCAATATTTCGCCAATAATTCAGATTTCTATTCATTTTTCATGTTCTTTATTGCTGTTTGATTTTTGCTATGCTATGGTATCTCGCGATTAACTGATTCGTTTGAAACATGAAATGTAAAGTACTTCCACTTGGCTTGCCAATCCAGCCATCTATTTGGTAATTCATTTAATTGGAGACATTACAACCAACTTTAAGTGGTTTTTAAGTTTTATCGTAATTTTTGCAAAAATTTCCAAGGAAAGCTTATTCTTTGACAAATGTCTCAAACAATACAAGCAAAATCCATCATAACTATAAAAATATTGAATTTATAAAATTAATTTGCGTGGGAGTTTTTTGGAAAATTTCCTTTCAATCAATACTTTTAATACTCTCAAGTATAAAGAAACGGCTATCTTTCAATAAATTACGATCATCATTTTCTTATTTGCTTCATACTCTTCAAAAAAATATGCACAATATAACAATCGACTGATATTGTTCTTGATATTGGATGTTCCTCAGAAAAATATAAAAATGACAGGGATTTGGAGTTATATTGAGTTTGAGTGAATATCACATTGATTCTACAAGAATGGTGTAAATAGAAAAGCCAACAGAAATATTGACTAAAAAATTAGCACAAATTAATTAACAAACCTGTATGATAGTTTTGTACCCAAGTTTAACCCCTGAATATTGAACCAAGACTTAAAGTAGAGAACGCAGTGCTATTTGGTCTTGGTCTGGTAATGAAATTACGATTGCCAGCGTAATTTCTAAAAGAGTCCTGATTTTATAAAAAAAATTGTAAATACCTGCTTAGAATTAATCTATAAAAGCATGATCATGAAGTTTTCTAGAAATTATAAAATCAGGCTACACTATTGAAGAAGCATGTACCTTTCATGCTTTTTTGATCGCGTCACAATATTGTTTCATTGTTTGAATCTTTGCATTTTGTTTTTAATTCATAATTAAACCGTTAACGGAATGGGACGAACGATCGTCATAAACTTTTTCAAATTTTATATTTTACTTTGGACAAAAGATCACGACTTTTCGTTTGCGGCGCTCCAATGAGCGTTCAAAAATAGTATTTGCTTTTTTGGTGTTTTTTATTTGTATGAAAACTCGCGTGTGTGAATTTTCAAAGCTTCACGAGGATCAACAATGTTGCCAGTTGCCGAAACAATTTTTAATTTTTGGGTAGCTTGAGAAAATAGAGCAATCTGTTTTGCAATCTGTGGTAAAGTTAGTGCGGAAATGCAGTTAATTGCTTGTTTGTTGCACTTTTCTCAGATGTAGTGGATGCTTTTTTTTTTAATTTTCCCAGTTTTTTCGAGTTTTGTTGTTTTTCTTGTTGAATTAAAGTGCCATTACAAAGTTTTGAGCTATAAAGTAAGAAAACTGTCTCAATTACGAGCACATATCCTATAATCTATATAATTCTTGCTTCTTTAAGAAATATGTAATTAAATAAAATTGGTATAATTACCGTTTGAAAGTTATAAATGATATTTTGTCTCAATGTACTCGACATTTAAGTTTTTGTTGATAAAGGTTTGTGATTTTTATTAAATATTTTAAATGGCGAAGAAAGTTTTTTAGATTTGTTTATTGTAAATGTAAGAAAAATCTCTAGGAAAGCTTAACAAAACAAAATGAAATCTTTCAAATTGTTACAAATTTTTTCTTACAATTCAGATTAAATTTAGTAAAACCAAAATATTCAATGGAAAAGAAATGAGACTCATTGATATAATTTTTAATCAATTACTATAAAAATAACTGGGACAAAGTGCAACTGACATGTACATATTGAGTGTTTGAAGAACGAAAAAGTGCATGGAAGGAAGTAAAATAAAAGTGTTTGAATAAATTAAAAATTGCACAAGACATGCAATCATCAACTGTTCTCCAGAACACTTCAAAGCATAATGATAAAGAACAGATCTAGATAACTACGATAGCTATAGCTGTTAAAATTTTTCCGCAGATTTCACTCCTTTGAAAGAAGGCATATTATTTGCCTTCTTTCAAAGGAGTGAAATTCGCAGCTCGGTAAAACTACTTGTGCCGGAGTAGTTTTACCAATATTTTAAAAATCTAGTTTACACTAACTTGGGTAAAAATACTCGTGTAAAGTATTCTTAGTTTTACTTGTTATTGGGTAAATTACTCTGTGAAGCACTTTTTGCACAAGCTCGGATTTGAATAAAATGCTGGGTTTACAATGTATATTTTAGAAAAGCATATTTTTATTTTCAGTTTTTAAATACAATCAGAACTTAAAAATTAAATACATCTTATCATTTATAGTCATCTTAAAATCTAATATTGTATTTTACATTATTAGCAACATTTAGGATATAATAAAATTTGTTTTGAATTTAATGCAAATTTTCGACAAATCAGATTTTGCTTAACAAAAAAAATTCTGAATATTCTACCTGAGTTCTGATTAGATACAATTAAGCCAACTTATCTTATAATATTGGAAATTTTGTTTACTATTGATCAATATTTTCTCAGCGTGAACCGCAACTTGAACCAGAACTTTTCACCTTAAACACAAAATCAACATTAAAAAATCTTACCTTAAAATCTCGATACTAAGTTCAAATACTTGAGTTCTTCAAAAATCTGCTTCGTATAAAAGGTGATGAGCCTAATTACTGCACAATATTCATGTGTCGCATTTGAGAGTGAAACTTGATTTCCTTGTATAAATGTTGGACATCGTGCAAGAGATTTTTTGGGACTTCTTTATGGGAATTCTTACTTGAGTGGGATAATCTCGAGCAGCGGAAACTCTACTGTAAGTTCCTTTCCTTAGAAGTAATATTTTTCTTTGTCATCGTAAACATAATCGAACTTGATGTCATACTTGATGGATAAATCCACGAAGCCTAAAAATTTGGTAATTAATCGTCAATTTCAATAATAATGAAAGAAAAACTACCTTCGCCTTGTTCTTTTTGGTGTTAGCGAACTCTTTGCCATCGATCTCTAGAATAGTTGCTAAATTTATTCCAGCGTACTCATTTGTTGGACTTCGAAACACTTCCGGTACCTAAAGTAGATTTGCATTAGGTAAATCTGTATTTATTCTTCATTCTGAAAACTCACCATGTAATAGTAATTTTCAAGCTCTCCTTGTCAGAATGATTTGGTTCTATGAAAATGTCTTTGTAAATCCTACCACAGTTCACACAGACACAGCATATCTGGAAAATGATCCTCACTTTTCTGCAAAGCTTTCACGCAAGTTTCAAGAGCTTCTTCAGAATCAACTTCAGTATTCCAAAGATTTCAAGCAAATCAATAGAACATCACTATATTCACAATAATTACACTTCATAATGCTTAATTTTTTCTTAATTCACTAGTAACTAACTTTATTGACTGTTGAGGGTGATATTAACTGACTCTTTCTTTGCTTTCTACTCATATTAATTTTTTTCTATTTCACTATTTTATCGCGTGGTTTCAAATTAAAAATTGTTTTTAAGCTAAACTACTTTTAAAAACTGAAAATCCAAGAAAATTGTAAATTCTGCTCTAACTTGTGAAATTTAAATACAATCTTTGGGTAAAACTACACTAAAATAATTTTAAAGAGTAGTTTTAACAAAAAAAAAGTAAAAAAACCTTTGAAAATAAAACCACTCATTGTTTAGGTAATTTTAACAAATTAAAGGAGTGAAAAAAGTTTAACATTGGAGCATTCTTAACAAAGCGCTTTTTTTAATTTTAACAGTGTACAAAAATGCAAAATCTAATTATACCGATCTTTTGCTGTTGTTTTTGTTATAGTAATCATCGACCTTATACCATAATTAAGCTGAAACTATGCAGCCAAATGCTTTACGATAATGCACACGAGTGATTTCTTGAGATGTGCATTTCCTCGTGCTTTATGATTCTTTGCATAAATATTAAATTAAATCATAACTTCTGTTTAGCAGAAGAGCCAGTAAAACTTTGAAACGGTACTGAATGTTTGCAACTATGCGCTAGCATAGCCAAGTTAATTAAAAATCAAGTGTAGTTTTTAAGAATAGCAGTTTGCAGTTTCTTGCACGAATTTCGGAAAACGGGAATTATTAAAAGATATTTTCTTACGTTGAAAATCAGTTAGAACTTTTTTCACATAACTTCTCCAGGAAATATTTTTAAGCTCAAAAGTGATGGAACAAGTTAGGAAATTGGGCGAAATGAATTTTTGAATTTCAAAGCCAATTTTAAAATTTATCACAAAATTTCGTTGAAAAAAATATTTTATTATTATACAAAAATTAAAACCACAATTTGGTTGAATATATTCAATTTATCCAGTTTAGCTTTAATTGTCCATGATTTTTGTTTGAACCTAACAAACCGTAAACTTTAATAAAATTATATTCAATTTTACATATATTCATAAAATTCATCAAATTCATAAAAATTCATAAAATCAGGGTGAAAATTAATTTCTATCGGATTTATCAAAATTTACTGGCTATTTTATATTTTTGGATAATTTCAGGGAATTCCGAAAAGACCCTTGATGTATGCACAATAAAATATTAAATTAATTATGTTTGCTTGCATATGCGTACATAAAATATATCATTCAATATTTTTGCGTAAATTTTTTATATTTTCTGTGGATTTGCTTATGGTAACAGTCAAATCTTCCGTATATTTCCAAAACTCTTAAAACCTCCTTAAAAACAAGAAAAAGTCTCATTAAACTTCAAAAGTTCGTATAATGAACATCAAATTTACTCGAAAGACTTTTTTGATTAATTAATATTTCAACTCAAAAGCATATTTTCCTCTCACAATTCACGAAAATCTTTTTATGTCAGAAGGACAAACAAAAAAACTTTTTCCTGTTTTGCATTTGGTAAATGTCTATTCACGACCCTCTTATTTTCGCATTTGTAAGACTGTAAGACTTGCTGGCTGCCAGTTTGAAATATTGAAAAAGTAATAAATTCTGAAGGATACATATTTTTTATTAATTCGATAGTTTATATTTCAACTTGTAAGTATGACGTGATTTGAATAATAAAAAATCATTTTATCTGTTGTGAAAACCACATAAATTTGCCAAGGAAAATCGAAAAATGGATCGTTGGGGAGGGAAACTTGAGAAAATTGACAAATTATTATGCTTGCCTGATTTATAGCAGAATTTGGGGTTTTTTGGGATTTATTTACGCGGTGAATAATATTTTTGGGTAACAATATTTTCATCTTGATTTTACTACTTTAGGAAAATAAATAATAAAAAATTATGCTGAAATCTGAAATTTTATTTTCATTTTCATAAGTGATTATTAGTTATCTTTAAAAATATTTATCTTTGATAAATTTCATCAATAACTCAAACTCTAATAACCAATTTAAATAAAATCCACCGCAAATGTTTTGAAATTTTTTAGATAAAAAAAAATGCATAATCAATTTCACCACCAAGAATCGCCGCAAAAAGCATAGTCCATTCCCGATTACTTCCATTAAATGCGCTCATAAATATCATTTTAAGCTGTTAGGCATATACATTATACAAACTACCAATACCTATGAGATTAATTCGTTTAACATTTCAACTTTAAACCGGTCATAAGCACAAATACTTCCCGGCACTTTTTGCCAGGATAAAAAATATCTCACAATTTATTTATTTCGAAATTCTAATCATTTAAAAAACTACAGTCGTAAAAATATTTACACTTATGATTAGATGAAACTGCTTGATATTCACTTTTTCAAATTGTCTAGCTCGGATCATTTTAAGGACGCAAATGCACATAAAAACCATTAAAAAGGCATACAATAAGATTCCGGTTTTTCTTGATACAAAAAATCAAGTTTGTCCGAAGATGCTATACCAAAATTTTTTAGAAAAATTTTGAAGTTCCAACAACACAATTATGATTTTCGAGAATTAATGGATAATTTTGACACATCACCGCTTGCACACAGAAAAAACATCAAACTGTTTTTTAACAACTTAATTCGGCTAGGGGTGAAAGGGGAACTGCTTTGGCACTTTGGCACTTTAACGCAATTTTTCTTTTCATCCCAGATTCTCGAAATTCTTTAAATTTTGATGTTTGAACTGTTTTTTCCGATCACTCAATCAATGAATTTTGAGATAAGTTTTTGACTTACCTTCGCATGTAAACTGTCCGTAGTGTTTGCCACTCGACTTATCTCCGCAGACCACGCACTCGATGTTCTGATTTTTATCGTTCACCTGTGGCCCATTGGAGTTACCATTTGAGGTAGAGGACGAATTATTATTGTGATTACCATTTTGGTTATTTTGGTTGTTGTGACCCCCATTCTGAGAATTTTGCTGAAGAGGTGCCAGATCTCGGTTAGATTGGGAGGATGGTGCCAAAATTGTAGGTCCACCTAAAGTGGTGATATCTTCGTTGGTGGTCACATTTGGCAAATGATTTAAATTTGCATCTCTCCAACTATTAGGATGTGGTGGTGGTGCAACCAGCCCCATACTTCTTGGGAAGCCCAGTTCTAGTGGACTTAAATCTGAGTTTTGCGTACGCGGATTAAAGAAACCGGTCGCTGTGGACGGAGATGGGCATAAAACTCCACCTCCGTACACACTCAGCGAATTGTGGCTGATAATGTTTGCGGTTTTAGCCCCACAATCGGGGCCTACACTGTCCAGGAAAATGGTGAGTGAGTTAAGGAAACTGCGCGGGAAAAATAGCTCCCACCGTTTTGAACAGTATTTTTTCTTTTCGTAACTTTATTTTTTTTTAATATTTTCACTTCTATGAGATTTTTTGGGCTTAACAGTTTTTCAGTCTTTTCAAAATTTCTTTAAAATCTCAAAATCACTTCATACCTTTTTTCACTTAAACCAACAAAAATCACGAAATATGTTAATATTTTAAATAAGTTTTTCAAAATCTTCCCAGTTTTTTTTCTCTCACAAAATTTTCCTTAAATAAATTCTGGGCAATTATTTTTCCAGGACAAAATGTTTGTTTTTAAAAAAACAGATTTTATATTACAAAACTATACACTTTTCCGAACAAACGAATTTACGTCTCAAAAAATCTTCAGAAAAAATCTTAAAGATTTCACGTCGCAAAAATTTGCCGAAACAATCAAAAAAATCTTGAATTTCTTCAAAGTTATTTTTTATTAAAAAGTGCAAGACGTACGTAATCAAGCCAAGAGGCCTTCTATGACTGCTGGAATAAGTCAGAGCAAACGTACACGACCCCAACCTCGGTGATTCCACGACCTAAACCCCTCCACAGATTGCACCAATACTCTCTAACCACACTCATTCCACCGTTCAAGCTGCTTGTATTTGATGTTTACAAGCATTACACAAGCACATTTTCTCGTATCAAGCATTGACTTTACTTGCATGTATCGGGCGTGGCTTTAAACGAGCTGCCGTGTTGATTGGTGGTCCCGAATTGTGTATGTGTTGGCATACGAAATCAAGTTATTTAAAAGTCGTTAAGAGTAAACTTGCTAGGCAAAGAGCAAACAGAGTTGATAATGCTTGATATGCTGAGCCAAATGTGGGAGGTTAAGCATCAACCGAAAAGCACAGCACCCCCGAACTGTGGATCACCCCCAAAAACATATGAACTCGACACAGGCAAACGCCATGGCAAAGTTAAAGAGAGCATTAAAACGGGTTGCCGAATTTCACCGCAGCAAAAGACCAGAATATTTAATTTTTGGGGCTACTGATGGTGTTTTGGTGTGGCTAGTCGGGCCATAAGTTTTTGCGGTCAAGACAATTTATATATTTGGGGCGAAAACTATGGGAAAGTTCACAATTGAATTAAATAGGTGATGCGGGTGTAGTTTTTTATACATTGATATTTTCTGATGCAAATTCAACAGAATTATTGGAAAACTCAATTTTTTAGATTCTCAGCAGAAAAGGTTCTTTTAAAACGAGAGCCAAGTTAAATTTTACAGCAATCGCATAATTAATTTAGAGTGAACACGCCAAAGAGATGATAAAGCGAAAAAGCGCATGTCAAAAGGTTATCAATAAAGCGACTTTCCGTTTGCAGGAATTTTCCTTTTCCGTTTCTGATTTTCCATCATTTTCCACCAATAAGAAGGCGGTGGGAGCTAAAAGCATTGGAGCTTTATTAAAGCACCTATTCTTGACAAAGTTTATTAAAGTGTGATTGGAAGATGCATTTTAGTGTGCAGGAATTTTTAAAGGATTCTTTTTTGACATCTTGAAAATGCGATTGAGGAAAATATTTTTGCAAACTTATGGAAAATTCTGTTTTCAATATTTAATATTTATTCACCCAATGAAAAAAGAAAAATTTCACAGTTTTGCCTCGAATTTCAATTAGAATTAATAAATAAAATAATATATTCGAAGGTTGAATATGCGGGAGTATTCTTAAAATCATCAAACACTTCATATTTTCTCTTCACTGTGCAGATTATGACAAAAACACAAAAGTTCACCTGACTCTTAAAATACCGCCGGTGTTTTCCCAAATAAAATATTGCGTCGTCATCAAAAATTCATATTCAAACAGCTCTCAATTATGTAAGATCAAGATTTTTGTAGCTTTGACCTTCTCTGCAACCTCAGTACAGCATCCTCAGTCTGTAGTCCAGTTGCCCAGCAAATAAGAATTATTCAAATTTTCCTTCCAACCATAAAATTATAAAAATATCCTTTGTTGTAGATTTTGAGATCACCAAATCACAAACCAAGTATTCAAAGAAGGTCTCGAGCAGATGCACTAGCTGGTCACTGAAAATATGAAGTGACCCCTCGTCTTGTCTGTCCTCTGAAGCTTTGAAGATTTAAATCACTCACCCTTAATTTCTTACATGTCTTAGCAGAAATTTTTCGAAAATTCTGGTTCAGGGTTGATATTATTTATGTAATTTTTTTGCTTACCTTGCGTTGCAAATCCCGTTTTTCATGTTGCTTGTTCAAGGTAAAAACCTAATAAATCGGACAGAGAAATCTTAAATTCAAACAAAAACGGACAAAGCAATTTTTTCCATGAGAAAAATAATAATCAAATTTTGGTTGAAATGTTTCCTAGAAAAGTTTCTCACTTTAAATCCGTTTTTAATGAAACCAAACATTTTGATCCGAAAGATTAAATTTATTTTTCAAATTTATACGTTTTTGCCACTTAGAGCACAGATGATTAAGTTTAATCAAATATATTTAATTAATCGACAAATTACAGAACAAAACGAAATCGATCGAGAATGCGAGACAGGAATTTTATTGCAAGTCAAATACTTTTTCAACACTTTGAATTGAACCAAAAATTTGTAAAGTAGACGTCTCAATACTGTCATTTGTGTATCTTCAGATAATTTAATACTGTTGTTTGAGCTGCATTCTGGCGGCTGACTATTCGAATATAAGGAATTTTGCTCCAAATACCGAGAGCGAATGTTTAATCTGTGTGATGTACAAAGAATTCTTTGGCCTGACACTTTTGTTCTTTGATCACAGATTTTGAACTATTTTCGATTTCATTTGCAAAATAAAGAAATTTGTCTCTTGAAAGTCTTACTTAAGTTTACTGTGACATAAAAAAAAAATCAATCTTGAATAAAAAATTATTAAAAAAAAAAGAATTTTCCCTATTCTTATTTCAATCTTTATATGATCTTTATATGATAAATTTCATAACTAAAGAGGAAATATAAATTTTACAGTTTCATTTCTCATTTTGTTCCGAAATAAATTTTTTAAACCAAAAATAATTAGTGTTTGCAATAAAAACGATAATGTTAATATTTCAATGAAAAAAGTTATTATTATATTATAGCATGTCTAAAATCTAAATCAAAAGTAACGGTCATAAAAACAAAATAAAACCACAAATGTTTATTAATTCTAAGTCTCCTACCTATCAATTCTTCAAAATCTAAAATTGGACCAGAAAAGGACCAAGTAACAGTGAAAAACTATACTCAAAAGATGTTTCATGTCCTTTTTATCCTTTTGAAACGTTATAACGTTACATCATTTTGTTGAATGAAAACAACAAAAGACGAATGAGAGATGAATGTTTATTATATTGTTAAACTATTGAGGGAATCGTGGGTCCTTTGAACTTCAGAGCTCGTAAAGCTGTGGTTTCGCTTCCAATACCAATATTATTGTCATTAAATTAATGTATTTTTGGGAAAGTGGTTGATTTCAAACTGTGAGAACATGAAAAACCTAAAATCGCCTGAAACAGTGAAATATTGCTTTAGTGTTTTAAGACTGGACTTTTGTGACCCATTTGAATCAGGGGAGGCTCATAAATTATCTGGCTCGTTATCCATTTGTTTAAATACCCATGGTTATTTTCTTAATTTTCTTGAAAAATTCTTTGAGCTGTCTACTATAGTTTTCTTTGAAAATAAGTGAGCTACCTTTATGTTTCATATGAACACTTTAGTTATACAATACCCTTGCAGTCATTTCAGTATGTTCTTTGCACTAGCTGAGACTCGTTTCTTTAGCTTCAAAAAATGTCCGGTGGTGACCAATTGACCTTTGAAATTTCCATAATACGTATTCTAATGGATTTTTTATGGAAACGAAAAACTATAAGACAATATTTTTTTGAAGGCAACGTCCCATTTTAGATAGTGCTGAATAAATAAAACATTAATTTAAAAATAACGTACCTTTTCACTTTGATCACATCCTTTTGCAATTTCAAAATTTTAACAAACAAGTCTCCGATGTTCAACACAAGCAGTTATAGTTTTTTTTCTGTCTAAAATACTGCACCAGTGCAACAAATCAAATATTTATTCATCCCCCAGTTATCAGTTGGCTAGTTCGAGCAAACATTTGTTGAAATCATGAAATGATAAAACAACGAATCTGCTGCACTACTTTTCCCAGTGTTGATCATTTGATGCAATTGATGTTTGTTTAGCAAATCAAAATAAAGCTAGAAAATAATTTGATTGAATAATAACCTGATTTTGATGTGAGTGAGTTTTCATGAACTGACATCAGTAAATATCTAAAGTAAATTTGCTAGTAGAATTATTTTCAGAAGTTCTTTTAAAATAAGTTAAAAAAAAAATACATTATTCAATTTTTTTTATTATAAATTTTGTAATATTTACGAGAGCATGAGAATTAAAACAATGGCAATTTTAGGTATTAATTTATTAAAGTGCTCCTTTGTTTGAAGTTATTGTCCTTAATCTCTTGTTAGGTAATATTATTCTACAATAACATAATATTTAAAACAATTTATTAAAATTTATATAGAATACATTTTAAAGGATTAGGTACACTGAATGCAGATTATTATTATGTTTTGTACATATTTTATGAGTCTATAACAACACAATCTGAAGTGCCGCTAGAATAAAAGCATTATAGTATTGAGCTTAACAATACTATTAAGTTCATGAAATTGAATTAAAATAATAACTTCAAAATTGAGCGGATGTGATTCTTTCAAAAATTCTAATGAAAGAATTCGATAAAAATATTAATTAATTTAATATTTGGTCAAAAAACTTATAATTTTTTCTGTTCTGCTTTTCACTCCCATACATAAAAAATTAATTTTGTTTGCTTAGTTGATGCAGGTGATGAAATATAAGCTCCTCACATATATGTAGCTTTATAAACGGAAGGTGTATGTTATTGATCCTGGTCTGTCTTTTATCGGTCTACTGTAGAATAATTTTAGTTTTTTGTTAAAGAAGTTATTTAAAGACGGTTTTAAAGGTCACAAATATCGGTTTCTGAAATTGATACAACTTTTTTGCACATTTTGGGAGCAAGTAAATTTAAACAGATCAATTTGCTTAACCACCAAGAAGCACAAGTCATTGTGAAGTTCAGTGCAAGCCGTCTGAAACTTAAGTCAAAGTATATCTTGGATAATTAAATTTCTAAATAATAATAATATTTACTTAGTTGATTTGAATTAAAATTACACTAAATTCAATTGTTACCTCGTTTTTAATTTAATTTTATTTATTTTGGAATTTGTCAGGGTATTCATGTTCACTGTTCAGACTGCAAAAATCAAAATTTTGACACAAAACTAACATTTCACTTCTTAATAAATTATCATTCTCTTGCTACTTATACGTATAAGCATTCCACAACATATACATAAAACCCAATTTTAATGTTCAACGAAAAAGGAATTCCAAAAAACGACACATCTGGCTCGAAACATCAAGATCACTTGTTAGGGATCAAAAGAATTTAATAACCTTCGTGTGAATATTTATAAAAATAGTTTGAAACAAGAAATCAATGCGTGTGACTTTCGTACAAAAATTTTGGTCAAGAATTAGTCGATCCAGAATTTTCAATATCTCTACATGTAAAATCATTTTCCGGCTTTAGATTCCGGTTTCAAATTACAACCTTTTTCTTTGAAAGTTGTAAGTGATCCTGAAAGATATAATTTGGATGGCTTGGTTTTAAAGAGAACTTGTTATAACGTGAATATATTTTGCTTTCAAAGGCGATGATACAATCTTTTTTGAATTTGACCAAGAATTTTACTAAATTTGTTTGATTAGATTTAAATTTAACAAATTTACTTGAAATATGATATTGAACACGTACGACATTCTTAAGGAAATATTTATCGTCCGTTTTGACTTATATTATTTTAAATTTAGAACATTCTGAATCATTCTTTTTTTAAATATATGGATATAATTCTAAAACTTTAAAGAATAAATTTCAATATAAATTTAATGATCTTAAGAATATAATCTTAAGATGTAAAGTACAGGCTCTGAATGATTTTTCTTATCCCTTGTAGTCGAAGTTTTCTTCAAATCCAATAAACCTCCAATTGATATAACAAATCTGTTAAAAAATCTATTTTTTGTCGAAAAGCGGAACAAGGAAACAGGGCAAATACCATTTAATCTAAAAAACAATAAATAAGAGCTATAAAACCTTTTGGTGGTAAAACCGTCTTGAAGATCCTTGTAATACGGAAATGTTAAATTTGTAAAATATTTTACATTTGAAGAATTTTGAAGAATATGTTAATTGCATTCGCTCAAACATAAGACAACTTCCCATTCTTGAGAAAATTATATGAAATAAGTATGGTGGAGTCTGGTAGTTGATATGTTTGTTTGGTGTTTTAGCTTATTTGCGTGGGAAAACGTTGGTGGTTTATTTTAGTGGTTTTATTATTTATGTAGTTGTAAATGAATTTCGGAAGAATTTGGAACTTCAGTGAAGTCAAACCGGACATACAAAATCGTTAAACAATTTCACGGAAATTTAGTGAATGAACTCGGAACAATAAATTAATTTGACAATTTTATGGGTAATTCACGCCCAAATTAAATCCAAACATTTTTGCAAATGTACCGAAGTTGGACTGTAGGAGTAACAAAGAAGGAAATTTAAAATTTTTAAAAGGTGTCAGGAGCAAATTTTTTGTGTGTTCGGTAGCATTTGGTCATTTTTATATTCTTTTGTTCAAAAATATCTTTATGTTTGAACAACAGTTGGATGTCTCTATTATGTTATTATATGTTGAGCTTAATAGTAATTATCTAATGACGTAATTTACAGCCATAACATTTAATTTAATAGAAATTATATTTATTGTTTCAGAAAATGTATCGAAGATATAATATAGCTTTTGAAAATAATGAATAAACTATTAATAAATTAATTATTTAATCTAAAGATCCTTATTAAATATTTAAAAAATTTATCTACTAACAATTTGTCACAATTTGAACTTTAGCAACTAAAATAACAGTGAATTGTAAGAAAATATATATTTATAACTGACCACAAATCAAACATAAAATACATATAAATAGATAAATATAAATACGTCCCCTATTCAGTTGTTTGCCTAATTGCATTGCGTGCAGATTTCCAGGATAATTCAGGATATTCGGGTCGTCAAACAAAATCAAACATAAAACTCAAGCAAAGCTAAAATTCCCACACATTCGGCTTTCAAGGCAATGATTATTTTCAACCCCCGATAGATGTTTTTGTTTTAAAAATCAAAACAACCACAAAACGATTTAATTTTGGTTTGTCCATGTGTATGCATATTCATGGTATTTTAGTTATTCACTTGAAAAAAACATCTGGGCAGGTGTCACTACTGTTGCATTTTAATTTTTGAATTATTTCATGCATGATATTTTTTCAAAAAGGCTGTTGATGTTTCCTTTTTCTTTCCAGAATTTAAAATTTGAATATCGGGGAACCCCAGAAGTTAAACTAAAAGCAGTAATTAGTTACATTATGATTTGTGGTGGCGTTTTAAAATATTTTGTTTGACATGTTCAATTGCAAACATTTAAATTAAAAATTTCGAGAAAAATCTAAGTTTTCACATGGGAATATTTTTTTTGTTGAAAATTTGAAAATATTTGTGGAAAAATTTTTTAAATTAAGAACAAGTACAGCAAATATCGTAAAAATGATGAGGGTTGAATAAAATATTATGATTTTTGATAATTTTGTTTTCAGATTTTTAGAACAGTAAAAATTATTCACTGAAGCATTTCATTAATTTTATGAAACTGCTCAACTATATGAAATGACTTTCGATTTTTAAATAGTCTGCTGGACTTATAATTTTTTTGTTGTTTTATTATTATAATTTTTAAGATGAATATTTGAATAAATTCAATTAAGTTAACTTTTAAATGTTTGTATCAAACAAAAGCTAGACCTCAATATAATTAAAAATTGTTCACTGAAAAAAAATTACTTTACTGACACTTCAACTAATGCCTGAGTTCTTGTTGTAGTTATTTACAGTTGCAAGGGTCAAGCATAGAACATATGTTTCAAATTGAAGAAAACAAGAATGGCAATTACAAGACTACCCAGAAACTGCATCAACCTATTTTTTTGTTGAAAATTAATTTCCATACATAAACAAAATTCAAGTTATTCAGATTTCCCTCAAAAGTCCCAAAATTAAGAATTTATCCAATTTTTTGATTTATTTTTCGTGATTTGAGAAAAGACGAAATCTACATATAAATTTTTGCTGGAAATATGCATAAGGGTCGATTTGCCTGATACACAAAGAATAAAAGGGCTCTTTTTCCGTTTTTATGTTTTTCACGTTCTAATACGTTCTCTTTTCCTTTTTCTAGACTGATTAATGTGAATTTTTATGTAATTTTTGTTATAAAGGAAATCTAAAATTGTAACATGCCTGATTACCTTGAGAAAATGTTGATTTTATGGGAAATAAGGTCATTTCGATACATTTTGCATATTTCACATTTCTTTTCTAATACAAATGATTTTGTCATATAAAATTTACTACATGGATGATTATTAATTCTTGGTTATAAATCGGTCCTTCTCCATTGAAATTTTTGTTAAACCAACTCATTCAATTTAAGATCAGAAATCTACATTTAATAACAAATAGTTATAAATGCTCGATTAATACAGCATAAATAATAATTGTATTAAACATAAGATCAAATCATTAAACAGAATACCATGTCAAAGGTGATGATTATTGAAATTAAAAATGTAATACTATTTCAACCATAAATCATCTTTATTTGTAACAGTTTCAATACTTAAATTATTTCGGACAAAATTGATGACCTGTCAAGAGCTCAACACAAATCCAATAAACTATACAAAATCATTTGCATGTTTCTACCAAACGTAGCTCCAGTTAACAACTCAACAAAAACGTGGAGAGGTTACAGACATTTTGATGGTTCAATTAACAAAACTAGAATATACTAGAATTATTTGGCTTATAGATGTATTGCTAAGCTGTTGGACGTTGGTGGCACAACATGTTATTTGTTTGCCAGGAAAATGATTTTCTTGTTTATACTTTTAGAATTTTTGTTTTCAAGTATACCAACCTTTCAGAATATTGTACATAAAATTATTCCATAATATATTATAAATACAATAATTGCAACTGATTTTTACTATTTAGAGTCTAGAGGCAACCAATGTTTTCACTGAATAAATTAAACCATTTGTAAACATGCAATCTTAAACTATAATTTTCTTGTAAAAAGTTAATAACTCACAAATAAAGTACAGCACCTATTAAGTTATTAAGTTTATGCTAAGCTTCTTTTTTCATAATAAACATCGACCTTAAACCATAATTATAAAATATGAATAACTGCACAAACTGCACAAAAACTGTTAAAGCTGAAAAAGTGGAGATAAAATTTCCATAGTGCACACGAGTGGTCATCTGATCTGAGAAGCCAAGGTACCGTGATGATTGTTTAGAGAAATTCTGAAAAACGGTATTACAAAATTGATTTTATGTACTTCATAATCTCCGAGGGGGAAACAAACGATGCGGCTTATAGTCGACATCTATGTGGCTCAACTTTTGTGGCTCCATTTCGTTTTCGAGCCTATACCCGAAAAATCCTCTTATTCGCTAACTATAATTTTTATTGATTCATTTTCTTTGAACTAGGGACCTGCGAGCCCAAGATTTTCGACTCGAGCCGAGTCGCGAGTCGAGTCCACAAAAAAGGTCGAGTCGAGTCGAGTTTCGAGTCGAGCCTTGTTATTAAAAATTTTTAAATTTGAAACTTTAGACTTACAAAATTACAAGTAAAAAATTGTTGTATACATTTTCAGGGTTTTTGAACCTTATCTGATTTTTCCTGACTTCCCTGAAAATATTGGATTACTGGAAACGACCAATCTGACCTCCCACCGAACCGATTCCGGATTTTTTGATGCCAATCGACGTTGTATCTATTCCCATCGTGCACCTGACATTTTTGGTGATGACGACTCCACCGGTTAGGTCACCAGAACCACTTCCGTGACGCAAAGTCGGGGTTCTCATACAAAAAAAAACTTGTGTTTTGAAAAATTAGAGATACAGCTGTGGTCTCTTCAGAAAAAATGTTTGAGATGATAAGTTGAGTCAAGAAATGTATCGATATTTGGTCCACTACCTGCTGGGAGTCATCTGGTGGTACCAGACAACTTTTTTAAAAAAGGCTTAGAATCTCATGATTCGTCCAAAAAATTCTAAAAATAGGTTATTCGTGATTTAAGCCAACGAATGC
Organism: Parochlus steinenii; assembly: GCA_038502155.1. Classification (NCBI taxonomy): domain Eukaryota; kingdom Metazoa; phylum Arthropoda; class Insecta; order Diptera; family Chironomidae; genus Parochlus; species Parochlus steinenii. The sequence goes on along the minus strand of JAXCIN010000052.1, from coordinate 2,215,977 downwards.
GGCTATAGATATAGATGTTATGTCTCAGTTGAAAGATTTTTCAATTATCACACCATTCCACGTTTGTTTTATGTGTTGGTAAAACAACAAGCAATCTGTTTGCTGCATTTGCGCTAATTTTTGAATAAAGCTGCCAAAAATTAAATAAGGACTCGAAAAGTCGAGTTGAGATTTTCGAGCCGAGACGAGTCTCGAGTTCTCGCAGGTCCCTACTTTGAACACATTATTCAGAGTTCAGAAATGCAAACTTTCTAATATTTTAATGGTTTAAAAACCTCATTAAAATTATGAGGCTCTTTACGGCTTATTACAGCTCAACAATTATATTAATTAATTTAATTTGATCTAAGTAAGCTAACGTGTCACTTAAAATTTTAGCTTTTTATGAAATTTATTTTATAAATCAATAGTTACATCAAAATGGCAGCGCGAGCCCAAAAACCACTGCTTTCATCTAAAAAACAGGCATCCTCCAAGGTCATCGAAACCAAAAAATCAAAAGATTATCGCTCAAATGATGTTAAAGCTGAAGTTCTACCAAATATTGTTAAATTGAAAATCAAAGGGAAGCAAGAGCATATTAATTCTGGGAACAAGCATTGTGCTATTCAAGGTGGTAGTCGTCATATCAAAACTAAACCAATACTGAAAATGGATTGTATAAAAAAGCAAAAAACTAGCAATGATGCTCTGCTAGATACCAAATTGGAAGATCCACAGCAACTGTTCAAACTGATTCGGAGTGCAACCTATACAATCCTTAATAGATCAAGAAGCCAAATTTTAACTCTCAAAAATAAAATTGCTCGGCCACCAACACCATTTCCGATCGAAACTACTTCAGATGATCTACCACTAGAATCTGTTGATGATACTATTGAAGAAGACAATTTAGACCTCATAGATTCTGCGATGGAATTATTAAGCTTGTAAATTATTGGGATATGGAAACTTTAATCAGTTCAAAAATATTAACAAATATATCTTAATCAAAATATAATGTAAATGTTTCTTCAATTTACGAGTATATAATTTTAAGGCATTTACTTATGTGTGCAGCTTTAATACAAATATTTTTGTAAAATTATTATCTAAATTTATATCTTTTCTACCGCAGTTTACTTGTTGGCTCATCTGGACAGAATATCTTTTTAATGGATTAATTTTTGTCCCTTTTATAATAATTATTTTCTGATCCTTTAATGATAGGAGAGAGTAAAATATTAATATTAATTGGTCTCCTTCCAGTTTTAAAAGAATTCCTGCAAATTTTGAATAAATGGCTGATTTGGATGTGTAGGGATACTCTTTAAGAAGCTAATCAATCACTAGCTTGTTATGAAAATTACATGGACAATTTTGCGTGAAAACATCTAACCTCTTGATAAAAGGCTTTTATTGCAAAATAAAGTTACAATTTCGAAATCGAGCATGCAACATTATGAAGCAGCTTGATTAAAATTTCAATGTATCTAGCTTGTTGTGGTAGCCTTGGTTCTTATGAAAAATCCATTTCACCATATTAAATTTCCGTTAGAAAATGTTTACATGTAAAATTTGTTGGATGTGTTTGCTGAATCCCAAATTTATCTATCAATGATGTGATTGACATTTCATTTTCTTTAAACTCGAAAAGAATTCCAATTCAAGTGTCAAAATGTCACATTTGTTTGATATTTTAGAAAATCAAAGGGAAAAAAGTCAATTCAATTATGCGAATATCAGTTCAGAGTGAATGTAACAAAAAGATCACGAAAGTCAAGATTCAAGTATTCAAGATGAACAATCTGCCGGTCGCGCTCCCTTTAACTTTTTGTGTAGACTATTATTTGTTTTGGAGTTTTTAAATTTCTCCCTTCAAATTTAAAGAATTTATAAAAACTTGACATCTTTAAATCACGGAATTCGCAATCAAGGTGCAAATTAAGATGTTTATTGTCAATGCATGAAACTCAATTAAATTTTTTTATTATTTTTAGGGGTAAAATTTTGATTGGTAGATTTTTCAAGCAGTCTCGCAGGAAATTGTTTATTTCTTGGTAATGTTTAATTGAAAAAGTTTTTTGTTGTGGTTTCTAGATAAATGCAAAGTCTTGTGTTGAAATGCTAATTTACGTTAATTAGTTTTTAATTTTTGTTCAAGAAGATTCATTTATTCAAGAATTCATATTGCAAAACTGAGTAATGAAGAAGTACGGAACAAAAACAAAAGTCCTGGTGAAAATCATATCTAAAATGTAGATTTTAGAATTATCTTTATTAGATTTAATTTCAATTTAAATTGATCTGAATTCTAACCTTCAATTCCCCGCCATTATCTTACTAAATTATAAAACTCAAAAGTTCTCAAATCTCTAATGACAACTAAGCATCAACATTTCCTTAATTAAACACGCAAACTTTTGTTTAATTTGACAAATTGAGTGAAATTGAAGAAAGTACACTTTCTAATTATTTTACCCCTTCAAACCCTTCTCGCCAGCCTTCAGCCCAATTTCTAGCCTGCCACAAAGTTTTTGTAATAATTGAAAAATTGCTACAAAATTCAAAATAACAACCACCAAAAATTAGATCAAATGTCACCCTTTAGCATTTGAATTTAAAATATTTTTCATGAAAGAGAAAATCAACACAATAACATCTTCATCAAATTCATCTGATCTAGAACTGCTGTTACACTTTTTTGTGTGTAACCATGAAAAGATAATAACAATAACTGAAATGAGATGAACACGCGACATTGTAACAAATGAACATTTTTTAGTTTTCAAATATTTTTAACCCTTAAAATGGGTATAAAAATGGGCTGAATTTGTTGTTTCATATTTACTGCCTCAAAAATCTCATTTTGTATTGTCTTCGGTGGTACAAGTAACCTTTGTGCTGCTAACCACCATGTAATTACTTTGGAAATTCAATTTAAAATTTAAAAGAAAATTATGTATCAAGGAAATTTAAAATAAAAAATATAGCGAAAAGTCACCCTCACAAATTTTCTTGAAATTTATAAGGATACGGATCATAAACTTTATATGAAAATTCAAATGGCATTTTTAAAGCATCTAAAAATATAAAAACATCATATTTTTGACCTTTTCGTAAAATTTGCCTCATATTCGGTTAAAGTAGGAAAATTGTATTAAAGTTATAAGCATCTAAAAAAATTGCTCATTGCATTACATGGTTAGCATCCAACATAAATATATGATTGACATTGCAAAAGATAAAGATCTTTAAATTTGATTCCACTTCAAAGGAAAAATTGTCATTGAATTCAATTAATTAGCCATATGCAAAACCGCATTCAAAATTGTTACTGATGGTTATAATACGAATCATATGAGCTGAATTTTTTTGCCTGATGTTTTATAATATTCTATTTAATATTGAAATATTTATTATATTAAAAGCTATTTGGATACTTCATTTAACATAATTTAGTTTCACGAACAATTTGCACCAAAAAATTTAATATTTTTAAAATAAATTAGATAGTAAGACATTTATGTTTTCATTGTCAAGACTTTTGAATGCCAAAATTAATTGAACTTTATCAATAAAACTAATTACCTTCAATTTGCATGTAATTGGAATGCTAAAACATTTAATCATTTGATAACAAATTCTTTTGAATTCAATATAATTGTTTTCATAAATCATGACATTATTCTACAGTTTAAGCATATTATAATCAAAAGCTACTAAAGAAATCGCATTGTGTATGTAAATTTTTATGCCTAAATCAATTAAACAATATATATTGTTTATTTTACGCGTAAAGTAAAAGTATAAAGTGTGATAGGAAACGTAACACATTGAGTATTCAGTTGGAACTGCGAGTAAACGTACACTTTCCAGGATGATCATGCTATTTATTTTGGAACTGGTCATTTTGTTCTCTGGGCTGGTGGTTGCTGAAGGTGTCTTTCAATAGCCAATATAATTAGAAAATTTTTATATATATTTTTTCTACTAGAGTCGCGAATTGTCGGTGGAGAGACGTCACCCAAGCATTACCCTTACCAGATCTCATTGCAAGTTAAAAACACTGGAGGTAGTGGTGGAGTTTTAAACTTTGGCAGACAACCTGGGAATTGGTGTAATTATTTCTACGATTTTGTCATCCTTATTTATATAGAATTTATTTTTTGTAGCACATAATTGTGGTGGAAGCGTTTACAATGGTGAGAAAATCAAGTCTATCACCTACTTTTTAACAACGTCTCAATTTTAGAAAACTATATCGTCACCGCAGCTCATTGTGTCTCTGGCTATGAAGCCGCAAACTTATCAGTGCTTGCTGGTACTAAAAACCTCAATGATGAAAAAAGTGGCTCGAGACATTTAGTAGATAACTGTAAAATTCATCCTGATTTCGTGGAGCTTAATAACAGTGACATTGCTGTGTGCAGAATGCAAACTCCATTCATCATGGGTAACAATATACAACCAATATCTTTGGAAACGGAATATGTCGGAGTTGAAAAGTGTATTCTGACAGGCTGGGGATACACAATGTACTTGTTTTTAGTAGAATTATTAAGTAGACTTCTCTTTGACTCTATCTTTATGTTTTAGGATGTTCCGTGGAACTCCATTACCAACTGACTTACAGCGTGTGAATTTGACTACACTGACAAATGCGGATTGTAACTCGAGAGGAAATAACGTTGGACCAAAAGAAATTTGCACTTTTACCAGAGTTGGACAAGGAGCTTGTGGAGGAGACAGTGGTTTGTATTACTTCCCTTACCTTAATAACTATTCGCAGATCATTTTATTTACAGCTGACCTTTTCTTATTCAGGAGGACCTCTTGCTTGTAATGGAAATTTGGTGGGAATTGTTTCATATGGATCAATAGTTTGTGCAGTTCGTCAGCCTGATGTTTACACAAGAGCTTCAAGCTTTGTTGAATGGGTTAGTGAGAATACTGGACAAACTTCCTCTTCAACGGAGTCACCAAGAGAGAGTTCCAATACTACACCTACTTCTTCAAGTAAATAATGATCGTTTGATTAATGTTTATTGCTTGAACATGAATTTACTTGAGACTCTATGATTATTTTATTTATTTAAGATGATTTTAAGAACGGACTGATGAAAAATATAAAAAGCAAGGGTTTAAAAACAAAAATTTAAAATTATCATGAATAAAATAAATTTCAAAGTGCTTTATATAGTTCACCCTGATTCAATCAAACTATATGCAAAGTAGTATCGCAAAAATTTTAACAATTTTGAAGGACACCACTCTAATTTATTCATTGATGATTACAATTAGCCATGATTGCACAGCGGGTTGACTTTTTCATCCACTTATCGCACATGTTATCCAATATACCCAATTTTACCAGAAGACCTGGAGTGAATTGAATTTACTGTATAATTTCTATAAATAACTATCAGCTATACTAGACGAGCAGTAAGCACCCACTTAAATATTGTTCCTTCTCTCCCTCTTATGGATTTCGTACGTTTTACTTCACGCAGAGTTAATCGATTGTTTCAATAGATTTTAACTTAACCAAAGAGCGGTCAGGAACAGCTCTTTGATATAGAGACTTTTATATTAATTAAAACGCTATAAATTAAAAAAAAATTGGTTGAAATAATTTTGGCAATAATCGTGAAATAATATAATAATTACATAATACCCACAATTACCATTAAATAAATAATCTATTTCATTCTGGATTTCAAATCGTTGACAATGAAAAACTAGAATTTTTTGAAAGTAATTGAACATTCAACATAAATTAAATAATACATGAAAGTGCGTTATTGTTTTCTATAACATTGAAAAATGTAGTTCGCAGGTGTAAATTGAAACATTTAACAACGCAATAAATAAAAAATGTAAACTGCATATAAAACATGTAATTATAAGGCTGATTTAACTGTTAATTGAGAGTGTCATGATCAAATTTGATTTCATATTTTTCTGGAAAAGTTTTATTCAAGCTAATTTCACTGATATTTTTTTTAACACAAATTCAAACCTTCAGAAATCTCCAAAATATCTCATTGTCAAAAAGTAAAGTATTTTTGGGAATATATTTTATAAGGTGCTTCTCCAGAACCATGAAGAATTTGTGTGCTTTGAATTTTTAATCAGAATGCAATATGCCATGAATTTTCTCTCAAGCCTTATAATCCATTAAAAAGTTGTAAATGTTTCCGAGTCGAGATCAGAATATCAATGACATTTTTTGTAAAGTATCAAATTCAATCCGAATTAGTCCTAAAAAGGTCGTGTAAATAGGAAATTGATTATTTGTTGTGAGTAATTTTTTATAAGCCAGAATCAATCCTACAAAAAAAAAAGGCTGTGATTCTGTGAAAACAATCAAAACACTTCAAAATATTTCAATAATGTCACACAGTTATTTCAGCTCCCAACTTCTTCTTCTTTCCATTTCCCAATTTGACAAAGCCCAAAAAGGGGGTAGAGAGAAGTTTATAGCAGAAATTTTAAAAGCAGATATCTCTCAATATTTTCACAATAAAACACACATTTCTTTCCAATTGTTCCATTGTTTTCCCAACAAAATATCGTGTATCGTTTTGCTGGTAAAGTACAAGCTCAAAAGGACGAAGGATCTTCTTGCTGATGAATCTACTGTATTCTCAAATTTTCTGAATTTTTGGTCCTTTAAGATATTTTAGAATTGATGTAATTTCAAAGAATGTTAGACCATTGTTCTTGGTTGTTTTGTGGTTTTGTGGACAACCATAAAATGTTTGGTTTAAAATGCTTTGTTCGTTCAAGTCCTTCAAGCTCTTAAAATTTTAGATTAGTAGGAGATTATTTTATTTCAATATATAAATTTAAATGATTGATTATAAATAAAATGTTTATACTGACCATATTTTGTTCACTTTAATTACTATATTTTCATTTTAGTACGTTTTTTGTCTTTTTGCGGAAATATTTATTAAAAATAATTAAGAGACAATCCATCCAAGAAAACGCCGTTCCAGCAGGACGTTGGTAAACACACTTGAAACTTTTTTCAGTTGATCTACTATATAAGACTAAACTTTTTGTGAATTTTTAAAATTCTAGTGCATACCGTTGGTCCACAGTACATGATCAAATTTTTAGAGAAAATGCATGTATTTTTGACTTTTATGACTTTGGAGCCTTCTGTATTTTTAAGCACCACTTAGATTTTCACCAAAATATATATTTTGGTAGATTATGTCCAGTAGATCATCAGAAAAATATTTTTGGACTTTTACCTCAAAGTGATTATTTGAGCTCATGTAAGTGCTCAAGCATGCAAAGAAAAAGGGTGACGGTATCTCCCGAATTAGACCAAAATTTTATCCTGAACGGCTGAATGTATCATCTTTCAAACAAAAAAAAATTTGGGTTGTAGACTTTATAACTTTGACCACAATTGATTTTAATGTGATGCTACTATTGTGAATTTTGTGTGTTTTTCACTAAAAAATCTAGTGTTCCACCATGACGAAGTTGAGAATAAAGTGAATTTGCCTCAAAAATATTTTTAATTGTTCAGGTACCTTATAATTGATCAAAATATATATTTATTAGATTTTATCCAGCTTCAACTAGAGCAGTGAACTGCTCATGCATAGAAGACTGCAAATTTAGAGCTTTAGAGTAGATACTCCTTCATTGATGCATTGGATCATAAAACTGTCAGAACAAACTTTTATCAAAAACGTTCAACAAATACTTCTGCATCTAAAAATTTATCAATTTGCAAAATTTTGTGCTTAAGGCCAGTGTGATGGTCGTTTACCAGTAGTTTAATTCATCAACATTATACTCATTACAAAGGTCTTGACATCAGTAAAACTTTGGTAAAATCAGAAATGGAAGTTTTGGTTACAGGAGGTATCAAGGTGGTTAAATTCAACTTTCATGTTAACTTTTTTGTACTGAAATTGTCAAATTTTACTATTTTATGATCCAAACCAGCCAAAACTTCCATTTTTAAATCAATTAAAGTTTTACTGATGTCAAGACCTTTGTAATGAGTATAATGTTGATGAATTAAACTACTGGTAAACGACCATCACACTGGCCTTAAGCACAAAATTTTGCAAATTGATAAATTTTTAGATGCAGAAGTATTTGTTGAACGTTTTTGATAAAAGTTTGTTCTGACAGTTTTATGATTCAATGCATCAATGAAGGAGTATCTACTCTAAAGCTCTAAATTTGCAGTCTTCTATGCATGAGCAGTTCACTGCTCTAGTTGAAGCTGGATAAAATCTAATAAATATATATTTTGATCAATTATAAGGTACCTGAACAATTAAAAATATTTTTGAGGCAAATTTTGGTGGAACACTAGATTTTTAGTGAAAAACACACAAAATACAAATGTAAATCACAATAAAATCAATTGTGGTCAAAGTTATAAAGTCTACAACCCAAATTTTTTTGTAAAGATGATACATTCAGCCGTTCAGGATAAAATTTTAGTCTAATTCGGGAGATACCGTCACCCTTTTTCTTTGCATGCTTGAGCACTTACATGAGCTCAAATAATCACTTTGAGGTAAAAGTCCAAAAATATTTTTCTGATGATCTACTGGACATAATCTACCAAAATATATATTTTGGTGAAAATCTAAGTGGTGCTTAAAAATACAGAAGGCTCCAAAGTCATAAAAGTCAAAAATACATGCATTTTCTCTAAAAATTTGATCATGTACTGTGGACCAACGGTATGCACTAGAATTTTAAAAATTCACAAAAAGTTTAGTCTTATATAGTAGATCAACTGAAAAAAGTTTCAAGTGTGTTTACCAACGTCCTGCTGGAATGGCGTTTTCTTGGATGGATTGTCTCTTAATCATTGTCACCTATTGAACTTTTGAGTATCAAACAACAGAAGCCCTTTGAAACAAATAAATACTGAATATTCAAATCTATCATTCGTGCTGCCAGATGTGCTCAAAATTTAAAAGAGTATGGACAAATTTACATAGTACAAGCGTTCAAGAGAGCCTTCATTGTAGGAACATAATATATCGCATGATACATTCTTTTTAATTTATGGAATGGATAAACATTTCCCCGTTAACCCTTTTTGTAATAATATGTTGTATTAATTTTTGGGGGTTGTAGCTACAAAACGATATATTACATCGAGAAATTTTCCAGCCAACAATTTATTCAAATATGCAAATAACACATAGTATAATATTAATCAATCTGTGTTTTGTTCGGATGTTTTGTGAGGATGTCAGTTGGATGGTTACGTTGGTACACTGAACTAGACACCGTAGAAAGGACTTGTGTTTTACATATATCACTGTTGCCCAAAGGGGATACGAGAAATCTATAATATGACTACAAATTCCATATATCATGATACAGCCATAGAACGACCCGCAGGACACTCGTTCAAGGCTCTAATTGAATTTCCATAATAATGGCGTTTATTAATTTCGTAATTGCCGGGAAATATGCCATGATGCTATGTACATGTGTAGTGACATAGGAAAGAATTTGAATCTGGAAAATAGGACATAATTGAATTAATTGAATAAAGGATATTTGTCAGCGATAAATGGGGTGATAAATACTTTTTCATTTTTGTCGAGTGTTTTCTAATAGTACACACGCAATATTGTAATGAAAAATCCAAGCAATTGTTGAACATTAAACAGGTGGCTTTTGAAGAAAGTTGACTTACTAACAAAATGATGTATTATTTCAAGTTACTCTTCAAAATATTGCAGTCGCACATTTATCAAAAATTCATATTATGTGTGCATTAAATAATTTAATATCAAAGAAAATCAAAACTCTCTCTCGAATAAATCGTTCCTTATCTTATCACTTCAACCATTAAAATTACTTACAGTAAATTATTTTAAATGCACGTTTGCCCTTTAAAATAACCTTACATTATTATTATTTTTTCTCATAACTGAAATTTGGTAAGAAATGCAAGCATAACATTTTAAGTTGAAAAAATACTGTAAGATTAATACTTCAAACGAGAAATCCTACCGCGTTGAGTTGCATTCCCTAAGCTACTTCTTGATAGATATCATAATTTATTATTTTAAAATATGGAAAAAATTACTTACTTCACTTTTATGCAGTTGCAATGATTCCCTATGCGTCCATACGCAACTTTTTAAAAGTTTTTATTTAATGAAAAAATATTTCACGAGTTACAATGAATTCAAATCATGATGAATAAAGCATTTCTCTCAAATTAACTCCTAAAATTCATAATTCCCTAAATTTTTATCAAAAATATCACAACAATAAAGTCCACAACAAACAGATTCTTTCCGAATCAACGCTTTAAACTCATTATATGTTTTTAATACTTTATATAGTATAAATATGATTTGAAATTGTGACGGGATTCAATGAATGAAATAATAAAATATGCTACTTCAGATTCCACAAAAACTTAATGCATTGTGTATTTGTATACAAGCACTCAATCCATTTTTGTACGCAAGCTTACCCACAAGTACGCAGACTTTCATTAACATCCTAAATGGAGGCAAATATCTGCGAGGGATAAATGGATGATTACACCTTCAAGTGAGCGCGTTAAAGTCGCTTGTCTCTTTTAATTTTTAATACTTTTTGCTGTAAGTACGGTGAATTATGCCTGCAACAATAGAAATATATGAACAAAATATCACAGTGAACAAATTGGAAAATGAAATTCTTTCTTTACATTAATGATGAAGAAGCTCAAAATATTAAATATAAAGGGATGTCGGCAAACATCCATTATTGTGTAACCTAAACGACGCAAATTGACACACGACTATAAACACTGATTAAATAGAATCTCACCCAAAACAAATATTGAATTGAAAAAAAAATCGAACGTTTTTTTAAACATTTAAACAGTAAACGGTTGACAGACTCGCTCTATTATTTGTTGACGCATGTAAAGTAAAAAAAAAACCACCTATTGCGAAAACGTCTGCATGTTTGTTTTGACATTCAAAATGTTTTACTTGTAAGTTTAATTACATTTGCTGTAAATATAAAAATACATTCGCACATTCGTATTCAAAAAATTATTAAATTGAGGTAAAAATATATGTGTCAACACTTTTTGTCCAAATAGATTTTTCCATTTAATTACTTTTCCATTCAGCTTTTACACTTGTTTTTTTTTTGCTGTACAAAGGCAGCTTGAATAACTTGATGAAAAAGATTCATGAGCAAATTTCTCACGGTCACTTTTAATGAATTACAAGAAATACAAAAAAGACAAGAAAACACTTCTTTATATACTTTGTTTTTAGAGAATTTGTTAAAATTGATAATTTAAAAGACAAACATGAAATATTTTCCTGTGCAAGATTCTTAGTGATTTATAGTGTGAAAAAATTTTTGTGGCTAGTAGATAATTTTAAATTCTAAAATCTTGAAGACACTTTTGATATTTTATAACGCATGGTACTATTTACAAGTCGAAATATGAGTCCTTTTTGTACAATAATGTTATCTTGAAAACAAAACTTTGAAACATATCATCAGTGATAAGTAATAATCTATCGAATTTCAAACACAGTCTTCAAGAAAAAATTTCACATACCAAAAATGTCTTAACACATCAGACAGTGCCAGTATTTAAAACGAAGTTGCTATCAAAACATGTTCACCAAAAAACCAAGCAAACCAAAAAAAAGCAAGTATTTGACACATGACTGATTTATAATCACACATTCCGAATTGATGATTCAACGAAATTTACTTTGATGCAATCGCACATGATAATCTGTAGTCAAGAAATAAATGAAAGTAAACGTTAATTTGTTTCGAGAAAAATCTATTTTCGAGAAATCAGACGGAATTTTAACAGAAATACAATCACAAAGTTGCCAAAATGTATCGTATCTTCAGATCAGAAAACATCTGTAGTTCAGTACAAAAATTTTATCCGATCTAGAACCTCATCTATTTTATGCAAGATTAATTGACCGCACAAATCCAATTCGCTTCATCAAAATCGGCTTCGAAAATCATCTTGTTGCATTTTGACCAACTCGACCGAAATTCGCTTTCTCACGCAAAATTTATGCCAAACTTCTTTGTTTGAGTTTACTTCTATGATATTCTTTAATTTTATAAGTAAGATTTATTTTACTGAATGGACACAAGAAAAGTAGAAAGGGCGCAAGGTTTTAAAAACTAAAATTTACTATATGAATGAACGCATAAGGGGTGCGTGGACAGTAAAAATCCTTTCTAGAGGTGAAGGGTCAGTGTAGTGTCCAAGAAAAACATCTGTCTCTGAAATATGCTCATTCTTAAGTGTTTTAAGATGATTTTATTGTTTCGATACCAAAGAATTTTACTTAATAATTATTAAACATTTTCAATTATGACAATATTCTCTTTATAGGTTGCACGTCATTTTACTTGCTTGTTTTTGTTTTATAACATTTATAACATTAAGATCTTATTTTAATCATTACTTTGCACATTAATATTTAATCTAAAAAAAGCATTTGATAACCTTTTGACGAGCTTGCTTTTGTTTAAATCGTACGAGATAAGGAAATTGTGATGATTTAACGAGGCTTGTAGATTTAAGTAAGAAATTAGAAATATGTCAAAGATTCACGAAATTATATTCAAAACAAAAAATTAAGAACAGATTTATTTATCCACTGAATTTTCTATCATCTACCCATTAAATTAGTATGCAACCGGAATGCGGAGCAATGCGATCCATTTCATTGACATGACAGTCCTCTGTTGAGTTCATGAATTTCGGGGGCGACCAGAGTTCCAGAGTTCTTCTCGGTTGATTTCTGCTTAACCTAAAATAGAACCCGCAAACGCTACTAGCGAAAGAAATCGTCAACTTTTTGCTCTCTGGCCGCCAACTCTCTTAACATTAACGATTTATAAATACGGTAACTTGATTTGGAAAAACTGCTGCTTCACTTACACTCTATCAACTCTGGCTAGAGCTACCAATCGAGTCATGCACTGTCGGGCCACGCCTGCCAGCACGTTTGAATGGATAAAGGTTGTATGTCTGCGAAAATGATACACATGAAGCTAGTTGTATAGCTTCGTAGATGTTCGGGCTGGGAGTTTTATTCAGTTGCTTTGTTCCAACAGTCTGGATTTAGAGCTCTAGAAAGTATTTTGCTGTTTTATTACGGAGATATATTGCATAAAAGAAATAAGAAATAAGGGGAAATTTATATTAAAGAATAATTTCTTTAATGTGGAAAAACATAGAAAAACAATAATATTTTCAAACTACCGTAGAAATTGTACGATTTTGATTTTGATACGTACTAACTTAAATGTTTCTGTGGTTTTCTGAAATAAATTTCAGGCACAAAGAGTTTTAGCAGAAAATATTTAAAAGAATATAGTGGTGTTTACTTTTATCAATAATCATAACTAATTTTATCAACGTTGTAGTCTTCAATATAATCGTCAAAATTGTGAACGAAATTCCAAAATCACATAAATTTAACTTGCATATTATTATGAATTTAATCAAAAAAATATGATGATACCGGAACTATCATGTCAAAGAAAATAGATACTGTAATAGTTTATAAAAAACCTATAACGTAAATAACAACCGCTGCAGATCCATTAAAAATTCCTCTTTTACCCTTTGATTAAATGAACTTATTCTAAAAAGAATTATTTTAAATGCGGTCAGATGTCAAAATCATCTATTCAAAAACCTGAACAGATCATAAAAATAGTTCTGGACGCTGTAAAAATATTGTCGTACAATTATAAGCGGAAACAATAACAAAACCAATGCACTCGTCTCAAATTGTGCGGCTTAAAAAATTGACTGTTGACTGTTGATATAACCGGATATTTTTATGAAGTAGACATCCTTAAAATGGGAAACGTTTTTATAATTCTATTGAATAAATAAAATAAAATAAATGATTATGACATGATATTTATCACAGAGAAAACAAAAATAATTTCTCAGTGAGCAAAGGTTAAAGAGTTCAAAGTTTTTATATATGTTATGAGTAAAAATTGTATTTGATCAAATGAGCCGACTCAAAAGCAGTTTATGTAAATTAGAAAAGAGGTAAAACACTTGAATTGAATGAGATTATTCCTCACTTAAAATATGATTGGCATGGTGAGGTACTGATTAGTTGCAAAAACTGCATTTTTCAATTAAGCATATGGTCATCACTTTTGGTCATCATGCAATAATTGACTCAAATAATCATACTTTCAGACGATTCAATCACAAATTTATTTTACATCTTTTTTCTATAAACCCAGGTTTCTCTTTTTGAAACATAAAAAACAATTGATATTCATGTTTCATAAGTAATATATTGTAATGATGGAAGAATAATCAAATTGCAATAATTATGTGGTCAATTTGCAGCTCTGTAATTGTAATTGAACCAATTCATGCAAATTTGCATTTTGATCGATTACGAATATGAGTGATGAATGACTGCCGCTTCAAGAAAATTTAAAATTGATTCCAGGTGTTAACATGTATTATTTAGTATTTCAAAATTGTAATGGTTCCAATTCAATTTAAAATTTCAATTATTATATTAGATGATTCTCATGAAATGTGTGATATGATACAATGACAGCAGTATGTAATTAATTTAACATTTTCTCATTTAGTAATTATGTTAATTTGCAATCATGGTATTTAACTCAACATCATACATATTAGCTGAAGTTTTATGACATGCTTTCTTATCTTGCTAACCTTTTCAGCTTCAGAACAACATAAATTTAGCATATGACCCAACAAGTCAGGAATGGAATAAAATATAATAATTGCTCAGTAAAGTTGTCACTAATTTTACAGTTGGGTATATAGGGGTGTTTTTATGATCATCATTATGCTTAGAAAGTGAGGATATTTTCTCCCGTTATAATTTAATTGCATGTAAGCTTGGCGATTGCAAATGAAATGTACTATCATATTGACGGGAATAATTTTGAAGCATTAACTTGTGATCTTCAAATCAAAGCAATAATTTAAAATTTCAAAGGGTGTTTCTTTATGGTGTAAATTTGAAATGCACAACTTTAAAAATATTTTTCAACAAAAATCAAGCTAATTGCATCGGAAACTTGAAAAACGCAAAGGTTATATCATGTTATATCGTAATTAAAGCTTACCCGAACTTACATAGCAAACGATCCGTGATGAACTTTTGATTGTACGGTATTTTCCATAAATATCACATTCGAAGGGTTAATACTAAAATTACTATTTGCTACATTGTCGCGTGTTGAATCTCATCTCGTTGTTCAAGTATATATTTATTGTTCAAACGTCAAATGAAGATGTTTGTTGGTTTTCAGCAGTTTCAGAAATTATATCAGATGCTGAAGGGTACAAGTTTAATCTAATTTTAAGTGGTTGTTTGTTAGTTTCTTCACCAAATACACCAAAAAATAAAGAAAATTGATCAATAAGCGTGCTACAAGGGTTGAAAGGGTGAATTTTTGGCAATGCGTTTTCAATTCAATCATTTTTATTTGGTCCTTTGGTATCCAAAGTTGTATGTTTTCCGTTAAAAACCAGTTCAAATTCTTCCTAGATTTTAACCCAATATAATCAGAATTTTGCTTTATGTATCTTTTTTATGTTTACGAATTTTTTTGCAAGCAGTTATTTTTAAAGGATTTGTTTCGCCTAATAAATAATGATGCAGTAATAAAGAAAGTGAAAAATTTAAAATCTCCCTTGATCCAATTTAGTTCAAGAATTTATGAAAAAACCAAAATTTGTTTTATTTATTTAATATAAGGAGGGAAAAATTGAACCAATTCAATAAAAATCAGATATTTTTATCTTCAGAAGCATTCAATTGTCAAGTGAAGCGTGAAGGTCACCAAAGTTCAATGCATTTTTTAGAAGAAAAATCTTTCCCTTAATAATTTGAAAATTTGTTTTTTATTAAAAACAAGAAAAATGCAATAATAAATCTTCTTAAGGCGTGAAATGTATAACAAGTTTTTTGTTGATTTTTATGTCCCTTTTCGGGTATTTCTAACGGAAGTGCATGCTACTTATAAACTGCATTATGCATTTTTTTAAGGCAACATTAAAATTTGATGTTGTTTCTGTACGTTAGAGCTTTGTTATACATTTTTTACTTTAAGGATTAAAACTTATAAGACAGAATTCTTATACAAGACAACAATGTGACAAATCAAATGAATATATTATTATTAGGTACGTCGATTGTTGAACATAATTGAATTTGTTTGTTCTTTTTTTATGAAATAAACGGCTTTTCTCGAGTTTTACTGCAAATATTTGTTTCATGTTGATATATTTCATATACATTTTTTTTTGTAGTTCAGTGCGATAAAATTTAACAATTTTATTGATCAAAAAGAGATCCGCACCTAAAATATTAAAATATTTAATTGTTAAAAGCAACCGGAAGGATTTTAATGCTAACTTGTGAATTTGATTTTAAAATAGTTTCTTTAAAAACTAAAACGTTTAATAAATTGCAGTTTTCTCAATGATTTATCTTGTCAAATTTATCACTAGTACACTTCATAAAAAAATAATCTTCAAAAATATATCGCTAAGAGTTAAAACCAATTATAATTTGGAATCGCCTTGATTTGTGATTGATTAATGCCGAAAATGTTTTATTTGATAGTAAAACTTCAGTTAATTTTAAAAATTTTCTGCAATCAGCTACCGATTTTTTGAGTAAAAATTTACTGAATTATCGTATAAAATTGAGTTCACTATAACTTTTATACAAAAACTAGGAGAACTGCTAAAATTGTTTTAATCGTAACAAAGACCCAAAATCTGACAAAATCAGCTTACCTTGAAAGAAAATCACATTCAGAAATGAATTTGAATGCAAGAGAAAAATATATACCCTCCAAATTATACCTAAATATTCAAAAAAAAGAATTTACATGCAATTCTATATTCAGTAAAATTAATTTGTTTATTGTCCAAAGAAGAAGACATTAAACTATGAGAAAAATTCAAGAGATTAAGGTCTTTAGAATAAGTTTTACACATGTTCTAAATTTGACCCTTGATTCTTCAAAGATCCATTTGGGGTACGAAATTGATTTTATATATTCAGGATTGTTATGAATTTGAAAATATTAAAGTTGAGAAACTTTTCTGAGCACTTTTCTGAGCACATCGAACGAAATGCAAGAAACCGCTAAAAAATTATTTGACAACATTTAAAATTATTTCTAAATTAAATTTTAAATGAAAGTATTTTATAAAACATCTCTTTTTTAAAATATTGAACAAGTATCTTAACTCATTAGTGAAGTAATTATTATTAATACTTCGAATAACAAATAACAAATTTATGCAAATTACACTTTGACTCTTATTCAACTTCAACTTCTTTTACTACAACATGTTATTGATGAGCTATACATTTTTACAACTTAATTACTCAAATACTAAAATGCTCAAATGTTAAGTCCAGTTAAATCATTTCTATTCTTCAAAATTTTCACACAAATCGTACAAAGGAGAAAAAAAATCTTTAAGAAGAAAAAATGAATTATTGCATAACCATATTTTATGCGTATAATTTCGTAAATGCAATAATGCATTAAAAATCTCATTAAGCGCATCGATATTAGTTTTGAATATAACATTTTTTAAGTTTAGTGTTACTTAAACAGTGTTACCGTATAGTGTTTCAAGAATGTAGTAAAAGTTATGTCAGCAAAGCATTACCCGATTAGAATCCATTATCTTTTCAACAATTTTAACGGCTAAAAAATATAATCATGCTACTCTAAAAACTTTACTGAGCACTCTTGAAAAACTGAAAATATTTTTCTAAAAAAGTGTGTATTGCATTCGACTGCAAAAATATGTGAAAAATGTTTTTTTTCAACACACGATCGGTAGTTTTGTAAAATGGTCGCAAAATTAGTTTTTTAGAGTGCAAGCAATTTTCCTATCAAGCTTTTCAATTTTTTTCAGCAATAACTGACCTCAAGTACAGCTCGTAAACAAACACATTTTATTGATTGTTTGACATAAGACGGTGATTTATTTCGACACATATTTCATGAGTTTTTATAATTATCACTCAGATGAGCCCATCAAAAGCTATTTGATCGTTTGTTCGAGAAGTTTAATGTGAAAAGGCAGCAAACAATCAACGATAGAGATGTAGCCAGATGCGAGTCTTACAAGCAAAAGTAACTACCAAAGTGATTTTCCGGGATTAAAAACGCGTGACAAAAAATAAATAAAATGTTTAAAAACTCCACCTAATTGCGGAAATCATAATTTTCATTTTTTCTTTGGAAGAAGATATTTTCCTAATCGATTTTTAATCTTTTTAAAAACTTTCCTTCTAGAACGTGTCTCATTTTTTAAAAGACAGTTTTTAGCTGTGCCCCCTAATTTTTATTTGAATATATACAAGACGCAAATTGCAGACTATTTTAAAAAAGAGAATTCCCTAAAAATTTTAATAAACAGTTTTTTACCGTAAAGTCATCAAGAATTAAACCAACATTAAGACTTATCTGGGTACTAAGAAAAATGTTAATTTTCATAGTAAAAGAAAAATTATTGTCATCGAGTCAACAAAAAATGATAAATTAAAATTCTTTGGAAAGGCAAAAAAAATGTGGTTGATTTCAGATAATTGGATTCCAATAAAAAATCATGATTAATTGACTGCTGTATTGCTGAGAGTCTAAAAAATGACATCTAGAGTGTGACATTTACTTTCTTGACACATAAATTAGATTGAAAACTTAATTGGATGGAAATTAATTGAGAGTGTAAGATTAATGAATATTCATTTCATTTTCGCAAAAATAGATACTGTATTTGTATTGTATTAGGAAGTGAACCATACAAGTCGAGTAGTTTTGTCTTTAATAAAGCTTTGAATGCCATTTAAATTCTTCATACTCTGTATATTGCCGATATATGGCATTAAATAATAATAATGGAAAGATTTCTCAAAAGAATAATCTGTAAATTGAAAAATTCCTTAATTGAAAAACCAGCCTCGCATAAATCGAGGTTCAAAGTAATTGAAGGAAAAACTAATTACCTTGAAATTTTCCACACAAAGCCGGATTGTTTAACCACAAAACCAATTGAGGGTGAAATGAATTGCGAGGATTTTCTCTTTGAAATATTTTTTGATTAGTCGGATTTCGGATTTTTACAATTTTGCAAAAATATTAAAGAAGGATGGTGAAAATATAAACCCTGTTTTAATCATTTCGAGTAAATCCAAGAAAAGCCATCATTTATTAGCTTATAAGTATTGACTGCAATGATCAATTCACATTGCAATTAAATTAAGCTGGTTATTATGATTTTGTGACTTTTTGGCGTTGAAATTTTAAATTTCACCCAAGTGACTGCTAAAATCTATACTCAATCAATTCTTTCGATTGTCTTTCAACAGATATGATATGGTAGTAAGAGTTTAATTGATGTGATTTTTTAATTTATAATAGGAATACAAAATGTATCTAAACACTTATTACCAGTACTGATAAAAATAGACTTATAGATAATTTTATCTCACCAATTGAAAAAAAAAATTTTATAAATATAATTCCACTATTAATTCTGTAATCTTGTACGGTATATCTTTTGTGGTTTCTTCAATTTTCCACCCCTACAACTCATGCGTACATACGTTATTGTATAAAAATGAAGTAAAACGTACATCGATATGGTTTTTTAATGTTAACAACGACAGACTCTTACTCGGATATGGTTTTTTAAAGCATCCATTAGAATTTTATATACTGTATCTTCAAATCTTTATATAAACATAAAATTTAATGTGATTTGATTTTATTACGTGAATTATTTGAGTTATGATTTGATCAAGAAATAAAATATGAATTGTGGACCACTTGATTTTTACTTATCTTTAGAGCGAATTTTCATTTTATTTTCTCTTCGAAAATTATGATTTTCTAAAAGAAAATTAAAAAGTCATCAATAATAAATCATAATTACATTGAATTAATTACTTATTTTTATCGCCCAAGAACATGCAAACAAGGCAAACAGCCACCAAGAAAAAGAAGTAAGAAATTCAATTATAAACGCATGCATAAAATTACAGTAGCCCACAGATCTACCTTAATAATGCTATCAATATTTAAACAAAAATTGCGAAATGTGACAAATTAATATGCAAATTTCCTTATTTATGAGGTTTCCTCTTGCTTTATTACTCCAAACTGTGCCACTTACAATTTGCAACGGAGGAACACCCTTGATGGTATTTATTGTCTTTAAATTTAATTAAATCGTCTTATTTTGCTTTTCTTCATAAGTCTAAGAATTATAAATATCTATCTAAGGGTAATTGATACAAATAACAGTGAATTTTTCCGTAAGTTTTTTCTGTGATTGCAATTAGTCGGGGGGTTAATAAGATTTTTTTTTGTTTCATGATGATAAGTTAAATTTTTTTTTGTAATAAACTATTCACAATATCACCTTCCAATAGTTTTTTAACAAAATATTATCATATAGCATGCTAACTTGTATCCATATACGGTCCCCTCGCCTTACAAGCTTTCTGCAACTCTTTAGCTTTAATTCTATATAATATATTTACCAAAAATCCCACAATTTGATGTAAAGTATAATTAAAAGGATTTATATTTGAACCGATTAGATTAAAAGTGTTAAATTTTATTATCTGGAGAAGCAACAAAAGTGCCACAATTGAATTTATTGCGAGCACGGCACAATGTTAAATCTCGTTAAAGCGAGTTAAAGGCTCTTTTTGCTGAGGGTTGATTTATTAAGAAGATTTTTCGGATGAATACGCGAACAAAAAGTTAATTAAAAGAGTTGCTTTTCAAGACTTCATCAGAAGAAATTTGAAGATAGAGGAGAAATTGTCTTAATTAACTGTTTAAAATATGAACTCCTTTTTTCAACATTTATGTCTTTGGGGTTTTTTCACATTCTACGGAAAACGTTCGAATACCTTTCGTAATTTTTTTTTTGTTAAAAAGTTGCAAAAAGCATATAAATATGTTGACAACCGTAACAATTGGCACTTAATTGAAACAAATTTTTCCTGATCTTTAAGAAATGCCTATTTGCATTTTTTATAAATTTTGACAATATTTTCTGAGAACACAAAAGAGATTTTTTTTATATCTTTGAGAACATTAATTATTATTTTTGATTATTCTTTTTAACTAAGGATAAAAAAGATGTGGTTCCAAATTTCATGTTTCAAATATTCTAAATCATTGTATTTCAATGTTTAAATCCCATTAAAATAAGTACAGGAAATCGTTTCCCTATTTTGAATATTTGTAGGTCACTTGAAATACATGGGAATGTTTAAGGGGATACAAATATTGAAGCACAATGATTTTGCACCCGTGGATATGTAATGGTAACAAAAGTTGTAGAACTTATAAATATGATTATAAACGAAATCTGTCTTTCAAGAGGTAAAAATTTATGTAAATTGTTCAAGGGAATCTTTTTTTAAATATATATTTTGTGCCCATTTTAAATTTTGACGTTTACGAAATACGATAATTGAAATTAAGGGAACTAGAATTATTTATATTGTTCCAAATCTAGTTTTATTTTACTTTTTATTTTTGAATCTTAGAGAAAGGTGCACAATAAATATTCAAATCTCCCTAAATATTAAAATCACAAACATATTTGAATTTTCTGTGTAAAATAAATTGAATTTGAGCATTGAGACATAAATAACAATTTCACTGTAAAAGTAACGTAATTTTGCATTTTGTTCCGCAAATCACCTCGAAAATCATAAATTTGTGAACGTGTGAAATATTTTTGTAGATAATCGGATCAGAGTTATAAGCAGCATATTTGCCATGCTTTACATTCAAATGTACAACACGAATTTAGTCTCTAGAAACTTTTTTGAGCAGTTTAAAAATTCTAGGCCCATAATCTCTACAAAGTCATAAGAAAATCAACCGAAAATAAAAATAAATTTATCTCGAGCATGTCTTCAAATCTTCAAATGTTTCAAATGAAGTAATAAATATGCTCACATGTGTTACTCTCAAAGACTTTGTAATATCTTTGGAATTTACTTTTATTTGAATAAGGAGGAATAAGGATAACCAAGCATTTAAATTCAATTTACAACAAAAAGCAGGGGCTCACATGCTTGACAATAAAACACGATCATAAATGTAAATTTAAAAAGGCTACAATTTTCTTTATTATCTTTTCATAGTTTTTGATCAAAAAAGTCCATGCCATATTCTCTCATATCCTTAGTATATTTTGCATAATTCAATAAACATGCTAAATTTCCAAATTTTTTATGATACCCTTTTAGAGGTAAATGTCCTTACATTAAATAAAAATAGGATTTGGGAAGACTTTTCACGGTGCAAGTTAACTGATGTTTGATAATCATGAAAAAGATGACCATAATTTTCTGTATAAAGTGGCTTAAAGGCTAAGTTGAAGGATTTTATTGGGTTACATATAATGATTTTTATTGAGAGTAAATCTTTGATACACTTTTTTATAGAAACTGGGGGATTTCAGATTTTTGGTGATTTTGAAATTCGAAATTTAATGAGAAAATAAGTCACAACCGCAGAATGTTTCAAATACCATCTAGTTTAAGGAACTTTGATACCAATTATTATTTTACACGCGCGTCGCGCATATTCAAAAATTCTTATTGTTTTTTTCTAGATCTTCAGGATCATTTCTGAAGTATAACTCTAAGTATTATACAAATTTTCTCAGTCTACCGAATACATATTTTCTTTCTCATCAAAAGTCTAAAATCTTGCATCACAACTTTTTAATCTCTTTCTGCGTTTTAATTAAAAGCACATAAAGATCCCTCTTTCACGGTTTTATTTGCTTTTCTAAAATAACAAATTTTTATGATTGCCAGAGTTTTCAATTAATGAAAATTTTGAGTCTGAGAAAAATTTAAGGAGAAACAATAAAATACACTGGCGACATTCAAATGAGCATTTTAATTATTTGGTATGGAGTATTGACGCAGCTCTATTTTTATTTTTATTTTTAATTACTGCTCTAAATATGATTGTGCTGTGAGTTCATAATTTGTGTGGAAATTTCGTATAATAAATAATTTTCCGGGAGGCCTGATGAAATATAAAAGAGATGAAACTTAAATTTATTCACTCAATTTAAATTTCTGATGATATTTATATTTTATGTAAGATTTTTCACTTTATAATACCAAAAACAGTTCTTTTGAAAACATATTTTGTTTCAAAAGATTGTTCATAATAATGATTGATATTTTAATATTTCAATAATTAAACTCCTTAATGTGATTTTTGACTATATCAAACGAGAAAATTTTATCTGTGTTTTTTCCGCGCACTCGCTCGACAACCATTAAAAAACAAATAAATTCATTAATTTGTTTGTGAAAGTAACATCTTTTTGAAATGTTGATTTATAAAATTTACTGAATTTACTACTTTTTCTGAATTAAAAATTAAACTATCTCTGTTCCTGCTTTGAAAACTTCACCAAAGAGTTTTTGAAAAATAGTTGCTTAAAACTTATATGTTAATATCACTCCATTTCAATGTATTCATATCATAAAAAGAGACTTTATGCCACATATATTCATATTTATCTGAACAAATTAAACTAAAGATTATCACATTGAATACTAATTGTTGATGAAGCCATACTATGCTATATTGCTTACCCAGTTATCGTTTATGTTAAAGTATGCATGTAAACTGGAATGCATCTGATTTGTAAAATTGTAACAAATAATAATATATAATTGTTTTTATTGGGCATTAAAAAGATGAGGGTTGATTAATTAGAACAGAATTGAAATTTTGTGTCTTTTATAACATTTATTTTGTAGTTAGAAGTTAAAATGCTTGAGTTTTATTCACATACAGAAACAAGTTTGTTAGAAAATTTTGCAAAGCTCTTGTTACTTCTCATAAGTCATAATAAGTATTTTCACCCATTCTTCAACAAAAAATTTTAAGATGTGGACACCCTTTTTGAATGAATTTTTGTTCTTATTTCAAATGGATCTATAAAATATTGATTGAGATCCGATTTTACAACAAAAAAATTTATGCTGGTAATTGTTTTTTTATCAATAAAAAAATGTTAGGGTTATGATTTTGTTCAAATTAAATTGTTGAGAACAAATTGAAATTTTGATGTGTTTTTGTTCGATAAAATTTATTTTTAACATAAAACTTAAAACTTGGTTGAAAATGCATTATTTGTCATTTTTAAATTTTTGCCACCAAAACAGAAACAAGGGACAATTTGGTTGGATAAAATTCTCATTTACGATGTAGTTGCATTTGAAAATATTTTTTATACAGCATGAACAAATCTGACTAATAAAACCACCCTCAATTGTAACGACCCATTCTTCAAACAAAAAAAATTTTAAAATTAGGACTGGACAAAACCACTTTTAACGAATGAATTTTTGTTCTTTTATTTCAAATGGATTTATCTATAAAATATTGATTTTCAGATCCTTATTCCGCTGATCCACAAAGTTCCCCAAAAACATTTTGAAAAGCAAAATTTATGCTGGTAATTGATCTTCAATGACTTGCAAAGATTAATAAACATTTTTGGTCAATAAAACGATTTTAAAAAATCCCAAAAATTCCATTAAAAAGCCCAATAAATTATTACATTTTGCCCTATCATTTGTTCAAATTTGCTTAATAATGATCTATAATGAAAACAAAGAGTTTAATAAAGAAAAATTCCAAAATTGACATGAATCCCACAATTCCAAAAATCACTAAAAATTTTATTTTTGCCCTATCATTTGAAAACCATAAAACTTTTATGCGTAAAACTTTACTTAAATATGATCTTCAATGACTTTTCCAGCGTGTTCTCCACCCGATGGTCCACCTGAAAATCTCAAAAAGTTGGCGAACTTTTTTAAAAATTATATTTTTGCATAAAACTTCAAATAAAACTTGGTTTACCAATAAATTAGTTCTGGATTATGACATTATGGTTGTCATTTATACAAAAATCTTATCACCAGCTGTAATTAACTCTTTCCCAACTCACAGAACATTCATAAATTTATATCTGGGATAATCCGACACTAAATAAAAATCGAAGCTTTTTAGTTCATTCACATTCCTCAAACAATATTGACTATAAAAAAGAAACACTAGTGGCATAAAACATATTAATTAAGGGACAATAAACATAAATGGTTGGATAAAAATTATTTGCATTTACGATGTTAGTTTACATTTTATAAAATATATATATATATTATTCAAATAATATATGATTCAAATGTTTTAACGGAATTAACAGTTTAATAAATGTGATCATCACGAGACCATCAGTAATTTATTAGTTATTGTATCCTTAGATTCTATGCTTATATTCGGCTTATATTCTAAAAGATTTTTGTTAAGATATTTAAAGTTTATAAGTTTTCGATTTTTTAATCGTATTTTATTTAGTTCTGTAAGAAGAGTCTTTTCCGAAAAAACACTTGGCTAAAGATTATTGTCCATTTATTTATCCAAAAAACTTAACAATATCAAATATGCTCTCAAACTCGATAAAAAATACACATTGACCTTCTACACTAAATATACCATATCTCATGTTCGTTCAATTGATTTTGATAGCTGTTTATGGACTTTTTATCTTGCACGCTGCAAAAAGTGCTTTTTTGGTGAAAATCGAGGAAAATGGTCTGCTTCTAATGAAATTATGAATGCGCATAAGTGACTCTGCCATTTACTTTTATTGTTTCTGATTAAAAGACTTTTTTACGTTTTCATGTCGAAGCCGGAAACTTATTAGATAAACGGCCATAGAAAAATATGTTATCGTTTGTTATCAAGTGTTACAAATCGTGCCTTTCATGGAGGGTGGAGAATGCCTTTTTCTTTAATCCATATTAAATTTTGTGATGATTCCACAACCTCTTAGTTTTGTTTTGTTAGATCTCTTGTCGCAGTATAGTTTTGCTCTTGGACTTAACATCACAATTCACATATGAAATTGAAATTAATTCTGAAATTATCATAGAGCATTCACGTTTAAGCTATATAAGGACTATTTTTAACATATTATTATTGTATATTTTATGTTCTGTTGACTTCCTCATATTTCTAATGGTTTTAATGGTCATTTAACTCATTTCTTGAATTTGTATGGTTTCGTAAGTATTTATCTTTGTCTGGTTTGTAGTCTAAACCTGATATTGAAGTTCTCGTAGCTCTGCCCTGCAATTGGCTATAGGCAGCCATATCTAACCTTTTGCTGGCAAATTTATAAAATTTACAACACTTTATGTGGATATTAAAAACATCCTGTTACAAAACCCCATTCTTCCTCTACAAACCCTTTCGAACTCTTGATTCCTAATCGTTTATTTTTGTGCTAGAAAAACGTGGCATTCTCTTCTTACAAATTACGATTCTCAGTAGATATTTTGTTCTCAATTGAAACTATTTAAAATTAATCTGCAGAAATTATTTAATTATGCACATTAATATTCAACACATGTGGTCTCTATAATTCAAGGGTTGTTATTTCCTTTTGTTCCAAAAAGGATTCTCGATTTCAATCATTTATTTCATTTTAAAAAGAGTTCACAAAAATTGCAATATCATTTTGAGTTTTTAATTTTTAATAGAGTGGCAGCGAAGGATGCATTTGAGGAAACTATTTTTTTACAACGCAAACTGCATTCAATAAAAGCTTTTTTAGGAGCGCAAACAGACAGGGCTTGTAGCCGTTAAACAGTTTCTAATGTTCAGATTCAGATTTGTAGAAGTTTGAAGCATTTAAATTCTCTAAATTAGTTCAAAACCCCTGACTTTTGGCAACATCAACATGCGAAAACCTAATTTGAGAATTAATTTCCTGTACTTTCTCTGGAAACCGTTCTTATCATTTAATCAATTTTGGTTAAAAATTCAATGAATCCCACACAATTTTCCACTCGGATTTTTTTTTGCACAGCAGGAAATGAAAATCAGTTTTTTTTTAAAAGCTTTTTAACACACAAAGTCAATTTTTTTACCAAGTAAATCAAATATCTTCCACACAAAATATATCAAACAAATGTTGATTAATAAATTTTGCATTCAAATTAAAGTGAACAATGAGATCAAACGAATCCAGCAAAAATGTCATGATGGATTGAAAAACGTCACAAGGAAGCACAAATTTTGATTTTTCAATACATCACCCTTTCATAATTAAGATTAAAAATTATGTGTACTTTCGGCAGTATTATCCCTTTTATCCTTTTATTACATATTTAGTTACAGCCACAGAGCGGTTGACTTTGCGGTGATTTTGAGCAAGTTTATTCAAATAACACAAGTAGGAGCAATATTGTAATCTTTTATAGAATTTACATAAAAGATGTTGCTTGTTGATAATGTTTAGCAATTTATTAGGGATTTTAAAATTTACCAATATAGCTCTTGAGATTGCAAGTGGAGGATTTTCTTGAATAAGAACTCACCGAATCTTAGCAAAGTCCACAAATCACACACAACGCCAAAAAGATCGATAACAAATGATCCAGGGAAATCTTAACGGCGTATAGTCCTCACTGATTTAATTTGATGTGCGGCTTTTTGGCCTTGTGGCTTACAGTTTGCGTGCTGTAGGTGGTTATTTATGTGATAATTATTTCGGTTTTGCGTTCACCCGATCAGAGTATTTATTTAAAGGGATTCACCCTTTAGATTTAACTTTGCTAAAATGGTAAACATTAAACAAGGGATGATTTCCCCATGTACCTTTCAATCACAAGTTTTGCTTTTAATATTCAAATAGTCGCAAATTGAACATTTTTTAAGTTTTCTACTTTAAAATTTTCAGGAGTTTTTATTAATAATAACTTTATGGAAAATAATTATTTTGAGCACAATTATTACTATTGCGAGGATTAATCTGCCTTCATGTTACACTGTCAAAATGATTAATTGTATTCAAATTAATGATTCAGTTTATGTTTCATACTTTGAAGGTAAATATTTAATTATAAACATATATTGACCTATCCAATGATAAATTTAATCAATATATATTTAAATCTTGATCCCAGTGTGTAAGTTTTAACAAAGCTTTATGATTATAAAATATCTCAGCTTGAATTTTCCAGACCAAGCCTTTTGTATATTTTTTATTAAAAAATTCACAAATTTTTCTGCGTTTTCTATTTTTGGTTCAATTTAATTTCCTGAGTTTTATTTACACTTCGCTTGACGTGTTATTTTGTTCGCCTGAAAAATGGTTTCTATGTTAACTCTTACATCTCTTTTCCAGTTTTTTGGAAATTGAATCCTCGTTGTTTGGAAACGTTTTCAGAGTTTTTAAACCGTGCGATAAAATCGAGTTTTGCACAACAACAATGCGACCAACGCTTGACATTTAAGGATGAAAAGAGTGAAAAACTCAATTTTGTAATGCATAAAAAGTTTATCAGCAAATATAAATAGACAGCAGAAGCATCAAATCGTCATTAGAACTCATAACTCGGCAGTTCACTCGAAAAAGTTTACATGAGTTTTGTGGCAAATTCACCCAAAATATGTTACAAGTGAAAAAGTTTTTCATTTAACAATTTAATTTAATCCGTCACTTGTCAAATGATTACATACATCAGTTTGGCATATGCTGTCGTACATCAATAAAAGAGTTTGAAAAACCATAAAGATACACGTTATGCTTAAATTTCTATTAGTTTTTGAGAACTTAATGTGCATTGTGTAAATTATTTTCAACAAAAAGTGTTTCCATGTACCATAATGATTTTAGTTCAATAACACATAATTATGTTATTTGTGTTTTTGTTAAATTTAAACTGTTCATAGTTAAATACATAATATATTATATATATCTTAAATACAGGTATATTTTGTATACTATTTACAGTTTTAATGAAATCCGAGAATTTTTTTTTGCACATTTGACGTTTTCAAATTCAAATTGAACACGTTTATTCCATTTAAAAATCACTGTGATATGATTGTGTTTTGATTTTTAAAACATTTTTTTCACAGCTTACAGTTTGCAAATCCATTTTTATACTCCAAGATGTTTAATCCTTAGAGACGAATCTTGACTTGTAGCTACACCCCTCTTTTATCACCTCGAAATACAGGAGTATAAAAATAGAATAAAAGGTAGCTGGTCCCTGTGTTATAAATTAAATATAATTTAGAATACTTTTTATTGTGATTCGGCCCGAATGTAAATTCTAAAATATATCGTTTAAATAAATATTTGATGTTAACTTTTTTACCATTATGGATCAATTTTTGTGGTTTTGCATATTAAGATATTAGCTCCCGAAATAAAAATGCAAATTTTGAGTATTGAGGCCCCTCCAAGGCATTTTTTTAAACGGTTTTATTGCCTCAATTTGTAACAATGATTCTTTTTATATCGCACTTAATTTTATTTTCATAAGAAAAGTAACAGAGTATTTGATGTACAAGGAGGTGGTCCAACTCAAAAAACAAACAAAATGATCTTGAGATTCTACAATTTTCCACAAGGGAGACTATATATACCAAATGCTAAAAATCCGAGATGCGTCTGAGATATAAAGTGTAAACTTCAACAGTATCCTTATCCAAACATTTTATCGTTTTTTATTTTCCTTCTGAAGGATTTTCTTTATTTCTCAAAAGTTACCAAATTTGTTTCTGATAAAAATCTAATTGATGGCCAAAAAACAACCAAACAATAAAAGCTGAAACGAAAGGGGTAGAATTTAAGTCGAGAAAAGTGGCCGAATTTTAGAAAAAGAATAATGTAATTTGTGTAATTTGGTGACAATTTTGCCATAAAGTCAGGCAATAAAAATTTCTTTTGATAAAGAAATTTAGAAGAGAAAGGGTTGAAGTGGAAGACAAACATCTCAACAATCAAGTAATGTTTTTCACTTTTTGAACAAAATGATAATTAAATTTATTGCCTTTCCTCATCGTCATTCAAATTATTTTTAATGCATTTTTTTAATTTTCGGAACATTTTACAAGAAATAAAAATGTTTTGTTCAAAACTCAAAAACTCAAATAAAAGTGGAGGACATTAAATTTGCTCAAACTTTCCCAGTGTTCATTTTGTAATCTCCATAATTAAGCTTACTTTTCGATGTGGTATTTTTGTTGTTTTGGTAGACAAAATATAATCCAAAAATAAGGAAGACTTTTTAAAAACATTTTAATGAAAATAGGGTAGCCAGGTGTATTCACTTTGGTGTATTTGGTGATTGAGCAGCTCGTAATCGTTTCAATTTTTAATGGAAAACTCTCATCAAATATTAAGCAAATTAATGAAGAAAATATAATGAAGGAGAACTTGATAATAACTTGATGTAAAAGGTGCTGAAACAATTGGTGGCTTTAACGAGGATTAACAGTGAACAGATGCGGTCGCTTGACTTTTTACACTAGAACTTTTTAACACATTAGCGAAAATCTTTTTTTCTGGTGACGGATTTGAATATAATGGAAAGCCTAATGTAGTTTATATTTGGTATAAAAACCGAGAGTGTATATAATTTAATTTTGGAGAAATTTGGGATAATTTTGTTCATGTAAATTTTTTTTAAATATATAAAATTGTTTCAGAACATCAATTTCACGTAGAGTGGAGCCTCAATTGTTTGTAATGTTGTATAGTCAAACATTGTCCTCTCATTGTTTGGCAAACATCAAAGGATTTCTACAACGATGAACATTATTACAAGACTTTTTAAACGCTTTTAAACGACAAATAATTACTTATGAGCTTTACCATACATTAATTTTCCAGAAGCTTATGAATTTGTTGCTTTATTACTGATTATTCCAGATTTTATGCAAATCTAGCCGAAAAGAGCTCATAAATATCGCATTAAATGTTCAATGGAAAACTTTTGCCAGTTTTGGCTTTGATCAAGTTTAGTTTAACACAACCATATTAATTTTTTCTCGCTGCCATCATTAAAATTTTAAACAAACAATTTCAAAGGATATTCCCACATTTTTGGGTTCCTGCTACATAAAACCGCATATCATTTTACATGTACTCTTTCCGGAAACAATTTTCGAATTAAAATATATTTTAGAGCTGAGTGATAAGTATCATGTGACATGTACATTAAAGTCTCAGTGACCATTTGCCCATTTTGTCGTTTTGTAAGAATCAAAAATTCGTAATCAGAATGGTTATTACTTCCTACTATGAGTGTGTTAATTGCACTCAAATTAGATATTCATCCAACAGGATGATTATAATTACAGCAAGTAATTAACAATTGGAAGGATATGGTTTTTGTTTAACATTGAACAAGATAGCAAACATCACAAATAACTTCGTCATTTTTCTGTATACTTGTATACTTAGAAAATACCTTTGACAAGTTCCCTCAATAAAACTCCCCTACTTAGTTTGACTTTTGGAATATTTGTACGTTGTTCCATCCATCTCAATGCACTTGTTTCTACTAAATATGATGCCGAACATAAAATCAAGTTAAATTCATTAAAAAATCCATTAAATCTTTCAAAAACACATTTATTTTCTTCGGCTGTCAGAAAAACTTTTAAAAACTATAAAATTTTGTTTTCATTTGAAAGCGCTATCAAATTTTCTATTTAGTTTTGCCCCAAAAAATAGTAGAAATTTTGGAAAATCTGAATCCAGTAAAATTTTTTGTTCATAAAATACTTATTTGAACATACTTGAATTTATTTCATGATTTATGTTTTTTTCTACGAACATATAAATTAAACAAATAAATATTTGTTGGATGTTTTTACGTAAATGATGTCAAATAAAATACAAATAAATAATGACTTGTTTGTTTCCCCATTTTATTTTGCGTTGTTTTTTTCAAGTGGCATGTAAATAAACATGAAGCATCATTAAATCAGTAATAAGTAAAAAATTATAGCGATTTTAAAGGAAATTGACTAGTCATTCGAACAAACTTTTTGATGTAATTTTTTTATTGAGAATCTTGGAAAATCATATTATATTAATGAATTTTAATTAGTTTCTCTTCATTTATTATTATCTGATAAACAATTTTTTTTATTGATAATAAAGAATGTAATGAATAATGTCTAAGGAATTTAAAGACAAGCCACATAAGTAGATCAATACATCATACAGAGTGTAACTTCCGAAAATAAATCATTTTAATCGATCATGAGCCCCGCTTATAAAATATTCACATAAAACCCGCTTTTCTGTTATGATATATATCATGTCATTAATTCAAAAGCTATGGCACCTGCGAACTCTATATATGTGAACAAACATTTGGAGAATTTACCAGCAATTCATCCACTCAAGTTGTTAAAAACAAATGGCCAATGGGGCAATCTTTCTGACATGTGGTGGCAGGTTTCATGATAAATCATGTTTTGGTTCAACAATATTCAACCCTTCCACTGAGCCTTATTCACTGTTTTACTGTATTGATGTGCTAATGCTTGAACAGATTCAGTAATCAATTGGGTATAATACATACATGTAGTTCGAGTATTCGATAATTTATAGTGCTTCAAGTTCTTTCACAAATACTTAAGAATCGAGTCGCAACATTCCTGCCTTGGATATATTCTGTTACTCCACTTACCGAGTATCCATTTCATTGTTTGCATGTTTGCAGCAAACAACCCGCTGACCCAACCTTTCGAAATATATGAAAATGTATGGTTAACCACCCACTGAAAATTCCAGAAGCAAATGCACATGAAAATATAAAATGTCTGTCTTTTATGAATATTTTTTTTAACTTGAGCTTCATTTTTTCTTCTAATATTTTAAAATTTTCTCTCTTTCAACAATTAAAAAAAAGAATTATAAATTATGATATGTTCTCATATATTAACTTATTTTGGTGGTCTTCTTCGTTATATTTTAGCCTTTAGTAGATGATTCGAGGATTCTTCAGTTTATAATCAAGACCAAAAACGCATGGAAACTCTTCCGTCGGTACATCAATCCTTTACAAATTTTAAGATTTTTTAAATAAAAAAATTTACCTTAATATGCTTCCGATTTTTTTGCATTCAACAACCAATTCAACTATGTTAAATAAAACGCAGTTTGGCTCGTTCATGCAATTAAGAAAAGTGTTCCCAAGTACAAGATAGCATAAAATCCATATATCCATTGATCAAATCTTTATTACAGGAGTAATCAATATTTATTCTAAGAATTTTAGCATTGACAAATGAACTGTATTTAAGTTGATAAACATTAATAAATAATTGTGGTCAAAAGCAAGACAACCATGTTCTGCAGTATTTTAAATATTAGACATTTACGTCGTAAATAGGAAAGAAATTTGACCTTCAGGGTCACTTGAGGAAGCCGTAAATTCAAAATAATATTATGCTGCATTTAACTTCTGTTAAAAATAAATCACAGAAAATCAATAGAAGTCATTGACTGGCTCAAAATCATTTTAGGTGACGAACATTTTTAATAAATATTTAGAAATACTCTTGATGTCACATGTCAAGTAAAAGTCTTATCTTTATTTTAAACAAATTAAACTCTTTTAAAAAATCATCACTTTAAAAAACCCGAAGAACTGAGATGATATAAAAATCTATTAAAAAGATAAAATTCACATTTGAACAACAAAATCCCATTTCCATATCATATCCTGCAACATTGTCAGCATCTTCATTCTCGCTCGAGTTTTTATTCCATTTTAAATTACGTTTTTGTGTATATCAACTACGTGGAACAAGTGCCTGTATTCATTTGATGATGAACAGAATTTAAAAAGCACTCTGAAGAGCACAAAAAAAATATAACAATGTATCATCCCTATAATGTAGCCGACTGTGATATTCCACTTTAAACATTAAACAAGTGCTCCAGAACAATATTTTGGAAGCTTTCAAACACTTTGCAATCATTTTCAAAATCTTCAACTGTCCCGGTTTTTTAACTAAAAGTCATAAAGAGTTTTTTTACAACTAATAATAGAGATGTATACGTGAAACATTCTAGAAAAATTTATGTATACTTGCAATCAACTCGCAATCTTCAACTTTAGTGATTCTTGATTTTTGGTAAAGTTGATCTTGAACAATTGATGGCTCAATCCTCCAGAACATACATTTTTGGAGATGCATTTTTGAAGGATCAAAAGCTATTCATGTTCTATTTTTTAACCATCATCTCCAATACGGACAAAGTGAAAACGTGAACAAATTTGTTCCAATAAAAATGCTCAACATAAATGGAAGAGTAAATCAGTAATCTATATGCAACTTTTCTCTTGTAAATATCAAGAAATATATATTTTACACCATACTAAATCGCTTTGTTATAAGCACACATGAAAAACAAAATTATTTGAAAACTTGAACAAATGTATGCAAGAGTTACTTTTCCTCGATTTGATCAACGCACTTGTATCAAGTATTCAAGTGTTAATTGTTCATTAGATGGTTACACGACTTACACGCATCGCATTATACATATTTGTTGAGTGAAGTGCCGTCATAAGTACTTTCATTCAATATGTGATAAAATAAAAATTCATTAAAATAAGGGTTGGATCGTTTACGCTGCGAAATTTACAAAAATTCATTTGTTGAACTTGTACATAATTGAGTTTCAATTATACCAGATTATACATCATGTAAATTTAATGTTTTCGTGCGATATTCATTTCAATATTCAAAATGCTTCTTTTTCAATGGTTGAAATAAATTCTAAACTTTGAAATCCTATAGAAAATATTTTCTCCTTTTCATAATTGAACATATCTCAAATTTCCAATTAACTTAGATTGATGTATTTCAAACATAATTAT
The DNA here is from genome assembly GCA_038502155.1 of Parochlus steinenii. NCBI lineage: Eukaryota > Metazoa > Arthropoda > Insecta > Diptera > Chironomidae > Parochlus > Parochlus steinenii. The sequence goes on along the minus strand of JAXCIN010000052.1, from coordinate 2,181,151 downwards.
CTTCTTTTGTTATGCTCCGAATTCACATTTCATTTATATTTTTAGTCTTCACCATCTAAATTTTTATAACGAAAGAATTCTATCAATCATTTTCGTCAAAAACATTATTGTTTGGTGAAACACTTGTTCATTATTATGTTGATCTTATTGAAGGCTCGCTTGGAGTTATTATGGCAAAATATATTACTCGTGCAATTTTTTTTAAGTAATGCATTATTTATTCAACCTTTTTTGAGAGTGAATAAGTTTTTCACTATTGTTTGATGGTTTTGCAAGTAAAACTGTATCAAGAATAATTATTTCAGGAATCGATTAAACTAAATAGAAATCTTATTGCATTACTACAATCGAGCAAGTACATGTTGAAATTGCAATAAAATTAGGCGATATTTTATATATACCAAAGACTAATCCTAGTTTACCAATGATATAATCTAGAAAAAAGAAAATCCCCAAAAACTTCGCCAACATTCCCAAAAAAGCAAAGATAAGAGAAGAAACGAGAAAATTTGTTTATTTTACAGTCGGAACAATTTATTTGCAGTTGTCAGCTAAAGGGTTTCTTGGATTCGCAATTCTGCTAGGCACAAAGTAAAACCATCTGATAACTGTATTATATTTGAATATATAATTCTTTTTTGCTAGCTGAGTGGCAAAAATTGATCCCCTTATCGGTACGGCAACTTTATTGCTGTTTGGAATAGATGTCAATGCTTCTTAACATAAACTTTGGCTGGTTTTGTCTTTCAAGTGGAGAGTTGAGGGTTGTGGGACTTTTTTGAGATATTGTTGTGGGTGAAAACATGCTCTTTTGTTTAAAATATATTTGGCTGAACGCTTTGATATATTTTTGTACGTATTGTTTGAAAAACTAATTATCTGACTTTTGGGACATATCAATTAGATTTTTAGCTGAGAATTATTTAAATTTGTTTACCCTGGGTCGAACTTAAAACAATTCAACTTAAATATTTATTCAAATGTACAACCTCATAAAATATAGTATTTAGGTTTACAGCACTTGCTTTTTTATTACAGATATGTGTCAGATATACTTATAAATACGATAGCAGTTAAGTATACTCGTAGATTATAATTCACTATCGAACCGAATTCTATCTAATAGATTTGGATAATATCTAGATTGTATTAATTTTTTCAATTATATATGCTATAGATCAGAATCAGGAAGTTTGTTATAAAATTGTTTGTTAAGTCGTGTAACTAAATCCTTTATCATTTCACCAAATTAGTTTAAAGTCTCAGTTGTTTCATGTAAATCAAAATATCATAACAACAACTCTATTATGGATAAATTTTTGAAATTTCCACTGACTCTAACAATGAAAGAGTCATAAATTCCAACAACAGCATAAAAGATTTTAGTGAGTTTCAAATTTCTTACTTTCATTGATCATAAAAAAATGAAGTGATTAAATTCAAATATAACTTTACATGACATATTAGATAAATTATATTCTTACCACTCAAAACTAAAACCACGAATGGTTTTTTAAATTGTTAATTATTCTCTCCAAAACATGTGCTTCACTTAATTTTAATTATTATTCGAATTATGAAGGCAACACCAACCCTTCCATAAGTTTCAAAAAACATTAAAACAATTTGTTATTTTTGTTATATTTGCTTCCTAAGGAAATTTTAAACCACATTATCTTAGCAAAAAACACCCTTCACATTGGAAAGAAAAATCTATTTAGTTTTTATCTAAAAAAATTTCAGTCTAATTTTGGAAAAAAAAATTTAAGAATCCAAGGAAAACACTTAGAAAATTATTGTGCAGTCTTGAAAACTTTTCACTGATTTTTGAAAAATCAATGCACTTGAGAAAAAATTTACTGAATTGCAGAAATTGACTATTCTGGTATTATGGATTTTCTTACATAATAAATTTTTATTTTACTTTATCAATAAATTGTTGACTTATATTTTCCACAGTGTCATTGGTATGCGATATTGAAAGAACTATCAGAAGCACATGTTCAATCCAAAATTGAAAAATGTAATTTTCCATATTTCACGTTTTCCCTACACTTTACTCGATGAATTTTAAGTAATCAGAGATTGACAAAATTGGTTTTTTTGTTTTTTGGTGTTTAACAAATAAAGTCATAAATTTTATTTCAAAAATCTGTTCCTTGCATTTATAGGGTGCTCAAAGACAATAATTTAATTTCAACTTACTTTTAGCTGTCATCTGCTGCCACGGGCATGTCTAATAGTTTTATGGCTCCAGTTATTCCAAAGTTCTCCAATATCTTACAATTTTTATTGCTCGAAATAAATTGTAATTTTGTTAGTCATTCGTTGAAAAGCCACCTTTTCTAACTTTCCAGATTTTTCTAATTTTTCTACCTTCCAAAGAAACAATTAGAACATTAAATAAATATAAATAACCCTAAACATAATGAAGACATCCAATTGTTGTTCAATGGACAAAGAAGCAAACTTCGACCCACACACCATTGTAAAACCTTATACTTCGTTCATAAATTTGAAAATCCAGCTATGCGTTTAAGCTGACGAATTTTCTAAAATTGCTCTATTTCATGTTGAACAAATTTAACAAGGCGTGACACAACCATGAAATCCTTACATTTCATAACTTTTGTATTTTTGTGGCTGTTTTTTCGGTCTTCGTAATTTTGTTTAATTAAACTTATAACACCCACAAAATATGACCGGACGATAGTACCAAGTACAAAAGGGCATTATATGTGGTTTTAGGAAATTGCTAATTTATTAAGGATGATTGGCTCAGGAAATAGCCAATTTGTCACCCAATTGTGTTTTCAATAAATTGTGATTCCTTTTTAGAATACCGTAGTAAGTTGATTACCTACTCAATGTTACATTGAATAAATTATTATCACTGCGATAGTAAACGCAATGCACAAACATTTCACAAAAACCATTCAAGAAACTTTATTTACCTCCTTTATTCCATTTTAATTAATTGTTGTCATGATTTAGTTTGATAATTATAATCCACACATTTCCGAGTATCAAAACTTCCCACACAAATTAGAAAGATTTAAAGAACTAATGAATTCCTGGACTTCAAGTGTATCCGTTTACAATAAATTATGTTTTCAACTCGACCCAAGAATCTCGGAACACATAGTTTTCTATTTTTGGTTTTCATAACATCCTTTTACAGTTTTTATTTTTGAAAATCGCAGAGCAAAGTAAAAACTAAAAATAAGACTTCTAAAATTCAAGATATTAATTGGTTACCCTAACTAACATGCCTTTGGTCTGCTTACTTTTTTTCTGAAATTCACAGAGTTCAAAGTGGGTGGCTCAAACATTTAAATACCTTCCTCATGTTATTATTCAATTTCATCAATTGAGTTCATTTTTTAAACATATTCTTGAACTTCCTGTTTTCATGCGACAATAATAAAAAGATTTTTATTAAATTGTATTTCATTCAATTAAGAAACACAATCATAATTTTATGCAGTATTGCAACTGCAATTTGAAAAGCAAAGGGCCCTTAATTAAGTTTATCATTCCAATTCTCTTTAGCAATTCTTTCATCGGAAGTGTGATGCAGTTATTCGACTGACAACATTATTTTATTTCTATAATTGGCCCACCCAGCGATACAAGAAATTTGCATAAAACAGCTTAAAGATGAATGGAATCGTATTTTTAATCAAAGTCCGTGGCGTCAATAAAGGTCCGTTATTTCTACATATTCAAGCTTCTATACAGCTTGACTGTTCACAAGAGTAGACTGGAAAGATGAAGATCTTATCTGATCCTAAATACAATTTTACAATTCACGTATCATTCATGAAACAAAACTTTACTTGGAAAAATTCCCGTTCGATGATATTTTACAATCTCGTTTTTGGTAAATGCTTAATGAAACAGATATCATGAAGCTCAATTCCAACACTCATACAATTTATTATTCTCCACATTTAATCATTCATACTTTCAAAAATCTTACAGGAAAAGTTTTCTAGAAAATTATATTAAAAGTTGTTGAAAATTTTATAAATCATGAATAATTAATTGAAAAGTCAAATAAGAGTTTTTTCTCGATACTCACTCTTTTCAGTTTTGTTGAATAAAATTCTGTATTAATTGACTCATTCAACGCCCATATTGGCGAAAAACTACAGTGGTAAACAATATTACCCGATTTGTATTTCTCTTGAATTTTTAAAGTTTTACTTTGAAAAAAAAAGTACCTTTCGTGTGGATAAGAAAATAAATTTTTAGCAATTATGTGGCAACACTGTAAGAAGCTTTCAAGCACTTTGATTATTTTATTAAATGGAAATTGATCATTCATCGCGATAACAGTGAACAGCGAATTGAATTTTATTGCAATTTATTCGAGGTGATGACGACAATACATGTGAAAATTTTGGCTCGTTAGACCACCTTTGAATGAATGCATAGCATATTCGTACCATATTCATTGATTCCTCTGTTCAGACTTTTCTGTTTTATGTTTTTTTTATTTTACAAGCTTCAGCGATTTTATGTAAATTCTCTTAATTCGATTTGGAGTGCAAAAAATACCACCCAATACATTTTCGATTTGCCTTGAAGAATATTTTAATTGAATTATAAATCAGTGGCGCTAAAAGTGTCGATGAACTTGTCATGTAAATTTGATTCTAAATAAGTTTGAATTTTTATAACTGTACCTTTCTTATTTCATGGTTGTAAGAAAAATGTGGTTCTTCAAGACACTCTCGGTTTAAAAAAGGATCAAAAAGTATATTGTAATACGATTTGACACTTTAATCTATATGTGTGAGAAAAGTTATGCATTTTGATCTGGTTGACTGAAAGGTACTATTATTGGATTCCCACAAGGTTATGCTGTTACTCGGGAAGTAAACAAAAAATACTTCACATTCAAGCATCCAAAATGTTAATGCTAGTCCTGGGGGATCGATCAATATATTCTTCTCCATTTATTTCCCATATTTTCGACTTTTTTATTGACATGTCGTTATTTTCCAATCAATATACTTTATGTACGCTCTAAAGATGAAAAATTATTCCATAAAATTTAGGAATTGCTTTTTAAAAACAATAAAAAAAACTATCGATGTCGTTGCGTTATGAGTTTAAGTTCTTATTTAATATTCAAAATTCATTGGAAAAAATCGGAAATCGTACAAAAAGAATAAAACGTGTTAATATCCGACAACATTTTGTAAATTTAATATGTTCATGAAATGTACAACTCAAAATTTTTAGAGAGTATCTTGCTGCTTTTTTTTAAATTAAAGATCATGAAAATAATTAAGAAATTATTTAGATGTCACGATATGGTAATAAAAAAAAATAATTTTGATTACATCGAAGCAGTCGCTGCTCTATCACTGAAAATAAACCATGAACTTCCTGCTCCATCTTCATAAAGCTCCTTCCCAAGTAGTGCAAGTCCCTGATGGTTTACGGGAGCTGATGTCAGATATCAGCAGAGAAGTTCTGAGATCGCAACCAAAGAACATCGAAATTTTTATTGCAGAGTTTTTGGAAGCTTTGCTAAAGACTCGTGATCATATTTATGTTGCTCAGAAGTGTTTAGAATCAATAATGAATTCTAGCGTTGTCACAGTAGAAAATTTAAGGAAGTCTGGCATCACACGAGAACAAGCAAAAGCTTCAATAATTGTAATTAAAAAAGCTTACGTTTCAAATTTGGGAAAAGTTAAAAGTCCCAGTATGAGCGAAAATCCATTACATGATTTAAATATTATGACAAGACTTATGCAGGAGTGTCATTTGACCAAAGTCCAGGCAAAAAAAGCAGCTGATATCATTGAAATAGCTTACAAGAACTATTATTATCAAGAGTCAGGCTATGATGTATGTATATAATCTCCTCTAGGTTTTATGTGAGCTTTCATAACATGGATCCATACATAAATCTTTTTACTCTTTTCAGGTCACTCATTTAGTTGCAAACAAGGCTGTGAAAAATACTTATGCTGCTTATGAAAAGTCGAGTCCAACTCAAGAAAAATTGGAGAAAGCTGCAGGCAAAATTCAGTCCTCATTTAGAGGATTTTCGGTGAGAAATGGTATCAAATACGATGAAGCAGCTACAAAAATTCAGTCAAAGTTCCGATCCTTTCAAGCTCAGAAAAAATTGGAAAAATTAAAATTTAACCGTAACAAAAAAATTAAAGCTGCTATCAAAATTCAATCAAACTTTCGAGGATATTTGGGGCGTAAACATTTTGCTCAGCTTTATAAAATCTACAAGACCGAAGATGCAGCTGCAAGCATGATACAGTCAACTTTTAGAGGATTTAAAATAAGAAAATCATTAATTGAACAAGGATTCAAAGTAGAGCTTCAAATTGCTCCAAAAGGATCTACCCATGATTTAGAGCAACGTGAACAAGCCGCAACAAAAATACAAGCTATTTACAAAGGTCATCAGGCAAGAAAGCAGCTTCGTTTCAATTTATGATGATAATGAAACATAGTTTAAAAATTCAAGTCTCCTGTTTGCTTTATAATTCTATGTCGTAGCAACAAAATATAATATTAATACAAAATTATGTAACGTATAAATTCGAAAATGTCCTTAATGAAACCTTCGGTTAGCAAAAAAAGGTTTATCGGGATTTTTTTTGGCGCGCTGTCACTTTGACGTTTTGAGAAGTATATAATTTTAGTACACTTGATTGTACACTCTTCAAGTTCTAAAACTATACTTTATTGAATTTACGCAAATTTAATTAAATTTCGTGTGTTTCAAGAGTTAAAAACCTAAAGAAATGGCTGAAAAGGAGGAGGATATTGCAGCTGCTCCCGAGCCAAATGACAATTCGGTAAGCGAAGCGTTTATTTATCTCGAATTTATGAAAGACGCTTTCAAGCCTCGCTTTGTTAGTTTTTTTGTTTAGATCAAATATTCCAATAGCTTTCCTCTAGTTTTATCTCTAAGCTTTCTGAATTGATGTTTATGAGATAATAATGAAGTTTATACCACTCTTCCTTCTTCCAACTTCTTAACTATAGTTCGACATATCTTTGCAGAATGAGTCCTCTTCAGCATCCTCCAAGTCAAAGGAGGTGGATTTCGAAGAAAAGATCGAGACTGACCGCAGCAAGAGATTCGATTTTTTGTTGAAGCAGACTGAAATTTTTTCGCATTTTATGCCACCTCCTGGTAATAACACTGCCCCCAACGTTAAAACTACTCCTCCACCTAAAAAAGCCGGTAGGAAGTCTAAAGCTGAGAAGCTTGAAGATGAGGCTGATCATCGTCACCGAAAAACTGAACAAGAAGAAGATGAAGAGCTTTTGGCCGAGACTAACACGAAAATCAAGGCTATCTATCGCTTTGAAGCATCACCTCATTTTATTGAAAGTGGAGAAATGCGTGACTACCAGGTCCGTGGTCTCAATTGGATGATTAGTTTGTATGAGAACGGAATCAATGGAATTTTGGCTGATGAAATGGTTAGTGGTTTGATGAAAATTGAATTAGATCACACTCATTTAAATTTGTTATTTTATGTTATAGGGTCTTGGAAAAACATTGCAGACTATTTCATTACTTGGTTACCTCAAGCATTTCAAGTATAATAATTCAAAATTTTTAAAAATTGTTACAAACTAATTAAATACATTTTTAGGAGCAATTCAGGTCCTCACATTGTTATTGTGCCCAAGTCTACTCTTCAAAATTGGGTGAACGAGTTTAATCGCTGGTGCCCAACTATTACAGCTGTTTGTCTGATTGGTGATGCTGATACAAGAAGCGCTTTCATTCGCGACGTATTGATGCCAGGAGAGTGGGATGTTTGTGTTACCTCTTATGAAATGTGTATTCGTGAGAAATCTGTTTTTAAAAAGTTCAACTGGCGCTATATGGTTATTGATGAAGCTCATCGAATCAAGAACGAAAAATCCAAACTGTCTGAGATTTTGCGCGAGTTCAAGACTGCAAATCGTTTACTACTAACTGGAACTCCTCTACAAAATAATCTGCATGAGTTGTGGGCTTTACTGAACTTTTTGTTGCCTGATGTTTTCAACAGCTCTGAAGACTTTGACTCATGGTTCAATACCAATCAAATGTTGGGAGATAATCAGCTAATTGAACGTTTACATGCCGTGCTAAAACCTTTTTTGTTGCGTCGTTTAAAATCTGAAGTAGAAAAGCGTTTGCTGCCCAAAAAAGAGGTGAAAGTTTATGTAGGACTTTCAAAAATGCAACGTGAGTGGTACACTAAGATATTGCTGAAGGACATTGATGTGGTTAACGGAGCTGGAAAAACTGAGAAAATGCGATTGCAAAATATACTCATGCAACTTAGGAAGTGCACAAATCACCCTTATTTGTTCGATGGTGCCGAGCCAGGTCCACCATATACTACAGACAAACATCTCGTAGACAATTGCGGAAAAATGGTCATATTGGACAAATTATTGCCTCGCTTGAAAGAACAAGGATCTCGAGTGTTGATTTTCTCGCAGATGACAAGAATGTTGGATATTTTGGAAGATTATTGCTTGTGGCGTGCTTACAACTACTGTAGGTTGGATGGACAGACGCCTCACGAAGATAGAACAGCCATGATAGCAGACTACAATGCTGAAAACAGCTCCAAGTTTGTGTTTATGTTGTCGACACGCGCTGGTGGCTTGGGAATAAATTTGGCTACAGCTGATGCTGTTGTCATGTACGACTCTGATTGGAATCCTCAAATGGACTTGCAAGCTATGGATCGAGCTCACAGAATTGGACAAAAGAAGCAAGTGCGAGTTTTCAGGTTCATCACTGAGAATACTGTTGATGAAAAGATAATTGAAAGAGCCGAGGTCAAATTGAGATTGGACAAATTGGTTATTCAGCAGGGAAGATTAGTGGATAACAAGGCAGCTCAACTGAACAAGGACGAAATGCTCAACATTATTCGCTTCGGAGCTAACCATGTATTCCAGACCAAAGACTGTGAGATTACTGACGAAGACATTGACACTATTTTGCAAAAAGGTGAAGAGAAAACTGTGGAAACTCAAAAAAAGTTGGAAGAGTTGGGAGAAAGCTCTCTGCGTGGTTTCACTTTGGATACTGAAGCTCCACAGTCTCTGTATCAGTTTGAAGGTGAAGATTACCGTGAGAAACAAAAATTGGCAACCCTTGGATCTTGGATAGAGCCACCGAAAAGAGAACGCAAAGCAAATTATGCTGTAGACGCATATTTCAAGGAAGCACTTCGAGTTGCTGAACCAAAAGCTCCAAAAGCCCCACGCCCACCAAAACAACCAATAGTTCAGGACTTTCAGTTCTTCCCACCTCGCTTGTTTGAGCTTTTGGATCAGGAGATTTACTTCTACCGCAAAACGGTCAATTACAAGGTGAGTTTAATTTATGTCATGTTTTAAAAACTGTTTCTGACAATAAATTATTTTAAGGTCCCCAAAAATCCTGAACTGGGTTCTGAAGCCAACAAAACTCAGCGTGAAGAACAACGCAAAATAGACGATGCCGAGCCTCTCTCCGAAGAAGAAATTACCGAAAAAGAGTCGCTACTTACACAAGGATTCACCACATGGAGCAAACGTGATTTTAATCAGTTCATCAAAGCAACCGAGAAGCATGGCCGCGATGATTATGAAAATATTGCCAAGGAGGTAGAAGGCAAGACACCAGAAGAGGTGATGGAGTATAATTCAGTATTTTGGGAGAGATGTCATGAGTTGCAAGACATTGACCGTATCATGGCGCAGATTGAGAGAGGTGAAGCCAAAATCCAGAGAAGGGCTTCGATCAAAAGGGCGCTTGATAGCAAAATGGCAAGGTGAGTGGAATTTTATTCTGCAGTGATTAAGCTCTTGAATTTCACGTTGCTTTTTTAGATACCGCGCACCATTCCATCAACTAAGGATCTCATATGGCAACAACAAAGGCAAAAACTACGTTGAAGAAGAAGACAGATTCCTAGTGTGTATGCTTCACAAGCTTGGTTTTGACAAGGAAAATGTGTATGAAGAGTTACGCTCAGCTATTCGAGTATCGCCACAATTCCGTTTTGACTGGTTCCTGAAATCTCGTACTGCTCTTGAACTTCAACGACGTTGCAACACTCTGATTACTTTAATTGAGCGTGAAAACCAAGAGATTGAAGAAAAAGAGCGTCAAGACAAGAAAAAGAAAACTGGCAATGCTAATCAAGCAAAGGTATCACAAAAAAGGAAGGCCGATACTTCAGCTACAGAGAAATTAGCCAGCGGTAAAAAAAAGAAGCGGGTTTAAAGTATAAGTTTTTATTTATAAGCTCATCGCTAGCACTTTAACAACAGAATGTGAACCATAAAAGAGGCAAATTAGCTGGAAATCTACCAGTATTCGTGTTTTAACTGCTTTCATTCTACATTTTGCAATTATTGTGTATTAGAATATTCATTGGCCTCTGTTCAGTAAAATAAATGGTGCTAGTGACAGCATAACTCAATATATAATACTTAATTTAATAATAAAACATATTTCAACTTTTTTTGCAAAAAAACAAACAAAAATCTTTTATTTCAACTTATTTTACAAATCAGTTTTCTGCTTTTTTGAGTTGGAATTGGCTGAATCAATAAACTTTTTCTCATACAGCTCTTCAACGAATTGGAAAAGATGATCTTTGCAAGCATGCGAAGTCATTTCATGTTTGATATGTCCAGCTGAGACTCGTGGAAAATCAGAATCAGAAGACTTTACGAGAGTGTTGACCGGCTTTTCGGATGTCACATAGTTCTTTCCAATCTACATAAGAATAGGTATGATGATATTAAATTTGTAATAAATAATAGTAATTTACCTTCAGTAAGTACGGTGGAAGCTTGTGGGAAGAATGGACAGAGTCTGTAAATCCAATAGCAAAAACTTTCTTCTTAAAATCTGCTGAAAACTTATCAGCCAAATCTGTAACTACTACACCTCCATAAGAATGGGCAACAATAGCAATTGCTTCAGGATTAGCTGGCTGGATTATGCTGCTCCAAACAGTTCTTGCATGCTTTGTTGGTGATTCACTTCCTTTAATTTCCTTGTTGTTGCGGTGATTATCATTTGTGTTGGTTATCAGAACTTCGTATCCCAATTCAGTAGCCCTATCAATATAAGGTATAACTGTCCCAGCACCTAAAGAATGATTAATGATGATGCTTCTAGCCCATTGACCAGCACGTACAACACCTGTAAATCACACTATTTTTAAAGTTTCACAGATTTATAATTATTCGAGTACTTACCACTGCCATGGATGATTACCAACAATTTCTTAGGATTTATTAACTCTTTTTGGCTACAAAAGACAAAAGTGGCTTCCTCTTTTGGAACATCAGTTGGCAAGTAAATCTTGTGTAGTAAAGTTTTCTTCTCAAGCAAATCATAAACCACGTCAGTTAATGTCTCTCCTAAAGCTTCGTAATGCTTCTGATTCTCCTGTTGAGTATCAAACACATTGAACTCAAATGGCTCCTTGGTTTCAATCTTTTGTAGTTTTCCATCATCTTAAAAATGTGATAATCGTGAAAATTGGTTTAATATTGTTAACATATAAGTTTTTCTATTTATATATTTACCATTAAACTCGTATCCAAATTCAATTAAAGTTTTTGGAAAGTCTTTGCTATTTCTGTTTGCCATAGTAAAGATGAACTAATAAATTGAAAGTTTTAGAAAATTATATATTTAAAAGTATATGTGACAAAATAGTAAAATATTTAACTTACTCGAGAAAACAGAAAAGGTAAATAAAATATATTTTTGTTTTTAATAATAAGCCGCATATCGTATAGCAACAAGCGAATTTAGAACGATTGCAGCGCCCCCATACAGAAGTATATACGTATAATAGTTATAAATCCATACCCATGGCAATTTCTGTACAAATAAGTTAACATGAGAGTTAAATTAAACCACCTTGATACCTTCTGTAACTAAAATTATAAATTTTGATTCCACTAAAGTTTTGAAGATGCTTAGACCTTTGTAATGAGTATATTGTTGATAAAGCACAAAATTGTGCAAACTCATGAAGTTTTTGATGCATATAAACATGTTTATTAAACACTATCAATAAAAATTTGTTCTGACAGTTTAAAATTTGCAGTCTTCTATCATTCTTCTATGTATGAGCAGTTCACTGCTTATAAGCTTGATAAAATTTAATAAATGTATATATTGATCAATTAGCATCAACGGTATGCAGTAGAATTTGAAAAATTTACAATAAGTTTATAGATGTTTTCCCTCTTTATTAAAATACATAATGAAGAATATGTTACAATTTAGCTGTGAACTTTATTTAATATAATGTTGAAGGTATCAATTAAAACTTAGTTTTGTTATTCTTATCCCTTGGCTGACAATGAATCATAACTTTAATCGCTCCTTCTATGCCATAACGTGAAACATGAAACGCATTTGAAGTCTCCTTAATATCAAAGTGATGTGTTACTAGTTTCTTAACATTGACCTTTCCTGATGCAACCAAAGCAAGAGCAGCAGAATAATCGTTGGCGTATCTAAAAACTCCACGAATATCAACTTCACGTACCAAAGCACTGATCAATGGAAGTTTTACTTCATTTGGGCCACATCCAACTATTACCATACAACCACCTGATTTTGTAGAAAGCAAACCTAAGCGAATGGTGGATTCAAATCCACAACAATCGATTGTCTTATCTGGCTCTACTCCGAGGGTAGCATGAATTTTCTTCACTAAATCTTCTTCTTTGTCAGCTTTATCTATTTGTAGAGTGTAATCAGCGCCCAGGTCTTCAGCAACATCTAATCTGCTTTGTAACAAATCTGCAATAATGATCTTGGATGCACCCATATATTTAGCTGTAAGGAGAGTGACAAGTCCAATTGGTCCAGCACCTAAAATAAGAACTGTGGATTCCAACCCAACTTCAGCACGACGACATGCATGTACTCCAACCGAAAGTGGTTCGAGCAAGGCCCCTTCTTCCATAGTTACGTGATCCGGCAATTTGAAGCAAAAGTCAGCGGCGTGTGCGTAATATTTAGTCAAGTTGCCATTAAAAGGAGGTGTAGCACAGAACTTCATTTCCAAACAAAGATTATACTTGCCAGTTTTGCAATAAGTGCAAATTCTACAAGGTACACCTGGCTCGATAGCAACTCTATCACCCACCACCAAATGCTTCACATTAGCTCCCACTTTGAACACTACTCCACTAGCTTCGTGTCCTATGATCATAGGTTTCTCTAAAACAAAGTCAGCAATCCTGCCGTGAACTAAGTAATGAACATCAGAGCCACAAATTCCAACACAGTCCATTTCCAAAAGAACTTCATCTGCGCTGAACTCTGGTATGGGTCTTTGCTCCAGCTAAAATTGAATCTTCATTCGCATACTTAAAAGTTTTTAATTGAATTGCTTTGACCTACCTTTAAATTTTCGACGCCATATAATACAGCAGTCAAATTATCTTCTTTTGGGTTTGGTGCCATTTTAGTACTTTCGGGTTTACGGCAGCTTTTCAGATCAACTCTACAATTACAACTGAAAAATTATGAATGTTTAATAAAGCAATCATCTCAAACTTAATCAATTTAAATTGGAATTACGTCAATCTATCTTATCACCTTTCAAGTTTTATATTCTGCTGTTAATATGGAAGTGTTTTGTTTTTGATTGTATACTTCTACTATTGGATGAATGCAACGTGCATACACTTTCAAACTGTTTGCCTAAACTTTCTTTTTCATTTTAGTACATTTATTAAGAAGTAGAACTCCAAGTTAGTATTTTATAAACTACCTTTTTTTCGCTCGTTTTCTGTATCTCTTGATAATTTTAATAAATATTAAACTTGATCTTCCATCAGCACTTGAAGTGCTGATTAAATAATATAAATGTATAATAACAATAATATTGTCGATTACTATAATTACATGCAAAAAATTTCCGCTTCTCATCATTAATTTACAAACATTTTGTATGTTTGTTTAACAAATTTATTTTGTATATTTTAGTTCATACATTTAAATTTAAAAATATATTTAGTTTATTTTCTTTTATTACAGCTTATGAAAAATCATCCCATCCAGCGTACTCTTTAACAATATCTCTATTTGTTCCTCGCATTCTCCTGACAGCACTCGCTTCACCTTTTGGTACTGCCCTCTTTTTGTTATCCAATTTATCCTGAACCACAATGGCCTTTTTAACTCGACCTGTGATTACGGACGGTGCAATAGTGGAGGCTGATGTTGAGTATGATCGCTGACTTCTGGCATCTGATAAGAGGTTTCTCACCATTTGCATCCGATACTCGCGAGAAGTTGGATCCAACTCTGTTAGTTCATCTTCTGCTTCAGTTGCTTGTGACAGTTTATGAGGTTCAGGTAAAATACCTGATGATTCTACTTTTAATTCAGCAATGGCATTATCAAGCAAATCTCCTTCATCAAGTGGTACAAATACTTTTTGTCTGGCAATTGCCTCCACATATTTCAGGCAACTATTTGATTGGATTGATGATTTGTCACCTTTTTTGGTCGGTAGTGGTTTATCTTCAGAAAATTTGATCTCTTTATCAAATTCTTTGCGATACTCATCCAATTGTTCATCTTCATTTTGCAAATCCTGTTCCTCAAACTCATGTTCATCTTCTTCATCTTCGCCATCGCTCGAATCTTCATCAGCTGTTGGTGGATCCATATTGATTCCATATTCTTCCAGCAAGTCCTGCTCCATTTCTTTTGTGAAGCCGTAACCACTCGTTTTTACTTCTCTATCCAAATCTTCTTCGCGCGAGAGATCTGAAAATTTTGGGTAATCTTCACTTATATATCCAAACTTTTTTTTGAACATTTGACGAACTCCAAGAACATCTCGTTCAAAGTACCTAAAATAATTTTTTAATTAATATACAAAGTTGGTCTTTTAGAAAAAATTTTATAGTTACATTTCAGCGTTCGGATGAGAAGTGGAAACCATTTGTGGAAAATCGATAAGAATAGGCCGAGCATCATCAGTAACCATAATATTGAACTCGTTGAAGTCACCATGAATCACTCCACAGTTTCCAAGCCGAACAATTAGGTTCATCAAGTCATCATAGAGCTGATCAACATTTTCGACAACATCAACATTCACCATTGGGTATCCTTTGACTAGCTCCATCACTACGCAATGTCGGTTAAAATCAATTGGCTTGGGAACGGGAAAGTCACGTTCGTACAATGCTTTCATGTAAGCATATTCACGAGTAGCAGAGATGCGAGATAGGTAGAGCCAACTAGCATTGTGTTTTCCTCCATGATAATCACGCTTTTCTTTGATGTTACGGAAACATACACGACCCAAACGGTGTAGCTTGAGACATAAAGGGGTTCCTTCTTCATTAGCAACAACATAAATGTTGGATTCTTTTCCCACACCAATCTGGTTACCAAATGAGCTTATTGATCCACGAAGTGTCAGAGATTTAAGTGACAAGTAATCATATCCTTGATTAGTAAGTCGATAACCATCATCTAAGTATAAACAAGAATTTAGCATTTGGAATACATGAAAATTCTTTCACAAGGAATTCTTACATTTTTTGCCTCTTTCATAAGTCACTAATTTGTGTTTGCACATCTCTTTGAGAAGCTTGTGAGTACCTCCTGCTTTTAAACTTGCAATTGAACAAACCAAAGCACCAGGAACCAGTTCATGATTTTTCATTCCCATCTCGATCTAAAAAACAATAAAATTGTATTATCTAGCTAATCCTGCATTCTGTAATTTCTAACCGCTGTGAGGATCCGGAAGTCTTCTTTGGACAAATACCTAAGTACTGTAACGTTGAGTTTACCCATGTTTTCTTAATTTATTCAATATTTTCAAGTTTAATTCCTCGTCCACGTTTTTTTGTTTTGATTCCCACTAAACCTTTTATCGTCTTTTCGAGGGGGAAATATTTGAATAATATTATGATGCGATTTATAATTAAGATATTTTAAATTTTTGGATATTTTTGGACAAGTTTTTATTGTACACATTTAAAAAGCAAGTACGATATAATATAATATATATTTGTTAGTTATACTTTAATATCAAGCCGCAAAAATGTTTAAAATGATAACAAAAAGTAGATAAGTTCATTGCGCATAAGATTTTGCTTTAGATACATGCATCAAAGATTTTTTTTTTTGGGCACTTAATCTATAGTGGAGCAGTTACATAGAGTTGCCTTACGAAAGTTTTGATAAGCAACAAATTTTTAATATCATATATTATAATATATTATAAATTTTTAAAATATAAAAAAATTTTAAGGTGCGTTGATTTACAAATTGTAGCAGTATATCAAGCTTTTTCATAAGATTTCTTTGAAAATTCAAAAAATAAAATTATATTCATTAAAAATTTGTAGAAGATTAATAATAGTTTGAAAAGATTTGTAAAAAGTGTTTGGCCACTTCATTAATACATCAATCAGCAAATTTGAACATTTCTTTTAGAATGAACACGCAAAGAGTTGAAAAAAGTATCATCATTGACTCTTTAGTCAAATGAGGGTGCAGTGGGTTGAAAATTAAATGTAGGATAGCGTGGAGCATAAGCTTGATCACCAATCAATCTTGTAAACTCATTATCTTCCTTGTCTCGAATTGTATTCGCTTTGAATTGACTCGCAGTAAAAGTGGGTGGAGCTAAAAGAATTTGTAAAATTATAAGCATCTTCATCTTGATGAATAAATGACACAAAAAAGAATTTACTCACCGATATTTGGATACAACTGATTTTCTCCACTATTCATAGACCAGCCAACGGCACCTCCTACCTCGGCTGGACTAACCGGTTGTGTAGGCATCATTGATGGATCCATAGATGCATTTGCTGACTGAAAGTTGGTCAAAGGCATTGTTCCCACAGTAATTGGGATAACTCCGGTCAAGTTGCTGTGCATTCCGGTAACTGCCATCTCTACAAAAAGCTCATAATGTAAATCAATAATTCCACAGTTATCCAAATTTGATGGAGGAAGAGGAGGCACTTCAAGAGCTTGTTTCACTGTTCTGGTTTCGGCCTTATTGAATGGTCCAATGGTCAACTCAGCAATGGTTTTTATATCTCTTTTAGTTTCACGACGAGGTGTATGAGTATGGAAGGCCAAGACTTTTCTAAAAATAAATTTAACCTTCTCAACATCTACATTCGAAGCATTATCAATCTCTGCTACAATGGGTATTGTCTGTCCGCTCACAAATCCGGTGACTGGAAGAGCAATAACGACGGTGAGTGGTCCCGAAGCGCAGCAGAAACAGCAGAAAGTTTTCTCCAGTTCAAGCTTATGAGGCTGCTTAAGACGTTCAATTTTGTTCAGATCTACTGGAGAAATAACTGTAAAAGCCATTTTGCTGTCTTGATCGAATTTCTAAAATTACAACAAAAAACATTCAATATTATTCAAAATTAATGAAATTAGTTTTGCTTACCCAAGGCCGATCAAGTGTAACTTTTATAGTGTACCTGACATGCCCAAATTCCCCTTCAAAGCTGGAAGGCAAAGTTGGTGGCAATGCGCAAGTGAAAGGATAACTATGCGCTCCAGCATCAAGCTCGACTAAAAATGTTATTATTATTAATTTTAAATACAATATTTTATAAATTATTTTGAACTTGCTTACTCTCTTTTGAATTAGCACCTCCCAGCAAATAGTAAGATATTTGGAAATATTCTTCATTTCCCTTTACTTCAGTGCTCTCATCTTCAGTTTTTCCTTCAGCATTAGTCTTAGACTCAGTTAAATACCATGAAGTATTAGCTTCACCCAAAAACCTGATCTTTATTCCTATAAAGAAATAATTCACTTATAAAAAATTTTTTGAAACACAATGCTGCAGTTAAAAATAGAAAATAAATTTAATGTTGTCACATGTATGAGTTTTAACTTTTAGATGTTTTAAGGTCATCGGTACAATTACAGAAGTTGAATCAATGATAATTGACCAAATGACCAATTTATACATGAAAAGTGAAAACTTAATGATTTTGATGATCTCATACTGCAAAGAATTTTTAGCACGTAAGAAGAAGATTTAAATAGGGAGTGTCCAATGGTGATGTCACCACATATATTTTAGATGTTCTTATCTCCTTAGAGCTGCTTGATAATATCATTGTGAATATTATAATTTAGAAAGTACCCAGATGATGACATATTATAAGAGCATCCCTGTTAATTCGAAAAATGATAAATTATATCAATATACAAGACTAATTACCCCTGATCTTCTTTGGAGAATCGAAACTGAAGTCAACTGTGCCATTTACAGTTTGTCCTTTTTAAACAGAATAATGAAATCAATTAGTAAAATATAATTAAGGGATTAATTTAGAGCATAGATCATATACCTGCATAGTAAGTATTTACGCTAGAATCAAGCGTAATCTGACATTCTTTAAGACCCATCACTCAGAAGTAAGTTGATCGTACACTTACTTAATCAACAAGAGCAGCTACTAACTACGAAAAATGTTAAATATTATTAAACACCCCCTACTCAGTTAGCTTAGTAAATAGCTCAATTTTCCAAAGTAGCTCAATTTTTGACGTTTCTCCGAGCCGCTATTCCCACTGAACTGTTTTAATGAGAAAACTAAAAAAAAAGATCTGAAGAAAATTTATTAACTAGATACAAAAAATACTTAAATAACTTAAAGTATCAACTAAAAATACTTTAAAACACACCAAGAAGCTTCAAAGAAGTGAATTCTTTGAAAAGATGGCTTCTAACGAGGAAGATGTGGAGAATATCGGTGAGTAAAGTTTTAACAAAATTCTTGCTACACGAAATCAATAGCGGTCCAAAATAAGCATAATTCATTCGATTAGTGTCTCAACTAATCAATGCATGCTTAAAGGCCTCCCTAGAGGCTTTTCTGAAGTACTATTGGTGATTTAAAAAGCAAAGAAAAGTTGAAGAGATGTAAGGCGGTGAAAATGTTGGCCTTTCATAGTTTAAATGCACCTGCTTCGACGTGCATCTCTGACAACAACAAAAACAAAACAATCTGTTTGCGGCAAAAATATTGTTTTGAACCATAATGAATTTATTAATGGAAAAACTTTTTTAACATTTAAGGCGATGCTGAGAGTCCCTCTGGTGAAGTACAAAATTTGGATGGTGGAGGCCTTGAAGATTCTAATGGCTCTGAAGTTGAAGAAGCCGTTAAAAATGTCAACAATGTAATTTTATCTAAATCATCAATAGCTACATTTAATCAATTATAAAAATCGTAATTCCAGGAAGATGATGATTATGAGCCAGAAGAAGGACGCAAGAAAAAAAAAGGCAAAAAACGTAAGGCTAGAGATGAGAAAAAAGGACGCAAGAAAAAAAAACGAAAGAAGAATGATTCAGAAGATGAAAATGAAGAGGACTCTGATTTCTCCGTGAGTAAAAATCAAAAATAAATTATTTCTAATTATTATTTTCTGAATGATAGATAACTAATAATTAATTGTTTTTTTAAAGTCCAAACGTGGTCGCAAAAAGAGGGAGAAAGAAGAAAAAGTTAAGACTCCTGTAGCTCCAGCTTCTCCATCTCCAGTAGCTACTCCAACGCCAGCTGTTTCTCAAGAATCTGGTAAGTTTACAGATAAGTCCTTATACAATTTATTAAAAATTTTAAAATATTGCAATAAAATTTTTAGTTATGCCAACAATTGAAGAAGTTTGCAACACATTTGATTTAACAGACGTAGAGATTGAATACTCAGAAAGTGATTTCCAAAACCTTATCACTTATAAAATGTTCCAACAGCATGTTCGCCCAATTTTGCAAAAAGACAACCCAAAAGTTCCCATGTCAAAGCTCATGATGCTTGTTGCTGCAAAATGGCGTGAATTTTCAGAAATAAATCCTCACTTACAAACTGAAGAAGACGAAGCTACTCCACCACCACCCAAGTCTCCGGAATACGTAGCCAAGCCCAGTAAGTCTCGTGGTAGCAAGAGCACAAAATTGGATGATACCTACGAAGAAGATGATTTAGAAGAGGAGCCTGAAGAAGTAGAAGTTAAGAAAAAGCGAGGTCGTGGAGGCAAAGGTAGCAGTAAGAATAGTAAACGAGGAAAAGCTAAGGTTCCAACTCTAAAAATTAAGTTCGGAAAGCGTCGAAACGCTAGCTCTGAAGAAGATCAAGAGAACAGTGCTGCTGGAGAATCTGAACGTGATTCAGACATCGAGTTTGAAAAAATGCTGCAACAAACTGATGAGAAAGATGTTGAAGATGTTCCCTTAGTTGAAAAAGAGAAAGTAATTGTGGATCCTTCTTTGCCGGTGGTTATAAAAAAGGCAAAAACCAAGATTGGAAACAAAGCCAAGAAAAAGAAGAAGCCCAAAACTAACTTGCCTGAGGATGGAGAGTTTGAACACCAAGATTACTGTGAAGTGTGTCAGCAAGGAGGCGAAATTATTTTGTGTGACACTTGTCCTAAGGCATTCCATTTAGTATGTTTAGAGCCTGAGCTGGAGGAAGCTCCTGAAGGAAAATGGAGTGAGTATAAATACGAAATTTTCAAACATAACATTTTCATTCACCCATTACTGTATTTAAGGCTGTCCAAAATGCGAAGCCGACGGTCCAGTGGGAACTGAAGAGACTGATGATGAACATCAAGAATACTGTCGTGTGTGCAAGGACGGTGGCGAGTTGCTGTAAGTTAACTTTCCATACATACTGATGGAAATATTTTCTAAGCATTTGTTAATTTCATTTTAGTTGCTGTGACTCTTGTCCAACTGCCTATCACACATTCTGTCTGGATCCTCCATTACAAGAGATTCCAAACGGAGAATGGCGTTGTCCTAGATGTGGTTGCCCTCCTTTACCTGATAAAGTGGCAAAGATTTTAACTTGGCGCTGGAATGAGACCATTATTGATGAAGCAAATCCAAAACCGTCCACCTCCAAGAACCAGCCAACTGTACAACGTAGTCGTGAATATTTTGTAAAATGGAAGGATCGATCTTATTGGCACTGCGACTGGATCACAGAAATGCAGTTGGATGTTTATCATCCTTTGATGTTCCGATACTACACTAGAAAGTATGATATGGAAGAACCACCTAAGTTTGAGGAACAATTAGACGAACGCGACAGTCGCTACAAGCGCATTGAGAAGCACTCGAGAGGTCATGCTCACGACGAAGAAAACCGTATGGAGGAGCGATATTACCGCTTTGGAATCAAGCCAGAGTGGTTGATTGTCCATAGAGTAATAAACCATCGCACCATGCGCGATGGTCGCACACTTTATCTCGTCAAATGGCGTGAACTCACATATGATATGTGCACCTGGGAAGAAGATTCAGATGAAATCCCTGGATTAAAGAATCTCGTAGAGTACTACATGGACTTGCGTGCAAACTGTATTGCGGATGGCTCCTCTAAGAAAAGCACAAAAAAGAAAAATCGACGACGTACCAAGGAAGTAGATGAAGATGAAAAGTATGTCGTGAGACGTTATACTCCGCCTCCAGATAAGGCCACCACTGATTTGCGCAAGAAGTTTGAAGTGCAACCCGACTATCTGAACGATACCGGTTGTCAATTGCATCCTTACCAATTAGAGGGTATCAACTGGTTACGTTATTCTTGGGGTCAAGGAATCGATACAATTTTAGCTGATGAAATGGGATTGGGAAAAACTATTCAAACAGCCACATTTTTGTATTCGTTGTACAAAGAAGGACATTGCACTGGTCCATTTTTAATTGCTGTTCCTTTGTCAACAATAGTTAATTGGGAACGTGAATTTGAATTGTGGGCTCCTGACTTATACGTAATGTATGGAATACTACTTTTAAAATACGTTAAAATTGTGTATTAATTGTAATTCATATTTTTAGCACATATGTGGGCGATAAAGATTCTCGAGCTGTAATCCGAGAAAATGAGCTAACTTTTGAAGAAAGTGCTGTTCGAGGTGGAAAAGCTTCAAAAATCAAATCAAGTTCTCTTAAGTTCCACGTTTTACTAACCAGCTACGAGTTGGTGTCGATTGATTCTGCTTGCTTGGCGAGTATTGATTGGGCTGTGCTAGTTGTTGATGAGGCTCATCGTTTGAAGAGTAACCAAAGCAAGTTCTTCAAGTTCCTAGCTAGTTACAACATCAACTATAAGCTACTACTCACTGGAACTCCTCTGCAGAATAATTTGGAAGAATTGTTCCATTTGTTGAATTTCTTAAATAAGGAAAATTTCAATGACTTGACAAAATTCCAGAACGAATTTGCTGATGTGGCTAAAGAGGAACAAGTTAAGCGTTTGCACGAAATGCTTGGACCACATGTAAGTACATTAAAATTAAATTATTCAAAAATTTGAAGTTATTATTAATTCATTTAATAGATGCTGCGTCGACTTAAAGCTGATGTTTTAAAAAGCATGCCCACAAAATCAGAGTTTATAGTACGTGTGGAGCTGTCACCTTTACAGAAGAAGTACTATAAGTACATTCTGACTCGAAATTACGAAGCTTTGAATCCCAAAAGCGGTGGAGCCACCTGCTCATTGCTAAACATTATGATGGACCTTAAGAAATGTTGTAATCACCCATACTTGTTCCCAGCTGGTGCTGAAGAAGCTCCTTTAGCTGGTGGTGGCAACTATGAAGTACAAGCTCTCGTTAAAGCTGCCGGAAAACTTGTGCTGCTCTCTAAGATGCTAAGACTTTTGAAAACACAAGGCCATCGAGTTCTAATTTTCTCACAAATGACCAGAATGTTAGATATCTTGGAGGATTATTTAGAAGGCGAGGGTTATAAGTACGAACGTATTGATGGAGCTATAACAGGTGCATTGCGTCAAGAAGCTATTGATCGATTTAATGCTCCAGGTGCTCCTCAATTCGTGTTTTTGCTTTCAACGCGTGCTGGTGGTCTGGGTATCAATTTAGCCACTGCTGATACAGTCATCATTTATGACTCAGATTGGAATCCTCACAACGATATTCAAGCATTCTCACGTGCTCACAGAATCGGTCAGACCAACAAAGTGATGATTTATCGTTTTGTAACCAGAAATTCTGTAGAAGAGCGAGTCACTCAAGTGGCCAAAAGAAAGATGATGTTGACTCATTTGGTTGTGCGGCCAGGAATGGGCGGCAAAAGTGCAAATTTTACAAAGCAAGAGCTCGATGATATTTTGCGTTTTGGAACTGAAGAGCTTTTTAAATCGGATGAAGGTAAAGAAGAGGAAGCTATTCATTATGATGACAAAGCTGTTCAAGAGTTGCTCGATCGTTCACATGCTGGTGTTGAAGAAAAGGAAAACTGGTATGTTTTTCAAAGTAAATTACTCCTATTTCACTAATTGAGATTTTTTTTAAAGGGCTAATGATTACTTGTCATCGTTCAAAGTAGCCAGTTACTCAACCACCCAAGAAGAAGATGAAGAGACTGAGATAATCAAGCAGGTTTGTTAATGTGGAGCTGTTTAAAAGAATATTTTAATAAATTAGTTGAATATCTAGGATTCTGAGAACTCTGATCCAGCCTACTGGATTAAATTGCTAAGACATCATTATGAACAACACCAGGAAGATGCAAGTCGTTCTTTAGGCAAAGGCAAACGTGTTCGGAAGCAAGTCAACTATACTGATGGAGGTGTAGTGAATACTGATACTCGAGAAGACACTACGTGGCAGGAAAATGTTTCCGATCTCTCTGACTACTCTGTGTCCAATGACGACCAGGATGAAGACGATGACGATGATACCGAAAACAAACGTGTGAAAAGACGAATGGAACGCAAGGAGGAGAAAGATCGTCCACTACCACCTCTTTTGGCTCGTGTTGGCGGAAATATTGAGGTCCTCGGATTCAATGCTCGACAGCGAAAGAGCTTCTTGAATGCAATCATGCGTTATGGAATGCCTCCTAACGATGCTTTCAACACAACTTGGTTGGTGCGAGATTTACGTGGGAAATCCGAGCGCAATTTTAAGGCCTATGTGAATTTATTCATGCGACATTTGTGTGAACCGGGCGCAGACACTACGGAAACTTTTATGGATGGCGTGCCTCGAGAAGGACTGAGTCGTCAGCATGTTCTCACTCGAATTGGAGTAATGTCTTTGATTCGCAAGAAAGTGCAAGAGTTTGAACACATAAATGGATACTATAGTATGCCTGAGTTAATCAAGAAATCCATTGGAGCTATTGGTGCTGAAGACATGCACTTGAAGGAAGAAGATTTGTCAAAGAGTCCGGATGACTCAAGTCCCGCTTTATCAACTAAAGAGGACGTGAAAGATGAGAGCAATGGCTCCAAATCTGATGACGTGAGAATTGTTAAAACTGACATTTCTGACAAGGATGAAAATTCAAAAGGAAAATCTGATGATGACAAACCAGATGATATCAAAGATGAAATCAAGAAAGAAGTGGAGCTCAAAAAGGAAGACAAAGAAAAAGAAGTTCCAGTTAAAGTTGACTTGGAAGATGATGATGATGATGTGGTCTTGATCCAAGATGACGATACCAAAGTGGATAAAATCAAAACTGAAAGTTTGGAAGTCCACAAAAGGTCCTTTATGTTCAACATTGCAGATGGCGGATTTACAGATAAGTATTTTCATCCTACACTTCTCTATGGACCTTTCAAATATTAATACCTGTTACGGTCCTGGAAAATATCACATCAAAATTTTTAAGATTCTTTAAGCAAGATTTTATAAAATTAAATCTTTTATATATTGTTTTCAATATTTTTATTTCAATGTTTACAGCTTCATACATTATGGATCAATGAAGAAAAAGCAGCTGTACCAGGACGAGAATATGAAATTTGGCATCGACGACATGATTACTGGATTTTGGCTGGTATTTTAACGCATGGATATGGAAGATGGCAAGATATTCAGAATGAAATTCGCTTCGCTATTATCAACGAGCCTTTCAAAATGGATGTAGGAAAAGGAAACTTCTTGGAAATTAAGAACAAATTCTTGGCAAGACGTTTCAAGTTGTTGGAGCAAGCTTTGGTGATCGAAGAGCAGCTTCGTCGAGCAGCCTACTTGAACTTATCACAAGATCCCACTCATCCTGCAATGTCCTTGAATGCCCGATTTGCAGAAGTTGAGTGTCTTGCTGAATCACATCAACATTTAAGCAAAGAATCGTTAGCTGGTAATAAGCCTGCTAATGCAGTCCTTCATAAAGTGCTCAATCAGCTGGAAGAGCTTTTGTCGGACATGAAGAGTGACGTGAGTCGTTTACCTGCTACACTGGCTAGAATACCACCCGTAGCTCAACGTTTGCAATTGTCCGAACGTTCTATTCTATCCAGATTGGCTTCGACTTCAAGTGCTGGTGCAGCATCTTCTGGTTTGTTCAGTATATTTTAAAATATTGCGATACATTATTTATTGTTACTATTATTGCAGCTAATATGGTCAATTTTCCAAGTGGATTTACTGCTTCATTCCCAGGATTCTCTGCGGCTGCTGCTACAGCTGCTTTTGCCAATTTTCGGCCTCAATATACACCACATAGCTCAGTTCAACAGGTAATATAACCACAAGTAACCTTTAATATAAACAACTGACCAACTTTGTTTATTTTTCAGTAAAATCATCAAACAGAATATGTTCTTTAAATTTACTACTACCGTATGATAAGGATATTTTTTAAACAATACTTTGTGTAATTGATAAATTTCAAATAAATAAACTAGATGTTCCAGTATTTCAATGATTGTGGTTTCATTTATGCAGTTTTCACCACAATATAAAATTTACTATTCTATTCCTACAGTTTTTATCAAAATTAAAAATAATTTCTAATTTCTACTATGTCAATTAAGAAAATTAAATTATTTCTTAAGTTCCCACCACAAATAAAATACTTGCATTTTATTACTTCTCCGCAAAATTCGGAGAAGTATTGTTTTCGTGACAGCATTTTCAGGGTTTTTCTTCCTTATCTGATTTTTCCTGACTCCCCTGTACACAAATCTCAAAAATATCCAGTATTTTTTTTGTCGGTATTGAGTTGAAGAAAATTCCTGTAAAAATAAATCCGGAAAATATTGACCCCCTGACCCGTGAAAAGCGAAAAACTAAGGGCCGTGTGTCCGGTGGTTCGGTGGGTGTGTTACTGTAAACGATCGATCTGAACTCCCACCGAACCGATTCCGGATTTTTTGATGCCAATCGACTTGGTATCTCTTCCCATCGTGCACCTGATATTTTTGGTGATGGTGACTCCACCGGTTAGGTCACCAGAACCACTTCCGTGATCCAAAGTCGGGTTTTCCATACAAAAAAACATTTTTTTTTTGAAAAACTAGAGATACAGCTGTGTTTTTTTCAGAAAATGTTTGAGATGATGAGTTGAGTCGGGAAATGCATCGATGTTTGGTCCACTACCTGCTGGGAGTCATCTGGGGGTCATCTGGTGGTACCAGACAATTTTTTTTTGAAAAAGTCTTAGAATCTCATGATTCGTCCAGAAAATAAGAAAAATTAAGTTTTTGGAGGATCAGCCTGGTACCGCTTACTCTCAGCTCCAGAATTAGAGAACGCCTAGAGATACAACTTCGGTCTCTTCAGAAAAATTTTTTTTAATTATAAGTTCTGTCAAGAATTGCATCGATTTTTGTTCCACTACCTGCTGGAAGTAGTCTGGGGGTCATCTGGTGGTACCAGACAACTTTTAGAACGACTAGAGATAGCACTTCGAAATTTTTTTTTATGAAAACACCATTCCATACTAGCGGAGAAGTCCTGCTCAGCTCCCAAGCTGCACAACTAGTTTTCGACTTGTGTTAGAAACTTCAGAAATAAATAATAGTAGTTCTACAAATTCTATCCCTATTAAAATTAGTAAATTATATCTATAGTTTCTAACAAAAGCAAAAATATGATTTTTTTTTTTACCAAATTGTTTTTACATTGTATTAGATATTCTTGCCTATGTCAATGTCCGACTAAAATTTCAATTTCTTTTAAAACGAACTGGAGGCTTATAATTAATTTTCTAAGTTATATTGACAGCATAATTGTTATATATTTTTTGAACTACCCGCCTAACAACCGGCTCATACATTCATACACCATGCTTTAAATTGTATGTAATTGTGACAAAAAATGAAGCATACAAACAAACTGAATTCGTAGGTATTGTAGGTATTGCTATTTTCGAGTTTATATTTTTTCTTCGATTTTTATACTTCATACTTTAGTTCGATTTTATGCCTTGGCTGACTAAGTCACCGTGTTCTCATTGTTTGCGAATCAATTAACAAGAGCGAAACTTGTCAAAGAAATGATGAATTGCATAATTATATTTATGAGTGAAATTGGTTCGAAAACAGAGAACAAACTTTTAGAATAAATTCTAGAAATATTAATAGTCGTGTGGCAGTCTCGGTACCAACCAAACTATAAATTAAAAGTGTAAAATTCGCTGTTGTTCATAGTTGTGATTAATTGGTGATGATGCAGTTTTATCGTGAACCTTCGTGCTTTAATAAATTTCAATAAAAAACTTCAAAATAAATTAGTGTTCCAAGTGTTTTTGTTTTCAAATTTTACAACTATTCTACCAATTCAATTGTATATCCATAAATTGGATAAATATAAATTTAAATCGTTAAGAGATGGATCCACTAAGGTAAATAAGTTTCCAAATTAATTAAATCATACCCGACTCATCATCAGTGCAAAGGACTTGAAACATATTTTCAAAAAGACATTAGTGCTTTTAACTATCTAAAATAGGTTGCAATGAGATTCATACCTTTTTTATCATTTTATTGTCAATGAATAAAAAACTTGCACATGTAAACAGTTAGCAAGTTCAATTCAGTTCAGAATGTTTAAAGATTTTTAGAAAAATACAAAAAAATCAATACTCGTGAATGAAAACCTTATGTTTAAGGTTTGGCTCAGAGTATATGTTCGACTGATAATTTTCAAAAATTGCTATGTAGTTAAATTTAAAGTTCTATTCATCATTTTTATCCAACATGATTCCACTTCACGATGACTTTACTAAAATTTTCATAAAAATACCGTAAACGCTAAAGGTCAAGTTCCTTTCATGTCGTTTCACAATATTTTAAAGCATTTTTCATTGTTTTGTAAGGCATGCGAATTGCTAACATGCAACCAGTCACTCGCTGTATAACATAAAAAAAGTCATTCAACAATCTTAGTAAAAACATCTGATTCCAATTAATTATCAATCAAATGACTGTAAATAACTAGAATCAATTAAATTAACATTCATTAACACTAGCTATGTCACACATTTTTATACATTTCTCCTTTATATTTTAGCATTGGATCATCAGCTTTGAGTTTGTGTTATCAACGGTTTGTAGAATTTGATTAGTTTATTACAGTTAGTTATTTTACATTATAAACTTTCAATTTTAAACTTCATTTGAAAAAAAAAAGAGAATTTAAAACATTTGAAAGTACAGAAAAAAAATAATTTTAAGAAAAAATATCGTTATAGCTGGTAATTTCTCGATATCAAGTTGATTTCACTTATTGATTAAATATTTTTGATTAAAAAATGTGTTCATACTGTACACATGTTTTTAATGACATCATAATAACGCGCCACAATGACAAAAGTGAATTCCAAAATATTATACCATTAAAATCAATAAAACTTCAGAACTTTGATAATAATAAAGTACTGATAAAATTGGCAAGGGTATGACTCTTTTATACCTAATCGCTGCTTTTGCATTCAATAAGAAGTATTTCTATTCTATTTGGCGGCTATTGGCAATTATTTGATGACTTGGCAGATTCGAAATAAGTTACAAATATTCACACACATGGCACTTAAAGCCACATATTATCAAACCTAGAAACATTTTTTAATTACAATTTTAGTCTATAGTCTACTGTAGCAACAAATTAATTGTATTGCATTTGCAAGTCCAACCGGGAAAACTCTATATTTTAGGCAGAAATCCACTTTACCGGGGGGTAACCGATTTCGCTGAAACTTTTTTTATAGATAGCTGGGGTCAAGGGGAGCTCAAATCTGCAAAAAAAAAGGGGCGGACTCTTCAAATATGGCCCCACCCATTTTTCAAAGTTTCGATTTTTTACCCAAAAAAATCCGTTTTTTGGCTTCAAATGATAGCTAAAGTCAAGGCAAGGTGAAGTGTGCAAAAAAAAGTGGGCGGAGTCAATTAGTTTGGGCTCCACCCCTTTTTTAATTTTTTTTCAATTTCATGTAAAATGTGTTTTTTTCATGATAATTCACAGAATGGATAGAAAAGTAGGCGGAGCTATCTGATTTAGGCCACGCCCATTTTCAATTTTCATATATCTCGAAATTTTAAATGTACAGAATTTCTTTTTACTTTGTAAAAACTTTAACTAAAAGAACACTCTAGGTTTGTAAAAACTTTAAGATCCAACTAACTTATATTAAATTTTGTTTGTAACAATAAAAACACTTATTTTGTTTCACTAATCGTCATTTATTACGCAATGGTATTTCAACTGCCATAGTCATTATCAAACTTATATTGCTACTTAACTTATTGGTTAGTAAAAGCTTAAAGATCCAACTCACTTCTAGGTTGGTAAAAACTTAATGATCCAACTCACTTCTAGGTTGGTAAAAACTTAAAGATCCAACTAACTTATTGGTTAGTAAAAGCTTAAAGATCCAACTCACTTCTAGGTTGGTAAAAACTTTAAGATCCAACTAACTTATTGGTTAGTAAAAGCTTAAAGATCCAACTCACTTCTAGGTTGGTAAAAACTTAATGATCCAACTCACTTCTAGGTTGGTAAAAACTTAAAGATCCAACTCACTTCTAGGTTGGTAAAATCTTTAAGATCCAACTCACTTCCAGGTTGGTAAAAACTTTAAGATCCAACTAACTTATTGGTTAGTAAAAGCTTAAAGATCCAACTCACTTCTAGGTTGGTAAAAACTTAATGATCCAACTCACTTCTAGGTTGGTAAAAACTTAAAGATCCAACTCACTTCTAGGTTGGTAAAAACTTAAAGATCCAACTCACTTCTAGGTTGGTAAAAACTTAAAGATCCAACTCACTTCTAGGTTGGTAAAAACTTTAAGATCCAACTCACTTCTAGGTTGGTAAAAACTTAATAATCCAACTCACTTCTAGGTTTGTAAAAACTTAAAGATCCAACTCATTTCTAGGTTTGTAAAAACTTTAAGATTCAATTCACTTATAGGTTAGTAAAAACTTTAAGATCCATCTGACATCTTGGTTGGTAAAAACTTAATGATCCAACTCACTTCTAGGCTGGTAAAAATTGTAAGATCTAACTCATTTCCAGGTTGATAAAAACTATGGTTTCAATTTTCTAGTTTGATGGAAACTTTAAGTTAGAACTGAATTTCAGTTTTTACAAACATTATAAGAAACCTCAATTTTAAATTTAACATGTATTTTTACATCTCAATTTTTTATATGATATTCTTGAAATACGAATGAAGTGATTTTTTAAAAAACATTTTAGTTTTGATTTTATCAGACTTTGTTCATTTTATTAAATTTTTTGCGGCTTGAATAGGTTTTCTTCAAAGAAAACTAGATTTTAAGAGACAGATGGTATGACAAAAATTTTGATTATTGTATTAATCTTTTTAATCTATTTTTTGTAAAAGGCAAAACTACAATTTTTTTCATCACATTAGCCTGTTAAAGAAAAATTTTCAAAATCTACCACTTATCAAACAAAAAAAATTAAACAAAAAGGGGCGTGGCTTAAATTAAATGGCTCCGCCTACTTTTCAACCCATTTTAGAACTCGCCTTGCATGATATCTGTCATTAAATGTTTAAAAAAAAAACAACTTTTTGTATAAACCCATTGAAAAAATTAAAAGGGGGAGGGGCCTAAATCAGATGGCTTCACCCACTTTTCAAACTTCATTTTAATTCGCTTTGATATTTGCATGAATTATCATAAAAAACACATTTTAAATGAAATTGAAAAAAATTAAAAAAGGGGTGGAGCCCAAACTAATTGACTCCGCCCACTTTTTTTGGCACACTTCACCTTGCCTTGACTTTAGCTACCATTTGAAGCCAAAAAACGGATATTTTTGGGTAAAAAATATAAACTTTGAAAAATGGGTGGGGCCATATTTGAAGAGTCCGCCCCTTTTTTTTTGCAGATTTGGCCTCCCCTTGACCCCAGCTATCTATAAAAAAAGTTTCAGCGAAATCGGTTACCCCCCGGTAAAGTGGACTTTAGCCATATTTTATCAATAATTCGGCATGACGACAAAGTATGATAACAAGCATAGTATCATTTTTAATTCTCATAAAAATCAGCTGTATTATCCAACTTCCAATTATTTTCACATTGAAAATCAATTAATAATTGGTTTTTACTATTTTCCTATCGTATGGCTGCTACTATCGCAAACAAAAGTTAATATAATAGATATTTTTACACCATTTGCGTTCAAAATGCTTATTGTTTATATCATCAACATTTGGTTTGTCAAGTAGAGCTGATATATTTTCTTAATGAGTGCCATTATTATGTAAATAACTTGAAAAACTATATTTTTATTACGAAGAGAACTCCATAACAAATATGTACATTTAATATCATAGTGAGTTGTTTGAAACTAGAAGTGGCTAAGTCAAATATACTTGACAATTATTATTATGTGTGGTTTAGATAAATCTTTCAAGTTATTATTAATACAAGTTTCATAATAAATATTATAGTTTATTTCCAAAAATTTTATTTATTACCTACTTTTAAAATATATTTTGAAGATTTTTTTTAAAAGTATATATCTTCTGAAAATACAGCTTAGATTTTAGTCAAACCAAAATGCTTTGTGTTTTGAATACCCACGTATTTTTAAATCTTGAATTTAAAAAATCAGCATTTCTAATATGACCATTTGACATTTCCAAGGCTTGATTTATTAAAAAGTTCAAATGCATATGCTGGACCATACCCTTTCTTACTTTGGTTGCTGCATACTTCATAAGTTATATTTTCAAAAGCTAGTCTATAGTGAACAAGTCTAGCTGCCTAATTGCTTGGTAACTCAATTGTTTTAAACAAATCTATTTTGAGAACTATTGACTACAACGATGACAACAAATATGTTCTCTTTTTTTCAATATTGCACAGGTACATAAAATGAAGAATCATATAATAACAAAAATAGAGGCTCAAGTTCAAGTTCAATAACTTTAGTTTCGCTCATGCTATTATTTCTGTGTGTGTTTTCTATGACACGAGACCTACAAGTATTATGCATACGTGACATAATAATAGTTATTTTTATATGAGTTTTAATTTCGGAATTACTTTCGAAATATTTGTTGATGTATCTTTTCTTTTCTTTAATTCATATTAAAGTGTATGTGTATCTAGCCGAAATCAATTAAATTGCGCGCGGTTTTAGTGCATTTTGAGCAATTGTGTGGCAGCTTTTGTAAAAAATGTGTTAAAATATTTATTTTTAGAAAATTTTCTTCTATTAAATGCAAGATAATACTATGGTTATAGGTTTTAAAATTTATGTGCTACGTACTTAATATGATTATTTGAGTTATATTCAAACATTAACTACTTTATTGATAACTTTTTATTGAATACTTTTAAAACGTATTTTGACAGAAACGATGGTTTTTTATCGTCAGGAAAATTAGTTCATCACTCAACAAAGAAAATATTGGAAAGTTGTTTGATTTTTTTTTTTGCATCTATAGACGGTTTGAGTTAAATGCATAAATATAGCATAGCTATAAACAGGGGTGTAGGAGTAGTAAAATAACAAGGTAGGCGGTGATGAGTTTTTGCATGGTTTTTGCAAACAAAGTTAAAAAGTTGCACTAGCACAAATTTTAACAAGGGGGTCGCGCCTACTCGCGCCTACCCACTTCTACAACCCTGGTTATAAGTATTTAAGATACGAACTTATTGGTAAGATTTTTGGTTTTACATGGTATCATTATGACAATGCAAAAATATTAACTCAAATAAAGGTTTATCGATATATTCAAAATGCAAAATTTCACATATTAAATCTTGACAGTTGAATGATGAATTCATTTACATATAGCTGTTATTAAATTACTAATAAACCATAGGGAAAACACACCAAAAAAAGAAGATGCCTTCAAAGAAATTATTACTAGCTGCAGATCACTGAGTACTTATGAAACAAACACATGGAAAACTGCCTTTCCCCAGGTAATTTGAGCTTTTGAAAACAGTAAACAGTCTTGACTCTTGGTTACTAAAAAAAATCCTTGGTTGTTGTTGAGTTGTTTTTAAGTAATTGGATATGATAACTGTGTCAATAGAGGGTGATAAATTAATGTAGAATAAATATTTTTGCAGATTATTTCCGCTGTAATTGCTGCTAGTTTTCATATTATTATCGGGATATGTTTAGCGTTTTCGGCCATCATCGTTCCTCAGGTATGATAAATTATATCTTCTAAAAAAATACCATTTTTAATAATTATTCAAATTTTCGTTTAAAATAATTACTATGCTATAAATTATTAAAGTTGGAAAGAGAAGATAGTGATATCCCGGAGGTGACCCAGTCCATGACGTAATTTTATTTATTTTTTTATGAATTTAATATGTTATTAATCTTATTAATTTCTAGTTCTCTTGTAGCCAGTATTATTGTTCTTATTATTCCGGTCGGATCTATAATTTCTGGATTTTTGATGGAAAGTATTGGAAGATTGAACACTATCAAACTGGCAGCTATCCCATCAGTAATCGGTTGGATTTTGATAGCTGCAGCACCTAATGTCTATTACATTTTGGCAGGAAGAGTTCTAACAGGCATAGCTTGTGGTAAGTGTTTTTGATTGACGAACCGAACATGTATCTAATTATTTGTTTCAATTAATCAATATTATAGCAGTTGGTTCAAGTCCAGCCATCGTGTATATTACAGAAGTAGCTAGGCCAGATTTAAGAGGATCTTTGATTTCATCAGGTCCTACCTTGGCATCTCTTGGTAAGTTTAATTTTCACATGCATATCAATTAAATAAAAATCCTAAAAATATGTTAAAATCTATAGGTATGGTTATTGCGTACACAAAAGGAGCTTTCTTTCATTGGCGAACTGTTTCATGGATGAATATTGTTTATACAATCGTGCCTGTTATATTGGTTCAATGTTTTGTAAATGAAAGTCCAGTTTGGCTTGTAAGCAAAGGTAAATTTCGATCAAATTTGTTATATGAATTCTCATGAATATATAAATTTGTCAATTTAAATAGGTCGAATGGAAGATGCTGCAAAATCTCTCAAGCATTTATATAAAAACTACCCTCAGCCTGATCATACGGTATGTTCATTTTAAATATTGCTTTAAAAAAATATGAAATTAAAAAAACAAAAAATTTCAGTCTGAATCGCTAGCGGATCTTCATTTAAAAGCTCTGATACGTGAAAAAGAAAACAGTATGTACGAAAAAATGCGTAACTCATCCAAACCAGATTTTACAGCGATGAAAAAACCAACATCTAAATGGGCAGGGTTCAAAAAACCAACTGGATACAAACCAATGATCATACTTTTTTTCTTGTTCTTGATCCAACAATTCAGTGGGATTTACATAACACTTTTTTTTGCGGTTACATTTTTACAGGTATTTATATACATTCTGATAAAAAAGTTTTTAAAAACCTGTTGAAAAAATTTTGTTAAAATTAAAAAAAAAAATACTTTTAGGACATGGGGTCTACTGTGGATGCATTTACAGCTTCCATTTTTGTTGGAGTAGTAAGATTTATGATGTCATTACTAAATGCTTGGCTTCTCAAACAATTCAAACGAAGATATTTGATCATGGTGTCAACAGTTTGCATGGCATCTTGTATGTTTGTATCTGGTGTTTTTACTATTTGGATCAAAGAAGGAAACACTCACCTTAGTTTGGTACCAGTCATATGCCTGCTATTGTATGTTTGTTCTTCTATGATTGGTCTCCTCACGATTCCATGGACAATGACAGCAGAACTTTTTCCTAATGACATCAGAGGAATGGCACATTCAATTAGTTTTTCCATGGCAAATGTGTTAATGTTTTTAGCAGTCCAAAGCTACAGAACTCTACTAGTAGTTTTAGGCGGATCACATGCTGTACAATGGTTTTTTGCAGTAGTAGCTCTTTGTGGATTTGTATTTGCCTTATTCTTCTTACCAGAAACTCATGGTAAGAAATTGTCTGAAATAGAAGCTTATTTTGAGAGTAAAGAATCTCCAAAAAAAAGAAAAAATGTACCAGAAATATACAAAATTCCTGAAACTAATGAAAGTGAAATTATGTTGAAGAAAGTAGAACTTAAAGAAATTGCATAAATGATGCATAAATGATGATTTATAAAAAAAAAATATTCACATTCCATGAACATCAAACTTAAATAATAATATGTAACATGTTATATATATGGAACTAATGATACAACTGATAAAGAATTTAATTTATTTTATATGTTAATCTCAACAAAAGTATAGAAAATGTACTTAAAATGTTTACTTAGGTATTATGTACTTTATAATTCATGATTAATTAACTTAAAAAAACTTCGATTTGATACTTTGAAAAATATTTTAAAAAATGTAAATCTTCTAAGTTCTAAATATAAAATATATCAATTTAAGAATAAAAGCAGTTAATTACGGACTACTTCAACTGCGGACTATATTTCCAAAAAAAGTTTGATTTTTTACAGCTTCATGCTCGGACGACTTTTCTCCAAAAATATTTTTGGAGTGGCTTCGCACTATAAAAAACAATAATTTCTAGAAGAACTTTTATGTTGGTACCTTACTGAAATGCTTCTAGCTTATATTAACCAAAAAGCGAGTATTTTTGAAGATTTTTTGTCATTTGTTCCAAACCGATCTAAAATCTCAAAGACATGCTGAAGACATGCTGTTTCAAAATTTTTGGTTCTGAGTATGCAAAGTTCTTGCAAATCTATCCAATTTTTAATCGTGTTTGGAAAATTTTAATGAAATTGGAATTCTAAAGCTTCAGTGCCCGATAATGTACCATAAGGTTTTGCACGCTAATTGCGGACTATTTCTTAAGTTAATTCCGGACGTTTTGCACAAGCACAAATTTTCATTCAAAATGTAGGTTTAGGTTGTGTACACAGGGAACAATGACGCACATTAATGAAGTCAAGGGTCAAATAATCTTTTTGAGCTCAATTACACCAACAGCACCTTCAGCTGGTTGAAAAATCCTCCTTATACTAAATCTATCTTTATTTATAACCAGAATCGTTCAATTTTGGGTTATCAGAGAGCTCAATAATTGTTCTAACGTGAAATAACGACCATAAGGACTTGTTCAACGTGACCTTGAGATGCTACTCATGGTCAAAAAATCAAAATTGTCAAATTCAAATTGTAATTCATTGAAAATATTGGTTCCATCAGAATGTGGGTGAGGTACCATCACTAGCTGCTTGTGGTGAAAAAATTTGTTTTGGCTAAGTTTTTTTACAAGGATTCATTGTCACTCTTGAGAGGAGTATAAGGAGGTGCTCGAGGTACCATGAGCAGCTTCTCTTGGTGATTTTTTCTTCGATAACTATTTAAAAAGCTGTAAAAAAATTCAAAATTTTACCAAAAGCAGATGCTCATGATACCTTAACCAACTACTAATGCTCCACTTAAGAGTGACAGTAACTCCATGGAAAACAAGGTATACAAAAATAAATTTTCACCACTAGCAGGTGGTGATGGTACCTCACCCACCTTCTGATGGAACCAATATTATATATAAATTACCCTTTGAATTTGATTTTTTTGATTTTTGAGCATGAGTAGCACCTCAAAGTCACCATGAGCAAGTCCTTATGGTTGTTGGTAACTTACTTTAGAACAATTGTTATGCTCTTAATAAACCACTTCTGGTCATAAAGTTAGTTTTAGAGATTAAATATGATTTTTCGACAAGCTGAGGGTGCTGTTGTCAAAAGCATCTTTTTCGAAAAGAATACTCTGATATAATAGTCCGGAGTTAACGAAAAAATAGTCCGCAATTAGGGTCGACTAGTCCGGAATTAACGTGCAAAAACTGTGGTACGGTATGAAGAATACCTCCTTAACCATCAAGAATATTGAAAATCCAAAGACATCATCTCAAAGGTCATTTAGTTTGGCACAAATTATGAGTGTCTAGAAATATATTTGCAGCAGCAGAAGTGTGCTAATACGCAAATATTCAAAAAATTAACCCGAATAGTCCGCAATTAGCATCGTTTATTCTTATAATAATAGATTCCTGTTTAAGCATATATCTTACTTGAGTATTGATGTGATAATTTATAAATATTTATTATTTTATTATGATCAAATAAAATAAACCATTGTGTATTAAAAAATTATATTTTGAATATTAAAGTTTTTATGTCCCTGGGTGATGTTTATCCACTCGGAAATTCATAATTTCTTACAAATCTGCAATTAACGACATGAAAGCTATGGTTAAAGCTGCGTCAACAACCATTATAAAAAGTTCTGTCTGAGGACCAGGAGCAGGATTTCACAACATAATAAAAAGTTTAAACATTTTTTGCTTGTTTCTTTAATTTGTTGGGTTGTGGTAATTGATAACTTATTCTATCATCACCGATCTTTTTGAATCATCAACGTTAAAAACAGTTATTTTTGATTAATAATGATTATTTATTAGATATAAATTGACGAGCAGTTGTCATAACACATTTTAATTTATCTCTTCTAATGTTTATTGCTTCTCTTGAATTGGCTTCTCTGTTACGTTTTTTGAATTTACAAAATCATACAGAGGATACCTTGGGTTAAACAACTCATGTCCCATTGTATGTTCGTCCCCTTGATCAACTTGAACTCCTCCTTCTTGTCTATATATTTCTTCATAAGTTGGTGGAGCTATATAACAATATAACATAAATTATCATTATCAATGTAATGTAAAATAAATTTGAATTAGATACTTACGCAAATCACGCATGTCACGAACATCATCAAGCCTGTTTTGTACACCAGAATAAACTGAAGGAGCTGCAGCATTCTGTTGAGAAAACTGCTCAAAGTCTTGAAAGTTTGGTGCAGATGGTACAGAATTTTCTGTCATCATATTAAGGACTGGATACAATCGTTGATTGCCAAGAGACGTTGTCAGTGGAACAGTTCCTAAACATTAATTGACAAATTACTTTAAAGTTAAAATTGTTTATGTAAAATTATGAGTAAAAAATTTGTGGAAAAACTACTACCAATAGTGACTGGAAATATGATATCAGCACTTCGGTGTACACCAGACATTTCAGCTTTCACTTTAATCTCATAAAATACTTCTATAATTCTGCAGTAGTTCATGCTTGATGGAGGCACTGCTGGTATTTGAAAATTTAGTATAAAACTCTTCTTATCTTTTTTTGGGACACCCGGATAGCGATCAGATCTAACTGTTTCTTCCTCTTCTTTGGTACCGATCGTTGGCACTTGACTGTTGTATCGAATTTTCTTTCTAAGTGAGATCTTAATTTCTTCAATCACTACATTGGAAGGATTATCAATTTCAACCGCCATATTTAAAGTTTGACCTGCAACAAAGCCAGACATTGGCAGCGTAGCATTCATAATCATATCGTTACTTCCAAAAATTCCCATAAAAAAGCTCTTAGTTATCTCTTTCTTGACGGGTAATCTCAAAGTCGGTGACTCATTATTCAAGTCTTGCTGCTTAAGAACTGTAAATCCTACTTTGTAGGTCAGGTCAAATTTTGATGGACGTGCCAACGAAGCCATAACTGTATAACGTATATGACCATGATGAGCTTCAAAAGATGTTGGAAGGTTTGGTGGAAGAACGCATGAAAATTTATAAGTTTGAAATCCAGCAGCTAGTTGAATTTGTGGGCCTTAAAAACAAAAAACAAATCTCTATTACAATTTAACTTTCACAATGTCCATTTTCAATTTTTTTTAGTGGTAAAAAAGTGTAGAAACACAATTAAAAATTAAAATTGTTATTCCTACCATGAGCGCTTCCAATTAAGTAAGATACTGTAGATAAGTAGTCTTCCCGACCACTTAAAACAACATCTCTAGAATGTGATTTTCCTCCACTTTTATATTTTTGACGTTCTGTCCAGCAGCAAAATGCAAATCCTTCTATCTTGAGGCATAAACCTATTCATTAAATTTTAGTGATGAGTCATAATTAATAATTTATGTGCCTACTTTTAATTTTCTTTGTCTTATCAGAAGTCAGCTCAATTGTGCCGGAGAGCGTTTGACCACCAAAATAGACTCCATTGGTGTTATTGTCAAACTTTATGTCGCATTTTAAAACCATTTTTTTTATTATTTTATGTAATAAAATTGTGTGACTATTAAGGTGTCGCTAAAGTTGCTTTGCCAACATGAAAAATATAACTGGAAATTTTATTAATTATTTTTTGTAAAATATTATAACATTCCAACGTTATCTTATCATTCCACTTTCTTGTTATATCTACCGAATCATGGAATAGATAAGAATTAAACATATGTGCGCGAAGATAACTTTTTATTCAAAAGCTCGTACAAATACTATCAATATTTGTAAATATTAAACCACAATTTTATTCAAATTGATACTCAAAAACGTTTTATTACCTTTTTTTTAACCGAAAGTTACATTATTAATTAGATATTGTTAATTAGATATTTGTGTATCATAATTGTGAAAATTTGTCATTGTTTTTCAGGTGCCGATTCATTTTGACTGTTCCAACCATATGATGATATTGCTGCATCTGGTATAAGGTTATTGTTAACTGGTTGTGGATGTCCAAAATTATAAACTGGATACCGAGGGTTGTACAACTGTTTTCCGATAGTGTGTTGATCTTCTTCATCAATTTGAACTCCAGTGCCTCCCATAAAAACTTCCTCGTATGTTGGAGGTGCTAAAATAAATTCAATTTAATAAATAAATAAATTCAATAAACTTTCAATAAATGCTCACGCAAATCTCTAGAATCAATTTGCTGGTTGTAAGCTGGAGGAGCCGATGGATTTGCAAAATTTCCCATTCCTGGCACTGTTGCAAAAAGTTGTTGCATATTTGGTTGCAAAGCATGATGACTTGGCTGTTGAACGACCAAAGGAACTGTTCCAATGGTTACTGGAATGCGAATTTCCGAGCTTCGATGCATTCCAGAAACTTGAGCTTTTACTTTTATTTCATATGAAATCGTGATTACTCTGCAAAAGAAAAGGCTCGTCGGAGGAATAGGTGGTACAATAATACTCAAGTTGAAATTGGCCTTGCTCTTTTTGGCCACACCTGGAAAGCGATCTACTTTGGCTGACTCGACAATTTCTTTTGTAAGCATCCTTGGTGTATCACTGTTGTATCTCACAATTTTTTTCAGTGAAATTTTCAATTCGTCAATAGCTACACCAGATTGATTGTTGATTACTATTTCAAAATCAATTTTTTGACCAGCAACGAATCCAGAAATAGGTAGTTCCATGCTCATATACATCTCATTTGAAGAAAAAATTCCCATAAAGTATTTTTTGGTAACTTCTCTTTTAACTGGTTGACGAATCATCGGTGATTCGTAATTTAAATCTTGCTGTTTAAGAACAGTAAAAGCCACCTTGTAAGTAAGATCAAATTTCCATGGTCGATCTAGAGATACTTTACATGTGTATCTTATTTTACCATGAAGGCCTTCGAACGACGTAGGTAAATTTTGTGGCAGTAAACATGCAAATCGATATGTGTGGAATCCAGTAGCCAAAATTATTTGATTGCCTAAAAGGTATTAACAATCAATCAAATGTTTTGCTGATGTCATGCTGATCAGTTATAATATAAATCAGCTTATGATAAGATAAAGAATATGTTGCCTTATCTATCAGTATCTTATCCTTTAAAGATAAGTTGAAATAAAAATTTTACCTTGTGGACTACCAACCAAATAGCTGATTGTTGATAAATAGTCTTCTCGACCACTATAACTTCGATTTCTTGTTTCTCTGTTCCCGTTTCTTGTATAATGTTCACGCTCTGTCCAATGGCAACTAGCATATCCTTCAATCTTCAAACATAAGCCTGAAAGAGTAAAAATTCCAAACTTTCCGATCATTTTCGTTATATCAGATACATACTACGTATTTCTCTCGGCTTATCGATCATCAATTCGATTGTTCCTGACAGAGTTTGACCAGCAAAGTATATACCAATCGGATTATCAAATTTAATCTCACATTTTAAAGCCATTGTAATATTTGAAAAACGATTCTTATGTTTTTCGATGGAAAGTCAGGCATCAACTGAACATTTTTAACGCTTGAAATGTGTATCACAATTATAATTAAAAAATCAATTTGATAACACATACCTTTATGATTATTAAGTTAAGATAACAATTACAAATTTATTAATACACATGTGCTGTTCAAGGTAAATATTGTACATAATTTTATTTTAGAGAAATGTTTTTATAAATTCATATTTGAAGTCCCTGATGCTCCTGCTTGATCGCTATCAGCATTTTCATTAAAATCACTGGTTAAGGCTCCTTCTGCAGTACCAAAATGATAAAGTGGGTATTGAAGATTGAAAACCTGACTACCCAGAGAATGTTGTTCATCTAAGTCAACTCGTATACCATGCATCATAGCCTCATCATAGTTTGGTGGAGCTGTAATGAATCAAAAATTTATTTCCTCTATTCTTAACATCTAGGAAAAGAAGGAAAAATAGATTTACGACAAACACAACCCTTTTATAAATTGTCAAAGTTAAAACTGACCGTACAAATCTCCCAATGGTCTCGGTTGATGACTATCCTCCTGCATGATTTTTGAACTCAACGGGATAGTCCCAATAGTTATAGGAAGCCGAACATCTACACCTCGATGAAGACCTTTTGCTTTTGCTTTCACCTTTATCTCATAATAAAAATTTATAACTTTGCAACAGTCTATATTCGTTGGAGGAACAGCGGGAATGGTAAAACTCAAATTGAACTGTCTAGATAAGTTTTTTTGAACTCCAGGATATTGTTCTGATTTGACTGTAACTTGATCTTCTTTTGTCCTTATTCTAGGTTGCTGGCTGTGGTACTGAATTATTTCTTTCAATGAGATCTTGATTTCATCAATAGCTACGCTCGACTGATTGTTGATGTCTACAGCTACGTCCATGGTTTGTCCTGCAACAAACCCAGAAGTGGAAATTTCCGCCTTCATATAAATTCTGTTTGACCCCAAGACTCCCATAAAAAAGTTTTTAGAGACTTCTCTTTTAATTGGCACCAATAAAGCCAACCCCGCGTTATTTAAATCTTGTGGTTTGAGAACAGTGAAACCAACTTTGTAAGTAAGGTCAAATTTCCACGGACGTTCCAAGGCCACCTTTACAGTGTATCGAATATGACCCTTTTTTGCCTCAAAAGAAGTTGGCAGATTATCCGGAAGTTGGCACGTGAATCTATATGTTTGGAATCCAGAAGCGAGTTCTAGATGAGTTCCTTCAATATAAAATTCATGTTGAGCAAATGCATCATCAATTTCTACTAATTTATATTAAATGTAGATCAATAATATAAATTAGTTTACTAAAATTTAAAGCATACCCTCATTACAACCAAGCAAATATAAACTTGTGTTCAAATATTCCTGGTTTGCAGTGTAGTGCTTAGAGCTTGGCTCTTTATTATCACTTGAAGTATTAATATCATGTTCAGTCCAGCTGCATTTGGCATATCCTTCAATTTTCAAACAAAGACCTTTTAAAAATAAAAACATTAAAATAATTTTTAAATTTTTAAAGCATGCATTGAAAAATACATCGAATTTTTTTAGGTTTATCTACAGTCAGCTCCACTCTTCCAGTTAATGTTTGGCCAGCAAAATAAATTCCATTTGGATTGTCAAACTTTATTTCACACTTAATACCCATATCAGTTGATTTTCGAAACTGAACTGAATTGATCGGGTGTGCGCTTTTATAGTAAAAATAAATTCAGACCCCAATACTTGAGAAGTTTCGAGTCTAAAATATGACGTTATATTCTATGAACTCAGCGTTTTGAGTAAGGTAAATCATTGGTAGAAAAATTGATTACATTGAATACATGGTAGTACTTGTTGGGTTTTTATGACTTCTGTGCATCAAACTGATAACAAATTTACGTAAAATCTCTACATATTATCAATATTTTTCGGGTGTATTGTATTGAGTTGAAGGTTCCAGAAAAAATAATACTAATCATTGTATAATAAATTTGATTTCAAATTCAATAACATGACTTTTATTGAGGTCTTTTTACTTTCAGTATCAAAAGTGAACATGCTGTGCTTAATAAATATTATTACATCATAAAGATTTCCCTGAAAAAAGTTCGATCTTAGTGTGAGGTTTTAACTCGAACGATAATAGTTTGAGGAATGAGTGGATCTCTTAAGAACTAAATTAATGATAACATTAATTGATGGAGTATTTTTAAAAGTGGCAAATGAATACATTGCTTAACAATGATGATGATCAATTTGACAATCATTGAGACTCTTATGACTTATATAGAATAAAAATCTTAATCAATTGCTTATTGAAAGGATTATTAATTTTATCAGGTTTATTTATTGAGAATATATGGAATTCTTTGTGCTTCAATTTCTTCCATTAGGTGACCATCCATAATTGTTCATAGATGATCCTGGAGATGCTGGAGAACTTGGAGCTGTATACTGTAATGGTGGTGCTGAAGGATAAGTATTACTGTTCGCAGTAGATCCTACTGAAATCGTTCCAATCGTCACTGGTAGCCGAATTCTAAGATGTCTGTGCATTCCAGAAATGTAAGCTTTTGCTTGAATCACGTAGGAAACCTTAATGACTTTGCAGTAATTTACGTTTGTTGGTTTCACTGAAGGAACAGCCAATACCAAATCAAATTTTCCACTTTCCAGCTTTTTTAATGGTCCACTTCGAACTTCTGACTGGTTCTCGTGAACTTCCTTGCTTCTTTCTCGAGGTCTTTGTGAAATATATGTTGTAATTTTTTTCAAAGATACTGTAACTCTTTTTACATCCAACTCAGTTTGATTATTGATTTCAACTGTCAAATCGATTGATGATCCAGGAACATAGCCGGAAACTTTTTGCAGCAGTGTCATTTGTAATGCTTTTTCAGAGAAACCAAACCATAACTTTTTTGTAATCTCAATTTTGCTTGGAGATCTGATTGCCAGAGGTTCGTGATTCAGATCGAGCTGTTTGACTACTATAAAAGGAACTACATCAGTTATGTCAGGTTTACCAGGTCTATCAACTAACAAAGTAACTGTATATCGGATGTGTCCATGCTTGGATTCAAAGGATGTTGGTGCCAGCTCAGGTATTAGGCAGGAAAAATTAAAAGTGCTAAACCCTCGAGGCAGCTCAAT
This sequence comes from Parochlus steinenii, assembly GCA_038502155.1. NCBI lineage: Eukaryota > Metazoa > Arthropoda > Insecta > Diptera > Chironomidae > Parochlus > Parochlus steinenii. The sequence continues at coordinate 2,136,673 of JAXCIN010000052.1, read as the reverse complement.
CATATTACCTAAAAACGTATAAAATATACAAATCTCATCCATCAATAATAATTTCTATTACAAAATACCTGAAACGCTTCCAAGCAGAAAAATTGTAGTGTTTAAGTAATCTTCCTTCCCAAAGTAGAGTCGTCTTTTCTTCCTCCATAAATTATCTATTTCTCGTCTTGTAAAACCACAATACGCAAATCCCTCTATTTGAAGTTGCAGTGCTATAAAATTGAATGTATTATAGTTAAAATCAAAAACACTAGAATTAATATTGAGAAAGGTTCCTAATAATGCAAGAGATTTTCATATTAGCATAATATTCTAACTGATTTAGGTGTAATATAACCTTTAGTGTTGAACGGACCATAATAAACCCAAATTAACTAACTAACATAATATTTGTGCATTTTATAGATAATTATTTTTAAACTTTGATATTTTACATTCATTTTATATAGGTATTAATAATTATGTCACACTAGTTTTGATATTTCATTGAAAATTTGTCTAAGAATCTTGTGAAATTTACAAACACTATCTACCGAATTCAATAAACACTCATCAGTCATTTGATGTTCTTGATCTTTAAAATTTTCCATTGCAAATTAAACAAACTAAATAAATTTAACCAATTGATTCCAAACTAGTCAGTCATTACGGCATAGCCAACTATTTTTAGCAGAATGATGAGATCTAATATTGACCTTGAGATCAGCACAAAGCATGCTACATGGTATGAGTCATATTTATAATAATTAATTTAAATTTCAGCTTTATTTACATCGAACATTCTTGGGATCATCTAAGGTTATCTCAACAGCTCCAGTTATCGTTTGTCCTGCACTAAAAATACCTTCAGGATTATTAGCAAACTTAATTTCGCTTTTGAGAACCATTTCCGGCTTTTTAATTTTTACGAAAAACACGAACTTCTCTCTTTGAGTTAAACATTCACACTAAAAATTATTTTCTCATCATTATTTTTATTTTGAATAGAATAATATTCTGAACACCACGACGCTTTGCTTCGTGAGTCAAAACAGGTTTTGGATTTGTTTGGCTTTCGTGAACGAGGAACACAGCTGAAATTTGTATTGCAGATATTGTTGCAAATTTTTCAATTTCATTAGAGGATAATTTGTTTGCGTAAATATGCGTACACATACATCGAGTACGCACATTAAAAAATTAATTTGAAAAAATATTTCCTGGATTCATATTTTTTATACAACCTATAACTAATTGATACTTAATACATATTTTGATCAACCACTTTCATCTTCATTTGTAATTCATCTACTCAAGAGAAAACGAATTATTTAATAACTGGCTCCATCAACGCTGTTCACAGAAGCGTTGATATCTATGATTACCTTGAATATATGGAAATAAATCAATTAACATTAAGAAATTTTAAGTTAATGAAAATAGTAAACGAACAGTATTGTTACTTGATGCTTAATGAATGAGGATCACTTTTATCACTTATTTCACAATGATATCCAAATGTTTCCTTAAAAAAATAAAATTTTCGTGTTTTTTCAAGGAAGTTATTCGAAATCAGTCTTGTACTATTTGGGTTCATGATAAGATTTTGTTCTATTTTCGTAAGAAAAAGTATACTACTATAAGTTTAAAAAAAGTAAAATTTCAGTATACTCGCTAAGTTGAAAAAAAATGTATACTATTTTTAGTACACTTTCCGTTCAAACGAAGGGTATTGAAAAAGTAAACAAAAAGTAAGGGTATAGAAAAATGAAATTATAAAAAGGTAAGAATCTACCCAAAGGGTATATACCCATTTGGCCAAGGGACGACGCTTTGCTTCGATTTTGATTTGTTTTTTAATTTTTGAACGAGGAAAACAGCTGACCAGATATTGTTGCAAATTTTTCAATTTCATTAGAGGATAATTTGTTTGCGTAAATATGCGTACACATACATCGAGTACGCACATTAAAAAATTAATTTGAAAAAATATTTCCTGGATTCATATTTTTTTTTCACCCTAGATACATAGATAAACTAGTTGTGCAGCTTGTGAGCTGAGCAGGACTTCTCCGCTAGCATAGAATGGTGTTTTCAATGAAAATTGTTTCAAAAAAGATATTGAGTTTTGGAGCTGAGAGTAAGCGGCACCAAGCTGAGATTCTAGGACTTTTCTAAAAAAATTGTCTTATACCACCAGATGACTTCCAGCAGGTAGTGGACCAAACATCATTGCAATTCTTGATTGGACATGTCATCTCAAGCATTTTTTCTGAATAGACCAAAGACCTATCTCTAGTCGTTCTCGAGTTCTGGAGCTGAGAGTAAGCGCTACTAGACTGATACTCCATAAACTTGATTTTTCTTATTTTCTGGACGAATCTAGAGATTCTAAGACTTTTTCAAAAAAAAGTTGTCTGGTACCACCAGATGACCCCCAGATGACTCCCAGTAGGTAATGGACCAAACATCGATGTAATTCTTGACCGAACTTATTAATTCAAACATTTTTAATGAAGAGACCGAAGTTGTATCTCTAGGCGTTCTCTAATTCTGGAGCTGAGAGTAAGCGGTACCAGGCTGATCCTCCAAAAACTTGATTTTTATAATTTTCTGGACGAATCATGAGATTCTAAGACTTTTTCAAAAAAAAGTTGTCTGGTACCACCAGATGACCCCCAGATGACTTCCAGCAGGTAGTGGAGCAAACATCGATACATTTCCCGCCTCAACTCATAATCTCAAACATTTTCTGAAAAACACACAGCTCTAGTTTTCAAAAAAAAATGTTTTTTTTTGTATGGAAAACCCGACTTTGGGTCACGGAAGTGGTTCTGGTGACCTAACCGGTGGAGTCACCATCACCAAAAATATCAGGTGCACGATGGGAAGAGATACCAAGTCGATTGGCATCAAAAAATTTGGAATCGGTCCGGTGGGAGGTCAGATCGATCGTTTACAGTAACACCACCGATCCACCGAACCACCGAACCACCAGGCACACGGCCCTTAGTTTTTCGCATTTCACGGGTCGGGGGTTCAATATTTTCCGGATTTTTTTTTACAGGAATTTTCTTCAACTCAATACGGACAAAAAAAATACTAGATATTTTTGAGATTTGTGTACAGGGAAGTCAGGAAAAATCAAATAAGATTGAAAAACCCTGAAAATGCTGGGAAGAAAACAATACTTCTCCGAATTTTGCGGAGAAGTAAATATTATTAATTTTACAGTCATCGAAAGCTGGTACAGAATTACATTTTTTGCTCTGACATGTGTCCATTTATTCTTTAATTCTCTCTCTAGATTTAAATTTCTTAGTCACCATTGATTAAATTTATAAAATGTATTCCTAAGTACAATTGCTTGATCAAAAGTCTTATCTTGTATTAATTAGGTGATTTAATTGTTCACGTATATGTATTAGAATATAAGACATTATGATGAAGTGCGGCTGTTTCTAATCAGTTAATAATTTTCAATTGAGTGAATAACACCAAAGGCTTAAAGATGCAGGAATATCTGAAGCTCTCTATTTTTATAAGCACTTTTGGCTTTATCAAAGAAATGCGACCTTCAGAACCATTCATTATCCCATTTATTACTGGAAATTTCACGTTTGATGTTACGGAGGATCAAGTGAATAGAGAAGTGTTTCCGGTAGGTACATATTCTTATCTAGCTCAAATTGTAGTGGTTTTCCTTGTTGCAGATATTTTGAGGTTAGTGCATTTTAATCAGTTTAAAAATTTACTTAATTGTTTTAAACAATTTAATCTTTTTTTAGATACAAACCATTAATAATCGTTACTGGATTGAGGTTCCTATAAATACTATATTTTATAAAAAGAATTAAATTTTTAACAATATGGTTTAAGTGGCATAGTTATTTGGTCAATGCTGCTATGGACTTCATCTATAAGAAGCTTACAGGGTCTAGAAGTTGTTTATGGAACATATTTGGCAACAGAGATCGCTTACTACACTTATATTTATGCAAAAGTTGACCGAGAACACTATCAGCAAGTCACTTCGCACACAAGAGCAGCAATTTTGTAAGTCTTATCAATATATGGCCTTTGAAGAGTTTAATTTTTTTAATTTCTTGATTGGGCTATTTAGATCTGGAAAGTTTGTTTCTGCTGTAACAGGTCAAATTCTTGTGCTTTACAAAATCATGGACTACAGGCAACTAAATTATCTTACACTCGCAGCTCAAATAGCTGCTTTTTCATGGGCTTTATTCATTCCACCAGTCCAAAGAAGTTTATATTTTAACAGGCAAGAAGACAAAGCTATTGTATCGGAAGATGCTACGACGAGTGATGAAAATGTTAAGAAAAAAAGTAACGATCGAGGCCAATTTTTAAAAGCTGTAACACTTTTATGGATTCATGCAAAAGATGCTTACTCAAAGAAAGAAGTTGTTCAATGTAAGTTTGTCCAATTTGTTTAATTAAAATGTTCATTAAATTTATGTATAGGGTCCCTATGGTATGCCGTTGGATTGGCTGCATACATCCAAACAATTTCTTACATTCAAGTTTTATGGATTGCAATTGACGATAGCAAAGAACTTTTTTGGAACGGTGCTGTAGAAGCAATATTAACATTATGTGGAGCCATTGTTGCACTTTTAGCCGGAAGGATTCATGTTAAATACCTTAAAAATCAGCTCGCATGCTTGCTACTTTTAACAGTGTTGTCAGTTATAGAAGGACTTGCAATATTGATGTCTACCTATGCAAACACTTTAATGCTCTCATATGTTGGATACATTTTATTTGGAGTTATGTATTCATTTACCATAACAATTGCAAGTGCTGAAATTGCAAAGCATCTAATGGAAGATAGTTTCGGCCTTATTTTTGGTATCAATACAATGTTCGCTTTATTGATTCAAACTATTTTGACGTTGACCATCGTTTCAACTGGTTTCAAATTGGACGTCTTTGGCCAGTTTACGACTTATGGCGTCTTTTTCATTGTTTTAGGAACCGTTTATCTCATTGCATTTCTCAAAAATATATTGTTTAAGCGATAAAATTTGATAAAAAGATGCAAAATTAAAATCTAAATTTTACACAAAAATAACAGTAATTAAAATATTTTATTGTAAATAATATATTATAACATTGAAATTGACACCATTAAAAATTAAGTAAATATATTGAAATGCCCTCATGTGTTAACAGTCATCCCTGCTTTATTTTTTCTCAGTAACCAAAGCATCTGGTTGATTTTGCGCCCAGCCATAAGAAGGTGCATCTTCTGAAGTTTCTGCTAAATTTTGTGCTGTAGCGGCAGCAGCAGAATGACCAAAATCGTATAATGGATAACGTGGATTAAACATTTGTTTTCCCATATTATGCTCATCATATTGGTTAACGTGTACACCACCGTCACCTTTAAAGATTTCTTCATAGCTTGGAGGAGCTGAAAATTAAACGTCAGAATTGTAATTTAGAATTATGCATCATAAAATTTTCACTTATAAAACGTTTGGAAGAATTCCTCATAAAAGAATACTTACGCATATCACGCAAGTCAGTCAAGTTTGCCTGATCCTTGGCCATGAAATCTTCTGGTTCTGATATCATTCCGATCAAATGAGAGCTTGATGGTGTTGCAGATGGTTGGATAGCTGGTTTTCCATTGGAGGTTACAGGAATAGTTGAAGCCAAGGGGATGGTTCCAATTGTTATCGGAAGTCTAATATAAATGTTTTTGTTTGTGCCAGTAGTGTGAGCTTTTACTTGAACCACATAAGAAACATTAATAATATTGCTATAGTTTTTGTTTGATGGAGGAACTGAAGGGATTGGCAATTCCAACTCAAATTTAGCCGTATCGTACTTTTTTACACCCAAGCTCCTCACTTCTGCCATATTTATAATTTCGTCACGACTCTTAATCCTCGGAGTTTGTGCGTGATAACAGATTAGTTTCTTGAGAGATACTCGAATGCTATGAATGTGGATATCTGTTTGGTTGCTTACTTCAACTGACACATTAATTGATTGTCCAGAAACATATCCTGAAACTGGAATTGATGCAGTCATTAAGAGTGGCATGTCCCAGATCCAGCAACAGAATTTTTTTATGACTTCCATTTTACTTGGCATTTGTAGGTCTGGAGATTCATAATTCAAATCTAGCTGCTTCAAAACAGTGAATCCAACTTTATGGTTAATATCATACTTCCATGGACGATCAATTGTCAACGTGGCTGTGTAACGAATTTGTCCGTATTTTCCCTCAAATGAAGTTGGTATAGTTGGAGGAAGAACACATGAAAAGTTGTAAGTATGCAGTCCAGCTGGAATTTCGATCTGGCTTCCTAGAAACGATATATTTATCGAATCAATATCTTATTTTCAAATCTTGTTAATATTATATTCTAACTATAACTTATTTTTAAGTCCATAAATCAATGAAAAAAAAAACTCATTGAAAATTCGCATTTCAACATTTTTAATATAATTTAGAATTAAAATTAATTTTTGAAAAAGTCCAAAATCTCAATATTTTGATTAAAATATTTTATAAATTAAACTGGTTATAGCATATGCTCAAACAGACATCCAAACAATAAATGTTAGACGTGTCAAGGTGACCTATTTAGTTCACACAGTTTTTGTTAAAATTTCGACCTTTGGTCACTCAAATTTCGTTTCAAATAGTGGATTACCATTTGGTTCACCAAGCAGATACGAAAGAGAGTTTATGTAATCCTCTCGTCCTTTAAATTCCACTGTGTGGGGCCTTCTTCTTCGATTTTTATCGCGCTCTTTCCAAGAGCTTTGTGAAAAACCCTCGATTAACAAAACCAAAGCTAAAAATAGAATTATGATATGTTAATTATCTTAAATTTTAGAGTTAAACTATGAAATTCTCACCTTTAATAGATTTGGGTCTTTCCAGAGTTAGCTCACAAATTCCATTTAAAGTTTGTCCAGCAAAATATACTGCATTTTGATTTCTCTCAAACCTTATTTCACATTTCAGAGACATTTTCTTAAAACCACTTAAGATATCAATAATGAGGTCTTTTGATGATATAATGATTAAAATCAGTAAATAAATGAAGCACCACAGTTTACTTCAAGAATATCAAACTTTCTGAATAATAAATTTATTTCATGAACAAAAAAACACAAAACACAACTTTGTTTTACTTAACTTTCTGTAAAAACGTATACAGTAACACAACCTCTTCTCTTCGTTGCAGACATACCTTGAGTTTTTATCAAAAGGTGAAATTGGTGAGAATTGCCGAATCATAATTTTTTACTTGAATATGAAGAAAATCAAATTTTATTGAACGTTACAAAAACAAAAATACAGATTATGTTGGATTATGTAATGTCTCTGGTAAATTTATCATAATATGTTAACTGTTAAGGTTATATAAGATCTATAAATTGAGGTTTCAGAGTGTGAATTTATATGTTAAAGTACGTAATATTTGATAAGGACTTATGTGTCGAAATTACAATTCAATATTTTGGCATTCTTTGGTTTTTAAAAAACCAACTGTATGTAAAGCTTTTTGTTATTTTCATATCAATCCATTATTAAGAACACTTATTTTTTTAACTTACTTAAAGAAACAACCTAATATAATTATGTTCAACTGTCGTCCAGTTTTTATAGATTTTAAAGTTTCTTATAATGCACTTTTTGGTTTTAACTTTCAAAACAACTCAAAGAAACTTAATATAGACATTTGTAAATAAATGCTTTGTGTAATAAATATTTTGTTAGTGTAAAAGCTTAATATTAATATCAGCACATAGAGTAAATGGGCACATCATAATTTGTTTGTAAATTAATTTTTTTCAGGAAACGAAGCACCAGGCTGACTTTGAGCCCAGCCATAAGATGGTGCATCTTCTGAAGTTTCTGCTAAATTTTGTGCTGTAGCGGCAGCAGCTGAATGACCAAAATCGTATGATGGATAACGCGGATTAAACATTTGTTTTCCCATATTGTGTTGATCATCTTGGTTGACGTGAACACCTCCATCAGCTCTTAAAATTTCTTCATAACTTGGAGGAGCTAAAGTAAAAATGTATTAAAATCAGTTTTTCCAAATCCGAGGTAGAAATTAAAATAAAAGTTTACTAACGTAAATCAATCAAGTTTGCCTGATCAACAGCCATATAAGCAGCTGGGGCCGATGGCATTCCAATCGGATGTGAGGTTGGAGAAGGAGTGTGAACTGGTGGTGCTGAAGGTTGTGAAACAGGATATCCATTAGAGATTGCAGGAATAGTTGATGCCAAAGGGATGGTTCCAATTGTTAAAGGAATTCTAATATGTGGATCCCTGTGAAGACATGATTATTGTCCATCATTTTAATTAATTTATTATATTTACCATATCTACCTACGTTTTAAAAACTGAGGTAAATATGGTAGATATAATATATCTACCATATCTACCAAAGTTTTTAATTTCTTAGGTAGATAGGGTAAATATAAAAAAAAAATTGTTAAAGGAATTCTAATAATATGTGAGTACCTGTGAAGACCAGTTGTATGAGCTTTTATTTGCAGCACATAAGACACATTTATAACCCGACTATAGTTTGTATTTGATGGAGGAACAGGAGGTATAGCCAGCTGTAGCTCAAAACTACCACGATCGTGCTGCTTGACTCCCAAGCTCCTCACTTCTGCCATATTTATGATTTCCTCACGAGTCTTCATTCTCGGAGATTGTGAATGGTAGTGAATAAGTTTTTTAAGAGATACTCGGATGCTTTGAATATCAACACCAGATTGATTATTTATTTCAACGGACACATTAATTGATTGTCCAGACACATATCCTGAAACTGGAATTGAAGCGCTCATATACAGAGGCTTGGAACACAAGCCACAGCAGAATGTCTTTATGACTTCCATTTTGGTTGGGATTTGCAATGCGGAAGATTCGTAATTTAGATCTTGCTGCTTTAAAACAGTAAATCCAACTTTATGGTTAATATCAAACTTCCAGGGACGATCAATCGTCAACGTGGCGGTGTATCGAATATGTCCGTATTTTCCTTCAAATGAAGTTGGCAAAAGTGGTGGGAGGATACAAGCAAAGTTGTAAGTATGCAATCCAGCAGGAATCTCAATCTGGTTTCCTTAAAAAAATAATTTTCAAATAGCTTTATTAATATTTGTTCATATATTCTCATACTAATTATTTTATACAAATGATGTCAAAACATCTGGCGACATGGCATGTGTAAATAAATAAAGAGTTAGTGTTTCTAACTAAATCAATCGACATTTTATTCTAACTTTAAAAAAATATGGAATATTTATATTACCATCACTTTCTCCAATAAGATAAGACAAACTATTTAGGTAGTCTTCCCTTCCCCTATAATTTATTGTGCGTGTATGGCTCTTTCCGTTACTGTGGTAATTTTCGCTTTCAGTCCAATTACACTCAGCAAATCCTTCAATTTTTAATCGCAGAGCTGAAAATAGAATTTCAAGAACGATTAAGAAATGTTGGTTTCCAATAGAAACTTAAAAACTTGGAAACATTTTTGGCGAAGAATTGTTTTTTTTAATCGTAAACAGTCGGCAACAAGTATGTTTTTTGCAACAAGTAGATCACTTAAAAATGATGTCAACATCCATAATAATCCGAGACATGATCAAATAACAAATCACATGAGTCACTAGTAATTCTGCTGGGCTACAATATCTCACCTCTTACGGACTTGGGTCTATCCAGAGTAAGTTCACAAGTACCACTAATTGTTTGACCAGCAAAATATACTGCACTTTGATTATTCTCGAACTTAATTTCACAGTTTAAAGACATTCTTAACAATCGCAAACTTTTCCTCGATGTGTTATTTTCATATGAACTCTCTTAATGAAGCATGAAAGTTAGTTTAGATACTTTTAATTAAGATTGAATTATTTCACATTCAAATAAACTTTAACAGCTAGCAAATGTATTAAATACTCTTATCAAAACACAAAAATATATCAACAAACAAGCTCTGCTGCTGCTCTCTTATATATGATTTTATTGCTAACTTGAAAGACTACACAAGTGATTTTGTAGTAACGTAACGCACCTTATAAACGCAACCTTTTCATATTTTAACTGGGCTTTTTGAATCTCTTTTGGGTTTTCTGCTATCATTATTGATTATAAAATAAACTTGTAATATTATTTATAATTAGGCTCGAACATTTCAAATAAAAATGATTTTTTAATGATTTTTAAATGAATGTTTTTAAAGAAATAAAAAATATTTAACGAATAACGAGATATTTTTGAATCTCGCGCGTTTTAAATCCAATGTTTTCTCTCAATGTTGAAAGGAGGTACTCATTAAGTGGAAGTTCTTCACATATGCTGGAAAATAGTTCACGGAATTTTTCATCTATGCTGTAAATTTTTTAGAAATCGTACATTATTTTGATACGGTATAAAATGAAAATATATTATTTCTGATTTATCTACTAGTAGCGAGATTATGACAAACCAAAGATTCAAAAAACTGAGGACACTAAGATTGACTCAAATGTAATAAAAAAGACTCAAAAAGACTCAAAAAGATTCAAAAAGACTCAAAAAGATTCAAAAAGACTCAAAAGATTCAAAAAAGATTCAAAAGATTAAAAGTTAATAAAATTCAATAAAATATAATAAAATATAATAAAATCGACTAAAAAGTAAATTATTTAGACTTTTTGAGACTCAAAAAAATTGAAAACTGCTGACACCTTAAAAATCTTTGAATACTCATTTTTTATCATTTATTCTCAATATTAAAAAGCAAGAAATTTTTTTTCAATGGAATTTTAAGGTGATTATGGTTGAAAGATAAATCCCGAACAAATAGAGTCAGACAAAATCTTTTGGTACCAAAATGTCTCATATCGAACCTCGTTTAAAAATGAAAACCTTAGTGGAAGTCTGTCCACCAACTAGGGAGTTGTGGCCACATTTCTGGGTTTTCTATACAAAATAAACTTTTGAACGGTACAAGTTAGCGATTTAATTTCTTTAGCTGGTTTATTAAGGATGATGAGTTAATATATTTAATTTCTTTAGCTGGTTTATTAAGGATGATGAGATAATATCAGATCATGATCAGAATTGGGTTCACCATTGGCTGGTCACTCCAGACACATTTTTGTTGTTACATTTAGTTATTTAGCATAAATTTCCAGGATCGAAAAATTATTGAAAGCATGTATCGATTTTATTACAATGTTGGAAAAATTCTAAAATTTTCTAAAGATTTTTATATATGACTGCCTTCCAAAAAAGGACTTGCCAACTAGTTATTCTTTGCTAACTTGTTAAATATTGCTGGTGGCTGATAAACAATCAACATCTCAAAATTGTTCAAAACTTATGCTAATTTTTTTTTTAAAGACATAAAATCACTGTGCATATATTTAAATTTTTTGCTTGGAATAGAGACTTCATGGTCGATCATAATTGATAGGAATTGTTCCAAAATAATCAAAACAATAACAATATGTCAGAATTTTCAAAGCAAATTTGATTAAAAAATTTCTAAAAGTCTGCTACTAGGATTGATTCAAAGAGACTCAAAAGACTCAAAAAGACTCAAAAAAGATTCAAAAAGACTAAAAAAGATTCAAAAAGATTCAAAAAGATTCAAAAAGACTAAAATGTAATAAAATTGACTATCAAAGACTCAAAAAACACTCAAATTTATTGAAAGTTTCGTTTGTCATAATCTCGACTAGTAGTCTTCATAATTCCAAAGATTTGAATCTTATCCTACTTTATATTTTCAAAAATTATGCGCATCAAAGATTTGATGTGAATGATATTTTTGCATAAGTGAATATTTTCATTAACTAAAATCTAATAAAAATGAAATACTTCCATTATGATTTTCTTATTGTACAGAAGGAAGTAGAAGATGCACAGAATGTTTTTTGAATAATTTGCACCTAATGGGACGCTCGCAACATTATTGCAATGTTTTGATTTAAAAAGTGGTTTACTCTTTGGCTACTCTCCTTGACTCATTCTACTCTACGTCTTGTTTAAAAAATTCATTATCAACCCCTTGGCTGGATTTTGATTGCTCAATAGAATAATAGAATAATGGGGACTGAGTGGTGAGTGGATTAATTAAAATATACTGCTTATACTTGATGCAATCTTCATTTAGGAAGTGCCTGAAGATTGATAAAGATGACAGTAGAAGATCTTTGGAAACACAACTTTGTTATGATCACCCACTAAAAATTAGCGGACCTATAATAGTAAGTAACAATTAGGATTAAATACAATATGAAACCTAATTCATTCTTACAATAGATGGTGGAAAGTAAAGGAACCAAACAAAAGTTGAACAGTAGCAACACTTCTTCAACTTTGTCATTAGATCCACTAAGTTTTGCTCTGGATGGCACTGATCCACTTAGTCAGTTTGCTTTGCTAGAAATAGTTGATCCACTGTCACAGATGGCAGCCGAAAATGAATCCAGATTAATAACATCATCCAATGAGCGAAAAAAAGAGATTTTGGCTGAAAAATCTGATTCATGGGCTTCCCGGCGAGGAGCTATTCTGAGCAAGTACATCACGTCTGAAAGACTCTCAATTACTACAATCATAAATGGAGGAGAAATAATTAAGACTCAATTGACGGCAGCCGAAAAGGTAAAACACCGGTTGGAACAATTGGATGACTTTGGAGAGGGATCATATCAGCATAGTCATGATCTGACTCAACAAGAGTATGTCTCAAAAATTCAAGGACTAAATCAAGAACTAGTACAGGCCTGGAAAACCGATCAGAGAGTGAAGGCTTTGAAAATTGGGTATGGAATTTTATTCGATTAATTAAGTATAGTGTAGTCTCATAATTTTTTTAGGATTCAATGTTCAAAATTACTCGCTGATACTGCTGCCATGCAATTCTACCCCAGCAAATTTGTTCTTATCACTGATATTCTCGATATTTTTGGGAAATTAGTTTATGATCGCTTGAGAGGAAAATCAGATAGTTTACCGTAAGTATCATTTTCATAGAATATTAAAAACTCGAAACCATAATCTGTTACATCATTTTTAGAACAACTAAGCAGTCCCCAGCACTTCCAGAAAATTTCACTCCTGATATGGTGTCTGAGTCTGCCAAAGAAACCTGCTTAAACTGGTTCTACAAGATTGCTTCTATTCGTGAATTGTTGCCTCGACTTTACGTTGAAATGTCAATTATCCGATGTTATAATTTTATCGATTTGTCGGCTCATAAGGAAGCTTTAATGCGAATTGCTAAGATGATACGTGGAATTGGTGATCCATTAGTAGCAATCTATGCAAGATGCTATCTCTTTAGAGTGGGAGGAGCTGTGACAATTGACAAAGAACATATGAAAGAGAGCTTCATCGATTTTTTAGACACTTATCATACAGTAAGATATTTTTTTTTTTAAATTTTAAAACCTACATTTATTTAATTTTAGATCTTCCATACGGGTATCCGATCAGAAATAGCTAAACAAAAGCTCGAGCTTACAACTTATTTGTCTTTATATAGTCCTGCTCTTGACTGGGTTATGCAACACCTTATACACATTGCTTCTGACGTGTTTTTAGAAGAAGTCAAGTCATTAGCTCAAGATAAGAAAAATAATGCTTTGCTTCTTATGACCATCTTGCAAGCTTTTAAACCAGAATTTATTGCAACGCACGCAATTGAACTTGTTGCCATTTTATCTGCAACCAACAATGATGGAATAACTCGAGGATCTCTCTTCCGTCTTTTGGGTACCAGTTTAAGTTCACATCCGCCAACTCTAGAGCTTCGTCTGATTGTTTTGAATGAGGCATGGAAAACTATAAACACTTTGACAAATGTGGCCGAGTACATAAATTGTGTAGAAATGTGGACTGAGTTTGTGGTGAATAACTTTGATCTAAAGATACTCAACAAATTTTTAAGCGATGTGCTTACACACGTGCAAAGAAAACGAGCTTTTGAACAACATTATCAGGAATTGTCATCAATTGTCGATAAAATTGTGTCAAACACTAAGGACTTTGATGAGCTTTTTACAATGGTAAGTAAAACAACAATTTTCTTAAAAATTGTTGCTGTATTTTAAATTAAATTATTCTAGGATAACTTTCTACCGCTTGTAGATCTTTTTCAAAAAGATTCTGTAAAACTTGAAGTATGCAAGAATATTCTCACCAAATACAAAGCAGCAACTGAAGAAGATTGTGATGTGATCATAAATGATCAACTGATTATCCATGCATTTATGTGCATCGGTAAAGTTCTCAACGATTCAGTTAAGTAAGTTTATCAGTTATACATTTTGGAAACAAAAGCTTAGAATTTATTTAATTAGAAAAAATTTTTTCAGTGCCTTAACTGTGGATGATGAACGTCGTCAGATTAGCAATTTAATTAGCTATTTTATCCGGCGGGTTTGCTTTAAGCGTGATGTAGAGCAGCAATTGTCCTTTTATGTGGATGCTCGAGCGACGTTTACCAATCTGGATAGCGTTTATGTAACTTTAGTTCACTGTGTAAATGAGCTTAGTGTAGAGACAAGAAGAATTGTGAAAAGTCATCACAATCGAAAAACGATGGCATTTGTGAAAGCTTGTGCTGCTTACTGTTTCATAACTATTCCAACTGTTAGTTTTTATTATTTTTATTTGAACAATTAATCGCAATTGAATACTTTTAGGTAATCTCAACCATCAATAGAATGGATTTGTATCTATTATCTGGCCATGTAGCTTTGCTCAACTTATGCTTAGGACAGGCAGACGCTTGTTTAGAAGCAGCACTAAATCTAATTTCTGAGTTGCCTAAAACTGTAGAAATTGACGGTAAACCGAAAAGTACAGAGCCGTATCTTCAGACTTATGTAGCTAAATTCTTAGCCACACTCATCTTAGTGCCAGATAGCCCAGAGCAGGGCTTGCTCTACTTGCTCAGACTTTTGATGGACCAAATTAAGCAATATCCGTTTGAAGCGGGAATCACATTATCACTAGTTAATTTAAGCATTCTCGATTTTCTCTCAGTGATTTCACAAGAGATTTATCCATATCACATTCAGAACCTAATTTCTAATGATCAACTGTACGGATCCGATCCAAAGTTTATTCATGAAATTAACAATTTATGCTCGCAAGTAGTAGATGAAGTGCTGGCTCAATTGAAGCAATATGGCGAACTCAATCAGATCAAAGCTCAATGTTCGATTGCCCTTGAATTATTTTCAAAAGTTGCAGTGACAGCAGATTTGCAGGATGATAAACTTTTTATGCTTGCTGGAAATTTGTGGAATTTAGTCATCAAGAATAGAAATGCAGTGGATCAAAAGAATTTGGTTAGTATTTTGTTGATTGATAAGGTAATTTATTTTTATTAAATATTTTTTTTTTGAAGATTAAAATGGTGCAATACTTGGAGTCAGTGAACAGCAGGCGACCCCAAAAGAGACGTACAGAACTAATAGAACGGGTCAAAATTAAGTTATGAGCAAAGTTTTTTATAATGATTGCATTTAATATTATTGGCTCCGCTTATGCCGAATATTATGAACATTATGAACACTATATGAGATTGTTTTTTACTATTGCGATATATTCAAGTTAAAAATAAACTGTACCTTAATTTAATCAGAAAATTGGTAATCTTATTTTGTTGTACTGATTGTTGGAGAACATTTATACATTCTCCTCACTTTTTCCAAGTCGAACCAAGTAGGATGAGTGGGGTTGACTTGTCCTAATTCTAGATCAGAGTCGTTCTTTGCTAACATGGTGAATTTTTTCCCATCTTTTGAGTATGCAGTTTTTGGGTAATGCATTAATGACTAGAATAAAAACTTTAGAAAATTTTTTTTTAAGCTTGCGTCCCCTATAAACTTTACATTAAAGTCGTAAGGAAGGCCAAAAGTGGTAGTATATTTCTTTGATACTTTAACAAAGTTGTAGGTTTGTGCTGAAAACATTGAATAAAAATTAAGAAATATTTGAACTAATCTTTGATTGGTCATAATAATCTTACATTCTTCAATGTTTTCCCAAAAAATATCCAAGTACTCATCTCTATCGTATCGACACTAACATATAAAATCAAGTAGTTTAAATATTTATTCAAAATGGAATCAATAGATACCTAAATTAATTTTACCTGCTCATGAAATAAACCAATAACATGCAATAATTCATGTTGAATTGCACCTATTAGCGAAAGACATTCAGTACTGTAGGCAACGATTTGAGGATCTTTTTTTGCATTACTATGATATCCAACCGATGTTCCACAACCATTTTTACTTTTAACAAACTTTATGCTGTGGCTATCATCGTGAACATCTTTGGTCACGAATTTAATGCATGTTTGATCTTCTATGATTTGCATTCCATTTAGAACACTCTTCTTGTTTTTGCTAGCTAATATTTGAAATTGTTATATGAAGTATTGAATATAAAATTTACTCACAGTAACTAGCATCGAATATGTAAGGAATTGTATTGTTTGGCCATTTATATGTATCACTTGCAACTGCATTTTTGGTGTGATCATCCAGCATCAGTGGATTTGGGTAAACAACGAACGTTTCAAAGTATGGATTATTTTTCTTTTTATCAGCACATTTGACGCTTGCAACCAAAATCAGGATAACTATGAGCTGGTTCCACTGTACATTCATATTGAAAGTTATAAATTAACTGAAACACTGACAACTTTCATGAGTCGTTCTAGCCTTTTTATTGAAAAATAAACAATTAATTATTTAATTTAAAATCAAAATTCCGTATGTGATATCAAACATTTATTATATGAAGTAATGTAGAAAAGTAACAAAAAAGGGTTTTCAAATTAATTAATACGGTAGTAGCCTCGAGCCATGCAAGTAATTATAGTAATTTGCTTAATTTAATATGGTATCTTATTTAATTAATTAATACATTCCGGTAATAAATAAAATATATATATGAACTATGTTATTAAGAAAGGATTAAATTGAAATCGGGTACTGACATTTTTAGAAACTGACTTAGAAATCAAGATACGTCATTACGTTATTATACTCACCTATTTTTATCACTAATGAGAAATTGCTAAATCCCTATTTTTTAACTAAGGAAGTTTTATTTAAGGAAGTAAAGGAAATGTAAAATAAAAAACTTTGTTTTTCCGTTCTTATTCTCTGTAAACTTTTACATTTTATTTTCCAGTTTTTTAATGGTATTTTTTATGTTTTCTCTCATATCAAATATATTGTTTAAGTAGGTATTTTTCTGTAATGCTTCACATGTTCAATCTTTCTGAGTTTACTGTAAATTTGGAACAAAATGTACTAATTCAATAAAAGTGAAGCGAAACCAGTTTGACCTGCAATTTCAGATTTTTCTGAGTTATCTTGCCAGTAAATGATGTACTTTTTCAAAAATTCTATTTGCTTGCCAATGATTGAAAAATTGATGATGCGGTTCCATTGAAATGAGATTTACGCTATTTATTTTAGACTTTTACTTTTTAGGATCTTTTAAGAAGAACATCAATTTTCTTTTGGTAAGAAACATATATTTCTCATCGAGTATGAAAAGTTACTTAAGAAAGACGCTTAATTTATATTAAGATATTAATTTACAATCAGAATTTTTGTTTGAAAAGAGGTTTGGGGTATTTTGGGGGGAAAACATTGAACATTTTCACACGGCAATTTTTTTTTATTATTTTGTTTTTTCTTTGATAATCTGATTAATCGGGAAGAGAATTAACACTTTGACACCGATATACTGGATATACATGATATTACATGAAGTGCTTATTTGAAGGGAGGACATTGAATCTAATCAATTTGAAGTTCATACAACTTTTTCATTAAAATTTTGGTTTTTGAGTTTTTCATACAAATTTACCAACAAACCAAACATATCCAAATATTTTGCATTTTTTCTGTGTGTGTGCTATCCTTTAAAATTAAAAGCTCCTTTCGGTAGAAAAATTCTTACAAAACACAGTTTTCCAGTTTTGTGCCGTTTTCCTTTGAAAAACTAATATAATAAAATGAATTTCAATGGGACTTCAATTTCCTAACCAACAATAGAATTTGAACCAGTTTAGTAACATTGTTTCAAGACATTAAACAAGGTTAATTCCATAGTCAGCTGAATGAATCTGTCAGGGTTTATAGGATCTTTCTGATGGAATGTTTAGTAGATTTGCGTTATAAATTGATAATTTAATTTGCGCGCCAAAAATTCAAATGCATTTTTTATTTAAGTAGCTACAAAAACTCCAACTACATTATGATTAATTGCAAGAATAATGCTAGTATTTATTTTTAACTGGAAACAAGCTAAAATTAATAGTGATGCTGCCTCAAATGTTGACTAATAAATAATTTTTTTGGGAGGCAAAAATGTGTGACAGGATAAAAATAATAAAAAATAATTTCAGGTGTAATTTAAAATTTATTTCTCAGTTAAAAAAGATTTAACAACAAAAAAATAACTAAAGAGATAATTTTTGACAAATTTTTTCAAGTTTGAGGATTATCACAAGTAACGCTACAATTAGTTAAAAAAAAGCATAATTTGTGAAAATTCTCAACTGATACAAATCAGTTTTCCAAGGTAATGTATAAAAAGTTCAGACAATAACATTTAAAATATTAATCTAACAAGTACATGAAAATATTTAAAAACGACCTTTAAGTACGGATTCATTTAATATTATAATATTAAAATTTTGGATGCACCCAATCGTCTAAAAATTTTGCATCAATGCATTTGTAGAAATATTTCAAATATGTTAGTTTGTCATCATTGATTACAAATTACCTTGTTTCTTTCATTGGAACGCGTTTTTTTAAACAAATTAAAACGTGTGAACAAAAGCCATTCGATGAATGATTTTGGAATACTTTTGAATGTGACATAAATGGTTCTTGCTCCACTAAATACAATATTTATATCAACCATTACTTTTTTTGGATGATAAAGGAGAATGTGTAAAGCAAAAAAGATGGAAATTTTCTGGAAATTACTAAGAGCGCACACAGATCTTTAAAATCCAAATTAATTTAGTTTTCAGAGTTCTTTTTAGTAACAAAAAAAGCTCGATTGGCATAACAGCCGCTCTTACGCCCATTTCATTAGAAACTTTCCATCTTTTGATTTTAAATTATTACTTGTTCTTATCCATTCTTAAACAGTAAATAATGCTTATATTCATTTAATTTAATGCTTTTGTAATCAATTTAATTAATAAAATAATGAATTTACACACACATACGTAAGTTGTAAAGTTGTATTCTGGTTTGTTGCATCGATTTAAATTAAATAAGAGGGATTATTCTTCTGCGAAGTGGCTGCTGGATAGTATTTAGCCTTTGACTGGGGACAATTACGAGACGTCTTGGTCATTCACGTCCTGGATTAGTTCCTTCTGCACGGCGTCATCTACTGATAAAAATTATATGGTTTAATGTTTGTATAATGGAAAATATTCTTTTAAATCCCACCATCTCCCTGCATATCTGACGTCCACAACGTTAGGTTGTCTCTCAGGAGCTGCATTATGAGGGTGGAATCCTTGTAGCTCTCCTCGCTCAACGTGTCCAACTCAGCAATGGCCTCATCAAAAGCTCCCTTAGCTAGGCGGCAGGCGCGTTCGGCAGAGTTCAAGATTTCGTAGTAAAACACCTACAAAAATATCAAATAGAAATGTTTAGAAATCCATTAAACTTTTGGTTATAAAACAGAGTGTGGGTCAAGGTAGAATAATGGTCAAGGTAGAAAAATTATGAAAGAAACTTACAGAGAAATTGAGTGCCAATCCCAATCGAATTGGATGTGTTGAGGGCAGGTCAGTCATAGCAATATCGTTTGCAGATTTGTATGCGACCAATGCATTTTCAGCGGCCTCCTTTCGATCATTTCCTGTCGCGAATTCAGCCAAGTAACGGTGATAATCTCCCTTCATTTTGTAATAGAAGACCTTGCTCTCGCCAGTTGATGCCGATGGAATCAGATGTTTGTCCAAAACGTCCAAGATGTCTGAGCAGATGTCTCGCAGCTCTTTCTCGACTTGTGCGCGGTAGTTCTTGATCATCTCCAACTTTTCTTCGACACCCTTGTTTTCCTCCTTCTGCTCGATGGAGGAAATAATACGCCATGAGGCTCGGCGGGCACCAATCACGTTCTTATAAGCTACTGATAACAGATTACGCTCCTCGACTGTCAGTTCCACATCCATAGAAGCCACCTTCTTCATTGCCTCAACCATCTCTGCAAAAATAATATTCGATTAATATTTAAAAAAGACTTTTTAGTAACAATTTTTAAAAAATATGTTTCTGTAATTTTCAAATAATCTTTCGATGAAAAAAAAAGGCGCCAGAAAATGGATGATTGAAAATCGGAAGCTTTTTGGTTTTTTTTTGTGCTTTTCGGTTAAAGAAATACCTTAAATATGCTAAAGCTCAGCTCAAACCCCCGCAAACATTTAAATATGTTACACATTTCATTAGGCAAGCTTATCATCTTTCGCCAACCTCCTTGCTGAAGACCCAACCACACATAAACTCCAAAAATCCAGTTGATAAAATCACCACTACCTTCATGCGAATGTAATACATTTTTATTATTAGTTGCGATGACGTACTATTGATGATAAAATTTCGTTGTTTCCAATGAAACTCAAATTATTTGATTTGTAATTTGAGTCGATCAACCAAAAAGCCCAAAAATCGAAGTAAATATTACAGTAAGAAGAAGATAACTTTTAGCGATTTCCTAGAAAATACTATCTATTTACTGACTATATAAAAATCCATTAAAGATCAAAGACTCGCGCACATTGATAGCTTATCATTTTTTGTGATAGCTAGCTGGTGGTCTGGCCTTAATCAAAGATCAATGTAACAACAAATCGAGGGGTCATCAAGGTTGTACTGCTTGGTTTCCATATCAACGACAACAAATTACTTGACTGTGTGCCTTTTGCACATTTTTGCATGTGTCTATTTATAGTTTTAACACAAGGGGCACCAACAAAGCAAAGTGTTAATAAGAGTGCATAAATGTTGCTAACATTTTAATTAACCTAATGTATATACTCTATATACTCATTTAACATTGTATTAAGTAGTAGACATGACATCGTCCCTTTTCAATTTTCAGGTGGGTAACCAGGGTTTGAGCAATGTATGGACGAGTTGAAGGAGAATTTGAATAATTAAACAAGAAAGTTTTTCCACACATTTTCAAAAACTCATATTAATCGTAATAAAATAAATTAAATTTTATGAACATCCTTTTTCTGAATAGTCTTGGACAGTAATTTATTGACGCGTGATATGATGACATGAATCCCCCAAAAATACGGAAATGATTCATGCTTTCTACTGAGAAATTTATTGACATATTTCTAAAATAAATATATCGTTTATCATTCGAAACTTTCTACAAATATAGCTTACTATAAATGAAAATTTGTAAAGCATTGCAGAAGCAATAAAATCCCACTGCAATATACTTAGAATGTCCAACTCAATTAGGATACCATGACAAAATCTCAAAAATAAAAAACTTCAAGTCATTACAAAATTAAAAGAAATTAATTTTTTTTAAACTATGTTCGACTGAATCCCATAGAGATGTTTTAAAATTAATTTGGCATCGACATTTCTAACAAATAAAAATTTTAACAAAAAAAACGTATTGAAGTTTTTTTAATGCAGAATTTCACTCAAGAAACCATTTAAATGGACCAACCCGTTTTTGGCGCAATTTACCCATTCCAAACCATTTTTACCGGGCAAAATTTTTTTGCTGTGGTTAATTTAGAGAAAACGAAAAGAATTGGCCAAGACCTTGAAACACATAGCAGCAAATAGCAGCTCACACATGCTTGCTGGCAAAACGAGTTCTAGCAACCTCGCAGAGTTCTAATACGGCGCAATTTACATACATATTGAATCAGCTAACAATACTAAATAACCCAACAGTTGGCTTGGAATTCGTTTATGTCAATATGCCTTTATTGATTTAATTTTGGGGGTAAAAGTTAAAAACACGTGATGGTTTTTGATCCAACTTAGGAAACGAACAAGATTTAAGAATATGTTTAAATCATAGAATTAAATGGCATAAAAATGTATGTTATAAATAGGCATGGTTAGGATAATAGAATACTTCCCTGCATACAATACAAAAAGGATGTCTCATATAACCAAATCAACAGAAACTAGAGTACCAACTACGATTATTGTTGATAACAAGCCATCCTGTTCGCAAACGTCTCTTTGTTGGATTCAGAGTGCTCAAAATTGAATTACAAGCATTATTAGCAAACTTTCTGCCAATTCCTGTGTGCTGTTTCCAAAGTGAAGCAGCAACACACAAGCAAAAGATATTCAAGGGGGTCGCCCGCGCCATGGTGGTGCTGTTTCGGCGCATGCCTGCACCTATTGCAAGGTTTTTCCATGGAGATTCATGGACAGGCGGTTTTTCTACAGAACATTCAAGAACATTATTTTCGAAATCGTTGCGACTGTTGTGCAACATTCGAATGGAGCCATCAATTTTTGGATGAAATAGAATATTTTATTGAAATTTGATTCATTTTGTTTATTCGAAAAGATCAAAGAAATTTCTGAATCTCACAAATGATTCAGAATTTGATAAAACCTCGAAAAATGCATAATTTTGGTTTCCTATGCGAAAATTGTGTTTTAGACACTAAAGCTTCAATAAAATTGTCTGGAAGTTGATCGCAATTATATGCAAATTTATGTGGAACACACTGCAACATTTGCCTTCAACTTTTTTTTTCACGCATTTGCAAATAATAACTTTAAAATTCATTTATTCCATTCGGCAAAGTCAATAACAATTTTCCAATCATGTGAAGTGATATCATGTGAGCTTCTTGTTGTACGGCGCTTGGCATGCATTACGTAACACAAATAATTAAATTTTTAGTGAGTATTCTGAGTGTGTCGCAAGGCAAACAGCACGCTGGCAATGAAAATGGGCTTTCCTTGAGCAATAAAAGCCATAAAAGCCATAAAAATTTATACCATATTAGAAGATAATTCCAAATGGATGCAAAAGACGACTAGCGCTGCGCTGTCTAGAAAGCTCTTATCTGGACTTTGCATCGTATACAATTATTCGGTGTCTAATTGTAGAAACACATTTAATGACGCTTAATTAACTCTGAGAGCTTTCCAAGAGTGGTTCGTGAGTCCACCGAATTTGCAATTCATCGGTTTTAGTACAATTTTCTCGCAGTTCCCGGCCATTGAACTGCGTCACTACCGAAATAACTCGCAAGTCTAATAAAATCAAACTGAATTGGCGGAATGAGCCAAAATGTATTTTTATTAAACCGATGTGATCGTAAACTTGAATTAAAAAAATCGGAAAAGCTGAAGCTTTAGCAGGCACTTCGGCAACATAATACCTATGCTTCATTGGAATAATTCATTTGAATGAAGCAATAAAATTCTAGGAAGTTCAAAAATATGTAACCAAAATATAAATATTCGATTAGAGCGCCGAGCGGGAATATTGTGCATTATTGCTGATAATTCTGTTGAATCAAATTTTACCACTTTCTGATCGACTTGAGTTGGTAGTTTCTTAACGAAAAACACGTAAAACATGTTTTGATATAAAATTCAAAAAAAAATATTTATTTTTTCCAACAGTTTTTTAGATTCTTTGAAAAAACAAAAGATATATAAAATATAAATTTTTGCACTACAGGTACTAGATGGCGCTGTATTATTATCAAAAACTCTTCGTACGTCGCTGCTTATGGTTAAAAAAAGCTTATTTTGAAAATTTTAGATCAATCGGTCAGATGGGTTCTGAGATTACGAAAACATAAGTTTTTTTTTCAAAATTTTTGTAAGCATGACAACTTGGTCATGGTACAATATTTCTATAAAATCTTCTGGAATTGATCATTTTGAGGCAAATACCACGTTTTTGCATATTCAGATGTTTTAAAAATATTCTCAGGAAAAAAAAAAAAAAATTTGTATGGCAAAATAGTAGATTACACTACAGGTACTAGATGGCGCTGAATTATTTTCAAAAACTCTTCGTACGTCGCTGCTTATGGTTAAAAAAAGCTTATTTTGAAAATTTTAGATCAATCGGTTGGATGGGTTCTGAGATTACGAAAACAGAATTTTTTTTTCAAAAATTTTTGTAAGCATGACAACTTGGTCATGGTACAATATTTCCATAAAATCTTCTGAATCGATCATTTTGGGCCAAATACAAGGCTTTTTCATATTCGGATGTTTAAATATAATCTATGGAATAAAAAAAATTTTGTATGGTAAAATGGTTTTTGCACTACAGGTACTAGATGGCGCTGTAGGATTTTCTTGAATTAGCAAACGCGACCGTCTTATGTTAAAAAAAAGCTTATTCTGAAATTTTGAAACAATTCGGTCGGATGGGTCCAAAGATTACGAATACAGAAGTTTTTTTTCCAAAATTTTTGTAAGCATGACAACTTGGTCATGGTACAATATTTCCATAAAATCTTCTGGAATTGATCATTTTGAGGCAAATACAACGTTTTTGCATATTCAGATGTTTTAAAAATATTCTCAGGAAAAAAAAAAAAAAAAAAATTTGTATGGCAAAATGGTAGTTTGCACTACAGGTACTAGATGGCGCTGTATTATTATCAAAAACTCTTCGTACGTCGCTGCTTATGGTTAAAAAAAGCTTATTTTGAAAATTTTAGATCAATCGGTCGGATGGGTTCTGAGATTACGAAAACAGAAGTTTTTTTTCCAAAATTTTTGTAAGCATGACAACTTGGTCATGGTACAATATTTCCATAAAATCTTCTGGAATCGATCATTTTGGGCCAAATACAAGGTTTTTGCATATTCGGATGTTTCAATATAATCTCAGGAAAAAAAAAAAATTGTATGGTAAAATGGTATTTTGCACTACAGGTACTAGATGGCGCTGTAGGATTTTCTTGAATTAGCAAACGCGACCGTCTTATGGTTAAAAAAAGCTTATTCTGAAATTTTTAGACCAATCGGTCGGATGGGTTCAAAGATTACGAATACAGAAGTTTTTTTTCCAAAACTTTTGTAAGCATGACAACTTGGTCATGGTACAATATTTCCATAAAATCTTCTAGAATTGATCATTTTGAGGCAAATACAACGTTTTTGCATATTCAGATGTTTTAAAATATTCTCAGGAAAAAAAAAATTTTGTATGGCAAAATGGTAGTTTGCACTACAGGTACTAGATGGCGCTGTATTATTATCAAAAACTCTTCATACGTCGCTGCTTATGGTTAAAAAAAGCTTATTTTGAAAATTTTAGATCAATCGGTCGGATGGGTTCTGAGATTACGAAAACAGAAGTTTTTTTCCAAAATTTTTGTAAGCATGACAACTTGGTCATGGTACAATATTTCCATAAAATCTTCTGAATTCGATCATTTTGGGCCAAATACAAGGTTTTTGCATATTCGGATG
The DNA here is from genome assembly GCA_038502155.1 of Parochlus steinenii. NCBI lineage: Eukaryota > Metazoa > Arthropoda > Insecta > Diptera > Chironomidae > Parochlus > Parochlus steinenii. The sequence goes on along the minus strand of JAXCIN010000052.1, from coordinate 2,111,155 downwards.
TTTCAATATAATCTCAGGAAAAAAAAAAAAAATTTGTATGGTAAATGGTATTTTGCACTACAGGTACTAGATGGCGCTGTAGGATTTTCTTGAATTAGCAAACGCGACCGTCTTATGGTTAAAAAGCTTATTTTGAAATTTTGAGACCAATCGGTCGGATGGGTTCAAAGATTACGAATACAGAAGTTTTTTTCCAAAACTTTTGTAAGCATGACAACTTGGTCATGGTACAATATTTCCATAAAATCTTCTGGAATTGATCGTTTTGGGACAAATATAATGTTTTTGCATATTCAGATGTTTTAAAAATATTTTCAGGAAAAAAAAAAAAATGTATGGGAAAATGATAGTTTACACTACAGGTAATTGAATTCGCTGTCTGATTTTCAAAACCTAACACGAGTTTGCTGAATATCTTTGAAAAAAGCTTATTCTGAACATATCAGATAAATCGGTCGGATGGGTTCTAAGATTACGAATACAGAAGTTTAGAAGTCAAAACCACGGACTGACATTTCGCAAGGACCCAAAATTTCGGGTTCTAGACCAAAAATTTTTTTGTTTTAGGCAAAAAAAAGAAAAAAAAAAAAAAAAAAAGTTTGGATGAAATCAAGACTTCACAACTTTTTGTTGCCGAAGTAAAAATTAAAAGAGAGAAAAGGTATAGACGAGTACATGTTTGGCTTAGATAGCTAGAAAAGCGCATATTTATCTACACAGTTCAATGTGACGACGTCAATGTCGATCAAAACCTGTCGGGCTCGCATTTTACCAATTATTTATTCATTATTCCTAGCCAATCTAGAGCATTGAGAGAAAAAAGTCTTTTTAATTAAATAATCAAAAAAGCTTTTTGCCTCAGGTTATAGCAATGAATTAAATAAATAAAATCTTTTCTTGGATCTTAAAATCTCAAGGTCTTCGGTAACACTTTTTAGTTACATCCCTTTCTTTAGCTTTTGTGTGCTCTTCTTTTTTCTCAAATTCACGAGTGATTGATCTTAAAATGACCAAGTAATGTGAAGCTTTTTAAATTAGGTAAATTGACTAACATTTCAATTAAAATGAGTGATGTGCAAACATTTAAATTCTTAGTCAATTAAAGAATTTGAGAAGAACAGAACTCTGAAGAAAGTATGCTTAACGTGTTTATATAATTCCTTCTTTCTTTTGGCGAAACTCCCCATTTCCTGCAAATATTTCTTGATGTTCTGATATACAGAGAACCTTACACAATAATCCTTGATTTTTCAATTAATTATGCATAAAATCAATATCGTATTAAACCCCATGCAAATAAATGGGATAATTCACAAGTCAGAGAAAACAAATGTGATTAAATTACGTATACAGTTGTAAAGTTTCATAGTTTGATGGTGTATTCAGAGCGAAACTGCCGGCAAAATGAAGCAATAATGTAGCATCATTGGATTACATAACATAAAAAAGAGTCACATTTCAATTATGCTTTTCTCTGAACTGAAATAATAAAAGATCAACAATCAAATTCAATATTTTTTTCTACAATCTGTGATACAGCTCGACATTTACCACTAAATGAGGTTTCGCCCTACGCTTTCACAGAGCAATATAATGCAATTTTAGGTTGTAACAATAATGTTTTTCCGTCGTTGCCTTTTCATCAACTAGCAAAGGATTCAACTTTATAGTCTGATTATTTATAAACATTGTTATCAATTTGCAGACCAATTAGGGAACATAAAACCATAGATAAAACTGTAAATAGCCTTACACATTCAGCTTTTAATTGCTTTCCATCAAATTGTTTAAAATCATGAAGATTGAGGATATGAAATCTTTTCCAATTCCCATTTGTGACCTTTTTCTGCCAGAGAAAAGCGAGTGGAGAGCAAGAGCTCTTACTTGATAAGATTGCTATCCCTCGCCCTCAAATGTGATTACTTAACGTCACACAGCTCGAGCTTTTTCCAACAAAGGATTATTTCCAGCACATATTACAGAAATAAATTTGTGGCGAGTTTGGGCTCGAAATATTTGCTTGATGATAAATTATCAAAAACATTCTAACAATATTTGTTGGCAATTAGAATAAAACTCAGATGAGAATAAAACACGATTAAAAAATCGAAAACTTATAAACTTAAATCAATCTTGAGTAACATATCATTCAATTCAATTAAATTATAATGATGTTAAAATTTCATTAACGGTTAATTTGCTTCAAATATTTGAAAAAGAAAGTATTATTCACGTGACATGAATACAGCTCGAGCTTTTTAATCCAACAAAGGATTTAATTGTAGGTTCTGATGCAAAAAATTTATTTTTTATTGAAAGTTTACCAGCACATATTACCAGAAATAAATTTTTGCAAGTCATTAAAGATCATTACGCGAGTTTTGGCTGAGTTCAAAAATTATTAGGCATATTAGATTTATATTGAAATATTTTTGTTTGATGAAAATTTTACACACAAAAAAGTAAATTTTTTGATCAAAAAATTCTAACCAATATTTGTTGGAACCATCTTTGATTAGTTTTAGTTTTTTTAAGATTAAGTTTCCCAGATAAAAGTATCCAAGATTTTGAGTTATCATGGTAGAACTAGGCACTAGTTTTCGTGACAGAATCGCCTTTTCAAATGACAGTCCTATTATAAGTTTATAATAATTATAAAAAGCTGAGATCCTTTTGTAATTAAATATTGGGTTGTTTATGAATGATAATAGAATAACCATTCATTCCATTACAATTAAATCATATTTCTATATAAATTAGTGTGTTATTCAAAATCTCTTTGTAACACGATTTCCAACAAGCATCCATTAACCCCTAATGAAACATTCAAATAATAATTTGCGTATTATAATTAAACCAAACGTATTTTATATTAGAAGAGAAAACTTCAAAGAGGCATTCAATCGCAATTCTTAAAATTTGTCTGGGAAAACTTCTAAAGCACGTTTCGAAAGGAAAAAATCAATATTCAGACACCGTTGGTTTTTTAGAGCCATCTGCAAGAGCTGCTGATTAAAGGCACTTTCTGCCATAGCAACATTCCTTGCAAACTAACGAGACATCCAGCGAGTTGAAAGCATTTGGCGATATTGAAAATTGCTTTGTTGTTGCATTCTTAAAAATTTTTTTAACTAAAGTTATGTCGGTACAAATTATATCAAATTACAATGCGTTTATTTTTTTAAAGAAAATGAGTTGACTTTTTATGTAATCAATTTTAGAAGCTTGAATTTACATAAAAGAAAAATACTAAGATAAACGTTAATCAGATATGTCCCTTTATAAAACTATTCGAAAACAGATTCAGTTATTTGTTCTGTTGAAAAAAACAGTTGAACAAACAAGGAACTATCAAACATTGGATGTATACAAAACATTTTGGCGTACGTAGAAAACGTAAATTTTACAACTCTTCATCAACTTATATATGAATAAAATGCTCAAAATTACGTCCCTATGACTCATCAAAGATTTTACCTCTGACGATTATTTCTAAAACTTTGCATTATTCATCGGATAAATGAAACAAAACTTCATGCAAAAGATTGCGTGCAAACCAACCACATCCACCTGTCAGTTAAGCAGCGAATTTGTGGTAATGCAAATGCTTGCATTGTTGGAAACTTAGAAACTGCTTAATTAATTCGTTAATTCAATTTTAAAAAGTTGTATCTTTTGATTTATAAAGATATTGAAATAATATAGTAACAAGGTCTGATCAGTTTTGACCTAGCAAAATCACGCACTTTATAGGTGGAAACCTAAAAACATATTTATTTTATTTTATTCCATCAGCAGATTCTAGAGCCAATAAATTTATATAAGGGTAAAACAAATTTCTATGACATCATTTCAATTAAAGCAAACAATTAAATAATCCGTTAGGTCTTTAAGATTGGAATTTTTGCATTAAACGCTTTAGCAAAAAAAAAAATTCAACAAAAGCTAAAGTAGCAAGTGTATACTTTTTATGGCTTCTTCGCAATTGCTTGCCGATGAATCATGAGAAAGAAATAATTTTGTTGAAAGAAATGAAGAAATGATGAGTTGTCTGGAGACGTATCTGAGTTTTAAATAAAAATAATGGATGACGAGAAGGTAATTTACTTGTAGGAATATTTTTAATTATATATGACTAAGTAAAGAAACCAAAATACGACCATTGACTACATTAAAATTGTTCAAATAAGAGCATTCAAGATGTTGCAAAATCAAATTTCAATACATTTTTAAGCACGACAAAGTATTAAGAGCCGCAGTTAAAGGTCATTCTATTTTGTTACATTTCAACTTGAGACTCTAGAAATCATGTCAAAACATAATTTAGGGTTTATACAAGTAATTTTGATAAACCTGTACAAGAAGGAATTTGTTTTAGGTACTCAGGTATTGCAATTATTTACAAACCCTTTATTTCCCGTATTAAACTTAATTTAAAAGAATTATTCAAGTACCAATAAGTTCCATTTACCAAATAATCATGTGTAAATTCATAATAAAAACCAAATACAGTTGAATAAAATGAAAAACAAGGTGTAGACACTGATTTATGTTAATTTTATATTTGAAGCCAAAATGCATCGAAAAGTTAGCGGAAATTGAATTAATTGACGAGATTTTACAATGCTGCGAATTTCATTGAATTTGTTGAAATGGAAAATTAAATTACCGAGAGTTCATGCCACTTTAAATACATTAACAAATTGAAGCATCGATAGATGTTTGCAAAGAGACAGCAAAGCAAACTAATTAACCATTCAATTGCTAATCCAAACAATTGATATTCAGCTCATTTATGCTAAAATGTATTAAATATTTTGCGTTCTCAAATTTAAAGCTTTGTAGCGTTTAAAATCAGATTTAATGAATATATAAAAAAAATTATGGGAAAATTTTGTGTATTGATTATGGATATTTAAATTTAGATTATGGAACATTAAAATATAGTTTCTTGGCTGAAAATCAAAATGTAATGCAAAATGTGAAATAATTTTGCTAACTAATTGTAAAACGTCTAGTGAAGCTTATAAACCGCCAATAAATTATCAATTTTTTGCTAGACCACTTTCAGCAGCTTTCAACTGTAATTTTTTTATATTTTCTTAATAAAGGTATTAAATTGTTTTATCAGTGATTCTCTTATCTCACACCACCTGAGTTAATTGCCTGTTATCGCAAGTTATAGTGTAAGAATATTAATTTCATATGAAAATATTGAAAAAGTGTGCAAACACGATTCGTACAGAGTACAGAGCAATGAATTAGGATTAGATTAGAAGCATTTCAGAGAGATTGAAAAAAGCTGAAAGTCTCTCAACATGCACCTGATTTAGGTAAATTGATTATTATACAAAACAGCAATGAATTCCACCAAATTTTTTATTCATTACACTACAGTCGTTAGGCAATAAAATTTACTCGAGCCAATAAAGGAAAAGAGAAGAATTTCTTCAACTTTTATCGATTTTTTAATACTTTTCTTCTCCTGTGGCTTTTTGGTTGAATCAAGATTTTCCATGATCCCTTTGGCAAATGAAAATTTTTCATCCAGAAAAAATCACCTTAATGAGCGCAATCAGGCAGTGATGACGAAAATATCATTCAAATGTTTAAAACAAGTGGCTTGCTTGCAAGTTCCCAAAATTCCAAAAATAGAATTTATGACGCATTATCGATCCGATTTGACTATTCATTCAAAAATTCATGATACTATTGTTAATATTTTATCCAAAGTTGCATAGAAAGCACTATTATCCCTTTAACAAACTTTTTAGCGTTCTTTTTTTTTCTGGGGAGTGTTTTTTCTTTGGGGCTACCGATTTTTTCTCGAAATCTCCATTTTTAAGCGTTCTTTTTGCGGCATGTTTGTTCCAGAAATTTTCACAGAAACTAAAGCGAATCAATCTACTCACCATCATATCGCTCTGCTTGTTCAGCCAATTTGGCTTTGTACACATTGTTTTCACGGTCCGTCATTTTTTAATTAATCTTTTTTTCGGTTCTTTTCAAAATTTTCAAATTTTCCTTCTTTCGCTACTTAATTTCGACTAATGATCCCAGTGAACTATATTCTTTTCTTTGACATGTTCGAAAAATCGATTTTGAAGTTTCGAATCAACACTTTGCATGAACTAGTGAATTATTGACAAATACGGTAAAATTTTAATTATCAGCCTAATTATGTTGTTTTAAGCAATGGACTTAAATTTAACTCAAAGATTAATGTTCATTGTCCTCGTTCTAACAATAATATTCTTGTTTAAAGAGTTTGGTATCACTTTTTGGTGAATTGTTAAATATTGTTTACAAATTAGCAAAAAGTTTTTTTTTGTAATTAACAATTCAAACCAATAGTGATCAATTAAGAATTTTAATACAAGGACCTAATAAAGCACTAAAATGAGTGCCAAAAAAGTGAGCTACTTTTTCAACTCGGATGTGGGAAATTTTCACTATGGACCAGGGCATCCAATGAAACCCCATCGTCTCTCAGTTATACATCATCTCATAATGAATTACGGACTTCATAAGAAAATGGAAGTGTATCGTCCATATAAGTAAGATAACTGATTCATCTAAAATTGTTTACATGAAACTTATTCTATCATCCCAATTTTTAGAGCTACTGCTCAGGATATGTGCAGATTTCATAGCGACGAGTATATCGAGTTTCTGCAGCGAGTGAACCCTCAGAACATTCAAGGCTATACCAAGTATCTCAGCCATTTTAATGTAGGAGATGATTGTCCAGTATTTGATGGCTTATTTGAGTTTTGTGGTAAAATCTAAAGCACTCGTTTAAAAATAATGTATAACTATAAATTTTTTTTGTAGCAATGTATACTGGAGCTAGCTTAGAGTCTGCCCAGAAGCTGAATCATAATCATAGTGATATTTGCATAAATTGGTCTGGCGGTTTGCATCACGCGAAAAAATTTGAAGCTTCCGGATTTTGTTATGTGAACGATATTGTAATTGGAATTTTAGAACTGCTCAAGTACCACTCTCGAGTTTTATACATCGATATTGATGTTCACCATGGAGACGGAGTTCAAGAGGCATTCTACCTGACAGATCGAGTGATGACTGTAAGCTTCCACAAATATGGAAACTACTTTTTTCCAGGAACAGGCGATATGTATGAAATGGGTAGTGAGGCAGGTCGCTACTATTCCGTAAATGTTCCATTAAAAGAAGGCATCGATGATCAAAGCTATATTCAAGTTTTCAAACCTGTAATCTCAGCTGTTATGGAGTTTTATAAACCAACAGCAATTGTTCTTCAGTGTGGTGCTGACAGCTTAGCAGGAGATCGCTTGGGGTGTTTTTCATTGAGCTCAAAAGGGCATGGGGAGTGTGTTAAGTTTGTAAAAGATCTCAATGTTCCATTGATGGTGAGTTTGTTACATATTTTTATTTCTGTCTTTTGAGAATTTACAAATAAATTTTAATTATTCAGGTTCTTGGTGGAGGAGGGTACACTCTCAGAAATGTGGCTCGTTGTTGGACTTACGAAACTTCGCTACTAATAGACGAGACAATTTCAAATGAATTGCCGATGAACGATTACCTTGAATTTTTTGCTCCGTGAGTATATTTAAAATAATCTCAGTCATTGTTAAATTAAATTACAATCTTTTTTTAGTGACTTTACATTACATCCTGAAATTACGACTAGACAAGATAACGCCAACACCAAGCAGTACTTAGATTCAATCATCAAGCACACTTATGACAACCTTAAATTTTGCCAGTTTGCTCCATCAGTTCAAATGTTTGACATACCTGAAGATGCACTACTGGATGAGAAAGATAGAATCAAGGAAGAACCGGATGCAGATATAAGAATTTCGCAGTCTGATGAAGATAAGATGGTTGAAGCTAAAAATGAATTTTACGATACGTATTAAGCTCACAGCCTTTTTTTTCGATTGGTTGAATTAACATAATTAATTTTATATTAGTTTTAGAGCTCTTTCATCTATTATTGTAATTCGTGAAAGGTCAATAAATAAAATACAATATTTTTTAACTGAATATTTTTGAATTTCATGTTAACTGGGAATTTCGCCATTACGAGAATAACCCGCGGTTGTATGAATATACCAATCCCAGTGAATATTTAATCAGTACTTGCAAATTAAATCAGTACCATATTTTATTCAGATGTTTCTGGTCAATTATACAAGTATTATAACTGTTACTCCTAGTTTTTTAAACTATACGTGTTTCTTTAATATCAGCAATAATTAACCCTAAAAGATTAATAGTACTTTTTATCAAATAGTCATAATATCAACTTTATTATAAAAAGTTTTGGTACAAACTTTTAGTTTGAAAGTTCGGCAGAATAGTTTACTGGTTTAGTAGAAGAGCGTGCAGGAAATTCAAGCAGTAATTCGTGTCTAAAGAAAAATCGTAATTTAAAGCAAAATGACTGAGCGCGAGAACAATGTTTATAAAGCTAAGCTGGCCGAACAAGCCGAGCGATACGATGGTAAGTGATTGAGCTTCCTATATTAAGTGCTCCGTCAGATATTTACGATTGAAATTTTCCGGCAATGGACGCCAATTCCAAGATATTTCTGCAATTTTCAAGCATATTCATCATTTTAAGAGTCGGAATTACTCCAAAACACTGATAACAACTGCTTTATCGTTTGAATGCAGCCAGAAATAGCTATGAAAAAAACCTATTTGTGCAGAGTTGAACGCTGTAAGACGGGCGCGGCCTCTAAAAAGGCTGCTACTCTGAATCACAAGTTTAAGTTGCGGAGAAATACAAATTCGATAATCTTTTCTAGAAAGATTTTTTACTTCTCCAACATTTTCTTCGATTGCATGATATTTGGTCTTTGTCTTGAGAAAATTGATTTTCAATACCATTGCACACCTACAACTCTGTGAAATAGTTTTTACCGCGTTCATTTGAAAATGATTTCTCCAGTTGATCCCTTGGCATTTACTTGTTCCTTTTTATTAATCGAATATTATTTTTGCAGAGATGGTTGAGGCTATGAAGAAGGTGGCTTCTATGGATGTGGAACTAACAGTCGAGGAGCGTAATCTGTTATCAGTAGCTTATAAGAACGTGATTGGTGCCCGCCGAGCCTCATGGCGTATTATTTCCTCCATCGAGCAGAAGGAGGAAAACAAGGGTGTCGAAGAAAAGTTGGAGATGATCAAGAACTACCGCGCACAAGTCGAGAAAGAGCTGCGAGACATCTGCTCAGACATCTTGGACGTTTTGGACAAACATCTGATTCCATCGGCATCAACTGGCGAGAGCAAGGTCTTCTATTACAAAATGAAGGGAGATTATCACCGTTACTTGGCTGAATTCGCGACAGGAAATGATCGAAAGGAGGCCGCTGAAAATGCATTGGTCGCATACAAATCTGCAAGCGATATTGCAATGACTGACCTACCACCAACACATCCAATTCGATTGGGATTGGCACTCAATTTCTCCGTAAGTTTCAATATTAGTTTTCAAACTCTGCTGTTTTTTGACCATCCTCTATTTTATTAACTAAACATTTATAATTGATATTTTTGTAGGTGTTTTACTACGAAATCTTGAATTCACCGGATCGCGCCTGCCGCCTAGCTAAGGCCGCGTTCGATGATGCCATTGCCGAGTTGGACACACTGAGCGAGGAGAGCTACAAGGATTCCACCCTCATAATGCAGCTCCTGAGAGACAACCTAACGTTGTGGACGTCAGATATGCAGGGAGATGGTGAGAATGTGTTTTTAAAGAATTTATTATCACAGTTTTAGTTATATCATGAATAATCTTACAAAAACTGTGTTGATATATTTTTTATTAAAATTTAAAATGAATCATAATTTCAACATTATATTAACACGTTTTATTTCTTATTACTAGGTGAGGGTGAGCCAAAGGAGCAGATTCAGGATGCCGAAGATCAAGAAGCTGCGTAATTTTCCAGCACGGAGCTTAAAACATCCGGCGACACCACAAACCGAAAAAGAAAAACTAAGAAAACAGTTTTAAAGCATAAAATAAGTATGTGTGTGTGAATTTATTATTTTATTAATTTAAAAGAAAAATATTGAAAAACTATAAAATAAAATAATAATTAAGCATTTATTCAGTAAATAAGAATGATAAAAAGATAAGAAAATAATAATTTAACATTAAAAAGAAAGAAGGACGGTTTTTGGAAGCGAAAAAACTAATGAGACTTGTTACTGGACTTGCTAAAACAAGGCTGGTATCAAGAAGCGCTAGTGCTGCGCTGAAGGAACTTTTTAATTAAACAACACACAGAATTAACGTAATCATACTATGAATATTGTATTTTAACAATTTTTTTAATTTAAATTGAAAGTATTCCAAAATCATTCATTGAAAATTTCATTTTCCACTAATCTTATTAAAAGTTGATCCAATTTTATATTGAATTTACTTTGAATCTATCGCTAACCAGATTTCATATATCTGAGCGTGGCTCGTGGCAGCTAAACACTCTTCTACCAGAACGATGGAATTTTTGCTTCAATGCCAATTTGTACATTGGTGAAATTATCTCAAGCTGCTCGCGAGCCCAGAAAATACATTAAAAATATTAATTAATAAACTTGTTCATATTCAAAGGTTTTGTAAGGACAGGTGGCGATACACTCAACTGTGAATAGAAGATGTTAGAAACTGTATTTAACGACACTTTCATACCTATCATAAATTCATTCAAAAATAAAAATTTTTACAAATTTTATAATAGTCTCTGATTCAGATGCTTTCGTATGTTGCCACCTCTCATTATATTACCTTGTCCATATACTTTTTGAGAATATTGCTGCTATAAGTTTTTAAGAGAATGCTTTTTAAAATGTATTCAAATTGTTTGACATGATTGAATTACTGAATATTGTAGTGCGTCTTGTTGTCGTCTTTTTCGCAGAGCATTTTATCAGTCTGCATTTTTTCAAATAATTTGCAGATATTTTTGTTTTGAGAAACCGCTTAGATTTGGTTTCAGTTTTTATGCCGCAATTTTAAAGAAAAGATACCAGCAATTCTCAATTGATTGTCATTCCACAATTTTTACAAAACTTTAGTCATAAAACTTCAAAACAGTAAATAAATTTTAAACAGAAGCACAAATTCAAAATATTTGTCATCAAGTAAAAAACAGTTTTTGTAACAATTTGCAAAGGAAATTCAAATAAAATAAAATTCTCAATAAAACTAAAATTGACCTGAGTTTTATTATTTATCCGCTATAGTTTTGAATCAAGATATATAAGGTAAAATATCTACTAAAGACTAATTCATCTGTACATTTTCTACCTGCTCGCATTATTTAAAAAAAATGGCACAAGAAACACATTGAAAGAAAACGTGGAAATTTCGCGAATAACAATAATCTATGTTTTCTAATATTATCCGGCAAACGAATGTGGCGATTTTGCTTTTGGTCATAATGCTTCTTCAGTGTTTCGCCGGATGCTCGAAAAACGTTCTAGAAATATCGACACGTACGTATTAGTGAAAACATTCATTGAATTAATATTTTTGAAGAGTTTAAAGATTTTTTTGATGATTTTTTCAGTTGATTGGATGGATGGAAAATTATAAAACATACTTCGAAATTTATTTAATATATTTATGATATTTGATGATAAGATTCTATCAACCTAAGCTTCCTTAAAAAATTAAATGATCCAATAAAACAAAATTTTTGATATTTTTTAACAAATGCGTTATTTTATTCAATTATTTTATTTAGAGACTAAAACTTATAATTCTTTCGACTACATTTTTCTTTACATTTTTTATACAATTTAGATTTCAGACAGAATTAGGGTATTTCACATGTTTTGCCGAAATTGCATCAAAGTTCCAAATTATTTCCAATTGTAAGGCTGTAAAATATACGTTTTTGCAATTTTTAACCAAACTTCAGCTACGTTTTGTTTCATGCTATTCATTTTTTTAAAGTGAATGTGGGGTATTTACATCCAGAAATAATTATTTCAAATATGTTAATACAACGCTCTCATTAATCTAAATAATACTAGTTTTGTTGTATATTTCTGTTTGAAAATAAAACTAAAAAAATAGATTTTGCTGATTTTTCAAATAATTCTGATTTCTTGTGGTTGTTATAGATTTATTTTTATACATTTTGTTTGTATGCTTTGTGTCTTGTTTAAAAAATCGGTAAATGAACACATTTCTTTTGAATTTACATAGTCAAAGATCTTTTATCGTTGCTCAAAGAAAGCTTCTAAGTAGAAAGCTTTTTCAAGTTTTCTTTATTTTAATAAAAAAGTTTTGAGAATGCAAAATGCTCTATTTTCTCTAGGTTATTTCTTTAGAAATAAGATCAATTTCATGTATCAATTTTGATGCATATATATTTCCAAGATATTTATTTTAGTTATATAAAAATAAAAAGAAAATCATAAGTTTGAAGTAATGTATACACTGTTGAAAATGAATCGGGAAATTGTGCCATAATTAGTGAGAATTTTGAGTAAATTACAAACTTTAAAATAATTAAGCTAAATATTTCTATCAAATAAGCTCATGTCGTCGATTTTTCACTAGAGTATCTAAATTATTTCACAATTATTTTATTAAACCTCGTCAAGCTCCAATCAATCCCTTAATCATTTTTCTTCCAGTTTTTTTGTTAAATTTCCATTGAAAATCATTTCAGGACAATTTTCTAGCTGAAGGAAGTCATTGGAGCTTAACAGAAGCAATTTATTGACAGTTTCCTCAAATGTTTTCAACGGTGTATACAAAAGATAGAAAAATATAAAAGTCAATTTAATTATAATGTTCTTTAATTTATTATGTTGTTTTAAAATACAGTTTTGTTTTATTCTCAAATTACACAATTTTTACTGATTACTTATTCATTTAATATAAAAAATTAAATATATATTGTGGCAGTTTTGTGTTTATAAATCTTTCTGTATGTTGCTCGGAGGTCCTAAATTATCAATCAAAGTGATAGATTTGCTTGCGGAGCGCCATCAGACAACGTTAAAATCACGTCCGACGACACATGGGAGTTATGGTTGATAACTTAAAGCCCAAAATACGGAAAATTCGGTTAAAAACTAAAAAGTTTTGTAGAGGAAAATTTTAGCTAATTATAAAAAATATAGAAACGAAATAAAATCAGTCTAACTTTTGTTTTTAGTTTTAGTTTTATATTTAATGTTCATCGCTCTCAAGTTGTGAATTGCGAACTTTGATTGAAAGTTTATCTTGAAATCATCATTTGGAGAACCTTAAATGAAAAAAACGAAGATCTGTTGGATCTTTATTCTTTATTTCTCAATAAACAAAATGTAGCTCATTAGTAAAAATCCACAAGGCTTCGTTTTAACTTCTAAAGGTGAAGTAGCTCAGCAGTTCTACTTTAATTTTTAACTTCTCATTTTGCTATTTCAATGATTACTATGATTTTCATAAAATGTTCTATAATGTAAGTATTATTTTAAAAGTTTTGCAACTCTAATACAAAATAATTTTATATTAACTGTGAAAAACTCATGTCTGTTAAACTGAGAAAATAAGAAGTTGAGAAATAAGAAAAAAGGCTACAAAGTATGTCTAAGTATTTTTATTCATTCATATTTTCAGTCATTATAGCTATATTCTGGTGTAAAACACAAGATTAAGTTATAAGTTTTATTGCTGTTAAGCCAGTTGCACATTCAACGTTCAGAAATCCGCAATTGAGCTGGATAAGAGACGTGAATGATGGAGATTTGTGAATGTTAACATCCCACACTCCCAAAGGGCTTTAAAACAAATTAAAATTCGTTTACTAGATTAGTTTTGACTTGGAATCAAAACCAAAACAGTCCATGTTTAGAGTTATAAACAAATAAATAGGAGCAAAGTCAGCTTTAAAGTCAAAAGGCAAGATTAATTTAACGCAAAACTGAATATTGTTTTAAAATTTAATTTATTTGATAGTCGCATTGAAAAATACGTGCGTTGTCCTTAAACTAGCTTACGCAACTAAAAATTTACTAAATAATTTTAGATCGTTATACACATAATTGTTTTAATTATAATTAGAATTAACTTTATTTAAACAAAATTATTATCACTTTTTCTTGTATTAAAACTACTTATTATTGGTCTGTACGCAAGTTGCGCCACAGACACTCAATTCAATTTAAAATTATAAAAAATTACCTAAACAATCTTAAAGGTATCGAAAATCAGCAAACTCGCAAGAACTTACAAACGTATCCGCCACGATTATTTAATGGTTTTTAGGGCAATCAGTAATCACGATCAAAGATCAGAGTTACATTTGCCCAGATACAGATCGAATAGAAACATTTTACATACAAAAATCAACACAATCATTGAAACATGTAAAATGTTTAAAAAAACACATTTTGTCTTAAAATTGTTTTTGATTTGGGTAATGTCATCACCTGGAAAATTTTACCTTAGCTTCAACTTGATTTGCAGGTGACAGTTTTTGATTTTGTTCTGAAAAATGTACATTAAAATTTTTCTAACTGATCGTCAATTTCGAAGTTTTGATGCTTAATTTTTCTGAAAACAAAAAATGTCTTTAATTATAAACTATACTCGTCATTTTCCTTGAAAACCCTTTTTAAAATTACTATTATTCAGATAATTTTTATTGGATGCGTTCTCCTTTGCTTAGCTCTTGATTTTCACATACCAATTTACCTCAAATTTAACTTATGAATTTATTTAACTTATTCTCAATTTTAAGATTAAAATATTTTTTACTTTTTTTTCTTTAGCTCTTGCTCAATTAGTTTAATGTACTCCTTACAATAATTTATCAAATAGTTTGCAATTAACACTAAATTTTAATTTATCTGATATATCTGTGTGAAAAAAACTGCTGATCCACAATGGTTTAATTAGCTTATAGGTAAGATTACTTCGTCGTTCTATGCATCTATATACAAGTATAACGAATGATTCACCCCACACGGGGTCAGGAGAATCGCTATAGAGTCAGGCCAGTTTTTGTATTAAAAACATTTGTGTTAACCACACAAAAAGTATCTGCCGAATTATTTCAGTTTTTTAGTTTATTTGATTGGTCTTTCTACTTAAACGCTACAAAATAGCTCATTTCCAGAGCGGTATTCGCCATCATAATTTGTTTTAAATTTTCTCGGTTATCGATTAATAATAATTATTGTTCAGAACTGTAAAATATCTTCAAATTTCTCCAAATTTGCTCATTTTTGCTAATAAATCTATTCATGCAAATAAATAATTTATTAAATTAAATTTTCTCGATAACCGCTCAAATTTGTATAATTTCCGAACGCAAACTACTTTACAAGGTTCTAGTGGATGACCACAGGACTTTGTTGAACACACACACCAACCATCGGAGATTCCCCATCCCTGTCAGCAGTGGAGGCGTTGCCACTATTGTTAGCCGCGCTTACTTTTGAGCCACTTTGATGGCCCTGAATGTGGTTGCTGAAAGAAGTGCTTCCTACGCTACCATCATTAACAATTGCAAATGGAGCGTAGATGGCACCGCTGACTGCTGTTGAGGTGGCATTACTGTGGTGATGCAAATCAATAGGCAGGGATGCGGGTGCATAATTGAGCAAATTAATCTTCTGATTGCTGCCACCTAGCATATTCGTCATTGGCGGATAACGATTTTGTCTGTGCTGATGTTGCATATATCGCTGATTCAGAACGTTTAGTGAGACGGCTGTTTGGCCACCCTGGGTGATTGTTGAGGAAGGTGTCAGTGAGAGCAGCGACTGGGGCTGTTGGATGAGCGTTTGTGGTGGATCACAATCCATTGCATGTGCAGAGCTCATTGGTGGTGCTCCGCCCGCTTGCTGATACAAATTAATCACGTGGTCCATGCGCTGCGAACGCTGAGGTTGGTTTTGCTGCTGAAGTTGCAATGCGAGCCCTAAAAATAGTTAAAACCTTTTCTAAATCATTTTGGCTATTCAAAAGGCAGATAGGTTATAACTAAAAATATTTACAAGCCACACACAAAACACAAATTATTAGTTATTTACAGGTTATGTTGATAATCTTGAGCCTTCAATTCAAAGAACATTGATTTTGTTAGTCTTGATTCAGATTATTTTTTTCAATGTTTTAAAATGTCCTCAAGCATTTAGATTGAAATTATTTGTAATCCTCATCTGTAAAAACTAACACATCCTTATCATGCAAAAACAACAGAAATTATAAAATAAAGACCAACATTATTGCTTGCAATTCTAACCAAAAATACATCACCGCCTTTAAAAAATTCGCGATATTTTGCAAATTAAATTTTCGACCGTAATAATTATCGCATTTATCATTAGTTATTCTGGCACAGCGAAAATTATGCAGAAATATTTTGCAAAGTAATAATGACTGCGTGTCACACCAGCAACAAAAGCTGAAGTAGCACTGCCATTTTTCACATTTTTAATTGAAATTGTTTGCAAACTTTTGTTATCATTGGAATGGCAGCGAGACCAAATTACTCTAATTATTATGCCATAAATTTGAGCGCAGACATATTTTTGATGAACCAAATGAATAATTTTACTCATTTCTGAAGTGGATTTTCACACAACAGCCGGCGAATGATAACAAGCAAAGAAGGGATGTTGATTAAGTTTATTATAAATCGAATAATTTAATTGTTTTATGTTTTTTTTTAATTTAATACATTTTGCTGCAATTTTTAAATTTTTTAAATTTTTTAAAATTTTGAAATTTCAAAGCAAGGTACATTAAAGTTTTAAAAATTATCAATATCCGCAGAAACATTCAGAACGATAAAGTAAGTAACTGTACTATGAAAAATAACTAATATATGCAGGAAAAACATAATGGTAAACGGACATTATTTAATTATTTAAAAAAAAGTTTATTTTAAACATAAAAAAATTCGAAATAACAAATCAACAAATCAATAAAGAACAAAGGGAATATGGCAACTAGTATAGGCTCCTGCGATTAGTGATTTTAATAATCGTTTCGATTGTCGATTCGATTAGTGAAAAAATCGCGATTTCGATTCGATTTCGATTATCTAAATTGAAAATATGTAGTGTAATTTTTTAAACAGTTTTTACGCTAAAGCTAAGTTTTTTTTTTTAAAATGATTTATGAATTGATTTTTGGCCATAAAAAAGATTGCACTTGAACCAAACCTTAAAAATATGTTAGAAAGGGCCAAAAAAGCCTACCCGGGTTACACATAATGTTTTTGTTTTTACTACTAGACAGCACATTTTTCAGGGTTCGCCATGTCAATTGACACTTACACTTGACGCGTCAATTGACACGTAAATTGACGTCATGTCAATTGCTTCAATTGACGCGTGTCAATTTGTATGAAAATCTTCCTATTTTAAATTATTATAAGTAAAGTATCAAAACCCAAAATATCTTTTTAAAATCTTATAGAAAACATTCTTATTCTATTTAAACTTGTAAACCTTAAATAAGTTGAAAAAAAGTGCATTAAAATAATTTATGACTGGCTGGATTTTGAACAAGGGCACGGGTTCAAATCCAGCCACCCTCAGTTTATTTTTTGCATTTTTTTTTTGTATTTTTTTAGGGAGAAACGTATTTAAAATAATTTTATTGTTAAATTCAAAGTAATTTCTGGGATATTTCAGTTTTTTAGATCTAGTAAATTTTATTTTAACGATGAAAACTAATGTTTTTTGAACAAATTAAATTGACATGTCAATTGACATTTTGACGGTCAATTGACACGATTGACGTCATGTCAAGTCAATTGCGTCAAATGGCGAACCCTGACATTTTTGTACTTTTTATTTTTTGAATAATCTAAGTTACGAATTCATATTGACTCAGAATGCAGACTGAAAAAAGTGCTATTTTAATAGAAACATCTCAAATATATAAATTTATAATAGATGCATGATTAAAATGATTCTTATACGGTGAGCTATTTTGAAACTACTAAAATAATTTTGAGGTTTGGTCGAGGTTTGGTTCAATTCCGAGACACTCGGTTTTACAGTGTTTTTAACAAACAAAATTAATAATTTAGGAAAAAATGAAGAGAATAGTGGTCGTTTATAATTTTATACAAAAAATAGAATCCTAATTACGTTTGGCCCATATCAAAAGATCAGCATTATGTTTGGAAAAGTGGTATTATTTCAATAATCGAAATCTTCGACTATCGATTTACTAATCGATTCGATTATCGATTATTCAAACTAATCGCGATTCGATCGATTTTCGATTAGTCGCAGGAGCCTAAACTAGTAGTATTGTGCAAAAACAAAAACTCAATTTACCTATTCGCAACACAGTTTTTGCAATACGGCTTTTTGGAAATAGGACTTTTATGCGGTACACTTTCGTTTCTTAACACAAAAAATTGGTGAACTGGTTATTATTACTAGAGTTATTATTACTATGTTGTTGATTCTGGTTATTTGTAAATTCCCGAGCTTGCAGTCATCGTCGATCATCTAGAGTGAGAGAATGCAATAGAGTAAAAAACAAATTCAAGTGATGTGAATGTAAATGATTTGCAGAGCAAAGTTATTCCTGCGTATGGAAAGCTAACGATTGATGGATTCACGTTTAATTCAAAATATGAAATACCCAAAGCTATCTAAATTGTTCTTAAATATTTTTCATTCGGGATGTTAGATTGAATAAGAAAATGCATCAATTTTATTAAAGCTCATCAAAAGAGTCAATATCTTTACTAACAAAATAGAACAAAAATACCAAAAACCATACCAAAACTTAAATTACCATTTTTGTCAAAATAATCTATCTTAAATATAGATGAAGTTCCAAAATAAACTTAAATGATGCTAATGAATTATATATATATAGCAGTAAGCGGAAGCATTCGGTATTATTTTTAGTGGTTAGTTCGATTGAAGCTCCTGTTTATTTTAAGAGACCCATTGTCGTCGATTGATTTCTGTTGTCAATAAAAAATTGACAGAAATAAACCGACGATCAAAATTTTATGCAAAAACAATCCCAAAACTAGTCCAAACCAATAGCTTTAATTAACACTTACCGTGGATAGGTTGAATTGGTTGATCCTGCGCACTAACCGAGGGACTGGTGCTTACTGAGTTGATAGAGTTGGCGGTATTGGTTCCCTCGTCTAATGTGCGCTTGAAGAAATTATGTTGTAAGGCATAGTATGGAGTCACTCTCGTCTTAGGGTCAAAGTCCAGCATTCGAATTATGAGGTCCTTAAACTTTAAGTAGTCAGATACGCTGTGGCCAACTTCACCGTGGCGTCGTCCACCAGGTCCACCCGTTTCTACACCCAAAATGTCGTGTAGTTTTCTTGAACCGGGCAATTTATATTTTCGCTGGTTGTTGGTCTTTTTCAGTACATAGCTGCCATCTGTTGAGAGCTTGTCGAAAAATTTACGAGTCTTGTGCGCCTGGTCGAGAATATGCTTTGGTGGCATCCCCAGCACTTCCACGATTTTGTTCATCTGATCAATCTCATTGCTGCCGGAGAAGAGTGGCTCACCAGTGTGCATTTCTACCAAAATGCAGCCCAAAGACCACATATCTATGGCCAGGTCGTAAGGAATACCCAGTAATACTTCAGGAGAGCGGTAGAAGCGTGACTGTATGTACTGGTATATCTAAAATGAGATGTGCGAGTTGTTTAGTAATAATATATTTTAAAAACTTTTTAATGAGAAATTGTGAGATTAAACACTTTTTCATTATATATTGATTGTAAGTAGTTTTTAGTAGACAAGACTTACCCTTTGTCCAAGCTGACACGAGCTGCCAAAGTCCACAATTTTAATTGCTGACCTTTTTGGATTGCAGAGCAGGATATTTTCGGGCTTTAAATCACAGTGAATTATGCTTAGTTCTTGATAAATAGAAGAAATTAAATGTTATTAGTATACAATCTCAAGATATTCTAAATAAACCTCTTCTATACAATTCTAAGAAAAAAATCTGGAGATAATTCACTTGCAAAACAATTTGATATGAAAATTATCCCCAGAAATTTCCAAGATAAGAGCTCGATAATAAAATCTTAATGTTAACATCTGAATTAAATCTAATATCTCACCTGGTGTACTTAAAAATAGCAGCGCCGTGCACAGTTGCTGGGCAAACTTTCTGGTCAAGTTTAGCGACACACCTCGGAAATTCGTGTTGCGAAGCAAATCATACAGATTGTACGATAACAGTTCAAAGACTAAACATAAATGATTGCGCCACATAAAATGTCGTTTCAATTTCACTAGAAAAACACAAAAATTTGACGAGAAATGGGTGTAATTAATTAATTGTTCACTTGGGCAGACATTTTTGGGGGACGACCAGTTTTATCACTCTTCGAGCAAATTGTGCCATCATAGAGGTTCGCATGTATGCAAATTCTGAGCTTTTGTAATTCATTAGTAGGGACCAGGGGAAATTATTATTTTGACGATTGAGGGTGATATGAAAAATTATATACATTTCATGAATGGATAAAACTGTAACAATTTAATTAAAGAAAGTTTAAATGAGCACTGCATCAAAATCAACTAAAAGCTTCCTTCATTTACTAATTGCTTTTTTAACCAAACATCATTAAAAAATCAAGCGCTACAACACATTGTCTTGTTGTTTGAAGAGTATTTGAATCACCATCAATTGCAACATTGTTAAGGGAGAGAGCGAAACTTTACAACTTGTATTTGCTAAATTAGTATAATACAGTATTAACCAGGTGCGCGATCAATATGAGATGTTCAGAGATGCTCTGAAGATAGCTAGCTAGGTGGCAGTGAAGCAAAAACTTTCTGTTCAAGTGAACAAAAGTCCTCCGTCGAAAAAGCTCTACACAGTTGAAGAGTGACATAAATGGAACAATTATCACGAATTCAATTTACCTATGTAATATTTGTTTTCGGCGTCCGCCCGGTTCATCATTTCCAGCAGCTTCACCTCGATTTGGGCTTGGTTGAGGAAGGGTTTCTTGTTCTTTATAATTTTGATGGCCACGTGCACGTTCTCCTCGTGGTCGAATGCTTTCACCACTTGCCCGAAGCTGCCTTTACCTAAAATAGAGTATTTAAAAAAATTATTCATAGATTATGTCTACATTGCAAAAATATTATTTAGTGTTTTTTGTTGAACAAACTTACCAATCAACGAGTCAATTTCGTAGCGGTCCAAGAACTTTTCTCCATTCTTTATGATATAGTCGTGGTTCTCATCATCATACCCATCATTGTACAGTTTTCGCTCCTTCTTGTGCGATGAGTCGTCCCCTTGCGTTTGCTGTGCACGCCGCTTCTTTTTGGCATAGTAAACCTAGAATCAAGAACAACACAAAACAACGGATTATTTAATGAAACTAATAATGATTATATTTAAAATTTCTTTGCTCGGCTGTTGATACCGGCTTTGCGTTTTGGATAACATGAACATCAAGGCAGTCGAGCACGATGAAAGCTAATATAGCCGAAGTGAAAACTTGAAGAGAATATTTGTTTTTAAGGGTTTAATATCTTGATTATTGAACATTTCAAGATTCTATAAAATAATAACACCAAAACTTAAGTGTTTGATTGAATGTCTTAACATAATAAAAAACAAATATATACGGGTATGTGCCAGTAATCTAAAAATTAATAAGTTCATATTAAAGTCACCCCAATATGAAAAACAATTTTCCACCAAATAATTCCTGAGCGGTACTTCCAGTCTATTATAACTTGCTTCCCAAAGCAACCGGATCAATGGCTATAGAACTCTACCAGATCCCCATAATAGTTATACTTTCCGGCTCGTTTGCAGTTGTTGATTACTGTAGTGCACATTATATTTTACTCCAATTCCTTGACTTGAACTCGCAAATGCATAGCGAATCGACCATCAACTGAGTTCGTGAACAGTACAGGCCGTCAGCCAGCCAGCAAACAATCAGTTATATCAGATTATATATATTGGAAAATGGAAAATGATAGCTGGTTACCGTTGAATCGGGTCACAGACAAGTTTAAATAATGGTAAAAACAACTCATTAAGAACAGTTAATAATGATTACTCAGATATCAACAGACGGTTTTCAAGTTATAGCAATAAAGCAAGGAAGCTACCTAATTAGTCATTGACACGCAGGAAACTCTCCTTTCATGACATTTTTAAAGTAAATTGATCCAATTAGCTAATCAGGTAGAACAAGTGCACTCGTCTCATTAAATCATGTGGAAATAGTCAAGACGAATTCATTTTTCATCGAGTTTCCCCAAGGTTTGCTGCAGCAAAATGTGCATAGCTATGCTGTTGTGGGGCGAGAGCTTTATATATGTATTTTCACAGCGACATATATCACCGCCACATAATACATGCTTTAGTTCAGAAATAAAATGAACCTAAGACATACATACAATAATCATAACAATAAAAATTGCATGTAGCATTTTCATTTTTAATAAAATTATATAAATATAATAGGGAGGCAGGAAAAAGTGGAATAGAGCAAAATGCAAATAATATTTTAAAAATCTATCTTGCCGTTGTATAAAAAGCAACGACTCAGACACCAGCGCACATTGCTTTCGTTTCTGGGTTTGTGCACATCTTTTAGGGTGCATTTGCTATGTTAGACCTTTCCCGTTGCAGTCGCCATGTGCAATAAATTTTTTCAATTACAACTTGGAGTTATCAAAAAAAAATGTGAATAAAATCAACATGTTGAAAATTTTTTAATTTAAATTTAAAATTTTATAATTTTGAAATATTATTTTCTTTTAAAAAATCTTTTAAAACTTAACAACAAAGTGACCGCGAAATCACCCAGCTTATATATGCTGTATTCATTCTTTTTCCCGCAAATGTGTGCGTGTTTATGTACAAGCTCAGTCTGAACCGGAGAAAAATCAATACCGCCCAACTTGATGGGGAGAGTTTTTAGACGAACTGGATAAAGAGGCGAACTGGCAAAATGCACTTCAAGAGAAGTACAGTGGAGAGTGCCCGCATGCTGGCTGAGCATTGCTAAAACAATCAAAAATCCACCTCAGTTTGCTCCTGCCGTTAGCAAGCTTTCATAGTCTGACACTAGGTGGTCTCGCATAGCGAAATTTTCAATCTTATCATTTCAAACATTTTATGAGAAAATCTATGTTTTTACATTTTAGCGCATATTGGAAACATATTTCTTCTGTACATTCCAACAACCCACGTCAGATCAGGGAGTTAAATTAGAAAAGGAAGCTTTAAAAGTTTGTATGCATTATTTTAGAAAGAGTATTAAATTTGTAAAAATAAACATAGAATTTTTTGCTAGAATTGAAAAATTATGGCATCCGAATTGAAAAATTCAAGAAAATTAGAAACATTACTCAGCAAAAAATAAACTCAACAAAAAAACATTTCAAATCAAAAAAAAAAATCATAAATTTATTTCCAACAGATTATGAGAAATTTTTTCGTCCACTAAAGGTTACGACATAAATCACACAAGAAATTTTCTCCATTGTTCGTTACCAAATGAAAATTGCTTTACTAATTCATTAAAAAAATGAAGCTGTAAATATGATTTAAGTTAAGAGTTTTAGAAATTAGAATTGGTGGAAAAGGATCGCAACACGATAAGTTTTATTATAAGAATTTTCTTCAGCATTTATTTATTCATAATTATCATCATAAGCAATTTCAATCTAAAGTCAGACACTTCGTCACGCATGAAACATCGAAATTGATTCAGCCTCTACAAACTGCATCAAATCACATTGACAACTTTAAAGCGTCACAGCAATTTTGAGAGCGACACGTTGCTTGTCGCTCACACGCCTGTACCATTTGTATCATGTTCACTAGTTAAGGTTGTTGCAAATTTTCAATATATATACTTCTTATTCAGCATATTGAATTTCTGCGGCGCTATCTTTGCCGAAATTTGAGACAGTTGTGACCATTAAGTTACAAAATGTTTCAAGTCAAATGATTGATGGGTAAAGGGGCAGTTAAAAAATATTTAAGCCACTTGTGATTGTTAAGTTGCTTGCTTTTATGCTTAGCTGATTACTTAGCAGAGTTAATTGAAAATATAAGTATAAAAACATTATGCTGCTGCATAAAAGATAATGTACATTTAAAGATTTTTTTTTGTGAATTTTGCCGATAATTTAGTCAAAACCTAGAGGAATCTTCTTCGCAATAAGCTAGGAAAATATTTTAATCGCTCATTGGCGGACCGGTTGCATAAAGTGATATAGAAGGATTGCATATTTTGTTGGCCGAATGTTAAGCAATTAATAATATTTTTGTGACTCATATTTTTATCTCATATTTTATTAAAAAATCTGATGATTTCGTTGATTTCTAGTGCCTTGCATCATAGTTTACAATATTATCATATCATTACGCATCCTCGGATCGTTACTGATTTCTTGATAAAACAAATATTTTAAAGTTTCTATTTTTCCACCCAAACTTTAGAACCGGAAAAGCTCAATTGCAATAATATCTCGTCCGAAGAAAAGAAAAACACAAACAAAAAATACCAGAAAGAACGCTTAGCGGTTTGGTATTTTTTCCATGGTCGAAAGTTATGGAAGTTTGATTTTCACGAGATAAATGTCAGACTGTCTTTCATAAAAAAATATTAAGAACAAATAAAATAAAATTTTAAAATTATAAATGTAGACTAGAACAAAAAATATTTTAATTTAACCATAAACATTTACAAATTTTGTATCATCCTAAAGCTTCGCGCAGTCCAACGTTCACTTATACCCCAACTCTACAATTACGTGTTTTGAATATAAAATATATGGCATTGTGTGAGCAAAGAAGCACACAAGTTAAAGGTTTTTTCTTTCATATATTTGGAAAATTTGACTTAGCAACAACAGTGGAGCTGAACGAGCTCTTCAAACGAACATGAGCACACAATGAGATGAATAAAATATATATATTGAAGATCGGTTAGCATGAAAAAGATGAAATACATGCAGACTCAGACAAAACCAGGGAAGAAAAATGACAAGTATTATTTGAATTTTAAATATTTGTTTCGGTAGATGGATAAGTTTAAGAACGAATAGCTTAGTAAAATCAATATTAAAATTTAGTTTGGTACCACTGGAAATACTATCATCATCATCATATATCAGAATTCAATAAAACAAAATATATATTATCTCTACAGCTATATGTTGCAAAAGTTTGTTTAAATGGAATGAGAAGAGCAGCAGCAAAAGTACCAGCAGTAAAAAATGTGTGTTCGTAGTTTGGAATTTGTTTCTTATATTTCTGAGCAACTTTTTTCTCATTTCATTTCTTTGGTGAGCTCCGTAACCAAAAATATTGTGTTGTGGTTGGTCGTGCTGATTCCGTCTTTTCTTCAAACCGGCAAGCAAAATGGAATAGTTACGGAATTTTTGAGATATTGGACCATGTATCACATACATTTAGCCAATAATATCATCACTATTTCAGATTTTTAGTCTGCAAGCTTTCTTAAAAAATTGTCCTTAAATCCTATCTTAGAAAAGAGAAATATGGACTGTTTGGCTTTTGTGTCCGTACAAAAGATTTTTAATTCGTGTACACTGTCGCTGGCACATTCTGACTCCGAAAGCTTCTATTTTCTAAAAAATTTCATGAAATTCGATAATCCTTTATGCTGTCAAGTAGAATCTTTCAGTAAATTTATTTTATTTGCCTCGACATATTAAAGAAAAACAGTTTAATGCTAGCAAATTATTTTTTTAACCAAAGTAATTTCTGATTAAATGATGCTTTTTACTAAAAATGCTTTATGAAATGAAAAGGAACATTTCGCTCAGACATAGTTTATAAAACATTCTGATTGGTGATGAAGGGTGTAATTGGCAGTTTATCGGAAATTACAGTTTATTCAAAAAGCGCCCTTAAAATAAACATACTCTTTGGAAAATATACACATTCCTTTTGCAGGGAAGACGGAAGATGGAGAGACGTTAACAAAATAGGAAAGGAATTTTCATATATGTATTTAAATGAGGCACTAAAAACAACCAGACGGCAATAATGATCGTTTAAATATGTTCCATTATTACATTTCTCGACTTTTATAAGGATATTGGCACAAAAGTTATCAGTGTTTGTTTGGTTGGTTCGGAGATTTATGAAAAATAACCTTGATAGTTCACATTGATCCAATAAAAATGATTAAATATCAAAAACTCACCTCGTTGATGTGCTTATACGTTTTTATCAAATCCACACTTAACTTCCGCAGCGGCGCCAACGATGGTTCTCGAAAGTGTGAGGGGATTCTAGCCTGCATCGCTCTGATATCCGTGGATGATGTCGGACTGATTGATCTCTGTAAGAGCCATATGAAAATGATTAGAATCATTCCATTTTGTTAATCAAAATACTACAGTATTAAACTTACTTGATGGACATCTCGATGCGAGGCAGGTAAGTGCTCCTCGGCCACCAGCCGGCCGTACAACGGCGCATGGCGCTGGCGAGCCGTAGAATCTGGAATTGGACCAGGAACATAAGACGCAGATACTGGAAAGATATCAAAAGAGAAAAAATTAATATATAACTCGCATATGGTATGTATATATGTATGCTTTCTGATGTAAAGTGAAATCGTTGAAGTATTGCTGCAACGGGAAGGACCATAAATTTTATTGCGCTAAAAATTAACTTAAGTTTTTTTTTCAAATATCTAACGGATTATTTGTGAATTCTGGTAAAACTGCTTCAAAAAAGAAAGCCTATCTCAAATTATACATTGAAAATCAACGAACAGATGTATTATATAAAATGCTCCCCTAACCCTTGAAACCCATAGATACACCATAACAGCGATCAACTTCCTTCCGCATTTGGTTACGCACCAAAGACACATATATTGCTTTTCCTTCGACATTGGCCTTTTACATGTACGCATTATCTATCCACAATCCACAATATTATTAAAGAATTTCGCTCATGTGCCGAAAATGTGTATAAATATATTTTAGTTTTTTTTTCAAATTTTGAATTCAATAACCTTTTACATGCGGCTTCGACAACAACAAAATATAACAGCACTTTTTTGATTTTTAATTTTTCAAATTTCAATTTGCAATACAGCCAGATATATTCGCTCATTTCCGCTAAGTAATATTATCGAGTGCATAAAACTGTGTGTTCATCTGCTTGTGGACCACAGTGATTTTCTATCTGAATTAGCTGGGATTTTTAACTTGTTGATTAAAAGCACAATATATATAATTTATAAAGTCTGCTTTCTTCCTGACAGTATTTTTTTTTAAATAGCACCCGCAAAAAGTGACAATGTTATTGCATTTACAATATAAATTCATTAACTGTCACTTTAAATTATATGGCAACGTGTATAATCTAAGAAGATTTTTGTTTCAATAAATTCCAGTTTTAATTTTAATAATAAAATAAAAATATAAAAATATAAAAATATAATAAAATAAAAGCATGAAATTTTGTAATTAATTTAAAGAAACATTAACAAACTTAACAAATTTGTGGAAAAAGTAAAACAAAATCAAATTGTAATAATAAACCGGAAATAAAGTCAATGAACCTTTGGCATTATTCCAGTGCTAAATGTTTTATATTTTGTTGCTTTTCAGTGTTCCATTCTTTTGTTCGTTTTTTCATTTAAAAAACTTTTTTACACTCACACAATCTCAACTGCGGGCCACACATGCCATGCCAGATTTATTACACCACACTTGTAATAGATAATGTGCTCCAATAAAATTCTTCAGGTATATTCCAATATTATTATTAGTTAAATAGTGTGAAGTCTCTTGATTCAAATTGTGTATAAAAATCATAGCATAGAATCATAGGCTTTATAGCGACTTTATTTTGCGTACATTAAAAATAAGTTCTAACTAGTTTTCTCTTATCACAAATCTGAAACAATAACAAGCAAGCATCAAATATAAAAAATTCGATAGAAATGAAAAATTCTTTCAAAACACAAAAAGCTAATAAACCATACTTTATAATTAATAAATTACCAAATAGAAATTTATAGTTTTAACTAATAGGTCATAATAACTTTATACTTTTTTAGTCGATTCTTAAGACTATCAGAAACACGCAAAAATCCTATCGGGTTATCGATCGCGTTTGTTCCGAATTGTTTCAAGTGAGAGAGTAATTTGGCAATTTTGATGTTGAGAATGATTTGTTGGTACAATTTTAGCAACACATGTGAACAAATTATAAAAACTTGCAATCCCGCAAATCAGTTTCAAAAAATTTTGGTAAATAAATGCACAATATTTAGATAAAATAAATATCTGTAATATAGAAAGTTTGCTAAAAAATATCTATATTAAATAGAAAATACCAAGTCAGTCGGTAAACTTTGAAAGAAAAAAAAATCCTGCACCTGACAAAATTTCAAGGAGATTGACGTTTACAACATAAGATACACTGTATCAAAACGAGCACTGACAACATTGCTCCATGCTTAGTCTGCAATTCATTGGGGTTAAAAATTGGTTACACGTAATAAGTGTTTGTTAAAAAGAATGATTAACGCAACTAAACATAACTTACAAATATATAACATGTGCTATCAAAATTTCAACAACATAACCAAATAAGAGTGTTTATCAAAACAATACTATGGTATGAAGTGATATTAGTAAGTAAGCCAACCCAAAAAGGATTTATGTCATAATCCAATCAAGAAACGGAATTCACCGGGTTTCGCTTATTCGAATGCTTTGAATATTCATTATTTTTTACGAAGGGGATAAACTTAAATAGAAAGTTATCTTTAATTTATATATATAAATATCGATCGTCCTTTGAATGGTCCCGGGATATTTTTTTTTGTTGGTAGTGAATTTTGTATGCAGAAAATTTGTGCGTTTATTTCTTTAAGCCTGCTAGTACATTGCACTTGAATTCTCGATATTGTCTTCAGCCTGAATAAGATACTTGAACATCCCCAATAGCACTTGCTGATTATGACATGAGAAAGGTTGATGAGCCCATCATTAATCATAAATCTCTTAAAATAACGTACAATTACATTCATAATGTAAAAATTATCTTGTTTCATAGAAACAACACCCAACGCTTCTGTCCAACCCTCAACAATTTGCATACACCTTACAAAACTATCACTTGGCCGTCTCTCTGTACATATTGTTGAACTTGATATTCAAGCATTGACGTTGCCTCAGAGTTGAAAAAAATTTTTGCATCACATAAAAACTAAATAACTCAGACAGTAATCATTTTAACTTCAAAGTGATCTGCGTCAAGAATCTTTTTTATATAAAAAAAATTTAAATCCAATATAAACATAGACAAACAAAGAATTTTAAAATGTTAAAGATGTTTTTAAAAATATTCCAAAGAAATTTTTGGTACATAATGGATCATAACAGATTTTTACACACATAAAGAAAAATGAGAAACTGTCGATTGGAAGAAAGTGGTTCAATCTTTTGTTAGTTCATGTATCCGGGCACACGCTTACTAAATCCCAAGACTTGTGCGTCAAAATCATCATCAATTAGCACATTTAATGAAGTTTACATTTTACATCACAAGTCGTTTTTTTTGGATTCTGTGACTCTTTCTGGTTATAATAGACTCTTGCATATTGATAATTTTTTTGAATTATACAAAAATGATGAGATGCACCTCTTAAAAAGTCAACTTCGCAGAAACATGAAAAATGGAATAATCGAACTATTTAAAACAATCCAATGGCATTTTTCTAATGAGCCAAAATATTTTGTGGTTTTTGTAGGTGTTGAAAATTAACTACTTTTTTGCTATTTATAAAAAGTTTTTTTATCATGCTTCAATGCTATATTTTCAGGCCTTCAAACGTAAATAAAGCTGAATGTTCGCTCCACAGATAATGTTAGTAAAACAAAGCAATTGAATTAGAAAAGAGAACGCGTCACCGCAACTAAACAGAGAGTCAGATTTATCAGAAATGTGCACAAATTTGCACAGTTGGTGGTATTTAAAAAAAAGATTACTTTGATCAGGTGCATAACATGTAATTATACTTTCCAATGATACATTGAGAAACAATGAAAAAGCGCGCATACCTTAATATAAAATATACTTTAATTAAGTATGTGATTGTTTATCTACAGTCTTTACGTCACAACAGCTTTCGGAAAACGTGGCGCCAAAAGGTTTATGTTGACATGATGAAATATTTTGGAGAATAAAATGGGAATCCCGTACAAAATGCTGACGGGTGTCAGCCAACTTTATGACTTGAGAGTCAAAAAATGATTCTTGTTCTTTTCTTAAATTCAACATTTTTTAATTAAATCGTATGTTAATATGGATGAAAAATATTTTTGATTGTCGAGAAATTTTAGAACAAATTCTTCAAATTATATTAGCCGCGCGAGGCCATCAGTTATTTAATGACATGTCAATTCACTTATATAGTTAAGACATTTCAGATTTGCGTACTTAAAGAATTTTTCTCTGAATTTCGTACAATCTTAACCAATATTCTACAATCGAATACAAAATATAATTTTTAGAAAATCTGATCAAATTTCACAGAAATGCTTGAAAAAGTATTTATAAAAAGAACACTTGTAAGTAGTGTCGTCATTGGCCAGACAGCCGTTTGTTCATATGGTTCAAAGTCTATTTTTACAAGGCATTTCCATATCAGCATTTCGAATAATATTTCACTTATTTTCTGTACAAAGACACAAGTCATTTTTCTCTATATTTTCACCGTTTACATTGCCTAGAGTATGGTGAGAAATGTCTATTAATATTTTTTTTTGTCATTAAAAACTAGCAAAATTAGGTACGCGGAATGTCGGAGGATGTTATTTTATTGGATATGAGTTGCAACGCAACCCCTAATTTAAAGTATTATTCTTGCTAAAAGAATTACTTAAAACTTCTCTGTTGTTATAAATTAGTATTAGAAACAAACATGAAGATTATCTATACTAAGAGTGTTGCTTAACAACTTGCGACCTTTATAATTTAATTACAATTGTAAATGTTAACTATCTATTTAAACTGACGTTAAGAAAAAAACTAAAACTGAAATGAACTTAATGACAATTTCTACTTAGCAGTTTTCATTTAAATTGAGATAAGAGCTCGTTTATACAAGTTTGTGTTTGCTCGCGAAAAAAATTATTATTACTTCATGGTGATAAAATTAAAAGACGTTAGTCTAAAAGAAAATCAATAAATTCTATAGATAAGAATGCATTTAAAATTTATACATGGAAAATGTTTTTTTCTAATTGTCATTGTTGACGATGCACATACAGTGAAATTGCGGAATGCAAAATTATGAATCGTTGGGAAATTCCTATTTGTTTCGTCCATATTGTAAGATTTGAACTAGCTTCAATATTCATGAATGAAATCTTCCATAATTAGATCACTCGGTGACTTCGTAAAAAACGGCAACAAAACAATTCCGACAAATTGCACTGAAATGACTCAGATGTTTGTGCTGCTCTTAAGTACCAGTCTCATTGGCATTATATGCTTATAGAAATGACGCAAAAACGATGATTTTAGGAGCAAAAATTGCGTAGGAAAGGACTTCGTAGATAACCTGACATACTATGACAGAAAGCCAAAATAAACTATTTACTCCGAATTTACTCATAAAAGTTTATCTCCATTTTCTTGACTTCACGTTTAAGTTAACGATTCTGATGAAAATGTCGAATGTTTCCTGATTAATTATTTAGGCTACACACTCCAAGTTCGCTCCATTTAATGGTTTCTTTCTAGCTAACAATGCGAAAAAAAAACTTACGTCAAATAACTAAAGTCTTGCGTACTATTTTTTCATTTAGCCTTTGAATTATTTATAAAATTTGTATTTATTTTTCAACAAAAATTGAAGTTAAATTAATTTATAAGCAAACAGTTTCGGTTTAAAGCAAGTGAAAGAACTAAAGCAGTAAAAGCAGACTGAAATATTGCAAAGATATTAATTATCATTGTTTGCTTTTATTATGGCACATTTTTATACCAGTGGCTTATCAATTGCGGCGTAAATAGTGCGCGCAGGATAAATAAATGTCAGAGGGCTTAAATTTCAAAATAATAATGTAACAGGATAAATATTATTAAGTTCAGTTCTAAGAAGTACTTTCTAACTTTAATTGAACAACGCTATAAGGCAAATACATCGTCAATTTAAAATTATAAATATGATCAACAAAGAATCAAAAACAATCGCAGCTAATTTTCACAACAGAACAGATTACTTCCCTGCATCTCCAACGCAATTCTCAATAAATTTCGCAGTGCAAAATACTTTTTATTCGCAGAAAGTGTACCCATCATTTTCTCAAGTATTTAATTTTCAGCACTTTAATTCTATTCGTTTATAAATAACAATTTTCTTCCGTATTGCTTTTTATTTGATTTTTGTTGAAAATTGTTCGTCTTATAAGTGTTTTGGCTGTAAAAAGTTCAACAGTAATTACAGCTTTAAATTTTCAAACAACTATAATCTCAAATTGCAGTAATTTTTATAATTTAAATTTAGCATTGAAAGGAGATGAATAAGCTGATAATTTGTTTGATTTTTAAGTGAAATTAACATTTATAATTGATATATATAATTGATGGTCAATCTTCAACTCTTTTATTTATTTTTATGACCAAAGTGTTCTAGATAAGAATTTTGGCCCTCAGTCACTTACTCGGTCAAGAAGCAAAAGTATACAAGTATTTTTAATTGCACTAGATTTTCGCACTGCGGCACAAATGTCAAATTCAAATTGGGCAAATTTAGCAAACGGGGATGAGCTTACTAAAAAAACTAAAATTTTTGTCAAGTTTACGTAATTTTAGTCATATTTTACTTATAACTCCACTAATTTTTCACAATTTTCAAAATTTCAAATAAATGTTCAACGTCACTTTAGATGGTTACCTGTAGGTTCTTGCCAGTAAGACGCCCTAGGCTGATAGTAGCAAACTGCTGCCGACATGGTTCACTGTACAAATATTTCTGCTACAAATTAAGTAACTCTCGAAAAAATAGTCTGTTTATTGTGCAATTGATTCTTGTTTGTGTAAAATGTAAATAATCTACTTGTTCTTATTCGTTCGGCTCTGCGCTGGCATCGAATTTTCCGCCAATCCACAGAAGCAACCGACAAGCTGCACCGCGAACTTTTCTTTAAATGTCTCGTCTTAACTGAGCAAACCAAAACTAACTGTTTAAGTATTTAATAGCTATCGATTGAAATCATTTTTAGCAATATCCACGGAGAATTTATTTCCTTGAAACTTCACAGACATCAGTTTAGCACTAAAAAATCAACACAAATCAACAACCAAAAAATTTTCAGAACAGTCACCAAATCTGCATCTTTCTCTGACAAATAAACAAGCCTGACTGTTGCAAAGCACTCATATTGCAAAGAAATGTTGGTTTTTTAGATTTTTAAAAGCATCGCACATTTAAATTTAGAAACAAAACTTTTATATCGCGACAAATCCTACAACAAATTTTTTCAAAGTTATTTACAGCTTTCAATCTACAAACACATTTAAAGATCATTCAGCATAACCAGAGGTGCAGAGTTTGAAAAAAGCAACACAATAGAAGTTTATTCGCAAAGGTTGTCCGGAAAAACAGCTCTACTTAATACAATGTAATTATTCTTTTTTTAATTAATTTCTGAAAATTATCATGAAATGTTTTTTAATACAAGTCTTCTCATATTCTTAAAAATTGATTTTTGGAATTTTTAGTATGTAACTCAAACTTAATTTCGTGCGTTCGACTATTTTTATAAAGAAACATGACTCTCACGTTATGTTTGATTTAAACATCACAATGTTTCAATTTATATAATATATTTATGTTACAAATCTTAGATAAATAATCATCAACTGTGTAAAAAACGCAAAAAAATGCATTCCAGGAACAAAATAAAAGTATATCACCACGAGTTTACGTACAATAAATTCTAAGAACCGTTATCAAATTTCGCAAAAATGAATAATTGTCATCCAACTTTTCAGGTGTATGTTTTGTCGCCTGATAAAATAATGATGGCGCTATGCTATGCCAAGAATATGTATAAAACACAAAATTTTCTAAATATATACAGACACAAAAAACCCAGCAATTGGCCACCATCACTAATACCGTATGCCTAGCAATTGTATGAAATTTACTGTAGAAAGATAAAAGGAAGCCAACACACAAATAACAATTTAATTTCACTTTTATGTAATTCTAATCATGTTCAATTGCGTTTGGTATTTTCTGTTGATATAATATTTTTCATCGTCATGTTGTACTCATGTGATTGATTATTTATTTAGACACTATCTGCAAAAAGCGCGAGATTACAACATGCTTGTGAAATGCAAAATTTTATCATCCAATAAAAGGTCAGTTCTGTGCGTCTTTTGCTGGAATATTTGAATTAGAACGCAATGTTCAAATGTTGTCAAAAAGTATTATTTGTGGAGAAAGTTCTAATAGAACTTCAAAATTTCTGTATTCGTTACGAGTTTTTATTTATCATTGATGTTATATAAGTGACAATCAGCGGGATAGACAATTAGTGGGATAATTACTCACACCACCGTCCCACGGGCCAGAGAATTCCTCAAGTAAATGTTTTGGATGCTTTCTCAGTTCTTGACTCAAGTTCTGCGTTGCCAGTCGAAATTTATTTTTAGCATTCGCAAACGAAATTTTTTTCAGTTGTTAACATTAAAATAGCATATGGTTTTAATTTATCTGTGCGTCTGCCTAGTCTGTCTGTCTGTCATTACGGGAATCACAGACATTATAATTGATTTTTTGAAACTACTATTCAATTCGTGATTGAGCATACTGAGAACAAAAAACTCTGATGACACTTGCCGCAGCTATCTAAATCCACTTGTTTTTGTTTTGTCTTTAGATGATTTTCTTTTTCAGTCTCAAAGACAATTACTAAATAATGTATAGGTAATGTACTTCGTTACCGCAACTCGCTTAAACTTAACTAAAAACATTTGATCTTGTTCTTAATTAAATTTAAATACAAAAGTATTAATTATTTTTTCTTTAAAATTGAAGAAATATTATGGATCAAGATCATTTCATCAATTTACATTAATTTATTCATGACCCAATTTTTATCAATAACATTGCATTAAACACTAAACCCATTTACGTAAAAAATGCTTGAACCGTTTTTGAACAAAATAGTTGAAACAAAAGTATTCTAAGTGGTTTTTAACAAATAAAATGCATTATTTTTGTAGCTGAATAATATCTTAATCTAAGAAACAAATAAATATTAAAGCAAAGGTTTTTTTTTTCAAAAAAATTATATTTTTTTTCAACAAGTATGGAAATGTTTTCAAGCAACTTTCAGTGTGAAAATTTACGTTGCAAAATATAAAATGGAAAGAATCACTGCATAAGGAGATTAAATATTAAGACGCTTTTTTCTTTCGACCGTTTACCTTAAAAAAGTTAATGCCGCTCAAGTTTTGACTTTCTTTTGCGAATTATCAAGGTCGATTAGCTTTATCCTAATTTTGTGTGGTACACTTTGGTCTTAGTTTAAAGCATTAGGTAATCGGGACAATCCTCTTTACCGATTTTTTCATTTTTTGTAATTTCTAAGATCAAACAATGCATTAGTTAGATTCAGTCAGTTTGGTAAAAAGATGATTGCACGAAAAACCCGCGCGTACTGTTATATTATATATACATTCTACTTTTTTGCAAATAACCGTCTGCCCACGCTTTCGCCCAACAAGTGACGTTCATACATTCAAGCTGCTTTATTTTTGTGCAATTAGATTCCATCATTGGTGTTCCCCCCGCAAAGTATACTATGAATACTTTGCCTTTGGTGATTCATCTATCATTTTATGATGTCATTGCCGGCTGGTGTTTAGAAAATGCAGTCAAGATGATAAATTTTGACTAAGCGGAAATACCGAAATATGAGCGAAATATGAGCATTAGGAAGTTTCTAAAATCTAACCTTTACTTGTTAAACAAATTATGAAAGTGCAATTTTGTAATTATGTTCCCATAAATATTGCAAGATTTTGGATTAACAATATTTAAAAATAAAAATAATTATTTTGAATAAAAAAACTCACATTTCTGCTTGGCTTTGTCCATGAGCATTGCTGCCGTGTCCTTGTCCAGCCGGTAGCTTTGTTGCGCTTGCTGTTGTTGCTGCAACTGCTGGTGATGGTGGTAATCCTTATAGTTCTCCACTTTTAAACTGTTTATTACACTTGCTCACAAAATAAATGATGTAATATTTTCCAGGAGTTTTATACTCCGATCAACTTTATGATTTTTTATTTTTTTGGTCAGATCACAAATGCTGTTAACCCAGATGCGGGTTAACGCGACAAATCTTTAAAACACTCCTCATCGAAAAATTATTTTACTTTTAATATTTGTAGATAATCTGTGCACATGAAGTTGAAATTTTCCAGGAAACTTTAATATTTTTTTTACTTTTTTTTGTTGCAAATAAACGAAATATCAATGCTAAACTGCACTTGTTGATATTATTTCAATGAAATATTTTATTATTTCAAACTGTCACTTTCATTCAACAGTGAAATCCTCATGGTCGCACTGATCCAGCACTTCAATTTTGACGGCAAGCCGGCGTTTTGTAGGCAGTCATCAAAGTCACTTTGTCAACTGATTTGCCACGCCGCAGTCCTAAAAATAGAAGAAAACAGAGAGAGAGCAATGAATACATGTGTTTAACATTGTTGATAACGCGCGTTCACGTCGACTGATAACAGCCACCAGAAGCAACAACAAATTAACAACTTGCTACGTAGCTGGTCTTTTTCACGAGTCACCAGCTAGTAACCCAATTTAGCTTTGAGAATGTATATTGTGACTTGATTTAAAAAGTTTGTTGTGCAATTGAAGTAGTTAGTTGAGTTTACAAGAGCCCCTATAATTAATTGGTTACTGCATTAAACATCGATTGAACATCGGTGATAAGGGCTGTCTATTTATAGTATATCACAATTTTTTTAAGTTATAAAAAATAAACTCAAAGAAGCCTGAAATTTTTTAAGAAACATCGTTACATAGGTTTCAAGTTGAATTTCCGAGATTAAAATCAATAGTTTAAGCTGAACCGCGCAATTTTCCGTCCAACATAAGAGTATCAATGAATCAAATTAATCCAGTTGTTGATTCACTTGACATTGAAATACTTGCTTTGTGAGCTTGTGACGATTCATTTAAAATTAAAAAAATAATATACAAACAATTGTGCCGAATTTTTCTCTTTCAATAATGGAAGTTCAAAGAATAAATTAAAAAACAAGAAAAAAAAGTTAAATAACACAAAGAACTCTTACATTCTCAGTATGTTATGTGTGATAAAAAATAGAAAACATTTTTCCTATTCAGAGGTAAAATCTTTCCTTTATAGTGATATTTTAATCAATTTGATGAAACAGCTGTATCAATTTAGGTATTAAACGCTACAAAAGAAATTAAATAAAACTTTGATATATTTTTTTATATTTCTAGAGACACATAATATATTTGTTTTTTAAAATTGCACAATTTTGACCGAGTTGGGGTAGATCAACAAATTGCAATTTACATTACAAGTTGAAAAAACATAAATGGATGTGATATGCGAGTGATTTTGTGTTTTCCACAAGAGTTCTTACATTCGTTTAACAAAGCAAAGTATATTCTTTATGAATTCTTATTTTGATACCACTGAATCCAATAAGAAATGAGAATCCACAAGTTAACAAGATCCTACGAAAGACTATTCTAAAGGAATCTTATTGAGTCACACATTTTTATGTTTTAGTATTATGTTGCATACAACATCAATACAACAGTTGTAAGCAACATTTATGTTTCGGCGTCGCATCAAGATTTCCAAAAATTAAAACATAAAATTCTAATTTTCTTCTCTATACACTCAATTTCATCCCTTTTTATGAGTTTTACTGAATTTCACTAGCACTTTTACCATTCACATTGAATTTTGGACAAGAAAACACTTTTTTTCAGGAAATCAGACTGACGTACGCAGAAAGCAGATTTCTAAGAAAAATAAATGCAATCAGAATTTTTCAGACAAAGCGAAGCGGTTGTTTATGTTTTATTATAAGAACTTGGACTATTTTTTACTAACTTAAAACTTGTTAGGAATATTCAGAAGCACGTTTAGATGGCCGCAGGATGCAACTGGGATGAATTGAAAGCTGCATTAAGGTGCATTTAAAATAAATCTGGTTGCAAATGGATGAATTTTGTTGTTGTTTTTGGGTTTTTATGATTTTCTTCTTAGCCGATAACTATATTTACCTTTAAGCTCTATGAAATACAGTCGGCTAATCCTTTTGGCTATGTTTTGAGCAGTTTGTCATATATGTGGGAAGAATGCTTCTTGAATTATCCGATTTTCTCAATTTAACTATGTTATACTCGGGTTTACTCCGAGTTTATTGAACTACAAAAATGCCCAGTAAACCTTATGGCTGTGCCAGTTTTCCAAAAAAAAAACACTTGATAACACTTAAGGTAGGCACTTAAGCATGCCCACTGTTAAGCATTCTGCTTAAGATATCATCCCATAGGAGCTTGACACTAATTGGCATCGTCCAACCTTTTTTCTTAATTTCACTTTTATCTTTTCTCCTACCGCACTCGAGTATTCTCTCTTAATGAGGTATCTTTATGAGAACTAGTATGAACTAATGAACACTGTGAACGTAGTAATATTGAGTTAATTGATCCAGAATTGCTATAAATTTTTGCGGACTAGTTTTTTCGTCAGAGCTTTTTTATAAAAATTAGTGAAGTGTGGAAGAGTTCAGTGGGTAAATATCCAAGCAAACGGGGCTTTCAACATAAGGTTTTTTCTAAAGCTATGATTCCACGCAAATTAAAAAACATATAAAATATATATACAAGATTTAAAGTTTCGTAAAGATATATTTAATATTGTCTTATGTATTTTCTAATGATTTACTGCTTAAACTATCTTATATACTTATTTTCTTGATGATTCAGTAGTGATTTGGCTGAATTAGCCATATTGCTGAATAAGATGCGCTGAGTATGTTTTTATAAAATACGTTACAATATAGCATATAAACTTTATATGTTACTTTTTTTTATGATAACATAACTTTTGCTTTTTAAAAATTCACAAGAATTTAATAATATTTTAGTAAGTTAGCATACCAATTTGTGCAATTTGATTGGTTTTAATAGAGTTTTATTAAATGCATATTAATTATGAATAGAACATATATTTGATTCCAACTTCACTGAAAGCCCATAGTCATTTTGTTTTTATGGTTTTCGATTTAAACAGTTTGCATTTTTAAATATCTTAATATTATATTTCAAACATAAAAGAAACGTCCACGTCCACGACCGCTTTTTGGGTTCCCATTTCTGCTGTTTGGATGCTCTCTGTTTCTTCGCAGATCTTGTCTGTTGCTGGATGGATTATCAGAAGATTGATATCGGAAAGGCGCAAAATCTTCATCCCCAAATGGCACTTCTTTAATTTCATTGTTATTTGGAGGTGGTGAAGGGTTAGCATATTTTGGCTGAAAACCTGATCGCTCACTGACTTGATTATACCACAAAGAAGCTTCGTTATATGCCTGCTGTACAGTTGGTTGTTGAATAACATTTTGATGCTGAGAACATCCTGTGTTTTTATCTTTGATATTCATTGCAGTTTTAAAGACCTCAATGGCAGTGAGTTGATGCTGAGATAATTCTTTCATTGATCCGATCGCTATTTCAAGCCCGTCTATGTTTTTAGTCGTCTGCACTCCCTTATCAGCTTTTAGAATTATTTTGGAAGATTGTGATCCTTGATTATTGGTTAAAATGCTCGCACGACCAACACATTTTATGCATTCCATGAGACCTAAATGTGATCCAAAGAATATAAATTTAAGCGTTTGTTCATTTAATATAAATTGACAAAACTATTTACCTGTTTGTGATCCACAATCTGAAGTAACAGAGCTACTGGTTACAATTGCTTGTGGAACAGTTAGGAGCCCATAATTTTTATTTGCATAATGTTGAGCTGCAGCAGCAATTAAACCATCTGTGGGATCTTCTGCATAAAAAACTTCCTCCTTGATTCGAATCCCTTCTAAGAGAGGAACTGTTTGTAACAATGAAACTTGATGATCTTGAGTTTCAATGGGCTCAACCTTTAGATGAAAAGAGAGAAAATGGATTGGTTTTGGAACTAAATTGAAAAAGTTACCTTAATATCATTGTTAATGCCATAAGCTTCCAAGATTTCTGCAAAATAGCCCTCGCTCATGTTTTCGATCAAGTCTTCATCCATATCGTCCTCCATTTCAAGCCAATTATATTTTAAGTCGAGAAAAACAAGTTTTAAATTATTATAATATGTTTTCACAGCTGGAACATTGTGAGGTTATGAAATTAAATTTGTTTATAAATAACCGAGGGGCACTAATTTGATATATGATTAATCATCATTCAAAAATATAGAGTGGATACGTTTATTTAGTGTTTTCGAAAACAGGCTATAAATTAACTAAACTTACCCAAATGATAGTAATATTTTCCTGAAACAAAGTTTTCCAATTATAATCAACAATAAAAAATTACCAAAAGAAATAACAAACTAAATTTTTATTTCATTTAATTTATTTAGATCTTTTAATTTGATTTGTATGGCATATTTTACAACATAACATTATGTTTTCACTTACCTTTTTAAAAAATGGGAAGGTTTCTTCTAGAATCCACTCTAATCAAGTATCACTTAATAATTGAAAAGAGAACTAGCTATCTTATATAGCCAAAATATTACTAAAATTATAGTATTATTTTCACCATGTTGCTCAGAATTTGACTATAGCACATCTGGTAACTATGGTAACATCTCAAGGTAAAACTTCATTTGAAAAATCTTATGAGTTTAAGAAAGGTTGCATACAAGTTCCAACAATTTTTGCCAAAATTATTTAAAACGCTACCTCACTCAATCTCAGTTCATAAAATTTTTATTTCTTCTTTTCATTTATTATCCAGAAAATTCATTATATTTTTAAAAATACATTAAAAATATCAATCCAATTGCAATTAGTAACGTCCACGGCGTTGTCCATTGTAATCATCACCATCATTTGATCGTTCCCTTTTGACTCGCTGATGTTCAGAGCTTGTGCTTTGTCTCATACGTCTAGCGTAATGTTGTTCTGAGCTTGTACTTCTACGGTGTTGATCGTAATATCTTGCAGAGTTGTCAGGAAACTGTGATCTGGATTGATATCTCTCAGCAATGTAAAATTCATCATTTCTATCTCGTGCCGGAGAAAAACTGCGCTCACGTAACTGAGAAAACTCACGCATGTTCGGTGATCCACTAGAAGAGCGGCTTCGCCTTGGTGACATATTTTGTCTGGAAGATGGATTTCCAAAAGAGTCCCGCGAGTAATCTGGAGGACTTTCGACTTTTCTACCAAGTCTCGAAGCAATCGACGGCAGATTCCTTGAACGTTGGCGAAATCTCTCAGGAGCAAAATCTTCATCCCCAAATGGCACTTGTTTAATTTCATTATTTGGTGGTGGCGAAGGATTAGCATAGTTTGGCTCAAAATCTGTTACTTGGTTGCCTTGTGTGCCTCGCCAAACAGCTATATCGTCATTTTGTTCAAATGCTGGTTGCCACTTTGAGTTATGAGCTCCGCGATGCTGCAAACGCTCTTGAATCGAAGCAATTCCTGTGTCATCTTTGATATCCATTGCAGCTTTAAAGATCTTGATGGCTTTGCGTTGTTCAAGAGATAATCCTCTCAACGTCTCGAGCGAGAAGTAAAATCCGTCTGCGTTTTTAGTCGTCTGAACTTCCTTGTCAGCACTTGGAATAAACCTCGAAGCCTGCGTTCCTTGATCATTGGTCATAATTAAATCACGAGCAG
This sequence comes from Parochlus steinenii, assembly GCA_038502155.1. NCBI lineage: Eukaryota > Metazoa > Arthropoda > Insecta > Diptera > Chironomidae > Parochlus > Parochlus steinenii. Next base: position 2,069,184 of record JAXCIN010000052.1, on the reverse strand, counting down.
CACATTCAATACATTTGAAAGTTTCAGTTTGAGCTCCAACATCTCGATTGAAAGAACTAGTAAAAAGTGCATCTGAAACGGACATGTTCTGAGTTTTCAGCTTTTCCGTGTCATTGCGCCTTTTAACCCTTGTTGACAACTCGTTCATATCCACTCCAATTGCTTGAGCCAAAGCAAATGAACTCTTATAGCAAATATTTGTGTAGGGAAAACTTAGGAGAGAGTCGCGATTCAGAGTCACCGATCGGTACAGTGGATTCGTCTTGCTCATTGTCAATGGCGATTTATTCTGGCGCTCGATGAGTTTCAAATAAGGACGAGGTTTCTGCGATTTTGTATGTATAAATTGAGTCTTGTAGCGCTTTTTCTCCAAGTCTTCGAATAATTCTAACACTCCTTTGCATCTTGCCAAGGCTTTTGGGAAAAAGTTAGATAATTAAATTTACTGCAAATACATTAACTAGTTAATAAAAATAGTTAAACAATAAAACTAAACATAAACTTCAACTATACGACATATAAATATAAATCGCGGATAAGTACATCACTATTTTGAACCAACTTTTTAATTTTTATCAGCTTTAAAAACTATTTAAGAATTTAAAGCTATAGGAGAAGATATTTATAAATGGAAAAACTATTTTTAGTTTGGATAAACTTTTAAACCTGAACAAACCTGATTTAGCACAATCATTTATTTGATTCTTTGATGCATTTCTTTGCTGTTGAGATAGCAAGTCGCTCAAAGAAAGTTTTTTTTTGAAACTCTAAAAAAGAAAATATTTTAAATAGAGATTGATTAGAAAATGGAACAATATTTGAATACTTACATTATCAACTTCCTGACCAATATTGGTAGATGAGCTTGTTCCAGGAGGTGAAGCATTAGTATTACGCTTGGCTAATCTTGGATCAGCAGAAACTGCATTTCGGTCAGCTGAGATTATTGGGGCAATTTGAGTCTGCCAATTTGGTGGGTTTGGAACTGATGAGGGAGCTGCTGCAAAAGGCATCATCACTGAGTTTTGGTAAGAAACTTGATTGGGATCAATTGGTGTTTGTCCAAATTGTTGATACTGCTGCATAATTATTGGAGCAGGAACCTAAATTAAATGATAGTGAGAATTTCAAGTAAAAATGTGTTTCAATGATAAAAAATTATACCGGTTGAGGATACATGACACACATTGGTTGAGAATAGCCATGGTACATATCGTAAGGCGTCATTTGTTGATGAGGTGGAATAAACGAGTTTTGGATTTGTAGTCCAGCATTGTGGATTTGATCTTTGAGTGCCGGTATTTGATTAGTTATATCTTCGTAGAAAGAAGGCTTTTTAGGTGTATTTCGAGCATTGCCTCGATTGACGGGAGACCGCCGTGAAGAATCTCTTGAACGTGGCTGGTGTCTACTGTAAGGTGGCGAGCGTCGATTACGTGAATGATGAGATCGGTCATCACGTTTTGGTCTTTCATCCGACCGAACTCCTACTGAGTCTCGTTTCTTGATTTCCTTTTCGGATATAGAGTATCGACCTAATTTAGATTTCGGATCTTTTGGCTTTTCTTTGTTTTTATCTGATTTCTTTTCAGAGGTGGAATGATTTGACGACTTATCAGACACATTCTTTGGTGCTGCTTTCTGTACAGTGGAAGTAGTCACGGTAGAGGAATCATCAGGATCTATAATTTCTTGTTTAACTCGAATGTTCTCCAAAAGTTGCAATTCCGGCTCTCTTATTTCAGTAGACGATTCTAAAGGTTCTTCCTAAAATATGAAAAAATCGAATATGAAATTCAATAAACAGATAAGACTAAAGTTGTGTGTACAACGGGGATTTGCCGGCAAATTTGAGGAATCCATTAAGGTGTCCAAAAATTATAATCAACTTTTACCTTTAAAGAATAACTGCTTATCACTGCATATGTGTTCCCAATTTCTGCAAAATAGTTATCGTCCATCTCCCCTAATTCTTCTTCATCCAGAAGATCTCCAGTATTATCATCGATCTCCATTTTAGCCTCGATTTTAGCTGATTAATAAGTTTTCTTGCTGAATATAAGTGTGGTATACGAATATATATTTATATAAATATATATATAAAATAAAGAACCTAAATAGGAAAGTAAGCGAAGCATGGATTGCATATTTGAATTGTTTTCTGACATAATCATACGCAAATTCCCGCCAAAATAAATTATGTATGAAAACAGGGATCTGTTTAGAGCGGCTTTCAAAAATTCTTTATGTCAGTGACCAGGTAACCGCGCCGGAAAGTAACGTTTTTGACTCAGACATACGCAAACTTAACCAAACTTTTTCTGTGCTTCGATTACTTTCCTATTTAGGATCTTTAATATAAAATACAATTGAATTTTTGACATTGACAGTTTCCAGTGAACCACGAAAGTAATCACGGGTTGTGTTTTAAAATTTCCGAGACTAAACTTAAATTTGTCTAAAATATCTGTGAAATATATAAAATTAATCGAGGTAAAATGTCTAAGAAAGGAAACAAAACTAAACTGAATGCTAACAATGTAATTAAATTCGTTCCGAGAGATGCCAGCATCTTAACAAATGATATCCCGGCATTTTCTATTTTCTGTAATTCTAATCATATCTCTTTTGCAAAGCCAGGACCTGGATCAGTTCACCACCTTCAAGACTGTGTTCAGCTATTGTATTTTCATTATAGTGTGTCCTGTAATTACATTTTTTGGTAGTAAAATACTATTTGATCTTCCAATCTTCAATTTATCAAGGTAAAAATTTATAACACCAACCATTTGAATCATATCTAATCATTTCTTTTTTAGCATTGCTAGTAATATCTGGTCAGCTGTTGCAAGCATTATAGCTCTTCACATAGCTCTAGGACTATACATTTACAAAGCTTACTTCGAGAAAGAGACTCAACGTTCGGCTCAGCAGAAGCTGGATTAAAGTATTTTAACAGCAAATCATTCCAATCCTGCAACCATCATTTCATAAATTATCATGTCCAACATTTTCGAGATCTTTCAATTCATGCCAGATCAAAATCTAGTCCTTATTGGCAAAGATACAACAGTAATGGGACTGTTTGTATCATTAAATCGTGACAAAACTCGTCTAGAGCTGCAAGATGTTTTTGATCTTCGTACTAATAAAACTCTTGGAAAAACCAAGTTCTTTTATCACCAAGCCATACAAAAAATTCAAGTCAAGACCGATACTCAAACATTGCTCACTATCGATGACACCAAAGATTCTAGAAATGCAACCAGTACAACCCTCACTAAAATCTCCTCTCACCAGAAAGTCAGTATCGAAAAAAACATTCTCTCATTCTCCTTCATTCAATCAATCAAGCAAACTGATAAGAATTACCAAATTGCCATCAACCAGCTTATAGTTCAGCCTTGCATTGGTCTCACTTACGAAGGATGTGAGAATGGTCGTTTATCAAAGCTTTCAATGCTTGCACTCTCTACCAGCACTAATATCTTCATTTTTGATATAATATTTCTGGGTAACAAAATTCCAAAGGAACTCAAAATGATTTTAGAAGATCAGTCCATTTGCAAAGTAATTCATAATGCTCTGTTACTGTGTGATGCACTGTATCATTCTTTTGAAGTAGACATGTCCAACATTTTTGATACTATGGTATGATTTTAAAATTATACATATTTATTCTTTAATTTCTTCAATATATTTATTTTATTTTAGCTCGCTTCATTTCTCTGTAATCAATATGAAGAAAATGAGCATCTGGAAGATTGTATAAACAAACATTTGGGGTTGAATTTGAATCTACATCATAAAAGCTCGGTAAAAAACTAAATGAATTAGAAACTAACTCATGTATACAATCCTTAAAAAACTTTTTTATTTTAGCGATACTATTCAAACCAGCGTCCCGTCCCCATCGAAGATTTGCACCATCTTTCCCGTAACTGTGGATACCTTATTTTCTTGTACCACTTTCTAATCAGCAAGGATATTTTATCTACTCACTACAGTATTATAGATGAGCATTGTAAATCCACCAAATCTTACCCAATAGAAGATATCGGAATGTTTATTAGTAAACATAAACCATGGAAAGAGTTCAAAGATAAGCACAAAGATTTCAAATTTGTCTGACTGAATGATTCTTGATTTTTAACGCATTTGTGATTTTGATACATGAGCTGATGATGTATTTTTTGGAATAAAATAAATAATTTAATAAATCAAACCATCTCAAGTCATATCTAGATATATTGTGCAGAATCTACTGAAATACAAATTTTGCCTAAAAAGATGAAAACAATAAATGCCTGAGTTGCATTAAATAAGTGCAAACAAAAATATTGATAAGCAATATAAATTGCGAAAAATATTTATTAGATACTCAACGAAAACGAATGACGTGTAGAAAATTTAAGTTATCCCAACAGAACCTTGCGCATCATTGCACTTGATCCAGCAGCATTTTGGTTGTAACTTCTGGAAGGCAAAGGATTTGCTGTTTCTATGCATCTGAAAGATGAAACGCTATTAATACAACAAAGTATAATGGAAGTTTTCGACATATTTTAAACAATTGAAACATTCAATTCCGGTATTTAATTTAAAATATGCACAAAAGTGAAATTTAAATTATAACTTACTTAGAACTGCACAAGTATTGTAAAAACGGAACTCTGTATTTTCCACAAAAATCAACAAATTTCACATTTTCAACACGGTTGTCGAAAAAAACTCCTGAAAAAACACATTTTTTAAACATTAATGCAAATTTATTTTTTTTTTCTTAGACAGACGCGACATTTTAATCACAAAATTGTTATCAATTTTTTGGCAATTAAAGGGTCAAAGTGTATAATTCAAAACAACTTATATTGCTTTGATTTACCAATACACCAGCTAGAGTAATTAAATGAGTTCTTAATGGGGATTGTTAGTCGATTTTTTGGCTTACCTTTACATTCTGGATTTACGCAGCAATTGGCTGATGACTAATAATCAAAATCAATATATTAAATAAATTCATTAGAAGTTTAGCCAGTATGACTTCTATCGCATTTATTAATTCAACTTACGAGATAATCAATCACTGTTTTTGGAAGGTCTTCAGGTCCAAACGGAATTGAGTTGGATTTTATGCATCTCGCGGAAAGTTCTTTTAGTGATGTTGGAATCAAAGAAAGCTCTTGCACAAATCTATCTACCAGCGGATTTTCTCGGAGACTCAACTGAAATTTATTTATTTATTACAATGATCTATAGGTAGCATAAATTTGGTCCTAAAACACAAAAATATATTCACCTCACTCAAATTACGCAAACTGATAAGCTCCCTTGGTAAATGCTTTAGGTTGTTTTTGTGCAACAGCAAAGATTTTAAGTCGGTTAGTCTGGATATACTACTGGGAAGCCGTTCAATCAAATTATCACACTGCAACATAAAATATTAAAATAAATGACAAATATGGATTTAAAAAGATAAAATCATACCATTATCAGGGCTTGTAGATTGTTCAAATTTCCAATAGTTTCTGGAATATCGGTGATTTGGTTTCCACCCAAGGAAAGTAATTGTAAAGTGGTGAGTCGCCAAATGTCCTTGTGGATAGCTTGAATTTGATTGCCTCCCAAATAGAGGTACTTTAGGGATTTTAGCTCTAGAACTTGCTCTGGGAAGTGTTTTAAAGAATTTCCACTTAAGTTCAATTCTCGCAATTGCCCATTCTTCGATAAAAAACTTTTTGGAAGCGACTCGTTGCATAAATTGTTGTTCTTTACTATAAAAAATTATTGTTCGTTATTTTTTTGCACAGCTGTTATATTTCAATACATAATATCAGTTTAATTATATAATTATATCATATTAATTAGTTTTCTTTCAAATAAGTTACAGCGTATGGTTCTCAAAGCGATACAATCGAATAATAACGACAGTTTGGCTGTATGACGTAGATACTCATTTCAATTAGGCTGATTCAAGTAACTCTACAACGCAATACATCGCAAAATATTTAAATCGTTTGAATTGCATCAAAAAAAATTTTGTCTAATTTTAGCAATACTGTAGACTTTTTAATCAGAATAATTAACTTTCAGAAAGATTAAAATGTAACAAACTTACCGATTAAAGTGGTCAAAGGACAAACGTATAAGATTTCCCAATTGATTTTTTTGAGATTATTGTTACTCAAGTCTAGTGTGCTGAGACTGGAGAATTTTGTGATTGATATTGGTGCTTGATGCATTTGATTGTTGTTGAGCAGCAAAAACTCAATGTTCCAGTATAGTTTCTCATCTTGATACAAAGTCAGAATATTATCTTCTGCCTCTTCGCTGTTTAGCTTGGAATAGCTGAGGTCTACGGAGTGAATTTCTCCGGAGTCACTATCAGAGCCACTGGTGTACACTTCCATTTTAAAATTTTGCTAATTTTCAGAATTTCTAGACTAGACTTCTGCTTCCTATAACGGTTGAAAAATGACTGATCATCTCTCACATAAAATGCTCAATCTGCTCATTGCCTTATCTATTTTCCCTTCAATGTATTGAATTCCTGATTATTACTCAGATGCAATTTAAAGCAAGTAATATTTAATTTTTAGTATCAGAGTATTGACCAAAATAAAATCCGCTTGAGGAATAAATAAAAAGATTGATTTTTTTCATATTAATAATTTTAGTCGAGTAACTTTATTCTTTGACACAAAGTCCTATTTTGCTTCTTCTCCATATATAGCTTGTAATAATAATACAATTGCTTCAATCTTATCATGTAACATTTTCTATACAAAAATTATATATTTTCTCTTAAATAAGATTTGATTCGATTTATTTGGAACAAAGAAGTTGCAAAAACGACTTAAACTTCAATTTTATATGATTTTGTAATAAAAACTTCACATTTCAAAGTTTTTTTGTTGATAAGATTACACTTCATATTAATAAAAATAGGTCGTTACAAAGGTGAGGATCTTAGCAAGGATCATGAGAAAAATTGGATTTTTTGGATTTCTTCAAGATTAATCTGTTTTAAATAAGTCAAATATACATTTTGAAAGTCCAAATAAATTTTACTAATAGTAATATGGATCATCATTTTTTCCTTTTTCATCACCTTCAATTGATTTCTTTGGTAGTAAAATTTATATTAATTACACTTTTTAATTTTTAATTGTTTGCATTTTTTGTGATTTTCTCAATTTTAATAAATAAATTTAACCTGCGATTTGATTATAATAATTCTGAAAAAGTGTTTAAAAATTTGAAAAATATGTTCAAATGACGAGCTTAAACAAATATTTTTCCCATTCCACATTTGACAAGCCTCTTCATATATTCTACAAGCACAAATATAAACTTTAAAATTTGATTTAAGATTTGCCGAAATGTTCTTTGTTTGAACTAGTGCGATTTGGTAAATATTTCTTCAGAGTTGTCTTAAAATTGTTCTATATTTTAATATTATTTTTCATTCAGATTTTTTTTATTATTCGCATAGAATTTCTTAGTTCAAGTTTTTTTAGTAGATAATTCAACTACAACTTGGCTACAGTTTGTTAAATTTGTGTTGAATATTTTATAAATTGCAATATTTTCATTAACAATTATTTACAGAATCATTTTTGGATTTTTTGAAAGTTTTTCTTTTTTTTTTGTTTATTTATTTTAAATTTAACTTATTAGTGTGCTTTTTTTTCTTCGTCAAATTTAAACAATTCTTTGAATTATTCGATATCTTTAATAATTTTTTATTTACAGTTGCCGAGTATTTTGAATTTATAGAATATTTCGCTAGAAACGATTTCCTACTTATTTTTGTTGAAAAATCTAGCAATTAATCGAATCTAGTATTTTAGCTCTCACATTTTTTTTTAGAAAACACAAAAAATTTTTTTTTTGATGAGAAAGTCACTAATAAAAAAGATAATTAAATTTTTTTATTTATGAATTTCACGACCATCAAGAACCTTTTTGAACCATATGCTTAATTCAAAATTTATAAGAACTATTTTAGCAAAAATTTATATTCAAAATTTTAATTTTTGATTTATTATTTTTAATAAATATTTTGATATCTTCGAGTGCTTTGGAATGTGGGTGCTGAAGCTATATGATGAAGTGCTGGTAAAATAATCAACGGACATGCAGAAAAAATCGAGCAATATATAATTTTAGGACTGTTTACATCTGTGAAATTAATTTTTCAAAATGATCATGGTTTTACCATGTAAACAGACCTTAACGAGTGAGCGGATATCTAATGCAAATAACATGAAAAATAAATAAAATGAATGGTTGTAATTTTGTTGCAATTTTTATTTTTAAATAACATTATTTTTTACTAACAGAAACAATCCAAAAACAAATAAACCAATTACAAGATGATTCTTCCATTAATTCACCAAGGATACCTTTCAAAAAGCATGTTTATAGAAATACCAATGGAAATGTAAAGTTCTGATAAATTTTTGATAGTCATATCGTATTTGTTTTGTTTGTTAGTAGATTTAGGTTTTCTAACAGAACTAAAAACTATTTTTCTTTAAATTTTAAAGCATGACAACTATTTTTCGATATAATTACATGTAGGTATATGGATCAGTTTTTAATTTCATTCAAAATTAATTAGTTTGAGACGTCTTGTACAAAATTATAAATTTTTGTTGGATGTCACAATCTTACGATTTCCAATGAAAAGTAATAATGCATTTTCTTCTCAGAGATTTACCTCTTTTATCAACATTAAATATTTTTTAATTAAAAAAATTATGATGGAAAATTTCATGACAGTTTCGTTTTATAGCTATAGAGTTATACAATTAACTTATATAGTATTCTGCTGTTTAAAAAATTAGTTTAAATTAATTTACACATCAATTTTACAGATACGCCTTTTACAGACATCAAACTGGATTAAGTGTTTCGAAAACTGTAGACAATTTACAAAAATACAAAATGATCCAGTTCTAAACTGCTTACGACTTGAAATATTTAGCAAATTCCATATTTTTGTAACCAGAAATTCCGAATCTCTGAGGCAAAACGTTAAGGATTTTAGAATTTTGAATCATTATAAACTTTCAAATCGTGCGCTTTTTTAAATTTACTTATTTCAATACAATTTTTATGAAAAGCTGACCGAAATATTTGTCTGCATACCTCAACCTTGCACAAAAAGCACGATACTTATGGAATCTTTAATTTTCGACATTGATTTTATCAAAAAGTTTTTTGGTGGTAAAAATTACGCAAAAAAGTGATGTATTCTGAATTTAACATTCTTTGATTACAAAATTGCGTATTGAAATCTTTAACTATAACTTTTTTTTTGTAATATAAACGGCATCTTCAGATTACTGAATTTTCCCGCTCAATTAAATCTTTTAAAATCCTTCATAATTTTGTAATTTGGACACAATTTCTATAGTAAAAAAATCTTACAGCTGGAAACTTCTTTTAATCTTAAACATGTATGTAATTTTATTTTTCATCTTTTTTTGCATTTTTTTCTGTCATTACATTGTGTTTTTCCCTATCTCTTACGCTTTGCTTTAAAAATAATATTTATAATTTCTGTATTAGTGATTACAATATGTTGTTTTAATATATAATGTTTTAGTTTTTTAATCTAGATATCTTTTCTGTATGTACAATTAATTAATCATAGTTTTTTCTAGAATTTTCGCCACAAAACAGCGCACTACCATTACATTTCTTGTATTCATAATTTTATGATTTAATAATTATCGATTTTTAATGTATTTAGTTCTTACATTTTTCTCATATAATTTTAAAAATTACCAAAGTCTAAAATGATGTTTTGGGAGAAAGGTTTACAGCAAAAATGTTTAAACTCAATAGTTAAAATTAAACTGGGTATTATATGTACAGGTGGCAAAGTACTAACTAAACAGAGAGGGTTAAAAGTCAGACTATCAACACATTCAAATATCAAATGTTATGTTAGTTTGTATAGAAATGAATGTGGCCCTAACTTATTATTTAATTAGTATGTTGTCACCTGGTTTATATTCCCTTACAAATAATAGAAAGAATCACTCACAGGTTTTCATAGAGGTTTGCGGTGTCCTGATAATATAAAGATATTTTTGTTGAAACGTTATATTATCACAAAAACAAACACGTAGTAAAATTATAAGATTACTTAAAAATTACATAAACATCAACAGTTATAATAGCTATTTAAGATTTTTAAGTGGTTACAACTATTTTTGCAATGAGTTACCGTGTAATGTGTGTGTGTTTCTCATTTTTAAAATGATCAAGGATCGCTTTCTCATCAAATAAATTGAGCGGCGCGCTTTGCACAATATTTTTCCGGCGCCTTTCCAGTTCTTAACCAATAAACTATTTCGTTTACAAATAAACGAAATCGGGACAAATTTTACAATCATGTCAAATATTAACATTTCTAGTAATTTCTAAAATTATAACCTTTAAAAACCTTTAATTTAATTAAATAAATCACCTTCACTATCAATTGGTACTACATGCAATAATAAAATTAAAGGCAGAAAAAGTATACATTTTATACATAATCTGAGCTAACGAGGTTTTTCATTTTGAAAAAATTATAAAATTGGCCCCAATCTCCATAAACTTAAAATTCTCCCAGATTCTTTTAAACCCTACTTGCAAATACACATAATTTATATAATTTATTTGTTGTTGTATCTCTGTTTTTAAAATGTATATATAATTTCTGTTGTTTCCTCATATCTGTTTGAATTTCTCGCTTATGAGGATGATATATTGTTGTTGCAATTGTTAAATTTATTATTTTCATTAAATTTATAATAATTACTATTATTATTTCTAGCTTTATCAATATTACTTCCATCGTTCACGTGAAATTCTTCTAATTGTAGTGTTAGCTAACCCATCGAGGAGGCGGTAGCAGCAACCTGAGCGCCAGGTTGTTGACTGGCCGAAGAAGATCCATTATCACCCGACTGGACCGTTATGTCAGACTGTGGCTGCGGCGGCTGGTCAATATTGGCGGCACCAAGCTGCGAAGATGACTGGCCAGCCTGCTGGTTGGGCACAGCATCATTTGGATTTCTTGGCATTAAGCTAGCGTTTAGAGTAGGCTGTATTGCTAATTCTGTGTTGAGAAAAGAATGATTAAGCAAATATTAATTACACATCAGAAATGAAGAACTTACCCTGTTCGGTAAAATTAAATAGTTGTGGGAATTCTCGTCCATTTGGTAAAACTTTGCTTCCCTCTCGCAGCTCATTGAAGAATGGATGAGCGCAGGCTTGCAGCGGAGTTATCCGCGCACCTGGCGTGTATTCCAGTAAACGAGAAACCAAGGCGATCGCCTCTGGAGGTGTGCGCACCCTAAAGACCTGCAAAATGGAACAAAAAATCGATTAAAATCAGACACTATAATCGATAAGGCACCAAATACAATGAAACAAAAAATCCTATGTGGCGTTCAATGAAGTGGCTTCAAACCAATCAAAAATTTTAATTCTATCCAAATTCAAGTTAGACGTGTAAATTTCCAACAAAAAAAATATCAATTTAATATGCTCTGCGATATTGCGATATGAAACACGCACAAAAAAAAACAACAGTAATTAATTCAGTTGCAGTAATTCTCACTCTCAATTGATTTCGACTCCCAGTTAGTTAACAAAATGCTATGTGACATAATCGATAAATAAAAATTTCGCTTGAACAAGTTGCAATTATTTCGATAAAGTTAATTATGATTCTTGAACAGTGACTTGAAGTGAGATTGGCAAAAATCATCAAGTTTGGAATATTTGGAAACGGTTTTCACCAGGATTCAGCTCCAATTTGGCTCCAACTAGCTCCACAAATTTTATCCTGGCTCCAAATCGGAAAATTCCGGAAAAGCCAATAAACCATGTCAAGCTAGCTTCAACTAGAAGCTAGATGGGCAAGTGATTACACCTATTTAGAATAATATTTTATTTAGGACGTTTGCATCATGATTCAGCTCCAATTTAGCTCCAGAATGCCGTAAAAAAATATTTTGAGATTTTGTTACCTTTAAGAAAATTTTCATACACAACAAGTTTTCACCCGCTCCATACATTTTCCACACTGAAACAAAATGGAAAATGGAACAAAACAAAAAACGGCATACCGAACCCTACAAGTAGAAGCTAGATGGGCAAAAATGTATTTTTTGATTTGTTACTCTTATATAAAAATATTTACTTTGGAATATTTAAGTCATAATTCAGCTCTGATTTAGCTCCAAAACACTGTTAAAAAAAATTTCAGAATTTTGTTATCCTTAAAAAATTTTCTATACCCAACAAATTTATCCATACATTTTCCGACTGAAACATAAAGGAAAATGGAACAGATTGAGTTTCTGTAGAAAAATATATTGCTTGGGGATTTCAGGTTATGTTTTAGCTTCAGAAAGTTGGAAAAAAATTTACAATATTATAAACTTTATGAATACTTTCTAAAAAAAAAATTTTTTTTTTCTTACAAACTTTGAAAAGTTTTGTGCTAAAATATAGCTTCCTGATTTGGAGCCACCAAAACTGCTCATAAGAAATTACTCAGACTTTGGATTTCGGTTCCTAGAAATAATATGAAGATATTCTGAGCTTCCTGATTTGGAGCCACCAAAACTACTCATCAGAAATTACTCAGACTTTGGATTTCGGGTTTTAGATATATTATGAAGATTTTCTGAGCTTCCTGATTTGGAGCCACCAAAACTGCTCATCAGAAATTACTCAGACTTTGGATTTCGGTTTTTAAATATAATATGAAGATTTTCTGAGCTTCCTGATTTGGAGCCACCAAAACTACTCATCAGAAATTACTCAGACTTTGGATTTCTGTTTTCAGATATATTAAGAAGATTTTCTGAGCTTCCTGATTTGGAGCCACCAAAACTACTCATCTGAAAATACCCAGACTTTGGATTTCTGTTTTCAGATATATTAAGAAGATTTTCTGAGCTTCCTGATTTGGAGCCACCAAAACTGCTCATCAGAAATTACTCAGACTTTGGATTTCTGCTTTCAGATATATTTAGAAGATTTTCTGAGCTTCCTGATTTGGAGCCACCAAAACTGCTCATCAGAAATTACTCAGACTTTGGATTTCGGGTTTTAGATATAATATGAAGATTTTCTGAGCTTCCTGATTTGGAGCCACCTGAAATGCACCCTAGGTTGCTCAAATTTGAACCTAGGTTGCATTACTGTTTTAGAAGACATATATTTGAAAATAAAACGTCTAAAATAGTAATGCAACCTAGGTTCAAATTTGTTGAGCCTAGGTTGCATTTCTGGTGGCACCAAATCAGGAAGCTCAGAAAAATCTTCCTCATATATCTAAAAACCGAAATCCAAAGTCTCAGTAATTTCTGATGAGCAGTTTTGGTGGCTCCAAATCAGGAAGCTCAGAAAATCTTCTTAATATATCTAAAAACAGAAATCCAAAGTCTGAGTAATTTCTGATGAGTAGTTTTGGTGGCTCCAAATCAGGAAGCTCAGAATATCTTCATATTATTTCTAAAAACCGAAATCCAAAGTCTGAGTAATTTCTAATGAGTAGTTTTGGTGGCTCTAAATCAGGAAGCTAAATTTTAGCACAAAACTTTTCAAAGTTTGTAAGAAAAAAAAAAAATTTTTTTTAGAAAGCATTCATAAAGTTTATAATATTGTAAATTTTTTTCCAACTTTCTGAAGCTAAAACATAACCTGAAATCCCCAAGCAAAATATTTTTCTAGGGAAACTCAATCTGTTCCATTTTCCTTTATGTTCCAGTTCGGAAAATGTATGGATAAATTTGTTGGGTATAGAAAATTTTTTAAGGATAACAAAATTCTGAAATTTTTTTTAACAGTGTTTTGGAGCTAAATCAGAGCTGAATTATGACTTAAATATTCCAAAGTAAATATTTTTATATAAGAGTAACAAATCAAAAAATACATTTTTGCCCATCTAGCTTCTACTTGTAGGGTTCGGTATGCCGTTTTTTGTTTTGTTCCATTTTCCATTCTGTTTCAGTGTGGAAAATGTATGGAGCGGGTGAAAACTTGTTGTGTATGAAAATTTTCTTAAAGGTAAAAAAATCTCTAAATGTTTTTTTACGGCATTCTGGAGCTAAATTGGAGCTGAATCATGATGCAAACGTCCTAAATAAAATATTATTCTAAATAGGTGTAATCACTTGCCCATCTAGCTTCTAGTTGAAGCTAGCTTGACATGGTTTATTGGCTTTTCCGGAATTTTCCGATTTGGAGCCAGGATAAAATTTGTGGAGCTAGTTGGAGCCAAATTGGAGCTGAATCCTGGTGAAAACCGTTTCCAAATATTCCAAACTTGATGATTTTTGTCAATCTCACTTCAAGTCACTTTCTTGAACGATCACTTTGAATTATCACTTTATATTTTCTCAGTAGCCTTTTGACAGTATATGCCATTTTTGTCAGGATATTTAAGAAAAGCAAAGTTCAAAGTAATAGTCCGATAAACTTCCAAAAGCATCAATATGAATGTTAAGCCACTTTATAATTAGAATATTTGCAATGAATGAATTCATGAAGGCGTCACTATTACCGTATGCAAGTGCATTATTGCAGCTGCACGGTGTTCTATTTAGCGTGCATCTTAATCGTTGACGAGGTGAAGACTGGGTAACAGAGAAAAACCAACCACAATACAACCCAAGACATATGCGACACTGATTTGCTGATGAAAATGCAGACAAGATTAGACATAAAGAGTCAAAAGATGGCGCTGAGCATATGATGACAGTTCTAGTCTATAAGTTAATGGCGCAAGTCTATGGGTCACTCTGCCAGGTACCATCGCTCTCTCTCTCGCTCAACGGTTAGAATAAATAAAAACTGGTAAAGGATTTCAACAATTTATGTACGATAATTCTGCCAAGAATAAATGGATACAACGAATGAACTACTCATATTTTTTATAGAAAACTAATTTTTAACTCCAAATGTAAATTATTATTTCATAAATGAGTAGTAAAATTAATTTTCTTGTTTTCTTTTATTTCAGAAGTAGTTACTTGATCATGAATTCAAAAAATTAAATAAAAATATAGTTCGAATCTTTTGTATATGTGTTACTTGAAATTTTGAAATCACAATCTCAACTAAATGGAATTATCAATTTTAGCTCATCCTGAATAAATCCAATACTCTTGGCTACAACCGCTTAATTAGATTCGAAAAAGTCCAAGTATTAAGGTCAAAGTTCAAAGATTGGCAACAAAACACGTTTTTCTGCTTATTTGCTTTCTTACTCGTAATTTTTGGTGCTTCGTTGTAGATTTTTCAAATGACATTCGTTCAAGCATTAACTGAAATGAGTCGAATCGACTGAGAATGATTGTTCAACAAAAGTGTAAATTGGAAAAATAACAGATGCTGATAAAAAAAAAAAAAATATCTGTTCAAAAATTATAGAAAAGGTCCATAGTGCGTTCAGGAACACCAATCAAAATTCAAAAAAATGGTTTCGATGCAAATGATCCCCATTAAAAACTAGGTTTATCTGATATCGTGAGCAAAAATTAGTTGAGCTGAATATGTTCAGCAATTGGGCGAAAACTCACCTTCTGCCAGGGGTGGCTCTTGATCTGTGGAAATTTGAATTCCGTGTAGTTGGGATTCATCTCTTTGATCTGATCCCTCGTGGGTGTTCCCAAAACTTTGATTATCTCCACTAGTTGATCAACGCCAGAATCTCCCGGGAAAATTGGTTGTCCCAACAGCAACTCAGCTAGCACGCATCCTGCACTCCATACATCTGAAAAAAAAGATTTATTAGATACATTTTTGATTAACTATTGTAAATACTTACCAATTTTAGTTGTGTAGTTGATGGCACCGAAAATAAGTTCTGGTGCCCTGTAGTAACGTGAACATATGTACGACACGTTAGGTTCTCCATGCAATAGCTGCTTAGCACTGCCAAAATCGCACAGTTTGAGTACAGCCGTCTCTGGGTCCAACAGCAGATTTTGGGGCTTGATGTCGCGATGGCAAATTCCCAACGAGTGTATGTACGCAAGACTTCTGAACAGTTGATACATGTATAACTAGAAAATAGATTTATGATATTAATTCATTTCTATTTCCTGTTTTTAGTTTCTTCACTTACTCTGATAAAATTAATTGGTATTGTTTGCTTGTTTTTTGCATACTGACGTGCCACTTTGTACACGGTCTCCGGAATATACTCGAGTACTAAATTTAAATAAACCTCATCTTTCTACAAGTGAACCAAAAATAAAAATAGAAAATGAAAGTCATATTAATAACTTTTACCACTTGAAACTATGGTTTGCAAGAACAAAAACTAAAATAAAATTCTTTGGAAAAATATAATAACATAGTATTAAAAACACAATAAA
This sequence comes from Parochlus steinenii, assembly GCA_038502155.1. NCBI lineage: Eukaryota > Metazoa > Arthropoda > Insecta > Diptera > Chironomidae > Parochlus > Parochlus steinenii. The sequence continues at coordinate 2,052,778 of JAXCIN010000052.1, read as the reverse complement.
ATAAAGTTTATTTAAAGATCGTCACCTGAATACTCAATTTACTGTTAATAAAAAAATTCGAATTTATCTGAGAAAAATTTAACACTTTTTCATATAATTCTAAATAGCATAAATTCTTATAATTTACAAAAATACAGGTTGAAAGAGGAATCAACCGACGATCATTATAAGTTAAGCTTTTTTGTGTATTGAGTTATGTTGTAAATTTTATAGAAAATTTTGGATGAAGCTGATTAAGGGGCAAAACAAATGAATGATGTCTCATTAGTTTGGATAATCTGAATAAACTCACAAAAAATGCATATTGCATCAAAATCGAATGATTGCTGTGTTTTATGGCAACTGTTCTATTGATTGTGTTCATGTCAAAATATATTATGTTACTGTAAAATAATAAAACTGATCTGGCAGAGGGAGGGTAAAACAATTATAATTATAGAAGTCCACGTGACGAGCATCTCAAAGGACGACGTCACAATCACGTGTACTTATTTTATAGGAGGATATAAAAAACAACTAAAATATTCGAAAAGTAGCACAAACTGCCAGCTTTAAACGAAAAAACTAAATGTATTTGCAATCAATAGTAAACTCTTGATTAATGTAAAAAAACGTAATCAAATTAATTGGTAAATATTAGGGGCCACTTCAGATTAAACAGACCGCTACCTGCGACTGCAACGCCCCTGCAAAAATCCCTAAATCGAACGGCAAGTCCGATCGCTGATTTTCCAGCCATTTACAATCATTATTTACAATTATCATCATCATAAGAAAAACGATAAAAAAATACAGATAATTTAAAAATCATTGCAGTCTTGGCTCACACTCCGAAACATATTCGAATGTCTACATATTTTAATTATATTTTATAAATTGATAATCGAATTGGCAGAACACAAAAATTCTTTCAGAAAATAAAAATGATCTCAATCTTTTTCACGTTTAAACACAAACATATAATAAAAACAAAAGAAACTCAACGGTATTTTTCAGATGCAAAATTTGTATTTCATTGCCAACGCAACTGCAATCTTGAATACTTTTAATTTTGAAACTTTCACTATAGTCGTAGGATTAAGCAAAAAATTTGTGTTTTTAAGGATGAAAAAGAAATCAGTCGGGTAGATTTTCTAGATAAAATAATATGCCATTATTTATTTAAATTCGAATCAAAACTCTTTAGTCTTTTGAAGTCTTGAAATCTTTTGAAGCTTGCCAAAATTATTCAAGTCTAATTTATTTATAAAACCATTTTATCAAGATTGCATTAGCGTTAGCGTCAAACAATTATTAAATTATTATTGAAAATATAACCAAAAAATCATCCACATAATAATTTACCTTTTCACCGCTAGAGTAGAAGAAGTATTTGAGCTTGACGATATTACAGTGCTCTAAACGACGCATTATTTGCAGCTCACGGTTCTAAAAAATAAAAACCAATTAATACGCCATTTTAATACAAAATATTTAAATGCAAACCTTAAATCGTTTGTCTTGCAGCACTTTCTTTATGGCCACCAACTCTCCGTTATCGCATAATTTGGCTTGAAAAACGACGCCAAAGCTGCCGTTGCCAATGACTTTGGTATCTGAGTACGATACTTCTTGAGGCCGGTCGGGACCCTGGCCAGGAGTTGCCACCACTGTTGTGACTTTGGAACCATCTTTACCTGCAAGAAGAAAAAGATTTTTTACACACTGATTTAGAATAGAAGACATTTTGAATATAATTTTCAAGAACAAGATTCATTGCCGTCATTACGAGTTACAACCAAATCAAAAACAGACAAAACAGATTTTCCATGAAAAATAACGTCAAACTTATGGGTTTTAGAAGTCACATAGTAATATCCACATGCTAAGTCCAGAACTGACCTCAACAAAAATCGATTCAATATGCATTGTGAGCTGGAAAATTGCTGCAAAAGCAAATTGCCACCAACAACCTAGTCACTAAGCCAACAACATACATTTAAACGTTTAGCGAGTCATGGAAATCCGTTTGACTATTTAAAAGTTTAGCGTTTTCCTCCCCGATTTTATCCACTTGTGTGCACAAAAACAGCAAGGGCTACGGTTATAAGGGAGGTGAAAGCAAAAGGTAGAAAAAATAGTATACATTATCATACAATTGAGATCCATTAAATTTGTTGGCTGTTGACTTTCCATCGTTTCGTATTAACTATGTTTTTTGTGTTGCTTGCTGCCTGTTTGCTCACTGTTAAACAGGAAAATGTGTTGCGAACAAACAACGGAGAAATGAGTTAAGATTGATGACTACCAATTTTTACTGAGTAGAAAATTTTAAGTTTGATCCGAACAATTTGACACTGGAAATTTCTAGGAAGAATTGATTGAGTATACCTACTAGATCATTTAGAAAAAAAAACAAACTTTAAAACAATGTACCTATACTTAATGAATGATAATTTGTCAATAAAAAAAAAAATCTAAAGCAAGAAGACGATCCAGTCAAAAATTATTTATTATAAATTGTTTCTAGTGATTTTTATATCAGATAAATTTTTTGTAACTTTTCCAAAACTTAATAAGGTATTTTTACAGATGCAAGTGAAATGCACTTATCAAAAATTCAAAGTCACAATCATCATGATTAATAAACAAATCACTAAAAAGACATCTAAAGGAAATATTTGCGAATTTTGTAGGTACACCAGAAAGTTACCGTGTGCGTGCAAAAATTATTAAACTCCATTATTCCTCTGCATTATAAATACATTTAAACAAATAACACACAATGTTTCTAACAGCAGAGGCAAACACCAGAAAAAAGTTCGCTCATTTTTTTAAGAAACAAATCTAAAAATAAATAATGGAAATAAACACTTTACGTAACAACTTGGCTCAAGTTTTTGCTTCTGAAATGGATATTATTTTATTTTTCTGTGGTTCAAAAAAATAGCCAAGAATTCAGCTCTTAATTAAATATTCACGAACTACATTATATTATCGATCGCGAATGACAATTAAAATTCTGGAAAAACACCATTTAATGTTCCAACATTTTAAAGCGCACATTCTTTTCAAATTTTCAGAGGATAAGACTCGCAAAAAATGCGCATTAAAATAATAAAAATTTACATGTTTTCAAATTTCCAAAAGTCTCAAAATATTCCAGGACTTTGTTCATTTTTCCAAAATTTCACCACGACAAATCTGAAAATCATGCTCGTTTTTAAGTCAGTTTTCTAACTGGACACTGCACTTTAAAATGAGCATAACACCGCATGGGTCATTAGATCCAAGCTAATATAGAATATAGGTTTACCTATTCTAAATATTTGAGGACTTCACAATTTGCCATCCAAGGTAGGTTTGATCAAACATATTGGAAAATTAGAAGACCTATTTGAGAATTTTTGTTTTATTAAAAAAAAATTCAATCTGATCAGTCGATATAGATTCAAACATTGTTTGTGATCAGAAGAAACAAATGACCTTGAAACAATTTAACAACCAATTTAAATATGTTTTCAAAATCGTATAGTTTTTATTAAATTTAAACTTAATGATAATTTTCAGAAATTCACAAGAATTAAGATTAACGCCGACAAATATATTTGACTGATTGAATTGTGACTGAATTTGTGAATTGTAATTGAAGAAAAATTTGTTAATTTATGCTACCAGACTCCAGCTGCATTTGATGAATCACTTTGACAATATAATTTGAGCAATATTATTTTGTAAATTGTTTGGTAATTTTATTTACTTGGGGATCATTCAGAAAGCAAGTTATAGTCTGAAGAATTTTTTAGTATGCTCCGTAATGCTTCATATGGCATAATAATATTTAGGTTATTTCCATACTAGGAGTTTGAACCGCCAAAATTTTTAGACGCCTACATATGAACAATCCCCTAAATATTAATTAAGATTAAAGATCAACGTCTTCTCAATTGCCATCGCGAAATTATCCGTCATGTGATGTTATTAGCAAAATGTTTTAAACAAACAAATTCAACATTCACCAAAGTCAAGTCCAAATCCGCAGACTCATACTGCGTACGTGCGGATCCATTTGGTAATTATGCAGGCTCCGTCAACTCAGCAGAAATTGCTTGGGCGATCCGAACGAGCAAAAACATGTGAAAACGTTTGCCCATTCTGTTGTGTTTTTTTTGCAATAATATGACTTTGTCGCGAATATGTTTGCGTATTTTTAGATTTTGGGGGCCAATCGCGACTACTCTTGCGACATATTCCCGCTTTACTGTAAAAAATATTTTGGTTGTTCCTCAAAAGATTTTTAAAATTTCTTCACAAATAACCATTTTGCGCAATATTGGAAAAATCAATCATGTCTCAAGACAGGGATAGGAGAAGTAGATTAATCGAATTTTACCAGATAAAAAGTTTTTTGGGGGCAAAGTCTATAGTAGCTAAATAAGCCGTGTCAGTGTTTTAAAATTGTGTTTTGCGATTACAAATCATAGTGACGAAATTTTAAAAATATGCTATCAGGACAGTTTCATTAATGCGATTCAACACAAAGGAATTTTTGAAATCATGGTATCATTAGAATCGGGAAAGAAATACAAAAAGCTTGTTCATATTTTGATTTTTACCTTAAATACTTCTCAAATACTTTGAAAAAAGAATGCTGAACAAGATGAAAAAATTTATTTACATTACGAGCGTTCTCGCAGGAATGTTAAAAAAATGAGAAAACTAACGAGTTTTGAATTTTATGTGACGTATTAAAAAGATTTTTTTATGAATACAAATGCAAAATAAGTTAATAAACATCAAAACAAAATATAATCAACCTCAACCCCTGATTGCAAACATATTAACATATGTGTAAAAAAATATGACGTTGTTTTCTCACAAAAATCAAAATTTTGCAAAGCAAAGCGGTTTTTGTTATTCAGTTCGAAAATTAAAAAAATTAAATATTAAAAAAATAACACAGATTTTATAAAGTTGAAAACACAGATTAATCGATGTCGCAAGATCGCTTTCAAGATGGTTGCTGAAGTTTTTTTTTTAGGTACAAACAACAACTCGCATATTTTTAATAAATTTAACAATTAATTTTAAATCGAGCTCATTATTATTTAATTTTACAAATTTCTGTTTGTAGGTTGTTTCTGTACGATTTTCTATTTACCTTTTTAAAGTCTTCAGATTTCATGTCTATAAAGACTGAAAGACTCTAGTGCGTAGTGCCATTATTATCTTTATTGACATCAGCAGACAAGAAATCAAGTTTTATGGCTTTGTTTATTGGTTTATGGTTTCAGAAATTATTACGCAAAATAAAATGCCAATTTGTCCAATGCGGGGTTTTGATCAGAGAGGGATTGATGAAAAGGCAGATAAACCTTGAATTAATAAACAATAAAATTTTTTTACTTTCTTTAAAGACGCATTCAACATTTTTATGATAAAAGTGAAAACCCTGATCAAAATAATATTCAACCTTTATCAGAAATCACAATACTTTAATATTTTCGTTATCAGCTGACTACCATTATTAGCAAACAAAAGATTTCACATAAGGATTTTACGTGTATTTGTAACCGGTGAAATCATTACGATTGATATTCATCAAACTTTGATATTTACTTCTCCGCAATGGAGAAGTATTGTTTTCGTGACAGCATTTTCAGGGTTTTTCAACCTTATCTGATTTTTCCTGACTTCCCTGTACACAAATCTCAAAAATATCTCATATTTTTTTTGTCCGTATTGAGTTGAAGAAAATTCCTGTAAAAAAAAATCCGGAAAATATTGAGCCTCCGACCCGTGAAATGCGAAAAACTAAGGGCCGTGTGCCTGGTGGTTCGGTGGATCGGTGGTTCGGTGGTTCGGTGGTTCGGTGGGGTTACTGTAAACGATCGATCTGACCTCCCACCGAACCGATTCCAGATCTTTTGATGCCAATCGACTTGGAATCTATTCCCATCGTGCACCTGATATTTTTGGTGATGATGACTCCACCGGATAGGTCACCAGAACCACTTCCGTGACGCAAAGTCGGGGTTTTCATACAAAAAAAAACTTTTATTTTGAAAAACTAGAGAATTGAGATACAGCTGTGGTTTCTTCAGAAAAAATGTTTGGAATGATAAATTAAGTCAGGAAGTGCATCGATGTTTGATCCCACTACCTGCTGGGAGTCATTTGAGGGTCATCTGGTGGTACCAGACAACTTTTTTGAAAAGTCTTAAATCTCATGATTCGTCCAGAAAATAAGAAACATCAAGTTTTTGGAGGATCAGCATGGTACCGCTTACTCTCAGCTTCAGAACTCGAGAACGGCTGGAGATAGCACTTTGGTCTCTTCAGAAAAATGCTTGAGATGATAAATTAAGTCAGGGAGTGTATCGATGTTTGGTCCACTACCTGCTGGGAGTCATCTGAGGGTCATCTGGTGGTACCAGACAACTTTTTTTTTGAAAAAGTTTAGAAACTTGATTCGTCCAGAAAATTATAACAATCAAGTTTTTGGAGGATCAGCCTGGTACCGCTTACTTCAGCTCCAGAATTTTTCGGTTTCTTCAGAAAAAATATTCGAAATAACAAGTTCTGTCAAGAATTACATCGATGTTTGGTCCACTACCTATTGGGAGTCATCTGGGGGTCATCTGGTGGTACCAGACAACTTTTTTTTTGAAAAAGTCTTAGAATCTCATGATTCGTCCAGAAAATTATAACAATCAAGTTTTTGGAGGATCAGCATGGTACCGCTTACTCTCAGCTTCAGAACTCGAGAACGGCTGGAGATAGCACTTTGGTCTCTTCAGAAAAAATGCTTGAGATGATAAATTAAGTCAGGGAGTGCATCGATGTTTGGTCCACTACCTGCTGGGAGTCATCTGAGGGTCATCTGGTGGTACCAGACAACTTTTTTTTGAAATAGTCTTAGAATCTCATGATTCGTCCAGAAAATAAGAAAAAAAGTTTTTTCAGCTGGGTACCGCGTACAATCAGCTCCAGAACTAGAGAACGGCTGGAGATAGCAATCTCTTCAGAAAAAAAAATGCTTGAGATGATAAATTAAGTCAGGGAGTGCATCGATGTTTGGTCCAACCTGCTGGGAGTCATCTGAGGGTCATCTGGTGGTACCAGACAACTTTTTGAAAAAAGTTTAGAATCTCATGATTCGTCCAGAAAATAAGAAAAATCAAGTTTTTGGAGGATCAGCTTGGTACCGCTTACTCTCAGCTCCAGAACTCGAGAACGGCTGGAGATAGCACTTTGGTCTCTTCAGAAAAAATGCTTGGGATGATAAATTAACTCAGGAAGTGCATCGATTTTTTGTCCATTACCAGCTAGGAGTCTTCTGGGGGTCATTTGGTGGTACCAGACAACTTTTTTTTGAAAAAGTCTTAGAATCTCATGATTCGTCCAGAAAATAAGAAAAATCAAGTTTTTTGAGGATCAGTCTCGTACCGCTTACTCTCAGCTCCAGAACTCGAGAACGACTAGAGATAGCACTTCGGTCTCTTCAGAAAAAATGTTTGAAATTATAAGTTCTGTCAAGAATTGCATCGATGTTTTGTCCACTTCCTGCTGGGAGTCATCTTGGGGTCATCTGGTGGTACCAGACAACTTTTTTTTTGAAAAAGTCTTAGAATCTAATGATTCGTCCAGAAAATAAGAAAAATCAAGTTTTTTGAGGATCAGTCTGGTACCGCTTACTCTCAGCTCCAGAACTCGAGAACGGCTGGAGATAGCACTTTGGTCTCTTCAGAAAAAATGCTTGGGATGATAAATTAACTCAGGAAGTGCATCGATTTTTTGTCCATTACCAGCTAGGAGTCTTCTGGGGGTCATTTGGTGGTACCAGAAAGAATCTCATGATTCGTCCAGAAAATAAGAAACATCAAGTTTTTGGAGGATCAGGCTGGTACCGCTTAATCCAGAACTCGAGAACGGCTGGAGATAGCACTTCGGTCTCTTGAGAAAAAATGCTTGAGATGATAAATTAAGTCAGGGAGTGCATCGATGTTTGGTCCACTACCAGCTGGGAGTCATCTGGGGGTCATCTGGTGGTACCAGACATCTTTTTTTTGAAAAAGTCTTAGAATCTCATAGTTCAGCCAGTGAATTGGAAAAATTAAGTGTTTGGAGGATCAGCCTGGTACCGCTTATTCTCAGCTCCAGAATTAGAGAAAGCCTAGAGATAGAACTTGGGTCTCTTCAAAAATAATAAGTTCTGTCAAGAATTACATCGATGTTTGTTCCACTACCTACTGGGAGTCATCTGGTCATCTGGTGGTACTAGACAATTTTTTTTGAAAAAGCTTAGAATCTCATGATTCGTTCAGAAAAATAAGAAAAATCAAGTTTTTGGAGGATCAGGCTGGTACCGCTTACTCTCAGCTCCAGAACTCGAGAACGGCTGGAGATAGCACTTCGGTTTCTTCAGAAAAAATGTTTGAAATTATAAGTTCTGTCAAAAATGCAGCGATGTTTGGACCACTACCTGCTTGGAGTCATCTGGGGGTCATCTGGTGGTACCAGACAAAAAAAAGTCTTAGAATCTCATGATTCGTTCAGAAAATAAGAAAAATTTTTGGAGGATCAGTCTGGTACCGCTTAATCTCAGCTCCAAAACTCGAGAACGACTAGAGATTTAACATTGATTTCTTCAGAAAAAATGTTTGAAATTATGAGTTCTGTCAAGAATTGCATCGATTTTTGTTCCACTTTATGCTGGAATTTATCTTGGGGTCATCAGATGATTTTTAGAACGAGATAGCACTTCCTAACAATTTTTAATGAAAACACCATTCTATGCTAGCGGAGAAGTCCTGCTCAGCTCCCAAGCTGCACAACTAGTTGTAATTTGTTATCTTGACAAATTCTATTAGTTTGCTGACTAATGTAAAAGTTGCCCAACTCGATACTGACGCATCGCTTTTTCGATTTCCGGATGCAAGATTATCCTGAAATATTTTGATATAGATGCGAATATTTACGATTTAATGCAAGGTCAGTGTCAAGTCACTTGAATAACTCTGGCGTTATTATTTATTATCTATAATTGAGTTTTTTCAATTGTTCGTCACATGCACATTGCATGTTTATTTTTTATTCATTTTTAAGTTTTCTGTTAATCTTGGCAGTTTAGAGTCACTTTAACGGAAATTTTTCTCAAGTTTAATATACTGTTTTCCTCATTCGAGTTGAAAATTAGTATATATACGATTGCGAACAACTACGCTTTGAGATAACGATAAGAATTTATAGGTCATATATTGTGAATACAAAAATTAGATAATGCAGATATTTGAAGTGATTGAATGACGTTAAACCAAAGTTCAAATTAAATTCAACAATTTAAAATAAACTTTAGATTTTTAGTCTCTACATTGAGTTGTTGAATCCATCATTTATATTAACAAATCTAGATTCAATTACAATTGCCACTAATTAACACTAATTGATTATGATTCTGGCAAAACTTGAGTTTGTTTAAACAATGATTAGGATATTAATTATTTTGAACCTGCACAACCTACAGTGGTACAAAAAATTAGACCAAAACACTACAATGAAACGAAGCGAATACAATAGAACATTTGCGTCACGAACGTTATCAGCATTTGCAAAAAAATTACGAAATTTTAAAAATCCTTGAATGTCTGCAATAATAATCTCAATCTTCAGCCGATTAAAGTGTTGTTGTGAACTCAAGAGTCTTCAACTTTATAATCGCAAACTCATAAAGCAGAGTATCTGATAATGGTGTCACACAGCTTAAGTGCGAAAATCTATTTTGCAAAATCAGTGCACGTTTAAAATACGTTTAAAAATTGATAAAAGTTATCCAGAGAATAAACAAATTGATATTACTAATATTAGATACTTATATAAAAAACTTTTGTTACATCTGGTCAAAATTGATCGCAAATTAAACAAATTATCTTTTGGCATTTTCAAAAATGATGTTCTTTCAATTCCAGCCACGGCTCAAATTGTTTGAAAAAAATATTGATTTTGAAACTGGAACTTATCATAATATATCCAAACCTGAAATGTATTGCAAAATCAACATATTTTTTCCAACTCATGTATTTGTCAACCTATTTTTAGCTCAAATTGTTAATCAAACTGCGAAGATAAGCTTTAATTTTTCAAGACAAAAGACGTGACTACAACATTTAGAGCTCGTGTTGTTGTGTGTATCTTGAGATTGACTTTGTCGCAAACTGGAAAACAGGAAACATTTCCAAAAGTTTCTAATGTGTTTGAAATACATAATATATGTTAAAAATTAAACATAAAGCAGATCTGCGGGAGGTTTTCAAACAATATTGTCCTCATACTCAAATTCAATTAGTTACAGATTCGTTTAAATATAAATAAAAACAGACATCATGAACGTAATAAAGTTCAAGGATTGAATATGAAAATGATGTGAAACATACGAATAAATATATTTATATTTGCGCAAGTTGTTAATAATTGTAATCAAAAAAACAGCTTTTCAATTAATTGTTCTTATTTTCAATATTATCTCAATAAATTAACAAATCAAGTTATATTGAATATTATAATGCAACACGAGCATTTAATTTGAATAATTTTGTGATGAATTCATATTGTTACAATGATTAAATTACAAAGATAATGGAATATTCTGAACCGAAGATATGATGATATGATCTTCCGCATAAATTTTTAACAATTGATTGGTTTTATCTTTCAAGATGTGCCAAATGCGTGTGGTTGGCTCATGTTATTAATTCATAGAAATTAAAGAAATTAAATATCAAATATCAAATATTCAAAGTTGGCTTTGAATTTCATTGCTGTCAGTTGAGAAATTTTTCGCTCTGGCGAAAATTTCAAGAAAAATCGACTTTAAGGTGTCCATCAACAATTATCTTGGCATGAAAAACTTTGGTCAACACACTTGTTCCGGTGGAAGATGGAGTCCGCTGGAATTTTGTTAGAATAACAACAAAATATTTTTTACTACTGAAGAAGCAAGGAAAAGCTTCCAAACCTGCTCTCTAATCTAAAGAAACTGATTTAAAGCAAACCAGCTAGGAAAAACCATTACTGTGTAATTAAAGCAAGGAAAAGCTTCAAACCCCGCTTTTGCAAGAGGCGTAACTGATTAAAAGCAAGGAATAAAGCTACCAAACCACAACTGAATGAAGAGGCAGAAGATGGTGCCAGCCATCAGAAGTTTCTTTTAATTATTATTGATTATGTTATTGTGCAAGTTTTAATAGCCTAGTTGCTGAAAAACTTAATAAAATTCAAATTAACTAAAAAATTAATCAAATATTTGAAATAACTTTAAGCAATTATTACCAACAACTTGTAGCTTTCTGTGTAAATTTTAAACATTATTGTCAAAAATCAACTAAATTAAAAAAAAAAAAACTAGGAAACTGTAACTGAAGAATGGTAAAACATAAGCCACACAAAAGTTAAGCAAACAAGTTCATGAGAGTTCTGAGCGAACGAGGAAGCAAAATGCAATTAAAATATATTATCGACCAATGGCAAACCGTTTTCTAAGATCTGAAACAAATTAAAAGCGAATCAACGGTTGAGTTGCATTCAGTTTAGCATCCAAAGTATATAAAAATTTCTTTGGGTATTTGAGTGAGTACTTGAATATTTCAATTAATTAGATCAGGCTTCAAAGTCTCGGTTACATAATTATTACTGGATTATTGCGAGTATAAAATTTCATTGAATCTCGTGCCGACTAATCCAATTAGCTAGTGGCATGGCCAGTTGAACTGGGCGTTGCACCAAGAGACTAATCAAGTAATGAGCACCGTCAACACACAATATTGCCGAAAGTCATGAGTAGACACTTTTAATGGAATTCAATTTTTTCGCACAAATTTGCCGCATTTTTTCACACGAAGCAGATACGCACCCTCCAGTCTTAAGGTATAATTTTCTATTTCAAACGATATTTGTAGCTCGGAAAACATTTTAAGCTTTTACTTACATATTTCCTTCAATTTTTTTGAGATCTTTGAGAAATTAAAGCAAAAGCAAGCACCATCTAAATCTTGCCCAGTACTTTTTTCAGCCCGCTTTTGCTCCCGTTTTTCTATAACTAGTCGCTGCTTCTGGATAAAACGCTCACGAATTTTCGGACTACCATTTTCGTCAATATAGTACAATGTTTGCGAGAGGCCATCATTTTTGTTAATAAGCTTAGGATCTATCACAAAGCCTTCAGAAGGAGCCACTTCAGCGTTTATCATGGGCTTGGCGGCTCGCGCATCCAGCATAATATCACAGGCGGACTTGCGGTTGTTAATTTTGTTGCTTGACTTTGCTCGAGTGTTAGGTATTGACGTCTTGCGGGGTAAATTGTTTTGCTGTTTGGTTTCATATTGTTTCAGTTTGTCAATGTCAGGAAGACTGTATCTTTTACTTCTTAGTTTTGAAGCAGTTTTAGCAGGTAAACTTGTAGATGGTGCAGCGACTGTAACGACCAAACTCTGTTTCGAGCTAAAGTCACGGGTGGTTCTGTGTGCCGTGGTGGACGAAGATGAAAATTTGGTAATGTCAATGCCACTATCGTTCTTTGTTTTGACTAGGTTTTTGGGAAGCTCACAACTACTGAACTTAGAGTTCATGCGATCTCCCGAGTCGTACAAAATACCTGAATCAGATTCCTTCATTTTTCCGGTGGCATTTTCATCAAAGCAGTCATCATCGATGAATTCGTGCACTTCATTTAAATCTCTCATCTTATTTAATTATCACCTTAATTGAGAATTTTAATTTTATGTGGTAAATTGTGGAACAAAAGCTCCCAATATACACAAAAAAAATTACTTTTTGTTAAGCTGAGAGCTCAAAGTTTTTTTTGGCAGTTGGCACTCTGGCCACTTCAGACTCAATTATGTGTTAATTTGTGGCGCAACAATTAACGCTTTAGCGGAATCATCGTTTGTTTCGAAATTAATTGGAAAACTTGAACAATTAATGGAAATCGAAAATATTTCACAGATTTCACTTGCCAACTGACTACTAACAAAGTTTTACTGAATTTGCAAGTTAGCAGACGGTTTGGTCTATTTTTGTATATTTCAAAGGAAATCTCAACAACCACACAGCACTGCACACACGGTTTGCCCAGCGAAAGCGAAAACACCAAGAATTAGTTCTTTATTTACAGTTTTTCTTTCACTTTTAAAATAGCTCAAAAATCGTTTATTTTTAATTTTTTAAACAATATCCCACTGCTTTTGGCGCAAGATGATTCAATCTGCAGACCAGTATTGCGTCAACAAATCACTCGACCCGAAATTATTATTCAAACTTTTTAAGGTGCGTTAAAGTCAATTATCTACTGAAGAGACACTACGAAAGTTTGCACAAAATAAACAATTGTTTAAAATTGAGAGATTCCAAATTCTTTGTGGAAAAATTCCTATCTCGCTAATCAACAAGACACGGACGCGTATCGGGTTTTTCACTAACTTCTGTATCATGCAAAGTCTTTTCACAAACTGGCAAAAATGGTTTTTCTGTATTTTTTCCACTACAGTCAAGTTGTTGTTGGCTCTCGCTGCTCGTTTCACAGCAAAGATATTTATGTAGATTAAGTCGACTGGTGTGTGTTTTTATTAGTCGGAGATGTGGTTGATCATAGATTTCATGTTTATAGTTACAATGTGAGCTTATTTATATGTTGGTGGCAAAAAACTGAACAGAATTGTAAAATATGTATTGTTTCATATCTACTCCTATGGCATATCTCTGACAGTTTATAAAGTGCTTTTTCATATACACTCCAACATGTTCATTTGTGTGATTCATTGACGACAAAATATACATTGAATGATTTCTTGTCCTATCAAGCAAACTCACTTATATTAGCAACACCGGCTCGTCGAATAGCTTTACATAAAAAATACAATTAAAAATATATTGTATGAAAAGCTTGTTTCGGTTCTTGGAACTTTTAACGAAGTGATTTTTTATAATTCTTGCGGTCATGGAATGGTATTAAAAGTATAAAAACTACGAAGTATTTTATCAAAAACTGTTTTGTAATTTTCAAAGAAATCATTATCTTATCGTTTCGACCATTAATACGCCAGTATAAGATAGCAAATATCAGATGTTAACTTTCTGGGGAACAAAAATATAAGGTGGATTTACAATTTTAACATTAGTTTTTTTTGTTAATATACTGAAATGTGCACAATCTCATCTTTTAGAAGCGACAATTATAAGAAATTAAAATTGATTTCAACGCTGGATAGACAAGCTCGAAAATACCAAAAAGTTATGGTTTTTATAATTGCTGACCAAAATGGCTAAATGAGGTGATTGCTTATCGGAAATTGCCAATTAAGCCGTAAACAGAATATTAATTATTCACATCGACAGCAGATAAAGCATTCACTACATTTACATTCTCTAATGGATTTGAGTTACTCCTATAATCAATGGTTTAGAGCAGTTTCAGATTGAAATCGTCGTTTGATTATTCTTAAGCATGCAAAATCAACAAACAAACAAACAAGCATTACATCCAGAATGATAGCCAGTCTAAGGCGTTAGGCGTAATTAGCGCAGTGGTTGATTATAGAGTAGAGAAACATGTTTTAATTATATTTTAAATGAATTAAAGGCAGGGCAATTTGTGTGTTGGGTATTCATTCTTAATTAATATTTTATTGTTACAAAATTTATTTTGCTAATAATCCTAGAGATGACCTAACCAAACCTTATTGGCACGAGTTTCAAAAATTTTGATTTTATTTCAGTATGTTTAGTAATTTGATGCCGTAAATATTTTATAATGTATATCGAGGAAACGTGTGAAGTGATTTTTTAAGCTTTATTTGAGTTTAATAATACCCGATAATATATGAGCATAACTATTTATAGCACTTGCAGACATTTCACTCAATTTCACGACGACAATTCAAAATGATCGAGACATATCAAATTGAAACAAACACAATAATAATCGATAATGCTTTCCAATGAAGATAGTTTGATGTGTTTACATGTAAAATTGATGAATTATATTTAGCTACATAGAATATTAAAGTCATAAATTTAAACATATTTCACGGCACATACTCAAAAGCACAACAAGCACAGATAGTTTTATTACAGTAAGCTTTTACCTGTCGGCAGCTTATGCACTATCATATTGTGCCAACCCATTGTACCACGGGGCATTGATTGTGTTCCGTGCATTGCCACTAGTACAAGCAAAAAGTTATAAAGCAAGTTGGTGTTCAAAGAGAGGATAATAAGAAAAAAAAGAATAAATTCAGCTGGTCTCACGAGCAACAAATAAAAATTCAAACTAAAGCTACATAAAGATGCAAAATTAATATAATTAAACAGAAAAAATCGATGTGGCTGACAAATTGATAGCATTCACACAAATTGACCATCAAAATTTGGTGCAAATTCAATTAGGACTGTCGCATTGAGGAGCGGCCAAGGTCACCAATTTAATCAACAAAATCGATTCGAATATTTCCAACAATCCTAGCATTAATCATTCATTTAATATTGGAAGATATGTGGAACAAGTCATTTGCTAGTTCTTGATCAAACATTCATAAGCACCTGAATAAGTTACATTCAAGTAGTTTCCATAACCCAACATTACGTTAATATTACCGGGGAGTATTACAGTGAAAATAAAGGGATATTTACTATGAAATAGTTAGTAATAGCAGAAAAAATTTAAAATGATGAACTTTTTTTGTGCGGTACTTAAGTTTCCCAGAAAATTTCCAGATGTAAAAAAGCCGGCTAACGTAAACTAACATCAATAATTTAGAAGTTTTTTTTCACTTAATATTTCATAAACTCATCCATAAAGTTTTTCGTGAACTTGATTGAAATTGATTGCAATTTTACCCAAAGAAGCTTATTGAAAAGCCTCATCATATTGTGTAAGCAAAGCACATACTTTTTAAAAATCCTTCCGGCAGTGCCATTGAACCTTCCAAGTGCTATTAAGCCGACCAGAAGCGACCAGGACAGGAGCAACACATATTTCGTAATGTTGATTTGTTTTGTACTCATTAGTATGTTGGGATTTAGGATTCACTGTTGTTATTTTTTATTTTGCGAGAATACAAAGCATGCAGAGCTTACAGGGAGCTTTCAGGCATATTTACTATTTATATGACTGTTGTGCTGGAAATTTATCGATACAACCGTCGTACAAAAATATAAACATAATAAATCATTTGAATTATTCACTGTGAGAAAAACTCTCTTCATACAAGCGAGCGGAATAACAAAACTTCGCGTCTTTCAGTCGTTTTTATGTCGTTTAGTTTTAACACCAAAGTGAACACATGAAAAGGACGCGAGTAGCATGTATATGAAAGAAATACATGGAAGCAGAAAATCTTATCAAGACAAAGAAATACTCAATAGCCATATGACCAATTACAATAATTTTTTATGTATTAAAAAAACAGCCAAGAAATAATATTTTAGAATGGATATTTCGAGAAAAAATTTTATTTTATCAGTTTTCATCATAGAAGTTCAACAGGATACGTTAACCTGTCTTGTATTGACGTGAATTCTTATTCTATTACTACCCTTTAATAGAAAACTCAATTAATTCCATAATTATACCATCGATTCTGACTGAAAATTAATTGCTGGAAAGCATTCAATGAAAAAATTATCGAAAATGAAGCAGAAAGTTACGCTACAATTGATAAAATTTGTATGGAAATTTTACACAATCTAATTTAATAATTGTTGTCAGACGACCAACAACTTTACCAGTACTGACAATATTGAGGTATAAAGTTACCCTGTTTGCTAATAAATTGTCAATTGTAAACGTGAATGGCAAACCACCAAACAAACAAAATCAATATATTATTCTACATTAGCTATAGATGTTCAGACATTTAACACTGCCTGGATTTTTTTTTTGTGAATGGGTATTATGTCTTCCTAAAGGATTTCTATTTATAAATCAATATTTACGTACATGTCAATATTACTCGCAATGTTAAAATTTTACAATATACAGTATTCATGTAAGTTTGTGCAATTATGTTTATGGGTTGTTTCTTTAACTAATATTATATGCAAGTTCATCATGATAAAAGCATATTCAACCTTCGAGGTGTGCTGTTTGGTAGTTATTATTGATGAAACTAGTTTGAAACTAGAAAATACTCGAGTTGGGGGAAAATTTTACCCAATTCCAAAAATCTAACTTAGATTCACTGAAATCAAAAAACAATTATTTAAACAACCATAGTCATAAAGTAACTTTTCAAACCATTTTTTTAGAAAACGTTGAAGGTTTACATGATTGACCGAAAATCGGAAAAATTTGAATTTTGGTTTGATAAGAATTTCAGTCAACTTTTCATGTTAAATTTCGAAATTTTCCAATTACCGTTCTAATTCATGCACTTTTTAAATTTTCACTTTCTCACAGTCAGCATATGAATATTTTTTTAACTCTAAATTTTCTGGAATTTGACTTAAATTGAATAAACATGAAAAAATAATTTCCAAGGCTCGGAAGATTTGCTTTTATCTTATTTTATGCAATTAACTTTTTTTGCAAATGCAAATGAAATCATTGGTTGAAAGCTCGTGCATCAGTTCCAAAAATAAATAAATCAAATTAACATCAAGTTAAAAAATTTGAAATCGTTTATGGACAAAAGCCATGCGAACTTTAAAATCAATTGATTCACACTTATAAAGTCTGGAAAATGAGCCTTATTGATTTATTAAATTTGAATAGTCATTCTAAGTGGATGATCTAATAACAATTTCATTAGATTTTTTTTGTGCTTGTGATTCAACTTAGGGAATGGGCGATTTTGCGTTTTAAACAAGCGGTTAATCACAAAAGCGCGCACATAGTTTTGTTCATTAAAATATTCATTGCTTTATAAAATTAAAGAGTTTTTAAAAATATCAAACGACGAAACATAATATTTCAAGAATATACGAAGAAAATTGTGAAAATGTGTGAAAATGAAAAACCAAACGAGAGATGGCGTTGAATTTTGTGTCTTGGCTTTTCTTAATTATAAGGAACTGGTCATAAATGCAGGCCTGAGCTGCATCATAACCTGTATAGAAGAGCGGTTTGATAAATTTGCTAAGGATTAGAAAGATGTTTACTGGTTATTATACGGTTATTCCGAGTTTTTGTCTCACTACATAAGCTGTTGCATCTTGCTTTACGACAATAATACAAGTCAATTTTCTAAGCGAATGGACACATTAAAGTTTTAAGTGATAAAAAAAACTATAACCTTCCTGCTTATATTCGCACTTCTTCAATTTCTTGCGATTTAAAAATTTCGCAAGCTCGAAACTTAAGACATCATAAAAATAAATTTTATATATTTCTAGTTTTTTGGCAATTATTGCGGTGTTTCGCATTTGCAAGTTAGCCTAGGTCAGCGCTACATATAACAAATTAACTAGAACATTACTTGTCTCGAAACCACTTTTAATTAAATTCAAATAAACTTTTATTGTCGCACATGCATCTTTTCATCTCAGTTTTCAAGACATCACATTGTCCGCTCATACTATAATATCTATAATCAAGATGTTAAGGGCTTTAATCAACGCATTTTAAAATTTCTCACCAAACATTCTTTAGATATATTTATTTCTTTGGTGTAGCGCTAGCAACGAGTTTTTGGCAGAATATCTTCTAAAAATAATTTAGCATCTACGCTAGCAAATTCAGTGGCATAAAATATTTGTGATTACAATTTTCTAACAATTTGTGTTTTTGTTCAGTTTTTCGACATAGACATCAATTTTTTGGTGACTCTTACATTTTTGTACAGGAAAAATCAAATGAACTAGGTGAAAAAATAATGTGGGCCCGCTGCATGATTTATTAGTGAAATATTGTTTTTGCAGCTTTTAGCTATAAAACTTGACTCTATTAATTAATTAAGCAACTGCTCAAAAGAACGTGAAAAATATGAAATACCACAAGTCGCGTGTGTGTCTAACTCCTAGTTAGTTTACATTTGAAAATGGAGCAAATGAGCAAATTTTAATGAAAGACAATAACCGTCACAGTTTTAATATGAAGTCCCACATCTAACAAATTTGACTCACATACGAGAATTTCAAACATTTATGCAAAATATGCGAATGCAAGGAAAGAAGTAAAACTGCTCATTTGCATACGACGCGATAAATTTTGATTAGACGGTTAGGATCAATTATCTTGCAATTTTATTTGCCGCGGAAAAGCGCATATTCTCACCAGTGGCACTTATTTGCCTATGAAGCAGGTGAGCCAGATTAATTAACTATCGACAGCTGAAAATACACTTAATCCGTCGGCCAATCGCGCTAGTTTAATTTAAGATCAAACTATCTTTTTTCAGCTGTTTTTTGCAAACATTGTCAAATTGTCCTTGCACATTGACCTATTTTCTAGTTTAATTAGAAGCCGAGACATCAATAAGACGGTCGTACACACAGAAATACTGTTTACATCGATGCGTACAAAAATTGATAGAGAACCGCAGAGAGAAGACTATGACAGTTAATAGAATAAACAGATTGGCGGAAAGGAAATTAGCCAGATTGCAACCGAAATTTTACTATTGAATAAATTTTGTAATACCATCAATCGTGATTTATTTTAAAGGAAAATTTAAAAAAAATAAAAACTCATGATTGAAGAGAAGTAAATTACAACAATATTTACAATGTTTAAATAGACCAACAAAGGTAACAGCTGATTCATAACTTTACGTGGCCTTTCGGTCGGTTATTCCACAATTTGCACACAAAGCTCAAATAAATAAGGAAATTGTTTGAAATTTTGAAATTTTCGTAGGCAAATGGGAAATTAGTAGCACGTTGCAAAAGTGTTCAATCGATTCAAATCACTTTAATAGGCTCCTCAATTATCAGTTTGGCAAAAACTGTCGTTGACAATTTGCACTTGATTTTTTCTTCTTATTTAAAAATTTTTTTTTTGAGGTTTTTTTTATACAAATAATTAATTTGTGAATTTCAGATATTTAAGAATGTTTTTGAATCCTTTGTCTTAATATTTCTTCGTTCTGATGACTCTTCGAGAATACTTCATTTTTAATTTTCAAACGTCACATAGAGCCATTATGAGAAATTGTAAATACACGCAGGAAGTATACCAAGTTCTTTATGGATTGCATTCATATCTCTAGAGATTCAAGTACAATGTATTTGAACGGGACTTTTTGCAATTATAATTCAAACGCCAAAAAGCTATGATAAATTAGTGTAAGAAATTTATATATTTAACTAAATTTGGCATCAATGCACTTTGATACACATTATTGACAAAAATATTTTTCAAAGAATTTGAAATCACATTTAAAGCAAATGTTCGTAGACCAATGTATTTTCTGGTTTGATCGAAATTTTCAAAAAATTTCTTGCTCTGATTGCGCCTTACACATACTCAATTAGTCTTTTCATTTTCATTCAATTTCAATTATTGATTCAATTGCACGTTAACAGTTAACTGGTAATTAACTAGCTGCCCCACAACAATCCAAGAGAATAAATTTATTTCCAAAGTGTTTTAAGGAGAAACATACGGTTGGATTCTTCATCGAATACGGGTTTTGCTATACACACTTGTTTCAACTACCAACAACAATAATATTAATTATTTTTAGTCCAAGGTTAAAATTACAAGTGCACCAACGACCAAAATCAGTAAAACTAATGTAATTTGGATTAATTGTAATAGAGTGTTAATAATCAACAGTAAAAAAGAAACTCTTTAATGAGTTACATACTTTGCAAGCAGTTTTTTAGCGGTTGCTGGACGTTTCACAAATTTATTTGAAATTGAATAAAATGCTTTTTTTACAAATAAATCACTAATTAGTTTTTCTCAGGCACTGTATGCACAACTTTGTATCTTTTTATTTTTGATTCTATTTGGTATAAGTAAAGTTTTCCGATTAATTAAATAAATTGTGACTCAATCTCATCAAACTAATCACAAATTGCGAGTGCACTTGACTATTGAACTAAAATTAAATACAACAGCTCAAAAATCTATAGAGTCAAAATTATTTACGAAGATTCGGCTCTAATGTCACAAGGCTTCAATGTCTTAAGGTTGTACCAGATAGAATTTGAGTTCTCTCAGGAACTTCGAAGAATGAAACATATCTTTCAGATCACATGCCAAAAGTTATCAATCGAGCGACGAAAGGTTTAGAAATTTCTTGCATTAAACATTTTTTAAAACAAAAATTATATTAAGTTTACAAGAAAAATAAAATCATGGATTGGGAGATTAAAATGATGTGCATTCTTTGAATTTCATTTGCCTTGGTGTGGCCCACAGATTGATTAGCAATTTTTCGTCAATTTCGTAATCGAAAGTTGGTGTGTTCTTGCTCCTCGTGCTCGGCTTTTAATTTTTCCGCTGCCTAACTGCTACATACATTTTATTGGCAGGTTTGTGCTGTGACCATGCGTTGTTGGTGGAGCACACATGATTTTTCCTGAGGCTCTTTTGTAGTATCGTAAGTGTTATTCGGTGGCAATTTGTGAATCGGCGATTACTTAAAATTTCTAAGAATTTTGAGTGTACGAGATTATGTGCGTTGAAGTACTGCGTAGTGGCCGAAATCTTTTATGTTTTCTTGTGTAGAAAATGAGCATAGCCCTGGTTTAATCATGTTTTCACTGTTTTTGTGATTTCTTTCTTGAGTTTCTTGAATGGAACGAAAAAATTGCTTGTACAAAACCATATAAATCTAAAAATAAGAAAATTGTTAACTTTTTCAGCATAAAAACATAAAATTATCATAATTTGCATTAAAGCACCCATTTACACATTGGGCAATGAATTTTTTGGGCATAATTAAATAATGAATTCAAAAAATTAATTGTACGACTACAGATAATATTAAAAGTCATCTATTAACAGCATTTAGAGACAAATTTATATACGTCGAGCTGAAAAACAATTATCGTCACAATCATCCAAACTGATCACTTTACATTCAATTTATAATTTATACGCAGTTTCCTAGTTTCTGCATAATAGCTTTTCTTGAGCAAGTTTCGATAAAACCTGGGCTAATTCAATAGCCACTCTAGAGCGATGGTTTTAGCCTAGCTTATTATTCAATGGTACGTCGTAGAATTACAATAGAAATTAGAATAAATAAAGCTAGTTCCTTTCATATTCGAAAGAACTAAGAAACATCAGTCCGAGAACAAAAATGGTGCGTTTGATCTAATTATGATACAATTTATTGCAAAATGAATTAGTATGTACTGGAGATGCAACAATCTTGCACAATTAAGTTCGCTAATTATTATTCAAGTTATTAAAAATTTATTTGAGGTAGTTGATCATTTCAAAAAGAGCAATGTATTTTAGTAACTCAGTAAGTCTTGGTCTGTGGGTTGATAGTTATAATTGGGTTCTGGTGTAGTTTGGAATGGATTTTTATATTTTTTTCTTCATATATATAGAGAATATACGCTCTATACATATTTCATCCATTCGAAAATTGATTTTCAAGATGGAGGAAAATTTTAAGTATTGTTTCACTAAGTAAGTGGAAAATAGGTCAATTTAGGCTCTGTTGCAGTTAAAATCTAATAGGACGAGAATTGGGGATGGGCCAAAAGGTACTTACTAGTTACTTTCATCCCACCTAAAACAGGATTTGGAGGCTGCTTGTTCCCTTCTGCAAAACTAGTTGTTCTCGGACGTCCACTCATGACTATAGTTTTTTTTATCTGATCTGATCTAGTCTTCTTGGGAGCACGCACTCAAGGGATATCCTTTATAATTTGCCAAAAAAAAACTTTTGGAAACTTTCTTTTTACTCTAACTTTCACACTTCCTGATTCAGATTCATGCACCACCAATTATTATCCACAACTTATTCCGCACTTTCACTCTAGAACCTTGTAATTCATCAATTTTGAATTAAACACCTTTTTTCGCTCTGTCTTCCCCCCAGAAAATTGTATTACTTCGTACACGAGCGGAAAGAAGAGTGAGTTTTAAATTATATTCCCCTTAAACGAAATGATAAATATAAGAAGTATTAAATTCTGATAGCTTTAGAAAATATTTTGTTACAAAAATAACATAAATTTTCATGTTAAACTTACCTGTTTTTATACATAGTTTCTGCTTTAATAAGAATTTTCGGTGTTCGATAAAATAACAGTTGTAAATTCGGTAACAAATTCAATGTATCATTGTTTCATGTTGATTAAGTACTTAATTTTTTAAAATGGCTTTCTCATTTTGAGCTCATGATGTGAGCGTGAACTAAAACATATCGAAAATCAAACAAAAAGTATGCAAAACATATCGAAACAGTTTTTTTGAAATAGAACATATTGAAAAGTAACGGACTCCTAAATAAATTTTTGCTAAAGACAGACTTGAGACACTTAACACGTTCAAAAATTCAAAAACATATTATCTAATTCTAAGTTGCATAGATGCCAAACTCGTAACAAATTCGATTAGAATTAAAAATCTTAAAAACTTGATCATTTTAGTTATGAGTTTTCGTTTAAAGCGTATTTCAGAACGTCGCAAAATATTGCAAATTTATTTAAATAATTTTTGAAACATCAATAAAACTAAATTATTTCCTAAAAAGGTATGCCTTAAATTTAATATTTGGCCTTCTTGAAAATACTATAACACTATTGAACCAAAATATATCTCCTATTCATTGTCAGACTCTTTCAAAACTATATATCCTCCAGTTTCAAAACAGTTAAAATATTATAGATTTTTCGATTTTCAGTCTGTCTTTAAAATAAATTACTTACCAGCTCCTGAATTTGAATTTAAAAAAAATCTAGTTTTATTTTTATATTTTTTGTGCTTTTATTTTATTGTTTTTTTTTTGATTTCAGCATCTTCTACAGTTTACACAAATTTTTATCATATTAGATATTCTTTAACGTTTTGTTCACACATGAAAATTATAAGTTGAACTATATATCAGAAAAATCAAAAGATGAAATCATATAATTTGAAACTAAAAAACATGACCATCTCAACATATTTAAAGCGAAGGCACTACTATATGATTTAAGTATTCTGAATTGTGATGAAATTATTTGGAATACCATACCTAAAGTTATACTAAAAATGTTGTCACTGCATATTAAATTTGTTTGCTTGTTTAATATGGTGGAATGCAAGTTCAAATAAAAATCAAACATACGGATTCAAATAAAATCACTAATGGAAATTTTGACACTGAATATTTTAGATATACATACATCTACCTACATTTTATTAAGAATTTTATACAAAACTGTTCCCATATAGTTTATGTTTTTTTTCGTCAATTGTTTGAAATGATAACATTACAGATTGATTATTATTATTTATAGTTAGCTATACACTGTAAATTCAGACCATAGATACTTCAAATTTTACAATTTCTCAAATTTATTTCCCATGTTACTTTTTGAATTTGGTACAAATTCAAAAATGTTAAAAGCTTGTAACAAATTGTACTCTCTAGGAAAAAATAAGTGAAAATGTAAATTTTGCAATCATTGTATGTATACTTTAAAATATTTCAATAACTTCCAAGTATCTTAATATTTTTTTTTCGGTTTCTTGTTTATTTAATTATAAAAGGTACATTGAATTTTTCTTTTTTATTTAGCCTACATAGTATAATGCTGTTTTACAGTTTGAATGCTTTTCTCATTCAAAATTCTATAGCTTCCATTTTGTAATGTTTTAGTACGTATACTCTACAAATTTTACTTTTCCATTCATTTAATATTTAGAAAGTTTTTCAGTTTTATTTATAAGAATATTTATCATACAACTTAAAACTGAAAAGTCACAGGACACAAAAACAGGATCTTTATACGATTAACACATAATAAATATTACTTATCAACAACAATTAAATGATAAATAGTACGTATGCAAATTGTTTTCGTGCCATTTGAACCGAAAATCTATTGATTTGCACTTTATAACATTACAATAAATAGGTTGAAACAATAATAAATATCAAATATTTTATGGACATTGTTTGCACATCAACAATTATTCTTTAAACTTATGTTAGTTGATTTGAAAAGGTGGATGACATTCCAAATGAAATTTCCAATGAAATGTCCCACAGCCTCCAAAAATGGTGTTTTGCTTACAGTATTTTCTTTGAAGTACTTCCAATGATTTGATATCAAAGAAAATCAAAGTCATAAATTGTACAAGATATAATAAATTAATCAAGACTAGACTAAAAACATAAACGTTAGAATATATTTTTTGTTTAAAGGTTAATCTTTATACAAATTAAAAGTACGACTATGTACAAATAAAATAAAAATACTTTAGTAGCAGAAACCATAACATGCCCTTAAACATAAACAGACATCTTCCTGCAACCGTCGAATTATTAATGTTTAGAAAGCTATCTATCGCAATGACTTTTGTTGGACCAGCTCGAGGAGTTGAAATTGATAAATTCCTTGGAGGCCATTTTGAGGCACGAATTGACGACCAAAAGAGCAACTGATAAAATTTTAGTTTTTCCTGTAGAGATATAGGTAGTTTCCAAGTCGATTATATACATAATTTAATATGAGTTTAAATGTTGCAATTTTTGTTTTTGTTGTTGATATTTTAAGACATCATCATGAATTCACTAAAAT
Organism: Parochlus steinenii; assembly: GCA_038502155.1. Lineage (NCBI taxonomy): Eukaryota > Metazoa > Arthropoda > Insecta > Diptera > Chironomidae > Parochlus > Parochlus steinenii. The sequence continues at coordinate 2,027,110 of JAXCIN010000052.1, read as the reverse complement.
TCACATTCATCATTTAGATATGTTCTTGTAGGTTCATGATTTCAGTTTATTTTGTAGTAGACGCTTCAGTCGGAAGTCATAGACACGATGGCAGAACATGACCAGGTCAGGTGATGTATGAGTTGGTACTGAACGATGAGTATCATAGTTGGGCATTTTTGGTACAAGGGATGGTGGCTCTTCTAGATTTTCTTCGAAACATTTGAGCTGGCGCCGATATCTTAAAAATAAAACAATAGGTAAACATATTTTTTAAATCTAGTTTTATTAAAAAGTTACCTGCAGTATTCTACGAACGTTAGAACGTAGCATTTATCTTCTATGCAGGCGACACTGTTGTGGTCTTTGTGGCGTGAGGCAAATACTTCATCAGCTGCATCTACAGGCAAACGGCCTTGTTCAGTGTGTTCAGGTCGGTAGTACCAGAATAAGGACATCATCATTTCACCTGTTCGATAAAAAACTGTTAAATAAAATATAAAATTTTCATTGCAGTGTAAAAACTAACCGTCTTCAGGATTTTCCCACAACTGAGCAACTTTAGCAACATATGGTAGCTCAAATCGCTTTGTACCAGCTCTTAACAGAACGCAATCTCGTGGTTTGATCGTGTCACCTTCCTGGTGACGCATTGAAGCATAGCAAGTTCTCACAACCGGTGCATCGTCACTCTGAAGTGAAAAAAATTGTATGTTATAATTAAATTTTATAACAGAAAAATAGAGCAAACTCACGTTCAAAAACACGTACGCCTTGAATGGTTCTCCTTCCCATGTCCACCCATTACTCCACCGAGGGTTTGAGCTAGTGCGCTCTGGTTTCACAAAATCATCCAGCTCTTTCAACAGTGGTAGCTTTTGTCTCCGTCTGTTTCCAAATTTGGACTTGCGGCTTCGTCGCGCAACGCTTTTCAGACAAATTGCTGTTGGTGTCGTGGCAGATAGCGATGTTTCATCAGCAGATTTTTTAGCTTTGTTGTTGTCTTCAAAATATTCATCATTATTATTTGTGACATCAGCTTCTTTCAGTAAGGGTTTGTTAAGCTTAGTGGAGTCCATAACGTCTGTTGTTTCAGTAATAAGTTGATTTGATGTGGACTCTTCAGCTTGTTTTGGTTGTCCGTCTACATTGATTGGTAAGTCACTGATGTCTTTATCGGATTTTTTTGTGGTTCCTTTTTTGATGTATTTGCGTTTGGGTGTCACTGGAGGTGTGACCACTGGAAGATCTTGTTTAGTCAATGAATCTTGAGCATTGGTCATAGAATCAATCGCTAAACTATCCATATCACATTTTTCCGAATGTTTCTTGTTTTTCTTCTTGTTACCTTTACTCGAATCTTCCAGTTTACTCTTCTTTTCCTTCTGATCTTTGTCTTTAATATTTTTATTTCTTCCCTTTAGAGCTTTTGATTTGGTACATTTATTTTGGTTTTTGTCTTCACAGTCATTGGAATTATTATTTACAGTAGTTCGAATTGGTTTTTCAGCGACCTTGTCAACATTGATATCATTTTCATTGTCTTTTATTTCCGGATCCTCCATCTCTAATTTCTTCTTGCTTATTTTTATTGGCTTTTTGGAGAGTGTTGTTGGTGAGCGAGTAGTTTCTGAATGAGAGCGTTTATCTTGCTTTTTATTGAGGCGTTTTTTCAACACTTTTGATAGAATCTCTGATTCTGAAAAATATCCTTTAGCGACTCTATCGATGGTTAGATCAATATTTGCCACAGTCAAAGTGTCCTCAGGAGCCTTTTTTGACTCTTTTTGATCTATTCTCTCGACAGTTTTTGTCTCCTCAAAATTAACAACGGAAACATCAATTTTCTGTTCATCAGCAATTTTACTTATTGTCTCATCATCATCAAGTTGTAAAGCGTTTACTATTTTTTTGTTAGTATTTGCAATCAAACGCGCATTGCGCTTATTTTTAAGCATATTTTTTCGTTTAGTACTAGCTTTGCTTGAAATTCTACTCAGATTAGCTGAAATGAGCTTAGACTTAGAAGAATTAGCGAGATAACTTTTTGGCGGATTAGTTGGTGCTTTTATGAGGCGTTTATAGCTATTTGGAGGAGATTGCTTCGGAGTTGGTGGCTTCTCAAATAGTTTTCGTCTCTTCATAATAGGAATGTCTTGTACTGCTGACGAGCTGTCACTAAGATCTATTACCTCATCATCTATGAGTCTTCGTTTGCAAAAGGAATCAGTAGAAGCATCGAGATCTATTGTAGTGTCAAATATTTTGCGTGGAGGTGTTGAAGGCTGACATTCAAACTCCTTGATCGAAGGCTTGAGTGTGTGTGGTTCTGCTTCAATTTTAACTTTTTCAAGTATTACTGAATTGTTATCATCAATGCATTCTACTACATCCTCTTCGTAATCCTTTTCCTTTTTAACGCAATTTTCTTGCTTCACTTCATGTTTGAACATTTGTGAATGAAAATCTTCCTTTGGTGCTGTCGGTTGATAGCCGGTCATAATCATATACTGACGCTCACGTTCTGTAGATTTTCCAAGTCGTGCTTTCCTTTGCGAGCTTATATGATTTCCTAAACTAGAGTTATCGCTAAAATTGGTTTCTATCGGTTGTACTGCTTCACATTGCACTGGAGGTAGTTGAAGACCAGTTGATCCTCGAGCAGGACTGGTTGAATGTTCTTGTTCAAGCACTTGTGCGTTAATGGAATAATTGGGGTGTGGTGCTAAAGCTACTTTTTCATAAGTTTTCTGTTTGTTGGCACAATCTGTTTGAATACTCGAATTGTCGTTTTCAGGTTTTATCACAATGTCATTTTCAAGAATATTCTCTATTTTGCAGGAAATTTTTTGGTTACTGGGTGCGCCAGTTGCAGATGTCAAGTTAAATGGAGTGTCTAATTGCAAATTTTGTTGCTGAGAGGCTAATACTGGGCCCTTACTGGTCTTGATACCAATTAAAGGCCCAGCCTGTACGTTTTTTGGACAAGACTGCATTGGACATGGGCAACTGGAACTGTGATGAAAATGTTGCTGAGGGTCTGTTGAAGATAAAATTAAAAAAATATTTAGAAACATTATTATATTTGTTTTATGTTGTTATTCAACCGGAATAAAGGTTTCATCTCATTGCTCCCTTTTTCATTTAATGACAACTTCAATCTCAACTTCAAATACAGAGCAATCAACAAGTAATTGCGCACAATAAAATCCAAACTTTAAAATAAAGAAGAATCAAACCAAACCAAATAATAATTACAATCATCACGACATCTATAATTTTGATAGAAAATTCTCTTTGCTTGTCATACTTTGTTTCCTCACCTAAGTACGGTGGTTGAATATTATGACTATAACATTGTCCACTCGGGCTATAGCTTGAATAATATGATGGTGCTGGGTAGTGTCCACTTGGTCCTGGAGGAACCAGCTGATGTCCACTTTGTGGAGGAGGCACACTATGTTGTCGTTCATATAGATCACTTCCTTGAGGTGGATAATAAGTTGGCGGGTATCGTCTAAAAGGTGGGGAGCTGGGGTACATTTTCGGCTGATAGTATTGCTGATATGCTTGAGGAGGATAACACATTTCCTGGGGAGGCGCCTGGCCATAGAAATAGTTGGGAGCGTAAGAGGGTTGACAATGCATTTGGTGAACAGGTCGCGAGTACAGTGAAGGATCTGGAGGCCCGTAGCGGTATTGCTGTGATCTAGATAAATCGCCTCCTAAAAATTTAAGCAATGGTATAAAATTAACATCTAAAAATTTTGATTGTGTTTTTAGAAGTCACTAACATATTTTTATAAAAAACTAATAACAAAGCTGATATAATAGTTATCAAATTAAAATAACTAACCTGCTATTAGCACATCATTTTCAGCGTTTTCTGGATTAGCAGAAGCTGATTGTACTGATTGACTGTGTTGATCAGACAACGAAAGTGAGGATGATTGCTGTTGTGGAGGTAATAAGTGCGAAGGAATTAATGGTCCTGAAGGGTAACAGCCTGGAAAAAGATGAAGAAACCAAAGTTAGAATTAATTGAATCAACAATCATTCTTATCATTATTCATTTTAACTACGATTTAAATTAAATATTGGCTTTTAAAATACAATTAAGATTCATGTAAATATATTTTGGTTATTATATAAACTAATTTATTTAACATCATTCAATTTTTCCCAATAAGCTCGCTTAACTGATGTTTTCAGATTAAAACACCATAAAATGTCAATTTGTTTTTCAATTTACTCGACATGTCTCTCAGCTATTCAAGCATTTTTTAATCATTCAGGGGAGTTTTGTAGCCTATTCGATATAGAAAAGTAAAAAAGTAATTAAAATATTTTCAAGCATCTAGTTGCATTAATTGGAATCATTAATCTAAATAAACAGCTTCTATCGTAAAATGTCACCCCTATTTTAATATTTTCACATGAAGCAAGCCGTTTATTTATTGAGTTAACCATGTCAATCTAAATCTAAATTTAAATGCAAGTTTTTAATTCGAAATGCGTACAAAAACGAAACTGCTTATGAAAGTGTTTTTTCGAAAACTATCCAGTTTAAATTCAGAAAAAGTAATGCGCACTTATTCATTTTGAATGAGAATCGAGCATATAATGAGGGACCCTTTTTATTTCATTCCAATATAAAACCTAAAAATAAAATTCACCGAATTCAACGAAACGAGAGACTCTGTTTGCCAGTGTGTGTCTTTTCAAAAGATTTCGGGCTGGGTGGAAAACTGTTCAATAAAAAAATATGAAAGGCTGAATATTTATTATTATGACTGATTAGGCAACACTAAACTTCTTTGAATTTTATAAATCCCTCTTTGACTACAGTAAAAAAAGGGAAGCAAACTACTTGTGAAAAATTGAAAACATCCTAAGTATTTTTAATAAGGGCGATAAAAATGCAAACTTCTCATATTTGTCTAATCAATTGTTGATCAATTGAAATTCTTGTGTACCGTAAAGTTTCTTAGATATTGGTGAATAGAAATTGAATTTTTTCAAATTATCAAATTAAGAAAATGCTAATATTTATTCCTGTCGGTAGAAAATAATAAAATTGTGGAAGAAATTAGAATTATATCATGTATATTTAAATCACCTTATATAAATCACCTTGTGTATATTTAAAAATTTAATATTAATAGCTTGTTTTCTTTTATAAACTTATGATTCATTTTAAATCATTTCTCTGATTAATTACATTTTGAACCTGAAATCTTATTCCAGAAAATTAATTTGCATTTAAATAATGACATCCTATTTAAAGTATTTCAAATTTCACAGAGAACAAGAGGATCACGGATAATCATCACCACAAATTGCCACGTTGCAATCATGAACTTGAACGTTGAAAGTCTCCCTTCATTTTCGTATACAAATCATATTTTCTAATTATGGGGAAAATGTGTTAAATGAGGGTAGACATTGCCGAGAAATAAGGTAGCAAAAACATTTAAATTGTAATTAAATTATTGTGGGATTTACTTTCCCGTAAAATTATGCTAATCAATTATTTATGTTAAAACGTTGTAAAAGTTTTTAAATATTTATGCGAAATCCTCAAGAGTATTCAATTTCACAGCTTCGAGCGTTATTCACGAGAATGACGAAATATCCGCGTTTGAATAAATATAGACCACTTCTGATAACCAACTTGCTGAATTTTTTTGCGACAATATTCCAAGGAAACATCGAACGTGGAGCGAGAAATTGCTTATTGCTAAATTCGTCCAAGTCCGTAAATTAATCAAAAAACTACAAGGTCTAAATGCTAATCTCTAAATATTTAAATTTTTGACGAATTGCCAAGGATTTCTTGGTATAGTCTCGAAGATTCTTGTTTTCTAAATAAAAATTTTAAGTGTGTGCAAATAAATACTTAAAAAATAAATAAGTATGCAAGATATTTGAGGTTTATTTGTGAGTTTATTTCGAGTTATATTATTTTTGAAGAGTTCAAAGTTTCATAGGAATCTAAAAACATGTTTTGTGACTGCGATTAAATAAGTTCTTTGCAATGATACTATTGTTATAGAGCTTCACCAATCATGTTTTTCAATGTCTCTCAAACTATGCTGGCACCGCATAAAACATATAAAACAAAAGCTTTCCCAAGAACATTAGTGGGTACATGCCTGATATATAAATAATATGAATATATACAGCTTTTATATGTGTTTACCGAAGCTTTTGAGAATGCAAACTCTCGATAAAATATTTCAAATATATTCTTGGAGAGTCACACAAAGACTTAAATTTTTTTTTAATTTGAGGAAAGCTTTGCTTGTGCTACGCCGTCTTTCAAGTTTAATATAAAATATAAAATTTCGTCGAAAAAAAACCCGAGCTTGACACATAGAGGCATCCATTTTGATATTTTGTTTAATTATTTTAATATAAGTTAGATATATAGACATTTTTGTCTTACATTCAAAAGAGATCAATTTTTGCATTGTTTTCTTAGTGGAAAAATTTGTAATCAATTTATTATGACGCCAGATTCTCTCAATATTCTAATTTACTTGAACTTTTTTTTTTAATGAATAAGTATTCAATACCTCAAATTTAGAATACCCCAAAGATTACATTTTAATAAATCATCTTCTGGATACTGTGAGTTAACAATTAACCAGCTTTTTTCCAGATAATTTAAATTAAAAGTAATTTCAACACAACAATTACAGAATAATGGATTAACAAATTTATTGCACACAATTGCTATAAAACGTGTTTCTTTCTTTTTGATTCAATTAAAATAAACTCGGTTACATTCACTTTGTAAAATCATGTACATTTGAACATAAAGTGATACATTCGGATAAATTATTTTATTATTGTGTATATAGATTTAATTTGGTTGTTCTAAATATATTATCTCAGTCCTGTAATTCAATCTGATGCTTTAAATATTCTTTGTTTTAAGTGCTCGAATTATTGTTATCGAACAAATTAATTATATTTGCCGGGTTTTGCAAATTTCTCTAGTGAACTCAAACATTCAGTTTCAGATTTAAGCCATAACTTTGAGTCAAATCTATATTGCATCAGTAGAAAATCTTTCAGTTTACTTTTACTGACTTTCCGGCCATTTGTATGTTAATCAACTTGGTTCAATTTGGATGTTTGTATACGAAAAAAACTTGAAAAAAATAAAGAAAGGTATGAGTATAAAATACTGCAAGCGCAATGTACAAAGTTATAAAACTTTTCATATTGAATGTTGTTTTTCGTTATTACTATTTTAATATTAATTTACGTTTATGTAACTTTTCAACAAAAAAAACCTATTTACAAAAAAGTCTTTCAGAGTTTTAGCAAAATGCAACATGAGAGGTAAAATAAAATGAACATAATAATTTTTAATTCACTTTTCCAAAGAGTCATACAAAACCGCTTTCACTGCAACTAAACTTTACACTATATTGACTGCGATATTGCAGAAATCACTGAATTTTCATTTGAATTTTTTAAAACCGAAGATAATGTCAGTGAAAGATTTTAGCACAGACCTTAAAATTTTCAGAAATAAAACTTTTCCGAAACTATATAGAAAAAACCTCAGTGCTCCACATTAGAACGAGCTTTCATGCTTCTAAATATTAAAACTAAAGTGATATATAATATATTCTAATATATAGGTAATCGTTGATCTCAATTAAACGGTGTAGAAGATGAATTTAAAGTGTACTCCAATTTACAATATCTTAAAATTCGCACAAAGTTGAATGAAAACCTTAATATTAATCTCAAGATAAATTGATTCTGGCATTTTCACTCAAGGGTGAGATGTAAAAACGCTTCTAATTATTAATTTTCAGTGACCACTAGTAAGTACAGAGACTCTTATTTCGAAAACTGAATGAAGCAATCTTTTTTTTAACTATTGAAAAATGAAACCCACTTGCTGTAAACTATCATAATTTCTGTATGAAAGCCAACACATAGATGTTTTCCATTTTCATAAATTTTTAAATGATCCAAAATATACCACAGAGCAAAAAAAGTTCTAGTGTATAAAAAAAAGTTTTCCCTATTCTTTTTATTCATAATAATTTATTTCGCATTAAAAACATACAATGACATTTACAGAAAAATTCTGCAGCCACTTTTGGGTGTTTTCAAGAGTTCATTCCACAGTTCATCTATTGAAATAGTGCATAAATGTGGTGTATGATAACACGTAAATTCTGTTTGTTCTAAAATGATTATGCCTTAAATTTCATCCTACACATTAATTTTTTGCATAGTTTTCTACTTGCAGCGGCAACAAAAAGAAGTCAGCAATACGAAAAAGCAAGTTAATGTTACGTTTTGTACAGTGAGATTGCTATTTAGAGCAGCAGTTTTGTGTGCTTCTTTCGAGAAACAGAGGAAAGCTCGTTTTCCTACATAATTTATGAGTAAAACATGAATATTGTGCGGAAAAGAGCTTTCTTCATTATAATGGAGTCCTTTTGAGAAATTTTAAAAATGAAATTGTAACCAAGTTTTTATAGCAAATGACTTTTTTTCATATTTGAACCGAAGTATTATGTTAATGATCCGCTAATTAATTAAATAATTTTAATTGATACATTTTAGTGTAGTAAAAATGAAAAATCTGTTAAAACATAGATATTATCTGAAAAAAGTCTTTGTTTGTTTTTTGCTATCTTACTCTCTGGTTTTAACTTTTGTATACAATAACGAGCTAACTTGCACAATTTTTCGGACTAATTAGTAGGTGATTTCAATTAAGAATCACTACCAGAGGTTAAAATAGCACAAGACGATCGAGTTGTTTATTATTTCAGAAAAATTGAAGATTGGGTTTATTTCGTTCATATTAAAAAAAAAAAAACTGATTCCTTAGATAATCATTCATTATGAATGAAGGTCGCTAGGTTCTCTCAAATATTGTAATATATATCCGTCATACATATAATACTTTACGAGAACAAATATCATGTGTTGTCACAATTGTAACCTTATATATTACACAATAGTCATATCTTGTCACATAATATAAAAAAATTTTAATTGGATTTTCAAATATAAATTTTGAGTAAAATGAGGAGATTACAAACTTACAAGTCTGTTCTAAATTAGAATAGTGTTGGGCTACAGTGTGTCTTTTTTCTCAAGTTTTTCAATTTGTCTAAAACTTGTAGCCAACCTCACAGAGTCATTGACACTCAAAAATTTGCACGTTTTTTTTTTCGTAGTCGTAATTACAATATTCTCTTGGTATATATTTATATGTGAATCTTTATTCAATCTTTTTTTCTATTCGAAATTAAATTTTCCACAAATTTCAACTATAATTTCAGAAGAGCTCGTCTAGAATTTATATTTTGTTGAACGAATTTTTATTTTGTGTTCTATCCAAAATAAAATTAGATATGTATATAAAAAAAGTAAACGGCAACAATCTTAGAAGTTTCCACGTCTCGTTGATGAGAAAACTGCTGAATGAAGAACGAAAAAAATGAGCAAATAAAAGTTCAACGATTCAATTTTTTACTCTAGAATGTCCTTCAAAATACATCATGAGAGGTTTCAGATCTTTTTCTTTGTTTTCAGTTTTCACGTACGTCAAAGTATTACTCGCAAAAAGCATGTACAAGTGGTATTAAATTTATTATTCCATCGCAGATGTAAATTACATACATGCATACTTTGATAAAATATTTATCTTTCCATTTTTGTACTCTAGCTGCGCTATATCTTATCGGCCAAATGATTTTTTTGTACGACTGATCAAAGTATTAAACATTTTGCTTTTATAAACAGTTTTTGCGCTTAATGACGAGCACTTAATTGATTGAGCTGTACGAAAATATGAAAATAATATAATTTTAGTTTATAATAAATTGAAAAAAAAGGTTTGAAATAGAAGAATAAGAACATTAGTTTTACCATGAAAACAAATCACAAGTAATTAATGAAGATAATATAATGATATTATTATTCTTACTTCACTTATTCCACGTCTTCGCATCTTCGTACATAATTTTTTCTTCAATTCATGAGCAAGTCAAGAAGCTACTGTTTCGTTTGAGTTTTTTAGTTCTTTTTGATGTTTTTATTTCGCTTAAGATTTTCTTTTACCTTTTATTGGTTTAAAATATTTAAAATTGTAGAGTATAATTATTTTATCTAACCGAAGCCATATTTTGTGGTTTCTTGAAATTCATTGAATGTGAGTTCATTGCAAAATTTCAAGTTGAATCATTTAAGAATATAAGTTTTAAATCATAATATTGTGTCTATTGAATTGGAAGATTATTTGTTTGAGCAACTATATTGGAGCCGATTATATAATTACAGCCGTCGTTTTTGCTTCTAACGTATGTTCAAATTTAAATTATATCGCTTCTAAACATTGAGTTATACTTTACGAACAATTTTAATTTTACCGGTAAATGGCGATAAGTGGTTAAATTGATAGAATGGCAAAACATTTTTTGGAATTTTTAATATAATCAAATTTACTACAACATTTTTCTAAGTTCAGATTTTTAAAACGGTCGGACTTTCATGACTACGATTTTTGATGTACCATTTTAATTTTCTGCTCGAACGAGAAATTACTCGGAATATAGCTTGGTTTTTAAATAAAGAAACAATAATTTAAGAATAGAATCTACAAGCAGCTTATTATTATTATTGAGAGTTCTACTAAAAATCAAAAATATTGTTCTCATCATCAATTATTCAAATAAAAAAAAATATTTCCTTCAACTGCAATCCTTATACACAGATACTATGATCAACACAGTGATAAATTTGAATACAACAGCATTACAATAAATATTTCATATATTTTCTGTGGTACTAGCAAAATCGCAAAGCGTATGAATGTAGAAGCTCTTAAAAATGCGCAAATTATTTCAGATGTAGTTATTTGTTGTCAGTAACCGCTTCAAAGTTTTCAAGCACAGCTGTAATTCTTAGTATATTAGATAGGGTCAATTGCTTATTCGTTGGAAACCATAATATTGTTTAAGCTATTTAAAATTAACATAAACATCATAAATATAAACCATTATTATACATATTAAGGAAAACTCTGAAAATTCGATGTAAAGCTTAGTGGAAAAGTAAGAGTCAGTATCGTCAATTATTTAGCCTTGACAAGTTATAGGCAGTCATGTGTGATAGAAGCTGAGCAATATTGATGTTTAAATGTTTCAAGACCAAACATATTTTGAGCTTTCAAATCTTACAAGTGACCCCTTATCTGATTTGCGGCAAAAAGCTCTGAGTATAGTAAAAGGAGCACAAAGAGTCGTCACATTGTCAAAACGAGTATAGGTGCCAAATAAACATGGTTGAATTGTTGTTGCTTCCCATATTAAATTTCGAAATTTTTTGGTTAAAGACAACCTTGTTCAAACATCTTATAACATAAATACTGATGAGTGCTGGAAAAAAGCACTACGGAAAATCTCTTCAGTTAAATCTAAAACGATGCTTGCTAATTACTTTATGTGTTAAAAGTTAAATAATGTCACAAAACAAATGCCATGAATGGCTTTAGTAAAATTGTTGAGAAGTTTACACTAAACGCTACATGATAATCCGGCTCGACGTATTTCTTTCTACAAATCCCGCATTTTATTTTATTCCATTTTCAAGCAACACTTATTTACATTTTTATGTATGCAAAAAATATGAAATAATAAATACACAAGAAGGGAAAACAGTCATTCGACGACATTCAAGAAAAAAATGAATCGTTCTATGTGGAAAAACTTGTTGATCATTTACAATTTTATTTACGGCCTTTTAATGCTTTTCTCATTCATATATGATATGTTTTTTTTGTTTCAGTTGATTAAAATTGTTAAGGTTTATGTTGGAGTTGCTTATTTGAGTATTTTCAGTATTTGAGTTTTATGTTAAATGGGGAATTTATTCGTTGAGAATTTGTTAAGTGTTTTTTGATTTAAATTGGACGAGTTGTATGGCGTATGATTCAGGAGGGGAATTAATCTATTAAACTTCGTTGAGAATCATCAATTAACATTTCAGCATTTTTCAATATGAGCCAATCTAGATCATGATGGCTGCGCCATATTTTTTCAAAATGCAACCAAGCAGCTAACCAGCAAGTGAATTGAAAAATTAATGTTCAGAATTTCAGCACTAAACAACTTTGAAATAATCGCAGCATTTCCAACCAAAGATTCTTTTTTTGAACTGATGGAATTTTTGTACATTTTTTCTTTAAAAGTTTTGTTATGAAGTTCCGACAAGAAATTTTGAAAATGAGAAAAGTTTGGAACTTTAGTTGGTACTTCAACTATACAAATGATGGCCAATTGAAAATGATAAATTATTTTAATGTTTGAATTCTACACGCAATTTTAAATTTGCAGAATACTATTGCTCGATATAAATATATGTAACTCTTAAATATATAACTTCAATAACTCCAACTTATCTTTCTATCTGTGTGGAACTAAAAAACCCAGAAAAGTTAAAAATAATATTTGGACAATCTCCTTACAGCTCATTTCCATGAAAGTGTTTAAAGTTTTTAGAATGAAAATCTTTTCAAACAAAATCACCATAAAAAATGGATTTAAAATTTAGAGAGATGCATAAGTTGAATTGTCATTGAAAAAATCCAATGGTTATAGCTAGCCGCGTATTATCGGCGTAGTTTTTATTTTTTACTTTTATAATCTCATTTTTATGGTAAATTTTATAAAAACATTTTAAAGAATTCTTTTTTAGACGAAAACGATCTAATACATTAAGGCGAAAAGAATCATCTCGTCATTCACTATATGATTGGTTTTCGCTTTTCGATAGTTTTATAGATGGCATTGATTTTTTAAATTCTTGACGTTGGGGTAATCTGGGCTTTTTCTTGCCATTTAAAACTGTAACTTTCCATTTTTCAGTACGCTTTACGTATTTTGCATTCACAATCAAATTAACGTGTCTGTGTGACTCGTTTTGCGCACATTTGATGGAAACAGCAAATGCTTTACTTAAATGGCACAACGAGGAAATTAATAAAATTATAAAATAAAATAATATTGCATTTTATAAGCTTTCTTTTTTCTTGTTTTGCACTTTTTTTTACTGTGATTGAGAAAGCCATGCAACGCATTTGAACATTTCATAAATGCATATCTCATTTATTTTAATTAGATTCGTATATTTCAATATTTCAATGTAGTATTTTTGATATAAATTGGAATCCGTTTGCCGTGCAGCTATATCAATAAGGAAACTAGTTGTGCAGCTTGTGAGCTGAGCAGGACTTCTCCGCTAGCATAGAATGGTGTTTTCAATAAAAATTGTTTCAAAAATATATTGAGTTTTGGAGCTGAGAGAAAGCGGTACCAGGGTGAGATTCTAGGACTTTTCTAAAAAAAATAGTCTGGTACCACCAGATGACTCCCAGCAGGTAGTGGACCATCCCAAGCATTTTTTCTGAATAGACCAAAATGCTATATCTAGTCGTTCTCGAGTTCTGAAGCTGAGAGTAAGCGCTACCAGACTGATACTCCATAAACTTGATTTTTCTTATTTTCTGGACGAATCGTGAGATTCTAAGACTTTTACAAAAAAAAGTTGTCTGGTACCACCAGATGACCCCCAGATGAATCCCAGCAGGTAGTGGACCAAACATTGATGCAATTCTTGACTCAACTCATCTTCTCAAACATTTTTTATGAAGAGACCAAAGTGCTATCTCTAGTCGTTCTCGAGTTCTGGAGCTGAGAGTAAGCGCTACCAGACTGATACTCCAAAAATTAGATTTTTCTTATTTTCTGGACGAATCATAAAATTCTAAGACTTTTTCAAAAAAAAGTTGTCTGGTACCACCAGATGACCCCAGATGACTCCCAACAGGTAGTGGACCAAACATAGATGCAAATTTTGACTGAACTTGTCATCCCAAACATTTTTTCTGAAGAAACCACAGCTGTATCTCAATTCTCTAGTTTTTCAAAATAAAAGTTTTTTTTTGTATGAAAACCCCGACTTTGCGTCACGGAAGTGGTTCTGGTGACCTATCCGGTGGAGTAATCATCACCAAAAAATATCAGGTGCACGATGGGAATAGATTCCAAGTCGATTGGCATCAAAAGATCCGGAATCGGTTCGGTGGGAGGTCAGATCGATCGTTTACAGTAACCCCACCGAACCACCAGGCACACGGCCCTTAGTTTTTCGCATTTCACGGGTCGGAGGCTCAATATTTTCCGGATTTTTTTTTACAGGAATTTTCTTCAACTCAATACGGACAAAAAAAATATGATATATTTTTGAGATTTGTGTACAGGGAAGTCAGGAAAAATCATATAAGGTTGAAAAACCCTGAAAATGCTGTCACGAAAACAATACTTCTCCATTGCGGAGAAGTAATAAATCACATGCCATTCGAAATCTGTAAATTTATTTAATAACATTTTTTCACGTGAATATTGCCGGATTAGCGACTTTGCGACTGCCGTATTGCCGCTGATATCAATTTTTATTAAATTAGACTTCATAATAAATTATACATTGAAGTATAAAAGCATATAAAACCATACACTTTTGAAACTGCATAAAGCTGTTTTTTTTTAAATACTGTGCAGATAATATGGTAAAACCAACATGGCTTTTATGTTGCAAATAACAAATAAACTACTTTTTATGATTCTGTATTAAGCGTCTTTTTAAGAGTTCATAAAAAAGATATAATAAAACACTATTTAATCGATTCAACGTGGAGCAAAGCAATATAAGTAGGTATATAAAACTTAGTGATAGTTTTTGGTCAATCAAATCAAAATTTCAAATCTATATAGTTTATTTAAGCGTAGAATTTTAAATACCTTAATATGAATACTTTTTAAGGAATTAGTTGCATTTATACTTATATAAATGAGTTCGATTATAGTTTATGTATTGGATCTCATTTTATTTATGAGAGTAGTTGGCAAGTTTACTAATCAAATAAATAATATGTTACTGGCGAATTTAACAATCAAACTGATTGTTAAACACGATGTTAAAAAACCATAATACGGTATAATAATTGCGTTTTCTTAGGTTTATCTCTAAGCTGAGTATACAATTTTTTGCATACATAAAAGACAGATTATACTCAAATCTGGATTTGATGACCAACACAAATATTTTGTATCATTCATTTTGTCAGCAGATAAATGGTGATCTGCAAAAAAAATCACAAAGCTGTTCATCGATTTGACCTGAATTTTTCTATATGATGATATTAAATCTAAAATTATTGCGTTGCAGTTAATTTGATTTATAAAGAAATAGTTTTTTAACCAGATGAATGATAACTCATTTTTAACTTTTGCACTACATTTGATGCATAATTGTACACCACGGACATATGCGAATTCATTTCAACTGTAACAAGGTCGAGCGTCATGCGAAAAGAAATTTATATAATATATGTATATAATATATGCATTGTAATTTATGGCTTACAATATAATTGAATTTTGAAAAAAAAATGATCCACTACTGAACATAGATTTTTAAATACTTTATATTGCTTGTTTATAAAAAATACTTTCATTTGAGATCTCAATTTTATGAATATGCATGTCTGAACGACTTTAAAAATTGAAAAACTAAAATGTTTAAAATTAAAGTCTATAATTAGAACGAAAAAACTATAATTATCTCGAAATTACAGTTTATGACTGTTTCATGAAATTGATAAACACAACGATTATTTCACAGTGCCAAAATTTAAAATTTCGTTCAAAAAAGTAGTAAAACACATTTTACATCGCTTTAATTCTTTGTGTAAAATATTGTTTAGTCGAAAATAATTATTTATTCTATAATATGTATTTGCAAGATATGCGCTTTAAGAATGTATATGACAACATTTTATTTGGGGATATTGAAAATTTTATTGTGTGGTTGTTTTTATAGCCTCATGTTGAATTCATGCAATAATACTGTTCATCGTTTCTGTTTGAAATATTATATAAAAGCATGTAAGTATGTTGTCATATATAAGAAAAATGGGTTTTTGAGTCTGTTAATTTTTTTGAGTTTCATCGTATAAAAAAGTTTGTAAGGAGAAACTTTTTTTCATTATTGTTTCTCTCAAAAATTTTAATAAGCAACTGAATATTTTAAAGTGACATTTTTTAAGCCCATTGCCTTGAAAAATGTCTTCTTTTAGATTTATGAAATAAATAAAGTAACCATGTATTGTTAATGGTTATGTCAACAGCAAATTTTATAAAGCGGAGATTATACATCCCATCTGTACAAGCTTGCAAAAATGTGCTCTGGATATAGTTCAATTATAATAGGAATCCTTTACGAATCCCTATTATCATTTTTGAGTGCAGCTCCAACATTTTCCTTAAACTGAAAAGTTAATTGCCATGACTAAAAGTACAGCAGAAATTTGAAAATTATCATAAAACAGTCGAGCTAAAAATTCATAATTTTACATATAAATATTATATTCAGAATCTGAATGTGCCCGTTACATATGTTTTGTTTAACCATATAATTACGATTGCGTTTTACCTGTATATAACTTGCATGTCTACATTTATATATACAACATTTTTGTCCATAAGAGCACTTTTTTGGGGTGTGTATCAACAAGTGGAATCTAGTTAAATATTCCATATTTGAACATTTGGTTCATGTTTTTGTTAATTGAATATTGTAACTATATCAAGACATGATAAAATTTTAAACTTTCCACCCAAATGGATTCCTGAGTTCTTACTCGCAAAAATCATTGTCTTCAAGAAAACTTGTATTTTTAAGCTGGTGTCTTAAAAACAGAAAAACTCCAAGGGAGAGTTGCAGAAATTATACATGGTTATTAATTTTAACATAATTTTATTCAGTCTGCATTTATAGTTTTTGTAGAAAAGCAGAAAACTTAAAACATTGAAATATGAAGAAAAAAAAAATATGGAAAAAGTTATATTTTGTGGCACAGATAAAATATTAAAATCTCGATCTACTGAAAGTATTTACTGTTACATTTTAACAAATTTTCTAAAGGAAAATATTTTGGTTTCAACGTACAATGTGAATTCCTGCCAATCGAATATCTCTTTCAAGTTGTTTAAACAATTATTCATTATTAAAATATAATTAACATTTGATTTGAAGCTTCATTCCGAATCTGAATCACGTTCATACGCAAGTAAATCGCTTTTTTATTCATTTTTAGTGTGTTAAAAAGCTAAAGGTAAACGAACCTGACTTTTAAAATAAATTTTTAATAAATAGTTTAGGCAAAATACTAATTTTTCACTGAGAAAAATTATAATGATTTTTTGTTGTTTTGTTATAGGTACTTTTGTGTTTTAAGTGTTGGAATACCGAAAACTTACTTCATATCTCAAGTATAATTTTACTTGAGTTTCATTTTATATCAACTTTATATCTAATCTGCTAGATTATTTAATTTAATTTGCTGTAAGACAGTTACGTAAGAATATGATAGATTATTCTTTGTTTTAATGTTTAATTTAATGTTAATTTTTGAGAAAACTTATGGTCTTGGAATTGTTAAAAACTTCACACATTTTAATTCAAATGGTTGTGCAATTATCCTAGGTGTTGTAAAATATAATATAATGAACTAATCGTTACCTCTGAGTATCTCCGCGGCTAAAAACATATCCCTGATATGAGGTGTTAAGAAATTGAGTGTCGATAAAGTATCACTATTTAGTCTATGTCTGCAGTAGGGCTGCTCACTTGTATTATTATCATCATTAGACTTGCCGTTGCTATCGCTTTTAAGACCACCTGATAACTTTTGATTATTATCAAAATTTTCACACAATTTACAATTATTTGTTTTCATTATAACTTATCAAATTAGCTTTTGCTGTGGCACTTATTGTATAAAAATATTTTCTCATGTAGTTATCAAACAATTTTAAGAATCTGCTGAGTATGTAATAAATCATGAAAAACAAATTTATTTTTAATTCTTTTCCTTTTGGCTTTCTGCTGTTTAAGTGCCTTTCAAGTATAAATCAACTACACATTATTCTCCCTAACTCAAACATTTAGAATGTGTGCGTTCAAACTTTTTATTGTTTTTGTTGTTGTTGAAACTTGTTATGTATTCTCTATTTTTTGGAGAAGTAGAGTCTTCAAATTACTTTCATCAAAGCAAATATAATTTTGTAGTTACACAATTTATCACAAATATTTTCCTGATTCAGTTTGGTATCAACGCATAATGTAAAGTAACAAGTAATAATATTGTTTGACGGTAATCTGTAAAAAAATAAATATTTTTGATGATTAGCAAAAAAGCACGTACAAGTTTGTCGTACACATTTGTATTGCTGGAATTTATCATAACCCTATCATGAAACCAAGCGACATCCAAAATCAATCAAATGCTTTACGGATGGTGTGGGCGAAATATTAATAAACAACATGTTAATCCATGTCATAGATTAAGTATTTGATTGAAACGTCTTGAAAATACTTTTATAATAATTATTGGGATCGAAAGCAGAAACCAGATATCCAGATACTTATTTGTTTTATATGTATTGTTTATCAAAGAGTCGTAAATCATGGGGCTCAATATATTAAATTATTATAAGTTTCATAAGTTTGTTTGGACAGCGTATCATTAGTTGGAAAATAAAAATATGGATTTTTTTATTTGGACAAAAATTTTATTTTGGATTTTTTTAGTTGGAAATTTTTAGTTGGATGTATTTTAGTTGGACAAATATTTTTTTATGGATTTTATTTTTTGGATTTTTTTTAGTTGAATGTATTTTAGTTGGACTGTTAAAAAATTTTTAATTTTATTATTTGGATTTTTTAAATTTGGATTGACTTTATATGGATAAAATTTTTAATTGAAAAACGTTTATATGGAAAGATTTTTGTGAACGATGAGTTATAAAGGGTTTAAAAATCCTTCCATTTACACAGGAATGCGATGTGGCTAGATAAAGATTAGTCTTTCTTTACAAGATTACTTTTGCACGGGTAAAGTGAGACCAATACTTAGTTGGATTAAACAAAAGCGTGATGGGTCAACCAGCTGGGGAGATGTACAACTTCTCTGACAAAAGGTCGCTTTTCTCATACGAAATCACTCTTGAACGGTACATTTTAGCGATTCGGTTTCTTCAGCCAAATTGTTGAAAATTATTAGAAAACAACAAGTTATGGCCAAAATTTTGTCCATGACCAGTTGGTGGGATGATTTGGTGACTCGAGACGCTTTAAACTAAGTATTGTTCTCACTTTATACGTTCGGAAGTTATCTTGTAAAGGAAGAATAATCTTTATCAAGATTAATGCGATGTGCATTCCTGTGTAAATGGAAGGATTTTTAGACCTTTTACGGCTCATCGTCCACAAAAATCTTTCCAAATAAACGTTTTCCAATTAAAAATATTATCCATATAAAGTCAATCCAAATTTAAAAAATCCAAATAATAAAATTCAAAATTTTTTAACAGTCCAACTAAAATACATCCAACTAAAAAAAATCCAAAAAATTAAATCCATAAAAAAATATTTGTCCAACTAAAAATTTCCAAAAAAAAATATACAAATAAAAAAATCCAACTTATTTTTTTGTCCAACTAAGAAACACTACCTTTGTTTGTGATTTTGTAAATGGAATTATGTTGTTTTTCAAAAAAGTATAATCTTTATAATAAAACTTCATATTTTTCAGTAAAATATAAATAATATTTTGTAAAAAAAGTAAAAAACTGATTTCTGATCAGCCGTGAACATTATTGGAAGAGAAATAAAATTATTACATTATTTTTATGAATTTTAATTGGAAAAGAAAGTGAAGTTTTGCAACTAAATATTCATACTTTTTGTTGGATTTGTAAGCAAAAGATCTTAAAATGGATTTCATCAATTTGCTAGTTTTTGGATTCCTTCTTTGCTTTTTGAGATAAAAATTATAAGAAGACAAAAATTTCTATTTTTATGAGCTTCTCCGATTAAATTATATAAACGATTTTGAATCTTAAATTGGCTCATAAGAAACCTCATCCCACACAACGTTCTTTAAAAACTGAAAAATATTTCAATGAGCGATCCGCAGGAGCTTTAAACTAGTTATTAGTTGAAATAATTGAATATTAATATTTATTGAATGAACCAAAAACATTTTGCAAAAATATTACGTAAGTTAAAAAGTAAATATTTTTAGCTGTAATTTTAAAAATTTAAAGGATTTTTTATTCATAATTATTAAACAAAATAAAGATAACAAACAAGTAAATACAAGAACATGCTTTATAAGTTTCATTTTGATTTTATGCCACTTTTTTTAAACTTTCAATGAGTTGTGGAACCGAAAAAATAAATAATATACAATTATCAAAAAACTC
The DNA here is from genome assembly GCA_038502155.1 of Parochlus steinenii. Taxonomy (NCBI): domain Eukaryota; kingdom Metazoa; phylum Arthropoda; class Insecta; order Diptera; family Chironomidae; genus Parochlus; species Parochlus steinenii. Next base: position 2,006,756 of record JAXCIN010000052.1, on the reverse strand, counting down.
TTAACGAAACCAAATCATAACTCATTATCTTGATGTTAAATATGATAGTATTTATGGCTAAATTACAATTAAGATATTCTAAGTATTCATTACAATCTTAACTCATATATGAAAGAATGAATCTCTGACTGATTTTCTTGAGTGAATGATAAGGAGGTAATTTATGATCTTCATTTCGAGTAATGGTTATCACAATATAAAAGGATCCAGATTCTAGCAAAAACTTATAAGAATGATTAAAGATGTAAAACAAATCTTGACACTGCAAAACTACACTCGTTTCATAATTTATATGACGAAACTAATCATCAAGTTAAGATAACATATTGAGAATTACTGTTGAAGCAACTAGAACGTAGACACTTTATAGTAATGATTTCAATATTATAGTTAATAATAATGGAGCGACAAAATATTCGACAATTTCTGGTATCTGAACATCTTCTCTCACGTTTTCCTGTGTATTTAGCGTATTCCAGTAAATCCAGAGAACCAACACACAAGATATTTTTGGAGAGATTTTTAGAACGAGAAGCAGCGGAAAGTAGAAAACTGTTTAGGATCCGGTGATTAATTTATATTATTTATTGGTTTTTTTTCGGGTAGGCGCGCTCATATTAGAACACAAAAGAAAAATAATAATAAAATTAAACTAATAAAATATTTATTTTTTGAAAGAAAACCATAAGAAAACATGTTTTTCTCAGCCGAACAGCCACTCGGATATACAAACAAAGTTTAAATTGAATTAATTTTATATTTCGCTTTTGCTCTTTAGCTTTTACAGTATTTTAGTATTCATTAGCAATTCCAAATAAATTACACGATTGTTAACACTAAACAAATTCACAAAGCGCAGTCTTTAGAACACATTATCAAACATTATGGCAAATTATTATGGTATAGCAGAGATTGTCTTTCACGTATGACTAAATTTTATATGAATTTATTAAATACTGATTAGATTTTCAATATTTTTGACAATTCTACTTATCAAGTTACATTCTGCTTTATTAGGTGTTCAAGACACGCATACGGAATTGGTAAATCTTGTAAATAATATCTCAATATAAGATCATAATTTTAATTAAATAAAAGCTCGCATCGATTTTCTGACTTTCAATTCAAGGAATAAGCTCAGAGAGCACATGTGTATTGTGTATACGTTCATATGTGTTCAAGTTTCACACCCTCGGGAAACATTATACAGTTGCTATCGGATAAATTTATAGCAGATCGGATAGAGTGAAGATATTTGATGCAAATTCAAGTAAATGGCAGAAAATGGCATAAAATCAATATTGAAAGTGAATGGAAACAGATCGCGAGTAATAATACTCCAAAATGAGTCATATATTTTTTCCACATTTCTTCCACATTGTGCATATTTATTCTGGTAAAAAAGAATAAATTATGGAAATTATGGAAATTACTGAAGATATACTATAGAGTTGGGAGTTTTGATATTTGAGTTTGGGTAATTCATCTAGAAGAATTTTAAAATACATGATTTTGATTTTTAATAATTTAAAGAACAGAATGAACTTTATTGAATGTTTTTATGTACTGGTTTGATATAAGTTGAAGAAGAGCTAAACAAGAAATTTATATATTTTTGTAAAGTTAAATCTTTTTTTATTGTGTATAATACTAAATCTTTAACAAACTCAAGAAACACGTTTCGATAATTATTAACTAAAGTTGCAACTTTTCATTTATTTATGATCATGCGTCCCAAATTATGAAGTTGATGAAACATTATTACTTTCACACATTATGCGAGCTTTAAAAAATGAATAATATAAATATTTAAAAATATTTCATTCCAATCCTTCACGATCTCTCCATCGAATTGAACCATTGAGCAGCAAACATGCCATCAATCATTGTTAAATTTGGTTTTTCATTCAACTTTCTGTTTAGCTTATATTGTTGGATCAGGTTATTTTTTGAGATTGTGTTGAACACTGTATAAAATATTAATACACGATAATGAATTATACCAAGAAAATATTTGCATGTTGTTATATGTTTATTTATGCATAAAAGCATTCCGCAAAAATAATTACTTCTCAGTTTTTAGATTTGCATTTCTAAAAATTTTCGATAATTTTGTTTGAAGACGTTGCAAATTTGCATAAATTAGGGAATTGTGACATATGTGCTTCAAAATAGAAACAAAGATTAATAACTTATATGTAAACGTCTTCGTCTGTCGTACTTAAAATGTTTAATCAGTTGCCATTTTGGCAGGTAATTTATGTACTAAGTAAAATATACGAGCAACTAAATTCTACTTTGGTGGCCAGAAGCCTGAACATGTCGTTTTTAATGTTAAAATATCAGAATTAGCATGGAACAGGACAAATTTTAAGAAATTTATTGGATGCACTATTGTTGGTGTGTAAAACATTGACACATTAACACATTAACAAATTAACACATACACAATATCTAATTTATAGTTTTATTAAATAACAATAATTTCAGTTTCATTGTCAGAACTATAACAGAGACTTTGACTATGCAAAATTTACTTGGCAAAAGACTAATGCAGTAGTGGACACTCTAAATCGCCATATAATTCAATGTGAGTTGACGTCATTATTACTGAACTCAAAAAGTCATCATCATGTGGTTTGCCAATCTAATCAAAATAGCAAATTAAACTCATCCAACTCTATAGCAATTATTTATGTGGATTGCGTCTAGTCTTATTTCTTGAAAATAACGATAAACTTTTTTGTCGAAAATAAACCATAATAATTGCTAAAATAAGAACCATAGCACACGAAATATTTCATGGCAAATAATCGTTTTGCTAGCAACTTGCAAACTATTTTTATTACATCAAAATAATAAAGCAAAAATAAAGGACGTGCACTCTTCATGAGTTTATGCTGATTGAATGGAGTAAGAACCGGATGATTTTCAGTTTGAAAAAGCTTTTAAAAAGAAACTTTCACCATAATTTTACATGATCATTTTTGATTCATGTTCATATTGTCATGAAATTACAAAGATTGCCAAAAACTGAAAAAATAGCCTTTAAAAGTTTACCAATTTGAGGTTTTATGGCCTTGAAAAATTTGCACTTTTTCACAATATTTCGAAAAATTTAAAAATTATTCAAAATTTTTTATGGTTTATTATTTACGATTTTTATTGCTATTTACTTTTGAATTTGTGAAATTTAAAGATGTTTTGGATATTTTTCAGTATCTAGTGTTTCTTTTGCAGCCTTCAAATTACCACATTTTGGTTTTCGCTTATGAACTCATAACGGTTATAAAGTTTTTGTGATAATTTTTTGTTTTTTCTGGAGTAAATGTTTTTCACGTAAATGTATTTGAACTTATTTTTTTATAGCTTTTATATAAATCTGTTATGATTAACTTATTAGCTTTTTTTGAATCTAAGTATGTTTCTAAAAACTCTCAGCAGCTTTTTCATGGATTTTTGGAAGATTCCCAACCGATCGAATTTTTCACATATTCGATGGAATTAGGTAACTTTCAATGGAAAAAGTTTCACCCTTTTGAGGCCATGTGGATCATATTGCGTTCGCCGGTTTCGAGAGTAAGCCGGATCTAAGATTCTTCCATTAAATGTAATTTCCATGGAATTTATTTTGACTCTATTAAATGTGATTTTAATTCTATCAAATGTAACAAAGTTTCCATTGCCACTGAATTTGATGAATTTTGCGGTTGATATTTTTAGTCATTTAAAAAAATATTATGCAACTAAAATTATCCAATATAATTTATTGTCAGTGGTTGTTACTAAATTGTTTAGGAGAAATTTTCTATTGTTACAAACATCAAATTTTTTTTTACACTATATATATATTGTAGAAATTATTATAAAATTAATCATACACATAGTAAATGTGTTCCCAATAATAAGTTTCGTTATCGACAACTCAAATAGCAAGGATATTTGCTTCCGTATATATTACAATACCTGGCACAATAATAAAATTCAATAAAGCTTTTGTCAAATTATTCAAATATCAAAAACTGCACAGAGGTTCACTATACAAAACTTGACAGAACTACAAAAGTGCAAAAGTTTTTGAATAATTCGAGTTAAAGTTCCTGTGCAGACATTTTTGCGGAAAAAGCTCAAAACCAACTATTTTGTTATACCAAGCTAGTGCTTAAATTAAAATAGCATAAAATGAGTCTATATATAATTATATATTTGGTTTCTTAAATTTTTGGCTAAATGTGAGACATGCGCTTTGTGGGTATATTCTTTTTATTTAGAAATCAGGTTCACAATTTTCATATAAAAACTTTTCGGCACTTTTTGCTGAGAAAAAAGTTTTTTAGAAAGCACGAATCCTATCAAATATTATACAGATTTCTACAAATTTGTATGATTCTAACAAATTTTCACAGAAAGTCGCAGCATAAATGTTTTCAATAAGCTCCAGATTGTAACCCACAACGTGTCACATTTATTCTAAAATATAATTTAGTTCAAGTGGAACAAGTGGAACTCGTTTTATCATCAAATCACCAAATGGCCAAGTATTAGAAATGAGGAGCTTTTTCTATGCAATATTCAGAATCTGTATCGTGGAGATTGCTAGTGATTTCATAATAATACGATAGCGTTCTGTATAGCACTATAAATTGTATATAACAGGATCGGAAAAAACTGCAAAACCGAAAAGAAGAACAAACATCGTCATAGCGCATTTTGCCATTTACGTCTGGAATGACGTCAAATGTTCCGATTAAAGTTGTTCTCCGCTCTTGTTTCATAGTGTGATACAATATGCAATATAGATATACCGATATAATCATACAACCAGATATGTGAGCGGATTTTGTTTGTAGTTAAACAAATTAGCACAATTTACTGAACTTGTTGATACATTGCTGATGTTCTGATATATTGCAGTCATGTCCAGTGATTACTGATTGAATTTATTGGTTCTATTTCCTAAATTTTATTGATGAAAACAAATTTAATCAGGCAAATACTGTTGCTATTTATGACAACATTAAGTTTTTGATTTTTATAAAATATAATGAATTTTTTTAAAACTCATGTTATCAAAAACACATGTTAACATTCTGAATAATGTGCTTCGTTGGGTTTTTAAGAAAATTATATGCAGTACCTATTAAAAAACAATTTTCATTGCACACAAAAATCTATTAAATTTTCATACTATAGTGCAAAATATATGCTGGAATGAGATTTAATTAAAAAAGTTCAAAAAGTTTATTGTTCTTGTTGGTTCAACTTGTGTGTAATTGAAAAGTTTATGAGAAAATTCATCCGAAAATTAATACTTATAGCATATCGGGAAAGTTTAGTGAGCACGTATAATTTTTATTAGTTGAAAGAATTTTTATATTAATTCGAAGATAACAAATAAACAGTTTTAATGCAGAACTGTTCTGGCATTCTTGCAAAGTTTTACTTTAGTTTCGTCATCAAAAAGTTAAAAAGTTACAATTGTGTAACAAAACTTTTCTTCTAGTTAATTAATGAAGACCTCAATTTACTTTCTGTTATCCAGCATACTCTTTCAAGAATATAGATATATATTTTTTTTCATTTTAACCTCTAAAATGAAGAGTTAAAAATTGTTTTTATCAATCATAACATAATTGGTGCAACTGTTGTACATCAAAAAAAAATCTCTTCAGAATATAAAAGTCATCAATCAGAAAATTAAAATATTATAATGAATATATTATTAATGAAATCAGACCAAATATCACTTGGGACATCACAAATTGTATTGTTCAAAAGTTTATTATTGAAATGAAACAGTTAGAATAATGATGATAATCCTCCAGCTTTTCGATATATATATTTTATAATAAACAATGCTGAGCATGAATAAGCAATATTAAATCCTCATGAAAGCTGGAAAGCTTCAAAATTTTCGTACCAAAATAAAAGACCAAAGAAAAACTGATTATCACTTCGGAATTTTAATTTGTTTTCCAAACTTGAGCGAGAAACTCCTAAAAAGTATGAAAACTTGTACTAAAAGTTCGAAAACTTGGTCTCTTGAAATTATCATCGGTTTCAAGTATGCAGAATTTATTTTCCATATCCAAATTAACCAAACGTTTTGAATATTTTATATTCGACAATGCATAAAACACTTCAAATGCACAAAAGTCGCCGAAATCTTCGAATCGCTTAAATTTTAAGTTAACATGTTTATTTTTTGTGTATTTGTGTGTGCCCATGAATATGATTAATTCTTTTAATGAATGAGCTGTAAAGCATTCACAATCGCCAACTCGAACAATTCAAACGAACACAAGTAACAATACTTGAACCATTGAAAGCCAACAAAAGCAACACAAATATTTTTGCAAACAGTAATGAATTGTAAAAAATACTCGGTAAAACTTTTTAGTTTTTATGCAACTGCAGTAAAATCAGAAAAATCATTCAAACGATTTAGTCATTGCGGACAGACTGCCAACAATGCTCAAACAAAATTTCAATTATATTGAAATTCAAGTGCTTTGAACACACTTTTACACACAATAACCCAAATGCTGTAAAACATTGGCTGTAGATAATAAAGAAAATATAAAACATTAAAATTGACAAAACACCATCAAGTATAAAGTGAGAATAGTGAATATACGGGCATTGTTCTGATTTATCATTGTGTGATTGTGCAATTGTGTATTCGAAAAAATAAAATAGGATCACAATAAAAATAATGCATTGTTTCGTCAATAAAAATCACTTCATTAAACTATCATGCTCACTAAATAATAGCGCATTTTTGTATTTCTGTGGTGTAATATATTTATGTGTTGTTCACAACCACCCATATTATGAATAAAACATTCTAAAATTTACGGCCACTTTTTTGGTTTCCCGGGCTATTTTTGCGTATAGATCGAGTATAGATAATACTATTTTTAAATTATCATAAAAGTTATTGTAGATCACGGTTATTTCAGTTTTTGAATAAATAAAAAAATATGTTTGTCGTACAATTTTTAAAATCACACTGTGTATTATTAAAAAGCTATAATTCATTTTGGATTTGAGTTGAATGACAATTACATTGAAAATTTCTTCAATATTCTTAAATCACATGGATATCTTTTAGAATACTTTATATCTACTAGGTTAGAAGATTTTATCAAGTAATCTATGCACGTTAATTGACTTTAAAGTTCTTCGTTTCAAGCATACTTAATATTTTTATTTACGTTCTAATTCTAATGCTATGAAAAATTACTTCGATAATAAATCAGTCAAACTTCTATTGTTCTTTTCTTGTTTTTCTACTCATTGAATAAAATTTTTTTAATGTGAAATTCAGGGGCTTAAAATCAGTTTAAGTCTAATTGGCACTAACTTTTTTGTCAGAGCTTTGGAGACATGAATTAATCGAATTTTTGTTTTAATGAATTTACAGCGAAATCTACGCACACATTTATTTAAAATTAAAAATAGAATAATACACAATATATACAATTTGCATCAACAACAGAACGCTGTAGAAACGATTAAAATCTTAATTATTGAGATTAATTCAAAATACTAAACGTTGTACGATCATTTGAATATTAGTAAGAAAATGGTGCAATGATAACTTAACATGCAAATTTCTTATCCATTAGCAGTTTTAATTTGTCTCTCTTTAATTTCAAGGTTGCGTATGGTATATTTAGTATGTTTGAGATCGGATTGCCAATGCCGAGTAAAGTTATGTATAACATTTGCATGTTAAATGATTCATTTAATTATGATTGAATAAGTTTGCAACATTAAAATGTTTAAAATACTAACTGAAATGAAAATCCACAAGGCTGATATTTATTTATTTTTGTTTTTCTTGAAATGTTAAGAATTATCCAAACATATGTATATCTTCTTTGAAATCTTCACCTGCTGTTAAATAAAACATAACAAATAATTTACTTTTCTTTTTGTACGTTTCTTCCAACTTACAGGTAATATGGCAAGTAAATACTAAAAAACTCAGTTTTGCTCCAAAAATATAAATTAAGCATAATATTAGAATGAATTTAAAACTTTAATATAATCAGTTGGAAGTTATTATAAAGACTGTTGGGTTATTTGATACTCTTTTATAATTTGGGTTCGTGACAGCTGCTCTCAAAAATTCATTGAAAATGCAACAAATACAAATAAATTCGAACAAACCAAATATTTTATCTACAAAACTGCAACCAAAATATCACATGTGTGTGAAAGACTGTCATTTATCGATCCAAATCCGATTCAAGGCGCAATATTTGTGAAACGCAGAGTTTTCTCAAGATTGATAAAAATGAATACATTTTCTACAAACTGATAGCGTTTCAATAAATAAAACGATTAATACGTTATTTAGTGGGATGTATATATATTTACTTGCTACGATATATTTCCCGAGATATATTCGTTCCCTTCAGCAATGCTGGCAACACATGTAATAATTTATCGCAACACTCTCATAAATAATGAATGCTGAAGTAAAACGAATGCTCTGGAGCATATTCTATGAAAATTAGATTTCTTTTACGTCGCATTACAGACAATACAATCGACAATTAAACGTGTAATGCTCTATTGCTGTTTGCTTTATAACGTAAGTGATAATTTACTGCTGAATTTATTAAAAGTGATGATTAAATTGAAATAACATGATACATTTCTATTCAATTAACTGGGTAAACTATGGTAACTTGTGTTTACACAATCCTCTATCAAATTTTAATGAACTCGTAGCTTTATTGTGCCCAATGTAAATAGCAGATCTAGTGCATTGATTTATTTTGATTAAATCGTATTAATGAGAACAAGTGCAAAAAGAGTGACAATAATAGTTTCATTTCATTCCAGTTTAGGATCGTAAATCCTGAAATATCATGTCTCTATTTATATATAGCAGATTCTAATCAATTCCTTTGGAATATTCGAGATATTTCGTGTTATCTACAACATTTGACTAAAAATAATATAATATAAAATATTTTACTTTAAGTTTAATATTCTGTCAAAAGTCTGTTTGCTGTATAACAAGTAAAATGTACTTATTTATAAACAAATGCGTTGTCTGTTTTAACAAAAATCCATTCAAGTAAATGTAAGAACAATAAAGAACAATAACGTCTTTTAAATTTTGCAGTAATGTTGTCGCGTATACAGATTTCTTTTGAAGAATTGTATATAATTTTAAAATTACAAACTATAGTTTGCAGCGACAGTATTCAAAAAAAAAATGAGCTAGACAGTGCAATTCGAAACGTTTATTACAACTTTACAGCGCATTTTATTGAGACACAATTAATTTGAATAATTGAAAATTTTCATAAATTGATCATTTTTTTACACAACCTAAGAGTTTATTTTTTAAAAATAGTTTTAACTTAAAATTGGATAGTGTCAAGACTTAAATCCCAAGTTTTATTAAATAATTCCAGTATATATAATCGAGATATGCAAGACAAATATTTTAATAAAGATCAGGATCGTATAAATGAATCTAAATTTTTTCTTGAAAATTATAGCATAAATCTATTGAAGTTTGATAGAATTATTTATTTTTATTCTTAAATTATCACAATACACTTGCACAGCTTCTGAGTTTCTAAAATGTTTAAAAGCTCTTTGAATTTGGCGCTAGTGAGTTGTATAAAACGAATATCTTGAAAAATGTAATATAGATGTACAGTATCAAGAGTCAATCGAACATTTGAATCCTCTCTTTTATGTTTTATCTTAGATCTAACTTCAAGGTCTTTAGTAAATGTGTAAACATTTCATATTTTTCTTAAGCTCAATATTCCAGCAAATAATTAAATATACACTAACATATCAGAAAATTATGAAAACTCCGTGAGTTATACAAATTATATTATTAAAATTATTATCAAGCTTACATATAATATGGTACAATAAAATTTTATTCGCTCTTTTACTCATTTGCACAAAATCAAAAAATAATAATATATATGTACGGTTTATACTTGAAACGTGTGTTTATAGTCAGACTTGCTTAATTTCTTGCGAGTTATACCAATAAATTTTTTTCTTCTGTTGACAAAAAACAACACATCATTTGTAAAACTTCCTCAGCAACACACTTTTGTGTATTATTATTTTTGAGATATTTTTTGTTTTGCATCAATTTATAGCTTGTGGCCATTCATTATGAATTCATTCGGCTTGTACATAAGTCTCATGCAAATAAACGTGATTTTCATAACCGCCAAAAAAAGATTATTTTTCACACATTAAACGTTTTATGTGTTAAAATCAGAAAAAAAATTTATCAAAAAACACAAAAAGCACGAGGTAATATTTATTAAAAACAATTTGGTAATCATTTTTAAAGATCAACATTCATCTTGTTCATCTACTTATAATGTTTTGAATATTTCTGAAAATTCAAAATGTATTATAAGACATTATGTTTAACTTAAGCTTTGAAATTTGAATTTCTTGTTTAATTTTAAGTTATGATTTATAACATACGATTTGAGTATCAACTGGATTTTAAAATATAATTGATAATATCGGTTTATATTATATATTTTTCATTCTCAATCTACGATTTGTGTTGCAATTAACAGACTTGGCTTATATAGTGTGACAAACTTAAAAAAAATATTTTGCAAGTTCGTCTTCATATATGAATGTAGAATTTTATCATAAAAAATTACGTATTGCAAGAACTTTTCTGAGTAAAAATATGCATTAAGGTATCGCCATTATGACTATGTACACAATTGAACTCTATTTTTAGTATTCTGAATTAATATACGAATACATATTATGTCCCTATATCGTCTTCGATGAGCAAAAATATAGTATATTGGAATACTGGAATATGAGAAAGGAAGACGAATAAATCGATTCTGTATGGATTTGTAGACATATTAATTCCATTTTGTTGGCTCATTCAATAAAAGTGAATGATGCTTGAGATTTCAGCAAGTGAAAAGCACATTTGTGGAAGTACATTTTTGCGCGTTTTAATATTAATCTTGCAAGAAATACATAATGTATAGGGTAATAATTGAAATTGAGAATTTTTTTTAGTGATTCAAAAATTTTCAAGAAAACGTGATAATGTTTGCAGAACAAAAAACAACTTATACAAGTTAAAAACTAAAACGTCATTCAATTCACTGCAAATGAACTCTAATATACCATATTTTGACATTTTCTTTCAATTACGAGCACGTTAAAGTTCTCCACGATTACCAATTATTATTTGCGAAAAATGTTCTCAAAATAATTTGAATATTGGCGTAGTCAGATATTTTCCCTAGCATGTTCAGCTTTCAACAAATTATCGTGTCATTTATAATTTCTTCAAATCATAACATTTCACTATTTGTGTAGCTTTTGATTCATTCAACTATCCATTCTTCAGTTCATGAAAAATTGATCAAATAATAATATATCAAATGAAGACTTTTCAAACTAGATTTTTTTGACGATTGAAACAACAAATTGAAATCAAACTTTATTATCATCAAATGAATTTATATTGCTATTTTGGTTTTGTTTTGACTTTATTGTTTAATTCAATAAATTATCATGAAATATATTTATCATTTTTGTGTTCATCAACGTTCTTCTGACAACTTTATTCATTACAATTGTTGCACTTGTTTATGACTACATTGCTTACTGCTAATGAAAATGTTTACTGGAATACTTCAAATGATTTAATGTGTTCAAAAATTATATATAATCGTTCAAAAAAAGTTTTTAATTGAATGTAAAAAATAAAAATTTCAATTAAAAAAACTACCAGAAAATGGATTGCATCGCCTGCATTCAATTCAACCACAAACGACAATATCCAGCCCCGAAAACTAATTTAAGTTAAATGGAAACACGTGACGTGATGAAAACTTATGTTTGATTTATTATTTATATAATTATTCGGGCTGCAGCTTGAATCAACAAGATGAAATGAAAGAATTCCAACAATACAAATGCACTTATAAATATAACAGATATTAAAACTCATTGCAATACCTTTTGGAGAAATTAAGTAATTTTTTATATCCACAAATTCAGTTTCTGCTGTGCTTTTGCGTCTTAACTTGGTGCTCGTGTGTCGCATTAAAATTTTTTTGCGTTCACTGTGTTCTCGGGAAAAACTAATTAAAATTATTTTTCCAAAATCCTAATAAAACACTTTTATAGTTGGCAAGCAACAGTAACTTAATTAGAAACTTTTTTAAATCAACAAGGTTCGTTTTATGTGAAACTAATCAACTATTTTACACTTGTACCAAGCTTATAAAATTTTTACAACTAATACGATATATACACTGTTGTAAAACTTAATAAACGGCGAATTAAATCAATTATCACTTGGACCTGTTATTTGTTAATGAATGTCATTAACTTCATTAAACTGCATTAATTCAATAAATCACTTGGAATTCAAGCAAATATGCTTTTTGTGCAAACATGTGAAGTTGTCTCACAATTTTTATCTTTTCAAAAATGTATAAATGAAACATTTAAGCATTTATGTTGATGCTTTGGTGATTTCGCAATTTCAAATCACATAATCACATAATCCAATTAGAAAAAGCCAGTACTGTTTTGCAATCTAAAATTGTCTCCAAAAAACTTTTCTAACAGGCCGCTATAATTTGCTAGACGCTGTTTGTAAGAAAATTAACTTTTTGTTTTTTTTTTTAATAAAACTTTTATGTACAGCTTTCTATGTCACAAATGCATGAAACTTTGAGTATAATTCGTTCAACTTGTTCAATTCGTCACAGTTCAGCTTTTTCACTAAAAATTGAACCTCAACTAGAAATATCATAACAATCTTTATACTGTATAGTCTCTTCAAAATTGCTTGTGCAAATATAATCAAAAAATTTAATAATGAAAACTTTAACACTGCGATACGTGTTCAACGCTTGAAACATAAAACTCGACTGATTCGTGTATTTGAGAATGAGCTGCTATACGGAGAGTGTCGGTGCCGCTGTCGGCTTTGCTTGCTCATTCATTGGTTTATTCTTGTTCGACTGATGCTTTGGTTTGCCGACCATACGCGATGTCACACGATTCGATGAGAAAATTGAAGAACTTACCAGAAAATTTGAGAAAATTTCTCTTAGATTTTAATATTTCTCACTCAATTTTCAGTTTTAAATCTTAGCTTTTAAGCGTTGTAAATAAAGTACAATTTTTAAAATACATACAGTCATACAGACAAGTCCATAATAATAATCTACATTGAATGTATGTCGTAAAATGTGAAAATTGTACAGAAAACTTTAATAAGAGATATCTAGAAACTTTTTATTTTGTAGTTGAGATTTAATAAAAAATATTGAGATTTTGGAAAAACATGCAAACCTAGTAGAAAAGGTTTTTGCGCAGCCTATTTCAATTGATGACACATTTTTGCATTCGAAACATTGCTATCATAAACGAAATTGTGAAAACCCAAGTAGATCCAACAATAGTTTCAATATTGTTTCTATTTTTGCATTGTAGCTACAGTATTATCATCGCATTTTAGTATTTTTTTGAAAACCTATTAATCGGAATGAAGGTTCCTGTGAGGATTTTAGAATCTTAGAATGTCTCTTTTTTAATTTTTTAATTTCATGACAAAAGCGAATAATTTTTCAATGCATTAACCAATTATTATCAAAACCTTTTTTAATACATTAATATCCCAACAAAATTAGTCTGATTAAATCATAAACCGTTTACCGTTTAATCTTCGCAGCACATAAGTGCTCAAGCTGTTCACTGTTCAGATTCTTATTTTTATAGAGTCGCAATTCACATTCATATGTTATTCACATTCATATCCATAAAAATTGTTTTACGTTTCTAGCAAAACACTCGATTGTTTTCGCTGCTAAATAATGCGCAATTTTTAAACACTGATGCGCATTTCATTTCAAATTAAATATTTATAAGCGAAAACGTATGTTAATGTTAAAATGTTTTGAGCATTTTTCCCAATAAAGTTCAAACTACACTCGCTTCGTCGGAATAATTCGGTTTACATTATGAATATATTGCAAACGGAAATAAATGTCACAGTTTTGGAATTTATGATTAGGAATTTATTCGAATAAATCTTTTTTCTTGCTGTTACAGTTCTTTGGACTTTTAAATTTTTGACGGTGCAATGCTTATTTTTAGCAAAACGTACAAAAAATCATCGAAGCTCTAAAAATCAATCATATCATCTTATAAAAGGATTTTCGAAATACAGACCACCTCATTATATTATACGAGACAGAAAACACATTACTCACTAAGTTTTCAGGAGGATATTTGAGAAAATTGATATATTCTACATATTTCTATATTTTTGCGGCAGAAATAATGACGGTAGGAACCTTTTCTTGAATATTGAGGTAAATTTAATGAGCAACGGTGCACCTTATCAGCTTCGTTAGTGACTCTTAAAATTTAGTGCCAAAGTGCCGAGTGCTTTTATAATACTTTTTTTATGGCGAGAAAGTTTATGAAAAAGACTCACAACAGAAATTATAATAATCAATATTTTCAGCTCTTTTTCGAAACTTCGAAACTGGAAAGAATCGTGATCTATTGCAAAATGTAAAAAACTTAAAATCGATCGTTTGAAAAGGCAAAAAGCCAGACAATACTGAATACTGGTAGATAATAATTGATTTTATTTCTTTATTGTTGTAGGTTGGTAGCAGAAAAGTTGAGGAAAAGTATTGATTTACTTGATTATTGAGAATTTCTCATAACACTGATTAATATGTATTGGCAAGCATAAAGTCTATTCTTGAAAATTTCTCGCAAAACTTAGAGATTTCAAAATCAGTCAATAGTTGTTAACTTTTACAACAATAATATCTATACATCCGATCGATTTAGACACATGAAAACTACATTAAGGCATATGAAGCTTTAGATCAACTTTATATCTGATTTTTTTTATTTATATATACACCATGGCTTTCATTGGTTTGCTATATTTGTGACGTTTATTCATTCGAACAAAAACAGAAAGACTTTTTCATTACTATATTTAGGTCAATAATAATTAAATCGGAAAATTTAGTGGAAAAAGATTGGCTGTACAATTACATGAAAAGAGAAAGATTATTGCTTCAGATAAACAAAGTGAATGTAGCAATAGAAATATTTGATTGATTTACTGCACGGAATGAAAAAAATATTTTCAAATTTAAAAAAAAAAAAAAAAAATGTACAGTAGACTTTACATAAAAAATATATCACTATATATATAAATATTAAAGAATGCTAAATTTATTTATTGTATATGTTCTGATATTATGATGTTAAATACAATTTTATCATGACTAGTTATCATCTTAAATGCATAAAAAAGGAAATTGTTCCTAATCATTATTGTTTTGAATTTCGGAGGTCCTATGATTTCCACTCAAGTTGAGCTAAGATATTGTGTTGAATTATTTAATTTTACGCTTTAATTAGAATAAAATTTTTACCAAAGAAGACTTCAAAAAGTATTAATAATGCAATTTAATAAGAAAACGAACAAAATCAAAAATTTCAACAAAAAAACACACTAAAGAACCAAAAAGTCGTAGCAAAAAATACAAGCTTGTGTTTGTTTCTACTTGTGTTCTTTGATCGTATTTCTCTTGATTTAATCACAAGGTAAACTACCATTCGCCGTTCTCGAAATGTGTATACTTATTTGTTATTTTGTGTAGATTACCCTAAGCAGGTGAGAACAATTTTCATGCAACTGCCTGCCAACAAATAATTTGATTGTATGCTAGTTTTATGCGTATACCAAGCAAATTAGGCTGGAAGAACTCGTTCAAGTCAGATGCTAAAAGGCTCTAGCAAAACCAACTTTTATTCAATTTAGTGAATAACTGAATAACGATTCAAAAGATGATGGAACAGTATTAAATTTGTGGTTAAAAATGCACTCATGCACGCTCATGAGTTTTACCAAGTTTTATTATTGTAGAATGCAGCATAGAGGTTGAATGAGTTTTAAAATTTTGTAATGAAAATTTTCAATTGAATACAATTGATAACAACATTATGTACATATTTAACTGTATTAATAGGTTGTAACAACCTACTTGTCCCTTTATCAATTTTAATTTAAACTTTTTTAAGTGTAGGTATTTGTATTTACTTCTTTGAGTTTCTTCTAATTTACTTTAAGATAGATAATACAATTCTTAAAATAAATTCTACAGAATTGATGACTGTACAATTTTTCTTATTTTCAATAAAGACACATTTTTGAGTCAAACATTGTATTAACAATATATATATTATTAGAAACAATGCTATGTGTCTTTAAAATTGGATGAGATTAAAAACTTGATAATCTAATTGCCAGCAGAACTCATGGTATAATTGGTATAATAAATTTATTTGAATAGCTGGTAAATTACCAAATCAAAATCTTTAAAACGAAAACTTCAATAATATTTTGATGGGTTTGACATTAATGGCAATTGATTTCCATGAAGTGTAACTAAAAAGAATTTATAGAGGTAATGATGCAATTTTGAAGGATTAAATATATTTTTGAATAACTTCTAAAAGTCAACAAAAGACCAAAATCATTCTAAGAATTTTTTTAAATATTTTTTAAAAATAGTAAAAATGAAAAATCTATTTCACATTATGTTGTTGAAAAATATTCATTGTGTGTTTTGAATTAAACTTTTAATTACATTTTCTTATCGTGACTTATCTATACCATGCCATTAATACAATCATCAATCAAAAAGTGAGCAGCAAAGTGGATCATTATATCACGAAATGGCATTCGGTAGCTTTATGTAAAAGAAATGATCTTCAGATTAATCTTTAAAATATTGTTCTGAAATATTATTAAATATGAATTAATTCTGAAAAAAGCTGATTTAGCATTTAGTTATGTTTTGATAATATTATTAAACAAATGATTGCAATGAATATTTTCTATTAAATATTTTTTTTTATTAAATTTAAAGTTTAAAAACTTGAAAAAAATAATACAAATTCTAAAACTCAATACAAAAGCTGACATAGCAGCCTAAATAATTTAAACATCTGCAAAATTTAAGAATTTCCGAATCACCGATTTCCAATCCTTTAAAAAATCTTATTTACAAATTAGCCCAGAGAGTAAAGTATTGTATCTAAAGCAGACTAGAAATGTAGAGTTTTAAAAAGAAAAAGGGCTATTGTATAAAATGCTAAATGCCACACATTGTAATGCATTTTGGCCTCAATACCATCTATTTATCCAATAACCTTTATATGTATACATGCTCTAGTGCTCGTATTTGTCATTGAAACAATTCTAGGTTGTTTTTTTCATACATGTTTCGAGGTGGTTTTTAGTGCTGCTGTTAATCCTGTGCAAAATATTAAGCCAATATTGTTCATAGTCTCGAGTATTAATTAATTTTGCAGACTTAAAGTTAATTTGTTAATTCTTATGATGCGCATTGAACAGCTTTGAGACTATATTTCAAGTCGAAATGGATTTAAGTTTAAGATAATTCATAGATATACCATAGGAATTATAAGATATCAAATCAATTAAACAGCACATTTTAAAAATATTGATAAGATCTCAAAGGTCTTAAATTGCTGCAAAGCATGCAATTTAATTGTGCATTTATTATTATCGATAAAGTTTTGTCGGTTAAATTCTTCAATAGAAGAAGGCTCATAAAATTAAGATGTGTAAAGGTAAAGAAAAAGTAAAAAGGTAAAAATGATCCTGTTCATCAATATGTCGAAAAACGGAAAAAGGTCGCGTGCTATTTAGGCCTGATGTTAAGCATTTGAAAAGATGTTTAATGTATTATTATATCTTTTCCTATATAATAATGTCTGTCCCGTTGGTTCTCTGTCTAAACAGCATTTGGTTTGTGAAAAGATTAAAATGAAGTAGAAAAAATATAACCATATTAAACAACCAGGCCAATAGAAAATATTTATTAAAATTTTATTTAAGTTGGAATAAGCCATTTGAAAATAGGACAGATGTTGGCTAATTTTTTTTTGAATGTGTGCACGAAAATATTTGTGATAATTGATTTGTTTCTTTTACTGCAGCTTCTATAATGACGAGTTTGTTTTTTGTATGTAAAGATTGTTTGATTTTTATGTTATCTGATCGCGACAATGTTTTAATTTAATTTTTATAAATTAGCCTCGAATTATTATTCTTAGGGCAATTTTGAGCAATGAGTCGTTCCTATAGTGAATCATTATTCGAAAGATTAAATTTTCATTAAGATTAATTCTCACACAATATAATCTTGTTTTTATAAGTACTGATAAAATTTCTTTATCTGTGAAATGAAACAATTTTGAAATGATTCATGAAAGTGTCATATCCTTTTAATCTTTTTTTTTATATCTGTAGAAAAGTATTTGAAATTTTAAATTCTTTAATTAAAAATTGTCACTTGCTTCATAAATGAACTAGAGCAAATATCAAAGCATAAAAGATAGAATATATTGATTGAGAATTGAATGTTTGATGATTAATGAATTTATCAGATGCTAGCTTATAAGATTTAACATGATGAACATGAATATTATGCAAACGTTAAATATGCATGTAAATTGTTGACATTACTGTGTTACATAATACTGTGTTATCTCAAAATATTTTAACTCAGCTATGTACATAAATCAGCATCAACTTTGTTATTTGTTATGACAACACCATAATTGTTTTGTAATTTGAAAAATAAATAAATAATCAAATGTGTTCGCATGCAAATATATATATTTTGAAACGTAATATTATATTTACACCAAGTTTTCACTAGAATTTTCGTCAATTGTCAATTTTGTCATAATTTGGTACTTACATATTTATAATACTAAGCTACCATATAATAATCGATTTATATTGTGGGGTACATATAGGTTGTCATCAAATCAGTTGGGTTGAATTACAATGCAAATCACCAACACAACCCTCAATCACCTGACTTGGCGTTCGTACTTTGTACTTGGTGAATGGACATAATATGTGAAATTAAACAATACGTACGCGAGTATCACCAAAATATTTTACATCTAGAATTCAATATTAACGTTTTTGAAGCTACTTTATTTGCAATACTTTATTTACATCATTGAATAAGATATGACATATCTGTTTTCTCCTTCTAGATTCTAATCTGCACAGTATTATTCATTTTCAGATTAAAAATTAGGTCAACAATGTTTGTTTGAACGCATATATTATATAGCATGTCTGTAAGATATTATCGGGTGGCATTCCAAATGATTTTTTAAACCATAAAGATTAATGTATTTTGCACAAACCGTATTCACCAGTGTTGATTTAATGACCTATAATGCTTCAATATTATATAAAAACACATAATCGGTTTTTGATTGATATTCTGCAGTATAACATTTTGCTTTGGAATGTTTTAACTTTAAGATATTCAAGAGTATTTAATAATTAATATAAATAATATAAAAAACAAAATTTGTAGGTAAATTTAGGTAACATATTTTCTTTTTAGTGATAAGTTAATTATCAATTACCTCGTACAATATTTAAATGTTACCCTGTTGTCATGAGCTCAACCAGTTTAAATCATTAAATGAATTTGTGAAAACAAATTTGCGGGTGTTTAACGCCAAATTCAATTTCACCTTAATAGAGTTAACATTATAATAATTTTTATGAGTCTTTTTATTATACACTTCTAAATTTTTGTAATCACGCACAACTAAGGATTAATTTCTGTAATTCTGAACTGTTTTCAGGATATTGTTCAATCGAGTTTATGTTCGTCATATATGTTATTTTTCTTTTATATTTAGCATATAATCTAGCAATTTCAAACGGAATTCATAAAATCATCAAATGTCTTTAGCAACAGAATGAAAAGTGTTTGATTATATTTATTGATCCAGTTTGAGGAATCAACAAATCAAATATTCAAGTGATTTTTAATTAAATTTAGAATATAAGAGAGTTTGGAAAATACGATATCTGCTTCGGATATACTTATAATGTTATTCGCATAATCATGTCAATGATAAATGATGATCAATATCAAATTAAAAGTATTTTATTGCCTTTAAATTGAGGAGCTCATTTAACAAAAATGTTATCGTGTTACTAATTAAGCATATAATTTTAAAATAAATTTAACTTAAATTCAGAATGTATCGATATTCAGAAATACGCGAGATGGTTTATTTTTATACGTAAGTTTTTAACGGAATTTGCTAAAGTGCAAACATTTCGGTCGCTTTATGGAAATTTGTCACTTCCATATATTCTAGATGTTATATAGATTTCTTAGATCTTTGACCTTCGCGAGAGAGGCAATATATAAAACGTATATATAAAAAACGAAAAGTCAATTGAGCTGCCTAAAGCACTGTCTGCAAGTCTACACAACATTGAAACGCTCTGTATTTTTTTCAAGGAGGCTGAGAAAAACACCGGACTGATTTTCACTTCACGTAGCTTTTTTCAGTGCATCATCACATTCAAGCTTGAAACATTTGTAGAAAATAAAAATATTGAGATTTTCTGTCATCTTTAATCTTCAAAAATTTGCTATTTAGGATGAACTACAATAGTGCACAAACTTCTTGGT
Organism: Parochlus steinenii; assembly: GCA_038502155.1. Taxonomy (NCBI): domain Eukaryota; kingdom Metazoa; phylum Arthropoda; class Insecta; order Diptera; family Chironomidae; genus Parochlus; species Parochlus steinenii. Next base: position 1,986,156 of record JAXCIN010000052.1, on the reverse strand, counting down.
ATATTTTATTACAATTCCTCTACATTTCAGTTCAATACTTTCCACTTCTCGATTCTTATACACGATATTTATACACAAAATGCGCACTGAAATTCTTTTTCGGTATTTTTTTTAACAAAAATTTTCCGTCTCGAAATTTCTCATGAACAGAAAAACTATATAGAACAGAATAGACATGCGCATTATCTAAGAAAAATATTCAATTGTAGACTATGACTATGTGTTTTTTGTATTTTTCCAACGAAATAGAAAATACATTATATTAATTTTGCAACAACAACAGAAGATTTTATTCTCTGGATTGAGACACGTTTATGGAATATTTTGTAGACATATAACGAATGACTGAAAATTACTTATAAACGTGAATAATAAACTGATAACCTTAAAAACCAGAGCCGGTAATAAGCAATATTATGCATTCTCTGGCGTGACGGGAAAATATAATTTTCTATTATTTTTTCCAAATGAACTGATGAATTGAAAATTTATATCAATTATGTAAAGTTAAATAAAAATATATGTGCAGTTTAGTTCTGTTATAAATTATAATGCGTCACATAAGATGATAAAGGCTTTTGCCATAACAGGTTTTGAATTAAATTGCTATTTACGGACAAATATTATAAATTGATAAACCACTGAGAGTTGAGAATGCGATCAGAAAAATTATGATTAACTTTTTACAATGGCTCATTCAAATGCGTTACGTTGATTTCAATCGATTGGTTTGAATAAATCACAATCAAATTGTTTTTTTTATCGGATGGATAGAAAAGGTAAATTTTCTGATACTTATTGTAAAAGAAAAAAATGCTCTGAAGATATTCGCTACTTTATCAATAATATTTATTTACTGATGGTACTTGGAATTATCGACACAACTTTCAAAGAATTCGAACGGAGTTCTGGCATTTAGTAAATCAATAAATAAATATGAACTCAAGTGTCCAAAATGGTGTTCTTGAATCGGTAAAAGTTATATTTGAAATTAGTTTATTCTATCACCTCTTATAAATTACTAGTTACCTCAGAAAATAAGAGAAACAATAAGTCAAACATATTCTCATTATTATCAAGAATGATTTTTTCATTTTCATTTTTATGAGATACTTTTTGTCAAAAAAAAAATGATTTAAAATTTAAAATTTCTATCGATAATAAAGGCTCCAAAATTAGTTGCAAAAGTTTCCCAACTGAAAACCAAATTAATTAACAAAATACTAAACTCCAACCGAAGCTTCACGGTGGCTGTCCAAATACTCTTGGGTATTAACACTTTATCATTTCCAGCTCATCTAACTTTTTTCTCGTGCAAATATATTGATTTCTATTTTTATAACCACGTTCTATTAATACCTCTCTGTTTCTGTGCTACAGCGATATTCGATTTCATATTAAATGTTTTTCGACATTTATCCACCGTTTTATAATGAAATGTAGTGCATCTCCTGTAGAAGTACTGAGAAAATTTATTGGGGAATTACATCTGTAGCTCATGCACCCGTAAAACTACAAATTTGTCTAAACTTTCATAAATTTAAAATATTTAGTTAAAAAACAGCCGACAAGAACAAGAACGCCGGTTAAATTAAATAAAAAATTCTAATTTTCCGTTAGTATATAGGTAAAAGGATGAAAGAGGATGCTTGCAACATTATTTCATTAACCTGGTTTATGAAGGACATCTGAATGTTGAAATGCATAATAATGCAACAAATAAAAGAGCACATTCGAGCAAATACATAAGCTCTCGAAGAATTATTCTCTTCGCAATGTACTATCCATATCAGCTTTTTATCTTCTATGTTTTGAGTAATGAAAAGTACTATCCGAGCTTTTTAAAATGTTTTGAAAAGTATTCTGTACTAAACATCAATTTGGTAAAAAATTTTATGAAAAGAAAGAAAAAAAACCAAATTGTGTCATATTCTCACTTGAATTAATATACACATATTAACGCAAAAGCAAACACAAACTGAAACCGAAACGAATACAAAGTTCAGCTTAAAATCTACATAAAACACATAAAATCAGCAATATAATTCAAATTTACATATTTTCACATTTTTTCACGCTGTTGAATGGTACATTTTCCTTTTTTTAAAAATGTGTTTCGAGCAGATTTCTCTTCAGAATGCAAATATTTCCAAACTGTTTAGTTTTTGATTATATTTTGATTTGTTTGTTTGTTAAATAAAACATAATTTTTTATACAGTACAAAAGTTGGAACTAGTGTGTAGTTAAAAATACTCATTTTATTGTCAAATCAGTCTTAAACAGCGCATTAAGCATTAATATTATATTCTGTTTTAGAAAAGTAGATATTTTAGTTTGAATTATATAAATAAACAAGAACTTTTTTGATCGCCAATAATCTGGGTTATTGTAAAACAATAATTTTTCAAACTGATTTTAAAAAGATTTCTTATTCGACTATTTACAATACTGAAGCAAGCAAACCTTCCTGAGATTGGAATAATCTTTTGATTATAAACGAATGAAGTTTAAATTAAATTAAAAAAACATTTATGTATCAAAATTTATGAAGTGGTATCAACTTATTCTTTTTGCTTTCAAACATCCAAATCATTATTTTTAAGCAAAGCTGTACATACATTTCAAAAAGTCATGACTTGAAAATAAAAGATTAAGTTAATGTGCAGTTAAAATATTTGTCATGCAGATGTAATGATAAACGCAATGAAATTCTTCACAAGTATGCAAAGTAAATACACTCACTCAGTATAGCTTATAGGAAAGTTGAATGATCAACCACTGTGTTTAGTATATATTCAGTGTTTTATACCAATTAGGATTGTTTGAGATGATTTCCTCTGCAACAGTAAACATACGCACCGCATAATAAATATGTTTATTGTGTTATGGTGTGTACTGTGTACATCCATAATTTCCCAAAACACACTAGAAATTACACCCTGTACCCCATATTTTGGGGTATATATTTTGTCATTTCTCCCATTATGTGAAGGGTTGCCAAATTTATCCATTGAAGCAACAATTATCGTTCCAACACCCACACAATTATGTAATTTTTTTTTCGCGTTAAACGTTGCATAGTAAACTTCTCATTAATTATATCTTTTCATAACTAATATTCATCAGTAATAATTCAATAATATTCTTTTTATTTATTGAAGAACTATCCTGAAGTTGATATCAACTCATTCAAAATTATTCAAATGTTAACAAAACATTTCACTTTTGTACCGTTCGTGAGGAATCCTGATAAAGTACTTGAAGTTTTTTATTACACAACATATTTTCTATAACTCACCTTTTCAAATAAAATTTCATTACGAATAAAAAATAGGTTAAATGTTGTCGCTAACATAAAAGAGTTATACTACAGAAAACTTCTTCATGACGTCGTAGATGGAGATTTTACCGACTTTTTGCGGGTTTATGTTTTGTAAAGTGTTTTGTCTTGCTTTAAATCTTAAAGTTTTGTCGTATATCTATGGTTTTATCTTTTGTTATGTTTTGTGCTTAGTTTTGCTCTCAGTTACGAAATTACCCAAAATAGATTAACTGGAACTTTTTTCACAATATTTCAACAATTTTCACATAGCTATATATCATTGCTACGTAGAGTCTGTGCACATTTAGTTGATGCAAAAAGCTTGAACTCTGAGAATTATTTTGTTGATTTATCATTAGAATTTCAGTCTTTGTTTTTATACATTGCGTATGTTGAGCAGTGTTGGACATTTAAAGAAAACCAAAGTTTCCATTGCATGTCATATTTAGGATCTTTAGTTTTTGCAAATATTTTTTTGTACTTACCGGTATATTTGCTTATTATGAATTAAAATTTAAAAATTACGACACTCTCAAAATATTTAATTGATAACTTAAATTTTAAAAGCCAATACAGAGTTTATCATTTGGCCAGTGCAAGATTTTATATTTCCGATTGATAAACAAAATCAAATCATTTTGAATTAAAAAAGTAAACAAAAAAAACCGGACTTACCCATTGGCTGATGTGGAGCATAAAAAGCACTCGAGGTGCTCGGCACTGCGTGGGGTGGTATTAAACTTTGTGGCGGTGGCTGATGGTACGGTGGAATGTAGCCTTGGGCCATGGGTGTTTCGCACATTGGTGGTTGCGGCTGGAAAGGCATACCAGCTGCTAAAGCTGATTAGATTGAAACGAATAAATAATGAAAGATTAAAATTACGCTTTTTGCTAATATATGTATTATAATCTTCAAAGATAACACTCACAAGGATCAGGAGGTCTCATGCTCGAAAGTGCTGTTAGAGGAGTGTACGATTTTGGTGGAATTTCTTGAGTAACTACTCGCTCTTCTGTAACACTGTAAGCAGTCCGGTATTGTAGTCGCTTGCAATATGTCTCATTGCTGGAAACTGCACTTGTGTTCACATAAACTCCTGTTATGGTAACGTCAGTATCGATTGTAACAACACTGGTTGATTTTGGACGCGTCTGGTAAAAGTTCAAATATAAATATATATAATGTAATTAGTATGTCTTTAAATCAAACACTACCTCTTCTATCTCAATGATGACTTCATTTTTCTCTTTTTTGACAGAACTCTCTGCCTCTGAACTTTCAGTTTCAGAATTAGTTTCAGATTCCTGTTTCTCCGTATAGTTATCAGCTTCATAAGATGCTGCTAATATTGCGCTGGCATTTAAACTAGCCATCCGTTTTTTCATTACAACATGTTTGTCAACACTTTTTTCATCCTCTTTGGCTTGTTTGCGCTTCAAAGGTCGTTTCGGTTTTTTAACAGGTTTCTTAATTTTCTGATCAGTTGTTATGTCTTCATCTGAATCATCTGTATCCGAAGTTGGACTATGTTTGGGTGACTTTTTGAGAATTTTTTTAAGGTTCTTTGGTTTCAGTTTCAATTCTTGCTTCAGCGGCTTTTTGCTGACAAACTTTTTCTTGGTTTTGTCAGTATTTTCTTCCGTCTTTTTAAAATTTGAGGATAAATCATTGTTAATAAAGGTTTTGATAAGTAAATAAAATGTATTACATTATTTTTGGAGACATCTGAGTTTGATTCATCGGAAGTCATGCTATCATCCATTTCCCAATGCTTTCCTAGCATTCCTGGTTGAGCGCGCAAAGACCTACGGAAAAGCATTAAAAATTTAATATGTTTTAGTGATTAAAGAAACACAAAACTATCTGGTAGTAAATGTACGAACCGTTTTTCATCAGGAGCTTTGGTACTTTCAGTCTCATTATCATCCCCATCACTAGAGCCACTAACCACAAGATTCATCTTCATTTTCTGTGTTGCTTGTGATATTTTTTCAGCATTGAACAAATTAGTTTCTAGTGCTGATCGAGATTCATTTTCGTATAAGCAATGTACCTTCGCCATAGCGTTCAAAGAAGCAACGCGTGAACGTTTTGGACACAACTGTTTTTGTTTCTGTTTTTTATTACGAACGCTAGTACGCAGCGTTTGACTCTTTGGCTTTGTGTAGCCTGATTCTGAATAATTGTCTTCGGAATCACTGTCCGAATTATTGTCAGAAGATTCTGTTTTTAGTGGATCTTGATCATACTTTTTCTGTATTAAAGGCTTGTGCTCAATCTTTTTGAAGATTGGAGACTTTTGTTCGGATTTTTTGGGAGTTATTGATTTTTGCTCAACTTTCTTTGGAGTTACTGGTTTTTGATCAACTTTCTTTGGTGTTGAAACTTTTTGCTCATTTTTTTTAGTGGCAGGAAGTTTTTGTTCTACTTTCTTAGCAGTTGATAAAATGTCTTCTATAGGTTTAGGGATTGAGACATTTTGAGTAACCTTGTCAACCTTAATTTTTTCAATGACTTCGCCTTTGATGCTTATTAATTCTTTCGTGGGCTCTACAATTTTTGCTGCCAATTTTTTCTTGTTTGCAGCTTCAGAAGTTTTTTCATATTTGTTTTCTTTTTTGGTCGGTAAAGGTGAAACGATTGTAAGAGTATGATCTGATAGTTTATTTTTTATATCAGATTGGGCATCTTCAGGTTCTTTCTTTACAGGTATTGTGTTCAACATTATGGTATCCTTCACGGGAGCATTGGACAAGATGGAAAAAGTCACTGGTATTTTTCCTTCAGGCTCAACAGGTGTTGCAATTGCTTCAATTGAATTATGAGAAAGATTTGCTATTTTACATGATTTATGAGAAAGATGCTTATTCAATTTAATCATTTTACTTCCCAAAATTTTATTTGGACTTTTTGATGTTTTAATTATAGTTTTAGATTGAAGCTTCGAATTGAAATTTTTTCTAACATATTTCCTTTTAAGTTTGATTGCGTTAATTGAAGTCTCTGTGTCATCTGTTTTAGATTGGGTTTTAAGAGTCTCAGGAATAATCAAAGGTGTTAAAACACCGCCAAAATGCATGCCATTATTCATTGGTACCATTTCAAATAGCTTGGAAACTTCATGTACATTTTTAACTATCAATTCCTCCACATCTTTCATCATTATTTTCACAGTCTCAATTTCTTGACGCTCAATTGGTAAGCAGAAAGAAGGCTTATCAATAACATCCACTTTTCCAGCAATTGTCAATTCTTTTTCAAGCTCAACAGCATGAACTTTCTTGGTCGGCTTTTTCTTAGCCTTGGGCTCCTTGAGATTATTCAGTGTTTTAGTTCCACTCTCCATGTCAATAGAATTCTTCAATTTTTTTTTCACATATTTTCGCGTTTCACTTTTCACAGGTGGCAGCTTCTTAACTACTAAAGAAGTCAAATCTGGCTCTGAATCCAAACTTTTCTTTTTAGAGTATTTTCTGACTTTATTATTATGTATAGAGTTTTCCAAAATTTTCATCTCGAAATTGTTTGCACTCAATTTTGAATCATTTTTCTTTGGATTGGATTTTTTCTTTGAAATTGGCGTGACAGGAGCTGATAGTGATAAAATTTGCTTAAGATCCTCTATTGTGTTCTCAACTTTCTTAGCTTCAACAGATTTTTCCAAAACATCACCAACTTTAATTTCAATATCACTTTTACCCAATTTCAATCCTGATTTTTTGCTCTTGCATGCTGGAACATTTTTAATATCTTCAGCAGACAAAGTCTCACACAATTCTGCTACAATTGGTATTTCGGCTTTTTTGTTGCTCTCCACTTTGCCACTGTCTGTTTTAGGTTGCTTATCCGCTCTGCATTTGGCGTCTTTATTTAGCTTTTTAGTTTTTAAGTCCTCCCCTTGAACACTGGACGAGGATTTAGAAAAGTTTGGTGTTCGTGTTTTAGTTTTAACCATTTCACATATTGAAGTTTTGACGTCAGTCGAAGATAATATAGGATTGTCAGTGATTGCGTTGGTCTTCAACATTTCAACACCCAAGTTCTTCAATTCTTTTGAGATTTTGATTTTAGGCTCCCGTTTTTTAACAGGTTTCTTCTTGACATTAATGATTTTGGGTTTAGACAAAATCTTTGCTTTTGTACCTAATTTGTCAGGCTTGACTTTGCATTTACCCATGATTTTTTTAACAGTAATCAGTACTTCACCTTTATCCTCAATCTCATTACTCTCGCTCACCTTTTCACAAAGTTTGACCGGTGATTTATCAGGATTACAATCCAATTTACCTTTGATATTTTTTGATTTAATATCATCACTCTTCGCATTTGTTTTAGAATCGCTCACACGATTCAATTTATTATTTCCACATGATTTATCTGAATCAAAAGTGTTTGCTTTAGCATCATTTGGTTTTGCACTAGGTGGCTTGACGACCTTGTTGGCATCATCGATTTTCTCTTCACCAACAGTCTTAGGATTTTTGGGAGGCTTTGCGGTGGGTACTTTAGCAGGAGTTGCTCGAGATAAAATCTTCGAGCTAGCAGCTTCAGTCGAAATCAATTCTGACTTCTTCTTCTTACAAGCTGTCAATTGCTTCTTGTCCGCATCCACTGCCTTTTTATCGATGGTTTTACTCATGGCGCGTTGTTTGGTGGCCGGTGTAGTATTTTTTGTGGTTGCAGCAGTTTTCTTTCCACACATTTTGGTTTTTGGCAAATGATCTGGAATAGGGAAAACAAAAGATATTGTGATAAACGACCACCTATCTACTCATGGTTAAATATATTTATATTCTTTTGGGAAGCAGGTTGTGCACAAAAGATTTTAATCTGATCTTATAATAACAACAAAAAACATCAGGCGTTGCTCAACAAACAAACACATTGAAATTTTGGTCAAATGTTATCACGTTCATATTATTAGCAAAAAATCGTGTTAAAAATATCTTCATGATATATTGCTTTATAGATATATTTTTTAAATTCATTTCTTTGCTTTTATGCTTTTAAAATCTCAATCATTCTAACACTCGTGATATAACTTTAGACACACTGTCTCGATTCAACTTTAGACACTTCAATTATAGCGCTTCAGCGTTACATAATTGAAATTCTGGGTAAACAGAAGTTTGATTAGACTCTTAAGCTTTGATAATTCATCATGAAAGATAATCTACTTGTAACTTTCTTTAACAAAATATTCATTTTGAAAAAAGTCTATTTTTATGTCTTTTGTATCGAGAATTTTGAAGTACAAGTGTCTAAAGTTTAATATCACGAGTAAAATGCTTCGACCAAGATGATTTTATGTTGGAATCTTGTTTATAACACTTTTTCACGTAGGCTGATGTACAGAAAGTTGATAAAATATTTCCATAAAGTGTCGTATCAAGGTCGTCAAAAGATTGAATCAAACTGTCTAAAGTCATATCACTAGTGTTAATCAACTGAACGTTTTTCCTAAAGAAATAATTAAAATACAGTCAATAATTTTCACAAAATATAATAATGTAAGAATCTCACAATCTCAAACCTTCTCAAACACTCTCAAACTTCTTTTCAAAGTCTTGTTTGTTGCATTCAGTTCAAATGCTATAATTTATTGTAATGATATTTAAAAGGTGGCAAAGAATGGGCAGGTGGCCAATTTCAAACAAAATACACACAAACTTGTATCAGAACTTTTTCTTACGAGCATATTCATTCATTAGAATTGTATTCGTTTGTTAAACGAATACTCCAAATTATGAAGTTTGAAATATTTATGTACTTGTACAACGGATGAAAATAATTCAAACATATTTATATTATAAAATGATAAAGATCTTTGAACCAAATTTATGATACACAAGATGGATAATTTATGCCAATGTGAATTAAAGAAGGGAGGAATATAAACAAAAATTCTTTTTACTGAATTAAATATGTTCTACGTGCATTTTTCAAGGTCATACTCAATGGTTCTCAAGGGAATTTCATAGATATATTCGGGAAACTTGAAGATTTAAATCATCTTGTTTCGAATATTGCCTCTTTTTAAATAAATTGTATGCTCTCAATGAGGGTTCCGATGAATTAAGTTTAAAGCCAAATTTCAGACCAATTTCAAACTGATCTATTAACGTTTTTAATAGTATAATTTTTGGAATGTGTTTAAAAATTTTATTGAATATTGTTTATAATTTTAAAAATTTTATATTGTAAAATTTTTGCATCGTATTGCATAGAGCAGCATTCAAATGCATACAAATTTGAAAAAACACAACAATTTACGTTTTGGCGCGTGTTTAGAGCAACATAAATACTTTTAATATAAATTGAATACTGTGATAGCATGTTTTCTTCACTTCAATGCGATATGCTCGTATTTTCATTGTTATCGCCAATAATTACACCAATTTTGTAACGAATTGGCCCGAAAAGTATATGATACCAGCATATGGTGAAAATTGTTTTTTTGTTAAATGCATTCTTCCTTTAGGTAATGTTTGCACATCTTATAAGTACACATATAAGAACATTGTGTTCTAGAATATCTGAGTATTTTATGTTTAAAAAGAATAGCGCCTAATTATTTTCAATTTATTCTTTGCTCGGAGGCGCAGCCGACAATATCGATTTGGAAGACTTCTAGTTTTTGCTTTTTATGTGTCTGGGAAATTGATTTTTGGCAAATAGCTGGAAATCGAAACAAAATGAGTCATTAGTGATGATATTTGCTAGGAAATTTGTTACTTTATATTTTAGTGAAAAAGTGTCTTTATGTCATTTCAGTTAAATTGATTAATAATGTGTGCAATTATAATTCAACATTAAATAATAGCTTTTTAAATATTTACTCCAAAACTTATTTATGTTAGTTGATAAATGATATAAGATAAAAGAAGTAATGAACACCATAAAGGGTATTAAAAAAAGTATGGGAAGAATTGCCAGTTGGCAAATACATGAAGCGTTTTTAAAGGTAGCAAGTATATACGCATGTTTCAAAAGTTCTGGTTACTTTAAAACATTCTAGAAAGATCGATGCATGTTTTCAATCCTGGATATTTATGCTCAATAACCAAATCCACAACTTATTTTGGTACCAGAAGTTTTAGTTTATAACTCCATCCGTTTGGAAGTTTTTTTGTAAGAGACGGACGCACAAAAAAAAGATGATAAAGTTTTTAATAAATTTTCGATTTCAGTGATTTTGAAATCTTCTGAACTACTAATTTACAATGATTACTACTTTTTGGAATATAATGAGAACTCAAATATATTATTTGTTAAAATTTAAAATAAATGCAATTCAGTCGTTTTATTTCGACAAAACGGAGAATATTTTTTCATAGAAAATGTTGGAAAAATGTATTTCATCATTTCATGCAATCATGGAAATTTCCCTTTCATCATTTTCCAGTGTACAGTAGACAAAAGAATAGCATACTAGCGGTGTTCTTCATATTCCGTCCACTTGGGAGTATTTCGATCTTAGTTTAAGTTTGTTTTAGCTTTACAGTTAATGATTTAAAAAAACTTAAATGCAGTTTTACTTAGAATTTTGTGGAGAATATGATGATGCAATGAAATCCTGGAAGTAAATCTTAGTTTGGCTCCCAATCAGCAGGAAGTCAAATCCAAAACACTCACACATACCATCAAAGCCCACGAAAAGTGGTCCAAGCTCACAATGCGTGAGCCTGCTCATTATTAAAATCGAAGCATACTCTTTTCGATTTTGGCTTCTCGTTTTGGGCGGGATATTTTGTTTATTCTTGGATTTTATAAAATGATCTGTTATTATAATTCTATTACATGCTAGCTGAAATTCCCATTTTGTAATGAGTCTTTTTGATGCTTACGGCTCTACTTAACCGATAATTTTGGTATTTTTGACTTTTTTTTTAAAAAATAGAAAATATTTTAGATCTCAATTTAAATGCCTAAATACTCGTGAAACCTAAGTTTTTGCTGTCAATATGGATAGCATATGACCTAATAATTGTAAATAACTAATTTGTTTACTGTGTCAATTAATGGTATTGAAGAAATTAAAGATTTAAAACTGAACTATCAAAATTAAGGACTGCCAAATAAAATGAAAAAAAATAACCTTCTGGCTTTGAGCATTTAACTCACCACTTTAATTCTTTTACACTATTACCAGATACATGAAGCACTTGAGAAAAATAGTTTCATGACATATTAATTAAGAAAACTTGACAAATTAAGGATGCAAAAATATTTTGTTCACAATTTTTGTATTTTTGTTTTTATCGCAAACTTCACTTTGCTTCTCTTTTCTTCGCGTTGAAGAAACCCCGCGCCCCGCGAGGTACCACTATAAATTGTATGGCGCGATTTGGAAGATTTGAAAATAATATTTTCTTTCGGAAAATGCTTGGAAAATTGAGGGATATATTATATTTCGACTCAAATATTTGTAAAATATAAATGTATGGAGAAAAAATAAATAGTTTTGTTCTTTTGGCCCAACAAATAGTGATGCAAATCTTAGTAGAAAAATGGAAAACGGAAAAACATTTTCCACTTAATAAAAAAACCAAATTTTCTTTTTCCACATATTTGAAGTCTTTTCAAGACATTTTGAGTAAAAAATTGATTTTTTCACTTGAGGTCAAAGAAGTATATATGTTTATACAAAGTGGAAATTTGGTTATCTAGAAAAACATTTTCCGATTTTCCGAAAACTTCAAAATTTATTTTGTATCATAAATGAAGGTTTCTGAAGACGTTTTGAGCAAAAAGTTAAGAGTTTTCATTCTGGTTCGAAAAATATTTCTTGATCCCACAAATAAGAATTTTGAACATCCGGAAAAACAATTTTCCCCTCATCGGAAAATTTCACAAAAATTTTTTAAATCAATATTGAAGTGTTTTAGAGAAATTTGAGCAGAAAATATTTGCAAATATTCTATAATGAAGAGGTTTTTTTGATCATTCAAACCAGAAATTAGAGTACCCGGAAAATAGTTTCCATTTGCCAGAAAATCTCAAATTTTCTTTTCCATCATAATTAATTTGTTTTAATTATATATTGAGTAAAAAAATATTTTATATTGTTCAGGGTCAAAGAAATTTTTTTGATTTATCAAAGTACAAATTTGAAAATCCGGAAAAACATTTTCCGCTTTTCAGAAAATTTCAAATTTTTTCTCCAACACGATTGAAGTGTTCTAAAGACATTTTGGTCAGAAATTATAAAAAATTTACTTAGGATCGAAAAATATTTTAAGAACAAACAAAGTAGAATTTGCAACATCCGAAAAATTCAATTTCCTCTTTCAAGAAAATTTTGATTTTTGTTCATCATCATATTTGAAGTGTTTTAAATGCATTTTGGTCGGAAAACATATTTTTTTGTGAAGAGAATGAATTTTCCGGGTACTAAAATTTCCACTTCGTATGATCTTAAAATTTTCTTGGACTCTTCACAAAAAACATGTGTTTTCTGCCCAAAATGCATTTAAAACACTTCAATTATGATGATGAAGAAAAATCAAAATTTTCTTGAAAGAGGAAATTGAATTTTCCGGATGTTGCAAATTCTACTTTGTTTGTTCTTAAAATATTTTTCGATCCTAAGTAAATTTTTTATAATTTCTTACCAAAATGTCTTTAGAACAATTCAATCGTGTTGGAGATAAAAATTTAAAATTTTCTGAAAAGCGGAAAATGTTTTTCCGGATGTTCAAAATTCCACTTTCTTTCAACATAAAATTTTCTTCGACCTTAAGTAAAAAAATTGTATTTTTGCTGAAAATGTGATCAGAACACCTTAATTATGTTGATAAAGAAAATGTGGATTTTTCAATCAAGTGGAAAATGTTTTTCTGAATGTCAAATTTCCACTAAGTTTTGCTTCAAAATTTTTTTCGACCCAAAGTGAAAAAACTAATTAATATTCTCTATATCTACAAGTTAAAACACATACGGGTTGAAATATAATTTTTCCTTCCATTTTCCAAGCATTTTCCGAAATGAAATATAATTTTCAAACTTTCCAAATCGCGCCATACAATCTAGCGGGGTTTTTCGCTGAGAGCTCTAGCACGAGCTGAAGATTTTTGCGGGAGAAAAAAATTCAAATTTACCATTTTTTCAGTGGTATTTCTAATTTTGTTGAAAATTTTACTTTATAAATTACAGAATAAATAAATGTGAAGTAATTTACTTAGAGATTGATAGTTAAGCTTTAAAACTGCATCATTAGAAGTTTCAAATTCATCCCAAGAGCAGAGCAATTGTCACTGGACGGGTTAATATGGGCTCTCTAGTGGACCAAACTTTCGTGCATACTGCTAGCTTGCGATATCTTTTTGAAAAATACTGCAGCATCAGCAACATGATAATAAAACCTTTATCATTTTATGATTTTTAAACGACATTTTTTACGTTTTTGTTCCCAAAATTGTTTGATTTCATACGATTCATTCGATTTTGCAAATTAAATTATTTATATTTTCTTTTATTGCCTATCTATTGATATTCGATGCGAGCTTCTATAAGGATTCATCAGTTTTATTAGATTTCAAGATAATATGTTCATCAGCTCATGAATACATGAAAGATTCAACAGTTTATTTTACAATGTGTTTCATTTACCATTACTCGACTGTTATCACTATTACACTGTGAACGTTTTTTTTTAAATAGAAAAGCCTCAATAATTATTTGAATCATAAAATTTGTGTAAAAAATAAATGTTAGCCAAAATAAAAATCAATTGCGTGGAAGTTTTTAGTTTCAAAAGAAACGGCTAGAAAATATACTAAAACACACTTTAAGGTTATCACCGAATCTCATGCTCAAACATTGCTTTTTCACTGCCAACATCATTCACAGCATTTCATCAAATTACTCTATAAATTCAATTTCAGTCGGACATATTCTGGAAAAAGACCAATTTGAGTTAATCTGGAGATTTTCTATAGAAAAATTGGAAATAGTACTTGGAAATGTAAGAAAAACATACAGGTGGTCTATGTAAAGGAGTTGCGCGCTACACCAATCCCATCAAACTAATTACACACACTCATACACACAGCAATGATGTTGTCAAAAAAGTTTTTGAGGGAAATTGATTTTCTTATTAGAAACCCATTCAATCGAGTTAAAATGTAAAGATTTTCTCAATGTAAACTTCGGTTGTAGTTGATGAATAAATTATCCATTTATAGTTGCTTTATATCCTTTGGATTTTTGATACCAAATTTAACAATGGAATGAAAACATACATACAAATATTATGCATATGAATAATGTTGAAATTTGTGTACTTACGTTACATATGCTTCAAAAAATATTTATCCAAAATGTCTCGAACATATTCCACAAATTAATTCCAATAGCACTTGATGTTTTTTCACACAGTTTTTCATACAAAAATTCAATTACTGTTTTTTTACAGGTTCAAAACCTTATGTATGTTTCGTATTGCACGTATTTTCGTATTTTATTTCTAAAAACACCATTTATACATGCACAGTAAACTGGATGGATTTTATGTTTTTCATATATTGCACAGAGAAAAAACACTTTTCATTGTATGAAGTTTTCTTCTTCAAGAAAACAAAAAATATTTTCCTTCTTTTTGGCCTTCACGGCAACAAATTCATATGGTTTCGATGTTTCAAATCACCATTGCACTTTTATGAACACTTTTTAATTGTTTCTGGATATTTTTGATCCCGTTTATCTCGAAAATAGATACATTTTTCACAAGCAAATCAAATAGTCAATGATTTACTTAAAATTTTCATTACATTCCCACTTTCCAATAATTCGAAAGAGCATAAACTTTTCGAGACTGGGAGAGTAATATTAAAGACAACAACCAGGCTTCAGTGTATTGAATAGAAGTGTGCTTTTTCAACATATTGGAAGAATTATGTGAGTTTTGTTCGAAATATACTTTTTCATGGGGTATGCTTCATAAAATTTAAGTAGTATAATTGTATCAATCAGTTTTGGATTCTCTGAATTCAATGTATTGCAATAATTAAAAATGAGAAAAATGTTATTCGATTTTTTATTTTATTAATTCCTTTATTTTTACATATATTCGTCAAATTTTTATTATATTCCCATCAACATTAAATATTTTAATACGTGATTGTTATTCCAGTGACAATTTGTTCCATTTAATAAGATAATCGAATGCAACGGTTCACACTGAAAATTTTCAACTTATTATTCTGCATGATCGAAGATATGTAAGTACAGATAAATAAATACTGAAAGAACTATTGGATTTTGTGGTTTAAAAAAAGATTTATTAGAATAAAAAGCCACAAAATGTAACAGTAAAGTTTCATCGAAAACGAATATTTAAGTTATGGCAGTATACAAATATTGGTGGTTTGACACCACAAAATTCAATATTCTTTAATCTTTGTGCATTTTTAAATCATGATTTTCAAACAAATTAAACACTCAAAAAATGTGCAGTATTGCGGTGCTAGTTTTACAGTATTTAAAATAATTCCGTAAATTCAAGAGATTTAGTGTATTTAAAAAGAATTAAAACCGCTTATTTACTTTTTGCAAATCACCTTGCAATATCTCGCTTTTATTACACCAAATATTGGTTTTATCTGAAAAAATCAACAATAATATTTCAAATTTCCAGTAACATTCTTCACCGTGGTAATTAGTATGATCAACACAAATACCCATACAATCTGTATCCAAAACACAAAAAACACAAAGATACACTGGAAAGTGCTCCATGAGTTGCTTTCCAGATATTTAATATGCTTGTTTAATTTCTGTTGAATTGGCAATAAGACGTGCTGATTTATATTTCAATATTTGAATATAATTAATTTAAAATTAGGATTGATATATATTGGAGTGAGTTATATTATGTTTCGATTAATATATATTTTTACATTTGTATCAAGTGCATGATAGATAAATACTGTTTCACCAAAATCACCTTATAAAATGATTTTGTAATATCTTATACATGTTTGCCAAAAATTAAATGGATTAAACATATATTATATGTAACATAAAACAATAGTGAAAATGATCTAATATATCAATAATGCTAAAATTCACCAGTTGTGTAAGTTTGAAATAAAATGGTACAAGAGATATTCTATAGTTTCCAGATGTGAACTTAAAATTTGAAAACTGAAAAACTCTAAAATATAATAAATTAAAACAAATGTGCTGTAATTTTTCATTACATTTTATACATTATGATATTCACTTATAAGTTTTTACTGTAGCAAAAAAGAAAATTCACACAATTTAATACAAAACGTTGAAATATTGAAAATATCACCCAATATTTCTTCATGAACTATTTGTTGAACTTAATAATGTGAATGTTATTAAAAAATTGTGGTTGATAATGATGGTTAGTAAATGTTGAGTTATATATAAAAATATGTTAATCTTTATCAAAATATTTAGAATACTATTCATATTTTCAATAAATTGAGAACTTACATAATAGACTTTGTCACAAGACTTTCGGGGTCGTACCTATTTTTGAAAATGTGTGAGCACTATTGCAAATACATTTTTTGCAATTCATCCATTTTCAAAATATAATTTTTCACATCAAAGACAAAATTCACTTAGAAATTTCCTAACTCAAATGGTTTGTTTGACAAAAAATATTTTTATCTGTACAATTTCAGAATTGTATTTAAACAATCAAAATGACATAGAAATCAAACATTCAGCCTTGTTTATGCCTCATGCGATGCATTGAACTGTGTCTCAACTGTACACATAGATTTCTGATTTTAAATTTTGCAGATATTTCCTACTCAAAAATATAAGCAAATATTTATTTTTTAAAATTTTTTTAAATTGATTCTACCGAGTTATTTGGTTAAATGGTTCATGGATTTAAGCTATAGATTATTATGCACATGACATATAATCGAGGTTTTTCACTAAAAACATACAGAGACCGATCAATCGCTTAAAACAATATCTATTGATACTTAATTGTGATTCTATGCTATTATTCAAAAATGTCAAATGACTAATAAACAATGACCATTTCTTGATTCGGTTTAAAATGTGAAAAAAATCAGCGGTTAAAGTACTACAAAAATTGTATTTTACAGTGAAAGGAACTATATCTAAGAAAAATTTTACCGCATAATTTGATTTATACACAAATCAGAAAAATTTGTTTTCGTATTCTGCCATTATTTTTCGGTCCAATTGAATTAAATTTTAACAACCGTTTAAAAATGCGCCAATTCAGAAAAGGAAACTCTGAAGATGTTGGCGTATTATTTCTTTAGAAACATTTATGAGGTACATTGGTATAAAATTAGAAAATCAAATCTTCATATATGAAAACTTTTAATACTCGAAATTGCCTCTTCCGCTAATTCCAATTCATGCAGTGAAAAATTAAAAAAGAAATTAAACTTTCTGTCAAAATTTATACAAGCTGTGAAACTGAGTGTTATATATGACTCAGGTATTAAAATTAATTGAAGCTTATAATTTGAAACCTTAATCTGCTATTTGAAAAGAAATTAGTGGAATAATTGATTGATTAAATTGTTGGTTTAAAAAACATCTCAGTCTTGTAGTATTAGTTAGTGTTGTGATACAGAAATGAAAATTTATGTTAGCAAAATGATATGCTGATAGATTCCGATTTTAAATGGAAAACTGAATTTCCTGCTTGTTCAGTAAGCATTAAAAATTTGCAAAAAAAAAAAAAAATTCAATTAAACAAATAATGCAATAAAGCATACTTAATTAATAACATGGTTAAACCGTGAAATATACGAAACAAATCCAGAAAAAGTTATATAACTAAATTTTTATACGGTTAATTGAAATGTATCCAAATAATTGTAAAATAATAAATAATTGTTAATGAAAAATGTGATTCACTAAATATGAAATTGTTAATTTTAATCATCTTACAAATTGAATTTTTTTAAATTGTTTTTTAATTTTCAATTTATAAAAATATTTCTATGATGTCTAACTATTAAATGAGGATTTGTGCTAAAATTACTGTGGTAAATATGTTATGACCATAACTAGCTTAAAAAGTAAGGTTCGGCTCAAAACAGACGAGCTGATAAAGATTTACCAAGATAGATAGATAAATTTGAACAAACATTAAACTAACATAAATTGATAGAATAACCTACAAACTACAAAATACTTCTATAGATTGTATTTACGTGAGATATTTTTCAATTATTCTGCACAAAGTGCTACAAAAAAGGCAATATAACATTTTAAACTAAATAAACTCAAAGAAGTAAAATCGTATACATAAGTCTGCACTAGATTTGTAACATGTTTGAAAGAATATCATTTAACTTCTAAAAACTTATTTAATTTAAATTAAATGCATTTAAATGTATTGGTTCTGACTTATGTTATCCGCAGGCGAAGTATAAAACATGTTTAAATATTCAAAAGTTAGTAAATTTGAAATCAATAAAATTTTCTGTAAATGTGCATTAATCTAATATTAATTATCAGTTTATCTAATTCCATTTAATATAAGTTAAAGACTTTAAAGCTGATAATGGTTTATGCTTTTTCTAGTTACAGAGTACAAAAACTTTTACATTTTCAATTATTCATATTATAAGGTGATGTACATATGTATAGCACATTACATGAAACCTGGGACAGCCATGATATTCGGGACACTCAAGATTTTCTTACTTTCCGGAAGGATTTTTTGATTTCTACTAAATTGAAAACAAACATTATACTAATCTCTAACTACCTGTTTTTACAAAAATCTAAAAATTCTTCCGGAAAGTAAGAAAATCATGAGTGTCCCGAATATCATGGCTGTCCCAGGTTTCATGTAATGTGCTATTGTTATTCAATCTTTGTTATAAAGTCTTTCTCACATATTTTCTTGATATAACGACCACCTATTACGACAAATTTGTCACCTTTTTTTATTATTTTTAAATACTAAACGCGTTTCAATATTTTGTATCTAAATTTGTAGATTTTTTCAATTTAAAAATTTATTACCTGAATATTGCCAAAGGGGTTGCAGTCAATTAGTTTTCTTGAAATATTAATATATTATCTTCAAAAACGTGTAATTATTGCTTTAAATACCAAAAATGCACTACTTGAATAAAGCTTTACCCAAGCTTTACCACAACTAAAAGTTGCATGAAAAATCGTGACATTTCAGTTTGAATTTTGTTTATTTTTACTAAGTGTTTGATCTTTTATTTACTTTTTTCTTATATGACTTGTTTTGCTGGTTTTTCTGTTGGTATTGTTGCACAATTGATTCTTTTTGAAAGAAATTTTTACGGAAAAATGCATTACTGAAAGTTGGTTTTATTTCAATAATAATGAAACTCACCTGGCTTATATGTTCAAAAAGGTAAACGACCGATTTATTTATTGTTTACACAAATTGAAGTTAAATTATTTTTAATTTGAATTAATATTTTTTTAATTTGAATAACTTGATGCAGTAAATGGAAATA
The DNA here is from genome assembly GCA_038502155.1 of Parochlus steinenii. NCBI lineage: Eukaryota > Metazoa > Arthropoda > Insecta > Diptera > Chironomidae > Parochlus > Parochlus steinenii. Next base: position 1,966,351 of record JAXCIN010000052.1, on the reverse strand, counting down.
ATCATTATTTTTGAATTTGATATTCAAATTAATAAGTGTCAATAATCTTACAAATTACATTATTAAATGTTTGAGAGAGGCTTGTTTTCATTTTTGAGTCTTAAACGAATGAAATATGACGTGAGTGTGCATTTTAAGGTTAATTTTGTTCAATGGAATTTATATATTAAATATTATATCATTACACGAAAATAAGTTTTTGGTAGATACTAAATTTTATAATAATATGGTTTCCGTTTGCTGATTTTTCACAGTGTATTATAAATATCCTAATACAGTGAGTTGCGAAGACTCAAAACCGTGACAAGCAAATAAAAAAATGCTAAAATTAAATAAATTGCTCATATGACATTAAAATAAAAAAATACAAAATTAACACAAAATAATCATTCCGTTTCGTCGACAAAAAAAATTTAAATCAACAATATTATACACTTAAAACATATATGAAAATTCTTACATTTTAATTTTTAGTAAAACAGTGTGGAAGAATCCACACAACATTTATAAAATACAAAACTCATAAATTATTACGTCTTGTCAAAAACTGAAAAATTGAAAACACACCTTTATGGTTATTAATATCAGTTCACCTTGAGAATGCTTTGCTAAGTAGTTAAATTTTAATATTCGTTTTTTATGTAACTGAGATACAATAATTTTATCATTTAGTTTTATTTTAAGTATATAGAATTCAGTTTATTTTTATAGAGTAGCGAAGATTCTTCTATATGTAAAAATTATTTTAAATGGTACTTTATCGGCTATAGATAAATTTTATATTTACTTTGAAACGCTATAGACAACTATTTCTGATGGATATATTAATCATACAACAAATATTATTCTGGATATGCAAAAAGCTCAAAATAGCAATATACTTCATACATCACTAAAACATGAAGGTCGTTTAGCTCTCGCTATTTTTACTTGACAGAATCTTAAATATTTTAATATCCATTCAATTGCATTTTTCTATGTAAGTAACAATTTTAAAAATGTTCAATAAATAATTTTATGGGATCACAAACAGAATTGCCGCAAATGGTTTTGGAAAAAACCAGGGCTTTAAAATTCTTGAACAAAACGAGTGAACACTGTCAACAGCGTAAATACCTATTCTGAATAACTCTGCTCGTTCACTTTAAAATAAAAAAAATATATATTTAATATGTTTGAATTTGAAATAACTTTTCTTGTATTTTGTGTACAAAAATTTGCAACCTGTGTTAAAGTGTAGCTGCGAAAACGGGTTGGTCGATGTAAGCTTTATTATTTCAAGACAAATATTTTATTTTATACATACTGACGTCTTATTGGTTGAAAGGCTATCAGCTTGTTGAGCAGGTTTTCAGCATTCCTTTGCATGCTCAAAAGAGCCTTTCCGACTATATCTCGTTTTGAATTTAAATTTTGTTTTGAAATTTTTCTGAGCTTTATCAAAAAAAGGCTAATTTACTTATAATTTGAAAATTAAAAAACAAATAAAAAACTATGTATTTAATTTTTAACAAAAAGGCTAGAAGGATAAAATTTCTAATTGCCCATAAAACTGTTAAAAATCTGTTCATCTTAATGGGTGACAATTGCATTTCTTTAGTTGTTTTTGCCATAAATTCAAAACAAAGTGAACCTCATTTTCAATCTGATTTCTTATATCCAAATTGATAGCGTAGGATTAAAACTCGCAGACATTTCTAAATGCAGAGCTGAAAACTTCTTTTCAATCGTCCCAATTAAACTTCGATTGAAACGGTTGTTTTTAACTGTTGGTATTAAACGATGACCCAATTTTAAGAAGCTTAAGAAATAGATTTTATTCTATACTTTATAGAGCCATGAGAAATGTGAAAAATTTGATAATTATAAAATTATTGTTCGAGAAAAGATTGATCAAACTTAAAGTGCGCGAAATCGAAGCAAACACTGTTTTAATTCGATTTAAAGAAACTCTTCATATTTTAATTTGTATAGAAAAATTAAGAATAGTTGTAAGTATTTATATTTTCTGCTGAGCTGAAAATTATTCATCTCCATATAAGAGAATATATTTAAGTGGGCAAATTTCAAAATGTGCCATTTAAATTCAAATATTTTCTTTCAACGAAAAATTCTAAAGAAGACTTCAACGCAAGTAATACATACAAAAAAAGCATTTTATTTAAACAAATTACTTTGGTTCAACGTATTTCGTGACTTTGATAGCTTAACATCTTACAAAGCGGGAATAAATGATTCTTTGTCATATTCGCTTCTGTTTTTTGTTTAAATCAAAGTTGTTTAAGTTTTATATTTATATTACTTATTCCGAAAAATTTTCGGAAAGACGCTGAAACTTAAAAATAAAAGTAGATTCGTCAAACACGTTGATTTTGAACAAAAGACCAATTGAGTTCTAAAACTTTTCCAATTAACACAAGTTTTTGAAGATATTTTTAAGTTCACCTTCATACGATACACGTTCAAACATCCATTGTTGATACTGTTTAAAGTTCTTCAATTTATCATCAAAAGAAAAATGCAGAAAAAATAACTTATAAAATATGTGTGTAAAAAAGTGTATTGTATATATATCGTAGTTGAATGTATTAGTCCAAACTGGAAAAAAAAAACAAAATAATATTTCCAGTTTCTTCAAATTCAATTTCTTTCTTTTCTCATTTGTGGTTGAACCGTCGAGCCGAGAGTTCCGCGCGGGATTTTACAATTTTAATTTAAAATAATTCAATAAAATATATAACCAATCTGAACTGTGGAAATTTGTGGAAAAAATTTACTGTGAAATTTGCTGAATTTGAAGTTTTATCAACTTTTTATAAAAATTGTGAAAATGGTAATTGAAAATTAACCGAAAAGTTTGAAAATAAAATGCAAATAAAAATGCAATAAAAAAAAAGCCAATAATAATATTGAAGCATATGGAAAGAATGAGCCAAACCCAAAATTTTAAAGAAAAAAAAAATAATGCATTTTGTTATATAATATTAATATTGTGCATCAAGTTTGAATCAAAAAATACCTTTAAAAAATTTATCAATTTATTGGATATATCAGCTCAAGCCTAACAACGCATTTCTATAAATATGGATTACTTCGAACAATAGGATTTTTAATGATAATTTAATCACATTCAACATATTTACGTACATGACCGTGCCGTGCCCAATATATAAAATATTTTGTGAAAGTATTTTCACTCGCCGTTCAAAACTAAAATACTCTACAACAAAAACAAGCAAGATATAAAAACCTCACCAAACGACTCGATCAGCTAAATCACAAATATATATACCTTCACCAAACCAATGTTCAAATATTCAAGACTTTCCTAGTGTAAAAAAACACTTCAAATATCAAGATATTTCTGATTATGCGATTCATTCCACACATACATGATGTAGTTTTTTTTATGAGCTTTAAAATACCTGCCACTCAACATTGAAATATCGTAATATGAAAACTGCCCAGCGATTATTTATTGGGTCAAATTAGTTATTATGATCACAGTTTTTTCATAATTACACTAAACAGGTTTTCTATTCCAGTTAATAGTTTTTCATTGCAGTTCATTTGCATTTTATAAATAAGACAGTCTATTGACTCGTTTTATGCTTTTGCTTTTACTTTTCCTTTTATATTTTTTTTTTTCAATAAATGCAATTCAAAAACTAATGATTGATGAATTAGTTTAATTATTTTAGACGTTGGATTTCCAATTTTACTGAAATACCTAAAGTATTTGAGATTTTTAGAGTTAGTAATAGTAATATTTTATAGCATTCTAGCAATCTATATGATAGATTTTAGAATGTCTAAAATACTAGTTTATGATACTAGTTTAAAGCTGATCAAGTGTTAATATTAAATGAAGATCAATATGAAGATATTCGCTATTTATGTTAAAATACTTCAATTTGAACTTGTAAATTTTAGAAATGTACAAACTAGAAACAAACAAAAGTAAGGTTTCATTATGGTTCAAAACATAAATATAAGAATGGTTAACTGGTTTTTAATGAATACCAAAAGCCTTCAGCAATTTTATGAATGCCTCTTATAATATTTTTAGTCTTGCATTCAATACTTTAATTTATCGCAGTAACAGTAAAAACTCATATTCAAAAGTACATACTCAGTTTAAAAGATTTTGTTTTTAGTGTCAAAAACAATTAACCTCATTATTTCTGTAAATAAGCATCTACTTTTGTGAGTCATGTACTAAAAGTTCAAATATAGATGCGACTGGAATATTTAAAAATCTTCAAAAAACTTATTTGAAATTTTCAATGATCTCACTTAATTAAAAACAATTTTTGTAAATGGTTTTAAAGACTTAAACCTAAAAATATTTACAAGCATAAAATAAATGAGCCGCAATTCATCAAATTTTTAATTTATCTATTCAAAAAATTAAAAATTTTGGTTGATTCAATGAAAACAAAAAAATCTTCAAGAAGGAGTTTCCTAATCTATTTTTACACTACATCTAAGTTAAGCAATTAAAAAACATTTTATTTCTGAAGAATTAAGACGTGGAATTGCTAAATGAGTCAAGCCAATTGTGATATCTAAGACATAAAATTTATGTCACTATTTAGTATTTATAAATTGCAAAAAGTTTCCCAATGAGAATAACTAATTCTTCACCTAAGGGAAAAAAAATTTAAAATCCGAATGCAAAGTAAAGTTTGTGCACTCGTGAAATTTAAATAAAATATATGTTACCTTATTACAAAGACATTTCTACAAAACATTCAATGTGTCTTTCTTCTTTGATTTAAAATAATTTTCATGCCACACTGAGTTTTGCATAAAAAATTTTCATACATGCACGCGAAAAAAGCTTTTACCTATATCTTTTTACAATCATTTTTCGCTCCAATTGGAAAAGTATGAAAATATCGTTAAATTTCAATACGTTTGCCCAATTTAGGAAAAACATTCAGTAGTTTATCTCTTTAGATTATAAAATATTTACGGAATTCCAAAAAGATTTTGGAAAATATTGAAAGTATACAGCAGCTTTTCTTTTTTACTTCGGCAACAAAAAGTTGTGAAGTCTTGGTTTCACCCAAACTTTTTTTTTTTTTTTTTTCTTATTTTTGCCTAAAACAAAAAAATGTTTGGTCTAGAACCCGAAATTTTGGGTCCTTGCGAAATGTCAGTCCGTGGTTTTGACTTCTGAACTTCTGTAGACGTAATCTCAGAACCCATCCGACCGATTGATCTAAAATTTTCAAAATAAGCTTTTTATAACCATAAGCAGCGACGTACGAAGAGTTTTTGGTAATAATACAGCGCCATCTAGTACCTGTAGTGCAAACTACCATTTTGCCATACAAAATTTTTTTTTTCCTGAGAATATTTTAAAACATCTGAATATGCAAAAACGTTGTATTTGTCCCAAAATGATCTATTCCAGAAGATTTTATGGAAATATTGTACCATGACCAAGTTGTCATGCTTACAAAAATTTTGAAAAAAAAACTTCTGTTGACGTAATCTCAGAACCCATCGGACCGATTGATCTAAAATTTCAAAATAAGCTTTTTAACCATAAGCAGCGACGTACGAAGAGTTTTGGTAATAATAATACAGCGCCATCTAGTACCTGTAGTGCAAACTACCATTTTGCCATACAAAATTTTTTTTTTCCTGAGAATATTTTAAAACATCTGAATATGCAAAAACGTTGTATTTGTCCCAAAATGATCGATTCCAGAAGATTTTATGGAAATATTGTACCATGACCAAGTTGCCACGCTTACAAAAATTTAGGCAAAAAAAACTCATGATGAAGTAATATCAGAACCCAACGGACCGATTGAACTAAAAATAGAAAAATAAGCTTTTTTTAACCATAAGCAGCGACGTGCGAAGAGTAATTGGTAATAATAAAGCGCCATCTAGTACCTGTAGTGCAAACTACCATTTTGCCATACAAAATTTTTTTTTCCTGAGAATATTTTAAAACATCTGAATATGCAAAAACGTTGTATTTGTCCCAAAATGATCGATTCCAGAAGATTTTATGGAAATATTGTACCATGACCAAGTTGTCATGCTTTACAAAAAATTTTGGAAAAAAACTTCTGTTGACGTAATCTCAGAACCCATCGGACCGATTGATCTAAAAATTTTCAAAATAGGCTTTTTTAACCATAAGCAGCGACGTACGAAGAGTTTTTGGTAATAATTCAGCGCCATCTAGTACCTGTAGTGCAAACTACCATTTTGTCATACAAAAAAAACTTTTTCCTGAGACATCATTTAAAACATCTGAATATGCAAAAAATATTGTATTAGTTCCGAAATGATCAATTCCAGAAGAATTTTTGAAAATATTGTACCATGACCAAGTTGTCATGCTTACAAAAATTTTGGAAAAAAACTTCTGTTGACGTAATCTCAGAACCCATCGGACCGATTGATCTAAAAATTTCAAAATAAGCTTTTTAACCATAAGCAGCGACGTACGAAGAGTTTTTGGTAATAATACAGCGCCATCTAGTAACTGTAGTGCAAACTATCATTTTGCAATAATATTTTTTTTTTTTCCTGAGAATATTTTAAATCATCTGAATATGCAAAAACGTTGTATTTGTCCCAAAAATCGATTCCAGATGATTTTATGGAAATATTGTACCATGACCAAGTTGTCATGCTTACAAAAATTTTGGAAAAAAAACTTCTCTGTTTTCGTAATCTCAGAACCCATCCGACCGATTGGTCTCAAATTTTCAAAATAAGCTTTTTTTAACCATAAGCAGCGACGTACGAAGAGTTCTTAAAAATAATACAGCGCCATCTAGTACCTGTAGTGCAAAAATTTATATTTTATATATCTTGTGTTTTTTTCAAAGAATCTAAAAAACTGTTGGAAAAAATATTTTTTTTTTGAAATTTATATGAAAACAAGTTTTACGTGTTTTTCGTTAAGAAACTCCCAACTCAAGTCGATCAGAAAGTGGTAAAATTTAATTCAACAGAATTATCAGCAATAATACACAATATTCCCGCTCGGCGCTCTAATCGAATATTTATATTTTGGTTACATATTTTTGAATTTCCTGAAGTTTTAATGCTTAATTCAAATGAATTATTCTAATGAAAGATAGGTATTATGTTGCCGAAGTGCCTGCTAAAGCTTCAGCTTTTCCGATTTTTTAAATTGCAATTTAGAAATATTTTACCTTTTCACATAAGAGATAATCCGCGAAAAAAGAAATTTTTCTTCAATAATTGAGGAATTCGATGAAACAAATTTTAAATGAAACTTAAAATTCAGTTTATAACTAATCAAATTTGTAGAAAGCTCTAATTTGTAATGATTTTATTGATGCTGATGACTTTTTTTTTATTTATTCTTGAGTTTTTGTATTCAGTTGATCCATCTCTTTTCAAATATTTATATTTATCTTGATTTATATCGGATTTATATCAAATAGAATTTAAAGACTATTTGAACAAACTGTCATAAATATTTGTTTAAGTGTAGCGGTCGGTCTAGACCTTTTTAAATAGTAGATCTTAAATATTTATGATGCTACAGAATAAAGAGGAATCATCCCTTTTAAAAGATATATTAAATATCTTTACGGTCTAAGTATTTACCGTTATGATTGTCATTTGAATTGCTTTCTCAGTAATAAAGCAACTTAATAATAAACCAGTAACGGTTACCTCCTCCTCAACTATACCTAACGAAAAGGTCCTGTACCAGAAAATATTCATCAGGTAGAGGTCTACCATTAGAGCCGAGATTAGAGCAGTCCAGCAATAAACAAGATACCTGTTTAGGTATAAAAGGAGACGAAAAGAAGGACTTGAGGACAGAACTGTGTGGGACATCAAGCTGCTAGGAGCTTGATAGATAGTCTAGATAGATTTCTAATTGTAAACTGATTTAAAAGTATATAATAAAGTTAAATATTAAACTCAAGAAGTTACAGTGGTGGAGATCTGAGATGTTTTTCGTCCTCAAATTAGTAGGGTGAGTTTTTAAGTTTTAATTATTTATAAATTTGGTTATTGAGTGAATTTTCTGAGTGTATATATATTAATTACGTTATATAATGTTTTCAAGTTATTAAAATTTTTGTATATTTGATTGTTGCTATATTAGTTTTTGATTAATGACCTTGTAAGTGATGATTTTTGTGAAGCATTGTTCTATTTGATTTTTTAATATTTTATAAAGTATCTTATGTTGTGGTTTTTGATTTTGATATTTTGTTTGAAACTTTGTTAATTCCTGTTTTTATGTGTTTTACACCTAAAAAATAGTTTTTATATATGAGTCGAACAGCGAAAATAGATGCCAAGAATAAAATAAGCAATATTTTAGCTAATGAAGATTCAGAAAGTAGTGACGAGTATTTTAATACATCTTTTAGTTCAGTAGTAAATGCTACTTTGTCACCAGTTAAACTTCCTAAGATTGAGATTAATGATATAAATCAAATTTTAAAGAATGAAACTGATTCTGATGATATAAAAAGTAATTCGAGCGAAAATTCAATAGAAGTTGATGAAACACTCGTTAATTTAGAAGGTAGAAAATATAAATTAAAGAAAAAGAATCTTAGTGATCATTTAAGAAATTTAATAATAAATATGGATAAAAAAAAACAAGTTCATTTTAAGTTTATTGGCGAGCTTTCAAATGACTCTAACGAGGTGCCGAAATTTTTAGCATCTTGTGAAATGGTCTATAAGTCTCTTGATCCTATTGAGCCTGAAGATGTTCAGACTGTCATTTCATTTATGAAGTTGAAGCTGAATAGTAATATTTTTCTGGCATTTAAAGACAAAGAATTTGCTACTTTTGATGATTTTAAAACAGCTTTAAAAAATCATTACTTTAAAAAAACGACATCATATTCGTTCTACATTCAGATGTTCACTTTGAAGCAGAAAACAAACGAATCAATTCAATGTTTCGTTAATAGATTGTATGCTCAAAGAAGTACATTTTTGATGCAAAATAATGGAAATGATTTAGACATGGAAAGTATCATGAAGCAAGCCTTAATTAATGGTTTGCTCGATAGATTAAAATTATTTGCTCAAATGCAAATAAATGCTAAATTTGAAGAACTGGTTGAAATGCTTGAAAAGCAGGAATGTTTACATTCTACTTCACTTACAATAAGTGGTATGAATGTGGCCAATATTTTATTGGACCAAAAAGCAATTGAAGCAAATGAACAAGTCAATCACATGCATGAGTATTTGCAACCAAAACAGCAGAATCAAAATCAGGGTTATCAAAATCAGGGATATCAAAATCAGGGATATCAAAGTCAGGGTTATAAAAATCATAATCAAAGTAATCAGAATGGAAAAGATTATTATGCTCACAATAACCAACAACAAAGAGGAAATTATAATGGTTTTGCTAACAGAAGTTATCAGCCAAGATTTGGCAATAATTTTGGTTATCAAAATGATTATGGAAGATATAACAATCAAAATCGCAATAATAATTTTAACAGGAATTATAATAATAATCAATCACAAAGTTACTTTGAGCGTAATGCAAATCAAAATAAGCAAAATAATAATCAAGATCAAAGAGCTCACAATAATACCCAAAATGCACAGCAAAATGCGAATTCTGGAAACCAGAAGTCAAATCCAAATTGTGCTACCTGTCCAACATGTAAATCAAAAAACTAAAAAAGGGTTTTGCTGAAAGTCCCAAATCTGTAGTCGAGATTTACTCGCTTGATATAAATCGGCAGAACGCCTTGTATTGCAATTTAAATTTAAGTGATATATTAATTAATAAATGTGTTGTTGGTTTGCTTGACACTGGAGCAAGTTGTTCTATAATTCGTCAGTCATTACTTAATGCTAATGCTCAAATAATTCCTGAGTTAAAAGTTTCAATTAAAGGAATTAGTGAAAATATCATTCACACAGTGGGCTTAGTTTATGGTACTTTGAAACTTGCACGTAAAAATGTGATGGTTGAGATTCAAGTCTTAAAAGATTGTGATTTCCCAGCAGCTTACGGGTGCATTATTGGAATGAATATTTTGCAAAATGCAATAATTAATAACATTTCAAAATATGTACAGATTGAAAATGTGAGACTTCCAATGTCTTCTTTTTGAAGAAGCTAATGAAAAATGTGAAAAAAATAAATAGTGAAAAGACTGTAAATTTCAATTTAATTCAAGAGAAAAAAAACTTTGATTGATCGTTGTAAAAAATTTGAAGTTTGTTTTATAATGATATTCAAACAGAAGAAGTTTTACTGGATGAAAATCGTTTTGGATTAATAAAACAAGAAATTGATTTGTCTCATTTGGTAGAAAATGAAAGTCATCAACTGTTAAATTTAATTAAAGAATTTCAAGAAATTTTTCATTTGAATCATGAAAAATTATCTTTTACTAATACTGTACAACATGAAATTCCAACTATCACTGATAAGCCTGTTTTTCAAAAACCTTACAGAATTCCAACAGTTTTAAATGAAGAGTTTAATAGAATTCTTAATAAACTAATAGACAATCAATACATCATTCCATCAAAATCAAATTTTAATTCACCAGCATTTTTGATTCCTAAAAAAGATTATTCAGTGAATAAACTTTCTATTAAAGATCCTAAAAAAGTGCAAGCACACAGATTGGTAATTGATTACAAGAATTTAAATAAAATAACAGAAGTACAAAAATATCCCACTCCAAATATCAATGAAATTTTGCAAGCTATTGGCAAGTCAAAATTTTTCACATCAGTGGATTGTTCTGAATCATTTCATCAATGTTTAATAGCACCTGAAGATCGTCACAAAACAGCATTTTCTACTCCGTATGGAAAGTGGGAGTGGCAAAGAATGCCGTTTGGTCTTCAAGGTGCTCCACTAACTTTTCAAAAGTTAATGGATACAATTTTGTGCGATTTACAAGGACTTTCATTGTTTTGTTACATGGATGACTGTATAGTGTTTTCAGAAACATTTGAAGAACACATAATGAAATTAAGAAAACTATTTGAAGTTTTTTACAAACATAACATTAAACTCAAACCTAACAAAACTCAATTTGTTAAAGCAGAAATATCTTTTTAGGATATATAATAAATGAAAATGGTTACAAAATGGATTCAGTAAAAATAAATTCAGTAAAAAATTTTAAAAACCTGTGAAAGTAGTTCAAGTGCAATCATTTTTAGGATTATCTAACTATTTTCGTAAATTCATTCCGAATTACACAAAGTTAACAGAACCATTAATCAATTTGACAAGAAAGAATATACAATTTAAATGGACCGCAGAATGTGACAAAGCATTTGAAAATTTGAAAGAACTTTTAGTAAAAGATCCAATTTTGACTTTTCCAGAATTAGATTTGCCTTTTATTATCCAATGTGATGCTTCAAATTATCAAATTGGAGGTATTTTAAATGCAATTAGTTAATGGAACTAATCGTGTAATTGCATATTGTAGTAGAGTTTTAACACCAGCGGAAAGAAATTATTCTATTTATGATCGTGAAGCTTTGGCGATCTATTATAGTGTTTGTGAGGCATTTAAATCGTATATTTATTGTCAATCTGTACTTGTGCAATCTGATCAACAATCATTAATAACTTTGATGAATGCTCGGTTAGGCTCAAGTAGTGCAAGAGTTACTAGATGGAAAATTGAATTACAAAATGTAGTTCCTAACCTCAAAATAGTTCATATTCCTGGAAATTTGAATTTAAGTGATGTTTTGAGTAGAATTGTCAGTTCAGATGCACAATGTATAGTGGTGCAAGATGATGAAAAACCTGATTTTCCTACGATTGAATTTATAAAATCAAAGAAAAATGTAAATTCAATTGATCAAAATATTTCCAGTGTAAATATTATAACAAGAAATACAACAAAAATAGTTACTGAAGACAGCAATGTGGAGTTTTTAAAATTTCAAAGTTTGTTAACTGAAAGTAAATTGGTAATTAAAGATAATGTAAAAATAGTTAAAACAAAAATTGATAATAGTTCATATGTAAAAATTTATTTTGTTGAAGAAAATTTAGATTCTTTGCCAAAAGAATTAGTTAATGTTGTACATAAAAGTAATGTAAAGGAAAAAGTATTTCAAATTAAGGATAATATTTTTGTTATATACAAAAAAAAATGTTCAAGAGGCAACGACAAAAGAGAATATTTTTTATTTTCTGAATGAACTGTATAAATTTATAATTAAGAATAAAATTACACAAATTGCAATACAAGGGATCGATGAACTATGTGTTCCATCGTTTATGTTTAATTTTATGATAAGTTATATTTTTAAAGAAATTGAGATAATAATTCATGAAAAACCAGTAGAAGAAATCCTGGATGTTGATAAGAAGAAAAGGATTTTAGAGTTTTATCACGACTCACCAATTTCTGGTCATTCTGGAGTAAATAAAACTTATAAAAGAATAAAAACTAGATTTAGTTGGACTGGATTAAAAATGACGTAAGAAAATATGTTCGTGTTTGTTTAAAATGTCAGTTAAACAAAAATAAGAGAAAAACTAGAGTTCCTTTAAAAATAACATCTTTCAGCGATAAAGTTTTTCAAAGGCTATTTTTAGACATAGTTGGACCAATAATTGAAACTAAAAATAGGAATTGCTATATTCTAACCATGATGGATGATTTAACTCGCTATTTAGTAGCTGTTCCATTACAAACAATTGATGCCATAACTGTTGCTAATGCTTTAGTTAACAACTTTATTTTGGTTTATGGAAGTCCTTTGGAAATTCTAACAGATCAAGGTTCAAATTTTATGTCGCAAGTGTTTAAAAATACTTGTAAGTTGTTCAAGATTAAAAAATTAAATTGCTCAGCTTATCATCCAGAAACAAATGGTGCTTTAGAGCGAGTTCACAAAACGATTAAAACATATTTGCGAAATTTTGTTGAAGAAAAAAAAGTATGAAAATTGGGATGTTTTATTGCCTTTTGCAGTATTTTCATATAATTCTCAGTGTCATGATAGTTTAGGTTATTCACCATTTGAACTTGTATTTGGACAAGAAGCTAATCTTCCAATTTGCACAAGTATTTCTGCTTTAAGTCCATATTGTTATGATGACTATTCAATTCATCTGAAACAATTACTTCGACACACTAGAGATATTGCAAAAGCAAATTTGTTGGAAAGTAAATTGAATAACAAAAAATTTTATGATAAAAAAGTTAACGAATTTGAAATAAAGGAAGGAGATAAGGTTTTGATTCAAAATATTCAAACTGGAAAAGCACAAAAATTACAACATTTACAGATTGGACCTTATGTCGTCACTAAATTGTTATCAGATGAAAATGTGGTAATTGCAAAAGATAAGAAAACATTAGTTGTGCATAAAAATAGATTATACCCATATTATGAATAAATGATATTAAATCGAAATGAATGAATAAGTATGTTTCAGAATTATGTTTGATAAATTAAAGTATTTTGAATTTTTAAAGAGAAATTGATTGGACACATAAAAATGAAAATAAAAATAAAGTATTTTGTTTGTGCGAGATAGTCATTAAAAGTTTGTAGCGTATTTGAGAAAATTTCCTAAAACGTTTAATATGAACTTTGATTATTTTGGAGATGTAGCTTATCAAAAACACATTCAAAATATTTAATTGTATGAAAAATAAAGAAAATTTGAAAGAAATATAAATGATTATCTAAAGAAATATTTGAAATGATATAATAATTGAAAATATTTGTGTTAAGTCTATTTTGTGTTCACGTGAGACTTGATGATTAATAGTATTATTTGTGATTTGGTTCTATAGCATAAACGAAAATTATGTTAGCCAAATTATTTAGAAGTTGTGTTTTTGTTATCTTAGTCATTTTATAGTATTTTTTTACAACTATTTTTCTAAATTGTAATTAAAATTATATTTTGAAATTTTTGATTGAAATTCAGATAATGAAAATTGGCCAGTTTTTGCTACTTTATGATATTTAAATTAGGATTTTTTGAACACTAACTAAAATCATCAGGATCAAAAAGACGATTGTTATTAAATGAATTACTAAAGGTGATTTAAGTGCATGGAATTTGAATTAGCCAGCAAATTTTCAATGCATTAAATTAATTAGCCTTAAAGTATAGAGACCTTTTTTATTTTTTTTAAATTGCGCTCCAACATATTAATGAATAATCTTTCTTTAGTATTTAATCTCATAAGTAACACAAGAGAATAGCTTAAAAATACACAATTTTAAAAGAATAGCTTAAAAAATACACAATTTTAAAAATTTAAATGTGGAAATACACAAGTTTAAAAAATCAAATATATAAATTAAATGAAATGAAATTAAAAAGATTGAATTATGAAAAAATATATGTTATGTGTGTCCAATTTAGTGTTGTTGTTAATTTTATTAATAAAATTTGTTCAAGAATGTTTTAATAAATTTTTCTCGTTTCAGTATTTACCTACAAATAATTGCAATTAAAAGTGCAAAATATTCAATAACGGAAATTGAAACACAAGATGGTTTCAATTTGGCAATGTCGTTGTATTCAATATTCAGCACAGTATCATTTTGTAATTTGGTAATTATTGCCATTGTAGTTTTTGCTTATGCAAACTAAAGGCAGTCTCCAGAGCAAATTTCACGGCAAATCAAGTTTTGTCTGGAAGCGTTTTAAAAAGATTCCCCTCTATGGCATTATCAAATTTGAATCTGTCGCGTAGAATTTTTTCAAGCCAAAATATACCAAGGATGGTAAAATCAGAGCTTGAAGTTCCAGCAATGATAATTGATGAAGATATTGACGTTGAAAACTAACTAACATTTACTAATATAAAAAAACATATTTAAAAAACAAAAAAAAAAATTATTAAAATCTTTTAAATAAAAAATCAAATAAAAAATATATAAGTAATTTTAAGCATCTTATTTTAGATAACAATTAGATATTAAAATTTTTTCAATGTTTCAAGTAAAGTAATAAGTATTAAAAATAATAAATTGTATTTGAAAATAGTATTAAGTAAGAATTAAAATCAAATTTGTAAATGATGATTTCCAAACAAGAAATTTTCATTAGTATTCTATTCATATAAAATGTATTAAAAAATTTTTTGAATTTTGACAATATTAATCAATGATAAAAATAGTTTTAGTTTAAATAAAAGAAAACAAAATGTTTAACGTAAAAAGTATATTTTAAATCAGACAATGTAAAAGTTATTGAAATTGATTAGAAATCAAAATGATGTAAAAACTTCTAAAAAGTCCCCCGGGCAACTGTAGCGGTCGGTCTAGACCTTTTTAAATAGTAGATCTTAAATATTTATGATGCTACAGAATAAAGAGGAATCATCCCTTTAAAAGATATATTAAATATCTTTACGGTCTAAGTATTTACCGTTATGATTGTCATTTGAATTGCTTTCTCAGTAATAAAGCAACTTAATAATAAACCAGTAACGGTTACCTCCTCCTCAACTATACCTAACGAAAAGGTCCTGTACCAGAAAATATTCATCAGGTAGAGGTCTACCATTAGAGCCGAGATTAGAGCAGTCCAGCAATAAACAAGATACCTGTTTAGGTATAAAAGGAGACGAAAAGAAGGACTTGAGGACAGAACTGTGTGGGACATCAAGCTGCTAGGAGCTTGATAGATAGTCTAGATAGATTTCTAATTGTAAACTGATTTAAAAGTATATAATAAAGTTAAATATTAAACTCAAGAAGTTACATAAGTCGTAGATATGACTACAAACAATTTGATTATTTATGCAAAAATAATATGATGTTTCATACATAATATTAAAAGTCCCATACACTGCATATTATTTGCTATGAAAATAACGTACAAACTCTTGCACTATGCAAGCCAAAGTATTTTTTTGAAATTTTACAAAAGTGCTAATTTTTGATATGAAGCGACAGTAAACACACTTTGTAGGAACATTGAAAAGTTATTGACACTCAACTTGTCTTATTTTGATAAATATTTTAGATTAAATAAATATTTTATTAATATCTTAAACTAATTGAGATATGGCATTTTTGTTATAAATGAAAAATCGCTCTATTTTTTGCACATGAGTAAATGGCTGAGTGAATCACGCTTTTTTTAGAGAAATGTTTTTCACCAATTAGTTTCCATTCACGTATTTTATAGGAAACAATTTCTCCGGATTAATTATTATTTTACTTAAATTTCATGTAACAGTGAAATTTTTGGATAAGTTTTACATAAAAAATGGATTTGTGCCCAATATCAGAAAAAAAAAACTGTCCTCTGAACATAAGTTTCTGTTGGAGATTTTGAACTATAAATAAAATAAAAATCGTATTTTATGCATGGAAATTGAATTTAAATACTTTTACTGTGATTGATGTACATCTTAAAAATGAAATCAAAGATAAAATGAATAAATTTTCACTGCCAATTAATATTAAAGTAGTTCAAAAATAATATCCTCACCCATCAATCATACTGCATGAATTAAATTGTACAATTAAGGTTAGTCCGAAGATGATATTTCTTCAAACCAATTATAGAATCCAGAACTTGATCCATGTTTACTTTGAGTCAGTGACTTATTACCAATTTTCAATAATGATTAAGTAATTGTCTTTAGTTTGGAAAAAAATGTTAACAGTTCCAATAGAGCAACTGTATTAATTTGCTAAGTTATTACTTTCATTGTTTATATTTTTAAAGTGGGTTTTTTGAGCTCTTTGAAGTTTCATATAATTTTGTTTTGCAACTATACGGTATATATTGTTTATATTGCACTTTACTTCAAAAAAGCTTCAAAAGTATAAAATTTATTTATGTAGTTTTTTGCCAGAATCGCTAAAATTGCCAATATGTTTATCTGTGAACTATTTATAAGAATATTTTTAGTATTTTTTTAATAATCATCATCAAAATATTTAAATACATATTGAAAATGTGGAACAAAAACATCCTAACTACTTTGTCATTGATCCACTTATAAAATAAATGTAGAAAAATAGTAAGTGGAGTGGAGTCAAATTTTAAAACTGTTAAGGTATATGATCTGCATTTTAATTGCCGAATTGTTTCCGTATAAGTGGTATTTTCATCAAATTATTTGGTACAACCAACCGGAACAGCAGATTTCGCATACAAATTTAGTACTTCATTAAGATTTCAGGAAATCTTGAAAATTCGATCTCTTTATTTTTGAAGGTGTATGATATTTTTAAGCGAAATAAAGTATTTATTATATATATGTAATGAAATTTTGTTCAAAAAACGGAAGTTTCAAGTCACCAAATGATTAAATTAGAAACAAAGTATATCTAACAATTTAGACTTGCACGCAATATAGTTACATATTTATGAAATATTCGTCAATCAAAGCTTTATTTAAAGGAAAGATAAAATCTATCAACATCTCTTGCTAAAAAAAATTATCCATCTCAAAAATAGCCCAAATATAATTCAATTCAATTTTATAATTTGCGCTCAATGTTAATTATTTGCAATAAAAATGTGCAATTTTTCTATGGATCGCATCAATCACAATAATATTTACTCGAAATAATCGCTAGCAATTCCATCAAAACAACCAACAATAAATTTAGTAATAAATCAATTAAAGAGAACACTTTGAAGAGCTGCGAAAAATTACCTCAATTTCCGAGAATCTATTTCAATCTGGTTTCGCTTCAACAATTGAATTAATTATAGTTGTTCGTTAGCTTCACCTTGATTTAACTTCATACTCGATAAACTTTTTTTGAAGCTTGTATACAAGTTGAACATTCGGAGTTAAAAAAGCGGTCAATTGAGACAAAAATGGAATAATTTCGATAAAATTTTTGTCTTTAGTTTTAATATAACTTTTTGGATCGAAAACAAAAGTGCTGAGCAACAATATTTAATTTGTAGTTTTAATCCAAATCACGTCAAGGTGCTTAACTTGAAACATCAAGTGTAAAAATTATCGTTTCGATTTGCTTTTAATTTTTAATGATTTAATATATATAATTATTATTTGAATAACAAATTTATAATAGAAATTTTTTAAGATAAAATTGATATGGCAATTTGATAATAACAAAAAACATAATATTGAGAACTGTATTTTCTTGTTATAATGATCAAATTCTAAATCCACACTTATAATCGATTTTATCAATAAGTGCGGCTAGACACAAATATTAAGTTTTGTTTATACTTTTCAATCATATTCTTAATTTCACTTAAAAATTACAATAATTGTACTCTCCAGTCCATTAAATTCCGCGTACATGGAAAACTTTCATTATTCCAAACTATCAGCACAAACCATACGGCATACAATTAAAATTTTGTGCATTTTTTTATTGAATTGTTTATTTCCAGCTCGTTTTTCGACTAAAAACATACAATGATAAATATAAAACGTATTTATAAGCAGAAAATACAACAAAAAAAAGATAATTAAAGGCAATTAAAACATGTTTCAAAAAATAATAACGATCAAAAGTTATGAAATATTGCGCAAGATTGCAAACGTAGATACTTAAAAATACCAAATATATATTTATTATTTATTAAGTGTTCTGCTTCTTAATTTTCAAATATTTAAAACTCTAAAACAACTTCTAAAATATTAAATCATTTTACCGAAAAACTCGTACATTTTATTTCAGCGTAGAAGACTATATATTTACCTTTCTAAAAAATGATTAAGAGAATTCGAAATATTTCATACAAAAAATTTGATAGCATAGTTTTATTGATAAAGACTTCATTACTACAGAATGATTGTTGAAGTTTTAAAAGATTCCATGTGAAAATGCCATAGTCAGCGAAAGTTTTAGTAACTTCAACTGAACTTGGACAAGATTCAGTTGTGGGTGAAAAATATTAAGGTACGGTAATAATAAATACACCAATTAGTATGGATGTTATGTAATGCATCCAAATAGATGGGGCACGTGCTAATATTTGCATCTCAATTGCATAATTGAAATGAATTGTATTTGCAATTATTTTCAACTTTCATACAAAAAAAACTCAAGCATGATTAAAATACCATTTACCATAATTTAAAAATAATTAATTATCTGTTTGTTTTCACAGACTTTTCTTCAGTCTCCAACTTGTTATTATTATAACAATTCAAACAAATTGCTTCTTTAGTGAAAGATGAAACATATCTGCTTAATTTAAACCAAGTACTTAATGCATAATTAGTTCGCACACAATTTTACTATAAAATAGAGAAGGCGCTTCAAAATGTATGAACTTTAAGAGACTATATGATATAGTTGACTCGTCTATGTACCCCATAGTTTTATTAACAATCATTTAAGTTTGTGCAGCTTATAAAAAAAATATGTGAACAAGTTTTAGAAACAAATGACACTTAAAACTTTTATAGGGTTCAATAGTTGTTAGTTTGACCAAAAATACTTCAAGATTTCACATGAAGATTTTTGAAAATATTCTCATTCGCTAAATGCTAAATAATAAGCGGAAATAACAATTTGGAATGAAAAGAAAATGAAAGCATGTTTGTATACTTGACATTAATTTTTAATTGAGATTGTCCGATTGCCTGCAAAAAATGTGTCACAGCAAAATTTAATGTTTGAATGATTGGTATTTGTTTGACCGGCAGATTGACCGATTAGGTTATTTTTTCTCATGAAAAATTTAACTTATAGGTCTTGATATTTTCATCAACCATATTTACACCGAATGTTGAAATATTTTTGATGATGCTAATAAATTATAAGCTAATTATAATCATAAGAATTATTTTAATAATATATATAAGATAATTATAATAAGAGAATTTCCTTTTTTTACAGATGTAAAATATAATGGAGGTTCACACAGCCTTAGTTTTGTCAGTTCAACTGATCGCTCTATTCTCAATAGCTGGAGCATTGCTTTTGTACTTGCTATGTAAAGTACGTGGTTCTAGAGGAACATCCTTCAATCCTCAAGTTGGCTCAATTCTAGTGACGTCTGCCGATACAGCATTAGGATTGCAATTGTGCACTTTTTTGGCCAACAAAGGAATTAAAGTTTTTGCTGGAATGAAAGACATAGACGATTCTCTGCCCGCTAAACTACTGAAAGGGTGGATGAAAGCTCGCGAATGCATGGACCTTGATGATGAAAGATCATATGGTCAAATTTTGCCATTAAAAATAGATGTAACAAAAGAAGACATCTTAAGAGAAGCCACTGAATCCATCGGATCATATTTAAATGCTGGAGAGCGGGGTACGTTTAGTTTTAAAGACTGTTTTTATGAGTTTAAAAATTTTATTTGTATTTCAGGTATTTTGGCAGTCATTAATACTTCAGGATCAGTTTTCCGTAATAAGATTAAAATTTTGAAAAAATTACAAATTGATTAGATATTATTTTTAATTTTAGGCGGAAGATTAGATTCTCAGGAGGCTAACATGTGGGAGAATATGCTAAAGCATAATGTGCTTGGCTGTTTGAAAATATCCAGAGCGTTTTTGGGATTATTGAAACCCACCAGGTAATTTTGCAACCAATTAGGTAAATTCCAAAGAAAAATTAGTCTTAATATTGTTATTTTAGGGGAAGATTCATATTCTTGGGAAATGGAAGTGCAGGAGATGGCTTGGTAGCTTATCAGGCTTCTAGAAATGCAGTTGAAGGATGTGCTGCCGCTTTACGCGAAGAATTTAAACCATATGGTGTCAGCGTGGTTACTTTAGATTCTAGTAGCGTACCTGCTGAATCTCTGTTTAAAGCTCCGATTCCATTCAGTAAGAATTATATTTATTGTACACATACCCACTTTCTAATCAATTATATACAGCCATTTCAGATGTTGAAGGTGTCCCCACACAGTATTCTGCAGAAGTTCTAACCAGCAATGCTTTGAATGTCATCGAAAGAGCGATATTTGACCAGATCCCAAATCACACTTATTGTTTAGCAGTTCCAAATAATAAGTTCCAATGTAAATTACCGTGCCGTTCGTCATTCAATTTCAGATCCCAAAAAAACTCAACGTTTATACAAAAAGTTTAGAAACACAAAGACCATATTAACAACAGATTTATGATGAGCTAGAAAATAGCTGCATGAAAATGTATCTAGTTATTAACATAATGATGCATAAGGTGCATAATTTTTAACTTGGAATATTTTCAAGTTTTGTTTTTTAAAAATGTTTTAAAATAAATTGTTTTTTATGTTAAACATGTTTTTTTAATAATCGTATTTCCAAAAAGTCTTTAGAAACTTAAATTAACCAGCAATAACCAGATAAATACAAAAATATTTAACACCTTCACCTTTTGATAGCACCCATTTTAGTCTTCATATTTGCTGATGAAATCATGATTGAGCACAGAAGCTTTCAGCTTGTATCCTCGATTTATAACAGCACGTTCCTCAGTTTTGCCTGGCAGATGCAACAAAACATCAGAATTAACGAGACTTTTGATACGGCTACTTATCTACAACAACAAAACATTATTTTAAACATAATAACTTTATAAAATTTCATCGCTTCACACCTGATCTCCATTGATTGTTGCATAAAACTGCCCTTTTTTGTAAATGATTGTAGCTCTTGCAAATTCAGGTCTAGCATCAAGTACATACTTATCAAGTGCTAGCATTGTTGTTATTTCCGGTAGCTTACACTTGGCATCTGGAAAGCCACTCATGAAGCGCAGAGTAGGAAGCACAAAAACATGGAATGTTACAAAGCTGGAGACTGGATTTCCAGGTAAACCGAAAAATGATTTGTTACTCTTCTTGTTGTATCCAAAAGTCATTGGCTGAAATATATATATGGTATATATGGTTATTAGTTATTCGAATCAAAATCATAACGCAACCTCGTACACAACTATTAATTATAAAAAAAAAATTACAAAAAACATTTTATTTATTACCTTTCCCGGCTTCATATTAACTCGACCAAAAAGAATCTCGAAATCCAAATCTTTAATCACCGCTTGAACAAAGTCTTTATCGCCCATAGAGACACCTCCGCTGCTGATAACAACATCACATTTTTCCAGAGCCAAAGCGACCGTTTCTTTCAAGGAAGCGTAAGTGTCTTTAGCAATAGCACAAAATGCTACCTTAAAGTTAAACTTTTCAAGAAGCAGTTTAAGCATCGTCGAATTTGAATCATAAATCTGTCCTTCTTTTAATGGTTGTCCAGGTAATACCAGCTCATCACCAGTCGAAATTACTCCAATCCTTGGAAGCTGAAATTTAAGTCATTCATTTGAGATATAATAATAATAGATTTTTAATGAACTCAAACTTTTTTGTCAGTGTCCGTAATTCCCAACGAAGCTAAAATCGTCTTTTCCGGAACGCACATCATCCCAGTGTTTTTGAACAAAAAAGCACCTTTCATCAAGTCACTTCCAAGCTGTCTGTTAAAAAAAATCTTTATCATTCTATACCATTATTTCTTTTTTATAAATAAAGCATACCTGATGTCCGTGTCTCTTGATGGAAATGATTTCAATTCTATCTCCGTCTCAAATCCATTTTCATTCTGTGAAAGCAACTTGGTATCTTCCACTTGTATTATTGCATCGGCAAAAACTGGCAATGGAGCTCCAGTATTTATCTTGAAACATTCGTCGCTATTGAAGTCTCGTTTGGATATCTTTTGAAAAAAAAATCCTGTAAATACTTTTAAAACTATAACTACTTAGATAAAAGTTACTTCATCGCCAGCGGATATGTATCCGATCACTTTTCGCTTTTTTGCCGAACTAGCTGATTTTACTGCATAACCGTCTTTAATGGATGCGCGGAATGGAGGACAGAACATTGGACTAAACAAATCCTCTGAAATCGAGACTAAAGACAAATCAAGTGTTATTTTTCTCTTAAAAGTAACATAATAAAAGATACTTACTTTTTTGGACAGTGTTGTAAATAATTTGAAGCGCCACATCAATGTCCAACATAGGAAAGGTTGAGTTTCTGTCATCCTGAAAAATTTCAATAATTAAACTACTATTAATACAATTCAGAGAGCTAGCAAACCTTATCAGCACCTGAAGCAGTTTTATGAGGACACACATGAACATTTTGACGAATCTCGTCAAAACCTAAATCCATGGAACTGTTCAAATCTTTTTGTTTTTTTGCAGACTGAATAGAAGTGTGCAGAGAAGATACAACTGATTTCCGATCCAAGATTAGATCAAAAGCATGTGGAATAATTCCTTGTATTGACAGGAAACACTCACCAACTGCTTTTTTGCTTCCAGGGAAATTAATGATGAGAGTATTATCTCGAATTCCACAAATTGCTCTAAAATTGAAATTTTATAAAAATCAGAATAGAATATAAACTAAAATATCTAACCTGGATAGAGCTGCAAACTGTGTTTTCTTAAAACTTTCCAAAGACATTGCTAAAGTTAATTGTGGAGCTTCTTTCTGAATGACATTTTTAGTTGCTTCTGGCGTAACATCTCTCTTTCTGAAATTTAAAACTACTTATCAACCACTCAATAGAATCTAGTCAAAATTACTTACGAAAATCCTGTACCACCAGTTGTGAAAACACAGTTAAGTTTAAGTACATCGGCGAAATATTTGAGGGAACTTTCAATCTGATCTTGTTCATCTGGAACAGTTTTTTGGGTGATGTCAGTGGCTCCAAAAGCATTTTGAAGCATGAGCCTGATTGCTGGACCACTTTCATCGTTTGTTTCTCCAGAAAAACATCGATCAGAAATTGTCAGAACTCCAAACAACACTAGAGGATAAGATTTTTGGTAAGATTTTTCCAACACTTTATATAATTTCTTACTAATTCGATTTCAGGATATAATGAGAGGCAGGAATATTCAGCAAGAACTTTAAAATTAAAAAATAATTAATGTTTTTGATTGCAGATCATAGATTATTTTTATTAATGTCAGCGATGAAGATGTTCCCCTCTCAATTTCATGCGTCATGTTCAATGTTAATAAACTGGGAACATCTTCTGGACTGCAGATTCAAATTGACGATTTTCCGAGTTACCTTCTTATTGGTAAATATGGCTTTAGCAGTGATGAACTGCGCTGCGAAGTTTCTAATCCTTCTTTACGCCGAAACAAAATAAACTGAAGTTAGATGCGAATGAGTTTGACAGTTCAAGAAAAATTCATTCAATTTTGTAAACAAAGATTTTAAAAAAAAATCTTTTATCAATAAAATGAGTTATTCAAGTGAAGACATGACGGATATGGTTTCAGAGTTTGTTAAAAAGAGAAAAGAAGCTATTGTGGTAAGTTAAAATGTATTTGAAATGTTTCTACGCTAATTTTTCATCTTTTAGCCCAATTTACCTAATAGTTTAAGTGTGGGAAAGCAGAAACTCCAAAAATGGCTCAATAAATCATTTAAAGTTGTATTAGCAGATGGAAGAATCCTCATTGGAATCTTTTTATGCACAGATGGGAATTCAAACATTATTTTAGGTAATCAAATCATCAATATGCTAATTATCCTGCGTAAATTAATATAAATTTCACTTGATAAAGGAATGTGTTCAGAGTTTACTGAAAAAATGGATGATGAGCGAATTTTAGGCTTGGTTATGGTTCCTGGACGACACATAATTTCAATATTTACAGAAGAAACACCTACCCCTTCAGATAATCTACAGAACAAAACCTCGGAAATTGAATAGAAAGAGAGTTCAGTAAAATTTCTAATTGTAATAATATCTATTTATTTTCAAATTACAAATAAATTAAACTGTTTTCATCCATAAATTTATTGTTTATCTTCCATAGGATCAAATCTGAAATAAAAAAGTCAACATCATCAGCCATAAGAATAATTATTGATGTTACCCTTTTTCCATTCGTTTTTTAAATTGTTCGTATGTTCTTTTTCTATCAAAATGTTTGACCCATTGGGAAGGGCAGGATGTCTCATAAAGTTTCCTTAAAGTAGCACAAGCTGATGGTTCCTTTTGATCCGGGAAATTTTTATTATAACTCGGTGCGTTTGTATCTAAGCATTCCCAATAGCTGTCTCTGTTCTTCCAACAAGCAGCACGAACGTCTTTATCCGGGAAAGATGTCATTATTAGTTAAAGAATCACTCAAAGGTGAATTCAATATTATTATATTTTAAAAATATTGCATGAATCTTGTAAACTGTCAGAGTGAATGTGAGGTTTCAATCGGTTTTAAAACCAGATTTAAAGTTAAACCAAGCTTTGTTTGAAAATTGGCGCAATTTATTTTTTTTTTCATTATTTTAATTTATTTATTTATATTCGATTTATATTCAAAATAAGTCATTGTGAAAAATTCTAGTTAATTCGAATCTTCCTGAAATAAGCCTGCTTATATATTTAAATTGTTTCTAATTTTGATGCAAAGAAAATTATTTTTAATCGTGTGTTACTTAATAAATGATCTAAACATCATAATTATATTCATAGTCACATAGCTAATTGAAACCAATTAAAGCAAAATTAAAATATATCATATAAAACCGAGCACTACACAGTCATGTATCTGAAACTTTTGTCGCGCCATAATGAGAAGAGAATGATAATTTTTATTTAATTGAAATAAGATACATGTCTTAGCTGTGAAAATTGAATTGCTTACATGTTAAATACCATTTCCACATAATTTTCTAACGATCGCACAAGAAATAATGTGTTTCCGCATAAATCATTTAAATGCAAAAAAGTCAAAAAATGTCAAGAAAATTAGTCTAAAAAAGCTTGAGTATAGAGACAAAAAATTTGGAACGATAACTCTTTAAGCAGTAATGTTAATAATAATAATAATAATTGAACGTGTCCTAACTTTGGAAGAGCCACAAAGTGATGAGCAACTCATAGTCGAATGGAAGCAAAAAGCTTTACATGGTACTCACGCTTTTCAATTGGAACAAGACCATGTTGCTCGAGAAGCTTCAAATTTATGGCTGAAACGTGGATCTTTGTTTGGAGAAACTGAAGGTTTTATGCTTGCTATTCAAGATCGTGTAATTAAGACAAAAAATTACCGTAAGTTCATCCTTAAAGAAAACTTACCAAATGATAATTGCCGTAGATGCTTTGCTACTCATGAATCCATTGAGCATATTACCAGTGGATGTCGAACGCTTGCTGGTGTAGATTATACAGTGAGGCATAACAATGTAGCTAAAATAATTCATCAACAAATAGCTAATGACTACAAATTACTGCAATCATCAGTCCCATATTACATTTATGAGCCAGCTGCTGTTCTTGAAAGTGATCAATATCGCTTATATTGGGATAGAACTATTCTGACTGATCAACATATCCAAGCCAACCGGCCAGACATAGTACTATGGGATAAAGCAAAGCGTACAGTGGAATTGATAGATGTCGCCATTCCTTTATCAACAAATATCCAGAAAACTTTTGCAGAAAAAGTAAATAAATATGTTGATTTATCCCATGAAATCAAAAAGATGTGGAACGTAGATGCAATCAAAATAAGCCCAATCATTTTCTCGGCTACTGCAATTGTCCCAAATTCAACTATTGAAGTCCTGAAGTATCTTAAGCTGGAGAAAACTCTTGAACCTTGTCAGAAAGCAGTAGTTTTGGATACATGCAGAATTGTGAGAAGATTTTTAAGCCAATAATTCAAAATTTCAAAAAGTTAAAAGTACTTGATAACAATCCGTATAATAACTTAAAACCAATATTAAATTGAGAATGACCAAATAAAAACACATAAAAATAATAATTGGCAATGAAAGTGAAAACATTTAGATACATACACACTACAAAATTATAACAAGTTTTAGAAATTGCAAGTATTATTGTTATCAATCATTTGCAGCACATTATATATGTTTTCTGGTCTGCAACCTCGTAAGTTTATTAAGGTTCAATTTGACTGTACTGATTATATAAATGCAACAATATTTTTTGGATTTGATTTAAAAGAATTTTCTCTTGAAGGAAACGTAGACACTTTGCGGTTTATGACTTTTTGGAGCAATAGCAAGGAAGTTGTTGTAATTCCTTGCATTAGATTGAACCAATTTTTTTGCATAGCTGGCAAATTTAAAACCGTTTTGAAAAAAAATAAAACGAAAGGGAAACTTGAAACTTTCTCATCTAAATAATTTGTTTTTTCAACAACTCCACATATTAAAGTTCGAAGATAATTTATAATGGAATAAGACACATGTTAAAAAATAGTTAAATTTGAATTTATATAGATAGTGGAGATTTGAAATGATTTCCTTAAATTACTTCAAGCCTGAAGCTTGTTTAATATTTCTGAATAGTTAGTTTCAAAGTTGTGTTTGCATTTGTAAAATGTCTATCGTTTAGTAACAATGAAAGACAGACACTTCAATTTATACACTCTTTCAAAATGAAATTTAAATTAATTCAACAAACAACAATGTGTTGATTAGAAAATAGCCTGCAAAGCCACACAGGAAAATCACCAACTAATGTTAAATATAAACAAATAAAATGTCCAGGAATCCTCGATCAATATTCTGTACAAAAAAACAATGTGTATTTACATATCTTTCGAAGATACTGAAAAACTAAAATCAACATTAAAAGAGAATTTTAACCAAAATGCAAACTAATTTAGTAACCATCATAAAAACTCTAACACTTCTCAAAAATATCGTGAATTGTGCAATGTAGTAATTTTTCATGAATATTGTTGAATTATGACTATAACTTGAATCATGAATGAATGAATCGCATAAGAATGGATGGAGATAGGTACGAATTAAAAGATGATTTGTGGGCAGTTGCACAACAAGTTGTTTCTGTTAGCAACATACGTAAATAGCTAAATACATAATCGTCATGCATCCCGTAGCCGGATTTTTATTACTGACGTAAATACAAGCTGATTATACAAGCGAGAAGCGGGAAGGCCTCAAGAAGGATATAGTATTACTTATAATAATACCAATTTAAATATTGTGTTTATTATTTCGTCAACCAGGCAAGATTTGCTTGTTACTCACAGAGTAAATATAAGCTAAACTATGTCATGATGTATGAGAATTTCCTCAGCACTTCAGTTTTCCAGACTGCTGTCAGTTGCATAACACAGTTTTACAGACCGGATTTGTGCAAAACGGTTTTCTCGTTTGAAAAATGTTATTTAATTGCAGGTGTAAACATTACCGTAATTAAAAAGACTCGGAAGATGAATTTAAATATATTTGATAAGTAAACTGGTATTTTGCAAAAGATACTGATTAGCTCACTTAACTCACTGAATGTGTTATAAAACATGACCCAGAAAATTCTAAAGATCGTAGAACAGATACATGTTTCTCTCATGAATATAGTTTTGTATGCTGTTCCGTTTTTGCAACAATTAATTTATCACCATTAATACTTGCTTCTAATCTTTGCAAACATACTTATAAGCATACAAAATAATTTATGAAAAAAGTTTTTAAATAATATAATACGATGTCTGACCTTTAATCATATCATTGCGCAAGATGAAAACATTGTCAAAAAAATTCTTATCTGCTTTTGTGATACACAGAAATTATTATCAGAATTTCAATTTAGACATTATAGATTCAATAAAATGAAATTCAATTAAATTTTGAACTATTAAATAAATCTCTTTAGTGATTAAAGGAACTAGTTGTGTGTCTAAATTAAAATTTATTGATTCATTCAAAACACAATAGGGAACTTCCAAATAGTGTTATTAATGTGTTGCATTATATGAGTCGATCTTTACTCAAAACGATTTTATATTAGAAAATTGAGACTAATAATCTGATTTCTATTCATAATTGAGTGTGAAACTTCATGTTCAAAGCCATATTTCCAAGACGATGTATTTCAAAAGTTAAACACAACTAAAATCGTTGAAATGTTGCAAAAAATATTTTAATACATATGGGCCAAAAGACTTTCATTTCTTAAATAGAGAAAATAGCTAAAATCATAAAATACAGCGAAGATCTTTCAGTGGAATCAAAGACTTTTTTCCTGAGCCACATGATTTTATCGGGAAGATTATATATTTTCTGTCTAGTATCCAAAAAGTTTAATACAAAGAAATAGAAATTGCTTGCAACCTCATGGCTTAAGCAACAATAAGTGAGTTTTAAACAACAATAAAAAAGGCCAAGTGATTAAGTATAATAATTAAACGTTCAATAAAAACTTAAAAATGTACGAAATCAATTAGCCCAAAAGCAGCACAAAATAGTTTTGGCTGATGATTCATTGAAAAGTCAGTTTTGCAAGCTTTTCCAATTCCGTATTTGTACTTCTTTCGTACCACTGAAGAAGTTTCCAATGCAATTCTCAAAAATGTTTGTTATTCAAAAATTTGCTTCCGACTTTATGAATGAAAATTTCTTTCTATTTTTTCAACTTTTTCATAAAAAAAAAATTAATAAATAGCTTTTGTTCAAAGTTTGAACTTTGAAATTTACGAATGTTAAAGTATTTTTTATGTGCTTAATAGATGTGAAACAAGGTAATGGAATAAGCATTTTTATTTACAAGCTCATAAGAAGGTAAGCAGTTTTTTAGCAAAATTAATAAGCTTTATTTTAGTTCAGGTTTATTAAATATTAAATTAAAAGGTCACATTTTGCGATCAATCCATTTGTTCAAATGTGGTTGGTTGGGACTCATCAATGGTTAATGGTTATGCTTTAAATATTTATGAGGAAGCATTTGTACATTATATGCCCAACAAATATTTAAAATTGTCTCTATTTTTAAATCTATAATATGATAAAATAACATAAGTAACATAAAAATTTGTGAGATAAAAAATTTTCAGTGTGGAAGAAAAGTTAATCGTCTTCAAAAAATGTAGAATATGTTATTATAAAATTTTCATGATCATAATATTTAAACTTCTGATTTCTACAATTTGATATGTTTTCAAATAAATGTATGTGTTTATAATTATTTGTACAGATATATGCAGTTAATGGAGATTTTTCTTCTTTTTTCTCACTTTATTTTTCTAAATGCTGATTAACCATAGTTAAACTATGGATATCACCTTGTTTAACTCAGTTTCTAGCTTTTGTCCGATTGTTATTTGGTGTGATGATTATATGCTGTGTTCGTAGCTAACAATGAGTTTTAGATATTATAGTGTAAAGTACTTTTTCGTTTTCATTTTTTAAGTTGCCATTATTGTCTAAAAATCTCGTGATATCTCTTTTCACACATAAAGTGAAAAATGGGTTATTAGCGCTTACAATTTCATGTATATTGTATTTATATGTATATCATTTTCGCTTTTATTTGATGGTTAATGAGAGAAATGTAGACTTCGCTATTATTTCTTAAATGTAATTGAGATTCTGTTTGTCTTGACTATATAATGCCAAATAGTGTATAACTTGGAAAACAGACAACACTCCTGTTAAAGTACCTGGTTCTTCCAGATTAAGTAAAGTCCATAACTAAAGTCATTCAAAATGATCTTCAAAGACAAAGTTAATTTTAGTTTATTACTCATATGATATTGAATTTTATTTGCAAATTAACAACATGGAAGTTAATCGAATTTTATCTAAATATTGTTCCAAAATTCAAAATATACATTAATAATGATGTCAGACTATGGTCTGTGTCTTCGAATAAATAACTAATAAAAATCCACACATAAAGCTATTTAGCAAAGATATTAACTTTTGTATCACATTTATTTGCATTATATATCGAATTTGTATGGAAAATCCTTGTATATGCTAAATAACAAAAAAAAACCAAAAATTAAAAAAAAAGAAACACATGCGAAATAAACATGAAAAATGTATTCGTTTTTTATTCAATTTTCAAGTTTCACGAAGTTCAATTGGAAGTGAAGGTCTTTAATTGGATTGCTTCAACTGTTAATCACGTATATACGCAACCATAATTGCTTTTTGTTATGAACAAAAGCATCTGTTTGTTCAGGTATTTTGTTTTAAAAAAAAGATATTGTTTATAGCAATCGATTCGTGCTTGCATAAATGCTTCAACTTTTTTTTGTGTTAATTTTGTTTTTGATATACGGAAAAAAAATTTTAATTTTGTTTGAAATAAAGCATCTGTTTGTTCGTATTTTGTTTTAAAAAATTCAAACATTGTTTAAATAATTTTTGAAAATTAATAATACTTACGGAAAAAAACTTTTCTATAGTGTTATAGTCAACATAATAGAACAACTTTAGTAATTCCTTGTCATCGCAGACGAATAAAAGTTTCGGACTCTTTTCTTGAATATATGCAAATTTTAACATTTAGCAAAATTTTTCAGATTTTTGAATTTCAAGGCAATATATGCAAACAAGATATTTTTTGTTGATGTTCCAAGTATAACTTAATGCTGCTTCCAGACAACGTTAAAAGTTATTTCAAGCAGAGATGTGGTGAATCACTGAATCATATATTTAATAATATGAATAAATATATGCAATAGAATTATGAATTGGATCTACAGGAATCACTCAAGTTATTATTTCGAACGCAATAAATTTTCAGTTTTAGTAAAAGGATTTTCAAAGAAATGTCGTAATTAATCAAACTTACAAGATTAACCATTCTGGAGAGTAATATCGTTAAAAAAATTAAACGAAAGCATTTTCGATTCAACAGATTCTTGAAGCAAATTGTATCAATCACTTTATTTATGAGTAGTGTGACTTTATCATCTTCATATCGCAAGCTAAAATATCTGAATAAATACATTATGATCTTTCAAATAAATGTGTTTATATCAAAAGTATAACTATCCAACATAAAACAAATATTATTGAATTATGAATTGCCAAACACTAAATACGTGGTTGTTAATGAGTTTTTAGTCGGTATTTAGGCACAATTTCAGCACGTTAAGGTCTCGAGTAAAAAATAAAATGAAAATAATGCATTTTTATTACATTGTAAAGTCACAAAAAACTTTGGCACCACATAACGATTTATCACCTTTCTCTTTGCAGTTTTCCCAAATAATACCTACACAGTAGGGTGGTTCGTATAACCGATTTGTTGAATTATGCTGCTCCACCAGCCTAAAATAATTTTTGGGGATAAAATAACTTACCCGTATTTTTTCTTTTTTTTTTTGGTCCATCGGAAAGGAGTGCTCAAATTCGTTGAAGTTTTGAAATTGAGTTTCAAGACGACTGTCTTAAATCTTGCAAATATTTCTGAACTTTGTTACCATATTTTGATAATCTTAATTAATACAAATAAGCTGTAAAAATATTTCTTGAAAAAAATATCAGACTAAAAAGATATCCATGAATTTGTGAAATTTTTCTCCCATACAAAAATATCAAAATCTTACTTTTAAAGATAACTTTCAGATTAAGACGTAAAATGTCGATTATAAACCTTTTAAAAATTAGTTAACTCAATTATAAACCAAATGCAAAAGAGTTTGCTCATTTTCAAGTTGCCAAAAAAAAGTATAGTCACCGAGAAGAGGACTATGTTTTCATAGATCACTTGTTGTTGCTGTTTTAAAAAAATTGATTTTTTTTACCGATTAAATGTTTACAGGATTTTCTACCAAAATTTTAAGATTAAAACATTTTTGACCAGAAAAAAACAAAATGGTGGATGTCAAAAAGGCTCGATTATTCAAAATATATGAAGAAAAATGTTATTGTAAGAAAAATATTTAAAATATTGCAAAAAGAAAAGATAATCCCACTGAAACCACAAAAAATGATTTTTTTTTGTGATTTTGAAATTAAACGATAGTATTACCTATTAAAGAGCTAAAGAAAACATTTCGCATCATATAATTTTAATATTCGCGCCTTTTTGACATCCACTATCTTGTTTTTTTCTGGTCAAAAATGTTCGTTATCTTGATTCCTAATTTTTGGTAAAAATCCCAAACATTTATTTTCCTGATCGGTCAAAAATCAATTTTTTTTAAATTACAGCAACAACAAGTGATCTAAAAACATAGTCCTAAAACTCTGAAAATGAATCACTTGGTTTATAATTGAGTTAACTAATTTTAAAAACACAATATAATCGACATTTTACGTCTTAATCAAATTATCTTTAAAAGTTGATTTTGATATTTTTGTATATTTTCACAAATTCATGGATATCTTTTTAGTTTGATATTTTTTTTCAAGAAATATTTTTACAGCTTATTTGTATTAATTAAGATTATCAAAATATGGTAACAAAGTTCAGAAATATTTGCAAGATTTGAAGACAAAACGTCTTAAAACCAATTTCAAAACTTTTTACTACGGGTTTATTTTATCCCCAAAAATTATTTTAGGCTGGTGGAGCAGCATATTTCAACAATTTTGCTTTTCCATACGATTTGTGAACCACGCTACTACACAGTACACAATGATACAAAATCATTTTGGTGTAACTGAACTTGAGGAGATTAGTTTTTATCAAATATTAATTTAACTATTGTGTTGTTATGAATTTTGTGACTATAAATTGTAGAAAAGTTTTCAAAGCTTTTATTTGTAAGGTTTGTTTGTTTTTTTCATTGATTTTCATTTTAAATTAACATATTAACAAATTAACAATAAATTTATGTGTAATCTCTTCCCAAACATTATAATTGTTGTTTTCATTCACTGAATCTCTTTCCTGCTTCCTTATGGAACCCACAACAGAAAACAATAGCAAATTTAAAACTCTGACAACTTGGTGAAATTTTTCACGCTTATAAAATTTTAATATGTTTTGATATACCGCTGAAATTTTTAAGCTTTGAAAACGCAAAACTGCACAGATATATGTAATAGTTGAATTATTTCTGTTGTAAAATATAACTAAGTTGTTTAGTAACTATTGGCTGGACTTTTCACTGAGAAGTATTCACAATTACCACGTATTTATTTGATTTTATTACCATGATAAAATTTTGCTGGTTTCCAGGTTTGCCATTAAACAGCAATAAAAACGAAAGTGATTGGGATATGATGAAAGGAATCTGTTTAAAACTTGTTGAAAAATAGAAATTATAAAACTTGTGTTCAATAAAACAGGGTTAGTTTGTTCGACTATAGCATGAACTATTTCTGGTAACCTGTATTGATTTATTACACCTTATATGATAGATATTCAAGTAAAATTTAATTTCTTAAATATCCGTTTCATACTTTTTTGTTTGTTATTTTTTAGTGTTTTTCAATTAATTGTAAAGTTTCTCAATCCCACCAGCCTCAAATAAACCTTTATGATATTAGTTGCTTCCCATTAACTTATATTTAATTGATATAAATTAATTTATGATAAAGTTAGGTTTAAAAATGGTTGTAGTAGTAAAAACAGTATATATTCACCAAAACTTTAATCTGTTAACAAAATTTTTGTATAAAATATTTTGGTAGAGTAGAGTACCATGGTAAATTAGAGCATTAAACCAAGATTAAACGATTAACTATTTTTAAATGATTAATTGATTGGTATGTACTTTTAACCACCGGCGATTTATAAGTTGTTTGGTTCTCTATAGAACTTTTTGGGAAACTCGAAAGAATAATAATAATTGTCAGTTATTGTACTTAGTTAAGACTTTCTATAATATTAAGAAGGCGAAACGATTAAGAACCAGAAAGAATGGCCAAAATCTTCTTTCAATTAGAAGAGTGGAAAACATTCCAGAAATGATTAAAATTCTTATGTTTAAAAATGAACAACAAAACAAATGAAAGTAAGTATTAACCTTTTATACCAGAGTTAGCTTCACAACATAACTTGTATAGAACTTGATGATCGCCATCAAACATGTAACAATATAATTAAATATCAAGCTTTTCTTGCAATCAAACTTCAATTTTGAATCAATAGAAAAGTTACGTAAGAAATTTTTATTGTTCATAATTTAATTTTAACGACTTTTAACACCTCTCTTCTATTCAAAAATCTTTATTATTACAAGATGGGTTATTCCATTGCGTCTTTCGACCAAATATTAAAAAGTGGTAAAACCTCTGTTATTTGAATTGATAATAAATTCTATAAGAACAACATATGCATAAGATAATGTCAAATAAAAATGGAAAAAACTAAAAAAACCACAAAATTATAAATGAGAAGTTAAATTATTTTTTACAAAATAACAGAGAAAAGAGTCAATATGGAATCATCCAATTTAGTAGAGTTTTCTATAGATTTATAATTACTGAATCTTTAAAAACATCTCTGTTTTTGGATATTTAATTTTGTTTAATAGCACTCAAGAGTCAATTAGGAAATGCAGTTCTATGTTTCATAAGCGAAAAACATAAAAAACATAATTTTAATGAACCGTTGCATCGTTAATATATAAACTTTACAATGAACAGTTTCAATTCTTTTCACTATCGCTATTTTGCTTATACTATGTTGTGGATAAATTATCAATTTCTTTAATTACTTAAATGCATTCACACGTTTTTGCTAAATTAAGATTTTAAGATACTAATAAATTCAATAAGCTCTTTGTATAGAATATAATTATTAATCTAATAATCTATTATACAAATTGAGAACTGTAAATTTTTGAATTCTAAAAATGATGATGAACTAATTTGTGGTTTTGTTTCTAATTAGACTTATTACCTTATTTTCAGATGTTATTAAAAAATTGCATTAAATAAAAAAGTGCTAAAAACATCCATATATATTTATTTAAATACATTGATATTAAAAAACGATGTCCCATTAAATTGTGAAAATTCTGTTACGAAAAAAAAGAATGATCCTCCAAGAAAGAACAATAAATTGAACAGGCGACAGGCAGAAGATGCTTGTCCTCAATCTAGATTATTTACTGCTAGTTATCCGCGATTTGATCCAAAAATATTTTTATTCTAGTTTCAAAAATATTAATTGAGATTGTGGATGATTTTAGTTTGGATTTATACTCTTCTTATTGTATCCATTGTAGATAATTATATTTATAAAAGACAATGTACTGAGAATTGAAATCATGGTATTAATTATTACGATATGTTGAAAATCGGTTATGTATAATCTTAAATAAATATTTATAATGCTAAAAAACTGAACGTTATGACCAGTACAGCTACCTAATAAATAAATTGAGCAAAAACTTTCAATTTAGGCTGAGCAATATATTCTAAATTGAACTTATTTTTGAAATATGTTCTAAATACATTATATGTAAATGTCTATTCCAGCTCTATAACAGTAAACTAATGGATACTAGGGATCTCAAATCAACATTTAAATATTATATTATTTTACTGTTCTATTCGCAATACATATAAATTCTTTATAATGAGCCTATCTAATGTTATATTCTGATATATTTTTTTCACACATTTTTTCAAAACTGTAAAATTGATCTTTTTTGCATCAAAATTATTTTGTTTTCGCTCGTTGAATGTAACGTTACTCAGATACCTACCATTCAGTTCTTTAGATTAATATTGAAGAATTACTCGATGTTGATTTACTTACTGAGTATATTTCCAGACCTTTGAATTTTTTTCTGGTAAATTTGCGAATAGTTTGATGTAGCTTGAACGATTGTTAGTTTTTATTATTTTATGAGTAGACCAGATAAAAGCATAATAAGCTTAAGCATACATGATACATTTTTCTTAACATTCTTGTTGTTTCTTCTTAATTTCAAAGCTTTTTATAACAAAGCTTATTATTTTTTATTTTTTTTTTATTTAACTGCATATTTCCTGAACATATTATGTGTGATTATTGGTCAATCTCAAATTAATATTGGTTTAAGTTTTTGTATTAAGTTATAAATTACCAATTTTATTTTTTAATGAACCAAAAGTCATCTGGTAAGGTAATGACTTGAAAATAAAAATCTTCAAATAATTCCAGGAATTTACGTGATAAGTATATAAAGCACTATTTGTCGGGAAAATCTACAAGCACATTACATTAAAATGGATCAGTTCTTCACAAACTATGTTCCTGAACTAGTAATATTAATATGCACAAAGTGCTAGCGTGATTTCACACTCCGAATATTTCGAATATTTCCGAATATTTCGAGTGAAGATTAGTGTCTGATTTCATTTTGAAATTAGAGGTGATACAATTTTTCTCTTAATTAACTTTAATATTTATATATAACAAGCAGATAGAAAGTTGTGAAATTAATGCGTGCTATAATTTTTAGGTGATAATGAGCAAAAATCACATAAAATGAACTGTGATCTATTGATTAAAACTCTCTTGATTTCCTTGACATGAAAACAGAAAAGGTATTCTCGTGTAAAATTTTTTAGCAGATATTCTGGTTTTTTACATTTTCATCAAAAAAAATTTTTTAAACCTTCAAAAAGATTTATCTTGTTCGCAACATCTTTTGCAAAATAAAAGCAAATCCAAAATGGTAAAATGAACAAGTTCAAGATCAGACATAGAGTGGTTAATATTGAGAGTGTTTTTGTCGTTTTCTTCGCATTTAATAAATTTGAAAGTAAATTTGTTCTTGTAGTATTTTTCTGAAAGTTTTTTTTTGTCAATTTCACTGATACAAATTCTGATTTTATTAATCTTTTAACCACTAACATAGATTAAAGAACTTTCAAGTTTTGAATTTTCTACAGGAAATCGTTAAATGGGACGAAATGTAATGTTTTTTTCCGTTATCAGACAACCTTCCGGACAAATCCTATTCTGGAACAGGAAACATTATTTTCGTTCAGCAGACGAACTTTGTAAAAGAGATCATTCGTGAAAAGATTAAAATATTCCACCATATTAATATGTCGAAGTACATTTCAATGCTGAAAAAAAAAATATTTTGCAAAAAAACAAACGTTCATTTTACGTTTCATATTTTCAATGAAGCAAGCATTTATTCAAGCACTTTTTACAACTGGTTACAAACTAAAACACAACATTTTTCAGCTAAAATTTAAAAATTGGCAATTTTCGACTGAAGATTTAGTTTGTTCATCTAAAATTACTACAAACGTTACAATTGTAATAAATACCACGTTCAGACATTCATTTAGTATTGCACATGGCATTCAAAATTTTTGATAAGAACACCTACTTCTTTATATTCTATAAACAATTTATTGTTTTAAGAGTTTAATTCAAAAATGGCTTAAAACTTCGTTCAAAATTGGCAATGTATGGATGACAACACCCAAAAGTAAAGTTTTCTAAATAGTGTGGAGAAAGTTCATTTTGCTAAGAAGGTCAAAATGAAATTCTGAAATTGTTTCTAATGAATAATTCACAAGAGTTGTAGGAAATTACAGATTTCAAACAACCTGAACCGTGGCGAAGGCGCTAAAAGTGACTTTTTTTGGTAATTCGGGTACTGATCCTTTTTTATCAGTCTTGATAACAGGTTTCAGGGGGGCTCGTTTAGCTGGTTTTGCTGATAGAAATCCCGCTGATGTTGCAAGTTCACGCAACTTTTGTGATAATCCACTATGTGGTTTATTTGGTGGTGCTATGATTTGTGGCAAGGTGGAACGAGTAATGTATCTGAAAAAATAAATAAGAAAAATGGAAATTAATATCTTGATGTTTGAGCGCAATTCATTTTTCATTGACATTTTCATCCAATAATTTTTTCAGTAATGTTAAGTGCAGGGGTGTAGAAGTAGCAGATTAACAAGGTAGGCGCTGATGAGTTTTTGCAAACAAAATTTAAAAATTGCACTAAACTAAATTTTAACAAGGGGGTCGCGACTACTCGCGCCTACCCACTTCTACAACCCTGGTTAAGTGTAATATGAAATTACATAACCTATTTTGCGTATTAAGTTTTTGGATACAGCAATTTTTGGATATTGATTACAACAATAATAAACATTAGAATAGGTTTATGATCATTATTAAGCAATAAAATATTAATAGGAATAATTGTCCTTAAACTAGATGCACAAAGTTCTGTTCATATAATTGAATCCATCAATTCTTGAAACGAGCTGAAGCAGATATGCTAATTTTATAAATTTGTATTGAATATTTTAAATAGGGTTTAAATTTACCATATAGAAATTTAAATTTAATACTCAATCTTTATACTTTTATTTGTGATAAAACGAATTTAAATATTTTGTTGAAATTCTATTTAGAAAACTAAATACTTTTATTTAAGACAAAAAATAAAATATTTGATAACTTTCAGTGAGATAAAGCATATTCAATTGTTCAAATGTATCCATCTATCTATTTCACAATATCAAAACTATAGAGAGTTGAATTTTTTCATAAATAAAAGATTTTATAACACCTGTGGAGTATTTTTTATATTTCGTGGCTTACCAGTTACCAGTTGCCTATTGCGTCAAGCTACTGGCTTACAAAGTAATAAACACATGCAAAAATAGGTACTTTGAATCAAGCATTAATTTTTATATATATTGATATAATCAGAATAAAACATTCACCATATATTAATATAGCGAGTCTATCTGATGAGAACTTTGGAAA
This sequence comes from Parochlus steinenii, assembly GCA_038502155.1. Taxonomy (NCBI): domain Eukaryota; kingdom Metazoa; phylum Arthropoda; class Insecta; order Diptera; family Chironomidae; genus Parochlus; species Parochlus steinenii. The sequence continues at coordinate 1,926,977 of JAXCIN010000052.1, read as the reverse complement.
ATATACAAATATTTCTATGCATAAAGCCGATTAGAAGATCAGCAAAAACATAATCAACACTTTTCTTCTTTTCCGTTTTCTTGAGCAACCTCCATCGCAAAAATATTAAAATTTGCAATATATGGGTTTAAATTTTTCATAATATTTACATATATTATGTTTTCTTTCGAGAAAACTATTTTTGTCGATCGTTGAATAAGTTTCTGGGTCTGACCGATTTTTTTGAAAAAAACATTTTTTTGTTGATAGTGTTATGAAACTGCAACAAAACAATTTGTTTAAGTACTGAATTTCGGCAAAAATTATTTTTACAAACTAAGACAACACTTGATGCGAATCTTCCCCGTTAAAAAACACACTATTCAGTGTGGTTTTAAAACAATCAAATTCTTTTAAAATTTCGAAAATTTCGAAACTTCAGTTCTGCTTTATTCTAAAAATACTAAGCATTTTCATCTAGTGGGCATCTTTCTTTTTGCATCTTTTTATTAAAATTTGGTTTTGAATAGAGCCGCACTATTTTAACCGAGGCATGGGAAAATCCAAACGCCATAAAGGTTTTCAAACATCCGTAAAACTTTTTGACCATTTTCAAACATGAATTTTTTGAAAATTATTTATGATTAAAAAAGTGTTGTTTTTAAAATAATTAATAAATTTTAAACGAGGAAAAAAACATTTTGGGACTATAAAAAGTTTAATATATTCAAAGAATATTAAAGGATTTCCAATGCCATTTTAAAAAAAAAATTTTTTAAAAAAATTTGTCATCATTTTAAAATTATGTTTTAAAAACATAATTTTCCAAGCATTTCCAAAGCCCAATATTTCAAAAATGTTTTCTTTTGAAAACATTTGAAAACTAAAGTTGTCGAAAATAATTTTAAACAGTAAATTGAATAAAATTTCTGTAGTCCCAAGAGCAGAGCAATGAATTTTCAAGATTTTTTTCCACACTAGAAAAAAACACTAGATGGAACACTAGTCATAAAGAATTTAAATGTTCATATGGTTTCTTTATGTTTCTTAGAACAGAACGTTATGGGGTAACTGCAACAAATAACAATTTGTATAAGTACTGGAGTTCGGCAATAATACTATGGCAAAAACTATCTTTATACTGCCTAGTTTAGTACCTATCCGAGTTTTTAGCAAATTTATACTTTTAAAATTATGTTTTTATAATTCTCTTTTTCGTAATAATAAAAAATTACCACATGTACAATTTGGCACTTTGCATTTTATTTTAAGACTTTAATAATGATCCATATATTTGATTACTTCGAAACTATATTGAAATCATTATTTCGAGTTACTTTCAAAATCATAATCATTGAGACGATTCCAAAAATTTATATAAAAGTTTTAAATTACGTGTTACATATTATTTCAGATGCTTTATACTTTTCAGTCTACTGAACGGTTGAAAAATTCACTTTTTAAATAGATAATGATCAAGACAATCTCATTTATTTACTCGAAGAAAAATGAAAGGAAGTATATATCAATCAAATAAATCGGACTTTCATTGTAAAATTGTTGTTAAATTTTATTGAGACTTGCATCTTGATTGATGTATTGATTATTATTTTTCAAACAGTTTTCATTTTTTAGATTTCAATTCTATTTCGTCAAAAAGTATTCGTCGGTTTATTAAGTAAAATGTACTTATTTGAAAACTAAAATTATTTCCAAAACTTGTTCCAGCTTATTTTTATCAACTTGTTGTTGAAAAATTGCATCATGATTCATGAAAGTATCATGTTAATATAAAAATGTATGAAAATAAAAATTGTGAAGGTACAAGCGATATTGCTTACTTAAAGTCTAGAAAGTTCAATTTAAAAGTCCAAAAAGAACAAATAGACCAACTAAAGGCTTCAGTCACTTTTACACATAAAGTCCATTCATTTCAATCGCCAATTATATTTTTTTGTGTTGTGCAATTCATTTACTATGAGCTAGACAGTAGACAATATAAAACATCTTTTATTAATTCACAATGTTTCTGAAAATTGTGTGGGCTCAAGTATCAAAAAACTATTAAGTATGCATATTTCAAAAGCTCAATTACCACTTATATTAAATTAATCTTATGCAAATTGACGTAGACACTGAATGGTGAATTGTGTAATTTAATAATTAGTGCACCACGATTTAATCTTTTGTTACAAAAAAAACCCGGTTACATGAGCCACTCAGTCAATTTGAATCGCCGTTTTACTTACAACTCCCAACTTATTCGATAATTCCATGTGATAATATTGTCGCTTCGCATTTGTAATTCAGATCACAAGTTTGCATCATGTTTTTGGTCAGGTAGCTTGAATTTAATTCACACATGTTTGCAAATTTTAAAAATCTACACTTAACAGCAATCCATATAAATAGAAAAAGTATTCGATAATATGGAGTACCTATTTGCATGACTTGAAGGCATTTTCTAATTTTATTGGCTTAGCTAAAAATTATTGGTGGTAATGTATCTCACCGTATTATTAAGATTATAATCATAAAAGAAGTTTACAATGACATTATTGGAATTTTTGTGAATTACTGCCATAAGCTGTAAAAAAATTGGCCAATTAAGTGTTGTAGTCCATAGCTTAAATATTCTTTCATGCAAATTAATTTTCATTCAGGTTATTTAAAAGATATGTATAATTTGTCATAAACGTAACAACTTATATAATTTAACTAGATTCCATGCTATAAAGTTTATTACCCCCACGAATGTTCAAAACTCGCAACACTTAAATTCGTTTAAGTAAAAAATATGTGGTTCATGATTATGATTATTCTTTTTCTTTTCAACCTGTTACATCAATAAATTCCAGAATGCTTCCAGTTTTTAAATGAAGCAGGTACATGCAGTAACAGTTCTTTGTTTCCTTTGAAATAAATACTGAGTAGTAATCTAGTCTAGATGTATTTAATGTAGAATTTTCAACCGATCGACGATTTTGAAAGATCTTAAAAAATAAGATTTTATTTATATAGTAGATTTAATTAATTCTCAAATTTATAACAATTTTAAATAAATCAAATGGCATGTTTGAACTATTTTATTTAAATGAAAAGATAAGTTTATTTTAAACTAAATAAATTCAATGTTTTATTGTGAAAAGTTTTCGTTGGTTGGAAAAAACTAATGTGTAATATTTGTAATAAAAAAGAACAAGAAAATCTGATAATATAAAATTTTGAAAAAATCGGTAAAAATGTCACTTTCATAATGTTACATAATGAGTGTTTGCAAAAACCATTTAATGCAAAGTGATTAATAAAAAAGTACAGCAGTTTAACATGTTGCTCTAAAAACCTTTAAAGTAATTTCTAATACCGTATAAATTTATGTGCCTTGATATAATTATAGAGATTTTATAATTTCCATAGAAATTGCTTAATTATTCGACAACAAATTCAGTTATTGATAGATGCTGTTTGTAAACTCAAATGTACATTGCAAAGTTTTGTTAAATTTGTGGTTGAAAAGCTATTAATTTTACAATAATCGGAAACGGTTTTTTATTACTTCTCCGCAAAATTCGGAGAAGTATTGTTTTCTTCCCAGCATTTTCAGGGTTTTTTGACCTTATCTGATTTTTCCTGACTTCCCTGTACACAAATCTCAAAAATATCTCATATTTTTTTTGTCCGTATTGAGTTGAAGAAAATTCCTGTAAAAAAAAATCCGGAAAATATTGAACCCCCGACCCGTGAAATGCGAAAAACTAAGGGCCGTGTGCCTGGTGGTTCGGTGGATCGGTGGTTCGGTGGTTCGGTGGTTCCCACCGTGGTTCGGTGGTTCGGTGGGTGTGTTACTGTAAACGATCGATCTGACCTCCCACCGGACCGATTCCAAATATTTTTTTCCATGCCAATTTTTTTTGAAAATCTCTTCCCATCGAAAATGCACCTGATATTTTTTCAAATGTTTGGTCCCACCGGTTAACCATCACCACTTTTTTGAAAAGTCTTAAATCTCGGGTTTTCCATACAAAAAATTATAAAAATCAAAAATTATTTTTTGAAAACTAGTACCGCTGTGTGTTTTTCTGTTCAGAAAATGTTTGAGATTAAAAAGTTGAGGTCGGGAAATGTATCGATGTTTGGTCCACTACCTGCTGGGAGTCATCTGGGGGTCATCTGGTGGTACCAGACAACTTTTTTTTGAAAACGTCTTATAATCTCATGATTCGTCCAGAAAATTATAAAAATCAAGTTTTTTTAGTATCATCCTTTTACCGCTTACTCTCAGCTCCAGAATTAGAGAACGCCTAGAGATACAACTTCGGTCTCTTCAGGAAAAATGTTTGGATTAATAAGTTCGGTCAAGAATTACATCGATGTTTGGTCAACTACCTACTGGGAGTCATCTGGGACCCCCATCTGGTGGTACCAGACAACTTTTTTTAAAAAAAGTCTTAGAATCTTATGATTCGTCCAGAAAATTATAAAAATCAAGTTTTTGGAGGATCAGCCTGGTGCCGCCTACTCTCAGCTCCAGAATTAGAGAACGCCTAGAGATACAACTTCGGTCTCTTCAGGAAAAATGTTTGGATTAATAAGTTCGGTCAAGAATTACATCGATGTTTGGTCCACTACCTACTGGGAGTCATCTGGGGGTCATCTGGTGGTACCAGACAACTTTTTTTTGAAAAAGTCTTAGAATCTCATGATTCGTCCAGAAAATTATAAAAATCAAGTTTTTGGAGGATCAGCCTGGTACCGCTTACTCTCAGCTCCAGAATTAGAGAACGCCTAGAGATACAACTTCGGTCTCTTCAGGAAATATGTTTGGATTAATAAGTTCGGTCAAGAATTACATCGATGTTTGGTCCACTACCTACTGGGAGTCATCTGGGGGTCATCTGGTGGTACCAGACAACTTTTTTTTGAAAAAGTCTTAGAATCTCATGATTCGTCCAGAAAATTATAAAAATCAAGTTTTTGGAGGATCAGCCTGGTACCGCTTACTCTCAGCTCCAGAATTAGAGAACGCCTAGAGATACAACTTCGGTCTCTTCAGGAAATATGTTTGGATTAATAAGTTCGGTCAAGAATTACATCGATGTTTGGTCCACTACCTACTGGGAGTCATCTGGGGGTCATCTGGTGGTACCAGACAACTTTTTTTCGAAAAAGTCTTAGAATCTCATGATTCGTCCAGAAAATTATAAAAATCAAGTTTTTGGAGGATCAGCCTGGTACCGCTTACTCTCAGCTCCAGAATTAGAGAACGCCTAGAGATACAACTCCGGTCTCTTCAGGAAAAATGTTTGGATTAATAAGTTCGGTCAAGAATTACATCGATGTTTGTTCCACTACCTACTGGGAGTCATCTGGGGGTCATCTGGTGGTACCAGACAACTTTTTTTCGAAAAAGTCTTAGAATCTCATGATTCGTCCAGAAAATTATAAAAATCAAGTTTTTGGAGGATCAGTCTGGTACCGCTTACTCTCAGCTTCAGAACTCGAGAACGATTAGAGATAGCACTTCGGTCTCTTGAGAAAAAATGTTTGAAATTATAAGTTCTGTCAAGAATTGCATCGATGTTTATTCCGATTTTTATAACGACTAGAGATAGCACTTCGAAACAATTTTTAATGAAAACACCATTCCATACTAGCGGAGAAGTCCTGCTCAGCTCAGAAGCTGCACAACTAGTTTACTTTTACTTTTGTGCTCAACTGCTCACATAATAAAAATGCAATGTTAATTTGATGCATTTGATTTTAAACAGTCTATATGAAAAGATTGTTGATAACATTATAAAAAGTGAGATCTCATATACAAATATAATATTTACAATTTCTCAACCTTTTTTTCAGTCTTAATGGAAGAATTGGAAATGATTTTAAACAAATTTTGGCTCAGTTGGGTTACTCGATAATGATTTCAAATCTTTTGTATTTATGTAAATTATGAATTCAACTGTGTCAATGTCTTAAAACGTCTTGACTTGCACTTGAAGTTTTTTGCCCAATTCAATATATTTGTTAGTGAATAGACCGAATAGATTGTTGTTGTTGAAGTTCATAAAGTTTATTTAGGTGTATCCGAATGGAAAAAAAAATGATCGACCATCAGGAAGATTTTCATTATTATCTTCCGAAATCAAATGTTTAGATGGTGTTGCAAACAAAGGCGGTTGTTTCAAATGTTTTGCAATCTATCATTCCCATGTGTGATTTTTAAATGTCAAGCATACATTTGTTAATGAGTCATCGCGTGGTAACATCTTGACCAGATTTCGGAAATGTTTGCAGTATTTGTAACCTTTGTTGGGAACTCAAACTGAAACCCGACATAAACTTTAAAAATGCAAACGTACGACATGGTAAGATAGTTGCCAAATTTTTATCGAATTTATGGCTTATGCAAATAAGTTGAATTTTTCTGAGAAAAAAATCAAAACACAAATCTTTGAGTTCCTTTTTATAATTTTTTTTAATTCGCACAAAAATTTTTGAAGCGGAATTACTATTTCTCACTGATTTAAATCTTCCCAAGCACACATTGTCAAAATCAAATAATATTTGAATTTTAATATTTAACAAAAGTTCGTTTGATATGGGCCGTTAATTTTCAAAAATATTTTCTTTAATAATATAATAAAACAATAAATACGCAGATTTTACGCAAGGTTAAATTCAAAATTTAATTTCGTGCAAATATCCGTGACTAAACAATTGTAAACAATTGCAAATGAATTAAAAAACATGCTGGGATGTTTTTTCATTTAAATATTATTTTTTAATTTATCCTTTGAAATTGTAGATGTTTGAAGTATTGACTCAATCGAAATAATAATATGTTCGAGATATTTTTTTGCAGAAGCCCGCACTTGATCAAAAAAATTTTTTCATAACTGCAACCTTATGAAATCAATGATCATTGACATTTTAAGGGGTCTTGAATTTTTTTCTTCTTCTGATAATTGACTATTGAGTCATAAAGTAGAAAAGTTGTTGAATGACTTCAATATATACATATTTTATTATAAACATTAATACTATTATTTTTTTGGTGGTTTTAAAAGAATTTTAAAAATTTGTCAAGACGTTGATGATGATTAAAATCAATAACAATAAAATTATCTACTCGTCAGTTTATTTTCGTATTCAAACACATAAAAACCTAATGTTACATCCTCAAGAAGTGGTTTGGAGTTAAAATGTTTAATAGGCTTGTAAATTTAATTATTTTTCTCAACCATTTCATCTCTTTATTTTCTTCCTCTCTACTATTGAATGTAAAATTTTAATAGACATAATAAAGAAAATAGAAATTGAACATTAAAATTATTTTGATAAATCATCTAAAGTTCTAACTTGAAGTTTAACTTCTGAACAAATTACTTTTGTTCTCATGTGTTTCGGAAGATGGTCAAAAAAACTCCTGATAATTAAATTATCCGTTACTAACAGTGAACACGATAAACAATCATCTTTTATCTATTTTGTGTGATTAATAAATATTCTTGAAAACACTGTGTGCCGATAATGAGCTGTGAATAACGTAACCAATTATATTAAAGTGTCAACCGCTTGTGTATTTTATACAAACTTTTTAATTAAAATGCCGGTAATAAAAATTTAACTGTTCAAGAATACAATTTTAATGATATTTTTATTTTAGCTGTTTTTAGTAGAATAGGTATTTATATTTGAGCTTTTTGTTGTGAAGCGCTTAAGCCTAATGATTTAAGATTTACACTTTGTGAGCTAAGATTGAAAAATATCCTTTTTGTGGGTACTACGTAGTTGAAGATATATTAGTTATTTAATTTTGAATTTGTTGTCGGCATACGTAGGTTGTTAAATGACAATTTAATGTTTTATCGCGTTAATGTTCAAAACATTTGAACGAATTTGAAGACGAAATGAAAATATTTATTCCAAACAATTAACGTAATTATGTGAATGAAAAAAATACTGGAAATTTGAAAAAGTGAAACTACAAAAAATGAAATAAAAGCACAATTTATCCAATTTTCGGGAACGTAATTGAAAATTTTCTTGAATTGTGTTTTGAGTTTCGTGAATAATTGTACTCCAAATGCGTAACTTGAAATCAATTGGAGATCTTTTGTAGTTTTTTGTTACTCCTATACATGACTCTAAACCAAAAATAATTTTCGAGCTCATTATATTAATGATTGTATTTTTTCTCTAAAGTTTGTATTCTCAAATTTGTTCAATGCAAACTAAAAGACAAAAAAAAATCTTTTATAAAATCATTAAATTTTACTTTCAAATCGAAAGCTTAAACGATGGCGCGGAAGAAAACGAAACTATAATGTGGAATTTTTAACAAAAAATGTTTAAATAACAATTAAATATAAGGAATTGAATTCCAGGAATATCTTTCAAATGCTCTTGTATTTACGGAAACCGTTAAATTAAATCTATTTACTTCAACTAACCGCGGAAGAATACACATGATATCATAATAAATTATTTTCAAAACAAAACAACAAATCTAGTTTTGGACAATGATGCTGTTTATCATTCAGTTTATATACATGCATTCATGGATTTCATGAACATACATTTTGCCATTAAAATGCAGTTTAATTGGAATGCTGGCAAAAGTTGTGAAGATAATATCTACAGGTTTTATCAACGAGCCAGCGCAAAAACAAAAACATTAATTTTGTTTCAATCCATGATTTTGCACAGTATAGCTGAACAAATATTCGAGGTTTACTATTTAGTGCAAAAAATTGTTTTGTGAATGTTAAACGACTCGTATAGGTTTAATTAATATTTTGTATGAAAACTCACTATACTGGAATATTAAAAAGAAAAACTTTACCCAACTGCAGTTCCAATAAATTGAAGGAATATCTTATATTTTAATTTGTATTTAACTGAACCTATTTTTCGTTCAGTAGCGCATACATTTGGTAGAACTTACTTTCTTGTTTGCCTTGGGATGGACTGTGTCCAACAGCATACAGCCGACTGGTGATTATTAAATTGATGTAGCTGTTGATGATGATGTTGGTAGGTTTTGTTTGATTGCAGAGTTAATCCATATTGCAGTGGTATTAAATTATTGCTGGATAAATTACTGTTATTATTGCTTAAGTTTATTAATCCAACTGGTGCAGTGGCTGGCGATAGCGAACTATTACTATTTGATGAATGATGATAAATCTTGTACAAATTACTAGTCGATCCCGTTGCGGCAATTGGTAATATTCTGTTGGATTGCGGCTGGTAGGTCTTGCAGTTCTTCAAGTAATTTAAATAATTCTGTTGGGGATCAACGGTTATGCGCACAAATTTGCCCGCTAAAACATTCTGATTGCCGCTATGAGTGCCAACTCTGTTTCGATCCACCGATTGGGATCGTGGCTGAATAGTTTGATAAATATGGTTATTTTTACTATTAATAATACTAGAATCTGGCGGTAATGGTGCTTTCGTCTTTATTCTCCTAGACTTTTGTTCAGTGGCCTTTAAGAGTCCATTCTGCTGCTCCAGTTTGGAGAGTGTTTTTGGGCCTGCCCGAGGGATTATCAGCTTGTTGTTTTCCTTATTGTTTCGTACCTCAGAGGAATCTATATCACAGCCTATGCTAGATGCATTCTCTTGATTACGACGTATTTGAGTATGTTGCACTCCATCGCGATCCGTGCGTTGCAGAAGGTCAAACGTTGGTGATTGTGTAGTTAGCTCTGAATCTGTTGAGATGCGGTCTGGATCGCTTTCAAAGCCCTCGTCTAGTGATCTCGTTGGACTCAATATTGGCTTAGTAATGTCTAATTTGGTCTCCATGTCCAATGTTAATTTGTTATTGATTGATGTCAAATTCAATAATCATATTTCTAACATTTTTCTTGAGCTCACCGTCGATTTTTATTTCTTGTGATGAAAAACAGAAAATTTGAAATAAACCCAAAAAGTAGCACACAGCTAAGTGATGATAAACACTTAAATATATTTTAAAGAAATTGAGCACAAAAATGTCATAAATAAGTTTTGGAAATATTTACAAATACTTTTCTTTGTAATATTCGCTCATCTTCATTTCTATCCAATAACACAATTGCCCATATTAAAGAAGCAATGAAGCTCTTTGCTTAATTATTTCACTTTTAATCCAAATTGATGATTTTTCTATTTTCAATAAATTTTTTGTTTCAACTTCACTTTTAATTAACTGAATCTATGCCAAGTAGATACTTTTTTGAATTTTCACATATGCAAACAATTATTTTTAACTAGAGCGAATAGTATGTACCAATTTTGCACTAAAATTATGTACTTAAATAGTTAAAAATTTGGCACTAAACTTTAATTAACATCTGTAAATATTTTTCGTGCAGCCGACCGAAAGTATGCAGCACTATTTGGTGCTTTCGAAGCAAATGTTAGAGACCAACTGACTGTGGCCTGCAAATTTTTCAAGAAAACTTTAAGCCGTGTTTTTTTTTTACGGAGAGAATAGAGAAAAGCACAAGAGAGCAGGTTGTTGTGAGCACCTGTTAAGTTGAATAAGATTTGTCAATTAAAAGTGTATGAATGAAAATGCAAGTCAGCATAGAAAAACATAAAAAGAATCATCATTTCTATAGTACATTTTCAGGAAGATTTCAGACTTAAGCATTTAATTGGTATAAATCATTTTTATGTTTTAGCCAAAAAACTTATTTTAACATACCCCTAAACTAAAAGTATTATGATGAAACACTATACACATGACCATTAGATATTATAGGAGATGAGCGAACATTGTAGTGAAATTTCATAAAATTATTAGTTAGCGTGTTTTCGATCGCTTCTATTTCAATTTTGTCCGTCCACCCGCATTCTCAAGGATAATAGTTTATATATACCAATATACTTAAAAAAACATTCAATTTAAGAAATGTTACAATACAACTGACCAAAAAGTAAATATCATCTATTATTATTTATAAAGTACTCAAATCAGTTTCAACATTCCGTAAAATATTTGCATGTGCCTCTAATAATAATTTCTACTTTTAAATTTTATTGCTCATTAGTCATATATTGTGTTTAAAACGACCAATTACACGTTACCATAATCTTCAAAGAATGTACAGAGAGTGATTTACTTAATATCATTTATAATTTACAAAATTTTCAGCAAAAAAATATTTAATGTTTTATTGGCTCATAAAGTGTTTATGAAGTTTTATTTCAATAGCTCCATTCATTTGAAATATAAAAAGTACTCTTCACGATTATTATAAGCATAACATATTAAAATCATATATAAATTTAATTTTTGTTATTTTTCACAATAAAATAATGCGTGAAAATTAAAATTAATTTATGCACAGCCTCTGATGCATTTTGGCAGGAATTTGTCTCTTATGCAGATCAGTATACCTAAAGGCCGCATATATATATTTTATAAACAGATAATTGATGCGGAACCAATAAAATTATAATAAATTTTTGTAAACATGTATTAAATACTTGATAAGATATTAGATCATTTTAAAAAGATAATTTTTGGACTTCAGTAAATTAACACTTACAGTTTCAATGCCATGAGTAATAGATTTTTTACTTCGTAAGATTGTATTAAGAGCCGCAACGCTGTATAAAATTTATGCCGGTTATGTGCAATCAACTTTTCAAAGACGGTGTCGATACTATTAAAGCTCTGACGATATTCAAGAAACTTTTACTTTATTCGTGTTTTCAGTTAAAAGATAAATCTTCTGAACTGTATGAATGAAAAATTGAATGAGACAAGGAAAATTTTTTACTCTCTGAGATTGTGATGAAAAAATGTACAATCATTTTTTAAGTATTGTCTTTCTTATTGGGTTTGTTAAATAATTATTTGTGAGCTTGTACTTATAAGAAGTATCAGACATAATTCAAATTTTTGGTGAACTTGTTGATCTCCCGGAACTGATTTGTCAGGATATGTAAGACATCTTTGTTAGTAATTTTGCATATCACTTCTACTCTTACTTGAAAAAGTTTGAAATATTAAATTGATAGCTCGAGGAGAACGGGTTATAATAAAAATAAATATTATAAATGTCTAAATTTTAGTTTTACATCCTATTATGTTACAAAGCAAAAAATTCACCATTTTCAAAGTAAAAGTTGAATTTTTGTCTTGTAATAGTTTCAGTGTTTTGCGACATTTATTTTATTTCTAACTATCTTTATTGAACTCACAATACTCAAATTTATTGTGAATTCAAAATCAAACAAATATCTTTTATGATCTTGAACTTGAATGCTATTAACTCTTAATATTTACAATAGATGCTTCTAACTATTATTGTATAGAAATTGTAAATCAATAATATTGTTTAAGGATGCTGCGAACTAAAAAAGGAAAGTAAAATATATTTTTTTGGTGTTGTGTAAAAGAATTTAAGCTGAAATTGCAATGGCAAAACAAAACACCAGCAATGATGTATATTTAGTCTTTCTGGTCAATTTTTAAAATATCTAAATAGCTTTACTTTAACTCATGATGTTTGACTTGTAACTTGTATTGTATTCAATATAGATCAAGTTTAATTCTTTTGCTCTTTTTTCAGTACAAATTTTACTATGTTTCTCGGAATCGAGATCAACGACCACCACACATATTGTATTTTTGATGCGTTTGAATATCTTTTGTATGAAGTAATGTGAATAAATTGAATCATTCATGCAATTATCAGGTTGAAAAGTTTCTTCAAGAATATATAAGACGTCTGATTGGTCTTATCTTACTAACGATTTTTCATTTAAACTGATTGAAAATACCGATTCAATGGACTCTTAACGGGTTATATTACAATGATTGTAACTATTATGAACGCTTCAATTGACAATTTTTCCGTAGTAAAATGCCGAGATCAGTACTTTACATGCCTGTCGTAGTAATTTTTAATACTCCATTACCAGCCAGCTTGGGCAAAATAGAGAAAGCACCGAACGAACGATGTAAACATACATAGATCAGTGGAATAAAAAGTGTTAAAGAATGGCAAGTACATGAAAGTTAAAAATAAGGACGATAATCTTATTTGATTGTTGACATTCTTGCAAGTATACCACAAACCACAAGACTGCTTATGTCAACTTTGATAATCAAAGTATATCAACATAAAACGATTTTAAGCTTATTATCGTAACCTTTCTAAGAATTGAATATATCTAGATGTTTATTATGCATATTAAATTTTTAATTAAAAGATGCATTTTGTCGAACAATGATCCTAGTGTTAAACATTATGCGAGTAACTTGTTAATCAGCGTCTTTAATGTGCAGCAGGAAATACTTACAACATCTTGAGATTTCAATGAAAACCATGATTTTTTTAATGCACTTATATAAAAGATGTGAAATATGAAAGTTGTCAGTTGGATCAAGATGATAGTAATGGCACTTTTCTGAAGAAAGTAAGAATTCCCTCAATCGGCAAGTCTTTATGCACTTTATATGTTTACTTCCATCTACGGAAATAAAAATTAAATGAATTTTGCCGCATATTTCAGTTTCAAATTTTTTTAATTCATTCGGCATGACTTCTGAAAAAAAACCTTATCTTTCATATGGTTGCGAAATTATAAAAAAAAATTGTTTGTAAATGGTGAAAATATCGATTATTGCATTTATGCATTAAGTTTTGATGATTTTCAATATTTATGATTTAATGATGATGCTTTCGTTTTTAATGAGCTCATTAAATGGATACGAAAATGCCAAAATTAAAATTTGCAAGTATATGTTATTGAGCAACAGCACAATTCGAAAAGTATTCAATTCCCAATGCTTCATCATATATCGGTTTGTCGAAATTCTTTGGAAGCTATAACCATCTATAACTATAACGTATTCGGTGAATCTTTCGCTGTAAATTTCGATTAAAATTTAAAAAAAGTTCATTAGCATTTGAATCCCACTTCAATATACCTCATACTTATTGAAGTCTTTCTCATATGCTATATAAATGCGTGCAAAAGGTGCTTTTACAATTATGAATAAATAAATCGTGCGAAGAACTACTTTCTTTTCGCTTAACACTGCTCCCAGAAACTAAATACTTCTGAAACTTGATGTGTAATTAAAATATATACAAAATTGGTTTTTTTTTGAAGCTGACACATGAGCAAACAATAACTTTCGCTTTATGCAGGTGAGAGACTGACTGGAACCGACAAAGGAACAAACAGGTTTAGTTCACCAAATCAATGTGGATACATGTATCAAGGAAAAGAGCTTGCCTGCACAATTTGTCTGTTTTGGACAAATTTTGAAGTTTAATGAAGTTCACCAATTTTTTGTGAGTTATGCTCTTAAGTTAAATATTTATAGAGGATTTTCTAACCGTGTGTTCGAAGAAGTGTACTTTTATATTTATTTGGGTTATATTGATAGTTTTCTTTGAAACTTTCTTGAAAAATCTATTTGTTAAACTAAAAGTCTAATATTCACTGTGTACTCTCGAAGTGGATTTACTGGTCACAAAGTTTTTTATTAGTATTAAACTTTCAATCAACTTTCATATAGTATTTGTTTGAATAGCGTATGATAATACTCTATGATAATACTTTTTGATATTTGTTTTGCATTATATTTAATTTACATTTTCATATATGACACCAACTATTTTTCCATGGAGATGCAGGAACTTTTCAGTTAAGCGTACTTAATATGGCGCTAGATGATCAAATGAATGATAATTTCAAAAGTATTGAAAACTGTATTTTAATGAAAAAACCCAATTTTTTTTGTTGCAATTTGTTTGAGATAACTCGGAGATAACTGACCTTTTGAGAAGACTAAACGGCTCGTAAATCTACAATGCATATATGCATGTGATATTTCATTCAAATTGCTAAATTAATTTTATTTAACATCTCAACTTATCGAAATCAGCAAATATTAAATATTGAAGTTAGGACAGAAACGTGTATAGAAATTTTCTCGCATCGCATTGGACCTCCGTTTTTGCTTCATCAATGCAAACATTTTTTGTAAAATATGATCTTTTCGTCTTATGTACTAAATGTCCTTCAAATTGATTTCACTCAATTTGGGCTAACGTTTGTGACATTTGAAGGCATTTTTGGCTGTGATTGATAAATAATATCATTAGTGGTAATCCATGGATACAAAAAGAGATAACTAAGCCACAAAAGAAAGTTAATTAAATCATCAAAAAGTGTAGTGAGTCAAAATTTTGTTTGATTGCATAAAAAGTATTTAATTGAAAGATTTTTCTTCAAATAATATGAACAATTCAAATAAATTTCAGCAACACACTTAATAATTTGCGCTGATGCTTACAAAATTGTTGGTTACTTTTCATCACTTTCATTTTTAAGTGTTCAACTATACAATTATGGGAGCTGGAAGTGTACAGGTTTTCAATCGTTTATGCAGTCGATTAGATGATGGAAATTATAAAATTATAAAAGTAAAAGGCAATAGAATAAATACTTTAAAAAACGTCTAGAGATAATAAATTGTCGTGAAAAACTAAAAATCTGAAAAACTGAAGAGAAACTTGTTTTTTGAAGAGGTAAAATCAATTGAATAATTATTATGCATTTTTACTCAGTTTATTCATTTAATGTTAATAAATAATATTCAGTTGGTTTTTTATTCAAGTTTTCACCATTGTCTTTCAATTTTTCATTTCCTTAAGAAGCATGTTGTAGCAAAAATGCATAAACAGTTTCTCTTCAATAGAAGCATCTCGTGAATACATTTTACGAAAATAAGACAATTACATGCAAATGGGCAAAGAAAAGAAGAAGCTCGCAGAAAAACAGTCAAACTCAGTCAAACAATAAAAAACTATGAATGTGCATACAATTCAGAATAATCAACAAATAGATACCATGAATGCCTGAACGCTCAAATTTCAGATACAACGAATGCCGTTCTCAGTTTTTATGTTTTATTAATGAAAAGAAAAAGAAATTCCATGTGAAAAATACTACATAGCCTTTTGAATTGGAATTTCTACAAATAAATTGATTTTAAGAAAGAAAAAAAAACAAATAGTAATAATTAAAAATTATGCATAAACGCCTGGCACAAAGTAACAGCCTTACGATTTATAATTTTTTTTGAAATTCTTTGCAAAGTGAAAGGTTTTAATCAACTCTATTAGATTTTTCAATTTTTTATACAAAAAGTCAATATAAAGATTTGTGATAAAAATCTCCATTAAAACATTAAAACAGAAAACCAGACAGATATCAGCAATGCATTGTGCTCCCAAAATATTTTAAATTGGAGAAATTTGTTGTTAAAATACCAATTTCCTGATTGAACCTCTCTTACAAATTTCATTTTAAAAAGCTGGATTCACGAATAGCCGTTTGAAATGGAAAGATTGTAAACTTATGCCTGTAAGCCAAATTGAATGAAATTTGCAAAAAAACATGAATTTTGCCATTCAACATTGTTTTCAATTTAAATTTATAAACAAGACAAAATATTGGAAACGTATAAGCAGGTAATGAAATCAACTAATTGAACTTACAATATGATGTCTTCATTGTCATTTAAATATTTTCTAGAGAAAATTGTCATATTTGTAATATCAATTTTAATTAAAACATATGAATTAGTTGAATAGTAATTATTTTATTTGTCTCTATAGTTCTTAAACAATTATTTAATAAGGTGCAATTAAAAAAAAAAACAAAGTCCGGGTAAGTATATAGAAATGCGGTTTAAACTAACATAGACCAAACTATAACAAAATAACATAAACAAAATGAACTTTAACATATGATTATATGACTATACTAATTAATTTATGTAATCCATCAATTCATATCTTTTATTTGAAGTTATAATGTATTATTTTACTGAAAATTGATTCATTTGCGTATTGTAATTTGCTTCTTATACGATTGGGATCCTTTATTCAAGGAGTTGGATTTGCTAATTATTTTTATTTTTGAAATATTTGAACACCAAATTTACTTATGAAACTGGGACAATCAAGCTTGTTTAAAGCTGTCTTATGTTTCTTCATGAGATCAAGTATAAAAATTTAATTTACTTCCGAGCTCTGCGTAATTTTGAATCTAACTTTTTATCGAAAGTATCTCGTTTATGTCGACCTTTAACATTTTCAGCGAATTGTGGTCGAATTGTGGCCGAGTTATGAGCAGGACCTATATTTAGATGATGTGGAGGAGTGCCACCGCTGCTCACTATTCCTCCTCCAGTATTATAGTTATTATAGCCCCCAAACATATTGCCTCCACCAGCACCATGCAAATTGTTGTTATGTTCATGATCAAAGTGACCCGTTTGGCCTGTAGCAAAATGATCATTCGGATGAGCTCCTCCGATCCATCCAAACGAGGCAAATAAAGCAGGAAATACATAGAACACCACAAACATAGCTGCCCATATTGCTGCTTGAGCCACCACTACTACCCAAATAATTTGAATCTATAAAAAAAAAGGATGTAAACTTGATGATATGTAAAAAAACCCGTAACAAACCTTATTTTTACGGCTGTGGTGCTGTCCCGGATGACTTTGTAAGAATGGTACAAGAGCTAGAGTAAGTGTTGTTCCACTTGCTAAGCCTGCAATAATTCCAGCAAAGTTTTCTTGCCAAGGTAAGCTACCTAACCCAAACAAGGAGGCCGCTAACACTAAAAGTTTAATCATTGCAATCCACGGTTTCTTTAGACGCCGCCAATGACATAAACCGAGCATCACCGCAAGAGAGCCTAAAACTCCTGCCATAGAGGCTAAAGGTCCTACCTAAAAACAAAAAATATTATAGCTTGTGTTAGGAAAACTGTTGCATATTCAATAAAATTGGCAATGACATACCTCAGGTCTATACGGCACTAAAATAACGCTTGTAAGATTGCCAGCGATGCCACTACCAATGTACACAATGGCAGTTCGGAGTGGACCCAAAAGACGCTCCAAGTCTGACAAAAATATGTGTTGAAAAGCGACAGTAATAGCTAGATGCAAAAGTCCTGCATGTAAGCATAAGGATGTGAATAGGCGATAAAACTGATCGGGTACGTCTTGCACCAAGAATGGAAACATTCCACAAACATTCGTTAAACAAGAGACCTGACAGAAGAAAAAAATTATTTTTTTAAATCTTATAGTTAACATGATAATATTAAACATACCTGAGAGCACAAACTTGCCTCTTCATGGAAGTAACCATTAACAAAGTCACAATATTCTTTGGTAGTAATGCGACATTCCCCGTAAACTCCAGTGCAACAGGGATGACCAATTACTTCGCAGACCATATGTTCGGCAGTGTGATCTTTTAATCTAAAACGGTGCGAGAACGAATTTGTCTTTCGGCAAATAGGCCACTTAGTGATATCATCTGGCCACTCGTATGGTGCTATCGAAGCGGGAGCATCACAATACCTTTATCGAAATTGAAATTAATAAATTGAAAATTAAATAACCATAATTTACTTAGGATCAAGTCCACAGACACTGCCAGAAATTCTACCACCTGGTCCAGAATCACCAGGAGACCATTTTTTCCAAGTCGCTATAGTCTTTTGACTGGGCCATAGCCCACGAACACTACAGTCTGCCTAATAAAAAAAATTTGTAACGTTTTTTTGAATATTTTAACATAGATTTACTTACTTGTGAAGACTGCACGCATCCAGAATCATCATTTCGAATACAACAAGCTGTTTCACGTTCCTGCCGTCGAATTTTAGCCGCTACATCTAGAATCTTGGCATCTCGTCGCATACAGGCAGCAAACTTTGCACCGAGATGGACCAAATCTAATCCACGTGGACCAATCCATACATTACGTGGTTCTTGATGTTGAACCTGTTGCAAAGATAATGATGTCACCAAAACCTGTAAAAAAAAAAGTTATAATAATATTCCAAAAAACATAGTCAAAACCATCTTACCTGTCCAGCTTTGTGTTCAGTACCAATACCAATGGGACCAAGACCATAACATCCAATGCTAGCTGCTAGCACAAGAATGTGGACTGTATTTATCCAATACGTAAAAAATGGTCTATAATCTCGTCGATCATCTTGAGCGTCGGCCTAAGTAAAAAAAAAGCATTAAATGAAATATTTGTTAATAAAAAATTTAAACATACTTTTAAAAGACGTGTTGGATGTGTTGGTGCACGCCGTGAATTATCCAAAACACCATCTAACAAATGAGCAGCAATTCGAGTACCACCACGTCCAAAAGTTCGACCTACGCGAGCTGATACTGGTATCTCTTGGTGATTTCCCACTGCTCGAGTTCTCCAACCATTTGTACGCTCACTTCCATTGGTCACAGAAGCATATCGAGGGCCATCTGTATTTAAATATGAAAATAATTAAATCCAAAATTTTATGGTAAAATTATACATTTTACCTTCAGATCCTGGTCCACCTCCTTGTCCAGCCCCAATAGTTTCAAAAAAAGTTTCTTCTGGATGAAGAGGTGCAAGACCATCGCAAAGATCGTGGTCAGCATGACGTTTAACATCAGCTGGCGCAAAGCTCCTTGACCACTGTGCTGGAGGCGGTGCTGATCGTCTTTTAATAGCATGTACTGCCCAGGCTGCAGCACGCCACATCAGTTGAGCAACAGAATCTTTGCGAGCAACCTAAAATAATAAATTTTATTTGATTCTTGCCATAAAATTAATTTTATTATCAACTTGTTGTGGGCGTGCGTGTTCTGCTCTTCGTCCAGCTGCCTCATCTGCTCCAGGTGCTGGTAGAATATCGGGACGAGCTGCTTGAATTATGCAACGTCTCGCTGCTGCTGCAGCTGCTGGCTGGTTAGCACCCATAACCACTTCATTAGTTTCCGACTCATCAACTAGTGCACCAAAGCATCTTTTTGCCAATCGAGCTTGACGATCATGCCATTTGCTCTGTTCTGTTGTCTCCAATCCTGAATGGACACCAAAAAATTTTGCAGTTTCACGTCGTACGTAATCTTTCACCTAAATTGCACAAAAGATTAAGAAAAACTCTTTCCTTAAAACCCAAAATATATACTTTTTGTTTTTTTGATCTGCTATTAGTCTGGTTTTGAGCTCGAGGAGCATTGCGTTGCTGACTAAAAGTGTTAGTCAAAAGATTAGCGGCTGAATCGTTGTGATATTGAAACATCAATGAGCGACTGCTGCCATTAATAGATGAAGTTGGTTGCGGTGGAGGTGGAGATGGTTCTGGTTCAGGTTCTTTTACGACCGGCTGAGGCGCAACTGGTGAAGGATCTAAATTATAGTTTAATAGTTGATGATCGTAAAATAAATTAATGTTTTTGAAAAATACCTTTAGGCTCGTGACGATTGCCAACAGAGTTCATGTCCATGCAGCTGGATAGAGGTGGCAATGGGCTAACAGGTCCTGTAGTCTGAGTTGTTTGGTGTACACCAGTGGTTCTTCTGATAGTATTGCAATGTAAGCATGAAGCACTTCCATTTAAATCAAGTGGTGTAGCTACTCGATTGCTACCTCCTAGAAACTCAGAACTTGGTGTACGTGAAATATATTCACATTGCGGAGTTGTATTGGCAGTTGGCTGAGGTCGACGTAAAGTACTTGCAGCTGAAGATGAAGTAGATGATGGTGGCTGGCCAGATGATGGACGAATACGAGGAGGAGTTGCATAATGATCAGAGTTCCCATTTGAGTCACCGTGGAAGTCTTTTATCTAAAATGGATACTCTCAAGTGGCTGATAAAAAATTAAGTCATAATATTTTTACCTGCATCGGCTGCCCATCATTGTTACAGCATTTCATGCGAATGCGATATTGTGGTTGAGCTGAAGATTGAGAAGACTTTTGAGGTTTAAGTGTCTGAGTATGAGTAGGGGGTGGTGTTCCAGCGGATACCGGGAGTGATAAATGATAACCTCCACTGTTACTAATGGTAGCACTTTCATAAGGTTCCCCATGTGGCGGCGGAGTTGGAATATATCTCTTAACTGGAGTGTGAACAGTTGAAGAAAGATATGTGCCATAAGTGTCATTTGTGCTTGCCATTGGTGTGCTATTAGCCAAATAGTGGGCTGGAGATGCATACCCCTCACATTTGGGAGAAGCAAGATCACGGTAACGCTCATTAATTCCTGTGCGATATCTAAAACAATAAATAAGGGTTAAACGATGTCGCAATAAATTTCAAATAAAAAATGTTTGCCTGGAACTAGGTGACATTGTGCGATGATGAGCCATCATCCTATGATCTTTAAAATGATGACCTTGAGATTGTGGAATTGCTCCTGGAGATAAGCCCATCACAAACCGATCACTATTAGGAGCTGGCGACGGTGGAGGCAGACAACAAGTGATGTTTTCCTCGTATCTTTAAAAAAAGGATATTAAAATCATGGCAACATAATCAAATCTAAAAATACCGATCATATCTTGATGGTGTCGTAGCTTCTGGTGATTCTTCTTGATACATGATAGCTTGTGAGCTAAGCTGCTGTGGAAAGTGATTCTGACCAAAAGAAGATCGTCTTCTCGTGGAAGCAACTTGTGTGGGTGGTTGTTGTGCTACATGATGATGATGATGTCCTGCTGAATTTCCTTGCATGCATCCATGATGGTAGCCTTCCAAATCTCCATCGGATGATGACATTTTAACCTTTAATAGTTTATATAAAAACGTTAAAATATAGGAAATTCTACTGTTGAAAAGATGAGCAAAAGCTTCATCGAACTAATCTTAGTTTGTGAAATAGAATATCTTTTAAATAATATTCAAATTCCAAATTTACTCAAATTTTCACATCCTAAATATTCAAATATTTTTTCATACCTTCGCCACCTTAATGATCCAATTTACGCCACTCTGTCAGAAGTTTTAATTGGTACAATCGCTTCAAAACATGTTAGACATTGTTTTGTTGATATTTTCAACTTAAAATTGATGAGGATTGGTTCTTTATTTTAAATTTTTTCAAATATCCTTAATTTTCCTAAAAATGGTTCTCAGGAAAAACAAAAATTCCCCTTAGTCATCTGAAAACTTGAGTTTGCGCAATATCACCAACGGTTTTTTACCGAGGGGATGAGATCAACGATAGAAGAGTTTTTGAAGAGTTTATTTCAAATATTTTGTTATTACACTAGCGACCAGTGTATTTTATGTAAACAAAAAATAATTAAGCACATAAGCGCATTAATATTCGAAATGAATAATAAACTTTTGTAAGGTTTTTAATAAAGTGGTTGGATAATATTTTTAAAGAATTATGACATTTATTTTTATTCAAAAAACACATACAACTACAATTCGGACTCACTTTGACATTATAAAAGGTATTTTTTACAGAGGCAAAAAGTACCGTAAAATAAGAAAAAATAGCTTAAAGATAGATTTAAAGCTGTAAAAAGAACCATTACAGCAACTATTAGTTAATTAAGCATTTAAGACTGCCAGAATGGGTATATTGAACTGTTAAACAAGTCAAAGTTGAAAGGTTAAAGTTTAAAGACATTATTAATAAAGGGCAACAGGTGAGGGTCCACGAGAAATTTATTAGGAGTTAATTTATTAAGAATAAGAATTCTTTCTGGGTACATTTATGTAAAACAATTTGCCATTTCAGTTGTTCTACAACAAAAGTAGTTAAAGTTCAGAATATTTTTATTTGTGAGCCTGATTTAATTCTTGAAAGATCACGTAGAAAATGTTAGAAATGATCTCTGCCATTTTGTTACAAAAATAGATTTCATATAGAAACTATGATATTGATCTAGTTTTTCTAATATTTACGACTAAAAGCTAAAAATGAGTGGATTCGAATATTAACTGTTAGAGCCAGAAAAAATTTTGAAATTTCAATAAATTTTTAGAAATGGATCATCAAGCTCAGCAGTTGAGCGATTTACAAGCAGCATCAGCACAACAATCAAATATTGAGTTTTGTCTAGTGTGTGGAGATCGAGCATCAGGTAGACATTATGGAGCTATCAGCTGTGAAGGATGTAAAGGATTTTTCAAGGTATCGTACATTCAATGATTCAAATTCTATGACACAATTTTAATTTTTCTTATAACAATACTATATCTTGTTATTTTTAGCGTTCAATTAGAAAGCAGTTAGGTTATCAATGTAGAGGTACAATGTGCTGTGAAGTGACCAAGCATCATCGTAATAGATGCCAATATTGTCGTCTTCAGAAGTGCCTCGCTTGCGGTATGCGCAGCGATTGTGAGTAGCTCTTTTATATGCTTTTTTGTTCCTCTATTCGATATTTGTTAATAATAAATCTTTTCTCACCCACCAACATATTTTACAGCTGTTCAACACGAGCGAAAGCCAATTGTGGATCGTAAAGGCGATGAAAATATCGAGGCTCCTGCAAATACAATCATTAAATGTCGTAGTGGATCCATTAAAAAAGATGCTGGGGATCCACTCAACTACTTGAATCTATTTCAATTACATCCTTTTTCGTTCATGAACCAAGCATCTGCAGCTCAGCAGCCTCACTATGGAGATGGAGCAGATTCACCTCCACCTCAGCAGCCGCAACCAAACATTAAATTAGAGGGTGATAGTGATAGTAACCAAGCTACTCTGCAACCCCCTCCACAGTTGGACACAAATGGTCATCAGGTAATTAGATTGATTTTGTTATCTTTACACATTTTGAAATCTTTATTTTTTAAAGGAGCTCTTGGAGCGCTGTCGTTTGCAAGAAGCTCTTGATCTTGTTGGAAGATTAGAGTCTGCTGTTCAGACTGTCGATACTGATGAGTCAAACATGGATTTTCAAATTCATCACCAACATTTGTTCGATGTTATTCGTAACGAGCAAGCTGCTCATTTTAAAATCCAGTTGCCCAATTTATTACCCAACATGTTCTACGTTTGTGAGGTATTTCGGCGCAATTTTTTTTTTAGTTTTATTATTTTAATCGCTGTAAAATTATTTTTTAGGTGGGAAGCCGACTGCTATTCAAAACCATCGACTGGTTGAAAGATGTTCCACTGTTTGCAGATTTTTCTTTGGCTGCTCAATGTTCACTTTTACAAGCAAGCTGGTGTGATCTTTTCATTCTAGGATTGGCACAAACTGTAGCTGCTGCACAACAGCCTGTCACAAACGCTCAATTTTCACTTAAGAGTATGATTGTGCTTCCATTAGTAAACTTTTTGCGTACACTTATACTACAGCAAGGTGGTCAGACACAAAATGGTAATAATGTAAAATTTTTTATTTGATCACGATATAGATTGACTATTATTTCAGCCCTTAAAAGCTCCGCTACAAATAGTCCAGTCCCTCCAGCAACTGCACCAACTTCAACTCCCGAAATTCGCCGTCTTTTACATCACTTGGTTTTGCTACATAATTTTGTAGACTCTATTGTAGCTTTACGTCCAGATGATGTTGAATTTGCGCATCTTAAACTAATTAGCTTGTTCAATGCACAGAAAGTCGGAGTTGGTGGAATTAAAACTCCTACAAGACAAATGATTTCTCAAATACAGCTAGGCGTTAGCCGGAGTCTAAGACAATATATTGGAGGTAAGAATGATTAGAAAATTTAAAACTAATATATATAATATTAAATGTTTTTCTAAATTTTTTAGGCGATTCTGAATCGAGTGTGGAAAGATCCCAAGCACTTTTACACACATTACCAGTTCTTTGCTCTTTCGAGCGCTCAACAGTCGAATACATGTTCTTCAACAACTTAATTGGGCATATTCAAATGGAACATGTTATCCCATACATCCTTGGTTTAAATAATCGAAACCATGAGCATGACTTGGAAGAATTGAGCCAGCGTGCATTAGGTGACGATAAATAGATGAATATATTTTTATTTTTAGAATTTTTTTATTTATTTATAAAAATGGCTATTTTATAACGTTGCTTTGTCCATTAAAAATATAAACTGTCTTTCGTCGCTTTAGCGTCCTTTAAAAGTATTTAAGCACAAAGTATTTTTTTCTAAAAACAAAATCGTGAGAATATTAAGCGATTATAGCCTAATAACCAATTTATAATTAATAAGTATCAAATACCTAGATATTAAGTTGTTTAGATATCTTTTAAAAAAATTATATAAATTTAGCTAGATTAAATGTAATTCAATACATTAAAAAAAAGCAATAAATTTTACTTTTATAATTATTACCATTGTTAAAAATACTTCTTTTTCGTTGATTAAATATGGGCCAGAAAATTGACAAAAAAAATGTTATCGATAAATTCTAAAAACTAAAATTTTTGACCGTTGCATATTTTATATTTTTATAAGGCGTCAATATATATTATTCTCGTAATCTCCCCTCGTCCTCAATTCGCCGATTTTTACTTGTCAGATATATTTCTTTGTGATTCATTTTTATTTTAATTAAAAGAATTTTTGTAATTTGGTAATTTAACATGTTTCAACAGTATTTTAACCAGGCAATATCTTCTCTAAGCTATCTGTCAAAGGAACAACTTCAAGATCTTCTGGATGAGGATGACAAATGTGAACAGAGAATCGATGAAATTGTTTGTGTTTAATTTTATAACAACAACATGCAACTTATATCTTAATTATTTACATTTAACAGCTCAAAAGCTTGGAAAACGAAAAGGATGTGATAATAAATGAAAATAGGCAAATGGCTGAAAGTAATTTAGCCAAAGAACCACAACTTATCGAGCAGAGATCACGAATGAATGATTTGGCTGCTGAAGCAAAAACATTTTGTGAGTCAGTCCAAGAGAAACAAGAGCAAATTAGTAAGATTTCATGTTATTATTAACATTTCTTTGATATAGTTAAATTTTCTTTCATTACTAGAATCTTTATCGAGCAACGTAAATCCAGAAACAACGTTGGCTCTTTTACAAGCAGCAGCTGCTGAGAGCGAGGAAGAATCAGAAAAGTTGTCTAATAACTTTTTGGAAAACATTGTGACTGTGGAAGAGTTTACACAGCAATTTTTGAAAGATCGCAAGCAAATGCACTTACGCAAATTGAAAGCCGAAAAAATGGTTGAGTTACTCAGATCAAATTTGCAACCAAAACCACAACACAATTATGGGCCACCATCTAGTTTTTATCCACCCCACAACAGTAATAATATGCCTTATCCTGCAGGGCCAATTACTATGCCAATGCCAGGATATCCTTATTAATATCTGCTATTAATCAAATATGATGTAACGAAAACCATGTAAACCATAATAAATTTAAAATAAATAATATTTGTGATTTATTCAACAATTTCTACCTGTTTGATTCTTATTTACACTTTTAACTCGCTTTTAACACAATATTTGTTAATTATTATCGGATGTTGGTGAACTTTTTTTAAGTTTAGATTTATCTAGATCATTTTCAGAGTGAAAAGAAATGAAAAGGACAACACCTATCATAATTAACAGTAGAACATACTCTTTTTCTAAACTAACGCGATGTCGAGTTTCTTTTTGCATTTTATCCTCAAATCGTTTCTTTGCTTTTTGGTTCTTCTCAAAATTACTTCCGTAATGCATTTTGTTCCAATTATCAAAATCTAAAAAGACAATTAGTCAATCATATTTCTGGTAAACTTTACTAAAAAGATTCTGACCATAAATTGGAGTTTTTCCGGAAGCAGCAGTCGTATGAGTTCTATTCATTCTTGCCTTATAAAACTTTGTTGTCGCATCATCATATTCATCTTGTTCACTCTCGTAAACTGTTTCAGTTGCATTACTGTAATTTTTTCCAGCAGTATGTAAGATACCTTTCAAATAAATATGTTCATGAATATAAATTACTGTAGTTTTAGCATAAACTAATTAATCACCTTTATCATAAAGTTTTCTCAACCTGAAATTACCCAACACCTCATAAGCCGACGTTATTTCTCTAATCAGATCAATGAAAACTGTTTTAAAAATGCATTAAAATGGCAAAACTAAAATAAATATACCTAAACTTTTCAGCAGCTTCATCGCTGTTTTTATTTTTGTCTGGATGGTAAAGTAAACTTAATTTGTAGTATGCTGATTTTATATCATTCTGGGTGGCATGAGGAGTAATTCCCAAAGCTTAAAAGTAAAATTGTAATAAGTATAATCAAATTTTATTGTCAAAATTCACCATCATAGTGGTTTTTAGCAAACACAGAGGAAGTCAAGTAGAACTGTCGGGTTTGGAATTGATTGATTAACACTTTGACCTTATTCATATCACAAAAATAAGTAGAATTAAATGTTTATACTTCTTAAATCAGCAATTTAAGGAGAAAATTTTTGTAATAATCAAATTTTGTCGATGTAAACAACAACTTGAAAATTATGTAAGGCAGGGGAAGAAAACCTTTTACTAACGGGCGCGCTCTTTTTGAAATATATAAAAATAACATATTTCCACATTTTATTTTAATATCCGAAATGAATATGCTTACAAATAATAAAATATGATAAATGAATAATTCAAAATTTGCCGCTACGCTTCCTTGCAGTATACTTGGTATCAGCTCTCGTTTCAGTACCGTGTTTGCGACGTTTTTCTTTTTTATCTAGGATCCAGCTCTTTGACTTTTTTTGGACTTTCCCTGCCCTGACGTTTCTGAGATGCTCACGTTTCTTTGAATACGGGATTTGATTTGCCTCATCAGCTCCTGTTCCTAAAGCTTGTGGCATTTGACAAACTCCACCTGTCATTAGCACAAGGAAGTATTTTTTTGCTTTAGTTGAATTTGGAAAGTCAACTACAACACCTCCGTAGAATCCGGCACGCATAGCTTGATTAGTAATGAGTGACACTTGATCTCCGTTCTCAGGGTAAAACTGAAATACAGCCCGAGCACTTCTTGTCTAAAAGATATATAAGTGATATTAAATAAATTATAAGAAGAACCTCTAATAATACTAACCAGACAAGCGTACAAAGTTACGAAAAACTTATAAAGCCTCTTTTGTGGAACATGATGTGATTTATCTGCATTGCAGAGCCACTGTAAAGCAGAAATCGAGACTGCGCCATCAAAACTACCAGCTTTAAAAGGTAACCCTTCTCCCATATCACTCAAAACAAGTCCTCCCTCTACTTCTCTCTCTAGAGCAATATCTAGCATTGACTGTGAAATGTCTACACCAACCCAATTGTGACCTTGTTCTTCTAAAACCCCACCAGATAGCCCAGATCCACAACCAATATCCAAAATCATACTTGAATCATTTTCAGGTAAAGAAAGTAACTCTATAGCTCGCTCACACATTTGAACTTGAATTTCAATAATACGTGTGTTGTTGGAGTATTTTCTTGCTTCATCATCGTTGTAAAAGATCTCTGGTGGAGCCGAGTGTTCTGGTCTTCGAGCCATTATCGTTTTTAAAGTTTATTATTATTTTGTTTTGAATGTTACTCCGAAAATGTGGTCCGCCTGTTAAAAAAAGCCGTAGGGTAAAAACATTTGCACTCCGATAAATGTTTATTTTGATTTGGGAATTTTTGAAAATAGAAGAAAATTTGTGAAAATTTTATTCCTTTGAGAAAAATCGGTACAAATTTTTTATTTGGTGAAGCTAAAAATAGATTTGCTCTTTAGAAACTACTAGAACTTTCTCGGTTTTCCATATAGTATAAAGTTGAGTCACAATCGATCTCTTGTGCAGTTAAAATTGAAAATTCAAAGAGTTAAGTTATAATCGTGTAATTTAGTGCTTTAATTAATTTAAAATCCTCTATTCACAAATCAAATAAATCATTTTGATAAAGGAAAAATGGTTGAAACAGTGGAAGATCCAACCGTTCATAAAGAAAAGGGCAACGAGGCGTTTAAAAAATCAGATTGGGATGGAGCTATTAAGTGGTACACGAAAGCAATTAAAGCTGGTGAAGGCCACAAGGAACTTTCTGTTTTTTATAAAAACCGTGCAGCATGTTATTTAAAGAACGAGGAATTTGATTTGGCTTACAAAGATTGTACCAAATCTCTTGAAATCAGTCCAAACGATCAAAAAGCTCTTTTCAGACGAATTCAAGCTCTAGAACCGCTTGAACGTTATGAGGAAGCTTACAAAGATGCCAGGACAATCTGGAATGCTGATCCCAGCTTCAAACCCATTCAGCCAGTCCTCGAAAGATTACATGCAATTGTCCAAGAGAAAATCCGAGAAAACTCGCAAACCACTGTAAAAGTTCAAAAGATGTTCGATCTGGCTTTTGATATAGCAGCAGAGAAAAGCAAACGTGAGTCTGCAATGAGTAATCTAGTTGTGCTTTCTCGAGAGAAGGCAGGAGCTGAAATTATGTACAGAGAGGGAGTCGTTACAAGGTAAATATCAAAATTTTATTAATCGCACTAAAAATTGTTCTAGAAAAATGTTCATGTCCTTATATCTAATCTGTTTTATTTTTAGAATTGGAAAACTCTTCAAAGTTGAGAAAAATGAAGAAATTTTACTAAGCGCAGTTCGTGTAATAGATGAGATGTGTCAAAAATCTGTAGAGCATACGCGTTCAACCATCAAGGAGCTTGGAATTCCATTTTTCTTGCAAATATTGGACAGCAATAAAATAGAGCGAGTTAATACAGCACAACATTGCATGCAAACCGTCCTTAATTCATTCTCTGGGATGAAGAACAAAGAAGGCAAAGAAGGAAAGCCCGTTGAAAGCATGTGCAATGAAAATAAACAAGAAATTGATACCTTGCTCTCATGTCTTCTCTACGCCACAACCGACCGTACTATACCGGGTGAAGCAAGAGATGGTGTTGTGGAGCTACTCATCCGAAATGCTCATTATGAAACATTAAACTGGGCAGAAAGATTAGTAGAGCTGAAAGGATTAAAACGTCTGCTAGATATTTGCAGTGAGCTTGAGGAGTATAAATATGAAAGTGCTATGCCTATTACTCCTTCATCAAGAACTATTGCTTCCGTTTGTTTGGCCCGTATCTATGAAAACATGTACTATGATGAAGCTCGTGGAAAATTTATGCAGCAGGTAGGTTTCTTTCAATGTAAACTTTTATCAAACTATTTAATATCAAATTTATATTTTAGGTAGACGAGTTTGTGAAAGATAAATTATTGAACCCTGATTTGGAATCAAAAGTTCGTGTAACCGTTGCGATCACTTCTTTACTGCTTGGACCACTTGATATCGGCAATCAAGTTATTGCTAAAGAAGGAATCCTGGAGATGATTCTAGTGATGGCCACAACTGATGATGTACTCCAACAACGAGTTGCTTGCGAGTGTTTAATTGCTGCTGCTTCTAAGAAAGATAAAGCAAAATCGCTTCTCAGTTCAGGTGTGGATATTCTCAAAAAGCTTTATCACTCCAAGGATGATGGGGTAAGAGTTCGTGCTCTGGTTGGATTGTGCAAGTTGGGAAGTTCCGGTGGTTTGGATGCTTCTATTCGTCCACTAGCTGAAGGCTCCAACACTAAGCTCGCTGAAGCTTGTCGTCGCTTCTTGATCAAACCAGGAAAAGACACTGCAATCCGCAAGTTTGCCGTTGAAGGCCTTTCATACTTGACTTTGGATGCTGATGTTAAGGAAAAACTAATGCAAGATCATGATGCTATACAGGCTATGATTGAGTTGGCTAAAAGCGGTGATCAGTCAGTGCTTTACGGCGTTGTTACTACTCTTGTCAACTTGGTGAATGCTTATGATAAGCAGGAGCTGGTTCCAGAGCTTGTAGAATTGGCCAAGTTTTCCAAGCATCACGTTCCAGAAGAACATGAGTTGGATGATCCTGATTTTATCAGCAAACGTGTCGTTATTTTGGCAAATGAAGGAGTCACATCTGCTTTAGTAGCACTAGCCAAAACGGAGAGCAATAACAGTAAGGAAATGATTGCACGAGTTTTCAATGCCATGTGTGCTGAACAAGAAGTGCGTGGAAAAATTGTGCAGCAAGGCGGTGCAAAAACTTTGATAAAGTTAGCCTTAGATGGAACTGCGAACGGTAAAAGACAAGCTGGACAAGCTTTGTCTCGATTGGGAATCACCATCAATCCCGAAGTAGCTTTTCCAGGTCAGAGAAGCTTGGAAGTAGTTCGAGTGCTAATTCAACAGCTTCATGCTGATCACACGGCACTAGAGAACTTTGAAGCGCTTATGGCACTCTGTAATTTGGCGCAGCAAAATGATAGTGTAAGAAAGCAAATCATCAAAGAGCAGGGAATGAGTAGAGTGGAAGCGTTTTTAATGGAAGAGCATGTTTTGTTGGCTCGGGCGGCTGCACAAGTCATATGTAATATGGTAATGTCAGAAGACTGCGTTAAAATGCATGAAGGAGAAAACGACAAATTGAAGTTCTTAGCATTGTTGTGCGAAGATGAAGATGAAGAAACTGCAATTGCTGCTAGTGGAGCTGTGGCAATGTTAACTTCTGTAAGCAAAATCTGTTGCGAAAAAATGTTGGATCCAAAAGAATGGCTGGAAATATTGCACACACTTATCGCTAATCCGAGCCCAGATGTACAGCATAGAGGAACTGTAATCATCCTCAATATGATCAAAACAAGCAAAAAATGTGCTGAGCAAATTTTTGCTACGGATATCCTGGAACTTTTAATGGGACTCACCCAGCTCAATGACGAAAAACGCGGAAAAGCTATCGACAAGGCTAGAGAGATTTTACATGAAGCTGAAAAAATGCAGCTAATTATGAAAAAGGCTGAGGATGATATGGATCTAATGCCAGATGTTTTCAATCAGGCCAAAATTGATAATGACGAGTAAATTTTTTAGAAGTGCCTAAATTTTGTACTTAATTATAACATTTTATATAGATTGTTTGCATTTTGAGATAATTGTTTTTAATAAAAAGTTTAAAATTTCAAATAATTTTTTTTAACTCAATGAGTTTTAAGATAATACAAAATAATTAAAATGTATCTAAACTATATTATACATTAATATAATGATAAAGAAAGTGTTTTTTCCCCCAAACAAATTTATTTTAATATAAGAATATACAAACATAAGAACACAACACTGAACCTAATCAATGCATAAATCACGTAAATTTTCAACTGCATTAACAGATATTTTGCTTGCTGTGATAGGCTTGTGTTGCGTTCGCTGTTGAGTCTCAGCGATAAATAAATTTCTCAATCTCAGAAGCTCTTTGGTGTGAGATGAATGTAAATCCGCAACTGATTCCAAGCCGCCATCTAAAAATAGTAGCAACTGGAAAAAGATAGGTAAGTATGGTTTTTTTAATAAAATAATATGCAGGAATGAAAAAGAAAAACCAAATACAAAGTTTATAAATGTTAAGTTAAAAATGTTTGTTAAAAGGATTTATGGCAAATTATGCCAAATGCGTCATTTGATAGCTGAGTGGCATTGATTAGCCGTCATTTTTATGTGATTCGATTATATTAAAAATTATGCACTTTTAAAATATGTAGATACCTGTTTATTAGTTAATGTTTTAGGAATAATGTCTTCATCTGCGATGGTTAGCCGAAGCAATTCAATGTCAGCCTCATTTATATCCTGTCTTTTCAGTGCTTCTTCATAATCATACTCCAAATCAAAATCCATCGCCCCGAAAAAATTATATTTCTATCTGCAAAACATTGAATGTAGAATATTGGATTGGTTCATTTAAAATTCAACAAACTAAAGTATAGTAAGTAGTAGGTTAGTAACGATCACCTTTTTTCAACATTCATTTCATTCAATATACTTTTTACGAAAATATTTGCAAATATTTAGTATTTTTCACAAAAGACATTATTCAACTTAAAATGATACTATTAATGGATTGTGCAAAAAACGTGTTCTAATAATAGTTTTACAAGTTTGTAAACGTGCAAACGCATCGTTCTAATAATGCCGATGTGATGTGTCTAACATTTAGTCACAAATGACATAAATTATGCTAGAATGTGGTTTACACCTTGAACTTGATGAAAACATTAAAATAAATATAAATTTCCAGTTTATTATTCATAAATATTAGTCATTCTCAAAACTTAAGCAGAATTCTAAACATAAAATGTATCTATCAACAAGTTACATTGTTAAAATTAACTGCGCTTACACCAAAACTTGAAACCGGTTCAGAAGAGAACAAAACATCAGGTGAATTTACACATCTACTAAAATGTTCTATTGTATTAACATGCTTAAAAATTACAAATTCGATTTTTTGCAATTATTATTAATTAGTCGTAGTCCAATATTACAACTGCGATTAAAATAATTTGTCTGATTGCAAAAAGCAAGATTTTTGCACCTTAGTTTATATATGTGTTAAAAATTTCGAGGTTTCATGATTCTTTTTTTGTAGTCAGTTCTTCCAATCTTGAACACTATGTAATAAATTTTTTAGAAGTAATCAATAAATAACTAATTTATGTAAGCCTAAGACAAAACACGTAAAGTTTAAGAATGTCTTCATTGCGTAATCGAAAATTAATATTTGAATTTTTGAAACAGAAACATTTTTTTGTTTTGTTTATAATAACAAAAGTTCTAATCTGGTGTTCAATTCATTGCGCAGATTTTGTAACACTTCTTTATAAAGAATACTAGTAGCATAAATCCCCTCAAAAATGAGGGGTAGATGACACACTTGAGAATAGAAACATAATATTGAATCATAATAGAGATAATAGAAATCATTCAAAACTCTAGCAATTTTTTAATAAAAAGTTTAAAATTTCAAATAATTTTTTTTAACTCAATGAGTTTTAAGATAATACAAAATAATTAAAATGTATCTAAACTATATTATACATTAATATAATGATAAAGAAAGTGTTTTTTCCCCCAAACAAATTTATTTTAATATAAGAATATACAAACATAAGAACACAACACTGAACCTAATCAATGCATAAATCACGTAAATTTTCAACTGCATTAACAGATATTTTGCTTGCTGTGATAGGCTTGTGTTGCGTTCGCTGTTGAGTCTCAGCGATAAATAAATTTCTCAATCTCAGAAGCTCTTTGGTGTGAGATGAATGTAAATCCGCAACTGATTCCAAGCCGCCATCAAAATCACTTGGTAAGTTTTCAAGTGGTATAACTTTGTAAAATTTTTCCTTGTCCACATTTGCGCTGTGTAGATGAAGCTGGGAAATAATCAACGAGTTATTCAAAGAATAATAATATTTGATCAGTCAGAACACTTACATTTTTTAAGATATCTGCTTTCATAAAAGGCCTGATCAAGGATAATATACGATCAAAGAAAGAGACGGTGTTTAAAACATGTATTGAGTGCAATTTAGCCGGGAGAGCTTCCTGAAGATAGCTGAAAAACTTCCTGATTGAACCCAGTTTTACTCTGGTCAAATGACTGATTGAAACATTTTTCATGCTGAAAAATTATTATAGCATTGAGTTTTTCAATAGATTTTCTAATAAATTTTCTTACTCAAACAAAAATATTATTCCGGGTCTTGGACCATGTGTGTTCAAACAAGAATCTAAATAACGTATAAATAAAATAATACTATCATTAATTCGATCAACAACAATTTTTAATTATTACCAATAGTCATAAAAAAAGTTTTGATTGCTTCATCGAAATGATAATCTCCACATTTTTTGCTTGAAAGCCTATGGAATACGATCGAGTACCCTTCTGGTGTGGTATTTTTAATATAAAAGTAGTCTCTGTAAAACCAATTTTTTTCTTAAAGCTTTTTCAGTTGTAAATATTTAAATATTGCTTACTGATGTTGTAAACATTGTTGAATTTCAGCAGATTCTGGATCTCGATTTCCAAAGAGTTCTGGAGAATTTTTTCTAGCTTCATAGTAAACCTTCATCACCTTTTTAGCCGTTTCAATATTTTTATTATTGGAGTCTAAAAATAGTAGCAACTGGAAAAAGATAGGTAAGTATGGTTTTTTTAATAAAATAATATGCAGGAATGAAAAAGAAAAACCAAATACAAAGTTTATAAATGTTAAGTTAAAAATGTTTGTTAAAAGGATTTATGGCAAATTATGCCAAATGCGTCATTTGATAGCTGAGTGGCATTGATTAGCCGTCATTTTTATGTGATTCGATTATATTAAAAATTATGCACTTTTAAAATATGTAGATACCTGTTTATTAGTTAATGTTTTTGGAATAATTTCTTCATCTGCGATGGTTAGCCGAAGCAATTCAATGTCAGCCTCACTTATAGCCTGTCTTTTCAGTGCGTCTTCATAATCATACTCCAAATCAAAATCCATCGCTCCGAATGAATTATATTTCTATCTGCAAAACATTGAATGTAGAATATTGGATTGGTTCATTTAAAATTCAACAAACTAAAGTATAGAAAGTAGTAGGTTAGTAACGATCACCTTTTTTCAACATTCATTCCATTCAATATACTTTTTACGTAAATATATGCAAATATTATGTATTTTTCACAAAAGACATTATTCAACTTAAAATGATACTATTAATGGATTGTGCAAAAAACGTGTTCTAATAATAGTTTCACTAGTTTGTAAACGTGCAAACGCATCGTTTTAATAATGCCGATGTGATGTGTCTAACATTTAGTCACAAATGACATAAATTATGCTAGAATGTGGTTTACACCTTGAACTTGATGAAAACATTAAAATAAATATATATTTCCAGTTTATTATTCCTAAATATTAGTCATTCTCAAAATTTAAGCAGAATTCTAAACATAAAATGTATCCATTCAACAAGTTACATTGTTAAAATTAACTGCGCTTACAGCAAAACTTGAAACCGGTTCAGAAGAGAACAAAACATCAGGTGAATTTACACATCTACTAAAATGTTCTATTGTATTAACATGCTTAAAAATTACAAATTCGATTTTTTGCAATTATTATTAATTAGTCGTAGTCCAATATTACAACTGCGATTAAAATAATTTGTCTGATTGCAAAAAGCAAGATTTTTGCACCTTAGTTTATATATGTGTTAAAAATTTCGAGGTTTCATGATTCTTTTTTTGTAGTCAGTTCTTCCAATCTTGAACACTATGTAATAAATTTTTTAGAAGTAATCAATAAATAACTAATTTATGTAAGCCTAAGACAAAACACGTAAAGTTTAAGAATGTCTTCATTGCGTAATCGAAAATTAATATTTGAATTTTTGAAACAGAAACATTTTTTTGTTTTGTTTATAATAACAAAAGTTCTAATCTGGTGTTCAATTCATTGCGCAGATTTTGTAACACTTCTTTATAAAGAATACTAGTAGCATAAATCCCCTCAAAAATGAGGGGTAGATGACACACTTGAGAATAGAAACATAATATTGAATCATAATAGAGATAATAGAAATCATTCAAAACTCTAGCAATTTTTTCATCTGACCAAGACGCGTTACTAAAAATCCGCAAATCCTTTTGAAAAATGTGTAAGAAATAAGGATAAACATTGTTGAGCAAAAAAAATCAAAATATTCCAATTAATGAACAAATTTTACACAGGGAACATGAAAAATTCACTATTTTGCGTGGTTTCTGGATGTGTGTGGATCAGCGGTGCATGGTAAAAATCCCATACTCAGCTCAAAAGTTGTGTCTTGTACTGTTATATATGTTTCAGAGAAAAATTTTTCAATTTTAAGAGCCATAAAAAGTGTCATCACACAGTGAACGTTTTTTTTTAAATTTTTGTAAAATGGAAATTCGTGAAAAAAAATCCTGGACCCCAGCTGGTCAACATATCATCCTCAAAATCACTAATCTCCAATTTTAGATAAATTTTGAGTATCGTGTAAAAAATTCAAGATCCTAACTCTTATAGCAAGAAAGTTATTAAAGCTCAAAAAGTGTAACGCTCTTTTATTTTAATTTTCCTAATTACTGTGTTTTATATTACTTAGATATTATATATTTGAAAAATGAGTATAATTTTAGGAAAAATTCACTTTTTTCGTTTCACTTAAAATATTTTATTGTCTTATGCATTTCGAGGACTATGTCCTCATCTTCAGAGCTACCAAATTATAATTTGGTAGCTCTGAAGATGAGGACATAGTCCTCGAAATGCATAAGACAATAAAATATTTTAAGTGAAACGAAAAAAGTGAATTTTTCCTAAAATTATACTCATTTTTCAAATATTAATCACGTTTCGCAAAAAAGATCTCATCATGAACAATTAGATATTATATAATTTTTAGAAACAAAATCATGTAACATTTTAAGTTTCATCATCTAATTTTGCGGTTAAACAACAATTTGCGTACAAATAAATGCAATCTTTAGTAAATGTATGCATGTTTGCAGATAAATGCAGTTTGTCAATCTTACTCATGGAACCAGTAGTAAATTTCTCTATTGCACGGTTTATGAGCGGTTTGTAATACCATTGAGCACTATATAATAAATTTAACTTTCAAGTGATGTAATAAAATACTGTTCAACCAATATCTGCAAAGCGATATGGTAACAGAACTGTACCTACTAATTTAAATTATGCTGCTTTTTCTTTATAAAGACCATTGAAGCTCAATACAATCAATTAATTTAATAGGCTGTTCATTGAAATTGTGATGTACGAAAGATAATGGCAATTTATAATATTTAATTAATGTATTGTTTTCTTAGAGATGTTTTAAGTTTAAGGTAGATTACTTTACTTGGATATTTTCTAAATGAACACAGTATGACAACTTTTATTATTTTATGTTGCTTTTATCACGAACAACTCTTTGTTAAAATACAAATGCAATCATAATTTACATTCTAAATCATGTAGCTATAAAATAAACTTTTGATTTTTAATTTCAAACTACAAATGATTATGATAGTGGTTGCCACATTTTTGGTTGTCCATTTTTTGCCCTCTGTTCTCAAATTTGAAGTTAATGTTATGTAACAAACAATTTTGAAAACCAATCAGCTGCAAATCACATAGAGGTGTAGTATAAAAAACTATATATATTTTTTCGAAACCTTTTAAAATATCAAAGTAACTTGACCTCTTTCAATGCACTTAATTAGTAAATTACTGAAATTTAAATCGATAATTATTTGAACTGTATAATAAACTGAATAACTTCACTTTGTGTTGAAAAATATGTGGTCACTATTTGTGAACAACAGTCACTAGATATCTTTATTAAAAATATCTCTCTTATTATAATTGTAAAAAACTATTTTTTATCAGCAACTGAAATTTTCTCTTGCACTTAACTTAACTTTTGTAATCAAACAACCTCAAATTCACAATATTTATATTTGAACAGGAAATGATTCTCTAATTAAACTTATATTTTAACGCAAATGATATTCGTAAAAATGTCTCTATAGCCAGTACAGCGGTTAAATATTTTTTATCACTATTTTAGTTTATTACGCGAACTGGTCTAAAGTGATATATTTTATAAGATTCTCAATGTCTCAACAATTAAATGTTAGTCATATTAACGATTATATTAAACAAACTAGCAAGTAAATTATTTTCTCAGGTAGTCTCCAATTTTGAAACAGGTGAACAAGCAATATTTACTTCAATTAACAATAATGTGAGCTCAATATACGTATGTTGGTTTACCGGAGTTTCGATTATGACTGTTCGCAAAAACAAATTGTAACTGATTTATAATAATTTTCATTGAAAAAAAATACTCAGTTTAAAAAGCTTGTCTCATTTTGATCTCGGCAGCAATTTCGATAAATCTCTTTTGGAAAATATATTATTTGTATTGGTATTTGTGACATTATTTAACTTTGAGGATGTAATTAAAAAAAATTCTTCCATTTCCTCGGTTATTTACAAAAAATAGCAGAATTTGGTCTAGATCGATTGATATCGCTATTCTAAACTATCGGTATCACCTATGTATAATAAAGCTACTCAAATACTGAAAAACCTTTTACAACAGGTCTCAGTATTGAAATAAAACCAACTATTTAAATGAATGGACATATAGACAAAGATCATAAGAAGTTAAGAATAGATTCGAGAACTCTTGCAAAAATTCATCAACTGTAAAATATCATCCAAAATCTTTAATTTACAATACAAGATTAAATATTCAGGTAACTACATACTTAAGTATTAAATACTATAGCCAAAGTTAGAATCTAAAAATTCTTTTTGATCTTGAATCAAAACTTAGTATATGATTTCTTAAAAATCGGATACAAATTTTGTAATTTTTTTATTCAAGAAAAAGCTCTCTCAGCTTTTGAACGCAGTTTAAAATATTAAAAAACTTTTATTTGTTTGAAACATAGAGTTCGCTACTTGGTTCTCCGGCAAATTTTGTTTAAATTATACTTTTATTTTTAGCGTTTTTTTTTTGGAAAAAATACGCTATATGTTCTCACTTTGTCCGTCCGTCCATCCGTCCGTCCGTTTACAAAATAACTCTCGAACGGATAGAGTCAGACCCAAACTTCTGATACCAAAATGTTCCATATTAACCCTAGTTTAAACACGAAACTTTTGGTGGAGGTGACTCTACCAGCTGGGGAGATGTGGTCAATTCTCTGATTTTCTAGAACATTCCCCATACAAAATCAACTTTTGAACGGTACAAGTTAGCGATTTGGTTTCTTCAGCAAAATTGTTCAGAATAATAAGTTGACAACAGATCATACTTAAAAGTGAGTCCACCACCAGCTGGTGGGATGATCTGGTGGCTCCAGACACTTTTTTTGGAAATATGTTCAGAATCATGTAATTCGTTAAGAAAACTAAAATGCATGTATGTGAAGATGGTGCCACCACCTGACCAGAATATTCTCTACCAGAACTCAATATATATATTACTGCCTTCCAAAAAAAAACGCTTTTTGTACTTGCCAACTGGCAATTCTTGCCTCTCTTGTTGGACCTAGTTTTATTCAGACAAAATAATATTCAACGAGAAGTTTCTAGTTCTTAAAGAATAAGCACTATCCTAACTGATGAATATTAGAAATACAAGCACTGTTCTCATTGAGCAATTAAGAACTATTTACCGCTAACTGATAACAATATAAATGGCAATTTGTTATGATCTTTTAGGGGAGACGTTCAAAATGGTTCTAGTATATGTTCATGACAATTAATGCATAATAAATTTTGAAATTCATTTAAATGCACTACCCAGTGGGCAAATCTGATAATATATAACTCATTATCCTTAAAAATTTTAATTAAAAAACATTAAGTGAAAATACGGGGATAAGGTTTATGCAGGTTAGTCCTGCAAAACTGGAAGAAGAAAAGTAATTTTGACAAAAATAATCGCAATGTTTCGTGAAAATAAGATGAGTTATGTAACTTACCATATTCTTCAACTGAAATTTTTTGGACTTTAAAATAAAATAAGAGGTACAATGGTTTTTAGTTAATCATTGGATTACGCAATAAATACCCAGAGTTTTAACATCATGATTTCGCTTTTAAAGTTTTTGTCAAACTATTCGAATGTAAGTAATTTTAAAATATAACAGTACTTGTCATCTGATGGTGATGAATTTCAGCAACTCAAATATAAAAGAAATTACATTCGCGCACAGATAATATGCAAAAACTTATTACGGTTCCATATTTTAAAAATATTAAAAAATTTATTTTACTCAAAAGAAATTCCAAAATTATTTCGAAGCATATGTAATTGTTCGTGTTTTCACTTTTAAAGCACTCAAAAATTTTAACCTTCAATACTTGTCGAACAGTAATAATAAGAAGAAATTATGCTCTGTGTATAGAAATAATGTATGCGAAAGACTTGGAAATGTAAATACTTTGATGTTTGTTTACGTCATTTGATCTAACTAATAATTTCGAATTTTTTAAATATAACATTATGTAAAAACCTTTATTAAGGTGTTTTCACGAAAAAATTTAAGAACCTTAATTAAATTTGACGCTCAATTATAAAGCAGACAAAATACTTTGTGATTATCCAGTAAAATCAACCAAATCAAAAGTTAGTTATTGCAGGTAATTACAGCTAATATAATTAACTTAAATTAATTAATGTTTCAAATTATGATACAGCAGCACAGTTGAAACAAAATATTGTAAATTGATAAAAGGGTGGTTTTGAAAATTGCTACGAATGTTTTTCAACAAAGAAAAAAATTTAAAAGAACATTTAGGAACTGTGTTTTGTATAGATATTATTGAATTTGGTTTTTGTGATGCTCAAAAATTTATTTTACTGTCATTATAAAAAGTGTACATTGAAAAGTACTTTTAAAATTTTTATTCCACAACACTTGCTCAAATATCATTATAAAAATCTTAAAACACATACAAATGAGCATGTATTATATTTTAAAATATTTTACTGAATTTAATTTTCAGTTTCATCGCGAACGTTGATGAGGAAGGAATAAATTGTGACCAGTTGGCAAGAAAGCTGGAAAGTCTTAGGTTAACGAGTTTTTGTGGAATAAAAAATAAACAGCGTAATTAAACATTGTACAGAAAAACCAAAACAATTTATAGTTTGAGAGAAAAAATAATAATAATGAGATTCATATTTTAAAGTGCGATTACCCGTTTAAGTATAATATTATTTTCGGTTACATCAATTTAGTTTTTAGTGTTTTTTGGTTTTTTATAAAAAACTGTTTGAACTTTCAAGTTACTTGCCAGTTACTGCCAGCCAAAGTACTTTCAATAAGAGATGCTCACGGGCTCAGTTGATTTTTGTGTTGCCAAGTGTTACGTTCAATTTTGAATATTTGAAAGCAATAAGTTTTTTGAAAATAATTGTGATTTTGAGCAAGTACTTTTACCAATGTTTATGTTGTTGTTTGTGAGAAAGACACTTCCGTATTGTGTATTTTTTTCATATATTTATTTTTGCTAAAGAAAATGAAAGTTAGAGCTGCATACCAATTTCTAATAGCGTGTTTCCACATGTAACTTTTCGTATGCAGTGTACAAAGTGCATGTACAATAGTTATCACTACGATATCAAAAATAATAATTCTTATGTGCCACAAATATTTGAATTGCCAATCTAATAACTATAGATCAATGCGTCATTGTCGTTTTTTGTTAAAATGAGTAGTTTTAATTTGAAATTAATTATCAAAAAACACCCGAAATACCCATGCTGCCATTAATAGAGCTTAAAATAATTAATTATTTATGATTAATTGAGAATTCATATGCTCCTTCCGCAAAGTGCCTTTCAAAATTTGATCTCCTCAGTTTGAACTTGAAAGTTTAAATCATTCTCAATTTGGATGACGTTGCACGTTTCAAATTGCCAGCTACAAGTGTTTTTAGAATTATATAGATATTATAGCAACATCACATGAGGCATAGTTCACCTAGTAGACAAACTGTGGTCTGTTGAGAAGTTTTCATACTAGCGTGTTTTTAAGTCTTGTTTATCCCAAGTTTAATAACTTTAATTAAATTATTGCGTAGAAGAAAGTTTGGTTATTCCTCAGAACAGCTTACTATTTAAAAATAATTTAATAAATTTTTCAAGGTGTAAAATATAAATGTGAAGCACTGAAAGGTCCGAAAAACCCAAATATTTCTCAACTGACAACATTATAAAAAACTTTTCGTTTATATTAAAAACGAATTGAAGGTCTTTTTGATGTTAAATTGTTGAGTACATGTCTTCACTCATAAAAAAAAGTTAATGATGAAAACTATTAGATGCTATAATAATATGTTGATTTTGTTTCATATTTTAAAACTAAAAAATATTATTATCTATACAACAGAAAGTTTGGTACATATTCAATGGATTTAAAAAGTTTTATTGTAGTAACACAA
The DNA here is from genome assembly GCA_038502155.1 of Parochlus steinenii. NCBI lineage: Eukaryota > Metazoa > Arthropoda > Insecta > Diptera > Chironomidae > Parochlus > Parochlus steinenii. The sequence continues at coordinate 1,884,335 of JAXCIN010000052.1, read as the reverse complement.
TCAATTACTTTATTTAACAATAATTATATTTCCATTACCTTTTAGCCTCAAATTTGAACTAAAACTTACAAAAAGTTATCTCTTAATTAAAATTTAATTTCAAACAATTATTATCAGCTATAGCTTTAGCTATTAATATTATGATAGTATGTTCAATATATTCGAGTTCAGAGAAACAAAATGCTCGAAGCTTCAAACTCTTCTTAACCTTAATATAATTTTATACTTTGTTGTAACTATGCGATCCTTGATCTACATTGAATAATTTTGTGTAACCTGTGAGTCAAGGAATACAATAAAATTTAGAAAGATTATCTTAAAAAATAGAAACAATGTGAAATCGTACAAAAAAAGCATTTTTCATGCAATATGAAAAGTTATATTTTCTCAAAACTGGTTCCAAATTTCAATCAAAATATGACAATGTTAAATTACCAAAGCGTTAAAATTGTCACCCATGCCTTTTTAAATTAATTCAAAGTAAAATAAAAACTTAAATAAGCTGACCAAACAAAAACTATGATTCAAACTTTCTCAATTTAATGTCCAAAAATTAAAATTGAATGAAATATTCTTTTTTATATTCTAACTCTTTAATAAATATACAACCAGTTCAACTTCAGAACTCTGCAAAACACAGGCCATGAAATAAAAATAGGTAGTCCAGTTAAAATTTTTGGCAAAATACGGCAAAATGTTCAAAAATACTATAATATACATGCACACAAAAAAAGTGGAGGGATATCTTCTCACAACAAAAATACAACTACAAAATCTGACTAGACAGAAAAACTGAACGCCGTTTTTGTTTTAACGTTTCAGTAATCTCGAAGACTTCGTAATAATGAAAGCGAAAGCAGATAAGAGTTTCAAGTAGAAGTGAAATATTATTTTAAACAGGAAAACGGGAAACCCAATTAATCAATATTAATTGTCGTGCTGAAAAGAAATCAACTATAACCAGGAAAGCAATATTGCAAAGATTACAGGATGACTACTTTATCACATCCTTACAAGGATAATCCACAGCCTCGTTTATGGCCAAGCGATAAGTTAGTGGAAATTGATGCATTTTATGACTGGTGAGTTCAACTGTGATTAGTTTAAGTTTAGTGCGTGAATTTATGGTGTATGAACGTTGTTAATAGTAAATTGCAATAAATGTTTATTAATCGTCTAATATTTGTATTTTAAGTTTTGCCTTCCACTGTAGATTTTGTAGAACAAAATCTAAATAAACATACACATGTTATTCAAAAAGCGCCTCTTTGGCTGCATGCGCGAATATTTAACGACTGAGAAATGATACTGGTTTTTCTAAATTTAAGATAAAAAAAATACGCCTGAAAGCTCAGTAAAGCTTCAAGCTCAACAAGGCCTTGGACCATGATTAATTCAATTTGTTGATTTAAGTGTAAATATGGAAAACCTTTTAAATATATGCAAATATTTGCGATATGAGAACATACATTATTTTAATTAACGCAGTTGAAAGATGAGAGAACTTTAATTTTAATGATTAATTAACAAAAATTATTGATTTTGCGTATCCAATCTTTTTAAAGATAAATGCACAAAAAAAAATGATCATCGAATTTTCAAATGATATTAATTTAAAGAACCATTAAAACCACACTATGAAATAAGCACAAACTCCCGTTTTTACTAGACGGTATTCAAATTAGCAAAATGACATCATTATGTGTTTCTAAATGTATCACTGAAGTTAAAGTGGAAATTTATAGTTGCATTATTGGACAATTTCAGATGAGAACTGCGAGTATTATTTTTATATAATCATATTCAATGAACCATGAATGCATATAATGACCAAGTTTTTTGTTACAATAATTTTTTACACTATTTTAAAGTCAAGGTGTCATGCTCACTTTTTAGACATTATTTTTTTCAAAATTTCTTCAAAAATAACGAAATTCAAGGTAAACTTGAATTAGATCTGAACATTTTGAGAAAAACCGGAACAATCATAAAATGTGAACGATATTGTGGCACACGGTTGATCCGTCATATTAGAATTACATTATATTGCAGATGTGAGGAAGCATCTTGAAATTACATTGTTATGTTGATGATTTTTTTTAAGTTGTCTATAACTTGATTGCATGTATCTGTTTAATCAATATAATTTGTGTTTTGTGATATAAGCAGATCCAAAAAATTAGCATAATTATTGGAATATCAGGCATTCATTTCAACAAATTTGGCTAAATCAGCATTCACAAATATACAGACTCAAATTTATCACATAAAATGAATTAATAAGTTTTTTCGCCATAACGTATCCCATTATTGATTCAAAGACTAAATTTTTTTGAAGTGAAGGTTGACGGAAGAAGATCTTGAATCAGCTTCCGGCTAGTATATATTTATTGAAATTGGTAACATTTTTTTAACAGTTACAGCTTAGATTCTTAAATTGAAAAGCATTTAATTTAATTTTAAAAATCTATGCAATTTCAGAAAGGCAAAAATATATGGTTATAATATAAGTTTTCTCCAAGATTCTTACCAGACGTGTTATAATTGCAAACTCATATTCCATCCTAATTTTTATTTATCAGGTGATTTTTTGAGTAGTAAACAAATAGTACTTCAAATTTTTTATAAGCTTGCTTGTTTAATATTTTTTACTGAAACGTTGGTGCAAAAACAAACAAATAAATAATCTTTTGAACAAAGCTTTCTTAAAATATACGCTAATGGTTAATTAAATAGGTTTTGTGGTATGGTTGTTGAGGTATTTGCAAATTATATTTCAATTGAACGATATTTAATCAAATTGAATGTATTTTCAAGTGCACTTGATTTTTTAATTATTACTTGTTTTGTTGTATAATATCTTTGTTATAATAAAATCATAATATATTTAATAACTAGATAATTTTTCTAGAAATTTCATATCAATATAATCTTCAAAAGAAACAAGAACATATAAATATACATTATATCTACGTTTTTATTTATTTTACAGAACAAATTATATTTTATGTCCCAAAAGATAGATTTAATAATATTTAATTTTCAGGATGCAAAGTCAGAAGGATTTTCCTGCTATGTCCAAAAACATGGCCCATTTGTTTTTGCATGCTTGTTTGTGGGTGGAAAAAGATGCAAAAAAGGCAATGAAAAGATACATGGAATTACGAGCAGGTTCAGCTGAAATATTTGGGAACCGTGATCCTTTAATGGACAGTATGCAGGCGGTCTACAATGCAACGTAAGCATAGTGCTTTGGTTGTTTATTTTGTACTATAATTATGTTTTTCTCTAACGTCTAGTCATATGATAGGTTTGCCTAAATTAACTAAAGAAGGCTATCGAATCCTATGTTATCGTTTGTCTGATTATGATCCATCCAAAATGAATTTTGGAGAAGCAGTAAAAGCGTTTTGTATGTTTAACGACGTTATAATATCTGAAGATGGACCAATGGAGGGATACATTGTCGTTTTTGACATGAAAGGGGTGCGGTTGGGACATTTAACCAGAGTGCAATTTGGCGCACTAAGAACATTTATGGCGTATATACAGGTATTAAAAATATTCACTCATTTGACGAAATGGAATTTAATTTATGAATTTTTTAGGATGCTCATCCAGTTAGACTTAAAAAAATATACATTGTGCATACAGCATCATTCATCAACCAAGTTATGGCGTTAGTGAAACCACTTATAAAATCGGAGCTCTTACAACTCATCAAGTTTTCAACTGGTGGACCAAGCGACTTTTTCCCAGCTGAACTTTTACCAAAGGTACTATACAAACAAATTTTGAAGCATTGAAAATGTTTAATTTCAGTTTATGTGCATTTTATTAAGTGGACACCTAAACTGACTAACAAATGCATATTAAAATCTATTTGTCATTTTTAAGTTTAATTAAAAAGATTTATGTTTTTGCACAATTTATGTGAATTTATGTGCAATATTCCATTATTCCAAGCATCAAAGTTTGTATGTATATAAAATGTATGCAAACAGATGAATATTTTGATTTGAAACAGTTGCTTTTTTGTTTGAATTAAAAAAAAAAAAACAATATAACAAGTTGTCATTTTAATTTTTGCAGGATTATGGTGGTCCGCTGCCTCCAATAGAGCAGATACATAACGAGCATCGCAAAAGATTGGAGACTACATACAGAGAATGGCTCATAGACACAAACCAATTAAAAGAATTGCCTAAAGATGGCAAAGATTCAAAATCGTCAAACAAGTACGATACACCAGTGCGTGCATTTAAGGCTTTGGAAATAGATTAAATATATTAGATGTTTATGATTTAATAAGTTTGATCGGTAAACCAGTATTTAATAGTAAGGCTCTTATTAACTTACTTTGTTATGTTTCTCGTTAAAAATCACTTCTATCACATGTTACATGATGTTACGTTTGTGCACAAATGATTGTTTTATTTAGTCTGGGAACAAAGCAAACTCGTTTTTTTGTAAAAATATATATGGTAAAGGATTATAATAAATTTTGTATTCGAAATTTAAAAAATTTTATTTTACTCATAATTTTAACACGAATTGACCATCCAAAAACTTCTATCAAAAAGAATCATAACAAGCACCTTAATAGTATTCACTTGTTCCCCACAATTATTTCAGTCTCTTCAATTAATCTTTGTATATACAGCCTAAAAAATATAAAAATATTGTGAATCTATCAGCTGATATTTAATCAAAAATCGATTTACCCCATTAAATTTTTGAAATCATTCGTGCTGAGCTGACTCTAAAATTGTGCATGTTTTGTAAAAAAAAATCTTGCAGAAACAAACAATTTATTTGTTTATATTTGGGTACACTATTTTCGGAATTCCCGCAAAATAAACTACTCAAGAAAAGGTAATCGATATTTTTTCTAAAAATACCCATTCCTACATAAGTTTTATTTTGTAGCGTAACTCTCATGATAAAGCTTACTTTTGTTATTAAAAACCGAAATATAGCAATAGCATAATCAAATCAAACATTGGATATTTTTTCTTATCAAACAAAACTAGTTTTTTCTATAACCAAATGCGACCAAATGGCTATAAAAATACTTACTAGACAAGGTACTATGTCCTACAAAATCAATAACTGACAATAAATTAAAATAATTAAATATTATATTTTCAATCGTATACACAAAACAAGTAATAAGTAGAAATATTATTTTACTGATTTACTGTTTTAATAAAGTAGAATAAAGAAATAGTAAGTAAACACATACATGTTCCATTAGAAAACATAATAAATCATTCAACGCTCACTTATAAAGTACTTGTCCAGATATTATAGCAATCATGATAAACTCTCTTTGATTGTATAAACATTATTATTTACACAAAGAGTCTGTGCTTTTCAATTAAAAAATCTATTGTACTCGATAGAGCTTCCAAAATCCAAGCCGTATCAAAGAAAATCCAGTTTGCCCACCATAACAGAAAGTTTACGTCATCACTGATGACGTAATTATAAAAGATTAAAAAATATTTATGTTGCCTGATGATCACCAGAATTTCTGGTATTTTTCTTCTTTGGTTACACATACATTAAAAGACTTTCAAAAGCTTTTTTTCTACGAACACAGAACAAGTTGAAGATATTTGAAGATTTTCCCTGGCAAATATTTTGTTTGCATTATATTCGGAAACTTTCCAGCTAGTCATGAATGAAAACTTTTGTATGTATTGGTCAGAATTTAGAACGAGCTTTTATTTATAGATGCATTAGTTGGCAGAAGTGTTTCATTAAAATTTCGGAATATATCCGAGGAACAATAATTCCTAATTATTTTCTTTTTGATTTGTGCAATTCAATTTGTAATGGTATACACGGGCACTTTAGCTGAATATCCTATATTGGTTTGAGACATGCGCAAATCATTGTTGAGCATAATCTCTGAGCAGTTCGACTTTTCGCAAAATATTTTGGAATAGAGGAGCTTTATTTTACGAAACATTCTGGTTTCAAAAAAACCTGCAGGGCTAATTCAAAATAATATTGTGACTGCAGTTAATCCAAAAACTTCTAGAAATTTTGACTATTTGTTTGAATGCTTTATTCTATTGAATTTTAAAATTAATATTGATATAATATGCAGAGGAAAATTATTTAATTTTCATGCTATGAGCAAATCTTTTCTTGCGCTTTTTTGAATGAGTTCATACTTCTTGTACATTTTGCACACACACACACACACATTTTGAATCTAGCATTTACGCTGCCTATGCCAATAAGTTTTATCTTTGGTGAGTTCCAAAGCCGGTGCTGATTTTTTGTCATCCTTGATCTGAGACATGGCTGTTATACTTCGTTCATCCAAATTATCTTCATTAGAGTTGTCTTTATCAGAGTTATGTTCATCAGGATGATCTCCGTCAGAGTATATATTATTTTTCAACTAAAATATGAACATTTTTCTTATATGCTTTAATTTGAAATGATTTTTGAAGTTAATCAACCTTTGTTTCCTTTATCACCTTTGGTGTTCCAACCATGATGTCTGGTGTCTCTGGTGACGTAGTACTATTCAGGGTTTCAATAATATTTCCTTTGCTTTTGAAAAATCCTGATTTTCGAAATAACGGAAGATCAGGCTTATCTGTAGTTTCCACAAGTATATCTAACAACTCCAAGTCCGATGAATTATTCTTAAGATCAGTTTGTTGTTGAAAGACCGTGGGTGCAATTGATGATAAAGAATCGTTTCGAGCCATTTTAGGTTCACTTGTCAAAATATTTGCGTTGTCAGTTATATTTATAATTCCAGCCTGTTATAAAAATTGAGTTTTAATTATTTGAAAAAATTTACACACATAAAATGGTTCACCTGTTTGGAACCAAAGTCCATATTGAAGAAGATTTGCAACATTTGCGGTTTTTCCAAGCTCTTTGAAAATGATGTAGAATTTCCAGCAGGAGCCGAAAACTAAAAGAAAATAAATCGCAGAGTGTTTTTTAAGCCCTATACAATTCAAAAACTGAACAAAATCATACAGTTCCCTGGCAAAAAAATAATACTGCTATGCAAACCAAAATCCTCATTGTAAGCTGATTATTATTAACTTTATGCGGCAATTTTTAATTAGACTCCGGGCTCTCGACAACTAAATTAGGGTATAAGTAGTAAAACGAACGACTGTAGGAAATCAGTTAATTGGCATTTCACTAAACATTTTACGGATATCATAACGCAATTTGGTGAACAACTTCAGCTTTATTTGAATGCCTATGTGTTGAATCTTACTGGTTGGAATAAATTTTAATACTTTTCACTGTTCATTTCAAATATATTTACTGTTTATGAGGGGTTATTTCCTGATCTATAGACACAAGTTGTAAAATACAGACTAAGTGAAATAAATAATACATAATATTGCTTATTCCATTGAGATAGTTGAGAATTTTAAAGTAATTTTCAACCTGTTTTTTTTGTAGTTATTTACAAATGTTTTTATTAAAAATTATTGCTGATATTTTAATTATTTATTTATGATCTTATATAACAATTTTATTTATTTATTTATGGTCCTATATAACAAATCGTAGTCGATTAAAGGATGCCCCGTTATTTTCTTGAAAATTTCTTCGATCAAAAAATGGATGATCCTCAAATGCTTCACTAGATGGTCGTCAAGCTTGATTGCCAATCGCTGCTAATGATGTTAGACTTCTGTGTCGATGGTGTACAGAAAGTTGTCCACGATTTAGGTTCCATTTTTGTCAGCCAAAACTTCAGTTTTATTAGTAGTCCGATTTATCTCGTTCTTTTGCTGAATTCCATATTGGTAGAGGCTTAGTAGGTCTACGCTCCATCAGGGTGACCTAATTCGACTTGGGGAGGCCGGATATTCAATTAAAATTAAATATTACCGATATTGCTGATATAAGTCAGAATTTTTTGAATCTTATTCAATAAGTAAAATTGAATCGATGCGAAACAAAAAATTTATCGATGAAAAAAAAAATAATTATATTAAAGTTCTTTTTAATTCAAAGCAATGCTGCCAAAATTCATTGCTTTTCTGCAAATGTGTTGAATCGCTTAAAACAGTCTGTCGTCTGTTTGGTGAGAGAACTTTATCTTCATATTAAATTCTCTGGTTTCCGATGAAATTATTAATGAAATTATTGAATCAATATCATTGAATGTTGCAATAACAATTTTATGCGAAGCTTTATTTCCACAATACTCTTTATAGTCAATAAAATTTTATCGATCTGATCCATTATTCCAACATTACTTGTGATGATTTAAGTATCTTTAATTTAGTAATATTTTAATTTTTTAAATAATAAGTGAATAAGAACAGTTCAGTTTTACATAACAACTGTAGTCATCGTTATTTGGTTCTAATTGCAAAAAAATGTTGGTTTAATTAATTTTTTAATTTAGAATATGCTACTTATTTTTAGAAGAAAAATAGGTCTTCAAGTTATATCAGATAAATGCATTATAATTTCAAATGTATGAAAGAAAATAAGTAGCTTAAAATTTACTAACATCTAAAAACTCTTAATACAATAGTTTTAGTTCCACGTGTTCTTTACATTTTAATTAAGGTTCCACAATCAACTGTTTTGACCAAGCTATTTTTGTTAATATAATTCATGAACTGTTCAAATTGAATAAATCGTTATTCGTGCTTGGTGGCAATTTTCCAGTTTTGTTTTTCATGAACCCTTCAATGTGGTAGTAATGTTTTTGGCACGGGCTGCAGTCGCTTTAGCGGTTTAATTTAAATTGATTCTGAACTCTGAAGCAATTAAAGCTTTAAATTGTATAATTGATACAAAATGTTTTTGAAAATGAATTTGAAAAAAAAATATTAAAGTATTAAAGACTTATTTAAATTTATCATGTTTTGTAGATGCATTTTTTAAAATGTGGACCAATTCATATTCATATTATATCAAAAAAAATATTTTTTGAAGTCTTTCCTCATTTTTGTAATATAATCCTAACCAAATAAACGAGACAAAGCCCCAACAGTAGAAGTTCATATTTTAGTACTGTTTTTCCACTTTGGTACACACAGTTTCCAAAAGCTTTCTGCTTGATTCTGTTTAATTTTCCAGCAGAACGACATTTTAAAACTAATTTTATGGATATTAATGTACACAATATTGTTTAAACAAAGCACAGCACTAATAGTAACCAAATTTAATAATTCTGTGTACAGTTGTATATCTTATAAAATATGAAATACAATATAAATAATTATTTATAAAATGAGCTCTGCTACATATTTCAAGCGTTGGGATATTGTAGGTTTAAAATGAAAAAGTTTTCAAACTACCGTGTTCTCAGTAAAATTGAATTAAACATTTTTGCAGCTATTACGAGTCTTATCAATTCTAAATTTTAAATAGAAAAAGAAGCAACAAGTCGTATCAAGGATAGAATATTAATCATAGCCTATGAATTTAGTTCTAACATGTCGGTAACTAAATCAGAATAAATATTTTGTCAATCAAATCAGAGTGTTCCAATGTAATTTCAAGGAAAATAATAATTGACAAATATGCTAGCTATCTATGCTAATATATTTTGAAAAAGAGTTTATGGAAAGCGTCATGCAAAATGTTCTAATTTCCCGCTTTGTAATAAGTTAAATTGAATACTTATGATGACACCCTATATGATACAAGTTAAGTATATGTGCATAATATTATAAATATCTGTCGGTGCATGTATTGTATAGTAATAGTCACAAAATAAGGAATAAGTGGATAAATATCGGATTATTTGGATTTATTATGTTTTTTCAATATCTCATTATTGATTTTCAATTACACATAGTTTTATCATTTTTTATTTATTTTATCAATTCTAATCATCAAAATTAATTTTTGGATAATGTTGAGTGTTTTCCAGAATTTGAGTGGCGAAATTAAGTAATGCGTTGTTTTCGGCTCAGGTAAAGTAGATTCAAAAAGCACACGCCGTTTACCAAACATAGGATCTATTGTCGATTTTTCAATTTTCTAAATTTAACTATAAAATTGCTGAGACCGTTTTACATAATATCCATTCTTGTAGGATTTCTTTCTTCTGTTGAAGAGAGTTTTCATTTATTCTCGCCGAGCAAATACATACACTGTTAAAGACTTAGATCTTGCACAACAATACTTGAAAAATTTATTTTCTGCTTGTGCATGAAAAACATCCATATAGAGTGTATCCTAAAAAGCGTGGCGCGGAAGGATCTAAAGCTTATATCAATCAATTGAAACATCTATGCAATCATCAATCTACTCTATTGATAGATAAATATTATTAAAAAAATAAGTAAGTCGAAACGAATCCTTTAGTCAGATATAAAATTTAAGATTTATTTTATACATGGAGTAGAATTATTTCAAAAGTTAATAATTTTATTTTTTATGATTCACCTTGTAAAATTTCCATATTATTTCATTTTTATTCCCACACATACAATATTTTACTTCACATTTTCAAATCTTTCCCCCAATGTATCGATTTGCGTGTGCGCTTTTAAGCTCAACCGATACACGAGAATTTTTCCACCCGACCATTTTTAGGGTCCTCTCACTTCAGCTAATGGGGTTTCTCGCAAGCACGATGTGAGCAAACATATTTTGTCCTCATTTTCTCCCAAATGCGTAAGATTTCGCTTTTTTCAGTCATCAATCGATGTTAAAACATCGTCGTCATCTATAGTATTCCACAACGGCAGCGGATAGTGACCCAGTTCGGGCGGGTGGGCCGTTTTATTTGAAAAAGCTCTTCAAAATTCTACTAATTGCAAGGAAAAGTGGTGAAAATAATGGAGATCTAGTGCTAAATAGGTAAATCTCCGTTCAATTTGAGTTTCGTTCAGTTTTTCTATGGTGTCGCCCGAAATAAAATGTTCAGTTTTCACAATTTTTGCTGTGGTAAAAAATTGAGTGTGTGAAAAAGTTGGAGCTGATGGAATAGAGAAAATTTATGGATTTATTTCAACAGCGGCTCCTAGAAACACAGAGCTTGAGCATTGGAGCCAAGACACTGTTTCAATTAGTTGGCGTTGGACATTTTTGTTAGTAAAGTGGTGCTGATTTGGCCTGATATTTTACTTGTGTGTATATATAATATATATAGCAAAAGGAATATAATATGGAGCTTATCATATAGCATCTACCAAAATGGTGATGCTGTAAAAAAGATTTTAAAACCCGCATAAGAGGTTCGTTTTTCCAGTCTACTATTCCAACGCAGTCTTTTTGCAATGATAATAGTTTTATCAAAACTCAATTTGGTTTCGATGGAGTTTTCACTCAATATAATAAGTGGAAAATAATTAAAAGTTTGATTAATTCTGTGTCTATTTCAAAAAACAACATATCTTGCATTAATTGCATGTCTTTAATATTAAATAGCCAAATTTATGTCTAGAAATATGCATGTATATGTATATAAAATATATATATATTATATATGTATATATAAATATATATATATAAATGTGTTCGTCTACCTAAAAAAAGAATATGAGCAGAACTATGATGAGAGAGTGTGCTTTTTTCCTTTTGAATTAGAAGATATTCCAATTCTCCATAAAAAGTTCCCACGTACACTTTTTTTCCCGAGTAATTTAATGTTGAGGTTGTCAATGTTGTGCAAAGTAAATGGATTTTGAGCTTCAGAGTTGATTTCATCTATGTGATGAAAATTTCATACAAGTTTTAGTAAATTGTTTTACTAAATTTTCTCAGTACGTGGTGCTTAACGCAGAATGAGATGAGTAACTCTTTAGAGTTCCATTTCATTGCTGAAAGTAATTGAAGTTAAAAAGACTACTTATTTGTGAGATTCAGTTCAATCTTCTCTGTGAGTTATTACTGCAATATTCGTTATTAATTGTAACCTGTATTTTTAAAATGTTAATTAGTTATTACTTGGAAAATAAGATGCGATTATAGCATTGATGTAGTTGATGGAGTAAAGAAGTAATCTAATTACAGTTTATATTTGAATTTTTCAAGAAAGTTTAATTTTCTTTTTAAGGAGCCTCGAAAGCCTAAATTGTATTTTTAGATAAGAGCTAATAAACATTGTTTCCTTAAAAAAGTAAACATATGTACATATTAGTTAGAATTCTGATACAAGTTTTAATTTTAGAGATCACTGAAGAATGTTCAACACTAGAATGTTTGTTCAAATCAGTTGCTTGTGCACAACAAACAATTTTCATAAAATCTTTCTTCAGCTGGACAATTTATCGAGGAAACAATTTCACAAAGTCTTTTAACTACTTAAATTTAATGGTGAGGAAGCACTAAAGCACCAAAAATCGATTTATGTATAGTAAGCTAAAAAAAATGTAACGAAAGAAAAGAAATACATACCCACAATTCTTCAGAGATTCATGTTGAGGAATCGATAAGTATAATTTCATTTGAAATTACCTCAGTTTTCTGAACGATCAAATTGACGAAATGCCACATTTTGCATCAAATTGAGAACATTTCATGGATGTCATTTTTGCCCTGAATTGAAAACATGATTTTGAGATTTATGAATAAATTGACAATTTTAAACGGGTCAAACACAATTTGAAAGAATTCAGATGTGTTTCTCTCATTTGCTCTGAATGATTATACTAATTGATTTAGAAGTATATCAACATATTTTAACACTGTACTACTTTGAATATATTATGATGTCAACCAGATCAACATATTTATCTGATATATTTCATACTTATTAATTAACAATCTGAAAGCTGTTAAGTTTCATACTTAATTTAACTTAAAAATATATAAGCTATAATATGAAACTTATTAATGTTGATTGCATTTTTGATAAATGAATCTTAATATATGAAGAAAAAAAAAATTCATACCTTTTTCATACTTGCGGAATAATAAAATTTAACACAGTTAGCAGTATTCAATTTATGTATAAATCTGTGAATCTATTTTTCGCTGAAAGTCAAAAAAATTATTCTTTTAAATAGTAATGAATATATGTAATTGTTTCCATTTTATTGGTCAATAAGATACTTTAAATTATTTTTTGAAAATATTTGAAAATTGAAATTTGTTTGCTTACTTTATATTTACAAATCATTTAGCTCAAATATTTTTCTGCTTGGACACAATAAATCTATTTTTACTATCCATGTAAAGATCAGAATTCAGCATGTACAAAATACAGATTCAGCCAGAATGTTCCAAATTAACTTTATTATCAGAAAAGTTTCTCATATTGTTTACATCTGTTGTATAAATGTTAAGGATATCAAGGATACGTATTAAGGATATTGACAACAGAGAAAAGTTGGTAGAGGTTATTTATTGAAAGAATAACTATAATTTCCAAAGAGTTAAAAAAATTTTTAGTATTAATGTGAATAAAAAAATCGAACTATAAGTGATGTTCTAAATCTGTAAGAGGTTTTCTGTTGTGATTGCGTTATCTGATCATTTATCATTATCATCTAACCTGATAATTCAAATAAATTGTGACCTGATATGTGTGTTATTAAAATAAATCTTCTGGCTTTCGATTAAAGATGTAGAAAATGGTGTATTTTAGTTAGTCAGTCTTTTTTTTTAATTTTCCAAAATCTATGTGATAATGTTGATCTGAAAAACATTTGACTTTTATCGATATCAAAAACTATATTCCATTCAAAAGGTGATCATAAAAAGCGTTTGTGAAACTAAATAAAAAAGCATAGCAACATGAAAATTGGTGATTTAAAAAAAATCTCATTTCTTTGAAAATGTTAGAATTACTGTGTGCAAAATAAGAACCAAAATAGTGAAAAAGAAATTTCAGCCTACAATATAAATATGTGTACTGCATTTTTCAGAACGTATCTAATATAAACATACATATTTGATGGATTTCCAGACAATGTCTAACGACGCACAGTGGATGTCTAACGACGCCATGTTGGACTCATTAAGTTTACAACTTCGGGATGCTGAAGCCCGAAGATCCGAAGCTGAACGTGCGCATCAGGTGAGTTATATCGGAGTTTATACAAGTGTTGGCTAAAAGCAAGTATGTGATACATGAAGCAAATAAAAACATATTTTCTCTCAGGATTCTCAATTTACACATTATACAAATTTTCATTCATATTATAAAGTTTTCTCTCAACTGTCTGGTGGTTGTGTAGAGAACTGTGGGTTCTCACATTTTCATAAAACATTTTCACAATACATAAACGTCATTGAATACAAATAAAATACCAAATGGTATTATTTTCATTTTCAATGTTGCTTATTTTGGACGACATTTGAAAGTTCAAATTTAAATCAAATTTGATGTCACTTTACATCCTAATCAAAACATTTGTGCATTTAACATATCACAAAAAAAATTTCATCATAACATTCCGTCAATTTTTCTTTAAGATTGTTCACATTCTTGATTTTTTCTCAATACAACTTTTAACTAATCATGCTGCAAAGTTTTCATTATCAAACAAAATGAATCCATATCAATACATATCACTCGACTGCTTAAACCAATTACATCAGAAATGAAAGTATTCCACCAGTTTAAATTTAAATAAATTTGTGATTTTTTTTTGATCAAGAATGTAACATAGCGAAAAACTTTCCGTACATGGTTGAAGTAGTTTGTAGTAGATATATCAAGCATGTTTAAAAATAAATTTGTTGAAATTTAGAAGGAATAACAATGACGTTATTTTTTAACGTCTCTAAAGAATATCTTATTTAACTTCGATCATCAATATGTTTATTGTTTTTTTATTTTTAAAGTTTTTATAAATTTTTGATGAAAGTTTTCATGTAGAGTCCTTTATATATTGTGATAAGTTATCTATTGTGATAACTGATGGATAATTGACGATTCTGATGATCTGTCAGGAAAAACATGATAGACAAAAGTGTGTGAAATGTGTTTATACACACATTTGTCTATTACATTTTTTCTGACAAATCAATAGAAATGTCAATTATTCGTCAGTTATCACAATACATAACTTATCACAATAGATAAGGGACTCTAGTTAAAATTAACTCTGCCAACAAAAACCTAACCAAAATCATTGAACCCACCTAATATTTTTATCAAAATTTTTTGTTGAGATCGTGTATCAAAATTATATAAAAAATGGGGGTACATGGCATGGTATTATATTTCAGGATGCATTGGCACAACTCCGGGGTATGACGTCTGGTGTATCGCGAATTGGTGAACCAATTGAAAATTTACAATCAAGAGCACGGGAGTTGGAGAAGAAGGTGTGTTTTACTTTAATTTCATTTAGATTTTATGTTCATTTAATAATAAGTGTATTTTTGTTGTTATAAGTGTTGTAATTTGACGATCTTTTATAATTACTGTATTTAACTTTATATTTAATAAGCTATACTTTTATTGTTATTAAAGGTAAAGATTAAAGATGCACCACTGATTTTGCTTCACTTACGAATATATTTTTGTGCTTTTTTTTTTTGTTTTTCGTAACAAAAAGTATTTAAGTTAACACTTACTCCTTTTAATATCCGTAACATAAGATTGTACAAAAAAATTTATGAATAGCATAAATTGCTTTGAATGTTCAAATATAGTACGGTATATACAAAATAATTACATTGTGTTTACATACAATATGCCTAAATATAATCGATTATATTTTTTCTTTAAAATGTTGAATTGTTAAAATGGTTTATCATCTAGCAAACCATCCAAATCCACAAGACCAATAAAATGTCACAAAATTTAGTATTATAGTATATACTTAACTGTTGGTTCAAAATTTGACTGTTTAACTGCTCTTCAAACTTTCATGCTAAAAAGAATCGATTAATAATAAATTCAAATTAAACCAGTCTCATAAATATGTATAAGGTGAAACATCAAATATCAACCAAATGCAAAGAAACCACTCAGTCAAAGCAATTAAAGCTTAAGAACGAAAACAACGCTTAGGGTTTTGTAAGCATGTTTACCACACTGAAGAAAAAGTATCTTATACATAAGTGTGTCAGAAAACTTTTACAATACATACTGTTCATTATAAAAAGTTGCATCTATAGACTTTTTCCTGTTACTGTGTCTTAATATGATAATATTCTAACAAAAAATTTTTACATGTCTTTAAAAATCTTCATTCAAAAACTCTTCGAGTGTTTCATTTCAAATTTTTACTTAACGAATTATTATTCATACTAAAGTTAATGTATGTTAATGTTTGCCCCTGTAGCACAGTGGATAAAGCGCTTGCTATAGGGGCTGGGAATCTTGGGCTTGATTCCCGCAGTCAGTCAACACGAGTAATTTTTGCCATCAATTTTTCACCATGAAAGTTGGTGTCAAAAAATAACTTGTGGAAGCTGTGTGGAGTTGAACCTCGAAATGCGGATTGATCGAACGCATTCGAAATTGGACAACGGATTGTTGCAAAAGGAAATGGGAATGTGTCTTTGTCACGCATACATTTACAATTAGCTTCATGATGTTTACAGTATAATTGAGATCGTTTCTTCGAGTAGTGGTTCGGAATCCACTCACCAAAAATAGTAGGTCCACACACAGCTGCGGTAGGCTTATAACCCGCCCAGTATATGTGTTATTATAGATGAAGCCGTAAAATACTTCTAAGTATTGCATGGCGGTCCTATCCCACAACTAGGGATGTAGCACCAATTTCATTCATTCAAAGTTAATGTTTGTATGTATTAGCTATGCACATAATTTTATATATATATAAATAAAAAACTAAACCATTTACATTGTTAAACATTAATCGATTCTTTTTATCTGAAACCTTTATATTATTCATGTGAATAAAATCAACATAAAAAACCTGAACACAATATTCAGTGAATTTTGTAGGGTTTTGGGATAATAATTAAGGTTGCTTTAATATACATTAAAACGCTGATCTTATATGCATGGAAAAAATTGAACTGTTTTGTACAACAAGAACGAACTTTATTTTAAATTATATTATATCATAAAATTTTTTAAAATCACAGTTAAATAATATATCGAAAGTCCAGCCAAAGCTTTGAGGTATTATTCAAAATATGTTTAGAAAAAATAATTCCTTGTATAAATAAAATTAACGCGTATAAAAGTTTGGAATCACGCACAAAAATTTATGATTTAAATATTTTGTGTTGAAATAAATGGGTATTAATATTAATATGTGGTTTGGCCAAAAAATACTTGTGCATAATGTTTTCGCTGTTGTAGTTGAAGTGTTTGAACTGTGTTTATTCATATTTTTTTTTTATCTTAATAAATAAAATCCTAAAACTATAACATGACCAAAATAATTAAATAAAAATTTATGATTACACACAGGCTGCTTTAGAAACGGTTAGGTGTGAAGAGTTTCAATTAGAATTGTCGGCAGCTTTGAAGTCACGGTCTGGCCGGCCCACACAATCTCATCAGCCTCCGTCTCACACCACTCAGCATTCCACTTCTTCCCACACTCCACATGTTTCGCATGCATCCTACACTATGGGAGGCAGTGGAGGTGTAAGTGGACTGGAAATTAGAGATAGCTACACAACTTCATCCTACGATGCATCCACAAACCTACGAGATAATTACACAACTTCTTCCTACGATGCACCTACAAATTTACGCGATAATTACACAACTGCATCCTATGATGCGCCTATAAACTCTCGAGAGCACTACACAACATCGTCTCATGATACATCTACCAATCTTCGGGATCATTATACAACATCCTCTCATGATACATCTACAAGCCTTCGAGATCACTATACAACGGCATCACACGATACAACAGCTAACTTGCGAGATCATTACACAACGGCATCGCACGATACTCCTATTAATTTGCGAGATCACTACACAACGGCATCGCATGATACAACAGCGAACTTGCGAGATCACTACACAACAGCATCGCATGATACAACAGCGAATTTGCGAGATCTCTATACAACAGCATCGCATGATACTTCAGCTAATTTGCGTGACAACTATACTACATCATCAGCATACGAATTATCAAATCCAATAAGCAGTAGTGTCGGAGGCACCGGAATGATTAATTTGAACAATTATAGCAGTATAGTTGGCAGTTCAAGTATCAATACCAGTCACATGGCTGGAACTAGCATTTTAGGAGGAGCAGGTGGCACTGGTTCAACCGTCACCTGGGCGCCTACTCCCACGCAGCAAAAAGGAACCGAAATTGATCGTATCATGGCCAAGATCGAACAGGCACGTTTATCTCTTGTAAATGTATGTGTGTTACTTCTAAATTCAGAGTTCAAAATTTAGTTTGGATTATCTAATGTCCTTGACACTTCGATGCCAATTTTCAATATTTTACTTCTCATTGAGATAAAAGATTATGTAAACTTTATTGGGATAACCATATAAATTTTATTGAATTGGTGGAGCTTTGAGTGTCAATTACATTTCATTAATCTGCCCGCGATAGTTGAGATATGGTTGCGCTAATAGATTAGACTGAAATTAATTCATAGATGTTTGTTGGATACATACATATAGTCAAAGCCGAGATGACTTCATCTATTTATTTCCAATTATTCTGATTTTCCTTTTACAGGAAAAGAAAACTATAAATTTTCATGTAAGCTGCATTTGACGTAATATTGAAAAATATCAGTCATGTCTGGTATGTTTTTTGTGTACATAAATTATGTGTTTAGAAAAGTCAAATGTTTTCGATCAACACGTTTGAACTCTTGATGTTTTTTTACTGATATATTTCATAGAATTTCGATTTTATACGTGTAGTTCTTGTAATTACAATTGATGATTATATTAAATAATACACTTGAATGCATAAAAATGGAAAATTGCTTAATAGGTTCATGCTTTCTCCACATTCTATGCCCACAATCTATACCAATTCAAATTTAATTGTTGCATTTATTAACAAAAAGTTCTATAAATTGCATTTTCCATTTTATTGGTGTTTGTTGCAATAGTTTTACAGCAAAACATATAATTGAAACATGCCGTAAAATAATTATTGTTTGACATTAAAATGCACACGATTCAGTATACAAATCACATGAAGAACAGAATAAATATGATTAAGCATTTATGTTTTCCCAAAAAATATCTATGTGTGTGCTTGTTTTGAAACATTCATTTTGACACAATTTCTACAACAAATTGTACCAATTTTCAACAAACAACACAAAAACAGAGCGCTTGCATACCAAATAGTTTCGGTTTCGACTGATTGTTCCACTCGTCTATTGATTTTTTGTCTATTCTAGCAAAAAGATAACTTATTATCAATATATTTTTTCAATTCTACTTGAAAACAATTTAAGCCTCTTTCAATAATATCACAGATTGGTTTACTCAATTTTACTATAGAATAGAAGTTTTTGAAAGCATTAAAATTGTCATGAGCTTAATTCTAATCGATATAATAATACAAGACACCAAACTAGTAAATTGTTTTTTTTTTTTTTAATATTCACTCGAGCACATTGTAATCGTCCTAACTAATTTTAGGACAATCGTATTCTGGCAGAATTAGAACATCCTCGAACCACGGGACCACCTTCATCGTTGACAATGACCTCGACATTGGTCTCTGGGCTGCCATCATCAATCATCTCTCACCAGCAGCAGTCTAACTTACAGGCGAGCAATATGTACAACAATAAAGGGATGCATCAAAAAGGAGGAGTGACATCAAGTGCTAGCAGCCACGCATTAATTGACTCTTCAACATATGGACAGACCTACTCTTCAGTGCCGCCCAATTTATCTCCACTGCCAATTAGAGCAAATCCAATTAGTACCATGCCACCCTTATGTCAGGTGCTCATTTATCCATTGTTAACAATTCTATAAGAGTGTCTTGCGAGCTTCTTCGTTGATGGAATTAGAAGTTGTTGAATAAGGATTGGATAAATTATAATATTTTAAATTTTCAAGTAAAAATAGAAGTTTGTTTAGGGAAGGCCATCACTAAAAGAAATAGATTTTTATATTATACAGCATATTATATAGCAAAAACGAGTAATTCAATTCATATATTATGCTCTACTGATCCATTAATGAACACAATTCGGTACAACACTTAAAATTATTATTTTAAAATACTATGATATTAAATATTGTAGAAGAACCAACGAATTGAATCTTGCAGAACACTCTAATTTTGCTTTTTTATTCTGAGATGAAATACACAATTTAGTTGAATGTTTAAAATTATTTTTAAATTTTTGATATGCGCATCTTGCCCTCACAAATGAATGTCATTTTTTTGGTCAAAAATCATCAATTAAGGCGACTCACAAAAACAAAATGCCACTTGGTGCCAAACATCTCAAAAAGATCATATTATGTATAAAATTTCGAGCCAACACAGTTCTTGGTGATACGCATTAGGCATAAAAATATTTTCATGAGGATAATCATATTGAAGTATATTTATGTAAATTGTGGCAATTTTTTTTGGACCAAAAACTAACATGCATTGTTTTGCTTAAAAATGTAGCGTACGATCCAAGATCTTTTTGATTTAAATAATTATTCAGTTTGAAGCAGAAAACCTAAACATTTACCATTGTTCTGTTTTTTTTCATTGTCATTTATAATATCAAGGAAACATTGCAGCTTGAGTTTATATTTTAGTCGAGACAAAATTGTGGCACCACTTTTTATATTGCGATCCTTATATGCTATTCTTTTAAATCATCACATAAGCTTTCAAAAAAATAATTGTGAGTAATTGGAAAATTATTCAAAATGTTGAGTGTGCCATATAAAAACTTCATATTGTTATGATTTATCAATGAGCTCATAAACTCTAGAAAACCACATTTTATAATTTGCTTTGCATCGTGACCACTAATATGCTCAATTGATTGCAGAACGTAGCGAAAAGTAGACAATGCATTGAAAAATATCCTTTCCTTTACAGAGCTCGACCATGCCCGTCCTGTCTTTACACAACAGTTACGCAATGCCATCTGGATCAGCCAGCTACTCTTTGGGATTAAGTGGTGCTCCTGGTATCTCGTCCTATACAACATTTCCAACAGCCAACTCTGGTTTAAGTAGTGTTCTCGGAGGTGGTTTGACTGGTTTGTCGTCTACTGGTGTATCAAACTACATGAGCTCGGGGTATGGAACACATTCTATGGGATTGTCAAACCCACTATCAGTCACAGGCACTGGTCTCAGTGGATTAAACTCGTTAGGCTTAGGTTATAGTACTAGTTCATCATTTCCAACGTACACGAATCCTCTGTTATCTTCCGGTGCTATGAAATTGAAAACATTAGATGACCTAGATCTTGGGGTCAATAGATATAATCGTATTCCAACACCATGTTCGCCCATTTTACCGTCAAGTTGGGGCTTAGATAGCAGCTATACCAGTGGAATTGACGGAGTCAATCCTGGATTTATGCACACTCAAAATCGACCAATATCTCGATTAGGTTTAGATCTAGAGGGTGAGTCTGTCTTTACGTTTATTACACATCCATCAAACATTTTAATCAAAAAACGATTTTCAAACTCTTCAAAGTTTTTCATTTTTAACTCTTTGTGTGTTTTTAATCATTTTTATACCAGCTAAGAACTTGAAAATAATAAATAAAAGATTTGTCTCATTTGTATTCACTAGAATAGCTTAAAAAATCATCATCAATATTTGTGTAATTTATGGTATTCTTTGATAAAGCTGTAAATATTTTGAGATCATGGCACATACCGTATTGTTGAAGTTTTCTTATGTTTTGATTTTTGAGTTTGAAGAAAACCGTTGATTTTTTGGTTAATTTTGTTTGGCTTATGATTTTTAAGAGTTTTAATTTAATTGAAGGTCGTTTAGCTTTAAATGGAACAGGCGAACCTCAAGTTGATATGTTAGACATTCCGGGGAAAGGACGATGTTGCGTTTTTATTGCTAGATTTTCATACGATCCACCAGAGTAAGCAATTTTTTAAACATTTTCTAAATTATTTTTAATTATTACAAGTCTCCAACACGAAAGACTGGAAAATGCATAAAAGAATGTCAAAAACAGACCATAATGGTTATCTTATGCTGGGTTTTGTTTCTTTCAAATGCATTTGATTTACTTACTTAACATTAGTTTTTCTGTTTGGCTCCGAAATTTAATGAAAAATTTTGCAGTGTGGAAGGATCAGAAGGAGAACTGGCTTTGTGTGCTGGTGATTACCTTCTGGTATGGGGAAATGGGGAACCACAGGGTGGTTATTTCGATGCTGAGTTGTTAGATGGTAGAAGAGGGCTTGTACCGGCCTCATTTGTTCAGAGATTAGTCGGTGAGTATTTACTCATTGTATTGTTTTAATTGTTTAAACAAATTATGTTGTACTCCTCCTATCTTCTGAAAAAAATCTATTGTAAATTGTACTATATCCTTATGAATATTAGAAGTAATTTGGTGTTTTATTGTTGCTAAACTTTCTATTCTATATCTCATATTTCTATACGTAAAAAATCCTCTTTATTAATCTACTATATCTCAGAGTACTTACATGCTATAACCAATAGTTTTTTAGGGAAAACTTTTCAAACCTAGATTCTATATAGTCTTGTTTATGTTCGTTTGAGTTTTCGTTTTCGTTTTTACTGATGATAAAGTAAATAATTATATAATTTGTTTATTAATTTTCGTTTTATTATAATCTCACACAATATCATTATATCATGCACATTTTATGTATTATTAATTTTATATTGACTTAATAGATTGAATACTTAAAAAAATATTAAGTATGTTTTGTTGAATTGCATATATTACTGTAATATTAACTAAGCTTTGACAGTTTTATATAATCAATCTGCAGTAGTTGATCATTTACTCCAAATAGTAGTTAGTTGTTTGCTTGTTAAATGTTTGCTTAAAATTATATCGAATAACAAGTATTATAATGTCATTCAATTTTAGGTGATGATTTGTTAGAATTTCATCAAGCAGTTGTGTCAACATTAAGAGATGCTGATGAGCCTCCAATAGACCACCTGCCCGCACCAATGGCACCACTTAGTAACCCACATCATTCCCATTCGATCATGCCCCATACTTCAGAAGACATGGCTAGAATTAGTGATACCCATACAGATATAGGTCCTGATCATGAAGATGAAACTGACTCAGGCAAGTCAAATCTTATCATGTTTTGATTTTAAAGTAGTAGTGTAGTCTTAAGTTAAGTTTCTTACTGGAAGTTCCATAAGGATCGTTGGATTTCTAAATTATAGCTATTTTATAAATAACATTTATTTAGTAACATAGGACGATTAGTGATTATATAATATGTATTATTGTGCAACATTCAAACATAATACATCACAAGCAAAACCAATATATATCCTAGAGGAAAATTTCGCATTCAAAATGGATTCTACTTTCAAAAAAATAGAAAGAAACCATCACGTGTATAAGTTCTATTGCAACTGCTGTGACAATACATTTCCACTATACAGAGTGGCAGAAACGTTAATGCTAAATTCAATTTTAAAGTTTTGGAAATCGTGTGTCGCTTGCAAATATAAATATATAATGTTTTCTAAACAAGTTAAATTAAATAATATTTTTAAATCATCAAAAAAAGCTTTATGTGGTTTTGGTTGTAACAATTGCACCATATATTATTTATTTACATGTAATGACAAACTTCTTATTTAACTAAAATATTCATGATCAATTGATGTTCCTTTGTAGTTGCTGCTCCCAGACATCTAACTTTGGAAAGGCAACTCAACAAAAGCGTACTGATTGGCTGGAATCATCCTGACCCACCAGGCTATCATCAGATAGAAAGCTATCATGTATATGTAGACGGCGTCCTAAAAGTTACCGTTAAAGCATCTGAACGAACTCGAGCTTTAGTAGAAGGAGTAGACTCAAATAGAGTATGAAATTGTCTGAAAATATTTAGTATGCATTTTTAATATAAACCATTATTACAGCCACATAGAATAAGTGTTCGCAGCGTTCTTCAAACCAGACGAACATCGAGAGATGCGGCTTGCACAATGATAATTGGAAGAGAGACATCGCATTTGGGTCCAACAGCTGTTAGAGCTAATAATATAACTTGCTCAAGCGCAATCATATCATGGTTACCAGCTAATTCTAATCATCAGCATGTGGTTTGTGTGAACAATGTCGAAGTTCGCACTGTAAAACCTGGAGTATACAGGCACACAATAACTGGTGAGTTACATTTTGAATTTTATGAGAATCCTTGTAACATTAATCTTATCAAATTAGGATTGGCTCCAAGTACACAATATCGAGTGACAGTTAGAGCGAAGCATTTGCGAGCTCCAGGTCAGCAACCTCCACCAGGTCCACCACCTGAAGAGGCTCCTGGTGCTTACACTGATTTCAGAACACTTGCTAAGGGATTGCCAGATCCACCACAAGTATGAACTATTTAATCTTTTCTTTGAATGTCAGATTTTTTATTGTATTTTTAATTTTAGGAGATCCAAGTAGAGCCCGGTCCCCAAGACGGCACATTATTGGTGACATGGCAACCTGTTTCTAGACCTCCTTCTTCAGGCCCAGTAACAGGTTATGCTGTGTACGCTGACGGTAAAAAAGTTACGGATGTTGATTCGCCAACTGGGGATCATGCTTTGATAGATATTGGTAAACTGGTAGGACTGAACCCACGCGCTGTCACTGTAAGAACCAAGTCCAGAGATGCACAATCCACGGACAGCCAACCAACTCCTATACCAAGTGAGATATATTATTCTTAAGCAATATTCAAATAATATCAAATGAAATCTTATAGATGTTGTGCGAAATGCAGCTCGTTTAAGAAACCCGAATCAATCAGCCATTCCACCTCATTTGAGAAATCAGCAACAGAACCGTATGATGGGTCCACAAAATCAAAACATGCAAAATCCTAACATGCAAAATCAAAATATGCAAAATCAAAACATGCAAAATCAACAAATGAACCAGAATCAAATGAATCAAGGACAAATGAATCAGAATCAGATGAACCAAGGACAAATGAATCAAGGACAAAATATGCAGAATATGAACCAAGGACAAAACATGCTTAACCAAAACATGAATCAAGGTCAGATGAATCAAGGACAAAACATGCAAAATATGAACATGGGAATGAACAATATGAATAACATGGGTGGAACTAACATGCCTCAAACCATCATAGATCACGATGAAAATTTAAGTGATAAGGAAATTTTCCCTGGACAAATGGTAAGTTATGGAAAATTTAGTATTCATTTTTTTTAATTGAGATATTCGCAAATCATCATAATTTCACGAGCATTATGGCCAAAAGTTGAATATCGTTAAGACTTGGTCTTTGGGCACTTGTTCAGAATATAGAAACTAATTAAACATCAATTGAACAGAGCCATCATGGAAGTGGAAATAATATTCCATCCATTGAAATAACTAAAGACGCTGCTAGCACTGTGTATGTTAGCGATGAAAGTGAATATCAAGAAACAGGGCATCATCATAATGTTACTGCTAATAATAACCAACAACAACGTCAATCACCGACGCGTCAACATCAGGTTAGAGGCCAGAAAGTTGTAACAACCACCATGTTTTCTGTTTTGTATCATACAAATGTTGATCAAGCAATTTGTTTTTGTGTTTGAGAGAAGATGCAGACTTTTCGCACTTTTTTCAAATCCTCTTTTGGAAGGTTTCTATTTATTATTTCTAACCTTCTTTCTGGTTAAATGTCTTAGAGTATTTCAGTTTTCACCTCATTTGTGTTGCAGATGATCGTTTATCTTTGAACTTTCATCCCTTTTCTTAAAACACAGTTACACTGCGGTCATTACTCAAAGTTTTGTATGCAAGTCAAAATATACTCTACAGATAAAGCTTTAACACGTTAAGTTATCAAGAAAAACCTTTTTGTAGTGCACAGTTATTTGGACAGGTATTTATCACCATTGAGCTTATTTTGACCAACAAACTCTTTTGCCTTTTGGACAACAGTGAATTCTGACTGAAAATAAATCTATCGTAGTATATATTTCTTAATTCATGCATATATATGTCAGGATTATAGAAAAAATGTTATGTCTATGTTTTCTCATTCACCAAGTCTAAAATTTTAAAACCACTGCTACACTATATCTGATATTTCTTCGTTGTGCAAAGTTACTGTTGTAAATTGAATATCGTATTTAAGGTGTCCCATAAAATAGATATTATAGATGATGTTGAAGCTTGAAAGAATAAAGCTCTAATGGTTTTGTACTCTATATATAAGCTGCATAACAATTAAAGTTACATTACAGAAAAATGAAACTGTTGATAACATATGCTAATTGCCTTTTAGATGCAAGGTGGACCAAGAAATCATTCTGAAAGAGGTAGACCACCTAATCCTCCAAATCAAAACTTCCAACCAACGATTCCAGGTCAGCTACCTCAGAATCGAATGCCCATGCAACCATCAAGTTCTAGAGGACCAACCACCGCTCAACAACAGCAACAAATGCAACAAAAAAAGACAAGATACTTTTTGGCCATGTTTGATTATGATCCAATGACAATGAGTCCTAATCCAGATAGTTGTGAGGAAGAGTTACCATTCCGAGAAGGAGACACGATAAAAGTAGAAAACTTTAAATTAAATTAAACTTTAAAGAAAAAGCTACCATTTATTTGCACTTTCAGGTGTACGGAGATAAAGATCCAGATGGTTTCTATTGGGGTGATCTGCGAGGACGTCGTGGTTATGTGCCACATAATATGGTGCAAGAAATAGAGGAGAGTGCAGCTAATCCACAGCAAACTAACACTGTTCGTCAACCAAGTGTTCGTGGAATTAGTCGTGATAGATGGGGTGATATTTATGCAAACATGCCCGTACGTCGTATGATTGCTCTCTATGACTATGATCCACAAGAACTTAGCCCAAATGTTGACGCCGAGGTGAGGACCTGTACTGATAATTTTGTGATGATGTTGACTTGCATGTATTTAGTTTAGAAAAAGTAGTGCTATATGTATTAACTGATGTGGCTCTACCCCACTTTCCTTCTTTAAACCCCACTGCAGGTGGAATTAAGTTTCCAAACAGGTCAACTGATATTGGTGTATGGGGAGATGGATGAAGATGGATTCTACATGGGTGAGCTGGATGGTGTACGTGGTCTAGTGCCTTCCAACTTTTTAGGAGATGCACCAGATCAATATGGCAATCAAGGCCCTACTGCAAATAGTGTCGCTCAGAGATCTCTGAATAGTCGTGGTAGAGGTATGACTGGACCAGGTGCTCGAGGTCCACCACCTCCAGAACGAAACAATATGAATCCGATGGGTGGAATGAATCAGCGCGGTGGGCCCCAGCAACAACGCAGAGGTATGGCTAAACTATTTTACTTTAAATCATATCAGACAGAACATATTTCAATGTATTTGTTTTATTGTTTTGATTAAGTTAAGATAATCTTTCACACAAGACAGATAACATTCTATCTGTGTTATAATAATGAAAAAACTGGTCCTATTACATAACAGTACGTAAATTCGTAATTTGATAAACATTTAACGATTAGATATATAGATCCATAAACCATATTTAAACACTTACTAAACTTACACTCAAAGGGTTTTAGCAGGATTTAGAGAACAACTCATTTTAAGCATACAGGGTTTCCGGACTTTAATGAAAATTAAAAACAGTTTTTAATAAATCATTTATGATAATACAGAATCACACTTTATTAGATAGTATAGACATTATTCAAAGAATATCTTTAATCTCTATTATTCTCTGTGAAAACTGTTCTTGGACATATTGTCAATACATATAAGAAATGCCGTATAATTTATATTTAAATATAATTTTCACACAACTTATTCGTGTAATATTCTCAATCTTCAAGTATCTAGATTGTGATCATAATTTAAATTTTCTTTTTGAATATTGTAACCATATATTTATTCGAGCCAATAAGCTTTAAATGTTCAGTGTGTGTGCGCACAAAACTTTGAAAAGCTATATTCTATATATTATAAATATACATGTTTTTAATTTTCACTATTTACTATCAATAACAATTTATCATTTCAAGTTATATACTCCTTATTTATGATTTTTGATGTTAACCAATTCAGTTAACGGTGTGATAATTTTAAAATTGAGAAATTACTGATTTATTGTAGAAAATAATTGAAATCACTCTTTTAATCTTGTTTTACACCTTGTATATGTTATAATTTCATAGTCTTTCCGATCCGTATAAAAAATCATTTCTTTTAATAAACAACAATATTATAAAACTTGAAACGTTTATTTGATGGAGTTTGTGGTTAAAACTGATGCCAGTTTCAAATTTATTTGAGTCTTTGATTAACGTACTGCCCCAATTGGAACTATGTGTTGGCATCAGTTTCCACTTACGTAAACATCAACTAAACGTGTTCTGCTCTGCTGTGGTAAATGTCAAGTCTTCATGTTTGTTGCTAGATGCTCACCCTACTTCCCCTACACTTCTTCTAGACAACATGGGCCGCCCTGCCCCTGATCAGCAAACGCAGGTAACTACTTTTTCGTAACAAAACAAATCAAAAACAGTTTTCGATAAAAAAACATAAAATATAATTTTATGTATAAACGTTTTGAGAATTGCCATAAGAAATCATATTTATCAATTGCAAGAGCTCATTTAAGGATAGATCAAAGTTGAAATTATTCACACACTCACCTGCCCACTCTATTGTTTATATTAGTTAAAAATATTTTTTATAATTGAAAAATAGATTAGCGTATTTATGATCAATTTCCAGTTTTCGTTATCTAAGTTAGAGTTAAATTTTAGTAACATATTTACGTTCAAAACTAGTACGTTTTTTTGTTGTTTATTATTTATATGATTTTTATCTATAGCACAAACATATAGTACATACGATACTAATCTAATGATATGTAATTATCACACATTTTGCAAAGCCTTACAAAAATATACACTTTAGATTTTTGCATTAGTTGAATCATTTGAACATCTGAAAAGATTATACAGAAAGCTAATTTTGAAAATTTTACACTGTTTCCAAATATATATACTGCAACTTGAAAACTGCAAAGTAAACTCGCCGACTGAATATAAATTCTTATTTTTGTTTATGCTTTAAATTTTTTTTTTGTTAAATGTTATTTTCACATAAAAACGTGTGCTTAAATTTATTCAATACATGATAGTAACCCAAATAATTTAAATTGAACTTTTGGCAAGGAACTCTTAAATCAGCTTATACACTTGTATATTTGATTCATATTGAAATATATTCATATTAAATTAATTTTGCATAAACATCCCTGTTAAATTGTATGATATATTATGAAAACACAAATAATTGGCTGACGCTTTTGTATACTTTAAACTATTAATATCAATACAAATACACTTTGCTGTGCTGATTTCATTCAAAAACATTTATAAAATCGATATCAATCTTCACAATATATACTAATTAAATATAATTTCGGTGAATTTAAGTTCAGATTGTGTTTATGAGGTTTTGATTGATTTTACTATATCATGTTTATTTCTATTATGCCTTATGATTATGTATATTTATATGTTAATACTTACTCAAACACGATATCCTTTCTTATTATGAGTACAAAAGCGCTTGCATTATACATTTTTTACACTTCACTGTTATACCAGCTCGATTTTGAAAAGTTTGTGGTTCGAGTTATTTTCTAATACTGTTCAAGTTAAAGTAGAGTGATGTTTAATTATTATAAATCTTTAGAATTCAGTTTAATATTTTGAATACTCGGGGACAACTCAACAAATAAATTACAGTAAAATAGTTAAATGGCATAAAAATTATCTAATATAGAACACCAAACTAGCCAAATGCAATATTTTTGGCTTGGGATATCAAATCTTTTTTGACAACCCCGATCACGCTAAAAAAGGGTTAGATCTCATTTTCAGTGGACTTAAATAAATCAACCAGTTTGTGAAAATTATAGAAATTTTTGTCACGTTTTAAATTATGTCTATTATCAACTATACATGGGGAGAATCAGTTTAGAAAATAAATTTGCCAAAACAATCTCTTAAATTTTCTTTCACCAAAATAAAAGTAATAGTAATAATTTTACTTAAATTTATTATACACTTCATTTATCTATGTTCAAATATTATGTTAATTGATTCGTCGAATGAGTAGAAAAAAATTATTATTTTCCAACAAAAAAAATATCAACGAAAGTGTACAATACAATTTTAAAATAAAACAGCAGCTCAAAAAACTGCACGTTGAATCATAATGTATCATCTGCAAAATATTTTATGTTTTGTTTTATGAAAGATATTTTTGACTATCTAAGTATATCACGCCTTCGTTAACAAAAAAAAGAATGAAATCTGAATGGGCAGGGAAGTCTTTGTTTCTAAAAATCTATTTCTTACTTGTACCTTACCATATAAGCAATATTGCTCCATTGCATCTGGAGACAACATATTAGCTAGTATACTACAGCAAAGATGAAGTGAATTATGAAGATAATTGAGTGTCTATAAGTTTTTTTTAAATTTATGTTGCATTGTTTTTGGGTCTCTATAAGCAAAGCCACTTTCTTTCAACTGTGTGTCTTTACACTGGCACGATATTCTTGGTATTTTCCCTCAAGCTGGAAATGTTTTATCTGATTTTATGTATTCTGCATGCCGTGTCTCCACTTTATCACCCTCTTCCTGATATTCTCAAATGCTTCAACTGCTTTTTATGGAAGCTATATATCATATAAGAGGTCTGCAATCTATAATAGGCAGTGACTTATAGTTATCAAAACATGTGCATCGATATATCTGTAATAATTTATAGATATAACTCTAGATATATAACAAAGCTTTACATTCAATATTTTTTATTTGAATAGTTTGAATATGCAACTTAATTTTTATCATATTATTGTCGTTTATAATAATAAATTGAGAGTCAGCGTCAATCACATATGATATAATTTTAATACAAAATCACAGCTTTGAAATGAAGCTATGAAACATGATTGTATTATTACAATTTCAAAATGTATCAAGTGTTTCGAACATTTTTCATCCATAAAAAACCTTGCTAAAGAATAAAAACACATATGGTACAAATATTTCACAATAAAAAATTCATAACTTTCGAGCATCACGTACAAAAATTTATAAAATTTATACGGTACATACATTGTCTTGTCTTAATATCGACAATGTTTGTGCTGTTCTTAAATTTTTAAATAATTTTTCTCAAATTTAAACAATGAGTTGTTTATTTTTTTATACCTTTAAAAAGTAATAGAAATTTATATTAATTAGCATACTTACATAGTTTACCTGGGAATGTTTTAGCTAGTTAGATTGTTTACCTAATCTTTTGTAAAGTGTGTTTTTCGATGTTTTTATGGAATATATTTAATGTAACTTTTTTCCGCTATCGAGTTTCCCTGGAACGCTATATTTTGTCCTTAGCTAGAATGTACTTTTTATTACTGATTTAAATCTTTTTTTTTTGTTCTCTTTGATTATTAAAAAACACTTGACACAAATCAGTCGGTTTGAAGTTTACAACACAACAACAATTTTACCACAGTTTACATTAACTTCCTATTTTTGAACTTTTTTGAAAATTATTATCATTAAATATTCTAGTTATTTTTGTTCAATTTTAAGATATTATTCAATAACTTTTTTGATACAGTTAATGTAGTTTTTTTCGATATGCAAACATCTTGTAAATAAGATTTGAAAAATTATTTCCAATATTTTTTGATGGATAATTTACACAAATCTTTAGCAAAAAAAAAAAACTTTTATTGCATATCGATTAAAATAGTTATAGAAATAGTAACCTTGCCAATTGATCGAAGTTGGTGAGTGCATTGATCTAATGAAGGTGGAATTTTTTAGGGGATGCTGGGGAACAAAGGCGTTGGTAATATGGGAATAGGAATGCGGCCTCAAATGCAAGGTGCAAATAATATGCAGCAGAACAACATGCAACAACAGCAAATGAGGCAAAACAATATGCAACAGAGTCCTATGAGGCCTCAGGGCATGCAAAACAATATGCAGCAAAATAATGGCATGCAAAATAATGGCATGCAAAATAATGGCATGCAAAATAATATGCAAAATAATAATATGCAGAACAATATGCAACAGCAACCAACTACAACAGCACAATCTGGTGGTTTATTCTCTCAAGCATCATCACTCTTCAGTGGTGCCTCAAATGCTGCTTCAGGTGCCACAGGTGGTTTGTTTGGAACAAATAGGAACACGCCAAAGGGACCACAAATCGTGCCAACAATGCCTAATCAAGGTGGAACTACGTTTGGGCAACAGCAGCAGCAGCAGCAAAATATGAACCAAGGTCAGATGAACCAGGGGCAAAATATGAACCAAGGTCAAATGAATCAAGGACAGCAGGGCATGGGAATGGGCATGGGTCAAGGCCAGCAAAATATGGGAATGGGCCAGGGCCAACAGCCAGGTGGACCTAATTTGATGCAGAATCTTAAGGACATCACAGTCCCTGGCGGTGATATGCTTTCTAAAGGGAAAGAAATGATATTTATGAAATTTGGCCTTGGTGGGAAATAACCCAAACCATTTGAATATTTTAGTTACGATTATCAAGTAATTATAAATGTTAAATTTGAGTTTCTGCAAATGCTACTCTAAATTATGTAGTACATGACTATAAAGTAAACTATTTGTATTATATTAAAAACTTATAACTTCAGTGTATGTAAATGTTAAATTGAATTATTTAAAATAACAAAATATATTGATAGTTATGTACATTATACCTATGGTTAAAATAAGACAAAATTGGAGATAGAACTTTTGTGTAAAAAACGTAAATAAGTAATATTGTTATTCAAACAAAATAAATTCTAACGAAACATTTGGTTTTTGTTTAGTAACAAATTTATTTGAAAAAGTATCTACGCACATTTTTATCAGCTTCAAACATTACTTCTCGTTCTTAAAAAAAGTGTAATGTAAAAGTTTGACATATATGAGATATCATTCAATAATGAAATTTAAAGAAAATATTTCTAGCTATTCGAATGTAATTGTTTAAGTAAATTATTATATTAAAAAAGTTGTTATCAAAAAAAATATAAAATCTAAAAAATATTCGTTATTGTAACATTTGACTAGCACAATATGTTTAATCTGATCAAATAAAAAAAATGTCCCTTTTTATTTAAAAAAAAAAAACTATAATTATTTCAAGACGTAATCAGTCTTACTGTGTAAACTATTGAATATAAAACGACCACAATATCATAAAACTATTACATTAATTATGCCCACCAATTTTCATCAATATTGTTGCTTGATCAACATAGTTGCAAATTAATGCGAATAATTTTTCATTCAAATGTCCAAAAATTAAGTATATACCGTTATTTACATAAATCTAAAAGCTGTGCTTAAAATTGTATTCTATAGGTATAATTTTTTATGTACTTATTTTCAAGTATTCGACTGGTTTGATTTTAATTTGTTCAAAATAAATAAAAAACAAAATATGTAATATCTAAAAGGGGTTGTACATTAAAGTAAGATTTTTGCTAGAAAAATGGTGCACAAAAGGTCGTCTTAATATCGTCAGATGTGCTTTCTAAAGAATTTTCCAATTCAACTTACTGTCTTTTTCCATCTGCATGTAGTTAATGAATGATTTTTCAATTGAGAATTACTTGTTTCGAAAATCTTGCGCTCAATAAAAACCTCACCTAATAAATATATTCTTTAAGAGTTAATTAACTCTAAAAAAATATATTTTTAGCTTCAATCTAACCAACCAGCGACTCGTGAAATAAGTAAATTAAAAAAAAAAAACTTTTGAATTGAACCGAATACAAGACAAATTAAAGAAATAACAAATATGTAGCTTTTATAACACGTTACTCAACAAAGATGTCATACAAAACATATTGAATTAGCTTGATCTTCAGACATTATGTAACACTTCACTTATATGAATTCCAAACATTTTTGGGAGAAAATTCGAAAACAAAAATTACTTGAAAAAGCTTCGAAAGCTTCGTTAAAAATATATTTTGAACAACAAGTTCTTCATATATATGATATGGTATTTTACTAAATGGTGACAGAAATATGACCAACATCACAGATTTCCCAACAAAAAATTTCAATTGGTATTTGAAACAAAAATATTAAATAAAATCTATCGTAAAATTAACAAAACTTATACATGATAAATAATTCAGTTTGGTGCCTTCTGAAGTTTGACGTGTGGTATAATTTATTTAATTAAATCAAAAATACTTGAATCCCTGATATCTCTCTTATCGCATTCGAAATATCTATACTTGTTATTGCTTTTGCAAAATTAAAAAGAACGTAAAGAAATTCATTTGAAAATATTTATGATCGATTTATAAACATTTTCAACTAAAATTCTAATGTTTTACTGCATCTTTCACTCTGTCTGCTCTACTCATATGAAAATACGTTTTTGAAATAAGTATTCTTTTATGCATACCTACTAGTGTTTTATTGGACTGTTTTCCAAATATTTATTGGACAAACAACATATCAATTATTAATCAACAAAACTTACAACATTATTCTATTGATATGGTTTCCTTAAAGCTCCTGAATTAGATAAAAGCATTTTGAGAGTCGTTATGTTAAAGGGTCAATAATTGAATTTCTGTGATTTTGGAACACAAACCGTAATGTTCTTTCCAATTTAGTTCTTTCGTTTCAATTACTAACAAATTCATTCACTGCCATCAATTTCGGATTCAGCGAAGAGATAGTTTATTTTCAAATTTTCCTTCGCTAAAAGAGTATTGCTAGAAAGTTCTCTCAATTAAACACTTCAACAATGACAATACATCAACTCAAAAAATGGTAGAAATCTATAAAGATAAACTTTTTAAACAAAACGTTTCGTAGCAAATGGAGTTACCTGGCAAATATATAGTTAGTTGGAAGTAGACAAAATAGCGAATTAAATCACAGTATATATATACATATATTGTTGAGGAAAACTTTCTAATAAATTAGTTTCAGACACAAAACAGTCCAATAAAATAAATATAAATCTACTCGTTTTTCTTTTTCATCTTACCTTTTTATCAACAAAAAACAAAAACAAAACTATAGCGAGTTTAAACACAGAGAAAATACTTAAAGCTTGACGATTGAATAAAATAAACGATAAATCATGAATATAATAAATTTATTGAGAAAAATTTCATTGTTATTCCAAAGCAAAAACTTATTAATATAGAAAATTTATCTATTCTTACTACATCATCTTAAACCGTGAAAATTATTACACAATATGCAAACATATCATGTTGCTGAATTTTCTGCCTGTTATCATATATAAATACATACCATTTGTCTTTTTCCATGACAATTGTTTTTCGTTACATCTCTGTCTCAATTATTTTTAACCTAAAATTCAAGGTAATAAATTTATAGCAGGTTAAAATAGCTACCTCGTTTGAAAAAAAAATATAACCATTATTTATTATATGTTATTTCTTATTTGTGATTGAGCTGATTATTGTTTTTTTTCAGGCCAATAGGATCACTAATAAAAATAGTGTAGCTACTGTTCACCTGTTATTAGTTGTTGTCTTGAAAGCCATCCTTTAAACAAACACTTGATAATAACTACTTAAATCAAAAGTATTTCAAACAAAAACTATAACTGAAAGTTTAAAAGAGTTGAGGTGAAGAAAATATCATTAATGTTTAAAGATTATTGCAAGTAATAATTTATTCTATTGATTTTAAAAGTGGGAATTCGAAAGGTAGATGGGCTGTTGATTTTAAAAAAGATTTAAGAAAGTTTTGAAGGATTAAGGATAAAATAAATGGTCATTGCTAAAAATGACAGTATTTTTAATAAAACAAAAATGAGACTAATCACACTGCATTTGCTAATTTTTATTAAAAATAAAAATTTACTTTTTGTCATCGTTTGGGTTATTTTTTCCGTATTGTCACCATGGATTAGTTTAGAATATATAGAATAACGAAAGCAAAATTGGACAAAATAATGATTGTAAATTCACATCATATTTTAAGGATAACAAAAACTGTACAGAATCCAAAAATTGAAGAGTAAAATCATTATAAGAAACTAAAATTATAAAAATTATATTATACAAATTAATAATTTAAAGAAATATGATGATTATTATGAAATAAAACTTCTCTCTCATTGAACAATAAAAATTTAAATTGAAAAACTTTTTTTTTTCTTTACAGCAACAAACATTTATAAATTTTATTTTAAAATTTTATAGGTTAATCATTGAAATTGGTTTCAGTTATGAAAGTGATTGACTCTTCATCAATTAAAGACTTGTAAGAAAATGCCCAGAGCTCTGATAAATATACTAAAGACTCCCCCGCACTCAATAAAATGTCAAATTCACCACAAATATCAAAGCATTCTTCTTTTGCGCGCAGATTTATCATAACATTCCCTATCAACTGAGAAACTATAATTAATCCTTGAAGATAAAGATCCTTAAAATCCTTCAAGTCATAATCTTCTGAAATTATAATCCAACTGGAATAAGGTGGGTCAAGTTGTGGTGGATAAAAGTATGGCTTTTTAATCAGAGAACGCGCAATTTTGACTCCATTAAAGTTACAATTTCGGAAATGAATAAAGTATGAATTACTTTCATCTTCATTTTGCACAGCGTTGAATACATTGAAAATATCATCAAGATTGTTTTTTGTGGACATCAGATTTGTTTCGACATTGCAGGTTTGACTTTTTTGCAGAATATTTGATATCACACCCTTCATATTTTTTCTAGATGATGAACTTTGTGATGAGTTGTAAGTATCAAAAACTTTGAAAGGAAGTCCTCTAATAACATATTTGTGGTGGATGTCATCATAGTTGACACTTTCTCGCCCTTCCAACATTTCTAAAATAAATCAATTTAAAATGAGAGCAATTCCTTGCAAAAGATTTTCTTACCATAGTTTTCACAAACGTTGCATTTTCCATCATTTTGACTGTAAGTGATCTGATCTTCAAAAGAGAAATTATTTTTAATCAAGCACTTTTCGTTGTAAATACTAGACCAATCCCAAATTGCAAACATTTTAATCATCAGCAACCGAGTTATCGCACAAAGTTGCCAATTAGCCCATTCAATCTGGTATATACTGTAGCATATTGTAGCACAGAAAATCAAGGTAATAATATATTTTTTGTACAATTTCTGACGCAATTTACTATTTATTTTATATTTGTCAATTTCTGATAATTGATTAATTGATGCGAAAAACAATTCAAACTCTTGATTCATTGTGGCAATTTTTTTAAAATAAAAAGAATTTCTTAACGTGAAAGTCTCAAATGCAACTGATTTTTACTCGCTTATGCGCCATACACACTTTTTTATCAGTTTTTCACATCAATAAACAATAATTTAATTCTATTTGATGAAAATATTTTTCTCAATTTAGAATATATTTCTACTCCAAGTTTGCATTGCATCTTAAATTTAAATTAAAACAAAATTTTAATGTAATGACTTTATTAACTATATTGTCTAACTATATTGTTCCACCTCAAAGAATAAAAAATAAATTTCCTTAAAATCCTTCTAAATCTTAAACTAATTGAACTAAAGAACATTGAACTATCAGATGTATGCAAGTTGAAATCATATATTCAGTTTTAAACTTATAGTTATGCTATTAAAAAATATGCCGCTAATTTCAAATAAAAACCAGGCTCAATCCTTATTCCTGGTTGAGTGGTGAGTTTTAATGGTGAGAATTATATTCAAGAATAATCGATTGAATGGTCAAAAATCATTAGACGTATTGAAATAAAATAGTTTTATCTTAACTGTAAAATGAAATCCTAAAACTTTAATTGAGTTAAACAATTTTTGCGGGTTTTTAGAAGTGAGTTGAGAGTGAGTTGTGAGTAATGTAAAATGTAGAGAGTACATTTGAGAGTATGCCGAGTTTCGAATAGCAGGGATCCAAGCCAATCCAAAAGATGGACTGTTTAAAGATTATGTTTTTCATGAAAACCGGATCAGCATATAAATTTTTTACATAATAGGATTTAAAACCAACCAAATAATAGTTGGAGAGTGTTATTACCATCAAAATGACATGCATTCCAAAATTTTAAACATTTTATAAGAAAACAAATTGAAAACAGATCAAAGAATCCATTGGTTCGGAAAAATAATAAACCGGACAATTTTTCAAATATTCACGGTCCGGTCACGATCCCTATTAAAGAGTAATTGATATTATCAAACCCCTCGGTTCGAGTTTAAATTAATTAAATTTCCGAGAAATTTAGGCTCTACTGAGTGAATTAAAGGCAATTTCACGCTTGCCAGAAATATTTCGCGGCTAAGTGCGAGTATTCACGCTGTGAAGCCACTAAAGAATTGGCACGGAAAACACAAAGAAAATTCAAAAACAAAAGCAGAATTAGGGATCTCCTCCTGTTAAATTTAACCACACGGTTGCAATTTGTCGAGATCAGCCACGATTCCAGGAACGAGTCCACCTACTGGAGATATGCTGAATAAAAGAAAGAATAATAATAATAATAGTAACACTAACAGACCAGGTCCCAAGTAAGTGAATCCTCTCAAATATCATGCTTTTTAATCTTCAGTTATCTGATGTCATATCATTCTGCTCATTACATGAAGAACCAGTGAATCACAATATTTCTGGCAATTCCAACTTAAAAATTTTCGGAATAAAAAATCCAACAAAAAAAGCAATGGCGACCATTACGGGAATTTCTTAGGTTTTATCACGGTTTCTTCACTGATTATGTTCAAAATCTGTGATTATACTCTACGATGGTAAAAGATCCGATTAGAATTTAAAAATTTCATGTGTAAAAATGTAAAACCCAAAACATTCCCTCCTATTTAAAAGAAAAAATTATACAGCAATAGTGAAAAATCATATTATTGATGACAAACTAACTAAGTTTTCGCATTTTCTTTTAGTATCAACAACATGAACACCAATAGATCGCCGAGAACAAGACCTTTTTCTGCTGAAGGAGTCTATTCGAACGCCTATTTCTTACATGCAGCCGCTTCTCATGTTGGGGATGTGGTTAAGGTGCAGACCAAAGGAGGAGTTACCGTGGAAGGCATCTTCAAGACATTCTCGCCCACGTTCAATGTAAGTGACAAGCTTCAATCAGGTCATCAAACGATTTCCACATGTTTAAATCATTTTCAGATTGCGCTAGAGGTGGCTCATCGCTATCAGAACGGAGTGGACGAAAAAAAAATTAACGTGGACACTGTCCAGGATAATTTAATCATTAAGCCGTGCGATATTGTCACGATTTATGCCAAAGATGTAGACCTAGACTACGCGACGAAAGATACTTTCCAGACGGACACTGCAATCTCGTCGCGCCTCAATGGTACTAGTGGCGACCGGTACAACAAAGAGCTGGTTATGTGGGACAGCAGTGAGGTTGTGAACGGAGATGACCAGGAAGTTAGTCTTGAGTTAGACAAAAACTCGAATGGCTGGGACGCAAATGAGATGTTTAAGCACAACGAGAAAGAGCATGGCGTTAAAACCACTTACAAAGATAATTTAATTGGTTATACCGTGCAGCTGGAAGATAAGAATTCGCATGATTTCAAGTACGTATAAGCTTGATTCGAAAATTTGTCCTTGAAATGCAAAAAAAATTATTTATGTAACAAAAGATACTTTGAACCTCAATAGGTTTTTTCATATTTTGATTTTTAATATTTATTTCCATCCATAGAGAACAAGAGCTAGAAGCGGAGAGAATAGCCAACGAAATAGAAAATAATCCAGTGTACAGAGATCGAGTGGACTTAGAAAACGGAGATGAAATGGGAGATGAAGAAGCATTCTCAGCAGTTATTCGCCCTGTCAGTAGCGGTCCACCAGGCGCTCCACCTCTCTCAAACATCAGCAATAACCACATGAATTCAAACAGTAATGACAAGAGTAAGTTTTACCATAAATCTACTTTTTTGCTTAACAAACAATTTTGAATATTGGGAAAATTTCCTTTAAAATAGAAGAACACATTAAAGATTATATCAAGATTATATCATAAACAGATATCATATAACAAATAACATCACAAAGAGAGAGAGTTGCGTGATTAGATATTACCAAGAAAGTTTTAATAGTTTATACAGAAGAATGTGTAAGCTAAATAAACAAACAGTAAACTGGACGAAAGAAACACAAACAACTAAATAGTTTCCAGACAATTAGTCATCATCCATGAATCATATTTGATACAAAAAAAAAACACTTTTAGTTTTCTTTCTAAGCATGATGTTTTTAAATTATAACGTTTAATACAAAAGACCCTAGAACCCTGTCAAATATTTATTATATATCTATCATTTTATTTTAGTGTCACCTACTGGCAAATATGTTCCTCCGCAAAAGCGCAAGATCCAGCCAGTAGGAAAAGTAGTGCGCAATACGCCACCACCCGCCACCAATAGTATGCCCATAAACACCCAGCAGAGTCCACAAGCGCCTATGAAAAGCTACCAGCCGATGCCGCAGCCAATGCCCTATGGTAACCAGCCGCAGCACATGCCGTACGTACCACCTCACTTGCAACAACAGCAGCATCATCAACAACAGCAGCACTCCTCACATCCTGGTCACGTAAAGATTAATGGTGATGGGATGCTCGGCAACAAAACAATGCCACCTCGTAATATTAGGTATACTTCGGCGCCACCACCGCCAGTCTCGTTCAATGAACCTCCGCCCTCCTTAACGCCTGTACAGCTTCAACAAGCTCACGGCATGGGCAAACCGATGCATGTAGCACATCCTCACGGAATGGTTACAACTCACATGGTGGTTACGCAAGGTATGTATTTGTTATTCTTTTTCATTAAACTAAGATGATACCAGTAAAGGTTTATTTGATGAATTAAATTACTTCATAAATAATAAAAATGTAATAAAATTTGTCTTTGTCATTTTCAGACGGTCAACAAACAACCCACAGTGGTCCTCCGCCACAACACGTGGTTTTGCATCCAGTGGTAGCATCTCCTTCGCAAATGCCACCTCCTCAGCCTCAAAGACAGCCGCGTATTAATCGAGAAGATCAAATGACGCGCACACGTGACGATGAGGTTAATAGTTTGCGTAAATTCCATGGTGACTTTGTTTTGGGAGCACCTCACCAGCAAGTGGTGTCTATGCAACTGCCTGATAATGGATCTAACCAGATGCATCCGGCACATCATTTGCAACAGTCGGTCGATAATTCCGGTCCTCAGATGTCCAAATCGCAGCACAACAATAATTATAATAACCACCATCATCAGCGTCAGCAGCAAACGCCTCCACTAGCTCAGCACCAACAACAGATGCACACGGTAAGAATCAATCTTCTATAATTATTGCAATAATTTAATTGAGATTTAATACATTTTTAGCAGGAGCAAATAAAACATGTACATAGCTCGCCTCCTCCATCTGCCACCACGCCACAGTTGCAGGGTGGTAATATTGTCGCCAGCCAGAATAATAGTGGCAGTAACAGTAATTCGGGTAGCCCTAATTCCACGCCGTCCGTTACTCCTTCGGACAAGCAGCCCGCCAGTCTGGGCACTAAGAAATATGTACTTAATCCGGCCGCTAAGCCATTCACGCCACGCAGCCCAAGTACACCAACTCAATCCAGGTATGTTTTTCACACAAACAAAGCTTTTAATCAAGAAAAAAAAAACATTTTTGCTCAACTTTTGATGGCATACTCTAATAATCAATTCATTGAATTCATTGTAGACCCCACACTCCACAAACGCCAGGACCGTTGGCCCAGAACTCGTATCCTCAACAAGGGCAGCATATTCAGGCACAGCATCAACTCATGGCGATGGCTTACGTGATGCCAAATCACGCATATCAAACGCAATCCAACCAGCCAGGACATCAGCGGACTATGCGAAAACGTAAATATAATAACATTTTTGAATTGTTTTGAATTATACTTTTATTTATATATACTTTTATTTTAGTTCCCAATTTGGTGGCTGCAGCTACTGGAGCTCCCCTACAGCACGTTCCTATGCACTTGCCGTTCCATGCCCAGCCTCCTCATCAGCACTACACATCCCAGCCTCAATTTGTGCGAATGTACCATGAAAATCCACAGCAGCAGATACAATATCTAACGCAAGCACCTTCTACACCCTCCACAACTCCCTCACCTGGTCAACACCAGCAGTACCATCAGGGACCACAAGCAACTGGTCAAGGACCACCCGCTTACGCACCTTCTGCGCATCAGTATGTGCCACACATTCAAATGTGTCCTATTTTACCAGGAGGTCAAACACAAACCATACCATCGCTCAACATGTTTTATCCGCCAGGCGCCCAGCAGCCCCATCATCCCCCACACATTCAAGTGATTATGCAACAGCAGCAGCATCCGAATCAGTAGCACGAGAGATTCAACCGCGAGTCATTGTCGGTCATCTATAAAAAATTTAAACACCTTGCGTTTGATCACCAGTCGCGGCCCAAGCGTATTTTCTAGATTATTTTAATTTTTGCTTCTCATAGAGGTGGTTGTGCGTCTTTTTGTTAATTTTGATATTAGTGTTGAGACTTTATGATTGGTTTTTAATTTGAAATGGATTTCTGCTAGATTTCATAAAATTTTGGATCCTTGATCACCAAGCAAAACTTTATTAAATCAAGAGTGGTTGCATGATATCGATTATATAAACATTTTTATAAAATGATCGTTATTAATTTGAGCTGTAAATGTTTTTTTTTTAATGTTCTAAATGAAGTTCTACCATTTTGAATTTGAAAAGAAGTTAGAACTGAACCAAATGCTTTGTTAAAAAAGTCTGGTTAAAAGGTGATAAGTTGATATAAGGTGTAAAATCCATTGGTGATGAATCTAAACTTATTCTAGTGAAAATTCCATTGGATTTTTTATTTGTCACCTTGTAGACAAGCACCTCGTAAAATAAAATGTTGATTTCTTGATTCAAATGCGTCGGAATATGTTAATATTTTCTCGCAAAGTATTCAAAAATGCAATATTAAACAAAAAATCTAGTAAGAAATTTTATTAATGTAAATTGTACAGCCATCACTTTTGAAACCAATCAAAACATAAGTCTCACTACTTAACATTTTCATTTGCTAAACAAGACTTTAGTGCCACCTCTTCGAGATTACTACTGATCCTCTTCGGAAGTGTGTCTAGTAGATTTAGAAAATGCTTGGTGTTAATTTAAGTGAATATCTTACTTTTCTTTTGTTGAATCTTTTTTTCTTATTTCCCAAAAAATTTCCTCTTGAATTCAAAATGAACATTTTATACAAAGTTTTCGACAAAATGCCACAACAACAACACTTTCTCGTTAATTTATTAAAATGGCTGAAGAAAGGGCCAATGCAGTGGTTGTTTGTTTATTTGCTAAGCTGTGAGCAAAAAAGTATAAAATTAAAACTTAAACATCTCGCACAGTTTCTCGTGGCAATAATATCTGTTTGAATAAAAATGAGGGTAGAAACTTATAAAGCTGCGAAATAATGGTTATAATTTAAAAATCTCCTCTCGTTTCCTGGTTGTTGAACGCTGATCGCGATAAGTATTTTTGATTGTTCTTAGTTTTCTCTGGCTTTCCGTTTCCTTTCTATATGTCTTTGGACTTTCGCATGGAAGTTGTTTTTGCGAAAGTGTCTTAGTATTTTTATGATGTTCAATGTTTACGCCT
Organism: Parochlus steinenii; assembly: GCA_038502155.1. Lineage (NCBI taxonomy): Eukaryota > Metazoa > Arthropoda > Insecta > Diptera > Chironomidae > Parochlus > Parochlus steinenii. The sequence goes on along the minus strand of JAXCIN010000052.1, from coordinate 1,840,525 downwards.
CACGTGTTCCCAAAATGTCAACCGATTGAGATCATTCAAAGATCTTTTGCATGAGACGGACTCAGTGCGACTTTGGAGCACTAATTGACTAGGAAGGAAGCCACCATTAAAGCAATAATTCAATGTCTAAAACGAATTTTCTTCTTGGTCATTCAATTAGTGCTGAATAAAGTCATAGTTTAGTCACTGGTCACTCCTGTAATGTTTTGTTTCTGTGTTTCTGAATAACTTATAATTTACAATCTTCAAACAGTTTCCCAGAAAACAAGTCCGGGACAGTTTTGAAAGGATCCCCTAAAAATTTATGCGATTAGATGAAATAAAAAAATTATTCCTGTAAACACATTGGAAAATCTGCGAAAATAATTGATAATAGACGAATAATTGCGTACTCGCTAATTATTTGAATAACAAATTGAAAATCTGAATTAAAAACTAGAAAATTCCAATTTCTTCATTTTCTTTGATTGCCGAAATGAAAGTTTTTAAAAAAGACACAGAAAATTATTTTTGGCGGGATGGTGAATTTAATTATGCTCTCGACGAGTTTTTAAGTTTCAAATTTCAAAAAATTGGAACACAATTTGATAATTTTTTTGGTATCAAAATGAGATTGAAGTAGAAAAAGAAAAGCCATAACATCAAAAAATTGTTTAAGAATGTAGAAATGAAATTATTGAACATAATTAAAAATGAATCATAAACAAAAAACTTTATGAAACGCCAAAAAAATGACTTGTTTTGATCTTTGGTGTTGATTTTAAATTTTCACAGGTTTTTTTTCTTCAAGAAAATGTATACATTTTGCGTAAGTATATTAAAGGTTAATCGATATTTATAATGTATTTCAGGAATTTGAAGCAAATAGCACTAAACTAACTTCAAAAATAATAATTCAACTTTATCATAAATCTTGTTGGAAAACTCTTAAATTTTACAATGTAACTTATCTATTGAAGATTTTTATTGATAATATTTTTAAAGATACATATGGTAGAGACAAATAATTCAAAAAGGAAGACAATTAAACAATGACGCTTTTCATTTTAAAAAGAACTAATGGTGTGGTCCCAAGCAAGACTCACTAGTACTGAACAAGGAAGTTAGAAGTGCTCGCCGGCCTGGATTTACTCCCAAATTTTCCCAGTTGATCCATGAGAGTCGAGCAGTAAGATCTAAGAAAAATATTAATGATATCATCTGTGTGTTTCAGTTTTTATATAATATTTAATTTAGCTTCACAATAAGTAATAGCTCAACCTTTCAAAAGATGTGACATACAATCATCACAAAAATACGTATTACATAAAATATAATTAATTGCTATAGCATAAAAAGGGCACAGCTTTTGCTCTGCAGTTAATAAAACTTCGAATATATACAGAGGTAAGAAGTTAATCTAAATGTTTCAAAAAATATAGCCGTTAAAATTGTATTATGTTGCTTATTTTCAATTTTCAAGTTTTTAGAAACAAATTGTATGTATTTTCGTATTAAAAAAATGTATATTTACCGCTGGTATTCCAATGAGCGCGCTCAGCTTTAATTTCTCCACGTAAACACTTTTCCACATAGGTTAGTGGATCGTAATCTGCTTTTAAGACATCCCTCAAAAGTGCTATGTAAGCAATCGCTAGACGCAAAGTGTCAATTTTGCTCAGCCTTTTTTCATACGGAAATGTCGGGACATGCACTCTCAACTCACTGAAAGCTGAGTTAATGCTGCTAGAATAGCAAAATAAATATTTGTCAGACTTTCCGTTTTTAAATAAAAATTTACTAGTTTGAGTCGAGGCATAGATACAATCTTGTAAAATAATTATTGAGCGATATTATTTCTTTAGTATGCTAATAAATTCATAAGGATAACAAACAAAAAATATCGCTCAAAACTCCTTAATTTGGTGCACATCTTTGTAAAATTTTTATACAATATTAATCTAAGCCTCAATAAGAGCAATGAAATACCCGTTTGGAGACCTGAGAATATTTTTTTGTTCCCGATTATGGGATTTTTGCCGTTGGATTTTATAAGGTGCGCCATAAGACGATGAAGGCGGCATAGGTGAAGACTCGTGTTCTGGATGATTGTGTAACAAGTAATGCTGCTGAATCTGACGAATGCTATCCGGATTTATTTGCAAAGCATTTGGAGGCAAATTGCTAAAGTTGACAGGGTTACCGATTGATTGGTGATGGTGGCTTGCATAGACGCAAGAAGGAAATTCTGAAGGAGCTTCCTCGTCAAAATTGTGAAATATAACGTTCATTGGAGGTGATGAGGATGAATCTGGTAATTGAGTTTGCACAATTTTATCCATATTGTAATTTTCACTGTTATTTTTTTAACGTTTCTCCGGCAAGGATATAAAACTGAATGAGAAATTTTTTCTTGTGTGTTCCTTTTATATATTTTATGTTACCACCCCTTTATGCAGCCATCTTGCATCATATTTCCAGTCAGGATATTTTTCAACCAATGGTGTTCTAAAAACTTTTCAGTTGCGGTATGGTATAAAAATATAATTGCGATTTTGAAAAATCGATACAATCTATTGCCGAGAAATTCACGGGGTTGATATTATTTATATTTTTAAAGTTAAAAATTTGTTTTGTTTAGATATTATTTTTGTTTTGTTCCATACAATTCCGAAGGTTGCAATGTTTTTTGTTGGTTTTATTTAAATTTTGTTCTAAATAAAGAAATTGTTAGATGAGAAATTCAAAATTGGATAATCAATTGTTTATCAATATCAACTTAACAAGAATATAAATTTTGTTGTTGAGTTCACTCTTTAAAAAAATCTTATCTTGTAAACTTTGTTGTTAAATATACTGTCAGCATCATGAAATTAATAAAACTATTTGAGAAATATTTAATGGCATATAATTTATTTTTAAGGGAATTTCAGAGAACATCAAAAACATTCCTACCAAGTACTCGAAACAGAAAACAGAAGTGTGGCAATCACGTGCAGGTCCATTCAAATTCAAGCATCGGTGAAGCAAATTTAAGGGTGAAAATATTTACATTTTGAGAATAATGTTCTCACCCCTCAAGTTGTTTCCGCATATTTTGTTGATATCGTTTAATAATTATGATTATTTGCAATAATTGAAAAGTCGGTGACATTGGCTAATTTTATGTTAAGAAAAAGGATAATAAGTGAAGATAGAATTGCCAGTTAGCAAGTGCTATAATCGATATTAAACATTTTGTTACTGGAAATTCTGGTCTGATCCGCGTTTGAGAATAAAACCTTGTAAATGGTAAAATGTAAATGGACGGACCCATGGACAAAGTGAAATCATTTTTGTATTTTTACCAAAAAAAACCGATAGGAATACATGATGAAATTGAATTCTAAATCAAAATGTCCTAGAAAATGTCTTATTTTTATTTTCAAAAATGAGTTATCAGAATCCATTCGCAGGTGATTTTTCTTTTGATGAAGTGATTTTGAGTTGAGTATCAAGTTAAAAATCTGCTGGTATAGATAAAATTACTCGTTTATTAATTATTATGAATAAATCTAATAAAAGCATTATTATTATTTTGTAACTCAATCTCAATAAATAATTTCTTAAAAAAGTGCTGAATTTAAAATCCCATGATGAATCTGAATTAAAATAAATAAAATTAATGGACGTTACGCAAAACCAGCTTGAACAATAAAATAAAATAAACATCGAGACACTAATCTGATTTTAATCACCAAATCAAACAACATACACCGCAATTGCATCAATAAATAAATTACAAATATCATACATCGCTATATTATTTTTTCTCACACAAGTCATCCAAAAATTTAACATACCAGCTACATCTATTTTATACGCTCAATTAACTTGAATTTTCCACGCTATATCCTCCACCTTCCACAATCTACATCCTTGATCCGCACATAGTTTTATTTAAAAGGGTCATTTTTATAGATTTACAATCCTACCACCCCATTTGGAATGCATAAGACCACAAAATTGTTTCCGAATCCTATTATAAATATGTGTTAATTCAATTTGCAGAACAACAATATGTTTGATAGGGAACTTCGAGATGACATTGATTCTCGATGAGAGGGTTTGAATTTTGTAATTGTATAATTCAAATGCAGGAATAGCAAAACAAATATAATAGTTATTTAGATAAGTAATAGCTATCAATTGAAAAATGAATAATTGTTGATGCAAACTTCTGACACGTGCCTTTGCATGAAAATTTTTTTGTGATTTATTTTGAATTTGTTTCACAGTTTGAAAGCATTATATTTAACATAATGCCTGTAGGCAATTGAAAGTTCAAGCATGTTATCCACCAACAAACCATCAAAATAAACAGATTTGGACTTGTTTCACGTGTTTGCGATAATATTATCTTTGAAGGTCCTTTGTACTTTGAGTTCACAAGGCTTACAATTTGGTAAATTAAACTATTTGCGGGAATGACTTCTTCAGCGCAATCATTTAATTTTTCAAGTTTATTTAAAAAGTATTTAAAATTTTTAAATCCCAAAAAACAATCAATAATAGCGTTGTTAACACAATAAATAATAAAAAATAAGAATTTATGCAATAAAGTTTACATGGTAAATATTTTCATATGTGAATCATGATGAATAATTATGTCATACAATGTAAAGAACCTAAATAGATAAATTTTGTATGAAAACAGGGTCTGTTTAGAGCGGCTTTTAAAAATTCTTTATGTCAGTGGCCAGATAACCGCACCGGGAAGTAACATTTTTGACTATTTTTGAATACAATGATCTATTAAATACTTGTAGTTTTTGCACAGTACTTCAAAATATTAAAAAGAAGTCAAATTACAATAAAATTTACTAATTTAAAAGTCAAGAATAGTTCTCAATCAACTGGCCAAGCTGAAATTTCACAGACAAGCCTTTTTCAACTATGCGCAGAGACGGAAGGCTGGCTTGGAAAGCAAAAATGAATATGTATGTGAATTATAAATTGGCCTTCTACAGAACTTCCCATTTTTTAGCTTTTTTAAATAAAAATTGGCCAATGTCACCAACTTTTCAATTATTGCAAATAACCATAATTATAAAACGATATCAACTAAATATACGGAAACCGTTTTGCAATAAGTTTTGAGGGTAAAAACATCTGTATTAAATGAAAAACTCTTCACCCTTATCATTTCAAATGGACCTGCACGTGATTGCCACACTTTTGCTTTTATTTTTAAGTATTGTATGATTGTATATTGTATGTTACTCTTTGGAAGAAATAAATAGTTTTGATGTTTCTCGTGAATCACTTAAAGAAATAATAGTATAATACGCGATAATTAATTGAAGTTATAGCTACAAATATACTCTACTCCTTTAAGTATTACTAACCATTTCAAATTATTGACTTAAGATTCCTTAAAAAAATCTCATACCAAGAAATTGAATGCTTGGATGTGACTTCAATAGTGACAAACGGATGAATGGAATCAATGAATCAGTAAAGATACATTATTTCATTATCTGGAAGTCTATAGGCGTGTCCTGGAAGTATTCAATTTATCTTTACCAGAAAGATGGAAGCCTGAAACAAAAAATGTTGAAGTTGATATATTTTAGACATAAACAATAAAAACACAACGATTAGGTTTAAAATAATATATTTTATCAGTTTATTTTCATGTTAGATAAGGTAAAAGAATATTTGCCACAAATTTCTTCTTCGTATTTTCCCTCCTTTCACTCATCAATAATATCGAGCACACTGTCACTCACGTTCAGCAATTCTTCTTCAAAGTTCATTTTGTCAAACTCTAAGACTAGGTTGCTCAAGTTTCTGTTATTCTCCTTGTTGTATTCTTGTTTGTTCATAGATTTTGTGATTATGGCTTCCATTGAAGAAACGCTGTTTCCATCAGCCATTATTCCGGGAATGAGAAAACCTTCTAATTTTCCAGACGGAGACAAATAATTTTCCAACGTTGCTGGTTTTAATTGAGATGTTGGTGTTCGTGTAACACGAAAGTTTCGAGCATAGTTTGGATGCTCAATGATGCTTGTTTCTGAACCAGATGTAGTCGATAATTCTGCGAACTCTTCCTAGTATATAAATCATCATGTTCGATTAAATTTATCTAATAATTATTATCATTTAAATGATTTTTACCTGCATTGTTTGCTGATGAGACTTGGATGAAATTGGTGATTTTGGCACCACTTTAATATTTTCAACAAACAAATTTTTTCCATCGAATTTGTGATGTTGTTCTGGAACGACTGGAGATATTTTTGATATGCTTGAAAATCCTGAAATACTCGAGAAATTCATAATTTGATTGGTTCTACGATCTGGTGAACCCAACAAGGTTGACGACAGTTGATTAGCAACATTTTTAACGTTAGGAATAATTGAGAATAGTGGTGTTTTGATACGATTTGAGGGTTTTCCCTTCAGTGTATAGTTTGTTTTAACCTTTCCGAGCATAGCAAATGGATCTCGTCTGCGCAGATTTTGTGGTGGTGCGCACATGACAGCAGTTGAGTCTAGTTTAGTGATTGCTGTTGAAGCAGAAACATTGCTTATGTTGCCTGATCGATCTTTTTTTGGTGTTGGTTCAATCTGATGCATACGGAACAACTTTGTGCGATTTATTTGAGTCTCGTTGTCTTCCACCAGGGGCAATCGCGACTTTCTAACTATTGGTTGGTCAGTACAATTTTCTGAGCAATCGAAATTAACCTGCGGCGTACTCAGCATGAATGGAACTACTATTTATAAAGAATAAAATGTTACTTAAAATTTTGAGTTTAAAATTTGTATAATATTATGCGCTTACACTTATTATTAGCACCAACTAATTTATCGGAGTCAGCACAGTATTCGTTGTTGGGCATAGTTTCCAAGATATATTGGCGACAGTAATGAGCGACCTCATCCTAAAACCAATTATTTTCGGAATTAGTAACGTACAAATAAAAAATTATATTTAAATTTTCGGTTATTGTTATAAATTTTATGTACAAACTTACTCGGAGTTCATGCGTTTGCTTGCACATTTTAGAGACTTCCCGAATTTCAAACTGGAGGGTTTCGGAAATATTGGAGCGATAATGCAAAAAGTTGTTGACATAGCGGATCATATCTGGTATTGTTAACTGTAAAAACTCCACAAGCACCATGAAGTCAATTCTTTTAGAGCCTACCGTAAAATATTTCATTGAAGCAACGCATCTATCGGGAAATTTCATATTGTAGAAGTTGAATGTTTCGATAATTGCTTCGTGTTCCGAACTGTATGTTATATCTCTACACTTTGATTCTAGCATTTTTGATGCAGTCAAGAAGATTGTTTCAGCCTGACGAATGAGACTATCCATTTTAGCGATTCGCAATTGAATCTCGTTAAAGTTGGAAATGTTGTAAGTGTTCCAACCATTCAAAAAACAACAAACCTATTGTACATAAAATCAATTAATAAAACTATTACTTGAAGTTAAAAATTTAACTCACGTTGTTTGGATTACAGATGTTTTGATTGTCTACTCGAAAGACTTTTTTGAAGATTTTATCTGCTTGATCTGTATTTTGTTGAACGATTTCCATGTTCATTTTGATTTGACTGTTAATACTGCGACCTATTTTTATCATCATTGAAAACTTCTGCTTTGACTTTGATAGGTCCACTAATTCTTTTGATCCAACACTCTTGTGTTTGGCGAGTTCTTCTTTTAGTGCAAGATTAGCAAGGACCATAATAATTTCCATGAACTTGACACCACCTGGATGATGCATCAAATATGGTTTTGTCTTTCCAAGCTTCAATTTGTATTTTTCTGAGAGACTATCAATGAAAGCAGGAGACTCTGATCTGTATGCAGATTCAGCTTTTTTATCATGTATTGGCCAGTAAAACTTTTTTTGAAACTCCTTATTATCCAAAATTGTGAACAGGAATTGAGATACGTGAATGAAAGCTTCAGTGTTTGGCTTCAAGAACATTGTCTAGATAAGACGAATTATTTTGTTATTATTGAATTTAGAAAATCATTAAAAAAATTTACCTTATTAAAATCTCTGTTAAATTCTGTGGACGTTGGATGAATCTTCTTCAAAACACTCAGTGCGTAGTGAATAGACACACACATCTTCTCATCTATATTGGATCTGGAATTCATTTTAAATCCCAAAATCTTTTCTCAAAAAAATGTAAACAATTCTGAATCGTTATTTTTGAATAAAAATAAGATTGCCTATTGGTAAATCGCGCTTGAAAATGACTTTTATTTTTTAGCCGGCTAAAATAAATAGCATAGCAGCGCGTTTGACGCCGGTTTTCAACAAAAAACCCCTGTGAGTATCTTGTCGCACTGTGCGATATTTGCAACGAGTTTTAAAGCGACTGTAGCACTATTGTCGACAATCACTTTAAACTCAGCTCATAATGTTTTTCGAAAATATTGTCTCAAGTGACAAATTTGTGTGACATCTTTCGTTGCAATTTATAATAGTAAATGACTTATATTCTTGATGTTCTTTAAATTGCTTTAATTAGTGATTGCATGTCTAATGAAATCTCTTTGTCACTAAATAATAATTCAATTTATAAATTATCAAAATTATTAATGTACAAAATTTAGAGCGAATGTCGCAGACAGAATTGTCACTCACGATAGCATGCGACAATCGCACATTATTCTCAAAGGGAAGAAAACAAAACAATAATGGAAGATACGGATAAAACACTAAAAATCACAACCAAAAAAGCACAATCAAGTGTCCAATGCCCAGTGTGTGGAGTCAACATTCGTTCGAAAGATATGGAAAACCACTTTGAATTGGAGAAGCTGCGATTGGATAAAATTAGTGGAAGCCGTCGATCAAAGGAAACTAAAGAGGCAGAAGCTGGTTCGACTAGTAGGAATGGAGAAACCAGCGCAAGTACAAGTACAAGTGAAGAACCTTCCGCTTGGACCACGTTCCAAAATATTAAGAATAATAGAAATTCTCGACTTAAAGTATGCTATATCTAAAAATCTTAAAGTTACAAAAAATATTCAACACATAACAAAACCTTTATACTTTTAGGCAAAAACCAGAAAACGTAGAGCAGATGATACTATAGAATGCCCCGTCTGTAATGAAAAAAAATCACCTGAAGACATCGTAAGCCATGTAGATATTTGTTTAAGAAAATCTGAAAATCGAAATACTGATGACAGCAGCTCAGGAGATGATATAGATGTCGAAGGAGTAGTGTACAGATGGGCTGGACAGACTAGAATTAGAAGTTCAAGTTTGCTTGTTGGGGGATATTCAGGAGCAGGTATTTTAATAATTCATTGAGAAGAAGATCATTCAACTTAAATATGTTTAAATAATTTTAGGAATAGGAACTCGTATAACCAAAGTTACAAATGAAGAAGAAGAGATGATGGAGCTGGTTGTAGATGGAGAAGATGATTTACTAACATTTGGCCCACCTCAATTTTCAGAGAGAGATATAATTTCACTGAACAATGAACCAGCTGATACTTACTTGAGAAACTTGGTTAGTGTTAACTGTGCTTCTACTTCTGGAACTACTGAAAAATCATCAAAACCCAAGATTACTGTATTTCAAATAGAAACCAAGCATTCAAAGAAGCTAAAAAACAATCCAAACAATGTCAGTAGTAGTAGCAGCTCTTCAGATGAATTAATTCCATTAATAGATCCTTCTAGGATGAAAAAAAGAGTTAAAAGAGAGGAAGACTCGGGATCTCGAGAAATTATTGAGGCTTTAAAAGCCAAAGTTCAAGAGTATGAAAAATATGTCAAAAACAAACCACGATGCTTAATTTGTCTTGATGATTATGTAAACAAAACACCAGTAGTGTCGATAGCTTGTTGGCATTGCTACTGCGAAAATTGCTGGATGCTGACTTTAGGAGCAAAAAAACTTTGCCCACAATGTTCCTCTATTACATCTCCAGCTGATTTACGCAGAATTTTTCTGTAAAACTCCAAGCTTATAAATGATCACTAAAAATTACAGGAAAACTCTCAATAACATTAGAATTACAGTATTCTAATTTCACTATAGATTTGATAATAAATAATACTTGTCCAAGAATAATGACAGAATATCTCGCAGAATATGTAATATGGTATTAAATTCATTTCATTATGAATTAGCATATTTTTAAAAGTATTTAAAAAACACATATTTAGATTGATCAATGTTAAACTAGTTGGACCCTAGTCAGACTTCTTTTTCATAAAAAAAGCGTTTTCAGAAGCAACAAATATTTAAATGACTTTCTAGACTAAACATATTAATATTGTATGGTTGTTGTATCAGGTGATCCTTATAAGAAGACCTTACAAATAGCATCACCCTGAACTCGATTTCATTATTTGTTTATATAAGAATTATAATGTTTTTGTCTAACGTTAGTTATAACCACCACAGAAAAGGGGACAAATCTAGAATAGTTACCAACTTGATCAGTGTTAAAAAATAGTCTGGCAGTACACTAAAAATTATAAATTCTTCTCCAGTGAAGGAGAAATAAAAATTCATAATTTTCCATATTTCGTGTCATATATTAGGTTTCTTGCAAAAATGGAAATTTTATAATAATTTTTAAAAATATTTAAGGAAATAAAATGATGTAAAAAGACAATAGTTTTATCTTGAATTTCTCATTCGGTCGATTGGCTTGCGTCCTTGTATTTTGCGAACTTTTCGAATGGGACTTGTTGGAGAAATGACAAAAGCACATTTCTCATAAGTTCTTCGTCGCTTTGTTGTTGGCTCGGGTTCGTGTTTATCACCAGTGTACTGTTTTTTAAGAAAATCGGCGAACGAGGCAGCTTTTTGCATAATTGTTGATTTTGGGAAAGAGAAGCGATTTCCCACACCACTTTGTACTTCATTCTCTTCTCCCTCTTTGCGACCAGCAGCCATTTGCACAACAGATGTTACAAACGACCATAAATTGCTAGTAGTGTTCTTGTTTGGTATCTCGTTTTGCATTAGCTGGCATTTTGTTGAAACGCATCCCTCGCTGGCAGTCCTACAAATCACCGGATGAGAATGTATTTCTGAAGAATAGGTCTCCTTTGAGAAGAAAACCTCTCCATCATCTTCTTCATCTTGCTGAGAATGTGAAATCTCCTGAATAGATGCAAACGGCGATTCAAACGAAATAGTCTTTTTAAGCATACCAGATCCCATCAATTTTGGAGTAGCAGGCAACGAATTGAACTTTGTTAAGGCATCAATTGGCTCTGTTGGATCATCGGTTTGTTCCATGTTCTGAGTTATATTGGAGGAACAGCACGAGTAATAAGCTTGTATTGAACTAGTATTCGTCATGTTAATCATGGAGTCAGAAGGGGATTCAATATTCAAATGTTGCTGTTGCTTCTGAATGATGATCTGGTTTATTTCAACTTGTTGTATGTTGACTTGTTGGCTGATAACGTTGGGTGATTTAAGAATTTCATGAAGAGAATTTCTGGCATTTGCTTCAAGAAGCTTTTTTCGATACAAACGACTGGAATAATCGGTTTTGGTGCGTCTGATCACTGGGGATGTTCTTAAGTCAAGAGGCGAAGAAGGAGCGTTGCCTGGAATTATTACAAGGAAATGTTTAGTTTAAAATATCAAAAGTTTCATTAAATATATTGGTAACGATTATTGCTCACGGCTAGTATTTGAAGTGCTACTTGTGTCAGTTGCACTTCCTGTTGAATCGAAGCACATTTTTCGTTGCTGCAGTCCTGGGTACGCTGTATGCTGTGCAATTGCTCTTTGAATACTCTTGGAAAGCATTAATTGACGTAATGGAGTAGCCTGTCCGGGTATTCTAGATCGAGGTTTGCTTTTCAATGGCAACTGTTTTTTGGGATGTTCTTGAATAGGGGTTATTTGGGGAGGCCTGAAAAATTTACAGAATTTTATTGAATAGGCAGAAAATTAAAGACTTGAAAACAAAAAGTTTACTTGGTGAAAATTTGTGGAGAAAACCCGCCATCTGACTCGCTACTTGTGCTATCGGTATTGATACTTGACATTTGAATCGAGTTGTATGTTGAGTCGGTAAAGTTAGTGATACTTGGATTTGGAAGATCTGCTTGCATAGGCGTTGAAGTTTGTCGCACTAGTTTTTTTGGACTTTCAGGAGCAAGTGTGCTAGAACAATTTTCAACCAACCGATTGGCTCCTGTGTTGTCTGTGGCACTATTAAAATTTTGAGGATTAGACCGGAAAGCTACGAAAACATATTATAACAAGCACTTACTTTTCAAATCCTTTGCTTTTTCGGCGCCATCTCAAATTTATTTTGGTAAGTGGCGTCAAAACGTCTTCATTTATATTATCAGGAGTTTTACTTACTTCACAAATTCTTTCATCTGGCTTCTCTAATTTATCAGACTGTTCATCTAATAAGGTGGTAATTGAGTTTGGTTTTTTAAAGGAACAGTTTTTGTTCTCATTTGCGACGTCATCAACCGAGGCTATAAAGTTAACGGGTTCACATTCCATCGTTGAACACTTTCCAGCATCCAGAAAGTCCTTTTCTGTCTTAAAGATCTGAAAATGTATTATTAGGATTGATTTCATTCTGTTACTTTTTGGTTATTCACCTTTCCGCAGCAATTACATGTCAAAGGTAAATGGTTTTTAATAACGTGCTGGAACACTTCGTCAGTTAAACATTGATCTTCTCCCAATGCGAATTTTTTTCCTTTGCAAATTGAACATAAACTCCTAATTCGCTGTTCTTCAATCTTCAACTCGTTCATTTTATCCAATTCAAGCACATGGAGCAAATGTTTATGGGTTTCGTGCTTTTGACGACAAGTGCAGCAACAAAATTGCTTTGGACAAAATGAGCACTTGACCTGTGTTTAAATAGATTGGCTATCAGTTTGTGTAATAGGATACTTCTTTCCTTAAAACTTACATTGCTTGGAATAATCATCGTCCCGAAAATGTCTGCACTTCAAATAACGCCAGTGGGTTAAATGATACTGACGAAGCAAACTGAAAAACAATAGGCTGATAAATTTTTAATTTATCTAGCTTTGTTTGTGGCCAACACAGTCTACTGTTTTTTTTTGTGAGAGCCTCTTTTGTTCCTGCTTTTTCAATTTAGATAATCGAAATTCTACCTCTTTTTAAAAAAGCAATTAAATTTTAACATTGGACACAGATTTAACTGTTAATTTTGGTTGTAAAAGTGATGTGCAAAACAGAATGATAAAATGATTATTCTCTAGATTCAAAAAGTTTTGCAAATTATAAACTGCACAAAATTTAACTAAATAATTCCAAATTTTTTTAATTAAATTTTTTAATTAAATTTTTTAATTAAATTTTTAAAGATTTAATAGGAAACATTCTGGTGGCTGGTTAGGTCCCCACATCTACTTCTCTGACTAAACATAGCAGATTTTAAACATTAATTTTAGAAATAGCGAGCATAAAATAATTAATTAATAAATTGTAGAACAACCCTTAATATGCTAACAGTTGAATTCTTACAGTGGATTAGAATGCAATACTATTTGTTGTTCCATGGTATCTTTCAAAATATTAAGATACTTCTTCCAGATTCTTTTGTCCATATTATTGTTTACTCTTTTTTTTGGCGGGATTTTCAGACTGTCAATATTGAAGTTTCAAGATTTTGCCCAGTTGGAATTTCCAACAAAGTTATTTTATTTTGAAATCGGCAAACATTCGTTAAGCGTGAATTAATCGTAAATTGCATAATAAAACCTTTCTGGTAAGTTCTTAGTCATAAATTATTTCCTTAGTAACAATATTTAAAATATGGAATAGACAGAAGCACTGTATTTTCACTTAATCAATTAATTAACCTCATTTTTAAATTTTGTTTTTTTTGAGCCCCCTGCTAAAATGCTCTACAATCTTTTATAATTCCACAATTAGTGTATTTTTTTGTTATTTTCAATCAGAAAAACTATGGCAAAGGCACGAGGACGCGTAGCAAAGACAGCAAGCACCAGCAATGATCCAGATGTAGCACCCGCCAAGAAATCACGCACTTCTGCTTCAAGTAAATAATCAGTATCCTTGTTCCCGTGCTTTATACTTATGCACTATTCTTTACAGCTGAACTGTTGCTTCCTGTTATGCCCAAGCTTTCAGGCAATGTCCTAGTTTGCGGACAAAATGATGTGGGCCAACTCGGATTCTCTGACGACGTCCCAGAAAAAACGAGACCAGCTTTGTTGCCAGCAGTAAAGAATGTTGTTGATATCAAGGCTGGTGGAATGCATAGCTTATGTTTGACCACAAATGGCGAAATTTATTCTTTTGGTATAGATTCAATTTAAGATTTCAGTTATTCAATTGTTAATCCACTTTTATTGAAGGTTGCAACGATGAAGGAGCTTTAGGACGTGATACCACTGTTGAAGGATCCGAAGCATTACCTGCTCTGATAAAGCTTCCAGCAAAAGTGATTAAGATTTCAGCCGGAGACTCTCACTCTGCTTGTTTGCTAGAAGATGGGCGTGCATTTGCTTGGGGCTCGTTTAGAGACAGTCACGGAAGTATGGGTTTGACACTGGAAGGAAACAAAAAAGCCCCAGTTGAAGTAGTAGCCGGTGTACGAGCAGTAGATATTGCATCTGGAGCTGATCATTTAGTGATTCTTACTTCTAAAGGAGGTGTATACACGATAGGATGTGGTGAACAAGGGCAATTAGGGAGATTGTCAGTCCGCACGGCTACTGGAGAATCACGTCGAGGTAAATCCTCTTTGCTGCAGCCAGGTCTGATCACCAAGAAGCGCGGAAGTTTCAGAGCCGATGCAATCTGGGCTACTACTTATTGCACTTTGCTGCGCGAACATGGAACATCGCAAGTATTTGCTTTTGGATTGAACAACTACAATCAGTTGGCAATGCCAAAGAAAACAACCGAAACTCTCCTCCACCCTACTCTGACCACTTTCGAGAATGTAAAAAAAATTGCTGGTGAGTCTCATAAATGAACATAATTAATGTATGAATTCATATAATAAATAAATGAATTTTTTAGGTGGTCAACACCACACGCTTATGCTGACGAATGACAATAAGTGCTACTCTATTGGACGGAAAGAATATGGACGTTTGGGGTTGGGTGAGGTTGAAGATGATGTAGTAGAGCTGACTTTGATTCCAAGCCTTGCCGATAAGAAAGTTGTGGACATTTGCTGTGGTGAGATGAATTCGTTCGCAATGACATCTGATGGTAAAGCTTACAGCTTCGGTATGGGTGCTAGCTCATTGGTAAGGATTGTAGATTAAAATTTAACCATTGTATTTTGATTAATATTTTTGAAATAATAAACTATTTATATTGTGTAATAGGGTACTGGAGATGATGACGACGTTCTCACACCAAGACTTATTGTTGGTGCACAAGTTAAAGATAAAGTATTGTTGAAAGTGGCCAGTGGAGGACAACATTCCCTGTTTGTAGTTCAAGAAGTTCCAGTGGTAAGTTTTAGAATAAAATTAATTTTATTTTCTATTTGATATTATTGTTTATAATTTTAGCTCCCAGAACCAGTCAAAGAGAAACCTAAAAAAGTGGTCCAAAAACCAATGAGCATGGACACAGATGAATCGGTTGTTACAAGCACCTCGGAGATTGAAACCAGTAAGCCAGCACCAAAAAAAGGCAAATCAAAGCTTGAGCCCAAAGTTAATGGCGACTTGAATTCGGCTGAAGTTGCGAGCTCCTCGGAAAAATCTGAAGACACCACAAAGTCAAAGGGTCGCAAGAAGCAGTAAAATATTTAAATTTTCCTAGTTATTGAAAAAGCGGAACAAAATCTTAAATCAATTTAATGAAATACCTTCACTAAGAAGTTCCAAATTCTTACAATATTTCTTTGGAATGATGATTTTTTCATACAAAGTTTTACGTTCAAAAATTTTAAAGTGTGTTTTTTCTAGATTTTTTTGGAAAAAATTTGAACCCACTTTTGTTCTATTGATGATGGATCAAAAATAAGTTAGCAAAATTTTTACTTTAAAATCTGCAAGAATTTTATTTTAAATTTTTGTTCAAGGAGCGATTAATATTAATATGCTGCCCGTTTTTTGTTGTTTTTCCTAATTATACATATTAATAATACTTTACTTGCGGTAAGAAAATTCAAAAAAAATAATACGTTTTTATTAGCCATTTTAAAATGTATTGAAAAGTTCATTTTTTCATTTACCATTAATTCTTATTTTAATACAAAAAATAGTTGAAAATTTTATTGATAATTCGCAAATTGTATGAAGTTTACCAAAAACATGAGTTCAAATGCAAATTTAATTTCGTTTTGAAATTGTTGAATATTGTTGTACGCTCAGTTAAAAATTGAAGCCTCTTCTGTTTGAGAATCCTATGAAATAACATAAGCCTAAAAATGTTGCAAGCAGGAAAACAGTAAAAATTGTTTAATATTTATCTCCAATAATTTAGTTTACTTAAAAAACATCAGCTTTTTTCATCACTCCGAGCGGGTTAACTACAACCAAGACTGCGAGAAATTTTCAAAAGTTGCATCAGCAAACCAGAAAAAAATTAATACTGATTTAAGCATCAAACTTACTTTGACGTTTTTAGCAGAGTGCGTATTTTCAGATGTGTTTTTTTAATCAGATATTAAATGGATTGGAATAAAAAAGAAATGAGTAGATAATTTTTAATTAATTTAATAATAATTGTTTGAAAATAATCAATAAAAATCGTTTGTTTGTTTTGATATAAAATGTTGTTGTTTTTTTTTTTTAATTCTTTAAACAATAAGTATCTAATTAAATTAAAAAGTACCCCAAATAGTGTTGAGAAGATAAAAAACTTCAAAGATGAAGTTCGTGATATATGTATCATGCCAACACTAAGTTTGAACGTCATATTAACACGAAAGAAGACACTAATATTATAACCAAATGAGCAGTTCGCTCTTCTCACGGCTCCTTCACATGCATGATTCTCTCACAAACTTCAAAAGTGTGGATCATTCAATTTTGTTAGTCAGGTTTTCGACTCGACCGATATCAGATCATTGCAAGAAAGATTTGATGAACTGTAGCATATCATTTGAAACTATTTACATCTTCTATGAGAGAATATGTTGATAAAGTCATTTGATTCCCTTGCCGCCAAATGGGTATATACCCTTTGGGTATACTATTGGGATTCTTACCTTTTTTATACTATTTCATACTATTTCTATACCCTTACTTTTTGTTTACTTTTTCAATACCCTTCGTTGAACGGAAAGTGTACTAAAAATAGTATACATTTTTTCAACTTAGCAAGTATACTGAAATTTTACTTTTTTTTAACTTATAGTAGTATACTTTTTTCTTACGAAAATAGAACAAATTATGTTTACTATAGTTATACCCAAAAAGTATACGTTTAGTTATCAAAAATAGTATACGTTTTGTATACTACAGTTTTACTCAAATAGTATACGTTTTCTTAACGAAAACAGTATACATTCTGTATACCAAAGCTATATCCAAATAGTACAAGACTGATTTCCGAATAACTTCACTCTGTACATTTGTTTTCCTGTCAAAATTTTTGCAGACACGAAAATTTTATTTTTCCTGATAATTAATGAAATATTTGGATATTGAAGTGAAATAAGTGATAAAAGTGATCCTCTGGTCTTCATTAGCTCTGTTTACCCCGTAGGCGTAAATAAAAATTTAACTCGGAAAAATTTAAGTCTGGCCGTATACGCCGTGCAGACTTAAATTTGAGATATAAATACAGATTTAAAATTTATGCCTGGAAATGTCAAAATCATCGGTCCTGATTTTTTGATAGAAAATCATTTGTTCTGATTTCTAATTATATTGCCTTAAATTAAGCGAAACAACCTCTTAAAGAATATAAACATGTAGAATCTAAGATTTGAATGCATTTTGAATTATAAAATATGCAATAACATGAAAATTAGAGCTATAAAAATTCTTGTTGATTAATCAACGCCATCGATTATCATTTTTGGAATCAATCATGTACATTTTATGTACCAAAATTTGAAAAATTCCTTATAATTAACGAAAAATAAATGATATTTAAGCTTCATTAGAGCCAATAAAGTCAAATCACCCAACTGGGCCAATAGCGAAGCTCTCAATTTCATTTTGTTTTGACTTTTTTTTTGTAGCTGTCAATTTAAATCTGAGATATAAATCTGCACGGCATATACGGGCAGATGTAAATTTAGAGTTAAATTTACGCCGGACTTACGTACAACTCATTTACGCCGACGGTGTAAACAGAGCTATTAAGCATCAGCAAATGGAGACGAAAGACTAGAGTAAGTTTGTTCGAGATAAAGAAAGATTATTTTGGTAAAATTTTTGATTTACTTTTCCAATACTGTTCGTTTACTATTTTCATACTTAAAATGTCTTAATGTTAATTGCATTTATTTCCATATATTCAAGGTAATCATTGATTTCAACGCTTCTGTGAACAGCGTTGATGGAGCCAGTTATTAAATAATTCGTTCTCTCTTGAGTAGATGAATTACAAATGAAGATGAAAGTGCAAATTTGTTGATCAAAATATGTATTAAGTATCAATTAGTTATAGGTTGTATATATGGGACTTCATGATACTTTGTAAGAGAAGCTGTTCAAACTAATTCATGGTCTAGAATCAGTTTTTCTAAAGTTTTTTTATAATTCTCAAATACTTGATAAAAGTTAGTTTGCTTAATTTGTAAAGCAAAGTATCATGAGTTCTCAGTAGCTTTTGGGCTGTTGTAGCATTTTATAACAAATTTTTAAGGTAATAAAAATAGTTTTCAAACAAAACGGATTGAATTTTAGTATTATTTTGAAGAAAATTCTAGTAGTAAAATAGTATACTAAAGTTATATAAACAGTATAAAAACAAAAACTTTTAGTATACTTTTTTCATACGGGACGTTCTATAATCCTACCCTTTTTATACTGTTCGAAAAGTATACTAAAATTGTACTAAAGTATTTTACCACAAATCTACTTTGAACGTATACTATCAGTATACTAAAACTTTACTACAGGGGTATTACTACTCGGGTATGGCAGAAAACATACGAAAGGTATCGATTCAGAGTAATTTTCGTTTACGAATAGTATACTATTGCATAAGTATACCCAAAGGGTAAGTATAAAAATAGTATCGAAAAAGTATACTTTGGGTAAGATTTGGCGGCAAGGGATTGTAATACATAATAATTGGACAACGCTCGTAATTTCCTTATTGTTGTAAAAAATAGTCATGTTAATTAATGTTTGAGTTAAAGGTTATCATTAATTAAATCGCCACTATATATTTACTTGAAATATATTTTTATTTTAAAATAATTAGTTCTGATTTATTGTTTTCAAGTATAAATAAACTGAACCGTGTATGAAAATATTTAAATCAACTTTTTTAGAAATGTTTTATGTGCTTTTGTTCTCTACTTGTTAAAATTAGTATTGTTGTGGAATTTAATTATAGATTTATCGCATGTTTTTTGCTAGCCAACTAAATTTTAAAAAGCTAATAAGAAGAGTTCAACAGTTAATTTATAGTACTAGCAGTCAGTTAACAATTTGATATATTTTTAGTCGAAATTTTTTACAAGTTATATCAACAGCTATAAAATTTTAATTTTAATTTATTATCAGAGCTTTTCGAATAATGCAAATTTTTAACCACATTATTTAAAAATATTGCTGTACACAGTAACGCTCGTTTATTGAGAAATCTTCCTAACTCGGGGTCAAGTAATAATAATAGTTAAATTAGGGACATATTTATTTGATCTTGAGATATAAAAAGTTTAAATTTATTACAAACAAAAAGTGAAAAGATCTTTTGATATTTGCCACCTAAATAAATAATTTGCGGGCTCGTCGGAAAGTTGAGATTTGTATACATTTTTTGATTATTATTCTATGCATTATATTTCAGTGGAATTTCGTTTTCTATGAATTGGTTATTTATATAACAGTGTGTATTACAATATTTTCACTAGAAATATAAAAATATGGTTTATGCAAATTTTATCGCCGCTTGGTGATATAAAACAGAGATACTTGGTCGTAGTGAATTTTGGGGTGTAGTAGATTATTGAGTTATTCTAATAACAAATTTTGTTATGCAGATAAATTCAGTTTTGATGGTGAATCGGAAAATTAGTTCAAAAGAGAATCGTTGACCTAATTAAAAACAAAATTACAACTTCCGAGAATGACATCAACAAGCTAAAGAAACTTTTTTGTCAATTATTGAATGTATTTTAAATGCAGCAATATATTATATATCCGATTCAATTGAATGCGGAGTTGAGTTGCTGAATTACGCGCAATCAGTTTTGTCCGAACATTAAACTTGTCAGTCAGAATGTTTTATTGTGAATCAAAAACACAAGAAATTTTTACTTTATTTTTAAAGTTAAATTACATTGATTTTTTAAATATGGATTTTCAAAAAAGAAGAAAAAATACAATACTTGTTTAATTTTTTTGAACTGGAACTTAAACGTGAAACCAAAAACTTAGTGGTAGAAATACATTAAAAACTTCAAAATTATTATATGTGGCGAATGAAACAAAGTTTCCTACCGAGAGTGAAAAAAATCATTATAAAATGTTTACTATCCAGGTTTTAAAACATTATGTAGATATCTGGTAACAATCATAATTGAAATGACAAGTTTTTTTTGACAAGATATTTTTCAATAATTCCGGAACCAATGATTTGACATGATTCATGAAAATTGATACATTTTTATAGAAAACATCGTCAACACAAAGTGATGATTTTATTGAAAGCATAATTAAATTTTGTACGAAAACTAATGTAGTCTGCATAATAAATATTCTGCAACATTAATATTGATTGCAAATATTTAGAATTACTAAGATTATATCATGTTATATCTTTTATGGATTAAATCAGGTAGAATCAAGGAGTATGTACAATCTACAAGACTAACTGGTGATCGTATCCATCAGTTTGTAATCTTTTTAGGTTAGGCAAAATATTCGAACGATCAATTTTAATAAACATATTAGTAAGGCAAAAAAATTTCATAATTTAAAATTATATTATACCTGATTTTGGATTCTTAACCAGTGATCATTTGAAACCTTTATATTTAGTATCCCTCATACACTTAGTCTTTTTAAATTTTATATATCTAACACTTTAGCATATTGTATAATGTGAGAACTCAGCGAATTCATATGCTTTAACTTCGAATTCTGAGAAATGCATGCCTTGTATATTTTTTCTACATATTTTATTTTGTCAAGTATTATTCTATAATTCAAAAACAATAGGTGATAAAATGAATGTGGGTATGGAAAATAATTCTTTTGATTTTCAATTTGCCTTAGTATGATGGTTTAGGTCAATGAATATATTTTATAAGCTAAAATAGCCAGAAGATGTAGTATTTGGAATTATGGTTCTATCTTCATTCTGATTCGCAAATGCCCTGTGGATTGAAAAATTTGAAATTAATATTGATATCATTGACATATCGTATTTTTCTATATTCGGAGCGTTTTTCTTTGGAATTGTTCTGTTCAAGTCGGCAAAAATCGATTTATTTTCTGCTGTTAATAAAGTTTATATTCATAAAAAAAGATATCAAGTTTCTCATCCAAATTATGTAAATTGAAAAAACACACTCATTATATTTTAATCATCAGCTGGAAGCAAAAAATAGCCTTTGAGAGCATTAAAAGTGATGATTTATTGGCTTTTCGCGTTCTGTGCGATATTTTTTTGTGAAATAAATTTGACTTATGGCAATATGCATATTAGATTACTTAGAATTGTGTTTTAAATTTTTCAAGCTTGCAACAAATCACGTTTTTAATAATTAATTTCTATGACCTTATCGTGTAAATCGCTTCTTGCATTCTTAATTAAATGTACCTATTCTAAAATGTAATAAAAATTTAATATTGAATAGAAAAAGAGCACATTAAAACTAGACGTCTCTAGAATTTTAAAATTTGCAACATCGCTTGAAATTCTAGATCTCAACGCTACAATTTTCATATGTTTGTATCAATTCGAAACAATTAATGCCATTAAAAATAGATAAAGAACTTCATTTAAAATGTGTTGATTCGTCTTTATTTAATTCCCAGGCAAACTTGTATGTTTTCAACAGTTTTTAATAGCCATCATCATTGGCCAAAACATTGAGCTTGGGTAGAACGAATAGATTGTAATCGTCATGATTACGAAAACTTTATTTTTTGTCTGGAACTATAAATTACTTGGATTGATCTGAAAATTGAGAGTTGTTATAAAATGTTTTAATACAGTTTCATCGAGTCAAATGTTTTGGCTTGGTGGAATGATAAATGGAAGTTAGTGTTTTATCATTAGAAATAAAATTCCATAAAACAACAACTGACGTTAAGATTTATTTTTTGTGGCTATAAGCTTACCTTTAACACATTAATGAATGAGTAATTGTTAAGGATTTTTTTCTTCAACCATATTCGACCATGTGCTCTTGCAAAGATAGCAATATGAAATACCTGAGAATTATATGCTACAAGAAATTAGCATATTATAACGTTGCGCTTTAGTCATTCAGATTAAATAAAATACTTGATAGGATTAAATTCACGATTTATTGTCATTTGACATCGGACATTCCCGGAGTAAGGAACGAATTGTGTATTTAAATATTTGAGTTGAAACAAAGAGAATTTATTTGGAATAAGTCGGATATAAATATATAATATCAACCAATTCAGACTTTTCTCGAGAATATAAAATATCAAATAAATCAGCGTTTATTCTTCTAAAAAGTACAACATGTTCTTGTTTCGTATATACTTTTATATGGATCTACATATGTTTTTGATGTGAATATTGCGCGAAAAGTAATTTAGTTTGTGTTTCTTTTCCAAGTTTCCAACATGAATCTAAAATTTTTCAAAAATTTACTTTTCTAATTCTGTAAAAAGCTATTAAAATTTCGTTTGAAAGTACTTTTACGAATTAAACAAAAAATCAAATGTTTGTTTATTTTGAATGCTTGTTTTTCAAATCTCCATTGTTTTTTAATGAGTAAAATTGCACAATTCTCTGTTTTCTAAATTAAATATTAGCTATATCTTTGTAGGTGCTGTTTTGATGCATTTTTAGACTTTCAAAATGAAATGCGTTTCCATTAATCAGTTAGTAATGTAATCTTATTTTATATTAATATATTATATTTAATAACGATCCATCGGCCAATACCTGAAATAATGCAAAATAATGCAATGTTCAGAAATTATCTATATGTTTGATTTATTTGATTTTTATTGTGCAATTCATTTATGTCATAAAATTCTAAAAAATGCAGACCTAAATTCACTATGTATACACTTTATAATTATGTTAGTGTATAAAGACAGAAACTCTTAAGCATGTTCAATAGCTTGTTAATTGATAGATATACTATGATTATACCGTACAATCAAAGGAAGTTTCCATACATGTTCTTCACCCATTTTCTAATAATTTTGAATTTTACACGGGTCTGTGTTTATATATGCGTGTTTATGTTTAGTTCCCGAAAGCTTCAAGAGACGCCATTGTAATGTTTTTTCAAAAATACCTGATAATGTTATTCACTTTTGGATTTAATATGCTACATCTTCAATTTTTTCAATTCTATTTAAAACAAGTATTAACCTATTTCTGTATTATCCTAATTTTGTTCCACTTTCTTTGTAAATAAAAAGAACATTGTTTGTTTAAGTATTTTTGAGTTTATCATTTTTTATATCCAACACTTTTATCTCCTCGCCGAAAGATCTTTTTATTGTAAGAGTAACACTTTGTAGCGTACTTGGAAAATATTTTACAGTTTTAACATTACCGCGTAATTTAACGACAAAAAATGATCTCGTAAAAATTACAATCAATGAGCATTGACACAGAAACTCAAATTAAAAATGAAAAATAGCAATCGAAAATACCTGAACAAAGTAATTTATACGGAGATAAAAATAGAAAAAAACTACGGGCTTATTCTGCAAACAACGTTTTCTATATAAAACAGATCCTCTATATATTGAGGATTCATAACAACTCTGAATGTAATGGCTTGCACATTTTTAACAATTTATTCACCTCATTTCACAATACTTTCTGAAATTATATCTTAGGAGAATACTCTTTTCATGAGGGATCTTTCTTTGGTTAATGGAGTTAACTTTATATATATACAGAGTTGACCTGTAGATAAAATTTCAAATATATTAAGTATAAGCAATTATCATTAGCGAAATATTTGTGAGCGAATTAGGTTTAATCGTGTCATGTCATTCAACATCGAAATATTTATTTTAATCCAAATGATGTTTGAAATTTTCATCGCAGTCAAGATTCAATTATTTTTATTGTAATCTGTGTAACTTTTGATTTCTACTCGAGTCCCATGATTTTTCGCAATTCATACGAGGATATCTATAATTTAAAGACAAAAACACATTTTATATTTATCAGACATTTGCATTGAAAACAGAAATTTGGATAGGACTCTTAAGTTGAGAAAAAGTCTTTTCATCCATTGGTCCGTCTGTCCGTTCACAAGATAACTCCCAAACGGATAGAGCTATGCCAAAATGTCTCTAACCAAATTGTTTATGCGAAAAAAAACTTTTTCTGTTATTGCAATTCATTCTTCAATTTTGGGTCTTGTTTTTAAACAAGAATTTTTTAGATCCCAATACTAACCAATATTATATTTAAAGAAAGTGTCACGTTATAAATTAAGTTTTCGGGGATTTAATGCAACGCCTATGCATAATTTCGTTGCTGAAAGTTTCAGACAATGCCGCGAATATACTTCATTTATAAATTCATAAATTAATATGAGGTTCAGTATGAATACAAAATTTACGCTAAGTCAATTCATCAGACTTTATTTTCCATTTCATGTTGAAATATCAAATGAACAACAAATGTATCAACAAAAAAACTAAATTTAAATATCAGTCTTGAAGATTATTAAGATTAAAATAAATACTCATATCATCTTTGCTGCATAGAATTGCGCCATATTTTTAAATAATTTTTTAATGCATCAATATAAGTTATTTAACTCAAAATTATTTCAATGCTGTCTACCATAAACATAATATAGCAAAAAAGTTAATAATTAATAAGATACTCTTAATTTTATATTTTAATTAAATTTTATATGAACGCGAACTTAGAAAAAAAAACAAAAATTTTATTCATCAGTCATGATGTTTTTATTTTACACAATTCCGAGAAATTCTTAACTTACCTGACTTTTGAATGTTCAAAGATGTTCTTTGAATTCTTATAAAATTAGTTTGAAATGCATTTCTAAGAATTTAAAGCAAATATTTTTTGCATACAGAATTTTATCATCATGAATATTTTATTTTAAATTTATCTTCCTGCTTATTTGTTATATTTTGATTGATCCGTTTTAATTATAATCCTTTATGCTATTTAAAATCGTTTTTTTTGTGTGGTGTAAAAATAATAAATGCAATGCAAATATCATGGTCAGAGCTATGAGATATCATCGGATATATAGTATGTACACATTTTTTAAATTGTGTATTTAACTTTTTGAATCAAAATATAAAAGAATTTTAAACAATTTAAACAAGAGACTTACTATATAGTATATATGATTCATTAGAAAATGTATAATTGGTAGAGATAATTGGTAGTTTTTAGGAACCTTGTGACTAACTATATCTCTCACTATATTAGTATTTTACTATTTAACAAAATTCATGCCCTCATCAAATTCAAAAAATTTACTGAAACTGTTTAAAATAAAGTTTTTGTTACTTTAAAGTTTTTGAAATTTATGAAAAAAATAAAATTTTCAGTCAACACATTTCTGATTGAAAAAAACATTTACTATGTATTATCAATCTTGTGTCAGATATTTAAAGCTATAAAGGATTTTAAAAAATGTTCTGTGTTT
The DNA here is from genome assembly GCA_038502155.1 of Parochlus steinenii. Lineage (NCBI taxonomy): Eukaryota > Metazoa > Arthropoda > Insecta > Diptera > Chironomidae > Parochlus > Parochlus steinenii. The sequence goes on along the minus strand of JAXCIN010000052.1, from coordinate 1,814,543 downwards.
TTAAAGATGATTAATGAATGTTTTTTGTATCATATTTTGTGCAAGTGTTGTATATTGAATATTATACTTCAAAAAAATGCAATTGTTTAGTCAAGCAAACAATCAACTGCTTTAAAATTCATTGAAGACGAGATCGCACCACGACTTTACAGCAAACAAAGAAGAAATTAAGGCTCATGAAAAACTCAGCATTTATTATGTATGTCTTGAAATACTATCTAGCATGAATGAATCTACATTATAAAACTTTTGAAATAAATGTTATTCTAAATATTTCAATCTGCAAAAGTTAACACTGATAAGAGATGTTGTTTAACTGCGTTGTCATTAAATATTTATTAGTAACAAATAATCTCAAAATTGCAATTAGCGGTCAAAAGCAAAGAAAAACTTTATGAACATATGATTATTGCGTAATTTCAGTTATTTTTAGAATGATAAAAGTATAGATAGGGGCTAAATGTGTAGGTTCTAGTAAAACTCTTTCTTCATGTAACTATAATGTCTTGGTCGGTGTGGCTGAATGTTTACATTTTAAACGGATAAGACACTGCATAACAGAAAAGATCTCAAGTTTGTATATAAGTAATTTTAATACATTTTTTGTTTATTTGTGAGGAAACGTTGATACTTACTTACTAAAATGAAGTAATTGTTCGTACTGCAAGTTCATCAGAGTTCAAATGAGATTTTGCGGATATGTGTTCCTTTAAACTTTTATTCAATTTATTCTACAATTTAAATGTTAACAATGCTTTTTAAATATACTTAAGTCCTTAAAAAGATAATATAAGGTATACTTTTTTGGGAGATAATTGATTGTATTCATCATTGCAAAAACCCATTCTTTTTAATGTGTGTAATTTGTTCTAAAATATTTTCCATTCAAATGAAATAAAAATATCTTGTTGGTACTTACTTATACTTTTCTATGCCTTTACATTAAAAAACATTAAATAATGTACAAAAGATATAAATACATTTATTGTTGTCTGCAGATTTTATTACTTAAACTCAATTCAACTTAAATAGTTAAAAGCATTAATAAATATACTCAGTACTTGAAGTTCTTTAATGAGAATTATTTTACTGCTAAAGAATTTAAAATTACTACTATGCATGTCACAAAATAATAATAATAAAAAAGATTAAAGTACATAAAACCAATTGTTTTGCCTGGGTGTCAATCATATGAATTGATGATGAATTATTTAAAATAAATAACATGTATTTTAATCAACAAACACTCGAAGGAATTATTTTCAATGTAAGCTGTATAAACATAAATAATACCAATAGATAAACAAATAATTGATTTGCATGTTATTTTTTCCTTATGAGATAATGCGCATTTTGAACCTTAGATAAAGGGCACTTGTAAAATATAGATGTTCAATGATCTTCAATTATTTGTCTATTTTTGCCAACCAAGATCCATACAAAGAAATTCTTGGTTTTAAATTTACAGAATTTTTAACACAATAGTTATGAGTTGAAGTCAAACAAATAAATATTCAAATTACCTACAAAGACTTAAATTGTAAAATAAGAAAAATGTGGTTTATTTTGAATTGTTTTGTATTTTGCTGTTTGAATTCATAGTAATGTATTTACTCGGTATTTACTGGGAGACATTTTGAATTGCGTACTTTATGGGTACTTTACTCTTTATAACGAATAAATAAATAAGAGTATGATTAAATAAATCGTCCACCACGATAAATTTTAAATTCCTTAACAATTTGTAAGTGAATGTCTTTGAAATAACTCATTTGATGATAACTCGTTCTTTATTGGTATAAACGCATAACCATTCAATGTTGAAATGAGTATGCTTGACCTTTAAGGCCATTCAATTAAAAGTATCAGAAAGATGCTGAGAATGATTCAAAATACAAATTATGTGAGCAAATTGTTAAAACCTTAGGGAAATGTTGTGATTTTCATTCATATAGAGTCGATTTACTGTTGTACTTACTGTCTTTAAAAAAATATATATATTTTCCAATTGCTAGGACTACTCAGCCGAACAGATCTTTGTAGTGATTAAAAAATTAAGACTGTTTGAATTGAATTTTCATCTTCATCTTAATTGCCGATAGGATGCAGTGTCAGATTTTGCTACGATGATTTCCATAATAAAAAAAATATAATATTGTAAATGAATCGTGTTTTGAAATGTTATTTAGTATTGTGATATCAATAAACGTGTTATAAGCAATTGTAAAAATATTGTTTGTGGGTTAAAATCTCAAAGCTCTATCTGCTTGTCATTTAAGTTAAAAATTCAAGATGACATCCACTAATTATGATGAAATCTGTTGTCAAACGGACAGATCGAGTTTTTGGAGTAAGTTTCTTGATTGTTTAGATAAATAATATTTAATAAAAATTCAAAAAAAAAAATATATAAAATAAGTTTTTTTTTCTGTGTGTACGCAAGAATTTAAGTTGTAACGAATTCCGCCATTCGCAATGACTCATAAGTGAAAAGAAGTGTTATATCGATAAAAATTCATTATGGTAGTGTTTTAACCATTGATTTTTTCTTAAAAATGCAAACTACAAACATATACTCAAATAACGACAACATGTTGGACATTACGGATTATCGTGATTCTATTCATATAGTTTCTTTTATACAGAAAACAAACACAAAATAAATTTATTAATTGATTAACAGAAATTTCAACCAAAGAGTCACAACATGAACTCAATGTACAACAGATTTTTATGGACGGTCAATTAAAAATAATAAAGATCACTGACCATTTGATATAGTCTTTATAGTCTTCGGTCTGTTATAGAGTTTACATCATTATTCATAATTCAACTGAAGTTGAAGTTGATATCGCGATATTATTAAAATTGTCAAGAAACATTTAAACTTGACATGCAATAATTAAGATCTTATAACATAAAGCTTGATTTGCACATCCAATGACTTTTGATGTTTATTAAGTGATTTTATTGAATAAAATAACTCATATATTGTTACAAGCAACCTTCAACAATTGCACAAAATTAATAAATAAAATGCTTGCAATATCATTTTTCATACTTACTCAGTATACTTTATTAAAATTTTAATCCTTGTATGGACTAAAAACTGCAAAAAATCAATAAAGAGAATAATGTGCACGATTTAAAAGAAATCCATTAAAAATATTCTAATAAAATTATTTTTAATGAAGACATATTTTAAAGATTTGAATTATTTTGTTGTGAATCTGTTGGTTATTTCATTCCAGATCTGAATCACACTGCCATATTCTTGGTTATTATCTAAAATATGATTTTGTGACACTAATAACTTGCTTTCGATTTTTTTGTAAGCTTTATCTTGATATTCAATAAAATAATCTTTTACTGGCTCGTGATTCAATTTTCGCATTCTGTTGAAGCGAATAAATTTAAAAACACCGAAAAAACTTAATTGGTGTTTCAAAAAAAAAACCTAGGAAGCTAGTTTTCTCTAGTTGTGAGAACTCAATAATGGTTTATTTGCGTTCTTTGAAATTCTGTAACCTCTAACCCTTGCAATTTAGAAGACGCAAGGGTGTATTATCTAATAAATATTTGAAATCAAATTGCTAATATATCCCGTTGACTATATTAAAAAAGTCACATTCATTTAACAATAATAATAATTGCTTGTTTGTTAAATTTTGTGTGACGTTTGTTCACATTAGTTCTAGTTGATTAGAGGAAAATTAGTAGGAATTTTGTTCAATGGTGCCTATTAAATAAAGTTTGTCCGCATTATGCACATATATATTGAGTTTTTTTATTTTTGTGTTTAAATATTTTTAGTGAAGCTAATTTATCAAATTTGTTGTCCATGCTTGAATAGCCGGTGCAATTACTAAGTTGATTTAAAAATATTCACCGAAATGTTTGATCTTAGTATTTCTTACATTTTTTCTAGGTACAGATCTTTTAATTATGCAATTTTCTAATGCTTAATGATTTTGGGTTAGTGTGAATTAAGAACTATATTGGTATTAACTGATCAAAACCAGATTTTTTTTAAATACATTTTTTTGCGTTTATTTACATTCCGCATGTACGGTCTATTGGTCTAGCCTTTTGAATTGTTCAAGATGAACACAATTTATATAACATACTATCATAGTTTATATTGAAATTCTAATTTGAAACTTAACATAATGGTTCCACAAAATTCAGGTATATCCCAAGATCTGCGAAGATATAAATAATCTGTATTGAAAGCAATATATGAATATTTTTTGATTCTTCTTGATGTCCCGATGTATTCGCAACTTAACTACATTTCGCTTCACACATTATATATTCAACATTTTTGTATAATACACTGAAAATACATACATAAACATACATATGCAACTCAACTGAGAGCAACTCAAAGTTATGCTCCGAAACAATTTACATTTTCTTTCTTTCCTCAGCTAAGTCAGTTCGTTTTTTGACTCCATAGGTCGCGGTTCAGTTTTTCAGACATTTCCGGCGAAATCATCTAAATAAGCTAGATATTTTTTTGTCTTAACAAAAAATATCGCAGATGATTTTCGTGGATGTCGTGAATTTAATTGAATTTGTGTGTTAAAACTAATATGCTCATTTTTTATTTCGTTTAATTAAAAACTAATGAAGTTTATTTTGAATTAAAATGAAATATTTCCAAGTTTATAAGTTTTGTACAACTCACAATTTTATACCGAAAACTGTTGTGCTAAGTGCATATTGAAAATTCTCAAGAAAAGAATCGTGGCAAAAACCAGAAAAAAAAAATCAAAAGTGATAATGAAATTTAAGTTGAATGAATTTCTGGAATGCAAAAGAAATTGAAAGTAAATTATCACAATTTGTGCTCAAAGAAAATTTTTATTCGCTGAGAAATCAATGTCTTTGTACCCAAAAGTATTGAATGTGAATTAATGCAAAACAGTTATTAATCAGTACAACACTAACACTTATCATTCATCTGAATTCGGTGCCTTCTCGATTCTGTATTTTTGCAAAAAAAAAACGACGAAAAAATCATTTGAAGATTGAAAAAGAAGAATTCTGAGATTTAGTGGAATTTGTTTGTGTTTTTTTTTTCGAAACAAAAAAATGTTGTGAAATTAAGTTAACAAATCGAAAAAGGTTATAATTAATGCAGTGTGAAGAGTGTAATTTATATTACTGATAAAGGTACATCTTTTTCATATTTTTTAAACAACCAGAATGATGTGTAATGAATGTAATTAAAAGATTGATATATATTTATATGCAAAGTGGGTAAAGTGGTTACAAAATTGAATGAATGGCAATTTTTCTATTTAGCCTTATTGGCAATAAATATTTATTTTATCGGCCAACCCAAGATTCTCACTTCTCGGCAATTCTTAGCCGCAGAAGAATAATTTTAATACGAATTACATTGAGAAAACTTGTTTTATTTAATTTATGGTAAAATTTCAATCTTGTCGCGCTAGCTATATGCTAGGTATTATAAATCAAAACTAGAAAATTCCAAAAAATTATTCCAGCAGCTATGACAAGAGAGTACTACTACCTTACCTTAAAAAGTTTTTTTTAAGATAAGAACAATGTTTCAGATGAAATTGGAGTTTTGTGAGTGCAAAAATGCATACAATACACCACTCTCACCACGAATGTTGGCAAATTTTAAGCAAAAATAATATCCGATTACCCGTTTTAAAAGAAGTGTCTGTATAGTCAGCAGAGTTTTAAAAATGCTGTTGCTGTTTGTAATATAATCTGCCATTCAATTGATATTCAAATTATTTGTTCTTGTGGAAAATACTAAAATTTTCTGAGAGATAAAATATTTTTAGTATTTTTTTGTTGTTGTTGTTAAATTAGCATGTTAAAATTTAACATTAGTTGAATTCTATTAGACTGATTTGGTGAAACAAAATCTGAAATAAATTAAGTGCAAATCACCAAATCGACAAATCAGTGATTTAGATTGGTTAAAAATCAATATTTTATCAAAACTGCTAAATAAGGCGACAAATTGGATTTTCAAAATAGATAAAACTTGCTTTGTTTACAAACAAATTGATTAATTTTTGAAGATTATTTAGTTTTCATTGATATTCTTGCTATACAAATGTTCATTCAGCAGAATAAAAAAAATTATTAAAAAAAAAACAAATCTAATGGATTTTTATTTTGTACTGAAGTGAAAAGCCAATGGAATTCGAATAATTAAAATAAATATTTGGATGAAAGTTTGGTTAGTTTGAAATAGCTTAGAATTTTTTTAGTTTTTGAGACCAAAATTATTTCAAACTGACTTTAAATATCATTTGATTTTATAAATATAGTTTACCTCATTCTATTTAGTTTGTCTTTTATAACTATAAACAATTGTATTCAAAATTATAATTTGACTATCAATGTTCTTAAGCCTTTTTGAACAGAAATAAAAAGTTTTAAGTAATTAATTCACATATTATAAAGCGTCAAAAATTTATTTCGATATTATATTACAGCGAATTCGTCTTGTAGAACAAAACTAGTTATGAAAATAAATTCTTGTCTGTATATTTGTGTACTGTGTAGTCAAACTTTTCTCTTGGTATTTACATACATACTTTAATTTTGCGAATTGTAATTAATTTCAATTACGTGCTTTTTTGCCTTTTGAACTTAGAAAAATTTAAATATTTTCTATTTTGCATTATTATATAAATATATGCTACATATGTTTTTTATAAGGTTTTGTTTAAAATTTCCTTCATAGTAATTGTAATTAGAATTGTAATTTCTTATATCTAATGAAAAGCAGATAAAATAGTTGATTTACTTTTTGTGTGTTATTTTATTGGAATTTTCAAAGTGGTTTCAAACAAAATTTTGTTATTGAATGTTACTGAATCTTCTGTTCATACAACTTCTTTGAGTTCTTGTGTTTTTAATGAATCTATATTGCTTCTGATCGTGTCTAGTTGGCTGAGTGTAAAAGAAAAAAAGCATATGAACAAAATATAAAGCTCAAGTGGCTTCAATTTGAAGTCTTAGCTAATAAAACTATTTTTAAAATGACACAAAATAAGATTACCCGCAATCGCTATGCTTTCCTCGCTTACTTGTCTTTGGAACTCTCAAAAAGTATGTAAATTTTTTAAGGTAATTTATGCTTTATTTAAACGTTTTTTTTTTGCTTTACTGTTTCTTTATTATTTATCTGGTATTTTTATCGCGAGTGCGTGCGATCTGCGAGTGTGTGGTACATTAAGTACATTGGTTGTGATGTATGTAGCTATACTTTCACAGTTCTTACAGAGTACACCAGACAAGTATTTCAATAATGTGCACTTTTAAAAGTTTACATAATTAAATTAGTTCAAACGAAATGTTTTAGCGCAAAAAAGTTTTGGCTTAATGGACGAAGATTTAAACGAGCAACATTTTTTCACATACGAATAGAATAACACACCAAAACTAATTAATTTTATTCTCCTCTCGCTGTTCAACAGTGAATAAATTTTAATGTCTAGTTCAATGTCGATGTACTGATGTTTTATTTAAATAAAATGTGAGTTTTATTGGCTTTATTTGACCGAACAGTATGTGTAGCTCGTATACTTGTATGCAAATTTTCAATCGATTTTAAATTCAAATTCAATATGAATATATGTTATTTTCAGTAAAAACTTTTCGGCGAAATAATGTGTGTTTTTTCGAACAATCTGTTTATTTAATCTACAGTGAATTTCGCATTGATTTGTCCGTTAATTTTGTTAATTTTCATTTGTGGTAAATTTCGGGGCTTGTATTCATAAATAAAGATTATAATAATAATTGAGATATGTTTGCCTTAAATTTATGTTAGTCGTTGCCAATATTCAGATTTGTAATCCAATAAATTTACATTTATTCGCAACTTTTCGAGTGTGGATAAAACTTGAGCAAAATTTAGCGATTTTGCATTGCATTTGATTTATTGAGTTCAAATTTTCAATAATATATCATTGGATATTCATTTGGGTTATTTGAATATTTAAATGTGTAGGCTCAAAACTGAATGCTCTTTTTAAGTTTTTTTTTTGTGTTTGAACTACAAATGCGTATTTGGTAGGCAACACAACAGATAAATTACTTTTTTTTTGCCATATTTTTGAAGCTCTACAAAAAAAGCAATAAAAAATGTATTTATACGACATTTTTCACTTAGATAGGAAAAAAGAGGACACTGGGAAATAATTATTTCCTTGAAAATATGTTTCTTTTCCTGACAAATTATGAATTTGGATAGGATTATCCTCAATATGTTTTATGCAGTGTATTTTTTGATTTACTTTTGTTTGAATTATTCAACTTAACTTATCTAATATTTTGTATTGATTTGCATACAATGTTTCTTTTTTTATATTTTAGAATATGATTCGTGAGTTTGTGGGCTCAATGTAAAGCATAAATTTAAAGAACAATTGTTCAACTTGGAAGATCGAAAAGATATTTTATTTTAATCAAATTGTTTGAAATGATCCTAAAAAGCCACCAAAATGATTTTATTCAAACATTTGTAAATTATTTATAAGCACATAATTCAAAATCTTTAAGATTTTAGTATCTTGGTTTTTAACATGACATCATTCATGTAAAAACTTATCTCGAAAAAGTCTCTCAAAGCTATAGTTCAAACATTACTTTTGTAACATTATAAACCTAATCATTTTTTATCTAGATAAGATCTTTCTAGTTTTCTTATTCTGTTAATATTAAAAATGTTTTGTTTACATTAAATTTGGCTGTGTGAGGTATAATGAAGAATATTAAATACCTACACATCACAACCCAAAATTAAATTAAAACCTACATTAAGTTTATAAAAAGATTTAAGAGCCAGTGCTTCAATGTTTGATCCGCTTTGATTGATTTTTAGGTCATTTATTTTTACATATCCCCATAAAATCAATCTTTTTGATTTATTGCATATTGTACAAAGCCAGAACCATTCAAATATGATAAAACAAATCAAAGACATAAGATCAGTGGAGTTCAATAAGAAGAATATACTTGCTTGGCAATAATAAATGGTTTTTTTTAAATTGGCATAATAAAACATGATTTTTGGGATTAAAAGAAATTGATTTTAATGTTATTGTGTATTTAGAAATAAAACCATTTTTTTGAAGTATGAATGATTTAAGTTAAAGAGTCTGTATAAATTTGATTAGAATATACAATATACATATATTGATCAAATCGAAAATCAAATAAATTTCAAATTTTTGAGCGACAGAAAAATATTTTCTAAAGAATAAAATAAATTGTTAGCTAGACCTTCAAATATAATTCGGTTCATTAAAATCAAATTTATCAAACCAATAAACTATGTATATAAACCTCAAGTTTTTAAATAAATGTTTTGTAAATTCATCAATTTGAGAATATAAAGATAGCATAATAATTCAATTAAATAATTCAAACAATCGAAACCACTAAATGTCAAAGTTTTGTCAAATTTCACGGGCAATTTATTCGGGTATTCAATCAATCAAACTATTACAATGAGCATGGAAAATTATTTGCAAACATGGTTCTTTTTTACATTTGATGATTTTCTGTGTGAAAACGTTTTGAATTATTCAATGAATAGTTAGTATTTACATTAAAAATCATTCATTGATGCTGCTTGCTTTTTATATTGTACAGTACTAAGTTATATTTTACCAATAGATGTTTGTTTTCTTTAATACATTTTCTTTAATTCTAAAATATTTTGTTTTCTAAATAAAAAAAATAATTTTATTGATTTACGAAAATTTAATTCTAAAATAAAACATATTTTTGATATTATCTTTGTACAAATATTGAAGAGTGTACAAGAGCAGTCTGCATCTCTTTGCTGACATCTCTTAATTGGTGATTCAAGCGCCGTTAGTCATATTTTATTTAACTCTTTGTTAGTCTTCTTCCTTATTTCCAATTTATAATAATTTATTACATTTTTTAACTTGAATTTGGTCATCAAGAAATTCCTTAGTGCTCGACTTTCTTTGAATTAATTGAAATATTGTTTTTAAATTGATATTAACAGTCAATCCAAAATAATTCAAGCTAACTGAATATATTTAAGAGTTTATCACCATATATACACGTTTAAACGTTTCGGAAAGATGTATTTTATATGTTAATAGAAATACTTAGAAGTTATAATCGTGTGAAAACAGGTGTTATATATAAACTTTTATTATTGTCAAGGTCTTCTAATTTATTCATATAAAAGTGTGCAATAAATTATAATTTTTTCACATGTGTCTTAGGTTTTAAATTGCTAGTAGTAATTTTTCAATTGTGTTAGAAAGAAAAATTGTCAAACTTTGAGAAAAATACACTTAGACCCATGCTAGTAATATGCAGCTTAAATCGAAAACATTAAACATTATTAATTTAGATTGATATTAATACAATGATGTTCTGATACATTGTTAGAATCAGTAGGCAAATATATATTAGAAATACTAAAATGGTGAAGAATATCGGGAGAATAAATATAACATAATATCGAATATCCACAATAAATTTTTTCAGCTAATGATTTTAAATTCTCTTTTTAATTTTTTCACCATACTTAATTCAGTTTAGCTTACTTCATGGATCAATAAATTTATAATTTTATTGCCCATTTACAGCAAAAAGTTCTTTGACGAAGTTTGCTTGAATTGATTGTTTTTTATTTATATGTGAACATGAACGAGCGACTCTTTTATCAATGTTCTTATAGTTGAGTATGAGCAACATTAAAAAAACATTCATAGAAAAAACGTGTTAATTTTATTACATAAATTCGCTGTTTGATTTATTTCTCTTAACTACAGAAAAAATGTCCTTGACTTTCGTAATTTAAGCGCAAAATCTTTTGAGAATGAAATATCATTTTGAGCAAAGCAATAAAGAAATTGAAGAAAATCAGTAAATCGAACAACAAAAAAATGCTGGTTAAACAAAAACTCATTTATTACTTGATTTTTAAAAACACTCAGAAATATGTTGAACAAGTAAATATGCTTGCTACAGAAATGAAAGACTTAGATAATTTAAATTTAAATTGATATTTTTCCATTTGATTGCAAAAACAAATCATTCATGAAAACACCGCGTCTCGAAGTCTAATAACCTCAAATCTTTTATGTGCTAAAAATACGACTCGGTTTGTTTTTGCCTCATCAATTTATATATATTGAAAAAATCTGAAAGAAGTCACGATACTAGATAGGTCTGCTTATATTTACTGTAGCAAAATTAAAAATTATTTGCGAGCGACAAAAAAGCTGCCAACAACGTTTTTATTGTTTTCCAAGGATTGATTATAAGATTTAATTAACGAGTCTGATTGTGGCTGTTGTGTATTTTGTCTGAATAGTTGTTTAGGGATTTGAGATTTTTTTATAATAATGAATATTGATCACTGAAATAATAACAATATTTTTCTTTTTTTCCAGCGTATTTCTTCGAACAAAAACTTCATTCAAACTGAAACATCATTCAATATGACGACTACGAGGTGGACCAGAAATATTTCACTCTTGAAATGTTTGGGTGTTGTAGGAGTAATAATTTGTATATTAGTGATTGCGTTGTGTTTAGCAATTTTTGGCGGAATATTTTCCGCTCCAAGTAATATAAAAACTAGTTCACCAGACGATTTAGTTAAGAATAACTTTAAAAGCAGCCGCGATAGTTGGATTAGAGGTAAATTAAAATATAATATAATGATTATAATGATTCAGATTGGATAATATATGTTGAATTACGAAGTTAGGTTTAATAAAACTGTTTTTATAATCGATTATTTGAGGATAATAGCCGATTTGATCTCAAAATATCTACGGAAACTTTTAAGAATCAGAATTTTTTACGGGTTTTGATAGGAGATTTTATGATAAATGAATTGATTTGTGGACAGTGTATCATAAGTGTATCATGGACGGATGAACCTAAAAATTAAAACAACTAGGTTTTACTGCACAAAAAAAGCACCATAAAATCGTGTCATTCATTCATTTGCAAGCGATTGCATTTATGAATGAGAAAGACTTAATAATGATGAATGAAACGAGAATTAATATTTATTTTGTGTCGAGATTGTAAAATATTGTAAAATATGTTAAACTCTAATAATAACATTTTAAATGAAAGCTTTAATGTAATTAAATTTACTGTAAATTTGTTAAGATGAATGAATGAGGAGTGTCTCAGCTGATGAAATTTTCAGCAAATATTGTTGCAAATCTGTTGGTACACTCTCGAACGAAAGTTTCTGGGAACGTTGATTTTTAAAAGGCTAACAATTAATTTGAACAATTGTTAAATAATTTGTGAAGAGTCACTTGCTTTTCAAGTATTTTTAGTTACAAAGAATAAATAACATAATGTTACATTGGATAATAAATAAAGTGCATCGCCCCACAAAATCTATGTACTATTCAATTTATAAAATTTGTTGATCAAACAGAAGCATTTACGAAATTGTTAAGTATTTAATGAACAATGCACATATTCAAATATGCACTTACCTTCAAAATGCATTAGCAAATGCGAATGAAATATATACTGAATATAAACCAAAATTATCTTTCAATGTTTGCGAGACTCGCAAAAGTAATTGTTGTAAGTAATCCTAAACGATGTGCTTAATAATCTTGAGTACTACTTCGAAAGTACAGCTATCATTTTGTTTGAACATTTTCCCAAAAATCTTGAGCTATAATCAAAGTTAATATAACTAAAGGTAGAACAAGTACTTGTTATTTAAAATTTATTTTCAATTTTTAAATCTGTATATTAAAAAAACTGTTATTTAAAAATTGTACGTATAGCGGATTTCACATTGACTCACCTCCAAACTATCAACATCATGGTTATTATCCATGATTCAATTTTAATCAGACTAGACATACACAATAAAATCTACGTGAATTCTTTCTATTTACTTTAAAGCATCATTATGGCGCTACCAGCGCTGAAAAGTGTGCGTTATCGCTAATATTTTTATTGTCAAGAGATTCAACAAAAACGTATGTAACTCAGTAATCAACATGCATCTTAAAGCTGGACTGAATACACTTCATTATTTATGAAAACGTGTTAAATCTTAAAAGTGTGAAATGAAATTTTGCTACATGCTGCATCAATACACACAATTTATTCCTTTCTTTTAATAATTCAGATCCAGAAAACAAAATATTGAAATGCAATATCACATCTGGAAATCATTTACTTTATAAATAAACTAAAAATTTGAATGCATTATATTTTTTAAAATGTGTGGGCTTGAAAGCTTTTGCCAGATTCACCCAGATTTTTTCCAGCAGGAAATCGTCTTCTGAGTGAAGCCAAATATTTAACTTTATTTATTTTTCTACAACCACTTGTCCTTTTCCAACAACAAAAAAAAAGTTTTAAATATAAGAGGCACATATTCAAGAAAAATTTGAATACTGATATTTTTGAAGTTGTGTAATTGCTAAAAAGCAATCTGATCGTTATTACTATTAGTAAAATATATCTTCTATTTTGTGAATTTTTCTAGGTTTTAAAGGACAATTTTCATTATAAATTTTCCTTTATGATAAGCACTACATAAACTACAATCTACGACATGTATTTCACATTGCTACCCATAAAACAGTTTGATTCCAACTTCAGTACAACCAAATTAATTTAGTATGTGAAAAAAAACACCCAACATACGTACATTTGCTTGCTAACATATACATAGTTTAAACTTTCAAAGATATATGTGAGTAATAAATTTTCTCAAAGTGTCAAGTTCAACACTTTATTATAATTGTCGTCTGATATTAAAAAGCTTTCAAGTAGAGCATGCACAATTTGTTTTATCGTGGTAACATTTTGTTGGTTGAATATTTTAGAATAGTTCCAAGAACTGTTCAAAATGATTTAATTATGATTCGAAGTTTTTAGCTAAATTGAATTATAAAAGTTGTAATATTTTATGTTGGTAATTACCTATTGAAAAAATGTTAGATGTGTATAAAAGGGTGTCAAAGGGAATCATGCTTCAAATATTAATTCCCAAGAAAGCAAAAATTATTGAAAAAGTTAGTATTTTGACTAATTATGGTAGTTATTGCTAATTAATGTTTTATGCATGTGTACGAAATACATATTTACAGTGTTTTACATTGTTAGGTTTTTAAAATCATAAATAAAACTTTAACTTGAACAAATTGTTTATATCACAATTAGCAAATTACATGCAAAATGTGTATGTTTGACAAAGTATGTCAATATAAGCTAAATATGAACATGTAGGTAAGCTGTTTAAAAAAATAATTATTTATATCTTAAATATAAATAAATATATTTACTTATTGTTTGTTGAGAAATTATACTATATTTACTTTTAAATCTTGAAAAAACGGAGTAATGTTCTTTATATTTGTGACTCAAACCCCAAAATTGTGTGCACCAGATTTGGTCATTTAGCAATAGCGTAAAGCAGATTAAAGTTCAAACGTTTCAATAAATTCAGATTTAAACTTTGTTGTATCAAATATTCTAAGTTCAAAAGTACATTGAGCTATTTCAAGCTAATAAAATTACAGATGAAATTTATAAAACACACAGTAACATTATGGTTGCTTCATTATTTACCACACCCTCATTTATGATATGAACTGAACATTTATGTTTATATTTTATGCGTTCATTACGTAAACGCTTGTAGTGTATACAGAAATCTTTTCGGAAATAATTCATGTTTTCAACACACAAAAAAGTCTGAACAAAAAAAAGTTCAAGACAAAACGCAGACGCTGATTTAAAAAATTGATAAAATGCACAATCGGGTTTTCTCTCTTCAAAATTCAAAAACTTGAAAGATTTTTTCCTCATTATTTAGTTGATTCAGTGTAGTTTCCGAGTAACGCTTAAACATACAATTCAGATTCTAACAATTTATATGGTGTTTGGCGTAGGTTTAACTAAGCACTGTATTTCTTTATTCATCAAAATCAATTATTTTAAGCAAAAAAGTTTTTAACAAACAATATTTTTGGAACAATATATTTTGCAGATACAATAAAAAATCTAATATCTCTCAATTCTTTATATGACTGGATGATTTGTACATTAGTTTTGTACACGCCTAAGCCATTTATTTACTTTAAAGTCCAAGCCCGTTAATATAGCCAGCAAATAATTGTGAATGAGCATAGGACCTACTCGTTTCGAGTTGTATTAACTGTTTTAAGTACAGTATACATAAATCAAACTTGCATTTATTCTTAGCTCTTTTTTAATAAACGGCTTTATTTAATGTAATAGTGGTTTTTATTCACATTAGTTTTTAGCGGATGCGTTTGAAGTGCTTTAACTTGGTTTTTTACTGTGACTAAGCAGTATGCACTAACCCAAAAAACTAATAAAAAAATAAATAATTTGCATAATACTTCTTTAGTTTATTTTTTGAACTCTAATATTTGTAGATCCAGGGGTCTGCATTGCGATGCTATTAAAGTATACGATTTATTAATTTTATTGTTGAAATGGATTTGCTCTTATAACGTAATTAGAAAACATAATATCTACTGATAGTTATTTAAAATAGATTACCATACAATCTCAGCTACTTTTCTATGGATTTAAAGAACTGTGTAAAAAGTAAATTTTTTTAAAATGGTTTTATTAAGTGTTTGGTATTTTATTCTTCAACTCTGCATAGATAAAAAAGTGCCACATAATTGTTTAGAACTTTAAAAAAACAAATTTGACTTTCAAATAAATCAAGTATTTTGTAATCAAAACCTTTTGATATGGCCTAATATTTATCCTCAATTAAAAAGGTGTAGTTGATTGTTCGTTTTCACATATAATATATATTTGAAAAATATTGAAGTAAGTCGAAATTGAGCATATCATTCATAAGTTATTATGGCAGCACTGCATAGTTGACAAAATAATTTTAAGTAAGGAAGTGGAATTATTTTTGAAGACAACTACTTTGTTAATTTTAGCAAAAAAACGCTTGCATAAGCTTTTTAATTGTAAATTTCCACTCTTGCAAACTGTCGCTAATTTTGAAATTTTTGTTTTATCAAGTATTGTAACGATGCTTGATTTGCAAACACATTCAATGAACAATACCGTAAGCTACTGGTGCATTTATATTTGACTTTTGTAACCTTGAAGCAAAGTATAAATAGTACGATGTAAATGAACCGTGACAGGTCATAGTTTATTTAATATTTAAAGGGACATAATATGCATTAAATAGAATGTTGTCTATTTCACAAGAGTTTTGAAAATTATTGTTTCATGACAGTTTTTATTATAAATTGTTATTATAAATCTTGCCTGGACATAAATCTTAATTTTCAAGTCTCTTATATTGAAAATCAATTAATAACTTCTGTGAGATTGATTAACTTGTGAGACAACTGTGAGATGATTGCAAAATTTGATTACATGATATTTTGAATCTAATTGGATATAGCTCTTTTTAAGTGTCAATATGCATTTTACTCTTTGATGCTCACTTTGCTAATCACTTTGAACTCAGCTTCGCTATATTACTTTAAACTTGTTAAATAGCTTTGTTCATTTAAATTTTAAATAATTACTCTGTTAAGAAATTTGATAAATTCTGCATTTCATAGGTTCGCCTGTTCTGCAGCTTATGAATCAAATAAATATAAATAAAGAGTTAATTTAAATTTCCCTATTTAAGAAAAAACATTAAGATTTTCTCTCAATATTTTTAAAATCCAAATGATTCTGAAAGAATTACACATTAGTATAGAATATTAGTTTTTGTTTCTATTCGATGTTTGATATTTTGGTCAGTATGCAAATTTCTGATATATTGATCTTTCAAATAGATTTAAACTTATTGCACAATGTGATTTTTGATTTCAAGCAAAAGCCTCAATGTATGGTAATGTCAAAAATTATTCAATCTCCATCGTTCGCTTCAAAAAAATAAGTTTAACATTATAATTCATGTGTAATGCTGCAAGAAACGCTATTAAATCGCGATATCATTAATCATTGGATTAATCAAACAATTTGCATCAAAACAATCTCTACTGTATTAAACTATTAAGCTGCATAAAAATAAAACACCTGCAGTCGCTTATTGAATAGATAAATCTGTGCATGTTTACTGCTTTTTAAAACATATACGATATATTTATTATTAAGTTTTTGAAACAACTATACATTATTTACAGTATTATTCTTTTTTACGATAGTTAATATGCAAATATTGTCATGATTTTCTATTCCTTTGTTGCATTTTTAAGTACAGCTCTACAGGAATGACATTATAAAATTCAATCCTTTACTGGCTCAAATATATATTGGTTTCAAACAAAAACATTCGTCATGTTACAAAATCACGATCATAATAAATGATATTTTATTATCAGACAATATTCTTTTATTACATTCAGAAACCTCTCAGTTGTCAGCTCATTGCACTTAATATTCATGCATAAAATTATCTTTGTTCTGTTGGAATCAATGAACAGCCAATAAAACAGTCTTTTTGCATTTCATTTTTGACACTTTAATTAAAATATCAGTTTTGTTCTTGCGCAAAATAATTTAAATAATGTTTTACAATTTTACATGATGGTAATTATGAAATCTTGACTTATCAAACACGAACAAACTTGATGAATGTGCAAATCAATAAAAATCTTTTTAAATTTAATCTGTTGCAATATTTTTAATGTGAAACACTCAGCAGCTAATTAATATTAATTGACTTTTTAGTTTTGAGTTTTCGGTTAATTGAGCACAACGACGTATTTTTAAATATTACTCCAATCTCGGTTTAAGCTTTATGACATGTGAAAATATTCGCAAAACTTGTATTTATTTTAATACTTGCCGTTTTTCAGATTCTAATCAGATTGATGCATCGCCATTTCCTTCGTCAGTAGATGTCTCTCTGTATCAGAGCAATTTAACAGACTCTGATTTCAGCAGCATTAAAGAAGTGGAGCAAATATATCCCCGAAAGATATTGGAGCAATCATTACACGAAGATGATTTATTGTATGAATCGGAGAAAAACCGTTCTAGTGGTTTCCAGTCGACAGGTATTAATAAAAGAACTGACAGCTCGCACATCATTTTTCGAGACTGATGCCTACACATTTGGCTAACACTTTTCTTCTTTTGCTTGCAGAAATTAAATATCCACATCATATTACTGGTCATTATCGCAATAAATCATCAAAAATTTGGGATCCTCATCCGCAATATGAAATTGATGCATTTGGGATGCGTTTAATCTTAATTTTGAATCACGATGCAGACTTTATTCATGATGATATTAAGGTAAGCAGAACAAAAAAAAAACATATATATGAATTTGCTTTCAATGTTCAAATACTGAAATCTTGAAAAATGGCCACTAATAAGCTTATAGAATATGGCATGAGCTTATTATGCACTGAGCTGTACCAATGAGGTAATTCTGTTACGAAACCAAAAATGTTTAAAATAGAAGTGAATATATATTTTAGCTGGAAACACTTTCAAACGATATTAATTACTGAAAAAAAGAAATATATTAATGCAAATGTCTTTAGATATTATATTGCTAGAAAAGATTTCAATTACAAACACACAAAATGTTTTTTAATATACAACATTTTCAAGCAGGATTATTATGGAATGTTTCGCAAAATTTATTAAATTTGTGTAGTTAGTTTGAATCTTATACTACTCACTGGCGGCTGGCCAAAATTTTTTAACCACAAAAAATAAACGGTTTTAAGCTCAATCCGTGCAAATTTTTCAGACGACAACAAACTGTCTGTGTCATTTTTCCTCTCTCGTTAGATGTTGTAAGAACGAAAGCCATTTGCTCGACAACTAAATATATTTTTATTTGCCACTTCTTTAAGATGCTATTTGAAAAGAATTTATTCGAAACAGAGTCGCAACTAGTAAAAGCGGAAGCAATTACTTTTAAATGTTTTTCTTTTTTCAAAATTGGTATTTCCCTCAAAACAGAATTAAAATTGTAATTTACGGAGAGGATCTTTTAACTTCCTGGAATAAATTCTTAAAAAAAGACAATATTGTGCTTTCTCAAATAAACGTATCATATTTTTTTGGCTTAATTTCGCAATTGCGTTTTCTTTTCAGAACTTTCTACATAACTTAACATAAAAAAAGTTTATAGGTTCAAATTCAAATCATTTTAAAATACTAGAGACCTTAGAGAAAAACAAATAAATTTGATGGAAATGAAGATTTAAATTTTTTTTTAGAAAATACTAATCAATTTTAATGTTGATTTTGCTAGCAGTTGAATAACATATTTTAATTTACCTAACTATTTTATTACAGGTTACTCATTCTGTCTCATTCAATGAAACACTAAGAAAGAAAGATGAGAACAAAGAATATTCCGATCTGCAGGGCTGCTTCTACAAAGGACACATACGCGGAGATGACAAATCTGTTGTTTCCGTGTCGCTTTGTGGAGGAATGGTGAGTAAATCAGATTTATAGATTTCCGAATGTTCAACCTTGACACAATAAAATACATTGTTATTACTTTTTCTGCGTAAATATTAATGAAATCAGAAAATGTTTAAATATTTAAATTTAAATGATAAACCAAACAAGAAAAGTAAGTGGTGGGTGCATTAAATGCTTATTTGATTAAAAATGAAATGCAAAATTGCAAAATCCACTTCCATCTATGAAAAACGTAAATGTTTGACAGATTACTGTTGAAGCTTAAAAAGAGTATATTCCGAATATATTCTTATATGGAACATTTGTTAAAAAAGCTTGTTGAATGTCTTGTAAAAATATAAAAGCAATGAGTCTTCATCAGATAATACAATGTCGTGTTCATAAAACTGCGAAATTATTCAAAAATTATTCAAAAAATTTATATTTTGAGAATGTATAGCATTAAATACTTTTTTCGGTACATTTGAATTCCTGAATGCGGTGTTTATAAAGAGTGCCATTAGAAATATTCTTTTGAAGAAAACTCAAATATTTTTCTTAATTTTCAAAAAACTCAAAAGTTTTAATTTCACATACCGAACGAGCACGCGTTCAAATATATGTTGTATTATGTATTGTACACAAAAGCTTATAGTCATACTTAAAAATTAATTTTATATTTATTCCTTAAATATGTTTAAAAAAAGGTATTGACTCTTAGAAATGGTCCTATTGCTATTTTCATATTTTGGTAACTGTTTTTCCGTCTGTCTATTCTCGTCTATCTGTTTGTCTATGTCATCACAGCTGATAGGCTTACTACATTTGTACGTCTCGGGCGACTCTTATAAACACTTCTTAATGAAAAATATGTTTTAAAAGGTAGTTTTTGATTTATAACCAACTTACAGTATTACGATTTGATAATGATGAAGTTGGCAGAATCAAAAACTGCATTAATTCTAGCCTTGCTGCTGTTAATCTCAAAAACAAAGCCGTACTCGTTTTTGGTATTCACATGAAATAGATATTTGAAGCCAAAGAAGAAATCTTAAATGATTTTCAATGTTAAAAAACTCGAAAAATGGTTTTATTTATAATTTTTAGAATCTTTTTTCTCTGTTTTTGTTCAAGGTTGAAAGTTTAACGAATTTCATGTTCTGTGGGTATACATTTTAGAAGTATTTTTAGATATATTTGATATTTTGTGTTTTGCTCTATTGCAAATTTTGCAAAATGATGAAAATAGAAATTCTTTTTTTTTTTCAATCATACCGAATTATGGTGTTTCGGCATTTCTAAGAGTTTTTGCAAACAATAGTGAAACGGTAATCTTTATTAAGACATTACTTCTAAATTAAAAAAAATTATATTAATCAAGTCATATAAGTTTCAAATTCTTTCTTCAAATATGAAATGGAAGTCTTAAAGATAGAATTAAGTGGTTACACCTTTTCACACTTGTTCCTAGCGAAATCCATCACAGCAGTTTTGAACAGAATATCATTATAATCCATGAAATGAATATTTCATTCATATGATTCTTGTTTTCATTCATTTTTGATTTCTCATGTTTGATGCCATTTTATTCCAGTAAATACAGAAAAATATTTATTTTGACAAACCTGATTCGTCAATTTATTCGTGAGAACTTCCTCATACCGTACAGTTAGCATCTTACGAAAATTATATTAAAACAGGGATGATGAAGTTTTATGTTGTATTCAGACAAATACATGATAAAGTCAAAAAAATGAAATTCAAGTGTACCCCTGCTTTGAAGAATACACAATATGTTTGAAAGATTCTTATTGAAAGGCGCCTTTTCGTCTCTATGCTAATTTTATTACGAAATTTAAATATTCAAGCAATTTGTAATTATTATTTTTTTTTTGGGTTTCTTGGTTTTAAAATCATAGATTAAGCTAAATATGGTTTTATTATGAAAATACTTACAGCTTTTAACTTAGATGGTATGAGATTGGAAAATGTTAAATTAATTGTTAAAAAATCAATTTTTGATCTTGATCAAAATGCGTATAAAGAATATAAAACAGACAAGTATAGAAAACATTAAACCAGAGTTTTTATATAATCTCCACTAGTGTTTTTTAATTACAATTTTTATTGAGTTTTTATTCGATTTCCGTAAATTTAGTAATCAATCAAATATTTTATATATCATCAATCTCATTTTTCTGTAAAAAAAAATGGCGATGTTAGATCAAGAGATTAAAAGTTTTACAGTTTTGATGTATTTTTTAATATTTAAATATAATCTATAAAATAATTTTAAATGAAGGATTACGTGCTGTATGATTTATTATTGAAATCCTTTTGTTTTATGAATTATGATTCAAATAAAGTTTATATTAGCATTGAAAAGCGTCTCTGTTTACACAACAATAATTATTAGAAATATTTGATTTGAATAGCTCTTAAAATTTTGAGTTGATAATGCTAAAGCCTATAACTTGGAATAATTGAAGAATGCTAAAAATATATTTAATATATTGACCCACAATTTTAAGCAAAATTCAGCAAATATTAATCGCAAAATTAATTTTAATTTGCTGAAAAAAAAACCAAGTTCTTCTCCTCCATTTGCCATAGTTGTCTAAGTTAATAGATGAACTTGATGTTGAATGTTTTATTAAGTTTGTCTAAAAATAAAACGAATGATTTATAAACACTCGATATCAAGATGGAAAATTAAAAATATAACATCAGATAAACCTTGAAAAATAATTTTGATGCGAAATATAAAATTTAATAATAAATTGTCTGAGATACAAACAGACGTAAATAGCTGTTATTTCAAACAAAACTTAGTTAAAGATAAGCTGGTTAAAGATGGCTTTGAAATTTATCAAGCTTCTAATGAACATAATCTCTTGATTTTACCCAAAAATAATTTTGTGTCAAAACTGTTGCTTTCCAGATACTCTTGAGTAAATCAATTAATCTTTTAGCCAGCCTAATTGATAAATGTGTTGGTTTTATCCTCTTATAAGCTATTGAGCTACTTATTATGTGTCTCAGAAAATTGATACAGTTATTACTGACCTCCATTATCACAATTTAAGTTGAATTTATCATTCATTTTGAAACTAAGGTAGGTGGAATAGATTCTGAAATCAACTTTTTCAGTTTAAGTTTGATGCAACTTAAAAAAGAGAAAAACTCAATGAGACGAATGAGGATAGTAGGTAGTGCAAATATTTTTGGTAAAACATCATTTTGGTAACATATAAGTAAAAATTAATGCAATTTTTCAGTCTTCTCTACGTGTCAAAAAAGATTAGTTTTTTTCAAAATATAAATATAGGGAATATAAAAATATAAGATATAATATGGATAAAAAATTTTAACCTAAACTTTTTAAAAGTTTTATCTATATTTCGCAAATTTAAACTAAAATTTCAATGATTTATAGTTTAAAGATGGGTTTTTAAATGATTTCAAAACCCATAATCTGTAGAATTAATAGCAATTTTCAAATTGAAACTTATATATAATTCATATTGTAATCAGAGCAATTAATTAAATCATTATTAATTTGCTCTAAAATGGTTAGAGAATATCAAGAACATCAAGAATATCATAAACAAAGTTAGTTGGCATAAAATTGGTCAATGATGTCGGAAAATTAAGAAAATATAACTGAAAGCGGCTGTTGTATGTCAGTTCAAAAAGATTTAACAAGTTTTTGCGCTTAAAAATTTCAAAGTCAATTAATTAAATTAAACTAAAGTTATGCATCAGTACAACCAGAAAAAATTTCAAAATGTTTGTTTGAACAGTTTTGTAGGCGCCTTAATTCTTGTACAAAACACAAATTGTTTCAAATAATCTTGTAAGTACGTATATATGCTTGCTACAAAATTTCTTAAATATGTTTTAACTTATAAATCACATTGCAACAAGTTTTTGAACATTGTTCACACTCATTCTGTAATTTATACAAAACCTCAAATATGTACGCGCAATTAAATTTTAAACATTAAATTGTTATGTACATGCTAGGAAGCTTGATATTATAATTTTTCATCAATTTCATTCATTATTTTATTTTTCATTTTGCAGAAGGGTCACATAAGAACATCGTCCGGTTCATATTTCATCCAGCCCATTGAGAAATATACAAACGAAAACACAAATATTAAACACGCATTCTATCGTATTCCGTACACTACGAGCGAAACTGATGGGAATGCTGAAGACGAAAGCACTGATAAATCCAAGATCCACTGTGATCTTTCGGACTCGCATGGTGAGTATGGATTTTTAGGATTATTCCAGTGTAATTTTAAAATGTTTCTGAAATCACAATGTGAAACATTATAATTCATTGGTTTAAGCAGATTACTTTCAACAACTACGGATGGCATTCAAAATCAATTAATTAAACCTGTTTATACAAATGAGATTCCTTAAGCTTTTAGACTTGATGACGACTTGCTCTTTCGTCAATATCACATCTGTTTCCATCTTGTCACCATTTCAAGATTATAAATATACTAAAATACACGTGTACAGCCATACATTAGACAAATTTATGCACATACATTAATTAAGGTTCCTAACAAACAGTTAACTTATAAATTATGCAAATCAAAACAGAGTGTTTTAAAAGAATTCCAATCAAAGTCATTCAAAAGCAATTAATGCTGATAAAACCACTTAAAAACGCCATGATCAAAGATTTTGGTTTAAATATTGTTACTTGTTTACTATATACAGACAACAATATTTGATTTGAATGTGATTAAATTAAACAATCAAAATAAATACATATATACATAGCTAAAATATCAGTTGAAAATTTTATTCATGTGCAAAGCAAAGTATATGGTAATTTAGTGGAAACTGAATAAAATTTTATTTAAGTAGATTGATTGGGCCAACTCTCAATAAAAATGCTCCAAACTACAAATAGAATTCATAACAAGCGGCTGTATGTTTGAGATATTGGAGAGAGTTATCGGCAAAAAAATATTAAAGACAGTTGAAAGACAAATCAACAATGAGAAGGAAAAAATTAATTCAGACATTCGAACAATTTGATTTCATCAAAAAAGCTGCCGCTCAAATTTTATGAATACTTGAATATTTTGTTAACGACTCATTCATAAGCATCAACTCTCATTAGCAATTCACATTGATGCTATATAGCAAATTATTTTCAGATTTTTTACTAAAAACTTTTTATAGTTTTTATGTTTACACTTTAAAAAAGCTTTTATTCTATCGAAGAAAATATTATTTTGCTTGCAAATCAGATTTTCGCTCGATGTAAAGCAAAAATATAGTTTTGTTTTTAATGAAGTTCATGAGATGTAAATTAGGAATAAATCAAACAAATAACCTAAATTTTATAGTCCAATTAATTTAGTTTCTGTACTTTATAATACTCACTAGTTATCCCGTCTCGGCAAAAATGCCGAGTTAAATATGTTGGTTGTAATGAATTTGAGCCAACAATCTAGATCAAATAACCTAGATTTGCAGTTTAAAATATTATAACTTCAGATTACTAAAAAAAAAGATTTTTAATTTAGTTTACTGAAATTCAGGGATCGGAATAGATTTTCGATTCCGAAAAAAATCGATTCCAATTCCTAAGTTTTTTTCAGATCAATTCCGATTCTGATTTAAAAAAAAAATCGCAAACCGATTCCGATTCTCAAAAATTCCAAAATCAATTCCCAAATTCCAAACAAAACATTTCGATTCCAATTCAGATTCTCAAATTTGCCTCAAAATTATAAATTTTTATTGATGTTTTTTATGAATTTCAAAATTTTCAGACCTTTTTATAGATTTCCGATTCGAATTCGATTCCGAACCCTGCTTAAATTTTAATTTGGAAATACCAGCTGAAAACCAAATCAAAAAGATTCATAATTTTTTTCATGTTTTAAATATATTTGCTGAAAAAAAAAGCTCTATTGAAAGTTTCAAAATAGCTCCTGGATCTTGACAAATTCTGGATGTGGAAAAGCAGATTTTCAGTTAATTTAAGATGTTTACAAATAGGATATACTTTTTAAAACACATTCGAATAAGAAATCTCGAAAAAAAATTTTGGGATAAGGATTCAAATGATTAAGATTCGTGGTGGAACCGCGGTGTCAGTTCCACTTATACCAACATTGTTTGGGCTCACTGATCATTTAGGGAAAATTTTAACGATCTAAGTGGTTCTGTTCTCTGTAAATAATAAAATTTTGGAAAAGCTTGAAAAAAAAAAAAACAATAAATTCATCTTGAGATCAACAGCGCGTATGATGCCAAAGAAATAATAAAAGAAGAAAAATTTAGCAAAATCTCAGATTAAATAACCTATAAAAAAAATTTTTTTATTTCGAATTTTTTTAATTTGGAGCCACCAGCTTTTTTTCCCATAAATTTTTTCATGTTTAATTAATTCGCTGAAGAAACGAAAGCTCCAATGAAAGTTTCAAAATAGCTCCTGGATTTGAAAAATAGCTTCTTGATGTGGAGTTTAGCAATTTTCAAATTTAAGATTTTTAATCATAAATTCTATTTTTCTGAACTCATTAAAAGAAATAATGTTTAAAATTGTTTTTGGAAATTAATTCGTTGGACCCGTTTTCAGTTTCAATTGCAAAACATTTGGACTTACTGATCATTTGGTAAAATTTCGTCTCTATGGTTCCGTTTTCACAAATTAAAATAGTTTGAAAAGCTTTAAATTCATCTTAAGATCAACAGCGCATGTTCAAAAATCAAATTAAAATAATTAATGAAAGTGAAAAAATCAACCAATGAACAAATTTTGTTATCATATGCCAAAAAATCGCATAAATTCTGTCAAAATAAAATAATTTTGATTTTTCTGTTTCACTTTAATCAGCTCTTTTGACCACCAGATGAAAATGGACCAGGTTTTAAAAGTTTTGGTTAAAAAAATTCTTGAAAACCTTTATCTTTTCAAAAGTTATTAAGCTCCAGTTTAACGACATGACAGAATATCGCGTACAACATATATATAAATGAACAACTGAATTCTATTATATCTAATGTAATGTCATATAGTTTGAATTTGTCTACATTAAAGTTTTAATGTTTCAGTTTTTATGTTTGATGCTAAAACTAGCATACAAATAAAACGTATAATAAATAATAATGTTTTATTGTTCTGTTAAATTTTGCTTACTTACAGCTACGATATATTATATTATTTTACGTTCAAAACTTAAAGTGAGAAGTAGAAAAAATAGCTCTGTTCTAAAAATATGCTTCTGTTCTAATGCCCTAGAATTTAATTTTAGGAAATAGTAGGTAGTTGACAAATACATACAATTATTTTAAACGTCTATTTTTCTATTTAAGTACATTTGGAACATTCTCCGAGATATTTTTTTTATTGCGACCAATTGTATTGCCAAAACTCTTCTTACATCTACCATGACGCACAACTTCCCAAACAAGAATTGTCCAACGTCAACACTACAACTACTAACTTAAAAACTTCAAACGTTTATGTCACTTGATTTGCATTCCATCCTCACATTTCAAAAACTTTCAACAAATTCTCAATCTTTAAGCAGCACATAAAACTGCCAAAAAGAAAACTTTTTTGTTTTATTTTCATAATAATCATGTTGAAGTCAATGACTTTTTACGCAAATTGGCAATACTCAAAGCACTCAAAGGAATTATTCGAATTTAGTTTTTTATATTTTCAAAGATTTTTTCTCCTGAATAGAAATACGCAAAAAAAAACAACAAAACAAGTTTGCAATATAAACACAGAAAAGATTTAAGTACAGTTTAAAAAAAACTACCATTAAGATTTATGTGCAAATCATGAATGAAATATTTGATTTTATGTGTCTCAAGCAACTTTAGCAAAATACATTGATATGAAAATCAGTTAAAAATGAGTCACTACCAGAAACATATAAAATCTATTTTAAGATGTGGGAAATTAGCATATACGTTCAGTCATCATGTTATGTCCACATCACTTAAAATTTAACTTTAAAAGCATTCGAATTTGAACATCGTCTGAGAACAAAATGCTAGACCAATACAGTAATGATCTTTTCTAAAGCCTTTGATGTTATTAATTTGTATTATTTTTCATAGAAAATAAATATGGTTAGGAATTGCTAAAGACAATATTTTTCAGCAAAAAAAAAAACAAACTGATATCTGGAAAAAAAAGACTCTTTATATTTTTAAATCTGTTGAACTGCAATTTTTGCTTAAAAGAACTTGATCACCTTGTAATTTATTGTTTCATAAGAGAATATTAAAGGAAGATAGCTTTGAGTACATCGGTAGAAATTAATTAAAACCAGCTAAAAGATCAACCATAAATCTCTGTGCGAAAAAATTCTTCAAACCTACTATGCGGCTTCACAGTTTTATAATACCGCATAAGAATTATCCACATTAAAACAACTGCTTGAGATTGCCCAATATCAGTTTCTGAAGTTTCTTAAGTTTGTTATAAGTAAAACAGTATGATTACATTCACAAGATTTCATTTGTACAAGATGTGTTATGTCAATACTACTAAACAAGGACATTAATATTTGCTTTTGTCTTGTGGACACACTTACGATCTTATTTATAAATTTTTCGGTAATAAATATCAAGCAGCAAAACAAACGAAACATACAAAACCGGAAATATGGACACACTGTAAAATATATTAAGCCGAATAGTTGCTAGCTGCGTGATGTATTTTGATGTATTTTGATGGAGCTCACAAAAGCAAACAGCTAATAAGAGTAAATAATGTGGAACGCTAAAGTTTGATGGCAGCGTATTTTAAACATAAATTGCAACTCAAGTGGGTATGCGTGAAATACACACCCTACTTTTTGTGAGCTGCAAAAATGTGTGCTCGCTCAATAAGTATTTATGATCTTGTAAAGGTCAATAAATTCTGTTTGAAAATTGACTCGTTTTTTAATTATCTTTCTTGTCTAGCAGAGAAAAAAAAATTATATTGCCATCGGTGCCCTCATAAAATTATGACAATTCAGTCAATGTGTTTATTTCTTATTTTAAATAAAATTTCCGTTTAAACAAAAAATCTCCAAATCAAAGAAAAAGCGGTAATCAAGTGGTCTGACTGGTTTTTGGTGATGTCTTGCGCCATAATGTCTGCTAAACAACTTAAACTGGATTTAAATCGTTGGCTGAGCACAAAAATTTACTTTATTAAGGCGCAGGTCAGCCTCAAAACTGTGTAAGACACGTAAAGATGACAAGACTACAAGATTGATGTATTCCTAAATGAAAAACAGATTTGATTTATTCGAAACATTTAGCAATTATTATAGTCTAGTTTTTCTCGGCTTCTCAATTTAAGCCAATAATTAATTCGAATTTTATTCATCATCATCTTTGGTGTTCCAACCTTAAATTGTTTTAAATTCAAGAATTGAGCAAATACCAATCGGTGTAAAGGTTATAAAATTAATATATAAATATTATTAAAGTTGTTTTGATCAAGCCAATTAACTTTATATTAAACATAAACAAACATCAATAATGAAATAATGTCATCTTGACCACTAACTGAGTATAAATGCATTTTTGAAATTTTGAAATTAATTTTTTATATTTTTTTGCATCATAACAAGCTGTTTATGTATATATTATTTTGATGAAATCTCAGCTGATGAGCTGATCAGAGTATTTAGCATTATATTATTAATGCTGAAGAAACTTCAGGCTTGTTTTTTAAAGTGGTTGTTCATAAACTTCGTCATTTTGCTATATAAGTCTATGTATCTAGGTACTTTTTGACTTAATTTTTATAGCACACTCGATAAAATTATTTTTGTTGACATATTTGGCGAAGTTTTTTATGAATGAACCCTTTTAAGTATAATGCATGTAATTACCACATTAAATGAATATTCACAAATTTTCAGCCTTGATAAACAAAGAGTTAACATTTTTCTTTATTTTGCAGATCAAAATCATTTAAATGATGACATAATTGAAATCAAAAACCTCGACGCAATGCCAAAACATTCGAGGAGAAAACGAAACGTTAATCCAAACTCTAATCAAAATCGAAACCACCAGTACCAGCAGCCTAGCAGGAGAAGTCAAAGTGAAAATACAAACTACAATTACAACCTCAGAAGAAATCAGCATGACCCCCGCTATCAGCAGTTACAGCAACCTACCCAGATTAAACAGTATTCAGACTTCACTTATCCAGAATATCAGTACCACCACGTAAATCAGCTGCAACAGAATCAACAGCGAACTAGTGTGATGGGAAACAATGAATATACCGTTGAAGTATTAGTAGCAGTAGATAGGAAAATGCAAGAATATCACGGAGATAACTTGAAATCATACGTTCTCACTTTAATGTCAATTGTAAGTTTATTTGAGAGCTTCTGTTAAAGATTTAGTTCGAATCGGTTTTTTGTGCTGTACACCGTCACGTAAAAGTTATTTTTCATTGTAGATCCGATCAATATTAAACTTTTATAAAACTCGATTATTTACAGTTAAAAACAAAGGGAATCCTTACTAGATGGATTATTTCATTTTAACAGTTAAAAAGATTGAAGTTTATTGATAATTTGGTTCAAGTTTGTTCTATTTTATCTGCGAATTTTCCACCGCATGGGATCCTTTTCTATTGAATTATTATTAAAACTGCAATTCTTACCAGAATATGATAAACAATATAACTTATGAAAAGATTTTTTAAAAAGCACTCTCTGTTCCTCGAGCTAAAATCTAAAAGCATCTATGTGAAAATGACCTTTTTTATAGACGTAAAACGAATTCACTACCTCTGTTGCTTTGCGGTGGCGATTCTTATCTGATGCATATAATTTATAAGTATTTTTGATCTTTGAAATGCTGCATCGATAGCGAAAACATACCTTTTTCTTGCTGTTTTTTCGCTAATGAATTAAACATGATGCGATAACAGACTTTCTTCTAAATATTTGTACTGCAGCATAGCAAACTGAACTTGTAAAGTATACAATTTTTAATTAATTGCAGGTATCTAGCATATATGCTGATGCTAGCATAGGGAACTCAATAAAAATAGCCGTGGTACACATAATGTATGTTGAACATGATTTGGTTCCAGATGCCAGTTCTGGCAACGGTAAGTTAAAACTAAAAGTTATCTACTCGAGTATTTCTTTAATCAATTTTCACTTGAATCGAAATAATAATTAAATAAACTAAATAAGCATAAAATACCATAAAATTGAATTTATTTGCATATTTATTTTCAATTTGGAATTAATGGAATGATTGCAATCTTTGTACAAGAAATGCATAGCAAAAAGAAAAAAATTAATAATTATTATGTTTGCATTCTCATGTTTGACTTTTGTTTAATTGAAATTGAATGCAAATTGTAGTTTCAAATTGAAAAGTCGTGATGATTTCTATCAAAAATCAAAATTGTTTCAAGGTTCATTATAAATAAATATTTTTTGCAGGTGTTTCTGCATCGAACATGCTTTTGGAATTCTGTCGATTGAAACAAACTCATGAATTTCCCCATGACACTGCACTACTTCTTACAAGGTAAGTACCGATTATATTAAGCATACAGTGATCTTGTTTGCTAATGATAAGAGACTTGATTTTTGTTGCAGAGAACAAATCTGCCGCAGTGCTGACCCAACAAAATGTGATACACTGGGCTTAGCAGAACTGGGAACGATGTGTAAGCCACAGTCTTGTGCTATAGTGCAGGACAATGGCTTGTCGGCGGCTTTTACGATTGCACATGAATTGGGGCACGTGTGAGTACAAATTTATTCTTCTTCCTACTCTCCTACTTTCAACAATTGATCGTAAAGTCAGCAATTTTGGCAATCATAATAATTTTCCATCATTAAACAAATGTATTGTTAATTTCCTGCTAATAATTACTTATAATTATAAGATTTACATGTCCATATAAGCCTGCAAATAGAATTATGAAACTAATTGTTTTGCTAAGCGAATGAAATCAATTCAACAATAAATTTTGCCTCTATTCCTTTATTTTCCATATCCAAGCATAAATACTAAATTTAATGAATTTATGCATGATTGGCATTGCGTCATGTCTTTTGTGAGCAACAAATTGGTCTAATGTTCTTCGTAAACTTTCCTATTTATTGACGCTTTTGTAATTCTTAAAACGTTTGATGATCAAAACACATATTCCCCATAATGGTTCAAGAGCGTAATAAAATTACAAAGCTAATATATGCTAGTCAAGTTGGTTATGTATTGCAAAATATATAATAATCAAAGAATATAATGTAATGGGTTGTATCACTAAGAGCCTTAATTTTTTAAAGAATAACTACATTCAAATGTAAATAAATATCAAAATTGGCATGAAATTGTAATTATTTCTTTTCAGTTAGTTTGCTTTTGTAGTTTATCTTCATCACTTAATATAAATGTTATATTACATTTATACACCCATTAAGATCACATTAAGAAACATTTAAATTAAATTTACAACAATCAAATTTACGGAAATAAAACATGACATTTATGCGACGATATTGTAATGTTTAAGATCACATTTATTTGTCATTAAATATTACGAAATTTTTAATGCTTTTCAATTTTTACATTATGACATTATGCCAAACAATATGTTTAATCAAAGTTAAATCAAAGTTTAATAAAATTATATTGCAATCAAAGGAAAATTAACGATAGGTTTGTTATTTTGTTAAGGTGTCAAGTCTTTAATGGAATATGACAACATAATATGTTGAGTTCAGTTTTTGCCGTTTATAAATCAAGTCACGCACAGTTTTAATTTGAATGTCAATCAATGTTTTTATGTTTAATTTTTTTGGAGACCTACAAAATTTCTGGAATTTCACCCAAAAAAACTCTTCCGCAATAATGCAATATTTAATGAAAATTATCTTTTCTTTCCATGTTTGCGATCTTTCGATCGAATAATATGAATAAAGTGAAGACTGAATGGAATATAAAATTACAAAGTTAGCCCCAATAATACAATTTAAACTGTTTCTATAATAATTTATCGGATTTCTTAATTGAAATTTTATAGCCAATTTAAATGAGCAATTTTAAGCTTAATTTAAGAAACGAATGAATATTTATAAGTTTTTATCGCTTCCAATTAACCATTGAACAATTAGTACTTTAAAACTTGCAACGTTTTTCAATAAAAATTAAAAATTTTAGATATTAAATTATAATAAATTTGTTA
Source organism: Parochlus steinenii (assembly GCA_038502155.1). NCBI lineage: Eukaryota > Metazoa > Arthropoda > Insecta > Diptera > Chironomidae > Parochlus > Parochlus steinenii. Next base: position 1,781,860 of record JAXCIN010000052.1, on the reverse strand, counting down.
TTTCGCAGACTGAACATGCCACATGACGACGATCGCAAATGTGATTCGCACCGTGGAAGTATTGAGACTAAACAGAATATTATGTCTCGCATGTTGGATCATAATACGCATCCCTGGTCATGGTCCAACTGCTCCAGAAATTTTGTAACCGAGTTTTTAGAGTAAGTAAAACATCGTAAATCTGTAAATATAAACCAGATAAAAGTTGTATCGTAAAATGGTGCAGACTTTTTTTGTGTGCAAATTCACAAATCAGTTTGTGCGCTGTTTGCCAAAAAATCTAGCCAGATACATGCACTGCCACGCAAGTGAGCAAAATATACAGTTTATAAATTTATATGTATTGATTTCATGGTCGGTCTTGAGTTCGCTGATTTTGAATAATTTTTATTTAGAATTAGAGAGACAGACAGACACAACTCTATTGAGATCGGAAAACTATAATTATGTCGTTAAAAGTTATAAATATTTATATTATATCGGTTTGTTAGTATTTTCTGTTCATCGAGATTTCCCTGCTACGGATTTATATACACAATGTCGAAGATTAAGAAGACAGCATGAATGCATAAGCGCCGAATAATGTATTCAAATATGCGTCTCGATATTATTTTTTTATGGAAATAATCAAGCTCATATATTTTGCAAATTAGACGTGATCAGAATATTTTTTTGTTTATAAGCAAAAAGTCTATTACCCCACTGTAAAGACTACAAAGTCATCTCTTGTCTGGTGTTGAAAGATGGGGCACAGTTTTTGCCTCATATATATTTTTAATATAAATAAGTATTTATTTAGCATACATAAATGCCATAGACCACAATTGACAATTGCCAAGCCTGTGACGACAGACAATGCACTTAAATAAATTAAAATTTATATTGTGACACTTATTATTAATACTGAATTTTATTTACTGAATTTATTTAATAATCGCTTTGAGTAATTTAGTATTCCATTTAAAGTCCAGTATTAATTTAGCATTGAAATATTTTAAAGTTATTAGCATAAAGTGTGATTGTACTGTACACTTCTAATAATTTTGGAATTTTAAGTTCTAAAAATCCGAACGATAATTTTGTATCAGGAAGTTTAAAATAAATCAAAAGAAAAAGAACCGCATCTGTAAAATCTTTGACAACGGGCCATTCACGAGTTATGTCACCAAATTTAGAAGACCTTTATGTTTTTTGAGAATAGTATGCGAAACTTAGAGGCTAGAACGTTTTTTGTATACATTTCTAGTTAAAATCTTTCGAGTCATTATTTCAATACGATTTTTGAATCACCATTAGTTTTTTTTGGAAGAAAAACAGTTTAAAATATGAAAAGCACGTCATTCCAATAAATCAACATTCTCTTCAAATATATGTTTTTTTTAGAATAATTCTTTTAAAAACGATAGTGTGTATTTCAAATTATTGAATTTAATTCTCATTGCAGTCGAAATCAAAACAGTTGTCTACTGGACAAACCAAAGAGAGATTTGATTGAAAAATCTACCGCCAATTCACTTTTGGCAGGTGAGAAATTTTCTGACAATCAGCAATGCGAGCTTGTATTTGGACCAGGCTCAAGGATTTGCTCGTATATGCCTGTTTGTGAACGACTTTGGTGCAGTGAAAATGGGCAAGAAGCTGAAGGGTGTCGAACGCAACATATGCCTTGGGCTGATGGAACAAAATGTAGAGATGATCACTGGTGCCAAAAAGGAGATTGTGTTCCCAGAAATCGGTCTGTTTTGATTCCAATTCATGGAGGTTGGAGTTCATGGAGCTCGTAAGTTTACGCTATTTTTTTCAACGGCTTAGAATATAATATAAAATGTATTTCAGTTATGGTGAATGCAGCCGAACTTGTGGAGGCGGTGTGCACGCTTCATATAGATCTTGTAACAATCCATTGCCAGCCAATGGTGGAGATTACTGCATTGGAAAGAAAACACAGTACAAATCTTGTAACACTCAGGATTGTCCAGATGATACCCTTGACTTCCGGGGTGAACAGTGCAGTAGGTACGATAATGGACAATTCAATTTGCCCAAATTCGAAAATGTTATTTGGGTTCCAAAGTATGGTCTAGATAAACCTGACGACTGTAAATTATATTGTCGTGCAGATAAGTCTTCCAATTATTTTTCGATGGGTGGTAAGGTAATTTTTAATGTCCTTTTGAATGCACACAATCAGTTTAATAGGAACTATTACAGGTTATTGATGGCACGCCTTGTTCATACTTGGGATTTAACAAATGTGTTAATGGTGCATGCGTTCCAGCGGGATGTGATAACGAACTACATTCGACAGCAAAATTAGATAAATGTGGTGTATGTAAAGGAAATAATGAGACTTGTGAAAACCATTCAGGCAACATGACACATATTCAATTTAGTGAAAAAGTTCGTTACAATGCTGGATATTCATATTACGCTGTGGTTACCATTCCAAAGGGAGCAACTAATATAGAGATATTACAGCCGGGCTATGAAGACGATCAGAACTATATTGCTCTGAAAACTGATCAGAATGAATATCTGCTGAATGGAATTCGACACATTGAACAACATCATAAAACAATTGCATATGGTGGAATAACTTTGGAGTATAACGGTGGCAATCAAAAAGATGAAAGGATCAACTCTACATACGCAATGCAACTGAAACGTGAACTGAACATTGAAATCTTGTCATTCCAACGAATGAGACCTGTCGGAGATTATATTATTAAATTTAGTTACACTAAGTCTGACCCAGAACGAGTCATATTCAATAACCATATAACCGATAATTATGTCACTTACGCCGCTCCAAAGAAACATTACCATTGGAATATGAACGAATGGAGCGAGTGCAGCAAATCGTGCAATGGCAAACAGTCGCGAAAAGCTATTTGCGTGGAACTTAATTCTAATATCAAGGTTGCTGACCAGCACTGCGGAAGGACAAGTGTCAAACCCAGAGATGATGGACAGGAATGTAACACAGATTGTAGTTTTGGGTGAGTTTTCTTATGCAATTTATGGATAAAGCTTTGTCTATAATTTAAAAAATACATACATTTAAATAGTTGGGAAAAATCTAAATCAGAATGTTCATCCTCATGTGGAGAAGGTTTACGTACTATTAAGTATGAGTGTGTTCAAAGGTTTGACAGAAGTAGTAATCAAGCCAAAATCGTAGAATCAGAACATTGCTCACAACAATCAAAGATTGGAAACGAATACGAACAATGTTTTGGATCATGTAAGGATGTTGTTTGGTCATATAGTGATTGGAGTCAAGTGAGTTTTAACCCTCAAATACGATAAAATCACATTTTACATATATCTTGAATGAATTTTTTTAGTGTTCACAATCATGCAGTGGGGGTAAACAAAACAGAACGGCAGTATGTTTATCACACAGTAATGGCAGTCCAGTTGATGACAAGTATTGTAGTCAATTACCTAAACATGAGATCATACAGTATTGCAATCAGGACGTCAACTGCGCAGAATGGTCTTATGGAGAAGAAACACCAGTGAGTTTTGGACAATAACATATGAATTTGTCGTTTTCTTTTCACTTTTACCCAAATTTTGCCCGACTTTTGGATTTCCTTTGATTGCTTTTTGAAAATTTGAATCCTAATTTTCAAGTTTTAAACGAAAACTTGCCAAGCATCGTACTTGAAAATTATTTTTCGTTAAAATTTTAATGCTTTTTGTAAAAAATTTCATGTTATCATCGCTTGAACTTTGTTAATAGTTTAAAATTTCATATCCATCGAGAAAAAACAAAAATGTAAAACCCAGATTTTTTTAGTGTTCTGTTACGTGTGGATTAGGACAACAAATGAATGTTATTGAGTGCAAACTAAAAAACACTGACACTACTGTTAACCCTTCCTTTTGTGGTCCTCGTCCCAAAGATAGAATTAAAATCTGCCAAATGCCATCATGTAACATTGTCAAGGTAAAATTTACGTTTTTGTTTGTTTTCACAGTATATTAGCGTTTATGTTTTCTCTAGGATTTTTCAATAGAAAGTTTTCTGATTAAAAATGAAATGCTTAGTTTATGTAGTCAAGAATTTGCTTGTAATTATCAAAAGAATCTCCTATTATTATTATCATCAATACGCATGAAAACTTATTAGTATTCATTATTCATTATTTGAATATTAGCATTTTATTTAATCGTCTCAAAACTTTTATTTTATTGAAGATGAACTGTCTATGAAAAGTTTTAGTAATCATTTTATAATAGGGATACTTTTTGTATCAACTATACTTAATTAGTGGCAAATTCCAAGCTTCGCTTAACAAATGTTTTCCAATGTAGGCTCAAACAGAAATAGCATTCAGTGAAGACTATGTGAAGCGAAAAGTTTTCCGTGATTTTTCGGTAAGAATTCCGGTTAAGTATGAATGGAAGACAGGAAGATGGGGAGAATGTTCCAGGTCTTGTTTAGGAGGCATCAAAAATCGAATTGTACGATGCACGTCTGAGCATGAAACAGTTGATGATGTCTACTGTAAATTATCATCTCGACCTACAAACGAAACCATCTGTAACGATTTTAGATGTCCTCAGTGGATATTTGGCAATTATAGCCCGGTAAATAGAGCAAAGTGAAGGAGCACAAGGATTTTATTAAATATAAATTTTTCTTTATACAGTGCAATAAAGAATGCAAACAGGTTCGTCAAGTCTCCTGCCACGATCATCGTGGCCAGGAAGTTGACACGTGTCCAAATAACGAGAAGCCTGCTCACGAGTTGACATGTTGTCACATACGATGGAGAGCAGAATGGAAACCAGTATGTTGCTTAAACTATATTCTTTGACCTGAATTACGCATTTTTGTTGCAACAGCAATAATTATTCAATATTATTTGCCACTCTCTCTAAGTGTTTCTGAATCTATGTTTGAAATATTTCTCAATGTGTTCAAGTTACTATGTTTTCTCAATGTCTCGTCTTTCTTCTTTTCGTAGTGTTGATCCTTTTGATCTATATCCTTTCCATAATTTCGCAGAACATAAGAACAAAGAATCAAATATAAAATCCTATAACATATGTTTAATGAAAATTTTAGTGTTCTGCATCTTGTGGCGTTGGAGTTCAAACCAAAGTACCAGTTTGTATGAAGTTAGGCAAAAGATCTCGTGAAAATCCTATTCCTAGAAAAAAGGGGGAAAAAATCAACCCTGCATATTGTGCACACCTGAAACAACCACAATACAACCAAACTAAAGTATGCAGAAAGTATTGTGACTTTAAATGGGAAACTTCTCCTTGGTCAAAAGTAAGATTTTTTTTTAATTATCTGATGCATTAGTTTCTCTAAATTTTATCCAACTATAGTGCTCTGTTGGTTGCGGATTTAATGGTGTAGCTACTAGAACTGTTTATTGTACCAATGGTAAACAAACTTCAACATTTGAATGCAGTAATCTGCCAAAGCCGTTGAATACAAGACAATGTGAGAACCGAACTCAGTGTCGTTGGAGAATTGGAAAATGGAAGAATGTATGTATTAACCTAATAAGATACTAAGTATAAAAGCTAATTTTTTTAATTTTAGTGCACTTGCGCTGGATTTCAAAAACGAAAATCTACCTGCTGGGATGATTTGATAAATAAAGAAGCATTTGCTTGTCCAGAGCTAAGACCAGAACAAAGGAGAAGGTGTGCAGCTCCAAACTGCAACTGTGCAGCAGTCCAAAAGAATAAAAGAACTCGAATCGATGGCGAGTACAAAATTAGTCACAAAGGCAGAGAAGTGCAACTGTATTGCCATAATATGCACACAACTCATCCAATAGAATACTTAACGCTGAAAAGCGGCATTAGAGAAAATTACTCTTTGTTTTATAAAATGAGATCCAGAAATATAGACGCTTGTGAAATCTCAGATGGACGAGAAATGGAAGACACCAATATTAAATATGGAACAACGAGGTTTAACAAAGTTCGACTCAATATTACAACGCTTCAAGTCGTGGAGGATGACTTTACATTTGCCCTAGTATATGGCAATCCTCAGACGTTTTCTTCAGCGGGTGACTGCTTTAGTACTTCAGAAAGGTGTCCACAAGGTGATTTTTCATTAAATTTGGAAGACACTGGATTTAGAATACGACCGTCCACCTATTGGGAATCTAAAGGAACAAATTCCACAATGAATTTTTTGATAAAGGTCAGTTTATTTCTTTTCAACGAAAATTCAAACTAATTTTATTTTTACTTTTTTAGCTCGAAGAGCCCTACCAGAAAGTAAGAGCACGATGCGGAGGTTATTGTGGGAGCTGTAGACCTTCTAGTCGTTCCGGGCTTCATTTAGACATTCATTGAACTAATTCATAATATTAATTGATATTAGTATTTTAAAGCTTTCAATGTTGAAATTGGAATAATTTTTCCGTTTGTTTGAAAAACAAATGGCAAAATGTGCTAGTACATAAATCTCGACCGGTAACCAGTTAAACGATCTAATAGAAAGCAGGAGTGTAACCTTCTGTAAAATTCTCTATCCGATTCCTCATATTAAAACTGTTTAATCTTAGAATCTCAAATTTCATCTCGAATTATTCAAATTTCCACTCCTGCTCTCTCTTTTAGTATTTTGGTCTTAAGTTACCGGTTCGACTTGGCTGTACTACTTTTTTTTAAAATCGTGCCTTATTAAATTGATCTCTACCAAAAACTAATTGAAAGCAAATTGTTCCGTTTTATGAACAGTTTTGAGAAATTGAGTTCAGATAGGTCCAATTTTTAAGCTTAAATTATTTGTAACATGTGCTTAAATTTAAATCAATGATTGACCACAGGTTTATTTCGTCTCGAATAATTCAAGATCAGTTAAACTTAAGTTCCCTATATACTCAAACATACATGTATTTTTAATTGTCTGTGCCAAAAACAAATTAACTAAATTATAATGCTTCATAGTATCTGTTGTATTTAAGTCATGAAGATTCCGAATTTACGAATCTCACAAATGCAATTGGTAGAAAGTTAAGTTACGAGTACAAAAATGCAGCTGAAGAACATATAGGTAATATGAATTTGTCCATGGATGGATTTTTAATTGAATAGTGTTGAATAATTTTTGGATTTCAAGTATCAAATTAGCAAGAATTATTCAACATTGATTAAATTTAAAATGTGTAAAGTTAAGGCATATTTATTTGCATTTACATTCGACACCACCTCTAAAAATGTTCGTTAAAACATTTGATTAGATTTTTATAATTAATTGTAACCAGTTGAATTTTAATTCAAATCTAAATTAATGAGTAATCAGTAACATTTTATGAAACTGCCATTTTTAAATTGTTAAAATTGATTGAAACTCTGAAAGGAATATGTGCTAAATCAACTGAAAAAGTTTTTGAGTTGCATTGAACAACTGCCTTTATGTTAAAATGTAAAACTGCTAGGAAAATTATTAATGTACAAAATGTCTAAAAATGAAAAATAAAAAATTGTAAATAATTTATTTATTTTATTATGTCGTTTTGAAAATATTTTAACACAAATTACTTTTTCTGCTCTTATTTTGGATTTTTATGTTTTATTTTGATAAATTATATGCAAAAACTCTACCTACCGCTAACTTCACATCAAATAATGCTTTTAACACCAGTGCTTCTAAATCGGAATACTATCATCAAGATTTTCATTGAGTTAAAGTCAAAACATTTATATGTATAATTTATGAAAATGCTAAAAAAAAGTCAAGAGTAAAATACCAATTAATTTCAATCGGATCGATCATATTAAAAAGGTTTTGGTTTTTTTATTATTTTACAATAAAATTTTGATAGATACAAATTCATAATTACTATTGAAAAATTCCACATTTTTTTATACTCAACATTTTATTTTTCATTGCTTCAATGATGAATTAAAATTTAATAAACTATTCTTAGATTATGATTTTGAGAATTAAGTGTTCAAAAAGTACTACTGAAACTATGTATTAATTTAGATTTTCACGATTTCAAAATATATGATTTTGATTTTTAGTTTTTGCTTCGAAAATATCACAAATTTCTTCCTTTAGGGAGCGTCCACAAATTACGTACTCAAAAATCGGAAATGTTTGGGCTCCTCCTCTTTATTTCGTAACGCTTCGTAACAAATAGCTTCCACCCCCATTATTGCAAATGAAAATGAGTAGTAAACTAATTTCAATGATACTTATGATTTTTAATACATTATTTTTAAAATTATAATTTTGATTCAATAGAGTTTTCAACACTTTTTTTAAAATTTAGAATCACATTTGAAAGTTTTTTTTTGGAATTATTGCTTTTTTAATATAACACTCGCCCTTGCCGCCAAATCTTACCCAAAGTATACTTTTTCGATACTATTTTTATACTTACCCTTTGGGTATACTTATGCAATAGTATACTATTCGTAAACGAAAATTACTCTGAATCGATACCTTTCGTATGTTTTCTGCCATACCCGAGTAGTAATACCCCTGTAGTAAAGTTTTAGTATACTGATAGTATACGTTCAAAGTAGATTTGTGGTAAAATATTTTAGTACAATTTTAGTATACTTTTCGAATAGTATAAAAAGGGTAGGATTATAGAACGTCCCGTATGAAAAAAGTATACTAAAAGTTTTTGTTTTTATACTGTTTGTATAACTTTAGTATACTATTTTACTACTAGAATTTTCTTCAAAATAATACTAAAATTCAATCCATTTTGTTTGAAAACTATTTTTATTACCTTGAAAATTTGTTATAAAATGCTACAACAGCCCAAAAAAAATACTGAGAACTCATGATACTTTGCTTTTACAAATTAAGCAAACTAACTTTTATGAAGAATTTGAGAATTATAAAAAAATTTTAGAAAAAATGATTCTAGACCATGAATCAGTTTGAACAGCTTTTCTTACAAAGTATCATGAAGTCCCATATATACAACCTATAACTAATTGATAAATACATATTTTGATCAACAAATTTGTTTCATCTTCATTTGTAATTCATCTACTCAAGAGAAAACGAATTATTTAATAACTGGCTCCATCAACGCTGTTCACAGAAGCGTTGATATCAATGATTACCTTGAATATATGGAAATAAATGCAATTAACATTAAGAAATTTTAAGTATGAAAATAGTAAACGAACAGTATTGGAAAAGTAAATCAAAAATTTTACCAAAAAAATCTTTCTTTATCTCGAACAAACTTACTCTAGTCTTTCGTCTCCATTTGCTGATGCTTAATGAAGACCAGAGGATCACTTTTATCACTTATTTCACTTCAATATCCAAATATTTCCTTAATTATCAGGAACACTACAATTTTCGTGTCTGCTATATTTTTGACAGCAAAACAAATGTACTGACTGAAGTTTTTCGGAAATCATTCTTGTACTATTTGGGTTAGCTTTGGAGAATGTATACTGTTTTCGTTAAGAAAACGTATACTATTTGAGTAAAACTGTAGTATACAAAACGTATACTATTTTTGATAACTAAACGTATACTTTTTGGGTATAACTATAGTAAACATAATTTGTTCTATTTTCGTAAGAAAAAAGTATACTACTATAAGTTTAAAAAAAGTAAAATTTCAGTATACTCGCTAAGTTGAAAAAATGTATACTATTTTTAGTACACTTTCCGTTCAACGAAGGGTATTGAAAAAGTAAACAAAAAGTAAGGGTATAGAAATAGTATGAAATAGTATAAAAAAGGTAAGAATCCCAATAGTATACCCAAAGGGTATATACCCATTTGGCGGCAAGGGTCGTGATATAACTTTAGACACACTGTCTCGATTCAACTTTAGACACTTCAATTATAGCGCTCCAGCGTTACATAATTGAAATTCTGGGTAAACAGAAGTTTGATTAGACTCTTAAGCTTTGATAATTCATCATGAAAGATAATCTACTTGCAACTTTTTATTCATTTTGAAAAAAGTCTATTTTTATGTCTTTTTATCGAGAATTTTTAAAGTACAAGTGTCTAAAGTTTAATATCAAAAAATGCTTTGACTAAGATGATTTTATGTTGGAATCTTGTTTATAACACTTTTTCACGTAGGCTGATGTACAGAAAGTTGATAAAATAGTTCCATTTTCGTATCAAGGTCGTCACAAAGATTGAATCAAACTGTCTAAAGTCATATCACTACTGTTAATATATTTTGGTATTTACATTTTTCACTTCTCCATTGAAGTTTAACTTTGGATGAGTTTAACTTTACAACAAAAGTCATTATTTATGTTATGGATTCGATGCAATTATTATCTTTTAAAAACTTTAGAGCTGAAATTATTTGCCAGCGAAAGCAATTATCCCGTGAAACATAATTGTCCAATATTTCAGCAGATTTTTTAATAGAAATATTTAATTTGGTAGCCAGAAATACATTATTCCTGTAGAAAAAAATGTTTATTAGATCGAGATCATTCGAAGTTTGGATGTGTATACTTAAAAAAGCTTTTACTGGCAAATAACTTAAAACAGCTCTATCAAAATTTTCTGCCAAAAATATTGGCGAATCAATGATTGTATACACAATTAAATGTAATGAATAAAGAAAATTTGGTATTTTTAGCACACACAATTCTTAAAAAAAACATTCAAGACCAAAGATATGTAGAAATAAACATAATTTTTTTTTCATCTTATAAACAAACACTGCAGACCCACAATTTTTTATTTTTCTGAGTAAAACAGCTACAAGTGATTTTGATTAGTTTTCCAGGGCATTTTCCTTACGTCGTTAAATTTGATTAAAAATATTTTTGGTACCGGATTTGGATACAATATTGATGTTTTACCAGTTTCTATTGATTTTTCACGTATCTATGTATGTCCAAGTTGTGTAAAGTATAATATCTTATGCATTTATGTAGAGTAGTATTTGGTATTTTTTGATGGTGTCATATTTGGGATTGAAATAAATTATCTACAATATTCTTATTTTAAATGCAAAAAATTGTATGTTTCTTCTTTTCACATCAAATGAAATTTTTTTATTAATAGAAACCAAAGACCGAGAGAAAATGGAAAATTATATATTTTGAATTTCCCATGCATGTTGTGGTTTTATGTGCTGTTTTCTAGCGTTTTCCGTATTTTATTGTTATTATTTGAGTTTTTATTAATACTATCTAATCTAGAAAATATGTAATACAGCCAGTTGAATACGTTGGAAACGATACTCTTAAAGTTCTGTTTTAATCATAATTCAAATATTTCCTTGAAATTATGGTTCTATAAATTGTTTTCTATCAAGTGTTATCCTGTCTTGCTTGATGGGAATATTTTTATTACTTTTTCATATTTTCAATAACACAGAATGTGAACATTGAGAAATTATACTGAACATGCTAAAAGGGAAATTACATTATAATTTATTTAAATTATCAGAAAACATGCAATCATATGTTTGTTGTAGTTTCTGTTGGAGCACTCTGCCTTTTGTCTCTTTATTACCTACCTATCTATTCTATCTAAATAACTAGTATACAACATAGCTTTTTTTTGTATAAACCTATTGTTGCAATCAAGGTTGCAGTAATGGATCAGATCCATATCAGGTCATACTAAATGAACTGCATATCACTTTAATGGACAGACACTTTGGAACCTTGACTTGTAAGTACACCTGATGATACAACGTCCTTAATTTTAGAGACTACTTTCATTAGTACAAGTAGATTGTCTATCTACGAATTTCTTGAAGGCTCTTAAAAACTAGCACCCAGCTACATACTGACTATTCACAATGAATTAGTGAAGGTTACAGAGATGCCATTTTCATTCTTTTGTCGTTTTTAGAGCTATGCAAGAGAGCGATTTAAGGTTTCTGAAGAGTTTACTGCCTAATGACTTTTTCAAGTTTTCAAGCTATTTTTATTATCTAGAGTTCATTGTTTTGAAATTCTAACTCCAGTTTATTTGCATCGCTCAGTCTCAATAATTTTTGTAATCTATACTAGCATCGGTCTCAAATGAGCTATGTTTGTCTCATTATATTTTTTCAAGTCTATTGGTGCTGGATGTGGATTCTTCTTGGTTTGCGTGTGCCATGTTAAAATCTGAAAAGGTAATCCGTGAATATAACTCGTAAGCATTTAGATAGTAGTTTTTTAAATGCTTTAATTGATTTTTGGATTATGCAACACTCACCTCTGTACAATTGGATGCTAATAATTCTATTTCAGTCACATTTAATGGCGAAAGGCTTTTTAGAAATCCATCCTCTTCATAGCCCGGTTTGAAAGGCATTAAAGCTTTTGGTCTATCTAGCAGAAACTTAACGCTAACCGCAAAACCAGCCATGTCTACTGGAAATTTGCGGCCACCAATCCAACCGTCGTAAAATCCATGAAGAATGCCATTCTTCACTATTGGACTACTCACGCCAAATTTAGTGATTAGACCAACTGGCCACATTGACACTTTTTTGGTGTATCGCATCTGGAAAAGAAATGAATGATAGCTTTTTAGATCCTCATATAAATCCACGTTGTCTTTTGTTCAAATTAATGAAGGCTTTATTTCATTTATTATAGTTGAATGGTTGAATGGTGTAGGTTCCAACGAAATAAATTAGATGAATTAATTTGAATAAAATCTGGAACGTTTTCTTGCGCCTTGTTTTGTTCGCAAATTGTTTTCTCTTGTGAAAACATTAAGAATACATCAAAATATAGGCAAGTCGGCTTTACCATTTCTCCTTCTTTTATGTTGAAAATAAAATAATAAAATGAAATTTTTTGCGTCAAAAAAAAGGTTCTTGAGCTTTAAAGGATATTCTATAAAACGTTTCGCCAAAAATTTGATTCAACTGATATCAAAGATCAACAATTGTAATGAAATTACAAATATAATAACTAAAGTTGACTTTTGATTGAAAGATAAATGTTATGATTGGAAATTTATCGAGACTACGTAAATTCTATATTTTCAAATTGTAACTATTTTAAATATTGTTTGTCATAAATAAAATAGTCGGATAAAATATGCAAATTTTGTGTTACAATATAATGTCTATTTTTAAAGCTTATAAAGTATCTTCAATTGATGAAAGTTGCTACACAACTTTTTCATAATCTCCTTATTTCCATGAAAGCACATTGTAAATGTAAATGTTTCGAACATATTTTGATCTAAAGCACATAATAAGTAGATCCGGAAATTTGTTTGCCGCAGTAAAGTTGAACATCAGCAACTTTTGAACTATAAACATGTGTATCAGTTTTCATCCATCACACTCTGACTTCTCAAAGAGAAATCATTTTTGCTGTGCAGGGTGAAAAATGCTCGAAGCTCACTTGGAGCTTTTCAAACATACCAAAGATGAGAACAAAACAATTTTCATTCACAGCAAAAGTCAAATACATAAAAAACGGAATCTGATTTATTTTCTTAGAGATTCTTTGTTTAGGATATACAATAAGGATAAGGAAATTCAATCATATCAAGCGAGGATTACGTCGAAACGTAACAAAGGAAATCTATTAAATTTTATTCGACGAAAATTTATTTTCAGTAGAGTTCCACAAAGCAAACTGGAAAGCATCAAGTGGGGCTCACATGAAAAATCATCAACATGTTTTAATAAATATTGCGTGAGGTTTTTTCATTTCGAAAGCAATGTGAAGGAAAATCCAATGATCTTACGAGAAAAAGGAAATTAAAATTTTCTTCGGATTTCTAAATCATCAATCAAAATTTATTTCTTAAATTTGAATATTTAGTACTCATGAAGTCTGTAACTTCAATGCTCTAATGAGATTATACAGCTTATTTGAATTTGCTACATAGTAAAAAACGTGCATGTAATCTCAAACCGTTTGCATAATTTACTAAATATTACATGAATATCTTATTAATCGTTTTATTAGTAATTAATATTTACATTCGTTTTATAATGTAAAGAATTCTGATTCGAATGGAGCATGCAAAAGAATTAATAAAATCGTTCTAAACAAAGAAAATTTACGACAGATAAGATAATGCATAATGGGTAGTAATCAGTAAAATTTTTGTAAATATTTTATCAACGCTATAAAGAATTCCAATAAAATTGCAATAAATTTGTTTTTTGAAAGTTATCTGCAAAACTATTCTTCATTTTTGAACTCTTTCGTACATTTAAAAGTTTTTATTGAAAACGTAGAGTAAAACATGAAAAGTTAACGTAAAATTTTTTGCCATACATAAAAATATAGCTAAAACATATATAATCAGAACAAATATCTCTTCCTTCTTCCTTAAGCTTTGGTGCTTTTCCATTGTTATTAGTGCAACTTTTAATGGAAGTTTTATCAATACAAATTACAAATTACGAACAAGCAAAAAATCGGGAAACTACTATTGTAGTGTAATCGTCTTTAACATAAAATATCTCTGGATGAAATAATTCATAGTAATTGGGCAGGAAGTTGAAACCACCACCGAAATGGCAAACCAGCAATATTAAAACGCGCGTGTATTTAGGAAGGAAATATAAAATAAACTTTTTACGATATCTTTTGTTGATCGTGAAGCATACAACGTGACGTATTAAATTATTTTGCCTTAACGACAATATAAAAAACTTTTGAATTGCCAACAAAAACGTTTTTAATCAATTTGAAGCATATTCTAACCCTCAATCAATTAACTAGGCAAACTTTACCCAGGTGAAAAGTTCAGCAACACTCACTTCTTCAAAAATATCTAAGTCGTACGTGTTATCATCGTCAGCGAAGTAAAAGACTCCCTCAGTGGCATTTGCTCGGATCCATGCTAACCCTCGATTTCGATTTGAAACGCCACGCGGTTTTATTTTATTTTTCTGATAAGCTGCTGGCATTTGGGCTGCAAAAAAAAATTGGTGATTAAGTATGAATTTGTGTACGTATAATCTAGCATATATGCTAAATTTTATAAAAATATTTTACATAAATAATGATTGGATCTTAAGAGTTTCAACCAAGGTTATCTTGATTTTATAAATTAGAACCTCAGAATGAAAATACCAAAAAGCATGGACAAATAGGACCTAACATTTTTGTAGATCAAAAATAAAATGAACATGATAATTACCGCACAAATGTTCAAAAGGAATTTGCATCTTTTTCAGTATTTTGGTGACTAACGGCGAGGGTAAAGTTGAGTCCTCTATGACCAACCAGAATAAATTGGAAACGTGCTTCAATGTGTTGCCTAAACGCGTCAGCTCTGCAAGCTGCTCAGGTCGCTTGTACGTGGGTGTGATGATATATAGTGGCGGTGGTGGAACCTATAAGATCGTTAAATTAGTCTCAACATATTTTGATCCAAGCTTTTATCAATAAGAAGTTGGAATAAAATCAAACCAATTAATTTAAAATTTGTACAAAAGTCGGCCCAAATCTGCATCTCATTCTCTTACATATAATTTCATATAAATCTGAACCAAACTTTCTCCTTCCAAATTGTGAAACAATTATTCCAATTAAGATTTCCCAATAAATCGATCTATGAACACACAAAACAAAATTATAATTGAATAATTCCAAAATGAAAACTTGGCAAATTTAAACTCTAACGTGAAAACTTGCTTCAAGCCCAACTAAATTGCTGAGAAATCTTAGCAAACTTTGCTGCAAGGAAAAAGTTTGCATCAAAATCCAATTAAAAACTCATTTTATAATAGTTATTACTTGAAAATAATTGGATTTTTTTGTTGTTAATCAAATTAATTATATTAATAAAACAATCAGTGTTGAAAGAGAAACGTGCAAACTAAAATAACAAAATGATAAACGACCAGAAGTACAAGTGCGCATAAGCAACAAAAATTTATTGTTAAATGAAATATGAACTAAATGTTGTCACTTGAGGAAGCTAGCAGCTATTTGGACAGTTAGTTGCTATGGTAACTATCCTGAGCTTTTTGAGGCATTATTAAAAAATCCTTAGGCAAAGTCACCAAGAAAATAATATTTTTGTTTAAAATCACCCAGATGTATGCTATCTTTTAAATTTTTATTATTTTTATTTGGTATTATTATTTTGGTATTCGGTATTAGTGTACTTTTAATGCATATTCATCGAAATTGATCATGCATTAAAACATTGCTTCAATTCAAGTACACGTGAGCCAAAAAAGTAATAATGTAAAAGAGTATAATGTCAAAATATTTGCATTTATTTTGTTGTTTATACTTGAAAACAATTGGCAATATATATTATTAGAGTATTTTTGAATTTTTTAGAATTTTAAAATCCACTATCTAGTGGAATTGACATAAATCATGACACGTTGATAATTAATATAATTGATATAATTGTATATCTTTAATTTTATTTTAATGTTTAAGGCTAGAGCGTGAACTATATAAACAATTGCTCTTCTCTGTGCAAACTTTATACTCAGAGACTTAGATGTACATATAATAATAATATCATTGTAGAATTTTTGTGTGCGCATAATAAAACCTGTCTAATACATTATTATGAGTTCCATGCGAGTAAACATGAGCCAGAAAACTTTTATTTTGTACATGACAAAACATATATTAATTTGAATGACTTTTTGTTTGAACATCCTTGTCTAAGTGACTCAAGGATTAATTTATTAGAAAGGATTATCATCTGTTTTTAGAGAATGATTCAATTTTAATCAAATAGATATATTAATAAAATAGATATATATTAAAAAAGTTATACCCGGAGTGTATAGAAATGTTACAAATCCTGGGTCAGACTTAAAAACGCTGCTCTATGAATCTTCAAACAGAATTAATAAAGAAGAAATTCAATTGTACTTTGCTTCGAAACATCTAAAATTACTTCTTCATCAACCAAGTGAGAATTTCAAGAGAAATGAGACCATACAAAGTTCAAATTACAATAATTACTACATGAAATCTTGCGTTAGAGGAAAGTATGAAACTTAGAACATTTACATTAAGGATGTAAAAACTTAACCAGCTCATCCTTGTAATGAGATTCTTGAATGAAATATCGCAAGGAAATTTTTAATCATGGGAGACTATATTTCTCATAAAAATTCAGACATTGTGCTTTGCGCGTACGAAAGTATAAAACCATAGTATAAAACTTTATTGCTTTTGTGTGTAGAAGCTTGGAAATGTCTTCAGAAATATAGAATCAAGTAGAATATGAATTAAAATTGTTGTGAAATTTTCAAATAAAACCATTGTATGGATGCCAAAACCTGTCATTGCAATTTGCGAGCGATTGTTGAAAATGTTTTTAAATAGGACAGTAGAGAAGGAAAAAAGCATCGGTAAGCAATTTATGTTGCTTAAATTAGTACGATTGAAATGCCGAGTCTTCACAAATTGTTCATTTAATTACTTCAAATGAACCTGTCGTTTGTTTTTTACTATCTTACTCTACATTAGAAATTTTTGTATGCTACAACCAGCCAACTTGTGCGGTTTCTCCCATAACTTAATAGAATATTGCAATTCAAAAGTCAGTGCCAGAGATTAAAAAAAAAACAAGACGATTGATGTGTTAGTCATTTCAGAAGCCTAATTTTAGTAATATGCAATAATAAGACAAGAGACTCCGATTTAAATCAATTAATTTTTGCCGTTTCTATTCAATTTTATATTTTTGATATTTTTGGTTTATATAAATTTTAACACTTTTAAATTTTGAGTTCGATTCACGATAACAACTAATTGATTAGTTGACAATAACAAAATCAAAATCTCTAGTCAATAATATAAAAGATCCCAAAAAAAAGAGTGCATGCATTTGAAAACACTAAACATATATAAACATAATTACATTTCTCCTAGATGTGTATAAACTTTTTGAATTGGAAATCAGAGCATTGTTTGATTGTTCAAAACCTGATGACAAGTCGGATGGCAATGAGTTGGATGATAATGGACTTGATGGAACAACTAAAGAGTGAATACTGTTTCTTTGAGATCTGTTCGAGTTAATGAGTGTGGTGATAGTTTTTTGATGTTTTTTGGTGTATTTTGCTGAAGGAGTTTTTGATGTGGAAGCTGTTGTTCTGGCTGCGTTGGCGCCCTTATTTAGTTTGGTAGTTAATAATTGTGATTGTTGCAATTGAAATACCTCCATTGATTGTGGCGATGGCGACGTGATTAGGCGAGCTTTTGAAAGCTGATACTGATACAAGAAGATGCAGGCGGTTGATAAAACAAATGTCAGGTACATTTTATGAGAAGTTCGCATTGTCACAATGGTTTTTTTTGGTTAACTGATTTATGAGTAATAATAATGACTAATTCTAATTAGATTTATCTAATTAGATGGTACTGGTTTTTAGGAATATTAAAATTGTTGAAATTGAGGGTTGTAACAAAGTTGCAGAAAGTGTAGTTTCTTTGGTGTTTTGCTTTATTTCTAGGATGAGTTGACACAATCACATTGTTGTTAGCGATGTGCTGAGCATGGGATTCTGAAAATAGAAAAAGAAGAGGTCAATTTTATACTAATTATTTTGAAATTTTTTCTACAATAAAGGTGTTTGTACATGGGTCAACGAAAATTTAAATAAGATATTTAATTCAGTCGACCGAAAGCTATTGTTCTATTTCATGTTAAAATCCGATAATTTTTGGTTAACAACAACCATGTACGAGCACTTCTATTCTTTTTGTTGTTCATCAAATGATAAGTTCCTCGTGAACGCATTACAGCTAATATTTTACAAACGTTGCAAATCGTGTTAATTTAATTAAAATTACCTCCTAATAAAATTTACAGAGTTTTGCCAAATTTTATTGCATGAGCGTGAACATTTTTTAACCAGAGTTTGTTCACCGATATATGCACTTAAGTAGATAAGGAAAATACTAAATATTCGTAAGTAATTTCAAACCATTAATTACGGTCAGCAAATTTCGATCATGAAATATGTATAAAAATAAATTTTTTAAGTTGAACTTTCAAAAAAAATTAGACACGTTATAACAATACATATAAAATGGGTAATAAAATATTTGTAAATTTCTGACTTTTATCGTATGAACACATTTTAAATTACTTGTTTACATAGACATTTTTGCAAGTGCAAACTTGAACACACAACAAAAAAATCTTCTTAAATTTTTCAAGTCGATGATTGTCGACGAATCATTATGTTCTATTTTTGTAATAAAAATTCATTCAACTATTTTTATATTCTAAATTGCTCAATCACAATGCAAAAACACCATCTAAATTTAAAACATATTCTCTATGAAGATCGCTTTCAGAATGTGAAAAAGTTTTTAACACAGACCGGATAGTGTGTATATACGATAACGTATTTGATATTGGCATACATCCTGTTAATCTAGAGCAGCACAATGTTAGTTTCTCTCTCATAGTTAGATATCTTGATAACTGATGATGAGAGCTCCCTAAAGCGTTTTAAAAGTTTATCAAGATACCGATTAGCATTCGGTCGATAATTGTTTTCCAGTATCACAATTGGATAAATCAGATGACCTGGCGATGAATTCTCAATGATATGTGAATGTTGTGTATGATTTGAATAATAATTGAACACATTTGAAATATTAAAAAAAAAATTTGTTTCTTTTTCGATTATGAGAATAATTAAAAATTTAGTACAAATTGTAAATTATTGCTCGTTCAATATAAAGCTAATAAGTTTTTGAATAAATTGTTACTTAATTGTGACGTCAAATTGGTTCGATTATAATTAATGTTATATTAATATATCATATCTTTTTTATCAAAATAAAGACAAAATCATTAAGAATAACCATACATATTACTATGAGCAAAGTGGCGCTAGCAGTCAATTTTTAATTTTTGTATTATCAAGTAAGCACTTTCAATATATTTTCAACGTCAGCAAAAAACCCTATATGAAAAGCTGTGATACGTTCTACTACTTTTAAGTACATTTACTTATGGGTACACTATGCTGCAAAACAGCCTTGGAAACTGTTGGAATTTATGTCGTGGCGGCAGTTTGTCTAGGCTTGAAATATACTCAAGTCTTGCCAAAACTGTCAACAAATTGGGCTAATACTTTGAGCTGATAAATTTAAAGTATAAAAGAATAATAACAACTGAGTTCACAGGTAAGTTCACGTTTTAATTTTAGTTCTCATTAATAAGTCAAATGTGATGTAAGAATCATTTGGAGGCTCCATCAGATAAATAACAATAATAATAATCCATTACGGCAATGACGAATAATCGGAAAATATTTTTTGATCATTTTCATATGTTTTGCATTTTTATGTAATTCGTTTGGTAATGATTTTTTAATTCTGATTGATGATTTTGTTCCGATAAAATTGACAATCAATAATTGCTTCCAAATTTGTGAATCATTAAGAATTATGTCTTTTATTTGGTTTTAGATCAAGTAAAGCATTCAAACAACATGAACAAATTGAGAATTGAACAATAATTTAATGTTCTTATCACAACCAACACATTTGCAAACAGAGCGAAAAACTAATATTATTCATAAATTATATCAAATCAGATTCCACACGAAATTATATAATAATAATGAAATTGACCTTGACTTTGTATCATCGCACAATGGAAATTAAAATGCAAAGGCTGCGATTGTAAGATAATAAATTAATCATACATGAATAATTGAATAAAATTACATTTCCCTGAACTGGAATGTTCTTTGCTTATAAAAGTGCCTGTGTATGTTAAATATTAATTCACGATAAGGTTTCAGTGATATAAACTTATAAGTTGCCATAAACACATAATACATAATGCATGCCACAATTTCTCATTCATTAAGCAGAGAAAATAAAACAATTCATGCTTATTCATTTTACATTCGCATATATTTCATTTTATTGATCCAAATGAGCTGCTTTTATGGAACAGTATACATGATATGTTCAAATGTAGAGTGGTATGAAATGCTTGAAATGAAAATAAAAGTTGGAGCATAAAATAAAGTAAAATAAACGGAATAAACATATGTTAGCAGAGCACACGAATCCGAAAGAGAAACCATTATTAGCCAAGAATGGACATAAAAGAGTTAAAATAAAACTACATCTACACTGTGAAAACTATTTGTTGATTTAATTAGCAACATTCGGTTTTTTATGTATATCTCATGTAGTTAGCATATTTGAATCTGAAGGTAAACATTTAAAAATTGTGTAAACAAATATTATTTGATTTTTAATATCTAGCTATAAATTGTTTTCATGATAAAATCTTTTTGTGCTAAATCAAATGTGCAGCTGACTCAGAAATTAAAAATTAATTTTTTTATTACAGTGTATTCAAAAAAGTGAAAACAGACATTATACCTCTCGATTTTGCGATTTTACTAAAAATACAGTTTTAATTATCTCGAACAATTATTCAAACACAATAAATTACAAAAAATTAATGTAAGCAAAGGAAGTTTCACAAATGAAACAACAAAAATATGTGTAACAAAGTATTATTGTGTTTTCATTATGTAAGAACTAATTTAATCAATTCAGGTTAACACAAAGAACGTTGAATTTTGGCATTGGCTATAGCGTTCATTTGACGCCAAAATCTTGATAAAATAAACGTAAATTGAGTTATCGCTAGGTAAAATCTTTTATGGTTGGAAATATTACAATCAGTGCGGGGAAAACAATTTCATCGAAATACAATCGATTTTACGAGTAAAAATGTTTTAGACAGACTTTTATAAAAATAAATTTGTCATCATTAAATCTATCATGAAATTTTTCTTTACTTTAATGACAGGATAAACAATATTTTCCCTGACTGCTGTACAATCTCCCCTCCAAGCCTTAACCCCATAAAACAAAACTATTTTTAGTAATTTTTCAGAAACTGCTGAATCGCTATAGAAAGAGTTTTCCATGAAGTTTTTCAGGATTTTAAGATAAGATTTTCCAATAAATGTTTTTCGTTACCACAATTTGTGCAAACTCTTTTTATGGTTGGTTTGAAATGAACGAAATAACTACAGTATTTTGAGAACAGATTTTTTAAAATTTAATGTGTTTTTTGTAAAAAATACTTCTTGTTCTCTCTTATCGTGCAAAATAATTTTCAATCGCCAAATTGACAAATTTGAAGGTAACTATCTCTAAAGATAACGTAAAAACACATTCATTATTAACGTTTATTGTGCTTAAATGTCTTTGTCACATTTGAAATATGAAGTGAATTGTTAAGTTATATTCCATTATGAGCGCAACATTCACTCTCTATAAATTTCCAAAATAGCGAGTTTCCATTAAGTTTTATTTTTCACATCCTTTGAAATGAATTTTCATATTCTCTGGCACAAATACACTGCCAGAGAGCCTTTTTATGTAAATGTATACTAAAATGCGACAAAAAACGATCGATGCGGTTGAGAAGCAAGAAAAGCTTTTCTCTGGAAAAGCTGTTTTCCTTCCTATCAATTGTTTTAAGTGAGCACTACAACACACTGCTCACTTATTATCAAATTTGAAAATTATTTACCTTGTACTCATGACATTTCCAAATCATCTTTTGTTGGTATATCATCCATGAACACATTAACGAGCATTTCTCTCTGGAACATGAATGGAAAATAAATATTTTCCGACACACATTTTCATTTAATGAATGTTTTCAATCTATTTTTATGCACAAAACTTCTTTAGAATTTATTTTTCTTTGAAAATTTCATACCATGTTCAATTTAAATTATAATTTTGTATTCACAGAACAAAAAATTAACCAAACTTGGCTGCTGTTTCTGATTATGTTATCAAATAATTATAAAGCAGCTTCAACATAAATATTTTTAATCTCTTTCTGAGGGTTCTATTTTCAGTTTTCAGTTTCAGAGCAAATTTTTGGTACTTTATCTTTTATTTTGAAACATTTGTTCTAAAGAAGATATATTGAACAACGCATAAGCTCATAATACACAATCATCTACGGAATTCAGCAGTAACACATAAATTTAGTCACTAGAATACAGCAAGTATCCTTTTATATATACAACAATTTTTTATCCAGTCTCACGACCGCTCGACTGTGATCCATTGTAGAGAAAACTAAGACTGAACTTGATGCAATAATACAAACTTTACAGAGCTATCGACACTCTCTTCTCTTGTACTGCGAGCTTACCACATTGATTTTGATAACATTCAACGCAAAACATTCGTGTTGCTATGATAAAATGAAACCGAACAACTAAATTCTCGCGTGCTCTGAGCAACTCTCAGCTTACAGTGTAGTACAAGCTCTGAAAAATATAGTCTGCAGTCAAAGCTTTTGTGAGCAAACAAAATGTTACCAGACAACATATCCTGCACTTAGTTTAAGGTACAATATTTATGTTACATTCGGAAATTGATTGAAAAGTCGTGTATTCTGATAACGAGTTTTGTACATTTAATGTATTGTAGCATCTACACAGAAATTAAATCAGGGTGATTAATCACTATTCCAAAAATACCTAAATTGTAAATATTATGTAAAGGGGTTAAATTATGTATTGCATAGGAATAAATAGCAGATTTATTTATACATATATACATTGAGCCATTTGAAACATTAAAAGGGCTGAGTAGTGTTTTCAGTGTGTTGGTTGACATTTCATATTTTTCGTGCTGATTCGAATATTTTCGGAACAGGTGTTTTGTCTTTTATTGATTTATTTTCTCCCTTCAGTAATAATTGAAATTATTCTATGTTTATTTTGTTTATCATGATTGAGTTATTGTTCAATTGATGTCCTATTTAAACCAAACAAATTATGAACAATTTTGATTATAATACAATTTTTGAAACTCTTTTTTTTATTATCAGTAAATGATATGCTGTAAAGTTTGTATTGATACTTTTAATTCATTTACTATATTCCAAGATATGTCATGAGAAATTAGTGAACACTGAATTATTTAAGTTGTCTACGATAAAATAAGAAGAAATTTGAAAACAATTAATACCATCCTGGTTAACTGATGTTGTTTCAAAGTAAAGAATGGAAAGACGTGGAAAATGTGTCGCAAATTGCTTAAGTATTGAAAAAATATGATCCTAAATACGTCATTTAACAGAAATTGCAATAACTTGGTCGACATCTGCTCCACTAAAATGTTTTTCAACTGGTTTGATCTTACAATGAGCGTTTTTGCATAGAAACTTTGTTGAGCTGAAAACAAAGTTATTTGTGCAAATGTGAAAAAACGGGAAAAGCAGTAATTTTAGTAAGCACTTCGACAGCAAAATACGATACACTGATGAGAAGATTCGGAACAATTATGCATACAAAAATTATAACATTTTAAATTCAAAAATTTTGTGTAAAATATCATCGAAACATGTTTTATTATGTTGGATAAAATTTAATTTTTTGGATCTAAAAATAAAATAAAGGTACTTTGTTACTATGCTGTTGTCGACATTAAAATTTTTGTGGTTTTTACAACGTTTTTGGATTATGAAAACTGAACCAGACAGAACGCAGCTGCAATTATATTATGCCAAATTTGCGACTCAGATGGTGGTCGCAAACTATTTAATTATTTTTATTGTTTTGTGTGTAAAATAGAATCTTGAAAGCATAATGTTTCTGATTTTATGTCTATGTTCACATAATAAATCGATGCGTCTTCTAGTCATTTATTTAAAATGTGCATTGTTAAATGTAATTTAGATAGTAGGTTTTTGCTATTAAAAAAAACATTATGTGTGAAAAACAGTTTCAATCTCTGAATATCTAAATTATTCAATGTTTAATCAGCTAATGGTTTCAACATTACTTGCATCGAATTATACAAATGTGTATTTTTACAGTTCTTCCAAAATATTAAATTGATATTGTCTATCCCTAAAGTCTATTCCACTTGCTCATTAACAATTATTTGTAAATTTTTTCTGAAATGTTATTTTGATTGACGCTGTAGATTTATTTTTTTTTATATAGATATGTTGTATTGATTTTGAACAAAAATCCATTAAACAAACCCAGAAATACTTTTATGTATATAATAAAAACGTATGATTTCCACTTTGTAGGATCAGATTAAAAATAAATAAAAATTATTTATATCATTCTGCTTTTCGATCAAAGACCGGAATTGGAGACGAAACATTAGAAAAATCCTTATAATGTTAGTAGGATAATATATATTGCGTTCATATAAAAGCATGAATATTTTAGTAGCATTAATATTGAATAACGAAAACCGACAAAGATTAATAATAATAATAATGTGATTCATTGTCGATTCAGGTTTAGTTTTCTTTTTTCCATTTCAGCATTTGAACCTATGCTGTATGAATTTATAGTGTGGTAGAATCAAGCAACAAAGTATAAAACCGAGTTCAAAAATCTAATCCTGTCACGTAATCTTGATCTGAAAAAAAAAACGGGAATAAATATTTGCATATGCTTCGCACACATATTTGCGTGAGATGAGTATGCATTTGATTTGAACAAAACAATTTCATGAGTTTCGCAAATACATTTATTCATTTTAGCAATACATGTATTCCCTATATGAGAATTTCGAAAAAATTTAGGGGATAAATCTCTAGGGGCTCGTCTCAAATGGTGTCTGGTTGCTTTTTTTTAAATATCAAATTTGTCATTACCAAGACATAAATCATGAATGAGTAATCCTTTTATCATAACATTTTTTATATCAATGTTTTAATTTCAGAGCTTTGAGTCGAATTTTCAGTTTTGGAAATTATTGGCGCTTTTTTCTGAAAAAAAAGTTTCAGAATTGTTGAAATTGGGATTTCAATGAACAAACACATAAATAAACCCATAAAATTACTAGATATTAAGACAGCAATTGCAATGCCAGCTACGGATGGAAGAGTCAAATAGAATGGAGTATGTGCTCCAGCCATAAAAATTTTTACCATAAACCAATGACACATATAAGCGGAAAAGGATATTCTACCCAGAATGCGAAACATTGAATAATTAAACAAATTTGTCAGGAACCATCCATATCTGTAGATTAATCCAAATACAACTATACTTATCAAAACTCCCCAAATGTGCTTTAAGCAAGTTGAAACGACAGCAAGAAGTATACTTTTTGTCCCGAAATCGTTGTTGTAGAAAATGTTTGCTGAGAATATAACAGAAAATGTTCCAATCATGCTTAAATACCAAAAAATCCGAAGAATCTGAAATAAACCATTAATGCTCTGTTTTATAGATTTTTGTATTTAATCTTGTAACATAATTATGCTGTTAATGCCAGGAAATATCGTGAAAAAATGGAAAGACACAAATCTTTCCAAATACAGAATAAAATATGTTCAGGAGAAAATGCATGCAGTATTTAGTACTGTCTTAAATATACTCACCACTGAATTTGAAAAGTCTTTCTTTTTTTTCTTTATATTATTATAAAAAATTCCAACCGCAATCGCAATGAAATAATTTCCAGAATTCATATGTGTAGGAATGTACGCTAAATTGAAATAGCTTTTCTCTGAGTCATTCATAAGATAAAACTGTTGCCGCAATGCTCTGTAAGATAGGTGAATAGGTTTATATTGATTACACGATTTTAGCAGCAAAAGTAATTACTCTGGAGAGAAAATAATTACAGGTTCAAAATCATTTCTGTACGTTTCGAATGCTGTAATGAAAATTGAAACTGCTACGCAAATGCCGACAATGGACCTCTGTAACCTTGGTTTTCTTAAATAAAAGAAAAATATAAATTTTTGTTCAAGTAACATAATTTTAATTTCAACTTACGATGCAGTTAATATTAAAACGAAAGTCCCGAAGATACCTATAGAGAAAGTATAATGAGAATTAAGATAATTTTGGACAAGTTGAAGATAATTCAGAGTATTACTCAATTGAAAGTCATTAGCAAGGTACCAAGTGTGAAGTAAGCACTGAAAATATGTATTTGTTACTAAATTTAATACGTAAAGAATAATAAGAATCCAAATCCTTAAAAATGTTTTACTTTTTCATCCCCACTTTTATAGTTGTTTATAAACAACAAGTTGGTCCACCAATTTTTTCTACAAAACTGTCTTTCAGACTCATTCACTCTATTCCAGAATGGTCCTGTTTGTAAGCGGAACATCCAAGTGGAATGCAATAAAATTTGGAATGCTAAAACTGGAGCCATACTGGAAATATAAAGTTTAATATAAATAGAAAAATAGGATCATAAAACTTTACAATAACACACCGAAAATATCTCATGATTATCACTTTTAGAAGAATAGCAAAGTTTCCTTCCTTTTTATTTTCTAAGTACGATAGCAATAATTCTGTATTCACAAATCCACTGATAACGAAGAATATTTGAACTAATATTAGACCATTTGCCAAGAGCATTCCATACATGGAGGAGTAAATCTATTGAAATTATTTGAAAGTAAATTTGTTGTTACGCATTTTTAAGATATTTACCCCTTCAATAAATGTTGGATTATGAAATGGTAAAATTCCGCCATACCATCCTGAATGAGCTATTACAACACAAACTAACGTTAATGCTCGGATAGCCTGTAAAAACCGAAGTTGTCTGACTTCTGACTTGGCGGGTGCAGAAATAATCAACCAATTTCTGCGAATAGAAAATGCCAATAGAATGGACTGCACTAAAATAAACTTTTATTAATAAAAATCACTAGATAAAACGTCTTTTCCGGCACTCACTTTTGCTGATTGGAGTTGTTTTGAAGTAGTCTAAGTGGCCTTTATTTTTATTCAAGCTACAATTCCTCAAATATCGATCGTATAAACTAGCCATCAACACAAAGCCTAAAACCAATATGAAGATCATAGCAGCAAAAATATCCAGGGAGTCGATTGGAATTGTTATATCATTTTGTACACAATACTCTATCGTTGAATATGCCTTCAAATTATGTTGTGATACCAGCTCGACGTTTATGCATTTGTTTATAAGTCTGTTATATTTATAGCGATAACTTTCAAGATTCAAGTAATCTACAAAATCGTATGTTATCTAAAAGAAAATCATCCATTAAATCTATTTTTTCAATATTGTTTCAGTACAAACTTTTGAATCCATTGGAAATTTTTCCAAAAAAAAATCACTTCTGTTGGTCATTCCATTTAATAAGATTTCACAAGTGTTGATACAAATCCCTCGTTGTAATTTGTCATGGCGGTATTTTAGCTTTTTATGACTTGAAATTTTCTGCATCAAAAATAATATTCTTATAAATCGATATAGAATATACTTGAAATGCTATTATACTTCAATATATTGGTAGAGTGTTGATTGATGATCTGGGAAGATTTGCGAGCTGATGACACAATAAATTGCATTTTCTTGATATATTCCCATGCACGAATCATAATCATCAAACTTATTAAGTTTAGGCATCAAATAATATTCAGGGCCTGAAATAATAAAACCAGGTACATTACATAAGTTGATCATGTTGTAGTTCTATCAACACATTATACAGTTTCTGCTTTAAAATTAGGTAAAGGCCATCAATCAATTATTTAAATTTCACTTTATAATTAATCATTAAATCAGCAAGTGAGTGCAGCACTTACTGTTGAATTTATTGCACGAAAATATTTCACATTTTAAAACTATAAACAAAAAAACCCACTTGGTCCACATGTTATCCTTGAATATTGTTTTGTTTTCGGTTGCACTTTTAATCTTTTGTCTTCCATACGTTTATTCACCGACGTTGTTCAATATATACTGAGTAAATCTTAAAGCAGATCGCTTCTTTAAGTAAGGAATTGTTGAAAAGTAGTTGTGGTAAAATGAGGATAAACATTTTATAAATTTTTTGAATTAAAATCCAAAAATCTATGATGAAATATTTATCATTCGTGATTTTATATGACACTTAAACCTCAATATTTTAAGCTTGCGAAGAAAAATCAATATTTAATGTGCATGCAATATTTTAGAACTCTAACATACTATTTATAAAAAAAATTTTCAAGGCTCATATAAAAATTTTTTAGTTTCATCAAAAATGTTTTTTAAACGCATAAGTTTTTAAGTTCTGTAGATACAGCTTTTTAGGAGTAAGCTTAAAATTTTTATATTTTCGAATTTTGCTTTACTAAATAAATACCAAATTGTCCTTAAAATTGGTCTACATGATTTTTGGTTTGAAGAAAAAATTATTATGTAGCATAATAAGAGAGTATGCAAACATTTTAAAAGAAGCTCAAGAGAGAACGACAAAATACAAAAGTTAACTATAGTTTAAAATGCACGTGGATTCATTTCGTAATTTTAAAAGCTTGGAGGCTGGAGTTGTAAAAATTCTTCGAAATATTTCCAAAACTGGTTTCTGTTCTCGTCGGCTAGTAAGTTTAATTGATTGTTTTTATAAATTCCGCTTCGCATGTTTATATTTAGTTGATATAATATGATACGATATGATTCAATAATCATGAACGTTTTTATTATTTTTCAAAGTATTTACTTATTTATATATATATGCGAGCATATTTTTTGTTTCAAGTTCACTGAGCCCAAAAAATTTCCGTCATAATTTACATAATTTATATCTCTTGAAGTCAAAAAGCTTTCATAAATTACATACAACTTTTGCTGGCTGCTCTCGGAAAAAATAATTTACTCTGTCTTAAAACTTAAGTGTTTCTTCTCGTGTTCATTGTTTTTATTTACATTGACTCTAATTTTATTTCGAGTGCGGTTACATTTTTAAACTGTCACTTTTCTGTCCGGCTGACAGTCCGTTTGCTATATATATTAAGAAAGTTATGGTAAAGAGCTATACAATTTAAGTTATCAGAATAACAAAAGAGATCTTTTAGAACGTTGAGATGGTAAGGTACCAAGCTTAATATTCAGAAAGCTTATTCTTCATAAGTTGACTTATAGTGACTTTCAACCTTTTTTCAACATGTATTGGTATTTCACCCACACAAAACTTTTTAAGTACCTTCACCGTCATTATGTCTTACTCTAGCAATCTTAACTAACTTGTGTAGATACATTTCTGCTTTCTTGAGTTTACATACTTTTTGCATTATCATTAATGGAACGTTGCAGATGATTTTTTTTTAATTGACTGCCTCCAAACTTTTTGCATAATATAACAGTTTCCTTATCATAAGAATTTTAGTAATATTTTTTAACCAAAATTTTTTTTAAGCAAACTACCTCGCAGGACCCTAACAACTCCTCTAAGAAAATTAATTTAATTAATGAGCTGAATTCTTAGTATCGAACTTCGCTTCAAAGTTCATTTGAGCCTCGAATTAATTCGAATTTCATAGCATCCCTGGCTTTATGTTCGCTGGCAAACACAGTAGATTACAAAATTTAGGAAATTAATTATGAAATTGTTAGTATACATGGAAAATGTAACAATTGTGTTATGATACCATTGAAATATTTTCCTGCAAGTATAACCTACATTTCTACACAAAGTGAATTTTCATAAAAGAAGTGTATTTATTCCCTAGGGTGTAATATGCTTCTTCTGTTCATGTATTAATTATTATTTTATTGAACATAATTAATTTTAAAAGATTTAAAACAATATTTACTACATTATTTTTTAGAACCTTTAAAAGTTAATTTCGATAAAAAACATTCAAGAAGTCAGAAAAAAGTTATCATATTAATAATTAAAACTGATCTAAAAATATCTGAACTTTTTATTCATAGAAAATTTGCTTGAATTAGTAAATTTAATATCGTTTAAATAGATACTAAAAAAATATTAAAATGTAAGGTCGACGTATAATAAAGTTTACTTTGCACTTAATTTAAAATCCCACTATGGTGGATGGTCAAATTTAATATTCAAGAAAACATTAAACTTTTCCTATTTGTGGGATAAAGTTTTCCAATCAATTCTAACTCTTATCTTTAAAAACTGTAAGTATTAACTGTGTAAGTGTATACTTTTTTTAAATGTACACACATGCAATTAGAACCAAATCAACGCATAATCAGCCTTTCAGCATCAAGTCACGATTCAATTAACTCTGGTGATGTATTAGCACGCACATAACAATTTAAATAATATAATAAAAGTTTATGTGGTTTTGCTTTGTTGAACGAAGTTTCATGTTTTCATGTTGGAAGAAACGATTTTAAAATACAGTACAAACATTTTATTATTTACATAGTAAAAGTTTTTTAAACTTCTAAGTATAAAATTTCATATTAACACAAACATACAATATTATTATACATAATCAAGCAAGCTACCAAATTAATCTCTGGGCTTCTACATAATTTTTCCATTTTATTTCTTTGGTGAAAAATAGGTAAAACGTTATTCCATTAATTAATAAATACAGGAACATTTCAATCAAAACATTTCGAAAATTTAAAGTCTTTGCGTTAAGTCGAAGGAATAAAAATGGCATAAGAAAGTAACGAACTTCAACCATACGCTGCAGGCATAATGCTAGAAATATTGCCAAAGGAAATACTATTTTAAATCCAATAGTACTAAATTTCATCGATTTTAGTATTGACATAAGTCCAAAAATGTAGACAGGAATAGCAGCAAACTTTGCCCAATCATATTTTCCATAAAATCTGTTCCATATATAAAAGGTGTAATGTCGATTATCGGCTAGTAAATAAGGATGGATTAGAGTATTATTCTTAATTATGAAGAATAAAGCAGCAGCCATTATTCCATAGAGAATTAAAAATTGTTTTTTCATCAAGGATTTCAGCATAGAAGGGATCAAGGGGAGCCAGAGAGATGGACCAAACAACAAAAAGAATAGACTGAAATAAAACAACTAAAAAAATGAATTAGTTATCAGTTACCGTTTTCATTAATATTTAATATCTTACTTGTGGTACATGAATGATGGCTTCATGGGCAGTTTTATCACCGACAACTATTGATCCATTTTTAATCAGAAATATCAGGAAATTTATAATAATGAAAATATAGCCATAAAATGACACAAGTATTTCAAAAAGGAGTCGAAACAAATGTTTTGGAGCCCGCAAGATTTGGTTGACGGCTCTTAAAAGTTGCTGCAAATAAAAAAATTTAGGTCGTAAATTTTATTCATCCATAAGAAACAAAATACCTTCACTGAAATATCCTGAGTTTTAGATTGAGGAAACACAGACGAAACAGCTTTATCGACCACACTCACTCCTAATATCAAAGCCACCCAAACAATGTTTGTCTGACGCATTAAAACACTTGCAATACCAAAAATGGATGAAAAATTGTGTTTTGATTTCAAAGAGAAAAGTATCATTCCGAGAATGGTAGTGATTGATGCAATATCCGTATAATAAAGATGTACAAAGAAATACATAGGCGGCAGGATTGCTATCGTTAGAGTATCTAAAGCCATCATCATATTTATTTTTTTCCTATCAACTTCCAAAACTGTTGATCTGATTTCATAGATCAAGTAAACATTAACAATGGAAGCAGCCATTGATATGAAACGAAGCATGAAAATGTTGCACATTTTATATGGATACAAAAATAGAGCTGACAAAAGATACAATCCTGGAAATGTTGTTATTTTGGGATCCCACTAAAATAAAAAAAATTAATATATAAGATCTTTCGATGTATCGTTTAAAAATTTAGCATCATACTCACAACTTCAAAATTTCCTTGGCAATAATGCATGCCTTGTCTAAAACAAAATATGATATAAATAAACGAAGTTTACTATATTTTGGTAGTCTTTCATTTATTTATTATTGCATGCAAACCTCAAATGAAATTCCTCATCTATGATCATTTTAGTGCTATTGAATATTTGCTCGAACAACAACAGAGTGAGTACAGAATATACAGTCAAAAGAGTATATTTGATTAAAATCGCCATGATTCTGTTTTAATTCAAAACACTAATGAATTGCAGCTAGGTAAAATTTTGCCACGAAAAAATTTATCGTATAAAATGTAAATATACTTGAAGTTATCTACGGATGCGGCTTAAATCTTAGAAAAGTTATTTCCAACTGGGAGTTGATTTGAAAACATATCACTATAAACTCGGACAGCATAACGACTATAAAATAGCGGATATTAATTTAAGAAAAAATAAAACAGCACGAATACTCGACGAATACATTCAAAATTTCTTTAAAGAACGCTAATTTGATAAACTTGCTGATATTTCTTGCAGCGATTTTATGTTGTTTTTTTCAAATAATTTTGTTTTTGCAATAATTCCCCAATCGTAATTATAAATTAAATTTAAAAAAATTAAGTAACACCGCAATCCATTCGTTTGCAGAAAATACTAATCTTGAAACAACATTAAATGGATTTGTATTTTAAGAAAATGTTTGTAACATTCTATGAAACATTGAAAATATATCTGAATTCTATCTCATTAAAATGTAAATTGATCATTAAAAAGTAAAAACTGTTTAAAGTATGCTAGAAATATGTATCATGTAAACGCATAAATATGCAACGTATAAGAATATTATAATTACAAGGTTCTGTACCATTGAGTTATTTTTTTTATTAGAATTGCACTAAATAAATACATAGTATATTTTGCCACTATATTTTTTCATTTATTATGTTTATCCAGCTATGTTAGCTGGAATGGTACCATGGAAAACTATTTTTGCCTCCATCCACTTGGTGTGAATGAGTTTTTCTAGTGGAGTTGAGACAAGGCCGTCTTCTTTTCCACCTCCATCCTTACTTCCTTGTCTTGTTAAAGTGGCTGCCGCATCCTCTTGCCCTCGGTTGTCAACGGTCATTGATCTAGAATTTAAATTGTTTATTTTAAAGATACCATAAAATATAAATTTTTATTAAATTTTTACAAATAGCAGCCAGCAGCAGTATAATGATGAAGCTCAAACCGTTTCTCAGCATGATAATTTCTCAAAAGCTCACGGTTCGAGTTGAAAATTATTCCAAAATGTCCAAGACAACAAGTAACCCAGATGGGCAATCCTGGTGTCTTCAATCGAGATCCCGGCTCTGTAATAAAAGATTAGTGCAAACATTGTAACTTCATATTTTCAAAATTATATTTATGTTAGTTTACGTCTAGATGTCACTCTCAATGCTTCTCCTTCACCATCCCAAATGAGCAGACCAACTCTTGATCTGCATAAAATACCAAATTGAGGCAATGCGTAGTGGTCCTCGTCACCCACATAAACAACACCGTTGTGGAGGTAAGGTGTCGCTCTGCCAGACAATAAAAGTGTAACAATATTCAAAGACCCTATGGAAAAAATATTTAAAAATAATCAATTTTGGTTTAAAGGAATTATATCTTGTTTAATAACCTTCTTCGTATGGACCCATTACTTGAAAAAAAAGCTCGAGTTAGAATAGACAAATCTAGAAAATATTTATTTTATTTGTTTACTTACAATGAGCTCCTTTCGGAGCATCTAAATCATTTCGTACACTGTAAAAAGGTAATGTTTTGAATCAAAATCCAAGACCATAAGTTTGAAAAAACTTACTTTTCGAATCCTCGCGTCCAAACCGCACTATATAATAAAACCAATGCACCTGGGCCTTGAAAAATTAATTGTTATTATTTATATAAATCCAGAAAAACAATAGCATTTTTATATTAACCTGGATCATCGGTGAACTATAGATTTAAAAAAAAATCGATTTAATTATTATTTTTTTGTGTAAATTGTAAAGTACTTACAAAGAAAATGTATCTTTTGATGAAAATTTGCAAATCTTCCAATTTTGTAAATTCAAAAACGTTGAGCTGAAAATATAATTATTTTTTATCATTCTAGTTGTCTTCCTTCTTTTAAGTAATCATTGACAAACTTTTTCAGTAACATTATCTTGAAAATATGTATGGGAGTGGGCTATGTGTGGTATTTCACCAGGAAGTACAATAGTTGACTTAGTCTTCTCTCCAACGTTCCACAGCATTTCTGCTAAAGAGTTCCATAGAGCCATCACTTGTTCTGACTCGGTTGGCTTTAACATCTGCTCAATGGGTACGGACTTTTCTTTGGGGCGATTGTCAAACAGGAAATATTTGATTATAAAAGCCTGCACGACGGACTGTAAACCTCTGGTGGCATTTCTAGGACAGCGCAAACCAAAAGGATACTCATTGGAGTGGTGTCCATAAACTAATCCCGTTCTAGTCCATTCACCTCTAGGGGGTGCTGCTGCAGAACCTGTTAATTTGAAAACTCTATTATTTTGCACTAAATTTCCTTCACAAATAAAACAAACCAAACACTGTTTGCCGTAAATCCTGCAAATGAATAAAGAAACATTAATATTTGAGGTGCAACCATAAATAATAATGCTAACTTAATATCATTCGAATATGATTTTAACAAATGTGTACATGCTAAAGTTTTCGGCACTTAACAAGTGAAAAAAATAACACGAGCCCTTCGTAAAACTACTGATTTTCATGAAAGCATTTCGTGCAATTTAAATATTATTTTGGGAGCAATTATTTTATGGTTGTTTTGATGTTTTTTTATAGGTTTTTTTGAAAAACTTGGAATTGTAGATAGTAAAAATTCAAATTTCAATGTCAAATTGTGTCCAAAAATAAATTTAAATTGAACATAGCTAGGCCAGATTGTTATGCTTCTAAAATAAAGTTGAAATAAATTTGTGTCCTTTTTTTGTTCATGTTTGTTAAATTTTTTTTTTAATTTCAAGCTATTTTGGATCTTTTAAAAATTAAGAATTGAGTCAAGATCTTTAAGGTGATTTTTTAGTAGATCTGTTTCGAAAGAGTCTAAAAATTTGGAAAATTTGTTTTCCCCTGATCTATGTGCTAATTTTGGAAGAACAAACTGTGTAAACCGAGTATAAATTCTAATTAGATTTTTATAGAATAGATATTCGGATCTTAAATTTTTTTGAACAAATCATTTTAAACTTAACTTTATATTACTATTATATTAATGGACAAGAACGGGGATTTTAAAAAAAAGGCCCAAAACGGCTTTCGAAGTAATTATCAGATAAACATGATTCAACCATCTCTTTCAGGAAGTCACATAAAAAAGGGGTATATTATTGGAAAAACACTGCTTATATAAAAACATGAAAATGATAATTTAATATCTTAATATTAATTTCAAATTTTTATTCTATATTAAAAAACCGTAATAAATAATATTCCTTTAGAATAATTTTCCCATCTCTTAATTTTTTTTTTTTACAATTAAAATACTGTTTGAACAATTCAAGTTTTGTCTGTTAGATTTAAGAACGCGATATTTGAAATTTACACGTATATTGAAAAAAATGTTAGGATCTCAACTAAAATTAAGATCTAAATAACTCTCAATTAAAGATTAATCACTGAAATAAAGTACGTTTAACTACACATTGTTTTAAGGAATTGCAAGACTTTACATATATCTGAAAAAATATTCAACTATTATTTATGTATCATGACTTTCAACCATTTATCAAACACAATAAAAGACAACTAAATAAAATAATTTCCAATAAAGTTTTCACTATGATAACATAAATACTCACTATTGCCTCGTCTGCTGTTATAACTCTCCCTCCAATAAGTTTGGGTCTAGAACTCATTGTCACTTATTGTATTTTTTGGCGACTTAAAGCTTTATTTTATGAGTTTACCGAAACTTTGAAGATTTTGAAATCACAGATAAAACTTTCCTACTGTATTTGTGCG
This sequence comes from Parochlus steinenii, assembly GCA_038502155.1. Lineage (NCBI taxonomy): Eukaryota > Metazoa > Arthropoda > Insecta > Diptera > Chironomidae > Parochlus > Parochlus steinenii. The sequence goes on along the minus strand of JAXCIN010000052.1, from coordinate 1,745,288 downwards.
ACTAGAGCAATTCTCACAACAACAAAAACTCACTATTAAACTACATTAATTTTTGTGAAAAACTAACTTGTGTTTCCAGACGGGATTTACAATTTTCTAAAATATTCCCACAAATCAATGAACTCGAACATTTTCACTTCGTTTTTACTTTTCCTGCTTTTTCTTAAAGAACTTTTGCTTTACACTGAAATTTAATTATAAAAAAATGAGAACATTATAAAATTAGCCTAAACTCTAGGAACTCCCACGGCGAAAAATTAATGAATTCCTCAAATTTATTTTGTATTTTACTAGAAATTGAAAAAATAACAAATTAAAGAGGAAAACAAACCGAATTTCACGCTTTTGGCTCGAGCTAAATTTATGCTTTGACTGGTGTCTGATGGCTTGCACATCCTTGTTTATATACCCTCTCCCCAAATAAATGTTTCCAAGTTGAAGCGCCAAAAAACACCAAATACGTTTGTTGAATGGGGATGGGAAATCCTTACGGCAAGTGTGCAATTTACCGATACTTCAGTAGTCTTTGTATAGTGGAATTTTTGGAATCTAGTTGGAAAGTTGTTGGAAAGCACATGCTAGTGGAACATTTGCATAAAGAAACACCTTAGCGCCTATGCTATGAAATAACAAATAACACGACTCCAATAGGGCAACACATAAAACACGATTTTTAGTGCAAAGCAGTTTGAACAGGTTAAACTATTTTATGCTACTTTTCTGCAAAGCCTAAAGCTTTGGCGGTTAGCAAAAGCTCGGAACCTTCAGAAACGCCAATTTGGCATGTCTCTATCCGTGTTTATTGAAAAATACAAAATATTCAAATAAAAAACGCTATTATCGCACTTCATAAATCGATTGATTCCTTGGCATGATAGATTGGCAGAACATTTATGGAAATTGCTTTTTTTTCTGTATGGGGATTTATGGATTGAAGGAGGTGGAACAAGTAAGGATTTTATTTTGCACCAAGTCAGCTGTGGGGTTGGTTGTTTATGCTAGATCTCAAAAATTTTTAATTGATTTTTTATTTAAAATATCATAATATTGTTTTTACAACGCAGTCTATTTTGATTGTTAAGTTCAGTTAAAAAGCTAAAATTGCATATTTTACAAGCTAACGAGATATCATTCATCGATGGCTCCGTACATTATTTGTTTCACTCAATTTATCACTGAAGCGCACTAAAAGCTTATAAATGTGACCTTAAAATTTTCCCTGTAAAATTTCATCAACAATGAAACATTCTACAATAGAAACTATTGAAATGCATCAACATTCTGGTTTTTTTTAAGCATGCAGGACGTGTTACCATTAAGTATAAGTCTTTGATTTAAAGTACCATATCACTTAATAAAGTATTTCACTTTAGTCAAACAAGTTGGCAAAGTAAAAGTAATAAAGATAGTAAAGTTTTGATAGAGCCAACATTTCGTGGGGACTGAAAACACTTTCTTCGCTACTTGAAGAAAACTTTTTTTGAACATTGTTATTAATTAATTTTAGTTTTTGAAAAATTTGAATGGTATACAGTAAGAAATAATTGGGATTGATGCAGATGCTCCAAGTTGAGTGATGTTTGAATATTTTATTTGATTTTTGAAGCGCATATCACTTTGGAAGCAGTGCATGCTAATAAAACTTTAAATTGTGCTTTCAGTTACTCGCATATTCATACTTGTATCTTTCAGTTATTTGAAGTTGAGCACAGTTGAGCATGATAGAAAAATTAAAATCCTTGAAAGTGTCTGCAGACTGCAATATATCAATTTTCATATTTAAAAAAAAAGTACAAAGTGTAGAGCCTGAAATATAAGGTACGAGAATAATTGCATTAATTGTTACATATACAACAATGCACCCTCGGAATTTGAATTTGATTGTTTAATGGTTTTTTAATTAGGTAAAATGGTTGAAAAATTTGGGAACGAGTTAGTAACTCATTAAGAAAGTTGACGTCGAAGTGATTTTTAAGTCTACGTTTTAAATAATTTAATGTTCATACTAATTCAAAATATCTGCAGAGTGTATAAAATGTTAACAAAAACAAGCAACTGCAATAAAAGGTTGATAATTTAATTTAAATTCAAAACTAATTAAACATCTCTGAATTAGTTTGGTACAAACTTTGTAGAATTATAAACGGACGGATGGAAAATTCACGCAAGGATTTGGTTTTGATTTTCTTTTTTTTCTTTTTGAGCGACAATTTAGCAGTATAATTTATGTTAAAAATGATTTTGCAATTTAATAATTGTTTCAGACTTCATAAATTTAAATATGCATCACAACGACATAACAAAACGATTTTTCACTTTTTATTGTACATTTTTGTATCGATTTTTGTAGCTTGTGTTGCTCAAATTTGATATTCAACCAATTCGACGAATATTATCGTATAGTTAAAATCTGAGGAATTAATTTTAAAATCATGGAAACAGAATACTAAGTGGAGTAGAAAAAGTTTATTCAATTTTGATCAAAATTGATTTATGTTTGAAATAGTTTGAACACAAAATTATAAAATTTTGTTTTATAATTCAAAGGCTTTTAGAATACAGCATTTTCGATGATCCAACTGAAAAAAAGAATTATTTATTTTAGATTAAATCTTTCGTTATTTGCAATGTCAGTGTAAAGATAACTCGAATAAATTTTCCAAATAAGCTTTCAATACGAACTAAAGAAAAGCTTCCAATACGATTCATATGTCATTTATTTCTAACATACCTAACAAACGGTGAAACCTTTGTGTAAATTCCGGGATGGCTTCGTTCACCTGAAAGTGTAACAATTTTGAATCAATATAGTTATTATAATTTTTAAGTAACAAATTGCATACCACATCGTACTCCCCAAGAAACTATACCAGCTACTACCCAACGTCTGTTGGGAAGTTGGATCATCAATGGAGATCCTGAGTCGCCCTTGAATAGAAAATCTTTTATAATTCAAGTTAAAATATAAACTTCTCTATGAACTATCTTTAAGCTAGGGAATCTTTGTACGAATAGAATAAATGAATATATCTGAAAGCTTTCTCCTTTCACTTCACGATGAATTGGGCTATTTAAGGTAGCAATAAAATCTGTGTATTCGCACACACGCAGTGTTTGGCAATAATAAATGCCAACTCTTTATGAAGTACGAAAATTAATGTATCATAAATGTTAAAAATACCTGACATGAATCCTTTCCACCGGCATACGAACCAGCACACATTACGGTATCAAAAATACGATTAGTATAGGTAGCCTGACAATCTTGATGGTTCCAGATCGGTACAGTTACCTCCATTAGAACCGGCGAAAAAGGGCCTCCAAAAAACTGCGTACCCCATCCTGCGATAGAAGAGTATTTCGTTAACACTATACCCTTCAAAGTTGAAAGATATAAAAACATACATGTTGGAAAGCTCGCGTGTAAGTTCTCAATAAATGCTTACACAATTTCTTCCAACACATTTTATCTAATTTCAAAGTTACGTTTATTTGAAAAACTTTTCAATTTCAATCAAATTTACCGATAACAACAGCATTCCAGCCGCTCCAGCTCTCGTCAGTTGGTGGCATACAAATAGGCCATACATAGCTGTTGAACAGTGAAGGTCGCAGTAACTTTAAGACAGCTATATCATTTTCGTATCTGAAATTAGAAAGGTTAGTTTTCTATTTACTGAACTACTTTTTAGAATCAATATTCTGGCATTGACTGACGTGGTGGTATCAAAATCGATGTGTTGTCGAATTTCTGAGACTCTGAAGTCTCTAGCTCGAGTTTCATTGTGTACTGTAAAATCAAACTCGCCTAGTCGCACTATCAATTGGCTTATTTTTACACGGTTGGTGCAATGAGCGGCACTTGAGGAGACAGAAAAAAAATCAATAAATTCGTTATTTGCTGTATTTTACAGATTAAAAGTAGCAATGATGTTATCCAGAAACCCAAAAAGTTATTTAGATCACCTTAAAACATGTCTATCAGTAATTAAAACACCTCCACAAAATGATTGCGTTGCAGGAGTTACTAAAAGGGCCGCCATCCATGGCCATTCACCTAAAAAATTGTATCTGTGTTATGTCATGTTTATATTCTGTAGTATTCTGGTCAACCTGGATCAGCTGGTCGGCCTCCAGTAATTTTGGGGAATTGTTTGGTAGCTAAACCACAGCCTCTTTCTTCTGGATGCACAATTTTTAAATCGTCATTGTTACTACCTTCTTCTTGTATCTCCCATGCCGGAACATTATCGGAGCCTGAAGCTGGTAATTCTGAAATATACTGCCCAGTTTTCTCAGTAATCTCGTCCGGACAGCAAACACCAACGGCTCTATTAATTTGCGCATGTAAATTTTTATACTTCACATTTAAATCACTCCCTTACGATCTCTCAATGATGCATAAATAATCGAATACTTTCCAAAAATTATTCTTAAAATCCGACATCACACAGTGGTTCACATGCTTTAGTTAGAATTTAAAAAAAAAACAACAATCATTAACATTTTAATTGAGATTTTGCTAGAGTATCTGTGATACAAAGTTATAAAAATGTAGTCTTTAAAACTGTTCTGATTATGTTCGAAGACTTTTTCGTCTGTGTGTACTTAAAATAATTTTTGACTTACCTTACAGTGTCCTTTGGAGCCTCCTGGCGTCACACATTCTTGATATTGTTTATTTGGCTGTAAAAATGATGCATTAACTCAAAAACTAATCGTGTATTTTATCATAAAAAACTAGCATTTCTTTCAATTTTAAAAGATTTTAAAAGTTTCTTGAAGTCACTCAAAATTAAAACCCCCTGTCTGTATATTCTATAAATTATTCAATCCAAAATTGAGAAGAGAATTGCTTAAGGAAGATAGAACCAGTGAATAATCTTTTGAGCATACAAGTGTTTAAAATTTATAATTACATCATTTTTAACGTAAAACTGGTCGAACTCACTTGTCTGAAATTCAACGATAAGAATCTTTTGTGTCTCTGTTGTGGGCTGTTGTTGTTTCTGTCCGAACCTTGAAAAGTTTGATGATGGTTCATTATTGCTATGATTTTTGTCACGAAAATTAAATTATTCTACAGCTTCTTCAAACCAACTATGTTTTTACGGTTTAAATAATTTACATGATGAACAAATGATGATGCATTTTTACTTCGGCAACAAAAAGTTGTGAAGTCTTGGTTTCATCCAAACTTTTTTTTTTTATTTTTTTTCTTATTTTTGCCTAAAACGAACAAATTTTTGGTCTAGAGCCCGAAATTTTGAGTCCTTGCAAAATGTCAGTCCGTGTTCTGTTATCTCGTGGGGCGTATTTCGTGTGTGGAGCTTGTAACTCTTGAACCGAACTATTGATTCTAATAAAACACAGGACTTAAGAGTTGTAGGCCAACAGTACCTCAGCAAATTTTTTTGGACCAGATTTAACAGCGCCATCTAGTACCTGTAGTGCAAACTACAATTTTACCATACAAAATTTTTTTTTTCCTGAGAATATTTTATAACATCTGAATATGCAAAAACATTGTATTTGTCCCAAAACGATCAATTCCTGAAGGTTTTTTGAAAATTTTGTACCATGGCCAAGTTGTCATGCATATACAAAAATTTTGTTTTTGACCTTCTGTATTCGTAATCTTCGAACCCATCTGACCGATTTATCTCAAATTTTCAGAATAAGCTTTTTTTAACCATAAGACGGTCGCATTTGTTAATTCATGAAAATCCAACAGCGCCATCTAGTACCTGTAGTGCAAATTACAATTTTCCCATACAAAAATTTTTTTTCCTGAGAATATTTTGTAATATCTGAATATGCAAAAACATTGTATTTGTCCTCAAACAATCAATTCCTGAAGGTTTTTTGAAAATTGTATACCATGCCCAAGTTGTCATACTTTAAAAAAACAAAATTCTAAACTCTGGTGAACGGTTTCTCAGACTACATTGAACCGATTGATTTCATACTTTCGGAATAAGCTTTTTTAGACCACGTGCAGGTCGGAAAGGACGATTTTTGGGATCAAGCAACTCCTTCAAGTACTTGCCATGCAAAAATTTGATATTTCTTGTGTTTTTGCAAAATTCTAAATAACTGTTGCAAAAAATATTAATTTTTTTTTTGAATTTTGTATGAAACCAAGTTTTACATGTTTTTTGTTAAAAAACTACCAACTCAAGTCGATCAAAAAGTGGTAAAATTTGATTCAACAGAATTATCAGCAATAATGCACAATATTCCCGCTCGGCGCTCTGATCGGATATTTATATTTTGATTATGTATTTTTGAATTTCCTAGAATTTTATCGCTTCATTCAAATGAATCATTCTAATGAAACATAGGTATTATGTTGCCGAAGTGCCTGCTAAAGCTTCAGCTTTTCCGATTTTTTAAATTTAGTTTAAAATTAGTTAATCTCAGAAAAGAAAAGTATTATTTAGAAACACAGTAAATAAATATTTCCTAAAATAACTCAATGTTAAATTTTAATGATGATAGATCAAAAAATTCGTCACTGTGTATTTAAGTTTCAATATCTGACATTCAGTATTTCAAAAAAGTCAGCAAAACTATTTAAATCATTTTTTATTTAAAGTAAAGTGATAAAAAGTGCCACATTAAAAAAATGATGAAACCACATATGCTATTAAGTGTAGGTCACAAAGTAATAAATTATTAGTAACTTTTTTGGTGACTTTTATTAAGAGGATTGGTGAACGGTAGTTTACTTTTTATAAGCATATTAATATACATCTGAAAACTACCGTATATAACAAATCAAATCATGACCAGATTTTGGTTTACTGTATTTATGCTCTGATGTTTAAAAAGCTTTGGCATTGTAATTCTAGAAATTGTGTAACAAAATCACCAAGAAAATATCACCATCCAGAAAAAAAACTTTTATTTAATTCATAAATCTCGTAATCAAATACTTGAAGACACTAATGATTTATTTTCGCAGCTTCTCGTTAAGTATTGTTGGCTTGGACAATGTAGTAAAAAAAATATTATTAAATGAAACTTTAGCGCAAATGAAGCTGCAAATTTATTGTTCTCGTAAATTAGTTGAATCACTTTGCGTTTCAATAAATTTTTGGAAAATCCTTCAAAATATGCGATAAATATTCTTCAATTTTTTCCGCACAAAAACCAACATTCGAAATTTTTCAATTTTTATATTATAGTCATTTGAAAATGAATTCAATCAAAGTGAGACTCGACAAAAAGGTGAATTAAATTAGTAAATACCACTCTCAGGAAAGCCTATAGACAAACCAAATCCACACAAAAACGTGATTAATATGACAAGATTCATGATTTAAAAATCTCAACTCTTTTGAATGCAAAACCAAATAGAACTGATTGTGCTCTCAATTTCTTCCGTTTTGTAGTCTCAATTTTTGCTATGAAAATATTCAATTATTGTTGGCATTGACTTCATTACAAAATGTAAGCAATTCAAAGCGTATAAATTATAATTATTCGATGATAAGAGACCAAAAATTTACACAAAATGCTAATTTATGGATTCCTAAATAATGCGTATTTTATTCAAAATGCTGATATGATTTTTTGGTAAAATTGCAAACAATCATTGTGTTAAATAATGAAGTCAAATAGCTTCGAAATGAGTATTTATTATGAGGCTTCCGCTAAATTTGATAAGAATATTATAGAAATGCATTCATTCATTCTGCGATTTACTTCTGATTATTATTTGAGCTAGTGAAACAATACTCAGACAAAAATCACTTTTTTATTTATATATGTATATATATAGCTTACTTATTTTGATCAGTGGTTGTTGTTGACTATTTTGTTTATACTTAATGTAGAACAAATTATCGAATATCAGTTTGAACTTGTGGAGAAATTTTCTCTTTGTTATTGATAAAAAAATTGATGAAATTAAAATGATTTCTATCAACATTCAGTTTTATTTTTTCTCACTTAGCTATGTATGTTAATCATTTTGTTTTTTCATTCATTTATACCGATCATTAACACCGATCATTAACACTGTTCAAATCAATCTGAGGAAGTTCTTCAAATATCTAAGCTTACAATGCCATCATTCACCTTTTATCTAAATTTATCAACCTTTTATAAAAATATTAATTGTATTAAAAAGTTCTTTAAGACATTTTTGGAGTGAGTTGAGTTCTAACAAGTGTGAATGATGTGACTTTTAAGAAAATATTATATGTAAAGCATACAAAATTCTAGCGGCTTGAAACTCTTTTAGCTATTAGAATTTTAATAACCAGTAAGGGTAATATTGCTAATAAAAATAACAAAGAAGGAAATGGAAATGAAAAGAAAACACCTTCTTCAAGCTCCGTGTGAAGTTTTGGTTTTTTTTTTCAGCATAAGCTTTGGAATTTTATTTTCGGTGACAATTCAGAAGTTTTTAATGAATTTATGCTTGATTAAATGTGTAATTGATTAAAAAAGAGTGTTTGAACAGAAAATTATAAGAAATTGAGAAAGTGAGAATATACAGCGTATTTTTTTTAAACAAAAAAAATCGTCTGAAAAAGAAAATTAAAATACGGAATATTCATTTACACAAATTAAACTTTATAAATACCCAAAAGAATCAAAAATCTATCTAATTAGACAATAAACAATTTTTAATCCAGAAAACATTATATAAAGGATCAAATATTTATTACGGTCGGTCTTGTTACTGGTGATAAACTGAGTAAAACTATTAACTCAAAATATTCTTAAATATATAAAAGCTTTATTCACTCTATTTTACAATTGGCTCATTCGGCCTTTAGAACTATTGACTCTTAAACTTAAATATGATTCTAAAATCCTTGTTCACTCAATATCTAAATACTATTCTATGTGTCTCGAGACCTTAACCTATTAATTTATCTCACTCAATTGTTATAATGCGCTGATCTGCGGAATCGGTAGGTGAGTCGATGAATGGAGTTGGTGGCTGGAATCAGCGATATGGTGGCTGGAATCAGCAACAAAGGAAGAGATGCTCTGGGACTTATGAGGTGACTTAAAAGGGAACGTCTTCCCTGCGGTTAATCCTCTTCAACTAAAAGTCCACGTTGGCGTTGGCAGCGATCTTTGCAGTCATCTGTCTGGTGCCGCTAAACCATATGGTAATCTTCTATCTTCACAATGAGTCTTTCTGGTGCGTATGAGTGTGTGGCCTCTAATTATTGGTTTTGTCACTTAGCATATATAATTAAACTTCGGTGAGCAACTACTTCACCATTTCAATCCTTTTTTAATGATCTTCATTCGCCTATCTCCATCAAAGTGAAATATTCCTCTATTTTGTCACTTTCCTCAACCTTCAGATTTCCTAACCCTGGCGCGTAGGCTGACTCGTCGCAAACAATTGAGTGGTTTACAAAAACATCTCAACTATTCTACTTAAACCTATATCTGACCGTTACAGATGCCCGGTTGTTCGGAAAAATAAATTTTATCATCCTATTGAAATGATGAAATTTATTCCTAACATCTTTACATTTCCTATTTTCTCATTCCTTATTTAATTGATTATAATTTTTTTATTAGATTGTTACAAAGCTTTGTTATATTATTTGTTGTTGTATATTTATTTTGTTTGTTTTGATTTTTCTCGAGTATTATTTTTGGTAGTTTGTAATTTTCGATCGATCTATCTGATGAGGGCAAGTTAGCTCGTGTCAGATTCAAGGTAATTATTAATTCTAATTTCTTTTAAAATATTTTCCGGTAAATTCCGTAAACCCAGGTAAACTTTTCGTTTCTCATTTTTTATTTTGTTCATATATCATAAAATTCACAGTTCAATCTATTCCACATTAATACAGCGTTTAATAAAAACAACTATTGTTACTCCCAATCCCTGCCTTTTGCACAAAATAAGTCAGCTGTTTGTTACTCATTGGTAATTGAATGGATTCGCGAGTTCCATTCAACCCAGACTATTCAATTGCAATATGAAAGAAGCAAATAAAAACAATTCTTCATTCAAAACAATCAAAAATAGTAAAGTGCAGAAATTTCCAATTCAATCGGCAATTAAAAGTCAATTCAACTTGGGATTTTTGAGTGTGCTTGTGCTTTGCATTTAATTGGTAAATGGAATTGTTTTTGTGACATTTCGGGAAAATTATTGAAATTATTTTTAATTTATCGTGCTGAATTTTTATCGCTCAACGAACCAATCTTTTGCGAATCTGTGGATTCATAATGTCCCACCATTTGATTGCCGAGGGGTCCGTACAAGCTTTGACCTTTAACCCATCTACATAATTCCAAAATTCTCAAAAGCTCAGACGAGGCTGAGACATTTACGTTACACTGCGAATAATTTTTACGCTGAACTGAAAATTATTTTGAGAACTATGCGACTGTGTGCTCTTCCATTTCAAACATTTGAAATACATTGGAAGCTGCAGCATAATCAGAAGCAATAGCGGAAATTATGAGAGGTCGATCCAAATTATCATTCAAGCAGTTGGAATGTCGTAAGGACATTCTTAATTATTTCTAAGAAATTATGAGTGACTAAAACATCCATTCAATTTCTTTTAATCCCTATTAATCAAGGTAATAGGGCTAAAAAATACAGTAAAAGATGTATCATAAATTAAAAGATTTTTCCCTTGTGGGAATTACTACTATAAAATTACATGACTAAAAAAATTTGGTATTCTTCTTGGAGTTAGTGATACTTTATGACCTCCTTGCATCTCTTATGAATATTCAAGACGACATTCTTAGATGCAATTTCAATTTTAACTCGTTTAAGACGCATGTAACAGTGTATTATACTAGGTTTCAACTTTCGATGATCTCCCGCTTCATTATTGAGTTTTCCCGCAATTTCTGTGACACGCTTCGAGCAAAATTCAACTTCCTCTTTAGGCACTTGGTCTAGACTAAACCATTGAACAGTTTCATGTTCGTCTCTTAATGCTGGTCTTAATCTTTTCAACTTTTCTTCAAGTGTTCCATTTCCGTCCAAATTTCTAATATGTAACTCATAATTGACTTCTGATTCTAAAAGATCCGCTACGTTAAATTTATAATTGTTGTTGGACATTATTAAACTTTTTAAATTAACACTTGAGTCACAAATAACTTAGTTAAACGCTTTTATTAACGAACGCATGTATCATTAAGTGATATTTGAATAAACTGTGAATTCCATGAGTGGGGATCTAATCCCGAATATAAACTAAAATGTTTTGAGACGAATAATTTAAGCTGTTGGTTACCAAGGATTTTCCAAATTTTGGGGTTAATTAATTCGAGCTATGCAGAGCAATTAAATTTTTCACGATCTCAATTAAAAATTTCCAAAAGAAAACCGTGTACCAATTATTTCAGGTTAACCGAGCAAATTTTACTTTAATTGAGGATTTTTCAACTTAAACCTCACTATCACTCAGTTTACTGATAACAAAACCTTGCGTAGTTATTTCCTGCGTTGGGCGCCACTATTACGGTCGGTCTTGTTACTGGTGATAAACTGAGTAAAACTATTAACTCAAAATATTCTTAAATATATAAAAGCTTTATTCACTCTATTTTACAATTGGCTCATTCGGCCTTTAGAACTATTGACTCTTAAACTTAAATATGATTCTAAAATCCTTGTTCACTCAATATCTAAATACTATTCTATGTGTCTCGAGACCTTAACCTATTAATTTATCTCACTCAATTGTTATAATGCGCTGATCTGCGGAATCGGTAGGTGAGTCGATGAATGGAGTTGGTGGCTGGAATCAGCGATATGGTGGCTGGAATCAGCAACAAAGGAAGAGATGCTCTGGGACTTATGAGGTGACTTAAAAGGGAACGTCTTCCCTGCGGTTAATCCTCTTCAACTAAAAGTCCACGTTGGCGTTGGCAGCGATCTTTGCAGTCATCTGTCTGGTGCCGCTAAACCATATGGTAATCTTCTATCTTCACAATGAGTCTTTCTGATGCGTATGAGTGTGTGGCCTCTAATTATTGGTTTTGTCACTTAGCATATATAATTAAACTTCGGTGAGCAAATACTTCACCATTTCAATCCTTTTTTAATGCTCTTCATTCGCCTATCTCCATCAAAGTGAAATATTCCTCTATTTTGTCACTTTCCTCAACCTTCAGATTTCCTAACCCTGGCGCGTAGGCTGACTCGTCGCAAACAATTGAGTGGTTTACAAAAACATCTCAACTATTCTACTTAAACCTATATCTGACCGTTACATATTTTTCAACATACAGCTCAACAATCATCAAAAAAATGTCTTCATGATCTGTAGAAGAGTTATGGTCAAATAGATGTTGTCTTAAACTCCTATGTGTAAGATTTAGTCTCCATAAAACTTGATGTGGAACGTTAAATCGCTGTTTAAATCTTGTTAAAAATGCTTTGACTTTTGTCATAAGTTATTATAATTTGTTAATTCAATGGTGATAAAAGTAAGTGTATATTATTAATGTTGTGTTTTAAAAACATAACTGAAGGAAAATGCAAAAAACGTGAGCGGAATAAGAATGCAAACACCAACCAGTTCAAAATACTTGGTAGTTCTGCAGTTTTGCAGTTCAGTTATCTGATAAAGAATGCACGATGCATTTACCCAAGTATTTATAGTTTCGATCTTGTACTGAGTATAATACTTCCTGAAGTATCATTGTGATTTTGACAAAATTAACGTTTTTAAAATTTTAAAACAATACAGTCATTATTGTACAACAACATTATGGTTAGCGTCTTCAAGGTCGAGTTTAAGGTCATATATTATTTCTTTTTTTGTACATAATTTGTGCTATAATTTTAGTGAAACTGTGAATAGGTTTCCGTGTATTTTCAACAGACTCTTTGCAACACCTTAAGACTTGTTATTTTGTTTTTAGTTATACGGTACTTAATATATTTCTTTTTCAAAAATCAATATGAGAAAGCTCATTAGAATATTCAGATGCTTTTTTAAAAGACAGAAAAAATTACAAATAAAATATAAATTAATAATAAGGATTTAACTCGGATTTAACCGAGGATCTCCCTTTTTTAAACATGTGTTTAAAATAAATTATATACATTATAATATATCAATCATAAAGAGCGTAAGCATAAATTCGCATAAGATCATGTTAGTATGCAAAAAGTCTTTGGACACGATTTTTACTGATTTTGAAGAATAGAGATTAGTTTTTATATTTTATAGGCTCCACACATGTTAACAAGTATGAGAAAAGCATGAGTAAAGTATCAGGAAACTGGTTTTGCTTTGCTATATATTACTGAGCATCATAATATGAGCAAAACTAAAAACGTGACTCAAATACTTGCTCATCATCTCAACATCCACCAAAATAAAATAAAGTACTAATTTCCTACTATTTGAATTATAGACCCTTATAAATGATTTTATGTAAATTTAGGATATTCGAGTATGACAAGACAACAATGACTAAGATAGATAGCATAATATAAAAAGCATTTAAAGCGCAAGCAAGCAAGACAATGAATTGAAGTTGTTTGAAATATTTTAAAACTCAAGTGTAAATAGTACTCAAATAGCAACTTGCGATTGAACGATTAATATATATGAACCCTTAGCTGCAATTGCGTATTTGTAAAATATTAAGACCTCAAATTTAAAACTTCGTTATTTTAAATTGTTCCCAAAACACAAATAATTCCTCTGTAAACACAAACTAAGCTCTGCATAGAAAATATCAAAAGCTTTTCAGTTTTGTTTAGTATTGCATCACAGCAAGGAAATTCTAAACAAATTGAGCAAAATTTTCTGCTAATTACAACATTCGAGAAATACATCTTTTCTTTAAAATGATACCACTTTGTCTCGCATATTTAGTCAATAGAAATTTTAAAATGAGTTTATTTACTGATAAAAAATACCAGTGGAGTGACGTATTTGCGCAATCAGTGTGCTGATAAAGATATAATTTATGTGTAACATTAGTGAGGAAAGAATTGCCATTTGGCAACAGAAATCGTTCATTTTTTATTTGAAAGGCAGCAAGAATATGTTATCTGTGCATTGAAAACTTCGAAGATTCTAGAAAGGTCGATGCATATTTTCAATCAATATGTGATCTTCAACTTTTGAGTTCAAATCGACAACACATTTGGTTCTTGAGTTCTGGTAAAAGATGATCCTGGTCAGGTGTATTGGCTTCAAAATCTGTACATACGTGCGGGAGTTATTTTGCAAACAGACAGAGGGACGAACATATTCGTCAAAAAAGGCACAATAAATGTTCATTAATTTTGTTTTGATTCGATTCAATAAATATGAACTCAACTCGTAAAATTTGTTTTTATTTATATTTCATGGGTTCAAAGATTCTGTCCATCTTACGTGATGATATACTGACGAAAGAGTAATTTTGCGATCAAAGATTTGTTTTTCTCTTACTGCGAATCTTTTAAATCTTCAAATGAAATTTACCTAGAATCTAGAAACGAATATGAATTTTATTTTAGTAACTGTTGAAATAATTTCAAATTGGGTAAAAAAATAAATATAAAAATCAAGTTAGTATCTTGGAATCTTATTTGATATTTATCAAAAAAATTTCTCAGAATATGCTAATTCTTAAGTTTCTTAATTTTTTTTATTTTGAACTTTGACTAGGTGAAGACAATTATATTATAATGCTGTTATGAACCATATTAAAATTGAAATAAGCTGTTAAAATTTTGAAAGAATTTGCATTTGAAAACTTTACAAATTTTTTTGGTATTTAATTTAATTTTGTACTTCTGAACACTAGTTTATGAAATTTTTTTTATTTGATTGATAATATATCCAACTCATTTCAAATAACAAATATTTATATATTATATCAAAAATGTTTCTTATAAATAATCTGAGGTACCATAAGTGTCAGTATAAAAGTGTTTGACTGATACTAGTTTTGTGTAAATATTAATTCTTATAATGTGTCTAAGCTCATACAGAAAATACTATTTGATGTGATAACAAGTTTTAGCTCAATGAGTTTTAAATCAGTAATTTATCAAGAGCTAAATCAATGTTTAGATAACTGCAAAACAAATATTTTCTAAAGAATCAATACAGTTTCGAAAAATTCTTCCTGGGACTACGACACTATTTTATAACTTGTTTCAACAGTCTCAAGAAAATCCAGTTTTGTCACATTATTAATGAACACTTTGGCTTTACGCTTTTAAGTTTACCATAAAAAATCAAGTGTCGATTCAATAAGATAACATAATAAATTGAAGGCCAGTGAAGAGTTGTTTTATTATTTAGTTATTTAAATTGAATAAATACTTTTTGAATTCATCTCAATCTTTTTTTGTGTATCGATTTTTTTTTCAAAACACTAATATCTGCAATCTGTTGGAATGTTAAATTTAGTGGGACGATGCAAGGAATATATTATTAATTATTGAAATCAAAATTCGAATTTTTTTTAAATCATCGTGACTTTACCTATTCACCTAAAGAATTTTATTCATCAACCAAATTTTTTTTCAATGAGAGGAAAGAAATTTCTAATCGCTACTCTCAATAAATAACCGTGATATCTATCTGTGCTGTACTTCTATTTACCAGTCTGGAAATCATCTGCGATGCTTGCTTGCGCAACGTTATTACAATATTTAAAATTTGCTTTAAAGTCCATAAATCTTTTGAGCATTTAAAGTCAATAAAACTGAAGAATAAAAAACAAAACGTTTACGAGTGAGTTTTCAAAATGAATTAAATTTAAGTCAGCTCAAAATAGCATACGTTAATTTTTTTTTCAAGTCCCATATTTATTTCGCTTGCAGCTTGAAAGTCAATCTTGTGGTTTCAATTATTCTTTCGATTTATTTCGATATTTCCATGAAATGATGACAGACTATTTATTTTTTATTTTGGAGCCTGTGAATGAAAGCTTTTGAAAATATAAAGTAAACAGGATTTAATATTGCAACAAATGCATATCACTATGAAAATCTCAATCGATCTCCGTCAAAATCATCCAGGGTGATTTATCAAACACTTTCTGATGCAATTATTAATCAATAATGGCTTTACATGATTGGTGCGCCCTTTGAACTTCTTCAAAATTGCAAAGTTATAAGGAAAACGAACAGATGGTCACTAGACATATGGTTGTAAAAAATTTCAATTTACATGCTCCATAGAGTATACTTTTTAATCTGTAGTAGCACTAAATCACTACAATTTTTCTGTAGAAAAATATTAAAAGAATGTTGTTTGCGATATTGTTTTCTCAAAAATGCATATAAACACCTACCACTTACCTATCACTTACCTATTACTTAATTACAATTGTTAGGATATCTGGATATTTTCAAAAATGTATTTACTCACCGATCCGTAACCAAAAATATCTATTTCATCAGAAAAATAAATTGTGTTAAAACTATTTTTGCCACAAAATGTATCAAATATTGGAATGATAGAAATTGAATATTCATAAATACTGGAGCTTTCCATGCAATTTAAGGAGTTTTGAAAATCTACCGCAACAAAACTTGTTCATTATTATGAGTACGAAAACGAAAATCATTTTAAATACTTGGACATTGATTTTTAGTAGTTTAAGTTTTCGTGAATTAACATTCAATAATGAGTGATGAGAGTTCAAAGTTTTTTATAAGTACAGATACCAAACATCTTTCAAACACTTTCCTTAAATTTTGTGTGATGAAGTAACTAATTCATGTAGCAAAAAAATCACAAACCGTTCCAATTTTTTGAACTTCCTTCTTTATTAAATACTCTTTGGTGACACCTTAGTATTTTTTGTCGGGTTCAGGAATCAAGACATTAAAGTTACATGCACAAATAATAATTTATAATTATTATTATTTCATTAATGCAAATTACTACAGTCCTCGATTATGAGCTAGACTGACCTTGTTAAGTATTTTTAATTTTTAATTAAATAAACATTCAGTGCTGATTTTCTATAGTGTAAATTCAGCATTTAAAAAAAATTTCAACAATAGTGGAATTACGCTTTACCCGGTATTATACAAATTCATTTAGGTTAGTTGATGCGGTTTTTTCTTAAATAACCCTGAAAATATAAATATAATATAACCAATTAATTAGTTCATGTGCAACTCATACAAAATATTTTTTTCTAAATTTGTTCAAATTTTTACGGTTGTACTCAGAAATGATATATTCATGAACCCATTGCATATGTCAATTTATTGAACATGTTTATTTTGATTGCCGAATTGAAGAATCAATCTTCATTTACGATAAAGTATTTTGTCAAAATGATCATGATTCACCAATTTTTAATTCAAGTATTCAAAACACTTCTCTTAACTCGTATATACTTCAAAACGCCATCTAAATATGTAAATAAATGGCTTAATAAGTTTTAATGATATCCCAAATAAGTATAAAACCACCAAACTATATAGATAAAAGCCCATGCTAAGAAAACAAAGAATGTGATTTCTTGTGATTTTGTTTCCATAAAAACAGCGAAAAATGATAATTTTTTTGAGTCGCCAGTAGTATAAGCGATGGTTAAAACTCACAACAGAAAAAAATGCTTTAATATATCAAGTTTTAAAATTTAAAACTCGTTGAAGAATAGGCGCCGCAGTCGCAAGTATTGGGAATAAAAACTTCATTGCGCTACATTTAAATTTGCAGCAACAGTTTTTAGTTTTTTGCTACAACTGTTGTTAAGTTTCGTTAAGTTCAAGAGTCATTAAAAAATAACTTCTTTGAGAGTGTATAATGATAAAATTTAAATATACCCATTGAATATTTTAGAGCAATCGTAATAAGTACAAGTTCTCTAACTATTTTATAATCATCAATTAAGAAAATTTCCATAAAAATTGAATTTGCTTCATTGTTTCTAAATTTCTAGAAGCCCTCAAATGTCATATAATTAAAAAATTACGCTTAAAATCATATTTCAAAGATATTCGTGAATATATATGACTTTAAGAAAACAGAAGCAGAGACAGAAGCTTTGAACAATCATAGTAAAATAAAAAATAAAACATCTTTATTAGTAATTGTGTTTCAGATTTCAACTGTGCATTAATGATATCAACATTGAACATTCACAATTATATGTTGAATTTGTTGCAATAAGTTGCGTGCAAAATTAAATGATTATTATCTATGAATGGCATTTACTTTTACTCTACAATCTACACATAGAAATACACAGAATGAGCTCTCAAAGAGACATTTGAGATGCGTGTGGCTTCCATGTTTGCAAGCTGTTATGGTTGTTATAATTTTATGAATAAACATATTCTAATTTTAATAATTGTTTGCAATATTTTGCCAGCTTTTTTATTGCCTGCAGCGCCAAAATCGTTTCTTAATTATTCTTTGTGCATGAACTCTCCATAAATTCATAATTGTATTTTCTTTATTTATGAAATCCAATTTGGATTTAATTTAAAATCTGAAATCAAGTAACATATTTTCATTCTCTTATGCTATTAATTATATGTTTAGTCTGACTGATATTAATGTTTTTATATATTTTCTGGGTTCTAAGAACAAATCCTCAATTTGACATAAAATTGAGGACATCTATAATTGAATAAAGTCTATCTTTTGATAAATCAAGTTGATACGCCTTATTGGATCCTTTAGGAACAATGATGAAATAGTGTCACTATATAATATATTTATTTTTGTGAATTCTTAGCCAAGATGTTTAGGTATTCATTGAGAGAAATCACAAAATAATGATTTTGTCTCATAATTGTTTCTAAATACAGCATTACGGAAATTTTATTTACTAGATGAATGAGATTTTTTTGAAACAATAAAAAGTTTGGATAGGTGAGTTTTTCAATTCAGAACTAATTTTTAATTAGTATATTAATTAGTTTATTTTTAATGCTAGTATATAATAAAATGCATGGTCGTATATTTACCGAGCTAAGTAATATTTCTCGTGCCATTTTTTAGATGATATGAGATATTATATGCTTGTGCTGTAAGCTGCTATAAGTACCTACATACGAATGCGTGCAATTTAAACACTATAATTCTCCAAAGTCCAAAGAAGTATCAAACAATTTTTAAATGCACTTACAAATATTTACAATGCAATTCTTTGATAGTTGTTTAGTTGTCCAACAAGTTTCACGCATAAAATTTGAAATTATTGTATCATTATTGTTTAAATATTTTCCATTATGGGTTCGTCTTTTTGTACAACAGCTTCTTAAAAAGCGAATACAATATGGTTTACGAAAAAAAGGAAAACGTGAGCAAAATGACAGATTGACTTTACAGGAGAGACGATAAAACATACGATAAATGCCACGATTTTATTTCAATTTTCAAAATATGTATTCAATTTATTCTGTAGGTACTATATTCTTTTTCTGAAAATGGAATAATTCTGTGTGAGACAAAACATATTTCAAAATTGAACTTGGGCACACAAATTTTAATTAAAATTACTCAGGGACGACTTATTGAATGGTTTTAGAAATTCAGATTATGTCATAATTTATGTGGCTTCATAAGCCGTGACATCTTTTCACATTTATGATAACAAAAAAATCTAAACAATGTGAAAAAAATATTATTGTTTACTTGAAGAATGATGAAAATCCGGCATTCCAACACAGATGTGCAAAAAATAATATTTAGCATGTAGAAAATATGCATTTTTTATTAGTTGTCTCAAAGATGTGTTATTTATATTGATTGTAAGCATTAACACTCATAAGAAAAATTTATTTAACGTTATTTAACGCAATTTTAATAAATACGATATTTAAACCTAAAATCTAATGTATCATTTTAGCGCTTAAAAAAACTTGTGCAAAGATTTAAGTATTAAGAAGAATAACAATAAATGTATTGCAATCCCAGGTGGAAATCTGGTTCAAGTCCTAATGTAGGTACACTAGAATACATTAGAAAGTACACTTTTTCCTAGAATATTACACTAGGATACACTAAGAGACACACTAGCTTCTAGGAAAATGTGTGCTCTATAGTGTATCCTAGTGTATGACCACACTAGAATACACTAAGGAACATTTAAATTCCTAGTGTTCCTTCTAGTGTATTCTAGTGTTTTCTAGTGTGGAAAATAAAATATCTTGAAAATTCAAATTTTGAAAATTAGATTTTATATTCTTGAATTTGCTGTTGATAGCATTTTTTGCTATTACTTTTGAATGTTTGCGATTTTTTTTTTAACGTATAAATTTCTTTTATAATTTCGAAATATTATTTGTCTTCAAAATTATTTCATCTTTTTAAAACATAATTTTAAATTGATGATTTTTAAATCTTTTTTTCAAATATTATTTTTGCCGATTTTTCAAATTTCATGAAAAAATTAAATATAAACCCTTCAATTTATCAGAAAAATATTGTTTTGAATATCCAAAATGTTTTTCCAATCACTCGTTTAATATTTGATCATTATTGTTAAAAATGTGAGCGTTTTTAAACAGAAATAATATTCAAATATTACATGTTTGGTGGTCACTTAAGTAAGTTAAAAGTCACATAAAACTAGTTGGCAATACAGCCGAGTGGATTGCGCGCTGCCTCACAAATGTGCGGCAGCGGTTCAAATCCAAATTTTAAAAAGATGCAAAAAAGAAAGTACACTAGAAAATTATGTACTTCTAGAATAATCTAGTGTAGAAATAAAATTTATATTTTTTAATTTTTCAAAAATTCCACACTAGGATACACTAGAACATACGCAATCGCTTAGTGTTTTAAAACCACACTAAGCTTAGTGTTTCTACGGGGAAGGTTCTAGTGTTTTTTCTCTAGTGTATGTCTTAGTGTAAATGGCATTTATTTCCACCTGGGATACACCACCAGACTATCACAATTGCTATATGAACGAAGTATGAACGTGGAATGCAAGAAAACGTATAGCCACACACATAGCACTTTACAAAATCTTAACATCGTTGACTGTATAGAGTTGTTTTGAGTTTACACTTTGTAGAAACAGGTTTAGATTTTCAGTAAAATATTTAAAAAGACTTTATTTTAATGGCGACCTGTCCATATTTACGAAAGGAAACATTTAATGTTTTGCCTTCATTAAATGTAAAGTTCGTACATCAATTACACTCACTGAGCACATCATCAATCATAAAAAAAAAATTTCTAAAAATTTGCATTAAGCACCTTAGATGCTATGCAATCCAACAATTTCCATTATTTTTGTTTTAAAGTCTCGCACACATACTTCATGTTCACATACGACACAATACTTTAGTGTAGTTTGTCCACTTGTAAACTCAGTTGAAAATCTTTGTAAAGCATTTGTTTACAAGCCATTGCCGCAGAAAGATGCTCGTGATTTTGCTCGACTGAAATTTATTATTTATTCCGTGGCTTTAAGTATTAGTTCGTAAGTGTGAGTAAAAAAACGCGCAAATTGAACAATTAGTTTGATGGATTGCATTTCTGATTTAATCTTGAGTGATACTATAAGTTGAAAAGTGCATTGGCATACAAATTTGCATGTAAAGGGTTGTTAAATATATTGCTGTTCAAAAATGAAATTTTCATTATGAAGTTACAACTAGTTGCATGAAATTAATACAAAAATATGTGGCACAATTATCCGTGACATATTAAATAAAATTTACTGCAACCAAATCGTGCATATTCAAAAGCACAGCCAAGTATTGTTTGTTTAAGATTGGCCAAGTGCTTCAGTGCGAAGAATGCATTAAGACTGATGCATGGTGATCAAGAATAAAAAATAATAAATTGATATTCCAACGTGAGGCGTTGTTTCTTGAAACAACAACTGTTATCTGGAAACTGAATAGTTTTTTATAATATACAGTGGAGTGAAGTTACAAATCAACATTAACTGCTGTATCTTCAGTTTGCTAAACCTTTCCAATATTTCAAAGAAATATAAACTTTGTTTAAGTTTACATATTAAATATAATAGTTATAATAATTAGTGTTGAAGCATACAATTTTTTTAGTGTGAAAAACATACAAGAGTCTATTCAAACAGAAAATCGCTTACACTACAGAATCTTTTGTAAAGCGAGTATAGTTTTTTTTTGAAAAGTGTCAAATTTTTTGGTGTTCCCATCAGAAGCACCAAAATAATTATTTAGTTACAAAAAATACAAAACAAAAAATCTATAAAAACAAAATGCTCATTAATTAAAATTGTTAATGATTTTATTAAAATAAAATCAAACAACAATCATCGGAGACTTACCTTAAAATGGTAAAGGAAACAAGCAGGATTATGATAACTTCTAAATTAAGGTAAGAAAATTTATTCAGACAGCGATTATCTAAAAAATCAAGAATATTTTGTCAGAAAGACAGAACCTGAAATTAGGCATGGGATCAATGAATAATTTATATGCTTACCACTCTTTGCTAGAAAAATTATTTGAAACTTATTCGAATGAGAAACGTACCGTAAAAATTGAATTTTGGTTGCACCTTAAAGAAGTGCATATGAATCTAACTTAAATTTAACAATAACCATTGTCACAAGATTTAAATATTTATTTATTGAAATTGACCTGACACGCAGGTTTGCATGTAAGTAATATGACAAAATAAGTTCTTCTTCCTAGCGTTAGGAGAAATTATGTTTGTGCTGAAAATTTCAACAATTTTCATTTAAATATTCTTAACTCGAATACAAAAACCAAAAGTACTCCTTTCTAACAATTTAATGCTTTAGACACTCTTATCTTTCCGAAATAGTGATAATGTGTAATAAAATTATTACCAAAAGTTATCATTTTTATCAAACCCACAATCTTCATTGCTGAAACACACCTTGTAATGTGAACCAGCGGCAACACTGCTAACAAGTTGATTCCTCTTTTGAATTGTGCACAAGTATCACTATAACAATTCAAATTAAAATACTGAAATGTTTAAAAGTAACACCTAAAATACTCGTAATATACAAGAATACAAGAGGTCGTTGAATTGTTTTTGCGTGGTTTTTTCTGTTCGATGTGCTTTGAACACATGGATAATAGTAATACGTCCAAAGATATAGAATAATCAAGTTGTAAAAAATCTTTATTGATCACCGGCGATAAATAATAGAATAACAGCAAATAGTGGTATATTATACGAATACTCAATTTAAAAGTATTCCATACTATATTTATAGACTTAAGTTTCAAGAAGTTGTATTGAGAGTATTGCACGTATATACTTCAATAAAATGTTAAAAAATTTGAAATAAAATTTGTGGATTATAATATATTATCCCAGGAAACCAGGTCGGAACGCCATTCCAACAAATCATTCCACTCAGAATTCCGACACATTCTGAGTGTTAGAATTCTATTATTCATTCTGAGTAGCGTTCCACTCTGAATGCTGAATGCATGCAACTTGGAATGATTATTAGAACGATTTTGAAAAATAATATTTTTAATGATTTTCTAACGAATTACTGTATTATTAAGTGTAAAATCGACATATTTTTATAAACTGAACTATGAAAATGTGATAAACAACTGAAAAATCAATAAAAATATTTGATAGGTGGCCGATATGATTCGGAATGAACTCAGAATGCAACTCAGATAGAATGTTAGAATGAACGCGAAGTGCAACTCAGAATGAATGTTAGAATGAATTTAGAAGGAAAGTTAGAATTCTGGTATTCATTCAGAGTAGCGTTCCAACTGCGTTCCACTCTGCATGCCACTCTGAATACAACTTAGAATGATTATTAGAATGAAATTTAAATAAATAAAATGAATGATTTTCTCATGAATAACTGTATTACTAGGTGTAAAATCGTCAATAAGCTGTTTAAAAATGTGATAAACAACTGAAAAATCAATTAAAATATTTGATAGGTGGTGGATTTAAGTTGGAATGAACTCAGAATACAACTCAGAATGTATGTGAGTATGAACACGGTGCGCAAACCAGAATGTAAGTTAGAATGAATTTAGAATACAAGTTAGAATGAATATTAGAATGAACACGGAGCGCAACTCAGAATGAAAGTCAGAACTCAACAAAAACTAACTTATAAAATTACTTGATAGCATATATGTTGATGATTTAAGACAAAGGACTTTGGTTTGAAGGAGTTATGTTTTACGAATCTTATCAAATTTTGAAGTTTTGGGATGCTAATAATTTTGGTGGTAAAAATCAGAAATACTGTTAAAAAAATGGCAAAAAAGAGTGACTATTTCGGAAATTGATCGGCAAAGATATTTGAAACTTTTATTATGAAAATGTATTTATTTTATTCTGTTATTTTTGTTTTCAAGTTTGTGTGTAATGAATTTCAAATTTTTTTAGTTGGATTTTTTTAAGTCGTTATTGTATCAATTTTCAGAACCAAGTGAAAATTGTATTTAATTTTAATAGAAATTCTAAAAACACCAATATGATTTTCTGATTTGCTAATAATAAAATGTTGATTCCCAAAATAAATTGTATTTTCAAAAAAAAAAATCTTTTAATTCGTTTATTGCGACCACTTTAATTCATTATTTCAAAATGAAATTTAAAAAACACAAACTTGTAGAAACATTTCAGTAGAAAAATCCTGTTGGATATTTTTTCATTATAAGTAAGGTTTAAAGCCATCGCATTCACAATTTAGTGTAGGGCATAGGGCGCTCGTCTCATTCGAGACCCGGGGTCTCGCAGAGTTAAACGGATGTTTTTAGGTAATAAAAGGAACAAAACTAGGCTTCTAAGTGAAAATGTTGGGAAATCGGGGAAATTTTCAGGTTTTTCCCGATTTTTATTTTTTTTTGTTTTTTGCATCCTTGAATCTCAGAATGAGTTCAGAATGCAACTCAGAATGAATGTTAGAATGAATTCAGAATGAAAGTCAGAATAAAAACTCATTCTGAATTTCATTCTACTTAGAATGATTGTCAGTATGATTGTTGTGCACTAGGCCTCCAAATGGAATGCAAAGTGGAATACTTTTTAGAATTCTGACGTTCCGAAATTTCATTCTGAGTGGCATGCTAACTCATTCTGACTGGTTTCCTGGGTATCCTTTTGATTATTATTACTATATTATTTATTTACATCCGTGGTTTTGCTAAATTTCAAAAATATATTTTTCAAATATATAATTTTGTGTAAGATCTCTTATTTTAAGTTTTCTCGAAAATATTTGGCTCATTAAAAAAAGAAATGCCTACAAGTGTCTAATTGATCTAGAAATGGGCTCGGTAATGATACCATATTTAGTATGATGTCTCATATACGAACGAACAGTTTGTCGTTACTTAAGGAAATCGAAAAATTTGTTGGAACAAGCTTTTTGTGCAAATCTGGATTTATTTTAACCCAATAATATGTATCGAAGGTGAGCATTAAGTCAAATAGTATTCGTCGATTTTCTAGAGTTTGAAGGCCAATTATATAGCATCTCTGTACATAGTTTGGTAAATTACTAAAAATATTTCTGAGGTGCGCACCTCCATTTATTACGATTCTAATGATTTCCTTAAAAAGCATAATATAAATTTACACAGTAATCGAGCTGTGATCAATCGCAAGCATACTTAATTACTTTTAACACATTTTTTTTGATTTTATCTAAATATTCCGAGCTTTTATCAGCTCCTGAAAGCTTCAAAATGACATTCTATAAATTTTTAGTGTTAAATTGGTCGCAATTGTTAACATTTTAACTCGATTGTATTCGTGGTGCTCGCAAAATATACAAAATATTGTAATTAAATTTGTTTTTCAATTTGAGATTTGTTCCAAGTCCTATTTTTTAATTGAAAGCTTGTTTGCTTGTTAAACCATGAAAGCAAACAACTAGCAAATTTTAGTTTTTGTTGAAAATTGAGTAAAACTGCATTAAAACCCGAAAATAAAAATTTCATTTCAATATATTTAATAAGTCACGTAAAATTAAAATATTTTTTTAAGAAATTATTTTGTATCAATCAAAAAAATAAATTTTACGTAGTTTACCAAGTGAAACTGAAAATATTGATACTGAAAGTGTTGTACAATGATCATAGAATTTATGTATAATCTCGTGCTTTTTGCAGATTATAGCCGGATAAAGTTTGTTCACAAAATTTTAAATTATACAACAGTGCTTATTAAGCTGGAAATTATCGACTAATACATTATTAAAATTTATATTGAAATTTGTTTTCTTGTAATAATGAAAGGAAATGATAGCTTAAGTGCGAGAGAAATTTCAAAAACTGTAGTTAATGTTTTTTAATAGTTAATGTAATACACCGTGTCCCATATGTAGTGATGATTACATTTTATTATCTAAGAAACTTATTCAACGACCGATTTTTAATTTTATTGAATTTATTTGAAGCTTAACTAATGTGGATCTCAAAAAACCTTAGTATACCGAGAATCAAATTTGCCAGAAAAAACTGTAGTTAATGTTTTTTAATAGTTAATGTAATATAACATAAAATTATTGTGATATGCACGTTCTGTCGATATTGATGTACCACCTTAAACAGTGAAAACATAATTTAATCAAAGTATTGGCACATTTTTTTAAACTAAACTTTCAAGTTGATTGAGCATATTTTATTTGTTGTGCGGGAATAGACTGTGGAACAAAAGTGATTTCATCTAAAAATGTTAAAATGTAAGATCACTAGTCAGAAAGTATTGAGCAACAATTCTTAAAGAATGATTTTAGGTTTTATTCCAAGACTAACGGCCTTTAAAACATTGACAAATATTTTTATTTTTACTATTCACTTTCAATTAATTGAGTGGAAAAAAAAGTTATCACTCCAGGTTTATGAAAATATGTTAATGAGATAATATTTATTAACATATCTTACCCACCAGAAAGATATTCAAAGTAAATGCTTCAAAAATTTCCATTTAAAATTTAGATACATTTTTCAAATGCTACGTATCTAAATATACAATGAATTATAATAAGCAAGTAGCAAAAATGGGAAGTTAATATTTAATGTAGCTATTTCAAGGGACAAAGAGTTTTTTGATTTAAATGCAACAATAAATAGCAAAGAGGATATACTGCACTTTAAAACCACATAATGATTTTTTTCTGGGAATATTTTGTTAATAGTTCTATATACATAAACAATGCAATGGTTGTATTCTTTTTAAATATGATTCTTGGTAATTTTGAATGTTTCACCATAACATATCGGATGGACAGTATTTCAGTTAATGATCATTCTATTATATCGATTATTTCAAAAAATTTAGAAATTTTTGCATTCACATTTTGCCCTTTCAAAAAACTGGAAAATTGAACTTGAAAAATAGTAACAGTTATTTTAATCCATACAATCTGATTAGTTTTTCTTGAGCATTCATCTGTTAATTAATTGGCTTCTTTTAGATTTTTTATAAGTAGAAGCCATACAAATGCCGAAAACCGTGGAAAATTAATACCTGTCCAATAAAAGGCAGACATAGCGAAATGTTGAGGAAACGTGTAATTATTAACTTGTCACTAACATTAAACATAAAATGTCCACTCATATTTTAAACTATGTGACCCCATTTGTTATTGTTTGTTTGATACATCAAACATGTATAATTGTATGCTCTAGTAGAAAAGAAATTTTAAAATGTAAGCAAAAAATGTATTGGAATAATTTCGACAGTTATGGCGCTGTAATAAATGTATAAACGTCTTTTTTGTATTAATAAATACATAAATTATGCAATTTTTGTTGAACTTTAAGGTTCAACAAAATTAAGTGGCAATTTGAAACTTTTCACCTGTACTGGATAAAGTTACATGAATTGGATAAGAAAAAGGAACAATAACTTGACTAATGCCAAAAAATGTGCAACATGTGTCTTTGGTTCGCTGCCAAAATTAATTTAGGGTCTTTTTTTGGCATATTTAGATGTGAAATATAGAACCAAATTGTATAAAAATATAGTTTTCGCTTCATGAGTAAAAATCCCTTCGGAAACTTTTTATTTATTTATGATCATACCAGCTAATTCTGTGTAATATATTTCAACACATATACATAGTTTAAACTCGGTTTAGACCTTACCTGGGCCAATCATTTTATTTTAAATTGACCGTTCATCAAATTTATTTAATGTTTCTGTGGCACGTTTTAAATTCAAATATTTTCTAATTGATAGGTTTTCAATTTTGCAATTTTCAATAAAAAATCATTGTGAAACGTATACTTCAAAAACCAGAAAGTCAAAAAAATTCCACATGCAATCGAACAAATAAATAATCATAAATACGAAACTTGTAACTAATTTTTTGTATATTATTGAATTAACTTACCAGTTTTTGCTTTCTTTGGCTTCAAGTATATTTATGATCACAAAATGTACAGCATACAAATGTTGCGAAGATCTTTATAAAATAAAACGTGCATGTATGTATAATTGTATAGTCAAGTATAGTGTATATACCTCAGGTTAAATTGATAATTTTTATTTTGTTTTGAATTTTGTTTCAGCTTCTTTCTTCTTGAAACTTAATCTACCTTGAACTCTACAACGACCTTGTAATATAATAAAAATGTATAAAAGAAATTAAAAGTTTCATAGAAATTGCGTATATTAACTAAACAAATTCAGTGTTGTTGAAACATTATAAAGTATATTAATATATGTTTTTAATTAAGGAGTGACTAAGAATTGAATCATTAAAAATATTATGATTTCGTTATCAAAAAGCAGTTTGTAACTAATATTTTCCAAAAAAATGCTCTACCACACCAGTATTATTATCAGCAGTTTTCAATGATGATCTTGACGCTCGATTAATCTAACTTTTATTGTTATTGAATTAAAATTGAAGTTTGTAATAACAAATCATAATTATTACTTATCACCAATTGTTATTGCTCAAAAAACCATTAAAGATATTTTTATATGAATCACTTCAAAGTTCATAAAATAAATAAACAATTTAAAACTATTCGAGATTTTCATAGCTGCGATGATAAAACTATGTATTATATATTATCATTACTATATAATTATTATTATTATATTTCCTTAATATGTTATGGCTCTTAGTAAGATATTATAAAACTCATTTTCAATTTTTTGAAGGATTTGCTCATTTTATTATTAAACGTTCGTAAAAACAAATATCAAAATATATATTTGTAGCACAAGCAGTACGTTGAAAAAAATACTCGATTTTCTTTATAAACTTCGATCGAAAGATAAAGGTTTGTGAGTAGAATATATTTAGGTCATATCGACCTGATGTTTTTTATTACATGAATAAGTTTTAAAAAGCTAGACAATAAACTATTCCAAATTTCGATTGCTTGCAATATTAAATGTAAAACCATATAGAAAAATTGCAGAATAACTTTTCTAACTATTAGCCGCAATATGTTAAAACTTCAAAATATAACAGAAAACCTTTATCAAGATAATTTTGAGATGAGGACTTGAGTCTTTTTATATTTTAAATTAATTTCCAAGAAAATATTCTTCGTTTTAGACAAAATCTTGAGATAACTCCCTTTCAGATGGTTCGTATGATTTTCTTTCAATAATAATAATTTATAAATAAAAAATCTTCCGAAAGCAAACGAAAAACAATATGAACCATAAGATACGAATTTTTATTCGAGATTTCGTCTTTTTTCAATTAAAACATAATAACAGAGGTTAGAGCATTAAGATTTTAATAACGAGTTCTGACAAAAACACTTTTCGTGATTAAATTAAAACCTCGTGTAATTGCCATATGAATATATTTTATACTATATTTTCCAAAATACTAAACCTAAATCTCAATTGTAACAAAATCACAACAACAACACAAAATGTAAAAGATTCATTAAGTCCTATATATGATATTCACAAAACGTATGTTTTCTATTTGACGTTGTTTTGTTGTGAACGATGTACCCCCACTGCTAAGAAAAATTACTTTAATATTCGAAAACGAAATTTTGGTTTGTGCTAAAACTTCTTCTCAAATCAAATAAATAAACAAACGAGAAAATAAGAAACAAGAACACAATTGGTTAGTTTTTATAGTTTTTCTGTATTTTTATATGTTTTTGGTTCCTTTTCGATTCAACATCATAAATCAAATATTTCAAAAAAGGTCTGTAATAATGATGGTATATTTTTCTTCACTGAGCGTTTTTCTTCTTTACTTTTGTTGAGTGTTTTTGCAAAAATTCGTCGTAAAAATTAAACGTACGGTATTTGAGTTTGTGTAGCACATGTTAGCATTTAACTAACTTAGCTCATACACATTCGTTATACTAAATTTTTGATGATTCTTAAGTAAATATATTTTCAATACAACTTGTCGAATATATTTTGATAAGTTCTTACACATTGAATTTCTTTTAAATTGAAAGCATCATTAGTGAGTTAAATTAAAACTTAATTTGAATGCAGTTTTAAAAAACTTGAAATTTGGTTTCAAAACTACAGAATTAAAAGTTTCTACCTACTTGAGATCTTATCTGCATCCAAAATAAAACAGAAGTTTTTTTTCGTTTATTTGTTTGTTTTCAATCTTGAACAATGAAATAATAAATTTAGAAATTGCCAATAAACTTGTGCTTCAACAGTATAGTTGATCGTTCTGAAATACATAAATACAACGAACTGTGTGCAACAATAAAATAGAATTGATCGGTATCATCGAAAGTGTCTTTAAAACAAATAACAGCCAGCAAAAATTATTTTGGATTGTTCAAAACTAGAAGATGGAAATATGCAGACAATCAAATAATAAAACTGGTTTGTTTTAAAATTTTACAATATCAAAAACTGTACTTTCTTAAACATAAACATCTTTGAACTTTTATATGAAACACAAAACATGATTTTCACCGAAATAAAAGTAAATCTAGTATATCAAAAGTGACAATCTCATACATACGACCAAATTTATTTTTTCGATCCATTTTAAATTAAGGCACAAATAAGTAATGAACAACATAGCAGTATGCACGAAAGTTTGGTCCACTAGAGA
This sequence comes from Parochlus steinenii, assembly GCA_038502155.1. NCBI lineage: Eukaryota > Metazoa > Arthropoda > Insecta > Diptera > Chironomidae > Parochlus > Parochlus steinenii. The sequence goes on along the minus strand of JAXCIN010000052.1, from coordinate 1,714,349 downwards.
GCCCATATTAACCCGTCCAGTGACAATTGCTCTGCTCTTGGGATGAATTTGAAACTTCTAATGATGCAGTTTTAAAGCTTAACTATCAATCTTTAAGTAAATTACTTCAAATTTATTTATTCTGTAATTTATAAAGTAAAATTTTCAACAAAATTAGAAATACCACTGAAAAAATGGTAAATTTGAATTTTTTTCTCCCGCAAAAATCTTCAGCTCCTGCTAGAGCTCTCAGCGGAAAACCCCGCTAGATTGTAATTTGGAAACAAAATTATATTTCATTTCGGAAAATGCTTGGAAAATGGAAGGAAAAATTATATTTCAACCCGTATGTGTTTTAACTTGTAGATATAGAGAATATTAATTAGTTTTTTCACTTTGGGTCGAAAAAAATTTTGATGCAAAACATAGTGGAAATTTGACATTCGGAAAAACATTTTCCACTTGATTGAAAAATCCACATTTTCTTTCATATCAACATAATTAAGGTGTTTTGATCACATTTTCAGCAAAAATACAATTTTTTTACTTAAGGTCGAAGAAAATTTTATGTTGAAAGAAAGTGGAATTTTGAACATCCGGAAAAACATTTTCCGCTTTTCAGAAAATTAAAAATTTTTATCTCCAACACGATTGAAGTGTTCTAAAGACATTTTGGTAAGAAATTATAAAAAATTTACTTAGGATCGAAAAATATTTTAAGAACAAACAAAGTAGAATTTGCAACATCCGGAAAATTCAATTTCCTCTTTCAAGAAAATTTTGATTTTTGTGTTTTGAATGAATTTTCCGGGTACTAAAATTTCCACTTCGAATGATCTTAAAATTTTCTTGTACTCTTCACAAAAAAAATATGTTTTCTGGCCAAAATGCATTTAAAACACTTCAATTATGATGATGAAGAAAAATCAAAATTTTCTTGAAAGAGGAAATTGAATTTTCCGGATGTTGCAAATTCTACTTTGTTTGTTCTTAAAATATTTTTCGATCCTAAGTAAATTTTTTATAATTTCTTACCAAAATGTCTTTAGAACACTTCAATCGTGTTGGAGATAAAAATTTTTAATTTTCTGAAAAGCGGAAAATGTTTTTCCGGATGTTCAAATTTGTACTTTGATGAATCAAAAAATTTCTTTGAAACAATATAAAATATTTTTTTACTCAATATATAATTAAAACAAATTAATTATGATGGAAAAGAAAATTTGAGATTTTCTGGCAAATGGAAACTATTTTCCGGGTTGATCAAAAAAAAAAACCTCTTCATTATAGAATATTTGCAAATATTTTTCTGCTCAAAGTTTTTTTAAAACACTTCAATATTGATTAAAAAATTTTTGTGAAATTTTTCCGATGAGGGGAAAATTGTTTTTCCGGATGTTCAAAATTCTTATTTGTGTGATCAAGAAATATTTTTTCGAACCAGAATGAAAACTCTTAACTTTTTGCTCAAAACGTCTTCAGAAACCTTCATTTATGATACAAAATAAATTTTGAAAGTTTTCGGAAAATCGGAAAATGTTTTTCTAGATAACCAAATTTCCACTTTGTATAAACATATATACTTCTTTGACCTCAAATGAGAAAAAATCAATTTTTTACTCAAAATGTCTTGAAATGACTTCAAATATGTGGAAAAAAGAAAATTTGGGTTTTTAATTAAGTGGAAAATGTTTTTCCGTTTTCCATTTTCTACTAAGATTTGCATCACTATTTGTTGGGCCAAAAGAACAAAACTATTTATTTTTTTCTCCATACATTTATATTTTACAAACATTTGAGTCGAAATATAATAAAGCATTTTCCGAAAAGAAAATATTATTTTCAAATCTTCCAAATCGCGCCATACAATCTAGCAGGGGTACCTCGCGGGGCGGGGGTTTCTTCAACGCGAAGAAAAGAGAAGCAATGTGAAGTTTGCGATAAAAACAAAATACAAAAATTGTGAACAAAATATTTTTTGCATCCTTAATTTGTCAAGTTTTCTTAATTAATATGTCATGAAACTATTTTTCTCAAGTGCTTCATGTATCTGGTAATAGTGTAAAAGAATTAAAGTGGTGAGTTAAATGCTCAAAGCCAGAAGGTTATTTTTTTCATTTTATTTAGCAGTCCTTAATTTCGATAGTTCAGTTTTGAATCTTTAATTTCTTCAATACCATTAATTGACACAGTAAACAAATTAGTTATTTACAATTATTAGGTCATATGCTATCCATATTGACAGCAAAAACTTAGGTTTCATGAGTATTTAGGCATTTAAATTGAGATCTAAAATATTTTCTATTTTCTAAAAAAGTCAAAAATACCAAAATTATCGGTTAAGTAGAGCCGTACGCATCAAAAAGACTCATTACAAATTGGGAATTTCAGCTAGCATGTAATAGAATTATCATAACAGATCATTTTATAAAATCCAAGAATAAACAAAATATCCCGCCCAAAACGAGAAGCCAAAATCGAAAAGAGTATGCTTCGATTTTAATAATGAGCAGGCTCACGCATTGTGAGCTTGGACCACTTTTCGTGGGCTTTGATGGTATGTGTGAGTGTTTTGGATTTGACTTCCTGCTGATTGGGAGCCAAACCAAGATTCACTTCCAGGATTTTATTGCATCATCATATTCTCCACAAAATTCTAAGTAAAACTGCATTTAAGTTTTTTAAAATCATTAATTGTAAAGCTAAAACAAACTTAAACTAAGATCGAAATACTCCCAAGTGGACGGAATATGAAGAACACCGCTACAATAAATATTCCCAGTTTTGTCAGGAAGAAATATCAGAAGAATAATAAATGTGAAATTTAACAGAACCAGGTGCGTTGGGAAACTCTTCATAGTGATATTGTAAGATTTATTATCATTTTTCGACATCATTCTTTAAAATATGATAATTGATTGTCGAGACAAGTTTTCCAATAGACTAATGATAAATTGTTAAACTATTAACTAAAAAATACGAACCTTTTTGAAGCAACAGCCAAATTGGACAAAAATTATCTTCAAAATAGAATCATAAAAAATTATTTTGTTGTTGGAAACTGATAACAAGTTAGACTCTTCGTAGATTTTTTTATATACGGCATTGAAATACAAATATTGTCTTAAAGTATTTACAGAAGAATACTTTTAAACTGTCTGAGCCAAACAACCAAAAAAAAATTTAAGCAAATAATCAAAATTTTCAAAATATTTGGAAATCTCCACAATTTTTGTGCCGTTTAAAAAAATGAATTTAAAAGTTTGGTCACGTTCATCAAAACCACTTTACTTGAACTTGTGTAAATAAAATGTTATAGAAATAAAATTTTTATTAAAAACTGTTTGCTTTATGTCAAATATGATGTCAAATATCAAAATAAGATTATCGACAAAAATATCAACAATGATGAATTTTTCTAAATAAGCATAGAAAAGTTTTTAAAATTTTTAAAATTGCGCTTTGAAATCATGCAAGTTTAAATTCAAACTTTATAAAGCTTGTGTTGCTCAAATATTATTTCAAAGTATTTCATAGAACAAATGAATTTTAAATTTTAATGTTGTCTAGCATATAAGTTCGATCTTTTGTGCACTAGGCAACTCAAATCCCGAATTTTCCAAGAATTGCTTCACAAAATCTTAAGTACAAAATCTTATTCGCAGAACTATATCGCAAAATTCCGTTTGTAAAGTTGTTTTTCCATCTTTCAGTTAGTAAGTTTGTTTCGACAAAAAGCTTAAAAATTATTAATAATAATCTCGCTTTTTATAAATCACACAAAACTTTTACATCAAAAAAAGTTAGTGAACAATAATTAACACACACTTTTATAGAGTTCTCTATCTTATCAAAATATACTTGTTTTAATTAAAAATTGATAAGATTTAATGCTTAATATTATTATTTTCGTGTTTACTTTACTTGACTAAAAAACAGTGCTCTACAAAATATGGCTCTAGTAACCGTCGCTCGTTTAAAATTCCCATAAACTGACAGAAACTTTTAATTCAAATTTCTTTTTCTCTATTTTACTTGTATAGAAAGATGATTTCCGTACTGATTTTATTAATGGCAACAACAGCTAGATCAGTGGCGAGTATGGAAGCAGAAAATGATTTCAGGGTTATTTCATACCATGGTAAGTGTTTTAATTTTTTTTCTCTATGCTCTTAACATTTTTGAATCAGCAATTTAATGTTATGTTTCTGAACTCGATATTTTGAAAAAAGTCAGAATGATGGTTGTAATTGAGTTTTTTATTGAAGAAGTTTCTGTTTAATGCTCTGATGGAGGTAGGCATGCATAATTTTTCAGTTTTTTGAAGCGTAGAACTGGTAGAACCATGTAGAACTTTTCCAACAATTTTTTTGCTTTAGTAATATTATAGAACATAATTGAGTTTTACGATAATATATGTATAAAAATTAGGTCAAAACTTTTGACTCTAAAGCACAAAGGTGCACCTGAACCATAGACGTGAATTATGCACAAAAATAATGAATAACCAAAGCTAGAGCAAAAAGAATATTTATTTTCTCATATAAATCAATCAGTACTTAAAATGTTTAATTGTACATGAAAAAGCTACATCACTAATATAAATTCCAGTTCAATTTGTAATAAATGCAAATTCATGTTCAACAACAAGATTAAAATCGATGGAATTAAAATAAAACATGTTCAATTCAATTACTGTGGTAGATAATGAAAATTCAATGTAAAGTTTCGGCAACAACAATTTTTTTTAAGATTTTCGAATATTAGGTTAGATTATTAGAAACTCTATTTGACTTTTACTGTTGAAATATGAAACAATTGCAATTTTACAAAACTTAAAATGAGACTTAGAATAAAAGTTAATATTTAACATAAAGTGAAAATAATGCTCATTCCCAATAAATCTAAAAAGAAACATTATGTTTCAATAATCATAAGAACATTCTAAAGCTTATTCATAGCACGCTACCAGACAAACTCGAGAGCAAATAAATATGTTTACAAAAAAAGAATCCTATCCCGCTTTTATCTTTTATGAACTATAGCACAAATACTTATACTTAAATAATAAAACATAGTACAACAAAACAAAAATCAATTGCCATTCGTGACATAAGTACGTAGATATTAATATGACAACGACCTGAAAACTCTTTTGTTCGCAGAGTAAGAAAGAAAAATCACGACGAAACAAAATAAAGAAAAATGCATGCAGAAATAACATAAGCTAAGTTCTTTGGTCTCGAGAACGCTTTTATATCGAGTGCAGGGTTGTGAGACGAAAAATAATGATGAAGACATAATTTTAATTTTACAACATTGAATCCGAAAGCAGGCTCAATTTTAGAAATTTTATACATTTTATTCCGGTACTGAGCTACTTTTCGTAGATATTTTCTGATGAATCAAAATGGTACAAAAGCTCTCAAGTAGTAGTTTTTATCGTAAAAATCTGTACTGTGTGCACTTATTTATTTGTTCAAGGTTCACAATAGAAGGTTGCGCAACTATTATATATATTGTATTTAAGACTTTTTCACGATTAAATATATTTCTCTTCGTTTCAGATTTGCTTCCAACATCAGATAGATTTACAGATCCAAATGTGACTTCTTTTTCTCGCTTATTATTTGACGTTTCAAGAGACCAAGTGATAGTTGGCGCAAGGTAAGCTTTTAGTCAACATATTATATCTGGCACAGGAGTACACACTTTTTGCTTTTCTGAATAACTCTTTAACTATACCTACTCACAAACAAATCTGTTAATAATACAAACATAGATATTTAATATGCCTTCACATATTCCAAAACAAAATTATTTCCTGAGGGCAAAGAAAGCTAGAAACATATTGAATTCAATTTCATTCAAAATTTTATAACATTTCATTCAAATTTTTACGATTTGTAGACATTTGAAAGGACGAAGATGAAACTTGAAAGTTATATCAATGGTAAAATCAGTTTCTGCCAAAAAATTTACCAAGCCAAGTTTATAACATGAAATGTATGCTTCATTTAAAGATATAAAGATAGAATATAATTTTATGCAAATCGATATTCTATCACTGCGTATTCTAAATCAGGCGAATCAAGGCAAAAATCTTTTCTAAATTCAATTCAGGGAAACCATTATTAATAATAAAATAATAAAAATTTAATTTAAAGGTGTCTTGATGAATTGAGGCGTCATCTCCCAATTACAAAATAATTAACAAAAGATCTTACATAATAATCTTTTGCCTTTTGTAAATCATTTTTATTGTAATTACTGGGTAAAGTTTGTTAACATGTTCACATTAAGCACTGGTACCATTATCTCGATAAATTTTTGGTATTTTAATAGCGGATCATAAATATCATAAATTTGACACTTGATTCCTTACCATAAATAAAATTTTTTTTTGTTTTTACAATGTATTAATTAGCAGTGTAAATTTATTTTGATGCAATTTACCAAATTTATTTTATCTATTCACAAAAACTTTGAAACTACAAGTGAAGAAAGACTTAATATGCCAACTCTTTGTTCTGAAAACTCAAAAGATAATACATTTACAGCCATAATTATATATGCAAAAAATTCAAAACAAAGCATTACATTAAATTAAAGTTTTATTCAATTCAACTAGACTGAATGACATCGATAATTGAAATTTCAAAGCCAAATAATCATGAATTAGTACTTTCAGCAGCTAAAAAAAATATTTTTACTCAATTAGTAAACCAAATTCTAATGCCAAATTGCAAAATGTTTAACAGATGGTCACAAATTTTTACAAAATTCATTGGAATATGCCATCAAATATTCCATTCAATTACCCTCCAGGACCTGGAAATTTTGGTTATCAGCCACCAATGAATCAATATCCTGGACAGCAGCCACCAGTTAACCATCAGTATGGTGGACCTATGCAGTACCCAGGTCCTTCAGGACCAAATTATAATAAATAATAATGTTATCCAATTTATTTATAAATTAATTTATTTATTTATTAATTTATTTATTATTAATATTATTCGATAATGGTTTCTCCAATTGCAATTTATGCCATTATTCCAGAAATCAGAAGCTTGCCATGTCAGAGTAGGTGCCATTTTTAGGGAAAAGAAGATACATTTAATAAAAACCACAAATTCATTTTTTTGAATTTTATTGGGAAATTTAGTTTTTCACATATGAGTTTTCCTTTTTCAGGAAAATTTTTTTTACACAAATTAATATTATCCAATTTTCAATTTTTTAAACACCACGGCGTATGTTTTTTTTCAATCATAAAAACCACAAATTCATTTTTTTGAATTTTATTGGGAAATTTAGTTTTTCACATATGAGTTTTCCTTTTTCAGGAAAATTTTTTTTACACAAATTAATATTATCCAATTTTCTATTTTTTAAACACCACGGCGTTTGTTTTTTTTCAATCATAAAAACCACAAATTCATTTTTTTGAATTTTATTGGGAAATTTAGTTTTTCACATATGAGTTTTCCTTTTTCAGGAAAATTTTTTTTACACAAATTAATATTATCCAATTTTCAATTTTTTAAACACCACGGCGTATGTTTTTTTTCAATCATAAAAACCACAAATTCATTTTTTTGAATTTTATTGGGAAATTTAGTTTTTCACATATGAGTTTTCCTTTTTCAGGAAAATTTTTTTTTTACACAAATTAACACTAAATTTTTAATATTATTCAATTTTCTATTTTTTTACGACACTTTAAAACTTTCTGTACATCAGCCTACGTGAAAAAGTGTTATAAACAAGATTCCAACATAAAATTCTTATGTTTTTTCTGAATATTTTGTTAAAGAAAATCTTTCAAAAAATTTCAATTATGTAACGCTGGAGCGCTATCTAAAGTTGAATCGAGACAGTGTGTCTAAATTATATCACAAATATTATCAAAACACCACGGCGTATGTTTTTTTCTGGAAAAAGAAAATTCATGAATATACAAAATTCCAAAAAAAAATAATTGCGGGAAAAAATAACGAAAAATTTTATTTTCAGGAGCCAGTAAAAATAATTTATAAATATTGATCGATTTACCAAAAAATTTAAAAATGACAATTAACACAAATTTACATACAACCATACTAGAAAAGCTTTTTAGAAATTTCTGATAGATATTTTTTACATATAACTTTAAAATTAACGGAATGAAGAACAAAAGATCAAAATGTATTTAATTTTTTTTTATTTTTGTTGGAAGAAAAATTCCATTAAACTTTTTAAAATCCAATTTCATTGCATAAAGTATTTCACATGATTATTCTTCCCTCATCCAAATTTTGATGATAAGTTCCATTCGAATCCAGCTCCAGCGATTTGTCCTTTCAAATTTTCACTTTTGTCGTACAAGTTACGATCATCACGGTGAATTCCAGCAGCTCGTTCTTGCTCTGCTCTGAATCAGAGATACTAAAAAGTATAATGGTAAGTTTGAGAGGAGATTAAAGAGTTGAGGAAAGCTAAAGCTGTCAATTTACATACAATACACTTTAAAACGATCAAGTTTTGCTGCTCCTCCTCCTTAATTTGAAATTGAAAGCATATTGTTTGAATATCTCGATTGTTTGTAAGTAGCTTCATTAAGAATTTCCAAAATTGTGCTTCTCATTGTCGATATATCCTTCTCTGATTTGAGAAAGTATCTCATTAAAATACTGGTTCCAGAACTTCAGCAAAACTTTCTTTATGAATCCAGATAAAAGAAACTTAATTGCAAGAGTTGTTTCTGGATTTTTCCTTCCAAATCTGAATTTAACAAAAATATTAACCAATGAGTGTCTGTATAGGAGCGCGAATAAAAGTTGGTTGTGTAATAATATGATTTTTTCTGAATCTGTGGCTTGTGTAGTGTGTTTATGGTGAAGAGAAAACAGCATTCAAGTGGCACTGGTTTTTATGTTGTTGTCGCTATCTTGGAAATTGCGCAGACAAAAACGTGGCAGTAAAGAGAACCACTGAACGTGTTAAAACTCTTTAAAGATCCAAGTTTGAGAATTCAGCCGGTTGCCGAAACCTTAATCACTCGTTTCATTAAATGTGCTTCCACTTTTAAGTTGCAATTGGTTACGGTGCGTAAAAAACCTTGCACAATAAAAAGCAACATGATTCGTGCACTTTGAGTTTTTTAGCAAATCTATTGTAGTCACCAGATTTTCATTTTAAATTTTATATTCTATTTCTCATGTTCATTATTATATTTATTGCAAATTTTTGTGCCAAGTTGAAGAAAATATTTTAATGAAACACACCAACACGTGTTGCTGCATAATCATAGAGATATCGAGCAAGAGAGTCGTACATAAATGGCATCTTAAAAACAAGTGACACTCTAGTCCTCTTGAAAATGTTCAGGCTTTCAAAACTCTAAACACATTATATGTTAAATATAAATATTAGTTACCTTTAAAACTTGACATAATATGGAAATGACCCCTTCAATTCAAAATCTTTCCGTATATTCATGTTGTGTTATTGACGTTTCTGCCAGTATTTTATTGAAATTGATTTGTAAGACATGTTATGATTTTGAAAAGCCGAAACTGAAAAAAATTGAGTTTCAAAAACACAAAAAGAACAAGACATGACTATATGTAAAATTTTTAAATTATCCTTGCTCAATTTCAAAAGAGAATTAAGAAAACAAACAAACAGTCCTGGAGTTTCAAGAAATTTGTTTATTTTATAACTTATTTCGTGCTTCAGCATCAAATTAGTGTTACTTCAAAATTTTAGGTGTATTCAAAATTTTTGAAAGTATGAAAACAATAGAATTTATTTTGATGCAAAATTTTAAGCAAACTGAAAGTTTCAAGAATTAAATAATTGTATTTTTGCTCAACTCTTCAAAGCCTACACAAAAATTCCCATGCATGTTCAATTTTTATTATTTATTGAACGTGGGTTATCGCAAAAATAATTCAGATAAAAAGTGAAAAGGTTTTCAATGTAATTTCAACATTTTCTATATCAACGTACGTTTAGTGTTGAAACTATCTAAATTTTAGTTTATAATTTAATATAATTTACTACTGATGCAAGGACTTTCAGGTATTTTTGCAACTGACTTTTTATTGCATTTTAACTTTATTTTCATTTCGTCAAACTAGAGCAAATGCAAGTTTTTCATTTAATATGGAGAAAAATTCCTACACCCATCATGCGCAGACATTATAAAACAAATTTACTTGACGTCTCTTTTTCACCTGGCGACATGAAAAATTAAAAAAATATATTTACCTATAATGCAGCTCAATTCCTCAGAGAAGAAAAAATGAGTTTAACTAGCTTGTAAGGCAATCTTACCAAGATTTCACAACTTACTAAAAAAACGCTTCAACTCAATTATGAGCTGGAAATTCAGGACTTTTGAAATCAAGGATAACAATTAGTGAAGAGTTGATGTTTTGTCAATGATTGCGTAATCTTGTAATTCGTTAAGAAACACTGAAATTACATAATTTAGAAGATGAAACCTCAACCTGGTCAGCAGATCATCCTTATCATAGCTCATAGCTAAACACCCAGATGAGATGAAGATTTGATTTTTTGTGTATTCTGACAATGCTTTTTCCATTTATATACTTTATATATTAATAATCGGTATTGATCGGATTTAATTTAATATGTTAAAAGCCAAAAACATTAATTAGAAGTTAATTTGATGATGCAATCCTATCAGTAACTCATAATAAGCAGATACATACTTGATCATAAAATTTAATTTGAAAATAATTTAAAGCTAGATGTAGGTAAGTCTAAATTGATTGGCGCCATATTCGTTTCAAAACCTCTTTTAAGTATATCTCGATATTTCACAATACGAAAAATCTTAAATGTATATATAAAAAGCATAAAGTGTAGAGGTTTTCAGTTGTACTTATTCAATTTTTTACATAAAGCAGAATTTTGAAAGAATTAGCAATCTCTGTTTATTTTATTTGTATACGAATATAGAAGTTTATTACGATCAATTACATCGAATGATTTTAAAAAAGTGACTGAATATTATAACCTTTGGTTAAAACCTACGGGATAATAATACAAGTTTGCATGCATAATATCTGAAAAGACTTGAATCATATTTATTAAATATTCATAAAAATTCAATTTGATTTACGTTCTTGCTAATCCAGTAACAAAGTACAAACTAGCAACAAGTGTACTCATTTGTGAACGCAAGTACCAAATGTAAATGACTTAAAACATATTTTCAGCCATATTTTGCATGTTACAACTTTAATACTTATGTATTTCGTTTGCACGCATTTTTCGCAAACACTAGTTTGGGTATTAGAGTTAAGTAATGTTTTGAGATAAATGCATAAAATAACTTCATAACTTCATAAGAGGTAAATATAATGATACCATTTTAAGTCGGTATTTGGCTAAAATTTTTATTGTGTAGGAAGTTTCTGCATTTTTGAGGTTTTTAATCTTTTCGAGTTTTCCTTGAAAACTGAGGAAAATTACCATATGAGAGAAAAATGTAATTTTTGTAGAGAATTTCAACATTTTTCTTTTAAGTAATATTGAATTCTTTTCTATATGTAATTAATACATTTTGAATCAGTTTCATTTATTTTAAGTTTAAAAATCTAAAATATTTCAATAATATTAAGAACTACAACCGTTTGCACTTTAAAATGTAAATAAACTGTAAATAAAATGTAAATAAAAAATGAAAATATTTTTGCTTTGAATTAAAAATACATTTATATGAGACCGGCTTTTATATTTAAGTAAATATATATAAATTTTTGTTTATATCAACAACTATTACTCAAAAATAATCGCAATGTGTTCATTTATTATGCAGTTATGTAAAACATAAGAAAAACAGATTAAAACAACTCGGTGCAATGTATTATTGGGCATAAATTTGTACCGATGATCCTTGTCCACTGTTAGATATTATTTAAAAACGAACTTCTATAAATCATAACCAAGCAAAAGTAGATTGTCAGAACAATAAATTTTGCAAATATCTTGCAAATATTTGCTTTGGAATATGGTGTTTGATGGGACAGCTATTTTATAAAATATATTGAAAACTGAAACATGTCTACAACCACCACGCATTTCAGCGTTCCATTTTTAATCAAACAATAATAATATAAGAAAAATATACTTGATTCAAAAGAAACCTGTTGGAACGCAAAAGTGCAGTGGAAAATGCGGACTTAAAAAATGAATTAATTTAAATAATCATTAATATACACTTTATATCTGTTGCAATACTCAGCACTTTTGTATGCTGGCGCCAATTCGTTTTTTTTTTTTTTGTAATAAACGTTACCACATATTTTCTAAATCAATTAAGAAATTCAATTCATGTTGAAGCTCAGTTTTAACTTTTTAGAGAAAAAATATTGGAATATTTGACCAACTCGTAGCTACTCCGCATTTCTTGAATATTTTATTAGTTACTAAACACTTGTAAAATTTAGAAGGCTAGATCGTACGTGTTGTGTAGTTAGAACAATAATCAAACATACAAATTTATAGTTCCTGCAAATAACATTCATTCAATACTTTCTGCTGCTATACTTTCTTCAAAATTCCAAATTTTGGATTTTCAATATTTGAGATCATTATAAGCACGTTCTTATAAAAGCAATAATACTTGCTTAGATGTATAAAAAAGTTGAATACGGTAATGTTAATGCATAAATCTGCAGATTTATTCTTCGCTTAACATAGAAATATTCCAATAGAATTTGAAAAATTAGATTAAAAGAATTATAGGAAACTAACGGAGAACAAAAACAATAGCGAGATAAATAGAGTCATTATAGAATGATAATTTTTTTGAATCTGCAAGATAGATATAAAATATCAAATTATAATTAATCAGAATGTATTGATTCTGATTTATTACTTTAACAAACAGTACTTTTCAATTACTCATAAATTTATGTACTAATAAACATTTCAAATGTGCAACTTGATATTTGCCACCAGCAGAGAATATTGAAACTGAGAATCCCGTGAAATCAATCATAATAAATTTCTTAGAAAATTTGATTTGCGGTGCAACGAATATGCGATTTTCTGATTTTGTACTGATTTCTAGTTTCTCAACTTTCTAATCGTCTTCTGTGGTAAATTAAAGAAAGATAACTAACTATATTAAGAAATATGCGATTATCAAGTCAAATCCCGTCAATAATACAAGTATTTATATAATTTTTGATTACACATGGTAATGAAAGTATTGACATTGCTAAACATTATTCAAGCAAAACTAGAATTTAACATGACAATATGACTTAGTGTAAATGTTCGATATTTCCACCTGGGAACTGTTAACTCTGTTGTTTTTATTTTTGTATGATCATGTAAAACCAATTATAGAATGTTAAACTTCACATCATTACATAAATTTATGTACTAATAAACATTTCAAATGTGCAACTTGATATTTGCCACCAGCAGAGAATATTGAAACTGAGAATCCCGTGAAATCAATCATAATAAATTTCTTAGAAAATTTGATTTGCGGTGCAACGAATATGCGATTTTCTGATTTTGTACTGATTTCTAGTTTCTCAACTTTCTAATCGTCTTCTGTGGTAAATTAAAGAAAGATAACTAACTATATTAAGAAATATGCGATTATCAAGTCAAATCCCGTCAATAATACAAGTATTTATATAATTTTTGATTACACATGGTAATGAAAGTATTGACATTGCTAAACATTATTCAAGCAAAACTAGAATTTAACATGACAATATGACTTAGTGTAAATGTTCGATATTTCCACCTGGGAACTGTTAACTCTGTTGTTTTTATTTTTGTATGATCATGTAAAACCAATTATAGAATGTTAAACTTCACATCATTACACATTAAATTAAAGATCATTACCATCATCAATTGCTCTACACACTACCACTACAAAGGTTTGTTGTCAATTCGCTCGTTCGAGTTACTTGAATACTCCAAAAGCTCAAAATTGCTATTCCTAAAAGTGCAAAAAAGTGATGAATTTGTTATTCAATTATGTTAATATCTAAGCTCTTTGATTACATATATTTATCATTTTGCATATTCATAAGATGTTTGATAACAAGAAGATTTTATGTCTTTAAGCTTATGCAAATCCAATGCAGTAACTGAATGATGTGTGTAGCAGTTTACTATGAGCATAAAATGTAAATACATATGAGCAATTCAAAGTGTCTACCGTGACACTTTCATAGATCAATAAACTTTTGTTGAAATGAGTTTCTCAAAGAAAGACCTAGTTAGACAGCTCAATTAATTATTAATGTCAATTAATAATGGAAATTAAGTATTCAGACACATGATCGAAAAATTTCATCAAGGTTTGTTTGTTTTGAAGTTCTTTTTCTTCTGTTTTTCAAATTGAGTTTATTTCAAAATGTATTAAATGCTTAAAATATAATGACAAGTTGAAGCATAAAATTATCTCAAATTATTCATATATGACGGTCAAATATACAATTTAACTGTTTAAATACAATTTAATATCTAGATCAAGATAATGGCATGGCGTCTGCATAATTGAACCTATCTAATTATATCAATTTATTATGCAGATTTTCACATTATTATTATTGACCTTGACACTTTCAACTAAAAGCAAATGAATTCATAAATATATTTATAATATATGGTTAAGATTTGTATTTGATCTAAACAAATAAGTTAAAAGTATTATAATAATTCAATGATAACATATAAACAAAAATGTGCTTTAAAAAAAACGCTTTAGAAAATATTAGTTTATTTGACGGTTACTCAAAAATGCGATTCAAATTTACATCAAGAAAAGGATCGCTTGTGTTCGCCTTAAATTAAATATAAATAAATAAAAATATAAAATCAAAAGAGCGGAATTATAAAATAACAAACTACGAACTACATCTACTTTTGAAATTTGCTTTATATGGAAGTTGTCCGCCCATCTTTGAGTATTATGTATAAAAATGTAAGAAATACTTTTAGTTCTTCAGCCTGATTAAGAAAATGCTTTTAAAAATATGACAAATAAAGTTTATGGTGACCTCAAAAAAGCAAAAAAAGGAAACTTTTTGAAAACTTTACAGTGAGGCTTTGAATTCATTGGAAGCGCATTGCGTATTATGTTTCAGTATTTTTCTTTGTTTTGCATTTAAAATAATTTCAACATTAAGTTTGAAGGAGAGATTTTGAGAAATTGCTTTATCCACTTTCATTAAAATAATTTCTGTTTATTTTCACTTTAAACTTTTGAATTTTTGTAAATTTATACGTCGATTCTTATACGTGTCAAGTACAAGAACTGTGAAAATATTGATGTTTCATATGTTCATAAAATGATTTTAACGAAACTTCTCAGAAAAACTTTTTTTATTAAATACTTTTTCACGACAATCGAAATTCAACCAAAATTTATTTATTTAAAATAATTTGACGAACTACAATTCATTGATTTTGAATTATATTATTGTTGTGTAATAAAATATATCTTTCAAGTGATGAAGTACAAAGTTGTAATTTTAAATTTCTGAAAAATATATTTTTGCGTTACATTGCATCTTTATTTCAAAAAAGGTATAGCAACTTCTAACTTTAAAAGTATGTAGTATTTATATGGTTTTGCCTTTGACGATTTATTTATTTTATTTTCTTCATTTATCAACATTTTCCATTATTGTCAATCATTTATTTTATTCTTTAACTGTACTCGTTCTTCAGATAATATTTTATTGTGTAACTGAAAAATTCCAACGTTTCTTGCATTATTTAAAAAGGAGTTTTAGCAAGATCATCATCCAATTTTAATTGTGTAAAAAGATAAAACCAGTTTTTGCATTGACGAATGAGAACTCATTTAAAATTAAGTTCAATAATTTTTACAGTTTGATTATATTGGCATACTGGCGACATTTTTTTCTTGTACCAATCCGACATTGTTTGAGTTACATTAATGTATTTGCAACTATAAACGAGCAGTAAATTATGAAAAATGTAATTTCTTATGATTTACTTTTTTAGGGTGAACATAGTTTAAATGGTATTTATGCTACTAACATCTTTAAAAAATGTTAGCTATAGCTTAAACCAAGCCTAACATACTTTCGATTTGATTATATATATTTGAAAATAATCAAATTTTCATTACTCAAATGTTTGGCTTTTTATATGATTTAAGCACTAATGAAAGTTATTTAAACAGTTGAAAGACGGTGGTCACACTTGTTTGTTCAAAAACCCTAAAGTATTTAAAGTGCTGCTGTTTGCATCAAATATTAAACATATTATGATATGTAAGGTCACTCACTTTCTAATAAGTTTTCACATTCAAATCTTTGAGTGATATTAACATGATAAATACGAAAGTGATATTTGCGTGATTTCAAACTCAAAGTATACAATACAATTGTGAGCAGCTGGAGATGAGAGAAAACCAATATCATAGACCAATATTGTGATAGCTCATAAAATCGATTCAACATTTCACACTTATTCATTATTTAATAACTTGAATTGTATTTAAAAATAGTTGAAATTTCCTGAAATTCACGTTTTTTTATGATTATTGTAAAAATTTTTACCTACCGGATAATAATTTTAATATGTAATGTTTGAATATTTTTAAATGGAAATAGATAATAATTTTCACAGAAACAGTGCATTTGATATTATTTCAAAATCATTTATTTCAGGCCAAAATTTAAATATAAATCATTCAAATTGTTTATGTAATTTATTTAATCGATGAGTTATAAATATCAAAATTGACCTATTTAGTTGAACAACTATTTAAACTGTTTATTCGTTGCTATTTAATTTGCTGTCCGTACTCAATATTCAAATTTTTATTTTTATTTATTGGAAATTCTCACGATACTGACAGCATTAGCACTTAAATTTTTTTCAATCAAAATAAAGCTTGTTTTCAAAAATAGACCATAGAATGTTGCAACGTGGATCAAAAAGTATGGAGATACATAGAATTATTTCATGGAAAACAATCCATTAGCAATCGTTAATCGAATCAATCATTTACTCATACCTTCATGAGAATCCCGTAAGGTTGAATTTTATTACATATGAATTTATAATTTTTTTATAATTTCCATCATATATGCCGAATTCACTATATGCTAGAATTTTTGCATAGAAGCTGTATTTTTTTTGCACTTATTCTGACATTTCAACATGAATGAAATATTTCCAAAATTTTGTGAATATATATATTCCAGCATATATAAAATAATTAGCTCCTAATCAATTTCCTCTTTATATGAATTCCACTAATTTATTCCAATAGTTTTTCTCTCATATCTTACTAATAATAATTTTCTCTTCCAGAAACAACTTATATCGGATGTCATTGCAATTGGAAGTTCGCGAGAAAAACACTTGGGAAGCATCATCCAAAATGCGAGAGACCTGCTTGGATAAAGGTCAGAGTGAGAATGGCTGCCACAACTTCCTCATGGTTTTACAATCATACGGAAATAAATTGTACGCTTGTGGCACGTATGCCTACTCTCCACTCTGTTCTTGGCGACAAATGGAAAATCTAAACGTTACTAAATTCGACAAAGGTGTAGGAAAATGTCCATTCAACCCTCAAGCCAACATAACTACTTTGATGACCGAGTCTGGAAAGATATTTGTGGGTTCTCCGACCGATTTTTCAGGCTCTGATCCAGCCATTTTGAGGGCAGACATCTCACAAGTAGATTCTAAAATGTTGCGAACCAACCAATACAATTCCAAGTGGTTGAATGATCCACAATTTGTTGGTAGTTTTGAGAATGGCGAGTTTGTGTATTTCATCTTTAGAGAAACTGCTGTTGAGTTCATCAATTGTGGAAAAGTTAGTTTATTCTTATAGTCTGTTAAATCTGTTTTCAAAGATATCAATAGTTTTAATTATTTTTAGGTTGTTTATTCACGTATTGCCAGAGTTTGCAAATCTGATCCTGGCGGTACACAAATATTGAAAGACAATTGGACATCATTTGTGAAAGCTCGCTTGAATTGCTCACTACCGGGAGAATATCCTTTCTATTTCAATGAAGTACAAGGAATTGCTTATTCAGCTGATGAAGGAGTTCTCTATGCTACCTTTGCAACACCTGACAACAGTATTCATGGGTCAGCGATTTGCTCATTTAATATTACTTCAATCCACGCTGCATTCTCAGGTCCATTTAAATATCAAGACTCTGTGGGCTCATCATGGCATCCACAAAACATTGAAAGAAGAGAGCATTTTGAATGCAAAGGCAACAGGAACACTTCATCACAGCATCTGCAACTACAACTTGATTCGTCCAAATATCAATTAATGGATTTATCCGTGCAACCAACTACTCCAGCACCATTACATGTCACTAAACTTGAACGTGTGAATCACATTGCATTAGATATGATCTCTACAAAATTGCACGAGAATGTTAGAATTCTGTACATTTCTACAGAAAGTGGATTGATCAAGAAAATTTCAGTACTTCCTAGAACTAAAGAAACTTGCGTAATTGAAATTTGGAAGCCAGAATTAAATTCTAAAACGACAATTAAAACAATCCAATACCTTAAAGAAACAGATTCACTTTACATTGGATCAGAGTCTTCTTTAATGAGAGTATCTTCTCAGCACTGCAATCGTCATGCATCTAAGTCAAGCTGCTTAAACTCTATGGATCCATATTGTGGATGGAATGAGCTAAAAGAAATATGTACAGTTGCCCCAAATGGAGATACTTTAGCTCGTTATTGGATTCAAAATGCAACGGAATGTCCTGTTCTCACTGCGCCAGTTGATGGAAGTTTTGGAGCATGGACAGATTGGTTCAAATGTGCTAATGGAGAAGCTATTGGACTTGGAAATATTGATAAGCCCGAGTCTAATATGGACACCTGTTTATGTCGAACAAGGTAAATCTATTTGAGAATTAACAATTTTAGATTTAAAATAACGAACAATCTCTAATCGATTTTAGAGCTTGTGACAATCCTAGTCCCAAAAATGGCGGTCGAGGCTGTAATGGTCTCTCAATTATGGTAAACAACTGCACTGTCAATGGTGCATGGACAGAGTGGAGCTCTTGGTCGGCTTGCTCTCAAACATGTGGTTATGCCATAAAAACACGTCGTCGAACATGTGGTAAATTCAATTTTCAATTACAACAAGATGAATTTTTTATTTTAAAAATTGGCAGAAGAATTTTAATTGGTTATTGTTTTAGGTAATCCCAAACCAGCTCATGGAGGTCGCTTATGTGTGGGCTCAGATCGCGGAGAAATGTACTGTACACATCTTCCACCCTGCCCCGCACCGAAAATACAGGCAATCGATGGAGGCTGGGGTCCATTCGGACAATGGAGCGAGTGCACTCAGCCTTGTGGTGGCGGTTTCCGGGTTCGACGAAGACAATGCAATGACCCAGAGCCACAGAATGAAGGAATGGATTGTATAGGATGCCATTTAGAATATGAACCATGTAATGTTCAAATTTGTCCAGATGTAAAAAGAATGAGCCAATGGACACCATGGATGACTTCATCAAATAGTTCTACTTTAGACTCTGGTCAAGTTGAGCATCGTTACAAGTTTCAATGTAAAGCTCCAGTTGGTGATCCTTCAACTATCAAAGTAATGCTTGCCAAAGAAGAAACGAGAGTCTGTATAGAGGGATCATGTCATCGATCTGGTGACAATAGTGACATAAATGGATGGAGCGATTACAACGATTGGAGTGCATGTAGCGCTCCTTGTGGTGGTGGAAACCAATTTAGAACACGAAATTGTGATAAAGGAGATTGCGAAGGAAGTGCAAGAATGGCACGTGCTTGTAATACACATCCTTGTAAAGGTTGGTTAATTCATATACAGTTTCTTGTGACAGTTTCAATAATAATGAAAATTTAGGTGACTGGGGATGTTGGTCAGACTGGAGTTCTTGTTCTGTATCCTGTGGTATAGGAATCAGAACCAGAAAACGTCAATGTATGTCTAGCATATCTAGCAACGATCTTTTTGGAAGTGATTGTGAAGGTGCCAAAGAAGATCAAGAAGTTTGTGAGCAACCTTCTTGTGATTGTAAGTTTTGCTAAATATTGAGTTTTCCTAATTCTCATAAATAAAACTTTTTTGTGTCTTCAACAGCCTTTTTAGGATGGAGCGAGTATAGTGCATGGAATGAATGTAACGAAGATGGAGAACGATCGAGGTTCAGAAAATGTCTGGTTCTAAAGCCAGGACCCAAAGACTGTAGGGGCAACGAAAGAGATGTTAAAAGTTGTAACGCCTTACCCATTAATGGTATTGATCAAGAGAACATATAAAAATAATGATTGAGTTATGTTACAATTCCACTTTTTTTAGAAAAATCTCAACAAATTCAGACTGCAGGACTTGGTGCTCATTGGATCGTGATGCTTGTTTTAGTATTTGGAATGATTTGTGCCGTAAGCGCTGGATTTGTTACAAAATACATTATGGTCAAACATTTCAAAAGCATAAAAACTATACAAGGATCACCTTGCTATGGTGCATATCCTAATCAGTATTCTAGTTTACCAACTAAAGATGTAAGCATACACAAAGCATAAATTAAGATTACTGCAAATTCAAGCATGTCTATTTATAGTTTACAGAAATGCACAAACCAAAACGACAATCTTCTTTCAATGGTGGAGGATCCAAACAGACTAATGGCCAAGCAACTTTGACCAAATCCAACAATGTAATCGTTCATAACAATACGCCTAAAATTTTAGCCAAATCAGTGAATGAAACGGACACTGCAACAATCAAACGTAATTCACACGCACTGAATAACATTCGACATGCTAGACAACTAGAAGATGATAAGGATAAATACTAAATATGGAATTGTAAATAACAATGTGCCATATGTACAAATTTATGTATACCGTATATGTTCAATATGTGGTAGAAATATATTGATTTTTTTTTCGAAGAGGATGTTACAACAACAAATCAGAGACGATCTCAAGTTCAAATAAAGATAAAAACAATTCAGTTGTGGATTTAATATATAATGTTATTTTATAGATCCTTTGAAAATGTTATGACTTCATTTTGAAAAGAAATTTGAATGCTTGAGTTTAGACATAATATTATAAGTAAATGTTTACTTTTTGTGAGAAAACATATTATAATCCCAGTGCTATTAAAGAATGTAGAAATGACCTTAAGCAGGGCGGACATTTAAATTGTTAAACTAGTTTTGTTAAATAGCAAAATTTGATATAGTTCAACAATTGATACGATCAAATTAATTTGAAAATTCAATATTACGGGAAAATATTAAAACCTTACAAGCTACAAATGAAACACAATCATGAAACTTCCACATTAAAATGTTCAAAGGAAAATTATAACAAATTTATGATCAAATTGTGATGAATTAAAAGTATTCTATATACTATTTTGATTAATTGATAAATTGATGAAATAAATAAATGATAAAAAATAAAAAGTCTGATTTCAAACAAATACAGCAATTATGTATTTACGTTATAATTATTAACCAAAAATCGCATATATTCTTAAAGCTAACAATATTAAAAGACTTGGTCATAAAAATTGATTTACATTAATCAAACTAAAGTGTAAAATAATAATTTTGTGCCATTAGTATAAATTTAGATATTTAATGAAGGAACAATTAAAAGTTGAAAAATCTTAAGCTACAATACATAGTTATGCTACAATACTGGGTCAAAGACATGAGAAAAATTATTGAATTTTATGAAAACCCCGCAAATCAATTAAAAATATAATGATATATTAAACTTTTGAAAAATGTAGCTCATATTGAGCAGATAATGTTGAATTTATAGAATGTAGGTAAAATAATATAAAGTAATTAAGACTTTAAATGAAATGTTATAATTAAGTAGAATACATAAAACAAAGCTGTAACAAATTAACATCGTAACTTATTCTTTAAGCAATTAAAAATACAAATGAATATTTGAAATAAAATGCTGAAGCTTCTTGAAATTGTCTGGTTTTTATTTTTTCAAAACTGATCAAAAAATTCAAATTCTTCTGCAATTGCTTCTATTTCATTCAATACAAAATTCATTGAATTTTCTGACGGCCTTGGATGGCAACTAACTACCATTCGGAAGAAATTTCCTATGTTTTTGTGAGGCAACGGAGCATAAGTAATCATTAAGTCGCCTTTCTTTACCATTTTTTCTTTTATAAAGGTGGTGAGCTTGTATATGCAACTCCACCAATTGTCATTTTTTTCTTTGTTCTGCAGAAATTTGGGAATATTATATTTACCATATTTACCAAAGATTTAAAATTTCTTAGGTAAATATGGTAGATATATTATATTTACCATATTTACCAAAGATTTAAAATTTCTTAGGTAAATATGGTAGATATATTATATTTACCATATTTACCAAAGATTTAAAATTTCACACATTTTTTTTTACCACATTTGTGTCTGCTTCTTGATGGTAACGTGAACCACATAGTGGTATACGGGTAAAAGAAGGAACTCTTGGTGGAGGAATAGTTGAGTCTACTTCTGGTTCATAACGTAAACCATGTAGTGGTATACGGGTAAAAGAAGGAACTTTTGGTGGAGGAACAGTTGAGTCTACTTCTTGTTCATAACGTAAACCATGTAGTGGTATACGGGTGAATGCAGGAACTATTGGTGGAGGAACATTTGTGTCTGCTTCTTGATGGTAACGTGAACCACATAGTGGTATACGGGTAAAAGAAGGAACTCTTGGTGGAGGAACAGTTGAGTCTACTTCTTGTTCATAACGTAAACCATGTAGTGGTATACGGGTGAATGCAGGAACTATTGGTGGAGGAACATTTGTGTCTGCTTCAACTGGATCATATAGGGGGACGCCATCGAGTGCCAGATCTTGAATTATCTGAGAAGCAGTAGAGAGAAAACATGGTGATCAATTTTAATACGGATATCTCATAATTTGCCTACCATTTGTGATTCATTATTCTCAACAGGTGGTACTGGTCGTGCATAAAGCTCCTCATTCAGTTGATCAGCAATTTGTGCAGAAGTATTTAACTGGTCAGACATTTCGAACATCAAAATTAAAAAATGAGGTAAATTATTGTTGTTTTTTCTAATTTCCCAGTGAACAATAAACAAAGTGTCAAATATAGAGTATACTTACTAAAATTGGTTGAGTGGGAAAAAGTACTTACATAAATATTATAAACAATTGGAGTTAAAAAAAAGCATACTGTGATCAAAATGTTCTGTGGATTTAGGTGGAGTTTAGCTGGTGGGTTCCAAGAGTGGATCATTATACTTGTAATAACATTTCCACTAAGGGTAGATATATAACTACTTATACAAATAATTTTGACTCAAAAATGAGGTCTAAAATGGTGTAGGAGGCCCCAGAAAGAATATTGTATTATATTTACTATATTAACCAAAGTATTTTCAAATCTTAAGTAAATATGGTAAATATAATATATCTACCATATTTACCTAAGTTTTAAAATTTCTTTGGTAAATATAGTAGATATAATATATTTACCATATTTACCTAAGTTTTTCAATTTCTTTGGTAAATATGGTAAATATAATATATCTACCATATTTACTTAAAAATTTGAAAACTTTGGTAAATATGGTAAATATAATATATCTACCATATTTACCTAAAAATTTTAAATCTTTGGTAAATATAGTAGATATAATATATTCAATATAATATATTCAGTAGCTTTGGGAACATACCAGAAACAAACATTTGTGTATTGTGGGTTTTCCAGTACAATTTTGAAGCCATTTCTTGTTTTAAGTTGCTGAACTAGATATTCCGCACAATTGAACGCATTATCTAATAACTCCTCGAGACCAAATATTCCTCTTTTTTTAAACATCAACCAAAACTTGAAAGAGTCCACTTTTCTGCCACATTGAACACTCTTATTACCGGTGTCGTATTTTATGTCATAGAACTTATCAGGCTGAAACAAGTAATCAGCATTTGTTGAGTTAACTTGAAGCAGTAATCCTTTCTCTTTCAGGATAATCATTGCACCTAAAAATTAAGAAAAAAAAATATTAAAATTCTCAACCTACAAATAATATATTATTCAATTTACATTGCAATGGTGCGCCCAATGTTTTGTGTGGATTCCATGTCAATGAGTTTGCTCGTTCAGTTCCTTTCAATAAATGTTTATGTTTCCTCGATAATATGGCTGAACTTCCTAGACAACCATCAACATGCATCCAAATTCCATATTTTTCACAAATATCTGCAATTGAATTGAAATCGTCGAATGACCCCAATACGGTTGTGCCTGCTGTGGCATTTACAAAGAATGGTTTTCCTCCCTTTTCAAGCGTCGATTTGATTTCCTTCTCAAGTTCTGGAACTATCATTTGTCCATTTTCGTTTGTTTTAATCAGAATCAGGTTGTCAGTTCCAATTCCAAGCCAATTTGATGCTTTTTTGATACTGTAATGAGACTTTAAAACATTTTATATCAAATGTGATTTGATAAATATACTAAAATAAATATAAGCAACTTACATCTTCTGATGTATAACAAACCAACGTTGGTTGTCCAAAAAGTCCAGTCCGTTGCACATCAGGAATTGCAGTATGCCTAGCACAAACCATTGCATACATATTAGCAATAGAACCTTGATTTTAAAAAAAAAAGCTTAAAAAATTTTCATTTCAGTATAAAATAATTTTTCAAACCTCCTGGAGCAAAAATTCCATCACCACAACCGAATTGGAACAGCTCAAGCGCTTTCTCTATAACAACATTTTCAATTAGAGTCAAGACTGGAGCCATTTCGAACGTATCTAAAATATGTAAAGGATTAGAAAAATATTTGAAAATAAAATCAAAACATCTCTTATATTCTTTACATTGGCTGGTATTCAAAGCTTCAGTAATCCAAGCTCCTGTTAGTCCATACAGGTCCATTCCGTTGAACAGTTGATTGTGAAAATTTTCTCTATTGGTTTTCACGCTGTATTTAATCACGTCTTTGCAAATATCTTCAATAACTTGATCTTCAACACCATTTTCGTCTTCTAAGGAAATGTCGATTATACCCTTTAAAGTACACATAAGCACAAAAATATATTAACTTCAATTTGTTATTAAATTTATTTTCCAAAAGTAATGTTTCTAAGTGTAAGAATTTGTGAAACATTTATTGCAGATATCAGTTTTTCAAGTACAATAAAATTTTTAAGTGCAGGCATTCGTCTTTTCACTCCTTAAATTACACATCTCAATAAAATTTTAGAGTGTAAAATCAGATAACTTCTAATGACATCACGGTATCAAGTTCTTACCATCAACTCACGAGGGTACTTGAACTTGATAATAGAGCCTGTATCTTGACTATTTGCATCGAAAACTTCTAATTCATTCAAAATGTCAAAAACTTTACTCAAAATGTTTTTTCCTGTTTCCATTTTTTTTTTCACAAAAGTTTTCCGGTAAAAAGCGTGAAATACTGCAATTCTCAAGTCCTATCACGATGAAACTCAAAATAGAAATGATAGAGTAATAGAGTAATATAAAAAGTCTACCTCACATCCACACATTTGAAGATTGGAAACCAGTCAATTGTGCTTTTTTATTAAACTTACAGTATGTACAGTCTTTTACTTATCACACACTTCTTAACAAAAATATATGTTGTAGGTTTAGTGAACGATAAGTTCAAATAATTTCGAATGATTTAATCTTCAAACGATATCTAAAACATAAGTGAATCCTTTAAAATTAAAAATTTTTCAAAATTGCTATAAAATATCTTTTTTGAGAAAAACATTAATAATAATAATATTTATTGGGTAGTACAACATTAATAAAATAATTCAAAATTTCACTTTGTTATAAAACATACTTTATTTTGGAATTAATGAAACTCTTGCTCTAAATTAGGGTTTCTCAAATACCGGGTAAATTTGAAAACCGGTTTTCGGTTTCGGTTATCCAAAAAAACCGGTTTTACCGGTTTTTACCGGTTTTCAGTTTTTCATTAAAAATATTAGTATTTCTTGAGTATTTCTCTAAAATTAGTTAAGTATCTCAATTTTATTCTAATCTGATAAATTAATCTTCCATTTAAAATAACTTTAAAAAGAAAACTAGGGCGTTAATTCACTTGTCACTGAGCTTTGAGCAAGTCTTGAACCTTGAGAAAGCTCTTTAAATGTGGGCTCTAAAATTCGCCTCATATAGCTTTAATTCTTTCGACATGGACTTAAAAGCATCTTTTGTAGAACTTGGAGTCATTAAACTTTTTTCGATCTCTAGATCAAGTGAGGATATCAAGGATCTATTGTTAACCTCTTCTGTGTCTAATATTTCATTATCTATATGCATTTGTGACGTCAAAAAAAGATATGTTTAGTTTTTTGGCCAAGTTCAAAAGAGTGAATGAAGACGGCACTTTGAAAAATTTGGGTTTTGGTCTTACATTTTTACTAAATTAAAACTAAATTAATGATCAAATGAATGATTTAAAAAACCGGTATTTTTGTTTTTAAAACCCGGTTTTCGAATACCTGTAAATCACCCGAAAAACCGGTTTTTCACTACCGGTAAAAACCGGTTGAGAAACCCTAGCTCTAATCCATGGACAAATTCGTCTTCTGATTTCCTGTGGCATAATAAACGGCCGCAATAGACGTGTTGTTTTAGTTGAAACCGTGGGAGTTACAGTGCTAATAACACTAGCTACTGTTGATGGTCCACTTGTAAATATAAAGTTCGTAGGGATGAAAACACTTGGTTTGAATATATTCCTTGTTGGATAGAGGGACGTTTTCGATTCTGTAAAACTAATTGAAGTTTGAGTTGTACTAGAAATATCATTTGTCATCAAGATTCCAGCAGAGTTTATGACTGATACTGTAGATGTAGAGTCTGCTTCAGAACTGTCATGTTCCGAATAAACTGGAGGAGTTATCCTAAAATGTGCAAAGTTTTTATTTTTGGTAATAATGGCATTTCCGTATGTACTTAGAAGATTCTGTCTCACTTTGATAATATTTTGCTTTTTTTAATAATGAAATTCATCGAACAACTTCATAAAAAACCGCATAAACAACCTCAAAATTTAAAGAAAAATTCTTGAGTCCGCTCTCGAATGAGCTTTCAATGTACCAATTATGCGCTAATATATTTAGAGACGTTATTTAGTTGAGAAATTATTTTGTTTACCTGCGTTTTCTAGTTCGTGTTCTTATTTTATTCCATTTTGTTCTGGTCCACCTAAAGATCAAATTTCTAATTTATATTTTCATTTCATAACATATTTTCTAGAAAGTCTACCTTGTTTTTGTCTTCCATCTAATTTTATGCAATAAGTATTCGGGCACCAAGATCAACTTTTCATCAACATTATTCATAATTTCGCGGGAATCTTCAGACTGATCTTCCAGAATTGTTGTTGAATAATCAGAAGTTTTTGATTCTTCATACATTCGTGTGATTGACAAATTGTTTCCAAAAAATTTTCCATTCTCTAGAAATGGGCTTCCTTCATCGTATCTAACATTTGGCAATATTATACTCACAACACCATCTAAGAATATTAGGCTTAATATTATGCTATATAAAATCTTCATATTTTTGTGTGCAGTTGAATAACTAATTTGAACTTATTCCTCGAAATTCCAGAGTAAAACTAAAAATTATAAATGAGGACCTGCAAGAACGGTGTATTTACAATTCAGGTTTAATTTACTGTTTTGAAACCATTAATACTGTAAGTAAAATGTTATATTATCACGAACCTGTTTTAAAATATATTACATGTAAACATTAATTTGAATTAAATGTTTGGATATATGATCTCGTGTTTCATCTCAAACTGATAAGTATACTAAAACCTTCAACTGGTCGTAAATTAAAAATGATTAAAAACAAAAGTTTTATAATTGTATTTTTATTTCTCTAAACATTAAAAATTTCAATATTTTTGTTACACATTTGTTTCCGAAAAATTCATCATAAAAGTTCAGATTTGGTTTTTGTTTTCTAACATAATTTTCTCATTGATAGCTACATTAGATAGATATTATGAATGATTGTTTTTCATTAAAACTAGATTTCTCTATTATTTTTTGTTGAAATGTAAGTAATGCTGTACAAAATGCTTTTTAGATTTTTCCTTGAAAATTTTTTATTTTCAGTTATTTTTTATGAGTTTCATAGTATTTTCTGTCTTAAAAAACGAAAGAATTGTTATAATGCGTTTAGAAGCAGCTAGTATATTTTCTTGATAAAAATTATGTTTTCGATTACTTTTCAAACATTATTCCAAAACCCAATTAGTTCTCAAGTATGATCAAAAGAGATAATTATCAATGCTAAATTTGACTCACGGATGTTGTCTTATGGATCACTTTTCCAATTTCAGTAACAAATTTTGAAAATAGTTCCGCGATTAACGTTTTGTAAAAAATAAGTTAGATTACAGAAGTATATACAATATCAAACCTCAACAAGTTAATTTTGAAAATTAAAATAGGAAAAATCCACATGTACATAAAATAATGTTAGGTTTCTTCAACAAAAAATTACATCCGTTATTTTTTCTTTTTTTGTGAAAATAAATAAGATGGTCACAATTTACTACTTTCAGCAAAAATCTCTACCACATTGAATTTTGATAGTTGATTCCAATATAATAGTTACTTTCTCTTAAAAATCATTAAGAAATATTCTACTATTTTCATTCTTATACTTAATGAATTTATATTTTTATTTTCAATTATTTATTAGTCAAATAATTATTTACACTTTTATGGCGAGTGTTGAGTTCCAATGAGACGACAAATTGAATATTAACAATGTTTCTCAATATGTCTCAATTGTAAGATTTATATAAAACACAAATGTTCATATTTCAAGACTTAAGAAAACTATACAAATATATCAAAGAAATAATAACATCTGAATTTATGATTTATATGGCGCAATCAAATTAAATTTAAGCGCCATAATTTTTATTTTGATTTTTCATGAATCAGAAATATTTTGATACAAAATTAATGCTTTTGTAGAAAAAAATTATTTGTGTCACCCTGAATGATTTTTTAATTCATCAAATAAATTAAATTAAAAATTTCGTGAAATTTTTTTCATATATTGGTACACAGTAATATCAATATTTTGTACAAATATTCTAGTTATGGATCCTTGTTTTATGTAAACTTGTTAAAAACATTTATTCTTTAATATTATTTAGTTATACTAAAAAATTAAATAGGTCTATTTACAACTAGTTTTTGTACAAAAGTGAATTAAAAATATTTACATTCAGAGCTGGTTTAAAATCAAATTTATGAAAAGCTGTTAAAAACTACACTCCAAGTAGTGCTTTTGCTGGTTTATGAATAAAATAAATGTCTAAGTAAGAATTTACGATCTTATCGCAAACTGTTCAATATTGACAATTTTAAACAATTTCAAAGTATGAAGATAAATAGATAATGTAGCTTAGTTTGGATTTATTTCTGATATTCTATGTGTTAGAATTCTAGCGACAATTTACAAAAACAACCTTGATGTTAAAATTTTCCATCATTAAAATTTAATTCATATTTTTCACGCGATTTCCTCATCTTTATCATGTATTAAAAATGAACAGCCAGCTCTATAAATAAAAATAAAACTAAAATCTGATGGCACAAAGAAAGCTAAAAGCTCAAATGCCAAAAATACATTACTCAATATATCAATAAAAAGAAAAATGTCTTCGGAACATTAAAAAGTTCGAGCTTTTGAATTTTTGCAAAATTGTGATTATATTTACAAAGTACAACATTCAAATGTTAAATTTGTCAAAATTGTTACAAATAATATAATGGCTCTTATCAATTACGCAGCTACGACTAAATAAATCTTATGTGGTCCAAACATAAGATGTACCAAATAACACAAAATCGATTTGGTTTCATTCGAATCCGATTGCATAGAATTCTTCAGAATTCATCTCTTCAGCAAAATCGGCAAAAAAATATATATACAAAATTTTAGTCCACACGTCCAATTATTCACTGCATGCTGATATACGTGAATTTGAGTGGATTTGCTGTCACTAGATACGCATTGTCCTGCATAGCTTCCAAATCTGTTACAACCATCAATATGCCGATGCAGGAAACTTGATTGAGATCTTCAAGATATTTTATATTCCGACAGCTTAACGCTTCTTTTTGATATGAGTTTATTGTGGAGAGCTGCAGCCATTTGACTTGCAGCGCACAAATTCTTCTGCAAGCGATGTGTTCCAAGTTTTTATTTTACAAAATATATAAAAGATTTTCAATTAAATCTTAAGTCTCTCGTTCCTTCTTCACTTTCAGCTCTTCGCCCAAAATTGTTGCAATTTCACCCTGCATAAAGGCCCAGGGTATTGTTGAGTTGGCTAGAGGACACTTTTCTCCGCTGGGACAATATACTTCAGCTCCGGAGCCCTAAAATTTTTTTTAATATTAGTTCTGACACACAATATATTATGAATAACATTTTATACATACTTGTCGTTTGATGCTCTCTCTACTACAAGGGAAGCAGAACTTATGATGACTCACTGACGGACACTGTACAAAATGAGTATCCTCTAGTCTCTCTTGACATATTGTGCATTTCAATGTGGGATTAGGTACTGCCGCAGGATTTGGACCCGTATTGGGTACACCATTAACTTCAGGAATTCCACCTGGTGGCACATTTCCGTTTGTAGGTACTCCGTTTCCATTTCCAATTGCCGGTGCAATATTATTGTTATTTGACTGTTGCGCCTCTGTAGACGTGACTGTTGTGCTAGATACGTGCCGCGAGCCAGAAGATCGTCGACCACTCGATGAGCCTGCACAAATTATAAAACCTTTAAGAAATAAATGCACCAATAGACTTTACCGAGTGCTTACCTGAGCTGGGCGAATGTTGACTACCTCGAGAAGCAGTTCGTGGTGGTGGTGGTCCAGGAGGACTTGGTCCATTTCTTGGGCCATTTGGGCTGCCTGGCGGAAGAGTTTCCGTAATTGACATGAGATTGGCCATTGGACTTTGCAATGGAACCGCAGATGGAGTGGGTGGCGTTTGTTCACCCAGTGACACAGAAGGAAGCGTCATTGTAGCTGGATAAACTGCAATGAAGATAAAAATTTGGATAAGAAAATATCGTCACAATTAAATGCTTATGTTATTTAAATTCAACCGTAAACATTCCAATTCAAGTTCTTTTAAGAGTTTCGCAATCAAGTTGTTTTCTTATCAGTGTCGACAAAAATTGACAAACACAGTTGGCGATTACAAATTTTGTTTATTCGAGTCATTCACTGATAGCATATTGTCATATACTTATCGTTTTGTTATCGTTCTTATCATTCTTGGGGAAACAAACACAAAAACGTTAAATAAGCTCATTTCATATTTGAGGTATAATTTTCAAATAAAGAGAATATCAAAGGGAATCTATTTAACATTCATATTGGAAAATCCTAAAAATGATTTAATTGATCTATAAAAACATTTATTTTTAAATTACATGCAATTGAAACCTTTCAATTATCTGTTAGAGCATAATGAGATTTATCCAATAATATAAAACTCTAACATAAAACCACACCATACTGAATCTACTGTCACTTTCAGATATTTGAGTTTAACAATTCTTTATTTGATAAAACACTGCTATCTTTTCATATTACGTATTCTCCAAGATATGACTGGAAGTAAGCAGATTTCAGAAACAGATGAAAAAATCAGCTGAGCACATTGAGTGTATTTTTGGAATAGATTAATGTTATCTAGAGAAGTAGAGAAACAAGCATATAAAATTTTAATATAGGTCTCTTATCAGTGTCGCGTTTCCAAACGAATCAAAAAGTCGAACCTTATCACTAAAGCAGTTTTTTTTAACTCTTACTTGTAATACAGCAAAAATTTCAATTGTCAATTTCCAATGAAACGTTTAATTGTTTCACTGGATTCACTGTACAAAGAATAAAAATTGATAACGCTTCTAAAACATAATTATGTGGTTCCAGTTTTCTTTCTATCAAATCAACAAAATACATTACCAATTTTTAATACAAAGTATGGCTAATAGACATTAACGCTATTTAAATTTTTTATTACCTAAAAAACATTGAAAGTATATACTTTGTCACTAATTGTTGTACCTGATCATTATTATACGTTCCAAATATTAACCAATAGTCAGGTAAAAAGCGAGAAATCTACCAATGCATAGTCAAAACAAAACTCAAGTTGCTGAAATCAAGTTTACTTTTTGTTACATTCACCATATGACTGATCGCTACGATACATTTTTATCACATTACCTCGTCATTTATATATCATCAACCGTATAAAAATACATGTAAGTGAATTAAGTAAATTTGTATAAGATTTTTTTAGATGCACTCGAGTGAAAATATAATAATAACAAATGTGTCGGCTGAAAGCATTTGTAAATTCAAAATTGCAACAGAAATATTATACATGACTCGCTGACGACATTTGACGACATTGACACGAGACATTTGCCTCATAAAACACCAGCAGACAAAAAGCGCAGAAAATGTGTTCAGTGCATACGAGAATGCACTGCGCGGTGAAATTTCACTTAAATTCTTTTTGAACGATAAATGTGAAGTAATATTATATGAAACAGTTATAGCGTCGCTCTAAAATAGTGTGCGTGCTCGCATATGTTTAATTAAAATACAATTGTATTCAAGAATTTTCAAAACCTCTTAATTTTTCAGAATGAAAAAAAAAACACAGAAAAATATGGCAGACGAAAGTTTCATATAATAAATATTGTTGCTTTTGCGTGCACGCAAGACAAATTTTATGACGCTTTTTTGATTCAATTTTATAATTTTTCAAATTCAAACTCTTTTAATAATACTATGGCATGGTAAAGACATATCCTCTTAATAAATATACTTGAAATGAAATGCAATCTAAGAATAAATTCAATTATACGAAGGGATGGCCATTTCTTACTAATACATAATTACTTTTGCACAAATCATTAATTTCCGTTTTAAAATGATTATAAGCAAATTATGAAATAAATTACGTTATAAACGAATATTTGTGCTGTCGCTGTGCAAAATCACATAAAATCACATATTGTAGGTGTGGAAAAGGGAAGCTAGCTTGCGTTTTTGCTCCCGAAAGAATGTGAAATAAAATATACCGAATTTTTTTGTTGCCTATTTATGCCTTCATGATCTGCTGCTATTTAGTTGTATGGTGGATTTTTTGTCATCCACATTAATAAATTGAAATTGTGTACATGGAAAATTGAAACGGGAAATATTATATTTGTGCAATTGCGCAGTTTGGCGTGGACTTTTGGCGTGCATGTGTATGTAGTACAACCAGTAACATTTTCCGCAGCCGTCTAGTGTTGGTAACTTTTCATTGAATTTTTCTCTGGATGACGATGTTTTCTTTATTGGTATATAAGTTCATGTTCGTCGACGACTATAGAATGCAACATATTTAAACATAACGTAGCTATATATAGGTAAAAGCACTATGTGCACATGTTTTCACTATGAAAAACATGGCCGGTTATGTATTTTAAAACAGCTCGGCAAGTACATAGAAATTGAAAACGTTGCGGCGGTGGGGAAAAGAATGTGAAGTTCAGACGGCTCGGTCGATATAATTTCGGGAAATTGTTGTCATTTTGCAAGCGACGAGGAGCAGCGGCAACAACAAAAAGGCTAGCACGAATAACGAAAAATCGATAAAAGTAGGTATGATCAGTGTAGGGAAAAACATTGCTGAAAGGAGCACATACGACACAAAACGTTTTGCTTATTGATTATTTTGCTGCTTGCACTTCTCTTGTCCCCGCTCCGTTCCCATCTAACAAATATTCTTCCTTATGGGCGCAAAAACAATTTATGGCTCAACTAATGAACAATTTTCATTTCTTGCTCGACGCTATAAGAAAAATTTGTGATATGAAAGCTTATTGTGGGATTGGATTTCATTCACCAATCACCATTATTTTTTCAGTAATGTTGTTGAATTTATTCAATTTCTATGGCATATATTAATTGACTTATTATTTTTTAAATAGATTTGAACGATAATTGATTTTCTTAAGGCTTTATTTAGCCAGAGCAATTTCATAATTAAATATTACCATTTTATATGCAAAATTGTAAAAATGATATGTCAGAAAGCTTCAGAATATTTAAATAGATTTACAGTAAAATGTATTTTCACAGGTGATGAATGATCTCAACAATGAATCATTAAAATTTATCATAGCAGCTATTTATCAAAATCAGCTAGTATCAAATGGAAACTTATTTGGCTGCGCGCAATCTCAAATTTCACGTTATTAATATTTTGGCCGTGTCCTTTAACTATTTCTACTTGATTGACGTTCGTGCAGCCAAGGACTAAACTTTATTTAAGAATACGTGATTCCACTAATTTATTTTTCATTATGGCATTTTTCCATGTTCAGGGCGCAAAAGAGAACGAAAATAGCCATCCATTTCTATATGAAAAAAACGTTTTCGTCATAAACTCATGTTGCCTTTGAAGGAAACGTAACATAGAAGCATGTTTTGCATTTTCATGTACCTTATTAAAATACTGACATAACATAGCGTAGTTTTGTATTAATCAATCGCAAATGTGTAAATTAAAACAAATCACACATGGAGCTGGATCGCTGACGAGTTTGTTGATAACGAAAAGATTTACTTTTATTATACATTTACTTAACACTCATAACATAACTTAAGTTAAGATCGAGTTAATATAGTAAGTAAGTAGAATTTATTTAAGTAGAATTTACTTAAGTTGATATTAAGTTAGGTTGAAATTAAGTTAAGTTGATTTTTTGTTGAGTTGATATCATTGTTAAGTATATGTATAATTAAAGTAAATATGGAGTTGTTGATAACCTACATTTTTTCACCTAACAGTACATTTCGATGTTAAAAACATTCTCTTATTTCTCTGCGCTTGCCGTGCTGCCGTTTTTGTTGCAGTCAATGTGTTTTATTCACATTCAATTCGACGCTGTTTTCTGTTTAATATTTTAAATATTTATATATATACTGCTATAGCTACGTTTATATAGCTACGTAGCTGCATATTATATAGCTATGTGCACGGTTAAAGGCGTAGAAGAAGAAAGAATATCAAAAATGACGTCACTATCATGACTGTGTTTTTCCTGTACATACTGTATACACATTTTTTCGCTTTTCGTTATTATCTATTGCTGTTGTTATTTGTTCGAGTCATTGGAAGCATTTTTTGTTTTCTTCTATTTTTGTTGTATTAAGCAAACAGCCAGCTCGACAAACACCACCACAAACCGCCATCATTTGCCCACATAGCTACATGGTTTGCGCTTTGTTATTATTATTTTTACGTTACTTTTTTTTCGTTTGGTGTTCACACACAAGAACGAGAAAATCTTTTTATTAGAATCTTCTGGTATAGCTGTATATATAGCTATAGATCTTCTCTGCGCGCCGCACCGAGCCAACATACAACATAGCATCGCATCATCAGCGTCTGACTGTGTGTGCACATTAAAAATGTTTATAATGAGAGTGAAACACATAGCAATGCCAAAGATGTGCCAAACAGCCAAAATATACTCATAATGAGCAACGGGGCTCAAAGCAAGACGAAGAATTATAATTTTCATTAAAGTGGCTGTTGTTGATGACTTTACGTAAGGAAAAATCCCGAATAAAAAAAGCAGTAGCAGTCAAATGATTAAACCTAAGCACGGAATCATAATACGTGTAATGTATGGTAAGCATGTACGAGCAGCGGCAAGCACGTAACTGTGTTGGATCGCGCTCGACTGTATAGGTTTGCTAAAATTATACCAAAATAGAATATCTACATGGCATAATGGTGATTGCTTTTTTGTTTTTGTTTCACGTCGTCGTTCCGTACTATACATATTTTATGGTGTATACCAGCTAGCACATACAATATAATAAATTCTTATAAAAAAGTAAATAAGACTCTTTATAAATGGAAAAACGTACACTTTATATATTTCAATGTTGCGTGACTGGATTTTGTTCGTAGCGTTTTCAGTTTTTTATTCATTTTTTCCATCAATTGTTCTTGTTGTGCGACTTCGTTTTCTGAATTTTTAGTATGTTAAAAGCATCAGCAGAAAATGAGAATTTATAGTGTATACACCACGAAACCATCTTCTTCTACAAAAATTATGCATTTATTACTTTAAACTATAACTAAAATGTATATTGAAAATATATATATTAATCATTATTTATATTTTAACGCATATGTTCGCTTAATTTTCCTAAAGCTCTACTCAAAATAGTATTAACTAATTTCCAGAATTTTTAAAAATATCTTAGTTCAAGTATCTTCAGTATTCACTTAACACATGCAAGATTTTTAAACAACACTAGGTTTTTTAAAGAACAAGAAAAATAATGTTTAAGAAAATGAAAGAAAACAGAACCACCAACAAAATATATAAGACGAAAGAACTGTACAATTTGCACAACAAAATATGCCAACTCGATATATATATGTGCATTTTATCGATCCTATGACGCGCGATGCTTGTTCCAATCGTATAAATGCATGTTGTAGCTGTAGAATGCATGTATAGCGACTTTTGGGCCGGACTTTTAGGTAATTAGGCAGTTGCAAGTTTTCTTCTTCTATTATTTATCGACCAAAAATCAATTCTGGAAAGTTTTCTTAGCTTTCACGTCAACTAGCGTTTTTAACAACGTTACGCTCGTGTTTACATTTAGCTCTGTTGCTGGTGTACACTTAATAACAACAATAACGATTCAAAAATTTCAAAAATACAAAATAACAAAGCAAATGGCAGATGTTTTGTGAATACTAAACAAAAAATTAAAATAAACATAGAGTAGTTTTGGTTGGTTGCTAATTCAACATCAGCTCGCTATATCTTAAGGAATAATTTCAAAAATTGGAATTGTACTGAGAAAAATATTTTGCTTCTGATTGCAAAAGCATTATTATTGGGTTACCGTCGTGCGGCACCAATAGGTTGATTTAAAGTCCGCAGCAGTTTACAATTACGAACTGAATAAATATTTATTGATCTATTCTATTCTGATATTCTTTCAAGATGAAAACCTTCAAGAAAAATGTTGACGTTCGTGTATTGAATAACAGATATTTGTGTGTAAATTTTGTTTAATTAAAGAAATTTCATTTGCTTAAAATGTTATGTTTATAATTTGAAATTATTTATCCTTCCTCAAATTTTATCTCAGGAAATAAAAATCTCATATCGAAACTGAAAACTTTTTGAAGTAACCAACAGTCAAAATCAGTTTAAGGAATCCAGCAGTCTATGGGAAAAAGTTCTTTCTAATATAATATTCTAATCATTGATTCCACTATTGTTTCAAAATCGAATTAAAATTCGTCACTGTATCTTACGAACGTTTGTTTTGTACTCTTTTTTCATTTGGCTGTGCTTGCTAAATTGCAGAATTTTCAACAAAACACAAAAGTACAAAACCAAATTGATACGTGAACAGCTTTTAATAATTACATTCTTTTTTTTTAAATATTTAGAATTAAGTGGAAAGAATTTTAAATTTCACAGTCTTTTATATAGTACGCACACATGCATTGAAAGTATTTGGCATGTATACTGACAAAGTATACAACTTTGTTTACACTTTACACGATACCGTACAGCTTTTCGAATTTTTGGCAAACATCGAAATGTGTAAAATTAGGAATCGTGAACGTCACGAATATGAATTGAAAAATTTGTATAGAAACGTTCGCCAATTTCAATTTGTTTGGTTTGATATTCCCATAACAAAATACTTTTTGATCTTGATGCTTAATACATTTATTATAGATACAGCCTTTAGTCAATATTTTACAACGTAGTTAATTCAAAATAAAATTTACTGGATCATTCACTAAAATCTTTGAACTTTTGCCTCAAAGCAATCAAAGGAATATTTCTATTGAGCACAGGATATTAAACTTTAATTAAAGAAGAACATCGAAAATCACATTTGGGATGGTCACATAAAAGACAACTAGTTTCTATATTGGGAGATGATAAAAACTACGTCAAACAAAATTAATTAATTCAAATTTAGTCAAAATGTTTACAGATTTTTTCAAAATTTTTAATAATATGTGTTTTAGCTTTATCTGAAGTTTTTAACAGAATATTTAATATTTTACAAAACAGACAATGATAGTTCAGCTGCAAGATCCTAATGTTTTTTACACATACATAATCTAGTTCAGAGTGAAAAATATAGCATTGATTATGGCAAAACAATATTTTTGGTTAAATGGTCTTTAGGTCACCTGAAGTTAGCTCAAAAGGAGTCATATATTTATAAAATTTTATTTAGAATTGATGATATTTGTTTCAATTCAAAAAGTTAAATGACATAGCATAGTAGATACTTTTCATGTTTCATCACAGCGCCAAAATTTTGCAAATTTTTTAGGCGGCGGCATTTTCAAGCTGATCTTGTGCCGGAGCGCAGCAATGGCTTAGCGAGTGATGATGGTAACCTTGAATACTGAGACCGGTTTTATGAATGAATTATGGCACATCTGAAACCACTCAAGACTTCAAGACTGTGTATTTTATGCTTCACTGCTGGTTATTCTGTTGTTCTTGACTGAAATTTTCTAACAAATAGTTTATTCAATTGTCTTCTATGTAAATCTTTATCGCACACAACTAGATGCATACAGAATGATGTTTTAATTTCTTGAAACGAACGAATAATTAAATATCAATTCCACAATTTCTAAAGGAATGAATGCTTAACGGTTTCTTGACAACGTATTATCGGTGTTCCTCTTTATGACTGCCTTTTTTTAAAGGGACTCCTCAAATATCAACCCATTTACGATATTCTTGTTTTTTTATTCGCCCATAGAATTCTAAATATTTTCTTCAAGAGATTTGAAATAAATTGAAAATACACAAAGCAAAATAGCGAGCCTATTGAATGTGAATTTTTTGGGTCAAAAAAATGAGAGGTATATTTTAACGAAAAACTACATTTTAAATTGCTTAAAGAAAAATATCCATTGCCACAAATACTATACAACAACCGGTCTATCTACCAGTCAAACAAAATACAAAAAAACGGTTCTTTTTCGTCGATTTTTTATGAACATTCACACTATTTTTTTGCTGGAATTTGGTTTAAAATTGAACATTTTGTAGCCTGCAAAAAGAAATCTCGTTTTTTTTTGCCTGCAAGAAAGTATTTCAGACTCGCCAAAAATACTTTTTCATTTCAAGAGATATGAAAGAAGTGATAGTAACGAATAAACTCTTTAATTTATGTTGATTTTCGTTGCCGCGTATACTCATTCGCTTTTTTATTGAACCGGTTTGTGGTTGTTAGTGTATTACATATATTATCTTTTCAGCAAAACTTATTGCGCTGTTCGACAACTGATCTTTCGTCATGAATAATTCACACAATTGTATTGTGGTTTTGATTAATTAGAATGAACAGTTACATAATATGTTTATAGGTTGTATACTAAAATGTGTTTGGGAACAATATTTACTTTTCAGCTTACCCGTGCCCGGCTTGAACGCAGCATCAAATGATGGTGCTCGCACGGGATGCTTGTCCTTAAAACTTTGCTGTCTATCAGGTGCAAACGGAGCAACAGGCAAAGAAGCTGGTAAAGACTCCCCTCTAGTCAGAGGAGGTCGATTCTGTGAATCTTCAGGAGCTCGTTTGACGCTTACCGTCGGTCCGTCGTTGTGATTATTATGATCATCGTCATCTGGAGATGGTCGTTTTAAGTTAACAGATAAAGACGGTGGGGCTGGTTGAGATCTGCTCGCATGAGCCAAATGGTGAGCCATATTTTGCTGATGTTGCTGCTGTTGTTGTTGTTGTTGTTGTTGTTGCTGCTGCTGTTGTTGAGCAGCAATCCGGGCTGCCACTGCTCTTCCGCTAGCTTCATGAGGCTCCATTTTTGGTGCAAAATCCATCATTTGACCTGTCATCGTACCTGCTGGCGGTTGACGCTGGAGCGTATAGTGATGATGCGTTTGTGGTGGCATTCTATGTGCTGATACTTCACCGTTTTCATGAACAGTTCCACGTCCTTTTCCACTTCCTGCTCCGGCTGCATGAATACGCTTCATTTGGCGAGCTGTATCGACCACCATTTCAATCCTGTCGGCACCTTCATAGTTGACACAGCCTCTACAAACAGCTTCTGAAAACTCATTCAGTATAGCCCACGGCATTCGAGGCAAATCACACAAAAAACAATGTGCCCTTTTACTAGACATTTTCACAAACTTTTATTTTCTGATTCAATCTTTTGAAAAATATTTCTTCGATTTTTCACACTTAAATTATAAACAAACTAAAAATATTTATAAACAAATTCGAAGTTTAATTTTTAATTTACATTTTCAATATTAACACACAAATTTTCATGGAATTCTTTTTTCCCCGAGACAATTTTATTTATTTCTTAGGTACGGTTTTGAATTCTTTTTTTTCCCGAATTTATAACTTCAAATAATTTGCACAACACATCAAACGATTTATTCTTTTAACTATTGATTATTTTCATTATCTTTGTCGTTCTAAAGGTAATCTATCTCAAAAGCTAAATTAAAACTATAATTCCATCGGAGCTACGTCTTCCGCGTTCGATTCTCAAATAGAATATGAATACCAGTTTGATTTCAATAATTTTTAAACCTAAAAACCCAGTTTATACCTTGAAAATTTAAACTTGGTCTGGATCACTCGCGCATAAAACCTTGTTTACATCACATATTATATTTATTTCATTCAATTAATAAAGCAATAATCTACCTAACGTAGTTGAACACAACTCCATACTCAATTCTTTAAATTCATAAACATAGATTTGTTTAATTGATGTTCCCTAGATATAACTTAATCTTGGTTAGGGATGCTGATTAATTAATCAGTAATCAACTAATCAAACTAATCAATGCGAATTAATCTGATTAATTGCTGATTAGTAAAATGGTTGATTAATCACTAATCTGATTAGTTTTTTTAAGTCGATTAGTTAAAAAAATTAAATTTTTTATAATTTTTGCTCGCAACGTTTCAAGTGAAGCTTTGCACTTCAAATTTTTCTTAAGATGAGAATATATGTGATTTAAATAATAAATAACGAAATTTATATTAAACTCCATAAAAAAATTACAAATTGGAAAAATTTTCAGCCAATTTTAAATTTTTTGGATTTTATATTTGAGCATACGTCATTGATTAGTTTGATTAATCACTGATTAGTAAACAGGCTGATTAATCACTAATCTGATTAGTTTTTCCGTCGATTAATTAATCTGATTATTTGATTAGTAATTTCACTAATCAGCATCCCTATTCTTGGTTAGTTATTCTTAGGTTAAATTTACCGGTTGAGCCTGGGTCCCTGCTGTCAATTGTCAATTGTCATTGGAAAAGAGTTTTAAATTTAATTGTATTGTGCAGTTAATTTTATTAAACAGATAGCAATGAGCCAACTCTTATCCAGGACTCCGTTTCTGGAAGACACGGCATCTTTGTTTTCCTCTTCAAAACATATTGATGCTCGAAATAAGGTAAATTCTGAAAAATTATAAACTAGACACATTTTAAATTGTTCATTTCTTTAAGATTGTCGAATCCTTGAACGAGTCCACCACTGCCACACCAACTAACAAAGTGGAAATCTTGCTGAAAATTCAAGAAATTATTTTGCATTCAGAACTCGAGCTATTGGAGGAGTTTCTAGAAAATATTTTAGCATTCGCTTATGATACTAATCAAGAAGTTCGTAAAACTATTGCCGCTTTTGTTGAAGAGGTTTGCAAGCAGAAGATTCAATTCTTGCCTCGGATCATTAATGCTCTAGTGACACTTTTGAGAGATAAATCCGCTTTGGTTATAAAACGAGTGATCCAGGGATGTGCTGCAATTTATAAGAATGCATTACAATGGATTTGCTCTTCAGCTGACATCACAGATGACCTAGAACATTCGTGGAATACTTTGTGTTTGATAAAGGTACATAATTTCATCATTCAATGCAATTTTAGTCTAAGTAAATTATTTAAATTTAAGGCTCAAATCCTTGATATGGTGGACAATGATAATGACGGGATTCGCACAAATGCTATTAAATTCCTGGAAGGAGTTATTTTGCTGCAAACTTATGCGGATGAAGACAGCATGAAACGAGAAAATGATTTTTCGCTAGAAGACGTGCCCCTCACCCTTAAAATAGTTCGAAGGCGAAAACTGGAGGATGAAGCCATAAATATATTCGATCTGTTGCTCAAGTTTCATGGTGCCTCCCACATTTCATCTGTCAATTTGATTGCTTGCACTGGTACTCTATGTACAATTGCTAAAATGCGACCAACCCTCATGAGTCCAGTGGTTGATGCACTGAAAAATTTGCACTCCAATTTGCCTCCTACATTAACAAATTCACAAGTAAGCTCAGTGAGAAAGAACCTCAAGATGCAGTTTTTGAATATAATCAAACATCCCAGTAGTTATGAGCTTCAGGCATCAATTGTTCAGATTCTTAGTGACCTGGGCGCTTCAAACAGTGAAATCACTCGATCCATACCTAAGATTGATAAAAAAGAGCAACAACGCAGGGCAAAACGAGCTCTAGAAAATGCAACAAACTCGTCATTTGCTAAGAAAGCCAAGTTAGAACTGGAAGAGAAGCAACGTCAAACAAAACTGAAAACTCGCGAGATGGAGATTGATGAGGACGAAGTTTTAGAACAGCAACGTAAATCTAACATTGTTAATGAGCAGTTTGTACTGGAAGGTCTCAAAAATATTGATACAGTGACGCATATAGTTTTGGCCTCGATGCCTCAATTAGCCGACGATTGCCTTGAACATTTCATGAAGAATTACACCCCAGTTGTCAACTTATCGTTACAACAGCAAATGCAGAAAATTGCAAAATCTTTCGCACCTCAAATCACCGAGAAACTATTGGGTCCTGGTGCAAAGGAAATATCTGCTGAGCCACCGATGCGCGTCAAAATTCTTCTAGAAGACGATGTTGGTTCAAGTGCAAAGAATAAGGACAACTTTGAAATGTTGGTAGACACAAATGCAGATGAGGAAGAGGAAGAAACACAGCAAAAAGACGAGACCAACCTTATGCGGATGAAATTAAGAGAGACTCTGGAGCGTGTAAAAGGTGAACAAGCTGCCTTCCCCAAACTTAAACAGCGCATGAAACAACTAAAGTTACATGAAGTAACAAAGACTCTACCCAAAGAGACGAAAACGGAGTTTCTACATGACGCTGTTCGTCGAATCCTTAAAAGTGAAAGACAAGCGATTATGGGCGGTGTGGGTTTCAAGAGAAAACGTATAGTTGTTATTTTTGCATCTACGTTTATGAGCAGTGTTCGAGAGATTATTCTAGAATACATCTACGAAGACATTGTAAAACGACTTGATTTAGCATTCTTGTGGCTCTTTGAAGAGTACAGTTTGCTTCAAGGATTTACAAGACACTCTTATGTTAAGACAGAGCACAAGCACGATTACGCTTACAATTTGTTACTCACCGAACTGATTACAAATCTTTTAGAACGGCAAGACTTGCGTGAAAAGGAGAGTTTAATAAAGCGAATATTTTTGGAAGCTCCATTGATTACAGACGAGGCTTTCAAGCTGCTAGTGGGAATGTGTGAGACTGAAACACTTGCTGATTGTGGATTGCAGCTAGTAAAGGATTTGTTGATTCGCCGCCCGCCAAAAGAAGCTAAGCTTTTATCGATATTACTCCAGTATTCACATCATCAAACCAGCAATTTACTGCGTGAAAAGGCTCTGGAAAATATAGTGTGTGTTTATTCATTGCACAAGATACAACGAGATAAGATTGAGCTGTTTGCTTGCAAGTGGCTAAGTTATTTGGAGGCGGCTGCACCGAGTGCAGAATTTTTATTGGCTTTGGACTGGAACAAAGATCTGGAAATACCTAAAGTTTGGACTGAAGA
This sequence comes from Parochlus steinenii, assembly GCA_038502155.1. Lineage (NCBI taxonomy): Eukaryota > Metazoa > Arthropoda > Insecta > Diptera > Chironomidae > Parochlus > Parochlus steinenii. Next base: position 1,670,271 of record JAXCIN010000052.1, on the reverse strand, counting down.
TCTCATCAAGCTTTGCCTGAGTCTTTTTTTGACCATTTTGGGACATAACGAAGGTATGTCGATTTTAAGTTATGTTTTCAGTAATTTAATGTATGTAACTTTATTTTCAGTGTTGATCCATACTCTTTGTGAACTTTACGTCAGCACCACATCTGATATTAAACGTAAAATATTACATGCGATTGATCCTGCCATCCGAAAGCTAGGAAATGAGAGCAGAGAGATGATGGGTGTAATTGAGACTTGCGAGAAAGGCACAGAAACACTAGTCACTAGGATGATTTACATCCTAACTGATAAAAGTAAGTTATATTACTCATTTCATTTAACTTATACATCATGTTCTTAAAATATTGCAGCAACTCCCACACTTGAGCTGGTAGAAATTGTACGCCATCTGTACCAAACAAAAGTTACTGACGTTCGAGTCCTTATGCCAGTGCTCAACAGCTTATCACGCAAAGAGATTATTATGACGTTACCAAAATTCCTCAAACTGAATCCCAACATAGTAAAAGAAGTTTTTATTCGGCTGTTGGGCGTTGGACTGGATTCACGTGCTGCTTCTATGTTGCCCATTTCTCCATCCGAACTCCTTGTGGCCTTACATACATTAGACAGTAACACCTGTGAGCTAAAATTTGTTTTGAAAGCCACATCGTTATGTCTCGCCGAAAAAGAAGTCTATACGCACGATGTTCTGGTCGGAGTGATGCAGCAGCTGGTTGAAATTACTCCTTTACCAACATTATTAATGCGAACAGTCATTCAGTCAACGTCTCTTTATCCTCGACTAGCAGGCTTTGTAACAAATTTATTACACCGTTTGATTGTGAAGCAGGTCTGGAAGCAAAAGCTGGTATGGGACGGCTTTTTAAAGTGTTGTCAGCGCTTGCAACCACAAAGTTTAGGTGTGTTAATTCAATTGCCAGTTGCGCAATTGAAAGACGCTCTGAACATTTGTCCAGAACTTAGGGCATCTTTGTTAGAGTACGCAAAGGAAATCACTGAGCACCAGATGGGTACAGTATCAGCTCACGTAATGGATGTGTTGTACGACAAAAATACTCCAGACGTTATGTTTTCTGGGCCAGAAGGGGAAATGAACCAACCAATTCGCATAAAGAAAGAGGCAGAAGAAGGCGAACATTTACCACCTGTTCCTGGTTTAGATTAAGCTTCATTATTATGTTATCTACATTTAATATCAGTTATCTCTTCATTGAATAATTGAATAAAAATAAAAACCCTAATATTGTATTATGTTGTTTTATTTTAATTTACAATGTGTTGTTTTAAAAAGGTTTAAGGCTTAAATTCATTAAAATAACGTAAAAATAAGTTCCTGCTATTTTAAAATGCCGAAAGAATCAAAAATAAAATAAGTCATAATATGATACAATAATGATTAAATGTTTAAAAATATTTTCTGTGAAATTATGCCATTGTTACATTTTACAGTCTACGTGAATTGGCCTAAGAACAGTGGATTGATTGAATACAGTAGTTCTTGTTTATCCTTTGATGGAAGATTTTTTGAAAGTCTATGGAATAATTAAGTGATCCTTAATAGCTGTTGCTGCTGACAATTCATTCAACAGAAATGCATTCAAATACATAGCAGCCAACAATGGAATTTTCAGAGAGTTAAATTCAGCAACTTCGATACTGTTCAGGACATTCTTATCGGTCAAGCAATGGGTCGTTTTGAATTTTCTCAGCAAGGATGAATTGACGGGGTTTCTGTGAATTTCAACTAAAACGAAAACAGATTAATTGTAAAATTAGTTTACTAAGTTGATATTTATACCAATTGTTCCACCGCCACACTTGATTATATTTGATATTGCAGCAGTCAACTTGTCCTCTCGTAGTCTGAGCAATACATGAAATCCTGAAAAGACACCATTTTTGAAGTCTGGTTCATTTTTAATTTTCATACGCCACATATATGGAGCTTTGTATATTGGATCGCTGTATTTATAGTCGTTTGCTGGATTGCCCCACTCAAACATTTCTTCATCAATAAAGTAGCCCATCCTTAAGCACTCGGTGATATAATCAGAATGCAAAACAAAACGTCCTGCAAAGAATTTTATTGTGAATTATTCACAAAGGAAATATGATAAACCCACCACTAGCAACTGCTGACAAAAATTTCTCTGCACGATTGGGCTTATCAGTTATAAGATGAGTGCATGTTTTGTGAAACATTCCACTTTTCTTATAAACTTTTCCTCTCAATCGTTCGATGTTGCTGTTAATCTTATCCTTGTCTTCAATATCAATAGAAGATATCAAGAAAATAGGATTTTGTTCCTTCATCCTACTTTGGGGCTTGAATCGCTTTGAATCTTGTTCATCGCTGGGATCTCGCCAACCCACCACAATGTCTTCTGACATTAGTCCATCTGAATCGTATTGGTTTGCGTTGTTTGACAAAATTTCAGTATCCATGGAGTGGTGTTCTAATTGAGAAGGTTTTTGAAACATATGCATTTTATTTTGAAGTTCTTTTTCTTCGTTACGTTTCTTCAAAAAATCTGATAGTTTTTGCACGTTGGGAGAATTTTTGGACACTTCAATATTTTCCTTTTGAAAAAAGTAATATTATAATAAAACTATGACGATTTGCTATTCACTATTTTAACTACACACCTCTTCGAAATTCAAACTTTTCGGAACCGATTCATAGTCATCCCCGTTTTGAGGTTCTCTTCGTAGCAAAGCTTGTGTATTAGTTTGCGTACATGGAGAATCATATTCGTCACCCAACAGATCCTTCCACATACTCTTACGACGTTGCTCATAGGATGGCTTTGTTGGAATAAATATTTAAACGTTAAATAAAACTATTGACATATTTAATAATTTTTTAACTCACTATTGGCTTCTGGGTGTATTTCTGCTTAATGGAGTCCGAAACAGGAATGTGGTACATATCAAGCACCTCTAGCTTACGTTTATGATAAATTTGGTTACCTGGCGATGCATCCGGCCAAAACGAAAGATTCTCTTTTGGAGTTTGAACGCATTCTGGCATTACGGGCATAGGTGAGTTTTTGAAATTGTTAGTTGCTTCATTTAATGGAGTTCCGCAAAGTACTTTCAATCGTTTAGCTTGGGAACTTTCGGAATTATAGGCATCTTTTAAAGCGTTGTATGTAATTTGTCGCTGCGGGGTTGGCATATCTTTTGTAAGTGCTGAAATATTGTGACTCCTTTCAAAGTTATACGGTGGTGTAACAGGACTAGCTGGTGCGCTAACGACACGCGGGGATGCAAAATTTCCACACATCGGTGATCCATTTTCTCTGTGCGGATTTAACTCGGCCACTCGCTTTGGACGAACAATTGGCGACTCTGATACTATCTGGAATGGTGCTGGTGATTCCTCGTCAGAAGAGCCATCGTTCAAGATTGAATTTCTGGGCTGCGAGCTGATTCTTTTGCTGCTACGTTCTAACTGTGGTGGCGAAATCAATGAGCTGTCGCGCGATACTGGAGAATTACACTTTTCAATATTTTTTGAAGAAACAATACTGTCGCCCACCAAAAAATCTCTTTCATCAACTCGCTTTTTTTGCTTATAACACTCCACAAGCCACTCTACAGTTAATACGGGAACCTTCCAACTTATAGCAGCAGAATATTTAGCACCTTCTGGTTGTGGTGTAATCAAGATTGGAGTGTCTACTTTTTTAAGGACATCAGAAATATTTCCTCCCATTGCAGTGCCTAGAGCAAAAATATAAAATCGTTCAGCGTTCTTGTAATTGCTCACAACCAAAGTCTCATTATGCAAAAACTTTTCCTCATGGGCTAATCGTAAGAATGGTTTGTGGAAATATTCAACATCTACACAAGAATTTGTCAGCATTGATGCCTCTAACCAAAGGTTTGTCACAAAGTGCTTGTACCTTACGGGAACTTTCAACGTGACGCAGCCTGATGAAGGTGCAATGCAATAATCAACTGTCCTCTCATATTTAGCGTCCACAATGTTCGCACCAAATGATATGCAATCTTTAATTATTTGATGGTAATCATCATTATTATCGAAGCCATATAGGAAAATAATTTTTCTTTCTAGGAAGTTCAGATCTACACTGCAATCCGTCTGTTGTTCTGTTAGCATCGGATTTTTAGCTCTTGTTGATTGATTAGATTGAAAATCTAGGTTTACTTTAGCTTTTGCACGTGGAGGAAGTTGCACCGGAGTGGGTTTAATTTCATCCATCTCATTATCTTCCAGGTACTGTTCCAACAGCACATTTTCTGCATTAGACTGACGGTATAAACCACTTGGACCAGCAGCTGTGGTTGAAGTAGCATCAAGATTTAGTTTAGGTGTTTGTGGACGCTTGAATGTGTTGTTCATCGATTTTATTGTCTAAAATGTTAATATTTTCGAACATATATAAGAATCGAGATTTAAAATTTTTAATTACCTTTTTACTGGCTGGCGACGCACTTTGATCAGTTGGTATTGTTTTTTCTACATTAGACACCAAAAACGAATCAATCGGCGCAATGTGCTTCATTTTGATGCTAGCAATCAACCAATCAACAGTAATCATTGCAGCCCTAAAATATATATTAGTATAAATTTCTAGAAATCAATTGAAAGATTTTAATCTTTGCTTTTACTTACTCCAAATTATCTTGTTGGATGACATTCAAATCTGATTCAATTCGTTGACCTACTAGAACATGTGAAACTTGATCATTGATTTCATCAAATCGAGTAGCACCACCACTATTGAGAATTTTGTTAAGCAAATTATTTTCTTCACTTGTAAATCCACTCAGGTAAATCTTGAAGCAAAATATAAAAATTTTAAGTTTTGGTTCATAAATATATGAAGTATACATAAAATAATACTCACATTACATCCATCTAGGAATAAACCAGCTCGTTTAGCATCTGAAACATTCAATTTAGCCATTTGCAGCTTGTATTTTGGCTGTAATACACCTATGCTGCTACGATTAGTCTCATTAATGTCACATCTAGAACTAGTAGCTGACGTTATGTTTGATATGTTTGAGATCCTGGAAATATTGCAGATGTTCGTCATATCTCCGTGAAAATCAGCAGCATTGACACTTTTATCAATTTTATTTGGTGTGGATACTTTAATTCCAACCACTTGATACTTTGAGCATTTTGTGTTCAACTAAAAAGAATATAAATCTTATAGGTACAAGAATAACTAGAAAATTGTATATTTCTTACTGCGTATCCTTGCTCGATGCTGTCCATTACCCAAGACACAGTCAAACACTCTTTCTTATATTTTACAGCCGCCTTGAATTTTATTGAGTCCGTCTTATTTTTGTCTACTATCAGTATGTCAACGATTTCTGACTTGAAGCTTCCATCATATTTTCCTCCGTTTGCATCAATAAGAAGTTTAACATTATTGCGGTCCATTGGAGTAAGGCCAGAGGAAGTAACATTCAAATTGTAAAAAACTGGCAATTTATATTTATCATACTCCTTGGCTGTAGCATTAACATTTTCTGATCGACTCTTCTGCCATACGTCATGAATCCAATCTTTATGCATTATATGCATTTTAAGTTTGCCAGCTTCCAGGTACTTCATAGACTTTACAGTGATCGTCACCAAATGCGTGCAGTGTTCTGTAAGTTGCTCCGAATAATCCCCTCCCATGTAGTTGATCAGTTTTTTCAAGGCTTGTTTGTCTGCTACACCCATTCCAGATCCTGTAATACACAGATTACGCAATGCTAAATTCATCACACAGCCGAACTTTTTAGGAATCGTTATATTCCCTAAATACGATGCTAGAACACATCGTGGTCCCAAAATTCTAAAATAGACAATAGAACGTTTTAGTTAACTTGCTTAATTATATTGCTTGGGAAAAACTTACAGACTGTCGCTACTACTGCTGATATATTCAAAGCCAGCTCCAACAAAATCCTCAAAAACAAACACAGCTACGCTGCGAGACAACTTGGCTTTTGGGATAGAAAGGCATTCTTCATCTTTCTCAATCCACTTGATCAGATTGTCAACTCCCATGCTCTCGATCGCTGTCTGTGATTGATGATAAGGTAAGATAAGCTGAATAAATATGTTTTTAATACTCACGTTATAAGCATCTTCCATATCTTTCTTGGGAGGACCTGAAGACTTTTTAACGAAGTATAGCATCATGCCATTGTCTTCTTTGAATGATTCAGTAAGATTCATTTTCCTGATAAATTTTATCTGCACTGTTTAGTTTAAGGCTTATAATGTTCAGAACATTTGAAATAGCACTCTGCGCTTACACTGCGTTAAAACCAAATTTAGCTTTCTAAGGTGATTTGAGGCGGCTTAACAATGTTATGACATTAAATTAGGCGGGATCCTGCAGAAACGTCAGAGCGCGGGGTTAAAAACAAAAAGTTCAGTTTCAAAATATATTTCTTCGCGCATTTAGTTTTTGAATTTCGAAGTGTGTAGACATCATTATTAAATATTTAAAAGAAAATAAGTGATTCTAATTATTTGAGTTTAAAATTAACACAAAGGATATACAAATAAAATTGTAAGTTGTAAATAATTACTGTTGTAATCATTGTAAAAGAGTTGTGATAAAAAACACTACCTATCTACCTAACTTGTATTGTTACAAACTCATATACAATGTTACGATTTGATAAATTCGTGTATTTACATAATAATTAGACTGATACTAAAATATGAATAATACGAAAATGCAATCAACTACCAATTAAACAATGTACGAATCAAACAAAAAAATTGCCGCATTGAAAATATTATTCAATATAGTTTCGTTGGGATTTCTCATCAATATACTAGCTGCCCACAAAAAATGGAACGGTTTGAGCTATCAAGCATAGTATATTCACGTATAATGATCACGAACATTCTTGTTTGGAAATTGTCACGTTATTGCAAAGTATATCTTATACAAAATATTTAATCAGCATAAATTAAAATACCATTTGAGAAAAGTTCAACAAACCTAATAATTATTATGAGCAAATAATTAGATATGTTTTATTAAAGATTCATTGATTATTACTTCTTAAAGATATTCAGCAGTCATACTTACAAAAAAGCGATATGCTTATCAAATTACGCCATAAAAATAACATAATAGCATACTATGAAAATGTGTTAAGAGCACTACCAGAAGAGTTTTTATCAACAATAAAAATTAAATGTTTGCGTGTTTATAAGGTATTTAAATTTATTCTTAAAATAACTGCAAAAAGTAAAATAGTTATTTATTCCATTTGATCGTTCAAGTGCAAAATTTCGTTATAATTTAACAAGATTTTAATGATGCCGATATTTTCAATTGTATTTGATAGTAGGAAGTTGCTGAAGCAGTTTGTCTTCAATAAAAATTTGTCTTTGCGGTTGAATTTTTGTTCGAGAAATTGCGTTTAAAGAAATATTTCATATTGTTGTTGTCGTACGAATACGAAGATTCTGAATAAACCGCCAAAATCGTCTACCATCATTGAAATAGCGTTTTAAGGGTATAGACATCTGTTCTTTTTGTAAATGTTTTCAAGGAGATTGTTGTTCAATTGAAAATGGGAAGGAAATGGTTAAAAAATAATTTATAGAGCAAATTTTTGTATCTTTTTGATAAAATATTAAATTTTATCATTTTCAATACATTATTTATAATCAAGGTTATATATAATTACATTTGGAAAGATATTCTTATTCAGAATTTTTTTTAAAGAATATTTGATATTAAACTCTTGATATCAGAATGCTATCTAACAATTCATAATTATTCGTACTTAGTTATGATATTTGATTTTTTATTAGTTCTAAAATATAAGCTAAACCTTCATGGCTAAACATAGGTGACCAATATAAAGAAACTACAACACAAAAACACAGAAATTAAATCACCTGCGTTTATTAAACAGCTGTTGATATTTCAGAAATAAGGAATTTTTTTGAAGATTTTTTTCATATTTCTTGTTTTAAGTCTATTCAATTTTGAAATATATGTGACAAAGAATATATAACATGAACTATTTCCAATCAAATATAAAGCTTGCTGAAGAGTATATATAAGAGGGACCGGCAAAAAACAAAACACAAACTAGTTTTGACCATTTTAAATTTCTATATTCAAATTGATGATCTACAAAACCGTAAAGGAAAATATTGTTTGAGCTCATTAATTGCTCATTACTGCTTATTAAAAAATGTGTGTGTTCATATAAGATACATTTAGCATATATTAAAAACTTTGTGAACGATTTTAGTGCATCAATAATTTACTTTTACTACTGGATCAATCAAACATTTGACATTAATTGCCAATATTTTCCTACATTTCTAAAAATTTCTGATACAGTTAATTTGCGATACGTAGAATAAATAAAATATACTCTGCATCCTTAATGACCATCAATCAACTCAAGGAAACCTAATTTGCGCAAGGTTAATTCTTTTTTTCCAGGAACCTTTAGCTAATGAAAATTAATTTAATTTTGGGAATGGATTTTAGTTGAAGTATGGTTTTATGCATAAAAATGTGGTATCTACTATGTCCAATACTTTTCTTTTTTTGGAATTTTTTTAAAGTAATTTTTATTTTATCATTAAAAATTCTATTCTGCTATGTACCGAAAAAACAATCTGTTTAAATATTTATGGATTCGAGTGATTTTATTAACGGTTTATTCTAGCATAAATTCAATTGAAAATTACAAAATCTGAAATTGAAATTTAGTCAATTATAATTATACTCTCATTATACAGTAAAATAAACTTATATTATATAAACTGATATTTAATTGCTTGCACGACGCACAATGTATATTTTGGGAAACTATAGCTTTATCCTTTATTATACGCTAAAATTTGACGTATATGGTTAAACTGAACAAGGCTTTCGATGGTATACAATCATTTCTAGTGCCATAATGTATTTCTAAAAATAGATAATCATTGATTTTTGAATTCAATTATTTCAACATCAAAAAATTTCTTTATTGAAAATAATGTTCTAACGATGGTTTTTTCTGATTTTCAAGTTCATGTACAATGTAAATGATACTTAATTCTTTTAGCATAGCGTGTTGCAAAATTGAACATATGCTTTTTCAAACGGCACTTTGTCAAATTAGGAAACAAGTTTATTGAATTTTCAAATAATGAACTATACTTTACTTGCTAGAAATTATAATATTGATCAGCAATGTGTCGTTTTTGTTGTCACATTCTAAAATTCAAATTTGAAAGAAAATATTTGCGTTTTTTATTAGTGGATCTCGTATATTTATTAATTCATATAGTTTCAGCTGACTCAGTGAAATCTCCATTATAAAGACCTATTGTTCTATAAAATTAAAGCATGGCATCTGAAAGCTCAAAAGTATATGTTTTTGCATTGTTAGAATTCAGGGTGAATGCTTTTGAGGGTTGCCTTGGGGTATGTTTTATTGCTATATGTAAAACAGAATTAACATGCAATGGTTTTGCGATTATGTTTTAGTCGCAGTTTAGTTCTTCATTAAATTCATGAGAATAAAACATGTTCACAGTTTGTGCCTGTGTTCGTGCTTCAAAAGGATTTCACAAAATAATAATAAGTTGATGAATAGTTGTGCAAATGTTTTGCGTTATTCCAAAAAAATAATAGTCAGTAAGAAACTATGGCAACCACCATTGATTTTTCATGTGTTTTCTTGTAGCACGATGTATTAAGTACGCTTTTATATTTCCCGCGATTTATGAATAAAATATTAAAGAAAATCCGTATATCATCATTCATCATTTACCCAAGGTTTAGTTAGGTCTAAACCATTAATTTTTATTTGATTTAATTTCTAACAAAAGTATCAAAATAGAGATATCCTAGATGATGGAATGTAACTTTCATTTCAAAATCTAATCAGTATACAAAAAACGTCTTCTATACCTTCATTAATGTCTCATGTACATTCTTCTTATGTAAATACAACGAGACATACAAGAAGATTGCAGTAAATATGCAGTTTGTGTTTTAATTGCGCTAAACTACAAGTATACCCATATTAACATATTATAATTTAATAAATTGAAAAAGTATGTCATACCCTCATGTCATAATCGTACGAAATTTTTATCTCAAAAACATTTGCATAAATTTCTTCTTTTCAAATGATAACGTAAGTTTATTTTTCAGAATCAATCGAGTATGAATTCACCTAGTCTTCTCGATTTTCAAACCTGGATTATTTACCAAAAAGTAGTAGTTGATTGCTCAAATTGCTCATGTGAGTTTTAACATTTAAATTTAATTATAAGTTAGGTTTAATTATGAATATTTTATGTTTCTTATTATTTTCTTTATTTATTCGTTTTAGAAAACTTTATGATTTTTAATCATTAATACAGACTACGTTTGAGCCAAACATCTTAAATCATTTTTTGTTTGAAATTTTTATATACTTTTGTTTCAAACAAATTACAGAATGACTAATCGAGGTAAGTGTTAAAAATTTAACTGATTGTTTGATTGAATTAATTTTATTACGTTTAAAATCGGCATTTAAGCTATGTTTACGTAATTTTACAATCTTAAAAATATTCAAATTTTGTAAAAAAACTATTTTAATTACGTTTGTGTTAGTTTGTCATGATTTTAGCAAAAGACATTATAAATATTTAAACAGTGCTCTGACTCACAAGTTTGATGCAAAAATTTAAATGATATGTTTCTGTCAGTGCTCCAATAATTTTGTTGTGGCTCACACAATATTAAGTGTTTCATAATTAATCAAATTTTGCATCAGTTTTGCTGCGTGTAACTTCTTAAATTGAATCAAATTCTTTTGACCTTTCCCTAACTTTCTGATGAAGGGGTCACCAAAAGTTCTATAGAATATATTCATTGGCTGTGAACATGCAACTTAGTCATAAATACGTGTTGTATAAACTTCAAATCAAAACATTAAAAATTATTCTATATTATGCAGTATTTTCTTAAGGAGTTTACTCTATAGCAGTCAGATTAAGTCAAAAGTAAAAGTAATGTAGTTTTAAATGATAAGAATTGAATTAAGTATAAACAATTTTAGTCGTTCAGAGTTGACTGAATTCTAATGAATACTAAATTTGCTTTTAAATTTTTCAAAATAATTGCAGTTAAAAGCAAAGTCAATATTTGAATGTTTACTTAAAACTTTTCTTTATCATTTCAATTTTCATGGGAACACAAAGTGATATCAGACAGAATGACGGAATCTTAACACAATTGTTACGAACTCAGTTTTTTATCTTTCAAGTGTCAAAAAATAAAAGTCTTGTTTTCGATAATAAAAGTCTTTTTTTGTTATCAGCTTATCAGTTGACAAATTCTTAGTAATATCTAACAAAAAATACATTCAGAACACACTACCATTTCAAGAATATTTTAGTATATTAGATTAGATTGGATATTTTAAAATTTAGATATTCTAACCTTCTCAAAAAGGTTTTAAGTACCTGTAACTTCACTTAAAAGCTGTAAAACTTTGACGTCAACTCATAAACTACATTTAATAAACGTTCATTCATGTAAAATTCTATCAAAAAATCAATATTACTTGAATGATTTTTATATTCATAGTAGTTTTTGATGTCCTTACAAAAGAAATGATATGAATAGATACTGTTCTTTGAAAAAATTAATTGAAATCGCTCTTCAATGCCTTAGATAGTACAAAAAAATGCAATGCAACAAAGTCATACTTAGTTATACTATACGTGTTCTATATATAGGATTTGTTAGATCGCCATTGATTATTATAAAAATAATGCATTCATATATTGTTTCTTTCTGACATTCTCAGTTTGAATTATTTCTATGCACATATTATTTAAAGATAGTACTATAGTACTTCATGTATAGTACTTACTTTATACAGAAATTTTAATTTATGAAATATTTTTCAGTCGTAACCGACAATGCGTTTAAGGCCAAAGATATTGGTTTGCGTGCCCAGAAGAAAATTTTATCACGAATGGCCTCCAAAAATGTCGCCAAAGTATTCATAGACGGGACAACAGCAAATCTATTGGATAATGTTTACAGGCTTGCAAAACAGCATGTAAGTTTTTTTTTTATCTTGCACGAAATAATAAAAGTTTGTTCTGCAATAATTTCAATTTAATTTCTTCCTCCTAGATGGGCAGCAAGAAGGAAGCGGAAAGATTAGTGAAGAACATCATAAAAATTGTCATAAAAATTGCATTGTTGCATCGAAACAGTCAGTTTACACAGGAAGAGCTACACCTATCTGATAAATTTTATCAAAAGTTCAAGACTCTGCAAATGTCCATCATATCATTTTTTGAAGTAGAGTTTAGCTTTGATTTAGTTTATTTGCAAAAAATGCTTACTGAAACTCAAGAGCTGTTGCATCAAATCGTCCAGAATCATCTTACAGAAAAATCAATGAACAGGATTGATGAAGTCTTCTCGACATTCAATAATACCCAGTTTTTAGAGTAAAGAATAAACGTTTAAAGGAAAACATAAGACTAAAATAATTTTTTTTTAGAAATGCATTCAAAGCCAATTCACCTTACAAGGAAACTATGGGGAAAATAGTCAACGACATGAACAAAATCATGGAAGAAAATACCGATTGAAAAGAAGATTGACACCATAATTCCAAAAAAAAGATTAACACTTAAATTCAATTTTTGGACGCGTGCTTATTATATTTAAAGTCCAAGTCAATTTCGGCAGTCTAGAATGTATACAATGATTTTGTGATTAAAATTCTCTGATTTTACCTTGCATAATATTTAAGTTATATGGTCATTTCAAAGATATTTAAATATCTTGTCCAGATATGCTCGATGCCCCATATCACAGTCCAATATGTACTTTATAGTGTTAAACTTTATAGAGACTTATCTTATTCACACCTATTTGTAAATTTTCGAGATAATGTTTCTATAAGAAAATTTAACAAATTAATAAATTAGAGTGAAATTTACATAATTCATAAGTGCACCTAAAACATTTGAGTAATTTAATGTAAAATATTATTATTTGCATTATTGTTGGTAAATTTTATAGAATACTTTACAGTGATTATTATTAATTTTTAAATTTTACTTGACATTATATTTGAAATTTTTGATTGATATTTTTGAGTATATCTCTTAAACAAAAACAAAAAATCAATATAGAAGTAGTAAAAGCATGAAAATCTTACAATTAATTTATTCTTACCTCATTTGGAGATTGTTCCATAAAAATAAATAAAAAGTTTTAAAATAAATTAGATATGCTTTTTTTTTACTTTTAGTACTTTATTTCAAAAAAGCAATTAATATTTTGCTTTCTAACATTGTACGGCATGATACAATCTTAAAATCTTAAATATATTTACATTTCAGAAAAAGTTTCAATAACTCTAGAATTTTACAAAAAAAAAGAAGCTAAACATTACAAATCGAACGCATTCCTGTTGATTTCGCTCACTTTTCACTGCACAAAGTAAATTGCTCAAGTAAATTCCCATTTTTACGCGTGTCTCATCTGCGAGTTTAACAAATAATGCAATTAAAAATTATGTTCTAGCTACAGAAAGCAAATAAGTGATAACAATTAATTAATTAACCTATATAAAATTTAAAATGAATGGTCGTTTCCGATATCAAAATTTTCATTATGCTGTGTGTCTCAGTTCGTTTGCGTTCAATGCGAAAATTATTGCGATCGTCCTTTAATGTGCCAATCAAAAATGCAAAAGTTAATTAATTGTGGGCGATCGAGTTGCACGGCGATACAAGAAGTCGTTCCATTGACTCATATACAGTTGCATATCTAGATTCTAGAATGCTTTCAGTTACATTATACATAATTTTTCAAGATTTTCACAAATTTTATATAATTTACTTGTTTATGATATATATTTTTAAATCAATATCTGTTGAATCGAATAAAAACTGCCAAATTTAATAGTATACCTGAAAGTATTCATATTTGACTTGAGTTTGTTTGAAATTACATAATCATTTTTTGATCATATTAGCTTAAAATTATTCAAGTTAAACATTCTACTATCATTCCCACTTAAAGCTTTCGCAGTGCAACTCGAGTCAGTTTTTGCGAATTAAAACAATAAAAACATAGAAACTAAAGACAAGAGTGATTTATGATGAAGCTCATTGTTTGACACGAACTTTTCGGTTTTCCTCCTCCTCTGATGAGGTGGTCTCTGGTGGGTCAGTACTAGTGTTGTTTGAATTGTTTTCTTCACGATGAATATAGATTGGAAGACCACCGTGTGACACGCATTCTTCAGTTATGTGGACACCTTTAATCTCAGATCCTGGCACCTCAAACATCGGCTCCAATAGTAGGTTTTCCTAAAATATGGTTAATTTGTTATAATTTAGTCTGAGATTTGATTTAAGATTGGTGTTCTTGCGCAAATCTTACCATAATAGCCCGGAGTCCACGAGCTCCAGTTTGTCTCTCCATCGCCTGTGCTGCAATTGCTTTCAGTGCTTCGGAAGTAAAAGTCAATTCAACTTGATCCATGCCTAGTAGAGCACGGTATTGTGGCACAAGTGCATTCTTAGGCTCAGTTAATATTCTGACTAACATGTCAATATCTAAACTATGGAACGGAACAAGTACGGGGAATCTTCCTACAAATTCCTGAAAAAAGAGTTTAATTTTAATTATTTGTATTTCTTACCCCTGATAAGCCAGGATATTGTTTAAACTTACTGGTATCATCCCAAATTCAACTAAATCTCTAGCTTGTACTTTCTTCAAGTTGGCATCACGTTCGGCCTGATCATTGTCCATTGGTGACGCAGAAGCCTGAGCGGCTCTTCTACCCTCAGAGGAAGCTGCTGGCATTCCGAATCCTAAATACTGAAAATAAAAAGTATAATTAGACAACTCATTTATTAAGCAATATGAAAAATATCAAACATACTTTCTCATTTAATCTTCGTGCAATAAGTCGGTCTAAGCCGGTATATGCTCCGGAAGCAACAAAGAGGATGTTTGTGGTATCCACTTGAACAGTTTCTCCACGTAGTTTGCGGGGTGAATTACGTTCAGGCACATTCACAATGGTGCCTTCAAGCATTTTTAGCATACCTTGTTGAACTCCTTCACCGCCAACATCTCGTAACTGATGAATGCCTAAAATTATCAATATTGAGTAAAACATATTTTATTATTTTCAAAAGATTTCAACGGTCGTGGGTTGAAAATCGTGTTTCTTAAGTTTATCAGCTTCTGAATTTTCATGACAAATTTCCATCCAATTCAAAAATATTACCTGGCACAGCACCAATTTTGTCTACTTCATCTAAGAATACGATGCCTGTTTGCGCTCGATCAACACTATAAATAAATCAGTTTAGTAAAACAAAAAATAAACAATCAGAACTTTTGTAGAAGCTCACCTGTAATTCGCATCTTGAAGAAGCTTTGCTATGACACTCTCGATATCTTCACCCACATATCCTGCTTGTGTGAGTGTCGTGCAATCACAAATTGCAAACGGCACATCCAGACATTTGGCAATTGTCTGTGCGAGCAAAGTTTTTCCGGAGCCTGTGGGTCCTAGCATCAAAATATTACTCTTTTCAAGTTTCAACACATGGGTTTTCTCATCTAGCAGCTCTGAACCAGGATTATTATGTTGTGGTGGAGACATTGGTGGACGAGGCACCTCGCTTGGCGCTGAGCTCATCATCGTATGTCCAATACCAGATATATGCAGCAAATCGCTGTTGCGACCAATAGGGTCAATCGCTTGATTAGGACCATTATTTGTGGACGATGGTGGTGGCAAATTGTGATAGATGCGCTTGTAGTGATTGTAAACGGCTACCGAAAGCACCTTCTTGGCTAATACCTGGCCAACGACATGTCGGTCCAAATATTCCATAATTTTTTTGGGCGGTGGTGGAGGTTTTCTTTGACTTTTCGCCTCTTCTTTAACAGTTTTTTTCGAGTCCACCTCGCTGAGTACCACGAAAAAGTGGTGACACTTTTCGCATTTTACGAAGCGCGTTGTGTTGACAAATGTCTCAACATGTGTGCAGGGATCACCACACTTAGGACAAGACAGTGTGTTTTTCTTATTTGGCGGTTCTTTGCCCCCGGAGCCACTTGTAGTGCCTCCGGTAGTTGTGCTGGATCCATTACCTCCGCTACTGCTGGTGTCTTTTGATTTATCACAGACGTGCGTTAAATGTAGATGACGTTGTTGTGGTGTCAACTGAATCACTGTGGATATCACGTGTGGTTGCGCAGCCACCAAGCATAATAAACCTAAAATAACAAGATGAAAGTAGTAATGATAAAAATTTAGAAAATTATTTAAAATAATTTTTTATAATTTGTGTAGTTAAGATCATTATTCGGAATTCTGATTATTTCTATTGTTCAAAAATTGATTTAAATGAACCTCACGACTAAAAAACTTAAATATGGTATGACTATCTATCAATAAACTATAATATAGATCTCATTCATTTCATTTCATTCATTTAATTAATATGCGTATTAATAGTATACACATTACACACCAATTCATAATGTATACCCTCTTTATTTATAGTTGGTCAAAATTGAAAATTATTTATCATCGGCAATTAAGGTTTAAGATCGTTTGCATTTAATAAACTCACATATTATGAAAAAACTTGTCGAAGACTCGCAAGCTTTTATACAATCTAATTTTGTCATCAGACTCCAGCAGTAATTCGACCTTGCCACAGTTCATTGGACATATCTTATTTATGATTACTATTTGACAGAGCTCACACCAGCCATAATTGATGGCGGTCCGACGAAATTTAATTGTTATGATTATTGTTAACTTTTCAGCAATGTACTTATTATATACTGGACCCAAGAAATATAATTGGCGAGGATAGATTATAAAATTTTATTCTAACATATAAATTTTAAAAGTTTAAATAAGTTTGTTAAAAGAATATTAACTTGCAAATAATGTATGAATGATTTTTAAATTTCTACAGATTTGTGTTGTGTTTAAATTAAAGATAATAACAATTTTCGATGTATGCATTTTTTCATTTGAATACTTACAAGTTAACTTACGTACATCAATCATTTTTCAGACAAAGTCGAACTATTATGCACAGAATTTTATCAGAGTGCTTTAATGTTGCGTTACATAAATTGAGAAGCGAGAAAGTGTTTCACCATGTTTTACTGTATAAACTTTGGCTCAAAAAGTCAAGATGCAATCGCTCAGTATTTTTGTTATTACAAATTTTAATGGAAAAATCTACATTTTAAGCGAAAATTTTATAAGTCTTATCGTACATTAAAAATCTTGGACCATGCCAATTATTGCTTTTTATACGCATTTTGTTTATGAAGATATTATTTTGGAAAATTCACTTGTAGATAAATTAATGAAAATTTCTAACTGAAATCGTTGCACAACGTTTTTTTCAACTGCGTTAGTATATACTAGAGACTGAATGTATCAATGTCAGAATTTAATTGAAACTTGCAATGAAATTTGCACTTGAACTCTGCAAGTTCGGTTTTCAAGTTTAGTATTGCAATTAATAAAAAAACTTAATCAAAGTATTTAAAATGTTCTATGTGCAACAACTAACTTCGTATCAACAGTTAGCAATGATCATGAAAACTTGAATAAAAATTTAAAAAATTTACACATAAGCAAAGCACAATTATTACTGATATGCTATTAACTCCTAAATTTGTTATTTCTATATGAAATAGATTGCAGGTACGTATATCTCGTGATAATGAAAATATACAAACTGCAGAGAAGGAGATGGTCAAGGACATTCACATTTTGTGAACAAATAGCAACAATAACTCAACACGTATGGCTTCATTTCAGTGAACTACCTTATAACATATTAAATATTGATTTAAATGTCTCAAGAGAGTTGTTAAATTTTAAATAAAGTATTTTAAGCGTTTTTAAAAAGCGTTTATATCTGTAAATATCTGTTTTTTCGTTTTTTTTTTTATATACAGGTGAAATATTCCGTAAATCGTCCTTAAAAATCCAATAGATTCAATTATGTTGAGGTATTATTTGAGATTTATAATGAATTTAGCTGATCACCGGCGCACTTAAATTGTCATAAAGTATTTCAAATGGGAAGCTTAAATGTGCTACAGCTGTTTCTAGTTTTTCATTAATTGTCACTTCGCGCTTAGAGACTCTTTTTCAGCCAAGTCTCATGTTTCGTTTGATAAACAAGAAAATACAAAACAGCATCGCCGGACAGAAATTCCCAAGCAAGATCGTTAATTCATTTAATTATCATATTTTCTTGCGCTTACACAATGATATGTAAATTAATAATTATAATAATTGACACTGACCATGATTTTCTGTCTGATTTTGTTCATTTGTTTCGGCTCAAAATACTGCGCGGCTTAAAAAATGTAAAATTAAATATATCCAAAAAGAATTAGTTGTGGTCACGTTTTTAATCAAATTATTTTTGCTAGAAGTTAATTGGAATTTTTCCGAAAAAACTATACTCAGTCTTTGAATTTCAAATTCAAAACCCAGGAAATATTTTCAATATGGATTAAAATATTTAATCATTAATTTATAGTTCATATTAATGACATCACTTATCTCTACACAGTATACATTAAATAAAATAAAGTTAAAATGAATTTTTTTCGAGCTTTTTTAGCTTTAACCAAGCTTAATTGGTAGCCAAAAGAATAGAAAAAACTTATTAAGCCGGCGATTAATTTTTAATAATTTACGCAAAAACTTCATTCATCGGGAGACTTAAAATTTCATTTTCATTTCAAAAATTCACGCATTTTCACAAATTTAAAATTGTCCAACAATTTGCTTCGCTCTATTTGCAGCAATAAAAAGTAAAATCAAAGAAATCGTTGAGTGTTTTCCAAAAACATTTGCGTTTAACTTAAAGTTTGGACAAAATGAGAAATTGTTATTAATTAATTAGCTTTTCGAGAGTTTTGCTAAATTTGATTCATAAATAACATGAAAGTGAATTTCCGGTTAATTTTTCTCAACGAGCAAATCGATCCGTAGAACTTTTATCATCAAAAATTGGAATACTAGCTTATGTAAGCAATTTACTTTGTGATGTTTGTAATTCTTGATCCGATTATACTTAAAGCACAAAAATATTCAAGAAGATTAAGGTAAGTTTTTTTTTTTTCTTTATTTAAAACTCATGTAATAAAATTTAAAAGTCAAAATGCAACTTAAATTTTTTAAATTCTTAAAAATGTGAGAAAGTCTCTATCATTTTATGTGTACCCTACGACTGAAACAAATATTATACAATTGAATAAAAGTCTGCCAAAAAAGCAGAATGCTTTCCAAATCACCAGCAAAGAATTCAAGATATAGTATCTAGAAGGTACGTAGAAACTTTTTTGATAAATTAAATCAAATTTTCAAACAGGTCTGGCATTCACAATTTAATTGAGAACTTATATAATGCTACCATAATTACAGCTCAAGCGGCTAAATACTAATAAATGAGCAACATCAAAATCATCACAATTTTATTTCAAAATAATCAACGTAAAGTGTTGACCCAAATCAATTACAATAAAAGTTGTAATTAACAATTAAAGTTTGTACATGCTACGCGTAAATAATTTTTTTTTTAGATAGTTCCGAAATATGTCTGTCTGAATAATATTGCGGTACGACACTCGTTAAATGTTTGCATTTTTCAGCTTACAAGTTTTTACCAAGAAATAGCAAATTATTTCATTATGTTTTGCTTGCGTCTTGTGAGTGATTGGTGTTAATTGAAGAGAGTGGTCTATGAATCAATCAATTTCAGCTCACATTGGTACTTCTTTTAGTAATTTGATTATAGATAATTGAAGCCTCAATGCAAGTGATATTATTACAATTCATAAATTTGTAGCACTTCGTTTAGCAAGTATAATATTTTTAAGGTATTTTTTTTAGTTGATTGAAGCAATGTAATGTTTAAATTTAAATTTGAGAAAATCACGCTCAAAGAGTTTCGGGTTTGTCGAAAAGTATTGATGACGTTCCGGAAATATTCTTTTAATATGGGCAGAAATCTCGAATATTTCTGAAATGCCATCAGTACGTTAACAAGTCCGAAATGTTCATCGCTTGTACTTTTTGTAAAAAAAAAATTTGGGAAGGTTTTTGTGTGAATGTATAACAGCAACTTTCAACAAAAGTGCAAATGTGAATCACCTTTTTAGGGAGGCATTAAGATTCTTAGCAAGTGCAGATGCATCCATATTTTTACCATCTCAGCAAAGATATGCTGATTTCACTATTCCATGGTATAAAATATAAAATAGTAAAAAACATGTTTAACTTACGTTTTAGTTACCATTTACGTGACAATTCCATGCAAATGCCGCAAAAATAAGTTGGTATTGTTCATAAATTGTAAATAATTTTGACTTGAACTAGTTTTCAATTTTACTTTATATTTGTTTTGTAATAAATTTATTTCAATTTACTTTTATAATATTGGTGCTGGATTTTGATAAATATATTCAATTGGTGAAGACTCTGGCAATTATGGTTCATATATATGAACAATTATTGTTTTGCTGCAATATTGCAAAAGTTTTTCATCTCAATTTTTGAACCCCAAGTGGCAGAAGATATGTGCGTCAGAACTGCAGTATAATAGTATTTTTTAAGTGATTGTACAGAAAAATTTTAAAGTATAATTTTATAACTGATTTGAGAAGTTGAATCAAAAATGCGTTACAAATCCTGTCTAATCTGCAAACACACATCATCAAATTACATCAATCAAACTACATTTGATATAAAATACCATTCAGGCATAATATTATAGAGCGCTTACTAACTAAACGATTGACAATTTTCTTTCAATAATTTGTTGTGCCAATTATTCTTGCTGAGAAGCCATAAAGTGATTAAATGTATCCAGTTTTTCTTTAATGTGAAACAAAGGTCAAGTCTGGTCAAAATGTCCTTGAATCCACATTTCTAATTGATTGCAACATAAAAGAAATTTTAATTTCACAGATATTGATGTCACAGTATCTTGTATCATTAATTATTTGAAGTGTATGATGATTATAATAAATGGATGCTGACTTTGCTGACTGACTTTTGGCGTAATTACCACCGATTGGTTGAGCCGAAGCGCCTTTTTCGGAGTCAAAGAAATATTCGTTTAATTACCTTAAAACTTCAATTGCATAATACAAAAGCGATCCACAGTTTTCAGTTTTTTGGGCAGCCAACCTCGCAATTTTGTCTTTCGCGCAAATGGTAAAGTTGTGGCAACACGCCTCTACTATTAAAAGCAGTTTATGTGCACGAAACGTGTTCACAGAGAGCGCGCTTCATTGAGAGCAAAATGATAGCAATGACAATAAAATGTATAGAATTATGTCAAGTGAAATTGGTGGACATTTACTTTAATTTTTGACTCTAAGTTTATCTTATTAGATGAACTTTTTATAGTTGTTCAAACTCAAACTTTATTTCAGCACTAAACGAGTGACTTCAAATAAAAGCAAAAGTTCTTAAAGTAAATACGATAAATAATCAAGATAATTTAAAATAAACTTGTTGATAATTAGCCGCTCAATTCAAATCCAGATCGATACTTAAACTGCATCTTGGCGTAATATTTGTATGGATTTGCCAGTTCAATGTCAAGTAAATGCATACGACTGCATTTATCAAGCCAAAAACCGCATTTTAATTTTTAACCAATTTTTAACCAATTTAAGATTGAAAATTGTAAAGTTTTGCGTTGTAATTTAGCAGTTGGAAAAAAACTACCAAAATTACATAATAATTCAAAAATACATTATTATTTTAAAAATATTGATAGACTTGTTTTCAGTTTTAAACAATGTAATGTACATTCACCCAAAAATTCTCTCAAAAATTTGCTCTAGAATCGTGAGATAAAAGAGAAACTTTTATTGTGCAACGAACCTATGGTACTGATGAATACATCAATAATTGATTTTGCTAAGCGATTTTTCGTCACATAGTGAAATCAAATGTTGTCAAATTTTGAATTTTTAATGCAACTTTTCCTTTATATATGACATAATCACACTCTACTTACCACTAATTATGGATTCTAGAAGCAAACTCACCTGTACCTGCTTATTTCTACTATTTTCTGTACACTAAATAAATTAATACTAAAACAAATATATCACAAGTATCACTTATTAGAATTGTCAACAGCTTTACACAGGAATTGCTTAATTATCATAGCCAGGGCACCCTAATTTGATCACTGTTTTTAAAAATATCCTCTTAATTCACTTTGTTCACCGAACTTAACAAAAAACACAATCACAATAAAAAGTCACTTTTTAACTAAAATTGCCTAACTACTGCTTCAAAAACTAAATCACCACTTAATTATCACTATCACTAATTGTTTTTATTGGAAATTACAGTTGTATTACGTCAATTAATAATTAAAAACCCAAAAATATTAAAGTTTGACATAAACTTTGTTGTTGGTTGGTTTTTGCAAAACTTTTCACTTAGTGAAATCACAAATCAGCTGGTATGAATACAATTATTCGAATTTTTTGCGGTATTTTTGGTTTTATTAAAAATATACTGTAATTCTCGGGAAAGTAGGAAAAACTTAGTAATATCCACATGATTAGGTTATTTGTACACCATTAGATATAATAGAATTCAGTTGTATATATATTTCTATATATGTTGTGCGCGAAATTCTGTCGTGTCGGTGTACTGAAGCTTAATAACTTTTGAACGGATTAAGTTTTTCAAGAATTTTTTTCACCAAAACTTCTTACAACTATGTAAAGGATGAAAACTTTTTGTTTCAGACCTGGTCCACTCACCTGGTGGTCACCAGAGCTGATCCCGTGATCTTCGGGAAAATCAGAATTTTCCAAAAAAACGTTCACGATGTGGTGGCACTTTTTATTAACAATGAAAATTAATTTTTTTGATGAGATCTTATAAACATTGCCAAGTCACACATTTTTAGTCATTTTGAAGTTGGTTATCTCGCCGCGTCTCTTCCTCAGATTCCAGAATCTATGCGATTTTTGCACTTTTTGCATATGATATGCACAAAATTTGTTCATTGCTTAACTTTTCTTGATTTTTCTTCTTTTATTAATTATTTGGCATCACAAGAGATTTGATTTTCACCAGAAACCCAAGATTACCATGCGCTGTTGATCTGAAGATGAATTTATTGGTTTTTTTCAAGCTTTTCAATCATTTTACTATTTAAAGAGAACGGAACCACTTAGAGACTTAAAATTTTTACCAAATGATCAGTGAGCCCAGATAATGTTGGTGCAATAAGTGGAACTGACATCACGGGTCTACCACGGATCTTGAAAATTTCATCCCTATCCCAAATTTGTTTTCGAGATTTCTTCGTCTTATGAGTTCAAAAAAATGAAATCGTGAGTGATAATCTTAAAGAAACTGAAAACTTGCTAGACTCCACATCCAGAAGCTATTTTTCAAGATCCAGAAGCATTTTTTTAAACTTTTCATAGAGATTTCGTTTCTTAAGCGAATATATCTAATTTATTGGATTGCTCATGAAAAATGTATGGGATCTTTTTATGCTGATCCTGGTGACCAGCTGGTCGCTCCAAATAAAAATGTAGGTGATCAAAATTAAAAAATACGTTTTTTTTTCATTAATCTGAAGTTAAAATAATTTTAAACTACAAATCTAGGTTATTTGATCTAGATTGATGGCTTAAAGTTTATTACAACCAAAATATTTAACTCGGCATTTTTGCCGAGACGGGATAACTAGTTTAAGTATATCCTTAAGTTTTAGATTCCATTTGTTGGTTTTTTACATGAAAAACAAAAAAAATGTAATGATTCATAAAACACTTTGTATAAATGAATATAAATATACTTTTGCATACAAATTGGTGTTTTTTAAAGAAAATAATGATTGATTATAGTGGTTTTATTTAATTTTATAGTAAATTCAACATATGTATGCATTTTTCTTAGAAGATGATATGCAATTTCAATATAAAAGTTGATGAATGTTGAATTTACTATAAAATTAAATAAAAACACTATAATCAATCAGTATTTTCTTTAAAAAACACTAATTTGTATGCAAAAGTATATTAATATTCATTTATACAAAGTGTTTTATGAATCATTAAATTTTTTTGTTTTTCATGTAAAAAACCAACAATATGGAATCTAAAACTTAAGGATATACTTAAATGGTGTACAAATAACCTAATTATGTGGATATTACTAAGTTTTTCTTACTTTCCCGAGAATTACAGTATATTTTTAATAAAACCAAAAATACCGCAAAAAATTCGAATAATTGTATTCATACCAGCTGATTTGTGATTTCACTAAGTGAAAAGTTTTGCAAAAACCAACCAACAACAAACTTTATGTCAAACTTTAATATTTTTGGGTTTTTAATTATTAATTGACGTAATACAACTGTAATTTCCAATAAAAACAATTAGTGATAGTGATAATTAAGTGGTGATTTAGTTTTTGAAGCAGTAGTTAGGCAATTTTAGTTAAAAAGTTACTTTTTATTGTGATTGTGTTTTTTGTTAAGTTCGGTGAACAAAGTGAATTAAGAGGATATTTTTAAAAACAGTGATCAAATTAGGGTGCCCTGGCTATGATAATTAAGCAATTCCTGTGTAAAGCTGTTGACAATTCTAATAAGTGATACTTGTGATATATTTGTTTTAGTATTAATTTATTTAGTGTACAGAAAATAGTAGAAATAAGCAGGTACAGGTGAGTTTGCTTCTAGAATCCATGATTAGTGGTAAGTAGAGTGTGATTATGTCATATATAAAGGAAAACTGCATTAAAAAATTCAAAATTTGACAACATTTGATTTCACTATGTGACGAAAAATCGCTTAGCAAAATCAATTATTGATGTATTCATCAGTACCATAGGCTCGTAGCCCAATTATATTTTCTCTTTCAGCTCCCGTTATTTGAGTAATTTTCTCATTTTTCTCTCAATTTTAAATTGGGTGAATGTACATTACATTGGTTTTAAATAATAAATTGTACTTATGAAAGTAAGAACTCTGACTTGATTTTGATAGGGTTCCAGTAGTGCGGTTTGAACCTGGAACCACTGCACGCGGTACTTTATATATGATGTTATGTATTTCTGTTACGCGTGCAATTTAGAAATTATAATTTTAGCAATTAAATTCACATCAAAAACTATAATTACGAGTAATATTGCCGCAAATGGTTGATGAAGTTCCATCAAATGTCTCAAATTTTGAAATTAAATAGGTTTGTGTTTTGGTTAATATTTCAGTAAAATAGTAGATATCAGTAAAATTTCACATTTGAATCATATATGATCCTCCCCTGAGTGAGTTGAAATAACTCATTGTATCGAAATAATAATCATTGATGGGGCATTTTACGAAAGTCATTCAAACAACTAAGCAAATCTAAAAATATACATATTTCGTTTGCCAGCCAACTGTTCGCGGACCCATTGAACTTTCATCCCGGTCAGGTGACAATTATTGGGCTTGACGGTAGAAGACATAGTGCGGAGAGTTTTAGATCTATCAGAATGATTCTACTAGAAATTAAATAATTTTATCAGCACGCACTGTTCATTGCTAATTGAATAATTGTCGTATTATTAAATACTATCGGTTTTGTAAACCGCACTATGCTAGCTTTTGTTAAAAAAAATATTTTTGACCAATTCAAAATAAAAATTTTTTGTTTCTGTTTTTGCCACTTTTGCTTTTTTGCTGCTTTTTGTATAGTTTTTGTTATTTTATAATACGTTTTATAATTTTTGAGAAACAAGCAGAGACTTATCTATAATGTTCATCATCACTCGCATTTTACTGTTTGTATCAACGAACTGTGTCTTTATGAATCATATTTTGTCTGATTTTGCAGTTAATTCAAATGGTAAATTTACACATTTGTTAATTGTAGTTAGCAACGTTTTTTATGAGCAAATGTTAGGTGGATTAAAGGTCTACAAATGTCAAAGCACAATTTCACAAAAACCAAACGATGGTAATAAAAATATCGCAAATTTTTAGCTTTAATTGTATCAAATCAGTTTGCAACGAGATTCAAAAGAAGTCAAGGTTGAATTTTCTCTGTAATTTGAAATTTTAGGTTCGAGACAGTTTTTTTTCTGAAGATTTAAATTTTTAATTTGAGCCAAATATATAAATATTCGTTAGTGTTATTTCAAAAGCCAAACAGTATTGCTGCTGAGCCATGACGTTATGGAAATTTTGCAATATTTTTTTGTTCACAGGAAATGAGTAATATTCTTATTATCGAGGATTTGCGTTTTATCTGAAACAAAACTCAACTTTCTTGATAGTAGATATTTATATATATCGCAACCGTACATAGATGTTGCTGTAGTGCAGCAAAGCGTAAATACACCCATGAATCTGTGCAGCAATTCAAAATACTTTATTGGGCCAATAAATCTCGCGTTGCCATACACAATGAATGAAAGAGGCTTTGCAAGCAAATAATATGAAAGGCCAATTTTCAAAAGTACTTAGGTACACAATTTAGAAAGTATATAAGCAAAGAGTTTAAGATTAATATTGAAAAATTACAAACAAAAATGTTTGCTCCAAAAGGTGATTTTTCAGCTGCAAGTATTTTTACTTCGGCAACAAAAAGTTGTGAAGTCTTGATTTCATCCAAACTTTTTTTTTTTTTTTTTTTCTTATTTTTGCCTAAAACAAAAAAAAAATTGGTCTAGAACCCGAAATTTTGGGTCCTTGCGAAATATCTGTCCGTGGTTTTGACTTCTGAACTTCTGTATTCGTAATCTTTGAACCCATCCGACCGATTAGTCTCAAAATTTCAAAATAAGCTTTTTTTAACCATAAGCAGCGACGTACGAAGAGTTTTTGGTAATAATACAGCGTCATCTAGTACCTGTAGTACAAAATACCATTTTACCATACAAAATTTTTTTTTTCCTGAGATTATATTGAAAAATCCGAATATGCAAAAACCTTGTATTTGGCCCAAAATGATCGATTCCAGAAGATTTTATGGAAATATTGTACCATAACCAAGTTGTCATGCTTGCAAAAATTTTGGAAAAAAAACTTCTGTTGACGTAATCTCAGAACCCATCGGACCGATTGATCTAAAATTTTCAAAATAAGCTTTTTTAAACCATAAGCAGCGACGTACGAAGAGTTTTTGATAATAATACAGCGCCATCTAGTACCTGTAGTGCAAACTACCATTTTGCCATACAAAATTTTTTTTTTCCTGAGAATATTTTAAAACATTTGAATATGCAAAAACCTTGTATTTGGCCCAAAATGATCGATTCCAGAAGATTTTATGGAAATATTGTACCATAACCAAGTTGTCATGCTTACAAAAATTTTGGAAAAAAAACTTCTGTTGACGTAATCTCAGAACCCATCGGACCGATTGATCTAAAATTTTCAAAATAAGCTTTTTTAAACCATAAGCAGCGACGTACGAAGAGTTTTTGATAATAATACAGCGCCATCTAGTACCTGTAGTGCAAACTACCATTTTGCCATACAAAATTTTTTTTTTCCTGAGAATATTTTAAAACATTTGAATATGCAAAAACCTTGTATTTGGCCCAAAATGATCGATTCCAGAAGATTTTATAGAAATATTGTACCATGACCAAGTTGTCATGCTTACAAAAATTTTGGAAAAAAAAATTTTATTGCTTCTGTTAACGTAATCTCAAAACCCATCAGACCAAAAGATCTATATTTTTCAAAATAAACTTTTTTTTTTCTACTATAAGCAGAGACGGACGAAGAGATTTTGAAAATAATACAGAGACATCTAGTACCTGTAGTGCAAAAATCTATATTTTATATATCTTGTGTTTTTCAAAGAATCTAAAAACTGTTGGAAAAAATATATATATTTTTTTTGAGTTTTATATGAAAACAAGTTTTACGTGTTTTCGTTAAGAAACTACCAACTCAAGTCGATCAGAAAGTGGTAAGATTGAATTCAACAGAATTATGGGAAAATAACAAGTCGACTGATCAAAAAGATCCGAAATCGGTTGGGTTGGAATCACAGTAACACACCCACCGAACCACCAGGCACACGGCCCTTTAGTTTTCGCATTTCACTAAAATCAGCAATAATGCACAATATTCCCGCTCGGCGCTCTGATCGAAAATTTATGTTTTGGTTACATATTTTTGAATTTCTTAGAATTTTATTGCTTCATTCAAATGAATTATTCTAATGAAGCATAGTTATTATGTTGCCGAAGTGCCTGCTAAAGCTTCAGCTTTTCCGATTTTTTTATATGCAAAGCCGAAAGCAATTTTCGAATATTATAAAAATCGGTTGAGAAATTTAAAGCTATCTAATGCAGTTTTCTCGGAAATTCTTGTTTATAACATAAAAAATAGCTATAACATAAATAATACGACATTTTATCTTTTTATCAAATAATTAAAAAAATACGAATTTTGCCAGTTAAAAAAGTCTACAGATTCAAATTCAACAAAAAAAATTCCTAACTCAACTAAGAATGTTTTTGAATATGAATGAAATTCGATTTCAGCTTTTACAAATTATTAAAAACGCAAGCCCAAAATCAGTTGATCTTTTACATTGATGCAAAAGTTTGGCAGTGACGCAACTGAAGCCCATACAAGACAACAAACAAGCGCCTTGTCAATTGTCATGCTTCTTCAATGCGCCTTTACAAGCAATACCTGAGTGTTCAATACGCAAGCTATATTATATATTTTAAATACATATGGAGTTGTTATATATTATCCTATATTGCTACGTTTATCTTGAAAATGAAAACTATGTGTTTATTATTTTATATCAATACTAAAGACAACGCTATTTTTTTAACATTGACGAAACCAGATTAACTTGATTTGCATGCTCACAATGCAATTTCTGCTGCACAGCAACTTTGGCACTACTTAATGTAATTTATATAGAGTTTTATAGTGTCAAGTCTCAAAACTTAGCAGTTCTTTATCAACCTTCAAAGATTTTATAAAAGAATGGTTTTCATAAAAATAATTAAGACAATCAAGACAGTATTTACTGGAAAACTTTATTAACAGCATTTATGTCATTTATGATACTTTTCTAAACTAAATTATTTTATATAATTTCTATATTTTTCACTTTTTATTCACGATTAAGTTTTTGCCGATCGAGTGTAACTTATAAACAAAAACATGCACTTTTCAGCAACGAACTTATTTGCATTTATTGGAAAATCCATAGAATCTCTAGCTATTAAATGTAGCACAATTCACTTTTCACTTTCTTTTAAGAAATTTTGCGCTTTGTCACATACTAAATGCATAGAAAAATAAAAATAAAGATAAATGCATTAAAAAGTGAACGTTTGTGGTTTTTAGAATATTGCACTTGAACATGCCTGAGCATATTTTGTGCCGGATCGTGCCAATCGTGATCGTGAAAAAGGTGAGAGTTGCAGATTCAATGCTTTTGTAGCCAGAATGGAGATAATAATTATTGATATCCTTGCACCGCATATAAAAATATTTTACAAAACACAACTATATAAATGAAAATGAAATTGAACTCAAACTGAGCGTATGTATTGTAAATTATGAATTAAATAGTTTTTAAATACATTGTATAATTTTTACTCCACGTTTAAATAGATAAAAGTTCTTTGTGATCCTTGTGATCCTTGTGATCCTCCTTATAACAATTGATGAGATATTAAGAATCAAATCAAAAACAATCACAATTTCACATTCCTTTAATTGAATTTAAAACGTTATAATGACTGCAAATTAGATATATAAGACTTGGAGCTCAAAAATTTTTACCAATTATTATTCTTTTATTCTTCAGATTTTTAGCTCATTGTTTCGGTTTAATAATTTATAATATAAACTCAAAGATATTGTTTAAAATATAATAAACTAGTATACCAAGACTAAAAATATCTGCTTACGAATATCTATAGATACATGCATTATAATTTTTATACAATTTATGAAAAGATCAAAAAACTTTCTTCATGTGAAAATGTTACAAGTATCTTATTTGTCCACAATTTATTACTTATTAGCATACGTAAGTACATATTATATAAAAATAATTTATTTGTCATTTTCGTACACAGATTTAAAAGGTCTAAGCTTCATTTAGCAGCAAGAATACTGTAAACACAATTCAATTAAATAATTGGTCTTCAACCTTTAACATGTTTTAACGTTACTTGATTTTATTCTTATCATTTGTTCAATTTCATTGTTTTGTTTCGTAGATGACGTACTAAGTAGATGCACTTCTAATCACATGATTTGAGATGTCTTGTTTATGTTTAATGCATTTTGAGAGAACTTTTGCTTATTTAAATTCAATTATGGAACTTTAACTCTAACTCTGATCATTCCGAGAACATACACTGTAAGAATAAATAAAATAGACTCACCTGTTCGAATATTGGAGTTTTTTGGATATATGGCCAACTTTCCGATGGTTAGACTGCTTCGAACACTCCTCATGTTGTGTCTCGCTGGCAGTAACTTTTAATAATTTTTGCTTAATTTTGAGTTGCAATCAATTTCAACTAAAAATACACAATAAACAATTTTTATAAATAAATTGGTTTGAGTCGCGTTTAAGTGTATTTTCGTTTTTTCGAACCACAACAATAATTGTCTATTTACTATTTTTTGCTGAATCGCAATTTTGATTGTTACATAAACCAAACATTTTCTCAACATTTAGATTCATTAAAATGCAAATATCTAAGGTTTTACGTATTGATTATCACTTTTTTTGAATAATTTTTCGGTAGGCACTTGGGCAGCAAATCAGATCCGAGTAATTTTTTTACTGATGATGCTGGATATTATTTCTTGATAACAATCATAATTTTTTACAATCAACAACTAATTAACCAAATAGAGATTGAATGAAGCAACTTTGGAGCAAAAAGTGCAACAAAATTATTTTCATGGGACAAAGAAACAAAACAAAAATGTATTAAATTTTAATTTAATGTAAGTACTTTCTGGTGGACGACTGAAATCAAACTGAAAAGGCAAAATAAATAAGAAACAAAGTGCTTCTACCTATGGCGTTTTGTATGATTTGTATTTTTTAATAAAATATTATAGCGATTTCAGTTCCTTCTAGCTGACTTTTTAGTCTCAAGGTTTTGGGGGACATGCGGAAAATTTCAAACCCCTTTGAAAAGATTACAAATATAGGACAACTTTTGATGTTATGATGTAATTAAATCCAATATTGGAAACACAATAACTCAAGTGTTGCATCAGCTATGGATGACCCCTGTGACGCAATAACAAATTATATATATATAGCGAATATATGTGTAGCTTCAAAATGTGATAAAAACACTTTGCGAATGATCTTCCATTTTTGTGTTGATAAGTTTTCAGCTCCTTGTGCGTTGAACTTACTATTGGGCCAGCTAAACTCCTAGATTTGCCCGGGCAATTCAAACTAACGATTAAAATCTTGAAAACTGCGAAAACATTGACGAAATGAATTCAGCTACTACAATGAGCAACTTCTCTGAGCTAACAATCTGACATAAAATCATTATCGACATTTTTCCCCTTGTATTCATGATTTTTGCGATTAAGTTTTTTCAGCTCTGGGACTGAGTCAATTAGATAGGATTCGGTATATTGCTATTAAAATTACAACCCGAAATATTTTGCAGCTTCTTTTATGAAAATAGTAACAAAACCCGGCATATGTATTCTCTTGTTTTAAATAACCAGAGAAGTACTAAAATCTTCAAATGTAAATTCATGAGAAAGTTTTTTAATTTAACGAAGGTCGTTTCAGATCATTTTTAAATATACCTGAATTACTACTGAATGTACTTATAATTTCAATCAAGAATCGGAATGTAAATGTATTCACACTAATATTAGTTAATAAATGTGCAGTCGAAGTGTCGATAGAATATTATAAAATCTTTGCACATTTTGACATTCTAACAAATTAAAAACTGAAAATAATCTGAAATGGTTTTTTAAAGGATTTCTAGTAATTTGTTCAAGCAGCACTGAATAAAAAGTTTTAGATATGGCTGAAGCAGTAGTTGAAGAGCCAAATGGGCAGAGAAGAACGTTCTTTTGTCATTCTTGTTCTATCGAGTTCAACTCTTCTGGAGAAACTGTACTAAAACACATTCGAAATCAATGCGCCGTAGTTCTGATTGTTGTTATCTTATAATTGCAGGATTACACATGCCCTAATTGCTTTGAGGGATTCATTGAAGAGTTGCCAGCTGATGCGGCTTCTTCTCCGGCACCACCACAACAGGATATGAGCTGGCAAAACTTCAGATTATCGGATCTTTTTGAACAACCTTCTGGTTCATCATCAATGTCCGTCAATGATTCACCCTATTATAGAATAGCTAACGACCTTCTATCACCAATTATCTTGGCATCAGCTGGTAGACTTTCGGGTACTGAAGATGCTCAAAATCCAGCAGGCACTGCTGTTGGTACTGGAGCTGGTGGTCCCAATCGCAGATCACGTCCAAGCAGAAGAAATGGTGGAGGTGGTCAAATGAATTTTGAAAACATTCTGCAGGAAATACTTTTTTCGATATCTGAAGGAGCTGTAGAAGCTGGTGGGGCAGGTAGATAATTAAAAAAATATTTGGTTGTAAGTATTTACAAAAACGAATCAATTCTTTTTTTTTCAACTTAAGGTGGAAGTCAAATGGTGTTCATGGGAAACCCAAATGACTATGCTTGGGGGCGTGAGGGACTAGATACTATAGTTACGCAATTGCTTAATCAAATGGATAATTCAGGTAATTTATTAAAAATGTTATAGACGGCAATGCTTGAATTTTACATTGAAATTTCAGGTCCGCCACCTTTAGATAAAGATAAAATCAATGATATACCAAAAGCGGAGATTACAGAAGACCAAGTGGAGAGTAAACTTCAGTGTTCAGTATGCTGGGAGGATTTTAAGCTGACAGAGTCTGTTAGAAAACTTCCCTGTTTGGTAGGCAAAACTTAAATTACATCTAAATTCTAACTCTACGAGTATTGTGTATCGTTCTTTTTTAGCATGTTTATCACGAAGAGTGTATCATTCCGTGGCTAGAATTACACGGGACATGTCCAATATGTAGAAAAGTCTTAGTACCTGAACAAGGAAGCGACGAGGCGGCTCCGCGACATAACTCGTGGACTTCAACCGCTCAGGCTGTTGCACAACATTTACGTAAGCTCAAAATACTGTTTTGATAGTTCTAAATCATATAGTTTTACGATCAGTCTTGTTGTAAAATTGTAATCAACTTCAATTCTTAATAACCAGTGATATAAACATTTTAGGTCACACACTTGGTGGTGGATCTTCTGGATCATCCAATCAACCAATTGCTGTGGACGATACTGACGAAGAAATGGCAGAATTAAACTCTTCGGCTATCACAATTGATTCGAGCAGCGATAATGATGCCACATCACCCAATAGCTCAACAACTGACCGTAATCATTCTCGTTTTCGAGATGATGAAGGCAACGTTGAATTTGAATATGATTAAAGATGCCCACCTATCGCCAAGCATATAACTTGAATTGATTTATCTACAATATATTACAAAATTAATTTCACACTTGGAAGTAAAGTTTTTCGTTTAAGTTTTTGCTAATTAATCAAATAAAAATAACGAAAATTTCCGCGTGAAATATCCAGTAGTTAAATATTTTGCAGTTTTGAACACACAAAAAGTTTCTATTTTTGAGATGAACCTCTTGTGGAGGATATTGTAATACTACTAATTAGTTGAAATAATTTTATTTCTCCTATCTTGTACTAAGAGCGAGAAGTTAAATTGCAATAACCAGGAAACTTGCTGAATTCCAAGATGGTGGAAGTGAGTTTGTTCAAATCTCGGCAGCATGAAAATTGCTTGTTTGATTTGAAGCTTTAATAGCGATATTCCCAGTGAAGTCCATTCATTTCGAACATTGAGATAACTGGGTGACTTTATTTAATACTTATTGGCAGTTATGATCGATTTTATGTTCAAAATAATCCATGCAGGAAATTATAAATAGCATCGATCAGAAGCAGAAATGTAAAAATTATAAATATAGAAAGAGCCATAATTTAAGACTCTTCGGATAGTCATTTGTATTTTAATTTTCACTTGGCCAAGAATTTTTGAAAAATTTCAACAAGATTCCAAATAAATCTTAAATAAAATTTGTAGCAGTGTTAAACAAAATATAGGTTTTTTATCAACATGTAAAGCTTTGATGTGCAAGAACAGAAGCTTTTGTGAATTGCATTTCTGTGCGTAATTTTAGGTAAACATTACGACATTTTCTAAATTTTAGTAATCACATGAAACTATATTATAAGTCAATGTTTCATTCTTTGACTTAATAATAATAAATACGTTCAAGTTATAGTTGAGCTCAATTAAAAGTTTGGTTTTCTGTTGAAAGCTTCAATATTTTAAATACAAAAATTGTGTATCACTACTGTCTGTAAATATTGCTTTTTGGTGTGTAATTTTTCAATTGAATAAAGTCTTAAGTTATATTATTGGTAACCGTTCTTAGAACCTGGTAAATTAGACATGAGAATGTAAATAATTAATAAAATAAAATATCTGCAACACAACTTTTTTGTTTTATAATTTATAAGTCTTATCTTTCTTCTTGCTATATTAGGGCGTAAAAAATGGTAGAAACATCCATTCTAGATTTTATGACGATGTAAGGTATCCAAAACAATCACCTACTTCACTATGAAATTAGATATATTTCAAAAAACTACACATTTGAATATTATTCATTAATTTATTAAATTTCTAATGTTTTATTTCATAAATTCCATTCATAAGTTTCTTCAGAAACAATAATTTTGCGCCAATTCTATATTTAAAAAAAATATTGCCAGAATTTTCACCAAAATACAGTTGGTCGAAAAGTGGCCGAGTCATTCTTGAATGTGCTCCGTTTGTCTATTTTAAATTGGTTCAATATGGATTTTTAATACTATCGCAAAAGAATTGAAAGTTACCACCAAGTTGCTAATTATGTTATTATGGATGCACGTAGCACATAAATTGGTTATTCATTTTTTAATCAACTCCAAACATGAATAATAATATAAGTGAAATCTTGTATATTTAATGAAATTCGGAAATTACTTCAACTCTGACGTGTCCATGGTGTCATTCTTTGCGGTAACTGTCTCTAATGAACCATTGCCATTCTTATCCTCCTTTTTTATCATTTTACCGTCACCTTAAAAATAAAAAATTTATTGAATATATATCGATAAAATTATTTTAAAAAACTAGCTTCAACTATACCTTCTGAATCAGCATTTTCACCGGAACGCCTGCGTTTACGGTTGAAACGCCATGGGCGGGCTCCTGGGAATTTTGGTGCTGGCAGTGGATCCATTCCTAGAACCTATAAAGTTAAAAAATTGAAAATATTTATAAGTGTAATGTTGAAATTGAAGAACGATACTTAAGAATTAAAGTGAATTTAGCGATTTTTTTGAGGGAAAAGTTCATACAAAATTTAAATTTGAAGAAAAATAGAAGTTACCTTATGAATCTGACGGAAAGCAATAAATCGCAAGAATTGCTGTGCAGTAACGGTTATATCTTCACGTTGTTGCTTTGTAAGTCCATTCAAAGCGTCCACTGGTTCTTTTTCACATGGATCCAATATTCCTGGACCATTCACAAGAATTCCAGAAGCAAGGGCCTCCATGATGCGGCGCAAACAATCGCCAGGGCTCAGCGGCATTGCAGCTGACGAGATTGTTTTCTCAACAAAAAGCTCCATAGTCTTGAATTCAAAAATATTATAAAACTCTCTGGAAGAATGTATTAATAATTTATCATTTATCACAAACCCATTGACTCAGCGGAGTGAAAGTTGGAATACGCTGGCACATATCTCTCAAGATTCTCATCACTAGAACGCACGACTGCAGTCCTGTTGCTCTAGCCTAAATATCACATCATTGAGACAAAGCAAAAACATATTAATTTCTAAAACATAATGAACGCCATTTCCTTTGGAGAACATTCAACATACATATTTATTTCGTCTACATAAATTTATTCCAAGAGGTGCTTTCGCTGTTAGCTAGGATTTTCATATTCCATGGTCGAAAAATTGGTAAAAGTCGTTGAAAGGTATAAATAATATTTTCTTCGAGGATTCTTCACAAATGCTTTTAAACTGATGATCTAATACTAACAAATGGAGATAAATAGAAAACTGATTTTAACAGAATGTTTGATAAAACTTCAAAAAGGATTTGATCATCAGTTTAGGTGCGTTTATTGTGTAGTTTCATCAAGGAACATATTATTTATTCATATTATCCAAGAAAAAATCATAGTGCATAGTAAATTGACAAGTTTTTCAAAACAAATATAATTTCGGTCTTCTGATAACGAAAATTGACCATCATCTGGTTTATAAGGGAATTAATAAGTGAAAATACCGCACAAACCTGAAAAAATTTTGATTGTCTCAAAAAAGCAAGAGCCTGTAGCCCTGGAGCCAGTGGTAAGTAATCTTCTGTTTGTTCCTGAACCGTGGGTTCAATTGGCGTTGTGTTTGCATCTGGATTTTGGATTTAGGAGTGGTAATGTTAGGAATATTGTTGCCAGAATGTTTGACCAGTTAAAATTGTTAATTTCTTTTTTGTGTAATGAAAAGCACATCAAAGTACGACACATGTTGCAGCTAACTTATTTTTTTCCTTAAATAAAATCCATCTAAAATCAATTGGTCAAAAATCCTGTTTCAACCAGCCAACTGCGGCAGTTCGGGAACACTTTAAGGCACTATTTTAATCATTTTTTTATTGCTAACCTTTGTTCTTTATGGTTCTTTAATATCGTATTTTGTATTTTATACTGTTATGTTTTGGATTCTATTATGCACACATTATTTTTCCTCCCATAGCTAGGCTCACCTAGCTAATATTTCAAGCACTGCTTACCGCGCACTGACGTTTCAATAACGTTTTTAAAAATTTCAAGCAAATGCAGTCAAATCAGTAGTAGTGGGATATTGAACAAATTTTAGAATTGAATTAAATCAAACTCGATAAAGATTACAGGAGTTCTTTTCATGGAAGAAAGTAGCCAACATGTCCGAGCTTATGTCCGACAGTTACTCGAAAATTTAGATGAAATGACATTTTAGTAGATTGTGGCCTACAATTTAGCTCACAACAAGGACTCAAATAATACTTTCAAACTTATTTCAGAGAATTGTAAAGACATTTGAGTACTTATAGCAGGTTGTGACATAAGTGAGTTGAGACAAGTTGGCAGTTTCTTTCCAAATTATTTTTTTAAAGCAGAATCACATCATAACATAGATGGCGCAGAAGATAAATTGTGGATTTTTTCTTTATGAGCAATGAAAAAATATTGGGGATAAAGAGAAAGTGAAAATATTAAGAAAAAAGTCCCACTATTCTGATTATCGTGCAAATACCACGCATATGTATGTTGTCGTCTGAGAGAACATGTCAATGTACTATAATCTGAATAACTTTTCAGACCCAGCATCTTCAATATGTTCTCTCATTCACTGGTTATAATACTCATTTTAACAAAGTAGAACAAATTATCCCTTGATTGATCTTTTAATTGAGTTTTTAACTCTTCACTAACAAATAGTCTTACTCAAGATATTTTGTTCCTGTTTATCATTCTTTTTTCTTTTAATGAAAGCGCCTTTTTGTGATGCTAGCCCAATCGGCCTCGCTCAATCAACAGTTGTGTTGAAGCCGATTTCGAAACACCAATTTCAGATGAATTTTACTCAACAAAAAAACTTATGTATTCTCAAATTCTTACTTTTAGCTCTAAAATCGAAAGAGTGTGACGTACTTTGCAAAATATTAAAAATTATTAATTTAAAACCATCATTTACTTGAAATCCTTTGTGACTTGAACCTCAAGTGGCAATTGAAACTGGTAACTCGAAATCGAAGTGAAAAACTTTTCATTACAAAACAAAAAGAAACCAACAGATAAAGCGTGAAAATGCTGAACCTACCTTGAGCCTCGCGCAAGAGAGGCGATGTCAAAGATACTTTCACTGTAATAGTACCGTCTGATACTAGAATTGCACCTTCAACAGGAGCAATTGACACAGTGTATTTGTGTTCTTCAGCAATTTTTTTCAGTTGATTGGGCAACTCGTTCACTACACGCTTGAGCATCATAGATGTTGGCTTATCGGCGCACAAGACAACCAATTGCACAACATTGTCGCCTTGCAATAGTAAACCTACAATAATATTTCAATTAAATTTTGATTAAAAATTTAAATAATGTTAAATTACCCTTGGCCAACAATCCCACGCGCATAACACCCTTTAGCATGCGTACATTATTCTCGGCTTCCTTCTGGAATGAAATCATCTGATTGCCATTTTCTTTGTCTGGGTTCGGCTTTGAGTCTCCCATCTTGACATCGGCTGACTCGGATTCCTTTTCGATAATCGGAGTAGTA
The DNA here is from genome assembly GCA_038502155.1 of Parochlus steinenii. Taxonomy (NCBI): domain Eukaryota; kingdom Metazoa; phylum Arthropoda; class Insecta; order Diptera; family Chironomidae; genus Parochlus; species Parochlus steinenii. The sequence continues at coordinate 1,631,675 of JAXCIN010000052.1, read as the reverse complement.
GTTTCTTCTACTATAAGTGCAGGAGCAACTGGAGTTACTATAGCAGCTTCCCCGGAAACTTTAACGTCGGTCATTGCATCCGAGACTAGTTTTAAAGCTCGTTCAGTATGAGAAACAATTCGCTGAATCGTCTGCAACTCTTCCTCTTTTGGATATATTTCTGCATGGCGTGCAACTACGTGACGATCATCAGCACTCTCAATGCGTCTGGGATTCATCATGTTGTTGAAGAAAGGTCCACCCATCAATGGAGCTGGTCGTCCACGTCCTGGGAAATTACGCCAATTATATTCATCATCGAATCGTCGTCGCTCTTCCCAGTAAACGCGATCTTCATCATCCATCTCTGCCTCAGCCATACGACGTCGGTTCCAGTATTCTTCCTGCATTTGTACACGCTGTTTTTCACGCTCAGCAATCTTTCGCTGTCGAAGTGTGGGCTTTACATCAACTACCAAATCTGGCTGCACTTTCTTCTTGAATTGCAATCGATGTCGACGGCCCTACAAAAAAAAACAAAAAAAATTGCTTAGATTTCTAGTGGCACTTTGATTCTAATGTTGAGCAAGAAAATAGCTCTCCATATAATTCGGAACAATTAAATTCTTTCTATTTTCTGAAAAAGTATATTAATTTCTACTGCACTACTTTAGAATCAAAGTGCTATTAATATTACATAACTTAATAATAATCAAATGAAATTGCATTATATTTACCTTCATATGCATCTCTTTAGCATTAGGATCGTTGAATTTGCACTCACAGAGCTTGCAATTGAATGTCACTATTTTACCTTCATCGTCTTTGATCTCTTCAATATATTCATCGCCTACTGGCTTGATGTCTTCCGATGAAATGTGATCATCTTCCATAGTATCGCCATCCTTTTCAGATTTTGCCACAGTGCTAGTAGTGGGATCAGACGATGGAATGGGCTTGCCTAATTTGGTGTGTAGCTTAACTACTTTCTGATGCTTGGCTCCTCGAACGTGTGCAGCATAAGCATCGTTTCCAGTGCAAGTAACGTCGCAAAGTTCACAGTGTAGATTATTTGTACTGCGAGTTGTGGGAGCAACTGGAGTTTGTGGATCAGCCTGTTGCTTCAATAATGCTTCACGTTTCTTATGTTTTTGACCTTCCAAGTGCTCACGGTAGGTTTGTGGACCAGCACAGCTTATTTTGCACACATCGCAATAGTGAATTTGCTGAGGCTTTGGAGCCACCTTCTGGCGTGCTTTGAATGCGTTGTTCTTTTTGTTCTGCTGATTACCGTTATTGTTGTTGTTATTATAGCCTTGCCATGGTCCCTGTTGACTAAAAAATTAAATTTTACATTATATACTGATATGTTTAAATATCTTTAATCAAAGAATACTAACGTTGGATTTACAGTTTTGTTGTTTTGCTGAGCCACATACATGGTGGCGGCCGAATATAAAGCTGCATCGTAATTTGTGTAGGTCGATGTGTTTGTAGTTGGTTCTATAAATAAAATCTCTTATCAATAATTGTTAATAGGATAAAAAGTGGGGCTTCTCACGTTTAGTTGTATTAACAGTGGTCACTGTTGGAGAATACCCAGTAGTTTGAGGTGCATATTGAGCAGCCTGAGTAGTTGCATATTGCTGGACTTGCTGAACTTTGGCTGGTTGAATTGGGGCTCTCGCTTGTGGCTGTGCATAAGTGACGGCGGCTTTGGCAGCTGTTGCGGAGGCATCATAACCTGGATATGTTCCAGTGGCTCCAGCTTGTTGATAGTATGTTTTGGACGTATCGTATGTCGTCTGAGCAGGACGGCCGTATCCGTAATCATAAGTAGGCTGTGCTCCAGCTGCTAAAAAAAAAATGTTTGATGTGGTTGAATATGTAATAAAAATTTTGTCAATTACTGTAAGCTTGAGCTTGTGGTTGCTGATATTGATCATAGCCAGTTCTCTGGGTTCCATATGCTCCTGCAGCAGGTGTCACAGTATATCCAGTCTGAGCTGGCGGATAGGCACCACTTGCGGGAGCTCTATAAGCAAAAATTAAACAATTTAATAGTTTTAGCGTGAAGAAAAATTTGGGAGAAAAAATCGATTTTCCTCCATTTTTTTTGCCGGCTGGATAATTTAAAACTCTCTGAATCACTCTGTCATACACTTTCAGATGTTGTCTTTACGATCAAAACGCTGGCCAGGATCTAGACTACAGTATAAAAGCACGCTTACCCATATTGAGTTCCCCCGTGAGTGAAATTGAAATAATTCGACATTTCTCTGCTGAAGTTATTTCTCGAATGATTTTGGTGTTGCTTGATGTGATTAATTGTGCTTTTAAATTTATTAATCATACACCCTGATTAATGAACGATGATTAAATTTGTGATAAGAAAAAATCGTACAACATTTATTTTATTATGCTACAGATCGAGCTATAGATTATCAGAAACCTTGTTATATGTGTATACTCATTTATTATTATATAGAAACATATTGATGATGAAGACAATAAATCACCTTCAGGGACCAAGATCAAACGGGAAGACAGTCGGCTTTTTTTCTTTCAAAAAGTCAAAACAAAGCGAGATGAAATATTTAAATTAATGTTTCCTCAGTGCTCGAGTTCAGTGTGACTAGTGCCATTTAGTAATTTAAACACGAAATTTTCTTGAATCTCACATTTTCCAAGTGTTTATTACTTAATTTAAAGTGGTTTGCGACCTTATCGATTTTTTGGGTCTCAAATATAGCTCAGAAGTTGTAAACAATGAAGGCTCCAAGTTTCCCTAAAACCAACAGTGTATTTCTGACGAAGAAAGCAATTCTGCGATGCATGTGTGGAATCTATTTGATTGCATTTTCATCATTTTACTATCAATCCGAAGGTAAGCGAACAAAAAATCAATAATTTAAATTCTACTACCGTACTTTAATTCCTTACTTCCTGCCAGTTATCTTTAATTCTATTAAAAACATTTAAACTAATAAAGTATGATGTAACAAAGAAAACTTGTTGAAAACAACACCTTCACAAGCATGAATGAATATTATGAAACTCGATAGCACTGTTTCAAAAAAATAATCTTGGTTAAATTGCAACTTTTTATCAACATGTATGTTAATTGAAACCATCACTTTCAGCACTCTTCAGCTCTAAAGGAATCTCACCAGCAAATGGCGCTGTTATTGACGATGAGCCGGTTATTCTAAGACCTAACTTGATTCGAATTGGAAACTACTTTAATATGGACACTTTTACCTCTATAGAGATCATCACTTTAGTTGGAATAGCACTGTCGTTTCTAGGGTAAGAAAAATATTATAACATCTTTAGAGAACTGTTTAAAAAAAATATTTAACACATAAAAATATAACATTCCTTTCTTTTAGGTTTATCTCCAATTTTTTCTGCATTGTACCAACTTTCTCTGTTCTATGGATTGCTTACTACTCTCTGGTTGACATTACTAAAAATTTTCACCAGCAGTCTGATGATTTGCTTTTAGAAGTTGGCATTATCTGTATTCTAATGGCTCCTACATTTTGTCATAAAAAACAATTGGTGACGGATAATGTTCTTCAAATAATGTTACGCTGGATTTTGTTCAGATTTATGTTTACATCTGGAGCTGTTAAGCTTGAAAGCGGTTGTCCTCATTGGTGGAACTTAACTGGGTTAAGGCATCACTTTTTGACATTGCCACTGCCAACGATTGTATCATACTACTCACATTATTTACCAATCGGAATCTTAAAACTATCGATGGTGTATGTTAATGTTACTGAGCTCATTTGTACATGGCTTTTTTTTGCTCCTATAAGATCTCTGAGGATATTTTCTTTCTATTGGCATCTCATTCTACAAATTTGCATTATTATCTCCGGCAACTACGGCTTCATTAATTTTATGATCATTATTTTGCTCCTCTCACTTTTGGATGATCAGCATTTCCAAGCTGGAGAATCATCTGGATGGAATGTTAGGTGAGTTAAATATTTTAATTAATCTTAAGAATTGCTTTAACACATTTAAAATTGTTGCTTTAGGAAATCTCTCGGAATCGTGTTAACCATATCTACGTTGGTGACTATTGGTTACTATACAACAGTTTTTTATAAAATCAATTGGATCGACAGTGATTTTACCGTTAAAATAAGTATATGCTTTTCAAGCTTAGCTCCATAATTTTAAATAATTAAAATTGATTTAATTTTAGTGTTTAACAATGCAGAATACTCCGAAGTACTCAGACAAATGATCAAACTCTCACCATTTGTAGCTACTATTTCCATCATCAACAGTTTTTTGAAATCGTGCGTTTCTCATCCAAATATTTCTGAAATGGTTGGTTAATTAAAGTTGTTACATATGAATGTTTAATAAATCCCTATTTTTCACAGACAAATTGGTTTGACAAGCTTACCAAAATTTTAAATCTCTTGACTGTTACTTTGATAGCCATAAGTCTCATTGGAGTATCAACTGTTCCTCATGGCAAAATGCATACAGCAACAGATATTTCAGACACTTCGGTAACTTGAACATTTTATTATTTTAGGTAAATTTTCTATTAATATATATGATCACCTAGATTGGTGAAATGTATCAGAAAGTGAATCGTTACCATATTGTTAATCAGTATGGTCAGCATTTGATAAAAATGCGGTCAGAAAGGTTGGAGTTGGCTTTTGAATATTCGCATTCTACTGATGCAGCAAATGCTAAATGGAACGAGGTTGAATTTTTGTATAAACCAACTAACTTGAATCAGAGCTTACCGTTCTTAGGTAAGATCAACATTATTTTGTCCCTGAATTGAATTATCATAAAGATGTTTATGTTATTTTAGGAATAACTGGACCTTATTTCAACCGGCTGGACTTTTTGTTTCACGTTGCAGTAGGAAATGGTGCAAAATTTGAAAAAAATGTATGGCTCACGGGTGTAGCTTATCGACTTTTGCAAAAGGAAACATCATTGCTCACCGTTATGAACCGAAAAAATATACCAAAATTTAAGAAAGCGCCAAAACTAGTGCGAATAATCTTTTATAAATTTAATTTTGTACCGAAAGGAAGCGACCTCTCTAAAGGCTTGTGGGAGAGAAAACAGCTTAGCGAGTATTTGCCAGCCACTGCCATTAACAGTACCGTTTTGAAAAAGCATTTACCTTCTCTAAATATATCTAGCAAACCAGAGAAAAATAAGGCCAACTTCAAGATTCTTCAGAACTATATCATGATTATTAGAACATTTGTGAATCGTTTTGATGGCCATATTGCTGTTATGGGTCTTATTACAGCAACGCTAATTTTAATGTTTGGAAGAAAGTGAAGGTTTGAGTTCCCCGATTGAATTATATTTTTCTGCAAAAATTTTGTGTTTTACTTACTTCAGGAAATCTTTATTCTTGGATGAGAATATTCACCAGTATTCTATGCATTTTAGTTATATAACATTTGAAATATATTGCTGAATTAGTCATGAGCATATATTTAAGTTTTTGTCCACTTTTATTCAAATTTGATTGTAATGTTTGGATTTGTGTTTAATAAAGTATGCTATTGGGATTTGAAAAAGTTTCTTTTCTTGATTCAAATATATATTTATGTTACATTAAGGAAAATAAAAATCATCTTTGTAGTGATTGATCAATCAAGGATCTTTTATTAATAAAGTATAACTAAAAAATTAGGGTACAATCATTAAGCAGATTAATCAATTAATTACTTATGTGTGGCTAAAATGACTGTCTTGGTGAAAATCTGAAGCAAAATTTTAATAAAATACGAAAAAGCAGGTGCTGGTAATATTAGTAAAATTAAAAGCAAATATTTATTCTTGCATCGCAGCTTGACCCGGTGCTTGAACGCCATCACCTCGTTTCTTGGAGCCCGAGACAATGTCATCAATTCTCAATAAAAGGATTGCGGTTTCAACAGCGGTCTTGTACACCTGCAGTTTTACAGACAATGGTTCCCAGATTCCACGCACCTTCATGTCAACAATCTGGCCAGTCTCTCCATCAATACCCCAAGTGCATGGTCCATCTCCAGTGTGCGAAGCATGCTTGGCTCTCAAAGCTGTAAGCGTACGGATTGTATTGGCTCCACAATTTTGGGCCAGAGTTCTTGGAATAATTTCCAGGGCCTGAGCGACTGCTTGATAAGGACCTTTGATTTGTTTGCGTGTCAACGCTTGGGAAATGGCCATTTCTACGGCACCACCACCGGGTACCAACCTAGGTTCCAACATCAAATTGCGAGCAACATGAAGTGCATCTTGCAAATTTCGCTCAGTTTCGTTCAAAATGTCTTTGGAGGCTCCGCGCAGTAAAATGGTACAAGCTTTGGGGTCTTTGCACTCTGTAATGTAGGTAAAGTACTCATCACCAATTTTTTTCACCTCAAACAAGCCGCATCCTAGCCCGACATTTTGTTCTGTAAGCTCCTCAGTACGGTTTACGATAGTTGCTCCGCAAGCACGAGCCACACGCAAATTGTCGGTCTTACGCAAGCGACGAATAGCAGTGATACCAGCTTTTAGCAGGTAGTGTTGAGCCAGGTCAGATACCCCTTTTTCTGTGAACACCAAGTCTGGCTTAACTGCAATAATATCAGCGCACACCTTTTGTACGTACTCTTCTTCAATCTGAAGCAGTTTAGTGAAATCCGTATCACCAGAGATCTCAACATTAGTTTGACTCTCGCCCTTTTTGTACTCTAAAGCACAATCGAGCAGTACAATACGAGGATTCACGATGTGACGACGCATTTTTGGATGAGTAACGTCTTTGTTCAACATGACACCACGCAACACACAAGAATCATCGATGGAACCACCGGGAATCTTCTCGACCTTGGCATATTTCTTGATGTCAATCTCTGTGCGACCATTCTCTTCCATCATTACAGTTTCGACAGCGTCTAAGGCAATTTTGACTGCCAAGTCTGACCAGCGCCCAATGAATTTAGTACCAACGCAAGCCTTCACCACTTCCTCCAACTTTGCCTTGTCTTTTTTGTCCAGGGCAATGCTAGTTTCATTTTGCATAACATTCACCATATCCTCGAGTGCTTCACGATATGCGCGAATAATGACTGTTGGATGAATTTGCTGCTGCAAAAAGGGTTCAGAGACGGCTAACATCTCACCAGCTAACACAATCACCGATGTTGTTCCATCACCAACCTCTTCATCTTGAGTGCGGGCAATTTCAATCATGCTCTTAGCAGCTGGATGTGTGACTGTAATCTCGCGCAAAATTGCGTTTCCATCGTTTGTCATCACGATTCCGCCCATTGGATCCATCAACATTTTTAACATAGCCTGTGGTCCAAGACATGTGCGGATTAAGTCAGCAATAGTCTAAAAAAAAGTTTTTCAAATTAATCTTGTGATTCATTGCAAGAGTTGCGTGTAAAAAGTGAGAGTGTGTGCGTTTAACCTGCAAGTTTCGCAAATGTTCCTTCGAGATGCTTCTAAAACTTTTGATGAATCAAATAACTACTAATGAGACTGCATAATGACTTTAATTCAACAAAATGGTTCAGAAACATCCGAATTGTACAGAAGCAATGCTAAATTACCTTTCCAGCGTTGATATTCTCGAGTTGAACCTTTCGGCCGCTCTCTCGTTTTGTGTTTTGGCCTGAAAAGACAAATCAATAAGCTACTTGTGGATCATTAATTAGGGGTTATCATTACTGAGCACAAGAATTGGTTGTTGTTGACCTCCGTACATCTTAAATCTGTTTAAACTGTTTTTCAAGAAATTTACTCAAGACGGTGTATCTCACGCTTATAGAATTCGCACACTAATACTAATGTAAACTTGATCTGACAGTTTGTCATTTGCCCCTCTGTCGTACTTCCTTCAAAACCGGTTTAGTACTCCAGTTTATTTGTTTACAAATATTTCTGTTGATTGTGAAGAAGTCTTATCGTCCCAATATTGAGTAAGCGTCTGATATCTCTGATTTCTATGAAATATATTTTATATATGTTGAGTACAGTCATTGTTTCATTTTTGAATGGAGATAATAGAAATTCTGACGGAAAAAACGAAACTCTAAAAAACCATGCAATTTGTTGCATCATTCAAGTTTTATTTAATATAAGTTTTAATCAAAGTGCTCCGGATTTTAAACTTCAAATTCAAGATGGCATTAACAGATATTATGGATATGGTAAGCAACCAATTACTTAACTTGACTATTTAAAAAAAATTCGAGAAGTTTCCAAGAGCAAATTCATTTCTTCTTCTTCACGGCCACGTCATTTCAGCATAAAAATGCAATTTTTCGTCAGCAAATTTCTTATTCTCGAACTTTCTTTGCCAACAATTTTGTGTGAACACAAAAATTTAAGAGCCTCCAAGAAATAGCTACGAAAAAAATTAAGCACCTACATGAAAAAAATTTGTGCCTGATTTCAATTCTTATAATGCAAATGTTAATCATTGGCATGAAAACTTTAGTATTACCCAAAAAAAGGTAATTGATAACAAATGACATATTCTTGTAATAATTTATACCATGGTCGTATTTTTTTATACAATTACTATTCAACTCAAGAATCATTATCAAAAAAGTTAGATGCCCATATTTATGTTTATTGTATGATCAGTACGTAAGGCCTTATAAGTTATAATACAAGTTACGAACAATAAACTGAAGAAGAAGAAGTTAAGAACAATCGTAGCCAATTATAATTTTTAATTCTTGAAATTATGGCAGATAGGCAAGGATAAATAATGATAATAAACATATTATTTTTCAGAACAAATTCAAACCACGTTCTTATCAGCAACAGATTATTGAAGTATGCAAAGCCAAAAATTCTATTGTATACCTTCCAACCGGATCTGGGAAGACTTTTATTGCGTTTATGGTTATTCGTGATATGTCCCATGATATAAAAAAGTAAGCATTAATAATTTCCGAGTAATAATCAGTATTATTTATCAATACATTTTTGTTCAATAGATCTATGATCAACGAGGGTGGAAAAAGATCACTGGTTCTTGCAAACACTGTTTGTCTGGCAAAACAGCATGCTGAGAATTTAAAGTTGACATTCCCGTTTAAAATTGGCGTGTTTACCGGAGAAGACAATGTTGACGCTTGGCGCAAAGAAAATTGGATAGATCAATTCGAAGCTCATAACATTGTGGTTGCTACTGTACAAGTGGTGCTTGATGCTGTTAAGCATGGATTCATTAAAATCAAAAACTTCAATGTGATTGTCTTTGATGAATGTCATCACGCAAGAAAGGAACATCCGATGCATGAATTTATGAATCAATTCAAATACGTTCTTCCAGAAGACCAACCAAGGGTGATTGGCCTTAGCGGAATGTTGATTGCAGCATCAATCAAACATCCGGGAGATGTTCATAAAGAGTTGACATTTCTTGAGAGCACTTTTCTTTCCACAGTTGTTACTGTTAATCAAATTGATGACTACAAAAACGTTTTATTGCACTCAACGAATCCAAATGAAAACTTTATAAAATATGCACCTCCTGAAGGTAAGTTTTGAATTTGGTTCCTCAACACATAATTTCAGAATATTTAAATGATTTTTTTTAGAGTTTCGAGCAATCATTGGACAAATAGAAAAAGTTGTGTATAATTTTATTGAAAAACTTTCATGTGTTAAGCTTGATCAATACAACGCCCTGAACCCAAAAACATTACGAAATGGACTTCCCAAAAAGTCAAAAACATTAATGTAAGAATCTGTTGAAATTTTTCATCAACTAAATAAAAATAGTGTCTAATAAATTTACAATATATGCTATAGGAATCTTTTTCGAGACTTTTTGTATGAGCTCAATGATTTGGGACCTTATGGTGGCTACCTGAGCTCACTTAGCATCACGATCCAGTTTGAACTCATCAAGCGATCGTGTGAATATGACGAATATTCAAACATGGTGAAGTGCTGTATTACACGTAAGTTATATATTTTAGGTTCGCAAAAATAAGTCAAATATAAATTTACAATATCTCTACTATCTTCATCACAATTTTAAATTTAATTTAGGTAGAGATGGTAAAAATTGTCTCTACCATCTCTACTCTACCTAAATTTAAAATTGTAGAGATATTTTTTAAATTTAATTAACTCTTTTATTATTTCAGAGTCCGAGATGCTAACACATGAGCTTCTCAAATATATGAGCTCAATCGATGACGAAAGTAACAAGATCTTGCACTTTTCTTCCACCAAAGTGAGAAAATTACTTCATTTGTTGAAACTCAAATTCAACGACCCATTTAAGCCAAACGATTTACAAAGTTTAGTGTTTGTTAAGCGACGCTACACAGCAAAGTGCCTTTATCATTTACTGAAAGAATATTCTGAGTGTACAGCAGATTTTCCTATTAAACCAGACTTTATGGTGGGAGCAAATAATATGATTCCAGAGAGTATTGAGGAAGTGTTGAGTCGAAACCATAATAAAGAGGTATTGAACAACGTCCACTTTTCTAAACAAAAATAAAATGCAATATATTGTATTTTTAGACTCTGAAGAAATTCAAAAGTGCTGAGACAAACGTTATTTGTTGCTCAAGTGTACTGGAAGAGGGTATGGATCTTCAAATGACTAATTTGGTCATTATGTTTGATCATCCTGAAACTTATCGCAGCTACGTACAAACAAAAGGTAGAGCCCGAGTTCGTGACAGTGACTACATCGTATTGCTAGCAGAGGATCTTGTTCCAAAGTTTAGGAAGCAAACTACAAACTACAAGCTAATTGATCAAGAGTTAAAAACAGTATGATTTTTATTTTCATTCGATACATATGTAGTTTATTTTTCAAATCATTATTGTAAAATTTTAGACATTGATCGGAAAAACTTGTGACAGGTTAATGCCTTCTGACGAAGACATTGAAGCTGAACAAGTAGAGTTTTGGGAGCCTTATATAACACCTACTGGAGCGGTATTGAACTCTACATCTAGTGTTTCTTTGTTGAATCGTTACGCATCAATGATGCCTAACGATAAATTCACGAATACAAACGTTGAATGGGAACGCATCGATTGGCCGAATAAAAAAGTTACAGTCTCTCTAAGACTCCCTACCAAGTCAAAATTGAAGCAAAAAATTGTTGGAGATGCCTACGATGACCTTCGGATTGCAAAGCGATCAGCAGCTTTTAAAGCTTGCGTTCAACTTCATAAAATCGGAGAGCTAAACAATAATTTGATGCCGATCGAAAATAAGAAGAAAGTGGAAGAAGTTCAGCATGTGTATTTTCCACATTGGGACAATTATAATGGTGATACATAAATTATTTCATCTACTCCATCCAAATATATTTATTTATATATTAATACACTTTTTGTAAATTTTAAGATAATGACAATAAAAATGCTGGAACCCGAGTAAATCGTCGCTACCATAAAACCACATACCCAACTCAGCTAAAAAACTGCGCACCAGAAAAAGCAAGTGAGTGCTACTTGTACTTAATTGACATTTCTCCTGGATTCAATCCTGTGAATTCAAACAATGAGTGCATCGAAATTTTTCATGAGCTTTTAAAAAGTGAACAAAGCTATGGAATTCTCACAAACAATAAAACTACACTGCCGAAATTGTGTGCTATGAAGCTTTTTCAATCATTTGGCCAAATTAATGCGAATTTAATAGTCGATCCAGTAGTCGTTAGAATTGAAGATAAGCAGGAGTTGGATAAATTACGAAGCTTCCACACAATGCTGCTGAGAGATCTTCTGAAAGTTTGGAAGACTTTTTTCGTCTTTGACGGGGAATCATATTTGATTGTTCCTACAAAAAATGGAACCATAAACTGGCCTGTAGTTTGTAACTTCTCGAAGCTGAACGAACCTCGCATGATGAATTCTACTGAAAAAAGACAAATGATCTTTAAACCAGAGGATTATCTTTATAAAGTGATTAATCCAGTCTATCGAACAAATTGTGATCAAAACTATATTGTCACGCACATCATGTCCCACATGTCCCCAAAAACTGCATTTGCCAACGATAAATATGATACATATAGAGAGTATTTCGAGAAAAGCTACAACTTGGACATCATTCAACCAGATCAATTTTTAATACAAGTAAAAGGAGTCAGCAAAGAGCTTAATTTAATGTTCCCTGGTCGTGGTTCCGAAGGAAAATCTAAAAAATACGAGAGGAGCAAATTAACTCAAAAAGAAATTTATATACCTGAGATTTGCCACAACCACATGTTTCCTGGTGATTTGTGGTTAAAAGCAACACTGTTACCTTGCGTTTTACATCGGATTCATTACATGCTTTTGGCTGAGACGTTGCGTGTAACTTTGATGGAAAAACTGAATATCACCGAAAACTTGCCTCAACAATATAACTTGGATATTGACTATGGCGATTATGATCAACGAAAAATTGAAACGACTGAAGAGGAAGCAGATGAAGATTTAGAGGAAGCAGATTGTGAGATGCCGCCAATGAAAATTGGTAAATTCAATAAGCCTGACCCATTCCTAGCTGATTTAACAAAATTGGAAACGATCGATGAGTGAGTTTTCAAATATATTTTTAGTAATTCATTAGAAATAAAATAAAATAAGTTAAATTTTTCTGATGTTTCGTAAATATGATCTAATTATATCTCTTTGAATAGATTGCCACTAGATATTGATCGTAACTGGACTAAAGTTCGTCAAATAGACATTGATTACTACAGTAACTATGTCAAAGATCGTAGCGCTGGATCAAAAATTGGCTTAGGAAATATGCATATTTCGGATAACCAAGATCGCCGCTTGATGGACAATACAGCCAATCAGCATATTCAATTGATTCTAAAAAGTCGATGCAATAACTTACAGGTAGAAAAATAAGCTTTATTGTTGGTAAAAGTAACTTCCCAAATTCTCAAGAACTTGGAGAATGGAGATGTTTCTTTTCTTACATAATAAAATTGTGGATGCATATAAAGTTATTGATTTTGCAGCAAAAGGATTTGATTAAGGCGTTAACGACTTCTAAAGCCGGTGATGTGTTCGACATGGAGAGATTCGAGGTTCTTGGGGATGGTTATCTCAAGTTTGTAACGTCATTGTACCTGTATAAGAAATTTGATGACTGGCATGAAGGTTATCTGACCACATTGAAGGGAAAAATCGTCTCGAATCGAAATTTGTTTTACTGTGGAAATGATTTTGGAGTTACTGGCATGCTCAAATCAAACGTATTTCAGCCAAGAGATGACTGGTTGGCTCCGTCAGTAGGAGTTGCTAAAAACATACGGCAGATATTGGTGGAAGACAAGTCTATGTTGAAGATTTTGTTTGATTTGGTAAATTTGACTGAGAAAGAAGTTCAAAATGGATGCTTAAACGAAGATACGTTAGCAAGTTTCAAGAGAAAGGTGGACCAAGCGCAAAAATCTCGAAATGAAACTTTTATTAACAATACAGTTGATAACGGAATGTTAGCATTCATTGGACAGCAGTATGTAGGCGATAAAATAGTTGCTGACTGTGTGGTAAATAGAAGACATTGATTTTATGTTGCTTTTAAGGTATCTAATGTTTAAATTTTATTACTAAATTAGGAAGCTATCCTGGGAGTTTGCGTTAACTCTGTAGGTCTATCAAAGTCGTTGGAGGTGCTTAAAATCTTCAAAATCTTCCCAGAAAATGAGAATGTGTCTAAACTTCTTTCTGAACAGATTCCACCTCGAACAATCAAAGATGATGTTAATAAGAGCGATGTAGATCAATATTTAATTTCCTACCCGAGCTTGGAGGAGATTTTAGGGTACAAATTCAAAGATCGAACATTCCTGCTGCAGGCATTAACACATTCGACATTCCAACCGAATAGAATCACTGAATGTTATCAGCAACTTGAATTTTTGGGCGATGCTGTTTTGGACTTTTTAATCACGTCGTACATTTTTGAGCAGTGTCCGAAGATGGATCCTGGAAACTTAACAGACCTTCGATCAGCCCTCGTAAACAATATTACGCTCAGTTGCATAACAGTTCGTCATTCAATTCAACACTATTTGCTTTCGCAAAACTATTTGCTCAATAACACAATTATGGAGTTTGTGCGTTATCAGGTAAACTAAAATTATAATACAAAAGCTAATATTTTATTAAAATCGCACTTATTTTTCAGCAAAGTCAAAACCATCAGATAACTGATCAAATACAACTTTTGATGAATGAGGATGATGAAACTGAAGATGATGCGATTGCAAGTTCAATTGATGTCCCGAAAGTGTTGGGTGATCTCTTTGAAAGTATTGTTGGCGCAGTTTTTCTTGACTCTGGAATGGATTTGATTTCCACATGGAATGTGATTTACAAGCTTATGTCTGAAGAGTTACATAAGTTTAAGAACAATGTACCCAAAAACATTATTCGACGCTTGTTTGAGTATCCCAAGGCAAGCCCAAAATTCTATCCTGTTAACATTGTATCAGAAGATCGTGTAATCGTGCCACTTGAATTTTTTTGCAAGGGCAACTCCTGCTTGGTCTATGGAATTGGTAAAAACAAAGACTTGGCCAAAAAAGCTGCAGCCAAATTAGCACTTCAGAAAATGAAAAAGGCAGAATCTGATAGCCACGAAGAAGCACACTAATTATGTTCATTTATTTACTGTATTTTTGTATTTTTGCGTTATATTTTATTTACATATTTTAATTCGAGTTTTTGTTTAATAAATTGAGCATAAATACTCTAATTAAGTTGTGTTCTTATTTAAATTAAAATTAATTCGCAACAAGATATTTTCGAAAACAAATCATACCATTTTAAATTACAAAAATATTTATTTGATGTCCTCAAATCTATAAAATAAAGCATGCATCTTTAGTTTTTTGCAAGAAATCATCATCAATTGCGATGATAAATGTTTTTCCTGATTTCAGCTACTTTTTGTTCCTCGTCGTCCTTGTTGTGATCGGGGATTTCTTTCTAACAGTATTCTTACGCAAAGGAGGTATGAGTTTTGAATCACTTGAATCACTGTCAGAAGAAACATACACAACATTTGCAGTTATTTTAGGAGAAGGTTTTTTCATCACTTTAGTTTGTGAGGATTTCGAAGCAGTTATTGAAGCTGATATTTGGGAAGACACAGCTCTTCTAGTTTCAACAATGGGTCCATTTTTAGTAGTTGATTTTAAAACAGTTGTTGTATCGGTCCTTGAAGTATTGGGTTTGGTATTAGGTCTAGCAATTTTAGAAGTGGCTACGGCAGGAACAACTTTCGAGAGTGTGATAGGAAATCTAGGAGCGTTTGAGCTAAACATAAAAAAAATATATTGAGATCATTTGTATCTTTATATATTTGATTTTCTTACCTTGAGGCAGCAGCCGCAATCGTTGGATTTGACTTGACAATTTTTGGTTTTAACGAAACAGATACAGGTTGCTTTTTGGCTTGATGCTGAACTTTAAATGTCTGGAATTGGAATATATTTTCAAACTCTTCAAAACCTGCAGTTTTCTCATTTTCAATCTTCTCATAGTCTTCAATGCAATCGATAGTTTTAGATCGAACAAAAATATTCTGCTGCATTGCATAGTTAGCAGGTTGACATTTTTGGCAAATATCGCTGGCTAACTTGCATAACTCCTTGCACCGCTTGTAATTCTTAAGTTTCAGGCACACATCATAGATTTGCATAAGCCAACTAATAGAAAACAAAACGAATTCTCGCTTTGATGCCAGGAAATTAGTTGGCAAGTGTAAATTGTTGCTTAAAAACTTTTTTTGGATATTAGCGTCCCAATGGTTGAATGCAGCAACGTTGAACTCATTATTGGTTTCGAATTTATCATTCAAAAACAAAAGCCGAGCGTAAAGACAGCTAATCTGGAACAATTGGAACTTAAGGTGTGGGTACTTGCAGCACTCACATTTGCATTTTAGAGGATGCATGTATTTAGTCAGTTTTTCTACATCGGATTTCGTTTGGCTGTTGTCGTGAATAAGTTCCTGAAATATTAAAATAGTGAAAAATGGTTAAGATTGAATGAAATCTTGAAAGTCTTTACATATTGTATTTGATCCTCAGCCACTATCATTTTTCTGGTAGATACTTCGAGCTGTTGACTGGTCCATTGCAAAGAAACGGTCTCTGGTGTATTTTTCAGTAACGGACTGGCAATGCAAACTAACATTTCTTCTTCGATGCCCAATATATGATTAAGTTCCAAAAGCTCAAGCTAAAAAAATTTAACACATTTTTTAATCTAATAATTTTTATAAAATTTTCTTACCTTGCTTTTTTGAACATCTTGATTCTGCAAATGTCTGAAAATTGAAAAGATAGAAATCTCAACAAGTTTAATGATGTAGCCAGCTTTAAGTGTCATTGTCTTCCAGGAATAGAACATGCCAGACAATCGGTCACTGTCTGTACAAGTACTAAGATTATATGTGACCATCTGCAATGCAATCGCTCCAAATATGATTTGAATTTGTGTAGAAAAGTCTGTAGTCACATTTTTGAAGGTCCACAGTTCCTGTATCAAAAAATTTAATAAACATTTAGTTAAGTCAACAGAATTTAGAAAGTAAGTTATTAATGACTCGAATAGTTTACCTGTGCTGCAAAAGTAAGGAAAACTTGAGCATTCATATTTAATAAGCTCGGATTGTTGGTAATAATGTCGACATAGCATGAATAGCGTTTTGCTTCCAGAATGATTTTGTAGGCGGACTTTTCTTGTGCGTTGGTAAAGTTTTGCCAAGTTTTCATTATGTTTGAAACTGAGATCAATGTATTGGCCGTTGAAACTATATCGCTTATCTTTGCGTAATAGCTGGTAAGACTGAGCAAATATGAAATCACGTAGCTTTGAGTATTGACATCAAGCTGTTCAAAATCTTGTAGATAAGATGCAATCTTTTCATTTGCTCCTGTGATGAGCTCTACAACACTAGGTGTGCTGAAACATTGCGACAATTGAAAAACCTGTTTGGCCAACAATTCATGATGGTCCAAGAAAAAGGTGGCTACGGTGATCAAGCCGAGACTGTCGTCACGAAGTTTACTCAATCCATACATCACCACAAAGGCCTCAACTGCTTTAGACTTTATATTTCGAAGCAACATTTGTTGCCCAATCGTCTCGATAATTTTGAGGACTTTGCGTACAGATGGTAGTCCAGTTATTTCTCCGTTATTGGCCTGATAGAAGTGTGAAAGCATGTCACTGAAATGCTTCAAAGCAATAATGAGGTAATTAACAGTTTTATTCTCTTGAGCGAGTGTGCCAGCGTGTAAGATGGAACTAGTCTTGTTTGAGTTAGCTTTTAAATCCAAATCTTTTTCCTTAATTTCACGCTTAGTCTTTTCAAAGGCCATCAAGTAGTGGTAGTAGCTAAAATTATTATTTAATAAGTAGATTAATAGCAGGTTTTTCAATTAAATTACCTAATCATTCCAAGGATCGTGTAACATTTGGATTTTTCTTCATCAGTATCATCCAGCGTCAGCAGCAATATTTCCAGTTTATGTTGAACATCCACTACAATTTTCCCATCCAGCGAATGATAAAATGAGTTGTGGAGAAGTTGAAATCCTTGACCAAGGACCATTGGATCCGTTGTTAAATCTTGAAGACGTTTCATCAAAATCATCTGATCATCGAAATGTTTATCAAAACGTGCAATGGAACCCATTTCAGCCATCACTAGGTCAACTTCCGTGCATTTGTCTACTGATTTACCATTGAGGCTTTCAAACTGATTACTGTAGAGAAAATCTGTCAATGTCTTCTCATTCCACTTTGATTTCTTAAGTATTGTTCTTGCCCGCGCGACGCATCTTGAAAGCATTTTTTGTTTTTCCTGGTCGTCGGCGCTTTCTTGTAGATAAAACAATACTGCGAAGCTTTCACCTTTTAATCTATCATCTATAAAATTAAATGAGTTATTATAGAAAAAATTCATTATAAAAGACGTTTAACATACCAGGTCCACAGCCTTCGTATAGATGCATGATCAACTTTACAATTTTAATCATATCAATTACATTATTTGCGTTATGACTGTTTTGGATTAGAATTTTCAAAAGTTTTTCAATGAAATCAATGAAATCAATATTATATGTACTCTGTTCTTCTGGGATGAACATGACGAGTAAATTATAGATGCTGACGCAACTTGCATTTAGCAATTGACCCTTCATTGAGCACTTGAGATCGTTTATAACACTTATCAAATAGTTGATCGTCTCAAAGCAATTTTTCGAGATTGCTTTGATATCCGTTTTGCTAATGATAAGTGGTTTAAGCACATCATAGATACTTTGCATGACATCGATTGAAAGGTGGCGCTTTGTACTGTTGCATTCTTGACAGAGCTTCAAATCTTGTTCCAATCTGCGGACGACATTGAGGATTTGGTTGATCAAGTGAATGTAGGTTAGAGTGAAGGGCAGAGTGATTTGTAATGTTTTCACTTTAGCTGACAAATGTTTAGTGATGAAAATTGTAGCTGCATTCATTGACACGTTGGCTTTTGTAGACTTGTAGATTTTGTAGATTTTATGAAGGGCAGTTAGAATTTCTTCTGAATTATCAGTGTCGGTTTCACAAAGGAATAAAGTGAAGAGTTGTACAGCTTCTCGGGCATCGAAAGGAATGGAAGAGAACCAATGATTCTGCTTGAAAATATCATGGAACTGATGGAGTTCGACTGTTAATGTGTTGTGCTTTCTGTTCATTTCCATAATTGTGGTGATCAAACTCAAATAGACTGAGAAATTTGAATCTCCATCAATAGCTTCTGCAGCTCTGCATGGATCAATAATCGTTTTTTGTAAAAACTTGTGCACACTATCAGCAGACTGTAAAGAGAGCAAACGTTGCAAACTCCCGCCTGAACTATACATAAGCATTTTTATGCTTTCTGCCAACCAGTTTTCACCATTTTTCTCCAAAGAATCACGCACAAAGCATACGTGATTGTTGATAATGATGTCGAAATGTTCTGGATCGTTGCATTTCTCTGTATTCATTACCCAAATGAAGATTTTGGATAAAGATGCATAACTCTTTAGGGTGGCGTCATCAAAATCACCGATCATTCTGCTTAAAGATATGAGCTGCATGCAGAGATTCGTATTTTTCTAAAAAAGGTTACTATTAATTACAGATTTTAATATTTCTTAAAGAACCTTACCTGATTATCATAAATAAATTTATTCAAAATATGAATGCAATGTATTTTTGATGCTGGCAAGGTAATCAGGTACTGAAGCGCTTCTTTCATAGTTTCTTTTGTGTCGGAACTAGAAGGAAAATTATCCAAGATGTCTTGAAATAATTTCACTACCACTTTTTTGCTTAAAAAGCTGGCACTCTTAATTTGTTTCAGGCCGTTTGAGCAGTTTTTTCCATCCTGCATCCATTCCACCCACAGTTCTATTTGATTCGTAGATATTTCATTCTTTTGCACAGGCATGTTTTCTTATTACCTTCTTAATTAATGAGCTATTTAATTTTTTGATCTTACTTAAAAATATATACGTTGAGACTGTTGTTATTATTTTTTTGGATTCACATAATTTTTTGTCGGACGGGACAACTGTCAAAAAACCATACAACAAAAATGCATGCGCAGCTACTTACGTTGTTTTTACTTTTTGAAATATTATTTGTTGCAATAGTAAATGCAAAATTGTTTAGATTTCCTCAATTCTTGATGGAATCAATCGAATAAAAGTGCTGGGAACCAGCCACACAACTCAATTGTGAAGATAATAGTTAAAGGTCAACTTTGAATACAGGTACTGAAAGTGGAGCAAATAATTTTATGATTTGAAAATATTATAAATCTGTGCTTCAAATTAAGATTTCCTAAATGTTCGAATGATAGTCCGGTCAATGATTCGTTGATGGTGCGCTGATAAATATTACAAAAAAATGCATTTAAATTTAGATTCCATTTCCCTTTCTCTGTAAAATAATTGTTTAACTTTTTTCAGGTATTTGTTGTTGTGGTTTTCAATATGCAAGTGTGAAAAAGTCTTCTTATTACGGAAAAAGTTGTTGTGTTGACCCGTAACACTATGGCTGATCTGCGAGAGCTCTTTGAAGCCTGCAAAACTGGTGACCTAGTGAAAGTCAAGAAGCTTATTAATCCCCAGACTATTAACGCGAGGGATACTTCAGGTCGAAAAAGTACACCACTTCATTTTGCTGCTGGTATGAACTTCTTGCTAAAGTCAAATCTGTTCTTTAAATCTCATTTATTTTTTATAGGATATGGCAGAAAAGATGTTGTGGAGTTTTTACTGAATAATGCAGCATCAATTCATGCCAAGGACGACGGAGGTTTACTGAGTTTGCATAATGCTTGTAGTTTTGGTCACGCTGATGTCGTACGTTTGCTGCTGGAAGCTGGTGCAAATCCCAATACACGAGATAATTGGCTATTTACTCCTTTGCATGAGGCTTCTTCCAAGGGTAAGGTAGATGTTTGCTTAGCACTGTTACAAAGTGGAGCAGATACAAATTTACGGAATTCCGAAAACAAAACTCCACTGGATCTGGCTGATAGCAGTACAAAACTGATTTTAACTGGAGAATATCGTAAGATGGAACTTTTGGAAGCTGCCAGACTTGGTGATGAAGACAGATTATTAGCACTATTGACTCCACTAAATGTTAATTGTCATGCAGCAGACGGTAGAAAAAGTACTCCATTGCACCTTGCTGCAGGGTATAATCGCATCCGAATTGTTCAGATTCTATTACAACATGGTGCAGATGTGCATGCTAAAGACAAGGGTGGGCTAGTTCCACTCCATAACGCTTGTTCCTATGGTCATTTTGAGGTCACTGAACTGCTCATTAAACATGGAGCAAATGTTAATGCTACAGACCTTTGGGCATTTTCTCCAGTGCACGAAGCAGCATCAAAAAGTCGCATTGACGTTTGTATTCTCTTGATAAGTGAAGGAGCTGATCCAACATTACTCAACTGCCACAGCAAATCAGCTATCGACTCTGCACCCACTAGAGAACTACAAGATCGCATCGGATTTGAATATAAAGGTAATATTTTAGCTCGTACCTATAAGAAATGAAAACTAAATTACAACCTTTTTTATTTGAAGGTCGCTGTGTGCTTGAAGCTTGTAAACAATGTGACATTCCTCGTCTCAAAAAATATTTAACTTCGCAAACGGTAAATTTTTCACATCCGTACACAGGCGACACACCACTACATGCGGTGGCTCAGTCAATTTATTCCAAGAGGAAGCAAATGCTTGAAATCTTAATTCGCAAAGGAGCTCAACTGAATGCCAAGAATAAAGACTTTTTAACGCCACTACATGTGGCTTCTGATAACTCGTATTATGATGTCATCGATGCTTTGATTAGAAATGGTGCCAACATAAACATTTGTGATGGTTTGGGTCAAACATGCTTGCATCGTTGCGCTAGAAAAGACGATGTACAGGGTACAAGGTTGCTACTATCACATTCAATTGATTCTTCTATAGTATCTTTGCAAGGATACACAGCAGCTCAACTCGCAACAGAAGATGTACTGAAAATTTTGAAAGAACCACAGTCTGACAATGTGGATTTAGAGTGTCAACTTTTAGAAGCTAGTAAAACTGGCGATCTCGAGACAGTCAAAAAAATTGTACTATCTAATTCAAGAGCAGTGAACGTAAACTGTCGAGATCTGGATGGCAGACATAGTAGCGCTCTTCATTTTGCTGCTGGTTACAATCGTGTTCAAGTTGTTGAATTTTTACTGGAAAATGGAGCTGATGTGCATGCTTCTGATAAGGGCGGTCTTGTTCCGGTGAGTTATCAATTGAAACAAGGATCCAAAAAGCTCAGCTGTTGTTTAAAAATAATCAACTCGAAATCATGAGCTAAGTTTAAGCTCATAATTGAATTAACAATGTTAATATTTTCTTTTCAGCTTCACAACGCATGTTCATATGGTCACTTCGAAGTTACTGAGTTATTGGTTAAACATGGAGCTAATGTGAATGCAATGGACCTGTGGAAATTTTCACCATTACACGAATCCGCAGCAAAAGGAAAATATGAGATTGTTAAACTTTTACTAAAGCACGGAGCGGACCCAACAAAAAAGAACAGAGACGGAGCGACTGCTCTAGAAATGGTTCAAGGGAATCAAGAGGTAGCAGATTTGCTTCGGGGAAATTTGGCTCTTTTAGATGCAGCTAAAAAAGGAAATTTAGCTAGAGTTCAACGACTCGTGACGCCTGAAAATATTAATTGTAGGGATGCACAAGGCCGTAACTCAACACCTCTTCATTTAGCTTGTGAGTCTAAGAAAGTTTAAATATTGGATCATTGTCAATTTATATTATGATCATTTGAATTTTTTGAAAACTAAAATTTTTTTTTCGTTTACAGCTGGGTACAACAATTATGAAGTGGCAGAATATCTTTTGGAAAATGGCGCAGACGTGAATGCTCAAGACAAAGGGTATGCATTAACTATAAATTAAAAAAACACAAATTAAATGAAACTCTTTTATGGTTTTTAGTGGCCTGGTTGCTTTGCATAACGCTTCATCTTATGGACATCTCGAGATCGCTGCATTATTGATTAAGTTTAACACGGTTGTCAATGCTGTTGACAAATGGGGTTATTCTCCTTTACACGAGGCCGCTCAAAAAGGAAGGACGCAGCTCTGTGCTTTACTGGTTCGATTATTATGATAAACTATATTGTTCAAGCTTAATATTTTGATTGTTTCAAATTTTAGTTGGCCCATGGAGCTGATCCTTACATGAAAAATCAAGAAGGGCAGTCTGCAAGTGATTTGGCAAGTGCTGATGATGTAAAATCCTTACTTCAAGACGCTATGGTTGGTTGTCAACCATTACCTTCAACATCCAGTACCGCTTACAGCAACACGTGCATTACTCCGACCGTTGAAACAGTAACTCTTCCGTCTGGCGCCACAATGAATCTTACGATCGCATTGCCACTAGCTGCATCACGTAGTTGTCTTAGTCCTATTCAGGGAGCTGAAGCTGGTGCAGAAGGTTTGGAAGACGATAGAAGTATGACTGAGGTGGAATATAGCGTTGCTAGTTTCCTATCCAAATTGAAGTTGGACCATCTTAATGATTTGTTTGAGCGCGAACAAATCACTTTGGAAATACTGGTCGAGATGGGCCACGAAGATCTCAAACAAATTGGCGTTACTGCTTACGGATTTAGACATAAAATTCTCAAAGCGATTGTAGCATTGAAAGCATCGACTGGTTAGATATTTTTAATTTTTAAATTATTAATTTTTTGAGAAATAATATTTTATAGGTTTCGGAGTAAATGCAAATCCAGGAACACTTCTGATTGACTTATTAACTCACGACAAAGAGTTTTTGACTGTGGAGGAAGAAATGCAAGCAACAATTCGGGAACATGCTCGTGACAGTGGACAATCAGGTGGCTATTTTGGGCACTACAACATTGTGCGGGTAAATTGATGGATTCCTATCTTTGTGAAACGTTCTATAAATTTTTTTTCTCACAGATCCAGAAAATTCAAAATAGAAAATTGTATGAAAGATATGCTCATCGTAGACAAGAAATTGCTGAAGAGAATGGCCAGCAAAGTTGTGAACGCATGTTGTTCCATGGTTCTCCTTTTATTAACGCTATCGTGCAAAAAGGATTCGATGAGCGACATGCTTATATTGGTGGAATGTTTGGGGCCGGTATTTATTTCGCAGAGCACAGTTCCAAATCAAATCAGTATGTTTATGGTATTGGTGGAGGAATTGGATGTTCAGCGCATAAAGACAAATCTTGTTATTCATGTCATAGGTAAGTTTTTCAAGTTCAATGTCAATAAAACTGTGGATCATGTGGATTTATTACAGGCAGCTTCTTTTGTGTCGAGTTTCACTTGGCAAATCCTTCTTACAATTCAGCGCAATGAAAATGGCTCATTCACCGCCAGGACATCACTCGGTAATTGGAAGGCCTTCTGTTGGTGGCTTACACTTTCCAGAATATGTTGTGTATCGAGGCGAGCAGGTAAACAAATAACGAACTGTGAACGTCTTCATTCCTAATTTAACTTAAACTCTTACAGGCCTACCCTGAGTATTTAATCACTTATCAGATTGTAAAGCCCGAAGAAGAAACTGCTGAGGAGGCTGTGAAAAGCTGATACATTTAATTTGAATGCAGCTGGCTAAGTTTTTGAAAACAACCATCTGACATTTTAATCCTCACCGATAATTTTGTGGTGACTGAAATCTTTAATCAGTATGTTTTTCTTTTTGATTTGAATTTTACAATTTAACAAAACTGATTTAAGAACGAGAATTGAATTTGTTAAAAATTTCAAGTGAATTCGGAAAATATCGTAGCAATAATTCAATAACAATTATTATCCATAAGCTATAAAAATAGTATAAGTGAATGTTTCATAGTATGTTATTCTTAATGTTCTCAATAAAAAAAGTTCGCAAGATATTTAATAATAATTTCTTTCACCATATTTTTCGGCATTTTTAAAATGTTCATTAATCGTACGTAAAAAAGTCACAAGACTCATTCCGAATATCTAGAACACATGCGTTGCAATCTTCTACCCCAAACATGAAACACTTCAAAATATTCAATTTGTGAATTGCGATAATTTTCCTTAAAATTTGAAGAGAAATATAATTTATAAATATTATTTAAAACTTTACACAATATAGGATTACGCGGAAAAGCACTGGAATTATTGCAAAATTACTTTCATAATCGCAAGCAGATGGTTTTTGCAAATGGAGTCAGGGGTCGGGAGATGTCAATCAAAGCAGGTTGCGCGCAGGGCTCGGTACTAGGTCCGTTACTTTTCTTAATTTACATTAATAATGTGGCAACCCTAAAACTTCATGGCCAACTGGCATTATTCGCAGACGACTCGGTAGTTTGTTATGGAGAAAAAAATTTTAAAATATTGAAAAAACATATGTCCGAGGATTTAAAGACTCTTTACGATTGGCTTAAAAGCCTAAACTTACTAATCAACACGGAAAAAACAAAGTTCATTATAATTAAAACAATTAACCAAAATCTAACTGACGAATTTTTTGAACTGGAATTAAATACAAACATTATAAATCGAACAAAAGAATATTGCTACCTAGGCTTAACAATTAGTGAAACTCTAAATTGGGCAAGCCACATTTCAAATGTTTGTAAAAAATATGCCCTTACATAGGAGCAGTGCGACGTCTAAGAGACTATATTAATGAAAAATCTCTAAGAGCAATATATTACGCGTTCGTCAACTCTCATTTAATCTACTGTCTGCCAGTTTGGGGTGCTGCACCAAAAATTTATCTAAAATCCTTGCAAGTCTTACAAAACCGTTTTATGAAAAATATGCTTTACAAGCCCATCCTTACGCCAACAATAAATCTCTACTCCTCCGAAATCTTATCTTTTCATCAATTAACCACTTATGAAGCAATATTATTTGTATTCAAAGTAACAAATGGTCTTTTAAAATGTAATATTAAAATTTCAAATCAATTTGTAATTTCAAACAGAACTACTCGAAATGCCTTCAATCTCAGAACTCCCAAATTTACGATGGCTATTACACAAAAAAGCATATTTTACAGAGGATTAGAACTTTTCAATAATCTGCCAAACGACATCAAAAAAATTAAAATTTTATCAAAATTTAAAAACTCTGTCAAAAAACATATATCTGAAAAATATCCTGTAAGATAAATACATGTAACTTTTTTGAAACAGTAATTCTTATGCCAAGTTTAATCAGAACATTTAAATTACTTATTCTCAACTATTTTCAATAAAACAATTTTTTTTTAAAAGAGATGCAAATTTTTTCGCTGGCCCTCTGTCACCCACGATTAAGGTTGAGGCTAAGTGGTAAACTATGTTTACAGAAGTTGACGAGGCTTGTAAGTCCTTGTCACTTTTCAGTGGGTACAGAACTGGGTTGGTGAGTTATTTTCTCTCTTTTTATGAATCTGATTTCTTCTAACATTATGTTTTCAGAACGCATGTTTGTAAAATTTTCTGAAAAATATTAAGTTGTTGTTAAAAACTCTCAAAAAAATATTAATTGTGTTTTCTGCGTCGATCTCAATATACGGTGTGCGAACCTATGAAACTATAAATATTACCAAGACGTAGATTTTTGTGTGTTTACAAAAGAAAGTTAGACTTATTATTTTTAATTTTAAGTTATTAAGATAAAAATGTATAACCAAAAAAGAGAAAATTGTATAACAAACCAAGTTTTCGCATAGGAAATTTGTTTGAAGGATTTTATTAATCTTGATGCAAGTTTGCCTTTGAAAACTAATAAAAAATGTTTAAAAAAAAAAAAAAAGCGTGCGAGAGTTAAAGTAAAGAGTTCTCTGGAAAATGTCTCTCTCGGCGTATGAAAACTCTTCGACACAAAAAATCTTCAATTTCCATTTTCCACTTTTTTAAGGCGGAGATTACATTTTTAACGCCCATCAATTTCCAAACTTTCTTCATTTTTGGCATTTTTCAGAATCAAGTTTAGGATAATTAATTATTTTTCACATCTTGAATACCAAGAAGTTTCAAATACCTCACGATTCAGCATCATTGAAGCATAATTATCAAATCTTCCTTTTAAAAACACTTGATTATAAGAGAATTCAGATGATAGAATAATCAATTAGAAATTATTTTTATTGAACTTTCATCTAGAGAAACTTTTTTCAGTCTAGGTTTGTTAATATTTTTATTTAATGCAAATCTAATTCAAAAAATCAATTGAAGATATTTATTTGAACTATGGTATAGTTTATGTAGAAGTCCCTGTAATATAGAATTCTACGATAGAAGAGATTTGCAATGACTTTTTTTTTTAACAATATTTAAATAATTTTTTTGAAACTTATAATTAACTAAGATAGCTAATAATCAGAATCAAATAAATTTGATTTTCTCAAAAGATATAAAAGACTATTGTCTTCATTTACTTAAAGATCATAGAGTATTATATAACAGTAGATTCCAACATTTTCATTGCCTTCATCATCATTGAGACATCTAAAATCTCAAAACTGTATCTCATTACAAGCTCTCCCACAAAAATGTGGCGCTGACAGACAGAGCATGGCTCGTTGCAAGAACATCTCGACAACAAGTTCGGCAACAATTTGGGAAATTTTATAAAAAGGGGTAACGATAATCCGATGCTTAACTGCTCGCTTACACTTATTATGATGTTAAAAACGAAAAGTTGAAATGAGAGGATTTATCTCTTTTTATAATTCCCTTATAGCTTTTTGCCATAGTAGTCGACTGTAAATACTTATATATACGAGTTTTCACAAACATTTTTACTTTTTATATTCCTTTTTGTATATCCTCTTTTATCCACACGATATGTTGTGGCGAATATTGCACTGTTATTATTATTTATTCATCTTTATTCATTTTGCATCTGGAAACGGTGAAGTCAACATGTATTTTGAGCAAATTTCCACAATTGGTGTTCAAGTGAATTGAAAGACGTTCATAGTTCGGATTGTTAAGCAGTGTGGTTCAAATTCTCGAAACAAATCCATTACTTTTCAAACTAAATAAATCAATGATATCTATGGAATTTTGACCATAGTGAAAATAGTGAAAAAGACAAAAATTAAAAGTGTTAATTATAAGATACAATAAAAAATTTCTTAATAAAAAGAATAATCGTGGAAAATTAAGGAAACCAATGTGGATCATATTTCATGTCGATCAATTTTTTCGGAGATTTGGATATTTTATAAACTTTTGCACTAGGTGAGTCATAATTTTTTTTTATCCTCCGTCGGTTCAATTATCTGAATTTCAGTATCTGAAAATAAACTTATGTTCATCATTTATTTTGTTACATAGAACAAATATTGCAGTTTTATACAAATTTTTTACAAAACCTTTTTTATGGTTGTAAGACCCAAAAAACCTTTAAATAAATAAATACTCAAATTTGTTATTCAATGAATATCAATTAAACACAAGTTTAACTTTACAATTGTGTGGTGTAAACAATTAAATTATTTTGGTCGAAACCAACAATCTATTTTAGAAGAAGTGAATTATAGATTTTTTAACATACTTATATTATTTTATATCACATTCCTTCAAATTTTGATATATTCTAGTACCATGATGTTTGTTAATGAGTTTAAAAAAAACTTGGATTCCTAAGTATTTCAAAGATCACTGATTTGTTCTTCAACAACCAAGAAAGGAAAATCTTAACAAAATATATATAATATATCTATGAACAGAAAATATGAAGAAAATCTCCAAAGTTCGTGAATTATGCTATATGTGTGTAAAGATACAATTTCCTCGAAGACTAATAAGTGCTTTTATAGAAATTCAAACTTCAGACAAATTTTGTTTTACTTTAAATTGATGAAATCGTACAAGTCGAATAATAATAGTAAATATTATAAGCGTACATATAAATGTATGAAATTTAATTTGAATATAAAGAACAACTTGATACTTCCGAACAATGTAATTGTTTAAATTATACAAACATAATACCATTTTTGTCACGCTCTTTAAACATTAATTGTTCAAAAAGATGCTGTTAAAACTTCAACTTGTAAATTAACTCTTAATTTGAACGAAACTCAACATTATAAAAACCTATATCTTCACTTTTACAGCTTCGTTAAACTCTTATGAAAAATGATTTACCAGCAGTCCAAGTACCATTCAAACTCATTTACGCATTTCTTGCAACTGCATTCATCCATAAATAATACCAACAACTCGGGAAGCATAGCAAACAATCAACAGGATATACCTGTACCCAATGACTCAGAAAAGATTGAGCTGCACGACAGCTCATCAAACACATCTTTGGAAGTTAACGACAGTGTTGGAAAATCATTCACGATAGCTGCTATTTTGGGTCTAAACAAAAATTCTATTTGTGGACTTAACAATCGACAATCAGAGGATATTGAGCTCAACGAATATAACAAGGACTTTTCTAGCATCATCAACTTATCAGCACACGGCAAATTATTCCAAAAATTTGAGAATGATAACTTGAACCTCAACCATAGTTGCTTAGTTCCTTCTCAATCAGATCCCCAAATGCCATCTGATCAGTGTTTTTATGATAACAACACGTCCAACTCATCTTATCAGGAGCATCTGATGCACAAACAACTTAGTCACGATTTTAACCACCATTCAATTTTAAATGCTAACTTTCACCGCTCAAATCAAGAAGCCTCTTTAAATCACCTCCAACAGCATAATAATGCGTTACATAATTTGCAGCATTCAAATGCAACAATTTTAAACAAAGCACTTCAGCATCGTGACAGAAATCGATTAGGTAAAGTTGAAAATTATTTTAGTCTAAAAATTTTTTTATTTCTTTCTTTAATAAATTCAAAATAAGATCTGAATTTTGTCATTTTTATAGTATAACAATCATAACAATCTTTTATAAAGCTTAATAATTCTAGTCTGAACCTTTTGTGGTGTTAAGTTTAATGTTATTAATGTTGTTATATATAATTTGCCTTATCAACATGTTTTATATACATCAATAATATTTTTAAAGAATTCATTTAAAATTAATTGAACATTAATATATCTAAAACATCCTTCACTTTTTAGAGCAATTTCCGAATAAACATAAGAACTCCTCGTCCAGTTCAATTAAAAACAAACGTGTTAGAACTATTTTCACGCCTGAGCAGTTAGAAAGGCTTGAGGCTGAATTTGAACGCCAGCAGTATATGGTATTTAATTAGATTGGTCTATTCGAGTTATTAATGTTAACTGATAAATAATTTCGTTGGTTTAGGTTGGGCCTGAAAGACTCTATCTAGCTCACACTTTGCAGTTAACTGAGGCTCAGGTAAAATATATTGGAACTTTTAATAGAATAAGATATACTTACTAAGTAAATAAATATGATTCCCCAACAGGTTAAAGTGTGGTTTCAAAATCGCAGAATTAAGGTAAATATTTAAATAAATATGTATGAATATGAGTAAATAAATAAAATGTATTTTAACAGTGGCGAAAGCATCATCTTGAGATAACTCAACAACATCTAGCAATTGCACGCCAAAGACAAATTGGTCCAAATGGTCGCAACCCTGAATCCAGCAATACTCCCTCGAGAAATCTTTTGATACCTCAAGAATCACCAGACCTGACAAATCATGCTGGACCCGAGTCAGTTGATGGAAGAATAGGCGTGAGTGATATAGATGATTAATAAAATTTCTATCAAGTAAAATATATACTTTTGACTATACCTAATTGTCATGTAATATAACAAATTAGGTAGTTAAAATATCTACTTGTTTCAATATTATAAGTAGATATTATTATTGTGACACATCTTTTATTTTTCATTAATTTCTAGTATTCTTTCGAAAAAATATCTATCGAAAAAATGTGCTTGAGATTTTTTGTCATTTTATAAATAGAATAGACCCGTAATTTTAAATAAAGAAATACAGGGAAAATTATTAATAATAACAGCATTCCAGCAAACAAGCAAGTAGCACAAAGTTCATGTAAATATTATTAAAGACACAAAATCCACCCTTACATGTAAATCCTAGTAATACTGAAAATAATGTAAAGACAACGTGATTTAATAAAAAGAAAATTTAATTTTAATTTGCAAATTATTAGAAAAACGCTTATTCATATTTCCCGAACCGAAATTCCAAATCAACATCAAACGAATTATAAAGTTTTTGTAAATTTTTATTAAAAAAATATTATGTTTTGTCCCAACCACGAATATTCTTTGATGATTCGTTTAAATCGTTCGGCAGCCATTTATATTAAAAAATATGGAAAATATGGAAAACCGTTAATAGATAGAGATATAATGTTATATTCGAGCAAAAGTTTGTTGAATTTGAGCATGATCAGAAATAACAAGAGGATAATAAATATGAATTATGATATCCCTTTTTCATACACACCACAAACTCTATGCAAACGGCAAAATAAAAATGAATGCTAAACTCTATAATAAAAACACACGCCCACCAAATTGTGAAATTGTTTCGAGATTTTCTCATCATAGATTCCGGATTTGTTGTGGTATTTTTCCATGCAAAAGCGTTTCCATAAGCTATATTTGTGCGGGCAATTAGTGAACCCATAATTTTCTCCGTTTCGTTGAAAATATAATTTTGGATGGTTGTCTGAGCTTGCGCCAATAATAAGAGTTTCCTTGTATTATTTTATTTCCCTTTTATCATCTAAATCTTCTTTTCAGAACCCCCCAAAAAGCTCAAATAATTCACGGAAAATATTTTAATTTGAAAAATTAACAAAAGTACATACCGCTGTAATAAACAGCTTAGAAACAATTTTAAAGCAAATGATGTTGGCAATTTTATAATTAATTTTGATGATTAAAATTTAAAACAACTATATAACTTTGATCAACTAGATCAACGAAAAAATGTTACCTTACCAAATTTAAAGGCATAATTTAAGTAACATATTTGAAAGAAGAAGTTTTTCAAATTGCGAATCCGATTATTTTTGATATTGCATCTGATAAAATGTTAATCTTTTTTAATTAAATGTTGCTAATGATGAAATAAAGACCATTAAACAAATCCTTCAAACAGAATATCATGATGACCGTAAAAGCCCATAAATGGTAGAATATGTAGAATTTCCCACTTGCTAAATTTTCCAGTTTTAATTAAATTCAAAATCACAAAATCACGGAAAATACGAGAGAGAGGTGAATTTACCACAACGTTTCCTACATCGTACATTATCATTTTTTGTCAAAGGTATACAAGGATTCAAGTCAAATCTGAAGCATGTGATCCCTAAAATTAATATTTCATGTCGACCGTTGCACTTGTTCGCGAAATTGTTTATTTTAGATCCCCCTGCTAATAAAAATTAATCATCACCATTACCGTATATAAATCACAAAGTCATTTTATCCTTTTGTGATTTCTCCTCCTGTTTATGCGTTGTGATAAAGTTACATCAGGATTTTATTAAATTTTTATTAAAAAACTTGAAATTGCGAAATTTTGAAGCAGGCAACGGAACCATCCCAACGCACACAACTATTCTGTAGGAATTTTAATTAATAATTAGAATATCAATATAATCTCTTTTAATGTCATAAATACACTTAACACGAATTCATCCCTACGCTTAAATGCTTGAAAAGGTCGTTCCACAACATAAAAAGATAATAATGAATTTACACAATATAATTTGCTCGTTTTCCTCCACCACTTTCATTCACTAGAATATATAGAAAATCTGAAAGGATCTCATCCACGCGACTGAACCAAAAATGCTTTTGATATTAGAAGTGGTTTGGAAGAAGGGAAAAGTTTCAATTAAAATATTTTATAATGCTACAGTTTTCAGAACCCAATGTGTTTTCTAAATAAAATTTTTTTCCACTTACTAAAACCCCCATGAAACTGTACGGAAAGCAAGAATTATTTATTAATAGTTAACCCAATAGAGCAAATATTGTCATGATTATTGGATCCGATTAGCGGATAAACATATTCTCCCTTGCCATCATTATGTGTTGTACTTAAAAGCTAATAACAATGAAAACAAGTATCATTAAATGGATAAATGGCAGGGGATGATCTGGTGAGGGTCTTTTTTAATATTTATTTATTTATTTGTTCTTTTATATATTGTTTGCATCCACTTGTACGGTCCTTTTGAATATTTGTTACATATTAAAAGCGTTCAACGTTCAACAGTAAAAGTGGCAGGGCATGAAATAGTGTTGCATTAGGGGAATCATTCTTTGGTACTAGAACGTTGCATAAAAGGGAGCAGCAATACTATGTCAAAACTGGTTTAAACATTTATTCAGTTTCGCGAATTATTATTTTGATTTCAAGGATAATTTTCAAATAATAATAAAAAGCTATTGTTGAATCTAAACAGAACTTCTCCGTTGGTATAAAAACGTCTTGGATGAAAACAAAACCATATTTTGACATGGATGAATTTCTGGGAAATAAAAAGAGGTTTGTAAATATCCAGTAAAATTTATGAGTAACCGGGATATAAAATACATTACCAGCGAATGTGTTTAAGACGGAGAAGTAAAAAAAAACAGGCAATTGTGGCAAGTGGAAGGATCATCACGTGGCCATGACTGATGTAAAATTGATGGCGTTCAATTACAGTGAATGAAAAATTGTTATTTGATTTTTTTAGTATGGCAAATTGCTTGATTTATTTATTCAATTAATACACTGTGTAAAGCATAATAAAATTATTTAAGAATTAAAGATGCTAGTCAAATTTAATTTCAATGAAAAATTATTTTCAAGATTTTTTTGTTATTTAAAAAAGTATTTTTAATGTACGAAAATAGGGTGAAAGTTTAGAAAAATATTCAACACATTTTAAATTTGTTAATTAGTAAAAAATACTTGATATTTTAAAAATAATGTATTATCTTATTTGTCAAATAATGTTAATACTTATTTCAATAAGGCACTTTCAAAGAAAAGTCATGTCCATTAGCTGTCTATTCTCTTCCCATATACAGCTGGGTTTGAAATTTTACTTCTTGAACTTATCTCATAAAATTGATGGTTAGGTGATTGATAATAAAGCGCAAATTTTTTTCCGGGAAATCGAACACTTTAGGGATCTGCATCTTTTCGACATTGTTTGTTTCCAACTCTTTCAACGCATCAATAATACTTGGCAACAAATCATTACTGATTAATATTTGCATCCATTTACCTTAAGACGAAGAATATATAAGTATATTGTAGAAAATCTTATTAGAATGATAACTGATAAAAACTGATAAAAACTTACCTTGAATGCAAAAAGGATTTTCCCTGGACACAAAACATCCTTCAACTGCTTCGCTGACAAAAGTCAAATGTAAATCAGGTGATTTAAATGTAAAATGTCTCCCGTGCCGTATTCGATGTTTCAAAGCAATTTTGAGAAATTTCGCTGTGGCTGGAGAGAAGCTCAATTCTACACCATCTAAAACAATCAAGCGTCTGTGTAGAAAACCAACATAAGGTGGGACGGTGGAGTGATAAGATAAGTTCATATTGCCGTCGCTAGAATCTGTCATCATTTTAGAGCTTGAACGACCGAGATGCTTGAAATCCATTGATTTGCCTGAATCCATTGTGAGTTCGGATAAGTCGAGAGATGTTTTGATAACAGTCTGGAATTAAATGAGATTTTGATCAGAGATTTTTCTACATGTTACAAAATTTATGAAATAAGAATTTATTAATTTCAAACGTTTTGAATGGAATATTACTAACTTTAGGAAGCTCCCGGTAGGAAAACTCTGCATCAATTCCCGCCAAATCAGATCCACTTTTTTCAAGCTCATCTTCCAACAATCCCAATGTTTGTGGAAACAAATCAAACACGCTCATCACTCTATCCATGTCTGTTAATAACCAATTTCCACCAGTCTTGGAGTCTTGTTTGAGTAAATTAAGAATACTTTTTCCATTCAGTCGAGCAGCTTGTTCAACTTCTTCCTTTGTGACCCCAACAATTTGGCAAAAACTCACGTATCCATGTGGTGTTCTTAAGCGTTTTTTTAGCTGAGCATCTTCAGCAATAAGCATATGCTGTATTTTTGAATCTTTTCCATCTAAAGATTTATCCCAAGGAATATGGTCACCTTCAAAAAAACAGTTTTTACTAGTAAAAACATATTTCGCAAGAGACTGCATAAGTGCTGCGGGCCAACTTGGTGGTGTTTGGTCAGGATCACGAGGATTTTTTTTAAGGCGAAATGTAAGTTCAAACCCCATTCCAGAAACTGGTTCAGATGAAGCTGTATCTATGATATGAATCCTGTTGTCGCCGTACAAATCAGAAAGGCCATAACTAACATAGTGCCAGTGAGCGGGAACAGCCTGCCAAAAATTGATAAGTTGGAGTATTTTGAATGCATCGAAAATATGATTTGTAAATTACCTGACGACCATCAATTATTTCACTTCCCGGATTCTCATAGATACTTATGTAGTCAAGTGGCTCTTGTCCTCCTAGCCAGTATTTAAGCACTGTAGTGATCTGAATAGGGTTCGATTGAGATGGATACACTTTATTAAACTCACAGAGCAATGCATTTATTCCTGCTGGTGGCGCTTTACGTGGTTCGAAGTAAGTAGGAAGATATTTAGGGTTTTGTAGATTAAATCCAAAAGGATTTGGTGGCTGGTGGAAGGCTGGGTTGAAATACATTATCTGCGAAGAAAAATATTATTGATTTTTCTTTTGAA
Organism: Parochlus steinenii; assembly: GCA_038502155.1. NCBI lineage: Eukaryota > Metazoa > Arthropoda > Insecta > Diptera > Chironomidae > Parochlus > Parochlus steinenii. Next base: position 1,596,377 of record JAXCIN010000052.1, on the reverse strand, counting down.
AAATACTTATTAGCATATAAGAATGTTATAAGGTCTCATTTTGAAATATTTTATAGCTTACGTATTGTTGTTGTTGTATTTTTAGTGCAACAAGTTATTGCTGAGATCAGTGTTCAAAAGACTATAATTGCAATTACTTCTAGTTGGTGCGAGGAAGCTTATAGGCAGGTGGATTTGGAAAACTTTTATAAGCGATAGAAACAAGTATCTAAAAACTATTTTTAAAGTACAAAAAAAAACTGATTTTCCTCAGAAGTAAACAAAAAATATTTGACAGCTGGATAAAGCTCATTTGAAGCCCCGCGTACGATATATTGTCCCAGTAGGAAAAGATTTTGTCTTCAATTTTCATATTTTTATAAATTAAGATCTATTCTATTTAATTGGATTCATACCAGCTTAGTTAATTAGAATGGAGCCTTATGATGTCATTGTGAATCAACCCGTTGTGATAGATAACGTAAGTTTAGAAGTTTTAAGGGTAATTCAGTAAAAATGACACCGCATTTGAAAATAGAAAATTGTAAAATACATAATGAATCACTCAATTTTTTTAACAAAAGCTCTAACATTTCTTTAATGTTGAATTTCTAGGGCTCAGGTATCATTAAAGCAGGTTTCGCTGGTGACCAAGTGCCGAAATGTATTTTTCCAAACTAGTAAGTGCTCCACCCAATAATTAAGCGATGAGGTCAGAATTTTCTAAATCTAAGACTTTTTTGCAGTATGGGAAGACCGAAGCATGTCAGGATCATGGCTGGTGCTCTGGAAGGTGACCTTTTTGTAGGACCAAAAGCAGAAGATCATCGTGGTTTGCTAAGCATCCGATATCCTATGGAGCATGGAATTATTAATGACTGGAACGATATGGAAAGGATATGGACTCATATTTACAGCAAGGTATGAAAGAATACTTTGGAATGTTAATACATAATAACAAATCGTTTTAGGATGAACTTTCGACATTTTCTGAAGAACATCCAGTGCTTTTAACTGAGGCTCCTTTGAATCCCCGAAAAAATCGTGAAAAGGCCGCTGAAATCTTCTTTGAAACATTCAATGTGCCAGCTCTTTTTGTGTCAATGCAGGCTGTTCTTAGTTTGTAAGAGATTTTTTCCATCTTATTCACAGCTAGTTCACTAATCAATATAATTTATCAGATACGCCACTGGTCGAGTAACTGGAGTTGTTTTGGATGCTGGTGATGGAGTTACTCATGCAGTACCAATTTACGAAGGTTTTGCAATGCCACACAGCATTATGCGAATAGATATTGCAGGCCGAGACGTAACACGATACCTCAAATCGCTTATTCGAAAAGAAGGCTTCAACTTCCGCACAACAGCTGAATTTGAAATAGTTCGACTAATCAAAGAGAAAGTTTGCTATTTAGCTGGAAATCTTCAAAAGGAGGAGAGTATTGAAACGGATAAAGTGGCTTACGTGCTTCCCGATGGCAATACTTTGGAGGTTGGAAAGTTTGATTGTACTCTATAATATATATTAACATTTTTTACTTCCAGGTTGGTCAAGCTCGTTTTCGTGCTCCTGAAGTTCTTTTTAAACCAGACCTACTTGGTGAAGAATGTGAAGGAATTCATGAGGTTCTGATGAACTCGATTTTAAAATCCGATATGGATCTCAGGAAAATGCTCTATCAAAATATTGTCCTGTCCGGTGGTTCAACTTTGTTCAAAGGATTCGGTGATAGGCTCCTACTTGAGATTAAAAAGAGTGTAGCGAAGGATATGAAGATAAGGGTATAAGATACAGTAATATTGAAATGGCATACTCGTATTATCATTTCTTTTGTTTTAGATTGCGGCACCTCAAGAACGTCTTTATTCGACCTGGATGGGTGGTTCTATTTTAGCTTCTCTAGACACATTCAAAAAGATGTGGATCTCAAAGAGGGAGTTTGATGAAGAAGGTCAACGGGCAGTAAACAGAAAGACATTTTAAATGTAACAATTAACTTTATTTATGAATTACCTTGGACAAAAAATGATTTTATTGGCTAAGAGAAGTTATAAATAATTTTAATAAATTTTACATTTTAGATGTAGCGCACTCACATTTCGGCCACAATGACCAGATATTTCCATGTTGTTGGCTTCTGCAATGGATTTGCATTGCTTTAATTTAAATTGTTTTATATTAAATTATTTGCAAGCAGCTTGATGATTGAGCAATGAAACATAGATAATTATTAACATAATCATACTAAGAGAAACGAGTCAGACCGTAGAAATTATTATGATTTTTTTTTATTTTCCTTAAAATTTTCTCATTTTATTTTGGTAAAAATAATCAATAAGCTCAAATTATGTTTGCATTTTATCATTTCCATTTTTTAAAATATCAGTTTGGCAACATATACTTAGCGATTATAACATACTGATGTTCGTAAATATTACGCTTTTCAAGTTTTGTGCATTCATTATTTATAAAATTATTTCAATAAAAATTCTAATTTAAAACTATTTATTACTAATTATTTGAATACTTTTTGTTTACTGGCTAGATACTAATAATACCGTATCAAAAATATTGAAAAATGAGTGAATACTACAGAAAGTACTTCACTCGCGGGGCTAATTTATCATAACAAAATAAAGTACATGTGTTCGGTGAAAAATTTAATAAAAATAATTACTGCCTGCTATCACTTAAAATACACAGATTTTATTTAAAATGAATACTATTTCGAAAGCATCAGCAGTGAAGAGTGTGGAAATGATGAAGAAACATAGAGAGTTGAGGAATGTTCTTATCAATATTCCTGAAACGTTTAATTGCACGAAAGGTAAACAAAATAGTTTTAAATAGTTCATAAACTAAATTAAACTTCTGTTATAGATGTCGAGCAATTTATACAAGCAATCAATCTAGCAGCTTCAATTGAGGAACAAATTGAGATAATACATACTATTTTTAAGTCCAACAAAATTATGGATGAAGGAAAATTTGATACTTTGATTTGGATATATTTTCATATGTTTATTAAACATCCCGCAAAAGCAGTTATCAGCAATTTATTCAACCACTCAAGAGGAAATGAGCAACTTGTTATTGAGTTTTTATGTGCTAACATTGGAAGAATGCTGGAAAAGGCTAAAGGTATTTGTTTTGTCATTTAACATAATTTGAAACTTAAAATAAAATAATCTATTAACAGTCACTGGATGCAGTTTGGAAGATGTTAATTTAATCGTGAGCGAATTAAACGAATGCTTCCAGTCTTTCAACATTGCTCTAGAAGCTATAAAACTAAATCTTGAACCTGTACTAGTTTTAGCTAGTCGAGCGATGACTGAATATGTTGACGAATTCAAGTAATATTCGATTTTTTTGTTGCAATAAAGTTTAGAAAATATGATTTTTTATATTATAGGTCATCACTCTCACCAGCTCTCAAAAATGAGATAGCCACGTACCTACATCAAGTAATTCAGTTAATTATTTCTTGCATCAAAAACTATTTGTTGAACTGTGAAAATAAAAGTGAACGACTTGTTGAGCTATATCTGAACGGAATTGTAAGGAATGCGGAAGAATTGTTGGACCATCCTGATCTTCCAGTGGATAGCAAAGCAAATTTAGGAATACTTCTCGCCTCTAAATCGAAAATAAACAATGATGACTATGCGTATAATTTGATACTAGACAAATCCAATTCACCAGTCAAAAAAATGTGTCTTATTATTGGTGTTCTTTGCACTATGGACGTGAAATACTTGGATTTGAGTAGAATGGCTGAGATCACCATTTTAATAGGACGATTACATGGAGAAAACTCTATGGATCCAGCAATAAACTTGGGTGTAGCACGTTATTTCTTGTTAGTTGTTAGACTCTTTTGGTTTTATAAATCATTAAAATAAATATATATTTTCAGGCAAACAAGCAAAAAACTTTTGATGAGCAAGCTTACACCAGATGATCTCACAGAGCCACAAATTTCCGATTTATTTGTGACTGCCGAAATTGCACTAAATTTTTCCATGAATCTAATCTCCTGGGGTAATTGACTTATATAATCAAAAATGATTTTTATTCATTTCTATAAATTTTTAAGATCATTTTATGGATAGTTGCCGGTACCTCGCTAAAGATTGTATCAAAAACATTACCGAGTTTGCAGCAAAATACAAATGGACCAATTTAAAGGATTCAGTTTTTGAGCACATCCTGAAGGCATCAACAAATAATTCAAAAAGCCTGCTAATTTCTGTAATTTCTTCGACGCTTACTATTCAAGAAATCACCACCAAAATTCCTGATGTAAAACAAATGCTACTCCGTGCTATCGAGTCTTCTAACAGCTCCACTAACCAAAATATTTTGAACTCCTACGAAGCACTAATGTACAATGATAAGAAAAATACACAAATTATAGCTGAAGAATGGATTTTGGCTTGGATTGAACCAGTAATTCTAGAGATAATTCATCAGCAAAATAATAACAAGAAAAAGGATATTCTAGAGAACTTACTCAAGAAGTGCGTCAAAAAAGATCCATCAATCGTTGCGAGTATATTCAAATACAAAAAAGATCTAGATTCTGGATTTTTCCTGCTTTGTCTAGGAGCTGCTAAAAAGAATGGTCTTCAGAATGCAAAAGAGGATTTCATCATTTACGACGAAATTCAGCACTTAATGTTACTGGCTGATGAGAGTATTAAACTGTCAGCGCTAGCTCTTGTTGGAGAATCGCAAAAAATAACAGAAGCTTTCAATCCAAAGGAGTTTGAGTGCTTGTTGCTTTTTCTAGAGTACAATGTGAATGTTCAAAATCCATCAGTGAGGCAACAGATTTTGGGAATCTTCAAAAACATCTTTGAAAGAATTGAAAAATCGTTGATTGTTTTAGTACGGAAAAAAGATGAAGCGAGAATTGCATACTACTACAAGTTTATGGGCCAGCTTCAAGATTTCTGTTTGCAAAGCTTGTTTGATGGTGCAAATTTCACAAGGAAAACGCTAAGCTTAAAATTGCTAAAATATGTTGTGATTATATCGCATCAGAGTTTTCCTACAAAATTAGATGACTTGTGGAATCAGAAAAATTGGGATATGTTAGAAAAGAACTTGGAAGCAGATACATTCGAGACCAACAAAGAAATAACGATTGAGTTGATGATGTACATCCCCAAAAGTATAATTCTAAGGTTCAGCAAGTTGGAAATAGAATCTACGAAAGAGTTGGTCAAAAGTATAAAACCTACCGGGTCAATTTCTGCAGCATATCAGCTTGAGTTTATAGCCAGGTTTTTACCAAATGCTGCCATATCAGAATTCTCCTTGGATGAATGCTCCAAAATTCAATCAGAATTTTACTCAATAATTAGTTGGTGTGAAAAATTACTGGCTGAAGCTATCAACTGTGCAGAAGAATCGCTGGCTAAAGCAGCTTCAGTTAACCCAATTTACGGAGTTATTCTGTGTATACGTCATCTGCTGAGTAAGATAGACTTGAGTCTTATAAGTACATGCAAGCTTTGGTGTAAACTTCACGACAGTATAATAAAACTATGTAGCCGAGCTTCAGCGGTAGTATCGCCCGCATTAATTTGTTCTGCACCTGAAGGATTTTCGATAGATACCGAGAGTGATCAAGAAGTACTCACAAATGTTGCGTGTTTTGAAGCAACTCCCCAAATGGTGCTCCTTTGCGCTTGGCGCACAGTCAAAGAGGTTTCTCTTGTTTTTGGCGACATTTGCATAAGCGCTCCCATCAAGGATGATTGTACTGAAACGGGACTCATCACCTGCCGTGAAATAATAGCTATTGGAGAACATTTCATATGGTTATTGTCTCAACTCAAACATCGAGGTGCTTTTGAACAAGCTTATGTTGGTAAGAACCCATCAATAAATTGCGACTATTTTGTCTATAATTGAATTGATCAATTTTAGGTTACTCGAAACTCTGTCAACGTTTGTACTCAGCAAAAGAGAAGGAACTGCACGGGCTACCTCACAAAATGTTGGAACAATTGCTCATTTCAATATCAAATGACCAAAATGATAATTCTGAGGAGGTACAGATGAGTAATTTATGCTCAACCAGAAGGAGTGCTGGTAAAATCATTATAAATTATATTAATTTTAACAGTTTGTCTATATGTTTAAACAATTTTAGGTTTACCGTTCATGATTCAGGCTTTACTCACTGCTGAATTAAAAATAGGTTCTTCAAATGGTCTTCATTTTTGCATGAAAAACCTCATTATATTGTGCCAAAATGGAAAATCTTTGGAGTCGAGAACACATTCGTTGAATATTTTGCGAGCATTATTCAGATGCACAGATTTATCAGAGTCACTAGCTGAACATGTTTCTGAAGCTTTAAAATGTGCTGTTCTGGGATATTCTGCAGAATCGTTTATTGCAAGTACCCAATTAACATTCTTTCAATTACTGTTTTAACCAATGTTATTTTCATAGGAACGAAACTCTTCAACGTTGCTATTTGCATCCTTAATAACTCGAATTTTTGGTGTTCAGCGAAGTAAAAATGTTCAAAACCTATTGACTGGAAAAGTGTTCTTTACGAGATACCCTCAGCTATTTGACTTCATTGTTGATAAATTGGAACAAGCTATGCAGTTCACTTGGCGCGAAGGAATCAATGGAAAACCAACTAATGTGGTGTCTATTCTATTGTTTCTGCTAAGCCGTCTGTATCCATCACAAAATGAAGCCTGCGATTCGAACTTTAAGGTGAGTTTTCATATCCTTCTTTTCCCTACTGCATTTTCAAAATTGGAATATAAACGTTTTCAGCTTACTAAACTCGTGCCTCTAGTTTCAATCTTCTCGGGATGTCCGGACCAACAAATTAGAATGTTATCAGCTAAATTTATAGCAGTTGCAATTAGGCCATGCGACTTTTTTGCTCGTATACAGATAATTCTTAAGACACTTGGAAAAAAAGTAGCGTTTTCAGCTAATTCTGTACATGGCGCATTGCTACAGATACTTTACTTGGTTCGTGGAACACCGTTGGATGAAAAATTCTTTGAATTGAGTCAAAAGAGCTTTATGTTGGAACAGCTTTCCGATCTAAGCTTTTTTTATGCTAAACAACCAATTTTAGTTTCAACGATTCTTGATGTTGTGCTCGAAGTGTTTGCGAGGTAAATTTTGTTATTTAATAATCCAAATTGTGTTACATTATTGTTAATTATTTTAGATGCCTAAATGACTTTGAAAACAATTCGTTTGTTTTCGATGCATTTGTGATGAAATTCATGTTACTGATTAATACTGACAAAAAGAAAAATCTGATTTCAATGAAAGAGTCCAATTTTGTACTGGTTCATTTCATAAAAATGAAGTTTGATAAAAGCATTCTGAACCAATTCACAGAATTGGATCGCGAAGAGTTTGGATTGAGCTTCAACTATCAACAAGCTACACTAAACATTCTTTTATTAATTCTGGATTATGAAAACACTGCAGAAATGGTGGAGGAGTACAATATTAAGCCTTTGGAGCTTTTTTTTGCAAAGAATTTGTTTGGGAAAGATGAACTTGATGATATACGCAGTTTTCTAAGAAACGACGATGTTCTAAGAGCACAAATGCAGAAGTTCACAAAAGATCGATCATTTTATGACACAACTGTAAAGAGTTTTGATATTTTATGTTCACTCCATCAAAGTTCTCCACTCGACCCTTTGGAAGTAAATGAGATGATTAGAGATTCTAGTAGTCAGCCTGATAGCCTAAAACTAGTCATGTTCAAATATATAAGCGCTTGTTTAACTGGCTTCCCAAGTTTTAAAGGTATTGATTACACATTTTTGTTGGAACTCTCAACGGATGGCTCAGTGGCATTAAAGTATGAAATAATTTTTTTTTTTTTTAATTTATGCTCAAGCTTTTTTTATTCTAGAATCATTATCGTAGAAATAATTCGATTACTGCTGACTAACCTACATGAAATCAAAACATTCGACGTATTACTGATTTTATCTAGAAGCATTTTCAACATGCTAATGGATGACGCATACGAAATTCGATACGAAATGAGCTCCATTATTACCAACTTGCACTACAAACAAGATGATGCAAAAACAAAAGTTCCGGTGGTTCCAATTTATGCTCAGCAGCTGTATCTAAGGTACTTTTTGAAAAAAATTTACAATAAAATTTTTGATTATTGTCTTATTTTGAATAGTTTACTTACGGAACAGTTGGGTTCTAGTTTCGAATGCATGGATCAACTTGTTCTATTGCTGGCAATTTTAACGAATGACAGGGTGGCTCAAGATGACTTTGATTATGGTGCTGATGAGGTAATAAAATAGCTTTGCGCGAGTCATTTATTCCTTGATAGTTGATATTATGTATTTAATCAATTTTAGTACCGAGTTTTCGATAAAAATGAGGCAAACATATTTCGAGAGGACTTCAAAATCAAACAAGATTGTTTGAAGGCTATCAAAAATCTACTACACAAACACAAAATTGAATCACAGGATATGTTAGAAAACCTTCAAAGTTTAGTACGATCCAAGTACATGCCTCTCGCTGCTGTTATTGAAAACTATCTTACCAACAATTTTCTAACAGATTTGCAGTTATTATAGTGGTATTCTCCTTCTAATAGTTATTTGGCGTGTAAATATTGTGTTTAAAAATTGCTGTAAAAATTTATAGGATAAGTAAAATGAGTTCAAAACATTTATTATTATTGGGAGCAAATTTAACGTTTTATTATGTTATCTTAAGTACATCTGAACAGGGCATTAAAGTTTATATTTTAATTTAATAAAAATCAATTCCAAATATTTCCCATAAATATTTTAAAATTACATAATAGTTATTTATTTAAAGTTGAAACAAGAGCTAAATATGTTAAGTATTTAATTTATTTATGAAAATCTATTAATAAGTCTATTATATTGTGAAAACTTAAGATTTTACTTTTCCAAATTTGGTGCTGTATATTAAACTCTAGATTTGATGAATAAACTGCTAAACAAGAATGTAACTTTACAGAGTTTTCTGTATTAATCTTTACGAGCAAGCCTTTTTAAGCTAATCCTCAATGATTAAGACTTGCATTCATAATTAGCTATTCAGCCTATTTAGATGTTTTTAACGCACAACAACAATATTCACAATCTTCGAAAAAGGATAGACAGGTGCATTGGATGGAAATATTGATTGCCCTTTTTTATTATACCTGAAGGTCGTGGTTAACCAAAAGAGTAATAAAAAAAAAGCTAAAACCAAGTGCTTATTTTGGATGGATTCACGGATGCTTTACAATGAATCTTTAAAATCATTAATAAAACTTTTAATCACAAGCTTATCTGGTTTGGAGTTTTCAAGGTTCGCATTATAATAATTTAACAGATATGATTCAAAAAGAGAAAAAGTGAATCCACCATCTATGGTTTAAAAATTTATCAACAAAACACTAATATAAAGTAATTTCCTTTATTGTAACAGTTCGTTGAAAGATTTGTAAATCTGGGTATGATGGAAGTTCTAAAGAGTGATTTCAATAAGTAGTAACTTGATAATTCATTGTCATCTCATACCATGGTATTGCTTGTATTTTCATGTTCAGAATTCAATCTTAAATATAAAAATTATTTTAACTACACAACAGTTAGGTAAGGCAAGCGTAGGAGAGTAATGTATTTATTCTGAAATCATGACAAAGAAACGTTCCAATATGAATTTTCCGTAAAACTCCCATTGAAAAGTTTTTAAAATTTGGCAAAATCATTGATTATAATCAAAAAATTTAAATTATTAAAATTGGTACAATTTTTACGACACAATCTCAGAACAAATGAACCATTAAATTAATATCAACCTTTATCATACATAGAAACATGATTATATTCATTCCCATATATGCCATTATACTTGTAAAGGTTTCTTAAAGTTGGGTGAGTGCTGAGCAATTTGAAATCAATCATGCAGATGGAAACGTGTTAATGTTTAAGTAGTCTAACTAATCTCGATCATATATGATATCCATATATACATATAGACTTTTATTTTAGTGAACGACTTTAGTACAATTTCAAAACCTTAATAAGTTATGTTATTTGTCTAAATTAAGTGTATAATTAGCGATTCTTTCCGTTACATCTTTGAAGAGAACTTATACAAAAAACTTTTACCATTGACTTTAAAAATAGATGATACATATGTCAAAAAGCAATCTTATTTGTGTTGCAATGAAGCGAAATTATCCTTAAAAACAAAAATTGCAAAAATTAACAAAATAATAAATTATTAGCATACATGTTAAAAAAGTTCCAAAGAGAGGTTTTTTGGTGTCATATTTTTTACATAAAGGAATAAGAAATATTATGTTCTTAACTTCTTAGAAAATGGTATGGTTGAAAGTTTCATAAATTAATATGTAAACCTCCCTTCATCTCTCTGAGAAAATAATTTAAAAAGCGGACGAGTCACTTACTTCAACGATACTTGAGCGGTTGCTGTGGCCACCGAGCTCCACCGATAAATCCATACCGAAAGGCTTGTCCAAGTTCAAATTACTGGGTGATTTGGGCTTATGGTGGGTTTGCAATAAGCCATGTTTTTCGTGTTCTAAACTGTACTCCAATGATGAGTCGGTGCTGTAAATTAGTGCTTATTAATTAAAAATTATAATTATATGTAACAACAATAATAATATAACAAAGACTCAAATACATTTTACTTTTTAACTATAGTGCTTAATATATCTAACATATGAGTGCTAACTGCTTTTATATTCCAGAAATTTTCACAATTCAGCTCAGTAACATTGAATTATAAAGTCGTCTTTGTCAGCAAATTTTTAGTTTTCTTTTAATCAAACAAAAAAATTGTATTCACCTCATCATGCTGTTCCTTTCATTCTTCTCGGAAGTATCAGCCAGCAATGGTTGGGAGTCTTCTGTTGGTGGTGTCTTTCCTGTCGGCGTAGTTTCATGAGGCGAGTGTTTTGGACTATCTTCTTTGTGAGCAGCTCCTTCGTGGCATTCACATTGGCATTCCTCAGGATCTACATAATTATAATGAACACGTTGAGAAGACTTTGATGCATGACTTTTGTCGTGCAAAGGATCTTTGCTAGGGATTGTAGTAATTTTCTTCGGTGGTTGACGCTTTTCTGGAATATTTTCAAAGTCAATCCATTTAGTGCTGGTAGACTTGCGAGGTGGCAATGGAGGTGGTGGGAAATCTTCCAGAGGCTTGTCATTTTTAGCACTTAATGGAGTAGCTACACTCGGTCCTTGTATATTTTGCTCTGCAAACTCTGTCCAGCTCTTATTGGACAAGTTTGAGATACGTCGAGTTATTCCTTTCACGACCTTTTCTTCGGCACCTTTTCTTGGCAAACTAATTCTTAACTTTTCACCTCTCACTAAACCACCCGCCTCTTGATCATCGCTTTGACGGCGTTCGCAATAGTTCTCAAGAGATTGCAGGGGATTGATGGGAGTAGTTGATCTTGGTCTATTAACTTGACAAGTTTTCAATTCAATTTGAGATCGCTCTTTAATCGGCACGATTCGCAATCCACTACAACGTTCTTCAGGCAAAGTTGTTGGCACATATGGCAACTCATCGTCGAAAGACTCTTGAAGAAATCTAAAAAAGTTAATAGTTTATTTGATGATGAGATATAAAAGTAATCATGTTATACCCTTGCAGTACAAGACCAGTGCTCTCGTGATCTTCCATTTGGTTGCTGCTTCTTGGCGTTATATGATGTCGTCGAATTTCAGAAGTGACAACATCTGATTCACGGTCACTTTCTGAAGAAATCTCCATGCGACTGGTCTCTGGTATCGACTTTGGTTGAGGTGGAGTGAGGCTAGTTTGTGATGACATTGGAGACTTTGGCGAATGATAGTCAGGCGTAATCGTTGAGGCTTCTCCCGAATCACGTTTCTTGGACTCGCTAGAGTCTCTCTTTCTGTTTGATTCCGAAGAATCTCGTGACTTAATACTTTCTCGTTTACTTGAAGTATCCGTCTCGGAGGGACTTTTGAAAGTTTTTTGTTTCCTGAGTGTAATTTTGCATAGTTCATCTTGGCTCGTATTGCTGCTACATGCTTTAGCCGAGCATTCCTCGTTTTTTGGACTCTCAAAAACAGAAACTTGCTCAGACAGCTGACTTGACTGGCTCTCTGTTTTCGATAAGCTTAGCTGAGTCATAAATATTTGTTCTTCGCTGCCTGACCCTATTTTTGTACTAAACAGGATATGACGCTTGTTGCGGCCTTTTGCAGAAATGTTCAGTGGTGGCAAGTTTTCTATAACTGACTCATTTTTTGCACTGATCTTTTCTCCGTTGCGAGATGGTGTGTCATCATTGCTATTAATTTGAGAGGATATAACTGTTTCTTGACTCTCTTGTGAACTATGACGTTGTACATCAACACTCCACGAGCTGGCACCCTCTTTATCTTCAGAGAATCGATCTTCTGAAGGAAGGTATAAGGGAGCACGTTTTGGTTTAGTCGCAACGATTATAGGTGGAGCTGGAGGAGGTTCAGAAGGTGCCTCAATTTTTTTTTCAGTGGGAGGATACATTCTTACTGGTGGTTTTGGGCCAACTTTTCGAGGTTTCACCACAACTTCAGGAGCAATTTCAATTTTCTCAACCACTTCTATTTTTTCCTTCTTTTTAGGTGGCAATATCGCTATAACTGGCTTTGTTTTGATGTTAAAATCTTTTTCATCTGGTGGTGTATGCAACGGTATATGAATAGAACCATCTGCGGGGGGATCATAATATCTTAATCTAGATTTGGGCCGTGATTTATGATCTCCGGCGTCATTAGAAGTTGATTGTTTCGGTTGAGCTTTCGAATGATCCATTGGTGAAGACTCTGAAAATATATTATATAATATTTATGTTTATGTTGCAAGAAATTTAAAACTAAACTAACTTGGAGATGGGGTTGGTGAATTATCAGTGAATTTATTTTTACCCTTTCCAGCATCTTTTGAATTGCTCCGTTTTTTGTTTGGTCCCGCACTCTGATCTGAGTTAACGCTCGAATCTCTTGACTTGAAAAGTGAACAGAATGAAGTTTTTCTGGAGACGGAAACTGAAAGTGCTGGGGATGGGGATCTCGCATCAGCCGGTGACTGCTTATCTCCACCAATCTTAGTAATCTGATTGATATCTTCAACTGGTTTCATTTCTTTTTTATCTCCCTTCTTCTTTGTAGAAAAATCATTAACATCTATGATGCGTTCATTCGGGCTCAAACCTTTGTCGTCATACAGATGATCAGGTTTTAATTTTATCCTTGTGTATTGAGTTCCACTAGGAAATGCTCCAACCACTTTTTTAGTCTCTTTTTTGTTAGAGCTTTTTGAGACAGTTAAAGAGTTCAATCGAGGTTTCAAGGCTCGCAACTCTTCAGCTTTATTGAAAGCTATAACCTTTTGAGCAACTTTACTTTCGATATCAATAACAGGCTCTTTAATAGTAACTGCACCATTTGTTTTGGTTTTCTGAGCAATTTTCATGTTTACTCCTTCTGCCATAACTGCTTCAGTTGGGTCACGTCTTCGAGCTAGTATAACCTGCTCTAGCGTATCTGCACCTATTTGCTCCATACTGCTGGCATCAGATGCTGGTTCGATGGGCTTTGGGCCACAAAAAGATGTTTCAACCAGCATTCGATGAGGACTTGGTGATCGAGAAACTCCTGAAATAATATATTATTTATAGTTAATATATAGTTGCTATGAACATAGAATTTTGAACAGAAATACCGGATACTGCTGACAGTCCTGATAAACGACTAACAGCTGATCCCTGGCTACCAACACTTGATATTCGACTAGTGCGACCAGAAATATTCAAAAATGCTGCTACTTCAGAACACCCAGAGTCTTTACGTTGAAATTGGTGTAATGTTACAGAATGTGTATCGTCAAACTTGAATATCATCCGTTGTGGCTAAAATAAGGACAGATATATTGAAATAAGTTACAAAATGTAAAAATATTTTAATTACACTAACCGCTAACGGCTTTTCACACTCCGTCTGTCCCTTCTCTGGTTCCATGAAGAACAATTCTTCTGTAGAGCTTCGAAGTTCTAGAGCCCCATCTTCTCGGAACCCTAAGCTACCTGTAGCTTCTGTCGTCAAAATACCAGTACCAACCTAAATTAAAATAGAAATCCGTTACCGAACATGTCTGTAAACCAATTTAGATAAATATCGATTTTCGTTGCAAAGAATTCATTAGCATGCTTCTTATTAAACGGCATGAGTGAACAAATAATGGAAAACATAGAGAAAATAATACAAGTCTACATTTTGCAGAATATTTTTACAAATTGAAACTTTTTGTATAAAGAATTTTTGTTCGATCTATATGCTTTTCGCAACAATGGAATAGCATACTATATGTTACTGTTGAAAAGAAAATGGGAAATTTATAGAAAAAATTTGTTTGAACAAGTGCGATAATATTTTCTAACCTGGTCAAACACGTTTTCAGGGCTACTGTCCTCATGATATGATGAACTGCTAGCCCGGCTGATATCTATTCTAGGCGTGAGTGGTGCTAGACTAGGTGTCGCCTGATCCAAAGGTTGCTGACTAATGCTTATTGAGCCTGGTTTTGTTTTAATAGGTGCTTGAGCAAGGGGTGCTTTATCCTTAAAGTTCCCGTCGTGTTCCATTGAAATATTCTAAATTTTCAGATATAGAACTTTTCACAAATTTTTACACTCAAATTATTATAACATCATCATCGTCTAGTACTGAGTATTTAGGTTATTTTGATAATCAGACTAAACTTCAAGTGTCTGTCTGTCGTCGAAAGGATATGCACTCGCTATAAACGGTATTTAAAACTAAATTATAGTACACGGTTTTGCAGCTTATATAGTTTTTTATTGCTGTGAAAAAATTCGAGATTTTCTTGAATCCTTTTAAACTAATCGAAATAAAAGCAACTTTTATGCTATCAGAGATCAAAATGAATGAGTTGTTATTTTATTTAATTATCTGAGTCTAATTGTGAGCTAAATTAGCTTATTTTCAGCTTAACTAAAATTTCGTATTCTAAATTTTTACACACACCTTTTAATACTGACGTCGAACACAGTAGGGAAATTATGTTTCATATATTCTATCTTTTTCGGAAAATGAGAGTTTAAGGGAGAAAACTCAATTTTATTGTATGTTTGTGTATGTGCAGTGGTTTCGCTCAACCACTTTTTGATTCTTAATCTTCGATTTAAACATAACACTATTTTTTAATTTGGTTTTTCTAAAAAGATTTACCAAATATCAAAACAATTTTTTCTTTTATAAATTTGTCTGATGATAAATTGATTTTTTAAATAAATGCAAGAACGTCAACCCCATTTTCAATCGATAAAAACATACTTCTACATGTATTTGAGGAAGCAAACATAATTTTTCCTTTTAGAGAAAATAATTTGGATTATTGAGAAGTTGAGTATATGAGCGGGAAAAATTATGTGTATAGAGAGTAGTTTTAAAAGTTAATCTCTTATAAGAAAAAGTCCTAAGGCTTTAAAGCTTCAATAGTTTTTCAATATTTTGTTTAATTTGTGATTTTTTACGCATATGAAAATTTGTTTTAACATATGTTATAATAATTAATCATTTAATTTTTCCAGAAAAAAGCTCGACAAAACAATATATATATATTTTTAAAATAATACTAAGTCCATTTTTTTAGAATGAAAATCTAAACTAGAAAATTAAAATACTTTATTACTCACAAAAAAATTAAAGCAATTTGTCTTAATATATATTAAAATGTCAAATCATAGTTGCTAGATACTTTATCATTGAATAATAATTTGTTTGCTCTATTTTTACTACAGTCAAATTACTAAACACATGTTCAATCTGTTTGTTGTGTTTTATTCTTTCATAATTTCCATTCATTCATTGATCATGATCATTTAACCAACATTTAACAGAATAAACATAAGAACCAAACAAAAGGAATCCACCGACTCGAGTAGCATAAAAACTATTTACAAGACCATGAACTATATTCTATATTCCAACATTAACGGAACCTGGAAGATAAATATATAAGTCAATTGGTCTTGAGTGTTTGACTTAACAGATTTATACTGTTATGATGTTATGTTATGTTTTTTTTCAATGTATTTCTCTTCTTTTCATTACCGTTTTTACGTTTGCAATTATTTTTTAAATGGAATATTTTCGTTGTACGTTAGAAGATGGTTTAGTATTATTTTAGACATTCAGCAGACAAGACGCGTTGATAGACACAGTTTGATAATAATTATTTAAAATAACAATGCTCGGGAATGTTTAAAGAACAATTTGTAAATTGTGGACTAATAATGGTCGGTTAAATAAAAGTGATTTAATTGGTTGCTCTGTTTGTTACAACATAATATAGCACTTAATTAAACTGTGAAGAGAGATCATCAGAAGTTTTATAAAAAGTTCATCGAGCCCTAGCCAAAAAGCATAACAAGGATAAAGGGGCTATACTGAAATGTATGCTGAAACATATTCTATCTGATTTTGAATATTAATTCCAAATTAGAGAAGGTATAACAATGTTTGTTGTGCAACATATTAATGTTTGAACCGTTAAGCCGTGTTCGGCAAAATATAGTTTATTAAGAATTAAATATACCAATAATTATAAATTTTTGATTGATTGAATTTTTAGATCTTTTGACTGATTTTTAATTATATTACGGTAATTTATAGCAGAATTAATTTTAATTTATTGAATTTTGAAAATATTTGTATGGAATTATAGTTCAAGAGTCTAATTGTTAAATTGAATGGCATTAATAGCTAGAAAGAAAACACATAAAATTTTTACATACTAGATATTTGAGGAACAGTAAGATATGCTCAAAAAATTTATTGAATTATCTAAATAAAACCACATAATATTGAAACTTTTCATGATCACTTTAAATGAATTCAACTAAATATATGAAGTACTCATTTCTGTGATTCAATCCAGCTTATTACTAAACAATAAAACGGAGTTGTGTTATATTTAAATGAAATAGAAACAATTCATTAATTTTGAAGATGCACAATTTTAATGTGCGGCTAGAAAAGAATTTCAATCCCAATTTTACCACTGAAAGCAATCAAATGCAACCAAATAAAAATTGGAAAATATAAAACTGGAAATGCAGAAAATGTTCTTCAATTAACATGTTCTAAATAATACCTGTTTGTAATGGGCTTGAAGACTCGTTCTGCCATTAATCTAAATTCAAAAGAAAGATCTACAGAAGATTCAGTTTTGGTGTCCCATTTATGTTTGCAATATAAATGATCCAACGGGTCTTTTTTATGCGATCACAAAAACTGTTTTCCATTACAGATAACAAAAACTTCTTTAAGAGATGTTGAGAGTTTGCATAGCAAATTTAATTATAATGGATGTTTCTACGTACAAACACCAAGTATTCATAATTAATGAAATTAATGACTATAAATTTGTTTACTTCAAATGAAAGCAAAAATTTACAGTTCAAAATTTAAAAAGCGTATCCACAACTTATAACTGAAGCGCATACATTATTAATATGAATTTCATTAAAGATTAACTCATCGGATTACTATTCATAATTTAATGTTTCCATATTAATAACAACTACTACCTATTACTTGTTCAAGCATATTCGGATGTATTTGATGACTTTGAATTTCAAAAAATTTATTGCATTCAGATTTTAGCAAGTGTATGTTGTGTCACTTTTTAACTTCTTTACTCATATAATGTTGCAAACAGCATTGAAATAGCGAATATTTTAAAGCAAATAATTTATTGGCTATTAAAACTAAAAGTACTTTTTCATTAATTTTTTGCCATTGTTTAATTTTACTTTTGGAATAATATATAATGTTTATAAAGATATCATGAATATCTAAGCAGACTTACAATATATCCATATGTTATGTCACGTTTTTGGGTATAACATTAATAACTTAATAAGAATTAACAAGATTTCTGATGAATTTGAACTATATAATTTTTATATGATGGGAATAAATAATATACTATGTGTATGGCTTCTTAATGAAGATTCGTATTTCTTTCTGCAGTGATAAATCTACCTATTATTTTTCTAAACCTTAATTTAATTATGTGTACACACAGTGTTAATTGTTGTAAACTTTAACAATAAAACAATTGAATACTTTTTATTAACTTTGATGTGCAATTTTGTCTAAATTATAGCACATTCAAATGAGTAAATTCACTTCCTACCTTCTTTATTTTGCTAATGTTTTTTCACTTTCAGCTAATGCTTAGAGGAACTACAATTAATTTTAAACAAAAAACGATCAAAACATGAAAACTCGAATACTTACTCTATTGATGGCATACTGCTTACCTGGAGTGATTTCAGTTACCAATAAAATGGTTTCTGTTAACACAAACTGCACAAGAGATCTTCTACAAATTGACTTATTTTTGGGGCATCCGTTTAAAGGAATAATATTTGCTAAAGACTTTTCAGAAGAATGCGGTAGCAAAGGTTTATATAATTTACAAGATTTATTGAAATATTCTAACTCGCACAATTTATTAACTTTCAACTTAAATAGGTGACTCTACGAATCATTTGAAATTAATCGTTCCGGTCTCGGGCTGTGGTATCCGTTTCGATGAAAGTGACGGTGTTATAACTATGTCTGTTACCATCATTGCTCAGATGGATCTTAAGCTTCAGCAACAAAACGACCTTGAAACAGTGGTCAAGTGTCATCTTCCACAAGAAATGATGAATTTTCAGTATGACAATAAGGAACAACGGAATGGTCGTAATATATATTTTTATATTTTGAAACAAATATGAATACATAGTTTTTGTAATTAAATGTATTAATAATTTTCGAAGCAGGTCGTAATGGAAGGATGCGGTATTTGTATGAACTTCCGATTGTGAAGGTCCGGGCTTGGCTCGAGATTGGTGGTACTCAAGGAGATGGTCTTGTTAATGTTGGAGAAAATACTACATTAAGGTGAAAAATTTTTGTGTTAAGTTGTCAACTAATTAACTCTTATCAAATCAATTTTATTTTAGTGTCCACACTGTTCTTCCTCGGTATGTTGGAGTAAAAATTGTAGATTGTCTGGCATTTGATGGACTTGGCGATTCTTCTCAAAAACTTTTTGATGAAGATGGATGTCCTATGGATGTTAATGTAATATAACAAATATCACTTGTAAGTAATAAGACCAATGTATTAATTAATTATTTTCTTATTAGATAATGCCTGCTTTTGAAGAGGTCCTGAAATCTTTTGAGGTTGGTTGGAGCAAGCCTGGTTAGTCTTTTTCAATATTTTGAAAATAGTCGAATAATTGTTTTTTTTTCAGTCGATGATGATATTGTTGAAAAGGTGTTTTTGAGCTCTTTTCATGCTTTCAAGTTTCCTGATCGAGACATTTTACATTTCTCATGTGGACTGCTGCTTTGTAACGGAAAGTGCTTACAAGTAAATAAATTTAATTCAATCTATGGAAATTAAATGAAAAACTAATTATGTTGTGAATAGACGACCTGTAATGATGTCCATTCAAATGATCCGATTAAAAAGTTGGAGACAAGAATAGAAGTATTCAATTCCATCAAAGTATCGGCACCATTGATCGAGCTTGATCGTGTTGAGAAAAACGCCTCAGGTAAGAAGAATTATTGTTAAAAAAATCATCTAACAATCTTTTTTAGCTCTACCATCAACAAAGCAGCATCTAAATGATGTTTTATGTATATCATCGTCAAAACTAGCATTTACCTTCTGTATTTTGGGGTTCATCTTTTTAACAGCAGTTTTGGTTGCGATTTGCTGTGCCTTAAGGTTCGTGACACTTCGGAATCGATCAAGACGAGCACCTACTTGCTCAGAACAAAGTGGAAGAAGGAGTATTTTCTCAGTCATCAGCTCTTCTTCTTCACAAGACTCCTCTCAAATAGACTCTAAACTTTTCAGCTATGGCAGAGTTTATTAATTTTACCTGATGCTCTTAACTCTCACATATCTCAAGACTGATTTTATTACGATTTGTTAAATAAATTAATGTTAATAAAGTAATGATTGTAGAAGAAATTCCGATCAACATTTATAAAGAATAGATAGTACCAATCTAATTAAATAAGTTTATTTGTTATTCACAATCCAATCGCATAAAATATTAAATAATATTAACAGTTTTTTATGTTATTTGAATTTTCAGATAAAATTAAAATTTTTCGGTATTATAAATTTATAATACTATTAACATTAAATAAAAAATTAATTTACCGTTCAAATTACGAGCGAATGAATGCAATAGGTTGTTCCTTTTATGGGATTCGTACTTCCTGTTTTACCGGAAATAAAATATATTGTCCTTCAAAAAGTTCACTGGCAAAAGCTTTTGTCTCAAGTTATTCGCCCCGCTCAAGACATTTGAAACCGTTATTATTTATACGAAATTTGGATTTTTTTTATAAGATACTTTTGTTAGCTTGACATTCTTAAAATTATTTTAAATGAATGCTCTATTTAAATAAATTTTCTAGAGCACAATTCACAGATTTTCTTTAATCTTAAAATTGTAAAAGTCTTGAACAAAGTTCAAGGCAGACTTGATTCATTTGACGTTGATACCCCTCGAGTGAAAAAAGCTCAGTCAGAAGAAGTGTTTAACATATATTTTATAAATTTCATCAATTAAACCAATATATTAATTGAATGTAAGAGAATTTAGATGTATTTTTCAACGAAGAGATATTTAAGTGTCTGTACAACAACGCCAAAGTTATTCAGACCTCATATTGCCCTCAAAACAAAAGTTTCTAAGTTTCTGCTTCAACCAAAGAGCATAATTGAGTTTGCTTAAAACCTCGTATTCCAGCTGTGATCTAGTTTCTTTTGATTCACTCAATATTCTCCTTAATATAAGCATTTATTGATGTTTGAGTCATGTACATTAACAATAAGTTGAGATCACTTCCTGATATATTGTCATTAAAATATAATTAATTAGTATCTAATTCAAGTGTGTCAAAAAAGTGAATAATGAAATTCAAGTAAATAAAGAGCACAGTGCAGCAATAACATACAGAGAAAGTTGATCAGAAATAATTGGAGCAGAAGCTTATCAAACGCTTTTCTCGAAATAATATTTGGATACACAAGTAATTTACAGGAAGCTAGTGCGGTTAAAAAAAGAAGACTTTAGATAGTGTTTTCTGTTACTATAGCATTATTTTTACTTGCAGTATGCAAGTTTATTCAAATCAGTAACATATTCTAAAGGTAGCAGCTGCAGTCGTTCAGTAAACAAACTTGATCAATTTCGAATCACCAAAGTTTTGTCAATAAAACGCCTGAATTTTTTGCGACTGCGTTGCCCTGAAATTATCTAATATTAAAAGTATTCACCGTAAATAAAACAACTAAAATACAAATTTTGTAGGGAAACTTATAATCAGCTCTGACGAGTATGATGTAAAAAATTATTATACCATATTTTCAAATTGTTGGAGCAATTGTTGCGATAAAGTTCATGGTTTTTAAATTCGCAATTTCTCTTGTTACAGGTCAATTTAAAAGAAAATCGCTAGTTTTGTAGCTGCACTTAGTTTTGTGATTGGATTAGAGACTTAGAGGAGCCAATATGGTAGATTACTACAGAGTTCTTGAAGTTTCTCGAACGGCAACTGAAGCTGAAATAAAAAAAGCGTAAGTATTCAATCTTCCTTGAAAATATTTAGAACATATCCTTGAAACTTAAACCTTTCTTTAATTGTTCAGCAATAATATTCATAAAGGTTAACCAAGATGCATATTTGGTCATTTTATGAATTAACAAATATTTTTAATACTTTTAGATACAAAAAACTGGCACTAAAATGGCACCCGGACAAAAATCCAGAAAACCAAGACGAATCCAACTTGAAGTTCCGCGAAATATCCGAAGCATATGAAGTTCTAATAGACGGTAATTATCAATCAAAATACTATACAGGCCACTCTTAATTCTCTTTTAATTTCTCACTTATATCTACAAATTTTTATAATCAGCCACAAAACGTAGAATCTACGATTTGAGGGCTACGCAAAGCAAGTATGATGGTGCTAGCAAAAGCTACACAAGTAGCAGTGCGTACACGCCATCAGCTCATCGATATGGGACTAGGTCCTACACAAACAATACTAGTAAATTTTCAAATGTTAATCATCCGTCGCTTTTTCGAGGGTTTTTCGAAAAGACTTTTAATCGGTTTTTTGGTAGCTAGCAATTCTATTTTCATTTGATATATTTGAATGTCATTAACCTAGAAAGCTTGCTTCAATTACAAAAGGAGGCCGATATCATATTTAACAAGGATTGCTAACTTGGATGAATCAAATAAAATATTTTGTCATGTGGTTGAAAAATTTACAAATCAAAATTTTGAACCCATCCAAGTCATCATTCTATTCATACGGCAAAATACCGTTGCTCGCTACCCAAAATTTTAAACCAAGAAACAAAACATTTCGATGCTTTAATTGATTTAAAGAGTGTGCAATGATGTTTTATAATGATTTGAGTTTCAGAGTGTTTGACTAATTATTTACCTACAATCATTACTCGTTCATTCGATAGAGGTCCTGTCCTCCAAATGAACTCCATGCAGCCCTAGTCTGCCGAATCAAATTAAAAGTGCTGATAATCTTTTTTGCTGTTTTACTAACACGAATATGTTTGATTTTTAAAGCAGACAACATTTTCTACTATGCTAATTATTTTTCATCCTAAAATTTCAGAAAAAAAGCGACGAATTTATGATCAATATGGAAAAGAAGGATTGCTGGGACACAACGAGAACAACAATAACCTTTTTTCACAATCAAGACGTCATCAACATGAGCAGGACTTTATATTTGGAGGTTTCCCATTCGTTTTTAGAGACCCAGAAGAAGTGTTTAGAGAATTCTTCGGTGGCTCTCCATTTGGAAATTTGGATGATATGTTTAACCGTAAGTTAATAGATCTTTTTCATCAATTTAAACATTAGTTCATTATCTATTTATCATTTTAGCTGGACAAAGCAGACGGCATCACGCTCAAGGAGGTAGTCGCCATCACCATCACCGGCAATCACATCCACAAAACATCCTGTCAACCCCGTTTCTTAGTTTTTCATTCATGAATGACATGTTTGCACCACAAATTGGATTTGGGGGTCATATGAACAATGGGATGAATGGTGGATTTACGTCTTTATCAACGTTTAACAGTTTCAATGATGGTGGTGGAGGGGTGCATCATGGGGGCGGCGGAGCTATGAAGCGAACTTCCACATCAACCACATTTGTCAATGGGAAAAAGGTCATGACCAAAAAGTAAGTAATTTCAGTTATGAACGTTTATTTCGCTTTTTATTATTCAAAAATGTTAAGCTTGTTTGCCAATTTCATAACATTTGTATTTTTACACTTACAAATGACTTAGCGAAATTTACCAATCATTTTAATCATTGAAATATTGTGAAATTGATCTAATGTCTTTCATCTTTTTTCAGAGTATTTGAGAACGGAGTGGAGACGGTCATGTCCTTCGAAAATGATGTGCTAAAATCAAAGACAGTAAATGGCGTCGCTCAAGCTATCACTTACAATTAATTTTGTTACGCCACTAAGTTTTTAACCTAATAATTATAAAATCATTTTTTTAAAGTTAATGCGAAAATTTGTTTTCAATTTTACATAAATTTTTTGTAGATTAATTGAGCTCTGGGCGTCTAATATTTGGATTTTAGGATTTTTAGATGATATCCAGTTTCGCCCGAGCTTGCCTCGTTTTAAAGGATTTCTAATTTTCGCATTCAATTGAAAAAAATACTTGATTTGCTTGATTCACCAATTAATTTATATGAAATTTACAATTTACAAACTAAAAATGGTTTAATTATCTCTTTTTTTTTTGATTTAATTAATTGTAAGGAACGAAAAAATGAGAAATTGAAATAATGTTAAAGGCTAACTATTTTAAAATAATTAAATGAAGATTTTTGAAAATAGTTTGTCTAGCAGAAAGCCATTGATAGTTGAAAAATCTTAATTTAAAACCGGTTTCAATTGATAATTGATAATACAGTAAGTTGGCAATTAATGTACGAAAATTAATCTGCCAAAATAAAATGTAATACGCGGCATAATTAACATTTAAAAACAATTAAATTTCAATAAGCACCATAACAGTGAATTTAAAAACGTCTCATTATTTTTGAAACCTTTTCTAGCTTAATAAGTTAATTTTGTCCATTTTGAAAGAAAAATTATAAATTTTAATCCAAAAAGGATATTATTAATAAGATTTCAAGATTTGGTCAAATTTGACAAGATGCATGATTGAAGCAAAAATGAATTCTACAATTTCTACAATTTTTGAACGATTTGGAGCTCAAGTAGCTCTCCACCAAAACCTATTTTATTTTACTTTTATTGTTGTACAATTAACGATCAACAGTACATTCCCCAAAAGCTGGTGGGGCTTGAGTCATCGTTAGGCTTTTTCACCGGCTTTATTACTTACACGCTTTGTGAGACAACACTTGCCCCTGATATATGTTACAGTTTTGAAAGATCTCCACCGTAAATATTTTTTATAAGCTTTGATTGAGTGTTGAGTTGGGCATTAAGGTTTTTGATTTTATTTTTCATCAATAGTTTCATAAACAGAATTGACGTATTTGAAATTTATTGATGTTTACACATTTTGCTAGAATAATGCATGGACCCTTCACATGAAAAATATAAATTCAAATAGATATGATATGATTCATAAGTAGTCAATATGTGCAATTGTCTCAATGTAGATCGTTTATTAGAAACATAAAATCAAAACTCATCCTGCTTGCCCCAAACTTGACATGAACCTCAATCATTCACCCGTTAGATAATTTCGGTTCACGTTTCTGAAGGCAAGTGTTGAAGCAACTGAATTAATGCTAATATTTAATAAAACACTTTTGAAACATGGGCAAATGATCAATCTGTTGGATCACCTCATTGATTTTAAAACCGATTTACAATTCTCCGAAATTCAAGAAACTTCAATATTAGCAAATTGAGTGTTTAACAATTGGATTTGAATTTTTTAACACAATTTTTTATACATGAAAATCTATTGTAATATCGCTTTTTGTTGAAGGATTTCCTCACGTTTGCAATGGCAACAAAAAACTGTAGAGTAACATGAGTTTAAAATAAAATGAGTATCAATATTTATAAAGTTGTATTATATGAAAAGTGTAAAATTAATCAATCTACTGGAAAATATGTAATAAATATTAATTAATTAGATAAAAGCTGTTCGTTTTATAGTCGACTAAACCTACTCCAGTTCCACAATTCCACTGTTGATGTGTTGTTAGGTTTCTTTCAGCTGATTTATGACATCAGGGCTTCAAGTTCGTTATTTCTTACAACTATTACTTATATAATACCGAATTAAATTTCAGATCAAATTGAAAACAAATGAAAATGGCCCTAAATTGGAAGTGTGAAAACTATCTTTGTAACCCTGGATTACACAATTTCTACCGTAAAATTTGCATAAACTCGAAATACATTTCCCAAAATAGACGCATATTAGACAAAAATAAATTGCGCTGCTATTTAAGAGTCACGGTTAGCGCATTTAATAATAGACTGTGAGCTCTATTTTTTGCAGATTTTTAATATTATCGTATTGATATTTTTGATTGAATGGTCTTCAGTAAGAAATATTGATGATTTTTCCAAACTTATACCTATCAAAATTAAACTTCAAAGTTTTCAGCAAATACAGGGTTGAATCTATGAGTACCTGTTATAAAATGAAATGTTTTATTGTAGCATTTAAAATTACATTATGGCTTCAATATATTTTTACCTTAAACGAGTAGACGTATAAATAAAAGCTTTATAACTTTTTTTTTGCATACAGTAAATTATGATCTAGACAATTAATGGTTGCAATTTTAATATTTTAATATGCTCAAAAAACAATACAACCAATATAATATATTTTTCAACTTATATGAATAACAAAGAGTTGCTGATGATGATTTCATGGACTCGTGGGATGAGTTTGAAGAATAACGAGTTTTAAATAAGAGAATTAAAGTCATTTTTTGAGGTTTATATGTATATTTTGTGTGAATATACAACAAATTTATTGCCATTGATTATTTTAGGTATTTATCTAAAAGATTATTTACGAATGTATAACAACACAGTTAACTACCTATTTTAAAAACCCCCAAGATCCATTATATATTTAATACCATATCAATAAAAATGACAGTTGAAAATTTGTTAACACTTTTAAATTTATTTCCACAAAAGCTCGAAAAATTCTTTACTTTCATTCAAAAAATGCAATATGTAAACTTCCTTCAAAACAATCATATTGTTTTGGAAATGTTTTCTATCAAAACAGAATCTAAATTCTTCAAGAAAAGCTCCAACATCAAATAAGCAAGCTCTATTTTCTCATTGCAATCCAAATTTGTTTTTGCTTTCTATTTGAACATCAAAAATCTTACTTGAGACGAACACAACAAAAATTGGTCGTTGATTCCACAAATGGAGCTTAAAAATATCAGCCAACAATGGAATTCAAATTCTTTGTGCTCAGAACTCTCCACAAAAATCCAATTTGTCAAAACAAAGAGCTTACGCTTAGTCATCAAGAGTTTTGCACATGAGCTTCAATTTCTCATGGGGTTTTTCAACTGGAAAGCCGGTAGTGTTGTAGTCTATCTCCGATTCAACTTTGTAGCCGAGAGATGCAGCAATATAAGCGGAGAAACAACTGGTAGCATCTGCTTTCATAAGCTATTGTTTAAAAATAAAGTGTAATATCAAAAATTTATTAATTGCAAAAATAAAATTTCAAAAATTTCAAATATGTTAAACATCATTTGGCTAACCTTGCACTGATACTTCCTAGCAATATCCTCACTTTTAATGAACAACTGCTTTCCTAATCCTTTTCCTCGGCAGCTTACAAATTCAATCAAGATTTACATTTATAAAAATATCAAATTTTTTCACTCACCTATCGGATACCGACAAGATTCTTAGCTCAAATATTTTGTCTACGTTATACAATTTGAACAAATCAATTTTTAAATTCTGATCGTAAAGAAGATTAAATATTTTTTTGAACTTTTCATCATTGCAGTCCTGATTAAGCTTTTCTTTTGCAAAAGAAATATCCCCTTGATACAAAAAGCCGTTCAACATAACTGCACAAATCTAAGTAGAGAAAATAATTTTCATTCATGTTTCATGTTTCATAATATATTTTAAATATTTACCTTGCCATTGCACCGAGCTCCCAAACTAATCCCATCAGCCAAAGTGGCCAAACTATGCCTAAAAAGTAATTTAAAAAATATAAATATAAATTACGTTTAATTAATTCAACTACATGCCTTTCTAACTCAGGATGACTTTCTCCTTTTTGCGTCATGTTCAAACTTTTATTGAGTGGCTCGTCAGCAAAAAAATTATGTTGTAAAAAGTCGATAACCTCGTCGTAATGTATTGGCAGAAGAATTTGGTACTCCATCATTGAATCTTACAAATAGGAAAAAGGAGCTTAATTGAGGTTTTATTTTTAAATGGACCAAAAAGAAGAATTTTATGTAAAAATACATGTTCAACGACAACTATAATGTATTTCACAAAATTTATTGAGAACTAATAATATGTTAAAATGATTGATGCAAACTAGAAATTGAATTTATGGGAGCGTTTAGATCAGAGTCAATAAACTTATAAACCCATTATTCTCGCTTTATTCAGAATATGCTCATGATAAAAAGTCGTTTCAAACATTTATGATTCATTCCTTTGTTTCTATCAGATTCCACATTTATGTGCTTTGCCTGCTAAAGAGTCTTTTGTAATACAATATAGATGCGTAAATACAAAAGCACATAGTAGGTATTAAGAAAGGATTTTGAAGGAAAAAGCTTCTCTTTCAGTGGACAGCCTAGTCGCGATTTAGCTTTCGTAAATACAGTAATAATAGTTTTAAGTTAACAAAACGATACTTTTAAAAATTATATATGCTGCATCAATGTGTACATCATAGAGCCGGGTTTTTTCAACCTTCTATTGTTTTCAAGGAATCAAGTAGCATTAAAAAAATCTTTAACATTTTAATCAATTGGAACTAAAATAAAGTTTGATATCTTTCTTTAACAATGAACGAATCATTATGATGAAGCCATTAAGGAGCCATTATTATATCATCGTAAAGCCTGTAATTCTTTCTTCATACTTAAAGCTGAAATTTGTTTTTTCTCTAGAAACATTTCCATAATATAAATTAAAGCTTTAAAATATTTCATGTCCTTTTCACAGCCTTTTGTTGTAATGATTGTTATTTGATTCCCGCTCTGTTTTTACGTCGTCAACAAATACTATACCAAAAATATACCAATTATCCTCAAATATCATGCAAACTTAAAGCTTTAAGAAAATCGATAACTTTGATAAAACCATGAATGAATTTACCTGCGGTTTTAGTTACTGAACTATATCCTTTACCGAATTAATATTATAGTGAACTACTACACTATTTTTTACTATTTACTATATTCCAAGAAACGTAAGAATCCTTATCAAGGATATTTAATGATTTCTCTGCTCGGCAGTCTAAAATACACTGAAAACTTGCGAGAGAAAATTCATATAGCGAGTCCGTTTTGATACAGGACTTTCTTCTCTCTGTTATTGAAATATAGATAGCGATGTATATAAGTCATTAGAAATTCTAGACGAAGCATGTGTAGAATAAATTCTTGCAAACGTGCTACATGGTGCTACATTATGCCTAATGGAAAAGAAATAGCATAAATGTGTCTACAACTCTGCACCTTTTATTAAAGAATACATTTTCCTTATTTAAAAGCCATAAGCGCTGGTCCGCTAAAATGCTAAGATGTTCCTAAGGCTGTAGAAGCTAAAAATATTATTTATGTTCATATTTTTCATACGCAAACTCAATGTACAATGTATATTGTAGATTGATGTCGAACTTTTGTATTGTGTAAACTGTAAAGCATTTCAGTAAAATTTTATAGAGAATTCAATTATAGGGAACTGGGAAAATAATAATTGAATTCAATCTGAGTGCAATTAAAATTTATTTTATGTGATAGCTTGAAATTTGAGCTGTAGTAAAAAACACTGAGGATTGATGATGATTACAGTTTATAAAGAGTTCTGATTAAATTTCAGAAACCAAAAATTCACATTTTAATTCAATTTATATATTCTATAATTTAAGTCATGTATTATTTAGCTCAAATACTTTTCAATATCAAACTCTCAAATTTTTGTTCTGAATTGTCATACTGTAACAAAATAAGAATTATTACTTAAACCATTGATGAAGCATAAAACTCACCGTAAACTGCCATAAACTAGCTATAATTAATAATGAAAGGAAAAGTTTTCGGAAAAATATAAAACCAATGATTCATGTCAATAGCTGCTCAAATTTCCATATGAAAAGTGAATGGTGCGAAACAGAGCAACGCACAGCCAGCAGGTGTAAATGACGAGAAAAACGCAAAATTTATTTAATTTGAATTTTTCAAAGTTATAAAACTGTTTTATTTCTTTCGTAAGGTTGTGTTAATGTATATTTATAATTGCTATTACTTAATTAATCTGACCTACACCACAAAATTCCCAAAATAATAAAGCGCAAAAAATCGGCTACGAAAATAAAACTCGAGAAAATCAAAAATAAAACAAAATAATTTATGTTACAAATGGTTAGTGAAACTGAAAGCACAAAAACTATTAATACATCAAAGTTCTAATTAACACACATTTTCTTTCACTGTAAAACTAAAAATGTAAATAAAATATATTTAATTAGTAAACTTGTAATTAGTACGTAGTACACAAGTAAAGTTATAATTCTTTGATTCAATCGAAAAATGGCTTGTTATAATTTTCTTAATTATATAGCTGCTAGCTAAGTGTTACAAGATTATTCGAGGATTATTATTATAGATATTATCTATTCAAAGTTAATTATTAAAAAGTAACGATGAACAAATTCTGTGATAAAATTTTGCCACAACTAGTTTTTTTTAAAGGATTTGTCTGAAAAGCACACAATACATAAATAGTA
Source organism: Parochlus steinenii (assembly GCA_038502155.1). NCBI lineage: Eukaryota > Metazoa > Arthropoda > Insecta > Diptera > Chironomidae > Parochlus > Parochlus steinenii. The sequence continues at coordinate 1,566,191 of JAXCIN010000052.1, read as the reverse complement.
ATTGTATATTAAATATTAATTGTTGAAATGAATATTTATCGTCTCTTTTGGAAAATTTCCCTACACTTTTTTCTGACATTATAAAGTTAAAATCCACTCGATCCTCCTATAGCACCACTTAACCTCGTTAGTACCCCAAGCAGCATTAAATTTCTTCACTTCCCCTGTTTTAATACTCTCTAAACTAGACATCTAAATATGAATCACAAAATGATAAGGCATCATCAGCACTCACTACAATCTCTAATCAATGCACAACCTTAAAAATTGTTTGCATATTATATCACTCGATACTCGATATGTTTCCTGAAACATCCCAAAAGCTTCTTTTGTATAGAAAGAATTCCGAGAATCTTTAAATTATAGTGGCTTCAACTAAACTAAACTAGAGATTGCAAAGTCTGATGATGGATGGAGGACTGGGCGTAATTATTTTTTTTGCTCGATAACAATCTCGTCACCAGCCGCAATATTGTAGCTGTACAATCGTTTGGTAGGATACTTCATCTCTTCTGGACCCAAGATTTCTCGATACTCGTTATCGATATAAAATAGGCGCATCTTGGTGGACGGTATTCTAAAAAGCTTTTCTAGGCGGGATTTCAGATCAACCACAGTTCTTTAGGAAAATACAAAAAAATAGTTGGAGTTAGGGTCTCGCTTATTATACATATTGTTTTAACTTTTAAATCAATTTTCGTTGCTTATCCGAAGTTTCATGTATTTCTTGAGATAATTTTGGTTTCTTTTTGCAATTGCTAAATGATAATATGTTATGTTTAATAACAATAAATGCTGCTAAAAAATTAAACTCACCTATGAACATCAACCAATCTTTCTTCAGTGCGTCCGTTAAAAGTAAATTTAACCTTGACTTTATTATCAGGCCTCAAGTTAACATTCTTCAATGGCTCTAGATACCCATGCACAGCAACCAGTTCACAGTATCTTGATGGTTTGTCTCCTTCCGGCTTATCAGCATAGTATCGAATGAAAGATCGTTCAGCATCTTCGCGTTCCTCTTTGCCGATAACTCCTCCACCATTCAATACTTCAATATTGGGAAGTCGTGCGATCAAAAGTTGTCTGCGTTCGTGCTCAGTACAATCACATTTTTCCCAAAGTGGCCAATTTTGAACGCGCAAGTGCTTTAAAGAGGGAAATTTGGCAAGTCGTTCAATATCTTCCCAGGACTGTATATTGGCGCTGCTAAGATTCAGTAGGACTAAGTTATCAAAGTGTGTGTGTGGCAGGTTGGATTGGTTATTTTCTTTCGTTTCATCCCAAGGGACTGGCGCCAAGGATCTGAAATTATAAAACAAAATATTTAAATAATGACTGTTGAAACAATTTATATCACAAAACATACTGCAATGGACAATCAGCCAACACCAAAGATTCCAATTTAGGAAAGACTCGTCCCAAGCGACAAATTTCGTTCCACTCCGTAAATCGATTACCTATTTTTTTGTACATGATGGATCAATAAAATCTAAACGCAACAGAAATCAATCAGCAATTACCATTCAAGTGAAGCTTCCGAACTCCTTGGTGTGCACTGGTCTGGCGATAACAACCTTGAACGAGCAATATCACATAATTAATACAAATTTCAAGTTTTACTACCATCAATTCATCAATGCATCAAGAACAAAACGATTATTGCACTGTACAAAATATTGTGTAATCGAATGAATAAATTTGTGTAAAATGATGAAAATTAAATTTGGAAAAATATTTTCGACTTTAAAATCTGTAATTTAACATTGATAGTTTACCTTCAGTTGGCGTTGTTGGCGAGGTACATGTGCAATTATTATTTTCGCTATTATGTGATCCCATTTCATAACAGTTGTGGTAATCACTAGTTTTTTCATCATGAGTCAAAGTATCCAGGAGTACATGCGTGTATTCATTTAGACTAAGATGTAATTCCTCCAAAGACGGTAGAAGATTTAAAAGTGTTTCCACGCTGTGCCACTCGAGCTTTGTGTTATTGAGGACAAGACTACGCAATGTGTTCATGCTGCTTGGCGGTGGTGGTTGAATAATTGGGCCCTCAAGACGATTTAAGCTCAGATTGACAAACTCAACGCGAGGCATGTGCAAGAGAATCCCAAAAACCTTAAAATAGTTTGAAAATTGTAATTGTGATGTTATAACATAAATATGTTTTATAGCTAGAGACTGTTAAATTTTGTTTGAATAAAATTTTAGAAAATTTTATTTAAAAAAAAAAACAGAAACATTGAAAAGACCTTTCGCGTAGGCATCTGGTTTAGAATTTGCCAATAAGAATAGAGATTCTGAAGCTTCGTAATATCTATAGAAACGGTTTTCTACATTCCAAGGCTTTCAAATATGTGTGTGCTATGTTATTTAATAGATTCCACAAAAATGCTAGACTCTTAGTCTATATGACATTCTTACTTCATTCCAGTTTTCCAATTTATTTTGAGCCAGGTCTAGTTCCTTCACAGAATCGCATTTCTTTTTTAAATCTTCAGAGTCCCCAGCCTTATCAATGTTGCAGTCGTTTAATACGAGCACTTGTGGAACGCTGTAAATATTCAAGAAATTTTATATTACCAATGATTACATGCTACAGTAATTCTAAAAGAGCAATTTATTAGTACTTAAGCGAGAAAGAAAGAAAAAAATAAATACATTTTTGAATTTATCGCGAAGATTTTTTACTGTACAAAAATGGAAGTATTAAAAATGATTGAAAAAGGAGACAAGCAGGAAATTCAATAATAACAAATTATTATTAAATGTGATCAGTTTTTGGTAATTTACTTTATCAATGTTACTGAAAAGATTTGAATACTTTAAAAACAAATAGAACGCATTTACTTTTTAAAAATGATAGTGAACTTATTTGTTTCTCATTTTAAAGGTTCACCAACATATTTCGTAAAAATTTTGAAAACCCAAGATTTAAATTTAGAATGAGCTATACGCTTATAATATTGACCAGCCTTGACCTAATTGTTTCTTACACTTAACTGTCATTTTTCTAAGCGAAGAAAATATCAAGTTTTATTTATAAATTTATAAATTTTGTTGAGCATGTGACAATTTCTTTTAAACTTACAAACACGTTTTTTTATGCGTGTTTTATTTAGACAAAACATTGCACACTTGTAGCTTTGTGTTAGATATCTTCATCTAGTATGCTATTATTAATAAAAAATTATCATTCAGTTTGCAAATAATTACCTTATCCTCGGCGATCTCTTTGGCACAAATATGGAGACTAACAGCTCCTGTTCCCCATTCATCTGATCATCAGTAATGGCACGGAAGCCATACTTCTCCTCTAATGCTTCCAGTAAAGTCGGCATTTTTCTCAATGTTTAAAGTCTTGGTATTTCTCGTTTTGACGATTTTTTAAAGCTCATTTGGTATTGCAATCGAAAATCTGCCAATGATTATTCAAAAAGTATATTATTTAAGCGTTTTTTCAGCAATTAAGTACAAAGTTGCAACAATAAACAAACATTATTTTTTTAATATTGTTGGCTGCAAATTTTTTCCGCTACCACTTACTTTGACAAAAAATTACAACAAAAAAGTTTAATTCGTGTTTGGCTTTGGAAGTATTGCAACTGAAAATATTTCGAATATCTTTTTTACTGAGTACTTTTTATTACCACAGTAATTTTCAATTTTTTTAACTCGACTGATGCCTTTGCAATTTTATTTTTAATATACTTTTAATAATTTTTTGAGCAACAAAGAAACGAAAATTTGGAAGGTTATCCGAAACATGAACTTGCTTAATATCTATACTGAAAATTTTCCTTAATCTAAAATTATTTGTAATTAAATTTTTAAATCTTGACGGTTTGTCTATCAAAGTTACTCTGATGAAAAATCAATATATGTTAATTTAAAATATTTTAGGTGACTAAAGCAATAAACTGATAATTGATAAGGTAACTTTGAAGCTTTAATTATTTAGCTTTTTTGTTGCTCACTTAATTTAATATTTACTGCGCAAATGATTGTAGGGTTCTGTTTTTCTTCTTTTGATATGTTACTTATAGCATATTTTAAGAAATTTAATAAAAAAATTGTGTTTGATACCTATCGTTTCAAAATTCATTAATTTCAAAAAAAAACTTTAATCCATGTTATGAAATCATCCGGGATTTTAAAGTTAAACACGCAGAAAGTAATTTTTGGTTGGCGACGCTCTGAATCGCACTAGTTGTTCTAAGTGTTTAAGTTGTATACACTTATTTAATTAACAATTTGATCTAATATTTGAATTGAGAAACTTTAACTAATAAAAATTAGTATTAACACAGCACTAGTTATTTTAGAGTCCAAAGAAAACTATTTTAAGAATGGCAGCACTTTACCTTCAATATTTTTCCTTTGTTTGATCGCAATATGAATTTTCTTGCGTATATGATAAATTCGCTGTACAGTTAAAACTTAAATTGACTGATATTAAAGTCCAATTTTCACTTTTTCCAGCTTTTCAGTTCACGAGATATGTTTATCTTCAGTTCTCAAATCAGTTTCAAATAAAATTTTATTACGAAATTTTATACACAAAAAGTGTTTTTATAAATTTTCTTCAATTACGTAAATAAAACTTTGCGATTCAGTTTAGTTCACTTAGTATTTGTCAATAATTGAAGATAATTATTTTATTTTATTAACTAGCTTCTAAATAATTTTTCTATTTAACTTGTTTTTCACAATATTATAAATTTCTATTTCCTTTTTGAAGCTTGTGCCATTTAACTATTTATTTTCATTCACATCACTTAATTCCTGGCTTTCACATGCCAATTAGAACTTATTGCAATTTAGATAATTCTTTGAATTAAATTTCTTTAAACATTGTACGACCACTGTAGGAATTAACCAAAACTCAAACTACCTAAATATTCGTAAATCCAATCCAAACAAAAATAACTTTTTCTTTTTATTTAGGTATTGCCAGCTTTTATTGCGTTGTGCATTTTAATTTTAATGTGAGAAGAATGAAAATAACTGAAGGAATCGCTTCTGTCAGCTGTGCATATGTTGTATATATATAAAAAGTTATTGTTGTTAAATAAGAGAATATCTTATAGCTTTTAATAATATTGTTTTATTATTCAAATAAAATCGAGCTTTTTTTTAAGTATCCATTGTAATTCAATGGCTAAGCCAAATATTTTATTGTGTCTTTCAATTAGAACATGATTATTATATATTATTGTAGAATGATATTATTTTAAATAGTTTACATCTCTTAACAAACATATGGATAACTCATTTACAATTTCAAAATATATTGCAGTTTGGTTTCACACTGATCGACGACATCACTATAGATTTTTTTTGACAAAGAACTTGGAATTTTTAATCTCCATCCTTATAATGGAACAACATAATTAATTTTTTAGACATGTAGCTAAATTTGAATCTGAAAAGATAATACATTTTCATTAGTTTACGTATTATGTATGTGGTATAGTCAAAGAGCCATAATATATTTTACTCACCGATTTAATTGTAGAATTTATACAAATCAACAAACAAGAAACCTTTGATTTAAAACAAAAGATCCTCATCTCCTTCATCGAGCATATTGCTAGTGGCTTCACGAGTATCAATACCCTGTGCTAACAGCTCTTCCTTAATCTTCTCAGCCTTCTTGCGAGCAATACGTTTCTTGTCCTAAATTAAAAGATGAAATTTGAAATTGATTTCATTTGATCTTACATTTTACTGTTTTACCTGAATCTTTTTCAAACGATAGAATTCTTCTCTTTCAAGCTCATCCAACTCAGAAATGATGTATGAAAGTGTACGGTCAATACGTGGAATGATGACTGAAAGTAATAATATGATTAACATAATTTAACTACTTCTATTTTTTACATGTATCACTAACCATGCTCAATAGCATTAACTCTGCGATTTGTGATCTTGATGACCTCGTCCAAAGTAACGAATGCTGTCTGGAGGGAAGCCAACTCTACCAAAAGTTTAACAGCGCTCTGGTAGTTCTTCTTCAACTTCTGCAGCTGCTGGCCTCCTCGAGCCAAACCAGTATACTCATAGGTGTCTGTACCATCTTGATACGACTCAAAAACTGGAAGAGTGACACCAGCTACGTTGTCTTTCTTGGTACGAATTTTGATTTGTGCCTTAGTGACATTCTGCAATACACCCTGGTTGAAGTCTCCAGTTGCAAATTTAGCTTCAGCCAAAGAAAAGGCAGCCTCTTTCATCACTTCACCCATCAAAGTTTTGGTCTAAAAAAAAAATCAATAAATTGATGAAGCTGAAAAAAGATAAAATACTACCTCAATGATCTTGCTGAGGATCATACGAAATCTCATCTGAAGAGCATCAGCCTTCTTCTTGAGCAGACCATGACCTTTGTGAGCTCCAGCCAGACGAGCTTTCATCAACATCTGAGCTCTAAAAAATAGTTTGAAAATTTACATTATTTTGATTTTTCGTTACTCAGTTATGCTTGTTACAGCTAGAACACTTACCCTCTAGACGGGAAGATTGGGATTCTTTCTTTGCCTGACATTTTTCTTCTGTATTATTCAATTTTCTAGGTCTGCACAAGAATCACAAGGTATATTTTCAATATTTTTCAACTTTCATGCAAAATGTCACAAATCCCGTGACTGCTATAAATGATAATAGAAGCTAACTTCGTAGTGTAGAAAATTTATTTTTAATTCAGACAGTTAAGATATTTATTGAAATTTGCTAATTAAAATAGACCTGAAACGAAGAAAATTTCTTAAAGTGCTTAAATATTTAAAAAAAAATCCTTTTCATTTCAAAAATATTAATTTATTATTGATTCATTCCAAAAACTAAAAAAAATTTTTACGTTGATGTTGATACAAAATTTTAGAAAGAAAAACGTTTATGGTTTTATTGGATGGTATAGCAAAGACTTACGGTAAGACAAGACAAAATAATTTCTAACATATATAATACATATAAAACATATAATTAATATAAAAATTTCCAATTATTATCAAATATTTACAAAAGAAAAATCGTATAGCAAATACATCCATTCAAATAATAATCTTTTATCATTTTTAATTAATTTCCAGCTAAAAGGCACTTCCTTGTTATTACAAATATTTGATACAATGTCATCAGTTTAAAGAAAATCGTTTTAATACTTTGAGTTTAATAATTATCTTCGTATCAAAAAAAAAAGTATTTAATGGCAAGTTTTCTTTTTGATAATTTCTAAATACGAAGCTCCAAAAAGTGGTGACTCGACTTTGAATGCTTTTTGCAACAATCAAATTATAAAATCCTTCAAAAGCTTTCATTTCGTAAAATTCATAAATTACATAAATTTATGGTGCCTGAAGTGCATTCGAATTGGTTCAGTTTGGCAGATTGAAGAGCTCGTTAAGTATTCAGTTCGCTGGCTTCAATGTGCTAATCACTTTTCCCTCGAACAATGGCAAAATATCAGAGTCACTACTCATCTCCTCCTGAATGATTGGATTATCGTCATCATCGCAGCGCGTTTTAAAAAAAAACCTAAGATGAGAAATTTTAGAAATGTATATAAAATTTTTATTTTGACGTAATACCTGTAGTTGCCTTTCTTGGGTAAATAGTCCTTGAACTGTTTGAGCGTGGGTGGATTATTGCGTCCGGTTGGGATTTTAATTCTATAGGGTAGTTCCTCATCACAGAACGAGTAAACTACAGTAGTGCACTCGAGTGTTTGAGGTTTGGCTGGTATTGGCGGGGGAATATTGTTCGATTTTGCTGCTGGTGGTGGTGGCAAAGGTGGTTGCATGGCAGTATATCGTTTGGACCTAAAAAATTAAGAAAAGTTAATAAAGAATAAAATTGAAGAATAAAAAAGTCTAACCTTCTAGTCTCTTCCTCTTGTTTCCTCCGCAAATCTTCCAATTGTTTGATATGCGTTAGATCCATAGGCATGGCACGAGATGGTGGCTTAAAGTTGCTGGTGCTAGTGCTGCTAGACATACTCTCTTTATGTTTCAAAGTATCTGCAGAGAATAAACTTATCCCACTATCTGTGTTTACAGATCCCCATTTACTGCTTTGTAGCTTTCTCACGTCTACACTTTCAGATTTCGAGTAACGCAATGACTGTGATCCTGGATTTAAACCTGAAATTAGTTTGGTTAGTAATTGAATTATTTGAAAATGTTTAAAATTTTATAATTCTCACTTGTTGCCCCAAAAGCTCCAATATCGTGGGGTTTACGTCTGGTTAGCTGCTGAATACATGGCGATAATGTGCCTGGCGATCTCTGGTTCGGAGTCATATCAGACCAAACCCTTGAAACATGCTGATCAAGAATATCCTGATCATTGTCGTCATCAACTAAAAACTTTTCCCTGATCGCATCTGCAAGCGTTTTACTGCTTTTGGCTTTATCAGAAGCTTCCACCTGAAGAAAATTATTTATTTATAAAATTATAAAATTTTTTAAATCAATCTTCAAGAAATAAATTACCTCTTGCAGTTTTTTGTTCAGTAGCTCTGACTTTTCTTGTTCCTGTTTCACCGCTTCCAATTTTGGGATTAGAATTTTCAAGAAATCTTCATTACTTTGAAGTTTAACGTCCATTCGCTGGGTTCTTGGAATTACCTGCAGAATATTCAAAAATAATCCGAGTAAGAAGATGTTTGATTACATTTCTTTTAGAATTAGTTAAATACTTCTTAATTTTAAATAAATAGAATTATCCATTGAACATAGTTCCGACGGTGATGCTTTAAAACATTTCTTCCTTTTAAAAATTTACCGATAAAGATCCAATCTCATTGTTAGCTGCAATATTCTCGCGAATCATTTTTCTCTCTAAAGATGAGTGGTGATGGTGATGTCGTCTTTGGGGCCTTCCATCCCTATAAAACAATATAAAATACAAAATTAATCTTTTGTTGGAAGTATAGAGTAAACTAAATCATACAAAATTTTACATAAATCACAAATAAATAAAAATATTGAAAAGTCCTAAAAACTAAGCTGTTGTACTTACGTCGACAAACTGGAGATAGACATGGTGTCCGAGTCCGTGCGCCCAGAACTGAGACTGGTTAATTCAGAATCACGTCGTGACACGGGATTAAAGGATGCATATGCCGTGTAAACTGAATATCCGTGTGTTCTAATAACATGCAATAATTTTAATTAAAAAATCATAAAAAAACAGAAAAATCTTAACAACTATAGGCTATCTGACGATTTTGTGCTGATGGATGTGCAATAGATGATTTAAGCGATAGATTGACGAAAAATATAAGTGCCACATTCATAAAAAAACCGACGGATCTGATATTCACTTTATTATTCTTTTCTAGACCTTTATAATTTTTTGTTTTCTTATAATAGTTTTGAATAAAAGCGGTATCATGCTGCAAATTGCAACCTTCAATGTTATAAGAAGGAAGAATACAATAAATATGTTTATATACTTGGAACTGAAATCATATATTATTCATCTGCATTAGAATTGGTAAAAAAAGCCTAAATTTCCGATTTAAAAAATCTTTTTCATATAAAGTTTGCACTATGATCATTTTAAAAATAAAAAAATAAAAAAACATCAAATCCAAGTCTAGATAATATACAAAAACATTCCAAAAAATATATATATAATTTTAATAAAATTACAAATTTAGGTTTATTAACCACCAGGATTTATACAAATCAAAAACACTGAAATAAATATGCTAGAATGAATTCCATAGCAAAAACTAAAACAAACCAAAATAACTGACATTAAAATGAAAAACTGTGAACCATGAACAAAAACGCAAAAAATTATCACATCAGAAACCAAAATCAAGAAAGAACTAACTCAATATTAAATTGTGATATTTACCCTGGCGGTCTCATCTCGAGGCGTCTTCGCTGAGTGGCCATCAAGGCATCTCTCGTTAAAGATAAAGGTAATTTACTGCCATTGCTTGAAATTACTGAGGCGGCTCCACCAGGAAACTCCTGCTCTGCATTCAGTAGCTCACTTTCTTCGTGCAAAGTCGGTAATGTAGAACTCCTCGATAAAAATTTTGAGGAGCTTTCCGAGGTGAGTGTGCTTGTAGTGGCAGTGGTGTTACTTGTTACAGCTGTTGTCGCCCCTAAGTCAGGCTTGAAAGTGATACCTTTCTCCAGGGCGTTTTGGACTTCACTTACATGTTTGACATACATATCAGACTGCAGGAAGTTAGGATAAGTCGTGTCGTTGATTATGCGCTCTACATCTTGTTGCATCTGGTCGTAGAGGTCTGGCGTCAAGATAAATTCGTCTTTAAGACCACCCTTGACCGTCCGCTTAATATCTTCAGGCACATTAAGTTCGCTTTTCCTTAAAAATCTATAAATTGCTCCGATTATCTGCTTTACTTTGTCTGGGTCACTTTGTTGCTTAAGACCCTCACAAGCAAAATAAAAATTCAGTCGATCGCAGTGGATTCCACCCTCGCATTCCACATACTTTTTGAACAGTTCTACACCTTCTCGATCCTCCAACAAGCTTGTCAAGGTGCGTGCCCATTTTAGACATGATGGAGGTGAAGATGATAGGCTGTGCGAGGACATGTAAGCTCGTGGTTCATAATTGCCGTCAGTCATCTGAATAGAAAAAGCGAAAACAAAATATTTAGAATTGCAATGAAACTGGTTGATAAAAATATATTTATAAAATATGTCTCTAGAATCTAATTTATATAATAATACAGAATTATAATAACTCACTTTAGATCGTCGACTTTCCTGTCCCGGCACTGGGGGTCTCGGTCCGCTACATTCATACTCGTTGAATTTGTTGTACGAAGAATAATGACTCATAACCACGCGTTAAATAAATTAAGTATAGCTGAACAGGTCAGCTACCGGTTCGATCACTTTGATTGCTTGATATCGAATAATAGAAATTACATTTACATGTTTGATCCTTTTTGCGTTAATTTCAAGTATCAACACAAGCACAAATGTTCCCTTATTCGTATATTTTTTTGATTTTTCACTCTTGTTACTCTTTTAACTGCTTGTTGCTTAGAACTAGCGTATCATATATATTGCTCTGCATTAATCCTTTTTGAAATAGTTTTCAAATTTCAAAAATTTGTCGTTTGCTTAATTGATTATTGAGATATTTTCTCTAATTTTGATTTGCTGAAAGGCATCAATATAAAAGGCCTGCAAAGAAAAAATATATTCAGTTAAAGCATAAATAATTTTAGATTTTAAAAGTTCTGAATGTTTTAATGTTTAATATGGCAAAATAAATTTGAATCAATGTAAGTTAATAAATTTCTCTTGTATAAAATAGAGTTTCTAAATAGAGTCACGATTAAAAAAAAATTAAAATATAATTTTTTGTATCGTTAAGTGTTAACATAAATTTATATGTTTGTAATTTGATAAATGAGTGGTTGTTGGGTATATGCCCTTTGGTAGTATCTAGTATCATTTTTAATAGAAAAAACTTTAAAACTTTAAGAGTCAATTATTGCAATCTTAAACAAAATATGTAAATTTAAAACGAATTCGTAGTAGAGCAGGAAGAGGTAAATTATATTTTCATAGTTAATCCTAGTTTATAAGTCCAGTTAACTGAAAATTTCTGGTTTAGAGATGCCAGTTTTTATTTTAACTACTAGTTATCCCGTCTCGGCAAAAATGCCGAGTTAAGTTTTTTGGTTGTAATAAACTTTGAGCCATCAATCTAGATCAAATAACTTAGATTTTTAGTTTAAAATTATTATAACTTCAGATTGATGAGAAAAAGACGTATTTTTTAGTTTTCTTTACCTAAATTTTTATTTGGAGCGACCAGCTGGTCACCGGGATCAGCATAAAAAGATCCCATACTTTTTTCATGATCAATCCACTAAATTAAATATATTCTTTAAAGAAACGAAAGCTCTATTAAGAAGTTTCAAAATAGATCCTGGATTTTGAAAAACAGCTTCTGTATGTGGAGTTTAGCAGATTTTCAGTAAATTTAAGATTGTCACACATAGATTCTATTTTTTCAAACTCATTAAGATAAGAAATCTCGAAAAAAAATTTGGGATAAGGATGAAATAATTAAGATTCGTGGTGGACCCGCGATGTCAGTTCCTCTTATTGCACCAACATTGTCTAGACTCACGGATCATTTGGTAAAAATTTGAAGTCTCTAAGTGGTCCCGTTCTTTGAAAATAGTAAAATGTTTGAAAAGCTTATATGAGAAAATATAATTTTTATTACCAAAATTTTTATTTGGAGCGACCAGCTGGTCACCAGGATGAGCATTAAAAGATCCCATAAATTTTTCATGATCAATCCACTAAATTAAATATATTCTCTAAAGAAACGAAAGCTCTATTGAAAATCTGAAAAAAGCTTCTGGATCTTGAAAAATAGCTTCTGGATGTGGAGTTTAGCAAATTTTCAGTTAGTTGATAGCAAATTTTCAGTTAGTAAGATTGTCACACATAAGTTTTTTTTTTTTGAACTCATAAGAATAAGAAATCTCGGAAAAAGTTTTGGGATAAGGATGAAATTTTTAAGATTCTAGGTGAACCCGTGATGTCAGTTCCACTTATTGCACCAACATTGCCTAGACTCACTGATCATTTGGTAAAAATTTCAAGTCTCTAAGTGGTTCCGTTCTCTCAAAATAGTAAAATGTTTGAAAAGCTTATAAAAGAAACCAATAAATTCATCTTAAGACCAACAGCGCGTGGGAATCTTGGGTTTCTAGTAAGAATCAAATCTCTTGTGATGCCAAATAATTAATGAAAGAAGAAAAATTGAGAAAAATTAAGCAATGAACAAATTTTGTGCATATCATATGCAAAAAGTGCCAAAATCGCATAGATTCTGGAAGCTGGGGAGGAGACGCGGTGGGATGGCCAGCTCAAAAATGACTCAAAATGTGTGACTTGACAATGTTTATAAGACCTCATTAAAAAAAAATCATTTTCATTGGTAATAAAAAGTGCCACCACATCGTGAACGTTTTTTTGGAAAATTCTGATTTTACCGAGGATCACGGGATCAGCTCTGGTGACCACCAGTTGAGTAGACCAGGTCTGGAACAAAAAGTTTTCATCCTTTACATAGTTGTAAGAAGTTTTGGTGAAAAAAATTCTTGAAAACCTTTATCCGTTCAAAAGTTATTAAGCTCCAGTTCAACGACATGACAGAATTTCGCGTACAACATATAAATATATATATACTAGTTATCCCGTCTCGGCAAAAATGCCGAGTTAAATATTTTGGTTGTAATAAACTTTAAGCCATCAATCTAGATCAAATAACCTAGATTTGTAGTTTAAAATTATTTTAACTTCAGATTAATGAAAAAAAAACGTATTTTTTAATTTTGATCACCTACATTTTTATTTGGAGCGACCAGCTGGTCACCAGGATCAGCATAAAAAGATCCCATACATTTTTCATGAGCAATCCAATAAATTAGATATATTCGCTTAAGAAACGAAATCTCTATGAAAAGTTTAAAAAAATGCTTCTGGATCTTGAAAAATAGCTTCTGGATGTGGAGTCTAGCAAGTTTTCAGTTTCTTTAAGATTATCACTCACGATTTCATTTTTTTGAACTCATAAGACGAAGAAATCTCGAAAACAAATTTGGGATAGGGATGAAATTTTCAAGATCCGTGGTAGACCCGTGATGTCAGTTCCACTTATTGCACCAACATTATCTGGGCTCACTGATCATTTGGTAAAAATTTTAAGTCTCTAAGTGGTTCCGTTCTCTTTAAATAGTAAAATGATTGAAAAGCTTGAAAAAAACCAATAAATTCATCTTCAGATCAACAGCGCATGGTAATCTTGGGTTTCTGGTGAAAATCAAATCTCTTGTGATGCCAAATAATTAATAAAAAAAGAAAAAAAAAAAAGAAAAGTTAAGAAATGAACAATTTTTGTGAATATCATATGCAAAAAGTGCAAAAATCGCATAGATTCTGGAATCTGAGGAAGAGACGCGGCGAGATAACCAACTTCAAAATGACTAAAAATGTGTGACTTGGCAATGTTTATAAGATCTCATCAAAAAAAATTAATTTTCATTGTTAATAAAAAGTGCCACCACATCGTGAACGTTTTTTTGGAAAATTCTGATTTTCCCGAAGATCACGGGATCAGCTCTGGTGACCACCAGGTGAGTGGACCAGGTCTGAAACAAAAAGTTTTCATCCTTTACATAGTTGTAAGAAGTTTTGGTGAAAAAAATTCTTGAAAAACTTAATCCGTTCAAAAGTTATTAAGCTTCAGTACACCGACACGACAGAATTTCGCGCACAACATATATAGAAATATATATACAACTGAATTCTATTATATCTAATATGAACAACTGAATTCTATTATATCTAATGATTGCAGGTTCAATAGTTTTTTTTTCAAATGCATTAAAACGAAATTCTTTTATTAGTAGATACAATTGAAAATTAATCATAAAGCCAGACGAAAATGAGCGTACGCCCAAAAAACAACAAATGCGATCAATAATTGTAACCCTCTGTGAGTTTCCTTTAATATTATTTTACAGCAAAAACACGCAAACGCCATTTTGGACGACATTTTCATTCGCTCATCTCTCTACCAATCAACTTGATTCTTTTCTAACATGCTCTTCGTTGAAATTTTACAGTGATGTTCCATAATTTCCTTCATCAAATCTTAAGAACTAATATTCGGTTGAAGACGTTACTTCAATTACTTTTAAGAGTTGAAATATAACATTATTGGGCGGTGAACAATTTAATGTTAAGTTTATACTGTGAATAATTATGATTGTTCAATTATCAAACAAGGAAAAATGCAACCAATTTACAGCAGTGATTGCTATTTATCAATTTAAAAACAATTACAAAGTGTATATTTCTCTAATACGTTCGTTTCAATAAGGATTAATTGAATACAGAAATTTTATTTGTTGAAATTTAGTTGTAGTGTAACATTTCATTTCGGCGTGTCTCAAAAAGTCACAATAAATTGTCTTTTCTAAGGCCTTTAAAAAATCTCTAAAGAGCTGTAAGGCCGTGAATAAAATTTAACAAATAAATAAATTGTGTTGTTTATAAAATAAACATAGGTCTCAACCGAAATGCATTCTTTTTTACTTCGGCAACAAAAAGTTGTGAAGTCTTGATTTCATCCAAACTTTTTTTTTTTTTTTTTTTCTTATTTTTGCCTAAAACAAAAAAAATTTTGGTCTAGAACCCGAAATTTTGGGTCCTTGCGAAATGTCTGTCCGTGGTTTTGACTTCTGAACTTCTGTATTCGTAATCTTTGAACCCATCCGACCGATTAGTCTCAAAATTTCAGAATAAGCTTTTTTTAACCATAAGACGGTCGCGTTTGCTGATTCAAGAAAATCCTACAGCGCCATCTAGTACCTGTAGTACAAAATACCATTTTACCATACAAAATTTTTTTTTTCCTGAGATTTTATTGAAAAATCCGAATATGCAATAACCTTGTATTTGGCCCAAAATGATCGATTCCAGAAGATTTTATGGAAATATTGTACCATGACCAAGTTGTCATGCTTACAAAAATTTTGGAAAAAAACTTCTGTTGACGTAATCTCAGAACCCATCGGACCGATTGATCTAAAATTTTCAAAATAAGCTTTTTTAAACCATAAGCAGCGACGTACGAAGAGTTTTTGATAATAATACAGCGCCATCTAGTACCTGTAGTGCAAACTACCATTTTGCCATACAAATTTTTTTTTTTCCTGAGATTATATTGAAACATCCGAATATGCAAAAACCTTGTATTTGGCCCAAAATGATCGATTCCAGAAGATTTTATGGAAATATTGTACCATGACCAAGTTGTCATGCTTACAAAAATTTTGGAAAAAAAACTTCTGTTCACGTAATCTCAGAACCCATCGGACCGATTGATCTAAAATTTTCAAAATAAGCTTTTTTAAACCATAAGCAGCGACGTACGAAGAGTTTTTGATAATAATACAGCGCCATCTAGTACCTGTAGTGCAAACTACCATTTTGCCATACAAAATTTTTTTTTTCCTGAGAATATTTTAAAACATCTGAATATGCAAAAACCTTGTATTTGGCCCAAAATGATCGATTCCAGAAGATTTTATAGAAATATTGTACCATGACCAAGTTGTCATGCTTACAAAAATTTTGGAGAAAAAAAACTTCTGTTGACGTAATCTCAGAACCCATCCGACCGATTGATCTAAAATTTTCAAAATAAGCTTTTTTTAACCATAAGCAGCGACGTACGAAGAGTTTTTGAAAATAATACAGCGCCATCTAGTACCTGTAGTGCAAAAATTTATATTTTATATATCTTGTGTTTTTTCAAAGAATCTAAAAAACTGTTGGAAAAAATATATATATTTTTTTTGAGTTTTATATGAAAACAAGTTTTACGTGTTTTTTGTTAAGAAACTACCAACTCAAGTCGATCAGAAAGTGGTAAGATTGAATTCAACAGAATTATCAGCAATAATGCACAATATTCCCGCTCGGCGCTCTGATCGAAAATTTATGTTTTGGTTACATATTTTTGAATTTCCTAGAATTTTATTGCTTCATTCAAATGAATTATTCTAATGAAGCATAGGTATTATGTTGCCGAAGTGCCTGCTAAAGCTTCAGCTTTTCCGATTTTTTTTTAATTAAAAACTGAGAAGTTCTTAAGGACAATAATATCTAAGTATCTTCTTCTAATATAAAACACAGTAATTAGGAAAATTAAAATAAAAAAGCGTTACACTTTTTGAGCTTTAATAACTTTCTTGCTATAAGAGTTAGGATCTTGAATTTTTTACACGATACACGATAAAATTTATCTAAAATTGAAAATTAATGATTTTGAGGATGATATATTGACCAGCTGGGGTCCAGGATTTACAAAAACTTAAAAAAAAAACGTTCACTGTGTGATGACACTTTTTATGGCTCTTAAAATTGAAATTTTTTTCTCTGAAACATATATAGCAGTACAAGACACAACTTTTGAGCTGAGTATGGGATTTTTATCATGCACCGCTGATCCACACACATCCAGAAACCACGCAAAATAGTGAATTTTTCATGTTCCATGTGTAAAATTTGTTCATTAATTGGAATATTTTGATTTTTTGTGCTCAACAATGTTCATCCTTATTTCTTAACCATTTTTCAAAAGGATTTGCGGATTTTTAGTAACGCGTCTTGGTCAGATGAAAAAATGGCTAGAATTTTGAATGATTTCTATTATCTCTATTATGATTCAATATTATGTTTCTATTCTCAAGTGTGTCATCTACCCCTCATTTTTGAGGGGATTTATGCTACTAGTCATAAGGATAATAATGTGAATTTAGTCAATAGAGGTGTTTTGGGAATTAAGCCGTCAAACTAAAAATATTATTCCCAATTAAAAGCAACCCTTGTAAATTCAAAATGGAAAAGCCTTTAGTCCGACTTTAGTCTCGCTTTAATCTAAAATTTTCCCTGAAGATGAAAGCCGTTGATCTTTCGAAATAATTATTGGATAAATAAAAATTTAGTGAAACAGATGAGTTTTTAAAAATGTAGTTAAACTTAACAATTTACAAACAGTTTCACTTTCAAAACAGTTAACATAATTCGATAAAACTGAAAAATTCTTATTGGTGGTAGACATATTTTCAAAGATTTAAATTTAAAGGTAAGATTTTTAGCCCACTCTAATAAAGAGCAAATTCAAATAACTTGTCTCTGAAATTTTAAAAGTCTCTTTTATCTCCTTAAACATATCTCTGGATCTAGATTATTATATTGCCACCTAGAGTTTTAAGTATTCATAAGTGTAAAACTAAGCGACTTGTGTCTTTGAGCGTCATCTCAAAATGTTCTATTCATGCTCTCTGTAGTTTAAAAACCTCTAATCATTGCAATTACAAGACATTTGCCTTACGCACGGATACATTAATGCTGTGTTGATTCAAGTTATTGCATTGTTTTTTCAATCTACTATATTTATTAATTGGTTTATCAATTTAGATTTAGTACCATATCGCAGTCGCAATCGAGATTTAGATAAAGTATAACATAATTAAATAGAAGCCTGGCTCATTATATTTCAAAAACATACAAAAAACATCTTACAAATTGAACCATAAATATAATTTGAGAGGATTTATATCTTATTGTCCATTATGAAGAAATATTTCATGGTTGATTGGATTGGTAAAGGAAGAATATCCATTCAGAAATTTCATCAAATTTTGGGCTTGTTGTATGTAGTTTGAGTTGTCTGACGAATTTTGATGTTTCAAGTATTAAATTACTCATTGTGTAGTTTATCCTGCGGACCTTTTACTCCCTTTTTCATAAATTATTATCAAAATTCCATATTTTACAAAAAATATTTCCAACAACACTCAATAAATTTTGCTTTGTCGCGGTTTTCAATATTTCAACTGAAAATTTAGGATTGCAGCTCAAACAATTGCCGTGTTTATCTCAGCAATATAACCTCAGAAAAATTTCTTAGTTTTATACAATTTAGAAAGCACAGTTTAATTAAATTGTCAATAATTTTAGTCCATCACTGGTTATGAACTTGCATTTATGAGTTTTAGACGATCATATTAATTATGACTATGATATTACTTAAAGGACACTGCTACCGGAAAACCAGCTATTGCAACACATATACTAAATAGGGAGCCATTTTTATTAAAATTATTGTTCTGAAAGGATTTGCTTTTAGGGTGAGCAAATGAATAGTCAATGATCGAGTTGAGTGGATTAAAAAAAATGGCGGAATATATTTTTTTCTCATTCAAAATTGAATATTAATATAGATTGCACCATAAAATCACGAATATAATTAAATAGTTAAGTAATTCAATTCTACAACAACGAAGGAACAACTAAAAAATATTGAGAATTCAAATGAGAAAAAGGAACATTTTCTAATAAGAATCCTCAAAATGAATTATTTTAGAAAAAGAACGGTTTAAAATCTAAATTAAAAAATTTGTAAACAGTTTTGAACACTGACCTTTTTATAAACCAATATAATTCACTTTACTGAATTTTTAAAACACCATGAAGAGTTTTTCACACTTTATTGTCAGCCTTACAACATTACAACTAGAAAAGTCAACTGAAATTGAGCCTCCAATTTCTTTTCAAATTCATCAATGCAAGAAAAGTTAACTTGAAAAGGATCCTTCGGTGGTGACACATGCGCAATGCTTTTGTGAGCATAGAGTTGCAGGAAATATTTTACCAAAAATAAAAATGCTTGCATATAGAAATTCAATTGCGGCTCGACAAAAGATTTATATTTCATTCATAAAATTAATCTTAAATCAAGAAATTGAAACGAAAATCCAAGCATTGTTGAAAAAAGATTACATCGATTCCAGACAAGAAGAGATTATATGTACCAATTATACTAAATACCTTTGTTCAATAAGTTCAATAATATTGGCAATATTTTGGTCAATGTCCTTATTTTTGTGTTATCTTTCAAATGAATAACTGGATCCATAGTGACACATAAATATAAAAATATCCTATTTTATTTGAAAGTAGTTCAACAACATTGCGGTAAATTTATACATAGAAATCCTTGATATCTATGCTACATTGCTACGCTGTAAGGTGTTTATAATCAATGATTGATTCAACAATGCAGAAAACGCAAACGCATTATTTCGCATGATTTTCATATTCAAATTGCAATATCCTTCAAAGAATGGTGACAATTTGAGATGAAGCATAAAAAATGGTGAATTCGTGCAGAAAAGAATTTTTCAATAAAGTTGTCATAAAAAGTATGGAAAGCTATTATCAATATATACTTCGACTGCAATCTTCAATCATAAATACCTAGAATGATTTTTATCTGAGGCTTCAAAGGTCAAACCAAAAAAGTATCAGATATAAAACATTTATTTTAATTCTATATTTAAAACGTGAGAGTGATTATAAGTATTTATGAGTATATCTTAAGTCTGACTTATTCAGATTTATTTAGCATATTATGTGCCCGCATACATTTACTGATATTATTTTAAATCAAATCGATCATAAATTGTATGTGATATGATTTCTTTGTAATGTTGATGTGTTTTTTAAAAACAAGAACCACAAATTTAATAATGTTTAATATTCTACACATCAATAAGAAAGTGTGCAAATCAGAATATATTTGTTATTGAATTGAAGGATGTTGAATGTTTTCATTGATCATTGATTTTAAGGACATATTTTGCCATTTTTTTAAAATGATTTTTCGAAGTCTGATTTATAACGCGGAATTTATTTATTTTTTGATATACATATTAAAATTATATGTTAACCAAAAGAAGTTTTAGAAATAAATACTATCTCTAATACTAACTCGACTCTGTATAAGACGTTATGTCAAATTAGTAATTACCCTCAAAAGTTCTTTTATTTAAGAGATATTTGAATCGAGTAAATAATTCTTCTTCTAGAATCATTTTAATGGAAAACTTAACATAAAAAAAAGTTTCTAGATATTTGTTTCAACGATTTATCTTGAACAATTTTCACTGGTTCATTAAGACAAATTGGCAATGACTTAGAAATTATTTAAATGGTATAAAATATTTGATAACATTTTAGAGCCGATAAACTCTTATATTTATGGAAATTCATCAAGAAGTATTTTTGTGAAACCGTAAAGGATTTGTAAATAAAGTAAAAATAGCATCGCAGGATGAATGAGCTTTAGAGAAGCAGAAAGGTAAAGCAAAGATGCAAAGTAAACAATAAAAATAAATAATTCACATACCTGCTATAGTTTTGCTCCAAAAGTCTTCAAATTGCAATTTTTAAATTATTTCTTTTAGTTTATAACTTGCTGTTTTAAATATACTTTTTCGCTGCATTTCGGTATCACAATTTAATTTAATTAAATATGGCATTTTGGTCAGGAACCAATATCCTGGTTACCGGTAGTTTTTGTAATTGCGGTGGTGTCACTAAAAATAGAAAATAAAACGCACAAGTTAGACTCTACTTTTCACTTCATTTCTGGTCTGTTGTATGTTGGTGAAGTTATTTTTTTTATATAGATATACTAGATATTTCATTTTCTAAGAAGGTATCCAAAATTTTCACAAACAAATTGTTTATATTTCTACTAGCACTCCAGAAAAGGCATTAGAGGCTTTCTAATGAATTAGGGGTTCATCTGAACTCCACAAATAAGCTTTGTGATGATTTAAATGCAACTGAACTACTTTTAATTGCGAGAAATAACAACAATAAAGAATTTTTTCAAAGCCATGAATATTTTTTACCTTAACTCTGCGATAACAATCATATTTTCACTGTATTCACGGTTTAACTATGGTCAACAGGTATAAACACTCGTTAATTAGCACAAAAGTTAATAGAATCCATTAGTTAGCTATTCAAACAAAAATCAAAAAAAAAATCAAACGAGGAAAGTACAGCTTATATATATAATATATACTAAAGCTAGGGATGCTGATTAATTAATCAGTAATCAACTAATCAAACTAATCAACGCGAATTAATCTGATTAATTGCTGATTAGTAAAATGGTTGATTAATCACTAATCTGATTAGTTTTTCGAAGTCGATTAATTAAAACTAATCAATGGTCCAATTTTCAATAAAAAAATTTAATTTTTCATAATTTATGCTCACAACGGTTCATTTACAACTAAAATTTTTCTTTAAATGTGATTTAAATAATAAATAACGAAATTTATATAAAACCCGAATAAAACCCTTAAAGGAAATTAAAAATTGGAAAAATTTTCAGTCAATTTTGAAATTTTTGGATTTAAAAATTGAGTCTACGTCATTGATTAGTTTGATTAATCACTGATTAGTAAACTGGCCGATTAATCACTAATCAGATTAGTTTTTCCGTCGATTAATTAATCTGATTATTTGATTAGTAAAATCACTAATCAGCATCCCTAACTAAAGCTCACTCCGACTTATTTCGCGTGAGTACTATTTTATTAGATGCCCCTTGACTGGAAATATTTTAAAAACAGTTATAAATTTGAAAATTTATTTTTTATTTTATTATATTGATATTGTTTAAAAAGTTACAAAATATTATTCAGAGTCTTCATCTGCTTTCTTAAGACTTCCAAAAACGCTATCAGGAATAGCTTGTTTTTCAATAGGTAAATTTTTCAGTTCCACTAATGGTTCATCACTTTCTTCTTCTTCGTCACTCTCCTCATCCTCATCAATATCAATTTCGTCAGGATTAACGATTTTTCCGTCCTTGCCCGCTGCTTTGCCACCTTGAGTTTCTCCGCGTACAAACATTATATTATTAGCTGTTGAAGCTGTTGCCAAAGTTTGTTTGAAAGTTTGCTCAGCTACCCTTGATTCTAGTAGCTGCATCTTAGACAATTCTGGATTGGTGGCAGCGGATGTTGTTGCTATAGGTATTTGTGCGGCCATCATATTTACTTGAGTATTGTATGTAGCTTGTACACTACGTTTAATCCTGAGCATTTCACGCATTGTATCTTCGTTACCATGTCTTATCTCAAACTCTTTCCACTTCTGCCAAAAATCAGCAGTTATGCGGGGATCGCTCATCTGACTACAATGTGCAAAAATAACACGAGCTCGATCAATTTCACCTAAAAGAAATTTTGAAATGAGTTAGTATACAATCCTAGAATTAATAATTATTAATTACAAACCTAATTTTGTTTCCATCTCAGCAAAACGAACACACATTTCTCTGGCCTTATTTTCTGGTAGCATTTCAATTGCCTTTTCATATATGGTCCGACACTTGGTGATACCATAAATCTCAGAGGCTTTTTTAATATACAAATTGAATATATCAAACATGTCAGCTTCCGATACATTAGCAGCTGCACGTTCATAAACATTCATAACATGACGAGCCAAACCATGCTCTTCCTCTAATTTTGCGTACAGCAGATAAAAATTTTTCACCAGATCGGCTGGACAATTTTCTAGACACTGCTCAAACAAATCTCTTGTTCGCTCTAATTGAGTGCCAGTATATCGTTCCAAAAATTTGCTTAAATACTTGTTCCAAATATCAAAAACATTTGGCCACTTAAAAAGTGAAATTCCTTTTTCGTAGGTCCTGAATGCCTCCTCAAAATAGTTATGCTCCTCAAGAAACATTCCATAGTTGATAATAATTTGCGGAGTGCAAATTTTTAAATCGATAATTCGATCATAGACCGCTTTACATGTTTTGTATGTGCCGAAACTTTCTTCGAGATCAGCATACATGGACCACAATTTTAGAGACTTATGGAGGCGAGCTTGAACAGTTTCGTTATCATCGTTATATGCGATTTTGTGCTTTGGTAAAGCTGTTGCACGATGCATCAAGCCCAGCGCTCCTTTGAAATTTTCTTGTCGAATCTCCATCTCAGCCCATTCACACCACAATGCAGCCAAATCATCCACTTTGATATACTCAACCTTAAACAAAATTAAAAGACTCATAAATTTATGTAATACTTTAAAAATGATCAAAACGAACCTGTGTGGCTTTTTCAAAAACGATTCTTGCATCTTCTAACTGGTCATTAACCTCATAGAATTTAGCAAATTCTGCCCAAAGTGTGTGTAATCTGCCAACGGCAAGTTTTGGCTGAACAGTTTGTACTGCTTCCGTGTAGATTTTAATGATCTCGTGAGGTTTGCCATCGAAAAGTTTGACACGGTTGTGCCACTCTTGTACGTTGTGTGGGTTTTGTCTCAACAGGACACTATTTAGTAAAGCAAGACGTCTTTCCATTAAATATTCAAATCGAGCCAGTCGTAATTCAATGTCAACGTCATCATCTGGATTTGAAGTCTCTTTTGCGGCCACATCTTCCATCATCTTGCTTAAGGCAAGCTCTTCAAATTGGGCATATGCATCGAAAACTTGGGAAAAGTCTCGAACAGTAGTTACAGTCTGAATAGCTTCTTCATAAATGTCCCGGGCCCGGTCAAAAAGTCCACTACGAACATAATAATCAGCCAAAGAGTTCCAAAGATGGCCTAACTGGTCAGTGTAACGACGTAAACCAGAACGAATGATGGCATCCACGTTCAAAGAAAATACCTAAAATTTTGATTTAACTCTTATTAATAAATTTTTCAAAACATAACTAATTTAACTCACTTTGTCAGGATTTTTTGAAATCATGTCGCACAACTCATTCCACAATTGATGGTTTGATTTTCCAGATTTTGATACAAAATGTTCGTTATCTACGATGCTGGCAAGCTGTTGGGCAGCCTCGTCTAAACGATCAAACTTGACCAAGTAATTGATGTACTCTTCAGCATCTTCAGGACATAACTTCAAATAGCGTCTATACACACGCACTCCAGTCTCTGGAATCTCGTACTTGTTAAGAAATTGAAAGTACAAAGGCCATACGCGGTTGTGCTGAGTGACTGGAAGAGCTCGAAGGGCCCGGTCAAAAAGTTGGCGAGTACGAGTTAGCTTGCACTGATTTGTCATAAAAGCACAATAATCCATCCAAATTCTAGGCATCTTGTGCATAAAAACTAGAGCTCGCTCAAAAGCATTGTTCACTTCGTCATACTCTTCGTCTGAGACACATTTTCCTCGTATTTGCTTGCGTCGAAGCTTCAGATAATTGTACCATAATTTATAAGATCCTGGAAGTTCTTTTAAAGCTCGCTCATACACGGTGTTGATAACATATTTTGATCCATTCTTTTTGTGTTCAATATATCTTATCCAATGCTTAACAGAATAAGCGTTCCTAAGGATTTCTTCTTCATATGGTAGATCTTCTTCATTCTGAAAGTTTTAGGTTGAGTTTAATTGAAATTTATTGTTTGAGTAATAAAAGATATGTTTTTTTAATGTGTGCTTTAATGCTTTAAAGTAAATGCTTTAAAGTACGATTAAAGTAAATTGTTTATTGTCATAGAAGCTACTTTTGATATTAAGCATTAATAAACTCGATGTTATGCTGTGAATACACTTATAAACTTACCAAAATAATTTCGGTTTCCATGTTGATATCATTCAGCACAGGCATTATTAATTCATGAATTAAGATGAGCGCAAATCACTTTAATTGATAAAAAAGTTTTATATTTCAATATTTTGCTTTAATACGATTATCGGCAAGAGCTCATTGAAAAAACTGTGCTCAATTTAAAGAGCTCACTGGAAATATATTTTTTCTTATATTATTCTTAGTAGAGCTCACTGGAATACATATATCAATTTGAATTTAAACCCGTAATTGGTTATGCTGGAATAGTTAACATAAAAAGGATTCGATTGTAAACATTCTCATAATTTGATGTTGTGTCATTAATAATTGTCATTTTGTATCAAATTATGATACTTCTCCTCAGTTAAAATCAAACAAGTATCTTTGCAGCCTTAACCCAAATTTGGTTGATGAACTACGTAGTTTTTATTTTGTTTTAATGAACAATTCAAAAGTTAAAAAGTCCAAAATAATTTTGATTTATTACTGTAAAATATTTGTACAATTCGCAATCATTCTTTCTGAATAAATGATTAGGATTAGGTAATCAATTATAATATAAAATATTGGTTTTTAAAGTACGGGCAATGCTCTACACTTTGACCATTTACAATTTCTTTTGTACTTGTACAATGTTCATTATCTATGTTATTACTAGCTTTAATTGCGCAATGAATAATTACTTGTATTTTTATGATTAAATTAATTGAAAGCCACGTCTTCTAAAGCGAGTCTAGATATTTTCAATAACAAGCATTTTACTCTTATTTTTCAGAATGTTAAAATTCATTCGCAAATCCCGCATAGTAGAATAGACTGCGCTTTTCATTTGCAAGCATATACAACATAATATGCAATATTATTACTAGTTCTTAGCGATTTAAAAGAATAATGAATTTAAAAATAATAGCCTAGGTAGTTCACTGGACTTGAGATTCTCAAAAATTTAAAGGAATGTTCAACAAATTTGTTTATTTTAATAAATTAAAAATATCAGTAAATTATTCATAAAATATCTTATAATAGACATATTTTGATTTAATGTTCCAATCGGTTTAAAAAAGTCAAAATGCTTAAACAACTCGATAATGTAGGAGTAAGTTACTTTTGTTTTCCTTGCAATCAATCAATAAAAATTTAATTGAAATTATTTACATTTATGTACAAAAAATCATTAATGTTTCTAAAATTGACCCATAAAAGGATCCATTTATGTATTTTTATCACATACAATGACATTATAAAAGATAAACGGAATGGATTTTAGTTATATAAACGGACATTTTACACAGGCACTTGTACACATTTTTCTACTGTTCAAGGATGCTATCAATTTATCTTGCAATTCTAAAAAAATCACTTCTTTATAGTTCAGGGGAAAGTTGGTGTGGAAAAGTTACTTGGTACTGTATAATTGGAATATTATTAAAAATATACATTTTTCATTAAGCTTACTACAAAACCAAATTCATAAGCAAATACAACATCATATTCATCTCAATTGAGCCCTTTTTAATTAAATTTTGGCATAATTACGATATTTGTTGCTGATTAAAAAACTTGAATATAAGATTAGTACACTGACATATATTTTTGGTTTTTCAGTATTCTTAATGGATTATCATCATTTATTATATTATTATTCTTGGTTTCATAAATCAAATTATTGGTAAATATTCCTCAAAAATATATATGTTTAGCTGCATATCTTAGAAATATGTACGGTTGCCATGAATTTGATGAGAACACTTTTTATAAAAAGTTAAATTTGTGTCTGGAGTTTGGTGTGGCAATGTTGTGGTCAATTCAAATTTCAATCAAATGAATAATCTTTAGCTGAACTTTTACAATATAATAACTGCAAAGCTATTGGATAATGGTTCATACTTCTTGATTTTAAGCAACACTTTATACTACTTACTCAATTATTCCACACATTGCCTAATAAATAATAACACATATTGACGCAACAATAATCATTGCCTGGTTCAAGCTAAAGCTCAGTGTACTAGAACGACTACTTAAAATCTTTTCTGTAGATGCTTGTTTGTCTAAAGGATTATAAGATGAAGAACTGAACGGTCGATCCTTGCTACTTGATTCAAGTTTGGTGGAAGTGCTCCGTTGCGTTGTGGTCGTTGTTGTAGGGACTAAAGTATGATTATGAAGCCAATATACGGGACTGTATTCAATTTTCACATCTAACATTTCTTCTCGAAGAGCCTAAAATAAATAAGGAAAATTACATTATAATTTAATTAGAACAGGAAGCACTAAGAAGAAATTATATAAACTCTATAACATAATATTAAGTCTATTTTGAGAATACCGTATCATACTGCTGGATACATTAAGATTGAACGTTATGACGTCATTGCTAAATATTGCTCAAATATTTGCAATATATTTTATGATAAATTCAACAAAAATTCCATTGAGCTCCCAAATTAAGATTAATCTAATAATTGACTTAAATTTAAATTCTTAGAATGGACTCAATTATATTCACAAGTTTATTCATCACCAAAATGAGTAAAATATGTTTTATCTAGAATAAAATATATTTTTTCTTACCGAAGCTTGGATGTATCTCATTGTTGGATCCGAGTTGTCTGCATAGTAGCTGCGTATGGAAGCTTTCTGTAGAAGAATTTTCATGATTTCAATTAATAAATCAAATATAATTTATCTCATAACAAATATTTACGTATGGTCCTTCACTGGAAGTATAGTTGCCCCACATCGTGACATTTAAAGCAGTTCCTGGCATCAGCCTCGTTGAAACAGTTTTTGTTTCAATCACTTTGTCAGTTTTAACAATTCCCCAAAGAAGCTCTGCTGGTTCAATTGACTCGTATACTTGAACAGGAACTCCTCGAGCCACACCATCATTAACTCCAAAGTAATTCGTTCTATCTAAAAATTTATAATTTCCTAATTTTTTAAAAGCTCGCCGTGTAATTGTTATCTATATTTTACCAAACATATACGTTATCACTGCTTCCACATTATTTTCTTTTTGGTCTTCGTTCAACAAAACTGTTTGACCTAACAACGTCTTGTTCTTTTTAACTCGAGTCCGGAACTTATCGTAACGAATTTGTCGCAGTTCATATTTCACCGGTTCTGTTTCCACCAGCAATTCTCCATCTTCAACAACCTATATGGATAGTAAATTCTTTTAAATGTGCTTATAACATGTCTTTTTTAGATTAAATACCGTCTCACGATCAATGTCTACGAAGAAACTTTTTCCCAATCCATCCCATGGCGCCTGTCTGCCTAGAATAATGCAAAAATAAAATAAATATTATTATAAAATCAATAATATGTTTTTCAGATAACAGTACCAAAAATGACTTTTATCCTAGAAATTATAAGATCTTTCCTAGAAATGTAAACATACCAAGTAATGAATGAGTGTGGTTATGTGCATCTGTGAAATTCTTTCGAGCAACATAGTAAAGCTCTTCTCCTTGTGATTCTCCCTTTGCACTGCTAACAGCTCCTCTAGGGGTGCCTCCAGTATACTTGTCCCATTTTTGCCATGCTAGCTTGGCACCATTTTCTTTATTCAACAAAAGATCAAAGACCTTTTTTGGTAATATTTCAGAATGCATAGAAATTACGCATTCAAGCTGGTTTGAGTTGGGAAGCTGTTTAGTCGAGCCTGATATGAAAATACCATTGTTGAAAGGGGCTCGACAAATATATACTGGATGTATCTGGAAAATAGCAAATTAATTGGATCAATGTCGATATGATTGATGCTTTTGCTTGCAAATTATAGTACAATTTTGTTGCCAAGTTTTGTTGCGGATATTTTGTGACGATAAAATAAATTGCTATTTTATAGATGATGGTTTCATTTAAAACAAAATTTTTGTAAACATGTACCGGTTTTGTTCAAAATATATAAACTCTAGCTCACCTCTTCGCCATGTGTGTGAGTACCTGCCACAGCATACTGAAGAATGCTTTCATCTTTCGCGTCATAAGATTCCCATTTTAGCGTACTAGACGTCACTAATTGCTTTGTGTCGAGGTTGAAGATTGACACTGTTTTAGTGGTGGCTGCCAGTTCTCCATACAAACAGTTCAAAAGGAACGCTACTATCACAATATTTTTTGTCATGTTGCTTATTTCATATCTAAAAATAGAGAAAGAGCAAGTGCTGGATTAGATTTTACAAGTTTGCTTATAATTATGAAAATAAAATTAATTGATGCATAAATGGGCACTTGACTTGAAATTTGAAGCCACCACACATGCGATCCATATCGTTTGTTTAAATGGCAAATTGTAAATATCAAAGCCATTTAAAATTGTTTAAAAGAACGTTTAAACGTCAATTATGCTTCAGCGAAAACTTGTGATTTGATACAGAGCAATTGCTAGTCGCCCTATCGCGTTTCGCGAAACAGAATTTTATTACTTTTTTGAGCGCACTGCAAGATAAATTGACTTTAAAATTTCCAAATGTTTAGCTTGACATGATTTTCAGTGTAAATTTCACAATTAGTTATATTGAAAAGTCTCAAATGCATTACAATTAAAACATGTAGTTTACTATAGCGCATTAGACGTTACAACAAAAATATGAAGCTTTTTTTCAATTTGCATATTCGATGAGTTGCTCAATAGTTTTTTATTATTTTCTATTCTCTTCCACTATATGAAAAAAACATATAAATTATTCAACTTAAATGATGGTTGAATGTAGGTTGATTTTAATTATATTAGATTTTTCTTAACTAACAAGGAATGTTAATTCATAGGATTTGTTACAAATAAATACATTGAAGATTATTAATAATAACTAAACTTGCTCAATAATTAATTATCATGAATCTTTCAACTTTTTTGTATTCCTTTATATTTTACACATCTTGAAAATCAGTTAAATTGAACTATACATAAATTATGCATTTCAGTTAACACACAACAATTCACTTTATTACAGCTTTTCGGGATGATTTAGTTGGGACATTTAAATGTATTATATTTAACAATGTCTAATGGTACTACATAGCGATGCCCCTGAATTCTAAATAATTTTTAACTATTTTTATTTCTCATTTATCATAATTTTATGGTGTCTGTCCGTCTGTCCATAAAAAGTATAAAGTATGAAAGCAGTTATAAATTAGGAGTTTCTTACAATAAACTTCTGACAACAAAAAATATGTTGATACTTGCTTAAGCAATCTCAACTCCCTTGTTAATGTATCATTTGAATATTTTGACCATTCAATTGAAATTTATGGACAGTGAAAACCTTTGAGTACACTTAATTTACTATTTTGTGAAATAAATCAAACTAGAGCATGTTTTAATTTTATTGATTACACCATGCAGCTTTTGAGATGCTTATATTAAATTCGGCATATTAATATTTATAACCTATTCAAATTGATAAATCTATAGATATTTTTGTAAATATTTTAGTAATTAACACTTTTATCAAAAATACGTTTTTTTAATACTCAACTAAGAAAACACTGATCAGATTTAAAAAAACACTTTACATCCAAATAATCTCTTAATAACCTAGCCTTTAAGCAAACCCGAAAAAACATCATGAGCGTTCAATTAACGGTTCCATAATCAATAACTATTATATTAATTTGTTTTAGTTATTGTTCTAGTATGTCATTCTTCATTGATTTATTAAACTAAACTAAAACTAGCAGCATCCGTTCCTCGTTTATCTCATTAAAGCATATATATGTTACTTTACGAGTTTACGACTTTAAAAGCCACTTTGCTATTACCATTCAGTATTTTAAAATTTTAAAACAATTCAACGAAACAGGAAAAGCCCGCGTACCAACAAAAAATCAACAAAGTAGAAAGACTTTAATATTTTTTTAAATATTTGTCTGAAATCTTTGTGATTGTATTAAACTATTATTTATATATCACTTCATCTTCCAGTTCTTGACCATTTACCATATTTTCGGGTTTTTGCAACTAAAAATTGAATATGATACATAAATACATAATATTTAATGATTTTTTTGTAGTGTGAAGTTCAAGCGACCATTCTGCATGTATTATGATATTATTATGTATTATTATTGTATAATCAAACCAGTCATTGTCAAGGTAAAAGAGATGATGATTAAACAGTTATGAAAAATAAAATTTTATTCAAGCACCACTTTAAATTTTGAGAGTCTCACTCTGGAGCACAATGACTAGAGTCCAAAAATATATATGAATATTCAAATAATTTAAATAATGATGCAAAGCGCGTTCGGACTTTAATTTTTCATTTAACTATGATTTAGTTATGTAGTCATGTTATTGAGCATTCCATTATTTTATGAACGCAAGTAGAAACATAACAAACGACAAAAAACTCCAAAGGATCGATTTTTTTCCTGCGAGCAAATTATCGATTTTGGATTTTTTATAAAGTGGTGCAATAAAATTCTAATTTTTCCTTTTTCAATGGCATTTCCATTTATTTCATTTGGACATTTTTTGATTAACAGCAGAAATTGAAAAAGAATTGTTTGCGTCATTATACGGTGGATTCTGTATAATTTTGATTAATTAACATAACAGCAATTCTAAGATCCAAACTTGAGATAAACTCTGTTTATTCTGAAAAGGTAACATAAATGCTCTTCACACTTGAAATTTACTAACTTTTGCACCTTCAACATATCAAGAGTAATAACAATGCGAATTTTAACAGTTCTTTTACCTAAGTCAATAATTAAAACGAAAACTTTTTAATTAATTTACACCACAAACAAATTTCGATAACAAATTTAATGCTGCTTCTGCGAATGATTCAAATTTACTGAGTTGAAAAAGCTTTTTGCATATTTACTCAAACTCGTGTATTGTCGGAGGTAACTCAGTTGGTTCATTTATGTGGGATTCAGAGAATTGGGCCTTATTTATGCTCGCTCTATTCAATCCCTATTGTGTTTAAGATCAAACCAACTAAATTTTTATGACACTGAATTTTATTTCATGTATAAAAGAGTAGAAGAATGTTGACTAATTTGTTCAATAGGGTTTTTGTACTAAAAATCATCTCGAAATTTTTAAAAGCAAAAATGTATTAGGTTTTCTAATTTTATTCAATGTAAATTATGGAAATATCTATGCTTTACAATTTATATCAAAGACTTTCTGGAAGTTGTCGCTTTTTAATAGCCGTTATATGCAGAATTCCATCTGTTCCTAGCTCAGATGTAACAGATTTCTCATCAAACTCTAATGGTAATGGATATTTTCTCACACCATGTCTGCTTTCATATGAGTTATCTAGTTCCAATCCATGCCTAGTGTCGACCAAAATGTTATGATCTTCGGTGGTCACTTTAATTTGCTCCTTTACGTAATGGTTTACATCAAGAAAAATTTCAAAAGCAAATGTTTTATCACTTTTTATTGGACAGGTCATCTTTCAGTGATTTACTTGTTATCAATAGAGTATGTGGAGTAAGTTTGTGATGCTTCTACGAATACTTTGAGTGGACTGACTGATAATAATTTCTTGCGGTTGTATTTTTCTTAAACAGGTAAAATTCAGAATCCCACACTCTAAATGAACTTGTCGGTGCACTTACGAATATAAGTGTCTATAGAAAACTGGAAACTCAAAAGAATATCTAGAATATTTAAAACATAAATGAATGAACTGTTTATTGTTATTGGAAGGAATACTCATTAAAAAAAACTATACATCTACATATTTTTATATATGGAAGGTCATTTAAAGAATAACGTTTTGAAATACTGAATATATATTTAATTAAAACAAAAAAGTATTATTATATTAGGCTCCTGCGATTAGTGATTTTAATAATCGTTTCGATTGTCGATTCGATTAGTGAAAAAATCGCGATTTCGATTCGATTTCGATTATCTAAATTGAAAATATGTAGTGTAATTTTTTAAAGCGTTTTTACGCTGAAGCTAAGATTTATTTTTTTTTGAATGATTTCTGAATTGATTTTTGGACATAAAAAAGATTGCGCTTGAACCAAACCTTAAAACTATGTTAGAAAGGGCCAAAAAAGCCTATCCGTGTTACACAGAATGTTTTTGGAAGGTCTGAGAACTTGAAAATTTTACTACTAGACAGCACAGTTTTGTATTTTCTATTTTTTGAATAATCTAAGTTACGAATTTTTCATATTGACTCATAATGCAGACTGAAAAAAGTACTATTTTAATAGAAACATCTTAAATATATAAATTTATAATAGATGCATTATTAAAATGATTCTAATACGGTGAACTATTTGAAACTACTAAAATAATTTTGAGATTTGGTTCAATTCCGAGACACTCGGTTTTACAGTGTTTTTAACAAACAAAATTAATAACATAATTGAAGAAAGAATGAAGTAAATAGTGGTCGCTTATAATTTTATACAAAAAATAGAATCCTAATTGGTGATATTACTTAAATAATCGAAATCTTCGACTATCGATTTACTAATCGATTCGATTATCGATTATTCAAACTAATCGCGATTCGATCGATTTTCGACTAGTCGCAGGAGCCTATATTATATGTGAAGAAATTTATCCATGGATTTAATTCGAACGTTCTTGAAGAATCTTGCAAATCATCTGATTTGTATAATTGAGAAATTTATAAATTATTCTATCTGTTGCATGAAATAAATTTTGAAAATAGTTTGAGGTTCAAATTAATTTTAAATAAAAGTTTGGCGTGGAGAAGACCTTTCAGTATAAATATTTAATCAATGTTAGTCTAAAAAGATGAGTTCAGCTAATAATATTAAGGAAATGCTCAGTTTTGAATATGCATTTTAAGTGCAATAGTCGGCAAAAGGCAAAAAACTGTCAAAAATAACATAAATATAATTCCCGATCTACACAAAACGTTGATTATAACATTCTAAGTTTTGGAGTCATTATGTTTTCAAAAGTTTGTAATATACTAATATATTAAAGAAAAAAAAAGCAAAGACCAAATATGAATTTGGAAGATTAAATCATGGAATTACGTTTTAACCCAGTGGCACTTTTGAAAACAAATTTTTGTTTGACAAAAACTTGTGCAACACTAAAAATTCTAGGAAGTTAATTCTAGTGACTTGCGCAAAACACCCACTATTGTTCTTATTATCCTTTGTGAAGGTAACTAACTCATTCATAAAAATCATAGAAAAATTGTTTTGGTAACGAATTTCTTTTTATAATTTTCAGTGAATCTTTGCATTATTCAAGTCCTTTTATTGAATATAAAATAAATATAATAATACATAATGTTGGAAAACTAAAGTAGTTGCAACTTACACAATTTAAAATTAATGGAATTTGTGAAACCAAACCTAATATCTTAAAACCGTGTTGTTACTTGTTAATAATTGTTAAAGTATTATTTTAGTTACCCTCAGTTTTTGCATGATGATGATCTAATATGATGATCTTGATTGTTTCTTGAAATTTCAAGAGGATGTAATATTTTGTGGTTTTGTGTATGTATTCAAGCTTGTACATTAGGGTGGTCCATAAACTAAAAGCACGTTAGAATTGCGCTCCCAAAGCAAAAGTTTGATTTAGATGACAAAATAAAAATTCAGTAAAATTTTCAAATTTTTTGATGCACGCTTTAGTGGTGCTCATCGAGCTTTTAGTTTTGACATTTTTACAGTTCCAAAATCATTACATTTTTTGAATTCCACGAAATATTTAATTGGATTTCAAAAACAATTTTAATTCATTATGTTTATAAGAACTCCAAAAAAAAATTTCAGCCAAAAACATAAAGAAGCCAAAAAGTTATAGAACTAGTTTGAAAAGTCGATTTTATGCAAAAGCTGTCAGAGCCGTCAATGTAACCTCATGAGCCTCCAAATAATTTCATCTCATTTTTTTTACCTTTAGATGCAAGTTTATTTATCCCTTAACCAAATGCAAGTGGTCCCGTGACTTTTTGATGACGCAATCGGAAGTTATTAAATTTTTAGTAGACTGATTTTTTCATTGGTCGCTTGTTGTTGTTGTAATCCTTAAATAAATTCTTTTCTGAAGATTTACAAGCCCAATTTTAATGGAAAATTTACCAAAATTTGAAATAATTTTCTTTTTATATTACTTTATAAAAATCTTGAAAAAAATTTTGAAATTAGTAGAAAAGAATTTATTTAAGGATTACAACAACAACAAGCGACCAATGTAAAAATCAGTCTACTAAAAATTTAATAACTTCCGATTGCGTCATCAAAAAGTCACGAGACCACTTGCATTTGGTTAAGGGATAAATAAACTTGCATCTAAAGGTAAAAAAAATGAGATGAAATTATTTGGAGGCTCATGAGGTTACATTGACGGCTCTGACAGCTTTTGCATAAAATCGACTTTTCAAACTAGTTCTATAACTTTTTGGCTTCTTTATGTTTTTAGCTGAAATTTTTTTTTGGAGTTCTTATAAACATAATAAATTAAAATTGTTTTTGAAATCCAATTAAATATTTCGTGGAACTCAAAAAATTTAATGATCATCTTCTAATCTTAAAATCATCCAACTTCAATAAACCTTCATTGAAAAATAAGGGCTCGAACTGTAAAACTGTAAAAACATACAAAAAAGATTGCGAATGAATTTTACAGAAAAAAAAATTGTGTAAATTTGAGGGTCCAAAAGTGAAAATATTAGGATTATTGAAATTATACAGATATGTAAAATTTCATTGTCATTATACACAAAAAATTACAGAAATTACATGTGTATTTAACGTTTGTCTTTACAGAATAATTGCTGTGGATTTGTTTTCAAGAAGTTCTTACCTCATTATTCTTCATGTATGGAATCAAATAATATTATTTAAGAAAATATATACTGGATTTTCATTTTAAATAAGTATTTTTAAATTTTCGTGTAATATTTTATTGATCAGGTATAAACTTTTCTCATTACTTGATGTTAACATCGAATTCCAAAACACAATGATTGATTGAGTTGCTCAATAATATGAATACTTAGCAGCCCGTTAATAATTGACAGTTACTGCCAAAGACATAAAATTTTTTATTTGGTAAACAATATGTAAGTGACAAACTTGAAGGCAAATGAAAATACACTCTGTAATATTTTGTAATATTTGTAGAGTGCCATAAAAATTACATCAAATATTCATAGCAAATGAATAATTAATACAGAGGAACCAAGAAAATGCACTGACTCGTCAGAAAATGCGAAAAATATGTAACAGAATATGTATGCATATAATATAATGTATTATAGTATCAACAGGAACAATTATAAATTTTACGTCTGCCTTCGGGAGTAATTTGGACACGAAACATTCATTGCTGATAAATTATTCACTTAAATGATACTTACTTACAGCTCTTGATTTAGTTTCAGGCTTGTTTTTAATTGCTTGAGCTTCTTATGAAATCAATTATGAATGTTAAATATAAGAATAAAAAGAATTTTCAATTATTTTAATTATTTATGGAAGCTTTTTAAAGGTTTTTATCAAGTACACTTCAAACTGTTTAAATTTTTAATAAACTAAAAGCATAAATAATTTTCTGCGTGCGGTAATGATGTTTATTTCAAAGTGGTAATTGATATAGTAGAAAGCTATAAGAAAAGCTCTTAAAAAAAACAATGAACACCAAATAAATATATCTGAAGGTATAGAAAAACTTGTCTATAGAAAAATTAAAAAAATTCATTGCACTTACTCATGATAGAAGTATAAATCTGATATATCTCTTCCATAAAATCATGCTCAGTTTTGATTTTCCTTGCAGGTAGTGTAGTATAGAAAACCTTGTTTCAATTGTTCACCTAGAATCTTTCATTGAATGCTAAGCGGCTCTCCGGTTTAGGGAAACTTTTAAATTTAACTGCTTGGTTCAATAATTATCAAATGTTCAATCAAATAGAATAAATTTAAAGATTCTTTGTTGAGGTTAAAATTTTCGTTCTTTGCTGCAAACATGTTAAAACATAGAGTATTTTAGGAATTGAGAGAAATTCTTTAAAGCTCACTCAATTTCATATCTCTCGCGCCCCTTTACTCCCGACAAAAACATTTCTACACGTTTTATGAATGAGTTTCCTCCTCAAAGAATAAAAAGACCAATTGTGGGTTAATTGCGCAAGCCCCACTTCCTAGAATTTTTAATGTTGCACAAGTTTTCCTCAGATAAATTTTATTTCTAAAGTGCTACTGAACTAATACGTTGTTCCTGGTTTTGTTCGTCCAGATTCAAGCAGAAAATTTTTCAAACAGTTATTGGTGTGTAATATTTCTTGGTTGATAACGTGCATAAAAATAAATTGAGTGGAAAGCTTACTCACGTCTGTCAAGGGCGATTATTGCGATAATATATTGCTAAATAAGGAATTTACCTTAAAAACAATTCAAAAACATAGAATAAATGGTTCGAATAGAAAACCTGAAATTTAGGAAATCACTAACCCTGAAAATACCAACAATCATAGTTTAAGTAGAGTTTAGTAGATGGTTATTTGTATGTATTTAATCGTATTTAATAGAAATTATACCATTAAGCTGGGAAAGTCGGAAACTTGAGAAGCTCGGAAAATTCTAAACATTTCACGTACATGAATTTTTCAATTCACATCAATACACATAATATAATATAGTATCGTGTCTTCTTTTTCTCCACAGCAAAGCTAATCTTCAAACAAATATACGAAACTT
The DNA here is from genome assembly GCA_038502155.1 of Parochlus steinenii. Taxonomy (NCBI): domain Eukaryota; kingdom Metazoa; phylum Arthropoda; class Insecta; order Diptera; family Chironomidae; genus Parochlus; species Parochlus steinenii. The sequence continues at coordinate 1,528,483 of JAXCIN010000052.1, read as the reverse complement.
GAAATTTTCTTCAAGCTAAAATATTTTGAACAATTTATAAAAGCAAAAAATAAAAAATGGAAGGTTCTTCTGCAAAGTTGGTGAAGCACGTCGAGATCGAAAAAGCTCAGAACTTTATGCGTCAATTCAGAGATGCTGAATCGACTGAGCTTAGAAAACTGTCAGCCAATCAATTTATGGACGTATGGTCCCATTACGATTTTGATGGTAAGCCACTTCATATATTCTTCACATATAAGCTGGTTGATTTGTATTATCTCAACTTTGAAAAATTCCGAAATTCCTTATCAAGCATTTTCCTTTATAGAATTGCTTTATCACATGCCATTTATTTCTTCAGAATACATAATTAAATAGTTGAAGAACGTACAATTCAGCATGTTTTACAAGATTTTTCATGGAGTTAAGAGATTTACTCTGATATTAAGCAAATTTCTGAGAACTCGAGAGTGATGTCCAAGTTTTATTCATTCACAGCTTATATAAGTTTTTATGATAACAACATTTATTTTTTTCATATATTTTGAGATTCAATTTTGATAGGTTTTCGCAGAATTTTTTATTAAAAATAATGTTTATATTTTTAATTTTTTAGATTTTTTTAGATTTTTACTTCTCCGCAAAAACGGAGAAGTATTGTTTTCGTCCCAGCATTTTCAGGGTTTTTAAACCTTATCTGATTTTTCTTGACTTCCCTGTAAACAAATCTCAAAAATATCCAGTGTTTTTTTTGTCCGTATTGAGTTGAAGAAAATTCCTGTGAAAACAAATCCGGAAATTTTTGAACCCCTGACCCGTGCCATGCGAAAAACTGAGGGCCGGATGTCCGGTGGAATTTCCGGTGTATTACTGTAAACGCTCGATCTGACCTCCCACTGAACCGATTCCGGATTTTTTGATGCCAATCGACTTGATATCTCTTCCCATCGTGCACCTGATATTTTTGGTGATGGTGACTTTATATGTTAGGTCACCAGCACCACTTCCGTGACCCAAAGTCGGGTTTTTCATACAAAAAAAAATTTTCTTTTTTTAAACTAGAGATACAGCTGTGGTTTCTTCAGAAAAAATGTTTGGGCTAATGAGTTGAGTCGAGAAATGTATGGATGTGTGGTCCACTACCTGCTGGGAGTCACCTGGGGGTCATCTGGTGGTACCAGACAACTTTTTTTTGAAAAAGTCTTAAATTCTCATAATTTGTCCAGAAAATTATAAAAATTATTTTTTTGGAGGATCAGTCTGGTACCGCTTACTCTCAGCTCCAGAAAAAGAGAAAGATTAAAGATGCAACATTGGTTGCTTCAGGAAAAATGTTTGGAATAATAAGTTTAGTCAAGAATTGCATCGATGTTTGGTCCACTATCTGCTGGGAGTCATCTGGTGGTACCAGACAACTTTTTTTTTGATAAAGTCTTAGAATCTCATGATTCGTACAGAAAATAGAAAAAATAGTGTATTCGTGATTTAAACCAACAGATGCCGCGCGGGATATATGTTAGATATAATATCTCAGTTAAAGGAATTTAAAATTAAAACACAGTTCCACGTTAGCGGAGAAGTCCTGCTCAGCTCACAAGCTGCACAACTAGTTTTTTTTACAATTAATAAGTCCTTAACCTTGAATCTAGAAATGTAAATTAGTTTGAAGTTTTGTAGTTTTAGTATATATCAGAGTAATATTTAATAAATTATGTGTTTTTGCTATGTTTTCCAAACATATAGTAGTAATTTTTGAATTGCAATTACCTACTAAAATATGCGGAAAATCTTGCAAATTGGCTGGTTGTTGCATATAAAAATCACTACTAATAGGATAGCAGGAAATAAACGAATATATGTCTAATGCTGAAAGATTTCTTTTAGTTCAGTGCGTGAAAAAGTCCAACTTTCTACGTTTTAATCACTTATTCTTTGCTTCACAGGCAATGGTTTCATCGAAGGAGCTGAATTGGATGGTTTTTTGCGTGAGTTTGTCTCAAGCGCAGCTGATGTGGCCGACTCTTCAGAGGTGAGAGCTTTAATAAAAAAGTCAAATAATTTCCGGTTCACTTCAAAAACACTTTCTCTGTTTGTAACTCAATAAAAATCTACATCGGATATTATTCCAGTGAATATTTAATCAAAAATCGGAAGGTGAAGCACAAATTACTATTACGAAAACCTATAATTTATATTCAAACGTTATTCATGTTCTGTTGAGAAGGAATTTTGGAATATAATCGATAGGAAGGCAGGAAATTTTTAGTGTTGAAACAGAATTGATATATAGGCTTTCAATTCGAGATTCTTTTGTTTTATATCCTTGTGCATGTGCTGCTTTCATGTTATACTCCTTCAACTATAATATCTAATAACCATAAATCATACATTATATTGCCATAAGCCTGCAAAGTAAAATCTCTGGTTTCTGGGCAAAAAACCAAAAAAGCTGTGTTGCGACTCAAAAAGGATGAATCTGCTCAAGGAAATATTTATTTTTAATACTTTTAATGAAAATGAATGTATTTATTGTAAGTTTTTTATTATTCTTATGATAATATATCAAATTTTTTGAGCATATATAATCTAACTTGATATAATATATTTGTTAAACACATTGAAATCTACTTTGATCATAGTTTAAGATCAAATATAGAGAAAAGAAAAAAAAGTATTTTAAAGTTTAATTTTAATGCTCTAAAAACAAAAATTATATATTTGTTTCAAATTGCCATAATATCATGAATGCCAAAATATATAACCTAAAACAAATAATTTATGTTGATAAATAAATATAATTTACGGAGTGGTTGCGGTTACAGTTTTAGGAAATTATTTAAACACAGCAAATAGAAACATGAATCGATTTTTTTGGGGTATCATGCTTAAATATTGATTCGAAGTTTCACAATTTTAAGTGTTTTGTAGACATGTTTTAAATTATGCAGATTTATTCAAAATGACTCTCAGTTTCAAATGACTACATATTTTCACTAAGTATTAACAGAAAGTTAAATGTCTTAATAACTTACCAGCATTGTGTGATTGTCAAATTATTGCACATTTGCAGTTCTACATATAATATCCTGAATAAATAAATCGTTGATTTCTGAATTCGTTGCTGGTCTATTGTCAGAACAAAAAACTGTCGATACAGGATAGATGGAGGTCCAATCTCGAGAAGTACCTGATTGATTGATTGATGGGTTGATGACTTCTGAATCAATAAATAGTTTTTTTTAGTGTAAAAAACACAATATTAATTTGATAGTTGATGACAATCTTTTAATATGCATTATTCAAGTCGTCGTGCTACAAATTGTCAATATCTTCTGCTTGAACACTTTATGATATAGATCAGTATATTTTGCAGTATATAATCTATGATATAATATTATGAAATGAAATTGATACAATCGAGAATGCAATAAACCGATTTTATGGCTATAAATGAAAAATCATGTTTGAAGCTCATACATAACTCGTGTTTCAATCAAGCCATTTGTATCAAGATAAAATCAGCAAAGCTTTTAATTTGTCATGAATATTGTAAATTCAAAATATCAAATCATGTCTTTTTTTGAATTCTAAATTGAAAGTTTTTTAAGTTAACAAAAATCATTATTCGTAGCACAAGCCGATCGATGTATTACATAGTTTTACAAAGTGTAAAGTGGAGAAAAGCTGCCTGCCTTTTCCAAAAACTTGGAATTTTAACCTGTAATTTTAAATGATTTTTAGGGAGCCAATAATTATTTCCTCCAATATAATTTTTTCATCACATATTTATAATAATTTAATAATCAATAAATTTTTTTTTTTTCTAATGCTCTTTATTAATGAATTTCCATATTGCAATAATATCAGATAATATGAAACAATTAAAAATTACACATTTTCCTTGAGTCATCTTCAAACTCTCAGTAGTCTTAGAGTCTCAGTCTCAGTCTCAGTAGTCCCACAAATTTAATTGTAATTTAATTGTAATTACATTTGTAATTACATAATATATAAAGAGCAAGTTCTGTTTATTTATATATTTATATATTTGTGTCTGCGTAACGCTAACTGAGCTCTAATAGCTCGAAAACCTTACGACTTATGTATGGGCATCTTAGTCTCAAATGGTTCATCCATGTCATAGAATTTACTCTGGATGATTTTTGGACCAGTTCTACAACCCTCCTGGTCACCAGCCAAGGTGCAGCAAGACATGTTTCAAGTATATTTCACCTTATACTGAGAGTTTGGGTTGAGTTGGAGTTTTGGTTTCATGAGAAAAAATGTTAAGGGTAACGAGTTGGTCCATATGAATGAGTTCACCAACAGCTGGTGACATGACCTGGTGGCTAAGGACAATTTTTTTGAAAAAACCTTATAACCTCACGATTCGTCCAGAAAACCAAGTAAATCATTTTTGCAAGCACTTGGACTATTTATCCATGTGCCCCTACCTGGTGGTACTTCCAAAACTTGAAAACGGTTTAAGATACAGCTTCCGTGTTTTGGTAAAAATTGTTTGGGAAAATTAGCTAATTTTGTTTTTGTGTCACGGGTTGGTCCAGCTCCAACCATTTGCATGACCTGATGGCTTTGGACAAATTTTTTAGAAAAGTCTTAGAATCCCACAATTCGGTCAGAAAAACAAGTACATCATTTTTGGAAGTACTCGGACTTTTTATCCAGGTGCCACTACCTGGTGGTACAACCACAACTCGAGAACGGCTGAAGATACAGCTTCCGTGTCTAGGTAAACATTGTTTAAGATGATAAGCTAAGTTTGTTTTTGTGTCACGGTTTGGTCTAGCTCCAACCATTTGCATGACCTGGTGGCTTTGGACAAATTTTTCAGAAAAGTCTTAGAATCCCACAATTAATGCAGAAAGTCAAGTAAATTATTTTTGCAAGACTTGGACAATTTATCCATGTGCCACTACCTGATGCTACTTTCAAAACTCGAGAACGGCTGAATATAGTTGGATGAGTTTGTGAGTATACCACGGGTTGATACAGCTACATCTAATGGCATAACTTGGTGGCTTTTTGAGTCCAAACATTCATAAATTAAAATGTTTAATTTTAATTTTTGTTCGGAATTATAAACTGAGTTGTATGTTGTAATACGGGTTGGTCCGAACTTCATATTTTTGCATGATCTGGTAGCTCCAGTCCACAATTCAGAATGTTTAAGTTTCAGATTAACACTTCATGATTTGATTTTATAATTCTAAGCTCCATTGAAATAAACCAAAAACAAAAAAACAATAACGACTTTGATACTTTGTGCACCAAATCCTGTGATCCTTCACGGGTAATACTCTAGTTTAATATAATTAATATATTGAAATTTTTTCACATTTTAAAGGCGCTCACTGATGCGATGCTTGATGAATTAAAAGCTTGTTTTTTGGAAGCGTATGACGATAATCAAGATGGAAAAATTGACATCAGAGAGGTATACTACTAATTTAACTAATTCAAAATGTCCCATTTGGCTTAACATTTTGAAATCTACTTAAAAACCACATTTTGTTCTCTCCAACAGTTAGCGCAATTATTGCCAATGGATGAGAATTTTTTGCTTCTGTTCAGGGTAAGCCTTATTTAGTAGGGACTTGCGAAATTATTTAAATTGGGTTATGAATTGAATCAACTTCTTTTTTTAAGAACCGACAGATTTTTAAAGCTTCCTATTGAGGTCAACTACTATTTATCAATTGATAGGTCATACTGGATAATATTAACAATGATCATTATAATTTGCAAACATTGCTAAATGAACAATAAATTATTATCAACTTTTTATATATGAAAAAACATTTGTAAAGCTATAATTGTCATTACTCAAGAAAATTCCAAAAAAACACTTTTTATCAATTTTGTGATTATGATTAATGAAAAAACTATAAATATGTTGACCTATCGACCATTTTTTCATCAATCATCTCATGAAACATAACATTTTGTTATCAAACAAAACATGACTTACAAGGCCATGACTTTTTTGGTGAAAAGTAGGAAAATTCTGAGAAACATTCACTCCTTTGGTGAATACTAGATAAAATTATTTCCTTTTTCGATAAGAAATTTTGTTGGTAATATCTACTCCATCAAAACATTAATGTATTTTGTAAATAGAGCAACATAAGTATGGTGTTCGTACGTTCCTAGTATTTAACATTGGGAATTCTATTGCAATCCCATAAAAATTTGTCTCCCACAAAATATATTAACATATATGTAAATAACCCTTAGTTCGATAATCCACTGGAGTCTTCTGTGGAGTTCATGAAGGTTAGCATAATGCTGTGGTGCTGTCGTAATTTAATGTTAATATTTATTGCTCTTTAAGATTTGGCGGGAATATGACCTAGATGGTAGCGGTTTTATAGAGGCGGACGAGCTCAAGAACTTCCTTCGTGTAAGTAAACATCATATTTAAAATGCAAATAGTTTGTAAAAAGGTCTGCTTTTTTAACAACCAGCTTACAGTAAACATTTAAATTTAGTGTAAGCCTTTATAGTCGGCAGAAAATATCTTATTTGTTTTAGTGGTTGATATTGCTCTAATACTGGATTTAGATGTGTACACAATAATAAATGTCTTAGTTACGCCTTAAACATTGAAAGTTTAAGCTTTCTGTCTGAGCTTGACTGTTAATGGATCATATAGAGATGAAATAGAGTAGCAGAAGTGTTCCCATGTGAAAATTATTTGAAATAATACTGCTCATAATATATCAACTTAATACATTAAAATATCACGAAATTATGGAATGTATAGTATTTTAAAACACTGCTTTATACTGCTCGGAACACTGTTCATATGTGTAATTTAATGCATTTTGAACAGTGTTTTGCAGTGTTAAAAGAGCAGTATTTCTTATGTATTTCGAGCAGTATTTTGTAATATTTGGCAAAAAAGAAATTTTTGTATGTAGGAATTGAACTTCGAACAAATCTGAATTTTTGGGGAAGTGAAGAATCGAACGAGATGTTGCTGGTGCGCGCGGCTGGTACTGCTGGGTGAAGGAAATATTTTATTGTAAAGCAACAGGCTTAGGTTGAACTTGAAAAGAATTGAATTTAATGTAAATATATTAAAATAATTAATTTTTAAAATGCTCACTATTAGAAATCGAACCACAAATCTAAAGTATTAGTTGAAAAGAAATATTTTTATAGAAATTGAGTTAACTTTTGAATTTTTTTTAATGCGATACTTTATGTTTGAAGCAGGAATCTTTATTTTATTGTTTTTATTGTCCGGTATCTTATTCTTAATTTGATCCTATGCGTTTTATATGGAGAATTCTTAAATGAGACGAAAGATAATCTTATTTCACCATTATCCAACAATTTTCCTGATAATTGAAATCCTGATCTGAATCAGGAAAAATATTTTTCTTGGGAAAAACATGAATTTTGGTAAAAGTTTTTTTAAATAATTAATAAAAATTTTGATAAGTTTGTAGAAAACTTGAAGTTTTGGTTTGACTTTAATTAAGTATTTTTTATATTAAAATATTATTTAAAAAATCAGTTAAATAGGATAAATATGCACTTTTTGTGAATGTCTCAATTAATTTAAAAAAAAAAATGTCAAAACATTTAAAATTCTTTTTACTTTGACTTAAAAAAGTTGTATGCATCCAAAAAACAAAAAATCTTTTAAAACTAACTAATAATGACTAAATATTGGTGTCACACACCCTAAGTAATATCAGTTTTTGCCGCATTTTGTTGCTTCCACCATGTAAGTCCCCAAACAATCAACCGGTTTTGATGAAACTCAGGTTTTGAGAATTATGAAATCTTATAAGTGTGTCTATTCATATTAATTGTGTTTTAACAACGCCATCTTGTAGCTCCATTACAAACGATCATTCTTTGTACAAAAACTTTTGTTTAACCGAAAAGCTTTAATAAATTCGATTCATGCAAAAATATTGTATTTGTCTCAAAACACTGAATTCCAAAAGATTTTCCGAAAATATTAACCCATGACCAAGTGGTGAAGCTTCAAGAAGTACAAAATGTCAAATTTGTATTGATGCTCCAATTGCTCCAAGCATCTGCATGATTTAGATTTAGCTCAAATTTTCAAAATAACCTTCTCTTGACTATAAGCAAAGTAAAATGGCTGGTTTTTGTGATTGGACTGGTGCTTGGAGTACCTGTCATACAAATGTTTTGATATTTTGTACTTTTTTGCAATTATATAAATTTCAATACGGCAGATTATAAAATTATGTAATAAGGCTGTATTTGATGTTTGATGTGATACAACAAATTTATCAGCAATAAAGCAAAATAATCCTAACGCGGCGCTCTGATCGGATATTTAAATTTCGGATCCATATATTTGAATAGATCTCAGTTTTTATGTTGTCAAAGAGCCTGCCAAAGAACTGAAATTCTTCGATTTTTTATCTTAGATTATTGTAAAATGTGTCAATTCAATTTATTTCAATAAAAGAACATAATTTAAAGTCCTATCTACAATTAAAATAGTTTTTTTCAATTAAAATTTTATAATTCAACTCTTGTAGATATTTTTTTAGTTAAATCATATTTATTTACTGAGTTTTAAATGATTTGATCATTTTACTAAAAAATCTTGAGAAAATCAATGTGTTTTACAATGTATAATATAGTATCCAAAACACTGCAAAATACTGTTTAAAATATTTAACATATGTGTTACATTCTTAGCAGTGTTATAAAGTGTGTTTTCACACATTAAAATACATTTGATAATTGAAATTTTATGTATTTCACACTGAAATTTGACATTATTAACAGTGTTTTGTAGTGTTTTGCTGTATTAACAGTGTATTTTAATATTGAAGGCATACAGCTCATTTTCACTTGGGTTACCCTATGGTTCAAAATTTTCAGTAAAATATCTTTTCTCATGGTGTTTCTCTGTTTATCTCTATATCATGAAGGCTTTATTAAAGGATTGCTCTCGATGTAATAATTGATTTATTTTACAGGACTTGTTGCGAGAGGCCAAAAAGATTAATGATGTGTCTGAGGACAAATTAATTGAATATACAGATACCATGGTAAGTAATATGAAATGTAGAATTGATGATTAATTACTAAATTAATTACTAGATAAAATATAATACTACTTTTTCTTGCAGCTCCGAGTGTTTGACGCCAACAAAGATGGAAGATTGCAGTTATCCGAAATGGCAAAGTACGTTCAAAATATTCAATGCCTGAATCTATGGTTGATTACTTTGTGAATTTAAATATTCATTACGTTTTATTTCAACAGATTGTTGCCAGTTAAGGAGAACTTTTTGTGCCGTCAGATATTTAAGGTAAATGTGCAGACTATAATGTGCAGACATTGTGAGCGTTGAATTAAGTCACTTGAATTAATATTTGTATGAAAAGTTCAGTTTCATGTCTTATATACTAAAATGATATGTTGTCAATCTCATAAACTATTATTCATTAGAAAATATTAAAATGATATTTCTATATGCTTCAAAATGTTTAAAACTCGTTATTCATGTTATGTCAGTATTTTATGACGCAATTTATATATTATCCTAATATTTAAAAATATTTAGTGCATCAACATAACTATATTTTAATATTCACATGCTTTAGAAAGTTTGGAAATTTAAAACCTGAAAATGAAGGTTCTAATTCAATGCACACTTTCAAATGTCGAATGTTAATCTATCAAATCTTAATTTTCCTTCAAATAGGGTGCCGCAAAACTGACTAAGGATGATATCGAGAAAGTTTTCTCATTATATGACAGAGTAAGTGAACGATGTACAAATGTTGTCTGTTGGGAAAAAAGGAGTCTTTTATAAAATAATGATAATTACATATTTAAATGGAATTTTGGAAATGTCTGTATTTTAAAGAGATGCTTTTTGGCATGTTCACATAATGGATTTTTTAATGCATAATTAAAAGCAAATTCAAAGTTTTGTGTGTTCGTCTGTTTTCTTGGCTCAGTGCCCATTCAGACTACATACACATTTAATATTCCTCTGAAAATAATTGCTTGATATGAGGAAGTATACAAACAATCGAATATGCAAAAAAAATTTATGTAGATTCAGTTTATTCATTTGAATATCCTCCAAACAGAACATAAATTCTAAAAGCTGTATTTTATGTACTTTCTCAAGGACAACAACGGATCAATTGAAAATGAGGAATTGAGGGGATTCTTGAAGGACTTGTTGGAGCTTGTCAAGAAGGTTCGTATTTTCAGATTCGAAGAATCTTGTGGAAAACAAAGATGAAAATAAATAATTAAAATCTGAATCACAGAACTTAAAGCAATTATAAGGTAAATGATAGTGAAATATTTAACGAGTATTTTAAACTATTCCACAGGACTATGATGCTCAAGATTTGAAAGATTTCGAAGAAACAATCCTACAAGGAGTTGGTTACGATAAGGAGGGAAAAATCTCTCGCAAGGTAATAGAAATGGGAATATACCTTTACACAATTACATAATAATGGTCGATTTTAAATAAATTGAAGGTTTTTTTATTAAATTTAAAATTTTTTTTGTTTCATTATAGGAGTTGACGATGATTTTGCTGACATTGGCCAAAATGCCAACTGAAGTATAAGCTGATACACCAGTAAATTAATACTTATCTGAAAGAAGCTTCAAAATCTATTCTTTTAATCGCAAACATACAGTTTAGATAGGTTTATTGCGTCTTTCTATGATAACATACAATGTTTTTCAAATATTACAAGTTGCTTTAATAATACTTTGAGTGATCTAATCATAAAATATATTTAAACATATATATATATATCTTGTTTCCGAATATGAAACGGTTTCAAATTAATCTGCATTCAAATTCAATCTTATGACTTGAGCTAGTTTTTGTAAAATCTGATAATAATCATTAGGTATGCGAATGATGATTAACGTGAAAGAATCAAAAAATGGAAAAGTGGCAATATACACAAAGGATCTGTTTTGACAAGTACTCTGTACGAAAACATAGTATCAATACACTCGTTATATTCCTTTTTATAAGAGTTAGAGTCGACTCACAGATTAAAAAACTAGAATGCTTGCATACAAATAGGTTGCTGGCCGGAAACGATCAAACTTTACCTGATAAACATACATATTACTTAAAAACTTTTGCCCCTTAACTCGTTGCGCAAAAATTTTACTATGTTTAAAACCGACTTTTTGGTCACTCTAAATCAGAGAAAATATCGATGTTAACTTTTAAAATGCAAAACTAGTCGTTCAATGTTAGTATCTTTATATCAAGTTTCAAGTCTTTAGCAAAACCTAATTGGCGAATTAGCAAAATTAAAAAAAATCTGGATGTGAAGAAATATAGTTTATTACCATTGGAAATATCACATGTTGTATGATAAATACTTGAAACGAATCTTATTAATTGAAAACATCAATTTTAAATTATTAAATAGTAATTCTTAGCACTATACATACTTCTATATCTTATATCATACAATATATCTTTCATGCTACGCTTTTGTTATGCGTTTTTGTGATATTCTACAATTTGATTGTTATAAGCTAAAAAATATCGATATATAATATTCCAAACGCTATATCTTCATGTACTTATATGATCCAGCAAAATGCTGTTGTCTCAAGAATTAAAAATTATTTAGTATTTTATCAGTTCTTATAAATCATTATCATCAGTAAATGAAATTATTTCCCCAAGCATTTAAAAAACTTGAAAAAACATAAATTTCAGGAAAAAGAACGATTTGATGTTGACTCAATTACATCAATATAAAAACATAATAAAACTCTACAGGGGTGTTTTGTTAAATATATATTATATTTTTAACTAATTGACCAAAGGTCATTAAAAAACGAATTTTGTTAACATATTTTGTAGATGTATATTTATATTTCTCATATAAGTTTTGTAGTGTTGTTGTAATTAAAATATTGAATAAATAAATATGTGGTGTTAGAAAACTGATTTTTTATTGCTCAAATTTTTGTTTTACATTCAAGAAGTAATATAATTAGCGCATCCACAAAAATGACTGAATTTTTCCGTTTTTTACCGTATAATAATTGGATTCAAATGTGCATATGGATACATATGTATTCAGTGTTATACAGTAATTCTATGTATTCAGAGCATTTGTTTTGATTTTTTCGAGGGGTTGCTCTTGATCATTTCAAAATGGAAAAAAGCAGATTTTTGTAAAAAGCAGAAGAGCAGATTAATGAGCAGAAAAGCAGGTTGGTGAGCAGAAAAGCAGTCTGAAAAGCAGAAAAGCAGATTCTTAAGCAGAAAAGCAGAATATAAAGCAGATGAGCAGAATAAAGATCAGATGAGCAGATATAATAATAAAATTAGGTTTTGAATGCAATTTTTTTTTAAATCCTGAGTAAACTTCTTCCTGTAGTACTCATATTAATTAAAAGTAATGAAAAGTATAAAAACTTTGACGGAATAATGTTCATTCATCTTGAGCGCCAATTTTATTCTTGTTCCTAGCTTCCCAGCTGATTTCTTTCATTGTACTGGAAAACTTTTTTTTGCTGAAAAGGTGACCTTCAAGGCTTTTTGAAATATTCAAAAAAATTAATTAAAAAAATCTTGAAGACATCTTGAATTTTTGAATTTTCACAATTAATCTCAAAAGTGAATTTAATAAACATTAGTTGAGTGAATTTTTGGAAAGATCCTAAAAAGGGTTGATTTTAAAAAGTACTTCTAATTTATTCCTTATCAAACCAAAAGTGAGTGGACAGAAAGTTTCGTTAACATCATTTCCTTAATATTGGTCCACTTTTAGACTAGGATACAAAATTTCAGACTTTTCTGACAACTAGTTACTTTTTTGCTAAAAACTTTTTTGTCGACCAAAATATTTTCGGAAGTACACAATTTGAAATGAAATATTTGCTCTTTTATTATTTGGGTTTTATATTTTTCTAATTTGTGACCAAATATCGTTCGCAGTTTGATACAACAATAACGTTTTAAGGAATTATCAATAATTCTCAACTTTTGTCAATAAAATCTTATACAAAATGTCAAATCCGTCCGCCAGCAGAAATTTTCCCTAATTTTAGAAGTTTTATGAAACTCGGCCATTTACAGAATAATAACTCAGGATTTAAAAAAATGCATCCAAAACCTAATTTTATTATTATTTCTGCTCATCTGCTCTTTATTCTGCTCATCTGCTTTATATTCTGCTTTTCTGCTTATGAATCTGCTTTTCTGCTTTTCAGACTGCTTTTCTGATCACCAACCTGCTTTTCTGATTTTGAATCTGCTTTTCTGCTCACTCATCTGCTTTTCTGCTCACTCATCTGCTTTTCTGCTCTTTCATCTGCTTTTCTGATCTATAATCTGCTTTTCTGCTTTTCAATCTGCTTTTCTGCTTTTTCTGTCAATTAAGAGCAGATTTTGCAAAAAATCAAAAAAAGCAGAATAAAGAGCAGAAAAGCAGATGAGTGAGCAGGTGAGCAGATTCAAGATCAGAAAAGCAGATGGAAGAGCAGAAAATCATGAAGTGAGCAGAAAAGCAGATTGAAAAGCAGAAAAGCAGATTAAAGATCAGATGAGCAGATTTTTGCCTCGGGTAAAAAGCAGACTCAAGAGCAACCCCTCGGATTTTTTAATCTCTTTAAAGTTGCATCAAAAATATCAAAATGCTAGCCAGACACAAGTTGATCAATGTATTTAATGTTTCAAAAAGAATAAAAAGACCTTTGAGTGCCAAATTAAGTGAAAATGTAGTAGAAATTAATAATAACAAGTTTGCAGTAGACGATTATACAAACATAAATCCAAAAATTATGAGTTATTTGGAAAGGAATCTTCATCTTACAAAAAATCATCCTCTTGCCATGGTCAAACAGCGTATCGTCAACTACTTCTACAAAACATACACTCAAGTCGGAGGTACTCCAATGTTTAGTGTGTATGATCAATTGAATCCGGTAGTTTCTGTCGAGCAAAATTTCGACAGTTTATTGATCCCTAAAACACATATAAGTCGCGCGAAAAGTGACTGCTACTATTTGAACCGAGATTTCCTACTAAGAGCTCATTGTACTGCTCATCAAGTAAGTATCTTCTATGCAAACAGTTTCATACCAATATATTAATTCTTTCTATGTTTTAGTTGGATTTGATACGATCAGGTTTGGATAATTTTTTAGTCGTTGGCGATGTTTATCGAAGAGATGAAATAGACTCAACTCACTTTCCGGTGTTCCATCAAGTAATGTTGATAAAAAATAGAGTTCAATCTCCAAAAACTTATGGTTCATTGATTTTAGGTGGATGCTGTTCGAATCGTAAATGGTGAGAAGCTTTTCGGAAGTAATATCGATTTGGAAGTTTTCGAAAGAAATTTTAGTAAAACTGGAAAATCGCAGCAGACACAGCCAATGTCTAACCAGTGCATCGATCAGGTTAAGCAGCCTTGTCACACAATTGAGGCGGTCAAATTGATGGAGCATGAGCTCAAAACTGTGCTCGGTGGTTTGGTATCATCGCTCTTTGGTGAAAAAATTGAATATCGATGGGTAAATAAGATTCATCCCTACTTTCCCAACTTTCCAAACACTAAATCATTCCAATAAATTTTAGGTTGAAGCATATTTTCCATTTACTCAACCATCTTGGGAATTAGAGATTTTTCACAAAGGAAAATGGATGGAAATTTTAGGCTGTGGCATTATGAGAAACGAAATATTACTTAATGGTGGTGTCAATAATTCTATTGGAATTGCTTTTGGTAATTCATGAATTTGACCTCACGTTGTTTAAAACATGAACCTTTTTTAACAGGATTGGGATTGGAGCGTTTAGCAATGATAATATACGATATACCAGACATTCGTTTATTTTGGAGCAAGGACAGTGGTTTCCTTAATCAATTTGACGAGTCCAAGCTAGATGCTAAAATAAAATTTAAACCCGTTTCTCAATACCCTCAATGTGCAAATGATTTATCATTTTGGCTGCCAGCCGAACTAAAGATTGAAGACTTTTCAAGTAATGATTTCTATGAAATTGTTAGAGAAGTTGGCGGAGATATTGTTGAGCATGTGAGTATTTACATTGTTTGCACGGATATTTATTATGACAAATTTCAATTTACATAATTTACAGGTGTCGTTGATAGATAAATTCACTCATCCAAAATCTGGAAAGCAAAGTTTGTGTTACAGAATAGTCTACCGCCATATGGAGAGGACATTAAAACAGAATGAAGTGAATGTAATTCATGATGGTATTGCAAAAATGTTGATCAATAAATTTAATGTTGAACTACGCTAAACATTAATAAAGAAAATACAATAGTGCAAAGAAATACTTTTTAATATGATGCTATATGTAATTTGTATGAACTTGCAAAAAATATTTCATCTAATGAATTAAAATCAATGGCATCATTTATGTATTATACGCCCATGTTGTATTTCGTGAAATTCTGAATTCTGTATTACATATGAAAGGACTTAAGTAGAGATATAGAGACATTTAACATAGTAAAACATTCAACAATGGTCCTTTAAACACTTAATGGTATCCCTTGTAAAATTATATTTTGATCATAAACCCAAAGAAAATCAATGTGTTTTATGTTTTTTTTTGTAGAGCCAAATTGATTTGTTAATGCTTTTCCATAAATGCGTAAAAATAATGATTCAAAGTTTTGGGATAATAAAACTTACTGATTTATATAATGTGTATTTATTTACAATATATAATACCTAACATGTAATTATGCTGCTGCAGAATAAAATATTGAAACCTATATATTTGCAGGAAAATGTTTTTATTTGGTAATAGCGATAGATATATCTAGCTACACTTGTTGCTCATTCAAATTACAAAGTTTGAATGCAAATTATCCACTCCAGACTTTTACAGCTCATAAAATTTCGATTTGATCATTACATTATCGGTAAAAATTAGCATTTTTATTATTTTTGCTATTCCTATTTGTATAAATAAAACTTTTAATAACAGGACATTTTTTGAACCAATATTAATAATTGTTGATATTCTTTATGTGTTGCATGAAAGAGATGATGCTTCTGAAATATATATTTCAAAGAAAACAAGAATCAAAGAAGCTGTAAATCAAAGGCATAAAACAAAAACTAACGTGGTGTGCATTATGATTGGTGAACATAATTACATTTATTCAAATGTGTATGACCGCATAGCTTTCTGGAAAAGTATTTAAACGTACAACTTGAAGGAAAATATTTTATTCGTATTTTATCCGTTGTAAGACGAAAGTGGTCATTATTAAGTAAGATATAAAGTTCAAGAAAGTGTATAAACCAAGGATTGAAATGGGATTCTCGCTAGCAAATTAATTTATTGTTAAACATGCAATTGCAGACAAATTTGGAGTTGAACCTGTTTTGAGAGTGAATATTATTATGAAATCGCCAACAAACTATTTTGTGATTATTTTATTCTGTGAGTTTTATTCAATGTGGTATAATAAATTTTCAATTGAAGATGCATTAAATATGCATATTGTGTTAAAACTTCTAACTTTTATTCAAATTAAATTTATATATTATAAATCCTTAGGTTCTTTGATGCTGTCTTGGTCAAATGCGCTGGGATGTGATTCATGTGGCAGTGAGTGCTCTTCAGGTATGTTTGTCAATAATTACAATAAAAGCTGTTAGATCAAAAATATGAATTTAATAATATGCTCATTTTTCAAATATATTCACAAGCACTTGTTCCTATTTAATAATGTCTTTAAACAATTCTACTCAAATAAAGCATGTGGAACACGGCACTTTAGAACATGCTGCTTCAATTATCTAAGGAAAAGAAATGTGCCAGATAAAATTCCAACAGAGCCAACTCGCCTCAAGTTAGAACTATGGCTCAGCAAAGCCAAATCACAGATTGAAAAAGAAGTGAGAAACGCATTTTTGTCTTCAATACGGAATATTTTTTTACAAAAAAATTTCTCTCACTCAGCAACAATTATTGAACCCTCAAAATTCAAAGCAGCATGTGACACCCAACGAAATCAACGAACAGCAAAGCCATTCATTGAATCACTATTACAAACCTGTGCACTTGACAAACCAACAGCAACAAGACTTTAGTGATTTCAACAACAATGGAGCCGCTATTATTCTTGACGATTCTGTACCCTCTGAGCAATCTCGGGTTCAATTGATATATGATGTTTAATCTGGAGATTGGATGGTATTAACTCCGTTAGCTGCCAGAGTTTGCTAATGGCTGAATATTACAGTAAATTCAGTGAGTTGTGTTGTGGCTGGGACAATTTTATTAAATATACTGTAATTTAAAATTTTAGCAATTGATTCCAATAAAAGTAATTGCTGTTAAAATCTTTAAAATTTGCAACTTCTTTTATATATTACCTGCATATATTTTAATTTACTTTTTGTCAAGTTTCATGCTTAGATACTTACTTAAGTAGCTTTTCGTTGAAAAATAAAACATCAAAATCCATTGATCCATCATATAAATTTATTTCAAATGAATTTAGATTTAATTATTTCATATTTTTACATAAACATACTGTGATGATTTTTACCAAGTATTTTACAATCGCTAACAGAATATATGTGCAAGAAAGAGTTTTTGCTGCTTTTCACACTAGATTCCGCATGAAATTGATTAATAAATTTTTTTTTAATATTATTGAACTAAAACAAAAACAAAAGACATAAAAGAACTACAAGTTAAAATTTAAACTAAACGTTTTGTTAATTGTTTTACTTTGGAACACTGAACACATCTTTTGCTGTGCTGCTGTTTGCATTTTAATTACAAATCTTTAAGGATAGATACAATATATATATATATTTTATTATTCATGTGGTACCTTTATCAAATTTTCGCATGATCTAAATCATGCAATTTATCGTTTTTAAACTTATCAGAATTTTGTTAGAGTTAAACATATCAATTTTGAAAACCAAATACACATTCCATGAATTTTTTATACACTAATAATATAGTTTCAGATAGTTTTCTTACAAGTTCATTACAATGTAAATATTTAATAATTTATATACCATTTATAAAATTGATAAAAATCCATTAAAAGCCATAATTTCTCATAGAAAATCATAAAGCTGTTATTGTTATGGAGAATATTTATTTGTTGAATTTATAAAATCACACATTGAGGGTTCTGACAAAGAAAAATTAATAGTTAATGAAAATTTGTTGTTGAGAGTTTTCACATAGTTCAAAATTATCTAATTAAACCTAAAGTTGAAAACACAAAATGGTCTGTATTGTAAAATTATAAAATCTCTAACTAAAACGTTAAAATTCGTATTTTAGTTAATATCAATCTCAATTATTGATTTACTTGCAACAAACTACATTTAATTTATTTTCTTCTTAATTTTTGCGTGGGCTAGAAGCTTAACTAGTTTTTTATGGGAATCTCCAACGATCCAACCATGTTGAGGCAATTCATTTTTATCTTCATCTAACTTTTCTACAAAAGAGCGACCATCATCATCCTGTTCAGCGTCGCTTCCCGAAGACGAGGACGACCAATAGTAAAGCTTTTCCGAGCTGATGCGCTTAGTACGGTTTGCAGCTTCTCCATCATTACCAACTTCTGCCATTAAACTCTCCGATAGATCATGTCTTTTGCTAGTTTGGTCAATTGATTTTCTATCACTTTTGTATGTCTCATTGTCTGATACGTGTGCAGTCGATTTGTGGCAATCACTCAGTTCTTCAGCCTCATTGCCTTGATTCAGCATCGATTTGGGCTTTTTGTGTAGATTAAGCTCAAAGTCGCTGTCCGAGTCATAAGCCATGTTTTTTGGGCGATTTCGTTTTTTACGACTCTTTAGCAGTTTCTTTTTGATATTATTGCAATTAGTGCTTTGATGATTGTTGTTGTTGTTGTTGCTGGATATTTTCTTATCCAACTTTTCCTTTCTACTGGAATTTTCAATCAGATGGTTCTCGGTCATAGCTGCAGGCTGAGGTTCAATGTTTTCAATGTTTATTTTAGTCAATTTATTTTCGGTAACTTTTTGTAACTCATTTGCTAGTGAGATGTTCACGGAATCATCTTCAGATTCAATCATTTCTGGTTGAGATTTTTTATTTTTCTTAATCTTTTTTGAAGGATTTGAAGCTTTTTTGTGATTCTCAGAGATGTTTTCTGACGTAATAATTATTGAATCATCTTCTGAATCAATTCTTTCTGGTGCCTCAAGTATATAAGATTTTTTTTTTTGACTCTCCTTTTTTGACCTTTCTTCAGTCTTTCTCATAGGATTCAAAGCTTTTTTGTGGCTAGATACTTCTTTCATCATGATGGAGCTCAATGACTCATCTTCCGAATCTATAACATCAACTACTTCAGACAATTTGAATTTTTTATCCTTCTTCACATGATTTGAGGGTTTTATGTTTATATTCTCGAATTGATTCCGTCCATTGGTTGTTTCGATTTGATTTAGAGATGAAATTTCAGGTAAATCTACACTTGTTTCATCTATTTGCTTCTTCTGCGGGGCATCATCTTTATTGGTCTTTTTATTGCTCCGTTTTGCAACATCCAAATGTTTTTTCTCAATTTCGTCAATAAGCTGGATCACATCAAAATTGTGAAACTCTTCATACTCATCTGAGCTCCATGTTTCAGCAAACGTTTTAGCTTTTATTGCACATTTTCTGCTGGATTTACGTTTTCCTTCGGGCTCGAAACTTCTATCCAAATCAGAATTGTTGTCTATGGAAACTGCTTTTCTTTTCTTATTTTTTGGATAGCCAATTGAAACTTCATCGTCACTGTTATTATTGTTACAAGCATCCTCTTCATCTGTGGAGACTCCATTAGAAATTTGCATTTTAAATGGCTCACTATTCACTGGTTCCAAATGTTTGTCGGGTGATGACAAAGATATTGTTGGAGAACTGGTCAAAATACGATCGTCAATCTCATCCGTGTTCTTCAAATGATCAAAAATTCTGTCTAAATCATTTTTACAGTCCGATTCACTGGAAATCTTAACTTTAGATTTGTCTTTATTTTGTTTTTTGAAGATTTTTCCCATAATAAGAGATTTTGTTGGTAAATTTACAGTAGTTTCCTTGATTTTGTTGACTTTTGATAATATTGAGGGATTTTTAATTGATTTTGAAACAGCGATCTTCGGGATGTTGATGGTAATAGGTGGAATTGCTTGATCTTTTATTTTATCCAATCCTTTGATATGATCAAACAATGACTCAGATGCTTTAGTTCGATTAGCATCCAACAAACTGGTGAAATTAATTTTGCTTCGTTTTAAGTTTTCTTCGAAATCCTTAGTTTTTGATGTGCTTGTTGGTGTAATTTTTTCAGCAAATTTCTTATTGTTTAATGCGTGCTGATTCGAAAAACGGTTTGCGTCTATCTTGTTGTTGTTCATGGTAGCAGTGTTGCACAATTTATCAAAAATGTCGTTCAAAATTCCATCACCACCTTTGGCAGGAGAAGTTGTTATCTTAGGAGGAGACAGCTCAAATATTTTCAATGCACCTTTAGAGCGGAACGACATCTTGGGATCTACTGGTTTTATTTCCACAGGGATAACCTTTTGAATTTTCAATGAAGCTTCAGGAGAATTTTTTTCTTTGATATCTATTGGAAGCTTTCCCGAAAGTGTTTCAGGTAATTCATCCGAGAACTTCAAGGGAAGATTTTGCATGTGCTTTTCTTTTATCGTTTCTATGAAGTTGTTCTGCAGCTTTTCTGGAAGTTTTACTTGATCTTTGGATTTATTCTCGGGTACAACCTCAAAATTCATGGAACTTGATTCACTTTGAATAAAAGTTGCTTCCTTTTCTTTACTTGCTTTGTTTATACTGTGTAAGTTTGTTGTATAATGTTTTTGAAGAGATTTATTTGAGGCATAGTTTTTGAGGCAAATATCACACCAGAATGTACTTAATAGTTGATCTTTGTCTACAGTAGCAGACAAGCTTACATCAATTTTTTTTACAGTATCACTAGTTCCAAGTTTGTTGGTGGTCTTTTCGGGAGCAAAAACTTTAGAGTCATTCAATTTTATCGAGTTTTTCAAATTGATGGATGACAAATCATCATCATCATCATCAAAATCGATCAGTTCAGAGCTATTAATGATGTTATTAACGATATCAGAAAACTCTACTTCATTGTCATCATCATTGAATAGTGAGTCTTCATTCAAATCATTGATGGGAGAAGAAATCTTAATATTTTTACCAGGCAAAGCTTTCAAAGTTGTAATAGTAGCTATTGGTTTTTCTGTGACTAGTTGACTTATAGAAACAGATGAAATGGCTTTCAACTGCAAAGTTTTCGGTGCCACATGAACTTCAGTTATTTTGAGATTCTGTGTTACGATGTCTTTTTCAGTAGCAACTTCGGTCAGTTTTTTATCGACATATTTCAAAATTACCGGAGGTATATCCGCTTTGACCGAATGCTTAGTAGCTTTTAATTCAGGTGAATTTAATATTGGTGTTTCTACGATCAGAGATTTTGTTTTCAAAGTTTTAGTAACTTCATATTCTTTGGGTTGTACAGTAAAAGCTACTAAGTCTGATGATTCTATGTTTTTACATTTTTCTTTAACCTCTTCAAATTTCATGGATTCTGCAGATTCTACTGGTGTTTTTGGATTTTCTTTCAAAATGACATCATTTTCATGCACTTTCTGTTGAATCATTTGTGCTTTCAATACAGGAGCTTTTGCCGAATGTGGTTTCAATACAGGAGCTTTTACCAATTGAGCTTTCATTGATGGAGCTTTACATTTTTTGTTTGATTCATGTGGTTGTAACATTGAAGGTATTTTTAATGGATCTTTTAAATCCACCTTTACATCTACACATTTTTTAGATTTATTTTTATGATTAATTTTATTCATGGTTTTGGGCAAATCAATAGTAGTTTTGTTGAAGGTTTTTGGATCCCAATCAGCTGAACTATCAGACACTTTCAAAACCCCGTCATAAAATTCATTCTGTTGTGAATTGTTGGTGGTTCGAAGTTTCTTGCTGTTGCTCGGGTAACGTACCGTATTGAAATGTGATTCTGCAATAGTTAATCTTCGCTGTCGAATTCCATTTAATCTTCTTGGTATTGCTGAAGGTATTGCTGCATCAAATGACATGCTATTGTTTCCAGGCTCTTTGTTCAACTCCTGTTTAACCTGTAAGGCTCGCTGATTTTCTAAAAATGAAACCACAAAATTCTTTTCAAACGTCTTATTTATTCGAGCTAGTGGGACATCATCAAGAGCTTCTGAGATCATTTCAGATTGTTGAACTGAAAGCTTTATTTTAGTTGTTGGTGCATCAAGAATCTTTGCTTCTTTCAAAGGCATTTTATTTTGCACTTTTTCAGTTATCTTTTCTGGCTTTTTAACCTCTTCTACCTTCTTAGTTTCTTTAGGTTTTTTGTTGGAAATCTCCGGCATGAGAACATTGTCCATTATCTCCAAAGAAACTTTTTTATTTGCATTTTTTCTATCAACCATATCGATAGTTTTAGGAATAAAAATTTTCGATCGCTTACCAGCAATGACCTTCTTAGTGATTGTTACAGCGGTAGCTTCCAGCCTTCGATCTGCTACTGACATTCTTCTTGGCCTCATAACTGAAGCTGTAATTTTTTGAACGTACACTGGTTCAGAAACTGACATTCTTCTAGGCCTAATCGCCCTGAATGGCTCTGCAACTTCTTCAACTGGTTTAGATTTCACGCATTTCTTTCCTTTTACATTTTTAGATGATTTTTCGGAATTTTTTGGTACAATCCTTTTATCAGCCAATTTCATGCCATTCTTATCAAGCTCTTTAGCCTTTTCAATAGATTTCTTTGCTTTCCTGGTTTTACGAGCTAGATTCTCTTTGATTGCCATTGCATGGTGAGTTTCTTTAAGGATTTTCATAATTCTGCTCTTTTGTTCTTCAAAAGCTCGTCTTTCTGGTAAGGATATTTTAATGTTGTTCACGGTAATTGTTTGATATTGAAAAAGGATCTCATTCAGTTTGGGCAACTTAGTTTTAGGGATGCTTACTTTAATAGACTGTACCTCTGAAACTGCAGAAGGAATTATTGGTGGTGCAGAGATAGAAGGTTGTGGTTCCTTCAAAATCACTTCTGGCAAAGCTTTAACATTTTCTAAATCTTCCACAAAGGTGACTTTTTTGCAAAGAACTGGTTCTGGGGCTTTTAATTTTTGAGACATGATATTTTCAGGAATTTGCTTTACCATAGCTTCAACTGTTTTAACGGTCTTAATTATAGGTAGAGGCGCTTGGGACATATTGATAAGTTCTTTTTTTAGTAAAATTGCTGCATCATTTTGGTCAACTAATTTTGGATGCTTGCCGTTTAATTCTAGAGTTTTCAAAAATTCTGGTGAAATATCTTTAGATATAATGTTACAATTTTCCTTTGTCAGAGAGGCAGTTTCCACCTTTTTATTTGTTTTTTTCAAAATAGAAGTATTTTCAACTTTTTTAATGAGTTCAATAAGTGGTACAGTATCCTCATCTGTCACATTATTTTCAGCTGAAGTTTCACCAATATTCACATTCAGTAATTCATTGCTTTTTCCCGCTAGACATTCAGCTTCAGTGTTTTTTTCAATTGCACATTTCAGTTCAAACTCCATAATGTTTGATGACGGTTTTTCATCTTCCTCTTTATCTGCAAGGCTTTTGTTAATTAAATTCTCCGTTTTTTTCATAATCAAAACATCAGCCACCTCTAATTTTGGCTCGAGTGTTTCTTGAGTTGAAATTGATTTGTCAATAGAAAGATCAAGAATCTCGTCATCAGCTTGAGTTGGACTCAAAAGATTGCAAGTACTTTCAAAAAAGCTCACTCCAAGCTTTTCTTGAATTTTGCAGGTTAGACGAGCAATACAATCATTAAGCTTTTTTACTTTCTTCTTTGGGGCTGTTTGGGGTATTGTGATTTTCAGAAATTGGCAAGAAGCATCTTCGAGTGGAGTTTCAGAATCAGCGTCAAGAACTGATTCACTTATTTGACTTAATGCTATAGAATTTTCAGTAAAACTATCGATTGATTCAAATTTATCAGCTGGTAAATTCGCTTGGCTTTCTATATTGGCTGGCAATATTGGTTCATTATCAACGACTTCCATAAGCTCTTTTTTCTCTAGATCTGCAGAGAGCTGTATATTGCTTATTAACTCTTCTGACCCTTCTAGTTTTGTGTTTTCAATTTTGTTCAACATGAACTTGCTACATTTTCTTTTACCACTAATTTTGTTATTTTTTGTCGTGTTCGTTAGTTTTATTGCACTTATTCTATTGTTAGTATCTACTTCCGCATTGGAGACTGACTTTTTTGCCGATCGCAAAACTTTTCTCGTGTGATCGTTATTTGTACTATCGCTAGCTACACTGCTATCGCTTTTTTTGCCACTCGCACCTTTCTTGCTTACCTTGAAAAACTGTTTAATATTATTGGGCTCTTTGCTAGCCTTGATCTTTGCATTCCTCAGAAGTTTCTGAATTCTTTTTGATTTACCAGGTGGGTGCTTTTGACTCTGCGGTGAGGTGCTTTTTCGGTCATTACGTTTGGCCGGTAGCTCTGCTAACATACGTTGAATTTTGTCTTCTAAAATAATGTATAAGATATAAGATTACAAAAATTTTGGAACAGGTAAGGCATATTCTATTAATTATTATTATTAAGGAAATTAATTTTAAAAATTTGAATACAAAATCATACCCTCTATTTCCGTAAAAGATGGTAGATCTTTTGATACTTCTGGGCGAGGCCGCACTGGTCGATCACCCTCTTCTTTTACTGGCGTGTTTTTTGACTTTTTAGATGCAGACCCTTTATTTGATACCCTCCTTCTTCTCTGAGATCTACGATATTTCATTCGTCTTTTTGCTTGCATCCAAACAGTGTCTCCAACACAGTCTAGAATGTGTCTATAAAGGTCCACATCATTCGCAAATCTGATATTTTTTCGACATTTGGTACATTCTCTCTCAGACATATCTTGCAATTTAACACTGGCATCTGAAGAAACTTCGTTGACATCACTTGAGGTTGGCACTGGTGTTTGACTGGAATCTCGATAAGCGTTATTGTGTGTCAAGAAAGCTTTTTTGGTAAAAAATAGGTTTTTGTAGAATTTTTTTTCAAGGTTTTCCCTTCCAACAATTTCATAGTGCGAAGAAACAACGTACGGATGTTCTGCATTTTTGTGGTCTTCCAGAGATTTTATCAGGTCAAACTTTTGGCCACAGTCCGAGCAGATGTAACACCTAGGACGAGCCCACTCACCACTCAGATTAGCATTCGAAGTAAATGTATCGTGTCTTCGACGGAGATTGAACATCTTCAAAATATCTGGTTCCTCAGGAGGTTCTGCAGGTGGAACATCACAAATTAACGAGTTGTTTTGATCTACTAACTCCAACTTAACCACCGTTTGGTCGTTTTGCTCATGAACAATATTGGGCATTTGCCTTTTATCTAATATTTCATTTAGTTGCTCAAGATTTTTTGATTTAATTATACGATAGGACATTTCATCGCTAATAGACATACTTGATTGGGGTATATTTTCCAAACTAATATTTTCATGTCTTTTTCTCATACTCAACTGCGTCCACATGTCCAATTTTGATAAGTCTCTCTGTCCAGAGGTTATCTCTTTGACTTTTTTCACAATTTTACCACCTTCATTCACATACTTATACTTTTTAATAAGATCCCACTTCCACTTCCAAGAGTTCTTCGTGATGTGTCTTTTGATCTTGTTTTGATTTGATTCTTCTGAACCATACTGCTCTTGGGTAAGCAGTGCTGGAAATGGCATGATGGTTTCAAAATCAGTGGCTTGATAAATAACCCTTTCATTTTCCGTGACAGACATTGATGCTATTTCTTCCAAAATGCTTTTAGGAATATTTGCCATTTTACCATCAACAAAAGAGTTTAAATTATTTTTGATGTGACTGCTAATGGTTTTATAAAAGTCTTCATCAAAATCTGTATTCACTTCAGGCTGCTTGGGAATGTCCACAGCTTCCAGATTGATTGCGATTGGGATAGACACTTTAGTAGATTTTGTGCGAAGAACTTTAGTGGCTGGTGGACTGGCCTTGGTATCACTAATTGTAGACTGTTTATTTTTGCTGCATTGTCTTGTCGGAGATCGATTCTGAGTGACACCTAGCCTAAAAAGTGTAGGCTCGTTCATCGTTATACTCTTCTTATGCCTAGTGAGAATATTGTACTCTTCCCCATTAGTGGATTCAGGTGATGGTTGCATAGAGTCTGCACTTTTATCCGTTTTTTTTCTAGTTTTAGATTTACTTCTATTTTCAGACTTTTTGAGAATGGCATTTTTGTTAGGCAGTGTCATATTCGATTCAATTTTCTCTTTAAGACTATCACATTTTTCAGCAATGCCATCGTTCACATCGACACTTTGGTTGTTGCGCTGGCTGCCTAGACTCTTGTCTATCTTCTTGATGATCCGTTTGCCATCTTTTCTGATAGATCTTTTGCAGAATTTGCAAATTTTTTGGTGGTTCCGAAAAGAGTGGATGTCTGTGAAGCGCAGCTTGCATTTTTTACAAGCAAAATATTCGTTATGGTGTTTTTGTGATAGATGACTGTAAAGTAAGTTCAAGTCGTTCACTTTGATGCACTTTTTACCAGAATTACAATAGAAGCAACCAGGATATTTGGGATTTTCAATTTCCACCACTTTTTTTTCAGTTCTTGAGCTGGTTCTCCTGCCCTCCACAAAATAAAAGTGTTCACTGTTCACATGCTCCTCGCGCAATATTATATCGGAAACTTTAAATGCTTTATCACAGTATAAGCATAGAGTTACACCTTCCATTTGTAGTATTTAAATTCTAGCTCTGTTATTATTTTTATCTTTTTTTGACTTTCTGTGAGCAAAAATGGCAGAACTGCACTATTAAAAATGCAATTTATGTTTTAATGATTTTTCAATACATAATTTTTACGTTCAAAGATTTTTTAACTGCAGTATAATTTTAAGTGTTATTGACTATTCGTCCATTAACCCATTAGCCATGGACTTATTTATTTATTAAACTGATCGTATAATTTGAAAATTTACTCATACAATATATGAATATTCACAATAGTTTATTAGACATTTTGTGCAGTGTAATTAAGCTCATGTATTCTTCAAAATACTCTTTAAACCTGCTCATTTTTTAAAAGAATCTACATTGAAAGGAGAATCTAATTTTTATTGATTTTGGCATGTGGGAGTATATATATAATATATGTAAGTGGCTATAATTTTTTCATTTATTATTTTCTCATTTTTATACTACACAATTCCTTTTAAATATAAGCATTCTCTGATCCAGAAAAGGTTTAGACTGCCGTAACTAACTGTTAAAATTCTTTTGACAGCTAGTTTCTCAATCGGGTCTCCTATTCTGTTTATGTATACACTCTGAGTCACTTCGAAGTTCACGACAGAAGAAAGTTGTAAGAGCTGGATATTAATCGTTGAGGAGTGCTGGCAGAGCACAGGTCCACAAATTCACTTCATAGATACTAAATTTAAAGCTACCAATTTTGCGAACATGTTTGGCACATATTAGACCATCCAGAAAATTGATAAGACTTTCAATGTTTTTTCAGTAATATTAGTAATTTGTTATCCGTTTATCAACTGTGCGTAATTGTGTAGATAATATCACTGAGGTAAGAAATCATCGACCTGAACTAAAATAAAAATACTATAATTGTTTCATCAATATTACAGAAATGCCTCCTCCTCCTCCCCCACCTGCTCCTGTTCCACCTCCAGCGTTAGCTGCTTTTAAACCCAGCAGTGGTGGACCAGATAATCGAAATGCTCTGCTCGCATCGATCCAGAAAGGTGCCAAGCTCAAGAAAACGGTCACCGTGGACAAAAGTGGACCCTTGGTCGCAGGAAAAACAACTTCCAGTGAGCCACCTCGAAGGCCCAATGCAGCACCAAACAAAAAATCACCAGAAACCACATCACCAAGTAAACCTGTGCTAGATTTTAGCAGTGAGCTTGCTCATAAGTTGACCCTAAAGAAGAATAAGGCGTCTGGAGAGAGTCCACAGTCGGTGAGTCATTTCATTTGGAACAATGCAAAGATTCTATATTTATATACCATTTAACAGTAATTGATGGTTTAAAAATATCTTTTTCTATGTGGGGATCTAAATTATATAAATTTGTGTTTTTTTAGAATACATCTCCAGTGGCACAACCAGAATTTAAACATAAAAGCAGGTTAGTACTTAATGATAATATATAGTGTTGCAAAAATGATTAATGTTGAATATTGATAAGGTACGGTGACTGCATTTTTTTTTATTTTATTAATTATGATGAATTCTTTGTTTTTATCTGAAATTTTATTCAGTATAGAGATCGACTCAAATCAATTAATCTCATCAATTTACCGATGTAGTTTTTCAATCAGTGACAAATTAACATTTGTTGGAAATTTTCAAATGATATACTTTTTATTTACACCACTTGTAAATTTCAATTTAAGCCTCTGGTTATCACTTGTAAAATAGTAGCGTATTATATTACATTAGTTTTGTTCATATTTATAATTTATGAACCATTTACAATCAAAATAATAAATTTGTTGTAACCTTGCAGTGTGATGAGTAACGCTTCCGCCAAACCAAACTTTTCTAGTTCGGAACCCAATACGTTAGCCAATAAATCTACTTTATTTGCAAACAAAAATCCTGCCTTTGAGGCGGCAAAAAGCAATATTAGTGCTAGTTTGTTTCCCAACCCGACACCTAAAATAATCAATCACGGCAAGCCAAATCTCGCTCCCAAACCTCCCAACTTCCAGCTGAAACTAGTCCCAGATGCTAGTAGCGACAACAATAATAATACAGGTCCACCGGGAAGACAGAATTCTGTCGCTAGACATCATAGTATGAAAAGTCCCAGGTAGATTTTTGCTTGTAAATAATATTGTTGAGATGAAATATATTAATGCATTTATTTTATTTTAGGTCACCTCCAGTTAGCTTATCAACGGCTGGTCCGTTCAATTCCGACAATCATTTCGGGACAATTAGGGGAAATCCATTACTGAAACATCAGGAAGCTTTGAATCAAAGCTTAATCAACAAACAAAACAGTAAATTTCATATTGAAATATTAATGATAAAATTATCATTTATCATTCTTATTAATATTTTAGCACCTCTACCATCAAGACCCTTACAAAAACCTCCACCTCCGCCTCCGATTAGAAGCATATCAAATACCAACTTGAGCCAAACCAGTGCCAAGTCAACTACAGCGCTCAATATGAGCAGCACAGAGACAACATGGTCAAACAGTGGCCGTAATTTGAGGATTGCAGGATCGTCCAACAACTTACCAAGCCTAGATTCGGTAAGCAGTCACACTTCGGATGATATTAAAGCTGCTCCACCATTGCCTCCGCACAGAACCACAAGGACTGGGAATTCTCAGGTTAATATTTATATATTTTTTTACAATCATATAATTCTAATCATGTCATCCTTACAGATCACAACATCGAATAACAGCAATACTGGGAATAATAATAGTGCTATTCCGCAGGCACCACCAGCTCCACCACAGAGACATTCATCAATTCGAAACAGCAATAATGGGAGTAACATTACCTTAAACCAAAAACACTTGGATAATAGTTCGGAAATTGGAAAAATACTCGTTGATTTGGAGTTGAGATTTGCGCGACAATTTCACAATGAAAATGATTTCCCAAGACCTCAACGTTTTTTGGACCTTGATAAAACATATCCGAGTCGCTCATCAGCAGTACGCCAGAGCAATGGTGGCTTTTGATAAAGCTTTAAGTATTAATCAATTTGGTTGATTATGTTGAACCAGATTGTAGATTAGTATTTAGGTGGTTAGTGAAATGAAAATTTTCTTACGAAATTCATCTCAAATCCATCCTCATTCAATATACCACAGCATTTTATTTTATTCAATATTTTAGTAAGTACCAAAGCTTATAATTTTTTATGATAAAAACTTTAACAAAAATGCATTATCTTTCTTAATCGATTAACACAAAAATTTGATTAAAATTAATTGATTAATTTACCCGAAATGGAAGCATTTTATGATAACATTTTTTTTCTTATTCAGTTTTAATTAATAATTGGGCGAAGTTGTTGAACGTTTAGAAATATTGTATAAGTTTTATATATAAAATGTTACAGTTTAAAATTATCACAAGGTGAAATAAAGACATAATTTACGTTTAAAATATTTTATTATTATAAATTACTATGTATTGATATTTATATTAGGTTTAAAGTTTTCCAATTTGCTTCTTCAAATACATGTCGCTGCCATTTCTTAAGCAATTCTTAAAAGCTCTTAATAACAAAATCTTTGCTCAATCGAGTCTTCAACTTTTTGATTGTTTAATAATATATTCTATGTTTCCATTTTATAAGCTATCTCTAAAGCTGAAGTGATCGTTCTCATGTCCTGTTCTATAGT
Source organism: Parochlus steinenii (assembly GCA_038502155.1). Lineage (NCBI taxonomy): Eukaryota > Metazoa > Arthropoda > Insecta > Diptera > Chironomidae > Parochlus > Parochlus steinenii. The sequence continues at coordinate 1,497,927 of JAXCIN010000052.1, read as the reverse complement.
GTTGGCCCAATTTTCGGCATCTCCAAGTTCCTATAGAAGATTAGTAATAAGAAATAAATTCATCAACAAATGTGGAAAATTCACCTTTAAACTGGTACTAAAGTTTTCTATTAAATTGATCCATTGTTGAGTCTGTTTGTTGAAGTTCGTGGCTGCCAAATTTAATTGTTTTGCTTCGTAATCAATTCTCTTCTGGTTCAAATACGATTGCGCAATTCCAACATTTAGATGGTCAACTAGAGCTAAAAAAAAGTATGTTTATGCAGAGCGATAATTTTTGGGAGACCAAGTTAAGGAAGATAATACTTTTCTAGAAAAAAAGTCTAGAATGTTACACGCCATGGTTGGTCAAATCTATTTTGCACCCACTATAACTCGGTCCTCCACAAAAAAATTCATGGAAATCTGATCGTGCTCAAAGACACTTAATATTTTTCACGTGAAATATACTAAATGAAAACTAAAAAGGCTTTTTATAAGCATTTAAACTAACCTTGGGTCAGCTCATTTGAAGCCAACATTGCTTCTTTTCGATTTTTCTCTGGAATATTTAAATTGTTGAATTTTAATTGGTCTTGAACAATATAACTTCTTACCCTGCTCTTCATTTCTAGCTTGTTGGTGACTTTGGTGTTGCTTTATTATAGATGATAACATTCTTTTGATTTTTAGAATGAATAATTTGTATTTATTGTTTTTATCAAATATTGTGCTTCGATGAATCTCTCTAACATAATATAGTTTCGGTGAATCTCTTCTTATTTTGTTTTGATTTTGCAGTTTTTCAAAAAAAAATATGTTTAATTATTGAAATATTGATCAAAAAGTTAACATCTGTGAGAGACAAGTTGTAAAGAGGCGACAGTAACTTATCAATATGAACATTTGGTAATAAGATCTATACAGAATTATATAAATTGCTGTATTTTTTAATATTTATATTTATTTTTAGTATGGTTTCTGACTTCTTCTTCCCAAATAATGGTGGTGTTGAAGAGCATATTTACAACTTGTCACAATGTTTACTACTCAGAGGGCACAAAGTTATCCTGATAACTCATTCATACAATAATAGGAAAGGTGTGCGATACATGACAAATGGGTTGAAGGTTTATTATTTGCCCATTAAAGTCTTCTACAATCAATGTATTCTTCCCACTGTAATATGTAATATTCCTATTATACGGAATATTCTTTTACGCGAGCAAATACAAATCATTCATGGACATTCTGCATTTTCGGCTTTAAGTCACGAAACTATGCAAATCGGAGTTTTGATGGGAATTAAGGTTTGTCCAATATAATTAAATTAAAAACTTAAAATTAATAATTCATTTTATTTGTAGGCTGTTTTCACAGATCACTCTCTTTTTGGATTTGCTGATCTTTCTGCGGTTTTTACCAATAAGATGCTTCAAATCTGTCTTTCTTTTTGCAATCACTGCATTTGTGTGTCTCACACTGGGAAAGAAAATACAGTATTAAGAGCTCGTGTACATAAAGATCAAGTATCAGTCATCCCAAATGCCGTCCACACAGCTCAATTTATTCCAAATCCAATTAATCGTCCCATGCCAAACAGCACAATTAACATAGTCGTCGTTTCTCGACTTGTGTATAGAAAAGGAATCGATTTGCTCGCAGGAATAATTCCTTACTTCAAAAATCGCCCAGAAGTTAGTTTTATTATTGCAGGAGATGGACCAAAAAGAGGCCTTTTAGAGGAAGTTCGAGAGAAAAATAATATGATGGATAGAGTTCAGCTTTTGGGATCCCTAGAACATTCCGAAGTTAGGGATGTTCTCACCAAAGGACACATTTTTCTGAACACTTCTTTGACAGAAGGTAAATTTAAGTTAAAAATACATGGTATGGTCCTATCTCTATTTTTCTTTTTTTTAAGCGTACTGCATGGCAATCGTTGAAGCAGCATCTTGCGGCCTACAAGTTGTGTCCACAAAAGTGGGAGGAATTCCTGAAGTTCTTCCACCAAGTCTCATCAAGCTTACTAATCCAGACACAGAATCATTAATTGAAGCACTTGAACAATCAATTTCCCAAAAAAATCTTTATTCACCTCAACAAAGTAAGTAAATCTAAATGGATTTTGAAGTAATATTTTAAAACTTTTTTTGTAACCTTCTTTTATTTTTTGCACTATAGATTTGAATTCAAACATCTGTCCATTTGGAATCAACAATATGGTAGCCAGTTTATACGATTGGGAAAATGTGACTCAACGCACCGAGAAAATTTATCACAAGGTGATTCGAGAGCCCACTAAAAGTCTGCAGACAATTATGAATAATGTTTTGCGAAGCGACATTTATTTGTATTTATTGGTGGTTTCTTTGAGTGTCTTAATACTAAAGTTTTTGGGCTGGTATCATCCCGAAGAGAATGTTGATTTATGCTATAAATTTATTGCAAAATCCAAACGAAAGAATAAAAGAGATTGAACTGTTAAAATACGAATAAAATGGACTCTTTTTTAGAAAAACCGTAATTCTTGTTTGTCTTTGTTGTTGAATCCTGTGTGAATTTAAACTGGCTTTAAACTATCTAATTGGTTGGTGGTGGATGGAGTATGCTGAGTTTTTAATTTCTTTTTTGTCTGTATGTCCATTAGGGTCTGCTCAATGGATCTTAAATCCTTCTTGTTTTCGCTGGGTACTAAAAAAATTAATGATTAGTTTTTGTTAAAGAACCTAAAAGAAAAGTAGATGAAGCATGGATTGCAAATTTGAATTGTTTTCTGACATAGACCTCCGCAAATTCCCGCCAAAATAAATTTTGTATGAAAACAGGGATCAGTTTAGAGCGGCTTTTAAAAATTCTTTATGTCAGTGGCCAGGTAACCGCGCCGGAAAGTAACGTTTTTGACTCAAACATCCGCAAACTTAACCAAACTTTTTCTGTGCTTCTATTACTTTTCTTCTAGGTGCTTTAGTTTTTGTGTGATTTAATATTGAGGTTAAATATTTCTATTAGACATACCATTGCCATAAACTTTATTCCTTTCAGTTTTAATTGTCTCGTCTTCACCCAGTAAATGTCTGTACTTATCCTGATAGTTTGAGGTTGGCTTTACAACTACGGACTCTTTGGAGCCAGCAGCTATGATCTCTGCTTCTTTTTTCTACAAACAATTTATTTAATATCTGGTACTTATAAAAATAGTTTAAGCATGCGTACCAATTCTTGATATTTCTTTGCTGTTTCTTCGTTCCACTCTTCTTGGTTTTTTCTAGCTGTAATCTCATCTTCAGTGGGTACAAACTCTTTTTTGTAAACGGTAATGTATCTATCTACTTCTTCAATACCGAAGCTCATCGCAAACAGTCCTGCATCATCAGCGATGTCATGGCTAGAAAATGTAAATCATCAGTTGATCTGCAGATGTAAATAATATTTATTTGTTACATGATGTTTCTGAAAAGACTTTGCATTGGTGGAAATTGAAGACAATGGAGATCTTCTTTGTTGTTGAAATCCGTTATTTTAGCTTGAATTTTTAGTCTGAACTTTGTTAACAAATCGCGCTCTTTTATCAAGTTTTCTTGATGCTCCTTTTGTTCTTGAGAAAATAAATAATTGAATTAGAATTTTTTATTTCACTTCAATTCTTCGTATTCCCTACTTATTTTTATCTGTTGATCGGTCTTATTGATAGTGGGAGGCTTATCTTTATCCATTCCCTTCATTATACTATCTAAAAGGTCCATTCCGTACAAAATTTGATAATTAATAACTTTTTATTTATTTAGAAAACTGCAATAGAACTTTATTTTGTAAACAAAATTCGGATTCAGTACGGCTAAGAATGATTTATTTTTTTGAATAAATGGCGGGATTTAATATTTTCGTTGAAAATATTATTCGAAATTATTTTGATTTCAATCACATCGATAATAATAAATAAATGTCGAAAACTGGAATTTTCCTAAAAGCCCATTTTAAACAATTATTTCGTTAATATTCGTCCGTGCTGATTTTACCAATAATTTCTAGCATATAAATCAATAAATCTACTCTTGGTGTATTGATTCAATATATTTGTTTTTACAATTTTATTATTACCATATCTCTACAAATCTTTACAGACATTTTTTAATTTACAAAGAACTTGGTTGGGGGCACCTAAACCTTTCCATCTCACACTCTGCCTCATAATAAGACTTGTTAGAATATTGAAAATATTCTGGAACCTTGTAACCACCATCATTTTTCACTATTCTACTAGTTTCTTTGGAAACACAGTTTCCAGTTAATCCTAAAATGTTAAGAAAAAGTATTTAAGTAAATTAAAGACCTGTTTTGAGTGGTGTATTTTCAAATCATCTGACAGATCTTATAATAGACAATTTAATATTATCTTTTTTCTTTATACTTCAGTTAAATACCTATAACTTTGTCCAATGGATTAGCTGGTTTTGGAGGTGAAGCTGCTGCTCCGGGAAGTTTTCCTCCACTGCTCATCATTCTGCATAGTAGCGATAATTGTCTAATATTCTTCATTTCTTGATTGTTTATTAGCGTACTTCAGGTATTTTAATTTTTAAATTATGCAATCTTTATTTTTTTACTCTGACATTTCAGAATGGAATTCACCAAAGACATATTTTTAGCTGTCATTGACGTTGATATTTCCAAAATTGTTTAATTTTCGTTTCTTAGTCTTTGAAAAAAGACTTTCTGGAATTAAAGCTCTTAGAACAACATCCTTATCAGGCTTGATCGTCTGAATTTAATTTCAAGATGGCTTCAGTGAGTTCTTGGTGGATATTGTTTTTACTTTCATAATGTATCTATTGTTGTTTTTTTAGGTTCCTCTGTTAGATGAGTTTGGAGATGAAGATGAAATGCAACAAGCTTCAAGGGGATTAAAGTAAGAGACACCTGCACCTTCTATTTTTTTGTTTGTTTGTTGTAAACTAGGATTGAAATAATCTAAATCATTAGTTGCTTGAACCAACCACATCATCTCATTCTAAAGTATATGTTCAGTTTGTTTCAAATGAATTTTAATCAACTTTTTTCAATAAATGAAATTGACATCGATGATTTCATCTTATTCCTTCATTTATTTCAGACATCCTTACGTACTATTGAGCCATATATTATTCAGAGGAGCAGCAATTTTTGTATACATCTTTTGTGGGATTTTTTCTGATTCTTTCATTACCAGCTTCGTTTGTGTTGTTCTATTATTATCCGCTGATTTCTGGACAGTCAAAAATGTCACAGGAAGAATTCTAGTTGGATTGAGATGGTGGAGTTCAGAAGCAGATGGAAAATCGGTCTGGATCTTTGAGTCTCGTAATAAGGTAAATCATTCAATGATTAAACATAGAAAAATTAATAATTAACATTCTTGCAGGCCCAAAGTCCGAATCGTAATGATCCACGGGAAACACAGATTTTCTGGGCTGGTCTTGTAATATCTCCAGTATTATGGAGTCTCTTCTTCTTAGTTGCATTATTTGGTTTAAAATTTAAATGGATCCTTGTGGTAACCATTGCATTAGCTCTGAATGGAGCAAATTTGTATGGTGAGCGGAAAAAAATTTATGATAACATAGAATTTTTAAAAAGATAGTATTTTGTAGGATACACTAAGTGTCATTTTGGAGGTAGCAAAGACATTTCTTCAGCTACAGGCGATTTTGTTAGAGGCCAAGTCTTTAAAAATGCTGTTGGATTACTCACTAAAACGCCCAATCAACCTCCAGTGATCAACAATTCCAGAGCCACGGGCATCGTGTAAATCCTCTAACATTGCACATTCAAACTTAATTTAAGTTTTATTTTATATATATAAATAGTTACAAAGTGATGTAATACCAACCTAATAATTAATAATAATTAATTAATTAAAGAATTTCAAGATTTTGAATTTGCCGCCACTCAAGCTTTGAGCGAGTTGCAAGTAATTTGTTTACAATCTTCAACTGAGATCACTCTCTCTTCGACGACCTTCCAAAAAATTTCTTCGTATTTATTTAAACTTCACGTATTATTATTCTATCAAATATTGCTCATTCAAAAGCATTTATTTATTTATAGTATCTGGTCTGTAGAAAGTTCACTCACTAGTTCATTTTTGTTATCAAATTAAGGAAACACATGATAAGTATATTACTGATTAGTTTTTATTTGCGTATACAGAGTGATTTGCATTGTTATAAGTGCTATTATTGCCAAAAATGTCGAAACAACAATTTGATGTTATTGTGTTTGGATCGTGCATCGTCGATTTTATTAGGTATAAAGCTTTTTACATAAACAATATTATAACAACCATAAAATATAAAGTGCAATGAATTTTTTTTAGCTATGTACATCGTTTGCCAAAGATTGGTGAAACTATTCATGGTCAAAAATTTCAAACTGGATTTGGAGGTAAAGGAGCCAACCAAATAATTGCCGCTGCAAAATTGAAAAGTAATACTGCTTTTATTGGTAAATTGGGAAGTGATGCTTGGGCAACGAGTTACCGTGAAAATTTTATTACAAACAGCGTCAACATAGATTTCTTAGAAATAGTAGAGAATCAGGTAATAACCTCTTTTCTAATTAAAATTATTAAAATTAAATGCAAATTATATATTACTAGTCAACGGGAATTGCTCAAATTTTGGTATCTGATGAAGGAGAAAATCAAATAGTTATAGTTACCGGCGCAAACCAATTATTGAGTGAGATGGATGTTATAAAAGCGAAATCAATATTTGACAACGCTAAAGTACATACAAATAAATTCAAGGTCATCTCAAAAGAAGCTAAGAAATCTTTCTAATTTAGGTTTTAGTATGCCAGCTTGAGACTCCAATCCCAGCTACAATTAAAGCTTTAGAAGAATTTAAGGGAATATCCATTCTTAATGCAGCTCCTGGACAAAACAAGTTACCTAATGAACTGTTCAAGCTTCCAAACATTTTTTGCGTCAATGAATTAGAGGCAACAGAAATTACTGGTATTCCTATTCTGTCTCCAAGGTAAAATTTGTTATGCTTTTATGATTCGTTAAATTAATAAAGCTCAATACTATTTTGAGGGATGCAAAAAAAGCTGCAGAAAAGCTCCTTGAAATGGAATGCAACATTATCATTATTACGCTTGGAGCTGCTGGTGTTTGTTTTACTTCAAACGAAGACAATACAGTAATACACGTAGAAGCACCGAAAGTAGATAAAGTTGTTGATACAACTGGAAGTGGTGATGCTTTTGTTGGAGGTATGATTTTACAACAATGAAGTATATCAATAATATTGTTTTAAAAATTTCAGCTCTAGCACATTTTATATCAAAATACAAAGACTGCAGTATGTTGCAAAAAATTGGAGGAGCTTGTGAAATAGCGTCACACTCGGTTCAATTTCCAGGAACCCAGTCTAGCTATTCTTCGTTTCCGGAAATTGATCCACGCACTAGGAAATACAAATTTGAAATTTTATGAATTTTTTCCATTCTTCTTTTCTATAAATTATTGATTTTATCCTAAAAATTGTCAATAATAATGGTTGTCATTTGGGTTTTTAATAAATAATTATACAAAATATATCAAATTGTCAAGTTTTCAATTATACTTCTTTAAGGATATTGAAATATGACACATCTGAAGCGTACTAATCAGACGGATTCTGTAAGCATTCAATCAATCATCCTAAATATGGCAAAAGAGGATAAGTCAATATTTATAATCAAGCATTACGCTGCAAATATAAACGTATTTTTTTTACTTTCGTTATCACTTTTTTGGCTTTCCTAACATATAGATTCAGTGCTAACATAAAATAGACTATGTTCATTAAGTAAAATTTGTTTGAAATTTCAAAGTCCTTGAATCTAATCTATTAAAATACAATATCTATCTATTACCGTACAATATTAAGATTTTCTTAAAAGTGTACTCTAGAATTAAACTTTTTCATACATTTTTGAAATATGCATTAATGCATACATACGAAAACAAAAATTTCACTACGAAGTTTTACCTTGACAATGGGCTTGACAATGAAGCTTCACTGGATTTGAATTATTTATATTGCATATTATTATATGATACTCGAGATATGAAAATAAGTACATTAACCGAGCAGTAAATTATTTTGTGAAGTTGTGATCATAAATCATATATTTAGCATATATATTCCAAATTTTGGTTTTCTTATCGCTGCGGATTTTTTTGAGAGTCAATTAACGAATATTTTTTGGTTTGCTCAAATTTTTTCAAATCATTCAGTATCATTTTGACCGTCCGAATGTCGAGCAAACGAGTGCGAATTGAATTTTTTTTATAAATTCAGTTTTGAACAAATTTTGTCATACTCAACGGTACGATTGAAAAGTACAAAAACATAATTTGCTAGAGAATTGCTTCAGAAAGAAATATTTCACGGAAGTAAATTGGTTAAACAAAACTTTGATTGTACTTATAAATCTTGATCTCATCAAAAGTATGCGCTAAAAATTGAATTGATTAAAAAATGTGGTTACATTTTACACAATTCATCTAAATTTTTCCATCGTAGATTTTATAGAAATTACATGGAGACGCGATGATATTTGTGAAATTTTGCTGTGTTCAATATTCTTTATCAAATTTAGTTAACAATCAACATATTAATGCAAACGCGTAATACTATAATATTCTAATAAAACACGATTAAAAAATCGAAAACTTATAAACTTAAATCAACTTGTGCAAAATATGCTTTAATTTGTAGGTAAATTAGGTGTAGTGCAACCATCCTGTTATAATCCAGGAGCAAATTTATTAGTGGTTTCGATTTATGTGTAGGTTCTGATGCAAAAAATTCAGTTTTTTTTAAAAGTTCGCCGACTTTTTGGGATTCATGTATGTTTGTGGATCAGCGGGTGGAGCAATTCTTCGCTGGATCTTTATTAATCTTTTTGTTGGTCATTGAATATCATTTTTAGGCAAAGTTTTACACATAGAAGTATTATGGTTTTCAAATGATAGGGCAAAAAGAAAAAAATTATTGGCTTTTTTAATAGAATTTTTGTGATTTTAAATTAATATCGTTTTGTGGACCAGCGGGTGGAGCAATTCTGAACTGGATCTTTATTAATCTCTTCCCAAGTCATTGAAGATTATTACTAGGCAAAGTTTGACGCATAGAAGTATTAAGGTTCTCGAGATATTTTGGAGCAAAAAGAAAAATTGTCAAAATTCCCTGTTTTTTTGGACTCTTGGTACTTTGTGGATCAGCGGGATAAGAAACTTGAAAATTTTATATTTTATCGACAATTCCAGATAAATTTCAGATTTAATTAGTTTAAGTTGCTCACATGAAAATATTCAAGTTTTTGAGTTCTCATCATAAAACGATTTGTTACGGAATCGCCATTTGAAATGCCAGTCCTAATATAAGTTTATAAAAAAGTGCTTTTGATTCCAGTTAATGGCAAAAAATTTTATTTATAGCTTCAAACACAAAATCACCAAAAGTGAAAAAAATTATATCAAGATCACAATGCACTTTACTTTTATAAATTGAGAAAAAATTCGTTATCAGAATCAGTTCATATTATATACTCTAAAAATGTTTAAGTACTCAATTCAAAAATACAATTACGAGTGAACATTATGTGAAAATTGAATCAGTTAACATTAATATGAGTGAAGTTCACGTACACATTCCATGAGACGAGCCTCTTATTCAAATCTTCAAGAATATTTTGTTTTTTTATTATTGCTAAGCATCTTCGTAATTTTATGACGTTTTTGTATATTTCAAACAATTACACGCATTATTTAATCAGTGTCTGGTTTGCTGATTGATACAACTAAAAAATATCAGATGCGCAGAAATTTGTTATTCAAAACTTATGAATAATTTTATTCGGTAGGAATTTCATTGGACGTGCAGCAGAATGGTTAATTTATCAGCATGTTTGAGATTACCACTTAAATTAGTAAGCACAGCTCGAGTGGTACCAAAAATGTAAATATCATAAATATTGTGCCTGTGAAAATTAATAATCATTTAATTCTTAGTTCACCTACTTGGTTTCAACATGTTCCACTTGGTCCACCAGATATTATCTTGGGAATACATGAAGCTTTCAAAATTGATAAAAATCCAAATAAGATAGATTTGAGTATAGGAGCGTATCGAGATGCAACTGGAAAACCATATCCACTCAGGTTTGAAAAAGAAAACTGATCCAAAATTAATTGGATTATATATTTATTTTAATATTTCAGAACAATTTTAGAAGCTGAATCAAGGCTTGTAGATAAACTATTGGACAAAGAATTGGAAAGAGATATTGGCAACGAGTTGTTTATCAGAGAGTCATTAAAGCTTGCAGTTGGAGAGGATACTCCTCTGATTGAAAATGGAATGTATGCGACAGTCCAGGTGATTATATTAAATTATTCATATTACTGCCAGAAAATTAAAATTTAAAGATTCATTTAACAATAACTTAGAGCATCAGCGGAAGCGGCTCCATCAGAATAGGGGCAGAATTTTTAGCACGCTCTTTTACCGGAAGAAAAATAATACATCTTCCAAATCCAACATGGGCCTATCATAAACAAATTTTTGAAGAATCTGGAATAGATACTGCATTTTACAGCTACTTTGATAACAAAACAAGTGGACTAAATTTTGAAGCAATGATGAATGACATCTCAGTAAGTTTTAAATTATTTTCACAAACATATATACAATAATTTGAGCCTTTATTTTAGAAAATTCCTGAAAAATGTATTATACTTTTTCAACTAGTTGGGCATAACCCAACAGGCTCTGATCCTACTCAAGAACAATGGCGAGAATTATCACATGTTGTTAAAAAAAGAAATCTATTTCCTTTTTTCGATATGGCTTACCAAGGATTCGGAAGTGGTAATTTGGATGAAGATGCCTTTGGTTTGCGTCAGTTTATCGCAGATGGTCACAAAGTAGCTATTGCCCAATCGTACTCTAAAAACATGGGACTCTATTCAGTTCGAGTAGGTGCGATAACATTTCTTTTGAAGCACGAAAAAGAGCGCCAAGTGGTTTTGAGCCAGTTGAAGCATTACATTAACTGTATGTATGGTTCCCCTCCTATTCATGGATCAAGAGTCGTAACTGAAATTCTCATGGATGATGCTTTAAAACAACAATGGAAAGATGAAGTTAGGTCTATGAGAGATAGAATTTTTAAAATGAGATTCTTATTAAAGAAAAATCTGGCAGATGTTGGCAGTAAAATGAATTGGGATCATATAACAAACCACAAAGGTATGTTTACGTATACAGGACTAGATGCAGATCAATGTGATCGTTTGAGGGACGATTATAGTGTTTATATAGTCAGAAATGGAAGGATAGCAATTCCTGGAATCACAACAGAAAATGTTGAGTATCTAGCACAGGCCATACATTCCGTAACTCAATGAAATATTTTATGAATATATTTATTTTTTAATAAATCAATAAAAACTATTGATTGTAAAATTTCAAACTCGTCTAAAATCTTCAATCCAGATAGGTTATCTGAAAGAAAAAAAAAATCCAATTAAGTTTCTGTTCATATTATTTTCAATGATGAATTTAATTAATAAATTAATCAGTTTGAAAACTAAATAGAAATCATTATAGAATGCTCAACTGCCCAGTTTGAATTGAATTTTTTGATAGCAAATTTTAATATTCTTGAAAAGTTAGTTTTGTTAAAAAAAAAACTTTCCGAAACGTTATATTGCTATCAAACTAAGACAATTTATTGGTGCACGGTTTCAATTCAAATTGCTATTTCTCATCACTTTAATTACATTTAATATATTTTGAAAGATTGTATTTTATATACTCACAATTTTAAGCAAAACACCACTGCGATTCCTAAAATGAAAAAAATATTAAAATTTTGGTTAAAACTATTGAAATTATATCTCACCTTCATTTAAAACAATTTTATGAAAACGCTAGAAATTTCAAAATCACAAAGACAAGTTGTGTATTTTTAATTTACATTTTTATTAACTACAACTTCATTTAATGCATAGATTTCCTAATAAAAATGACAAAAATCAAAAAATGTATTTAAATCTAAATTTCACTTGCATCATGTGAAAAGTCTCTGATTATTGAAGAAACTAATTGTTTTTTCTATAATTTCTTGAGAAAACTTTTGTTAAATTACAGCAAAACTTGTAACTACTTTTTAGAAAATATTAATGATGATTTTCGGTGCTATGTGGTCGAATATTTCCGTGTTATAAATTTTTGTGTGAATTTTAATTTATATATGTACCAAATAGTCTAATTAATAATATATTTATTCCAAAAAAAGTATGTACATGATTTACTTTCCTTATTTCAGTTCAGGAAAGTTCCATAATCGAGTTTTTTCGCAAATTTAATTTATAAATCAAAAAAAAAGAAGAAAATATAACCTTAAAACTAATTTACTCAAGTGAAAATTTTTTTTGGGTAATTAATTTGTAAAAAAAATGAACATTTCTTAAAAAAATATTCTGCATAATGTCAATCAAAATCAATTTATGTGATTAATAAATAAATCTAGAAAACTTATTATAAAATAATTATTTTTTTGAATTGACAATTTTTTTTGAATTTAACGTATTTGTTACGTCATGAACTCTGAATTTTATAAAAATCTCTTAATAATCTCTAAATCGTCGGCAAATTTCTGCAATGATATTTCTTTCTAAGTTAATTCATTAGGTCAAGCAAAATACTACATCACTATTTGAGAAATGAGCGAACGACAGAAGATGAATAATTTTAGTTTATAATTTATGTTATATCTGAATGAAAAAACAATAATCAATTATTATAAAAGATAGGTCTCGTTTGTTAATCCTTCTACACAACTGTGTTTGAAATTCACAGAGTGTAAAATTTCCAGAAGCGCTTGAATATCGTCTAAAGATGTTATGTCATCTGGAGCACCCACCAACACACTCTTCTTACCGTCAATAGTAATGGCATAGAGATCGGTCTTGAAGAATAGCGAGCGATCAATTACAGTGCGGCTGTTTTGCTTGATGGTACGTTTGAACATTATGTTAGATGGCTCGTAGTTGTGCTTATCAGACTCTTTAATCTGGTGATGCGCGTCCTGCAGCTCACCTGTGTAAACATCTTCATCGTCAAAGCTGCTGTTGTGCTGTCGTCTTTGCAATATTATTTTATAGTCCCAGTTGGGCGGCAACTCAATTTCTTTGATATTATTGCCCAAATGCATGAGCGAAAAGGAGTGCAGATGCTTTTGTGCTATGATTTCAATCTTAGGCACGTCGATTATGAACCAAGACTCGAAACGTGTAATTTTGCGTTGAATTACTGGTCCAACAGGCTTTATTTCTTGCTTTTTCATAATGGTGACAGTTTGAGAAGGCAATGGTCTTTTCTGTTGATTCTTGGCTTGCTCCCGAAAAAGACTCAATGATGCATTCAAACTTTTGCTTAACCGATCCTTGGGATCTTGAGGAAGTGATTCACGGTTGAGCATAGTTGCTGTTTTGTTGATCATATTGGAACTATTTTTAAGGCCCTTAAGCTCTTGCATCCTTATCAATCTTTTACCCGGAGACAAGTTATTCTCCTCATCAGCGGTCAGATCAATAGAGAAAGAGTTCTCAGTGTTAAGCAGCTTCACCTGCTCATGTTGTTTGGCAATTGGAGTGAGAGAAGCGTTTAGAATGCGCTGAGGAAGCGCTTTGCCAACCATTACTTTATTGATTGGATTGCTGGTGGATCTGCTGTTATTATTGATGCTAGTGAATTTACCATTATTAACTGTTTTAACTGTTTGAGCAGACGGAGGCGTAAAAAGTTTCACACCACTTGAATTCTCAGCTGGTGCTATTAATATGGCTTTCCTGACCACAGGTGATTGCTTTTTCTGCTCAGGCTGTTTAATATTAGCACGTTCTCTCAACAATTTGGCTTTTTCCTTGCTGTCAATGAGCGTTTGTTGAAGTGCTCTTCGTCTACCAATAAGCTTGGCCGGACTTTCAGCTGGAGACAATTGTAATTTGGATTTAAGAGGCAAAGCAGAAGCTGGTGATTTACTCTTTAGCTCAGGTTGATTAATCATTTCCACATCTCCAGACTCATTATGTTTTGGTAGATAGGATTTTCGTTCTGAAATCAGAGATGGCTTTTCTTCCTTGTACTTTTTCTTGACGTTGCCAGAATCAGCAGAATCTGTGTCTTCACTGGTGCGTTTACGTGTAACTTCTGGTGACCGATTTCTTTTCACTGGTGAAGGCTTGTTCTGTATGATATCAGTCACGTTAACAATTGTAAAAGAGGAAGACTTTCCGTCGGGAGCCGAAGGAAGTTCAATATCTTCCGAGTCTTGAACGACTTCTTTGCACTCCAAGCTAGTCAGTTCTAGTATTGCATCAGCTTTTGAAAACACTTCTTCTTGTTTACTTTCGGTGGCTCTTGTTGAGCGCTTTACTGGGGTAGCTGCTGGCTTTGTAGCTGTTTTTAGAGTTTTTAACACTTTAATGGGTTTGATTTCTTTTTTAAGTTCGTCTTTGGGTTCCTCATCGGGAATAATTTCATCTAGCCCGAGATCACTTTCATCAAAATCCAATCTTTGTTTTTTAGTACCTGGCTTGCCTTTTAGTTTTGGTGGCACTGATCCCGTAGTTGCTCCTCTCTGACGAAGAGTTCTCGATTCAGTGGATGGAGTAGCTTGTGTTTCTAATGGCTTCGCAACTAAAGCTACTGCTGTTTCTTTCTTAGCAGTTAAAATTTTCTCCACTTTCTTGGCTGTAGTCTTGATCACTTTAGTTCTAATTTCATCTGTGTCGGAAACTGCTGGTGACTCAGATGAGGTGGAGAGTGCTTTGGGCGTTGAAATGATGTTGTCATTAACATACTTAGGATTAGGCTTTGGAGCTCGTCGGGAGCGCGTTTGCGTCAGAGTTCCAACTTCTTCTGCAGGGGCGCTTGCCACGGCTGGACTCTTTTCTGATGCTGTTTCCTTCTTGCGAACCATCGCTACTTCATTTAATTCTTTGTTGTGCACGTCTTAAAAGAAACAAAAGATAGAAATGGTGATCTCTCTAGGCAATTTGAATATGAAAATATTTTGACATTTTTTTGAGCGCGTACCTTGTGAAAATTCTTTGGTGTAGTTCACCCAACACGTTTATTCTCACTGTTTTTCACTCCTGAACTCGATTTCCCAAAAACAATAGGGAGAAGTACAAGCAATTAAGGGAAAAATACTTTTTAAATTAAATTAAATTTTGACACCGCTTGGACGCTTGTAAATTGCCCCTCTCTTTACCTATTGTCATACCCCTTGTATTCATATCGGTTTAGTTATTGTATTCAGGTTAACAGTGAATTTGCACTTTAATAACATTTAGTTTAAATTACAAATAGGCCACTTAAGCTTCAATTAATTAAAGGAAAGATACCAAAATGTCTCTCAACACTGTAACGTCTTTGTACAAAGACTTGAAGGCTGAATTTGGCAAGAGCTCGGCTGATTTGAAAAAGTGTGGAACGATCCTAGAACAACTTAAGGTAAATTTTCCTCGGAACCCAATGCCCTCGGAACCTTAAGACGTCTGATTTATTCCACAGATCAACTTGATTAAGATCTCGTATATACCAACTTCAAATACAGCCACACAACAGGAACTGGTGATTGCTCGCGATGTTTTGGAAATAGGGGCTGAATATAGTGTTGCAACAAAGAACATCTCCTCTTTCGAGAGATACATCTCACAATTGAAATGCTACTACTTTGATTACAAGTAAAAGCTACAATAACTACTTTAATTCTAGTAATTTTACTTAAACATTTTTCAGAGACTTTGGGGAATCAAAGAATAAATACAAGCTTTTGGGACTCAATTTGTTGTTCTTGTTGTCACAAAATCGTGTTGCTGAATTTCACACTGAGCTAGAGCTGCTACCTAGTGAAATCATCCAAACTAACAAGTTCATCCAGCACCCTTTGGCTCTTGAACAGTATTTGATGGAAGGCAGATACAACAAATTGTTTTTGGCCAAGGTTTGTATTCTCTTGCTTTGTGTAAAAAATTTGATTCTAATATGGTTTTTTTTAAATATTTTAGGGCAACTCTCCAGCTGAGTGTTACAACTTTTTCATCGACATTTTGTTGGATACGGTGCGAAATGAAATTAGCGCTTGTTTGGAGCGAGCATACGAAAAAATCTCGATCCCAGAAGCTGCTAAACGTTTGAATCTGACCTCAAAAGATGATGTCAAAAAGTTTGGTTTGAAGGTAAGAGTTGAAATATTAACAACAATTTGAATTATTTCATTTCATATTTTTCTTATAGCGAAACTGGGTATTGGGAGCCGATGGTTTTTACCACTTCTCTAGCGAAACTCCCAAGCCTCGTGAAGCGATACCATCAGTTGAGTTAGCAGAGCAAGCAATTTTCTACGCTCGTGAGTTGGAAATGATTGTCTAAGATAGTTTTTACTTGTATTTTTTATTCAACATGGAAACAATATAAATTAAATTGTAAGAATTCTTCATCAACAAAAGTCTGAGTTTTAATTTAAAGCTGGTATCTACTAGTTGGTATTAAACATTCCATGTCATTACATTCATAGATCCACAATGGTTTGACGATCACGCCCGTGAATTTTCCAGTGACGTTTCCTTTCTTCAAAGCGATGATGTAGTGGGCCTCTTCTTGATTGGCTGTGATTTGACTATAAATACATGAAATATATTAGATTTGTTTTTGTAATACACATTTAGGATCAAACATCTTACCCCTTCAGAAAAGAAATATTTTTCTTTAACTTTATTTCATCAATTGCTGACAAGTCTCTATTGAGAAAAATCTGTTTGTCATTTAAAACGTTTTTGCCATCATCTAAAACTTGTGTATCATCAACACTATTTCCACTACGATTTGCTAACTTTCCAGATCCGTTCATTGTATCTTTTCCACTAAAATCTAGCTCTTCATCTGTTGAGCAGTCTAGATTTGTAGCTAATGGTAGATCCACTTTTTTTGCTTCAAATGCTGGCAAAAAGGTGTCAAGTTCATCGTCTGTATCGTTCGACTTTTTCTTCGGAATTTCTGTTGGCTCTATATCAACAACTTTTTCTTGAGACTTTGAACTTTGAATGGGTTCGTTAATATTTTTCTTGGTAGGAGACTTGGCTTCTTTGTTGGATACGACGATAGCCATATCTTCATCAGATGATTCCACAATATCGACTTGTGGTGTTGGTTTTGCCGGCACAACTACAACTTCCATATCATCATCTGACGAATATTGAATCCGATTTCTATTTACTTCTGGTTTAGACTCTCGCTTATTAGGCGTATCTGGTTTCAATGAAGTATCAAAAATTTCACCCTCACTATCATCTTTATCTTTTTCGGATTCTTCCATTGCAAATTTTCTCCAAGACAGTCTTATAAAAAAACAATGAAACAATTTTAGATAATTTTAGTATTCTAATGAAGAGGAATAAGTTTATCAATCAAATAGGCAATCAAAACTATGTTTTTTGATAATTTAATTGGATAGTTGGATTATCTAATAACAAATTCAGATTATTACTCTCACCTTTTCTTCTCTTTGTAGCATTTTTCGATCCAGTGTTTTGTTACAATTTTTCCTTCGCCCAAAACTTGAACATACTTGGGAGTATTCTTAAAAGCGCAAATAAGATGAGTACATGAGCTATCCCAATCTGATTTATATTTAGCACCAATATCGAGTGCTTTCTTTCTCAGATCGTTCCTGTCTGGATTTTGGATACCACTTATAACAAACACAACCCCAGACAGTAATTTTCTGAAAGGCTGATAAGTAACTGGATGTTTGGATGAAGACGATCTCTTCTCTGGTGTTTTTTTATTAGAATCTCTGTGACTGCTTGAACTTTTGCTTGGAGTGGATTTGCTTGATTTTGAATCGTCGTGTCGGCTATGCCTTGAAGAAGATGTGCTTTTATCAGATCGATCCGATTTTCTTGGTGAATCATGTCTGCTGTGACGGTCACTTTTCTTGGGAGTATCTTTTTTTGAGCGATGATCAGATGATTTACTTTTTGAAGTGGAACATGATGAACTACGATCCGGAGGATTGTTATCAAACAAAAAATCAAACTTTCGTTTGGTGGCTTCATCTGAAAGGTCGGGTTTCTTACTTGATTTCGCAGGTGTTTCCACTTTGGAAGACGAACTTGAGCTAGATTTATCCATTTTCATCTTTTTCTCTAGTTTTTCGTTGGGCAAGTCATCTTCCATGTCGTAGAGAAGTGAGTTACGATTCCGATCTAGCTTTTGATTGCTCGAACTTTCTGTTTCATCATCCTTGAAACTCTGCCTACGCTTCTCTGCTTTTTTCATTGACTGAATTTTCTCTTTCAGAGTTGGCTCATTTTTTTGCGTCAATTTGGAGGAGGCTAAAAAGATTGACATTGATTTATCTTTAACATAAATTGAAATAATTCATACGTGATGTTTCATCGGTTTTCTTCGAATTTCTCCATTTTTGAAATGCTGATGCTGATCCTTCATCAGATGACTCTGATCCGGAGCGAGCTAGCTTAAATTTTCCAAAGCTTGTGGGTGCTGCTTTTTTGGGACTGTGATCTTTTTTCACTGAAAAGCTGACATCAGACTCCTCTTTTTCCTTCTTTTTCGGAACAGAATGCAAAGTTATGAAAGAGATGCCGTAAGGTACGTGCTTATTGAAAGGTTGAGAGCATTGTACCTATCGAGAAAAAATATGTTAAAATAAAGTCTTGTAGATGGCTAAAATTTAAAAATTACCTTTAAAAGATCCCATTTCATTTTTCTAGTGTGTTCTATTAATGTTTCAGTTTGAAAGCAGCGTACACGGGATGTGTAAGTGGACTCTCTGGATTCAGCTGGAGTCATGAAAGAGCTGGTTAAAAGGATTTCTTTCCATACTGTTGGTGTATCACTGCGTGCCACAAAAACTGTTACAAAAGCCGAATGATTATTTCCGACATCAATTCCACATATTTCTTCTGGGTCTTGCAGCTTAAAGATGACATAAGCTGACTTATCTGTAGCAGAAGAGCATTGCCACTTTTTCACAGGGTTTATTATTAAATTTTTGGCGGGAAATCGCTAAAAAGGAAGAAAAGGATCAGTATGTAATTGAAATGTTTATTTACATAATTTCAAAGCATGTTTACTTCATCTTCACTGCTGAAAGATTGGATGGACAGCTTGAGAATAGGCATCACTGAATAACACTGAATTTACAATTAAGAATCGAAAATGGAAATAAATGCAGAAAAATTGGAATTTTTTATATATATATTATTATTAATTTATATACGTCAGTGTCTTGAGCTGAATACAGCAAGTGAGGAAGTGAGCTCATTAAAGCTGCGAAGATAGCTGAAAATAATTTTTCTGATATACTTTTAATTGTCTTGGAGTGAATAAAGATACTTTAAAGACATCATTCACTTCAATTCAGTGATAACAAGCAACCTCTAATCATGTGTAAGTAATAGTTCCAGTGAATTTATGTAAATTTTCTTTTATTGAAATGTGAAAAAAAAGATGATGCTTAAAAATGCTTCGCCAAGTAAGTAACACTTTTCATTGTTATTTCTGTTGCAGCTGACCGAGAACGTGGAGGTGGTGATAGAAGGGAGAGAAGACATCGTTCCAGAGAGAAGAAAAGATCGAGATCTCGAGAAAATCGAAGACGTAGCCGATCCAGGGAGGAAAAGAAAACCGGAAGATCTCGCCGGAGAAAGCCTTCTCTCTACTGGGATGTTCCTCCACCAGGATTTGAGCACATTACACCACTTCAATATAAAGCAATGCAAGCAGCTGGACAGATTCCAGCAAATATTGTTGCAGACACTCCCCAAGCAGCCGTTCCAGTGGTAGGATCCACTATTACAAGGCAAGCTCGACGTTTGTACGTTGGAAATATACCTTTCGGAGTGACTGAAGAAGAAATGATGGAGTTTTTCAATCAACAAATGCATCTTTCAGGTCTGGCTCAAGCCGCTGGTAATCCAGTTCTCGCTTGCCAGATTAATTTGGACAAGAACTTTGCATTTTTGGAGTTTAGGTCCATAGATGAGACCACACAGGCCATGGCTTTTGACGGTATAAATTTCAAAGGACAGAGTTTAAAAATCAGACGACCCCATGACTACCAGCCAATGCCTGGAATGACAGATACAGCTTCAATGAGTGTGCCAGGTGGTAAAATTTAAAAATGTTCTTGAAGCAAACATCAACTGATTTTTCTTAATTTTTAGTGTTGGGTGTCATCAGCACAGTAGTTCCAGATTCTGCTCACAAAATATTTATAGGTGGCTTGCCGAACTATTTGAATGAAGATCAGGTATGTTATTCTAGACTATCGACATTGCGTTTTGTTGTTTTATTTTGTTCAGGTAACATATATGGCATGTGCATCACAACGAAGCAACGTATTTATTATTATTATCACAACCACTCTTTACAAAATATATTGAAAATCATTTAGGTTAGGCATTTATGGGGAGATTAAAGAATTCCAATACCAACCACTTGCCAATTAAAGATCGGAACACGAAAACGCAAGTGTCCAGATCATGTTTGTTTCAGATGTGTCATTAGGTCTTGTTATTAAGAGCTTGCATTAAGAGTGCACTACCACCTTGGATTATATTTTATTGCAGCTATTTGTTTCAGAACAAGCATAAACGAAAAATTTTCATTTTCCATATCTCTCGTTTCAGTCCCAAGAGTGTGTTGTTTTTTTTTTAATGAAATAGAAATTCCAGTACAACCCGGAAGAAATGATTAAGGAAGCCAAAAGTATTTTATTTTCAGCTTTCTCATTTACTTTCAGCTATCGAAGTAACGACAATTTTTTTTTGATTTTCTTGTGAATATAATGATAAATAATTTTGTTTGGAGTTTTGCAGAAAACTTGGGTCAGAGGAAATTCATAGCAACTCCTAATATAAAATATCAAGGACTTTTCTTTGAAATAGATAATTTCTTATTTTCTGGCAGCTCAATTTTTCTGCACAACTGTTTTATCCTCAAATGCATTATGTAACTTAGGTGGGTTGCTCGTGAATGTTTCACAATATAGTCCTTTTATCCTCAATTACTCTAAGGACGAATCATACAAACGCCAATAGCTCAGATCCGAACCAAATAAAAAACCAGTTTTTTGTCAATTTGATACAATTATCTCAAAATCATAGTGTTTGCCATTGGCGGATGAGCAATTCTAAAAGGCAAGTTTAAAGTTCAGCAACTTTTTTCTCATGTTGGTAAACTGTTCGTGATTGAATTAAATAGGGGCAGATTTAATTTAAAAAAGTCCATTTCTCTAATTTTAGAATCTGCTCTCAAGTAAAATAGAAAAACTTTAAACCCGAAAGTGAGTTTTCTACATTTGGTTTTTGTTGGCCACTTTTGCTCATCAACGTAATTGAATTTTGTTAGATAATGGGGATGGAAATGTTTTTTTTTGTGTATGTCGAGACTGGTTGCTATAAAATAACTAATTCTTAAATTGTGCCGCGAATTTCAGGTGAAGGAGTTGCTACTTTCATTTGGACAGTTAAAAGCATTCAACTTGGTTAAAGACGCAGCTACTGGTCTCAGCAAAGGTTACGCGTTTGCTGAGTACGTTGAGTATTCTATTACAGATCAGGTGAGTTTAACAATATAAAATTTTTTATTTTAAAATTAATTAATTATTTTAATTTACTAGGCAATAGCAGGACTGAACGGTATGCAACTGGGAGACAAAAAATTGATTGTCCAGAGAGCAAGCGTAGGCGCCAAAAATTCGACAGTGGGTGGTCAAGTAGCACCCGTTCAAATCCAGGTACCCGGGTTATCTCTGGTTGGTAGTTCAGGTCCACCTACAGAAGTGTTGTGTCTATTGAACATGGTTACGCCCGACGAACTGAAAGACGAAGAGGAGTATGAAGACATATTGGAGGATATTAAAGAAGAATGTAACAAATATGGGGTTGTTCGAAGTATTGAAATTCCTCGTCCAATTGAGAATGTAGACGTGCCAGGGTGTGGTAAAGTATTTGTTGAGTTCAATTCGGTGATTGATTGCCAAAAAGCTCAGCAAGCTCTCACAGGTCGCAAATTCTCGGACCGTGTAGTCGTTACTTCTTACTTTGATCCAGAAACCTATCATAGGCGTGAATTTTAGATTGATTCCAGATTTTCAATTAACGCAGTTTACTTATTTTTTGTCAGTTTTAAACTAATTTAGATTCTAATTCAAGGATCAACAATCCACATAAGGATAAACGAAAATATACAACTTTTAATTAATTTTTCAGCTTAAAAATTTATTGCCTCGACATTTTTGTAAATTAGTATTTTTCATTGTTTGTTCTTAAATTTGTACATTTATTGGGCCACTGAGATCTGCTCATGCATGGTGCAAAGCTTCCTCTACAAATCGTATGAAACAGAGACACCAAAATGAACAAATTTTCATTCAACATTTTTTGAAGGATTAAAGTAGTAATTATACGTGTAATGCCGTTTGGTACATTCAGATTGCTGTACTACGCAGTAAAAAACATTTGTTTTTTTCCTTTTATATTTATGTATGTAAATAAGGATGTGTATTTCAATTATTTGCGCTTTCAGTGGAATATTCTCGCTGTTTTATATATTTTGAATTTCACAGCAAAAGTATAATAAACTGCATAATATTAAATAATTAATTGTCTGTGTTTTATTTTTGGAGCTCACCGATTGGAAAATTGGACTCATGCTGAGATTTTCATGATGGTTTGCTGTTTTTATGGTTCACTTGATATTTTTGGATTACAGGTAGAACATTCGATTTAATAAATTGAATAAATTAAATTACTTAATTTATCACGATCAGATTTTAACATTCAATATATTTGGCTTAATCCTTAATTAACATTTTAACTTTACTTATAATTATTTGGTTCGATGAGTATGTCTTAAATTTGGCGAATAAAAAACAACTTTAAAGGGTAATAACCTCACGATCAGCAATAAAAAATTGTTAACAATCCAAGAAAGTAGAAAAACAATAATATGCTATATTTATCTAAAGCACTCATCACTCCAATTTAGTCATATACTAATAATTTAAAATACTTTCACATTAGTTAGTTTTGTAACTATACGTATTAAATATGAGAATCTTACAGATTTGCCAATAAAATATAAGTTACACAAATATGTATCCGAAAGCTTTTCTTCCATTGTATCTAGTCTGTTTTAGTATTTTAGTCACATTTCGAAATGCGTTTTTCGCCTTTAAATAAATGGAGTTGATAAGATGCGATGTTGAAAATGTAATACGTGCACAGGCTAAAATACGAAGGATAGAAAAGAGTACTCAACTAACAAACAAATATATCTAATATTACAAGACATAATTAAGTTGTTGTGGTCTATAAAAATATTGATAATTATTAATGCTATGGATCTGAAAATCATTATGTAACTTTATTGGTAAATTTTAAACAAGAATATTAAATAACAGATTGTACTTGGAAAGTATTTTTCTTAAAGTTTCAGAAGGTTAGATTGAATTCACTTACTAATTGTTGAATTTACCAGTGGTAAGCTTTTATATGGCAACATTATACATATCAACATTATAAGGTTACTGACACATGGGTTCGTAGCGCCTTCACATATAAAAGGCAGGGATGTTTATTATTTTGAATTCATCATTAAATAAAACAGTTAATTTAACATTTTTGACGTTTAAATATTATATCGCTAAATTAATAATTGATTTCACTATTTACTAATGTTTTAAACAGGAATAAAATTAAATGATAAACTGTGTAAAAAAAAGAAAAAGTGAATGTTAGAATTTATCACTGAAGATGCATAATATTAACAGTTTTCACGCGCATCGTGAATGTTAAATATAAGAATTATATCGAGAAAATAAAATTTATTATTGATTTCTCCAGCAAGATGTTTAGAGATTGACTGTATTTAATAATGAATCTATTACTTCACAGTTTCCATTTGGAATAAAATCATCAAAATAATTTGACAATCGATCATTGATTCTTTGCATCATCTCTTTTTATTAGAATAACATTTTATCTGACATAATAATTTGCTAATGACCTCTACTATTGAAATTGAAATTAAAAGAAAGTAAATTTGAAGCATAATTGGAGAATAGTATGTGTTGGTATGTCCCGAGTTTCGCGAGATACTTGTATATACTAGTTCACGGTTTTCGCTTTTCATTCAACTTTATTAGTGTTCAATGTGCATATATTAACATTAACTTTTACATTTCGTACTTAACAGTAACGTAGATGGAACGCAAGTTCACCGGCAGTTTGTTGCAAGACGTTAAAAGAGAAACAGCTATTGTGAGCTAAACCTTTTTTCTTGGCAGTAACTTAGTTTTTATAACTCGTATGTGATTTTGTTGTTGTGATCTTTGCTACCGCAGAAAATAACAGTTTTTCAAATTACAGCCACATTTTGAAGGACTTAAAAAGTTAACTTTACCGTCTTATTTCATAATAACACACAAGTGAGATTTAGTTCATAGACTTTTCTTGTAGTGATAAAAAGGACAAGTTTGTGATTTTTGCACATTTTGCTGGGTTGCTGTATTGTTAAAAAAAAAAAAACAAAAGTAAACTATTTTTCGAGGAACAATATTATAAAAAAATTTATAATCAGCTTTAAACATAAACATCAACATAAACCAAGTAAAATATGAGGAAAACCGAGTTTTTTTTATTACTTGCATTAACAATTGGTAAGTTCGTATAGTAATATAAAGTAAAAAATCTTTGCAGCGAATATTTATTATTTAGTTGTTGAATGCATTGAAGTTTCATTATTTTATTGTCTTTTGGAGTTTTGGGCCCTCAAAAACTACAAATTTTCTTACTTGACTTTTGAGATTAAGGGAACGAATATGCTCTACAAAATAGTTAATTATGTACAGGATAAACTTATTTTAAGTAGAAATTTGTAATTTATTTTGATTATATTATGGAAGATGATATTCCCAAGACTGTTATAAAATCAGGGATTCTAAGTTCCAAAAATGATTTAATATACTTAGAACCGAATTTTAATTCATTCATTTACCAAAATCCATATTAAAGTTATGCAATAAATCATCCATGATGCATTTAGAAATAGGAATAACTGATGAGTCCACTGAAATTTAAAACCATGTCCCGAAAAAAGTAAATTTCATATTCTTTTTTTATGTCATCAACATATTTTTCAGTTTAATGCTGTTTTTGCTTTTTCCACAATTCTACAGTATAGTCTTTCAGGAAAATTCTTGAAATTGTAAAGTTTGCAGCTATTTAAAAAATAAAATACATAAAAACCACTCCCATTAAGAAGCAAAAAAAGCAAATTGAAATAATGGAAATTAAATTTTGTTTCAATAAAATTACAATTAAGTAGAGCTTAGACTGTTTTCCCATTGAGCGCCTGCAGTTTTCCCATTAGAGATGTGTCGAGTTTGATCAGAAAACTGATAAAGATGAGGTGGGCTTTAAAGTATCAATAAAGAGAGTACTTATCGATATAATGCCGATATTTCCCAGAAGACTATATATGCAGTATCTGAATCAGAACACGGCACATACATAAATAAAACGATCAGTATTCTGTAATTCATCGTCATTATGTCTGTAGACTGTATGCATATTAAAGGCACTTCCAAAGGGTGGACAAAATAGAAAATAATGATTATTTTTTATTAATATTAAAATAAAATTTCATCATGAACAATGTTTTAACAAAACCTTTTTTAAATTAAGATCAATCATGAAATTCAGTCAACCGTATTATTATAACAGTGTGATAGAAAATTCACTTATTAATACACTTTCCAAGATATACCTTCGCCTTTTTGAAATTAAAAGTAGTTGCAATTAACAAGGTTCGTTCACAAAGAAAAAATAATTAAAATATAACTTTGCTAGAAAACTATTCAGTTGTGCACATTCTATTGCTGACAGAAAATGAATCTGAATACTGGTAAATTTTACATGTGCAATTAGTTTGCCAGTCTTTAAACAGTAAAGCAAACATTGTAAAGCTAAATGAAACCCGAAAACTTAATTATTTGTTAATTGAAAATGAAGAAAAGTTTTTCAATTTCATCACATCTGACATGAAGTGTCGTTGCTTGTTGTGCTTGCATAAGTAAATGCATTAAAAAGTGATGAGCGTTTTGACACGGAAAAACAGTGGGAATCATTTTGGTTAAATTAACACAGCAAAGGTTGTTGAAATAATCACATTTTTTTAATACACACCTGTGGGTCGCTTTTGGAGCAATTTGAGTTTTTTGAAGTTTTGAAAAAGACAAACAATACTTTTTAACAATTCTTTCGATCGAGGTCTTTTAACAAAAATTATGTTAAGCTATTAATTGTGATTATTTTACTAACAATTAGGGTCAATAATTTATACCATGCTTAAAAATAAAAATTTGAATGTTATTATGTTTTAATTTTGAATTCATATATAAATATTCATTAACCAAGCCTGTGACAAACAAAAGATTGATTGAAATCTAATATAATAAAAATTTAAAAACTAAAAGAAAGGCCAAGAAAGACTTAAAACAGATTTATAAAGATTCAAAAAGACTGAAATATAATAATATACAATTTTTTTTACTTTCAAAGACTCAAAAAATACGAAAAATTTATTATATTATTGAAAGTTTTAATTAAGTTTATCAAAAATTTCCAATAATAAAAAAATTGTCTTCTCATAATCTTTAATTAAAATCAAGTCTTGTAAACAAGATCATTCTCAATATAACAGCTTAGATTTTTCAATCATCGAAGACATTAACTTGCTCTGTAAGTGAACCCGTATTTCAATACCTTTTAAATAAACACTGAGCAAAGTATTATAAATATCACCTAAACATACTGAAAAATGTTGCACAGTTTATTTTTTGCCTCCATAAATTCAAGTTTTCTTTTTCTAATTGTGAGAGTCGAGCTTAGTTCTCTTCATATGAACGAAGAGAAACCCGCACAGCCAGAACGATTTCCCCACAGAGGCATGTAGAACACAGGAGACAAAAATTCGATTGTATGTAGCATAGTATTTTTTTTGTTCCCATGGTTCATTTGAAACATATTATTTAGATACTAATTTTAAATTAAGTTATTGACATTTTTCCCCCAAATCATATTTAAAGACGAATATATAAAAATTTTAACCACAAATACTGACCTCGACACTGATAACTGTTTTCCACTTCACTTCTTTCATACAGAACCATATTATTTTCAACTATATATTCAGAGTGAAGCTTGCATAACCAATCAGTTAGTTTATTTAGCAATTTTGAACTTTTATTTTTACACAAACTTTGTTAGATTGAAGGCAATGCGTTGTTTATAATTTTACTAAAATGATGTTATTTCTCATTATTTTAGATCAGGCATGACTAACCTTTTTGAAAATTGTGCAAAAAAAAATAAAAAAGTGCCACCATCCAAGTATGCATTGATCTGTCATCATCTTTAGTCGTATAATATTTTGAAAAAGGATCGTTATCTTTTTTTTGAAAAAAGATCGTTATATTTTGCGAAAACCAGGAGGATCGATAAAATTTTTAAATATGATATGATTTAAAATACAATCTCAAAATACTACTTTTAGGCCAAAATACTTATATCCGATCATTTTAATTTTTCTTCAAGGAAAGGCTTGTTCACTATTTTTTTGGTCAATTTTTTAATGTGAAAAACAGCTCATTGATCATTTTTTCGTCAGGGAGTCGAGTTTGTAGCTTTAAGGTAGCATTTTTCATATAAGTTTGGTTCACTAAAAGCTCCACGGAAAGGTGTCCACCTTAGAATTACCTCCTTTCTGAGATAATATTTTGATTTCTACCAAATAGAATTTGAAGATTGTATCCTAGCTTGAAATTCTATTTGATAGAAATCAAAATATTATATTAGAATGGAGGTAATTCTAAGGTGGACACCTTTCCGTGGAGCTTTTACTGCACCAAATTCATATGTAAAATGGTATCTAATGTCAGTTTGAGTGGCTTTAATTTCTTGATTTTCGAACAAACTCAAGCTGCCGTCATGAACCTAACCTTTTTAAACGTTCATCTTGGAATATACCTACTAATCCTATCATTAAAACAACACATTAAAACAATCAATCATTGTTGAATTTTTTTTGCGGTTGTATTTTTCGCTTTTTTGATTTCAAAATCGCACTCCATCCTTTTTGATTCCCATGATACCTGGGACAAAAAAGCACCATGATATTCGGGACACTCACGATTTTTTTTACTTTCCGGAAGAATTTATTGACTTTTGTTAAAAGCAGATAGTTAGAGATTAGTATAATGTTTGTTTTCGATTTAGTTCAAAAAACCCTTACGGAAAGTAAGAAATTCGTGAGTGTCCCGAATATTTTTTTTTTTGTCCCAGGTATCATGGAATGTGCTATCATATTTTATGATTCATTGTCAATAAATTTTCATCAAATAACAAGAACTACATAATTGAAATAATTCTACATGCAATTCCGATAATAACGAACAAAATTCAAAACCGATAATGACGGGCAAAATTCAAAAAAAATTCAATGAATCCTAGATCAAAAAAAAAATGAATTATTCTTATTATTATACGCATTATTCTCAATTGTTATAGTGCCACTTTTAAATGGTATAGTGCCACTTTTAAATGGTATAGTGCCACTTGTGCCAATGTGCCACACGTTCGTCATGCCTGTTTTAGATTATAGATTTTGAATTATAATTTCAATGTAGTAAATTTGAATTAATGATGCATTTAACTAATTTTCAGCAATGTTTAAATAAAATAAAAAATTACAGCCAATCAAAAATTTCGTTGGGACTTTAAAAATGAAATGAATTCGTAATGAACGTAAAAGAAAAAGAAATGTACGTATGCGATTTCCATAATTCAATTGCAGCATGATAAGCTATTTAAACAATTTATAAGTAAATAAAAACAAATCTCTATAATCGAGAGTGTTTTATATTTGTAAATGATTTAAAATAAATAATTGCAATACACCGCAGAGCAAATATATAATTATGCATTTAAATGTTATTAATGTTATTAAATAGAAAATGCAAATATCCAACATTCATACAAATTAAGCAAACAAAATATATATGCTCGTTTTCGGGTTGTTACTCTTGGAATCGTTCTCACGTTTGAATGAATCTTCAGGTCTTATTTATTTGTACTAATTTCTTAAAGGTTCAATTTGCTAATGTTTGGATAGACTAAGTATATTGACGATTTGAAATTTAAATCTCTAATTCTTGTTAAGAGCATTTTATAGAGCATTTGCTCGTTATGTGTGAACGTTATTAAATCATGGTTATACAATACTTTAAAATATATGATAGCAAATTTCCAATTGGACTGATTGGACTAATCACACAACAACCACAGCCGCTAGCATTCAAAGTGTGTCCTAAATTCCTCAATTGTCTCTATTGTAAATTTCCTGATACCTATCTTTGAGGCTAGACTTTTATGTGGTTAGTTTTTTGGCCTGTTTGCACGCTTTGTACTTTGTACAATTAATCTCTCTTGTAGAGCGTGGAAGCCGCGCGATTTAATAAAACAAGCTTTTAAAACAATTTCCAAGATTATCTAGAGATGTGATCAGATTTATGGCATTTATGGTAAACAAAACATTTAACGGCTCCTAGCTTTGTTTGCCACAGGTATTTTATTGGTCGTGATATATCAAAGGCATGTATTTGCATGTGATGATGTTATAAATTTATTATTCCACATTCCACCCTACACAGAAAAAAAAAATCTCACAAGCCCGAGCCAAAAAAGCATAGCCATAAATGAAGATAAATCTACGTAAATCCTTACAAATAGAGAAGAAAATTGTTACAATTTCTCATTTCATAATTTATTTTTAAACTAAAATGTATTATAAAATGTATTCGAATGGGGAAAAATACAATTGTGGACCAAATTTTTTTGGAAAGTTTAATTTTTATTTGTAGAGCAAAAAATTACATAAATCTCATTTTATATCTGGGAAATTATAATAATTTCATGACGATGGGAAAAAATCCACTTTATTGATTGCGATAAGATAAAAACCCGATTTATATTTTTCGGAAATTACATAACACATTAAAAATTTTTTAAAGCATCAAAATTAATGCATGGAAAGCATATTGTGGATGGCAATGATTAAAGAGCAAAGAATTGAATTGAAAACAGAAAGTGAAAAACGGCAAATTTTTATCGCTTTACTTGGCGTTGTGGTGGTCGATGCCGTTGCTGTTTGGCGAAGTCAAACAACATTTTTATTTAATTTTTCTCCAATAACTTGTTTGCGGAGAGTGAAAGTGGTTTTATGGTACAGAAAAATATAGTTATAGATAAAACATATATATCGTCCATACAAGGTATAATTCATCAGGCTGATGCTGTCATTGCTCTTGTTTTAAATTTGTTTGGGTTAATAGCATCTTTTGAAACTTGATTTTATATGCACACTTATTTCAGTTTTTTCTTGTAAGTAAAGTTTAGTATGATAATGTTGAAATCATGCTAAATCTTCGCTATGTCTTTAATAAGTGTTTAAAACCAATTGAAGATCTTGAACAACTGTGTGTGATTTTGAGAAGAAGTATTCAGGATTGAAAAAATAAATTATAGTTTCGAGAACAAAAAACTTACAGAAAATAAACTAGTAATTTTAAGACAAATAATCCATTTGAGGAAAATGTGAAAATAAAAAGTAATTTTAAGTTTTTTGTGATTTTAGCTCTTTAAATTTTTTCAAGCAGCTCTTAATTAAATCAGTGGCAAAACATTTCTGCGAGTAAAGTCAAATGCACACACTTACAACAAAAAATAACTATAAAGGCTCGACGGAATGCATTTAGGAGTTTTAGTGTTTTCATTTGGTGTAAGCTATTTTCAGTATTCTACAATTTTTCACGAAGAACATAAACTATAAAAATTTAATTTTTTGCCCATTGTTTGTGCCATCGGAGCAAATTCTTGTTGTTGGTTTTCGCTTTATCACTTTTCTGCCAAGTTCATGAGAAAATCCGTTTATATTCTACTATTTTTGTAGATATATCTATGTATGGAAAACTCATTTACATTTTTATTTAATAAATTAAGGAGCCAAAAAACGGTAACAATGAGAAAATATGTGAAAAAATGGGCAGGATGAATAATCATGACTTTAAACAAAAACAAAGTACCACTCGAAACTCAGCAAAAAGTGCAAAATATATTAAATAACTATTTGATGACTTGGGTTTTTGGAAAATAATTTGCATAATGTTGCAGTTTTAAATTCTAAAAGACATATTTTTTAAAAATTAAAGTATTATAAAGGGATTTTAATTAATATGTGTATCTCTACTGAAGCCATCTAAAACTATGAAAAGCACAGAATGCTTTATAAATGATGGAATTTTCTGAAAATATAAATTGTTTTAATGAGAGTTAACTCGCTTGGTAATCTTTCTTAACAG
This sequence comes from Parochlus steinenii, assembly GCA_038502155.1. Lineage (NCBI taxonomy): Eukaryota > Metazoa > Arthropoda > Insecta > Diptera > Chironomidae > Parochlus > Parochlus steinenii. Next base: position 1,466,391 of record JAXCIN010000052.1, on the reverse strand, counting down.
AATAAATAACAGAATAATGAATTATTACAACAGTTAGAAGCGGTGCTGCCGAAAGCCGTATATATTTATTTGTGATGATGCAGTTTTTTATGACAAAACTTTCTTAATTTTATCGTGTGCACATAAAATCAAACACAACAGTGCTTTAATATTTAATAAAATAACTTTGGTTTAAAACAATTTCACAGTTTTAATTTTGTTTTGCCAGTGGCAAAGTTTATAATATAGTTTTTGAGGCTAGGCGAAACCCAAAGCTCCAACCGACAAAAGTCTAATTTAAATATCTAATTGAATATATTTGCGAGTAAATGAATGTTTTTCTCGCAAAATTTGCAAGCTTAATTGAAACTCATTGAAATTCTGTTTCAGTAAATAAATAAAAGCAATCGAAATTTTTACAAAAAACTATTTCCAGACTGCCCATAACTAAAATATAAAATAAGATATCGGATATCAATCTTCTAGATATTTATTTTCATTCACCAAACAATAACACTAAAATTAAAGTTTTATATTTATAACAAATTGGAGTCGGGTAACTTTTAGAAATTTATCAAAAAGAGCGAAATGTAAACTTAAGCACATTATACTATTGCAGACAACCCAAAATGAAAAATGATTATTTTCCAACAATATCAAAAATTCAGTCATAAATAATAATGTACGGAAGAAATCATATAAATAGGAAGCTTGTATAGGAGTTTAAAACTTATTTGTTTTTACTTTATACACTACAATATCAAAAGTTGTAATACATTTTTGCCAAAATCCATTTTTTTTGCCTTTTTTAATCCCAGTTTTTCATGCTGGTTATAAAAAGTTATTTGCCGAGTTGTTCGTTTTACCTTTGTTAGTTTAATTTGCTTATTATTAAGGGACACATATTTTATGCATTTAAACTTTAAAATATTATAAAAAACGCTCTTCTTCTCTCATTTTATTCTGCTTTATGTTAAATTATGTTAAAACATCAAAGATTCAGACTTATAAGGTAATGCGTACAACACATTGAAACAAAAGAAAAATTGATGAAAATTGCAGAAACTGATAAAATAGATGAAAGATCATCTGAAATTTGAAACTCCCATTATTTTCATCAATCACCAATATATATTTTCCCAAGTGCAGGATAAAATATATAATTTTTCATTTCTTTGGCATTTTTTCTGCAAAATTATGTTGCAAGGCAAAAAATTGGAATAATTTTCGAATAAAAATACCAACAAAAATAATACTGCAAAATGCTTTGGTTGTTTGCTATTAGAAAAATCTAAGATCAAGACATTTGATACATTTATCTTAATATAATTATCGAGAAATATTTGTTAAAAGTGTCATTTCTGCTGAACAAATGAAAGATTAATTCCAGAATAAAAATAAAATATAGGATTGTTTTTTGTTCCTCCTACGATTCATCTTGTCTGATTTTTTGCTCCTTGTCGTAATATTTGCCATTTGCCAATAAAAATAATTTTTCTAGACTTTTTTGTGCTGGCGCAGAATTTATGAAATGAAAGAATTTACACTCGATTTACCTTTAAAAACTACTTCAAGCTGACAGAAAATTCAATTTAATAATATAATGTCTGTTTTTTAATCTGATTTACTACTCTAAAAATATGTATTTAGCATAAAACATACATAAATCATTCGGCAAATCTTAAACCATAGATCTTAATCGCTTCATAGCTACTCTTTCTAAAATATAATTATTATTGTTATAGTTTCAACTCTGAGTAATTTCAACTTTTAGTTGAATAAATTTTAGAGTTGATATTTGTTAGTGTAGATTCTACACTATAGGGGCTATTATTTAAGCGCTTAAATCAACCGGGCGAATGTGAATTGTGAAGTGGCACAAATAATAATAATTATTATTTAAGAGCAGTGTATAAGCACAGAGGAGATTCTTCAAAAAATGTGTTTTTGTGTCCTTTATATTGTTATTTGTTGGATGTTTTATTCATACTTACGTACATAATTTATGGTTTATGAGAAAGTGCCAAGAGAAGGAAGGAAAAGTGAGCAGGCAAAAGGCTTTGTATTATTTTGAACTACACACAATTATTCTGACAATTTTGAATCAAACATGAATGAAAGGTGTTGGTTATGCTACACACTGACTATACTCAACCAGTAAACACAAGAGGTGCTATATATCGTCATGATGTGTGATTATGTGTCCTGAAATTTACATAAATATGTCGTTTTGCTGTTAGTTTTATGGTGGAGCTTTCCACAAAAAAAAAATAAAAATTGAAATATCAAATGTTGAAATTCTGGAGCATTTTTGCCGAGACATTCAAACATACATGCAAACACTTAGAGAGATTTGGAATGACAAAGCATTTTTGGATTTTTTACTGTTTTGAGCCTTTTTTCTGGTTTTGTGCAGCGCTTTCATTTTGAGAGTTTTATGGTCCTCTCAGCTGATAAATATGTTTTATGTGTCCGTATAAGATTTATGTTCATATATTAGAGGAGTTGGATGGAATATAAAAACCTTGGAAGTTGTTGAAGTCCCGGAATAGAGATTTGAATGCTTTATGACATTTGTTGGTGGTTAGTAAAATTTTCAGCTTCCAAATTTTATGCATTCTATTCAATTTTTATAGAGCTTATCAACCCATTTAGAGAATTCAAGGGTTCAACTTTGCCGGGGACATATTTTTGTTGTTGATATAATCTACACTATAAAAAAAAGTTTTATGTCTTTGTTTACATCTGTCTGTCAGACCGTCCAAATAGTAGACATAAAATAGATTTTTTAAAAAGATGATCAAATAATCAAGGTCTCAAAACAAGCTTTTGGTAACAATCTTTTTTACACTTTAAAAAACTCTTAAACGGTTATTTTTTCATAGGGGCTTTGATAAAAGTCACAGTCACATTAACATAAAATTTATTGTAGATTTAACCAATATTCAAGTTTCTGTAGATATGTCCTTCTTTAACAAATTCAAAGAATTTTATTCAAAAATGTGTAAACCTTGCACAATTTAAATTCCAATGTTGTCGTTGGACTCAATTTGGAAAACAACACCCCTCTTCGAGCTATTTCGTGTAAAGCCAAACTAATCCGTTGCAAATGTATAACTTCACCTTCATGCCTTTTGAGATTCTATTTAAGACTTGGCATTTCCTTTCTTGAAGTTTGTGCCATTTATGAACTACTATCCAAACCATAAATCTGGTGAAATTTTATCATAAAAAGTTTTCGAGTGAAAATTTTAATGTTTAATGTGGATTGGAGGGTTCAGTTATTCTGAAAATTGAATAAATTCTTTAAATAACTCAGAGGGTCAGCTAGAGATATTTTGTCTGAGTATAGATATGTATACAGAGAAAAACTATATTTTATTTGCAAGGACGATAAAACAATAGCAAGGCGATAGAGTTAAGCAATTCTGAGAATTGAAAAGGTTGGAAGGATCTTCTGTGGTGGATTTCTTTTGTTTTTAAACTTATTTGTTTATTTCATTGGACAATAAAATTAAGTATGTAAAATAGCACAACGCAATAACTTTAGAGTTATGCAGTTCCAGCTTTTTTTAAATATCATTAAACTTCTTGGACTCAGTTTTGTCTGCAAAAATTTACTGCGACTGGAGAATTTTATTTTGAGGGTAGGAAAGTCTGATTTTAACATTTTGTGTATGGTTGAAAGAAACTATTCTTAGAACTTTTATTTGAATAGATTTCTGGAACATTTCAAAAGTCAATATAAAATTGGTTGCTGTTTTGAAATGACCTCAATTTTATGCATCACTCTACCAGAAAGATTGTTGGATAAAAGATTAATTTTTTTTTAATTGCTGTGTGATTTTTTACTTTTTAAATTACACTGACCTTAAATCCTGTCATAATATACAACATAAAATTTAACACAAAAAAAGATGTTTAAAATATATGAAAAAATTGCCCACCTACGGCAACACTTCAAAATAAGTGTACATCAACAGCGATCATTTGGATTATATCCAAAAGGGAAATGTATTTTAATGCTTTTTCATTCCTTTCTGTAGATATGTATCTGTCACTATAGCAAAAGCGACGATGATATTCCGTTTAATTCCTTGTGTTTTTTGCTCATATTTATACTACATAAAATTCTATGGCACTCAATGCTCAGTATAAAAATGCATTTTAAAAAGTTCATGATGCGTGAAATTAATTTTTTATTATAATTTTTATTAAATTATAATGTAGTATTGGTGCTCCTGTACACTTATTAAGTTTATACCCAAGTTGATACTTTTAACGAGCGTAAAGTTTATTTTCATTCTGAGAAATGACTACGACAAAAAAATCTAATAATAATAACAAGGAAAATAGTAGAAAAATGCTACGGTAATATTTTGTCTCTTTAAGTTATATTCTAGCTGTGTCATCGTCATAGTAGATGTTGTTTGAGGCAAAATGGGAAGCGTACAAATTATCTGTGTCGCTTTTGTGTAGACTCAAAATTGTTCCAAGTGGACTGACTGGGAGGACTTGCTTGTGGAAGCGTTTAACAAATAAAGTTAATTGATTTGTTCCTTCTTGGCAATTTAATTTGAATTTTAGTATCACCAAGCAGCTTTATAGGCATTTTATTGTTACGACGGGTTTACATCAAAAAAATGTCAGAATTAATAAATTAAAAATTGAATAATATGTAGATAATGTTTGTAAATGATTACGAGAAAGAATATACATTTTTTATGATATAATATTTCTGGGTGTGATTGCGACTTCTCAGAATAACCTGTAGGAAATTGAGGGTAAAGCTTGCCGAAGAAACACAATTTGAATATTTTAAAGTGGTGTCGCCGCTTTTATTATTAAATTTTCAAATTTTCACCATCATTTCGCACAAAAGAATTTTCTCTGTTTGGTAGCGCGCGATGTTATTTTTAATGTTGATGGCGGATGTTCATGTTGTCGCTATAGACATACACACTTTTGGATGGCACTGAACAGCACTTTGACGTACAGTAAATGATGATATCCCCATTTGGATGCAAATACCATGTTCAGAATCATTCTATTGTACAAATTAACATGATCTGTATATATTTCACACGCCACCAGAGTCTTAACAGAGACAAGAACAAGGGATGTTTTTCATATTGACCATCTGAATTTATAATCACATATACAAAAGAAACTTCGAATAAAAGAAAACCATGTAATGCAGACGAAAATATTTTTGATGCTAAAGTTTATGGCTCACTGCACTTTATTGCGGTTCTCACGCTATAAATTCCAACTATGGCATTTTTAGCTTTTATGTTAAGCTAACTGAATCTCATTCGGGCCCTCATAGGCTCCATTAACATTTACTGAGCAGGCATGGTAGCGACATTGTAATAATAAGTATCACAACAAAAAAGGAAATAGCAAATAATTTTATGCAAGATCGTCCTCATTAACTTCACCCTCCTTGACTTCCAAAAAAAAAACAAGAAAAACATAGCATATCAATGCAAATGTGCGTTGTTCCTGGGTTTGCATTAAAAACCAGAGTAGATTACAAGTTTCGCCATCAAACGATCTTAATGCCCTGGAAGTGATATTAAAGAAACTTCTTTATGGACAGATTTCTGTACATTTGGCAGCATTAATGCAAGGAGAATGTTTCTGGGCTATAATCAGAGATTGTTTTCCCAACAATATAATTTGATTTTGTATACGGCGAGTATACACCGTGGAAAAGAATTTCCATAAGTTATTTTTTAATGAGAATAGAGAATGCAAGGGTCATCTTTGAAAGATGTGACAACTTTTATTTTGGCTTTGTACTTAATCTTTTACAGAAAAGTGAAAGTTTGAATTTCAAATATATTTTACAAATTGTTTTCAGAAAGTTTATATGTTTTACAGCAGCTTTTGAGTTTTAAGATATCTAATGAAAATGGTATATTTTTATATGTGTTTCATACACAATTTCTGGATAACTCTAGAGTAAGAAAGATCCTTCAAGATATATATAGAAGAAAAAAGTTTGCAAATAGAAATACATTATTATTAGATTAGGAAATTAATGCAATAATACAATAAGTAAACCAGAAGAGACGTATAAAAACAGCAACAAAATTCAGAGAAAATGTTTTCTTAAAAGTTTTACATCAGATTTTTGTGGTCTTTACCAGAACCTTTACTCAAAACTTCACCGGTTTTTTACTTCAGAAACCCTAGTAAAGAGTGAGAATTTTCTTTGCCGTAAATTTACTAGAAAAGATACTATGTTAGTATGTTATGATTCTTTACATTATTTATTTTTTCAATTTAGCAAAATTTTGCTTCAAAAAATAGGAGGTTTTATTCACTAGTATCTAAAAAATTAAAACTGGTTAAAACCCAGTTAAAAACCACATAATTTTTTAACATTGGTAGTATTTTGAGTGTAAAACGTTAACTCTTTTTTCCGTTTTAAGATTGAAGCCGGTAATGTTTTGATTAGAGATCTAGTAAAGACTCATCAGATTTCCATCTGACTGTTTTCCTCATAAAATTAAAACATTAATTAATGTATAATTTAATTTTAATTTTATCATAAACTTCTGGAAACTTCAGCTTTTTGAAGTATAATGCTATTTACAAGCAATAGATAATATGTGCTTGAAAAAATAAATATAACTTTATTGGATGAGAACACATATATAATTATTAAGATATGTTAAAACAATTTAGTTCCAAAAACGTTGATGAGAAATTATCAAAAATTTAATATTGATTCAATATCATATCTTAATTTATAAATTATCTCATTTGCAACTTGAGAATCTAAGTTTATTTTATTTAATTTATTTGTTTCAACGTTTTTGGTATTTTAAAAACAAAAAAAATTATTGAATATACAAGCCTAATGAAAAAAAGAAGCAAAATCTACTTTAAAATGTGAATCATAAAAGTTGTCGAAATGGATAGATGTAGAAGAGGTTAAATTTGTTTTAATTTTAAGTTTATAATTATATTCAGTCGAATATTGCAAACGTGTGATTTTTATACATCAAATGAATTTGAGAGCACATTTGCTGTTCACACAGAGCAACTTTTTGAATTTTCTTTTGACAATTTCATAAAAAAGAATTCGACATTAAACATTAAAACACATAACTTGAGTGCAATTTCCAAATAAAAATTATTATACATTATGCACTTCATATAGAAGTTGAAGGTAGAGGGCTCATGCTGTAGTTTGCATTCTCATTTAAGCGGGATGCAACTCACAATCGAAATTCCACTTAAAATGATTTTGCATTTTAATTTAATTTATTTTTAATTCCGATTCTACATAAAAATATGCTTTTATGGAGAGGTCTTTTTAGTTGGAAAAATTAGTATCAACATGTAAAATGTCATTCTTAAAAAAAATCTACTGAAGAAAACAAAAGTTTAAATATACGTTAGTAAAAAAATTCCATCCATTGATACACCCACAGCTTTTCCCGTACAATTGCACGTGAATTTAAATTTTCTGCATGTTTTTTTCGCTTGTGTTTTGACTGTATTTTCCATTTCATTTAAATTTTATATGCAAAATCCTACATATTATATATTTGTTATACATGAGCATTTGCCGTGTTAAAATACATAAAGAATTTATTTAAGCATTGATTTCGTTTTGCTATGTATAATTTTTTATTTTCCGAATACTTTTTTTAAATGTACAATTTGTGTGTTTGGCTCATATAACACGCTATATGCAGAATACATAAATACAAACCATATCTCTCTGTATGTTGTTGTTATCACCATGCCTTCAGTCTTCTGTGTTTTACATACACACGTCAGTGATATAAAATTGTTTAGCAAATTGTTAGTTGATTATATTTATTTGATTCATGCCATTTTTTGGAGGGTTGTTTGTTTATTTATAAAAATAAAAATAAATATTTATTGATAAATATTTCATTCGATTTCGTTAATATATTTATATTTGTATAATGAATTGGTCACAATTTGTTTGAATCGCACGAGTGTTTCAGAAGCTTTTTTGCACATTTCAATTCTTTTTGCATATTCAACAAAAAAATACTCTCTCTTTTCATTCACTACCCGATTATTCATAAAATGTATAACATATTAATTGATATTTCATTTTTTTTATTATTTTGCATAATACGCGCGGTGAACATTTTTTCGCAATTCAAAAATCACAAATTTCGAAACTTATTGACCCGGAAAATTCGATATTTAAAAAAAAATTTTAGTCAAATGAATTTGCAGGATTTTATTTAATAAAGTCTCTTTTAATATGAAATCGAATCATCATTCAAATGCAATAACTAATCTGGGTTGAAATTGATTCGGATGTATATTTTGCAGGCTCAATGAAAATTCCCCAAAAATCAACTACTCGTTTTGTGCATTTACATAATGTGAATTGGGAGTCGGAATGAAAATTTTGTGTTCAAGTGAAGCCAAACTGTGTACAACCAAACAGCTTAATTTACACTGAAAATAAAATGCATCCGAGAAAACCAAAAATTTACATGCAGATATTCTCATAAAAATTATTACTTTAAATGATTCTCGGAATAATGAAATTAGATTTGTCGTCTTTAATAATAAAACTCTTTTTTAAACTAATAATATGTGCAAAGTTTTTATTTATCTCATTCGTTTCAGATTAGTGAGTATATATGAGTTATCCTCAAAGTTATTTTTTTTCTTGAATCTTTTATTCAATATGAATAATTCCTTACATTATGTTCAAGTTAATAAAAAATAAGCATAGATTATTCTCAGTGTCAACACGACAACGATTTAATTTGAAAATTGGCTTACACAATAATGAAAACATATGATTTGATTTGTAATTTAAATTCTATTTACTTATTTTATATTCGTGTTCTGCTCGTTCAATAAATACAAATCCTAATTGTTCGAGAGTCGATTGGCTGTATTTGCTTAAACAATGTTTAGACAAATTGGATGTGATTTCCATTTACCATTGTTAATTTTAAACGTTTATTGTTCCATTGCAGAATTTTGTAGTGGCCAGAAGCAAACCCAAGAGGATCCATGCAAGGCCAAGTCACGTGTTGTTGGCGATGAAACTTACTGCGACAGGTATGAACTATATGAATTTAGTCTGTTTGGATTAAAATTAACATATAATAAGGAATTTGTGTATAATATATAATTACATCAAAATTTCAAAGTCAGGTAATGACTTTATAGAAGTAGAAATTTCAAAGAATCTTTTAAGACTTACCAACTTGCTGTTTGAAACAGAACAATGCAAAAAAAAAAAAATTAAAAACTATGTTGACAAATTTTCCTTAATAGATACTGGGAATGCACAGCAGAAGGACAACAGGAGCTTTATGATTGCCCCAATGGCTTGGTTTTTGCAGGAAAAAACCGGGGAGTGACAGAAGGATGTGACTATCCATGGAGAGCAACTTATTGCACGGGCAAACAACTCGCAAGCATGTTACAATTTAATAAAGAAATATATATTCATAAATAATTTTTGAACTTTTGTGTTTTTCAGATGGACCATTATCAAATGACCACTGTGATTGGTTATATGGAATTTTCGGGCATGAAACATCCTGTACTAGATATTGGACTTGTTGGAATGGAACAGCCACCGAACAACTTTGTAGCGGAGGATTATTGTACAACGAGCAATCGCATAGTTGCGATTGGCCCATAAATGTCGAGGGTTGCCAAAAGCACCGTAAGAGTGTTGTTAAATAAATAATTAATACTAGCTCTAATAATAAAATGATATAAGATTGCATTAGCAAGTTAAAGCACAACCATAAGTGATGAGGACAGTCGGACAGACACCAAAACAATGGAAAGGCATTTGTATTCATGTAAAAGCTCGGTACTAAACCTACAATAGTGACTAGGGTTTTCTATAATAATGTTTTATTTTATTTCAAGAAATCTTTCGGTATTTTTTTTTGGTATCAAATATTTAATTTTATGTTTTATCAACGTTTAGCTTTTCGACTTACCTTCTCGGAATTTTGTTATTAATTAAAACGGGATATATATATTCACAAAGTCAACATTCCAGTACAAATAAGATATTTTCTTGTTAGGACGTCATCTAGTTTTATGATGGTGTACAGACATTTTAAATATTTTCCAAGAAGCTGAAAAATCGATTACAACGTATAACATAATTCATTGTATGGCTATATCAATAATTCTTAGAAATCTTGATAAATTGGCTTCAATTTGGTAGCAGTTAAAACAATTGGTTTGCGATATTGCCATACTGGCACGCATCAATTTTGATTTTCCATTTATTTCGATTATCATCGGATAAACTAGGCTTTCTTATATTTATAATCTGACAGTTTCTATATTTTGTTCACTTCAAAGCTCTCTGTAACGAAGATGCCAACGGAAATGTGCCTCTTGGAAAGTCCTGTAATAGGTATTGGAGCTGCCAAGGTGGTTATCCTCGTCTTCAAAGGTAATCTTATATTATATTATAATGGATAAGATAGAAAAATAGCAGATTAGTATTTTTATTATTTATAATTAAGGGGTCAAAATTCTTTGGGATAAGAAGAGATTGGTTCAAAAACGAAATAATTGAAAATTCACCCCTTTCGTTGGAAATTTGTGATTCTGCTGATTCAAATCTGAAATGTTTAAGTTCTCATTATATATTTTTACTGAAATAAATTTATTTCTAGATGTCCCGCTATGCTTGTGTTTGATAAGCGATCCTTGAGGTGCATTGTTCCTCCTACTGAAGGTAAATTTGCAAAATTAATATAAAAATTAGATTAACGATAATTTTATTCTCTTTTAGACTGTGATGTTCCTGCTACACAGGCACCAACCGAAGAAGATCTTCCTAATGAACGTGAACAGGTAAGCTTCAATTAACCATAAGGGATGTTCATTAATGATGACTGATTTGAACTTGATTTACTATTTAAGTTTCTACTGGTAGAATTCAAATGCTCTTTTAGATTGGTTGAAAAAAATTCATAAACAATAAGATAACAAAATGAGAAACGCTAAAGGCCATAATATACCTAGGTTCAACCGCAAAGTATCTTCCGGAAGATGTTTTGGAAAATTTGGTTTTTTCAAGTTTAGCGATATTTTGAATACTATTTCTGAATTATAATATGTTTATGCCATCCAATTGAACCTTTTTGAGTAGTTTGCCAACCACTAAGTCACTTTCTGGAAGAATTATTAGCTTATTCCTGCTCGAGTTAAATATCTTTCGGAAGATTTTTCACTTCGAACCGGAATAAGTTCATAATTCCTCCAGAAAGTGACTTATTGGTTGGTAAAAAACTTAAAAAGATTCAATTGGATGGCATAAACATATTATAATTCAGAAATATTACTTAAAATATCGCTAATCTGGAAAAAATCAAATTTTCCAAAACATCTTCCGGAAGAAACGTTCCTTGGTATAGGATGGCCTTAAGAAAAGCCTCTATTGATTTGCTGGAATCTCATTACTATAAATTGCAAATGACATTTTGAATCAAGCAAAACATTCATATTAATGAGTCATAAGTTATTGAATCGAATATGAAATATATAAATTGATGCTATTTCCAGAGAAACGACCTTCAAGCAAACGATGCAGTTCCACAATTCCAGCCCAAATCATCAAATCGTCCTAGGAACTAATGGTTCACAAAATCGTTAAGATTAACATAACATTCTAATTTAAAATGATATTTATAACGTTCTGACTTCAATTTCCCTAAACACAGTCTGTAATAATCAACAATCTTAGTACTCATTAAAAGAGATATTTTATAAAGCAAACATTTCCAAATTAAACATCAAAAACAACAAAAAAGCGAATAAGAAAATCAAAATTTATTATCATTAAACATGCGATTAGACTTTTTCAGACAAAATAAACGTAAATGATTTATTTACATATTTGCAAGAAAATTATTTCGCATTTCATTTCTATCGCTAAACAATTTTAAATTATGTAACTTTGGTACAACATACGTACGAAAGTCGAAACATCACACTTTAGATTGCCGCTCCAGAGCTCAAATTGTACTTTTTATACTGCCAGCGCCAAATACAATATTCTACACATAATTATAAAATATCTACACAATCTATCTACAACACATAAAATATAAAAACATTTCTGCCATTTAGGAATTTTGCATCATGGGATTTTATACTGTGTTAGGATTTAATTTTTAACAAAAAATACATAAAATTCAAGTATAATAAAAAATAAACTTTTAAAATGTGTTTTCGTGTACAATTTTAGATTTAGAATTTACATAAATTTTATCGAAAATATTTTTATGAGTTTTATTACTTGGAAAATTAATGAATTTATTTTTCCCCAAATAATGAAAATTTCATAAAATGTGAAAGCTCTAAAGCGCAAAAAATCCTAAAAATGTTAGTGCTGATTTTTGGCTATGCTGCTATACAGTTATGCACATATTAATAAAAACTGATAAAACTCAGTGACTATATTCGTTTAGTTTTATTTTTCATAGTTTTTAATTGGACACAAGATGAATTTAGACTTTGATGTGATTTCAGGGAACTTTTAGAAAATGTTTTTCCGGACTATTACCAATTCAGTGAATTATATTTTGTATGTGTTTTTAGTTTGACGAAAGCTTTTTCTTGCGAAAAATTTAGTAATATCTACCTAATCTTAATATTTTATTTCATAGATAACGTTTCCGAGACTCTATTTTTTTCTCGGCAGAATTTTTATGCATGACTAGCAGAACACTATTTTGTATTAATAAAGATCCTATAGGGTAGTTATCAGGAAACTTTATTTCAATTTATAGAAACAACTGAAATCGTTCGCTGTATCAGAAAATGATTGCATTTATTCCTATTTACGGTATTGAAAGGAAATTCAATCAGTATAGTTTATCCTAGACTTTAAATTGAATTGCATGGTGTATATATGTTGTTCCGTTATGATACATTATGTGTATATATTTCCCGATTGACAAATTTTTCGGCAAAATCATTCTGTTCTTGAATATATATGACAGTTGTGCGTTCTTATACGATATAATAATGAAAGAATCTGCTTGCTCAAGTATAGCCGATAAAGCTCCGGATTTATTTTTCATCATTTTCAATTAAATCTGAGTATCATTCTGTGTTTGCTCTGTAGTGCTATTTATTGGTTGACGCTAAAAATATTGAACCTGTCACTCAGAAAAAGATTCTTATGAATTATTATTTTTATCCAATTTTTCACATTCAAATTGAAATATTTAGCAAGCTAGTATTTATTTTATCACAATTCACAATTGTTATTAACAATGATGAACAAAACGGGATATAAGACAAGAATGTGCACAGAAAACTTTTCTGAGTGAATCATACAATTTTTCGGCTCAAATCATGTTGCGTGCGAAAGAACATGGACTGAAATTTCCGTCTGATACATTAAATGATTGAGGGGGTGCTCAATATCATGAATTGGATTAATACAGTTTCCTTTTTAGGCCTTTTATTCGGGTTTTCAATGGAATTAAAAGGGCACAAAAGTGTACACCGTGAAATCAATATAATTTTTAACAGCGTTCTTCCTAATTTAACGGCTGCTTTGATTTCAGGAAAGCTATTCTTCGACCAAGTAACAATGCTTACACTAGACAATAGAGCTTTGGCGTTCAATTTCTTGTTAAAACCGTTGAAGTACGATTAGTGCCGATACTACAAAAGTAACAATATATTTTGAATATAAAATATAGAGCAGACTATTTATTAAAAATATCACAAGAGATAAACAAATATTTTTTCAGGATATTTTTGTAAATAAGATACTTGTTTATTAAATTTAAATACTTTTTGATATTAAAGTATTCATATTGATATTTGATTGTTGTACACATATCATTAAAATTTCTATTTTTTTCTATCATTCTCAAATGATTTATTACATTTTCCGCAAGGAACAAAACTTTTTCTGATTTTGTGAATATTCGTCGTTTCTTAGAAGGTTCCATGAATCATAATTCATATAATTCAGATAATAAAACAAAAATGTTTATAGATAGATTATTTCCAATTTTTATTGAATCTGCAATGCCATAAAGATTCCAAAATTATATTTTTATCTTCAATCTTGGGTGAAGAAAAGAAGAAAAGCAAACAATATTTGTTTTTTATGCTTTATTAATACAATTTTCGATAAAATTCGACGTTAATTTTTTGTCGAAATAAAGTGTAGTTAAAATGCTGCTACTTTTTTAAAGATATAAAGCGCCGTACACACTATGAAAGAAAATCACTGAAAGTTTTTACTTCTTTCAACTTCTTACCATTTTTTTTCCTGTTAGAAATTTTTTCAAAAATATAAAAACAAGTGTAAAAAATATAGAAAATTTGGAAAAACTTCAAAGAAAAACTCTATTTTTCACTTTTTGTAAATAACTTTCAGTAAATTTCTGAAATTGACTGAAAGTTGATTATTAGATTTTCCTATAATCATAAATTTTCGTCTTCACATGAATCATAAAATTTGACGCCTTTATATAAAAATGGTAAGAAGTAAAACTTTCACGGTTTTTACTTTCATAGTGTGTGGACCGCTTAAAGGAAATAATAAAAGTTTCACAATTATTATTTCATAATCATAAATAGCATTGACGCTTTATATAAATGGAATATAAAGCAAAATAGCCCCAAACAACGTCAAAACGATTGAGAATAGTTTAAACGTTGAAAGTTGGATATTTTGGTTTCATAAAGTGCCATATTTAAAATATATCACTACAATCATCCAGCCATATTATTTATTTATTACTGAATTGAATTTTCAGGCGATTTTTACTTGTATAAAATAAATCCACAATCGATTAATCACACGTGCCCTTTATTTATTGCCCATGTCAGGGCAAAACAACAATTTGCAAGTTTTATCAGTGTATCATCAGCTTTTATATTATTACAAGAATTTTACTTAATTTACAAAATTTATTTCTATTTTTATCTGTTACAATTCCATTATATGAAGTACTTTATATATATATAACAAGTTTATCAATGTTTTGATTAGTATGTAGTCTTATAGAAATCTAGTGTATTGATCATTATGGATAACAAATAGACATAAATTTCGCATGTATAAAAATTTATTGCTCCTCATCTAGAAAAAAAATTTAATTGTGCAACCCTGCATTCAGATAAGGCGACCGCAAAAGTTTGCAAAACAATTCTGCACAATTTCTTTTGTAGGGCATATCGTAATTCATTCGTGGAATTGGTTAATGGTTTTTTATGAGCTTAAACGAGCTTCAATTCACACGCATATTAAATGATGGTGTTTAAAGGAGCTTTTGAGAGAATTTACATTTTTCAATCAGCATCGCAACAATGAAATGATTATTACTTTTTATGACTTACATCTTTAACAATAATATATAATTTTAATTTTTCAAAGCTATGTGTATTAATAAAAAAGTACAACAGACAGTTTTTTGGTAAAACAATAAAAACCCAATAAATATTATCTCTTTCTCCTAATTGTTTATAATGGTTCAAATAGCTGATGAAGCTCAAGGAAGATTTATATTATGGTTGTCGGTTGTTTTGATATTTTTAACGATAACAGTTACAATTACAATTTATAGTACCATTAGGTTATTTTTATTTTGATGGTATTTTGGTAAACAATAAAAACCAGTTATAGGTACAAAGAAAACTCGGTATTTTTGAAAGAAATTATCAGATTGATTCAATCTTTTCCCGGATCAATTGATATTTTATTGGGGGCACTTCAGAAAATTTGCTGATCGCGTAGTTGAAATACATTTCGTTTGTTTTAGGGCATCCATATATTACATAAACATTTAAAATTTTGGATAAACGAGTAGCCTAGAGAATAGGACAGCAGAAAACGAACGCTGCATAAATAATTGATTGAGAAAGTAGACTTAGCATTATTATTACAAATTTTAAATTTTATTAATGAATGTTTAGTCAGCTGATAAGCTGATAATGAACATTCATCAAAGCTCAGTTAAACCCCTGTTTTCAAATTATTCACTGAAAGAGATATTGTGTTAGAACAGTACAGTACTACTGTAATCTGTTATTCGTTATCAGAAAGTATGAGCATGTGTTGGTTAAACGTATTAAAATATAAATTAAGACATTTTTATGTACGCTCGACTAATAAATTGAATAGCAGTGCTCGTTAGTTTCATTTCACATGCCAAAATTGTATGTATTTTTTTTGCTGTAGAAATTTAATAGAGTTTTAGTTGATTCTGTTGCTAGCGTTTAAAGTTTAAATATTATTTTAAATTGTTGAACCATTCATAGGATTTGTGTGTGAATTATTAAACATATAGCGTTTGAAGAGCCAAGTTTAATGAAATTTAAAAAATTTCCAAAGTTTTAGTGAGTTGGCATAAAGTACAAATATAGTGAAAAATATTAACAATATAATTTCGGAAATATTTCTTTGAATATAGTGTTATTGTGTTTGTGTAATTTGATAGAAGGCGCCTCAAAACCATCAATTTGGGAAACAATTTTTTCAAGTAAAATTCCATATTATTCTATTTCATTTATTTAGGTATTTTCAATTCGCTGTGAATTTTCATAAGCCATTTAAAATATTATGTATTTTTGTGAAAATCATTGTGCACAATTTAGCAGCGGTTTATATATTTTTCATGCACAAATGCTATAAAATATACAAAGTACATTTCAATATAATCAACCTGCGAATATTGGTGAAATTTTGTTTTTTTTTGGCAAGGGGAAATACGGAGAAATAATATTGAAAACTACCATACAATATTTTAAAATCTATCAAACCAGAATATTTATAACATACTGACCAAAGTGAAAATGAGGGACTAAAAACAGCTCCTCAAAATAGATTGGAAAATTTATTAAAAAACGTCACTTTAATGCGAAGTGCTTTGCACTTATATAATCTCTGTAATTGATTTAACTCAAAAAACTATACTATTCACATCACACGCACATATTTTAAACGCAAAATACATAATGTATAATATATAGTTGTATAAAATACGTTAATTTCGGAAAGCATTTTAATTAACAATTGAGCAATTTATTATTATCAAGCTGCAATGATTGGAAAAATTCCTCCTCATCGAGAGATATTTAAAATTAGATGCCACAGCCGCACGTCCGTTTGCCATGATTAAACATGCTCCTTTTCTTATTAATTAAGTTAGTGTGAAAAAAGTTCTTTCCTCTCCATAAATTTTCCGTGCGCATAGCGAGCATTATAAGTATGTCTCGCACTAAGAAAAATATTACTCTACTAAGTTTCAGATTATAATTGCAAAAAGGTTCTAAAAATTTATTTTTATACAATTACAAACATTCTAGAATTAAATTTCTATCAGTGTAGAAAATCGCAAGATCGTGGAATGTGTTTGTGTAAAGCTCTGCTAGATACTACGGTATTGCATTGGGCAATGGCTTTTCAAGCTTTATTAAAACTTTTCTTTAATTGTATTTTTATGCGGATTTTGGATGCTGCTCAATTTATGATAAAAAATTATATTTTGGAAAAAGTTCTTTTGCAGCACATAATTCATGTTTTTATCACCGTGGCATAAAAAAGCTAGCTGGAAAATTGAATAAAGAAACTCCTAAATATTTTCGTCACGAAGAGCTAAAATTCTGAATTTTTTATATGGAAATTGTGTGTTGTACTATGCTCGTACATTTTTAATAATAATATTTCAGTGTGAAAAAGTTAAACAATTATTTTTACATTATCTGTGACTTCAAAAGTTCTGCAAAATGATCCATTTATGGAGAGTTGAACATTTATATTTTCAAGCTTTAAAGCAAAAAGCTTTATCAACTTCTTGTCATTTATTGAAAATGTACTTTCAAATAGTTATTCATGATGCCTTTTTAGTTCAAAGTAACATTTAACTTTATTTACAGTTTTCCTGGAATCCAAAATTTTCCTTTGCTTTCCAAAATTCCACGAATATTTTTGAAGCTTTAAAAATACTTTTGGGGTAAAGTCTGATGTAAGCTAAAACACCATTACCAAGTACAACAACTCAAATGCCCCTCAGCCACCTTACAGAATATTAAATACAGAAAATATACATTAAACATTTTTCTGAGCTCTTTTTGTGTGATTTCATAAAATATAAGTATAAATTTAGTTGTGCCGTATCTAAGACGGAATGTAATTTTCATTTGTTTGAGATGAAAATTATTCCTAACAATATAATTGATAATAATATTATGGAAAATTTGAACCACCAGATAACCTTTTATTATTATTATGCAAACATTCAAATTCCTTTGTATTGTGCCTACCTAAAGCCTAATACAGCTTCTAAAGCTTCTTATAAAGAATCATTTATAGTTTTAATTTAAAAAAGCAAAAGTAATCCGTTCATTATTGTTTATGCAACATAAACAACTTGCGTAAACCTTTTTTAAACAAAATTTACATTCATGGAAATGTACCTTTAAATTCTTTTACAGAGATTCTCTGTTTTAAAATCCTATAAAAGTGTGTAATGCGTTTGTATAAAAGTGAGGCTGTAGAGTTTGATATATTTTATAAATATTAATCAGATAATGATAATGTAAATGTTATGTAAATTGAGTAAAACACAAAGGTTTGACTTTCAAATGTTTACGATGAAATTTGATAAAATGTGAAATAGCAAAGTGTTAAAGATTTGATGGGAAATAATTTCAAATCAGATTTCTCTTGGTGGTCTTTACCCAATACTTTACTCTAGAGTTTAGTGATATTTTTTGTTGATATATAGTAAAAATTATGAGGAAAACAAATTATTTATATCATAATTTTAGTATATAATATAATCGATACGTTTTTATAAAATTTATTTTTTTCTCATATTTAAAAAAATCTCTTTGTTAATATTGTTTAGTTAAAGAACCGGTAAAGAATTGGGTAAAGATCCATCAGATTTATGTTGTCATAACGAATCAAGCAACAAATTTCATTACTGTCATCACAAATTTCTTCATTTCAACATTTCAAAAGAAATTCCCTTTTACTTTTATTATTATCATATCATTTCGCGGGAAAGAGCGCTCTCTTGTGTTAGCTTGTCATCGTCAAATTAAACAAAGTAGCAAGAAATGTGAAGTGTTTTTTGCCGAAAAGTGTAATAATAATAACATTTAAGTGACAACGTTGGAAAGTTTGTGAGTCTTTAATCAAAGTTATGAAAGAATGCCTTTCAATTGCCATTCATTAGAGAGATTAGGTTCCCTTCACGATAATTCAGTCATTTGCGGTATCACAAACTCTGATAAAGTAGTTTATGTATTTCGACAGATTTATTGATTTTCCACGGCGATTGGAGATTGAAGGAGGTAAATCTTTTACATGATCTTTTAAAAATTTAAAAATAAATATTAAAATTAAACAGAGGATAATTAATTAAAATAATTTTAATGAAGTATCATTAAATATTAGCCAGTGCTTCATTACTTATTCATTTTTCTGTCTCAGGCTAGTTTCTAATACTAAACTAAAATGCAATAAATTCCTCCAAAAAGCTGTTTTCTACGTTTTTGGAAAATTTTCCGGAATAGCAGGTGAGAAAATTGATGACATGCCAGGAATTGCTGAAGTCATAATGAAAGAGCTAGAAGTTCCCGCTTCTGGTTCTGTTTTTTGAGTGACATCAACTTTATTCTGAAAACAAAATCATGTTAAAGATTGTCTTAGATCAATTATGCTGATATACCTTGACATCTACGAAACTCATTTTACTCTCTTTCTCATCCTCAATCCATGCTGCCAATTTTTCCTCTTCAGTCAAATCATCTTCTGGTTTATCTTCCAATAACGAATCATGAATATGGTATTTATAGATATTCGGACCAAATTGGTTAAGCAAGTGTTTCAAAAGATCATCTTCTGGAAGAATTGGCTGTTGATGATCTTCCAAGTTTGGTTTGTCGTATCTATAAAGCTCATAAAGCTCAGCCATTGTATAGTGACCGAGGATTTGCTGCTTTTCCACAACTCTTCGGCTGAGAGCTTCTTTTGTAACTGATCGAGAATAGATTTTCTCTTCCATTGTTCCCTATAAAAATTATTTTTACTATCTTTACTTTCTCTTTTTTAAATTTTAAAAAGTAAAGATAGTAAAGATAGTAAAGATAATCTCTACTATCTTTACTTGAAATTTAAAAAGTAAAGATAGTAAAGATAGTAAAGATAATCTCTACTATCTTTACTTGAAATTAAAAAAGAATTTTATCTTTACTATCTTTACTTGAATTTAAAAAGTAATTTATCTCTACTATCTTAAATTACTTTTTAAATTTCAAGTAAAGATAGTAGAGATAAATTACTTTTTAAAATCAAGTAAAGATAGTAGAGATAAATTACTTTTTAAATTTCAAGTAAAGATAGTAGAGATTATCTTTACTAACTTTACTATCTTTACTTTTTAAAATTAAAAAAAAGAGTAGGTAAAGATAGTAAAGATAATTTTTACTATTTTTACTTGAATTTAAAAAAGTATAAGTAAAGATAGTAGAGATAATTTTTACTATTTTTAACCTGAATAATAAAAAGTATAAGTAAAGATAGACAATTATTGCTGAATCCAGAGAAGTTTTTGTTTCTAATTTTAGGCTTCGAACGGGACATGACTTTTTGAATGATCATTTACATAAAATAGGAATAAAATCATCTCCTTTTTGCTTGTTGTGTCAAGCAAATGAAATTCAAAACTACAGCCACCTATTAACTTGTTCAAGTTTAAATGTCTTCCGGTCAAGTCTTGACGTTTTGAAGCTGAGCCATGAAGAATATATGGCAAGATTATATTGGGAAGTACGAAGTTTGAACTAAGCAAGCCTGTCATGATTAAGGGGTAGGAGCTGAACTTAGTTCCACAGATGGGAAACATGACAGGTTTGTATCAATCATTCAATCCCGAATCAAAATTTTACATCATCGCATCACAATATAAATAATAATTAATAAAGCATTAGAAAGAAAAAAAAAAGTAAAGATAGTAAAGATAATTTTTACTATTTTTAACCTGAATAATAAAAAGTATAAGTAAAGATAGTAAAGATAATTTTTACTATTTTTAACCTGAATAATAAAAAGTATAATCAAGATAGTAAAGATAATAAGTTGTAAAATATTAGTTCATTTTTATAATGCATTGATAACTCACCATAGCAATTAACCGATAGATAAAACATGGTTTAGTTTGTCCCAGTCGATAGATTCTGAAGATGGCTTGTCGATCATCTGCTGGATTCCAAGCAACATCCATTAAAATACATCGGTTTGCACCGTACAGATTAATTCCTTGTCCACCAGCCGTAATCGAGATTAGAAAAACTCGCAATCTACTATCAGGATTGTTAAAGTTGTCGATCAATCTGTTTCGAGTGGGTCCATCAGTTTTTCCTTCTAAACTGCAGTAATCTACATCTTCTACATATTTACCAAAGTGAGAATCTGAGTTTTGATACAAAAAATATCTGATAGCTTCTAGCTCAGGCAGGGAATTTGAGAAGATTAAGCTAAAAATAAATTAATTAATACATCTTTAGGATATACAATCAAAAATGTTTACCATTTTTCGTTTTTTTCTCCACATTTTTTCAAAATCTCCATCATGATTAAAAACTTGTTACTCAAATTCAATGCTCGAACAGTGTTAAAGTTATTAATCATACTATACCACCACTTATTTTTCTGACCGTATGCCTCAATTTTTTTTGACAATTCCTGCGTGGGTCCAGAATCTTGATTTGTCTGATTGATGTCGTTTTGCTTTGCCTTAAGCTTATGAAGCTCCTTTGCCATTTTAGCCATTTTTATGTTGTATTTTTGAACCATTACTCTGGGATGTGTCCATACTGCAGCCAAAAACGCTTTGTCTTGAAGAAGTCTGGCATTACTGCTTGGATTTTCATTCAAATACGTAATGTAGATAGATTCTTGTATCGCTGTCAATCGGATGAAGAGACAATATTCAAGTTTCTTCGGCAATGTATCCTTAATCTCTTCGATGTCTTTTCTCTGGACGACTGGCAAAAGTTTTTTGTGCAACACGTAGCTTTTTTTACGCATTCTTACCTTGTCTCCGTGAGTCGAGTCAACATTTTGTCCTTTTGTAATAGGAGAGTGGAAGTTTTTCAAGAAGTTTTGCAAGGTTCCCAAAAAATGTGGTTTCACAAAGTTAACCATGGCGAAATCTACAAAAAGCCAATTAATCGACTATCTTTTAATTAATAACTATACTTACATTCTTTGAGATTATTCTGAACAGGTGTTCCACTCAAAATAATTCGACGCTTTGTGCGAATCATTGAAACAGCCTCTGCAATTTTATTATTCTCATTTTTTAATTTATGGCCTTCATCACACACAATCTGAATCAAATAAATGTAAAGTAATATATTAACAATATATAATGTGGAAGCAAACATACCAGATGTGCTCCAGGATTGCACAAATACTTTCGAAATAACTGGTTTTCAATCTCTGACTGGTTTTTCATTACAAGGGAGCTAAATCTTTCGTAGCCAATCAATAAAACACCAGGTCGGTTGACAGTAGATTGAATGAACCAATTTTTGACGGTATCAAACGGCTTATTTTTAGTTGCGTCATCCAAATAAAAAACGTTAAGATCACGTCTATTTTCAGCACCTTTGCACCATTTTTTGATTTCATCCCGCCATAATAGAATTGTAGATTTTGGACAGATAATCAAGCATCGAAACGTCTTAAGTTGGGGATAGCGAACGATGGTGTGAATAAGAGCGATCACTTGGAATGTTTTTCCTGAATTATGTTTGATAATATGTATTAAGTAATGTAATATTAATAATCATACTATTTATTACCCAATCCCATCATGTGCGACAAAATACAACCACTAGAATCCTTGCGTTTAAAAGCATGTTTTACAGAGCCGTAGCAACAATCGTACATGTGTTTGATTCCTGCGATTTGGTGTGGCATCAACTTATTGGAAATTTCTTGATGAACTATGATTTTTTCATTACTATCATAATCCAACAAAATCTCATCAGACGCCACTACAACTTCTTCCATTATTCTGTTTCTAGCTAATACTGCTTGTACTCGTCGTTCTTCTGTTCTTAGTGTTTCCCGTGTTGATGAGTTACCATAATCAGTATCTTTATCCATTTCGTATTCAAGATCAAGTTCCTCTTGCTTCAATATTAAAATATTAAAATACTGAAAATACTAAAAACATGGTTAAATTTACCTTAATAACAAATTTCAACATGGAAGTATCGATGACTTGATTTGGTTTCCGCACACAAGAAGTCTTTTTGGACTTTCCAGATTGAGTCTGCTTTCTTTTTGACGTATTGAAATCACTTTTTGGACCGATATCGTCTTCATCAGAAGTTATATAAATAACATTAGATTTGATGAAATCTGGCTCTTGCTTGATGTTAATCGTGTTTATTTGAATTTCTGGATCATCTTTTTTCCTTTTTTTAGCCGCAGGTGACAATAATTTTAACGATTCTTCATCAGAAGGAATAGGAGATTCAACATCTAAATGATAACTAGATTTTGGAATGCATTCTCGATCAGACTGTGATGTCTTCAAACTGGGCTCCAATTTTGGTTTTACAATAACAAATCTTGCTTCTTCATCTTCTTTAGAACTTTCAGAACTGCTACTTTCACTGCTACTTGTGTTCAAGAGGTCTCTTTTGGTTCGTTCATTGAGAATTTTCTCGTAATTTATCAAATTGTCCGACTCCTGTAAAAAATTCAAAAGTTAAAAATGTGAAATAGTTCCATCATTTTAACTTACTTCTTCAGAGTCACTGGTCCCAGAAGATTCATCGTCTGAACTACTTTCAGAGCTTTCGTCAGTACTAATATTTTTAGTATTCTTTTTGGTATTTTTGCTCACTTCCTTCGTTAGAGACACTTCTCCTATAGGTACACAGCTTATTTCTTCAAAACCATCAAAGTATTGAGATACTTTTAGTAATGATCTTGTGGCCTCCTCTTTTATTTGTATGGATGCATTTATGTTATAAGTTGGATCACTTTCACGATCAATTTGATCTTCAGGTGGTGTTGCTGGCTCAAAATTATGAAATATTTCAGGATTAGAAGGCTGTTTCTCAATCTCTTCTTCTGATTGGTCATTCTCAATCACTCTCGTAATAGTTTTTTGAACTAATATTTTGACACTTCGTGTATGTTCGTCTAATAATGCAACTAAATGAACACCTGATCTTATCTCAGTACTATGTGTAAGTTGGTTTATATCTTGAGCCAGCTTTAAAGCCAATGTGTTTGCCTCGTAGAGACTCGCCATTAGAAGTTTATCTTCCATATTTACAAACTAAAAAATTATATTGATAAACTTTTTAATGTCTAATACACTTAACACATGATAGTCGAGTTTTTATGGTTGCATTGCCAATTATTGCTTTAAAATAACACAAACTGGCAATAAACCAACTAAGAAATAAAACGCGAAACACCTTGATTTTTAAGTAACAAATTCACTAACCTTCTGTTCTACGAGTTGATCAACTATCTGATAATCCAATTCACATACATTTGGACTCAGTGGTCTCTAAAATTGATTAATTTCGATGAATGAAGTAATTAAGCTGTCAAGATTCTTTATATATAGATAACTGATAATGAGCAATTTTTTGGCCGTGAGCAATAAAGTAAAATGAGCAATTTTTTTGAGCGCAATTTGCAAATTCGAATTAATATATTGATAAATATATTTTCCTGAAACATCAGTTAAAATTTGATATATTTGATCGTACTCGCTTAAGCTATGAATTCCCATAAAAGCTCAACAAAAAGGTTCTAATATGTTATTTAAATTAAATATTTCAAATCTCGTGGTTATTATTATTAGAAAAAATACTTAAGTGCATTTTGGGCAGCTAGCTTTTATTGCTTTCTTCTTATATTCAATGGAACCGAGCAAAATGCGTGACATTTGACGCTTGCTGAACCCTTTTTTTGCATGGCGAATATATTAAGAAATGTTGCAAAGCTTTTAAAAGCTAAATGGTTGTCCGGAATGTGGCAAGAATATATTAAATAAGATTGTATGTGTTTGCGATATGCGGCGATAAATTAAAATCGTACCCAAAGATATTTTTGATTAAGGATTATATTCAACAACAATACCAAACATATTTATATGCGATAGAATCGAAAATGGGGATAAAATCTGATTCTGCTGAGCCCAATAAATTTGCTTTACCATCCAAAAATAAAACTGGAAATTCCATTTTTATACAAAAACCATTTTTTGGATATAAATGTTTTAATAAAAATATTCCTTTTTCTTATGGCCATTTTAGCATAAAAAAAGCTTTAACTGGTCAATATGTCTATGCGTTGGACGAATAAACAGTTTTCTGTTTGTTCTATTTTTAATCAAATCGTTCGACAGACATAAATGTGGGAAAAGGCTAGATAAAGTACAAGGCAAAAAGAGTATTTTTCTCGTTGTGTTCAAATTTATGGTAGTTTGCAACTTGAACGGATATTCGAAAGTGAATTGACACATTAAAAGGATATATGTACATGTAAAAAGAGGAGGAAGAAAAGACGATGTGGGAAAAAGTGAAAATCTATTCCCGCTGAAGTCCACACAATTGAAAAAATTTGACAGATATATATGGGCCTCTGCTGAACTTCTACTGTATATTGAGTTGTTTTGATGTGAAAATTAACTATCAAAGTTTTTTTTTATCTTCACAAGTTTCTTGAGTTTGTTTTGGAAATACGACTCATCAACTTTTGTACTCAATGATGACAACATATATAGAATCCATAATCAAATTTTTGCTTTTATTACAATAATTAATCATTTATTGAATTTTAATAGTTTTATATAAATTAGACTTATGTTTAAACTCGTTTGTGTGGTCGTAGAAGTAGGAATAGTTCCATAGAGTAGACAGTCATATACAAAAATTATTGATCAACATTAAAAACTTTTCCTCTATCAGACTGTTTTTCCATTGAAATGTATAAAATATCCCTTAAAAAATTTCCAACAATAAATCTGTCAAACGTACCATTATTTTTACTTCGGCAACAAAAAGTTGTGAAGTCTTGGTTTCATCCAAACTTTTTTTTTTTTTTTTTTTCTTATTTTTGCCTAAAACAAAAAAATTTTTGGTCTAGAACCCGAAATTTTGGGTCCTTGCGAAATGTCAGTCCGTGGTTTTGACTTCTAAACTTCTGTATTCGTAATCTTAGAACCCATCCGACCGATTTATCTCAAATTTTCAGAATAAGCTTTTTTCAACCATAAGCAGCGACGTCACGTTAGTTTTTGAAAATCCGACAGCGCCATCTAGTACCTGTAGTGCAAACTATCATTTTCCCATACAAAATTTTTTTTTTCCTGAAAATATTTTAAAACATCTGAATATGCAAAAACATTGTATTTGTCCCAAAACGATCAATTCCAGAAGATTTTATGGAAATATTGTACCATGACCAAGTTGTCATGCTTACAAAGTTTTGGAAAAAAACTTGTATTCGTAATCTTTGAACCCATCCGACCGATTGGTCTCAAAAAAAATTCAGAATAAGTTTTTAACCATAAAACGGTCGCGTTTGCTAATTCAAGAAAAAAATCCTACAGCGCCATCTAGTACCTGTAGTGCAAAATACCATTTTACCATACAATTTTTTTTTTTTTTTTTCCTGAGATTATATTGAAACATCCGAATATGCAAAAACCTTGTATTTGGCCCAAAATGATCGATTCCAGAAGATTTTATGGAAATATTGTACCATGACCAAGTTGTCATGCTTACAAAATTTTGGAAAAAAACTTCTGTTTTCGTAATCTCAGAACCCATCCGACCGATTGATCTAAAATTTTCAAAATAAGCTTTTTCAACCATAAGCAGCGACGTATGAAGAGTTTTTGATAATAATACAGCGCCATCTAGTACCTGTAGTGCAAACTACCATTTTACCATACAAAATTTTTTTTTTTCCTGAGAATATTTTAAAAACATCTGAATATGCAAAAACGTTGTATTTGCCTCAAAATGATCAATTCCAGAAGATTTTATGGAAATATTGTACCATGACCAAGTTGTCATGATTACAAAAGTTTTGGAAAAAAACTTCTGTATTAGTAATCGTTGAACCCATCCGACCGATTGGGCTAAAAATTTTAAAATAAGCTTTTTAACCATAAGACGGTCGCGTTTGCTAATTCAAGAAAATCCAACAGCGCCATCTAGTACCTGTAGTGCAAACTACCATTTTACCATACAAATTTTTTTTTTTTTTTCCTGAGATTATATTAAAACATTCGAATATGCAAAAACCTTGTATTTGGCCCAAAATGATCGATTCCAGAAGATTTTATGGAAATATTGTACCATGACCAAGTTGTCATGATTACAAAAATTTGGAAAAAAAACTTCTGTTTTCGTAATCTCAGAACCCATCTGACCGATTGATCTAAAAATTTTCAAAATAAGCTTTTTTAACCATAAGCAGCGACGTACGAAGAGTTTTTGGTAATAATACAGCGCCATCTAGTACCTGTAGTTCAAACTACCATTTTGCCATACAAAATTTTTTTTTTCCTGAGAATATTTTAAAACATCTGAATATGCAAAAACGTTGTATTTGCCTCAAAATGATCAATTCCAGAAGATTTTATGGAAATATTGTACCATGACCAAGTTGTCATGCTTACAAAAATTTTGGAAAAAAAACTTTTGTATTCGTAATCTTTGAACCCATCCGAACGATTTGTCTCAAAATTTAAGAATAAGCTTTTTCCAACCATAAGACGGTTGCGGATGCTAATGCAAGAAGATCCTACAGAGACATCTAGTACCTGTAGTGCAAAAAACCATTTTAGCAATCAAAATTTTTTTTTTTCCTGAGATTATATTGAAACATCCGAATATGCAAAAACCTTGTATTTGGCCCAAAATGATCGATTCCAGAAGATTTTATGGAAATATTGTACCATGACCAAGTTGTCATGCTTACAAAAATTTTTGAAAAAAAACCTTCTGTTTTCGTAATCACAGAACCCATCCAACCGATTGATCTAAAATTTTCAAAAAAGCTTTTTTAACCATAAGCAGCGACGTACGAAGAGTTTTTTTTGATAATAATACAGCGCCATCTAGTACCTGTAGTGCAAAAATTTATATCTTATATATCTTGTGTTTTTTTTCAAAGAATCTAAAAAACTGTTGGAAAAAATATTTTTTTTGTTTTGAATTTTATATGAAAACAAGTTTTACGTGTTTTTCGTTAAGAAACTACCAACTCAAGTCGATCAGAAAGTGGTAAAATTTGATTCAACAGAATTATCAGCAATAATACACAATATTCCCGCTCGGCGCTCTAATCGAATATTTATATTTTGGTTACATATCAACTTGAATAAAGATGTGTTTTTATATATATGTTTGGTGTTAATACGGACTTTTTGTATGAAAAGGGTGAAACTAACGCTTTAGAAGTTTAATAACTTTTTTGCTATTAAAGCTAGGATTTTGATTTTTTTACATGATACTTATAATCTTACTCCGTACCCATTTTTTTGGTTTTCAGGTTGTTATATTGACCAGCTGGTGTCCAGGAATTTTTTTCACGAAATTCCATTTTTTCAAAAACATAAAAAAACGTTCACCATGTGATGAAACTTTTTATGGCTCTAAAAATTTAATTTTTTTTCCTTGGAACATATATATCAGAACAAGGCACAACTTTTGAGTTGAGTATGGGATTTTAACCATGCACCGCTGATCCACACACATCCAGAAACCCCGCAAAATCGTGAATTTTTTACGTTCCCTGTGTAAAATTTGTTCATTAATTGGAATATTTTGATTTTTTTTGCTAAACAATGTTTATCCTTATTTTTCACACATTATCTGAAGGAATTCGCGGATTTTTAGTCACGCGTCTGAGTCATATGAAAAAATTGCTAGAATTTTGAATGATTTCTGCTATTTACATTATGTTTCGATATTATGTTTCTATTCTCAAGTGTGTCATCTACCCGTCATTTTTGACGGGATTTATGCTACTAGTTTTTGATATTTCCTAGAATTTTATTGCTTCATTCAAATGAATTATTCTAATGAAGCATAGGTATTATGTTGCCGAAGTGCCTGCTAAAGCTTCAGCTTTTCCGATTTTTTGATATATGTGAATAAGAGTTTTTCAATAAAATATTTTTATTTGTTGCTACAGCCAAGCTGTACCTTTAAATATTTTATGCTTTTTTGCCTCCTAACAAGGAAAATTATATAAAATTTATGGTATAGCTGGTGTAGCGATTTATATGAAAAAATTATGAAAAAAAGCGTTTTTTAAGTGTTTATGATACCACATAGGTTAGGTGTCTATAAATTGAGCTTTGCAATGATATTGAAAAGAAAAATTAGTTTACACTTGAAAACTTTCCAAATTTTTATTTCCAAAGTTTGAAAATTAACTGTAATGGAATTCTTTTGAAAGAAATCCAACCCGCTCTCAAAATTGTGGATTATTTACACTGTTCATAGCACCAACAACAACTCGCAACCAAAACCGAGATCCTTTGAAAGGATGATTTATTGTGGTCGGTTGTTTTTTCAATATATATTTTTTGCTATTATTATTACTCTTGAATATCCATATAAATTTAAATACAAATATTTATGCTTCCCATACACGTAATTATATAACATTAGAATCGAGAGAGAATTTATATCAATTTCCGTTTCCGCTTTAAATGGAATGGAACCCAGCATCCTAGAAAAAGGGATAAAGGATGATGAAGTTTTGAATTATGTTCTTTTGCTTTAAAAACATTATAGTATAGCCACATATTTATAACAATGATGTAATAAATATTTTGCTATGCATGTTGAAAGGGCAGCTTTCGATTTCGAAGCGCATTTCAAGCGTTTTATTGGCAATTTAGAATTATGGATTATTTTCGGGAAAAAGGTTACCAAACTCTGATTGGGTATACTCTCGGCTTCTTAGGCCTAGAGGCCTAGAACAATGATGACGGTATTTTCTAACAAAGTGTGCTGTGAATAAAAGAGCACATCTAAATTTGATTTGGGACATTGCCGAAGGCGAAAAAAGCAGAACACACTCTAAACACAAGAAATAACTCGTCTACTCTAAGCACATAATTATTCTCATTCAAGAACTATCATTCTGGAAAAACTACTGAATTAACACTTCTATTAAATTTAATATATTAATTTTTAACCAACAAGAAAAGTTTTCAAAGCACACAAAACTGTCAAACGTATAAAATATAATCACTCATTCATCCTTTATTTTATTATTTCCTAATAATAAAGCATCAGAGCACACAAAGAAGTGCACAAAGCTTTATTGACAAAATAAATGGAAATTATAGCCTCCAAGCATACAAATTTTTTCTGCTCGCAATTATATTTTATGGCAAAATCCTATAAAGTACATTATTGCCTTTTGCGTCTCTTTGTTTCAAATGAAACTCGCACATATATATAACATATGTTATGTAGGTATTTCATGTATCAATTTCTATTCGCATTCCCGGATTAAGCAAACAAATATGACATATTTGATTACACAAATAGCTTTGAACATTTTTTGGCAATGTTTTGTTAAAAAGTCGATGCAAAGAATATTTGTTTGATTGCTGTTTTTGTTTGATTTTATTAGAAAAGTTAAATCTTGTAATAATATAACATGTTGGAAGAAAATATGTTATCGAACGAAAATATTTTTTGATCGTAGATTGAGAATATTACCATATATTACGTTATTCGATATTTAAAAATTTAAAAATTTTCTGTGGAGTTTATTCTTTTTTTATTGCAATTTTACACTAAAGAAGTATAAAATGAATAATAATAAAGTATGATTTGCAATCTTTCTGCAATAATTTTTCATAATTCTTGCAACGTCAAAACTTTTTTATTTTATTTGAAATATTTGTGTTTGTTATTTGAATTTCTATTTTTCTATATCCTATTATTCCTCACAATTTTGAATTCCGTGTTAAAGAAAGTTAAAACTTGCATTCATCTCCGGCATTATTATATTACTTCGATTGTGGGTTTTTACATTATTCGTTATAAATCGTTTTTGCTTTTACATTTTCAACCATTATTAAACATAAAAATCTAAAGGAATTTTTTTCTTTATTGTGTTTATTCAAAGCGAAAGCATGCATGTACATTAATATGTATTATAGAAGCCGGAGCTTTTCCCAGCATTTCGACAACATACAAAGCATATGGGGTATCTTGCTAGGGTGATCATCTCGCATAGAGTAAATCTTCATTTGATTTTAAAGATATCAGCTATAGAATGCCGACATTGTTCGTGGGACACGATGATTAATTATTGTTGTCCCGAATATCGTTTACTGGGTAGTCTTTACCCAATTTTTTTAACAATATTTTAGTAAAGTGCCTCTACAAAAACTTAAATAATTCTATTCATTTTCTAGAAACCTTAAAATTTCAAAGCTGGTTAAAAATTTTAGTAAAGAATTTGGTAAAGTCCACTTTGTATATCGCTTACTATGGTTGGGGTGATTCGGGTAGTACGGATTTTGGCAATATTTTGCTGCAAACAGCGAGAAAATATATTTCAAAAACGGCAGAATAAAGACTTTCATAGAAAATTTGGCTTGGATATAATAAACACAGAAATGTACGACGTTATAATGTAGATAAACATAAAAGTTGAACTTTTTTACTCCCTTGAACACAAAAAATAATTTGATTTGATTACATTTTGTTGTTTTACGCTGTTGATGTAATACATATAAGCAAATAATAATGTAAGCTCCCATTCATTTGGAAATACAAAAAAAATTGTAGAAAAGCTCAGATGGCAATAAATAATAATAACCTAAAAAATAGCGTACATGAGGGTGTTTAACTTTTAAAAACCACTATGTGTGGAACTTTACGTGATAAATTTGTATTTTGTGTTATTTCAAATATGTGGCCTTATATTCCATGATTTTTTGTTGGTTAAAAAAAAAATGTTGTAATGAGTTTAAGTGGAGTCTGATAGAGCATGAAAGGATCACGTCTATTGATTTACTATACAAATCTCAACTTTGAAATTTTGAAAAGCGTCATTCAGTCACTCAGTCAGTCATTAAAATTTCTCTTCACATATTTCAAGAACTATGAAATTTCTTATCTTTAAAAAAACTTTTTTGGCTCAATTAATGTTAAATATATAATACTTGATTGTATATTTCAGCAAGGATACTACTTAATAAGTAATGAACATTTTTACACAGCTTAATTTCAACTAACTTTCACATAAATACTTAAGTAAATTCTCTTCTTTTTTTATTTAGCTGTAAAGTTTAGAATTGCCTCTTTACAAAGTTTTCATATCCCTCCTCTTCTAGTAAAGTGTAAAATAACTCGTAAATAAATTATGATTTATGGTAATACTTATGCATAATTGTATTACATAGTGAATAGTTTCCTAATCGGAATATTTACTTTAATTACACATTAACTTAACAGAAAATTAACTTAACAGAAAATTAACTTAACAATAAAATAACTTAACAAAAAATTCTACTTAAGTAAATTCTAATTAACTGAATTTCTAATTAACTAAATTTCTAGTTAACTGAATTCTACTTAACTAAATTTCTACTTAACTAAATTCTACTTAACTAAATTTCTACTTAACTAAATTCTACTTAAGTAATTTCTACTTAAGTAAATTCTAATTAACTAAATGTCTAATTAACTAAATTTCTAGTAAACTAAATTTCTAGTTAACTAAATTTCTACTTAACTAAATTCTACTTAAGTAATTTCTAGTTAACTAAATTTCTAGTTAACTAAATTCTACTTAACTAAATTTCTAGTTAACTAAATTCTACTTAACTAAATTCTAGTTAACTAAATTCTACTTAACTAATTTCTAGTTAACTAAATTTCTACTTAACAAAATTCTACTTAATTAAATTCTAGTTAACTAAATTCTACTTAACTAATTTCTAGTTAACTAAATTTCTAGTTAACTAAATTCTAGTTAACTAAATTCTAGTTAACTAAATTTCTAGTTAACTAAATTCTACTTAACTAATTTCTAGTTAACTAAATTTCTACTTAACAAAATTCTACTTAATTAAATTCTAGTTAACTAAATTCTACTTAATTAATTTCTAGTTAACTAAATTTCTAGTTAACTAAATTCTAGTTAACTAAATTCTAGTTAAATAAATTCTAATTAACTAAATTCTAATTAACTAAATTGTAATTAACTAAATTCTAATTAACTAAATTCTAGTTAACTAAATTATAATTAACTAAATTCTTATTAACTAAATTCTAGTTAACTAAATTCTAATTAACTAAATTCTAATTAACTAAATTCTAATTAACTAAATTCCAATGTAATGTACATTCACCCAAAAATTCTCTCAAAAAATTGCTCTTAAATCGTGAGCTGAAAGAGAAAATATTATTGGACAACGAACCTATGGTACTGATGAATACATCAATAATTGATTTTTCTAAGCGATTTTTCGTCACTTAGTGAAATCAAATATTGTCAAATTTTCAATTTTTTAATGCAGCTTTTCCTTCTATTATGGCATAATAACACTATATTTATCACTAATTAGGGATTCTAGAATCATAACTCACCTGTATCTACTTATTTCTACTATTTTCAGTACACTAAATAAATAATATCACAATTATATCACACAAGTATATCACAATTTTCACTAATTTGAATTGGCAACAGCTTTACACATGCATTACTTAATTGTCATAGTTAGGACACCCTAATTTGTTCACTTTATTTTAAAATATCATCTTAATTCACTTTATAAACGGAAATTAGCAAAAAAACACAATCACAAGAATAAATCACTTTTTCACTCAAATTATCTATCTAGTCACTCACAAACTAATTCACCACTTAAATATCACTCACAATAATTGTTTTAATTGAAAATTACACTTGTAATACTTAAGTTATTAATTAAAAACGGAAAAATAATTAAGTTTGACATAAAGTCTGTTGTTGGTTGGTTTTTGCAGAACTTTTCACTTAGTGAAATCACAAATCAGTTGGTATGAATACAATTATTTGAATTTTGTGCGGTAATTTTGGTTTTATTAAAAATATACTGTAATTCTCGGGAAAGTAAGAAAAACTTAGTAAAATCCACATAATTTGGTTATTTGTCCACCATACAATTAAAACCTTAAATTTTAGATTCCTTTTTGCTGGTTTTTACATGAAAAACAATAAAATGTATTGATTTATAAAAGACTATGAATTAATGAATTTTAATATACTTTTGCATAAAAATTAGTGCTGTTTAAAGAAAATACTGATTGATTATAGTGTTTTTATTTAATTTTATAGTAAATTCAACTTCAACCAACCCACCCACCCAACCATCAGTTCAATCATTATACTTATAACATTCACAAAAACCATTTTACAGTGCACCCCAGATATCCACTTTAATTTGTGTAGCAAAATTAGCTCTCACAAAAGTCTCCTCACCATTTCCCGGAACATCTCTTAACAGAAGCAACATTTTTTGCTGCAATCGACCTTCTACTTGAACTGTGCTCTCTTTCATATAAGAGATTTTTCCTTGCACATCATAATGCTTATTGTTGGTGGCTTCAGTATCACAAAGTAGCTGGGATGGGCTCATCAGCTCTCTTTGCGGTTCCAAACTCATGTAATTTTTCAAGTTTCTTTGCATCACAATCACTTTACTGAAATGAGTAAGACGCACCTGTAAAAAACAGCCATGGTAGATGTACTTTTGGTCTGGAGTCTTAACGACAAAATTTTCAACCCCCACTCTTGTCCCTGCGCTTAACAATTTCCCGTACTGTTGTGCTTGCACCCCAAACGAAAGTAATTGAAGGTGTACTCCATTTTCAGTCAGACTTTCAGCTGTCAAGAGAGCGGTTCCCTCTTTCAATACTCTTATGTCGGCGGCCTGCGCAATCACCAATTCAACGCTGCTGACAAAGTTGATTTTTTTTATATCACTTGTCGTCCAATCCACTA
The DNA here is from genome assembly GCA_038502155.1 of Parochlus steinenii. Lineage (NCBI taxonomy): Eukaryota > Metazoa > Arthropoda > Insecta > Diptera > Chironomidae > Parochlus > Parochlus steinenii. Next base: position 1,431,344 of record JAXCIN010000052.1, on the reverse strand, counting down.
CTTTTGGCATACTGATAGTTCGGCACGCTAGCAACGATTCATCCGTCACTCCCTCAATCGTGAGTCTGTTACACTTATGCAACCTAAAGGTTAACCTGCAATTTTTAAATTATTTACAAAGATACTATTAACCTTATGTTCAACTACTTACACTCCGTCTTTTTGGCAACGACTAGCACTTTTTTTTTATTATTTTATTTTTTATTGAACCCCTTATAAGGGGCGGGTGAGGGGATACCGAGGTATCCAAGCACGGAGGCCAAATGCGGCCCATTGTACTATCCTCAGAAATGACAGGTTATCATACAATCTCTTTTAATCTTCCAGATTCATGTATGAATCTTAGAATATCAGAGACGTTGATTTTCCTGTAATCAGATAAAGTTATGACGAAGTGTCCATAAACTTTATAACGAAGATGCGTATAAGAAGGACAGCTGCACACAAAGTGATTAGCTGTTTCATATCTGCATTATTTTTGGGACTTTGTTACAAGCCTAGTATTGGTCATGCTTAGACACGTCTTACTAGTGTAACGACGTGTTTTACCGCATGACTCTATCTCAATTATACTGTTAACTTCATGAAGCAAATTGGAAATGTATGCGTGACAAAGACACATTCCCATTTCCTTTGCAACAATTCGTTGTCCAATTTCCAGTGACGAAGATCGGATCGGATTTTCTAAACGTCAAAAAAAAAATCCGATCCGCTGAGTTTTAAAAAAACGATCCGATCCGCGATCCGATCCGCAGATTCTTAAAAAAAAAATCCGATCCACGAATCGATCCGCAGATTTTCAAAAAAAAAATCCGACCCGCAAATCGACCCGCAGATTTTCAAAAAAAAAATTCGATCCGCAATTCGATCCGCAGATTTTCAAAAAAAAAATTCGATCCGCAAATCGATCCGCAGATTTTCAAAAAAAAAATTCGATCCGCAAATCGATCCGCAGATTTTCAAAAAAAAGATCCGAACCATTATTTCAAAAAAAAAGTCGCCAAAAATCCGCCAAATATAGAAAAAAACTTTTCATTCTGAAATCCAAACTATATTTTCAATTCAAATATATATCAATACAATCAATCAGTTTTAATTAGTATAATTCATAATTACATGCATTGAATCGGATTCAATACAAACAAAAATGATTTATTTTTATGTTGGTTATAGACCTTTGAAAAAAATTTCTGTGAATGCAAATTCTGAAATTTTTGAACCCCTGACCCGTGCCATGCGAAAAACTAAGGGCCGTGTCTCCTGTGGATCCGTGGATTACTGTAAACGCTCGATATGACCTCCAACCCAACCGATTTCGGATTTTTTAATGCCAGTCGACTTGTTATCTCTTCCCATCGTGCTCCTGATATTTTTGGTGATCGTGCCTCCACTGGTTAGGTCACCAGAACCACTTCCGTGTAGGAAAGTCGGGTTTTTCATACATTAAAAATCTTTTTTTTTGAAAAACTAGAGATACAGATTTCGGTCTCTTCAGAAATAATTTTTGAGATGATAAGTTGAGTCAAAAAATGTATCGATGATTGGTTCACTACCTGTTAGGAGTCATCTGGGGGTCATCTGGTGGTACCAGACAACTTTTTTTTGTTGAAAAGGTTTTAGAATCTCATGATACGTCCAGAAAAAAAGGGGTTTCGTGATTAAACCAACATTAAAACACAATTCCACGTTAGCTGCACAACTTGTTCTTATTAATTTGAGCAAATAAAATCTGATCCACAAATCGATCCGTAATAAAAAATTAAATCCGATCCGCAGAAAAATTCGATCCGCAAAAAATGCGGATTCAAAAAAAAAATTCGATCCGATCCGCAAAAGTTGCGGATTTTTATAAAAAATTCGATCCGATCCGCAAAATTTGCGGATCTTAAAAAAAAATCCGATCCGATCCGCAAAAATTTGCGGATTTTTCAAAAAAATCCGAATCGATCCGATCCGATCTTTGTCACTGCCAATTTCGAATGCGTTCGATCAATTCGCATTTCGAGGTTCAACTCTACAAAGCTTCCACAAGCTATTTTTTGACACCAACTTTCATGGTGAAAAATTGATGGCAAAAATTACTCGTGCCGACTATGAGAATCAAACCCAAAATTCCCAGCCCCTATAGCAAGCGCTTTATCCACTGTGCTACAGGGGCTACTAGCACTTACTGAAATCAATTCGACGTGTTCACCTAGTCGAAATTGTTTTATTTGTAATTTTGGAGAAACTAATGCCATTAAAGACATTTCTCCACCCCAAACGTGCACAATTGCACATTTCATTAAATCTGCAAGAACATAATAATAAAAATCATTCATTTAAACATTATAAACATTTTTTTTAAATTCCAATGCTACATTAGAATATATTTACTTCTCATATATAAGCAAAAAAAAATCGAATTACAACAACAATTATAACCTCAAAAGAAACGCATGATATTATCCAAATTTTCTTAATTCTCAAAAAATAATTCAATCAATCAATCAATTAACACTTACCATCATGATAAACATCCTCTTGCATTAAAACCCTCACTTTGCATTCCGTCTGCGGAAGTTAAGTTAATTTTTTGTTAAGTTGATTTTCTGTTAAGTTAATGTGTAATTAAAGTAAGTATAAATAGTTTCCTAATCGGATCACAATAAATAAGAAAAGACAAGACTTCACCATTGTTGTTGGTGTAATCTTTTATTCACATCATATGCTCCTTGTCAGCGAATTTTTGTACGTTAAAATTTCCTGATCTTCTCAGGTTTCAAGTGCAGAACATAATGAGATTAAAATCTCTTATAACTTGTTTTATAATTATCATGTTATAAAATTAAATACTTTTGACTGTTTTCGCACACAAAAAATACATAATCATGAAATCACACAAGCTTGCCAGATTCGTGAATAAATATTTAAAGTAAATCGAATATCTAACTGCTTAAAATAGAATCTTATTCAAGTTTCTGCTAACATTCTCAAAACATTTCCTCAGGGCTATCAAATTTGTTTGATTATTTTTGAATTTTAGATGCTTTTTTCACTATATGTACATACAGTTATTGATTAATGTTGGATGTTAGACATAATTTGAAAAAATTGAAAAACATGCATAGCATAAAATAAAAATTTAGATTTCGGGAATTTTGTATTATAAAACCAAGACCAAATCCCTGTCGACTGACATTCTCAGAATTTGCTGTAGCAAAGTTCTCTAAAATTTACGCATCTAAGCATTTATTCTGTAAAATCACTCACAAATTGTGTAAAATTCGGAATACCAAGAAAAAGTTTCAAACACGCTCATAAAATCATTTCCACACTTCTTTAACCCCCTAGCCAACAACAACTTTGGATATGTGAAAGAAAGCAAGCTTTTTTATCCTCATTCGGGAAAAGACTATACAGCGATGATGATGGTTTATTTAACTGAAAGTATTTTTTCAGTTCAAAGGTTGTTTGACAATGTTGTCAAGGTGAAAAATATAAATAAAAGATGTTTCAACTTTATATTAAAATTACAACATTGCCCTGAGATAACATATTGTTCCGGTTTATTAAAAATAAAATTTATCGTAAATTTGAATTTTGCGCTTTATTATAATTAATGTAATTGTGGACTGTTTAATTTTACATACTTTATTAACTAATAAAATGTGATGTCATCTTCCAGTAGCCCTAAAACAATTTTTCAGTTAATCCTGTTGTCGATTCTGTTTGGGAAACTTTTTGAGACCAAAAGTGTTGCGAGCAAAAAAAGAAACTAAAACTGCTGGGAGAGAGAAAAAACTGCTAAAGTCATAAAAATTGAATAAGGGTAGATTTATTCGAAAAAAAGTATCCGTGTAGTTCTCGCACATATAGAAACTCAGTCACGATTCACTTGTGGATTCGCCTTATGAAATAGCAAATGGAGCAGAACAACTAAAAAACGGAAAAATTCTTTATTTATTTTTATTTCGTTATGGTACTTTGGTACTTCACCAAGCTTCACCTATTTTCTTAAGATTTTTGGGAAAACTGGAGGATGTTGCATGGATTTTATCACAAAAAGTAAAGACCCCATCCACTAGCATACAAATTTTTCGAAAGTTAAACCCTCAAATTTGTTTCAATTTGAATCATTTTGTTCACCTATTTCCCACCCATTTATTTCTAATTTTATTTTATACTTTTATGGAATGTCGAAAATATATATAAAATTCCAGATAATGAGGAGTAAAGCTTGGGTACTTTTGGAACGTTTTTTTCCACTTAGCAATGAATAATTTCAAGTGTGTTAGGACTAAAATTGCCGTACCATTTTGTTGAACAATAAATATTATTAAAGGTGATGGTTTTGTTTAACCATTCATCATGAAATTTGATTAATCAGCATTCTATGACAAATTTTGATTTTTTTTTGGCGTGATGTTTGAAATAAATTATGTCATTTTGTCAAATAAATCTGAGAAATTTAATTCCATTTAATTATTACAGCAAAAATTGAATTATGTCGACCCATTGATTTCGTTTATTGCTTTAACTCGGGCTTTAACTTTCTTTATTCTGTGCAAAATGGATTTTCAAGAATTGCTAAGCAAAATGCGGGGATTTAAAGACGATTTGGAAAAAAAAAGTTTTACTCCCCACTAAGTTCAAAGACAAACAATGGAATCTTCGTTTAGTTGTTTTGTTGCCAAACAATTCTCGATAAATTCCTTAAGCCGCTAAACAGAACTTCACTGTTAGATTTTTACCTGATCGGCACACAGCCCTGCCATAATTTTATGTAAAGCCGTCAAAAAAAGTAAAATTAACGGCAAAAAATTTCAGAAAATTTATTATTTTGGTATGGAAACTCGCCAATCAAATTAGAACATAATACAACAGAGATGTTATAACAACCGTACAAAGCCAAGGACTTGATTTTTTTTCTTCTGGAAGATTCATATATTTAATTGCTTCAAACCTGTTTTCGAGAGCCATACATATCTCGAGTTCTTCTTGCCAAAAAAAAAAGCAAAACTCAAGGTCCACTTTATTGTGCTACTTTCAGCAGCCCCGTTGTCTGAAAAAAAAAACACTTCAAAATTCTCATCAAAAATACTTCTTGCAAAACTTTTTTGATATAATTTATTTTTCACTTCATAGTAGTGTGCTGCATTATCTAAAGTAGAATTTCGTAAGATGGTGAGCAAAGTTGTAAGTTACGAAGAGTTGATTGAAGCTTCAATCCACCAGTTTCGGGAAATTTATGGTGAGGAACCAAACTTAGCTGCCGCTGCTCCAGGAAGAGTAAATCTTATAGGCGAACATGTGGATTATTGTGATGGATTCGTTTTGCCTATGGTTGGTTGCAAGATTAATCGAAGATTTTAGTTCAGCTATTTGTATATGCATTATTCCTTACAGGCACTACCAATGGTGACAATAATTGTTGGAAAAAAGAATGAAGATGGAAACACCACTTGTGATATCACCACATCATGTTTTGGAGTTGATGAGCCTAGAAGAATCCAATTTGACACGACAAATCTTTTGCCTGGATTACCAAAGTAAGTTTGTATATAATTCTGTTGAAAGTAAATCCTCATTCGCCCTTTGTATCGCCCAGTCTTGCTTTAGGAATATTTTTTATCAGTTTTATCTTGAGTAATCATGGGTTTCAGAAGGGTAAATTATTTTTGTGTTTCTCGAAAATGTAATTGTGACAGTATCAAGAGATTTACTTTAAAGCTTTTTATTAAAAGTTGGAAAAAATAATTCGTATAATTTACAAAGAGAGTTTTTTGAAATTAAGTATTATATTGAACGTAACAGAGCATAAACATCTGAAATAAGATTAACGTTAGAAATAAAGCACGCTTTTCAGGATTTACATCAAATTTTGATCATTACATAGAACACACTGAAAATTATACCATACCTAATTTAATAATGTATATTTTTAAAAGGATGTTTTTATTTGCTCCCTTATAGCATAATATTTTATTTTCAAAACAATATCAAATGCATATTAATTAACCAAGTGTTAAGGGAAAACAAGAGTTCTTGCGTTAAGAAGTTAACATTTTTTGTTGTTGATTAAAGTGGTTTTTGCTCTATCTATGCTTAAAGTATTTGATTTTTTTGTCTTTAAAGTTCTCTAGAAAACGTCTGGCTAAATTTAAATATTCTATTTTGACTCAACATAGCATAACAACATTGAAAAGTACCCGCAAAAAATTATTGGAAAACTATTTAAACTTCGAATTCACCAGCAAGATATCTTATTCTTGTGCTCTCGCTGTGCAAGTTATCGAAACAAAAAGCTGAATTCCAAATTACCAAAGTATATTACGGTATATTCATGGCAGGGTAAAATTTGCAAGCTAAAACAAAAAAACCTATGTTGTTGAACAGTCGAAGCACTAAAAAGTCATCATCATAAATGGCTTTTCATTATCGTTTACATGGAGCCACTTTTCCCACAAATAAGCTAGGTGCTCAATGACGCGTTTAGTTGTACCTTTTTGTACACCCGAAAATATGAGGTAAAAACCAACTGTTACGATAAAATGTTATAATAAAATACTAATAATAATAGTAATACTATTCCATTTTTTCTTGTCCTCATCAGCTCTCCTACAATGAATATATAAAATATTATTTATCCTGCAGCAATGAATATTTTAAGCAAATTTCTTGCATATATTGGCGTTATCTTCAATAATGTTGAACTTTGATTTGGCTCCAACACCGGCAAATAACACGTATTTCAGCGACTTACACCCACTGATATTCCAAATATTAGCACGCAAGGAAAATCATGGAAATTATTATTATCAACAATTTTGCACCCCACCGGCAATTTGGATACCAAATTATACAATACAATGAATGTTAACATTGACTTGAATTAACTTTAAACATTGTTCACAATCAGTATCTTTAAGTTATTATTTTATTTGTTTCCTGCAGTTGTTGGTAGAACTGAATCATTTGTTTTGTGGTTCAAAAATAATTAATTTTTATTTAATTTTGATTTAGTTCTATGCTATCTCATTCTTTAGTTTTGATTTTTGAATTGCAATAAAATTCAAAGTGATACAAAAATTGCGCAAAAAAGCATAGTTTGTTTAATGAATTTTCATATTTAAATATACAACAATTCTATATATAGCTTTATGGACCCTATACGTAAAGTGTATCAAATCTAAAATACTATTTACCATTGAGGACGATGACTTAAACTTGCACAGCTTCTTGCATGCAAATTGGAAAATGATCGATTTTTATGGGATTAATTTTCAACTAGATACCATCACAAACTTGTTATTTCAATCTCCGAAATCTGAAGTATTTCCAAGAATGTTAGTTGTATATACCGACATAATGCTAAACATAATGCAGAGTCGATACTGCATAAATGCTAAGTTTACTAACGAGAGAGGTTTTCGTTAAGATATTCGTCACATAAAGGTAGCAAGGAAAAAATTTATTGAAAATATCATTGAACATCATTGATTGATGCATAATTTGAATCAACTCGCAATCTAAAAAGTTTATACTAAAAAACCACAACTGTAACTCCAAAATAATGATCATGAAACCACCAAGCGGTGGTTAAATTTTGGCTTTACAAATTTGATAAAAAAGAACAAAGAATAAATCACTAGAATCAAATGCTACATCTTATTATGTACATAATAATAATACCAAAAGCATCTTCAATAAGCTGAAAAGCAGTGACGAAGATCGGATCGGATTTTTTAAACGTCAAAAAAAAATCCGATCCGCTGAGTTTTAAAAAAACGATCCGATCCGCGATCCGATCCGCAGATTCTTAAAAAAAAAATCCGATCCGCGAATCGATCCGCAGATTTTCAAAAAAAAAATCCGAACCGCAATTCGATCCGATTTTCAAAAAAATTCGATCCGCAATTCGATCCGCAGATTTTCATTCGATCCGCAATTCGATCCGCAGATTTTCAAAAAAAATACGTTCCGGAAATCAATCCACAATCTACTAAAAAAAAAAACCGAACCATTATTTCAAAAAAAAAAGTCGCCAAAAATCAACCAAACATAGATTTTCATCATGAAAAGCAATGCTAATTTTGAATTAAAATATAAATCAATACTAAAAAAGAAGGTTTTTATTATTTTAATCAGTTTTAATTAGTATAATTCATAATAACATGCATTGAATCGGATTCAATACAAACAAAAATGGTTTATTTTGATGTTGGTTATAGACCTTTAACGAATTTTAATGACATTTATTATACAATAAATTGATATTTACTTCTCCGCAAAATCGGAGAAGTATTGTTTTCTTTCCAGCATTTTCAGGGTTTTTTGACCTTATCTGATTTTTCCTGACTCCCCCGTAAACAGATCTCAAAAATATTCCACATTTTTTTTGTCGGCATTAAGTTGAAAAAAATTTCTGTGAATGCAAATTCTGAAAGTTTTGAACCCCTGACCCGTGCCATGCGAAAAACTAAGGGCCGTGTCTCCTGTGGATCCTTGGATTACTGTAAACGCTCGATATGACCTCCAACCCAACCGATTTCGGATTTTTTAATGCCAGTCGACTTGTTATCTCTTCCCATCGTGCACCTGATATTTTTGGTGATGGTGACTCCACTGGTTAAAAACCACTTCCGTGTCGAATTTTCATAAAATAAAAAATCTTTTTTTTTATGAAAAACTAGAATACAGCTTCGGTCTCTTCAAAATAATTTTTGAGACGAAAAAAATGTAATGATCATTCAAATCCATCTGGTGGTACCAGACAAATTTTTGTTGAAAAGGTTTTAAAATCTCATGATACGTCCAGAAAAAAAAGGGTTTTCGTGATTTAAACCAACATTTTAGCGGATAAAAGCTCACAAGGTTGCACAACTTGTTCTTAAATTTGATAAAAACTTATTAATAAAAACTTAAATCCGATCCGCAGAAAAATTCGATCCGCAAAAAATGCGGATTTTTATAAAAAATTCGATCCGATCCGCAAAACTTGCGGATTTTTATAAAAAATTCGATCCGATCCGCAAAATTTGCGGATCTTAAAAAAAAATCCGATCCGATCCGCAAAATTTGCGGATCTTAAAAAAAAAATCCGATCCGATCCGCAAAAATTTGCGGATTTTTCAAAAAAATCCGAATCGATCCGATCCGATCTTTGTCACTGCTGAAAAGAATACCAAAAATCTCAAAAAGCCCCGAAGACATATGAATTGATTCCTTCAAAGGTTGGTATGCACTGCTTTAAACGTTATTTGGATAATAAGAACCGAATATAGACATGTAGAGGCTTCCTTGAGGTTAATGCGTAATGAAATTATTATTATTTGTTGTGCATAATATATTGGTTGCCTGGCTTACAGTGCTTACAGCGTTTCCGCCAGCAAAATGCTATACAGTAGATATGCCATATATATGCTCAACTGCTTGCTTTATTGCGATGCGGAATGCCTAACACCGAGGAATTTTTCGACTTAAACCAGATTTATTAAAATTGCTGTAAAGTAAACAATATGCGGAAAGACTTAATAAAAAAGCCTAAATGTGTATTCTCAGCTAGCCGAGTAATGTAATCAACGATGCTTAAGAATCTTCACGAGTTTGCCTATAAGATATTTCTACGATTTCCACCTCAACATGTTGTTTTAAATTGAAACAAATTATTTCTACAATTCTATCACAACAAAAATTAGTTTTTTCTACTAATTTTACCACAAAAAAAAAAAGTTCTATATGAAGTTAGAAATTGTGGAAAAAATAATATGTTTTGTTTTTTCAAAAAATTTTCAAAAGAATCTTAAAATAAAAGTTGTAAAATTATGTTATATATTTTTTGTCATGGAATAGTTTTTTTTTTTTGAAAAAAGTTGTAGAAATAATTTATTTTTAAAGTTTCTAAAAATTTTTATTATTTTTTTATTAAATATTTTTTTAACATACACCATATATTTTTGTTGATATTGTAGAAATATATATAATTAATCTTGAAAAATGTTACATACATAATACGATACGGCCTTATTTCAAACAAAGCGAAAAATCCTAATAGCACAAAACATGTAGAGACTCTTGAATTTTGAATAAACTGCCTTTTACAATTTACTAAAGCAAAAAGGAAACACCGTAAGATTAAAGATTGATTTCATTATATTCGTATACTGAAACGAACAAGACGAAGCGAGCGCTTGATTTATTTTCCATGTATAATACATTTTTCAATTTTTCTTCATTTGCCAAATCATGTCCCCAGCTCCAAATAATGAAAGGAGATGAAATAATTGAAGCGTGTAAAAATGAACCAAGAAGTAATACACCAGCTCAAATGATTCTTTTTCGAACCCATGGCCGTGGGTTATACAAAAATCAAAAATATACAGTATCCAAGTAATATAATAAATAAATTTAATTTCACAAGAAAATTATGTTTACATGCTGAAGGATTTGGTTGCCTTCGTAAAGCTTTATCGATGAAATTTTATTTGATACAACAATACTTACTGTTCAAATATTATTATAAAATATATGATTTCTAATTAATATTTGATCCTAATACTAATATTATCTAATTTGGTAATCTGAGATAATTCAACATAAAATATATAGAAGTTAACAGTAAAATGAATCATTATCTAGGGCTAAAGCTGTGCGAAGCGATATGCTGAATGATTCAGTTCGTAATATTAGATGGTAGCAGTATATTGAATTCCGCTTGTATGCTCCAAGTGATTGGGAATTCAGGAACTTGTTTACACATCTAATCAACAGATTGTTTTGCTTGTTTCGCAGCTTTAAATGTTTTATTTCTACTATTTTTACCTATACTTTTGAATATTCAGGTAAAAATAGTAAAAATAATTTTTAGTTTTTTTACCTACACTTTTTTAAATTCAGGTAAAAATATTTTTTTCAAGGTGGGCAAACTATATGAAAGGCGTTATTCGAAACTACGGGTATCCGGTTGAAGGGTTCTCAGCTGTAGTAAACACAAACGTTCCTATTGGTGGCGGATTATCTTCCAGCGCGGCTCTCGAAGTTGCCACTTTAAAGTTTCTCGAACTAGTGACCGGAATATGTCATGAAAAGTGAGTATGATTCTTATGATCAAACTTTTCTTAGTTGTCAAGAAAATAATCTGATGACCGAAAAAAGTTTGTAAATAAAAATCCATCATCAAATGAAATTACTTTGATTTAAGGATATTCTCTCTATATTTAATGATTCGTTCTATAGGTTGAGTGATAAAGCACTTATTTGTCAGAAAGCGGAACATGATTTTGCTGGAATGCCTTGGTATGATTTTTTATCCAGTACGACTAATTTAAAAGGATGTTTTCTTAATATTTATAATACAATTTCAAGCTAAAGTAGATAAACATCCTTTTGAATTAGACTTTTCTTCTCCTTTTGATTGAATTCATTTTTTAAATATTGTTTCAATATTGTGCCTTTTCAGCGGAATAATGGATCAAATGATTTCTGTTATGGGCAATAAAAGTCATGCCTTATTAATTGATTGCCAGTAAGTTGATCGGCGGCAAAACACACACAGCGACAAGCAATTTATATATTTTTTGCTCCTCCAAAACAAACAGATCATTAGACGTTCAACAAATCCCATTCGAGTCCGAAGAATTGGTGATATTAATTTGCAATTCCAATGTAAAACACGAGCTCTCCGATAGCGAGTACCCAACAAGACGGCGGCAATGCAACGAGGCGTTAAAATTGATGGGGCTCACAAGCTATAGAGACGCCAATTTATCACATTTGAAGAGTGAGTATTTATTTCACTGTATAAATGATGATAGTCTGTATATGATATATATCGTATATAATGTAATGGGCAAACATATATTTTACTAAAGTAGAAATATTTTAGTAAAAATTCAGTATTTTCTTTAGTAAGAAATTGTAGAAATAATATATTTTTTCTAGATTTTTACAACACTTTCACTCACTTTATTATTTTATGATTTGACTTTATAATTTTGAGCCATACATTGTTAAAAAAAAACCACAAAAAAAAATAACTATACTTAGTTACTATATGGTACTATGTTCACCAAATCATGTGATTCTTCACGGGTATTACACTAGTAGTTTATAATAAGCAAACATACAGCCTGAGTTAATTCGTCAATGAATTCATTATAAATTTGTATGCATCAAAGGGCATTAAAGAGAATGGAGAGGTTTATTATCGTATGATCCCGGTGAGATCCTTGTGTCTAGAAATGTTTGGAAATAATTAATGTGCTAATCATTCAATCTGATGGCTTTCACTCTGTTCAATATTATGAATCTGAAAATCATCTGTAGACATTGATGATTTGTTTGAAGTGAAATTAAATAGCGAACTACATTCGAAGCATCCCGGGGCCTTTTATACAAAAACACATAGACCCTAATGCATAGTTCAGTTTTATGCTGCCTTTTCATTTATATTTCCCATATATCTCGATATGGTTTCCATAAAGCTCTATAATTGGATCAAAAATAATTAAAAATAATCTCGACAGTTTTTGTTGATATAATATATGTTTGGGATTCATCATCGAAAAGCTCAGCTTTTTCCTAAAGCGCCTTTCGACTACACTGTGTTCAAATATATGTGTCTGATGAAACGAGTTTAATAAATTGAAGCGTCAACAAAAATTTATATCTAATAAGTAAAACACAAAAAAATATTATGAAACTGCAAACTTCTGATATAAAACTAGATTGTGGAGCAAAAATTTTAAAAGGAAGACTCTAAAAAGAGACTCGTCTGTGTAAATACGACAATTCTGTCGGACAGACGTGAATCGAGAACTGAAGGATTTAAACTTGGCAGCTTAAACTTCTGCCAAAGCTGTTTGGTGAAAAATATTCTGTGAAAATCCTCTAAATCAATTTTTGATGATGTTATTAGTAGAGATGAAATTCTTTTTTGCTTATCGTTCCCTATTACCCTTATGGCAGGGTGCAACGCAAACGGTACGGAAACGGTAGGGTCGAAAGATCTAAAAAAATTCCGTGTTTTATATATTTTGTAATTGTACTCAATTAATAGTGTACTCTCAGTGAATTACTAATTATTTCTTTGATTTTTTTACAATACTGGTAATACTAAATAGTTAGTATACTGAAATCCACTTTAATGGTCCGAAACACACATAATGGAACTGTATCATCAAGTATTACGCGAGCATACAGCTTTCGTTTCAATACTAACAGACATAAATACATTATTGTTTGGTTCGAAGTGTTAAAAAGGCTGTACACATGTATGCTTTTCACCAATCATATTTTATAATATAAGCTGCATGGAAAATATATTCGAAGGATAGTTGCGAAAGTAATAAATTTTTGTACGATCCTTTACGGTAAATTTTACAGAAAGATTCAACTTCAATTGAAAATTAGGAGAAAATTATTAGAAAAATCTATTGAGGAATAAAATTGGTAATCTTAGTTAATTAACATATTTAACTTTAAGTTCGTAAGAAAAGTAATACCATATGGTAATACATTATTTCAACAAATAACTCCTTACAATTTGGTTTCTTGGCAAAATATACAGAAGCGACAAAAACGAGCGAGAAGAGTTTTGTTGAAATATAAAACACGATTAAAAAGAAAACTGATAAATGAGGCTGTTCATAAACGATGACAACAATTTGGCAACAGATTTGAAAAGTGAGACAAGCCGCACAAATTTATTCCATCCATAAAAAAAAACTTTCTGCGTTTATTAACATTGCAGTTGCAAATTTTGTATAAATTAGTGCCACAAATTATAACCATTATTTTCTTTGAAATTCTTTTTGGTGCTGTCCAGTACATATTCTTAGGATTTCCCAAAATAACAGCAAATGAGATTTGTGATCCCGAAAAAAGACAAAAAATTTATAAAAGGATTTCAAAATCAATGCATTTGACATTATATTTCTCCGGTTTTGTAACTTCTATAAAAAAATAAATCCATTTTCATTCTTCCACTTGGGAGAAAATGTTGCATTTAATGATCATCACCCACATATTATATGACTCTTATTTTTGTTTATATTGTCTGACTTCGAATAAAATATGAAGTTTGGTATCGACCAAACATAGTTACATTTTTGGAAAAAATCTTTCGATTCAAAATTGGAACTATTATGTAATAGAATTAATATTTGATAAATCTCACTCAAGAGCCTTTATTTTAACAATTTTTATTTTAAAATTTAACATCCTAAGTGAGAAATTACAAAATTTATGCAAATAAATAATAATTCTATTAAATATACTTATTCCTGAATGAATTTCATAGCATAAGTCTTATTTTGATTGCACTTTGATTTACCTACAGGTTTGAGTATCACTTTAAAACTTCATTAGGACGCGTCCACATAACATGTACTTGGGAATCGGAAACCCTCCTTGTAATACTCCATAGAAAACAGCGGGAGGCTCTTAAATTTGATGGTATTATGTGAATACGCTCTTAACTCTTCAATTTTTCAATTTGAATGTAGAACCCTAAATAACTACTGAACTCTTAATCAAGGAGCATCAATTAATTAGTACATTTCGGATGTTGAATACTTGAAAGCTTTGCCTATACTTTATATGGTCTTCAATTGCTCCACAAACAGCGAGTGCGGTTTGCAATTTCACTAAAACGTTTTTAATTTGTGAAATTGCTTGATGAAAAAGCACCGACTGAAATGATACATTTTTCTCCCATCACTTTTTTCTTGCATTTTACTAGTTTGCCATTCAAACTTGCAGAAAACGGATTTATTTTGTTTGAAAAAGCACACACTTTTGAGTATACAAAACTAGACAAAATACGAGTTGTATCGCCTTAACTCAAGACTGGCGCTGTAGTAAGGTTTTTGATGTTTGTCAAACCAAAGTATTTATTTTCTGGTTGAAAAGATCAAATTATATCAATAGAAAATATGATCATTTTCCTGGAATTTGTTCCAAAAGGAGTCATCTCTCCACAAATTTTCAGTTTAAATTTAGCTAAATAATATTTGTTTCCTTTCCACATTTCAGTTTGCTTTTTTTGTACATTTATTTTTGTTGAAAAACTATTCTGAATTAAAAGTATGTACATGTGCCGAACGGCAAAAAGTTGTTTATTGAAATATACGGTTTTTCAAGCATTTCATTCATACATAAGTCCCTCTTCATGTATATGAAATTTATATGTTTAGATTAAGATATATACAAAAACAACAGAAAACTATGGTAAACACATTTAAAACGTTTAAATTTGGTGGCGCTTTTAATTCAAGCAAAATATTGCCATTGGTATCCAAAGATTAGAAGTTTTCTCTTTGATCGTATTTCATATCAATTTTCACGTTTTTAAAACATTTAGATTTGTATCCTCTTAAATTTTTCATGTATTTTAAATCATATTCCTTTTGACTGAATGGTAAATACACTTTTGTGTAAGACATGTATTTAAAAATAGAATTTTATTTCTATCAATTACATTTTAATGCACAAAAAACATCAAAAAATTGTTATCTATTATGGTACCATAGCGATTTTATTATCATTAATATTTACATTCTAGAATTTCCAAACCTCAAAACTTTTAAACAGAAAAATTGCTCGAAGAATTTGATTGTTGAATCAAACTCCTTCAGCTTCAGACGGCAAGCAGACAGAGAAATTGCGGAAACAAACAATATCTTTATTTGTATAATTGTCCCTGTGAATATTTTTGAATTATATATTAAAATATTCAAAAAAATCAACTAACTAATTACATTTTAGCATAGTAAATATTTGATGAAATATTATTATGTTAAATAAAAATACTTGAGAATGAATTGCATTTGTCCCTAAATCTTCGTAACGAGTTTTGTTTATGCCTCGTATCAAAAACTGTACACAAAAACACATAGAACATACATAAAATCAGCAAACAAACATGCAAATAACAGGGAAATACTAGAGAGAAGGATTTTAATTTGAATTCGGAAAATGTGTGAATTTTTTCCAAGCAAGAATACAGATCTACGTCTAGTGGGAGGCTGCTCTAGTTTATAGAGTTAAGTTTTTATTATCAATTCTGCAAGCTTTTGTTGGTTTTCAGAAAATTACCAAAGTTTTTGAATCCATTCTACAAAGCAAACACGACTGCACGCAAAATTGCAATTCGATGGGGCTGCTGGTGATGATGATGATGTAGCTCGAATAATAGACTTAGATGAGCAGATGTTAAAAAAATTTGATTAATTGGAAAGTTCAATTGAACTGTTAGACACAGGGAATGGAAATATTTATAATTTAATTATTAAAATAGAAAATGTCACTAGCTCTAGTTCTTACTCTGAACCATATATTTGACAATAACCTTCCATATTTCACTGTTGACACTCTCACAAAGCCCTGATGCATTTATATTATTTCCTTCTGTTTTTTGCTTAATATGCGAAAACTCATTCCAGAAAATGAAAATTTACATGCAAAATGGTAAAATGAAGCAGAAAACATGCAGAAAACTTAATTTGATGCCGAGAGTAGATGTATAGAATGAGATGGATGGAAGACAGATATCTAGACCAATTTACGGTGCCTAATGCGTATTAAGATATGTATCATATAATTGTGTTTTGTGGGCAAATAATCCACTTTCAAGTTCACATAATAGCTATGCGAAGTATATTAGGATGTATACATATTACATACTTTCTATTTTGTTGCTTTTTATTGGCATTTGCATATTTCTTATTATCATTAACCATTCTTACACAAGAGGTCCAATTCAATGCAAATTAGAACATTAAATTGATAAAAATCTTTTATTTGTTGTACATTGCTATACTTGCGCATTCAGAACAATTTATATATACACAATCCTGTAGAGTGTATATAATATATAAATGAAATGACTATGGGATGAATTCTGTGAAATAGATGAAAATTAAAATGTACTAAAAAGGGTTTCACATATATATCATGTCACTGATATTCAATATTGTACGTATAGTACATACTTCACCTTTTACTATTAAAAAGCTCATTATAAGATATAGACAGACAGACAACTTCAAAATACTTAATAGAACATATCCTACAAAATACAAAAAAGCGAATTAAAAAAGTTAAATAGAAAAAATTAATTATAAATGAATTGCAGCTTTCACACTGCATATAGTACATACAAATGCTAAGTGATTATATTTGTTTGAGTATCAAAAAGGTTTATATCGAAATTGAATGGAAATTAATTTTGTGCTTTTTCCCGTTCCGCTTTATTAGAGCTGGAAAATGCAGATGCTATTTTAATTAAAAGGGCTCGGCATATAATCACTGAAATTCAGCGTACATCTGATGCGGCGGATGCTCTAAGGAGGCACGATTTCATCAAGGTAAAGTACTTTTTGCAATTCCTCAAAGTCATACAGAAGCCTCAACAGTGAGTTCTGTGCGCAAATAGCAGCCATAAATTTATTCGAGTTTTGCTTTCTCTTGCTTCAAAACAGATGGGAAAATTAATGACAGCCTCGCATAGATCATTGAAGGAAGATTTTGAAGTATCATGTCGCGAACTCGATATATTAACGGAGATTGCTGAAAAATTGGAGGGAGTTTTGGGATCACGGATGACAGGGGGTAAGTCAAAACGAGACAAAGTTGGGTTCTTGATTTTTGTTGCTCAAAATTTTATATGAATATTGTCAAAATTGTATCAAAAGCTAAAGGTTGCCCCTTTTTTAAGTCAAAAAATTGCTTTCCATAATTTATCATGTTAGTTGTCTTGTTTAACGAAATTGAAATAATTTGAAATTTTAAGTAAAGTGCTACTTAAAAATTTACATTTTGTTAATAATGGCAAACACAAATTTACTGGGCATATAAGGTTTTTTAATATAGGAAGTATGTAAATTACTTGAATCAAAACCATCTGAAAATAAATCAAAAATAATGTGATGCATTGTAAAATTTATACGCTCCATTAACAATTTACTCATTTTCGTAGGTGGTTTTGGAGGGTGCACAGTGTCACTGGTTCATAAATCCAAAGTCAATGATGTAATCAAACAAATTGGTGAACATTACACAGAATTGAGTGGCGGATTATCTACCTTTTTCGTGAGCAAGCCCTCGGATGGTGCACGAATAATTAATCTGGAAAATTATTTGGGAAATTAATTGCAGGACACATAGAGGAGATTAAATTTCAACCAAGCTTATTTGATACACAGTACACCCAACGTGAAACCAAATTCAATTTATTGCGCTTATGAACATAAATCATTCGATTACTTTATGACGGTTTGCGTCGCATGTTCCTTTCGGGATTTGAAAACACACAGTATTGCATCGTCAGCAATTCACTCTTAAAAAATCTTTGAAAAAAAAAACAAGAAAAATATGTATTCAAACATCTACAAGTAGTCGAAGGATATCATAAGATAGCAACCACATATTTTTTAAAGTACAATCCCTGAAATTATCTAAAAACTTCAGTGGCGCAACCGCTATCATAAAGAATCCCCTTAAATATTTAAAAACTTTTGGTAAACTTTTTTTCAGAGTGCAAACATCGTACATTCTGAAGCATCACATTCTTTATATTTTCATTTTAGAAGAATTTGTTGTCACTTTTCATGAAAAATGCGGAGAAACGATAGCACAAGAAAATACTTTCTTTTACATTAGGTGTGTAACGTGTTATTAAGCGGAGGCTCAATCATAACCTCAGTTCCTTCGATGGGTTTAGTTAGTTTCTTGGGTTAGTATTTTAGTAATGACATGATTTTATTGTTAAATTTATGTGTAATTTAAAAATTTTAACATAATTTTGTCAAAAATCCATTTTAATTAGGTGAATCATACAAATTTATTCCAATGTTACAAATTATGCTCAATATTTTATACTTAAGAGGGTTTTAATCATGTTTTAATAAATGGGAAAGGTGAAAAATTGTTTCGCTACCATAAATAAATTATGTTACTAGATGAAATGAAAAAATGATGTTTTATTAGGTAAAAATAAATTTCAAAATAACATTATTTTTGATGACGCGTTTGATTCAAAGACGCTACCGTTTTCCATTTACATATTTCAGGAAACTTCATAAATACATTATATATGAAATATAAATGTATGTTAGCTACAGCCATAAATTGTAGGGCAAAGGAATAGATCCATTTATTATTTTTGCTTTTTTATTTTGGGGAATATTTTTTATTGCTGCTCCGCATTATAATGGAGTTTTTATATATATTAGTCATCGTAAAGTTTATTGGTTATCTGTGACTTGTTTCCATTTTTATACTTTTTATGTGGCCTTTGTAATTTTGTATCCTCTTTTAATTGTACTTTTATGAAGCTGTGTTAATTCGTCTAATTCACAATTTGCTTGACGGTTTAACGCTGGCTTTATTCCATTTAAATACTGCTGTAAGCAGAGCAAAAAGTGTTGTTAATTTTTTCCCCAACAAACAATAAAGATAAATTATTTAATGTTGGCTGGAAAAGGCTCACATCAAGCTCACACACATGCAGGGAGGGCAGTCGGAAATTTATATATATATAAACACAAAAAAAAGATTAGAACTCCGTTATTCTTTTTTTGTATCTTATTACGCCAGATGACCTAAAACCAAAATTCAGTTGAACCATTATAGACATGCAGTATCAAAAAAAAAAACAACTAAACTGACATGGATCTCTGTATGCATGATATACGCGCTCGATGGTAAAAAGCTCTCTGGGAACTTTGCGTGATGGCTTTGAATAATTCAGCAAAATGTAATACCATTGTATTTTATTAGAATATTTCAGCATTGATAGCAATTTCGATATCGTAAATGTTTAAACCAAAACGAAATGTAAATAATGATATGTCATAATTCCTACAAGTAATTTCAACAGCCTTGCAGTTATATATTTGCTGGAATGAAAATAAAAGATAAAACTATTACTGCTTGCCATTACTCTTGAGGGAGTTCAAAGAGAATTAGTCCGATACTGTTACAATAATTTGCTTTTTTTTAGCAGCGCTGGTATGAATACTCATTAATATAAAATTGAAAGAAAAGTCTTGCTAGAGTATATAGAAATTCAAGTAGAAAATCTATTAAAGAATATAACTCAAAATAAAAATTTAAAGGGTAAAAATAGAATTATTAATTGCATTATAGCTATAAAACAATATTTTGTTTACCAGGAATAGAATTATTGTCCTTGTTTGTTCAAATTCTATTCGACATCAGAAAAATTGAATGGATCCTACATTTCTCATTTTTATGTTCCAAAAGGAAACATTTATAATCAGCAATCGAGCAATAACGGGAAATCATATGCACGCAAGTATAGAGAAAACCCTATTTATTTTCAGCTGTAAGTATGTGTTTCGAATTTTTGCATTGTAGTTTTACAAATAACTTTTAAATCAAGAATTCAGATTTGAAAAAGAAAGTTTTTGAAATTCTTTGAATAGCTTTTCTGTTTTTGCTGTTTCTCTTCCAAAAGGGGAGGATGTTGTGATGAAGCTGAATTTGTGGAGATTTAAGTATCAAATAGATTTAATAAGAAATTAAATATTTAGATTTGTAATAAAGGTAGAGATCCGGAAATATGATTGAAAAATCATACCCAGATAATATCGCTTCAATATTAGCATCCGGAGAGTTTTCAATATTTTATGGAAATTGTTTTCTCAATTTCTATCAAGCAGGTGGATGTATATTTTATTCACATTTGGAATGTAATGATTCATTCATCAAATATATATTCATAATAATGTTAATAATTCTTGAAATTTCGAAACTTTTTTTAGATAATCTATCGATCGAATCTAGGAAAAAATGTAGCAAAATACCTGCCCCTTCTTGCTTTTGTTTCAGTTTTTCTACTTTTTATGCACAAAAATTTTAAAGGAGAAATTGAGTCTGTGAAAATTTCAAATATTTCAGGAACTATCTAGATAAACACATTCCCGAAGTTGAATTCCTTATCAAAGTGGCTGTGCTTTGCTTGTTGGCTATCTGGGACTATATAAATTGATTGCGATTATTGCAGCGTAGATGGTTTCTGTTAATTGTTTAATGGTCCTTTTGCAGGAAAGCCGACGATCGATATTAAAAATTATTTCTACCTGTTTTTACCTTTAAATTTTTCTTGGTAATAACAGGTAAAAATAAATTAATAATATATCTACCTGTTTTTACCCAAAATTTTTTTAGGTAAAAACAAGTAAAAACAAAATTATTTCTTCCTTTTTTTACCAAGAAAAATTTTTTTACGATAAAACCTTAGTTTCAGAGCGTCCTTGTCCACAGAATCATCAAAAAGAGAAGCTTGTTGTAAAATTGCATATTAATTTGAACTACTTCAATGTTATCAACAAAAGATCCTTCTTCGTAACGAATGATTTGCTCAATAGGTGCCTCTGATTTGATAGGTTGTGGAGCCGGAACAAATTCATTCTCTTTAATAACTCCTTTCTCTACATCAATCGAATGTTGCACGATAATGTTTTGTGGAGGCTCTGGCTCCTGTTTCCATGCTCGCGCTGCTGGCTCTTTGGTGATTTCTGTGGTGCTGCAGTTTTACTATCTCAGTATCAAAGTTTTCGCGGTTTTGAGTGTAGTTACGAGTAAGAATCTGTAATTAAAGTATTTATAAACCTGAAAAAACTATGGAATCAAAGTTTTACTGGGCAAATCTCTGTCTTCCTTCATCTATCATGTACGAAGATGCCTTTTTGCTGAGCCTTTTTTTCTCCACAGGCTCTTCAGAGTATTCGCTCTCCTTAGCAATTCATATAGGTATATCTTTATCTGGTAATACTTTACTTTTCTTAGGTCGTCTGCAACATTCGGATTTTGCTTCATATCTTCAATATCTAAGTAGAGATTGCGCTCTCTCCTAATCATACTGTTATTCAATGAAAGGAACCTTATAATAAAAATAATAAATATACAATCAAAATTAAATTCTTCACCTACTTACATGCAGCTTCAAACAGATCTTTCCATCCACATCTCATAAAAATTATTTATTAATTAGCTCTACTTTCCCTATGAGAATCCTGTCGAACAGTGCTGGCTGTCACCGAAAATCCGAGCGACATTTTTTGGATTTTCGCACTTATGTAGCACATTTTTGTTTACCTTTTTCTAAAATTTTGATTCTTTAATTAAAGACTTATATAACAATTTACAAGCACAATTAAGGATGCTCATAGTATGGAAAATATGTTTAAAATAATTTAAACTTGAAAAATGTCCCGAAACTGTTTTATCAAGAGAATATATTATTTTGATACTACTTCATTTTTCTACAATATATAAGTAATATATATATTATATTAATATTTTCTAGAGAAGGATTGTCGATAACAAGTTGATTAGTAAACGAATTAAGTCAATTAATATGCTGAATTGAGAAAAATTTTATTTTTTGAAAAATGGTAAACAAAAATGTGCGAAATAGGTGCGAAAATCCGTGAAAAATCGCTTGGATTGTAGCACCTTTTCTGTCAGATATTCGCACCCTGCAATCGCACCTTTTGAGCGGATTTCAGCATAGGATTGTCGCACAATATTCTCATAGGGTTCTTTAAAATTGTTTGTTAGTACTTTTTCCCACCAAACCAAAATTTGTAAGTATATTTGTTGACAGATTTGACAGCTAGTTCACTTTCTTATTATTCACTGGGAGTTCTAACAACAGCAACAATAATTTTCAAAATATCCCCAAAGAGTTTCAACAAATGTCTCAACAAATAACAACTCTTAGCGATCTATCAGCAAAAACAACACCACCATCAACTCCTGATCAAATGGAAACTTCGAATGGCGAAGAGTCCAAGCTAGCACTAGCATATCTTAGCTTGGTTGATGTAAGTGCATTTTCTTATATACATATTAATATCAATATTTTGAAAATTTTTTTCATTAGAATGCAGAAAATATCATGGTACTGCAGAAGGGCAAAAACCACCATGACCATACAGATCTTGCGAGAGCTCTGCAGCACGATAATAATGGCACGGATAACACATTGTCGACACCTCGTCATGAATTTCTTGATCTTATGGTTGTTAGTATATTTTTATTAATGCTTTCTGTTGTTCTTGTCAATAATGTCCTTTTTTCTATCGATAGAATGCAAAAAATCTTCTTCTACCTTCGCATGGTAACGAACACGAACAAACCGTACTTACTACACCATTAAATGCTAAAAAAAAATCTTCAGTGGTATATTCATATCCCTCAACACCAACGTCACCACCAGCATAGATTGTTGTTGTTCCAACATTAGCCATCAAACTTTCGAGTAGATGGTACATAAGGTTCAGATGAGTTTTGAAATCATTTAAATCAATGAAAGGATGAGACTCCACACTTGATGGGACTAGTACAAAACGACTGTGAAGGATGTGATGGACGTCCTTTCTTCCAACTGTAATAATTCTCGAATGGTACTCTTCAAAGCGGTCCCATTTTCGTGCTGAAATTATATAATAAAAATGATTTAAAATATTGGCATTATGTGTTCCCGACAATTACATGCATTCTGAAACTTTCAGTATATTAAATTCTTTTTCAGTATAATTTAGATTATAAAAAGAAATACATAAAGTAGGCGACTGCGGGCCCTATGTTTCTGAAGCTATCTGTCCTCGATGTTATTTTGGCACCACCTCTGTGGTCACCGTCAATTCGAGGTTGGGACTGCGTTTCCCCTTATGGCCACCATGTTTACGCAAAAGCGTTCACTATTTGTTCATAGCTGCAGCTGGAATTGGTAGCAATGCATCTCCAGCATTGTTTTTGGACCCAATTCTGCTTAACTACTGGATTTCCCCCTTTGGCCACCAAGTTTGCGCAAAAGTGTTGACTATTTGTTCATAGCTGCTGCTGTATTCCTCATTTTCTTGCTGGAATTGGTGGTTAATATGCGACATCTCCTGATTCGATCGAGCTGTTTCCAATTTAAGCGAAGATTTTGGATTTGTGACGTCATTTTTGCCGCTTTATAAAGTGAGTAGATAGTTTGTTACATAAATTTTGTTACAATTTATAAACGTTTACATATTTAAATAGGTACATCATAGAAAGGCAAGATGGAAAAGTGTAACAAGGATATAGTGATGAGGATGAATCCCAAAAACTTCAAAAAATCAACTAAAACCAATAATAGGTGAAGTGAGAGCAAGCAAGCTGGAAAGCTGATAAAAGACAGGACAAGTAAGTTTTATTTAGATGGTGGAAAAATTAAATTTCTAATAAGATTAATATTTTAGTTGGGCAACTTCAAAAAGTGAATGGGAAGGCTGACAGCAATCATCACTACATTAATAATATTTGAATATAAATTCCTTTTTCAACGCAGTCAAATGAAGTAAAAGAAAAAAGTAGAGATCATTAAAAATTGAGTTGGCTTTTAATACAAATATAGTGCTTGCTTTATTTAATTGATATATTTGATATTTAAATTGTGTTTGTGAGATATTATGTGAAAATGAAAGGAAAAATTAGGAGAATGTAGTGGTTGATTGTGCCTTGAATCAGTCAGTGATAGTGTCGTCTTGAATCTTCATGAGCCTGGAATACCTATGTAAATTAACATGTACTCCATTTTGGAAAATAGAGGGCCGTCCTTGAAAGATAGCAACCAGGTGACCAGTTTCAAAGAGATCGAAAGCAGATTTTTTCCAAGCCGTGATTGGAACGATATTAGAAGTCTTGTATAGCATAATGGTCATGGTCTGTTTGGTAAGCCCCCCATTAACTGAAATAGGAGGGAAAATCTGCATAACGATACCACGACAGTTGACATTTGGGACATTATTTTTCATATTAGCTAATTTTGTAATGCTTGCAAAGTTGGCCCAGTCTTCTGTATTCATGCGTTGCGATTTGCGTGTTGGTGATGGACAAATGCTTAGTGTCGTTGGAGCCACTGTACTAACTTTAACAACCGGCTTGTGAATAAAGGTGCTGGGCATCGAATGGAGCTCGAAACTTGTGCCCGGTTTGGTAAAGCAAACATTTACTTTTTTGTAGTTGAATTTTTGAAAAACGTACTCGTGTTGGAGCTCCATATGGTTCAGAAGCTTAGTGTGATCACCAAAAAACGTAATTCTTACTAATGTTCGGGTGTTGATGTCTTGTACATCGATTTTCCGGAAAGCTGTGACATCAACATCATTGGAATCGTGAGGATGCAGAATTTCAACGACGGTGGCGCGGAATTTTGCTGTTTGACTGTTTGCAGATGTGATATCTTTTAGCAAAGTTAGTTGTTCGAGATTGGGCTTCCAAAAAGTTTTGATGGTGTTGGCGGCGAGGGTCGTTTCAATAGTTGTTGCGGAAGTTGTGGCGGAAGCAGAAGTACCAGCAATAAATGTGGGAGTTGGTGGTGGTGTTGTTGGTTCTATTTTCTGACATTTATAAATGCATAGAAATTTTCTGCAAAATTCATAATTCATTCATATTCAAAAGTATTTCATTGTAATTTTAAATTGATGTTACTGTTTATCTGGATTGAGAGTGGGTGCCGATTGTAGAACCATGATTTGGTCGCCTTTGGTCAAGTCTTGTGAATAAATACTAGGCATAAATATTGTGTTGTAATGGATTGTGTTGGGTGTTGGATCATTCTCTGTGAGCATGTTAAACTGGTGGTTTTGATAGCAGACTGTGTCGCAGCACACAAAAAAAGTTTTAACACTGTTACAGCTTCTATCAATAAGCGATTGCTAAAAAAAAGGAATCAAACTGATAAGGAGTTCATTTACAATATAAGTTGCACTTACCATCGATGCATCGAAACGACCAATGGTTGGGACAACTGTTGAAGTCATTTTTAAGATTAAAGCACTTATTTGTGTTAAAAACTGAATTAATTGATATTTTAAGCTGCAAATATTTTAAGCCGGCAATTTCTAAAGGTATCTATGATCATATTTTTATTTCTTGACTTTTTTGTTTCTTGCATAATTTTTTAGCAAAGCCTACTAATGATGTTGCAAATGTTTTGTGCAATTTGTGGAGTTGAGCTGGCGGTTTGTGAGAGTGGGTCATAGTGTTTGTTTGTGGATTTACTTTATCTAATTTTTAATAATAATAATAATTTTTAATTTTTAATAAAATTTTTCCTGGTAAAGACAGGTAGAAATAAATTTGTTTTTACCTGTTTTTACCTTTAAAATTTTAGGTAAAAACAGGTAGAAATATTAGATATTAATTTATTTTTACCTGTTTTTACCTTAAAAAAAATTAAAGGTAAAAACAGGTATAGAAATAAAATTTCTTTAATAGCCGACGATCGATATGACTGGTCATTATACGATTATGCTGTGTACGGCGATTATATACACGAAAGGATGTTATAAACGGATTAAAAATGGACTTTGTACCGCAAAGCGAACCCAAATTACTTTAGATACTACAATGGACGGTGAACCAAGTGGGTTAAACAAATATTAATATTAATCTATATAAATTACGGAATTTTTGTGATAATTAAAGTGTATTTCTACTGAACATGCATAAAATTATAATTAAATTTACATTCTGAAATTTTTTTGGGCAATTCTATTCAAAGTTTTTCAGTTTTGCAGGAAGGTTTAGACATGAAATTTTCATGAGGTATGATTTCAATTTGTTGATCTAATCAAATGCAAAATGCTTTGCAATAAACAAAAACTTGAATTTTTATTGAAAGTCTCCTAAAAAAACCAGTTCTGTAAAAGGGTACTTTTAATTAAGAAATTTAGGAACATTTTGAAGAACCTAAATAAATGTGTAATGATTAAAATGGAGATTTATGAAAGGCATCAAGCAGCTTGTCGGAAACATCAAAGGAAAACTTGTAGCTACATCAAAAACATGTCAACTGCAAAAATAAATGCTTAATCGATTACCCATAATTCTATGAAAAACTAATTAAATATACTATGTCAATTCTTGTGTATTGATTTTTGAATTTATGCAACCCCTATTTTTTCATCCTTCTCCTCATCGTCCTTGAGCATACACTTTTTGGCTACAAGAAAAAGTTTCAAAAACAACATTTAATAGCCATAAATTGTTTTTAAGTAGAATTGTTTTGTGAGGTAGCTTGAAATTTTTATTTAAAAGAACCATTTAAAATTGTATTTACCCAGAACAGCTTGTTGTTCCCGAGCCAGCAACGTCGCTACGAGAAAGCTAACCATGGCTACCGAGATATTCTTTTTATTTTATCTCTGGAAAACAGCGAAATTTCTGTAGATTAAAAAATATAATAAACTTATTTTGTTGCAATATGTATGTAATATCCTTTGTGGCGCTTTTGAGGAAAATGTCAATTTGAAATGTCTAAGTGTCTCCACTTATGATTTGATGAATATTTCTGCTATATTGAATAAATAAATTATTCATAATTATGAGCAGAAGCATAACAAAAACCCATGCAAATGGAAAACTTTAGCTCGTTATAGAACATTTTCATTAAGTAACTCTCAACTGTCTTTCAGTCTTATTACCAGAAATGAGAAAAAGCTCTACACATAAGACTCATATGACTTTGCCAAACATTTTATCATTTTTATATACGTTTCGAAATAAAAACAGAAACAATCCATGTTAATAAGATTTCCACAACTATTCATAAATGTTTATTATAAATATGTTAATATTATGACAATTTTCACAAAATCAGCGTTTCAAGTTAATCAATTCGATCGCATAGTGGAAACTTTTCGAGATTTTTTGCAAGTTAAAAACAACTGCAAAACTAACTATAAGAAATACAAGTAAAAATCTCAGCAAAAATCTATGCCAGACCCATTTTAACATGCACCTCATGCATCAAAAATAGCCAAAAGCAACGCCAATTACACGTACCATGGAGAAAACTTATACTTGGCCTGCAATCTAGATCTAAAGTTGCTTCAGTTATATTATTGTACTCGAAAATGAACAATTTTATTTTCTGTGTTTTTTCCAGTAATTTACATTTATGTACATTGCTATTCCATTTTGGAAATTAGCTTTTTCCACTGCGATCCACGATGTAATTGCTCTATACCAAAATAAAAAATTTAAACAAAAATTATTTTTAATATTTTTACCTATACTTTTTTTAATACAGGTAAAAATAATAAGTATAAAATATTTATTCACGTTGGAATATCTTATCTTAGTAAAAATAAAATAATTATTCAAGTAAAAATGGTAAAAATAAAATAATATTCTAAATTCAGGTAAAAATAGTAAAAATAAAATTTACTTCTTAAAATTCAGGTAAATATAGTAAAAATTATTTTTACTTTAGTATACTAAAGAATAGGTAAAAATAGTAGAAATAATTTTTATTATATATTAGAAGTATCATCAATTATTTAGATCATATATAGTTGACAATGACAATGAATCAATAAAAAAATCGTAGAAAAATCTCTTTAAATCCCAAATCTATTTATTATTGGTGCGATAGCATCACTCTCAACTCTCTATTTCGGCAAAACAAGGTAGGCTGAGCAAAGATAAAATTGTATTGTGTGTTGCCAGATGTTTCAAATGTATGCATGTGTCCCAGCTACATCACTTATTCATAATGCCGGCAGCAAGGTGGAGAAAAGATTCTACAAATTCAACAAATTTGAATTCTTACCCAAATTTATCGCCTCATAATCTTCAGCTTTTTTCCTGCATAATTTCTCAAAGATTTGGGCATATAAAATGGAAAGAATATATGTAAAAGTTGAACTGTGAAATGTAAGTATATATTTGATCAAGACTTAATTTATATTATGAAATATTTTGGTATTTGAAAATCTTTATTTATTATCAAAAACCATATTTGAAAATCATCAAGGATACCGAAAGGATAACGTAGATTGCTCGATGGCTGTACCCTTTTTTGCTGTAGATCCTATTTGAAATCACTTACAGCTTAGTTGAATTTTGAGATATTGAGCTTGCCAATCAGCTACTTAACTTCAATGTACTGATATTTACAGAATAGATTTTTTTTCAAAAAACATGCAGAATTTATTCTCTGGTTTATTATTCAGCAACTTATTATTTAAGAATCAAGCAAACTACAATAACTAAATAGAAAATCTAAAATGATAAATTTCCTATTATTTCAAAATTAAATACTGTAGAATACTTATAACTTAACTTACATGGAATAATAAATAGGAATAGACACAAGTTTTGAATTTTGATTTTGCTTGAGTATTAAAAGTTATCTACTAAATTATAAATAGCCTCGGAACACTGTAAATCAGAACCCTTTATAACAAACTTAAATAACTTTCCGCTATAGAATCCCTTCGTTATATGATTGTAAAAGAAAAGTTTCCGAATGCTAATGAAATATTTATGGGTAGGAATATGTTTGTCGTTAAGCTGGGCAATCTTTTGCACTGTAATGTTGAAAGGCTTTAAAAAAGGACTGTATTTGGAACAAACATAAAATCGTTACAATCAATCGTTAACGTCGTGTATACATTAATTCATTTTTAATCCCCATCTATTATCAACAAAACAATTAATTAATATTCATCCAAACCCGTGATAAATTTCAATCAACGCTTTCACAATTTATATAAATATAAATGCGCTAATTAGTTTAATTATGATTTCTGTAAGCATTCCAAAATATAATATTTTGTATCATCGTTTTATCACTTTATAATTTGTTTTTTTATTTATTTTTCGTGTTTCAATATTAATGGACTTATTACCTCAAATAATCATGTACCTATATTTTTCACAGCATATGTGTGGTGCAAAATTATTTTATGGCATTGTATCCTCATTAACATGTTGTCATAGTTGGTTGTATTCGTATATTTTAATGCACGCGCATTTTGCAATTATTTACTTTATCATTATCTACAAATTTTCATACAAAATATTTTATTGTTTCACATTAAATTTATTTGGGTTGTAAATTTTTGATGGTTCATATAAAATTCATGTTACATAATAATATTATTCATATTGCTTTTTTTTCAGAACTTTGTTTGCAATTAATTCTGTTCAATTATACACGGTCTTTACCCTATTTTTTTACGCGCAAATATTGCGAGCTCCTTACTTTAAAGAGGTGCTTTTAAAAATTATAGCTCTTTACTTGAATTAATAAAGTTAATAATTTATAAAATGAAATTTCGAGTTCAAATTAAAACTGTCATGAAAACATATAAATTGAGTAAGTATTCACAATACTTGAATGAGTCCTTTTTCAATAAAATAAATTCCATTTTCTGATCATTTAGTCCATTTCCATAAATTTATTAAAAATTAAAAATACAAATAAGACATAATTAATTAAATTAAAAATGTTTAATTTTTCATGCCGTGTGTGCGAACATTTTATTTTATTTTTTGGTTGATGGAAAATTGAGCTAATTGAATGAGGAAATTGTCCATTAATTATGCAAGTTATAACCAAAACATTGCACGGCACAAATTACAGGGAGAAGATATATGTTTGTTAGCACTAATGTATGCAAGAGTAATTGTAATTTGAGCACAATTTATAATTCATGGGTTGACGCAGTTGAATGAGTCTGAAAATTATATCGAAATTTGTTTGATCTTTTTAGAAGAAAATTATACAGGATTTTTCCAATCGAATGATTCCACTTTGATTTTTGGGACTGCCAACTCGCCACAATACGCAGAATTGTAATGTGTTACTCGTTTGTGCTTGCATCCCTTTTTACCTCTTTACCTTGTTCTGCTGGAAGCTGGAATTTGGATCAAGTATCAAAGAGCTTAACAAGGTAGGTTTGGCTGAATTTATCTGGTTCTTATGGGGATTATTTCAGTGTTTTTGATTGGAAATATCAAATGTTGTTGGACAAAAAAGCAAAAATGGCTTTGCTCAGCAAAATTAACAAGTTCAAACAGATCAAATTAACTTTAAGATGTATGTTTTTGAAGAAGTTTGAAATGGATTTTGATTTGGCACAAGGCAAAAAATCTGTAATCTCATTATACCATGTGCTGATATTTTATTTTTTAGAAGCATGTATATTCAGGGATGCGGATCAATTCATAGTCTAATAAGTTAGGAAATTGGTAATTTAAATTTAAATTTATAACAGGAATAATTTTTTATTTGTTCAGAAGTTAATTCCGCTATCCATTCCACTACCCAACCCTGAGAAAAACGAGAGAAATGTAATATATATTTCCGGCTTAGTGCTTGTTTAGTCTGGAAGTCAAAAGTATTAAGTATAGCCTAGAAGAGTAAAGCCTACAAATTGACTTTTCATTTTTATGGAAATTTTATGGATCCTAGTTAAGCGCCACAGAATGCTTGGATTTGTCCATTTGTCGAGCGAAAATATTTTGGAGATGTAAAGCGATAGAAGTTTAAACCTTTTGAATATCACAACAAGAAAGAAAACTAAAGGAACCATTCACAAAAGGATTTATCGTGTGGAACGTTATATTATCGAAAATGTAATAATGGCTACTAAAAATTCGTAATGTAAAAAAAAGCTGTGAAACCACTTTCAAAAAGTATATTTGCATGTAATAATACTCTCTCTGCATTAATCGAATGCAAAGGTTACCAAAATTAAATCAGTGTTTTCAATCAAGCAAATAAATAACAATAAATGTTTGCCTCTTATCCCTACCTCACATATTTATATGATCTAAGCCAGTTTCAGCATACAAATGACACTTATATATGCCTTAGCTGTAGAAACCTTCAAACCTACATCAAATTTGAAAATGCGGAGGCTGCGTTTAATTTTGTTACCCTGTTGATTTCTCAGTAAAAAACCAAATAAAAACCATTTTTGGGAAAGTATAAATTTTGCCAATGTTTTCTGCACCAGCACGACAGTGAATTATCCTGAAAAAATGGGAAAAGATCTTGAGTTTTAGCAAGTACTTCGACAGCAATTTTGAATATCATTACGAAAAATAAATTTTACACATGTAATCCCAATTGTTTATTGATGAGCCTAAGTCGAAACTTCAAGATTTTGGTAAGTTTAGACTTTTCCACCGATGTACATTGTTGTCGAAATGGAAATAATATCAAAATGATATTTTTTGTTCGGTTCAGAATTATGTATTTCCAAACGGAAATTTTTATTGCTCGACAATATTTTCAGTTTTTCAGCATGAACCACAAATTTATTTGCCTACTTAAATTTATGATTATTGTAATAGTAAAATTGGAATAAAAATATACATTCTCAAAATTAAAGGAATATAATATTTCCGATTAAATTCCTTTCATGTAAAGTTTCCACATTTAAAGTATCTTTTTATACCATAGCAAAATTGAGCATCTCAAAGCGAAATTGTCGTTCCCAGAAAATTTATTTCACATTTTTTCACAATTTATCTGAACAATGTGGAGCAGAGGAAGAATATAACCCTATAGTACAATGGGTGTTTATGTGGAAGATAATATTTTTTCTCTCCACAATTTCCGCCATAATTTTTTCCACAAGTTCTCAAAATCTATGTAGCATATAATAATAAAATTTAAATTGATTTTCAATCAAAGAACTTTACTGCGAATTCAGCTTATATAGCTCTCCCATAGAAACCCACTCAACAAAAGTATAGCTGAGGAGAATTGTATATCAAAGATTCAATTTGAATCCTACACACTTTAGGCCCTTGAAAATGTAACATTTCCTGCGATTAATGATTTCTGAATGATTAATGATCAGTTAGCGGGGGCCAGATGGCGCCAAAGTTTTTCGCTTTCTAACGCAGAATAAGAATTTTACTCCAACTTTGCTATATTCTGCAATTTTGCATGTCACATAAAACTCTATTGTTCGGCAGCAAAACTCGGTCGAAAGCTGCCTCTAATGCCTCATATTCTTGACAGCGATCTGCATGATAGATAAAGATGTAGTTGCAAAAAACTTTTCTCATGTACAAAATAGATATCAACTTAATTGCTTTTTAGCTACATTTTGATGTTTATATATTAAAGGAAATCCTTTCAAAAAGCTCATGTATTCATAACAAAGAGTTGAGTAATTATATATAACGACGTGAAATTATGAAATTTGAGAGACTTAAATTTGAACTGACAAACTTTGCTAGACTAATTTGTTTGTATGAAAAGTTAAGTATTTATTTATACCTTTTTATTTTTTTACATTTTCAACAAAGCAGAATAATGGATTAGTAACACAAATAAACTTTTTTATATTCAATAGATATTTCTGTCTATGAAATATTTGAAAAGTTTTACAAAAAAAAAGTTATTCAAGGACCCTAACTTAGTCAAAACTCTGTAAACACAAAATCTGATATAAGTGATAACTGTCTTCTATACGTTGGTTTTGGAAAATTTACTGCACTAGAACATTTTAATAATAATTTCAACTTCAAAGTTTCATATAATAATAAGAAAAGAAACAAGAAATTAAAGACATTAAATAAATTATGTAAAAGTTCCTTTGTTTTCCTTGAAAATATGATCGTTGCTTGAGCAAGAGTGTCTTTTCAGCTTTGCAGCAAGCTTTCTACACTGTGAAGCGATTTAGGATTGTTTATTTTCTGGGAGAGAGTTTGTGGATGTTAGGTAGTCAAAGTGACAAATTGTAACTACCTGGAAGAATGGTGAACTTTATGGGCTACTGAAAACTTGAAAACTTTTTGAAGAGTAATTAAGTGCACAGCAAATGTTTTAAATTTGAAAGCTTTACTTGGAGCAAGAAAAGATGCAATGCATTAAAATTAAGTGTCGTGAAATCTTCATTGAGCTATTTTACTAAACATGTAAAAAATGATCGTATTCAAATTTTTGACCGAAAGATAAACACGAAAAAAATTATGTATAATTCATATTAATTTTTTTCAATCATAAGATATTCAATTATTCAAGTAAGCAAATTTGTTATATGCCTCATCAAACGCAAAGCATAAAAGAACAATAAATATAGCAACCTTTTTGAGTTACTGTTGGTTGAACAAAATTATTTGAAGCCATCATATTATTAAATTCCATTTATTTGAATGATTCCAACAAATCAAAATAATGTATTACACATATACATTATACACTCATAAAATAACTTTCCAAGAATCTGAATAGTACAATAAACAATAAAGTCAAAATTTCCAGCCCTTGCACAATCATAAAATACACTCGAACATTTTTTAGGTTTGATATTATTTACATTTCATCAAAAATACATGAATAACTTTGTGAAAATGAAATAAAAAGCCGTTTTCAACTTTTGAGTTCAACTTGAGAGTCGAGCTGTGCTTTCCCCCGTCTCCTCCACGAAAAGTTTGCTGCCTTTTTGTTTTCAACTGTAAGTACTCATTCATATTCATGGGAAAAATTGTTCAACTTGACGATCAAGCGCACCATACAAAAGTGTTCAGAGTTGTAAACTGTGCTCCTTTAATTGAAAGCAATCGACAGCATTAAAAAGTTTTAATTTTATAAATTTAAAAAATAATAAAATCAGAAGGAAATATAACTTTGTAAAATATATTAAATTGACATTACGTGTGTTTAATTTGAAATTGTTTAAACTGCTTGAGATTGTCACCAAAACGAACAAATCACGACAGTTCAAGTGACTGTATAAAAATTTAAATGTGAAGAGTGAAATCAGTTTTAACCGTCTTTTGATTGTGCTGGAATCTAAATATTGATTTTTCCTTAAAGGATGAACTTGGATTAATTTCTAAAATGACTTTATAAAATATTTTTACCCTATTTACCTGAATTTTTCTAAATTTTTGGTTAAAAGGGTAAAAATATTTTGATAAATATTTTGATCCAATTTTTTATATATTAATTTATTTTTACCCTTTTTACCAAAAATTTACAAAAATAAATTTATTTTTACCATTTTTACCTAAATTTTAATACACAATTCTACATGAAAAAGTAAAAATATTTCAATCATCTTCATCACAGCATGCTTTGCTTTGATTTAAATTGAAATTGTCAATTAAAAGTTTATAATAAATCATAGATTGCCATGAAAATTGCCGGCTTAATTTTTAATATCACTATAGTCAGCTTAAATTTCAACTTCACCTCGATTATCATCTTAATTAATTGAATTAAAGGTATTTCTTAGAAAATGGCTGATGAAGATTCTTCTTTAAACTGCCGCTTTGATGCATCATTGGTAATTGTAGTGAATTTTGTATTTTTTAAAGCATTTATTGAGTTATTTTATTTTTTCTTCAGCTAACACTCGTTAATGAAACTTGCACGACTGCCAAATGTTTCTTTGTTAGAGCCCCAACCCATCAACTTGAAGATCAACAATTTACCATGCTCAGTGAAACAATGCATTATCCAACCAGAATTACATACAATACCGCGTTGATGCCCGCTCTTCATTCTTTCCATCTTGAGGTAGGAGACCGAATCAAGGTGCTGGAAGCGGCTCCCACGTTTAACATGACTCCGTAAGTATGCAACACTTAACTTTTTCTTTTCAAAATTTAATTTTTCAATTTCTTTTTTTATCATTTCAATAGAACTTACTTGTGTGTCTATAGATACGAAAAAATACAACAACCAGCAACTCCTTCAAATCCCACTCCTGCAAATCCAACTCAAGCAAATCTCCGCACTTTCACTTTAATGTCCCCAGATTAACAGCCCCAGAACGTCTAAAATATTTCTAAAATGGAGCACTGATGGTTGACAATGGTTGAAAAAATATTTTCCCATACAATATTTTGAAATTTACTTTTTTAAATTGGAAAATTGTTACTATAAAACTATTCCAATATTCAAATATAGACATTCATCGATGAAGTAAAAATGCTCCTGGCACTTTTCCCCAAACCGAATTGCTCCAAGATTAAGCTTTCACTTTGAAGGAGATTTCTTATCTGCGATTCCACTTTTTTTGCGTTTCTAAAAAAAATCATTAAAAAGCAATTTTATTTTCGCGAGGTTTTTGTGGGTTTTGAATTTAAAAATTCATTTCAATTTGTCCTCTTGTCCTACTTGAATATATTTTTGTTCATTTTTTGCAATGAAAGAAATATATTTTTCGTTATATTACTGCAATCTTTCAAGAATTCATGCAGGAAATTATTCTTTCAAATTCATCAATTCTTTATCAACTATTGAATCTTCCAGACAAAAGAATAAAATAATTTTACCAATATCAAATTTCCTGCAAAAACTGTTTAAAAATTGTGAGTTAGGCCAAAATAATTTTTTTAGATTAGTGGTACTTCCTGTCCAAAGTTATGATTAGCCCCCAATCAGTAGTTACCCATCGGCAATCCCTCCGTCACTTGTGTTCCGTTTAGATTTTTGATAATTTTGATGATAACGCGGCAAGTGGGTGGGAGGTAAAAACCCTTTCTGATAACTGCGCCAGTGTGCTCCCCCATTTATTCAATTCAATTTATTATAATTATGCTAATTTTCCCTTATCGATTTTTAACAGTTATTTTTTGTTAGTTGAACCAAAATACCAATATAAGGGAATCAATTTGCTGTGAGAATAAAACCCGCAAAAAAGCAGCTAAGCTTTTCTCCTACCTCTCTCATCCTTCCGTCGAACCTTATGATAATTTGCGCAAATTATATCCATTCATATTCAATATTTTCCAGTTTGGGAAACTTTGCTTTGAATCAGATTTCATAAATCTTTATTCTCAAACATATTTACATATGTTGAATACACGGCGCTGAAATTCCTTTACTAAATTGTACGGGTTGACTCTGTGATAGTTCAACCATCTAGTAAAAATTTGAAAAAAAGTAAGTTTCTTTTTGCATCTTTTATGTTTTTTGTGTGTATCCAATAAAATATCCAGATACGAATAGAAAGTGTGACTTATATAAGCTTGACTTGTACACAATTTCCAGCAATTCAAGCAATTTTAAGCAAAAATAATAACAAGCTTCTTTTAAAAAATGTTGAATCTCGGGGGGAAATGATAGAATGTTTGAATTTGATGGTGAACAAATGATTTAGGAGTAAGAAAATGATGATGAGTGTTAGATTCCTTGAACATGTATTTATGGCACCATTTATTTTTTGGAAAGTAGGTTTTGATTTATGTAAGATTTTTATAATGATTTGATATTATGAAAAAATGTAAAAGGGAACAAATGATTTTGCAATCATGATTTCAATGTTCCAGAAAATAAATGTCTTTCGATATTTTAATACAATGAAGCTTGAATAATAGAATTCATATGGCGTTCAATTCAATACTCAAATGAACGATCAAACAAAGTCGAATCTATCTAGATTATCCTTTTCACGTTCAAAATTGAATCCACGTATTACGATCCATCATAAATCCTTCTCGGAGTTTCATCCGTTGACATTCCTGAAAAAGTACAGCTGACTTCATCACCTAAGCACTTACCAAAACACCAAGCAAATAAAAATATTTCTGTGAATCAAACATTAAGCCATAATATCATCCCCTCACCAAATCCAAAGCAAAGCTTGAATCGACGAATGTAGAGAAACTTTTTGCACAAATAAATAAAAACATAAATACTAAACACAGTGAGCAAAAAAAAAATCATAAATCAATATTTGAATTGGAAATCCTTTTTAATGCTGAAAAGTTTCGATGTATGTTTTATTAATTGGAAACAGAAGCATTTTTTCCGGGAATGCTTGTACACTTGTACATGCTTTCGCATCCCAAACCCCAGTTTGGTGTGCACACAGTTTTTTTTCGGGGTTTTCCCCAATAAATCATAAAATTAAAAATCGCGCTACAGCAAACAAAACACAGCACAAATAATATTTCAAATACATTTTATATATATTTTTTCTGTACAGAAAGTTAAAACATTTTTTTACATTTCATGTATAATATATTTAGAGCACAAAATTGTTTGCTTAAAATAATTCTTTTCGTTATCACATTTCACAAAATGTACATTAATAATTATTTATTACATATTTTGATATCTAGAAATTTCAAATAATTAAACTAAAATTATAAAACGTACTTTTAACATTGTTTTTTTGCAACTAGAAACATTTCTTTTTCTCATAAAACAATACAAAAAAACGTTTTTCTCTCATTTTTATAAAAGGCGACAATATTTTTTTTTAATTCCTCATTTAATCGTGAATTCCTAGCAAAGCCAATTTTGTGCCATTTCCAACATGCACTGTTTTTTGGCAAATGGCTCCAAAATTGAATTTCGGGAATTAAGTTGAAATATTCTGATGGGTGGAAAATTTTCTACACATTTTCTATTTAAATGAAGGTCATCAAATAAATTCAACTGATCTTGTTGTCAATACGATAAAACTAGAAGATTTTTCCATCCATCAGTCCACTCTCAATTTTTATTGCCCGTTCCACAATCTAATGTGAGATTCAAATCGTTTAATGCTCGGGAGCGTTCTGTTCTGCGTGCAATTTTTTGCATGCATATTCTGTCCAGTTTTTCAGTGTTTCACACACTAACTGGGATACACAATTTTGTACAAATTTTTTAATTAATGTTTTTTACCCAGCGAATTTTACGGTACTGATTCAATATCGTTATGTTCTATGTACAGCATTTACATTTTATGATTTTACACGATGGCAGATCTGGGACTTTGGAGGGTTGGAAGATTTGTCATGGGAGAGATTTTTTTGATGATTAATTGCTTGCACGCTTGGTTTCATTGTTCATATTTGAGCTTTTGACATTTCATCAATTGAAATTTTTCTTTTTATACGGAATATAAATGCCTTAAATGGTAACATTTTGTTGAGACCTTTTTATTATTAATTTGGAATTTCATTTTCACTTTTCCTAGAATGAAATTTAAACGTCCGCATTTTGAACTTAATTTATAAATGTATAAATACATTTCTCGTTGGAGAGTAGATGTCCGAATAAAAACAATCAAATTTCAATTTCCAATGACAAATTATCCAACAGCAACCACCCCTTCACTTCCATTTACACGATGAAGACACGAAAAACAAAAAATCATCAACTTTGATAAATGAGCATGGAAAAAACATGAAATGCATGTAGCACATCATCAACACAAGACAAGATCGCTCTTCCAGTGAATAATCATAATTTAATTCATTTTATTTTGCCAGCAAAAACTTTTTTTAGAGTCCCATTGGATTTTCATCCAAAATATACACAATTTCTGAAATTCGTGTTTCTGAAGTTTACACAACGCTCTTAAATATAAGCAAATAAATGGTTCATGCAACTAAATCTTGCACAAAAACTCCGACTGACACGTCTTGTCAATCAGCGGGAATGTGTGTGATTTTTCTGCCAGATATTTGGAATCGGAATTTATTTGAAAACAAATTTTGGAAATTTTGGGAAAAAAAATCGAAAACAGGAGAATTATGCATGCTACCACTTTTTGTGTTCGTTGAAACACGTACGAGTGAAATAAATTACGTCAATTTGAAAATGTGAGTTTTTTTTTCACTCGTGTGTTCTTTTTTCCAAAATCAAATATTTTGTAAACGTTTTACCGAAAAGAAAAACTCAAAAAGGCATAATAGAAAAGACGACGGAGAGTTTTTACTTTTTGTGAGACAGGGAATATACATGGAAATACACCTTTCAGTGTTTCAGAAAGATTTCACGCGCGAGCATGACGCAGGAGAGCCATCAATCAAGTGGCATTAGTTTTAAACCGGCTCTGATTTTTGTGGTAACAGTGATCGGTATTTGTACAAGACTTGTTGTGCAGTTTGTCGAGTGCTTGTAGGACAAGGGTTTGTGATTTTGAGGAGGATAAGCTGTCTTTCCACTTAAAATTGGTTAGACATTTTTAAAGCAAACAATTAATCAATGAAAAATAAAACATAGATACAAAAAATAAGTTTTGATTTATAAAACATAAAGTAAAGCCAGTCTGAATGCTTTTTAAAATTCGTCCTGACATTTCCACAGTCTTTGCACATAAATCCTTTTCTTTCTCTATATAGTTTTGTATACATTCACACTTCAGCCAAAAGCACTCGCAACACCGCCGAACAAACTTCTTCAACTCGTCTATCTTGATGCATCAAAATGGTATATAAAATTGTATGTGGAAATAATCTTAAGATAAGCTGCATAAATTCTGAATCGAATAGAAAATAGTGTAGCAACGTGTGTTTAAAAATCTATTGTGGGAGTGAAATTATTGTACACTTGTACTCGGCAAATCCTTTTCAACAATCTTTTGAATAAAATCTTGGATTGGCAACACTCAACGGCACCGATTTCGACAATACTTTTGAAACGACACACAAGTCAGTTTACTCTACGAGCAAGTTGCAGGTAACATTAACCTTTTGAAACTTTAAATTGTTGTCATGTTTTCTCAAAAGAACATCAATTCTCAATATTGATAATGCATGTTCAACTGCTGATTTTTAATGGATAAAAGCAAGCGCCATTGGCAGCTTGCATCATGTAAACAATCCAAATATATTGTCTCATATGTATGAATTTCGTTGCATTCTGATAGAGAAATCGGTTTAAATAACTCAAAAAGTTTTATTTCATGCCTGAAGTAATATCAGGTTATATATTTTATTAACGTGACTGGTAAGTGGTATGTATTTTTAAGGGATATATTTCAGTATTCTACCTAAATTTAACCCACTAACTCAAGTTTTTGCAAAGTATAATTATAAAAGCCATATTAATGCTTTTGCATTTCAAGTGACCATCAAGTGGCTTATGCAACTGCTTCCTTGCCGTCAACAACTTTATACTCTCAGTGAAAACTTCTCAAAGCACCAGCAAATATGGCACTCGAGCGAAAGAACATTATGAGTGGATAGAAATGGGAAAACTCAAAGCAATTTGCTTTTGGAGGGCGTAGAGAGGTAACAAATGTAAGCAAACATTTTCTGATCACCTACCTTTGCCATTTTACTTTATTTTTCTGCTGTTTGCCTCGGTTGTTTGCCGTTTTGTGTTTTTCATCAGCAACCAAAAACCATTTCCAAAAAGTTATTCGACCAAAAAATAAAAATTCAGCAAGTACTTAAGTATTTATGTTGGGTGTACAATAAAACTAAAAATAAAAAGTTCGATTCTGTTGGTTTCCTTAAGCGGAATGGTCACTTTAGTTAGAATTAATTACACTAATAGTGTACGCTTTTACTTTTAAAATGTTTTAAAAGTTAGAGCAAATCAACTTTTTAATCATTTTAAAATAAAAGTACATTTTTTTGCACTGTCACTGCTCACAATAATTGATTCTTATTTATTGATTCTTCAATCTTAAGTCGGTAACTTAAGTACGTTCTGCGCGTGAAATGAAAAGACATTCATCCGTTTCGCCACCGATCAATTGTTCATGATCCTCGTCATTGTTCAGAGCGTTGTCTTCTGCACCCATCAGGAACTCATCTGTGTTAGCGGGAATCATCAGTCTTGTGGCGCCTACCTTACTCGACGACTTGGCCAATTTATTATATTTAATTCCTGTATACGAGGCGTTGCGGCTTTTGTTCTGTAAAAAAATTTCTATTTTATAAAAAATTCTAGCAGAAATTTTAGTAGAAATAAAAGTAAAATTATTGTTCTGCAACAAAAATATTTAAAAAAAATAAATATATAAAAGAAACGGAAGAAATTGTTAGTAGAATGAAACTGCTTGGGCGGCAGGAATGATCAAAGTGGAAATTTAATTAGGATGTGCAACAAAGCCTACAGATTTCCATGTTGATTACAGTGTGGAGCTTAAAAGAATTTCCACAAATTTTGTCGGTCATTAAATATATGCCATGTCTGCCATATTTTTGGCTTCCGTAAAAAGGTAGGAGGAACTCTGAGGGGGTGGTGTATGCTTCTCTGACAGGAACAACCGAAATTCCAGCAAGCGTGAAATAAAATTAGTAAATTATTCACGTTTGCTGGAAAGTTCTTGGAAAATTACTTGAAAAGATTTAAAGAAAAGATAAAAATATTCAATTTCACCAACAAAAAAAATTACTCTTCTGGGTTTTTTTAATACAAGTATATAACTTTAACACCGAGGGGCAATTAGATGACTGCTTTGACTTTTTGTTTCAGACATACATCAACCCCTCGGGAAGGACGAGAGTCGCCTCCGGGCAATCTAATTATATCACAATTTTCGACAACAGAAGCACTTGAGCGTGCTATGTGTTTGCTTTGTGCTGGTTGAGCAATGCAGTGGAGGGTTCACTGAGAAAACTTGAATAACATCAAAGTATAGGGCCTGGAATGTTTAACATCTATGACTTATGCCACACATTTTCAGAAGGAATTTGTATATAGAATGAAAAATACTAATTTTAGTTTAGGTGAAATAAGTACCTATTCACGAAGACTTTTTAAAACCTTTCTTTGTTGTATAAAAATAAAAGTGTACTGAATGGTAAAAAGATTTATTAACAACATCAAAAGAATTTTATAAAAGTTCAAAGCAGTATCAACTTTTCTGCCTTTAACCTATTTTAAATAATAAATGAATTTGAAGATATTGGTTTGCTTTGAATAATATTTTTGTTGAATTAAACCTTAATTTCATCTTGTTA
Organism: Parochlus steinenii; assembly: GCA_038502155.1. Taxonomy (NCBI): domain Eukaryota; kingdom Metazoa; phylum Arthropoda; class Insecta; order Diptera; family Chironomidae; genus Parochlus; species Parochlus steinenii. Next base: position 1,388,903 of record JAXCIN010000052.1, on the reverse strand, counting down.
AAAATTAAAATTCCCCCAGAGCCCACCCACGCAAATAACGTACGTAGAACATTATAAATAAAAGGCAATCAAGGATATCAAGCCGTTTTAAGGCAATCAGCATGTTTGCATGACCGATCCTTTTAAGCATAAAATTTTACAGTTTAATGGATCTTAATTATATATTTACCTGCAATACAGTGAATATTACAAAGAATATGGTAACAATGAGTCCACACGCGGCTACTGCCATCGCAGTGAGAAAGACTAGTGGCGATGACGTTTTGATGCTAGGCGCCACATTATCATTGCTGGGCACTCCACTATCCACTGATGCATATGCATACAAATTATCCTCCAAGTTCTCCAACTGTCCTTTCTCTGCACCAGTCGCGATGCGTCTTTTGCCCGCTGGTGACGAGTTTATGCAATCACCTGCACGAAAAATAATAAATTGATTTTTATATTTTCCGGGCTATAAATCAAATTTGCACAAACAAATTTGTTGGCGAAATGCACAATAACATTTGGAAGCACAATTTGCCGTGTGCTATGCCAAGGCTTTCAGCTAGAGTGTGAACTGGCAGAGCGTTGTCGGTGTTACAAATGCAGATATTATTATTTAAGCAGTCAAAATATATGATATATTTAGCACTCACTGCCGAGTAAATCAGTCGTGTTTGTCAAGGATTTTTAAATGGAAAAGGATATATTTGAAATGAAACTATGTTAAAAACCTTAACTGGAATAGGATTATAAAATGCTTGGCAACACCGAAAATAAACTCTTAAATAAATTTATACGAAAATACAAATATTCTCAGACTTAATCGGAAAAATCAAGCAAATGTCAGATGCATGAATGAGAATTACTTAGAAAAACCTTTACCTGTTTCTTTGTCGCAATGGCAACAGCTCTGATCGTCAGGTGTTGCGTCTGTAGTACAACAAGGCACACATTGATTATTCAGTCGGTCCAAATGCAGAGGGAAAGCACAGGTGACGCATGAATAACGACCTGGTCCGCTACAAGATCGACACGAGTCATGGCACGTCTTGCATAGTTGGGTGGGCGCATCGTAGTATTGAGAACCCAAGCACTCCATGCAGAGGCCACCATCCAGCATAAAATGTGATGGACAAGAATTACAATGAAGAGGCCCTGGTGCTGTTTGGAAATAAAGGACGTCATTAGTTATCATCAATCAAATAGTTAAAGTTTCAAGTAGAGTGTTTTGGAGTTTTCGGAAACAAATTTTGTGATCAATATTAGGTTTTTGAAATTAATCAAGAAATTGCCAAGAGAACTTTTGGATCATATGTTTGTTAATTCAATTTTAAATTTAGAGTGCTCCATTAGGGTGGTTCAAAATGCGACATTGTTGAAAAGTCGCGCTCACCGGTCAAATTTTGATTTATAATGACAAAAAGAAAATTCACAAAAAAAATCAATTTTTTTGATGAACGTTTAGAGGTCGCGCAATCCATTTGAAAATTTTGAGCTTTTAAATTTCGAAAAAATCTTAATTGTTTTTTTAACACTTTTGATTGTAAAAAAATATCCCGAAATTTTTTCTTCATTAAAATTAACAACTTGGAAGTTATATGAATAAAATTTGTTTGACGTCAAGGATGCGAAAATGAAAAATCATTTAAAACCTTATAATATCTAAAATGTTTTATTAATACCCTCCAATTCACAACTAGAATAAGTAAAAATGTTTTTTTCTAAGGAAATTTAAATGATGTGGATGTTCCCGAGATACTTAATTCTCCCACATTTTTGTTAACTCAAAATTTTCAAATGGATTGCGCGACCTCTAAACGTCTATAAAAAAAATGGATTTTTTTATGGATTTTCTTTTTGTCATTATAAATCGAAATTTGACCGGTGAGCGCGACATTTTGATATGATAGAATGAGATATAGTTTTTCTTACCATTACAAGTTTTGCAGTAATGATGACATTTTTGGCATCCAAAGTCAGTCTTAAAAAATCCTTCAGGGCATTCTGGATGACATTCTCCATTAGCCAATAACCAGCCACTGGGGCATTTAACGCATTGATCTCTTCTGGGACCGCTACAAGTGTCACAACTCAAGTAGCATTTAACGCAACTGCCACGATCGCTATAGTACCTGTTGAAGGAGAAAAAGTGATATGAATAATTATTGCACTTTTTTTGAAGCCAGGGATAATGCTTGTCTTTGAGTTGAAATATTAAAATAGAACTGTATTGTGTTCTTGCATTTTTTTCCTTTTAACAATAAAGTTGCATCCCTGACTTCCTTTTTTTACTCTTTTTGCAGAACATACCCGTTAGCACAAGTAGCACTACATTCTCCGCTTTGCAGCTGAAGTCCTTTGACACACTCTGTGCAGTTCATTCGCGAGACACACTGATTACAGGTATGCAGACACAGAGTACAAACACCAGCCTCCGTATAATATCCGCTATCACAAGTGTTGACACATTTGTTATTTTGTAGCAGCAAATTCGGTGAGCATTGCGAGCAATCATTCTCAGACGAGCCCACACAAGTCTCGCACAACGAGTGGCAAGGATGGCAAAGTTTACCGTCGAAGTATTCCGCTGTAAATAAAAAATAAACGCCATACGAAAATTTTAGTTTCAAAAATCCACTGGACATGAATCAGGAAGTGAAAAATGCATTAAGCTAAAAAAGTTGTCCACTTTAATTTCATTGGAGCATCACAGTGAAAGGATTATGAGCAAGAGTATAGTTTTTTTTTTGAGGATAAACAGATTTGTTAGTTTTTCAATGATGTTGCAACTATACATAATATTCAAACTTAAGTGGTTCTCATTAAAAAACAACAAACCAAGCGTTCAAAAGTAAAATAATAGTTTAGCAAAACAATGAGGTTGTGAAAAATTCACAATGTCCATCCTAAAAACTTGTACCATTCTCAGAGTTTGTGATTAAAAATTCACTCGAAATAGTTGGTGTAAACTAAACTAAACTTGTTTTAAAATAGTTTCGAGATACTCTGGCTTCCACGGTCGGCTGTTAATGCTGTTGTTGCTGGCCGTTGTTAAAAGTTTAAATATGTTCTAGGGCCAAAATTTACCAAAAACTATTTCCTTTTTTCCGCAAACTTATTTTATGTGCATGTTGTGCCCGAGCTCTTTTGTGTCATTTGCGTTTATGCAACCAGGAACGAGCAACAGCAGCAAATCCAAAGGATATTTAAAACATGCCAAAGCAATAAAACTTAAAAAAAACGAGCAACAACAAAAATCTATTTCTACAAAAAAATTTCTACGAAGTAGAAATTTTTTTATTTCTACTAGAATTATTTGTAGTAGAAATATAAAGAAGTAAAAATATTTCTACTAGTAAAAATATTTTAGTAGAAATATTTCTACATTTATATTTTTACAAGTAGAAATATTTCTACAAAATAAAAATCTAGTAGAAATATTTCTACAAAATAAAAATCTAGTAGAAATATTTCTACAAAATAAAAATCTAGTAGAAATATTTCTACAAAATAAAAATCTAGTAGAAATATTTCTACAAAATAAAAATCTAGTAGAAATATTTCTACAAAATAAAAATCTAGTAGAAATATTTCTACAAAATAAAAATCTAGTAGAAATATTTCTACAAAATAAAAATCTAGTAAAAATATTTCTACTAGTAAAAATATTTTTACAAGTAGAAATAAAAGTAGAAATATTTCTACTAGTAGAAATAAAAGTTAAATTATTTCTACTTGTAGAAAACCCCACCCACCCATCCTTAAAAAATACCATTATACTTATAATATTCATGAAATCATTTCACAGTGCAGTTTATTTTTTTTTCAATATATTTTTCAATCAAAGTCAACTAGTAAAAATATTTCTACTAGATTTTTGTTGTTGTTGTAGAAATAAAAAATTTCTACTTCGTAGAAATTTTTTGTAGTAATAAATAAAAAATTGAAAAAAACTCACATTCATCACAGTTATTGCTTCCGTCCGTGACACACTGGCCTTTTTTGTTCTTTGTCCAGCCGGCTTTGCAGGTGAGGCAAGCATCACCGCTACAGGTGGAACAGCCCACGCCGCAGGTCATACATTCGCGTCGCTTCTTGTCCCCGTAATATCCGTCCTGGCAGTTGGTCAGGCACTTTCCGTCCAATGAAAAACGGGCGGCTCTACACAGGATGCACTGTGATTCGGATGACCCGTTGCAGGAAGCACATGATGTGTGACAATTTGCACAACTGTAATGGATAATTTTATTGACAATGTTACATAATATCTATAAGAAAAGTTGAGAGGATAAATGGAAAATAATAATTTAGAAGCAAATGCACTGTAAATCTTTTCCGGATATTTTGAAAAATTCTTGCATTTAAAATGGTCTTCTGTCTGGCTTGACATATTATCTTGAACATCTGAAAATTTACGAAGCATGGACCTCAAGAGTTGTTCAGTTTTATTGTTATCATCATGTTGAAAATTTTTACAATCCACATATGAGTTCATTCAACAATTCAGCAATCCATCGTTGCTATTCACAATTTTCCGTCACATCATTCATTGTGTGTATACCCAGTGAATTATTATGATTGTCATCATTATTAGAGTACGGGAAACATAAATAGTGCATTACAATAATAATAATAACGTAGTTATGTATATGTGAAAAATGTATGAGCATATATACATAAAGCTTATTGCACATGAATAATGAGCGAGTAGAACAATATTCAGCTGAAATACACTTATTGCTTTTCTGCTGGCATCTCCCAAAAAGTGCTCGTGTTCGAGTACCATGCTAGCTAACAAGAAGAAACCGAACAAAGAATTGGGGAAAAGTTGTCATATTTCAACATTTTTTTCTAACGCTCTCTGCTCATACTTTTTCTTTCTTCTGCAAAGATATGAGTACATATAGTTGGAGTGCTTCGCAGGCTTGGATTGAAATACTTATACGGAATGGGTGGAAAATGTGTATTTTTGGAAAATATTTTCCCTACACATACTAGCACTATACAATACTATATTATCTTTATTATGTGCAGTTATATGTACAACTCACATTATGCAAGAGTTCTTTCTCTTAAATTGGCTACTCTGAAGATACAATGGTATAGAAATATGCACTCCCTTTTCATGCAAAATAATTAGAGCTTTTATGAACAATGCCACTATGTTAGGATTACTAACAAGAAAAAATACTTTTGGTATACCAGAGACTATCTTTAAATTAACATAATGTCCATCAAATTAAAAAAATTCTCTTATCTTATGTCTGCAGACCTATGATGTGTGCTATTTTAAAATCAGCTTTTGATAGTTTCAAAATTTGATTTTTTTTTAAAGTTTTGGATGCAATTTATTTATGTGGTAGTACATCTTTACAGCCCCCTAGTAAACAAACATTCTCTCTAATATAGTAAGCAAGTTCTGTTTATTCATATATTTATATAAAAATAACGCTAACTGAGCTCTAATAGCTCGAAATCCTTAAGACTTTTGTATAGGCATCTTAGTCTTAAAAGGTTTATCCATGTCATAGAATTTGCTAGGGTTTCTGATTTCCCGGGTATTTCAACTACCCGGGAAACGGGAACTAAAAACAGCTACTTCCCGGGAATTCCCGGGAAAACGGGTAATGGGGAAAATACCACATATTACAATAAGAACTTGAGATATTAGATAGAACAATGATTTTATTTTCATTTTATTGTACTTTTTTTTGTCTTCATTCAAAATTTAACTTCTTACAAAGCACAAAGTATTGATAGACATGTCGGAAACCTTCGAACGGATTTTAGTGACAAATCCACCTGATAGTTTACATATAAAGTTGCTTCATCAAGTTTGAATCCTTTTTGCGTGGATTTAAATTCATCGTTGTTGGAAGACGGAATCTCAAAACACTCTTTGATTGCATTATCCAGTTCATCTTGAAGAGTCTCTACAGTTTCTAATGAAAATGCTCATTTGCGTTTAGGAAAAGTCTCTGAGATAAGTCCTTTGCAAATTTTACAATCTTATATGTTGACGATGATTTGAAAAAATCGTCAAAATTTTCGGGTGTTTTCATTATTTTGTAAGCATCGTGTTGTCTTTTTTAATGTTACAAAAATATTAAATTTGATATGCATTAAAATTGATTTCCCGGGATTCCCGGCCTATTACCAGGAAATCGGGAAATGAAAAAATGCCCAAATAAATGATTCCCAGTTCAGAAACCCTAGAATTTGCTTTGGATAGTTTTGGACCAGTTCCATTTAAGGATCCAAAGACATGTTTTCAGTTTTTTACCATAATTTTTACTTTGACCATATGAATGAGGTAATCTCATGAGATGAACTCTCCAGCAGCTGGTGGCATGACTACAAAATTAAAACCTTTGAATTCTACAATTCGTCCAGAAAATTCGTTGGAGTTTTGTCAGGGTTTGATCCATTGAATGAGTTCACCACGAGCTGGTGGCATGACCTACGACTTTTTTTATTAGTCTTATAATCTCACAATTCGTTCAGAAAACCAAGTAATTATTTTGCATGTACTGGCACTTTTATCTTGGTGCCAAAGGGTTACACTAGTCTAAAATAATAACAAACAAAGAGTTGCGCATAAAATTGCCATTATTCTAATACGAGCAAAAATAAATTGAATCAATCAAATATCATGTTTCATTTTTGCTAATACGAGTGCGGCTAGGGAGCTCTATTCGCTTTATTTGTGCTCTATTCGTGGAGCATTGTTATCCATTTTGAAGCACATGGGCAATTTGACCCAATTTCCGCAAGAATCATCTCAAAAGCAGAACTATACACGGACAAAAATAAATGGAAAGGATTTTGCGTTGTTTTGATAAGTATCACAGAATGTTTACATTTAATTCACAAGTTTACATTTAATTTTTTTGCACATTCAAATTAGTGGAAGTTGAGCAATAGACTTTAATAAATCTGAATTAAGAGTAAGGGTCATTATTGAAAATTGAAGATAAATTTTCTATCAGTGTTTAGCTGCACAGTTACAATTATAGAAAGGCACAATATGTACGTCTGTCATTCTGGATATGCGAAATGGAAGTGAACACAGAAAATGCATCAACAAGCAAGCTAAAGTGGGATATCACATAAATTTATAGAAGGCACTCCAACATGCTTTATTTTACACAATTTATAAAAGCTATAGAGCACACAATTCTTTCGCCAAGACCAAAAAAAATCCAGAATATCTTGAAGCACTCGGTCCCAAATGGCTGATTTATTTAAATAAGGGGGCTGACAGTATATTAAGAAAAAGGGGCTTCGGAGACTTGTCACTCACTTGAAGTCTTCCGTCTCGTAAGTGTTCTTAGGGCAAGCAGCGTAGCACTTGTGTTCGTGCATTACCAAATGATGGTCACAGCTGGTGCAAAAGTCCGGGCGCTCTTGACACGACGCACAGTTTGCCTCACAGGGGATGCACGTCTTATTGTCGTAATCTGCAACGAAAAACAACAAAATTTATAACAAATGTTTCTGTAGAAGTTTGAATCGAGACACAGTTTTAATTATATTACAAAATGTAATTATAAATGATTATATTGTGAAATTAAAATCATATTTCAAAAAAGTTTACTTAAATTACTTGGTAATTTTCTACAAATAATAATCTAAAACCAAGCACTGATTTTTCATAATAATTCAGTGTACATTAATTTTCATCCCAAACGGCAACCTTTTTTATTCTCCAACAGTGTTCGCTTATTTCCTTTTGCAGCAAAGCTCCCGAACTAATTTGTAGTTCCTTAATGTGCGCTCTTTGCAAATTAATTGCATTTTTTCTGTGTTTAAACTACATGCGATAAATAAAATCCCACAAAACAAAAGTAAACTAATGTGCTCAGGTTCCATTATCATTTCCGCCAGCTAGCGTTATGATAAATATTACAAATTAATAAAAATGGTTGTGGCAATGTATAGTCGGGAGCAAAGTTGGTAATTAATTTGGGCTCCAAAACTGGAAGCGAAAACCTCATAACGAAAGCCTCAATTCAATTGTTTCCTAAAAAAATAACTGGTAAAACATACAGAAAATAATTTACAAACTCTTTTCCAACTCTATCTTTGGTTAGGTTTGCAGCAAAACAGACAATTTGAGGCACTGCACTAGTGTCCCTGAAAAAGACTGTCTGGGGAATCTTTGGTTTGGAAACTTTCTTTATTAGATTGCAAATCTAGCTAAGCTAAGCAGCATATTTTTGTGTAGAAGCAATCTTGAAATCTTGAAATTTTGGGAATTTATTTGTTGATATCATGTGAATTTAATTTGTGCTTCTTTCCATCACCACCATCGTCACACCACACAGAAAAACAATAGGGAGAGAATTGCAGGAGCTTGCAATTTGCTAGAAGCACATTAAGCGGTTTATGCACAGGAATTAAATCTGGTTTGTGACTGCATATGCGGTCAGCTTGTTGGACACTTCGATGTGCTGCATTTTAGTAAAAGTTTTTGGGTTGGTTTTGTATTTTGAGTGAAAATTAGATATTATATTAAATATTTGTGGAGACTTTGACTTGTAGCGATGGAAAAGCATAATGAAAGTTTAGGAATTTCAGGATTTCCACTCCAGTAATTTCATAAGTTTTAAATGAATTAACGTGCTCTTTTTCGAGTTCATGATAAAATCACAAAATCTCATCCAAAGATACTTTTGAATAGTTAATAAGGAAAAATTCGAATTTAAATAGTTTATACATAGTTTTGCACAATTAAAATATTTATAAAAAAAAACGGGTTTGACTTTACTTTTGACTTTTAAAAAGTCCTATGACCTTTATTAAAAGGCAAGTGGACAAATTCAAGACGAACCCATGACAACATTAATACCAATAAAAGCGCCCCAAAAGCAATTCCTTTTAATGTCATCATTCAGTGTTTCTATGTGTCGAGCTCTACAATTTGCTGCTGGATGCTTCAACTCCGCTACCGCATTAGTGCTACATAATTCCATAATTTCGTATTTATTGTATATTAAAACCATAAATATCATCAGAAAACTGTGACACAGAAACGTACATTTAGTGAATATGATCTGTTTTAACAATGACAAATTTCGGAAATTTATAAAAAAAGTCGTTGCAGAAATAAAGGGATAATAAAATGAGCAAATGAATAATTTATAATAATAAAGGGAAATGACGAAACATATATATTAATACACTTTAATAGGATGAAAAATTACTTTTTCTCTTGTCTTGTCTTTGCTGCGATTTCATTTCACCCTGACATATCATCGCAAAGCAAAATGGCAATCCGCTGCTCGCAAAAAATACCCACAGTACGAGCGGCAGAAAAAGCACAGAGCAAAATAATATATAACAAAATAATGTAAATAAAATTGTTAAATTTCCTTTTGTTCATCCCCAAATGATTTCGCTGTGGAAATTGCATCAGCCCCCGCTCCAGCACCATGTGGATTATATTAGATTGGATTACATCCGAGCACAACAAAACGGCGGTGGATTACTATCTTAGAACATCAATTTGTTCCAAAGAATAATGCACTTTGTCTGAGGGATTTGGGTTAATTTTGTGATGTAAACATAAATTTTATCGATCCCCAAAATATTAGGTTACCTATTAGTTCATTTAATATTTTCAAAAATGCTAGCAGAAATCAACCGTCGACACATCTATGCTATATATGTGATAAAATAAGCGAGTCACAAAATAAGATAGAGCAGTTTGCGGAAATTCGATTTCATTTTTCAATTTCTTTTGTTTGCGTTCACAGCTAAAGGAATGAATCTTCACTTACTCTCATAGTATCCTTCCGGGCAAGTTTGCAAGCAAACAGCCAGGTCAGTAACATAAAGGTGAGCAGGTGCACAGGTGAGGCAACTGTCTTGCCCAGCGCCTGCACACGTCTCACAGGACTCATGGCACGGCCAACACACGCCACCTTGGTTAGGAAAGCTTCTAGGTGGGCAACGGCTGACGCAGGTACTATTGAAGAGGAATAATTTCGTAATTAGATTAATTAATGTTTTTTTAGAAGTACGTTTCTACGAATAATATATTCATTATGATCTAATTTGCCCCATAATAAGGATCCTTTAAATTACCAGCAACCAAAAAATATATGCTACTGTGAAAGCTAATTGATTAAATTCAGACAAATTGAGTTAAAATAATTTTTTTTCTTATCAATTCATCCATTTAGCTTACTTATCAAGTATTTAAAAAGCTTACTTATCAAGTCGGTAGTGCTTGCAAGCAACACACTGTGTAGGTCCTCTTCCGTAGCATCCTTGTTGGTCACACTCGGGATCACAATCATGCAATATCACTTGTTTATTGTTTGAATCAGCCATTACATTTTCACGTTGCGACGTTGGAATATTGTGGCCATCCAGCGAAGTATAAGTCTTATCTACACTACTTCCAGCGCTTGAAAAAAGATTTTGATAGTTGACGAAGCCCGAGTATTGATCACTATTTGTGTAAAAGTTGGAAGCTGTTTGTAATGGATCTGTCTCGGTGGGTAAAATATAGGGATTGCTATTGGCCACTAGACGGCCATTTGTACCTTGAACATCATTCTTCAGTCGTATTGGATTTGTTTGGGTACCATAAAAGAGCAATTGCCATTTGGCTAAGACTCCAGCTTGATTTACACGTCTACGACCACCATTGATGATTTGGAGGGTCCATCGACCTTCAGCTTTTTCACCCCAAAAGTGAACGCTTAAGAAAGGCCAGTCATCAAAGTTCGATTTGACGACATCTCTTGGACGTTCGAAGAGTAAAGTGCTTGTGGTACCCGAAGGTGAAGTAAGCAAGATTCTCAAATTTCCTCTAGGGAAAAAGCGCAACGTGATCTTGCATTGAACATGTTCCAGGAAGCGGACCTTTATAATAATAAAATTATCATTAAAGTATCAACAAATAATGTTTTACAAATAATATGAATAATTACCTCGTTAACGGTACCAGCACAACCATTAACATCCATATGCGTTTGCAATGTATATCCTACTGAGCTTTCAATTGAGCGATCTTCGTTTATTTCTCGAGATTTACAGATATGTTGAGCAGGCACGCTGTTCCACTGCTCAGCTAAACTCACCATGGCTCCGGCATCCATCAGGCCATATCCAAATTTATGACTAATTTTTCGTTTGACACCGTTTAAGATCCATCCAGCTTCTTTATCGAGAGGGTCTGGACGAGAAGTAAGCACTACTAAATACTGTAAATCACGCCATGTGAGATTTGGATTGGCTTCAAGAGCTAAAGCAGCAATTCCAGCTGCCAAAGGTGCTGAAGCGGAAGTTCCGGTGTGCTCTACGGTACAAATTCGATCAGGACGCAGTTGACCATCCATGTCAACTGTGGCAACACTTTTATCATGTCCTGGCGTACCAGAGCTATAAGTAGTAGCCAATGTGGAGGAGCATTCTTCTAAGTACCAAGGTTTGAATCTGCAAAAATTAAATGAAAAAGTTTCTTAAAAAATGATAATAAAATAAATCCTGAAAAGCTGAAATTTTTGGAGCGAAAACAAATTTTGATGCAAATTGTGAAGAATGAAAACCATTTTGTTCTTTGAGAAAATTGTGCAAAGTTTTGATTGCATGAAATCCTAGAATTTATTAGGGCAAGAATTATTGTGTCGCCATATATATTTTAAATGAACAAAAAAAAATCTTCACAAGCCTAACTTTTGCATTTGAACGATAAACAAATATATGAAATTTGCTACGCAAAAACAATTTCACGAAGTAAAATGAATTAACCAAGTACAACTCACCCTCCTTGTGTTGCACTGGAAATTGAGAGGGTGAAGATAGAGTTAGTGTATCCATCACAATTACACGAGTCAGTGTATCGACCTCCGTTGCCTGAGGCCCACACAAAAATAGAGCCTTTACTCTGACGTCCACTAGTGACACCAAAAATAAAGGCACGTCTAGCCAATGGACCAGGTCCATCAACAGTGGAGCCATCGTCTTCTGGTCCCCACGAGGCACTATAAATGTCAATGTGATCGGGGTTTAATCCCAGAGCTTTTGCTTCTACTGCATCATTGACAGTTCCGTCAAGCATTCTAACACCACCAATGCTTGCATTATAAGCCACTCCCACGCCACAATAGTTATTAAATGCAACGGCAGCTACTTCTCCCGCACACCGAGTGCCATGCTTGTTGTCTCCATTATCGCGCGGCATTGGATCAGAGTCGTTGCCATTGATGTCGTAGGATGCATCTGGATCCTGTGTTTTTAATAAACGAGAGAATAAATTTCAATTAAAGATCAGATTTCCTATATAAATATTAATAAATATATTTCTACAACAACAACAAAAAACTAGTAGAAATATAAAAGTAGAAATATTTTTACCAGTAGAAATATTGTATTTCTACAGAAACAAAAAAATCTAGTAGAAATATTTCAGTAAACAAATTTCTACTAGATTTTTTTTTGTTGTAGAAATAAATTATTTCTACTAGTAGAATAATTCTACTAAATTATTTCTACTAGATTTTTTGTTGTTGTTGTAGAAATAAAAAATTTCTGATTCGTAGAAATTTTTTGTAGAAATATAAAAGTATTAACAATTTGCATATTTAATACTGCGTGTTAATAAAGATCAGATTTCGTACATAAATATTAATTTCTCGTAGCATTATACTGTCCCACCATTATGATATTCCCCACAGAAGGAAGCCACAGTTCCCTTAAACCATCATTTTTCGCTCCTCTGCCACAAAACACTTATTTATTGTTATTTTATTAATCTAATAAAGAAATAATAAAATATGTGTATTTTTGGCAATGGGATAAAAATATGCTTTATTTCTTCATGTATCCGAATAAATTATGATTAAACCTGAACGTGATGATAATACAGGAAAAATGGGCTTTAATTATGAGACCGTGTAGCGCGCGCTCTCGCTCATCGTCAAACAACTGTTACTGAGCTAGCACTTAATATATGGGTTGATCCATATAAGTATGGATTTTTATATACAAAATTTGCTAATTGAATTACAAGTTTAAGTCAATTAAAATTAAAACAATTATCCTGTTAACGATATTATTTAGCTATGTATTTTAAAATGAAAGATCATACTCAATCTAATTTAAAATATTACATTAAAAAATTCGGGTTAAGATATATAAAATAATAAATAACAAAATAATATGATATAGATATTTAAATTAAAGCTTGACTAAAACATCATATTTATATGACAAAGTTGCCTTTATAATCATATCTTGTACACACAAACTCAAGCTTACCCACCCACTCACTCAGCCCCAACAAGCCAACGTCTTAATTATAATGCTGTCGCCTTCCGTGCGTGCAAACTACCGAATTTTATTGAAAACTTTACTATATATGGGGCATGCACAGCATAAATTTCAAACATGTAAAAGTGGAACAACTAAGCCCATCTATAAAATCAAATGTTTCATTTATCCTCATTAGAGATATTATATGTAGATTGTAGAATGATATAAAACATGGAATATGTGACAGCAAATAAATGCAGTAAAATACTTTATTTATAGCTGAATTCAGGCAAAATGGAATTAAATTGAAATTTATTTAATCGCTTATGTTGTTTGTATGATCATCATTTGGATTTAACAACATTGATTTTAATTTGTTTGGCGATGATTTAATTTCAGGATTTACTCTAACAAAATTGCACATCAGTTTACATAAGAATTACACCAACTAAAAATTGATAAATTTTAAAGCGTCAACATATTGCACAATGATACTTGATGCAATTAAATTTAGAATAGAATTCTTTGAACTAATAACAATCTAATCAATTTGGTCAATCGCTTAATACTGAATCCGTCAGTTCTTTACTCTTTCAGTCAATGATTGTAAAATAAATTCGTCGATAAATTAGCGATGATTAAATTCCATTGAAATAACAACTATTTGGTATTTTACTGTAACAATTTGCATATTTAATACTGTGTGTTATAGGCACTGATTGCCACTTTTTAATTAGTTTCTGTTGTTTGATCGTGATAATTTCTGTCGTTTTGTGCAGAGGATAGCAAAATACAATTATGCGCCGCAGTTGCTGATGAGTTGTTGAACTAACTGAACTTCGTCAAAATAGCTCAACTCATCCAAATTAAGTATTTTGTAAGTTTATTTGCTCTGGGAATTTCGGTTGAGAAACTTAAGGGCTTTTAATTATAGTTTTGAAGGATAATTCAGATTACAAGGCAACTGTTTTAGTGTATCTACACGAACGAGTGAAAGCTTTGCCTCTATAAACATTCTCGTATACCGTATTTAGAACATGCAAAAAAAAAGAACTCAACTTATAAAATGTATTGTATAATGTATAAATAAAGAAAATATATAGCCAAGTATGCTAGGAATCTGGGATACAATCAAAAAGTTAAAATGTAGTGAAGCTTTTGAAGGTGGAAAACCAAGAAGAAGCTTTCAAAATCATTCAACTGTGAGATTTTTCATACAACTTGAATGCTTAATGTTTGGAAAGCTTTTCAGGTTTATGAAAAAACTCTTATAGTTGAGTGGGTCTTGTAAGATCAACTTTGCTCTGATGTATATTTATAAAAATATTTAACTTGCTCTATATGTATATTATGTGCAATATACTATGTTGATAAGCATAGAATGGTTGGCAAAAGATTCAATTTAAATCTGAACGAATTCCAGTAAATCTGTAAATACAAGTTTTTCATTTCAAGCAATGCCATTCAAATGTAAAAGTACTAGATTGAATATTTGAATTTTTAATAGCTAGATAATCTAGGAATATTATGCATACATCTATCTGAACAATTTGAATACCTATATGTTGACCAATTTTTTAAAAATAATTCACAAAAAAATTATAAATTGATTTTTTGTAGCGGAATGGATTTAAATGCAACATGTAAAATATTAAACTGACAGTTAATGAGTCAATTTGTAATTCAACACATTCCTGTGTAGTCATTAAAAATGGTGAGAAAAAATTATTGAGCGCTTTGTACGACCATTGTCATCAAATTGGAACAACATAAAAATAATTATCCTATTTAGTCATCGCATAGGACGCATACATTTATAATTAGTGTAATTCAATTAGTTATAATTAACATGTGCATAAATAATTTCATATAATTTATCTACGTGTATTACATTTCATTAATTAAAATGCAAATTTGTAATTTATTCACCAAAATATGCACACAAAAAAGACGTCTGTGCACATAGACACACTGCTTGCACAATTATGTAAAGTATCTGTCAAGACGAATTAATAACTAGTGTTCCTAATTGAATAATAATTTGCGCTACACGGTGCTAAAAAGCTCCATCCCGCCGCCATGAAGCTACGTAACAAAGTAACAAGCCACTCTATTAGAATTTCCATTTTTCACCCAGTCATGAATAAAATTTGTTAAATAAAGCATAATTTTTACATCCGATCTTAACGCTTCTGTGGGCAACGTCTGATGCGAGAGATAAATCAAACGGAAATCGTAATAAATTAGGTGTACGTACCACAGAGGATTAAAAATGGGAAAAGCTTGAACACTTAATAGGCGGACATTGTCGACACGAACTGGAAAACTTTTAGTATAAGCTCAGTCATGTCGAGATTATTTGTTTAAAGAAGACAATTCAATGTACGCGTTAAACCAAAAGTTTCTTTGGTAATAGAAATATTTGGGAAAGATTTCCGAAAAGCTTGGAATGTTTCCAAATTTGAGATCTCTATCTATTCGCTCAAAGCGCATTATACCTTCAAAACTAATCTATCAAAATGTTTGCTCTTTATAGAACATGATAATTTATAACATTGATAAATTTCATCAAAATCATCAACAAACAAAAACATTATGTTTGTATTTTATATTTTTAGTGAAAATAAAAAGAAAAAAAACTTGAATACTTACATAATTCTGGAATAAATCTGGATGATTTCGTTGAATGCCATCATCTAGAATTGAAACTACCACTCCTTTTCCTGTGTATCCCTTCTGCCAGGCCTGAATTACGTTCATGTCCATCCCATCCTTGGCGCCGCCATTCTATAACAATATTAGAAAATTATGTATACAAAGCCATGGCAGCAAACGAAAAAGTCTTCAAAAATATAGTTTCATTTTTATTGACGCAAAATATTATAAACATGATATTTTATGTTATCTGGCATTTTATTTAGTTTCACTGAAATTTCTGCTAGTCAGGCTATAAGCATTAATCCTTACGATAATACATTTTTTAATGTATTACCTATTAATCAATTGAATTATTAATAATACTCTCAATATCCTATTTTAAAGAACTTCAAAATCAGTACCAAAAATCAATAGTTCCAATTTAGAAAAAAATAGTAAAATTTACTTGACAGATTTCAAACCCTGCCTATTGTTTGATCCCTAACAAAAACTTTCACATAAATTCGATAGTCTGAATGAATTATAAATCAATGAACAATTTATGGCCCCACATTTTCAGTCAAATAAACAAAATTACTTCACATGCAGCAAAGCACATATTTGTGTACTTTAAAATGCAAGACAAAGTTAATAAATTGCACAATAAAAAACACACAACTTTTCAGCTTTTTCTGCCAGCCAGTTTATGGCACATATCGTCTCTCGTCTATTGCAAATAAACTTGCACCAGCTTTTTCTTTCAGCATTTTTGCGCTTTCTTGAACAACTAATATAATTTTATACTTTTGCCTTTGAAGCTATATTTACAGAGTAAGGGCGAGGGATATTCTAACATTATGTCATTATCAAAAGTAATGATACACGGTTTAAACAAATTGCTAGAAATGGAACATGTAAACGATCTATAAATTGAAGAAGAGTTCTTGCAAAATTACTGTTTTTAAAGTTTACCTCATTTACAGCTCTTTCGCAATATTTCAAAGTTTAAAATGAATGCTGCAAAAGCTCTAGTGTAAATGCTACACTGAGAAAAAAAAGTTGCAATCATTAAGACACATTGTGGCGTATATGGACCTAAGACACTATTGTCTTAATGATTGCAATTTTTTGTGTCTTAACGATTGCAACTATTTTGGGTTTTTGGTGGTACTTTGTCGTACCCAGTGCAACACAAAAAGCTGAAAAAAATCAGGAATTGTTGGTTGTACATAGTACAACTCAAATTGTGTGGCACCTGTTACAATTTTTGGTCGTAATGATTGCAAATTTGTGTCTTAAAGAAAATTCCGGAAAATTCGGAAAACTCGACCCATGAAAGTGGAAAACCAAAAAAAATGCAAAAAAGAACATATCCACACACTTTTACTTCGCCATATTATCATTTAAATTTTTAAAATCCTGACTGCATCTGGAGTTGAACCGCCGACTTTCTGGGGACTTGTTAAATTTCTGCTGTTTATACCGCGCGTACCGATTTGACCATGGAGACTTGTTAGAGTCTCAACGTTATATACTAACTTAACGATAAAGCATTGTTTTCACAATTTTGATTAAAATATTTCCCAAAAAATATCTGGAAAATCATGTGAGAATAGTTTTTTAGATATATTTTTCAAAATAACTACATTATGCAAAAAGAAGTTTGTAATTAATTCAAAAAACATTAATTTATTTTGCAAACATTTATTAATTAAATGTTAATTTTTTTTTCATTCAAATTTTAAAGATCTTTATAATTTTTAAGATATTTTTTTTTAGAAATTTTTAGGATCTTTTAAAATTTTTTGAAATTTTTTTTGAAAAATTGAAGATTTTTAAAAAGATTTTCCTAAGATTCTTAAGAAATATTAAGATTTAAAAAAAAAAAAAAAGATATCTTAGGATCAATAATGTAATAAAATCAATATATGAAATTTTCGTCAAAATTTTCGTTCGACTGAAAATAAATCGATATTCTACATATTCTCAGATAAATCAGTGATTATTCATATTCAATATGCTAAATTCATAAAAGGTTAGTAAAAAATTTTTTTTTATATGAAAACAAGAGAGTCAAAAATTGTCAGTGGGCAAGTACACAAAGCGTTTTTTTTGGTCAGATGGTGATATGATATCTCAAAACACGAAATTTAAGGTTTTCTCAACGAATGATTCTTTTTCCAAAAAAAGTGTCTGGAGCCACCAGATTATCACACCAGCTTTGATGGGGTTATCTGCTATGGTGAGAGAGATAATAAAATTTTGAAACAATACATGACAGAAGACCTTGAACAGCTTTTTCCGTGGCTTGTTAATATAAATTTAGTCATTAATTCTGATAAAACAAAAATAATGCTTTTTCAAACAAAAAATCAAAATCAATTAAACAGTTTTAATTATATTGAGCTTAATGGTGAAAAAATCTACAAAACTGATAAATATACATATTTGGGTTTAGTTATAGATTTCAAACTTAATTGGAGTAAACACGTTGAAAAAATTGCTTGCAAAATAACACCTTATATTGGAGCATTTGGAATTTAAGAAAAATATGTCGATGAAAAATCGTAAAATTAATTTACAAAATATATACTATCAAATCTCACGTACTTGTTACCGATCTGGGAATTGCTCAAAAACTCATTTAAGTTGCCTCAAATTCTACAAAATAAGTTTATTAAATGTTGCTTAAAGCAAGGCTAACTCCAACAAAATCTCTTTATAAAGAGAATATGCTTTCATTGAATCAATTAATAACGTATGAATCAATCTTTGAAATCCATAAGCTTTACAATGGAATTATAAAATGCAATTTTGGGTTCGCAAGTCACTATGAGATATCTAACATCACAACGAGAAACGCATTAAATCTAAAACCTCCTAATTTTACAATCGGTATTTAAAGGGAACAGTATGTTCTATGCTGGATTAAATTTTTTCTCCAAAACGCCGAGCAATATTAAAACAATAAAGAATAAGGTAAATTCAAAAGGAATTAAAAAAAGCTTTGTCGCAAAAATACAAAAATAATCAAAGATATTGGTTAAGAGAAATTTAATCTATAATTGGCTTTTAGAACACCCATTTTAAATAAGTCAAAATAATAAAAACATCAATTTGCGAGAATATTGGAAATGGCATCTTGTGACTAAAAAAGATTAATAACCTTAGGTGATAAATCCCCAAGAAAATTTTCCACTATGAAGTCAAATCTCAGTAGACTGAAACTAATCAACTGTTCAAAGCTACAACTTTCAAATGAAAAAAAAATTTTAATACAATTGAGTTCCAGCTTTTTAGTAAATAAAATTAGTATCGACCCGGCTCAATAAAACGCACAAATCATGGTGATCTTAAATCGAGGAAAACTACTTTATGTATTTGAAAGACTTTAGTACTTGACACTTTAAACATAAAAAATATTTTGAAATGATTAATAATTTTGTAGATTTTGTGAGAAGTTTTGCCAATTTTTTTTTTTCCAAAATTTTTTTGTTTTAGCATTTTGGATGTTTTGTAAAAAACATGAATGACTTCATATTTGTCTAAAATTGTTTTTTAATCTTTTTTCTCTGTACACAAAATTATATGTTATTAATAAAATTCGGATGAAATCCTTCGAAAAAATTTCCAAATCAGAAAAAAACCTAAAAATTAAGAATACAACTTCAATTGGGTTAGTATCTAAAGACATTCTCCAGTATTCATATTCATCAATTTGTAAAACTTATAATTCACAAATTAATTTCGTTAAAAATTGGTTAAACAAAAAAATTTTTGAAAATATTAAATAATAAAAGGTTTCCTTGGTTCTGAACTCCGATTAAATGGTGTGCACCATTGTTTTTTAGGAATCATGGAGATTTATTCTTTAGTCAGCTTATGAAAATTTTATAAATAACTAAATTTCCATAAATTTTGTAAAAAACTCTTTAAAAACTGAAAACATGCATAGAAAGGATGTTTACAAAAATTTGAATTTTGTATGGTAAAAAAAAAAGCTGGTTTTTGCCAATTCTGATTATGATCTGTTGCTAACTCATAATTTTTAAAAACCTTGCTCGAAGAAACTGAAGGTAACTTGTTCCGTTCGGGAGTTATTTTGTAAATGGACAGACGGACGGACAAAGTGAGATTATATAGTGTATTTTTTCAAAAAAACAACGCTCAAAATAATCTATAGAAAACTATCAAAATAATAAATGATTTTTTATTTTTATGATTTTAATTTTTCGTGAAATTATTGATAGCGTATAGTATTTTCAGATTTTCATAATAAACTGCAGACGCCATTTTTGCAAATTGCTTAAGTAATTTTATTTTCGGATAGTATACGATCTTTGTTGAATTTGCTATATACCATGATAATTATAAAAATTTCTTTCATTTTCGATTTGGTGGCAATTTTTGATGTCTTCTGCTAATTTTTCCACTTTAAAAAAACGTTCCTTTTGATCTTGTAAAAGTATGAAAAGTTTGTACCAGTTACAACTAAAAGTTGTAAAGGTACCACCAAGTACCACCAAAATATTCCTGAAAAATGTACCACCAAAAAATTGTAGGTAAAACCACCATACCACCAAAAAGTTGTTTTACGTGCAACCAAAATAATTTCACGACACAAAGTGGGACTCGGAACAACTTTGTGTCGTACTACCACCAACTTTTTTCTCGGTGATAGTCATCTCCTATAAGCCATTAACAAGCAAAGAAGCTATAAAAAATATTAAAAGCTCCAGAAAATAGCTTTCAACTCAAACGGTGTCATTATTCACTGAAAACCCCCATGATAGTAAAATTTTATATTATTTGAAGCAAAAAGTCAAAAATAGATTGGAACAAAAGTAACGTTTAACCGAAAAAATATTGCTGGCTTTTCTCGCTCGTAAAAGAAATTACAGTGGAAATTTTTATATTGTTTCTGATAATAAAAATGAAGAATGAGTTATGAGTTATGGATGGAAATATTAAATAGTTTTAGCAATTTGAGCGTTTAGCTATCGCGCTGTGGTGCAATGAAAAAGTTTTTAGACGCGAGTTTGTTCATAAAATGTCCATTAGCTTACATTCAACAAAAAAAAGCTTCTGAGCAATTAAAATTAAAGAACAACTAGGGAACAAGTAGGAAACACTCGGTAAAAACGATAAAATTTTACATTTTGGCAATAATTCACAGCCGTCGCACATCACATCAACGGACCGTTTTTGTTTTATAATCACTCAATTCCTTTTAAAAATAATGAACTACAATCTCAACAAAATGAATGGCTGGCAATCTGGCAGCGTTGAGCACAAAAAAAATGGTGCTTGTGCTGCTCTCTCGAAAGCTCTTAAATTTTGCCGACATCATATTGCTCTTCATTTTGCTGAATTAAAATTTATTTTAAAGACCGAACGTGAAATATACACTTTTAATATCGCCAACAGTTCATATCACTACTGTACAGCTTTTTTTATGTGAAATTTTACAATTTTTCAAGCACATGCAGCGCAATAAATTTTCTTTTCAATTGTGTTTTTTAATTGTTTCATAAAAATGTACTTTGTGTATACACAACATACTCTAAGCACTGTTGAAACATGCGTTTTGATAGATTTTGAAAGGGTTCCGGAATCTATGGGGAGCTTATTTTTTGGAAAATAAATGAAACAACAATCAACTTCAATAAATTTTCCAAAACCAAAACAAAACAATTACAACAGTGTATCGCAATGGAAACTTCCAGATAAAAAAACAACACTACTCGGAAAAATATAATGAATTGCATTTATAACTTATAATAAGAGTATTTTTCCTACAAACTAGAACTACGACTAACTAGAGGAAGAACGAACAAACACAACACATACTCTACTCACCATGTACCACTGCTCCTTGAACAGCGGATCCGGAAAGATATTGTGGGCGTCCGCGTTGCGGTAGTGGATTCTCGTTTGAGGCGCAATTTGGCTCAGCCGGCGTCCACTGGCTTGAGGCGAGAAGGTGGGAAACTTGAATCCTGTGTAGTCACGCTTCTTGCGGATTTTTTCGTGCTGCTGCTGAACCCATCGCACCTGGAATATTAATAATATTGAGTAAGATGATCTGCAAAATTGCGCTCGAAAGTAAAATTCAATTCATAAATTTTTTTAAACAGAGTAAAAGTATGATAATAATATCACGATATTGGATTACTTCTGCTTCCACTCCAAATCATCGGCTTGAATCATTGCACACAAATTAAAGCTCATATTCTGTGCTCATATGTTTTTGCACATTACAGTGCAAATGATTGCACATATTTAACACACATTTGCAATCTATTCATTAAATATTGTGGTTTGGAATATGTGTTTACATAAAATGTCAGAGGTTTGGAGGTTGTAGATATTAATTTTAGGAATAAAACTGTGCCTCTAAAAACCAACATTCTATTTTAATGCACTTAAATTTTTTACATATTTCAAGAGACATATCTAATAAAAGTTATTTCAATGGTATCTATCAGAAATATTCCAATACAATTTAAAATACCATATTGAGCGAATATTGAGAGTAACATTTCTGAAATTTTAAAATATATACCCCTGCTGAAGACTTTTGATAAAAAAATGCATTTCACTGGAAAATTGTGTTAACCAGAATTTTTCAGAAAATTCCGAATGCCAGACCAACAATGAAAATGGTATGGCAAAAGTTTTTTGCTTGTTTGGGCCGAAACCGAATAATGTGTTTGCGGTTATGCTACAAAATCTTACCTCTGGTTCTGATTTAAGGGCATCGTGGTGAATGTCACTCGTACTGATGGAGCGCTTCGACACATGGTGGTGGTGGAACAAGTAGTAACCCTTCAGGCTGCCAATCTGCCAAATTGCAAGAAATAAAATGACAATGTTAATATCTGTTTTATTACACAATGCTTCAATATATGCTACGAATGTATTCTTATCAACTATCAGAATTTCCTTCCGAATGCCAACAACATACAGGAAATATCTCTCTATTCGACTATTCGTGTGTAAAATATGTATCTCATGAAAATATATAAAATCATAAATAAACTTTTATTTAATACTCTGCTTTTTGCCATTGAAATCCGTTCGAGCGACACGAAATCCTTTTTTTCTTTTTTGCAATATTTGATTTTATTAAAAAGAATATCTAATTTTGAACGAAGCAAACAGACAAGATATTGAAAGAAAAAAAATACGGGGTAATACAATAATAGAGAATCTGTGATTTTTCATCAAAGAGCTATGAGGAAGTTTATATTTTATAATTGATAACGATGAAATTGGAGTTGAAATATCATGGAAGACACTTAGAAAAAAAAATAAAGAAATTAAAATAAGATGAGAGACATTAAGAAGAAGAGGTGGGGAAAATGTTGTCCTGGCTGTTTGGTGCAAAGTATTAAGAAGAGAAAGAGAAGAGGGCAAATATGAAGTACGTGAGTGGGTCCATAAATTTCAGGTTCTTGCGAACGTTAAATGTGGACATTGTCAAATTTGATTCATAGCACAACAAAAATCCATATTCTTTTATTCTTTATATTAGATAATAATTTAAATGTCAAGCCATTTAATAAAGTTAAATAAAATTTATAGTGTTTTTAAAGGTGAAACATATCTTATATTTTGTCAACAACTCGTTAAGCTCGAGTAATTTTTTCATTCCCCAAAAATAAGCTTTCACAATTTTATTTTGTAATAATTTTATCAGTACCTATCTTTTTTTCAGTGAATACTAAAAATAAAACGAGAAATTCAATTTGAGCAGGTGAGGCAGCATAACAAAGGAGCAAAAAAAAACTAAGAGATAAATTTGATATGTAGTTATTTCAATCAATTTCACGGGCGGAATTTCAAATACTTGGCAAAAGATTTTTCTTTTGCGAATAGTTGTATTTTGTCTATCTATTAATGATGATGATCGGGAATACAAAACACGTCTAGCAGATAGAGCAAGCAAGCAAGCAGGGCTTGTCGTAAGGATAAAATGAGCATATCAAAAAGAGATTATCTTTACTAATTAATCAAAAACTTTTAGAAAGTGCCGTTCTGTATCCGCAAAGAATCTCTTTATCACCCCTGCCTTAAGCAGAAGCAGAAAATCCTGAAAGCATAGAAGAACAAATCGTTTTCAGAAAATTCAGAAAATTTGGAAGATTGGCTAGAAATTAAGAAATTATACTTTCTCGGCATTATTATTCGTCTGTTTCAAGCCAGAAAAAGGCGCTAGTAAGTACACATAACCGAATTAGAGAAGTGATTGATTATTCATCATTTTTAAAGTGAAACATAACCTGTGCCAAATTTTTAAGACCAGAGATGGAAGAGTCATTGACTGCTAGCCAGTTATTTAAGTTATTTAAGAAATTATTTTAAGGCTTAAATAATTCAATAACCTACAAAGAATTTAAGATTTTCCTTTTTTCAAATATAAGTTGAATCGAGTATTTTTTAAGTTCAGTAAATTAAAGAAAAATTCAATGAATACTAAATACGACACTTCATAGTAACAAAAGTATCAGAGGCGTAAAATTGTTTTAGTTGTATCATTTTCGTAATTCGTATAATTATTACATGATGTTTTCAAGTGTAACCAATATATATATAACTAACATGTGATACAAATTAGTATAAGATTACATAAGAGGCATAAACACTTACGAACAGATCAAAATACCAAAGAAATAAATACTAGGAAACAAAGGAGAGGTTAACTAAAAACATCAATATGATACAAAGAAAATACTAAATAAATTGTAATAAGATGACACTATTGATCGAGCACGTTGATCCTATTCCTGGAAGAAAACATCATCAAAATAGTCTCGCCCACCATGCCTGCCTGCCTCTTAAAGAGGGAAAACTTGAATGAGAATGAAAAAAATCTTTCGTCTAGTGTATTTTGACTATACTTCAATCCCTAGTCAGCGCTATGTGTTTTTAATCATTTGATTTGGTTCGTCTTCTCTATTTTCTGCTATTTGTTTTATGTGACTGGAATGAATTTGCCATACTTTTTCGTGTTCCCAATTTTATCATCATCTCATCTCCTATCTCGGTATGGATTTTCGTCTATAATCATTCGTTATTCATAGTGTATTACCCGATCTCTCATTATTCAGAGATTTATTTTGCCGTTGTGCCGACAAAAATATAAAGAAGGCATAAATATAGCACAAATATTACCAAAAAAGTATTATGAGCATGGAAAAAACTATCACCATATTACACAAAATGAAGTGTATTTTCGACAACATTGAGTTATATTTGTATTTTGGAACAAAATGATTCGTAAATATATAATCTATAATTCTAATAAAATGACATTTTAAGAGAAAATATAGTCATTCAGCTAAAGACAATGCACAAGAAATTAGACTAATTGAATATTCAAAATTTATTTAATATGATTATAGAAAAATATTACACAAGGGCAACTAGAAGCACAAAAAAGCTACATGAAAGTTGATTTTATATTCTGATCACAATATAAAGAAGGCATAAACATAGAGAATCATAAAACAGTAATTACGAAGTCATTTTCATCTTTATCCCCCAGCTAGTCAAACCAGTCAGAGCAGCAAACTGAAGATATTTATTGGGATATATCCACAACCTATTCCACCCTTCAATCTTGCCAAAGCATCGCTAGCAACACACAATCACTTGTACATAAATTATTTTGATTTTTTCTTCTGCCAAGCGAAAAAATGAAATAAATTCCAAGAGTTTTTCATTCTGGATAGGATTAACAAATATAAACAAAAATAACGAGCAAAGTGCTCAATTTCTTTTTCAATTGAAATTTGTTTTTATAACAAAAATTATATTTATAATTTCAAGTAGCTATTCCAAGAATTTGTTTTCAAACTTATAATAACATACAACCAATAGATCTTTAAACACTTTGATTTGTAAACTGATGATAAAACGTTAAAAGTTTATTCTACAGAATCATTTTAAGCTCCTATTCTATGCTTCTATCCTTGATAAGAAACGCTTTGAAAAATTTGAAGAAAAATTGGGTAAAATATATTTATTTTTGATTTGATTGTGTCTTCAACTTTTCTCTTTTTATTCGCATTTCTTGCCAATACACAAAATGTGCTATTCTCAGTATTCTGCTCCTTTATTTTTATTTTTCATTCTCGCTGCTTTTGTGCCTTCGTCATTCTCCTGAAATTCCTAACTTTTTTACTCGCTGGCGGAATGACAAACTTTGCATTGTTTGATGACAAATCACAATACATGGGGCAACAACAGCAATAACAAAATCACCAGAAATCTGCTGCTTTTAATTTGTTCGAGGACTAATCGCTCTCGTTGAATCGTTTGGATCAAACAAGTTTCGAGCTGTTTGGAGTACATTAATCCCCTCACATTTCCTTCTTTTTTTGGTTCCGATCCCAAAGTGAAAAATCACTTGATATTCAAATCGTAACAAAATAATTAATAATAGTTGAAAAGAATGGAATACAAGAGGCGACCAGTGGCAAGACGAAACAGTATAATTTATTGAAGCACAAAATCAAAATAAGCAAACGGCAGCAGTAGAATGGAATCAGTCTGTCGTGCATAATTAAGAGAGAATTACTTGAGTTTGTGCATGAATATTTATTACGGATTTTTTGCCATCCTTTGGAATTTTTTAGATGCTGTTGTATCCTCTACACTAAAATTATTGATTCGAAGGATGAAATATCTGCCAATTTGTGTTAGCAACAACAAGCAAACGATAACCGCAACATAAAAGTTTATGGAGATGCAGACGAGTATAGGAGATTAACATATCGGGGGCCTTATCAACTCTCTGGATTTGATTCAAAATCGGTGTACAAGCAAACATGCAATATCCAATTTTTATAGGCAAAAATACACACAGGAGCTTTGTTTTTTATCGACGGTACAGTATGCCCAACAACAAATTGTAGGGTAAACTCGGTAAGGTGTACACATCAGGAGCAACTTTATAGCGGTGCATTGGAATTTATGCAGGGAATGGAAAGAAGTTGATTTAAGATGAAATGTGTGGTAAAACTTTATGATCAGTTTTGTTTGTATAAACAGGGCACATATATTTTGTGCATCTTGTTCTAGGTGTGCGGAATGAAAAAATATGTACCTGACACATTTAAAAATTAAAAAAGAATTATTTCCAATCGTGTCTGTAAAAATTCTTCCAAATTTGATTTTTAATTCATAATCGTTATTAGTAACATGAAAAAACTGATTTGAAGGTTGGCCTAAAGTTTTAATTATGAAATCATAAATTTCGAAGTATTCTGGGTCAAATAACAAATCCTTGATCTTTTAAAGCAATTTTATGTGTATTCTGTACATATAATAAGGATTTAACTTCTCAAGTAGGATTTAGTGGAAATAAATACGCCAAAAAATACACAACATTGTTATTCAGTGTAAAAGAGAAGATTAAATTTCTTCTAAGGAAGTTTTGATTAAAAATTCATAATTGTGAATGATTTCAGTATGAATCCTGGAAAAAGATTCAATTCCGCACCTTGCATGTACATTTTTGTATACTTTTAGAAACAATTATTCCAAACTCGAAACATGAAGAAATTTCAGCTTTTGCAAGAATTCTATAAAATATTAATATTTGCAAATATAAATTCCATGCAATACACATAACTTTACTGAAATTTAAACACGTTTTCATCCAAATATTTTACTCTATGCAAATCATTTCATTTTATGCAAAAAGCTTTTTTGCAGCCTCCTTGAAAATTCAATGAAATATTCAAGTGATACGACTAATTTGCAGCCCGTAATTTTCAGAAATGTCATAAACACAAAATTAAAGTTTATCCATAAAACTTTCATACAACTTTTCTTTTAAGAGAATGGGCAAACAATCTCAAATTAAGATTTATTTTTTCGAACCCTGCCCTCAAATTACATGTTTAAATTTATGGGATCATAAAACTGCTCGCAACTCAAGAAAAGAGACGAGAAAAAAGTTATAAGTTTGATTGATACATAAATTGCGATGGCACAAGGTGGAGAACATCACCATAAAAACCGAAAGAAAACTCACCGCACATACATTCAATATTGATTTTGTAATAATGTGCTACTTGAACCGTAACAGCACTTAGAAGAAAAATTATTTCACTTCTATCGTGCACAAGTTTTTACTACTCTCCAAAAGGTTTTTTTCCAATAAGATCTTTTTCTGAGTGTAAATAATGAAAATTGCCAAAATTCTTCTTTTCACTTACCTGTCCCATGTTTGTGAAGCCATATTTATCTGCTACTTCATTAGCCTTATCTATGCCTCCGGGTACGTAGAGCGCGAATTCGTTCTGATAGATTGCTTGCAGCCTTCCGCTTTGCTTCCTCTGCGACTCACTGCCAGATGCAGCAGCAACATTGTGCTCTGCTATCGAATCCCCGGCAGCCATTGCGGCTGCATCACTTGCATAATCTTGCGGCAGTTCGGCCGCATAAGTGGAATTTGCATACACAGCATAATTATAATTATTGATTTCATTAGTTAGTGTATCGTTATAATTTAAATTATTTAAAGCACCAAGTACTACATTCGATTCCAATATAACTACTAAACTGAATAACAGCACCAGCAAGCCGGCGTGAACTTTTCTCTTCACATAGCCACTGTAATATTCATTGGTTCGCCAGTTGTGTAATATTTTAATGAGCGCACTGTTACTTTTACTATTATGGGCCTCGTTACAGTCCGTTTCACTGTTGCTTATACAGCTCGTGTTGCTCGCTAGTCGAGTACCAACATCAAGCACTGCTTTTGGTTTACTGACATTTGCCACTGTCTGCTGCGGCTGGAATGTGTATCGCATCATATGAGCCGGTCAATTGCTCACGGTCAGATCCAGTTGGTCGCGCTGCTTGAGCTCTTTGGAATTATGCATATAAATTGGCTGCACTAAATTTGATCACACGCAATATTACTTATATTCACTTATAATTTATCAGCCAAAATTTAGAATGGTTTGGGCAAAATTGTTATCACAAAATATTTTATTTTCTTGTAGTTATCTGGCTTCAGCGGCCTGTTGCGTACTCGGGAAAATATATAACTCTGTAACGAAAAAAAAGAAAATGTTAGTAATTAAGTCAGATTAAGATGGACAATCAAAGACAGAGAAGAAGATAAGGAGAGAAAGATCAATGAATGTGTACTAAAAATTCTAAAATATAACAAGAAACTAATTTACTCGAAAAAGATATTAAAACGTAACTTTGGGTAATTTTGTAATATAACATAAGTAATATATCAAGTTCTCTCAGTTATTAAGTTGGATCTAGTGTCAATCAATGACGATAGAGAATTGAATTGGATTCATTAAATTGCAATCTGACGCAGTTCATACTGCAGATAACAACAAATTTGTTCTCAATGCTATGATAGTGTTCTCGAAGCTATGGTAATATAGGCTAGAGTTAGGATTTTTGATAAAGTATTTTATGAACGGAAATTTGATTTTCCAGATAAATTTTATGCATGGATCAATATTTGTTTTGATATATCTTACATTTTTATCTTGACATTCAGGAAGTGAATTCGATTTAATTTACTTCAAAATAGAATTCTAGGATTTTCTTTCAGAGCAAATTAAAAAAAAATGTTACTGCATTGATATACAAAAATAAAGTTAGATCTTTGAATTGACCATGATGAAATAATATTACGTAATCAATGATTATACAGTAATAATTTATATTGTATCGAAAGATTAAAGAAAAAATTACATTGATAAATTATTCATTAAACATTAAACCATTAAACGCTATTAAAAATTTATATAATATATGATGCATGTACATTCTGGTCAGTTATCATTTTTAACTCTATCGTATTTAGTTCTTTTGTTGCTTTAAGTGTCTACAGTCTGCATCAACTCGATTGATGCAAAATGGTAGAGTTAAATGCCTTTCATTTTAAAAGTCGTGTCGCAAATTCTCACAATAAATGCAATGGCCGTGATTCAGCATCACATTACAGGATAAAAATTCACATTTTTCATAGCAGCCAGCGCAGTTTTTTAGACACTGCAAAAAAATACAAGCAACAAAGCGCAATCCAATGAATAAAATAAAATTACACAGCAAATAATGCCATTATATCACTTTCTCTCATTTCTAGCAGTTTTTTCATTTCTCTTATTTACTCAGCCAAGTTGTACAATGTACACAAATACTAAATAAATATATTCAGCTTTATTAAAAGCGGGTATTACGATGCAATATATTATTTAGCTACGGTGAAATTAAATCAAAATTGATCACTTTTCATTTCAGAATGTCTGCACATAGCAGTAGCGCAAAAGCATAAAGCCTGATGGAAGAGCGTGCGGAAGATTTACCAGTTCACATGTGGAGCATTTAATGTGTTTACTGGTGTTTGGATACAGACCAAACAACTTAATGCACAGCTCTATTATTATCGCAATTCAGGTATTGACTCTTCAAGATGCTTAAAAGTGATCGTCAATGAAACCCGTTTTGCAACAAGTTTATTATTATAGTTAGTAAAAACTGCCTATAAATTCAATGAGTTGTACGTTATGTCGAGGGGAAAAGTGAATGGTGATCACCACCGACGTATTTATGAATCTTAATTTTCAATTTACGGGATAGTTAGCTATCACTTTTTAATATATAATTTATAATTAATAATTGAAATTATTGTATAGGTTTGAGGTAAAATTTTAATTGCCCTCCCCTCGAATTATGTTACAATTTAAAATTTTGTAGGAAGTAGAAAATTGGCTACATTATTGAATTTATGTAGGAAATTAATTGGCACTTTCTCTATTTGTAAATTATTATTGGTGGTTGGACAATTAATACATTATCAATTAATGATTTATCACTTATATTATTTCATTAAGAAATGTGAATATAATATAAGCATAAACGTGTAAGAAAGAATATTCTATTGATTCAAAAGTATTTAAAAATGTTAATACAAATTTTAATTATCTTGAGTTTGGCTTTACATTGAGTTCACTCTTCATTTTAGCAAAAAATTAATTCTGTTTGTAATTGTCTCTTACTTAGAATAACCGAAAACTTTCGTATTTGTCAAAAAATTAGAATATCAATATAGATATTGCTTACTAATTGAATTATTATTATTCATTACCGCTTAAATTTCAAACTCTCGATTTAAAACAACAACCAGCAAAACAATTTCCTCGACCCGAAAAAACGAACAAATTAAAAGGAAAGGCAAATACTAAATTTTTAATGGGAATTTTTTCAGCAGCAGTTTCCTTTGCTATGTTCTTTTCAGTTCTGTTCTTTTGAGTGCAGAACAAATTGCTCAGTTTGTGCTCAAGGTGGAAAACTATAAAGAAATTGTGAAGCGAGAGAAAAACTTCTTGAAACTATATATAGAGGAAATCGTTTGAAAGGCTTCGCATTTCAATTCTAATTTAGGTCCTTTGTGACCACATGATCATTAATTATTCTTCAAATGATATCAAAGGCATGTATACAAAGCAATACTGTGAGTATAATACAATCTGTTTAATATTTTAAAAATGGGTGAAATGTAAACGAAGAAAAATCTCTTCAATAAAAAAGCTTTGACTTTGGGAGCTGTTTAAGTCCATCTGTCTCAGAAAAATATTCGTAAAAAATGTACCCTCAAATATTTACCTTTTTTAGATAATTAGTATAACCAAAGCAAATGTTGGTACAGTTATAATTATTGTTCTTGTGAAATTTCGACCCCTTGAAATTGTTTCATAAGAACATACAAGTCCATACGTGATATCAATTTTTATATGTATTATAAATCTTGTTCGCTTAAAATTCTTAATATCATTTCAAATGACTCATTTGTTTCTAATATGTTATAAAATACGGGTATTAGTGCAAATCTACCGAGTAATCTGTTTTACTGGTTGAATTACAAAACTTCAAGGTGAAACCTCAAAGATCTTTACGGTAATTTCCATGAACCCAAGATGCAGAAGATATGTCACTCATCAGCTATAAAAAGCTCTAAGTATTCTAAAAGCTTTCATAATATTCGCACAACAAGCAAGATAGTTGACAAAACGCAGATATCTATATGGCAAGTCAGAATCAGAGAAAACATGAAAAGGTTGTAAGGCAGACTTTGCTTGCGACTCATGATACTATCAGCAGCTGAACCATTTCATGAAGCTGCTCGACGAGCCAAAACGAAAGGAATTTGTGCCTTTTTGGCCTTTCTAAAAACAGCAAATTTCATCATTTGCTGGTTCAGAAATGCATAGGCAAAGATTGTTCTCTGTTGAAATAGCCAATTGCAATTGCACATAATTGTATTGTATTAAATTGTACTTAGCATTTTGAAAATTGCTTTTGAGCGGCGGTCAAGAGTGATGTCAGCCTAATGGCTTATTCTTTCCTTTATATTTTTATAAATGTGAATTATAAACATACATTTTGTTGATAGCTCGAATTTGTAAAATAGACCAAATTTAGCCGATAAATTGACAAATTAAAACATTCAACAGTACAACAACAACGAAGTCTTTCGGCAGCTTTGGAAACATTCAAATCGGCTTAAAATGTAAAGCTCATTAAAAAAATATTGCTTCAAATATATTTCATAATATATTTTTTTTGTTTCAATTGAGCGTATTTCAATTGCATTAAGGTGTCAATATTGAGGCATAAGAAAAAGAATACAATTATCATACTTCACAGACTACCCCGAGATTAGCAGTTGAAATATGCTAAATATGCTTGTTGTTTGATTGTGCTGTTTTGTTTCCTGCTGCCTGACTAAAAAAATATATAATTATATTTCTCAGATGCCAGATTAACCAAATTAAAAGAATGTATTTATATATTATTATTTATTATTGTTTCCCCGAAAATTATTTCAATTTACGTATTAGGCAAGTATTCAGGCAAATGGCAAATGGGTTTATTCAGCACTTTATAAAGCAATTAATTTTCTTGGAAATACTCGTGAAAATATAAACATAAGTACGAAACAACAACACCGTGTTGATCTTTACCACAGCAATTAATGTGTTCATGTGCAATTAACGACGGACTCTGAGTACATGTGTGGGCAGTGATCCATCAGTTTCCGGAAGTGGTAAAACTGTAGTAGTTATATCGCTGGTGCGCCATCATTAGCTGATAAAGGAATCTAAACACGGCATTTTGTTTGCCTCTTTTTTACATTCATAAATTCACTGGTTTGCTGTTTTTGTTGATTCAAAAACTAACAAAATATTGAAAACATTTTGCCGATTAATATCTCTCATGCTCAAATAATTGAATGTACGTCTACTTTTGCCATTCGTGCAGCTTTGTACGCTACTGAGTTAGCAGTTTTTCTTTAAAAATGGAGTATATTAAAATGTATAGGGTAATCACTGTTTAGCTATCACAGACGTTACCTGTTACAATAAGATTGTTGCAATTATATAGATATATATTAAATACTTTGGTAATTTATACTCGTAATAATCCAATTTTTTCGTATTCACCACAAACACTCTCAATGAATATTAAAAAGTTATTTGTTGCATTTTATTATCATTGTTACAATATGTTAATATTTTTGTTACTCTGTAGTCTCTATGCTTTATTTTAAAATATATATACTGAGTAATTATATTTAAAACTACAACTCGAGCTTCAGTAAAATACGCTTTTCTGAGTTTCTGTTGACCTTGTTGGTTTACACTTGCAGGGTACACTTTTAATACGTGAGTTTGCACATACTGTTCAGTATATATTTTTATTGAATATTTCATGAAATACAATCTGTATTGTGTCGTTCTTTCAAGTTTTACGGCTGTTTGCTGTAATATGTTGTTTTTTCTTTAATAATGATCGTTGAAAACACAAGCAATTTATTTGGACCAGCATTTTTAAAGAAGCTTTTTTAAAAAATGATCGATATTGAAGGAATGCGGTATTATAAGTTAATATTTGAAGAGAAGTTAGTATATACATTAAAATAAGAAAACTTATGGTTTTATATATTTTTTTTTCAATATTGTACAAGCAATTTTGAACACCTCTATGAAAATATTATTCTGGTAAGCAAGAGCTTTGTAGCACATTCCATGATACCTGGGACAGCAAAAAAGCACCATGATATTCGGGACAATCACGATTTTCTAACTTTCCGGAAAGATTTTTTGATTTCTACTAAATTTTACTACTCATTTTGTAAATAAACAAACAAATATAATAGATAACAAGAGAGGCAAGAATTGCCAGTTGGCAAGTACAGAAAGCGTTTTTTTTTTGGTCAGGTGGTGGCTCAAAACACGAAATTTTAAGTTTTCTAAACGAATTACATGATTCTGAACATTTTTCCAAAAAAAGTGTCTGGAGCCACCAGATCATCCCACCAGCTGGTGGTGGACCCAATCCTGATCATGATCTGTTACAAACTCATAATTCTTAACAACTTTGCTGAAGAAACCAAATCGCTAACTTGTACCGTTCAAAAGTTGATTTTGTATGGGGAATGTTCTGGAAAACCAGAGAAGTGATCACATCTCCCCAGCTGGTAGAGGCATCTCCACCAAAAGTTTCGTGTTTAAACTAGGGTTGATATGGAACATTTTGGTACCAGAAGTTTGGGTCTGACTCTATCCGTTCGGGAGTTATTTTGTAAACGGACGGACAGACGGACGGACAGAGTGAGAACATATAGCGTATTTTTTCAAAAAAAAAAACGCTAAAAATATGGAATAAAATACTTCAAACAAGAATCCAAAGACAAAACGAAAACCGTAAGTTTCACTTTCATGTGTAACATTTATTTAATAGCCGCAGCAACAACCATTGCCGTGCATTTTTTAAATATATATAATATTGAGGCATAAAGACTGACTCAGCAGGCAGTACTGGGAATCGACGTACAAACCACTAACGTCTTTTCCATTTTATTTGGTCATGGCTAACTTGAATTAATTGGTGAAAAAAATCAATTGTAAGCTGTTTGAAACCACCGTGAATTGTTGTTGTTGTAACAATACAGAAAGCATACTGCAAAAGCTCGCTTGCAAAAAAGTATTTGTTCGCTGAGAGGCAAATGAATGAAATGAAAATTTGCTAATAGTTTCCTCAATGGTTTATAAGTCTTCATAGTTTATTTATTATTTTATTGTGCTGGAGGTAGATATACACAGAGGCGCAAAATTATTTTAACAATATTTCATTTCACAATTTTGCTTAGCTTTGCATATTTTATGCGACAACAAGGAAAGCATAAAAGACAGTTTAAGTACAAATATATAAGTTAAATTTATTCACTTTTGAGGCGCATGGAGAGATCTTTTAATGATGTCACTTTTCAAATTCACAAGTTTGCTAATTGTAACATTCTTAATGTAAGCTTTATTACTTCATGAATTATGTTGTGTCTTGAGGTTGCTTGTGACATCATTCGTGGATTTTTTAACGTCGTGGAGTGCGAGTAACAAATTAGCATAATTGTATGTATGTTTATCTTGTTTAATAATGTTCTTTTTAATGCTCTGTAATTATGTATTATATATATTTCGTATTGTGGCATACGTAAAATGCTGGAGTACTGCTTGTATAATGATGATTTAAATTCAAACGAAAATTAAGAGATATACAGCAAAACAGTATATAAAATGAAGAAGCTTTGATTTGAATGAATAAAAGATGATGTAGAATGATCTCTGAATATTCTATAATAAATGAATGCAGTAGTCAAAATAGGTATGAATTAATTTTGAGGTACTGTGGTGGTATTTCTGCTCTTCTTGCTAATTACTGGAATTACACTTGAATGAATTAATTTATGTAACAACAACCAAACAGCAGCCACACATAATTCATTCTCAAATTAAATAAACATACATCATCTTCGTACCACTGAGCTGCAGGAATTGTTTACTATTTAAACATAGAAGCAAACTCCGAACACTGGCAAATTGTAATCTTTCATCGTAATCTTGCCAGTACAAACCCCAAAGATTTAAATCAAAATTGGAAAAGTTAAATTCGAGCAATTACCATGGCATTGTGTTATTTTGATACATTCTCAAGCATACACAAATGAATTGAACTTTTGCAAGGAAAACAGAGTAGATGATGTTGATTTCAATTGAATCAAATCAATATTCTTATAGTTGAGCTTCTAGATGATTTTGAAGTGTGTCTTAGACTTTAGGATTTGCTCATTTAGGCTAAAATTATTAAAGTGCATAAATAAATATTGTCTTCAGATATGTTTCATAGTGATCAAGGCTTTCAATATTTGAAATAGGAAAATACAAAATTGGCAGTAAGATTGTTACCAAAATATAATCCCGATTCTTGATTAATCAAAATTTGAATGCGATCCCCAAAATCAACACCTTGCAAACATAATGCTCAATTCACCAGCAAAATGTACAACAATAGGCATGTGAAGGAAGTTCAACAAGAAACAAAATCCCAATTCAATTGATTTGCTCGGATAAAGAGTCTATTTATTTGCTATGGCATTCTTATCGCACAATTTGTGCTTTTATTGTGTTTCAATGTCTTCCATCCATTGTAAAGAGCTGCCACTTAAAAAGTTTCAGTCAACAGTTGACTTTTATTCACCATCATGGCACATCAAACGAAGATGTTCAAGCACAACACGATACGCTGAACTCAACCGGCTACGTCTGCTAAATGAATAGACAAACATTGTTGAGCCGCGCGTTCAAAACAGACAATAGCACACCATTCACCTTTAAAAAATTGTTAACACCAAATAAAAAACGAAGCTTTTGTCAAATTGCCATGTAATCGTGTGATGTAATCGTTGCGAGTCGCTTCTCTTTTTTGTATCTTTATTTAAGGTCAATGCTAACATTATTTTACAACAAGTTGCTATAATTAGCTAGTCGCTATAATATCCAAAAATATCTACCGGTATTTTTATTAAATTTGTTCATAGCGGTCCATAGCTCCGTCAATTGATCGTGGATTATTTATTTACTGAACTTTTCGACACCTTTCATTTTCAATATACGCAAGCTTTACTTCGGCTAGAAATTGATTAGTCGTAAATTTTGTATATGAATGTTGGGTGTCAAGTATAAATTACGAGTGCTTGAGCATTTAATTATTAAGATTAGCTAGGCTGAGAGTTATTGGTGTGTGAATAAATGTGGCAATTTTGCTGTCAAGGAAAAATCTTTGGGTGAAAACGTGATAAACTTGGATCAATTGGCACGTCTAGATGTCTAATAATAATAACTCTAACAGTTAACCTAATTGGTTGTTCAATTAACAGGGTGCTTGCTTCGGTCACCAATGCTTAATTCATTAACTCCTTTATGCTCACAATAGAATTTACAATAGAATATGTTTAGGTGCCGTTGTTTGTTTTTCAATTAAGTTTATTGAACGCAGAAAATTAAATACATCAAAACATCCCTGAGCAATTAATGGAATGTAAAAAAAAAAAATTGATGCTGTTGAAGAAAATTTGCGCGTTTAGCCCTCACCACAAAAA
Organism: Parochlus steinenii; assembly: GCA_038502155.1. Classification (NCBI taxonomy): domain Eukaryota; kingdom Metazoa; phylum Arthropoda; class Insecta; order Diptera; family Chironomidae; genus Parochlus; species Parochlus steinenii. Next base: position 1,351,528 of record JAXCIN010000052.1, on the reverse strand, counting down.
CCATTTTCTCACTTCTCAGACGACAAAAATCGATTGTTAATTATAGATAAACCAAACAATTATCTGAACTTGAAAGATGAATAGCGCAATTTCCCAAGCGCCTTTCTAGCAAGCAGCGGCTTTATGCTGCTCTTACAGTTTACACAAAAGAGCACCCAGGCACCTCTGTCATAGCCAATGCATAAGCACATTTCGACGGCTGTAATTGTCTATACTTTTTATTTTATTTTCAACGATAAATGAATGGTGAAAGAATGGAGTTGTCATCAGTATTTCAGCAGTTGAACTGTTAAATGACATTTGGAAAATTGATTTTTTGCAAAATATTAATTATAGAAGTGATTGGTTAGCAAAAAGAACGGCGCAAAATATGCTAGATGAGGGTAAAAAATTAAATGGTGTGGAATATTGTCAGCTCACATCAAAATTGAATAATTATTTTTACCGCAATCGTAGCACCTGCACCTTTGCAAAATAATAATTGGGATTTGTGGCAAAATCCATGATTTATATTTAAGTCAATTTGCAAAAAGGGGGGAATATTGACTTTTAATTTTCATGTATAATTTAAAAATGTTTCTTTGTGAATTATTGCTTTTCTGGAATTCAGCGCAATATAGTGCTGCTGCCAGCTAAATTATGGTTTCTTTCTTTTTAAACAGAGTTTATGAAATTTTGTTGTGGAAAACTGGAAGCCAAGCCATCAATCAACTTTTAAATTGTTTCCTACGAATATTTTAAGTACTTGAAATATTTCAATTTGAATTTTCGAAAACTTGGTTCAATTTGAACGAAAAACACAATTTAGGAATTTTTAAATAAAAAATTTACTGGGATAGTGAAAATGTTACATAACATAATAATGTTTGAGACAATGAACAGTTTAATTCATTAATTCTATGTCAAGAGTCGGATACTTTTAACTTTGATGTAAAACGTTTCAACCGACCGCTTTTTTATATCAGATTGTCCATAGTTTATGAACTCTTACACAGACACCATGCTCTAGGCTATCTAATAAAATAATAGTTTAAGAGCTTAACTTTGATTACTTTCGGTACATTATTTTGATCACACTCAAAAACAGTACACTCTCGTACTCAACTATATCGCACTAAAAAGGAAAATTAATTACCGGTTTTCTTAATTATTGGCTGCCTCAATTAAAAGTAATCGTCAAGCAATCTCTCTGAAACTTTCACTATAACCCGAGAGCTATAAGCAGCAAATCTATTTTGTCCATTGTTTTGCACAAACTTTTTATAATGGGGTTTAATCAAGACATTCTACTTTGAGTTCCGAGCTCCATCTTCGAGAGATGTGCCATGAAGCACACTTTTAATGGAGTCGTAATTCAAGACATGACGTTAATAGCAGCAATGTAATTATGAATTATGTATCAAAAAATCTACTAAAACATTGTGTTAATGAAGTAATTGAATTATGTAATGGTGTTTCGCGTGGCGTTCAGACTTTATTTTTCTGTTGTTTCGCCTTTATTCGTTTTGAGTCAGCTCACCCTTCATACAAGAAGTAGCCGAGAAAATTCTTTACTTATTTTTACAAATTCTACGACAATTTAAGAACACACAAAATATTTTTGAATTAAATATTTCTTCATAAATTGTTAAAAAAATTACAGATTTAATAATTTTTTATCAATTGTGATAGAAATTGTAGAAATAAATGAAGCCGCAATTTAGTTGGCTTTTAATTGCTGAGGGCAAAACATCTACCAGTGTGAAAATATTTTAATTGATTAGGGAAATCTTTCCTCTCAGTTAAGAAAGTATGACACTTAAAAAGGAACCCAATTTCTAAAATCCAAAAAATAATCATTTAATTGTTTTTAAAGGTAAGAAATTAAGCGATTTAATTAATGAAATATTAAAAGTTTCGCAGCGGTAACTTTTCTACCCGCTTTTTAACTTTTTCATTATTCAAAAATCTGCCATTGCCACCAAATTTGCGTTGAAATAAAGTTTCGATTAACATAAATTGAGTTTTTTCGTTTGCTTCATTGCGATCAGCAACAAAAAAAATTGTTCACTTAAACGTGCTAAAAATGTGCTTAAATTGCCGAAGGTGAAACAGCAAACAGCATAGAAAAGACAAAGAGCTGGTCTTGTTCAGTCTTTTAAAAATACTGGGTTTGGTCACTCACAAAAAAGATGTTATAGAGTTCAGGGGCTGGCAATTAGTGGCATTTAAATAAACACAAGATTTGATAATGCTAGTATTGACAAAACTACACAACTTTTAAAACTTGACAAACTGTCAAAAAGATTTTAACATTGATATTTGGAGTTAATCCTTCATTTTGTAACATTATTTAGGCCACTTTCATTATAATAAATTTTTATTTTCGAATAGTTTAGGCCAGTTTTCTATAAGTTGTTTCTTTAGAAATTCAATCGTATTTCATAATTCACTCGAAATATTAATTGGAAATTAATCAAATTAAAACCATAAATCGATTATAAAATTATAAACTATTCTAAATTGAACAATTTTTCCCAAAGAACGATCAACAATCATACACATGATTTACGTATGCGCGAAATGCGTCAATAAAATTCTAAAAGATTTAATTAATTTTTATTTTTGAATTGCTATGGGAACTCGCACTAAGTTATCTTTCAGCACTGGCGAATATTAATTTAATGTTTTTGCTTATTTGACAATACAGATCCGGTAATTGAAGAGCTTGAAAAAATTTAAAATTTATAATTTAATATATAAATATTTTTCAAAAGCATTTTGACCAGTGCACCAAAAAAAATTATAACGATACTAAATCAATTCATAGCTCGTGTATAATTAATTTGAAAACCTTGAATCTGCTGCTATGCCGCTGCCATTAGTGCTTGTGCTTTAATTGTATATATTGGCATTATTCAAATAAATTTCGTAAATTTGCATTTTATTAGCAAACATTAAGGCATAAAGCAAGTGGTAAGGTTATTTAGGCTAAACAATAACCAAAATTCGAGTTATTTCTAGTAAATTATTTATGCATGAATTAGAATTGACACACGATGTGTTAGAAGAGAAATTGAAGCAAAAGACCAGTTCAATTACTTCGAAAACTTTAACATGGTTGGTATAGTCGTTCATTTTATCGAGATGTATGCATTTGAGTTGATAGAAAGCAACTCAATTTGTATGTTTCATTTTTATTGTTAGTGCGACAACCCATATAGCAGGGTTTTTCACTTTGGCTGATGGAGTTCCATCCAATTTCGATGGAAAATAATAACATTTAATGGATTACCCGGAACAACAACAGAGAGCACAATCATTCAATTATTTTTATTCAATCATTCGAAATTTACGTAAAAGCCGTGCAATATGGACTCCTATTTTGTCTTTTTGTCGTTTCGGCTTAAATTTGTTGTTTGCAAACCAAATAGCTTACGAGTGATTGAAGTTCAATTGAAATGATGATTATTTTCGATTTCTCCCATGATAATTATATTTCAGTAATATAATTGGGCTTAACGAAGTAATCTCGTATTATGATTAATTCCACCAAACACTAAATTTTTTCCCAAGGCTATATAATTAAATTATTGCTCTTGAATTTATTTTTACAGATTTTGTATAGTAATGAAATATAAACATTGCTATTCTTAATTCGTACCGGATAAAATGCCAAGCAAAACAAACATTGTTTTAAAATTTCCGGCAACTTCAAAGTTCAATCTGATAAAACAATTATTTCAAATAGCATAAAGTTCCCTCACATGGTTTATTGATGCAGGCTGGAATCCCGTTCAAAGCTTAAAAAGCATTTTACCAGCGGAATTCACTCAAATGTTAATCAAATTCCAATTCCGTTTTAATAAATTTCATCTGTTAATTAATTCGATTTTCATGGCGATTTTTATTATATAATTATTATGAGGCTTAATTGTTGTTACGAGTGTACGATAAAAATTGCTTTTAATTAACATTTGACGTGCAGTTTGGCGAATTTTTGGTTGTTCAATTACCGCCACGCCACAAGCTGGGCCAAACATACTTTTTTTTACTGACCGCAATATATAGTTAATTTAAATTGGATAATTTGATATGTTAAATGAATAAACGAATTAGGTGCTACATCACACTGTTCCACTGGTACTTTTGCCATTTTGCCTCCTCGGCAATAAACGGGCTGGTTGGTTTAATTGGAATTTTTGTGCGAACTGGAAAATGGCAACAACAAAAACATGAAAAATCTCTCCATTCATTCGTCTTGTTGCTGTAAATTTAATTACAATTCTATTTGTAGGGAATAAGTGAAGCAATTAATCAGCAAGAGGAGCTTTAAAATGGGCAAAATAACTTGAGAAAAAAGCGTTAAAGTCTGCGAATGATGATGAGAGTTGTTTGTGGGATGTTTCCAATGTGTTTTACACAGTTTTATAGCTTCCTTTATGCTTTTTAATTAACTCTCCATCGATTTTCATTTGCAGATCGTTCAAGTACTGTGTGGTATTAGTTTTCATTTTTATTTATTGCAAAGATGAGTTTTATATACTTCAAAAGTAAAATTTTCTCATAGAATAGAGCACTTGGTTTGCAAAAGCACTTGTACATGCTTCAATTCGAGAAAAGACTGGCTATATTGAATAATTCTGTGGTGGATTACCAGTTTGCTCATCAAGACTTCAGATACAACAAGGGGTTGTTCTCAAATAACGTGGCTAAACAACACCAAGAGTATTCAAGTTTCAATAAAACCGAGATCAACATAAAAAGTAGACTTCAATTTACAAAAATCAAAAAATTACGCAATCCAAAAATCGGAAAACAATTTTTTCAATACAAGTGAATATAGTTTTAATTGAGGATCCTAATATGATTAAAACTAAATCTCTTAATTTTTGCTGGCGTGTACTTAAATGGCTTATTTTTGCTGGTCATTTGTGCATTTTGCTGGTTTTTATTCATTTTTTATTTCAAACTCTGCCATTTTCATTTAGCAGTTTAATCCAAATACAATTTATATTCCAGATATTTACAAAAAAGCTCTACCATATTTTTGATCACATTTTTTTCTGCTACAAATATTTCTGGCATAAATTTAAATTTGGCAATGCGTCAACTACATCGGAAAACATTGTTTTATGGCGAGAGTGAGCACAAAAACTGTATAATTTCTGTATTGTTTTAATTAAAAACTTTTCAAGTTTTAACCATTTCATTTACGTTGCATAATATTCAACTATCAAATAATAAAATTTTACTGTCTATGGACTCACACTGTACGCCGACTAGTGAAGGCAAAAGAGAAAAAATACATAAAAAAGCAACTACAAAACGTTTATTCAGAATATGCAGAAAAGTCACATAGCTCGGCTGAGTATGGGAATTTTCCCATTCAGCCAGCAAGCAAACGAAACAATCTATTAGGAATTTTATTTGTTATGGGCCTATATGCTTCAAAATGTTATCGAAACAGTCAGAGCTGAGAAATTACATTGAATTCGTGAAAACATTTTAAATATGTTTAAAAGAAAAATTATCCAAAATAATTTAAAAGGAAATCGAATATTTTACAAATCTTAGTTTTATCCGAGTTTCATCCGAGTTTTATTCGAAGTTTTTATTCTAAAGCCCTGAATTGAGAATAAGCATATTACAAACATATCGTCAGCAGGCTGCAAAGAGGAAGCGCCAGCAGTGCGGTACCCAAACAACGATATTATTATTACTTTTATGGCAAAGAGATGGAAAGTGGTCGACTATGCCGATTTGACGTCAAATTCAGCAGTACATAGATCATAAATTATACAGCTGACGTCACCAAATTAAAAAACTTCGAAAAATGAATGATTGTGACAAAATTGATGAGGTCTCATTTTCAATTGCATGATTGATATCCAAAAATGGTGCATAGTTTGACACACAACAATTTTATAAAATAAGAAAATACTTCAAGCTTTTAGAGGCAAAACAAACAATATTTTAACTTTTAGCCCTGAAAAGCATTAATTACATTCGAGAGTTTTTCTTAAAAAAATATGCTTACCTTTGACTTATAAATATTATACATGTTCACGGAAGCTCTCTAAGGTAGTAATTGTTGCACTTCCAAATGAGCAAACTTTATGTTAAAAAACTGTGATTATTATTGATTGCACTTCAGTTTAACGCAAAAGTAAAAAAATGGGAATTTAATTGCGATACTGGCATTGTTAGAGCAATATATTTCCTGTTCACGAGTGATCCATCAGGCAAATGCAGCTAAAGTTGAAGCTGTGAACTTTTTTTGATATCAGTTCACTTGTCAATTGTGAGCTACCGCCGCCATACACCGGTAGTGCACATTACTCACTCTTTTTTAATAGATTTACATCAAAAAAAAGATATTTTTATTTTTTTAATAAAAAAATGTAAATCATCTTTTTCACCAGCAATATGCACCATCCGATCGGCGATTGGAGCTTTTATGCACCTTTTTTTAATTTGTGCCATGTAGCAATGACATATCGCGGTGCGTGGCCAACACATGCAGAATACATAGTAAATAAAATGAAAGTTTAATTACAAATTTATCATTTTTTACACATTTTGTCTGCTGTATTTCTGTTTTCGCTGTTGCTCTGGCTGCATAGTGCATTCAACAAATATATTAATTTAATTAACAGACCAAACAATGGGCATAGAGCACCCATAGTGCAAACTACACCAAAATGGTAAGGCAATAGACGTGTGTACATAATTAAATGCATGCATTTCAAGTCTGAATAATAATAATTGGCAAACTAAACATGTAAAAAAGATCGAACGTTTTTGTGGTGTTGTGTAGTTCTGCACGAGAAACATAATAAACACACAATTTATGTAAATATAACTGAAAATATAATCATGCGTTTCATGTGCTTCATGTACGGCAAATTTGTTAGAGCTTTTGGACATTACGTGTAATTAATCAATAAAGCTATGGACTTGGTTTAGTGTTTTTTGGGGGGATATTAAAGTTCACGTCGTAAATGAATTTTTAACCCAATCATCAAAAAAAATAAAAAATGTTTTTTATGATCTGTTGCACGTAAAGCAACCAAAGGATCTATTCTAGGCTTTAATTGGTTTTATTTCATAGATAGTTTTTGTTATTTATGAACTTTAGTAATTCAACATTTTTACTTCGGCAACAAAAAGTTGTGAAGTCTTGGTTTCACCCAAACTTTTTTTTTTTTTTTTTTTCTTATTTTTGCCTAAAACAAAAAAATTTTTGGTCTAGAACCCGAAATTTTGGGTCCTTGCGAAATGTCAGTCCGTGGTTTTGACTTCTGAACTTCTGTAGACGTAATCTCAGAACCCATCGGACCGATTGATCTAAAATTTTCAAAATAAGCTTTTTTTAACCATAAGCAGCGACGTACGAAGAGTTTTTGATAATAATACAGCGCCATCTAGTACCTGTAGTGCAAACTACCATTTTGCCATACAAAATTTTTTTTTTCCTGAGAATATTTTAAAACATTTGAATATGCAAAAACCTTGTATTTGGCCCAAAATGATCGATTCCAGAAGATTTTATGGAAATATTGTACCATGACCAAGTTGTCATGCTTACAAAAATTTTGGAAAAAAAAACTTCTGTTGACGTAATCTCAGAACCCATCGGACCGATTGATCTAAAATTTTCAAAATAAGCTTTTTTTAACCATAAGCAGCGACGTACGAAGAGTTTTTGGTAATAATACAGCGCCATCTAGTACCTGTAGTGCAAACTACCATTTTGCCATACAAAATTTTTTTTTTCCTGAGAATATTTTAAAACATTTGAATATGCAAAAACCTTGTATTTGGCCCAAAATGATCGATTCCAGAAGATTTTATGGAAATATTGTACCATGACCAAGTTGTCATGCTTACAAAAATTTTGGAAAAAAAACTTCTGTTGACGTAATCTCAGAACCCATCGGACCGATTGATCTAAAATTTTCAAAATAAGCTTTTTTTAACCATAAGCAGCGACGTACGAAGAGTTTTTGGTAATAATACAGCGCCATCTAGTACCTGTAGTGCAAACTACCATTTTGCCATACAAAATTTTTTTTTTCCTGAGAATATTTTAAAACATTTGAATATGCAAAAACCTTGTATTTGGCCCAAAATGATCGATTCCAGAAGATTTTATGGAAATATTGTACCATGACCAAGTTGTCATGCTTACAAAAATTTTGGAAAAAAAAACTTCTGTTGACGTAATCTCAGAACCCATCGGACCGATTGACCTAAAATTTTCAAAATAAGCTTTTTTTAACCATAAGCAGCGACGTACGAAGAGTTTTTGGTAATAATACAGCGCCATCTAGTACCTGTAGTGCAAACTACCATTTTGCCATACAAAATTTTTTTTTTCCTGAGAATATTTTAAAACATTTGAATAAGCAAAAACCTTGTATTTGGCCCAAAATGATCGATTCCAGAAGATTTTATGGAAATATTGTACCATGACCAAGTTGTCATGCTTACAAAAATTTTGGAAAAAAAAACTTCTGTTGACGTAATCTCAGAACCCATCGGACCGATTGATCTAAAATTTTCAAAATAAGCTTTTTTCAACCATAAGCAGCGACGTACGAAGAGTTTTTGGTAATAATACAGCGCCATCTAGTACCTGTAGTGCAAACTACCATTTTGCCATACAAAATTTTTTTTTTCCTGAGAATATTTTAAAACATTTGAATATGCAAAAACCTTGTATTTGGCCCAAAATGATCGATTCCAGAAGATTTTATGGAAATATTGTACCATGACCAAGTTGTCATGCTTACAAAAATTTTGGAAAAAAAAACTTCTGTTGACGTAATCTCAGAACCCATCGGACCGATTGATCTAAAATTTTCAAAATAAGCTTTTTTTAACCATAAGCAGCGACGTACGAAGAGTTTTTGAAAATAATACAGCGCCATCTAGCACCTGTAGTGCAAAAATTTATATTTTATATATCTTGTGTTTTTTCAAAGAATCTAAAAAACTGTTGGAAAAAATATATATATTTTTTTTGAATTTTATATGAAAACAAGTTTTACGTGTTTTTCGTTAAGAAACTACCAACTCAAGTCGATCAGAAAGTTCAACACAATAATCAGCAATAATGCACAATATTCCCGCTCGGCGCTCTGATCGAAAATTTATGTTTTGGTTACATATTTTTGAATTTCCTAGAATTTTATTGCTTCATTCAAATGAATTATTCTAATGAAGCATAGGTATTATGTTGCCGAAGTGCCTGCTAAAGCTTCAGCTTTTCCGATTTTTTAATTTTGATATTAAATACAGAATACATAAATTGATTTCTATTAAAACTATTTAACCTTTTTGATATGCTCATTTATTGTTTGGTTAAATAATGGCTAAACAAATAATTACGGTATAACAATTCACTCATATTGACTTTTTATATAATTTGATTTATATTGAATGGCAACCAAAATAAATATGCAAAAACCCCATAACTTCTAATATATTTTAACAAAAAAAAAACAAAAAGCACCCCAAAAACTGGTATTTGCTTTTAAGGTTGCTGCTTTTAGATTCGTTTTCCGTTCAATTTCTATACTTAATGCAAACACACACACACCACATATATCTCTTAATTATGGCTTTATTCTGGTCTGCTTTCCTCCCAATTTATTTTTTGTAGCCATCCATAGACCACTTCTATTTTTATGTTGTTATTTATTATTATTAAAACATAAACCTCGACAAAATATGTTTATTTTATTGGGTTTGTTTGCACAAAAGTTAATGCCAAATGCCATCATATTTTCGGGGGGGCTCGCAACAAAACTCACAAAAGATATATATACATAGAGCAAAAATATCGGAATACTACATTATTATTAGATTTTATAAAGATTTTGGCTAGAAAGCATTTTTGCTTCGTCCCGATGGCTGCGCCACAGAAGTATAGAAAAGATACTTATTTTCATCTCTTATCCGCCTTTTGCCTTGTGCTTTTGCCTCAACAAATAAAATCTATCTTGTGTTTGCTTCGGATCGATGTGCGTTCTTATAGACTCACATATTGAACATATTGACTCTGTCGTCAATACGTCTCTTTTGTTTCTCAATTAATAAAAATCGCACATAATTAATAATTATCTCAAAAGCAAACTCGATAAATGTTCATAAGTGTTTCCAATGTGTTTCTTTTTGCTCTATTGCCATTAAGAGCTCTTTGAATGCTTCCAGTTCTTATTAAAGCATTAAAGCTCACACCAATTGCTCTGCAATTTTCATATATATTTAACAACATCTTTTTGCTGGTAGATGCAAACAAGTCTACGTAATGTTAACAATTTTGAACACATATATATAAATTTGGGTTGTAATTTGTTAGTTGTTTATTAAGTTTTTAAAATAGAGATTGTTTTTTAATATTTCCTGCATTAATATTTAATTTGCTTTTTCCATTATTTGCAACTTTTGCGTTTCAAATTTTCAAACCAAGCAACAGCACATATCAAAAAAAAATTCACATGAAGTTTATTATACTTTTTTTTCTTCAAAAATTATATAACATCATATAAATACACGTTATTGTGATGATAATATTTAACATTTTGCAAAGACCTTGATATATATTTTTTTTGCACGACTGTCTATATAGTTGATATAGCTGATATACAAAAAAAAAGTTGTATGTACAAGCGTTCGTTTGAAAAATAGCGAATGAATGTATACATTTGAGCATGAGAGACGCTGTTGTTGCCCAGCATTTTCAGAATATTCACATGTCAGATTTAATGAAAAAAATAATATGTATTCAATTTTTTTCTAAAATGAACTTTATAAAATTTTTAATACATCAAATATATCAACTGGAAAAAGATTTACAAAAACAGTTTTTAAACCCGATTCGGGTTTTTCACTTTCTCAGTATTTTTTTATGTATTCAATATATTATTGAATATTATACAAGAAAAATTGCAACAGCATTAAGTTTTTAAAAGTGAATGCGACAACTTTTAAATATATAATCATGAGATTAAAGATTTATTAACTAACTCAAAAGTTTAAAAAATTTAATTTAAAAGCTCCTTACTTATTTCACGATTGATGAAAATCCACTTTTGATAATATTTGTACACTTTTTTGCTGTTTTCTATATGGTTCTCATGGACACTATATAGCAGATTGATAAAACAACAAAAAATCACTCTAAATTACTCTTGAAACATAATTCCAGTCAAGCAAACTGAACTTTTTTCACTAAAATTTCACAATCACAAAAAGTCGTCATTTGAAGGACTTCAAAATGGAACACTTAATTGAATTAATACTGTTTTAAGACTTAACACAGACCAATTAATATAATTACAATTCCGTTTATTCTCATACACCACTCTATTCGAAGTATTCAAGTAGAATGTCTTTTTTTTATTATTTGTGATTTTTGCCTCTAATAAACGTTGTTGGTTTTTATTTTGTATTTATTTTTTTCCTTTTTGAAGATTTTTGAAGATTGAAGTACCGAGAGTATAAGACTATGATTTTGATTTTGATATAGGATGCAGAAAATACTCCATGTTTGAGCCCGACTACGTCCAACACATAACTGAAGTTGGAAAAGTACGTTTTCAGTGTGCGGTGTAGAAGCGGAGCATATAATATGAAATTTGATGTTGGAATTGGAAAAAAGAAACTCGTTTTTGGTTGCGTAGAAAACCATATATATATATTCGACGTTCAGACAAACAATTTTGCGCTCATAAATTTTCAACTGTTCTCAACCAGTGTAAATACACACGGGCAGTTGTGTAAATAATTAAATAACTATTGAAAATTGTCTGTCGGTTTTTTTTCATCAGTTATTTGCGACATTTGGACAAATGGTTATTGCATTTGTGGCGCAAAATACTTAACCCATTTCAATTTAACCGATATATACACGTTAGAGAATAGATTTCGCCACAATGTACCAATTAAAACTCTTTCAACAGCACGCATTTGAGCTTTCGGCAGAGAGATTGTGCGCTGCTGTTGAGAGCAATCCTGGAAAATATGGAAAGTATAGAGAGTGGTTGGAGATTTATATCTCAGTGCTTCGGCTCCTTCCCTAGTTTGATGAGTGTTAGTGTGGTGTTGACATCCACAATTTCTACTCAAACAAGCTCTTGCTCTAGCTAATTGTGTTGAACACATTTTATCGCAATTTATACATGACGATGTGTGAATTATTAGTAATTTTTTTGAACTGTGACTTTAATTAAGAAGCTTTCCAAATTGGACGGCACTACCTGTTTCAAAATAAAATATCTACAAAAATAGAGCAATCGATGTACTATATTGAACCTGAAACATCAACAATCTTCAGAACAATGTTGACAATAATTCACACTTTTGGATGAACCGTTTGTGATTCTACACAATTCTCACTAATTCGATTGAAACGATCGTTAGTTTAAGAGTTTGCTGGTTAAAGGTCAAAGCAACAATTGCCAAAGCGATATGATATTTGCTTACGTAAACTCGAATCATTGCGAAACTTTATTAATACTGCAGTCGTAAATTTCCAAGGAACACAATAAAAATAATCGAAAACAAGATACATTACAGCTTAATAATGAGCAGAACTTACACAATTTCAAGTTGTTCAACTAACACAGTCTTTTTTTAATGGAATTATTAACACAGTTCAGAAGGGGATCTTCGCAACAACAGTTTTTAAATTACACTAAATAATATGTATCGATATTTACACTCCAAACACTTTAGTAAACAAACTATTTTGACAGCTGTGAATTTTCTTTCGGATGAATTCACTCCATGAAAACTCAACCTTTTTGTTTCAAAAGTTAAATAATTTTAATTACTCGATAATAAAATTAAAATTCTAAAATTTTAAGAACATATGGCTAGTTTAAAATAAAAACCTTTATCATTTTAAATAAAGTTTAATATAATCTCGAATATAATAAGCATATAAGATGAATTTATATTTTATTTTCATGAAACATCAAGATGAAGATAGTTGCGAGTTGAATATTCACCAACTGTAAATTTGAAATCCGTTAAAATTTTCTTAAAATATTTTGTCATTTAATATATGAAATATCGATGCAATATATATTGATGCATATATTTTGAATAATACGATTTTATAATTTAGCACATTTATTGTACAAGATAAAATTTCAAGTTATAAATATAATCTCGTATTACAAAAGATATTTGATCTTATATAAGGTAATCACTGGCGTTCATTTATATCGTCATTACATGATTTTTTATATTTAATTAATTCACAATCTCACATGAGGGTTTTAAAGCATATTTCAAACTACTACAGAGTGTAAAGCTTTTGAATGTATACTAATCAAATGCAATGGAGAAATCTGTTTTAAAGGACCTTCTGTCGATGGAATATTTATTATCCGCTGTACACTCGTACACACCCGCATCCATTTGGGTTGCAGGGTCAATCTCTATCTTTGACTTGACTTTATCCTTCTCAATGTACCATTCGTGCACCTGTATTTTTTTTCATTAAATGTAATAAATAAATCTAAAAAATAAAATATTATGTCTAAAGCGTACATGTAAATAAAGATGACTGAAAATTTCTGCTCCATCCTTGAACCACGTGATTTGCGGTCTATTGTGATAAAATTGAAAAATAAACAGCTTTAGATTGATGCCACGCGAACTGTCGAAATATATACTAAATGTCTAACCTTGGGTTTCCTCTTGCCACACACAAAAATGCAATCTTGTGACCAAGCACGTATTCATAATCGAAATGAGAGGCAAGCGTAATTTTAGCACCCTGCAATTAAAAATGTTTTTCTCAATCATGAAAATTGTTAAACTCAAAAACACTCACGTTGTTGTTGTTGTAGTATTGATCAGATTCAGGATCTTAAAATATCAATTAAAATTTTATAGCATAATTTATCATTAGGATTTTCTTGTTAAGACTTACCTCGATATTTGCCTGTTATTGGAAGCCTGAAATATAGTAAAGGAAAGTAAATTGATATTAATAATGTGATAAAACGATGGAAAATGTTAATTACTTACCCAATTTGCATCTGTTCAAGTTTTAAAGTGGAAAATAAATTGGTATTAATTTAAAGCAGCACTGAAAGTGAACTTTGATTCTTTAATTACGTACCCTTGACTTGGTTCTGCCTCTTCCTCTGAAAATGATAAAAATATTTACTTATTTAAAATGAAATACATTTAAGATACAAGGTTTATGGAAAAATTCGGATATAGATCGACAAGATTGAAAAATATATAATGTAAATAGGCAACTTCTAAAATAGCTCTGATATCCATACCTTCCACGTCTGCCATAGACACTGTTGATTACCAGCAGCAAAAGAATTAACATTTTAATAATTCTATTTATTTCCATATTTGCGATTCGTATAAGAAATGTCTTTTTGCGTAGTTTGGTTAAATTTATAATAGCTGCACTCTGGAACTATCTCTGTATCTTTAAATATATCTATGGAAAATTATTTGGTTGCTGCAAAATTTAGTTTTGTTCTTTACAACTCTACAAACAACTTTAAATTACTTTTGAAAATTATCATTATCATTTATTCATATTTATTGTTTCACTCTCGAGAAAATATTTTATGTTTTAGTTTTTGTGTATGAGATATATATATGTGATGTAGTTTTAGTTTAGTACGGAGCAGAGTATTTTGCTGTGAGAACTGGAAATTTATTTTAATCAAATTGAACATAAACTTTTTAGGATATTAAATGTATCTTTGTGTCGTTGCCGTTTTATTGTAGCCCCAATGGTGATAACAATTATTCGAATGTTTACAAATTTTCATGCAATTAGGTATTTGATAATAATAGTTGTGCAAATTTATCTGCTTTATATTTCTCATAGTTATTTTGTAGAATTGTATATAGTTTAATAATCTAACCGAATTCACACACAATTCACGGCTAGTTTATAGAGTTTATTCTTTTGCAATTAATATGTTTTGACAAAATTTAAATTAGTCCCGATATGACACATAGTTGCACTAGATTCGTGAAAATCATGATTTTTTAAGATATCACGTCTTTAGTTCTTCTCTGTATCAATTTGAAACGACTACTAAAAATGCTAAATCCAATTTTCAATTCAGTGTGTAAATCTTTTCAAGTGTTGTCTCCCAAATTAGCTTATTTATTTAAAATAATTTGCTTTATATCAGTCATACCGATTCATATCAAATCAAAGCAAAAAACTCACACATCAACAGGTTATCCAGCATATCGCTCACACCATTCTGCTGATGGATTCACTTTATTTATAAATTAACTGAGTCAATAAATTCACTTTTTTTTTATTTTACCTAAGTAAAATTTTTATTAAGTTATTTAAACTTTATTCAGATGAAACGAAAAAAGAATTAGTTGCCTGAGTAAATTTATATATAAAGTTGATTATTGTAGATACTAGTTGATTCAATTGAGCAGCTTACATATTTGAATGGAGGATGATTAACAGTATTCATGCTGGTGTTTGAAAGTATATAAATCTCTGTTATTTGTATTCAAATAAAACAGGGAGTTGTGATTATATGGTTTACAATCTCTAATGATCTATATGGGAATAGCTGTAGGTAACATTTTAAGACGCCATATCTTATTTGAGAAAAGTTTTGGGATTTTTAAGGTTAAAAATTTCACGTGAGATTTTGTGAATCTTTAATCTATAAATTAAAATGTATTCTTAAATATTTTCCGAAGGAAATCTGTTAAATACCTAGAAACTGAATTGTTAACCCCTTTCAGCATGCAACGTTCCAGTACATTATATGAATAGCAAATTGAATATAATTCAATATAAATATTCCAAGACAATATATAATTTCATTGAGAACTCTATATTAATATCTATGCAAGATGTTCGTATTGAATAGAATCGTTGAAATGTTAATAAAAGAACATCTTAATTCAACTCAAAATACTGAACATTCAAGTGTGAAAGTGTATGAAAAAGACAAAAAATATGTTTTTATATTTTTAATTTAAGATCTATTTTAGATCGATACCTAAAATATTTTCGACTTTACAAGCACTTCATAATTACTACAACAGTTATGGAAAGGCTCTTTCTCTTATCGGACCTTGTGTTTATTTAATTTTATTATTAAGAATGAAAGGCGAAAAATTTATGCACACCGCACATCACGTAAATTGAATAAATTTTAATCTTTTTTGTGGCTTCTTACTTTTACTAGAATTCCTCCGTACACTTGTAGCCTGTGAGGTAGAAGATTTTTAATTACATTTTTTTTCTCATAAAAACAGATAAAATTTTAATATGCAATTAACAGGAAATTTTTTTATCTTTAGACGGAATTAAGCGCTCGATTTAAAATAATACAACTTAAATTATACCATTTAGCGTTGCCTAATTCAAATTCTTTTGAAACAGAAGTTCAATTGGAATCTTTTATATTTACCATAAAAGAAAATCCATTTGAATATGAAACTTTTTCACAAAATAATTTTTTCAAAAAAGACTATTTTTATTCCAAATTTTCGGAGCAAAAGTTTTTTCGAGGAAAATTAATATTATTTTTATTTTTACCCCGGAAAGTTTAGCAAAACCCGTTTGTCAAATTTGACATTTCTAATTTGAAAAGCTTGCACCGAAAAAAGGTTGAATACATGCGAACGGATTTTCTACTAAAACATTCATATTTCAACCTTTTTTTTTGAAAAATGAAAAAAAAGTTAAAAACATAAAAAATTAAAACCGTTAATTTTGCTATTGCGTTCTACAGGGTCGGCTAATATGTGTCTAAATTAATCCATTTTAAATTTTTGAACAGTGATTAAAGTTTTTTCAAGAAAATTCTTTTACTATGATTTTATGTAAGAATCAATGATTAAACAAGACTATTTCACGATGAAATTATAGATGTGCGGAAAGTTGACAAAAGATGTCTAAAATAAGTTGTTTTAAAGATTGAACCAAAGTTCTCTTTTTTGTTCAGATCAAAACTGTTAATAATGCAGCAAACGTTTCGACTATGCTTTTATCTGTAAAGTATGTAAATTAAGATGCTCTGAAATCCTTCAAAACACTGAATAGCAACATTCAATTCTCATACCATGTTATCGTGAAAGCAATGCGGACGGCAGAGCTTTTTGCATGACAACTTTCAAGTTGTAAAATTTTTTTTTAATTAATTACGCTATACATACAACATTACTACATTTGAATATGAAAGATTCTCTCCTTTTTTTATTTTATAGCTTATAAAACATTACATTTTTAAGTTCAAATATAAGTTATTATAATTTAGTAGTTCCAAATTTTCGCCGCGAAAAGTTTCAAAAAATAATAAAATCGGAAGAAAAACACGAAAAAAAAGAAGGAAATCCGATAATTTATTATTTTTGAATGAAGTATTACATTAAATGCTATTACATTAAAATTTGTCACTTTATAATTAATGCATGCATCTTTAAGGCAATTTTAGGTTGTAATCATGCAAAAATAAAAACTTTTTCACTAAAATAACATCCATAATTGATTAACATAAATGTTATAAATTTTGAAAAAACAAAAAAAATGTTAAAAACATAAAAAATTAAACCTGTTAGTATTTTGACTATTACGTCATACAGTTGTATTATGCTGTGCAGGAAACTCTGAATCCATTTTAAATTACTTACACAGTGAATTTTTATTGGAGCTTAGATCCATTCTTTTCTGAAAATTTTTCGGGGAGAACAATGATTACAACACAGAAAGATATTGCGAGCAAATTATAGATTAAGGATCAAGGGAGACATTCAAGATGTCAAAATAAGATTGAATTAATTTGTATTGAAAAGACTTTATTCTGCTTTTGTTCAGATTATCAATACAGATTTACCGTTTTTAGGCTTCAATAGGACTTTTAGGTAGGAACTTTGTTCTTTTATAATTTGAAATATTTTGCCCTTCAGAGAATCAAACATTCCGAAAGTTAAAATTCAATTGTATTAGTTTATTCCAAAAGAGATTCCAAAAAGGTAGTTAAGTGAATTTGACGATTACAAAAAACGGATATGGCACAACTTATTATGAATATTAATTATTGGACACTAAACATCTTTTGTGTTGTTTAGTCATAGCTTTTTTTAACTTTTTTTAAGATCCATAAGAAGAATCGTTTTCTTGAAATTAAATGAATACATAAAAAATTTAATAAAAAGAGTAATACTGTATTTGTAAGCAACGTGATATGTTTTCATAATTAAACGGATAATAGGAAGGAACACTTGTGGTTGAATAAATGTTGTGATTGTTGTTTTACTTCAAATGTATGGAGTTTTGTTGAACCAAATGTAGCTAAGTTTTTCACCATTTAAGGCACCTCCAATATCAAATATATTAACTATAAGTTTTTCAGCACCAAAAACTCAAGTGTGGTTTTGAATGCAAAACCGTCCCAGCAATACCAATGAACTAAGTAAAGGATTTATGTTTGGATTGGAATAAAATATCAAAAACTAAGACTACCAATTTGGATGGTTTGGTTGGTGACAAATATTAAAGTAATATGTTAAAAACCAAAATCATTTCCATTAAAATTCAAATTGGTTAGTCAGTTGTCGATTTGCGATTGAGAAGCATTAAGTTGAACAGCAAGTGATTTTTATTAAGAGAACATAAACTCCAATTGCAAATTGGATTTATATTGTGATATATTGAGGATCTGGCAAGATGTTGGCATAGCTGTTGGAGATTTTGAATAAATTGTTTTATTTAGTGAATCAGCTATGTTTCATTTGGTCAGTTTATCAATGTTTCTTTCATCATGAACCAAAGGATTTATATATTTTTCAATCCCATAAGAAAGTATAAAAGCTTAAAAGAAAAAACAGTGCTGTCATGATGGTGGGACAATCTAAGTAAGTACTGATTTAGTGATTCGTCTCAACTTAGAAAGCATTTGCATCAAAATGACTGCTCTAAGATTAAAATACATTTTTTGAGAGCGTAACATAGTGACGCTGAGATATTAAAGTTCTAGTTTTTAAGCATGAGATTTTCAAAACATAAATTATTAATTGAAATTTTATGTCTCTGTTAAAAAATCAGTTTGATGCCCTATCTAAATTTTTAAATCCAAAAAACTTACGAAGAAATATTACAAATTAAAATATTCACTGAAAGTATGTTAGCATACTTTAATTAACTAAGTGAAAAAATAAAGCAAAATTTTAATCATTAAATGTCAAATCCAGAACTGAAACATTTAATTTTCCGATGCTGTTTAAATACATTTTGCTGGCACATTAATCTTCTCTGGCTCTTTTGGGAAATATTATTATTACTGTATAATCCAAAAATTATATCCTAAAAAGCATATTTTAAATATTCATGTAAGACAAGGGTCATTAATTAAATGTGTGAAAAATTTATAATCTGGAAAATAATAAAATTATTGTGAAACACTGAAATTCCATCTCATATCAGTTTTCTAGCTGTATTAAAGTAGAGTTCGGATAAACCAAGCAAAAGTTGAAAAAGTCATCAAATCTAGCTCGAGTATCAAAAAACCCTTTTTCTGAAAAAATTGTTTCCAACAAAAGTTTTCGGATCTGAGCAAATAAAAACAAGACAAAGGAAAATTAAAGTTATTCATGAAACTATAAAAGTAAATTGTTCCCGGGGGTGTTCACGAAGTTTTTGATTTTAATTCCAGTGAAAGCAAGTCCTTCGAATTCCACTTTTTGTCGTTTTCATTTGCGGGAAAATATCTTCTACCCTAATTGTACATTTAATTTACATGTTATCTTGTCTGACCTTTGTCAGAATCGTGTAAAGAAACCGAAAAGTAAATGAAAAATGGGTCATTCTAAAATAGATTTCTAACAAAATAATATAAAAATTCTCAAATAAAAAAAAAATATGATAAATCAATTTTTATCACAAAATGCTCAATACTTCATGGGATACTTTTTCACAAGATTAAATTTTAGCATCATTTTTACACTCGCTTATGTCTCATCAGTTAACAGTTGAAAGTCGGTAAAACAAAAAATTTCTGTATTGACCACAAAAAGAAACTACCCAACAAATTGCGAAGGAAAAAAACAACATTTTGTTCTCATTTAAATTTTTATTGTTTATTTGAAAAAGGTAGATTCATTTACTTTACCTAATTATGGACCAATTTTAAACAAATAAAAAACCTGAATATATTTTTCGGTTCTTGATTCTGGACTATCTAATATAATATGCAACCAATGAATTAGCCTAATTAAAAAAACTAATCAGTATACATTTTGAAAAAAAAATAATTTTGAGTATGGAATATAAATTGTGAAAAAAAATCAAAATCTCGTATCGTCCATTTAAATGGGGTGTGAGGTTTGGGGGGCAGTGAATAAACAAGTTTATCTAAGACATTCTTTATGCACAACCTTATATGTGAGAATAGAAGATTAAATATGCTCGTAATGCGGTGAAAACATTACCCAAAGCATTTACCAATCCTTTATTGTCTTTATTAAGTTTTACCATTGTTTGGTACTCACTTCTTTAAAGTTTCCTCAGAAAATTTTTAATTTTTTAGTTTTAAATTTTCCATACATTTTGTCACTTGCAATTTATGTTTTGATTAAAGCCCTGTATAATTTTATTTCGTTTTTATAAGGACATTCATGATTGATTCATATAAGTTTTAAACAACAAAATGGATATATTTAGCAATACATTTAAAGTCACAGTTCAATGGTAATTATATGTATATTACCAAATGCAAAAACCAGTTGAAGCAGTTTAACAAGAAAAATGTTCATTCACATAACATTACCTGGTATTGTAGATTTCAGTTTGAGTTAAACACTCGTATAGAACATATCTACGAAATCAAAGTATTGCTTCTATAAAAACCTTCAAAACCATGATAAAGTGGAATCTTTTATGTTTTACATTTTGTCTTTTGATTAATTGCAGAAAGTGCAAATTAATAAATAACTACTGTGCTAATACAAACATGGCTTATATTGAGACTGTAAACTGGAAAGGAAATATTTTCATAGCATCGTTTGTCAGTTCAGAAGGAATTGATATAAGTTTTAGATTTGATGAAGACCCTGAGAAAAAGGCAAATGTGAGTAATTAATTGAGATTGAAAAATTAAATAAATTTTACTCTTTAAACCAAAAGATTTTTGTTAACTATCTCAAAAATCATGAATAAAACTACTATCTACTGTTTTAGAAGCAAATTATTCTCAGTAATGGAGCAACAATTGACGTCGTGCTTATAATCCAATACCTTGAAAATTATGATATACCTGTCTTGAGTGAGCTGCGGCTTAATGGAAATAATATTTGTGATAGGTTCGAAAACAAATTTTCTGTTTATGAGTTAATTTTAATAATGTGCTATTAATTACTATTTTAGAACATTGGCTCTAGAAGAGCAGACTTATAATACAGATAAATATCTCAATGGTCTAGCCGAACCACAAATGCTAGGAACAACCTTAATAAGTCCATTGCCAACTATTATTCAATCAAATGTTTGTATTTATTTTAATTTCTTAAATAGAAGTATTGCAGAACACATCAGAATTTTTTATTTATTTTTTATTTATCGCAGAGCCAACAAAAAGTGGATACTTGCGGAATAATAATTCCAAAACCATCTCCCCTCATCTTTAAAGGTCAATTGACATATTATGGACAATTTCCTTGGCATGTTGCAATTTTTTTAATTGAAGTACCCAAGAATAGTTTTACTGTCACAAAATTTTACTGAGCTCTGATATTTACAGGATAATGAAGAGACCTACAGCTGTGGTGGCTCCATAATAAGTTCAAATTTAGTTCTCAGTGTAAGCCACTGTGTAACCATATTAGCTACTTCTCAAACAATCGATCCGAAAAACTTAATCGTGTATGCTGGAAAAAATAACTTGAAAAATTTAAATCAACACGAAAGAAAATTTAATGTAAGTAATTTCATTTGAGACTTATCAGTTATCCTAATCATTCAACTTCATTTAAAACATTACCAGGTTAGTCAAGTTTTAAATCATCCATATTATGACTATGAGACCTTTAAATATGATATAGCATTAGTGAAATTATCAAGTCAGACACCGTTTAATAGTTTCATTCGACCAATTTGTTTGTGGAATAAGGATAATAACATCAGGAAGTTGGTTAATCAACTCGGAACTGTAAGTTTTTATTAGATGTGAATTATAATATTATACGAATATAATACAATCCAAGACAGTTTATAAAATTCAATAAAAAATTTCATCAGTGTGGATAAATATTTAAAAAATTTTAGGTGCCTGGATGGGGATTCACTAGTGAGAAAGGTGTGACAGCAGCCGATTTGACCTTTATAAACATGCCTATTGTAAATATTGAAACCTGCCTTTATAGCAATCCCGACTTTTTTGCAAGGGTGACGAACGATCGAACGTTTTGCGCGGGCTTCTTGAATGGATCTACTGTGTGTAACGGTGATTCTGGTGGTAAATTTTAATTATAAATTTATTTAATCATTGCTGTGAACTGCTGATTATAGTATTGGTTAAGAAAGTCCATATTCTCAGTTCATTTTCAAAAAATATGCTTTAATCTTCTCAATCTCTGTAATAACTTTCGTAAAATGGTTCAATTCTTTGATGATGATCTTAAGCCCAAAAATTGAAAGCTTGAATAGAAATTAAATAAATGCAGTCTTGTAAAATTTTACTGATAAAGCCTTGATTTCCCAATATCATGGATGTATTTGATTTTAGGTTTTAATTTTGTTAATCGATATTGTTGATTGATTTTTTTTCATTATTAGGCGGTATGGTGTTCCAATACAAAAATCAATGGTTCTTGAGAGGAATTGTGTCTTTAAGCTTGTAAGTATAACATAGTTATAATTATAAGATTGTTTTTGTAGTGGCTCTTTATTAGGATTTATCTTAAAATCTAATCAAACTTTATTTTTTTGATTTTTAAAACATAAATTAAATCCAAAGTTTACTAAATATATTTAATTTTTTAGAGCACACCAAGACTTTGAAATATGTGACTCGCGACATTATGTTGTTTTCACAGATATCGTCAAATACATTCCATGGATCCGGGATAATATTGCTAGACTGAAATAATTATTAATGTAGTTTTTAGTTCTATAGTGTGAATGATAATTCAAAACTTTTTGAAAAGTTTGATCAATAAAATAGAATGAGTTTTGCTTTACGAACACATTATCGATTCACTCTGGATACTTTCAGTTGTAAATAATTATTTTCAAATTCTCAAGCTTCCAGGCTATTGCTTTATTCAGCAATAACTTCACGATGTTTAAGAGCGCAATCTCCAGAATCGTAAAATTGTTGTATAATTAAATTCTAGGACGCAGAGCGGAAACTCAATAAAAGCACAATTTCCTTTGCCAAAAAATTATAATAAATTTGAGGTTTTTTGTGTAACACGGATATTGGACCTGAGCTTTTATGCTTTTTCTAATTGAGAAGAGAAATTTGTACTGCGTCACGATTTTGAACAAAATCAATTAATCGGTCATAATAAGGAGCCTATTCAACAACAATACTTTTAGAACATTAGTGCTATTATGCATGCATAAACAATAATATAGAAATGACTCCCAGAAAAACATGATGAGCATTGTCTTTATTCGATTTACGTCATAATACCATGCTCCCAAAAATATGCCGCACACATGATTCGACATTGTGAAAAAGATATAAGCACATAATGCCGAGAGCATATAATATTGCTGCTTTGTGTTTCCGATCCTAATATCGATTTTTTTTTCATGTATATGTATCACCGTATCAGCAACACAAAATAAATAAACAGAGAAAAATTGTAGTTAATCTTCAACTTAATTAAAAAGTTGAGAATATAATTGTCAGTTTAGCCAGTTTAATTGCTCTTCAGTACACTTCAGTGATTGAATAAGTGGCAAACATTTTAATTTCAAAAGCTTTCACTTTGAAGATCGACTGTATGCACTTTACAATGAAGTTACACTGTAAAACATATCGATTAGATTTTAGGTCCATAAATAAATTTACTCTATATATAAAGCACAAGATAACTATTTAATCTATGTTGTATTGATATTGTTAGATAGATATTGTTATCAAATTTTTCGTAAAAAACATCTAACAGAAAAAAAAGAATTTAAATTAAAATTTCAACAGTGTTTTGTCAAGTTCTCCAACAGAGAAAAAATGAAGGAGAAGGAGCAAGCTAGGCTCAACCGTCTTTATCTCAGCACACTCAATAATGCCAACCAACTTTTCTCGCCTCGTTTCAGCAAACGTGCTACTCAGGGAGAGCTTCGCCAATAATGTTGTGAGCAACAACAACTTTTCCATGTATTTTCCACCAAACATCATACATACAGACTTACTTATATACACATTTTGAATGAAAAAAGACATTGCAGTATTTTCAATTCATTTCGGTTTTAGTTGCAGAACTTTTCTAGTAGACATAGTAGAAAGATGGTGATAAAATCACTAATTATGATCCCAAAAGCAGCGTTTGTCAGTGATTAAACAGTATAGTTGGTGAATTATCAAGTTTAGTAGTTTGTGTCCAACATAGGCTGGTAAAATAGGAGCCAGCATCAAAAGAATCTTTAGAGTGAAAATATACTTGTGATATAAAAATTCTTTTGATATTGAAAATTGGATTATGTGGTGAAATGAGCTACTCGAAGTGCTTCTAAAATGCAATTTCTTTGAAAATGTTGCAGTAGTATTGCGTCTGAAATTTGCCAAACATGTGATAAAAATAGAACAACCAGAAGTTACTAAAATTAGTACAGTTTTATGTACAAGTTTATTTTTTGGTTGTTTAATGCAGTAAATCTCACAAATAAAATTATCGATTTTCACCGACTCACACAAAAAAAAGAAATACACCAGATTCTCTAATTTTCTTAAATCGAAACCGATTCATATTTTGAGTTTTAAAAATAAACTTTATAGCTCAAAAAAACGCTAAATTTAATTTTGTGAAGTCGAGCAAAAAAACAGCGAAAATTCAGTCTATTGAGCTAGTAGCCGCAAATCTTTTCAGATCTTGTTTGAAAACACTTTATAAAGAGTAAATACCAATAAAAAATAAGTGACTTTTTATGAGTTTGTGTACAAAAATATCACTGCATATTTTACCAATGGCAATGGAAGCAGGCAGCAATCAACTTTATGCTGGAAGCAAATAATCGGGGAAATCAAGTGGATTTTTATGTAAAAGCAAGCCGATACATAACTTTGAATGTAAATAGTGATAATGATATGGAAATTTTCAAACATTAGCACGACGACTAAACACAGTGTGTTCTCGCATAAGTTAATATCCTAAAACCACACCAGCTTTAAATTAATTATAATTAAAACTGGAAATTAATATCAGCAGTAATTTGCCATCTAAACGACGGAGGTCAGCATGAAGAACATGATAGCATTGCTAAGCTTTTTTTTTGGTTTTGTAGGTGAGTCCATTTTCGTAAGTGTAATATGAATAATAATGTGTGAAGAAAGTGCAAGACTAGAAAGGCTAAAGAGCCACGTCCAGGAGCGTGAAAGTATTACGTGCTTGATTCATTTTCAAGAATCTGCCAAAATAAAATGCATATATACAACAATCCTTGAGTATCGTTGTATGAAAACTGAGAAACATTAGTTTATCAGCTATTGAAGTTTTGCTTGCATGTGCTAAATGTCTCAATCAAATATGATAACATAACGCAAAAAAAAACATATGAAAAGTAAATCTTAGTAGTTCAAAGAAAAAGTGCTCTTGAAATAAGAATAAACTGTGCTTTTAGGTACAATTCAAAATCATTTTTTTTTTTTTTGCATTTCAATAATAGATATTTCGTATTCTCCAAACCCTGATTGTGGTTGTAGGGCCAAATAATCAAATTTTAATATCTATTTCGTTTTAAAATATATTGGAATTTTTAAACTTTTCATATAGTTATTGAAATAAAAACTTTATTCTAAAAACTTTGCTTTACTCATCAGCAAAAATCGACTGTTAGCATCTTTTTATGGTTTTTTCAAAATATTTATTGGTTGAAAAGTAAAATTTAATCCGTTTTTTAATCAACTCTTTCTGTTACCAAAATGTTTAACTAACCCAGCTTTTACTATGCTTTTTGTCAGAACAATCTTGAAGATTGTTTTATTCTCTTGTTCTGTGAAATCATATCGAATTTAACATACTCATAAAATAATGAAAACTTGGCATTTCCAGATGTGTGGGATGATTTTAAAAAAAAGAAGCTTTTTTGGCTCATGTTCGGCTTATTGCTTATCAAACAATTGGTCTCCAGAACATAAAAATGAAAAAGTTTTTTTCTGAAATCGATTTTTATTGTTAATTATTGACATATTATGCATGTTATTAGATATTCAAAATATTTTACAAAATTTATTATGTAATAAGCATTGATCCAAGCATGAATGAAAATCTCGAAAAAATCATATTCTACCATTTCATTTAAAATTGGGCAAAATCGGATTCTCCCATTCATTAACCATTAATTGTAAATTATAAAAAATTAAAATGTTTTCGACATTGTTTTAAGCGTTTTTTTCTGTTGAAAAAAATGCGCTTATGTTCTCACTTTCTGACCATATGATAGTCAGACCAAAACTTGTAGTTATGAAAAAAGATCCTAGTTTATACGTTATACTTTTGATGGATGTGAGTACACCAGTTGAGGAGATGTGACCATTTCTCTAACACAAGAAAGGTGTTCCCATAAAAAACCAGCTTTTGAAAGGTACAAGCTAGCGATTGGGTTTCTACCGTTACCAGACTGTTCGGAAAATGTACAGATCATTTAATTTGTAAAGAGAACCAAAAATATTTTAGAAACGGTAGCCACCAATTGACCAGAATCATCTTTATGAACGCAATCATGCATGCATTGATCTATTTAGAATATTCTCAATGTTGCCGTACTTCCTGGTTTTTATTTTTGCAGACAAAAATCACTACCATAGAGTAGGATAGCAAAGAAAAAAAAATATATTCTTGCTTCCTTCCAAAAAAAACGATTCCTATTCTTGCCAACTGGCAATTCTTTCTCCACTTGTTTATTTTACTGACGGCAAAAATGAAAAACTTAAGGTTAAAAATATAATAGAACGAGCCAAAAAGCCGAAACATGGCAACTTAACTTATTATATTTTTGGGAAAGTTTCGTATAATAAAATCATAAATAATCAATAAACCTTCTGACCTGCTTTAAGAACCAACACAATAATATACCTAACAAATTGTTTCTTGACATTGCAGCTAGTTTGGAAGAAGATTGTGTAGACTTTCAAGGAAACACTGTAGGACATGGTTTACTTTATGTTCCAGGTAAGATTGATCATATTTGAGCTCTCGGGATCTACTTTTTTATTTATTCTTACAGGACCAGGTGTTTGCAGCTTATGCGTTTGTTACCACTCGGAGCCTCTCTGGTGTAAAGCAATATTCTGTGATCCACCATATGTAAGTAGTTTAGCAAAGTAATTACCGATTGTTTTTATTCATTATTCATTATTCATTTAATAAAACTTTTTAATAAAATTTATGGCTGAAGAGATTTCACGATGTGTATGGCAAATTAATAATGGCGAATATTTCACTTTGTAAAAAACTGAATATCGACCAATTTTATTAGTTTTAAATATAAATTATTGGTCAATGTGTTATTGATTCAACATGAAAAATTATCAATTTATTGCACATCAAGCTCCACTCCAATAAAATATCAATGTATAATAAATATATAAAATACTCAAACACCAATTTTAACAAATACTGTTTATTTTGCAGTTTTGCAAGAACTTCCGAATTGGAGAAACATGTTGTGAATTTGAATGTAAGTCTATACAATCATTACATTTAATTCCACGCACTTACTTTCTGATTTTGATAGGTCTTGATCCAGCTAATGAACGTGATCGTTATGAAGTGAGATAAAATTCAAGAAATACTTAAAATCAACTAATAATTAAAAATTTATTTTTTAGGAACGTCTTCGAAAAAAGGCTGACATATTAGCGGGAGTCCCTAGCGTTGGGTCAAACACAGCATCAAAAGTAGTCTATCTAATTGCAGGAGTTACCTGTACACTTTTTTCAAATTTTCATCGCAAGTTTCAAGTCTTTTCGTAGCTCTTAATTCTGAATACAAAATCGATTTAAAAAATTTTATATTTTTTATAAACCGTAATTCATAGTTTTAGCGATATCAATTTAATTCTAGAGATATCTTTGAATTTTCAAGTTTTACGCAAAGCAATCATAAAAGATTGTAAATTAAATATATATAAATCCGAAAGCCCTGTATATGAAAAGTAGAATTATAATGAAAATCAAAATGCATCCGAAGCATTTCATTATACAAATAAATTAAAAACCAAAAACATGTCCGAATCATGTCAGTTAACAAATTAGGCAAAATGATCCTGTTTTTGAGATAAAGGGCTTTTATTTTAACAAATTAACAAACCAATGCAAACTACTTATGGTGAACACGCAATAACAGAAAATCTTTTAACGGAAAAACTAAATATGCAGATTAGCCGTCCTTGAGATTAATTTGCGTAATAGTAAGCCTTACTGCTACTTTATCCACAAAAAAAAATTGAGCGATAGGTTATTAAATACGATCGAGTGAAGCACAATTTCAATAATTGAATTATGAAGAACCCAGCTCCAATTCAGGAATAGATAAACCGCAAAGGTATTTGTGAAGGCTACGTCGCTTTGATTTACAATAGAACTCTGGAATCACTCCCAAACCAAAACTACCCAAACATAACAATTTACCAATTGTGGCGACATAGTACTAAGCTTGTGAACAAACTTTAACGTTTTAACAACTTTTCAAAAACTTTGCAACTCAATGCATGAAAAGCTTGCTCATTTTCCACATCGACCATACAAAAAACCAAATTTTTCTGCTCAAAAGTATCAAATATCAAGATATATTGTTGAATTAGTTTTTAATAAAATAAAAAATTCTAGTCTCTTATAGTGACATGTGCGAGAAATTGAATTTTCACGTTGTTACACAAATTTGTAGATTTTTTGTTGTATTTGGATAAAATATCCTAAACGTAGGTAACTTATCACAAAATATATATTTCGTTAGATATATTGAATTTATTAAATCTTTGCTCTAAGCTCCTCCCAAAACAAAATCGAAATTAAATCTAATTTTAAATCTCTTTGATTAATATAATACTACTTAAACTATCCATGTTATAAAAATATTGTGATATTTCGAACCTTGAAGGTTTTAACCCAAAATTTTGGTTTTTTCATCTTTTTTGTTCAACTAGAAAAATTAAAATGATTCATTCAAATCGAATCAATAGGTTTTATTAAAGAAATATTTCGAATATAAATCGATACTGAAAATTGAAAGATAGAAGGATATTCGCACATTAAAATTAAAAAATAGTTAGAAAATATATTGTCAATTTAATGGTTTATGTATTGGTTCATTCAATCAAAATTTTCAATGATTTGAATATTGTATTATGAAATAAAACAAACTTGCAGACGAGACTTGGACAAACTACTTTAACTTGAACTTTAGTAATTTGTCCAAATTTCTTAAAAAGCAACTATCTAATAAATTTTCGACCAATTAATAATCTATAAATACACTATTTTAATGAAAATTTCATAAATTTTCAAGATAAACCAAGCTAAGACAAGTTTCGATAGACTCAATCAAAAGAAAACATATGAAACATAACATATACAAAAAAACGTGACGTCACCACTTCCAAATAATTTAACAGAAAGGTGGTGTCATAAGTTCAAAGTTCACATTTTAATTGCAATGTGTGGGTGTTGACTTTTTAATTATATTAACTGACCGTCACCATGTAAAATACTAAAAAATTTGGTATGTTTTCAAAATTAATTAACTGTAAAGCCAATTCGACGTTAACTAAAAATTTCACAATTATTCTGTATACCTCTAGGCCACAGAACTTTAAAAATAAATACATTTTTCAGAATCTTTCTCTTTAAAAATTGAATTTTAATTTAATTTTTTGTATCAAAATTTATCAAATTTCGAAAAATAGAATACGCGCTAATTTGTCAAAGATCGCAACACTCGAAAAAAGCTTCCATTAAATTGTTTCTATAGTAAGGTTGATTAAGAAAAAAGTTAACGAGGGGATTCTGATTTGCAATCAGTAGGTTGTAATCAATTATTGTTCGAAACCGCGAGATAACAACGATTCATAAATTATAAAATTGATAGAAAAACTGAACCTTTGAATCTTTGATTAAATAATTAGAAAAAAATATTTGATTCTGCTAGATTTTGAAATTTCATCGAGCTTTAGACAACAAGCAAATAAAAAGTATTTTTACAACTAAATAAATCGATTTTCTAAAATTCCAGAAACTTTCTATAGCGAAATTGAAATTAATTCAAATCTATAAAGTTTGAAATCTCTAAATTATAAAAGAGATGATATCGTTTTGAAGTACTAAATAGAATTTAGTTGGTTTCATAAAAAATTTGGAAAGCTCGATATTTATGAAATATATTTTCGAAATAGAGCTTTCCAATTAAATATTTAAATAAAAATTGCGTTTTATGCAAAACCCGCTCAAACAATTGTTTGATTCATCATCTGCTTATGGTTTAGTTGTTAAATTTTCACAAATAATGTAAAATCAGATTTTGAGATAATAAAGATAATTATAGAAGGAAAACAATAGTCAGTGTTTGCACATTTCAACTTTTATTACCCTTTCAAGTGAACCCAGGAGAAGTCATCGGAGAGTATTCATCTAAATACACATTAATTGATTAAAAACAGCTGGATCCAGCCTAAATGTATCACAAAAACTTTTTTTACGTTCCAGACGTCGGCATAAAGTAGAAAAAAAACTATCAAAATCTCAAGATACTTATGTTAATCTCTTACCAAAAATATATCTCTCTGTAAGATACTGCATAAAAATAGTACATTTTTGAGTCACCAACATTGTTTATTCTTGAAAAATTCCATTAGTTAAGTTTCTCGTTAAGTAACAAAATATAACTTTGTTCTTGACATGTTTACAATTAATATTTTATTATTTTGTTTACTTTTTTGACAGTTCTCGTTTTCTGACATTTTTACTTTCATCGACCCTATGAGAATCCTGTCGAACAGTGCTGGCTGTCACCGAAAATCCGAGCGATATTTTTTGGATTTTCGCACTTATGTAGCACATTTTTGTTTACCTTTTTCTAAAATTTTGTTTCTTTAATTAAAGACTTAAACAACAATTTACTAGCACAATTAAGGATGCTCATAGTATGGAAAATATGTTTAAAATAGTTTAAACTTGAAAAATGTCCCGAAACTCTTCTATCAAGAGAATATATTATTTTGATACTACCTCATTTTTCTACAATATATAAGTAATATATATATTATTTTAATATTTTCTAGATAAGGATTATCGATAACAAGTTGATTAGTAAATGAATTAAGTCAATTAATATGCTGATTTGAGAAAAATTTTATTTTTTGAAAAATGGTAAACAAAAATGTGCGAAATAGGTGCGATAATCCGTGAAAAATCGCTTGGATTGTAGCACCTTTCCTGTCAGATATTCGCACCCTACAATCGCACCTTTTGAGCGGATTTCAGCATAGGATTGTCGCACAATATTCTCATAGGGTCGCTCGGATTTAACCTCAAATCTGTATAGACTTTTTTCGCATAATTTTTTAATTCATCAACATTATAAGATTTTACAATAAAATAGCATTTAAATATGTTTCAGTTACTAAGGTCAATCCAGTAAGTACTAAAGAGTTGCAAATAACCAGTCTATTGTGTCTAACAGATATATTTTCATATTTTCAGGAATGTCAGCTCACAAATCATCCAAAAATCTTTTATGCATGGTTCAGCTCTAACAAACACAACTTTATACACTTCTAAGCAAATTTCGATGGTTGAATCACCTGCCTGGAGCCTTTTTCAAAGAAGGACTAACATCCGTAACAATTTTCCCAGAGCAAAGGAGACTAAAAGAATAAAAGTTCACGGATGGGCGAAAAGAATGTCCACACCAGAAGGACGTAGAATTTTGATGAGAAGAATTCTCAAAGGAAGACATGTCTTGTCACATTAAAGTATACATCGCAGATAGAATATAATATAATTGGTCTTTAAATAAAAAAAATCGATCTTATCGTAGAATAATAATATTAACTTTTTACTGGTAAAGTTTGATTAAAATCCACAATTTCTAACTTCTATATCAATTCGGAATATATTAAAAAGCTAGCTAGCAGTTTCGATCTTTATAATTCAAATTCTTTATTTAAAATTCACATTTATAAGTTTTCCCATTGAAATAGGATAAAAATCATTCACAAAAAATTCATTCATAATATGGAAAAATTCTAAGTATATTAATCTTTTATTTACTCAGCTGAAGGGAAGCGAGCAGCTAGCCTAGATTTACGTGATGATCCAGAATTGCGAGGTTCTTGATTCTGCTGACGGGAGCTAAAATGACTCTCTTGGCCACCAAACGAGTCGTCTTCGACATTGTGCTTGTTAGAAATTTCTTTAGGCACTACTTTAGCAACAGCCTTTTGTGGTTTCTGTTGAGCCAACTCGGGATTTCTGTTCTTTGAGCTTTTTATAGCTGCTTGCAGTGGAATAAAAGCGCTTGAACTGCCAGGCATATTATGTTGATAATTTCCCTGCATCGGTGGTCCATAATTAATTCTCTGATGTTGATTAAATTGAGAAGGAGCATTGTTATAGTTTCCGTTATTGTTTGGGAAGAACGATCTGCTATTGTCTTGCTGATACCGAGTATTGCCATTGTTTCCAAAGAATGAAGGGTTGAAAATTGGCTGCTGTCTGCCAGTGTTATTATTATTATTATTTCCATTGCCGTTTTGTTGATGGTTTTGATATTGCCGCGGCATTTGCTGAGAGTTGTTGAAGAACGGTTGTGGAGGCTGATGATTAACGTTACTATTTTGTGATTTGTTTTCATTCATCATCCACTTGTCAGGAGGTGGTGGCAACACAGCTGGTGGGCCAGAGACGTTAAGATTTTGAACTTCCGGTGGGCTTGAGATGTTCAAATTTTGAACACCGTTATTCATACCGAGCATTTCCTGTAGTGAAGTTGATTTCTGGTCCAAAGTTTCACTATTAATGCCCAAAATACTTTTCAATGAATTCTCTTGATTTGTGATGGACGATCCACTAGATAGAGGAGTCTGAATTTTAAGTGCGTCTTTCAATGATTTTTCTCTCAATTGCTAAAAATGTAAAAAGAAAAATATGATTTAAAAAAAAAAATTAATTCAAATTTCTAACCATATCATTTGACCCAGACAGTTGAACAGGAACTTGAAGTCCTGGATTTGACTTCAGTACATCCCAGAAATCCTGGAAAGTGTTTGGTTTTGGAGGCTGCATAATTTGTACTTGAGAAGCAATTTCGGCCAACTTTTTTGAAATATCCATCATTGGTTGAGGCTCTGGCATTATGATTTGTTTAGTTGGCTTCACAGTCTCCTTTTTCTTTTCCACTCTTGGTTCAACTTTCGATTGAGACTGCGAGCTTTGTGCAATTTGCTCCTCATTTGATGCTTCCTCTTCTTGTCCATACGTGATGTTGATTAAAGTGTTAACTGCCATTTTACCAATTCGATTTTTAAACATGCCATGAGCACTTTGGGCATCGGGAAGCTCTTGGTCAAACAAAATATCGCAGTAAAGATCCACTTTATTGATACAATCCTTACGAACTGGATTAGAGTCTGTAATTTCATGAATGGCAATTACAGTCCCTTTTGTACCAACTGGGAATTTATCTGAATTCTTTGCCACAACTACACGATCAAACATTTGCGTATTAGACTTAGGATCAGGTTTTTTTGAAGACTTATGCAACTCAGCCATATATAGCAAATGCGGTTTAATTTGAAGTGTAACATTACGTAATGGAGCACTTTTAATATGATCAACAGCCAAACATACTTCTTCAATTACTTCCTTTTCAGCTACCTTAGATCCTGCAGTGCGTCTCTCGGCTTTGTTTTGCGGTAAATTGTTTAACCAACTCAGAAGACTTTTTAGGTTATTTTCTTCCTCAGTCTTAAAAAATATTAAAATTGTCAGTGATTTCATAATAACTTATAATTTAAAAGTTTACCGTAGTGAGGAACAAATCACTTTCAAAGTACAAATCATTTCCCGTACTTTTTTCCAACATACTGAAAAGTTTGGGAAGCTTGTTGTAATAGTTCTTAACCAGCTCCACCACTTTATCCGAGTAGAGCCACATATTATTTTGTTTCTTGGTATATCCAACAAGCTCTTCGTTCTGTATTTAATAATAATAAAAAAAATGTAACAATGATTGCTAGTAAATTATCCATACTAACATTTTTTGGAAACTTGACTTGAAGCCCAATATTATTTTTGGGAGTTCCATCAGAAATTTGACGTTTTTGGCCTGAAATTATCAAAACGCTTCCAGTTATCCGATTGAAAACATTAGCAGACAACCCAACAACACTAGCAGTTTGATAGCTGTTCATGTAGCTTTCCTGCATTTTTCTGTGCAAATCAATTGCGCGTTGCAAAGACGGTTCTCTTGGTACAGTCAGCAAAACTAAATTTTGATAACGAAAATTGTTAGTGTATTAATATATTAACAAGAAGTTAGCTTACCCTTAATCCTGCCATTTTTCTCAAAGAAAGAATTGTCAATGACTTCACCAATGCTGCCGTAATACGGGTTGTTAAGCATAAAAACGGTAGCGCCTTTATCATATACTTGAGAAACTTGCAAGTGCTTCTGGAACTTTTTCATATAAGCCTTGATGTCTCGAACGACGCACTGAAAAATAATGTTGGTATTTATGATTTAGTAACCCAGCTACAATAATGGTTTATTACCTGTGCAGGATACGCCACTTCAATGTTGGACCATGTTTTTTGTAACTTGTACATTTTATTGGTAAAAACGTATTCGTGGCCAATATTGGGCTTCACAAAGACAACTTGAGTCACTTCTCCAACATCAATTGCCATACGACTCATGTGATGTGTTACAATGCTGTTACATTCAGAGTAAAACTTCCCACTATCTGTTTTCTCCATTCTTCCATCTGGGAAATATGTATTGTCCGCATCACTTACTCGGACAACTATTGCTTCGTACAAATGGGGCCAGCTTACAAAAACGCTAGTGTTGATTATTTTATCTGCTAAACTTCGTGTGTCCAGTGACTGGTTTGGATCAAAATTAACTTTAACTACCATGGTCTCACTCCGACTTGGTTGGTCAAAAACCTTAACAGCTACTTTTTTAATATCGCACTGAAAATTGAAAAAATTATTATCATAACTCTACCTTTTAAAGAAAACTTACTGAATACTTTAAATGCTTCATGGTTGGAAATCCTGGAAAGTAGTAATCCATGTAAGCACCTTGAGATGGTCCCAATACAAGTTTGCTTGATGCAACTTGAACCTATAGCAGAATTTTAGGTTAAATAATTAGCCATAAACAGTTTAATACTTTAACTTACATCCTCTCTTTGAAGCTGCTGCTCACGACAAAACACTGCGCCCAGATCCTGAAAGCGTGGGTGGGGAGCTATCAGTGATCCAGAACTTTCCTCACAGTACTTGTAACTGTACATTGGTCCGTGGATATTTCTAGCTTTATCGCATGGCATAAGATCTTTCTCAACTCCCTTCATCGCTTTCAAAAGCCTCTTTTCATCAATAAATGGAATTAACACAACAGCTTCCCATTCTTGCTTCTTTCCGTTTAAATCTGTCTCGAAGTCAGTTGGATAGTATTCAATTATTTCGCTCTCTGGTGATGTCATTAGTTTTTTGTAGGGTTCTGGCAAAAGAAGAATACCACTAGCAGCCGGTAGAACACTCAGAAGTTGTTCAAAAGGAAGAAACGGTTTCCCCATTTCAAATTCTATCTTTAAATCTTTGAAATTTCTCAGATCGCTGATAAAAGGCGCGTAATGATGGGGATAAAACCAACCCCAAGACTGAACTCCATTATAATAATAAGCCAACGTCCACTGCAGAGCGCGTATGTAACACTCAGCTTGTTCCATCAGAA
Source organism: Parochlus steinenii (assembly GCA_038502155.1). Lineage (NCBI taxonomy): Eukaryota > Metazoa > Arthropoda > Insecta > Diptera > Chironomidae > Parochlus > Parochlus steinenii. The sequence goes on along the minus strand of JAXCIN010000052.1, from coordinate 1,315,384 downwards.
CATTTCTAAAAAATATTCAATATTTGTTGTGAACTCATTATTACTTTCCATCAGTAAACTTACGGTGTCATATCCGGATAACCCATCTTGCTCACATAATAGTTTCTCTTGTATTGTTTGAACTCTTTTTCAAATATTTCCTCGTCACTGCCATCAGGACTTCCACTAAAAGGTAAATTAGTATCCTCTTCTTCATCTTCTTCATCAGCAAACATTGCAGTAGAATTAGCAAGCTCCAATAAATCAGGATCGCTTGGAGCAGCATTCGCTTGTCCACCAAAAGTGTCGTCATTTCGGTTATTCTAGAATTATTTCGTAATCAACTAATGTCATTGATTGATTGATTAATTTAAACATACATATTCCTGGTTATGTTTCGTCTCCAAGAACTTCAAATCATCGTACCTCTCACTAAAGAATTCTTTATCAAACTGCCCTAATGTTTCTAAATATGCCTCAAGTCTCGATAAATTTAGCTTACCAGATTCATTGATGTAGCCTAGAAAAAGAGAATTTTTATTACATTGATCCTATTATATTATTTATTTTAAACTCACCATCAAGTTTAGGCAAAGTATTAATATAAGCTTGATAAAGAATTGGCAGCGCGTTAGTGTTAATGTGCAAATTAGGAATGTTTGGAATGAAATCGTTGCCCACTAAATAACCCATCAGCACCCAATCGTCAATCAGTTTCTCAATGTCAAATTCAAACTTCAGCAATCCTTTCAGAGCATCAAATTCTAGCTCCAAGTATTCTCTCATCAGACTCAAATGCAGTAGAAAGAATCTAGTGGCATCCACTGTGGGCGCCTTCTTGGCGTTCTTCCCAAACTTTACCTCCTCTCTAAGTAAAGAGAAATGGCGCTCGTGAGTACACAACCCTAGCATAATCAGATCAGCATCTGTAAAATCGTTTTATTTTATTAATAATTTAATATTATTTTTGTATAAATTTTTTTTACCTAAACCGTAGAGACAATGTCGAGTATTAGGATCGAAACCTTTCTGAGCTTTAAGGTATCGAATGTACTCCATAATTTTATGTTCACCTTCTCCGGGAGTCTCATGCCCGCTCAAAATAATCTGGCATCTCCGCCATTCAGCTGACTGCGTAATCTTCATTTGAATGAAATACTTCATGGCATCGTTTAGCCGAACCATGAATGGAGTACCTGGAGTGATGCAGTTACTATCAAACCTAGCTTCCTTGGGCAGTTCTTCTCCATTGGCAAGCGCATTCTTTTCTTGCGTCTCTGCATCTTTGGCGGAACGAAAACTAAAATAAAAATAGAATTTTAAAATGTAAAAGAAAAACAGAGTATTTATAGTCTAAAAGTTTACCGCCGTCCGCGCTGCTGGTTCATCTTAGCTCTTGGTGCAACACCATCCACAGCGAGAAAAAAGAGTCTCTGTGGCTTGATCATGTTGAACAATGACTCCAAATAATGAAAAATATCCTGAAAAATCTGGTCTTCGGTGATTCGAAAGTGCACATCTGTATCATTGGGGTGAGAGCAGTTGTGGATAATTCCGTTCATATCCAAGTATAAATTATCAATTTCAGGAACCTTGAATTAAGATGTAATCAAATTAATATATTTTTAGCACATTCCATTTTTTTGTGATTTGTTTAATACCTGGTTCTCTCTCACTAACTCTGATAGACACGGATATCGCTCGCTAATGTAGCGGAAGAACTTAGGGACACCCATTGTTAAAAGATAGTTTTATTTTTAACTGCGAGAGTAATGTATTTACTTCTAATATGATTAAAATTAGAGTGTCCGATGTTTTATCGATGTTCAAAAAAAACGATTAATCGAATCGAAAAACATCGATATTATATCGATGTTTTAAATTTTCGATATATCGAAACATCGATGTTTTTTCGGCAACATCGAAGTTTATTGAATATTTTGTTCCAAAAGCAAAAATTCATTTTACAAACAATATTTTTTCTCTTTTTTTCTTCTCTCTATTGAACTAGTACCGAAACTCTATCAAAAAATACTTTTAAAACGATATAAACACTGTAATTTCAAAAAATTTCAAAATTCAACCAAATTTTTTGAAAATTTTGAAAAAAAAGTCGTTAACATCGATACATCGATGTTTAAAAATATCGATGTTTTTAAAGTCGATGTTGATAAATATCGATGTTTTCATTTCCGATAATCGATATTGAATATCGTTTTTCATTTTGAAATATCGGATACTCTAATTAAAATAGAAAATAAATATGGAATTGCTACTGAAGATTTAAAAATCAAGTATTTTCCCATCCTAAGAATGTCAAAACAAACTTTTGATTAATCAGAAGCTATAATGAATGATGATGATGATTTTATTATTATTTATATTGTTTTGGTTTTTGAACCATAACACGGCTAGTGAAATGAAAATAAATAGATCCTTCCTGCTCGGAATCTTAGTAGCTTCGTTCACGTGGATAATCACTATCTATTTGTACTACACTTTGAACGACAACAGTCAAGGAGTCGGAACTCCTAGTAGTGTACCTATATTCAATTCGAACCACTTTCTTCCTAATCAAATAAATCAACTTGAAGAGCAACCAGTGAGGAAAGAAAAGAGCAAGGTGTTGGAAAAAGGAAACTTTGACGAGAAGTATGAAAAATACAAAAAAGAAAAGCACAAGAAGAAAAATTACAGCCAAAAATTAATTGATGAGTTGGTTCCTGTTAAAATTCCTTTTTATCTCCAAAATCAAGAGTATGGAGCAATAAATAATCTCCAAGATCAGCTAGTCCGAGACGATGGATATAAAAACCACGCATTTAATGCTCTGGTCAGCAACAATATAGGAAATTATAGAGATCTACCTGACACGAGAAATCCATTGTAATTTAATTAAAAATTCAATTTCGATGTAACAATTTATTTATTATCTTATCAAAATGTATGTTCTTATAGATGTTCCACCAAAAAATACGACGAAGATCTTCCACATGCATCTGTGATAATGTGTTTTTTTAATGAACACCCAGCTACCTTGTTAAGATCAGTCAACACAATTTTGAAAAGAACTCGGAATAATTTGTTAAAAGAAATAATTTTGGTTGACGACAATTCTGATCTAGAAGAATTGACAATCAGTTTTGATAAAGAACTTGCAAAACTGAACACTAGCAGTAAAATAACATTACTGAAAAATGGAGAGAGACAAGGCTTAATTCGTTCGAGAGTATTTGGTGCAAGAAATGCGACTGGAGACGTTTTAATATTTTTAGATAGCCATATAGAAGTAAATGTTGGATGGATTGAGCCACTATTACAAATTGTTAAAGATAATCGAACCGTTTTTGCGCTTCCCATCATAGATATTATTTCTGCTGATACTTTTGCATATACACCAAGTCCTTTAGTGCGTGGAGGTTTTAATTGGGGATTACATTTTAAATGGGATAATTTACCGAAGGGTACACTTAATATTGATACTGATTTTCTGGGTCCTTTTGAATCACCAACTATGGCAGGAGGATTGTTTGCTGTCAACAGAGAATATTTTACGGAATTGGGCGAGTACGATATGCAGATGGATATTTGGGGTGCCGAAAATTTAGAAATCTCTTTTCGAGCTTGGCAGTGTGGAGGATCACTACAAATATTGCCTTGTTCTCGTATTGGACATGTTTTCAGAAAAAGACGTCCTTATGGTGGAGGTAATAAACCTAAATAATAAATTTAAAAAATATTCTTGAGATATTTAATTTAGGGAATTCTGTTGGGGACACAATGGTGAAAAATTCTTTGAGGCTAGCTAATGTATGGATGGATGAATATAAGGAATATTTTATGTCACATCAGCCATCGGCAAAGTACGTCGATTACGGGAATATTGACGATCGCTTGGAACTTAGAAAAAAACTAAATTGTAAACCATTCAGTTGGTATATGAAAAATGTTTATCCAGAGCTGTCAAAACCTGGAGAAATTTCGAAACTTGTTGAACCTCCACAGTTTCAGCCTTGGCACTCAAAAAAAAGGAACTATATCAATAATTTCACGATACGACTGTCCAATACTACCTTGTGTTTAGCGATCAAAGGACCAGCGGAGAAAAATTTCTGGAAACGAGGTTCTGCTGTGGAATTGACCAACTGTATGAGAGTGAAAAACCAAGTGTGGTAGGCAAAGACTTTAATTTGTTATGTCCTTTATAATCAAAATTTTGCTCTTTAGGTACGAGACTGACAAATCTGAGCTTATATTGGGTCAACTTTATTGTTTGGAAGCACAAAGCGCTTCTAGTTTTTCTAGACCAATTTTAAGCAAATGCCACGAGATGGGTGGTGATCAAGAGTGGAAACATCGGAAAAGTGTGAGTATCACTTAGTATTTTTTTTAAATCATTTTAAAATATTTATTCTATTCTCAGAAGGGAGCACCAATCTACAATATGGCTACTGGAACGTGTCTATCAGTTTCTAGTGCGGAAAAAGGCAGTGAGGTTCGGTTAGACATTTGTTCAAATACCGCTTTAAACACTTGGGACTTGATTTCGTAGTATTATTAATATAAAGTTATTTTTGAGTCATTCCGTTTTTTTAGTAAAAATATTTTTATAACATATGTTCAAAAAAAAAGATATAAAAAAATTTAACGTTTAAAAGTTAGAATCTTTTTTAATCATTTCAACCGCAGATGAAAAACATCGTTCGTGAAAGAAAAAGTAGACTCGTATTTTTATCAAACTGTATCTTTAGAAAAGCACAACAAAAATAATATTTTATCGATTGTATTAAATCCAATAGATATTCTTCGAATTTCATAAATGTACTGTGCTATGTTATATTCACAATTTTATCCTCACGAATAAGCCACTCCCAAAATGGCGTTCTTTCCTCGATTGTTGATTGTACACTGATTGGCTAAAACATAAAATATCCTTTTGAGACATATTTGTAATGATTAAATTGAATACAGAAAATCATTCTAGTTTCAGTTTTAGATAAAAACGGTTATAGTGAAATAAATGAAAAGTGAAGTTTTTCTAATCTGATATTAATCTCAAATATAAATGTTGATTGATATTGGTGTTGTGTTAATAAAGTGTGATAACAAAAAATTTTAATTAAATGTCCATATATTGGAATTTAATTTTGATGCACAAATATCTTAAAGGTGAATGATATCAAGCAATTATCATATATTAACATTAATAATATAAATCAGTTTCAATTTCTAAATTTTAATTGGTTCAAATTGGATTTTTAAAAGTTGGCCTTTTAGTGAATTAAAATTTTCGGATATGAATGATCGATTTTCAAACGGAATTGGAAACGCATTGTGCAAAGTTTGTGGGGATCGAGCTTCTGGCAGGTTTGTTTTTCATTAGCCAATAAATGATTTATTGAAAAACTATTTTGTTCAAGGCATTATGGTGTCCATAGTTGTGATGGATGCAGAGGATTTTTTAAAAGGTGAGCTGGAATATATGATATCCCGAATAATGTAGCATAGTAAGAATTAAGATTCATGATAAAGAGGACCATTTCAGACAATGTAGTGTAAACTTAGTCTTCGTTACTGAAGCTACTTTCTTTAATTTCTTATCGTTTTCTAACTGAAAGACAGACAGACAAAATAAAAACGTGTATTTTCATTAAAAAACCTTTCAAATTAAAATTTTGCAAACAAAATATTTTTTGTCCAACCTGTCTCATAATTTAACTAAGTATTTCTCTTTTTATGACCAACTTACTAAAAGATCCATTAGAAGAAATCTAGAGTATATCTGTAAAGAAGGCGGAAAATGCATTGTCGATGTATCGAGAAGAAATCAGTGTCAATCATGTCGATTTTCTAAATGCATATCAGCAAACATGCGTCGCGAAGGTAAGTTTTAACAACACAAATTTTTGATTTCATTTCATTTCCTTATTCTAGAAACACTTTTAAGTCAATTATTATCAGCTTTTTTCAACATTCGTTGTTTACCGTTTAAAAATGAAATTGCGATTTGTGCCATTTATTTTCATTCCAAAAAAATTAAAACATATAATTCTCCAACTATCTAACCATTTAACTAATGTAACCAAAAATAGTTACCACTTCTACACTTCCGAATCAACACACAATTGCTAACACTTAATTTCAATTAGTCCGTTTAAGTACTCTTTTGTGTAGAAGAGTTTGGCTCTTGAAATGGGAACTTTCAAGTGTCTATTAATGTTCTTGATATATTATAAAATAAACCCATCACGAAAGTTAAATGTAAATAGAACAAAATGTTTGAGTTAAGTACAAGGGACTCATTGAAATAAAGCAAGTGTTGAAAATAAGAAAACGGCTCATATATTGCTTGTATTTACGAGATAAACTATATATATTAGATGAGGGGTATACACTATACAGCTAAGAAAACAAATATTGGTCCTTGATGTCACCTACACTCTACCAATTGATTGAATGTATTTTGTAACTCAATATGAATGTTTTTTATGTTTTGAAGCCTAAATTTCAGAAGAAATAGCAAAAAACTAGTCAATACATTTTCACAGTACAATATTTGTAATTATTGAATTTTAAATAATCAAGTAAATATGCTAAAATAATAAATGTCATGTCACGCAAACAACAATTTCAATTATTTATAAATTAACTTGTGGCCTAAAGTTATCATAAAGCAACTAATACGGTTCATACAGAAAAAATGATTTTCCCTATAAAATAGCTTAATGAGTCTGAGAATCAAACACCTGATATATGACTTTTGGTATGTCTTGTGTAACAATAAATATTGTCATCATTTATTCAACATGTCGATAATTATATAGAAACATTATAACAACCGCATATAAGCATATTTCCGTAAATGCAGCTTAAAATTTTTAACCCTCGCTCACTCAATAGCAGCATTTTGAGAATGACAAATTTTGATGTTAGGGGTTATAAATTTGATTTCTTAAACATTCACAAATTGATGTGAATTAGACAATGTGTTATTTTTCAATATACAACACCCCATGAAATAAAAGACTGAGCAAATACACTCATTTCTCCAGTTTTTACCGCTTAAATTGTACGTGGACAAGTTGATTGTCCACATGTGTTGTCAATTATACGGAAAATCAGATAACAATCAATTATTATGACCTTAAACATATTTAATAAATGATTTTCCATGTTTTTGTTTTTCCACTATTTAGCCGTTCAACATGAAAGGGCACCAAAAGTTCATGGGGCGAGTGCGGCAATTCAACATACACAATCGAATATACATCATTTTCATCCCGGCGGGTCAACAAATTTATATGGTTCTCGATATCCTATGCAAGACTTGATTTTTCCTTTCCCCATGCACTTATCTTCCCATAGTTTTCCCACTTTTCCATTTCCCATGGAATCTTACTACAATTCCAGTCCATATTTCAACTTTAATCATCTGCAAGCTATGAACCTAAAAACAAATGATCTAAAATTCAAATCAAATGTATTGCCAGCAGTTCCAAGCTACAACACTGACAACCATTTGTTTCCTCAATTAAAGACAGAAGAAAAATTTAAAACTGGAATCATTCCAAAGGAAGATGAAGTTACTAGTTCAGAGGAGACGATTATTGTAACAGAAGCTGAAAAATGTACGTCTGAATCTGCACATCTTCTTTATGAATCCACTAGGAAGATATTATTAATGGCTATCAAATGGGCTAAATCTATACCATCCTTTCAACAGTTGTCGATCGAAGGTAAAATAAAACTTTTTTTAAATTTAGATTTTCGTTACAAATAGTACTGCGTGCGTTACTCACAAAAAAAAATGTTTTCTGCTCCTACATCCCAAAAATTCTGCGGTTCAAATTTTTTTGGTGTGACAACTTAAATTTGGTTAAAGCCAAAAATATTTATCATACGGTATTTTTATTTTCGTTAAGATCAAAAAAGTTTGCTGGATGCATGTTGGGGTGATTTGTTCGTTTTGGCCGCTGCTGAATATGGACTGACCATCGATGAAGAGTTTTCAAGTATGAACCCGCACTTGACACACTTTTGTCAGGTTACAAAGAATTTCTCTCAGCTTAAAATTGACGACTTTGAAAGTGCATGCTTGAAGGCTCTGATTCTTTTTCGAGTTGACACCTTAAATGCCGCAGCAGCTAATCAACAACTTTCTTTCCTGCAAAACCAAATTTTATGCTTGCTAATTCAAAAATGCGATAGATTACGGTTCGGGCAGTTGTTGCTGATTTTACCATCAATAACGATAGCAGGAAATACTAGCAAGTTGCAGGTACTGATGAAATTACATCCAATTCAAGTATATAATATTAAATATGACTAATCGAACGATAAAATTTATTCGCAGGAAATTTTCTTCAAGGATACCATCGGCGAGATTGTTTCTGAGAACTTAAGCAATAACTAGTTGGAGTCTTGTTTTATTCCAGTCATTTATAAATGTTTCATTCAAAGACCTGGTTCAATTTTATTTCAATTCTAAACTCGTTCATAAGCTGTATTGTGTGTATACTTGTAAATTGTGGCTATAATAAAATTCACGTAAAATTAAAAGCGGTTCTTATTTTATGACTCAAATATTTGGAATCTTTTTCGTAGTCAAAGAAATCTACGAAGAAAAAATGGTTTGTATTTGTTATTGGTGAGTTTTTATTCTTTCCATACATATTTGTTAACTCATTATAAAATTTTTGCATCAGAGCATCGATCAAAATTTAAGCAGGAATTCCCACTTGTAAACTTGGCAACTTGCAAAAACTACTACCATATATTCTTGAGAATTAAAAATATAAATAAACAAGAATAATACTACAGTAAAGTTAACAAAAAAGTTCCGTCGTCTTATGAATTTATATTGAATGTCTCTTGTTTCGTGATATCCCACACTCTTATTACCGAAAGGATTTTAACTTCTCTTAAATGAATCAGCACTGTTAGTTTTTATTCTAGATAAAATTTTAAATAATTCTTAATAAAAATACTAATAACAATAAGAATAATAAAATTCGTACATCTCAAATTTGTTGAAACGCAAACCTGAAAATATAATATATTGTACCTTGACCAGAAATAAATTTTATCAACGCAAGATTCGATAATAATTACGCACGTGATGCAAAAACAAGCTCATCCACTTTAATATGATTTTTGTTTGCAATTCCAATAATTTAAAGTCATTGAAACAAATTAGTGAAAAATAAATAGATTGGATTGAGTCAGGTTGGAAAACCGTTTGTTGATTTTTTATAAATACAAAACCAGCAAAAAGTTCACACAAGAACACGAGTGACGAGGTGTTGTACTGCTTGCTTCTTCTGAATGGCAACAATTACAGAAAATTGTTGTGAATTTAAGTGGGAGAAGACAAAACTGATGACTTCATTTGCCAGTTTTGTAAATCCGTAAATATTCAAACAATACAGCCAGTTTGGCTTGAGAACCTCAGTCAACATTCAGAAGTGCTTCAACCATGTTTAACTTTCGTTCGGTTGCTATTTGCTTAGTTTTTTCAAATGTTCTGTTCGACAAAAGTACGTCGCTGCCATTAAACTCCAACGACAATTTAAACGATGACAGTAAAGGTAATTTATTGAAATGCTCAGCTTCAATTTTTACTGACCGGTTAAGAATTTACGTGCAAAATAAATTGGATCAATCATGTTTAATATTATGTTAGTAAATTTGAAAAAGATTGGTTAAAATACGTAAAAAGTGTGAACAAAATTCTATCAATATATTGAAGAATGGATAAAAAATTAGCATATAATACAAAAAATGTGACATATGCCGATCAAAAATTTGAAATAAAAAATATGTGACATTGTTATAAAAAACTTTTAAAAGCAGTCAATCCGATTTTATCGGATGTTTTTTGAGTGAAAAGGTCGTGTAACCGTTTCAAAATCAAAAATTTATCATTTTTAAAGTATCGTTATTTCTCAGATTTTTAACTGCACAAATGTGTAAAGCATATTTTCTGTGGTATTAAGTTTTTTGTTTATGAATTAAATTTACATATATGAATTTTCGATGTTAACCTTAAACCCGATTGCCCAATCTGGAGAAATGTATGAAGCAACTTGAAATATGAGAGCACATTTAAATAAAATTTAGTGCTGCGCAGTTGTTGGTTTCATTTTTGGGAGTATTCCCATTGTGAGGACTTTTGCAGACATTGTTAATAATAGAATTTGTAACATACGATTGTTTTTGATCGAAAGAAAAAAAAAATATTTATAAATTATTATCAAATCATTTGCTTAGCTTTAAAAAGTTTTCTTAACGATTTATAAGTATGAATCATAAACCAAGATCTTAGATATTATATTAGATTAAATGGTTAAATTATAATATTTAGAAACAAATAGTTTTAAAAAGTATCTAAAGAAGAAACATTCTACTTCCGTTAAAAAAAACTTATTGAGCAAACCCATACACAACATTACAGCTCATCGTGTATTAAAAAAACATTGAAATTCTGAGAAACAATGAATAATCATCATCAATTTCCGAATAATTTCCAAGAAATTGATTTTACAAACAGATTAAATTAATTTAACGCAAATACGACTATCATGGATTATTACATATTCAATTAGATTTATTCTTATATTCTACAATTATCAATACATCTAATATACGCAGGGGCTTACACTACACTTAGCTATCACCAAATCAGTAAAATAATCTCAATAATTGTAAGATCAACCGGCAGTTGTAAAAGAAGCCCTGACAACAATTTATTGTCGTGTAACTTGTGTTTCTCTTTTAATACAATTAAGGTAGAAATTAATTTAAAATACATGTACGTAATGCTTGACGAGATGCTAATAGATTTATTTGAATATTGAAATCCAAAAAATAAGTAACTGGCCTTGCAAAATAACAGGATGAGTTTCATTCATGTGCCACATTATTATTTCTTTAAAAGAATATTATTAGCATCTAACAAAATATACTATTGGATTTTGCGTTATTGATTTGTTAACTAGACATACAAGCTGTCTAGTTTTCACAACATCAATGGCATGTAAATTCAATTAACGCATTGGCATGTTAAATGCGAATGAAAGGGAAACTCTATACTTCCGATCATCTGCCATCACCTAAATTAAGTTTTATAACCAAGTTTTCTCAAATTTTAGTTTATCACATAAACTTCAACCAGAATCAACAACGTGGAGGAGATATCAAACTACAACGATCAATTGAAAGAATCACGTATCCAGGTTGGTTTTTACGAATCTTAACCCAAAACTCTGATAAAATTAAGTTCATTCAAATGGATATTCAATTGATTCTATTTATTAGTTAAAAATGTATTAGTCCATTTTCTGTTATAGATTTACGGGTAGATGTTCCCCAACTTGAATTTATTTTATTTAACACTTTTATATTTCCAGATGACGGCGTCAGCAAACGAGAAAACCAGTTTATAGATTCATATGGAAATCCCATAAAATCCGAATTAAACAACATCAAGAATAATGAAGATGCTCCGAATCCTCTTCTCATAAAAGAAAAACCAGATACTGTGAATCATCAGTTTGTTATTCCTGGTTATGCTTCAGGAATCTACAGCCCGAATGATACGTTGAAAAGATCAACAGATACCCAAAACGTAAACGATAATATTTTGTTTGGTGAACATCATGAAGGAGTACCAATTGTTATACCAGCACCAGCTGTCTACATCACATTCCCATATAATCCGGACCAGGTCGTAGATACACCAAAACCTCTACAAGCTCCGGCATCCGTTGGAGGTAAATTTCCTCTTAATTTTCCTTAATAACTTAATCAAAATTTTCAAATAATAAATTCTTTTAAAGGTGCATTCCCCAACGGACCACTTATCATTACAGAAGATGTCTTGTTTGCTGAGAAACCTAGCGATGGATTGCTACCTCCTAAAGAAACGTCAATTGTTGATGTCTATTATTATTCTAAAGAGGATAAAAAGGAAGACGGTCAGCAATTGAACATTAAACCATCCCAAACAAATTTGCCTCCAAAAATAGACACTGCTTTTGGAGCATTCGGAGTAGGAAGCCCACCTAACAATCAACAACCACAAATTGATCTTCAACCACCAAACTTTATCAACCCTTTACCGAGCTTTCAATCAGGATCACAAACTACAAAAATTCCATTCACAAGATTTCAACAGCCTGCCGGTTCAATTCCCCCAATAAATAAGCAAACAATAGACCAAAGTGTACCTGGAAAATATACTGGTGGATTTGGAGGATCATCTGGTGTTTTGGGTAAGTTCTTTCATAAAGAACTCTTGAAAACTTTATTCTCTTGTGTGCCTTTAAATTTGGCTGAAATTTATGAAAACTTTAGATATTAATATCTTGATCGGCTCAAATATAGCAAGGTTGTAATATATTTTTTGTTGATATTTTAGGTGGCCAGCAATCAGCTAGCAGCTTCCAGAATTCCAATGCTATTCAGCCAGCAAATCAAAACGCTTTACAAAACCTGCCATTATCCGAAAATGAGCCAAGTAGATACGCTGGGACATTTGGAGGAGCACCAGGAGTTTTGGGATCTAACATTGCACCATCAAATGCTCAACCAACATCAGCAACTCTTCCAAGACCAGCGAATGGTGGAAATTTATTCAACAACAAGGACGCCCCAGGAAGATATTCGGGAAATTTTGGTGGTCCTAGTGGTGTTCTTAGCCCAATTGGCTCTGATGCCTCAGCTGGCACAGCCTTTTTGAACAAGCAACCTCCCACTCAAGTTCTTCCTCAACTTCCAGATTTTACAGCTGTTCGACAGCCATCTCTTGCTGCTAGTGCTGATAAATATTCAGGAAATTTCGGAGGATCTCCAGGGATTTTACAGCCAAATGACAATGTCGCACACTAAGCTGACAATTAATTTTTTTGTGCCAACATTTTTGTAAATTTTACTCACTCCTGTTTAAATAAAAAAAGCCATTTAATTTAAATTTTATTTATAAATTCAAATTTCTTCCTTTATTCTACATCGTTTCTTATGTTTGAGAATTTCCAAATTGCCTAAATGAAATGTTTTAAGGCAAACTAGACAATCATATCTTTTTGTGTTTGAAGAAGACGGCTTCGAAAATTCTCCTTGGTTGCTGGTACCTGATTGTGGTATCTCGTCTATTCTTTCCGGTTTGCAAGCTAAAATACATTTTTGTTTAAAAACTATAAATAGTTTATCCAATAGCTCATTAATACCTTGTAAATGTTGCAATTTTTCAATGTTGTTCAAATTATGAGTGATACCACAGTGCTCGCATGTCCAATTTGTACCTAGAATTTCCTCAGACATTTGTAAGCTCCAATCAGTTTCGTCGATACTGCCATACGTAATATTTGGCGTGACAAAAACACCACCCTTCGTTTCGTTTACACTGCACTCAAAATCGATTGAAAATGGATTTGGCTTTATAATGAGATTTTCATAGCTTTCAGATGAGCCTCTGTATAGGAGCTGCAAAACAATATTTATTTTTATTTATTTTTACTTAAAATAAATAAAGCAAATAGAAACCTTCAGATCTGCAGGCAGTAATCTTTTAATAGTGTAGAACACTTCAGAGCTCATAAACCGCGCCAAATCATATTCCAACTTTTCGAAATTATTTTCATGTTTCTTTTTCTCAAGTTCATCATCATCTATGGTTCAATTGAAAAAGTTTATTTTAAAAGTCGAAAAATTCAAAAGATCATTTATACTTTTAAGTTTTTGTAGCAAAAGACTGCTCCATCTTTCTCTTAAATTTGCAGCTCTTGCCAAAAGCGTTTGCCCTGATTCAGCGAATGGAAAATCAAAACACATCCATGCATCGCAAACTAATCTCGAGAATGTCAAATTTGTATCAATTTCTTGTGCAAACAAAAGCATTGTTTGAGCTGCAGGCATCCTCATTGTGTTCATCAAATATGCTTTAGTGGTCTCCAAGATGTTTCTGTTGAAATTATAAAATATCTATTCTATAATAAATTATAAGAAAAATATTCAGGATTTAACTTACAAATAGCATAACAGTTGATGCTTTGAGCTAAGTTGCAATTTTGACTTGTATATTCCAGTCTTTTCCATAATATCAGCTTCATTAAGATGTAGAATCTGATGATTTTGTGCAAAATAACCCATTGGGTGTAATGAAGTGTATGGTTTATCTTTAGTATGAAAGAATTGCTCGTTGGCTGACTAAAATAGGTATTTTATAAAATATAATTATTGTGTTTATTTTAACAAATTTGCCATCTTTTATTACCTTGCAATAGTTAAAATCATCAGCAATAGCTATTTGAGGGTACAAACCACTAACCAAAATCAGTTTTAGAACTGTCAAGTCTTCAAAACTTTCAGCAGATGCTCCATGAACCATGTTCTGAAGATTTACAACATTTTAAAAATATTAAACAAAATTTGAGGTATCTCTTATGGGTGAAGATATTTTTAGCGTTTTTTTTTGGAAAAAATACGCTATATAATCTCACTTTGTCCGTCCGTCTGTCCGTCCGTCTGTCCGTTTACAAAATAACTCTCGAACGGATAGAGTCAGACCCAAACTTTTGGTACCAAAATGTTCCATATCAAACCTAGTTTAAACACGAAACTTTTGGTGGAGGTGACTCTATCAGCTGGGGAGATGTGATCACTTCTCTGGTTTTCCAGAACTTTCCCCATACAAAATCAACTTTTGAACGGTACAAGTTAGCGATTCCGTTTATTCAGAAAAATTGTTAAGAATGATAAGCTACTAACAGATTATGGTCAAGGTTGGGTCCAACACCAGCTGGTGGGATGATCTGGTGGCTCCAGACACTATTTTCGGAAAAATGTTCATAATCATGTAATTCGTAAAGAAAACCTAAAATTTCGTGTTTTGAGGGATGAAGCCACCACTTGACCAGAACCATCCCTACCAGAACTCAATACATATATTACTGTCTTCCAAAAAAAAACGCTTTCTGTACTTGCCAACTGGCAATTCTTGCCTCTCTTGTTTTTTTCTAATGACGCAAATTCATAAATGACGATCAGTGAAACAAAAAAGGTGTTTTCATGTTACGTTAAATACAATATATAATTAAAATATTTTGTTAATGTATTTTTAAAACTGTACCTGAATCTTTGAAAAGTCGTTTGTCAATCTAAATTCAACGTCCTTGATGTCAATTTTTCCACTGTCTTCAGCATCAGCATCATCTATACACCATGTGTCTGCTTTGAGGAGTTTTCGTTGCCTTGGGGCTTCTGCTTGATGAGTTCGTCTCAATTGTTTAAGATATCGTTTTTCTCCGTGTCGTACGCTTCGTTCTGCTGAAGTTAATTTTTCTTCTTCACCGTTTTCAATCAAATCGCATTCTTTCAATAGAGATTCTAATTGGCTCTGTAAAAATCATTGGTTTAAAATTAAGATTAAATTCCACAAAATAATGTAAACAATAAACCTTAAGCTTAGTGATCTCATAAAAACGTTGTTCTTCTAATCCCCGGTTTCGACACCACTTTTTTGAGTCCTCTCTGTTTCCATAAGACTGTTCAGCTGCCGATTGCTTTATGAGAAGCCACTCCCGGTACAAGTTTATGAGTGTTATTGGATCACCATGATTAGACTCTAAATCCTTTCGCAGTTTTTCACAAGACTGATCGCGAAATGCTCTATTGGTAAACGGTGATTGAACGTTAAGAGCCGCTGCCATTGTTAAAATAGGCTGTAGCTGCTTGAACACACATCCTTCAATCAGCATTTTTCCAATTTGGACTTCAACTGGAATTCTGGATAAAGATTTCCCCAATGGAGTCAGCCTTTAAAAGAAGAACAATAATAAATAGCTTGCATAAGCTCACTATGCATAAGTCATTTATTCTAATACTCACTTTTCATCTAAGGTGAGTGCGCCTATGGACTTCAAGGAAACAATTGCATTTTCAATACTTTCCATATTTGGTGGTTCAATGAATGGAAAAAGTCTAGCGTTAGGAAGGCCCATAGAAATCATCTGTAGCAATAAAGATTCCAAGGGAACTTTGTGGATTTCTGCCGTAGTAAACGGTTCTAGGGTCTCGTTGTAATCTTTCTCTGAATACAATCTATAGCAAATTCCAGGTCCAGTACGCCCAGCTCGACCTTTTCTCTGTTCTGCGGATGCCTGTGAAATCCACAACTCTTTAAGCCGTTTCATCTTGTATTTGGGATCAAAAGTCATTTCTTTGACTTTACCACTGTCGATTACAAACCGAATACCTTATAAAAATTAAAAATATCAGTTTTGTTAATCATCAACAGTTTCAAAGTTGTCATGCTTTACCGTCAATAGTCAAGGAAGTTTCTGCAATATTAGTCGAAATTATAACTTTTCGCATTCCATCTGGAGCATAATCAAATACTTTATCCTGATCTGTCATGGCTAGGCTAGAATGCAGGGCTAGCACAATCCAGTTTTTGTTCTTCTCATTATATTCATTGGCTGCATCAGCGATAGAAGTGATTTCATTGAGACCACTCTGGAAAATCAACAAATCACCCTTTTCCTGACTCGAATACTTCTTATCTATAATTTGCATGATTTGTATATACGGTTCCGGATTCAATCTTTCAGTCTTTGACGTTTTATTGCCACCGCCCATAGCTTTAAGGGCACTGATATTTTGAGGCATGTAATGTAACTTTATGGGATACAATCTTCCGGGAACTTCAATTACTTTTGCACTCTCTAAAAAAATAAACTTATGAAAGAGATTGTTTTAGTAAAGTTTTGGGTAAAAATACCTGTAGAAAAGAAGTCGGTGAAAAGCTTGAGATTGATAGTAGCTGACATCAGAACAATTTTGATATCAGGCCGTGCGAGCAATAAACACTTTGTTAGTCCAATCAGGAAATCGCCATACAGATGCCGCTCATGGATTTCGTCCAATATTATAACAGAAAAATTTGACAAATTATCATCATCAGCCAGTTGCCTTAACATTTTATACAGAATTAGTTTTTCTCTAAATCTCTCAAAATATTAAATAACTCACCTCAGCAGCAAACCTTCAGTAATGAATAAAACTCTAGTGGCAATAGTTTTATGACGTTCAAATCTTATTTGATAGCCTACTGTCAACGAACTCACGTACTCTGTTAGCATTTCATGAGCTACTCGTTTGGCCAACGAAATACAAGCAATACGTCGGGGTTGGGAGCAAAAAATCTTATCATATCCTGCCTTAAATGTAAGAGACTTGATTAAAATATGTTTAAAACAATATCAAAATATGTTACTTCATTTAGATAGATTGGCAGTTGTGTAGATTTTCCGCATCCAGTAGGTCCTGCCAAAATTAGAATTTGCTCGTGCTTTAGTGCATCTACAATTTCATTGCGATAGCTTGCGATTGGTAAATTAGCCTTTTAAAAGAAACAGATTTTTACTTATCGAAAACCAAATATTTAAGAATTAACTTACCTGAAATTTACGCAGTTTTTTAATCTTGGTGAAGCGTTCTTTTTGCTTGAAGTCTAAATAATACGTGACAATCTTGAAAAATGCAGCTAATTTGTGTTCGTTAATTTTGCCGTTGGTGTCACAATGAGCTTCCAGTTTTTGTGATTTAGAAGTTTTTAATGTTAGAGACACAGAAAAGTTTTTGTTATAAGTGCCTTGGAATATTGTGCCAATGTCGGTTTCGGGTAGTTCAGAAGAACCAGATGATACAACCGATTGTCCTGTTCTACGAAGAACATTCTCAAACTTGTTCATAAAAATCCAGAAATCATTGACATCATCAACCAGCTGCTCGTACTTCATATAACCATTGAGTATTTTGTTGAAAAAATGTTTATGATCCAAAAATGAGAAGCTTTCGTTGCATTCTCGATCTTTTCTATCTTTTTGTTTTCTTTTATTCTAAAAATGAAATAAATGATGTTAAAATAGAAAATGTGTTAATACTATAAACTTACATCCTCGGAACTGGATCTGGAACGCTTTCTATGTCTTGAGCTGGAGCTGGTGCGATGCCTCGAGCTTTGTTTGTACTCTTTTCTATCCATCTGAAACTATATAAAGAAAATCTATGAAATGAATACGTTTTCGTAGGGTTTACAACTCACCCGTGTTAAAAAGTACAACATCAAAAAAGTTTATTATTTACGCAAAATGCAACGTCCAAATTATAATATTAAATGAATTTCAGGATTTAATGAAAAGTAGAACTAATTTGGAATTAAAATCAAATGGTTTATTGAAGGTTGCTTATTTATGCTATTCTAATACAATTTATAAATTAATTAAAAGTCAAAAAGTGGTTATAACAAAGTTTTACAAAAATTCTTAGGTAATTTGAACCCCTCGTCTTTACCACATAGTTAAACAAACACAAAGTAAAGATTTCGGGTCGATCCAATTAAGTCCACGGCAAGAAGTTACTGAATAATATTGTTCCGAGCGCATAGTAGCCGAGAAAGTAGTAAATTATGAGCTTTTGCTTTGTATTCAGTTTATTGATCTCAAAAATATTCATCACCATATCTTCATTTCTATAATCGTCATCTTTTTTGTATCGCTTGTTGGAGCCGACACCCACAAAATATTCGGCACAAAACCAGTACAACATTGGATTCGAAGAAGCGAGTAGACGAGTGATGACTTGAACGTGAATAAAAAGTAAACTAAATAATGTGACTGCCATACCATGTACAATGAAAACCAACAAGTTTTGATCGGGAACTGATACTTTACGCAAAATGTTCGGAGTCAAGCTAAAAATTCCCAATCGCCAGCAGAAAGCGCGATTGCGGCGGAAGTACTTGATGGAGTTGTAAAAAAATATGGAAATAATGGGCATGGCAATCAAAAAATTAGGAACTTGCTTCAGTTCCCAATAGTTTAAATAGCCCACATTCCAGTAGTGTTCTTGGACGTAAGAATAGGAAACGGGTAAATTGTAGTCGCACCATGGTGAAGTGGTGGCGGTTTTATTGCCCGCTATCAATAAGTTATTGTTCACAGCAAAATCTTTGATAAAGTCAGGAAAGCCAAACGGTTTTTGGAAGCAAAACAAGTAATAGTTGTACACTTGCATTAGGCTATAGTGGAACGCGATTATAATGAGTATGGAAAGGGTTTTGAGTAAGATGGTGACGAACAATAGGATGGTTTCTTGGGTGAACATTTTCTTCAAGCCATAGTAAACCAAAAAACCAATATTGAGCAAACCGTTGGATCTGCATAGCAGACTCAAACTGAGTGGTATCACAATTAACACAGAGTTGATATCTTCCATGCATTTGAGCATCAACGAAAAGCTAAGCCAACTGAAGAGACACTCAGAGTAGGGTGCCGAAAAGAAAATTGATGCTGGATTAAAGCAAAATAGTATGGTGGCAATTTCAGCTTTACGCTCATTACGGAGAACAATTCGACCAAGCTCAAACAGTTTATTGGCTGCTTTTACAAAGAATACCATGTTCAAAATAACTCCAATTAACAGAGAAAGCGCCCTGACTGACAGAAACGGAACAATATTAATGAGCAAGTAGCTGAGGATCTTGATACATAATGGATACAATGGATAAAATGCTAAAGTGTTCTCATAAGTATAACCGTGCTCAGATATATGTAGGAAGTATTCAGCATCCCATCTCCTGAATCCACCAAAAAGAATATCTACAATTTTATCACATTTCCGCTTAGCTAAAGGGTCCAGTGGCGATTTGAACACACCAGCATCATGATCTTCTATTAAGATGTTGGATAAGCATTGTAAGAGGATGATAAACAGTCGGCTGAATATTGCTAGTTTCGTAATGTTTGTCTGCATAATGTGGTTTTTTAGAAGAAACAAATGAGCCTGAAAAATACGGTTCACGAGAAAAAATCTATTTTTAAAAGGCTGCCACTTATTTAATAAATAGACAATCACTAGCACTTGTTGATTTTGGGTTTACTGAGATGCATAAGGCTAGACATTTACAATCTATTCAAAATTCGGCTTAATAAGTTTGCAAAACATTGAACTAGATTTGGTTATTTTGAAACAATTATTACCTTTTTATGACAGAACCACGTTCTATATTTTGTATTCCATGTTGTGCAGGTAATAGAGTATATCTACTTTACACAAGATTATTGATTAGATTGTCTTAAACCACTTTACTTATCTATCTTCTAGAAATTTTATTTTTATTTATAATTTTCTCTGCAATATCTATATAACATATATATATGGTGTATATATATATTTTATTTTTGTCGACGACAAATTGTCATCATCAACCCCCCGGATTAATCAAATCATCATTTGCGGGGCTAATAAAAAATCGAAAAGTTTTCAAATGAAATATTTCAACTTGAGTCTCAAATTGAATAATCTTTGAATAATCATGTTAATTATAGAAAATGGATCAAGCTCTGAATAAAAAAAATGTTAACATTTAAGGAATTGTAATTCATTCAAACATGGATAGACCAGGTAAGCTTTAAATATATGGTTTAATTCAAATGGATAGGGGACATTATGGGAAAACTGGGGAAAACGGTTAAAGTTAATTGAAAAACAACTAATCTGAGGAAGATTGTGTCTGTTATTGGAAGCCTGTCATTTTAAAAATAAGAGACGTTATAATATTCTGCTAATTGAAATAATTTTGGTTCATATGAGCATCACTGAGATTTTGAAAGTCCGTTAAGTATTTTTAATTTTCTTTTTCATATTCTGTAATTTAAATCATGAGATAATTCCATGAAGTATTGACTAGGGATGTATAATTTGTTAAATTTTGAATAGTTTTGCCCAAATAACAAAAAACAGATTTTTAATACAAAGAACCCACGAGGCTTACTTATCTAAGATCAGAATGATCCTCCTCTTCCTAACCTTAAATATTCCATATTTCTTACAAATAAAATTGTTTCTGAGTACCCCAGTACTCTGGTGGAACACAAATTCAACAAAACTTGAAGAATTTGCTATTATACCTAATAAAACTTCATAAATGATTTTTATTTTTCATATTTTATTTATGGTAGTTCTTGCTTGTTTTATTAAGTAATTCATTACCATATTATACAAGTGAAATCAATTTTAACAATTTGGAAATTTGTCGACTATTAAAAAATTTTTAGGTACCTATATGAAATAAATATTGAACATATTGAATTCCTTAGCATGGAAAAATCTATGAAAGACAATAGACTCTTATTTTGAAATAATAAAGGATTATTTATACAATTCAAGAATTTAATGAGAAAACAAAGTATACTTGAAGAGTTAAGTAAATTGTATGATCAGTAATAATCTAAAAAGTTAAAACAACCTGTAAATTTGGTTAAAAATTGTATCTGTTCGAAAACATGAAGATATGTAATGTATTGAGGGAGTTTTCACTTTTCCACTTTTTTTTTTGTTACTTGTTTGAGACCTTCACCACTAAGATCATTTTTTGTTTCAACTCATTCTTCAAGATCATATTTGTTAAATTAAAGAGTAGAAGTTATACGCCTCAACTACTTTTAGTACCGAAAATATATTTTTGTTTCAAGTACCGAAGTTGTCGACTAAATAAGACACAACCCATATAAGTTTTTGGATCGTTAATTGTTTCTTGTTGAAATTATACGAAATAAATCAACATATTTTCTAATTTAGGTAATTTTGGACGAAATCACTGGAAAAAGAATCGTTCAGAAATTATTAAGGAGTTACAACAGACAAAGACACTTGGTTAAAAAAGATTATAAATTGATCACTTATAATTAAGTATTGCTTAGGATATTCTCAACTTTTTTTAGATTAATTTTTAAAATTTATTTCAATAACTTATTATCTATGCAAATTTGTCAAATAATCACTTTAGAAAGGTTATTAAGGTAAAGTATCTGGCTAAAATTTCAAATCTTAAAAAAATTTCAATATTGTGTCTTCAATTTAATCTAATAAACTAATAAAGTCGAGTGTGATTCGTGTAAAGCGAATATTTTTATAATTGTGTTTAGAATTCGATCTAATTTTATGTTAGTTAAAAAACAATTCTGTTCTCTAAACGTGATTATCTGGTTATCATAAAAGCTAAATGTTATGCTAATTAACGCATCTACCAACCAAATTGGAATTTACAAATCTTTAACCCGAACCTTTACCAGTTTACTCATATAAGTATAGATCTTTACCAGTGTCACATTCTCAAACTATTCCTATAAATATTTTGGTAAAGAGTTGTTAAAGATTTGCTAGCCAACAAATTCATTTTGGTATTTAATAAGAGAATAAAATAAGTCAATTCTCGTGAGACACACAAATAAACTTAACTGAGGTACTTCACTTCTAGTGTAATTTTCACATGTTTTATGAATCAAGGGGCTAAGTTTAGCTAACTAAAATTATTGATCATTTAACGACCGCACAGAAAGTTTAATATGCTCTACTGCCAATTTTAAAATTTCGTTTTTAATTTTTATGAAGTAATTTTGTATCACAACGTTGCTTGTAATATAAAAATTTAAAGCTTAATTTAAGCTGTGTTCTGGTTCAATATACATTTTTATACGTTAGAGGCTGTAAGTTTCACAATTATGGAATTCAAATCAGAATATGTGAAATATGAGCTTTCGTTTCATTTCAATGCACATAATTTGCAACATAAAATCATAAAATTGAAGATTTTTGATTGACTAAAATAAATTTTCAGGTCACCATTAATTTCTTCAATTTTATTGACATTATTTTTCACAATGAATTGTAATTTATAAATCAAAAATTTTCTGAAGCGCTTTAGATTTGATTATTAAAATGTCTTAAACAATGAAGTATAATTGAAAAGTTTTTTAAGAAGGCGCCATGTGTTGTGTAGTTTTGTCATTATTTTAGTTATTATCACAAATCTCTAATTGTAAATGCTGTGACTTTTATAATCAAATATATTTATCACTCAATGCTAAATTTCGTTTCTATAATAGTTTTGAGAAACATTACGTCGTTCCTTTGAATTCCCGATATCGCTAAAAACATTATTTCTCCTACCTTATACTTTACATTTCGATTCATTTAATATTTCTGATCATTTTCTAGAATGTGCATCAAAAAAGCAAACCAATTTTGATGAATTTCATCTCTTATGATTATTTAAGTCGTTAGTTTTGCTTGAGAAAGTGCTTAAAAATTTGTTTCATAAATCATTCTCATACTTCTGAAATTTTAAATTATTTTGAATAAAGTATTATAATCATAAATGACTGAAAATAACTCAATTAAACTCAATAGAGGATGAAACTAGAAAATATTTGAATCTTTTCATTATTTTGAATAATATTGCGAAAAATTATTATGTCATCAACATTTTTTGCAGAGTATACTTAAAAATGTATTAAATTTTAGTTAGATTCCCGCAAAACTTATGTAAACTTTTATACATTGCCGAAATTCAATGTGATTTAATATAATTAAAACATGTTTGTATATCGCTGTACTTGAACCATAATTGCATATTGCAGTGGCTGTACTACTTATATCTTGCTGAGGGATTGCGTTAATAAAAAGATTTAAGCACACTTTGTACTTAAAAGCACACATGGAATGACATAGAGAAGGCAAATGACATATTTACAAAATAATTAACTAGTGGTAGACAGTTTTGAGCATAATTATAGTATTTTTGGTTATTGCTATTTTTGGATTTCTGAACTTGCGAACATAGTGATGAAAATTATTTGTAGGCAAACTTGAATGAAGATTTACGATAATTACCTTTAATCATCAATGAACTTAATACAATGTTGAAAAAATTTCAGACATAAATCTAACGCTTACCGATATAAAGTTACAGTTCAATATTTGTTAGAAGAGGCGTTATCGTTAAAGACAGAGTTTACTCAGTATTATAAAGATTGCATATTCACATGTTCCCAAATTAAATCTAAATTGCAATTCTAGTCGTTACTTGGTCGATCTCGTTAAATTTATTCGTTTTTTCTTATCAGCACCTTTACCTTTGAACTTTTACCAAAATACTTTTTTACCTGATTTTTCTACTATACAATCAATCTTTAATATTCAATTGCAATCAAATTTATGGTTTAATAATGATTCTTATTTATGCTAGCACGTAAAAATACGATAAAAAGTATTTAGGTAAATAAAGTTGGTAACTGTTATCTTATCAGCACCAGTGTTGACTTCTTCGTGCTTATAGTGTACAGAAAAATGAGCTTAAAGCTTCATTTCTCAACTGAACGTTAAAACTTCAAAGCAAAACCAGTAATACTTTTGTATCGCAAACTAAACTTTGATAAGTTAATCACTAATGTTATCGTTCTCGTCATCTTTTTCTTTTTGATGTCGCAGCAAAATCCGAGGCTAAAGAAACTCTCTCTTGCTAGTTGATGTTGAGGGTAAGTCTGATTCAATTAGGCGGGTGGTTTGATCGGGACTCTGTCTTGGCGGTGGGGCTGGAGCTTTCCGGTTTTTTGACCGGCGTTTTCTAGTAAGTAATTAATATTATCAGTGTTTAAAAAGATTGTATAAAAACGCATACCTTAATAAAATGGGTCCAAGTCCATTTCCTCCACCAGCTCCACTGCTGCTGCTGGTTCCTGCTACAGTTAATGTAACAGTGTTTGAGCCCTCTGTTGGCGAAGTTGCTATTGTAGTAATGGCCGGAATACCTTCTCCACTTGGAGAACTTTGATCGGACGAGTCATGAACTATTCTGCTCACCAAATCAGTCAATAGCTCTTCAATTCTACTGATTCTATGAGACATTCTTTGCATTTCTAAACGAACATCCACCTTCATATCCAACACAGTTGCTATTAGATCTCTCTGAGCTAGAGTTGATGGTTGTTCTCTTAAGCCTGTGTCATAGCTATCAGAAGTGGTCTCTCTAGCTTTTGCCATTTCAATTTGTCGATCACGTTCTAAAGATAAATTCCGTTCAATCTGACGTTCCTTCTCGCGAGCTCTTTCTTTGTCATGACAATCTAGCAATGGGTCTCGTTCTGTACGAGGTCTATCAGTATTGATGAGAGGTCTGTGCTCAATTTGAACGGATTGCCGGTGTGCTAATTGATCCCTATTTGGTTCAGTATTTTCTCCACCTTCATCGATCGTATCTTGTCGAGCGAGCGTGGCAGGTCCAGGAGTTAGTTTTGGCGTTTTTGGGAAAACCTAAAAGAAGATACATTCATTTGTTAAAAAATAGTTAATTCGTAAATATTTGTGGAGATCAAGTGCCCAACCAGAATATAATATTCGAAATAAAAGCTCCATAAAACTTATCCTAACATTTAAATTCAATAATAAATAATATTTTTTTTAATATCTACTTTTAATCATTGATTCCAGAGTAGTCATCAGCCTTCTACACAAAGTATCCGTTTTATATACCTTTTGATTTATTCTACACAAGTTCTAAATAATTAAAACTGCGATCATGCAGCATGCTTTCATAGAATATTTCAAAATTGATTCTTTTTTAAAGCAAGAAATTCAAATGACCTCTATAAAAATATTGTACCTTATTCCCTTGACCCCCATTACTACTAGGACTACTACTAGATCGTCCTTGAGCACTTTCTCTCAAGCTTTCACGTGCACTTAAACTCCTGGATACAGCTACCTTAGCACTAGAATCACTAGCGGAATCAACACTTGAACTGCCTAAAAGTCTGCCCCATTTGCTACTGCCGCGATTGGCTTTTGCTGCTGATGAAGGCCCTGAAGAAGGGGATGGAGCAGGTGAAGGTGGAACGGAAGCTATCCTAGTATCCTCAATTAATGTCAGTTTTGCTGGTAACTAAAAATTTAAAAGCATAGATAATTTCAAGAAATAATTGTAATAATGAGTATATGCAAATTTTTACCTTTGTACGTTCATTGGTTTCTGAGTCACCCTTTTCTATATCACTCTGCTGAGATCCTTCTTTTGGTTGAGCGCTTTGTTGTGCCCGCCGAAACTTTGAAAATATTTTGCGAACCAAATGATCTTGAGTTGATCCTAATTGAGGCTCATTTTTTCTTCTTTCAGCTAATTCCTTCTCTCTACGAACATCAGCAACTTTTCTGTAAATGTTACATTTCAAATGGTTTAGTATATATTAAATATACTGAAATTTTAGTATGAATTTTTTTACCTGAATATTAGTCGATGTCTTAAATTGTATGTGAGTAGTAAATTTCTAGCAAAACTGTTAGCAAAAGCTTGATAGAAATCCAGCACTTCTAAAAGCTTGTCACGTTTTATGGCGTGAAGATCACAATAAGTTAATGCTCTAACATTTGCAGCACTTTGACCAACTGCAGAGTCCTTCCAGAATGAGTCACCAAAAACATCTCCTTTTCCCAGAATTGCAACAACTTCATCATCTTGTATAACTTCTAAACTACCAGTGACTATGAAGCAGAGACTATCAATACTTTCACCAGTGTGATACAAAAGATCTCCTAAAATATTTGTCAATAATGAAAACTTTTGAAATTATTCTGGCATTAAACTCATTTCTAACCTGGAGCAGAATGTGACATGTTAAAATGCATAGCTAAAGCTCTCAAACAACCATCAGATGCTAGACGAAAAGCTGGATGTTCGTTGAACACTTTTCTGTTGAGATGTACACAAATATCTGCTTTCATATCTTTGGGGCAATAGTTCAGCACTTTGTCTGTGTCTAAGCCTTTCGTCATTGCCCAGGTAGAGACCACATAGTCCATCACACGTTCACTCAATGCTTTCGGAACTTCATGCAGCTTCATAAACTCTCGCACGTTATTCAACATGTCATGATACTTGGCAGTGGCGCTAGTCATCTAAAATTCGAATAAGTGTATATTAAAACTGATGATTAATACAGTTTTATAAATATGCTACCTGTTGGATGATTGTTGTAACATGACCAAAAATTGTTGCGTAAAGTAGAGCTAAAGAGTGAACGAATTAGATGAAATTTTATTGATTATTTGAAAGGACTTTCTACACTGCCAAAATTTTTCATAAAAATTTTTAGCAAACTTTACAAACCGTTACCCAATGTATAATCTAATAATTTAGCAGGAGTATGTACAGGCTCAAAAATAACTGAGCATCATAGTTTTGAGTTTCTTACATTTTAACTGAAATATGTAATAAAAACACCATTACTAAATTCATGTTACCGAACTCATGATATACTGATTTTTAGCAAAGAACTCGCCAGATACAGAAGTTTTTAGTTATTTATTATTAAAATATGATTTCAAAGTTACTAAATTATGAAAAACAAATTACTCGTATCAACAACTAAATATCAAATTATTTATATTTGGGTAAAAATGTCTACTTAAAGCATTGGAAAATCAAAACTATAGCACTTTTTTTAACGTTCGTTATTTCTAAACTCGAATACTGGATTGCTAAATTATTGTATAACGTGGCAACAGAACGTTAACACCTAACCTGCAATGATCATCATGCAGATGGTGAAAACCTTCTCATTGTCCGTCTCAGCTGCAACGTTTCCAAACCCGACCTGTAACAACCCCATTCTAGTTAGTTCTAAGTTTATATACTTGCAATGTTTGAGTCAAAATGGAACATACCGAGGTCATACATGTCATAGTGAAATATAATGCTGTTACGTACCTGAAAAGTTAATAAAAAGTAACTAAATAAAAAATTCCAATAATTACTCGAACGTTAAATTAAAATATAATTACGGTATATTAAAAAATTCCTCATATTTAATTTAGTAAAAAAATAGAAGTATAAGATTAAAATAGTCAAAACTTCAAATTCAGTAACAACTTTGAAACATTCATAAAAAAAATTTAGAATATACTATTTTAATTGAAATAAAACAAAATATTTCTGGCAAAAGACCTTTTTGCCAAACTAAACCAAAAACATTTCAAATGTAAAATGCCAAGCAGATGAGAATATCGATAGATTGGCATAATAAAGCACGAGTCCCCAAAAATCTGAGAATAGTAGTTTGAGCGATTACTGAATATTTTTTGTTAAAAGTTATAACTTTAAATAAGCGAATTCTTTTAAATTTGAAAAAAGGACTTTAAATGCACTAAGTTTTTCAAACAAGATACGCTCAGATAGATTACTTATTTCTGAAGCTAGCACCTTTTTAATGTTGGCCCAGACAGAATTAAAATTTATAATCAGAAAATTGTATTTGGTTTCTCCGCATTGAAATTACATCATTGGTTCATGTATATATATGAATTTAAACAATAAGTGAGTTTGATAGTAAGCTAGTAAGTTTGTTACATACATTGTCTTTCGAGAAGGACCATTGATCAGCTCTGGACCATTGGAATCGTTTGTCCACACGTATGAATATGGACTTTGAGTCACATTTGCCAATTTCCATAGCCAGCTGTATTGTACTCCATTATCTGCATCGCTACGTCCAATAGAATACCATATGCACGCAAGCCAATGTGCGACCAACATGTAGAAGCACAAAAGTAGTATCAACATTGCAGCTCCATATTCTAAATATCTGTCAAGCTTCCTCACAACTCTTCCCAGACGCAGTAAGCGCACTACTTTTAGAGCGCTAAAGAGCGATCCGATTCCCTAAAATTTATCAAAATATTAATCATCTTTGAATAGAACAATTTGTGTAATAAATATTTTAGGTAAAATGAATGAAACTTACATCTTCATCATGATCAAATGCATTGAAAACATCGTAGGGTAGACAGCTTAGCAAGTCAATGATAAACCAAGACTTAAGATAATTCATACGAATTACTTTTGGATCACTAACCACCTCACCTCCAGGTCCAACAAAAGTAGTGTGAAAGTTTAACACTTTAAACAGATATTTATTCAAGATTATTATCATTATATGTTTAAATTGCACTTTCTGCAATCTTGAATGTAGAATATTTGTTATTATGTACTCACCAATATCAATGAAAAAGATTACATCTACAATAGAGTCCACAACTAGTAAAGATACATCTTCTGATGTCTTATTCTTGAAGGCTACGTTGTAGGGCTGAAATGAGATATTTTAATTTAATTAGTATGACTCTAAATATTGTAGAACAATTTCAGTAAAAGAAGATGTTAACAGAAAATTTTGAATCCAAAATACTCACCACCATGATGGCTTGTAATTTAAAGATATTTTGTAAGATAAATATTTTTCAGGCAGCAGTATATTCACCTGTGTAAAATGTTAAACATAATATCACCCAATCCCAAATAGCTTTAAATGCACAATAGTGTAATAAAATATGTGGAGGCGTTTTCGGTGCTTCTTGGCGATACTGTGGCATCACATCAGCACTCAATGACATCATCTAAAAACATTAAATGTTTAAATATAATTATTTGATATGCCAACATTCGCAATAATTTTGCTGGTTGTACAACAAAAGTTTTCTTTACTAATCATCATCTTACATGAGCCAAATTCGACTGTTTGGTAGGATCTTTAAGGGTTGGCAAATGAGCGCTAAATTGTCGGCTTCTAGTGACGGATCTCGCCAATTTGGCGAATTTTGATAACCCTAAAATATTAATCAATTAATAAATCAACTCAAATCGAAGATTGGAAAGCTCAAATCTAATCTATTTTCTAAGTAGCTAACTACTGCGTTAGAGTAAGAAAAGTTGAGATTTACCGTCATACTTACCACCCTTAGCATCTTCGTTATCTATGGGTTGTTTGAGAGCTACAAATGAGAACAAAATAAAAGGTAAATTTTCACAAACTTTGACCTTTATACGAGCTTCAAGAATATAAAGAATTATGTCATGAACAAGTTTTGTCTCACCGGTTATGTCTCGAAAGGTTAGCAAAAACAGTACAACCAAATCTCGCTCGTTTCTGATGGGAGCCACTTGCAGCAGAAGCCATAATGGTGTTTCTACAAATACAGAATAGTTCACGGTCAAGAAAGTTCAAATATATGCTCGGCCTATCAAAACAAAAAGTTCAAGCGAAATCAGATTTTTTACAATACTGATGTATTTACAATTTATATTGAGTTAATAAAATAATTCAAGTTTAAAGCTAAACCATGATAATTGTAGTAAATTCTGCTTAACTTGTTGTCCCTACACTATACTAAAGAAGCTATACTGAGCCTAAAACTGTGTGTTAGCTTGGTGAATTTAGATAAAATATAATTGTACTGTCAGTAAATATTTCATTTTGTTTTAATAATGGTATTATTTAAATAATATGCTATTGTTCAATAGTCTTAAAATAATCAATAATTATATCCAATCAACCAACTGAAGAGTTTTTTAGAAGTTTTGGTGTTTTTATTGATTTCGATAGAAATTCATCTAAATGTTCGAAATTGAAGTAAACATACTTTGTTTGAATTTATGTTAATCTTATTGACCCCGATTTTATTAATTGTTTTGTAAATAGTTAATCAAAAACATAAGAAAATTGAAAAAATGGGTTTTAAAATGACTTCCAACACTAGTAATTATTACAACCCAATTGTCCGTTCATTGCGGTTGAAGTTTCATTTAATTAGACCTTTTAAGATTGTCTGTTTATCAGGTATATAAAATTGCTTCTTTTAGTATTCCACATATTGTAAACACGTTAAAAATTTTAAACTTTACAGTCGACAGTTGAGGTTTTCTATAAACACGCGCGTATCATTGACACCACGAAAGAGCTCTTTTATAAAAAATATTTTATATATGTTTGAATTCCGTGTCATACATAATTCAATTCATTAGAGCCACAACTTAATGTCGAATTTTTATGACACGCACCTTATATTCTACTATGTATTACAAAAACAATGTGTTAATGAGCAATGTAAATTGAAGCAAAAACATAAATAAATTTATTTTTGCATTCAATGTTGATTGTTTTGTGGTTATTTAGATTGTCTGTTATAGTTTTCCAGTTATTAATTTTAAACCCCAACTATTTTTTGATCATTAATCGGTAAAAAAAACTATGTTCAAAAATTTCGAAATCGTTCAAAAAAAGTTATATGGTAATCTATGTTGTTTATGTTTATCAATTGTAATTTGTATAGTTTGTTGATTCCATTTATTTTCAAATAAATGAAAAATAAATAGAATAAAACTATTTTTGCTTCCAATATCCTTATGTCAGTTGTACTATTATTTTTATTGTTGTTATTATTGTTCGTGTATGATAAACTGATTTTATAGAATTTACAAAATACTATAAACTACAATAAATGTATAAATATCAAATGCAATTTGCTCCTATGCTTGAACTACAATGTACAAAATACATATATATATTTTGAAATAAATGTATATTTTTAGACTATAATGATTGTTATATAGAAGCCCAAAATGTGTTCCGGCTCTTACGGAAATATTTTGATATTTTGATAAATTTTGTAACTACATAATGAATGAAATGTGCAAGTCATGCCACTTGATTCAATTAAGATCAAAAAGAAGCATACGTACAATATATCATGTTGAATAATTTATACACACGATTACAAAGTGACTTGAATGACACTTGAACCATCATCACATGTTGATTCAATGTATACTTTATCGCAACAAATACTTTTATAAGCAACACCATCTGGATACATAAATTCATACGTATGCTATATCCTTTTATTTTATAGAGGCAAATTTCTTCAACCCAGATTTTTTATAGGTTACTTGTTGGGCACCACTTTTATTTTACCATTTATTTTCATAATAATATTCAACATATCTTTTTAATAATTTTTGCAATAAGTGTAAGAAACTATATTATAAGGACCTGTTGAATTTTATATTATTATTCTTAAGTCCTTTTTTAGTTTTTAAGTTTTAAGGTCACAATAAAGTTTTGATTCCCTTTTACCCCTGCCCTGAAATATCAACATTTTGAGAAGTCTTCAGTTCTCCTCACTTTTTTTTTATTCGCAAGTACTTGGATTATTGTACTTAATTAGTTCAACATTTCACCATTTTCCTTCTCGTTTTTATTCTTCAAGAACACAAGATAGAATTTTGAAGTAGTCAAGTGGCATTTGAGCATGAAGCAAACTTGTTGATCTCCTTATTGTAGGATATAAACACAGTTTTATCCGCTTATAGAATACGTTTGAAGATGCAAAAAAAATTGGCAAGTAGAAATTTTAAATTATTCATGTTGATGAGTAGATACTTGGATGCTTGCCCATAAAATATAGCATTTTCCTAATGGTCGTTTAATGACATTGCAAAAAGCCTATACTACAAATAAATGTTCAGAAAAACAACCTTGTTGGAACTTTTGCGAGCTGCTTTGTGGGTTTTAGCCAAATTCTGTGTTTGTTATGTTTCAGCATTAAAAAACCAAATCAAAATTGCATTCTGTCTCACACGCTTTATAAAATAATTATTTGTGGTTTGTAGTTCAAACAAGTGAAAAAAACGATTATGGTCATTAATTAAAGCGGTGAAATTTTCTGTAGAATTGCATCAAAGGGTGAATTTTGTCTTTTCATCAGCTTAAATTTATTTATTACAGTTGATAAGTTTTTTTATTAGTCACCCGTTGAAACCATTTTACCATAGATTTGGAAATAAAGTAAAAGATATCTGGAAATTATTTACAAATGAAGAAAACTCATACTATCTAATATAAATGACTAGCATTCTACAAACGACAAGCTTGTCGTATGTCTATCAGATGGTTAATAGATTTGTCAATATTTAGTAATTATTAGAGAAGTAATTATCGACAGTTCAAAGAAAAACAAATCCAAGTAGTAGTAGAAGAGAAGTTTTAGAAAAAATTACAAATTGATTTAAATGAAATGTCAAAATAAACTCAATTTGTTAATGAACTTACGTTGCTTTTCTTGAGTAACTATTCAAATTGAAAAAAACGAACAGAAAATAAATTAAAATTCATTTTTCAAGGCATCACACTTAGTTTTTCCCTGCAAACTTTTGAATTATGGTATCAAATAGCAAATAACTTAGAAGAGCTAATCCTCGAAGTTTGAAACAAGTGATGTTATATGGTTATAAGATCCAAAAAGGATTAGTCGTCAAAAAGGGCAAAACGAGGAAATAACAGAAAATGGTTCAAAATCAACCCTCAATTGGCTCAATTCAGTGTAAATATATACCTACTTGGTGATTGAGGATTAATTTGTGAATAATGACTCTTGAAGATTAGATCTTTATGTACTTACTGTTCTTTTTGTACAGCAGTATTTCAAATTGGTCGTGCTGTTGATGTTCAAGAGCGTACTCAACTCGCGCTACCGTTTCTTTGTCCGTCAGTTCACCGTACATGAATCCACAGCTGAAATAATTGGCGATTGGGGTTAGGCACTTTAATGTTCAAGTAAGTGTAATGAGAGCAATTTACCGGCATGATTTTTGCATCACTTCGGCACGGTTGTAGCCACTTATTTTACAGAATGATTCATTGCAGTACACGATTGGAAAGTCCACAATCTGAGCGTTAGCCAACAGGAAAGAGCTATCAGCTGTAATTAAAATATGATTTTAATCTCACTTAACTGATGTTATTTTTGCTATGAAGTGAATTCAATTTTAACACATACGTTGTGAATTTGACCTCCGAATAATGTTCTCCAAAAAAGTGTTTTGAGGAGCCACCAGGCCTCTTCGTCCTCCAGGCATTTTGGATTGTTTTTCGTTTCCTCTCAATTGCACAAATATTAACACATTAATGGATGGAAGATTCCTTTAATTAATCTTGAGTAAAATATATATTGCTTTCCAGAATCACATATTTATCATTTTCAGGAATTTCATAACCACTTTCATTTTTTTTTTGCTTAAATTTTACGTGCAAAAATTTATCCATTCTTTGGAAATTCTAGCAGTGGAAGTAGTTGCGATGTTTATCTAATTTTAAAGAAAAATAAGCTTAAAATTATATCTAACAGGATATACTTTTCAGCAGAAGAACCGAGAATTAAGGTATTCGAACGTGTAGTTTTTCGTTGAGCGTAAATCAATAATCAATCGATCATGGGAATTAAGGAAATCTCTACATCAAAAGATTAAATATAGTCATAAAATCATTTTGTTGAAACTAAATAATTTAAACATTTTTTGCATTTTGTTCAAATCATATTCATAATACAATAATCAAAAAATTATGAACCCGACCTTTTGAATTTACGATCTTGCACTATGGTAACAATTATATTTATTTATGGTTTAATTGGTGGTTCAAATCCATCACAACACACAATGCAAACCATGCTTCTTGTTTCTAAGCCGTATACTAAATAAACTAGAGCCAATCATTAAATAAATCAAATGGCCTATATGTACTTACTATATCTCAACAAAAGCTAGATCCAATTAACTAAGACCCAATTAAATAATAATCTGCTCGAAAACGTAGCGGTCTCGTTTATTGATTCTATCGTGTGT
Source organism: Parochlus steinenii (assembly GCA_038502155.1). Lineage (NCBI taxonomy): Eukaryota > Metazoa > Arthropoda > Insecta > Diptera > Chironomidae > Parochlus > Parochlus steinenii. The sequence goes on along the minus strand of JAXCIN010000052.1, from coordinate 1,281,057 downwards.
GTATGTAAAGTGTATGTAAAGCCCAACAAATTGCTGAGCATGTGGCTAAACTTGGGCTTTGATAGTCTGATATTTATTGCCTGTAATTTGGTTTTGTGCGTTTATAACAAATCCTTTTTCTACAACAATTTTGGGGATTTTCAATCAGAATATATACACACAAACATGTGATAAAGGACTTGCTGGAAATGTCTTCTTGTGTTTAATTATTATCAGCAATTTGTTTTACGATTATTGTTGCAGCAGAACAATCGCATTATTATCACCATTAAAGTCTTGACTCCTTAACTTTTTTGACTTCTTAGGATAATAATGTTTTCCTTTCTTAAGTTTCTATCTCAGTTTAAGTAATATCGTGAGACATAGATAGGTATTTATATCTTGTTACAACTTGTGAACCAATATATGTCCAAAGTATAGCCATTTTTGTGAATAAAAGGGTGAAAAAGACATTCATGGTCTAACAGTGTTAAATTATAATCATAAAATAAAATATATATTAGTGCTACTTTTGTTACGGAATAATATAAAATTGATATGTTGATATATTTAAATTAATCAATCAACATGGCAACCGACACGTACTGGTTGATTTTTTCTCTGGAAAATTTGATGAAAACTTGATTTGAATATTAAAATTTTCTAATATAAAATATTATAACAATATACACATAGAAGTAGAAAATAATGTGTAGAGGTCACATGATTTCATATCAATGTTTATTTAAATGAATTAAATTTTTTCCCACGTCTAAATTTAATTGAATGGATGTGTTGGCGGTCGCTTCTATTAACATATATTTACGATAAATATGGAGGAAAAATTAACCAAGCACAAAATCTAATTATATAAATTAGTACTCTGAAAATTAAAAAAAAATTTTTAATTTTCAAAACTTTAAGACCTGAATCATAAAATTTTCCAAAAGTTTTCTAAAATACAATTTATAGCTAAATTTGAGATCTTGATGTCTTGATGGCAACTTGCACTAGTTTCAGGGCTTCGTATTTTTTTTTGAAGAAAAAAATTCACAAAAAAGTATTTCAAAAATCGTACTGAGCAAACCACAAATTTGTTTGCATAATTTAAATTTAATTTGTTTCCACACAAATACATTTAAACACAGACCGAAACAACTTTTAAAAAATTGCCCTGAGCCACAACAAATGTGTTGCACGTCAGTGTCCTGCTTGAGTAAGCTTTATTCCTCTCACTGTATAACCAAATGTTCACCGAAAAGGTATTTTTAAAAATAAGTCCTTTTACATAATGCATGCCAATTTTCTTTTGCAATTGTCACTATTTTTGCATTATTAAAGTGTCCAAACACTGTTAAACTTAATTTGTTCAACTTGCGCATGAAGTATATCATTTTATCATCAAAAATATTTCCACCTATTTTATGAATATATAAAGACTTAAAACAAATTCACTAAACTGAACTTTGCACTAAGGTACAGTTTTATTTTAACAGTGTTACTGGCCGGAAAATAGTTGAGCACATTTTTATACTTTTTGGGCCTATTTGATAAAACATTCGATATATTTCATGGTTTTTTTTTGCTACAAACGAATACCAAGGGCAATTTTACACAAATCCATCACCCAACAGTTCAATCATGTTGCCATCATGGCAAATAAACTGATGTATTTCAATTCAAGCAATTCAAGCAAATTAAATATAAATACACAGAAAATTTCACACATTAAAGTATCGATTATTGTTTAATACTTCATAAGGCGACATACAAGTCGCTCTGCTTTGACCACCAAAGTTAATCTTTGACGTTCACTCACTTCACTACATTTTATACGGTGGGCAGAGTGGCTAGCTTATTTATTAGCGCGACCGAAAATGACTAATCGCCCAGCGAAAAACTACTTTTTTGGCTTTTCCTTTTTGCTCGCCTCATAATAAGAAAATCAATTTTTCCTAAATATATACTTTCTTTACTTATGAGTATATATGCAATACACCAATTTTCACTACACTATTTAATTGCTCCTTCGGCTGTTTCTTAGTAGACTGACTGATGGTTCAATTCCACTGTTCTTTTTGGTTCTCTGCCGATGGTTATGTAAAATGGCAATTGCATACACAGACTGGATCACTACACAGTTAGGCTCCACTTGAAAGCTTCTTAGGAAACTGATGGACTTTTTTCCATTTAATGTGGCGAATCAAACGTTGTGCATGAAATATTTAACCATTTCAGCTGCGCCTTGAACGAAGACTATCTGAGAATTTCCACAAAATCTTGTACTTCGTTCAATCTTCTATTCACTACCAGCTACTGCCCATGCGCCAGCTTTCCTTCAAAGGGTGCATCATCAGTTGAATTTCTAGTTTAGTTTTCTTTATGTTCCTTCAAACAGTTGGTAAACAAAATCCATAGTACGGAAAAATTATTCAACTAATGAATATTGTATGAAATTTGTTCAGTTTCTGATAAAGTGTGAGGTAGAATGGACGAAACAAGTTTTGTATAGTTGATAATTAACTGCTAAAGAAAATATCAACAATTTTTAATACATAAAAGTTTCGTCGAACTTTCATCAAGTTTATTGACTTTTGCTGTGTTTAGCAAAAACTATAGTCGAGGTATAAATTCAAATCTGCTAGAAAAGTTTCAATTATGCTGTGTTTGATTTATATGGAAGGATACACAAGAAATTCAATTCTAAAAATGAGTATTCAAGGAAATTAGCTTGTAATCTATTACTTTTTGGAGGTCATTCATACATGATATCACTATATATAACTCAAATACCATTTATTATAATATTTGATTCAAAAATTTTCTGCAATTACTATAATAACATAATATGAAATAAAATACCGAATAATGAGATTGTGATAAAAAAAGTGAGGAAAGAATTGCCAGTGGCCAACTGTACTGAAAACATATTTTTTTTTTTAATTTAATTTAAAAGCTTCAGAAAGTTCTAGAAAATTTATTTATGCTCTAAACTAAACGAACTAACGGACGGACGGACAAAGTGAAAAAAAGCGTATTGAAATTATAAAAAAACGCTAAAAAGAATTATGTTAATGGAATATCCTTAAATGTTACCCATCCCTATGAGAATATTGTGCGACAATCCTATGCTGAAATCCGCTCAAAAGGTGCGATTGCAGGGTGCGAATATCTCACAGGAAAGGTGCTACAATCCAAGCGATTTTTCACGGATTATCGCACCTATTTCGCACATTTTTGTTTACAATTTTTCAAAAAATTAAATTTTTCTCAAACCAGGATATAAATTGACTTAATTCATTTACTAATCAACTTGTTATCGATAATCCTTATCTAGAAAATATTAAAATAATATATATATTACTTATATATTGTAGAAAAATGAGGTAGTATCAAAATAATATATTCTCTTGATAGAACAGTTTCGGGACATTTTTCAAGTTTAAATTATTTTAAACATATTTTCCATACTATGAGCATACTTAATTGTGCTAGTAAATTGTTATTTAAGTCTCTAATTAAAGAAACAAAATTTAGAAAAAGGTAAACAAAAATGTGCTACATAAGTGCGAAAATCCAAAAAATGTCGCTGTGCTATAAAATATAAAATATGAAGAACAAACTCAACAAAATGCGTGAAGCAAAATATGTCTGAAAATTCTTGTTAAATTCAAAAACTACCGACCTTCAAACATTTTTCAAAATCCAAAAATAAATCCACCTAATAATTAACTCAAAAACGATTCGCAATAATCTGAAATTTAGAATTGTCAAAAATAGTTTATGCTTCCAAAGTCCAAATTTCCACAAATTAATGGACCAGACTCAAAACACAAAAATGACAAATTAAGCTCAATAAATAATTTGCTAAACAAACACCGAAAACGTGACTTACTAACACCAACACATTTTAATAGTTTTCATGAGTTTCCCAATAATTTTTCCCGAGTAAAACGAAGTAGCTATATTTATGGTGTGGAAAAAGTCTAAATATATTCAAATTCATCAATCAAAAACATCTGATTTGATTGTTTGGAGGCTGGAAAGCAAACAACGAATTGTTGTCGGCCAATGTTTTTGCCATAAAAAAAAACGAATATTCATAGAAGCGAGCGAATACTATATAATACAAAAAACAAACAATCTAGAATCCACCACAACTACTTCATCAACGTAAAACTACCAGCTCATTCATCGAAAGCAGCATGTCTTCACATTAACACACTGAATATGTTTTCAGTTTTGAAACCAATCTCATCAAACTTTATTACTGCCTGTTCTGCTATCTACTTATATATGTGTTTGGGGCTTTAGTAAGAGTATTCCCTGCTAGTCAGTGCTTTGATGCCTCACTGCAGTGTTCAATCGGAACTTGAATGAAGCGTTTGACGATTTTTTGTTAAATTTTACGTTTGGTTGTTTGATGAAAAAATTGGTTGTGAAAGTGCTTTGAAATATAATTTATGTTAATAAAAATTTGACTACATTTTTGTGTCGACCAAATATTTTAAACTGTGTAAAAAAAGTATGTTTATTTTAAAACTGTACCATATAGTTTATTTAAATGATCTTAATCGTCAAACTGATTAGAGCTTATTGCAAAAAACTGAGAAAACTTATAAGTTAAACGGCGCAAACCGAACTTTGGAACTGCATGATTTTCTGCGAACGAAATTGATGTCCAAAGGTCGCAAATCTGTGGATTTGGTGATATTTTTTCTGCCGCAACCATTGACATGAAATACAGAAAAAACAAGATAAAATTAAAACAAAAAGAACGTAGAGAAGAAAGTATTTTTAATTCGAAGAAAAATTAATCTGAATTTGATTGAATGAAATTCTGTGCATTGCTTAAATTGCATCAAAAACGAAAACTTACGAAAGCAAGTAATTTCAATAAGAATTTTTTTATCAATAATATTTTAGGTCTGAAACAGGAATAAAATTGCTAGTTAAATCTCAAATTCAAATTTTTTTCTCCGTATTTTAAAATAAAATAATTTTACCGGTCGAGAAAACCTCATAATATTATGTTATCTTGTTAAAAAAGTTTTGTACTTTAAAGCATAACCAAGTGTGTTATTCTCTGCTGGAAGAAGAAAAGATCAAGTTGGACAAAGTGATTATAATGTCCTTGGTTTTGATAGTCTGATTTATTTAATAGTGAATACCTTTTAATGCTACATTTAACATTGATATTTTGTACTTGAATTTGCTTAAGCAGCTCAAGAGTTCTTAATTTATTTGATTTAAAGCCAGTTATTCAGAAAGTTTTTAAAAGAAAAAGCCTTGTCTTATGTTATGGTATTTAAAGTTGTTTTTAGTAATAGTGGAGTAATGAGTTATTGAATATTTTAAATACAATAAAACGTGTTTCCTAGAACTCATGTACACCGTGTCCCATATGTAGTGATGATTACATTTTATTCTCTAAGAAACTTATTCAACGACCGATTTTTAATTTTATTGAATTTATTTGAAGCATAACTAATGTGGATCTCAAAAAAAAAAAATTTCTCGATCCTGCTTACTCTGGCACTGGACACGGCATTCAAACGTTCATCGGAAATAGGTCGACAAACATAAATTTTCATGATGATAAAAACATAAACTAAGATATCTATTAAACTTTTCTTGGATTTTGTTTCGAGACCAGATCTATAAGAAAACAATCGATAATTTCGGAATAAACTACCAAAAATAATTGAGGTTTTTTATCTTTCAGATTGATTGTCTGTTTTTCTTGTAAATCTAAAAAATTAACAAATAATGATTCGAGGAAGTCTAAGAAACAGTCTAGTAACAGGGTTGATGAGAATCAATATAAAGAATGTTAATAGGGTTCTCAAGCGCGCACTTTTAACGTCTCAGCAGGGAAACCAACCTAACAAGACGAGTCATTTGCTAGACGAGCTTGATATTATTGTACCATCACCATTTGAAAGTATTCCAATTCCTGATCTTACAATAGACCGATATGTTTTTGATAACATATCTAAATGGTCTCACAGAACTGCTATGGTGAGTTGAATTTACTTTTTCTGTTTTTAAAAGTATTAAGATTTTTATTTACAAAAATTCAAATTATCAGGTTGATGGAGTTGAAGGCAGAAAACTGACCTACGGGCAACTGCGAGATCGTTCCAGAGCGTTAGCAGTCAGATTGCAAAAAAACTTCAATCTTCAACTTGGAGATACTATAGCGGTGTGCCTCTCAAATTCAATTGAATTTCCCATTGTCACGCTGGGTGCACTTGAAGCATCATTGATTGTAACAACTGTCAATCCTATTTACACAGCAGGTAATTAAAATGATGATACATTACAATATGGTAGTAAAACGCATTATCATTTCCATTCATCTTATGCAAAGTCACTCCCATGATCGGGTACAATAGTACAAAATAAATTTACGGTGTTTGCTTTTATTAATTTCGCGATAAGAATGATTTCAACAAGTATATAACAAAAATTCTGCTAATTCTATTGCTCTTATCACCCAGCTAATTGCTGCGAAAATAGATAGGGCCTATTTAGGCGCACGGTCTTTCTAAAGAATTTTAATTTGATTATTATCTTTTCCGGTTTCAACTGGCCCGAATTTAACAATTGATACTGAAAATTAAAATATAGTCAATACTAATATGTATTACTTATTGTTACTTTCAATACTTCTCATTTTAATTTACATTTAAAATAAATATTATTTCAATGAAATCTTTGAAAAATATTAATACGGTGCTCCAATTTATCTATCTATATCAAAGTAAATCGTTGTCATATCTATATCAAAATCTAATTTTTTTTCAACTTTTTTTCAAAAAAGCTTTTGAAAGTTTTCAAACAAAATTATTAATTGGAGCAAATGTGTCATAAATGTCACAATACGAATTAATATGATGAACTCGTTGTACTACTCGATTGATTGTCTTATCACAAATCATGTTACTTTTAAAATTCCGTAAAGGTAAATAATAAATTTAAGTACGTACTTGAAAATTGAAAAATGTCGGATCAGCCATCAAAATGCAATCTCAGATTGGGAAAGCTCTAATTAGATTATATTAGTAGAGTATTGAAAATTACTAACAAGAACTTTGATTTTAGGATTGTTTTGACACTTCATACATTTTTAATATATTAATGTACTCTGGTGTTTTGTAATAATAATAGTCTCGAGTTGATTGAAGAGAAAATATTAGAAATATTACTTTGATTTGCTTAAAATCTTTAATTAATCACTTTCGTGCTCGTTTGTTTTTTCATGAATCAACAAGTATTTTTCCAAATTATATTTTTGGATACACATCTACCACATTTCATTAAAAATAGTATGTTTAACTTGCTTCATTTTGTTACCTCGTTATATCTGTTATTTTAGAGGAAATTGCCAGACAACTGGTTGATAGCAACGCTAAAGTCATCTTTGGACTCGCTACCATGCAAAAAGAGTTAGAGGAAGCTGTTGTGATTTCAAAAAAATCAATCAAGATTGTGTATTCAAAATTAAGTCAAGAAGATATCATTCCAACAAACGGAATCATTCTTACAGAGCTTCTTGAAACGACTGGCAAGTTAAAAAAAAATACAATTTCAAAGGGTTTTTAATGAATATTATGCAACATTTTCAGGTGTTGATTTCAAAGATCTTATCGAACATGATAGAGATCCAGAAAACGATGTAGCATTGCTACCATACTCTTCGGGAACAACAGGACTGTCGAAGGGTGTGAATCTTACTCATAGGTAATTATTTCTTTGGCACTCTCATACAAAATATTTTACCAGCTTTACTCAAATCTATTTCAACTATTTACAGAAATATCGTGTCAAACAGTGAAATGGTTAATGCTGACCTAGGATCTGGTATGTTTTGAAAATTATGAAACCTGCAGTTTTGAAGCAACTTCAAGAGTTATCTTTCAGGTGCAATTTGCGGATTCACGACTGAAAGCTATCAAGATGTGTTACCTTGTGTATTACCATTTTTCCACATCTATGGATTGACTGTTACTCTTTTGTCAAAGCTCCAAATGGGATGCAAACTTATCACACTACCAAGTTTTAAGCCAGATACGTTTTTAAATTCACTTTCAGAGCACAAAGCTACAGTTTTGCATATCGTACCACCAATAAGTAAGTTTATAAAATAGGATATATGGATAAACTTCATCACATATTTAAAAGTTTAAATTTTAACATTTGTTTCCAAATGTTGGCACATCATCTTGTAGTTTATGATGGATTTTCACGTTGATTTGTGTGGTCTCTCATTAGAGATGATCTAGTACAGAACTTGAGTGACAAACTTCACATATCCGACGTTCTTTTAATAATGAAGTGGCCTTCAAACTGTAACTGTTATTTTATTGCTTTTTCAGTCATCTTCATGGGTCATTTTGATAAATTCGAGAGCAAGCACGCTAAAAGTTTACGGTATGTGTAGAAATCTTGATTCTACTGAAATTCGACAGCTAATTTAACATATTCCATTATTTAGTTACGTTATGTCAGGAGCTGCTCCTATGGGTCAAACAGATGCAGAAAGATTTATGAAAAAAGCTCCGCATGTATGCTTTTTTCAAGGGTATGGTCTAACAGAGTCATCACCAGTGGCATTAATGAATATGGCTGATAAAGGATCAAACTATAGGTAATCAGTTTGAACTAAGTAAACCGTCTATTCAAAATGTGGATAAAATAGTTAATCTTGAATATCTTTCCTTAAAAAAGCACTGTTGGTCAACCTTGTCCCTTGACAGATGCAAAAATTGTTACAATTGGAGATCCTAATTTTCGAGGTGTTGGTCCAAATATTTCGGGAGAACTGCTTGTTCGTGGCCCAAATATAATGAAAGGTTATCATAATAATGAAGCAGCAACTAAGGAAACTATTATTGATGATGGAAAATGGCTCAGAACTGGTGACATTGGACATTATGACGAAACCTTTAATTTTTATATAACCGACCGTTTGAAAGAGCTTATTAAAGTAAAAGGTTTTCAAGTTGCCCCAGCAGGTAAAGAAATTTTGACAATCTGTAATTTTTTTCTAATAACATAAATTTGTCTGGTAGAATTGGAAGAAATTCTGAGAGACCATCCAAAAATTGCTGATGCGGCAGTGATAGGAATTCCCAATGCTCTTACTGGTGAGCTACCGAGAGCATATATAGTGAAGAAACCCAATCAAGAGATCACCGAGGATGAAGTTAAAGAGTTTGTAGCCAAAAAAGTGGCAGTTTACAAAAAATTAGAAGGTGGCGTGGAGTTTATATCGGCAATACCTAAAAATGCAACTGGCAAGATTATGCGAAGAGAACTCAAAAAACAATTTGAAGAGTCTTAAACAGAACTTTGATGATATCTAAGTGAAATAGAATTTGTGGAGTATGTCATAGAATAAAAAATTTAGAAATTAAGTTTTAATATTTAATACCTTAATTTAAGGACGCGATCTTTTAATGTTTGAGAATGTTTGAATCTTTTGTTATGAAAATTCCACAAAATTATTTTATTGAAAAATTATGATATATGTGTCTAGCTATAGCTCATAGGATCGTAAGGATTACTAAAATGCATGGTATTTTTCATTTATGTGTAATATGTTTTTGGTTTATTAGATTTTCACACTAAACATTTGTTCGATGACTCAGAAATCATAAGACCACAATATGTTTATTTTTAAATAACAACAGACAGGAAATATAATTTTTTAATCAAGCACTCGCAAATATACAGCAAGATATAAGTTAGCATAATTTAAAATGTAAAAGATAATTTAATTAGTCATCTGATTTACGATGATATTTACAATATGGTCCTACTAAACTTACAAGCATTATTGAATATAGAGGTTGTAGAAATTAGGCTCGTTTAGGCAACTAAAATTATTGCAGTATAGTAATTCCATAAAGTAGCAAAATTTTGATAATATAATGTATAAAATGAGTTTACGTTATAAAATTTGTTAATAAATTTAAAAAACAAATATGATTTGAACTAATAATTTTAATTTATTTGTAATCCCGGAATATAATAACTCTATATTTTAAATAACAAATTCCTAATATTTAACGTCATTCGCCTAATGCTTATCACTTCCAAAAGTTTGTGTCTCTACCAGCTCTTTAAACTTGCCGTTCTCCTTTGCTAGTAGTTCATCATAAGCTCCTTGTTCAATGATCCTGCCATCTTGCAAGACTGCTATATTTGTTGCGTTTCTTACAGTGCTTAGACGGTGGGCAATTGTCAGTACAGTCCTACCTTTTGTCAGGCTAGCAAGAGCTTTTTGTATCAGCTCTTCACTGACAGAGTCTAAACTACTTGTGGCCTCATCAAGAATTAAAATGGTTGGATTCTAAAAATAAACTTGATTGCTGCATCATCCTTTAATAACCCAATCGAATAACTTACCTTGATCAAAGCTCTAGCTATTGCCACTCGCTGTTTTTGACCTCCACTTAAAAGAGCTCCGCGTTGACCAACTTGGGTATCTAAGCCATCTGGTAAATTTTTTATAAACTCTGTGACAGAAGCTTCCTGAACAATATTCTGAAAATCTGCCTCACTAATAGTCTGACCTTCCTCTAATCCATACATAATGTTGTCACGAATTGTTCCACTAAATAAGATGGGCTCTTGATTTACAGCGCCAATATGACTTCTGAGCCATGTAGGATCTATATCTTTCAAATCTAAACCATCCAATATAACTCTACCATTTTGTGGATCATAAAGCCTGAAATTCAAAAATTAAATTAATCAAAATTTACTTAGTAAACTCTTTAACAAACCTGAGCAAAAGAGATGCAATTGACGATTTTCCTGATCCGGATCTTCCTACAATTGCTGTTATGGTTCCCGATTTTAAAGATAAGTTTAAGTCCTTCAAAACAGGAGCGTCAGGTCTCGATTCGTAGTTAAATGAAATATTTTCAAAACTAATGTCTCCAAGTGGCTTATTATGAGGTTTTATGCCACCTTCAATGGGTATCGAAGGCTTTCTATCAAATATTTCCCAAACACGAGTTGCCGATCCGATTCCTTTATTTAATTCTGAGTAAAAATTACTTAGTCCTCCGATCGAAATAGCTGTATAGCCAGCGTAAAGGAGAAAAGAAGTTAATCCTCCAATTGTCATGTGTTCAGATGCCACTAGCGTTCCTCCATAATACAGAACGGATAAAATTATAATATTTCCCGACAATCCAGTCTGAAAAAAGATATAGTTATTTAATGATCGGAAATAAAATATAAATGTGAGGTCTAACCATTCCGTAGAATATTGCTCTAGCCTTAGTTTCTCTGTAGCCTATACTCAACGCATCCTCCAATTCTTTAGAAAAAACAAGATTTTCTCTCTGTTCTTTACTGAACATCTTTACAGTTTTTATGTTGCCTATACGTTCTTCACCCACTTTCATCACAGCTGCAAATTTGTCAACCAGCTCCTTGGAAATGTTTCTCAAATACTTTCCATATACAATGGCCATCCCAGCTACAACAGGTACAACAGCCAAACCTTTCAAAAATAATAATAAATTAATATTAAATTAATTAAAACACATCAACATTGAAACTTACCAACAGCAGCAAGAGCAGGTGAAGTATAAATCATCATTGAAGTTCCCGCAATAACCATGGCAGCTTAATATCAAAATTTGGGAGTTACTAAAGATCATCAGTTAAATACAGTATTACACTTACTGGATCTCATTCCATCAGAAAGGTTTTTACTTAATGAGTTTCCTACTATGGAGGTATCCGACGAAAGTCTATTTATTAACTCTCCAGAGCCTTTGGAGTCGAACCAGTTGCTTTCTTGTCTTAAAATTCGTTTGTACAATTTTTCTCTCAATCTTTTCGTTATCCTCAAAGCTAAGATAAATAAGGATTTTTTAAGAACATTTTCTTACAAGGATGCAAGCAAATGACAAAATACTTACAAGCATTGTTGAAGAGGTACACTCGCCCAAAATTTGCACAGGCTCCAATAATGAATATTCCACACAATGCCAAGCAAAATTTATCTAAAACTACCAAATTATTTTCCATTGTTGAGCTGTCGCTGGTGTATATAATGTCGAGGATCTTTCCTAATCCGTAAGGAACTGACATTGTTATCGAAGATGATAAAACCAAGCAGCCAATACCACCTATAATACAGGATATTGACGACTTAAACAAGAACTAAGGTTTGTTTTGAAGATATTTACCAGTAATGCTCCATTTTTCGGACTTGGCTAAATACAGGAGCCGATGGAAGTCAGATAGCAGCCGTTTAGGTTTTGGTTCATTTTCGCTAACTAGAGCTGTATTGTATGCTGGTTTGGATGCGGACGATCTTCCACTTTGAATTTTAGCTAGAGAACGGTTTGATAGTAAATTTGGCTTTAAATAGCATGTTCTGCTTTGATGACAATGGCATTTAAAAAGCTTTAGGTATTTGAACATTCTCCAGATGAATTTTGATTTGAAATTGCACTATACTGTGCCCTTTATAATTAATTTAAGCAGATTGAAATTTTTATAACTACAATTCACTAAATATAAGTAAACAAACCAACACCTGTAAAGATGTTATAGTTGTATTGGTAATGAGTAATAATAAAGCTCGCTCCCAAAATCTAAAAAGCTTCTCATTTTAGATTCTCAAAAATATCTTCAAAAAAAGCATAAATTACAGCTAGTATCTATGCTATAGCATAATTAATAAAATCTCGGAATTTAATCAGAACATACCAAAAATATTCAAACAAAAAGACATTGAGTAACCTCCCAGGTGGAAATAAGGTCCAAGTCCCTAATGTAGGTACACTAGGATTACATTAGAAGGCACACTTTTTCCTAGAATAACACACTAGGATACACTAAAAGACACACAAGATTCTAGGAAAATTTGTGCTTTCTAATGTATCCTAGTGTATGACCACACTAGAATACAATAAGGAATATTTAAATTCTTAATGTTTTTTTTTGTGGTTTTTGGTGATTCTAGGAAAATGTGTGGTCTCTAATGTATCCTAGTGTATGACCACACTAGAATACATTAACGAACATTTGAAATCTTAATGTTTCTTTTTGAATAAAATCTTGAAAATTAAAATTAAAATCCTTTTGGTGATATTTCAGATTTCAGATTCTTGAATCTACTTTTAATATAATTTATTTGTTATCAGACTTGTTCGTCGCATAAATTTTCATAATATACAAACTTTTTCGCATGTTTGAGTTATTGTGAAGCATTGTGAAGCAATGCATTTCTCATAACTTGTTTTGAAATTTTTTAACTTTGTTGAAATTTATTTTGTTGTAGCACTTCACATGGAAATTTGGTCCACTAAGTTTAGTACATAATCTTGAAATTTTTAGCTAGAAATCAAAATATTCTCTCAAAAAGAAGGTAATTTTAAGATGGACAGGTTTTGATGGAGTTTCTTAGTAGACCATATTTTTATGTCAAGTGCTCAAGTGCTTCAATTTGAAATTTTTTTTTGGATAATTTAAAATTTTATTGGATAATGAAAAATTTTATTGAATAATTTAAAATTTCTAATGTTTTAGAAAACTTTTTAACCGTTTCATATTTGAATCTGAAATTTATTTTCAAAATTAATATGAAATTTTTTAACTATTCAAATTTTTTAAACTTTTTGTGAATATATTTTTTTATTAATTTTATATTTTTTATTTTCTTAATCATTCATCTCAGGGGCTATGCATAAAATACGTAACGCTCTAGCAGGGGGGGGGGGGTCTAGAATTTGTTACGAAGTAATAATCTTCATATTAAAATGTGTGAAAAAGCGTTACGAGGGGGGAGGGGGGGGTCCAAAAGGTCCGATTTCAGCGTTACGTATTTTATGCATAGCCCCTCATCAAAATTGATTTTAAGTTGATCGATTTATTTTCATAACCATGAACACCAAATCAACAATCTTAGCTTTATTTTAATTTAATTTTAGTTTTGAGAAACAGAAATTAAATTACAGTGCATTAACAATGCTTCACATATCTTCTGCAACACAGCGCATAAGTTTCAATAGACCAATCAATACGATTATATTCTTTAAATTCAATAAAAATGTAAATCCGAAATGTTCTACAAGTCGGTCATTTAATATTTAATTATTATTATTGAAATATATGAATAATTACAATAATTTACAATAATTTACAATAATAAGTAATATTCATTATTTTCTGTTTGCTGGTCATTCAAGTAAGTTTAGAGTCACATAAAACTAGTTGGCAATACAGCCGTGTGGATAGCGCGCTGCCTCACAAATGTGCGGCTGCGGTTGAAATCCCATTTTAAAAAAATGCAAAAAAGAAAGTACACTAGAAAATTATGTAAATCGAAAATCTTCTAGTGTAGGAATAAAATTTTTAATTTTTAATTTTTTAAAAAATTCCACACTAGGATACACTAAGCGACACCTAATCGCTTAGTGTTTATTTTACACTAGGATACACTAGACCATACACAATCGCTTAGTGTTTCAAACCACACTAGCATTTAGTGTTTCTACGGGGAAGGTCTTAGTGTTTTTCTCTAGTGTTGCGCTTAATGTAAATGACCGATATTTCCACCTGGGCTGTAAATTATTAGATATAATAGAATTCAGTTGTTCATTTATATGTTGTGCGCGGTTTTTTGACGTGTCGGTGCACTGGAGCTTAATAACTTTTGAATGGATTAAGTTTTTCAAAAATTTTTTTCACCAAAACTTCTTAAAACTATGTAAAGGATGAAAACTTTCTGTTCCAGACCTGGTCCACCCATCTGGTGGTCACCAGAGCTGATCCCGTGCTCCTCGGGAAAATCAGAATTTTCCAAAAAAACGTTCACGATGTGGTGGCACTTTTCATCAACAATGAAAATGAATTTTTTTTGATGTGGTTTTATAAACATTGCCAAGTCACACATTTTGAGTAATTTTTGAGTTGGTCATCACACCGCGTCTCTTCCCCAGCTTCCAGAATCTATGCGATTTTTGCACTTTTTGCATATGATATGCACAAAATTTGTTCATTGCTTGATTTTTCTTGATTTTTCTTTTTTCATTAATTATTTGGCATCACAAGAGATTTTATTTACCCCAGAAACCCAAGATATCCATGCGCTGTTGATCTGAAGATGAATTTGTTGGTTTTTTTCAAGCTTTTCAATCATTTTACTATTTAAAGAGAACGAAACCACTTAGAGACTTGAAATTTTTACCAAATGATCAGTGAGTCCAGACAATGTTGGTGCAATAAGTGGAACTGACATCGCGGGTCCACCACGAATCTAAAAAATTTCATCCTTATCTTCAAACATATTTCGAGATTTCTTCTTCTAATGAGTTCAAAAAATAGAATTTATGTGTAAAAATCTTAGATAAGCTGAAAATCAGCTAAACTCCACATCCAGAAGATATTTTTCAAGATCCAGGAGCTTTTTTGAAACTTACAATAGAGCTTTCGTTTCTTCAGCGAAAATATTTAATTTAATGGATTGTTCATGAAATATTTATGGAATCTTTTATGCGGATCCTGGTAACCAGCTGGTGGCTCCAAATAAAAATTTAAGTGATCAAAATTAAATTTTTTTTTGTTGAGTAAATTGAAGTCATAATAATTTTGAACTAGAAATCTAGGTTCTTTGGTCTATAGATTGTTGCCTCAAATTTATTACAACCAAAATGTTTAACTCGGCATTTTTGCCGAGACGGGATAACTAGTATTAACATAATAAAAAATTCAATAAAAACAAACGATTATTTCTATGCAATGTTTAAATGTTTATTATATACCTAGTTTTGCTTACAATAATTATCCAAGATTATCAACTATATATATAAAGAGCTGAATTAGCATTATTTTCATGATTTTTAATGTAATCTCTTATTTGAAAAAATTTCAAAATTTTCAGTTGATTTCGTGATTATAGAATTTTTGGGTTAGTATTTTGCAATTATATGTATATATAAATAAATTAAATGTGGTTTTAAACTTTTTTAATTCTATTTCATTTGTGAACAAAAAGGCACATCTATTATTATTTCATATTTTTTGATAAGTTTGATGTTTTTAATTTCATAGTTTTTCAATTTTCCATTCCAGCAATTTCATTTCGTCTTTCACAATCCGTTTCAATATTATCCACAAAAGTTATTCAGTCCTTTTCGTAATTTCCAAGAAAAACCTTAATAGAATTTAACAAAAATGTTTAATTTCCAGTTTTCCGGTCTACTTGCTATCAATCTAGAGTTGCTACCAAAAATAAAGTTTTTATATTCGAAAATTTCTCATCAATGATACAATTTTAATAAATGGTTCTTCTTTCAATTCACAAATCCATTAATATCCTTATCTTATAAAAATGATACAATTTAAATAATTACTGAATATGCATACGTATCGATAAAGAATTTAAAGAGAAAAATTATTAAACTGATTTTATATATTAAAATATATTAAATTCTTAATTTGTTTGAATTCTGATGACCGCGGAAGAAAATTTGGTACATCAATTCATAATTTTGAAATCGAAAAATATTTTTAAAAGCATTTATCTTCCAGCTCACAACTCAATAAATAATTTAGATCGTTGACACTTGTTATAATTGAATCCAAAGTTCATGAGTAATATAATTCAACATAGGTGGTTAACTTGTTATTTTGTCATATTTCTACAAATTAAACGACATATCTGAAATTGTGAAGCTGTTCAGTAAAGCTTTATTTGTAAAAAACTGATCCAAAAGCCACTACTTATAAAAAAATTATTATAAACTCAATAATTTTTCTGATCATATTAAGTGGAATCAAATGTTTTAAATCTATTAATCAAATTGACAAAAAAAAGAAAGTCGTTGTTATTTTAGAATTTACACCAACAAACCCAACTATTAAAGCGCAAAGTTGCAGCAAATATAAAACCATGAAACTTGCTATTGTGTCTAGAATTGCTTCAACGTTTCCATTTTGTTGTTTATCTGTATATAGTTGTAAGTCAACTAGGTGTATAGTGTTTTGTTCGACTCGCACTAATAATACATTTCAACAAGTTTTAACCTATTTTTCTTTATGTACATGTTCACATGCTTTTTTAATTTTATTAAAAAAATAGAATTTCTCATAAAATTCTCAAACATTTTCTCATTATCCTTAATATATACCTAGTTTGTTTATGTTTTTGTATTGTTTTGTTTTGTTTTTTTTTTTAAATTTCCAACTTCATCATGTTTAGACTCTTAAACTACAAAAATCCTTATTGTTTAAGCTTTCTTTTTAAAAATATATATAGAGTTGCCCAGTTTTTCAGTGGGTTAGTTTTTGCTTGCAGTATACATTACAAAGTGCGTGGTTGTAATTCGCTGACCAAGTGCAGGTTGCAATTGTTTAAGGCGTAATTACAAAAGTTGACGGAATCGTTTGTATTTCACAATTCAACAGTTTCAAATTTCTTTGATGTAGCAAAACGATTCAATCAACTTCAACTTTAGGCACTATTTTTATGACATAGATGGACGACGGCGATGATCAAATCCTTTCTGTTGTGGTATCACTGTTAGAGATTTTGGTATTTTGCAAGGAAGTCCAGTCGAGTTATCTACCATACTTCCACCCACATTAATGTTTGAGTAATTCTGAGCGATTTGAGCGAGTGACTGAGCGGCATTTAATGCTCCTTCGTTGGAATTTGCACTATTCTCGTTCCACATGTTGGGCCATTTCAGGATTTCGTCTAATGGTGGTGACGAATGCAATGAGGTGGATGGTAGAGCGTTGACAGTTTTAGCGAGCGAAAATAAAGCAGATGGTAGATAAGTCGTCGAAGGCGGAAGTGCCACGACACTAGTGCTGTTGGGCAGTTTAGGTGGTGGAGCCATACTTTTCAACAATGAAGTTGAATTTCCAGATTTTCGATTTTGTCCAGCCGTTATTGGAATCAACGAGTTTTGCTCTAGAATCTGATTGGGTATATTGACTAACTTATTTTTGATGGGCGCTACTGGAGTTATCGTGCTCTGTGTGCTCGATGTATTTTGCGGCGAACTTTTAGATGGAGTATCTGCTTTCGCTGAATTTTCGCTTTTGGACCCATTGGGTGAACCAGCTTGCTGTTGGCGCTTTTGCTGCAACTGTTGCTGCAATTTTTCACGCCTCAAGATACACATACGATTATAGTCTTGAATTGATATATGATATGGTTTCCCGCCACTCATAACCTGCACGAGTCCTGGCAGCTTTCTACCATCAGCTGTCTGATACAATGGACCATTAGAGCTTATTGCTGCATTTGGGCCTGCAGTTATTGGAACCAAAGTAGGTCGCCATGCAGTATTAGCAATTTCCTTACGTTCACTAGCTGTTAGCGTATCAGGTAAAATTTGAATACTTGAAACTGGCCCATTTGTATTGCTATTAGAGCTTGCAGAAGAGGCAGATGTTGTTGAAGTTGTGGGTGTTATTGTTATAGAGTTTGAGAAATTGAAGGTGGGCTGCTGAGATGGTGGAGAAGGAACTGCTTTCTGATTATTCGCCTGTTGTTTAAGCAACTGTGGAGTTATTGGTTGCTTGGTACTGAAAGAAATTAGTTCAGGTGGAGGAAGTTTTTTTGGCGTAGCCGACTCGTCCATTCGCATAGTTTTGTCTTTAGGCTTCGGACTGATATCCAATTGTTGTGTAGATTTGCGTTTTAGTAAACTATTTGTTTGACCATTTGGCTGTGCGGTGATAGTGAGCGAATCGTTTTTACGGCTCATTTTTGATGCCGGTATGATAGTAATCTCGTTAGAAAAGTTATTTGAGTTAACTCCATGAGGAGCAATATTGTCATAAGCCCGCAAACGATTACGTACAGACTCTGAGTATGTTGAAGCGCTACTTGAAGCACTTTGAGAGAGTACAAGATCTCCATTTCGATAGTATTTCTCCAAAAGCAAAAGATGCCGAATAAAACTGGATTGATTACCATAGGGTCTTTGCAACTCTTCCCACAAATTTTTGGTCACATCATCATACTGTAAGGTGGTATTGACTTTAACCCACCCTTCTGGTGTTCTGGTTGCAGCATTTGAATTAAACGGAATGTTAATTTGTAAGCCCATTTCTTCTTCGCCAGGAAACAATTCACGCATTGAAATGTTTGGATTCGACTTGAGAACACGGGCCATTTCGTTAGTCTCTTGTAGTTCTCTACGCTTTTGTCGCTCCAATTGTTGTTGCTTGGTACCCGCCACATGAGCTTTTTGTTGCATAATTTGCGTGGCTGTGAGTGCTGGTGGCTTGTACCGTGGGTTTTGAATATATGAGGCTGGTGGTGAAGGAGGATCGAGTAGCATTGGGACATCGTAGCCCACCATGACATCGTTATCGAGAAGCATATGACCGCTTGGTGCTGGCGAGCGAGTATAATTGTTATTCTTCATCGCCATAATTGTCACTTCACCGCCATTATTTGAGTACTTTTTCGGTTGAATTTTTCCATTTTTGATGGTTAATGTTAGTTGTTCGTGTGGGCCAGAAGAACGAATCTGAACCTCTTCAATGTCATTTTCCATCTGTTCATTCAAAGCATTTCTTTTGTCGTACTCGCTAACATCCAAATTGTTATGCTGGAGTAATCTGTAAAGTTTATAAAGAAATAAGTTAAAATGTTTATAATTTGCATCTAAAGACGAAAACTTACTTTTTTGTGTAGCTTTTAACAAACTCGGCCTTTTGTGTTTTTGGCTCTGGAGGCTTGATTAAAAGGTTGGCATAGTATCGACACAACTTGCAAACAACTAATGTAGAGTTGGCTAGCTTTATTTGCATTCCTTGCTCGGAAATTAAATGCTCTAATCTTGGTACGTCCTATAATTTAAGTTAAGATTAGTGCCAATTCAAAATGTTCAACTTACGACTTAAAAATGTAAGGCCTTACCTGTGTTATATAGAAGATATGATTTCTGGGAAGTCTTCTTTTGCACATAGCACAAATCATCAAATGACTTATTGCCTCGTAATGTTTGTCGCAGATAGACACAGTGCCGTTGTTTGTATTGCCAGGATCCAAGTTGATGTGGAAAACTTTCAATATGGACTTTTTGACTTTAATCAGCCACTTTTTACGTAATGTATGAGATGCAGAGTCGTTACAATTGGTCACATAGCAAGGCGCGCCATCCTGATGCTGGAAATCACCCTGAGAACTGAAGTAGTTTCTGGAGTCGTGACCATCGATATCTTGCATAGATGAAGGAGCTGAGGATCGTTTCTTGTAGGAAGGGCAATTTGCACGCCTATCGACATGACGGAAACATGCGTCGCACAAGCAGTTATCTCTGGTCAGCTTTTCTTCGCCTTAAAGGAATATTTGTATAAGATTTTTGTATGATTTATTTGAATCATTCTTTAAGTGAATTTTCAACAAAGTACTGCAAAAAAAAAATCATAACTTACTGGCTAGTATTTTGTTCTGCCTTTCAACCGATTTTATTTGAGCAATGTGACATGGTGTATCGTATAATCCAAATTTTCCGCCACAGTAAAAGCATTGATCTTGGCATAAACGATCAGGATGAACTTTGAAAGAGGAAGCTTTCTCGGGAATAACCAGCTCCAATTCTTCTTCCGTCAACTTTGGGTCTGGACCATCTTAAAAAAATTTTATTCAGAAATTAGATATTGCTAGTGCAACTACAATAAAAGTAAGGTAGTGTGCCCTATTAATATCTTCAATTCAAAAGCTCAACTAATAAGGTTTTATGCAAATCATAATTTAGTTAGTCTCTATTCTAGTAGAAAAATAGCACTTATTCTTCAATTCGCTACGAAAAATCTTAAATGTTAGATGAAAGCGTTAGATGATGATTTTGAAAGTAAAATTTTGTGTTCCAAATAAGTTGGGTGATTTTCAAAAATTATTGTACATATTAGCAAGATAAAGTTATGATAAAATTTATCCCAAATATACTAATATACAATTTTGTAAATATTTCTAAAACAAAAAACTCGAAAGCCTATATAAATATACAATGATATAATTTTGATATTTATATTCTAACGTTAAAAGCTTTTGTCTTGTGACTTTTATTTTCCATTTTTGTAATTAAAATAGCGGTGGACTCGGTGGTCACCAGCTAACATAAAACAAAAATTTCTCCGAATTTTAGTTCAAAATAATGCAAAATGCGCAGCGGTTGCAAAAAAAAATAATTCAAAGAAGAAGATTCAACGAATGAAAGTTTAATAAGTGAGAGATAAATATTTAGTAGAGTTATTGGGTTAGAAAGATATTTTAGCACACACACACCATGGTTATGAGAACGGTTATGAGTTTTACGACTTATCCCACCATGACTTTCAGCTAGCATTGGATCCTTCTGTGGAAAAGGAAAATAAAGAACAAATTAGATCAAAAGTTTCTAGGTGTGTAAGTAGCTTTTACTTACATCATTGTGAATGGTGTAGTAGGCATTTTCTGCTGAAGGTGAGGCTCCATTGGGATCTCGATTGTTACCAGGCTTTGATTTTTGGAAGGTCATTTTGAGCGGTACTCTTGTTTTTCTTTTTTCATCTCTCGGGCGGTGCAGCTTAATAACTGTCTTCAGAGTCCCAGTTGACTCGGTTTGATGATTTTTATTGGATTTGCTGGTGCGTACACCATAAGAAGACGAGGAAGATGAAGATGAGTCAAAATTTTTGGCTAGCTCGTCCTTGCGCTTTTGCTTAGCAATTTTTGCCTCGTCAGCGGCTTTGTGAGTCAGCAAACCTAACGACAATAAATGAGATTCTTTCTGTTTGAGCAATTCTGAATCGACAGTTTCTTCTAATTTGATCACTCCGTTTTCTTCAGGAGCTGATTTTGACTTTTCATTGCCTTTGTTACTTGCGCTATCAACTTTATTCTCCTTGTCCTCTTCACCAAACTCTTTACTTATTGTGGTTGTATCGTCTATGTCAAGCTTTTCAAGCTTGATGATCATAATTGGCTGATGGTATTTAGCTCCATACGATAATTTGGGGTTGGGCTCTTTGTCTTTTTTCTCACCCTCTTTGGGTTTGTTTTCTCTAACTTTGCTAACTGCTGGTAGCTCTAGAGCTGAGACCTTTTCTGATTCCTTTGACTTTGACAATTCTAAAGCAGGTGGTGGAATTACCAAGGTTTTTAAATTTTCCTTACTTAATGTTGTATTTGGTTCCAATTTCACAACATCTTCAGGAGAAGCTTCAGCACTTTTTATTTCTTTTTTATCAACATTAATGCTCTTGTTTTCCTTCTCACTTACTTTAGGTTTTGGCGCTTCAGCAGCAACAATTGTTTCAGCAGTTATTGGAATATCACTAGTCAGGTGACTTGTAATTATTTCAACATTTTTTGTAATTATTTCAGTAGTTGCAACAATCAACTCATCGGATGAAATTTTTTCTACAGTTGGTGGACTAACTATTTCTTCTGGTTTGGTCTCAACTTCAACTTTCTCTTTTTTATTCTCCAAATTAATAGTTTTAAATTTTTCCTTTTCTTGTTCCTTCATGATTTCACTAAGCTTTGGATCTTGTTCGATGCCCAAATTGTTTTCCATAAAGTGTGGTTTGTCGTAAAGCTTCTGAACACTCATTGTATCCAGCTCTTCGCTGATAAGAGACGGGCTTAAAGAAGAGTCCTTTTCAATAATCAATGGAACGTGTGAATTTTCAACATCAATATGAATTTGCTTGGTTGGGTTTTTCTCATCTTTAGTTTCTTTTGTGATTGGTGAGGTTGGTTCAGACTTCTCAGAGTCACCTAATTCCACCTTAACCTCAGGGCTGCTCTTGTTGCGGGCAGCTAACGGACTATCACGGTCTTTTTGAGTACTTTTCCGTTGTCTGGTACTGCGTCGAACACCTTGCAAGCTTGGTGGAGTCGGTGTGGAAACTTTAACTGCTTTTTTTTCAGGCTGTGAATCTTTCGGCTCTTCAACTTCCATTTTTTCAGATTCGGTGGCTGATTCTGGCTCCTTTTTAATCTTCTTGGAGTCTGCCACAACGGTTTTCTCAGAGCATTCGCTAGCTGCTGAGGACGCGACATCTTCTGTTTTGTCCAATTCTTTGTCAGACTCAGCATCAGGAGCATCAACATTTTCTGTATTTTCATCTTCTTCTCCATCAGTCATTATATCAGCAGTTTCAGTTTCAACTTCCATTTTCTCATCTTCCTTTTCAAGTTTTTCTCGCTTCTTTTTCAAAGGCTGCTTTTCAACACGTGGCTTGCCATTTCTTAGATTATTGATAGCTTTCACGGGTGTCACTAGCTTAGAATCTTTAGAAAGCTTTTTCAAGTCATACCCACTGCTGAGTCGTCTACCAAGAGTCCTTAGAGGCTTAGTTGGGATTGGCATGGACTTCCGCTTAAGCATGGCTGCCTTTCTCTGAACTAAACTCAACTCTTCAACTTTTTTCTCTGGTCCTTTGACTTCAGCAGCTTTTGGAAGCACTCGTTTTTTCTTGGATGGTGTTTCCACCTCTACTGGCTTGGCATCTTTGGCAATTTTATCGGAATCTTCTGCATTCTCTTTTAAATCCCCATTATTGGACTCTTCATCTTTTGTATCTTTATTGATTTGTCGTTTGGGCCTGGTATTGGGTGTTTTTGGAGTTACCGGCTCATGACTACTATTTGTTTTGCCCGAATCTTCGCTAGATTGCACGGACTCTTCATCAAGTACATCGCTAGCCTTGGCTCCAAATACGCTGGCTCGATTGCGAGAAAGTCTTTTAAGTTTTATTGCCGTATTGACTTTGGAAGTTGGAGTAGTTGGACCAGATTCAGCACCTACAAGGACAGTCGTAGGCGAATCGGTTTTCAGGCGTTTTTCTCGGGTTGTCATCTTGATATTGTAAGAGGCAGAATATTTCTTCTTACTAGACCTGAAATAAAAGAAAAATTTATTTTACTTTTTTTAATGTAAAAGAAATAACAATAACCGCAGAAAAAATTTGATAGAACAAAAATATAAGTTCGAAAAATCACGTACAGCAATAACTTTACAATTTGAATTTTAGGAATTCACATTTTCTTTTCCATGAATGACGAAATGACGAAATAATTGCGTAACATGATTCAAGGAAACAAAATTATTCAAAATCAATCCAATGCATTCAATATAAATTCATACTCAAAACAAAATTAAAACCATAAAGCTCAAAGCTTCAAAAAAAGCTGCCTAATTAATTCCCGAAAGCTCGTTGTTCGCTTCAGTTGGCACGTATTCGCAAAACATGCAGCCATTTCGGCTTGTACTCGTTCTTTTATATTATCGTACAGCATTCTTTTTCCACAATAAGCCAAATAAAACCAAACAGCTCATTGTATAGAATTATTACCATCACATTTGCACACTGCACTCATGGAATCCAAAATTGAAAATTTATTCCACTCAATTTGCTGTAAAATATGCTTTATCGAGGAACCAAAACTATTTATTGCAACCACTAAACTATGCTCATACGCCAGAAAAATTAGCTTGTATGAACACAATCTGGAGTGATGTTTGAATAATCGCACAAAACTTGATAAAATGCGAATTCTTGTGGACAATTTTCAAGTAAAATAAAGTTTCTATTCTATTTGCTCTGTTGTTTGCTTCTAAATAACATTTGAGCTGAGCCATAGGGTGTCAGTGTGTGCAGGCGCGCTCTATAGGAATGTATAATGTAGCGTTAAGTAAGTTTTCAATATTATTATGAACATGAAGCGAAAACAGTTATGTATATTTTTACGTATTTTCTGCTGTATTCTCGGGCTGATTCAAACATTTTCTCTTTCGCCTCAATTGGTTAGTATCGTGCTATAGTTTTTTTCGGATTGCGCCGCTAAAAATGTTCCACAGCAACAATCCACTCCCTGAGCTTAAAACTTGACTTGCGACCAGGCCACAGAAACTTTGCTGCCTGCCGAGTGTTTCCTGTGCATGTGTTTTGAAAGTTGCTGAGAGTGTATGTGCATGGTAGTCATGTTTGTAATTCATTTGTCAGTTCTTTTTCGCCGCTCACATTTTCTTCTCAAACGGATTTTCACATAATCAAAGCTGAGTTCTTACACAGAAACTCAAAACTGAGAGCACAACAAGTTTGTTAAATGGCAACTAGCATAGTTTTCTTATGGAAATTTTGAGTTTTTTTCTTTTACAGTTGGAAATTACAATTTCCATCAGCATTTGCTCTTGCAGCAGAAAAAGCTTATATTAAATATTCGTAGCGTCATTCGGAGACTATCTTCACGTTCGAGATTTACAAAATACTTTCATATAATAAATTGAAACTTTTTTTTGGAACAATGATGTATTTATTCAAAAATACTACTTATGCATGTATTAAAACAAATTCAATACATATATAGAGACTTCACAAAAACATATTTTTATCCTTTCTAATAAAATGAAATTTAAGCTGAAAGCTTTAATACGTACTGGGTTTTTCTTCTTCATCATATTATTTTCTTGAATTTGTGTGGAACATTTTTTAATGTATGACGTCAACAATGTATCTTATTCAATAATTTTTAAGATGTTCCATTTTATAGCTATGAATCATCTGGGAAATTTTCTCCTTGTATTCAAAATGCTTTTCTATGTTGATATAGAAAAAACGATGTTTCATTATTTCAGGTCCATAATATGGAACTAAAATCCTTGCCAAGTCATATTTTATCAATACAGTTTGAAAATAAAAAATGTTTTTTTGTTCAAAACTCTACAGTTAAATGTAATAACATAAAGCTTTGCCAAAAACTCCTTTCTCTTTTTCTCGAAAAAATTTTTGATGTGCTTGTGGCTCATTTTGTTTTCAAAATTTGCCTTGAGCTTAGTTTTTAAAATCTGGATTGACATTTATCGAATTATTACGGTAGTAAAATTTGAATTAATAATTGAATTAATTGTAAGCAAT
This sequence comes from Parochlus steinenii, assembly GCA_038502155.1. Classification (NCBI taxonomy): domain Eukaryota; kingdom Metazoa; phylum Arthropoda; class Insecta; order Diptera; family Chironomidae; genus Parochlus; species Parochlus steinenii. Next base: position 1,255,167 of record JAXCIN010000052.1, on the reverse strand, counting down.
TTTTTAATAGACGCTTGTTTCCAAGCGAAAAATTATTGGTTAAATCTAAGTATGATTAATTTGATAGCAAGACTAATTTAAGGATTTTTCACAAAATATTGCATCCTCATTTGCAATCCATCTTTTAATTCATTGTATTGAATGTTTTTTGCTCGATATTCATAAAATTATAAAAAATTATAATTATTTAGAATATAAAGGAGCCATGAATCCATGATATAATAAAATCATTGTTTAATTTCGGTTTAATTGTTTTAATTTTGTGATTCGTGACTTAAAAATTTAGATTTTTTAGATTTTTCGCATTGTGAACAATAATTATAAGAATAAGATTGAGAAAATTGTTAAAAATAAGGATCTTCAGAAAGATAATTATAAATTAAATCAATTAAATAAAAATTATACTTTTTCTACAAAATGTTCAGTAACGTACGTCCTTGGAACTTCATTTTCAAAAATTCTTTACGTTACACATTTTGTTCGACTTGAGTATAATTCGATATAAAAAGATTTTAAACGTATTAGGACTGCTCTATACGCCAAGCATCAAAATATTACATTTGCAAAATTTAAAATAGCTTTTTCTTTACAGCCGCATTTGAAGAAAAACTTTTTTTGATTGTCGTCTCCAACTTTTGTTCTCCGCTTTAAAAAAAATTGTATGATCTTCTCGACAACAAAAAGCAAAAACAAAATTTTCGTTTAGCATGGCCAGACTTCGTTAGTAACCTTCCGAATCATTTTCCGAACCGAAAGAGCTGTAGGGAATCGTTGATACATGAAAATTTTCAAAATGGAGATCGCGACTTTATATATATACATGATTATCCCGTATGGTTGTGTATATGAGAGAAACATGTACAGACAGACAGCGCTCAACATAAAGTTAGGCTTATAAAATAAAATTTAGTTGCAGATGTGTTCTATGTTGTATGCTGCGTGCAAAACTGAGCATAGAGAATTAAGAAAAGGATATGAACAAGCCGAAACAGAATAACAATCATTTTGTGGTTGCTGTTGCATTTTCGAGAGCGCACTGATTTTGAAATAACTTTTTACAACTCAATTTTAAAGTCTATTTTTGTGTAAATTTCTTTCACTATAAAAATAGAAAATTCTCCTCACTGGAAGTGTAACCGTGCAGAAAGAAAGAAAAATTTGCAATTTCTGAAGGATTCTTGAAGTTTTAGGGAATATGATTTATTAAATAATAATTTTAATTTAACTAATAATTTGAAAAGCTCCATTTAAATATATTGGTGTTTTATACTACGCTAAAATATCTATTTTCAAGGAAAGTAGCATATTATTATTGAAGCAACAAATCATTCTGAAAATGATGAAGAAATAAAAAAAAATTCTTCACAGTCCGCGCAAAATTCTACAAACATGTGTTAAATGTTAATTATAATTTTTGGTGGAAAAACTCCAAACGAATGATACTCATAATCAAAAGGAAAACCACACACGCTGGATCAACAAACTATGAATTTTTAAAAACCATTTTGTTCTATAGCAGGGTAGCCGATGTGTAAATTTGCAAAACAGAATATAAAATGGAATCGGAGTATACATTTGATATTTACAAACACAACGATCGTCATCAAGCCTTATATTAGTTGAGCCAGCAAATATAAATAAAATAACATTCTTTATCATAATTCCAAACATATTTATATATACTTGAGTATAATTTCGCTTTGCTTTACCATCAGTAAACGAGCATAGCAATCATTAGCGCAATCGAATAATGATCGGGGTTATAATTTGATGATTTATTTGTTCACTTTTCAAAGCGTAGTATTTTCAATGATCAATGATAGTGTAAAGGCAACAACAACTAATTGTTTAGTTGGAACAAAATATAACACACTTTGACGGAAAGAGAGAAGATGGCGATTTAAATTATAATTTTATGCACATTTCGAAAATGAATTTTATAATCTTATTTGTTATATATTTTTGTCATGAAATTACATAATTTCTATGCAAGGAAAAACATTAAATACTAAAGCTTTTGCTTACTATTCATTCACCTCATTAGTGCAATAAAAAGGACTTTAAGAACCTTTATCTGCAAAATCATAAAAAATTCGCAAAATCAAAAACCAAAAAAAAAGCTTCACAAATTATTACAAACAAATATTTGAGCTATTTCACACATCGTGAGTAGTTCACCATTTATAAAAGTGGTGCTTTCACCAAACACTAGCGATGTTAATCACTTTGGGGTAGGAAAAGTGGGGAAAATCTGTGAATGAAAATGAAAAATTGAATAAACTTACCCGAGCGCCCCCTATAGATTTAATTTTTATGCGTCTGCAAAAAGCACTTTTGGTGAGAAATTCATTTCCCCGACCAATTTTTAACACTATTCAATATTTTAAAGTCTTGATTTTGGTACTTTGCCTTCACTCCACCGCCACTTCAATGGTTTAGACACGTTCAACACTAATTTATGATCCTTGCTGAACACAATTTTCGATACAAAAACTCAAATTGAAATGATAAGTTAACTAAAATACTAAAAAAAAATAAAATGGATTTTGATCAAGCTGAATTCGACTGAATTCTTCAAATGTCTTTGTGTAAATGAGGTGCTCTTCGAGTGTCTGTATTGAGAGACAGCTAAAGTTTGAATTCTGAAAATGTACACAGTAGCGGCGGAACTAATTTTGTTTCGAATGGTTTCATAAAGAAAAACAAACAAATTTTCAAATTTCCATTGAAAATTTCTTATTGTTTGTATCGATTTTTGGAATAAACATCATCTCTGATAGATAGTTAGGTAAATAATCTTACGATAAAATAAATCTCTATGCTTAAAATATATAAACTGAAAACGATATATATATTGAAAAACTGTACATTATCATTTAAGTTAAAATTCCTTCAAATGTTAATGGATCTTTTTTAAGAACTCCGAGTGCAAATTCAAAATGGCTTATGTTTTATTTCTTATTTTGAAGATTACCGGCAACTGATTTCTAATGTCCTTTCATATCCTTCTACGCCACCACTGAAAATAAACTTATACTTTTGCATTTATGCTTTGTGTATTTACGAGGGAGAGTTTCATTTTACGTGCCGTGTACAGACACAAGAGAGCTTTTGAACTGTCATTTTCACAAATTTTCCTCGCGGTTCATATTTGTAAAGAATTCCGGAGAAATTGAAAGGATGGGGACCAGAAACTTACTAGGATTGGGCGATTTGAAGACCTCAAAGATATGGAATATTGTGGTATATCAAAAAAATAGTTGATGTCATAGTTGTCTTTGATATTAATGAATTATATTTATTTACATAGAAATTTTGCAACACACAACACCAAGTACGATGGTCAAGTTTCCGAAGCTCGGAGCCATACACTGTCATCGAAAACCACCCTCAAGTACAAGTAGATAAAAATCCACCGGAATGGAAGTATGTCGAGTCTCTCTTGGGTTGCCGTGTGATTCCTGTGCCACTACCACAAGATGTATCAGAATACTCTTCGAACTGGAAGCCACAGGATTTAGAATTGGCTCAACAATCGCCGTATTTTATTGATCGTACCAAGAATTTCATGTGTCCGGTTTATTTAAACAAAACATTCCGTGGCCAAAGACAAATCACCAAAGTGCGAAAAATAGAAGGAGACATCTGGAAACTGGAGGAGGAACTAAGGTTGTTGATTGAAAAAACTAAAAGGGTACCTATAGCTACCAGAGTGAATGAGATGAGTCGACAGATTCATATCAAAGGAGATCACGTAGCAATTATCAAAGATTTTTTGATGCAAAAAGGATTATAGAACTAAAATTTCTAATAAAATGTGCTAGATATAAAATGTAACTAGAAATTAACTTCAAATTGGGTTTTATTTTAGTTATGTTAATACTATTCGATTTGATTTAAAATTCTGGAAAAGATAGAAACGCATCTTTTTACAATATTGTCAAATTATAACTATAATTATTTTATTGTGCAAAATTTGAATCCAAAACAACTCTTTAGATTCCTTTTAAATTATGTTACATAAATTTTTGAATTCTAGTAAATCAGCTGAAAATATTATTAGCAGGAAACGCTTACAGCACGTTTCATTGATTTCCTGATTATGGTCCAGTCTTCTATAATATCTTCTTCTTTAAGCATGTAAACAATATAAGGACCAGTAACCGTAACTGCTTTTTTTCGACCAGGTCCTCGCACTTTATTAGTTCTAACGTTTGTGCTCCAATCTGCCCAACTTATATCCACATTATTTGAATCTTCCTCCAATCGACGAATCTTTTCCAAGAGTTCTTCATGCAAGTTGTCAACTGCCAGGAGTTTCTCACTCTAAAATAGTGAGCATTAATATAAATTTTCTGAAATCTCAAAGAAAGTTAAATACCTCAAAATGTTGACCAGCTGCTTGTTTTTCGCATTCATATTTGTTTCTTATGTTTTCCAGTCTATATTTTTTTAGAATATCAGCAACTTCTTTCCTCGAGTTCATTGTATCTAGCAGAGCTTGAAGTGGTCCTAAATACTCTTGAGATCTTCCACCACGCACCTCAGAAAGCTGATTATCAACTTGACCAATACGCTCTACATATAGTTGCTCCCTTAAAACAATGAATTGTCTTTCCAGTTGAGCTGCAATGCAATTATTTAATTGATTTATATGCTGTAAGTACAATATTTACTGCTTGGGTTACCTAAGTTTTCGATACAATCTACTCTTCGCTTTTCGCAATCTCCCTCTGAAATGTCATCTTCAGATTCTTCATCACTCGAATTGGGACTGGAGTCTGTTTCCATCGCTTGGTTTTCATCACTAAAGCCATCTTCATTCTTACTAGGCATTTTTACCATATTTGCAGATATTTTTGGACTTTTAAAAGACTTTAATTAAGCTGAAAGATTGTTTTGTTTCTTAGCGCCTCCTTTTATTTTTGTTGACGCTCAATAAAGAAGCGATCTAAGCGATTTTTTAGTCGAACCCCTCGTTTCTACCCATTTTCTACCTCACTACGACAACAGCAAAAATGCAACACACACACTTACTCAAACATAGAGCATAATTCTCTGAGAGAAATCATTAAAAGCTTTTTTTTTTAATAATTAACATCAATTATTGAAAATGACCAATAATTGGTCATATTATATAGATTGAATGAATGATACATTAACTTTCAACCACGTCTGGTATCCTCAAAGAACCGTATTTAAGTTATAATCTCTAATTTTTAATGAATTTGCAATTCAAAACTCAAATTTGATGATTTATATGAAGATGACTTCAAATTTTCATCAAAAATCGAGCTAAAAATCAAGTAAAACTCAAATTATATGAAGGTTTTATGGCAACTAAAAATGGTTGAGCAATTAAAAATAGTAATATCATCATTAAATACCTTATAACTTAAAGAAATCTTCAATTGAAAATTAATATTTGAACAAATAACTTCATAACACTAATTCCTCTCTTTTTTCAATGACGCATCCAAGCTTTTACTCAATATCGCTAGAATGAATTATTTCATGATTATTTTTACTGATAAACATAACATTTCGTAACTTTTTTTTTTACGGATATAGCTTATTGATGGCAATGTATGTTATGAACATATGAACAAAGATGACTACATTATAAAAGATTACCTGAACGTACATTATGCAAAAATTTAGAATTATTATATCTTAAAATTAGTTCAAATATTTTGCATGGTATTTTACAGTTTCCAAATATGATATGTTTACATATCTAAGAATAAATTTTCTATTAAATGTCAGATAATAAAATTAGACTCTAATGCGACAATCAACATTATTTGAAGACTATCGTTTTAAATTTACATACATGCTAAATATTTGTCGTTGCAAGAAGGATAAAGAAAAACTGCAAACTTTAAACCATTGATGAAACTAAATTTTAGTTGAAGTAAAGTCTTAGTTAAGTATTAGAATGAGGACATTTTTTGAAAATGTGTCAATTAATAACAAAATTAGATTCGTTTACATTACATTATTTTCATAGTCGCATGGTCATCAATTCAGTTTATCTATACATCGTGTACAGGAACGCCAGGCGTCAATTGTGTCATTTCGGATTGAGACATAGTTTTTAATTTTGAGACCATTCTGAGTAATTATGAGAGGATAACGATAATTATGAGACATTGCGCGGGAGAGGGTGGTGAGGGTGGTAAAAAAACTCCCCAGGATCCTAGAATTAGGGGAGTCATGACGCCAAAAAAAATTTTTTATTATATTAAAATATCTATCTTATTTTGATACATTTTGACACTGAATTAGTTTTTTCGAAAAAAAATGCATTAAGAAAAAATATCTACGAAAAATTTTTTTCCATTCTGAAAGATGTTGCAATCTATATTAATATCATATTGGGCTGCAATTTTGAAATTTTATAAAATATTTATAATTTATTGCGGTATGTTCTACCAGAAAAAAATTATGATACCATTGAAAAAATTTTTTTGCAACACTTATATGAACTTTACTCTAAAATTTTCTTTGAAAATCTAATATTTCGGGCATAATAAACTCAAATGTTGCTAGATTTTAAAATTTCAAAGCTTGTCGGAATCGTCACGAAAAATTGACACTGAAAATAAAAAGAAAATTTCGAATTTTCCGTTTTTTGAAAATTTTAGTTTAGCATCTCGTCTACCTGATAAAAGGATTTGACCTTTTTTTTACCACAGCAACTTTATTGCCACGCAGTCAAATTAAGTCAAGCTATCGGGTTAACTTTTTATTATTGGGTAGTTAGAACTTTAAAAGGATGATAATTTTGACTTTTTTTTTGAAGTCTAAATTTTTTTGAAACTAGGACTCAAAAATAAAAATTCAAAACAGAAATTAAAATTTTTTTGATGTTTGAAAAAATTGATGTGTTCAAATTTTTTAGAATTCATTGACAAATTAAATTTTAAACTGAATGAGCTTTTCCAAAAATTTGTGTTTTATGCTGCATCAAATTTTGGAATTGAATTTATGGTTTTTGAATTTAAGTTTGCACTACGAAAACTCAACACGTTTATTTTTTTTTATTGTTAATATTACGAATTCGAATTTTGAAATTCTAAAAATACAACAATAACAATTTTTTTCGAAAGTTAAAAAAAAAAATATTTCGGTTCGAATTTTTACTTTTGCGAACTAACAAAAAATTTTATGGAATTAATAAAAAAATTTAGACTTATTATCATCCTTTTAAATTTAACTATAATAAGAAGTTAACCCGATAGCTTGACTTAATTTGACTGCGTGGCAATAAAGTTGCATTAAGATGCTAAACTAAAATTTTCAAAAAACGGAAAATTCGAAATTTTCTTTTTATTTTCAGTGTCAATTTTTCGTGACGATTCCGAAAATTTTAAAATCTAGCAACATTTGAGTTTATTATGCCCGAATATTAGATTTTCAAAGAAAATTTTAGAGTAAAGTTCATATAAGTGTTGCAAAAAAATTTTTTCAATGGTATCATAATTTTTTTCGTTTATAAATATTTTATAAAATTTCAAAATTGCAGCCCAATATGATATTAATATAGATTGCAACATCTTTCAGAATGGAAAATGTATGGAAATTTAAATTTCGTAGATATTTTTTCTTAATGCATTTTTTTTCGAAAAAACTAATTCAGTGTCAAAATGTATCAAAATAAGATAGATATTTTATTATAATAAAAAAAATTTTTTGGCGTCATGACTCCCCTAATTCTAGGATCCTGGGGAGTTTTTTTACCACCCTCACCACCCTCTCCCGCGCAATGTCTCATAATTATCGTTATCCTCTCATAATTACTCAGAATGGTCTCAAAATTAAAAACTATGTCTCAATCCGAAATGACACAATTGACGCCTGGCGTTCCTGTACACCTATACATCTAAGCCAATTTTTGTTTGCTATTCAGAATATTCAATACAATCGTTGAAAAAATATATTTATTTATATAATATGGTCTCAGTTTTAAAAGTTCAACATCACTACATTAAAATAATAACAATAATTCAAGACATAATTTTTTTGAAGTTTTGTTACATTTCGACGTTACAAAGCCTAATTAATTTTAAATTTTTATTGTAAAAATAATATGAAACTCTATTTCAACTATCTAAAAAGATATTCTATAGGAGTTTAGACCACGTATCAGTCAAGTTGAAGTCACTCTTCAACGGCTGGTGGAATTAAGGAAATCTCAAATATCACACTACCGTGAATTATAAATATTAACAAAAAAATTTCCTGAATTCTGAGATTGAGAAGCGATTTCTAAAAAAGTTCATTAAGAATACACTATTAATAAAATGAATTAAGTGCCTTCATCCTCTTTTTTGAAAATCCAAATTTAATCCGATGCATTTTGTATGGAAAATCGTTTAATGACGAAAGACATATTCCTTTTTTCATCGTTCTCAAACATTTAGCACAGTACATAGCATATAAAGTATTATTTGTATGAGAAAATAAAAACTTTATTTGTTGAAAAAATTTTATCTTTGTTGGTTAGAAATTCAAAATTTTTTTTAAACAATATAATTAATGTAACTGTAGGACTGAATTTTGAAAATTCAATTTAAGATGTTGTATACTTGTTGTATATTTGAATTTCAAATAAAGTTTATGAAATAATTACGGTATTTGATATTTTTGAGCTTTAAAGTTTTTCAAAACTTTTTTAAACTTCGATAAAACACCAATTTAACCAAAATATCTTTGTGACGGCGGATGAATTTATACATTTTATCGGTTGATCTTTATCCGATATTTTTATTACAGCTGTGAGTATGATATTGCAAATTTGTCAATTAAAAAACATTTAAGGAACTTCATATCGGTATTACAACGTAACTCGCTTATCAACCCAATGAAGGCAAACGTTGACTTGCAATACGGTATTTTTGACAAACTTGACTACATCCTTTATCTTTTCGAACGTTTTGTATAATTCAAACATAAAAATAAGGTAAATCTCGGGTAAATCAATATTTTACAGGTATCAAAGTTAAAATCAAAATTGATTAATTTTATAAACAAAAAGAATATATATAATTTGCATAGAAATAATTTGGATGATGTAGCAAAATATTGTTAGTATCAAAAAAGATCTAGGCTTTTATAATATTTAAATTAAAAATCATATCATCTCGAAAATAAAACTTAGAATTCTGGAAGACATTAAATTAATTTTTTTAAAAATTATTTGGACAAGCAAGACTTACTAGCAGAGACCCCTCAAAAATCGATCGAGTTACAATCTATCTTTAGCATAGTATTATTAATTGGAAAGCAAAAAAGTTCAAACATTAGACCTACGAAGAAATTTTTCACTACTAGAATAATTTTCTTGCGGGTCAAAATGTTGAAAATGAAGGTGTTATATCATATTTTTGTGATGGTAGCGTGTTTAAATTAGTTTCCTTATATATAACAAACTAATTTAATTATATCTGATTTTAGGATTCTTAATAAAACGAGCTTGAAATTTTTCGTTGTTCAAAAAATATGACATATTTATTCGATCAAGTTACTTTTTGATACAAAATCTCTAATATTAGATAATAAATTTCATGAAAAAAGGAAGTGCGTTTCAAAGTTTTTTGATTAAAAAATCGGAAAAGCTGAAGCTTTAGCAGGCACTTCGGCAACATAATACCTATGCTTCATTAGAATAATTCATTTGAATGAAGCAATAAAATTCTAGGAAATTCAAAAATATGTATCCAAAACATAAATTTTCGATCAGAGCGCCGAGCGGGAATATTGTGCATTATTGCTGATAATTCTGTTGAATTCAATTTTACCACTTTCTGATCGACTTGAGTTGGTAGTTTCTTAACGAAAAACATGTAAAACTTGTTTTCATATAAAACTCAAAAAAAATATATATATTTTTTCCAACAGTTTTTTATATTCTTTGAAAAAACACAAGATATATAAAATTTAAATTTTTGCACTACAGGTACTAGATGGCGCTGTATTATTTTCAAAAACTCTTCGTACGTCGCTGCTTATGGTTAAAAAAAGCTTATTTTGAAAATTTTAGATCAATCGGTCCGATGGGTTCTGAGATTACGTCAACAGAAGTTTTTTTTCCAAAATTTTTGTAAGCATGACAACTTGGTCATGGTACAATATTTCTATAAAATCTTCTGGAATCGATCATTTTGGGCCAAATACAAGGTTTTTGCATATTCAAATGTTTTAAAATATTCTCAGGAAAAAAAAAATTTTGTATGGCAAAATTACTAGATGGCGCTTCTATTATCAAAAAACTCTTCGTACGTCGCTGCTTATGGTTTGAAAATTTTAGATCAATCGGTCCGATGGGTTCTGAGATTACGTCAACAGAAGTTTTTTTCCAAAATTTTTGTAATGACAACTTGGTCATGGTACAATATTTCCATAAAATCTTCTGGAATCGATCATTTTGGACCAAATACAAGGTTTTTGCATATTCGGATGTTTCAATATAATCTCAGGAAAAAAAAAATTTGTATGGCAAAATTAGTTTGCATTGGCGCTGTATTAATATCAAAAACTCTTCGTACGTCGCTGCTTATGGTTTAAAAAAGCTTCGGTCCGATGGGTTCTGATTCAACAGAAGTTTTTTTTCCAAAATTTTTGTAAGCATGACAACTTGGTCATGGTACAATATTTCCATAAAATCTTCTGGAATCGATCATTTTGGACCAAATACAAGGTTTTTGCATATTCGGATTTTTCAATATAATCTCAGGAAAAAAAAAATTTTGTATGGTAAAATGGTATTTTGTACTACAGGTACTAGATGGCGCTGTAGGATTTTCTTGAATCAGCAAACGCGACCGTCTTATGGTTAAAAAAAGCTTATTCTGAAATTTTGAGACTAATCGGTCGGATGGGTTCAAAGATTACGAATACAGAAGTTTAGAAGTCAAAACCACGGACAGACATTTCGCAAGGACCCAAAATTTCGGGTTCTAGACCAAAATTTTTTTTGTTTTAGGCAAAAATAAGAAAAAAAAAAAAAAAAAAGTTTGGATGAAATCAAGACTTCACAACTTTTTGTTGCCGAAGTAAAAATCATGTAAACATTTGTATTGGATTTATTTATTGAGGTTGAACTGGGTATGATTGGAATGTCATTTTTATTTTCTTAATTACCGAATGTAGCGCCGAACGGGATAATAATAGTTTTGAAACTACCATTTTCATGATTCATTGTCTGATAATAAACTTTGTTTTCAAACAAAGTTTTGGATTTTATGTCTCCCAACATTTCTCCGAAAATATTTTCACCAAATTTGTAAGAAAACTTTGGGTTGAATATAAAATTTGAATTAATCCAAATATTCGTGCACTTTAGGCCTTCAGCCAACTCAAAGGCAACAGAAATATTTTCAGCCCAAATTGATGCAGAGTCCTTCAAATCTGCGGTCACTAGCGTCAGAAGCTCTTTGACAGTTCGAAAAACGTTCAAGTTGATGATGGGAACAGCATATTCAATGTCGCCAATGAACTCCCTGACCGTATTTTGAACAATTGTTGCCTTTACCACATTTTTGTCTTCAGCATTCTGGACAATTTTCAAACCCATATTACCGAGCTTTTCAACTGATTCAGTAATGGAGTCTTTGATTGAATCATCACTCAAAAAGACTTCATCTATTGGCTTCAACTTTTGCTGTAAAAGCTCGATGAATTTTGTAGAAATGCTTTCTTGCACAAACAATGTTCTTACAGTCCAAGGAGCATACAGATGACTCCAGGAGGTCACTAGTTGGTCGGAAGCCGACTCAATATCTGAAGACTCAGTGACGATCATAGTACAGTAGTTTGGTGTTGTTTCAACGTCAACATGCTCTATCGGCTCTCTGGAATATATCGAAACAACATTTTTTTATTGATTAAATTTACTTGAAATAAGTGTTTGTCCATCACTTAATAAAAAATTATCAAGGAATTCTAGAAACTTTTATCATAGATGAAATTATACTGAAACAAAAACTTTACTTACTCTTCTTGAACAGCAAAACCAACAAAAATTTGATTGACAAAAGGCACACGGCTGGAATGTGTATAACACTGGATTTTTTGGTAACCAGCTGCAATTGCGACGAAAAGCTGGCATAAAACTTCAAATAAGGACTTCTTAGAGTCAATATCGACAGCTTTAATGCTTGTTGATTTTAGAGCTGGATGATTTTTCGTCATGAAGTGATCCATGAACTTGAGAGCTTCGGTTATCTCCTTAATGACCTCAGCTTCCGGTAGTGCTACAATATTGGCAAGTTGTTTCTTATTTTCCTTGATCTGGTTTAAAAATTTAGATGCCGACTCTTTAGCGTTCTTCACAGTAACACTAATCATTTTGCTTGAGGCATCATCAACCTGTTGATAAGAATTAGTCAATTTAAATTGATAAATAAATCAATGTTTTGAGTAGAAACTACCTTCCCAACATTATTCATTTTATTATTGTCGTAGCTCATTTTATCGAACGATTCTCGGCACCTTAGCAATTCCATCTGACAACTGCAATTCTAATAACTTCAATTTTATAGCATAAGGTATTGAGTAGAGCACTAAATTGAAATTTTAGCTGATTAGAAATTGAATCTTCTTCAATGAATTGATAACACACTTCCCCTTAAAAGCTCTGATTAATAATGTTCTAATGAAAAGGAGAATGAATTGAAAATTTTGCTATCTGAACATATAAAGATTTTCTTGGAACATTATTCAATATATATTATATAATCGAAAGTTCTTCAAAATAAAATAAACCTTATCCATGAGATTTACAGCTAACCTTTTGTTTAGATAATTACCAGCTGAGTTTTGGCGGGAGACTTTGTAAGCATCCTTTCGATTTAGCCTACACAAAAATTAATTGTTAGTTTAAACGTCAAATATGATGTGCCAAAGAATTTCGACCTTAAAAACATGGGATATAAGAGTTTAGAATGAACACCACAAACTTCATGAGTAATTTTCTTGAGAAATGTGAAATTTCTGATTGTTTTGATCTGAAAATTAAATAAAATTTAGTTATAAGGTGAGAATTTTAACTCTGATTTCATTGTTATACCGATTTATATATTAAACACATTTGATCTCAGTTTTAGTATTAATTGAAAAGCCGTGAAAAGACTCTAAAACAAAGATGTACTCGATAAGGCTCGCCAAGAATTGCTTCAGCTCTTGTCTGAAGTATACTGTTCCAAAGCAATCTGTATTGAAGATTCCATCCAAATCTTTCACGCTGAATATCCAGCGGCAAAATTTTTCTTCAATTGCTCCAAAAAATATGGTAAATTCAATTTTCGAAGTAACAAAAAATTATAGCATAATTTGTTAAAATTACTAATGAATTTAACTTTACTTTTAAGATACATTTATTCAGTGTTGGCCGAATTATTCCCAGCTCACTTACCAGATATTGCACTACGGCGATTAAAAATACTGCACCTAGTAAAGCTGTTGGCTGTTGGCTGCTTGGATGTAGTGGAATGGTTTTTGTTGCAGTTATATTAGGTGGAACAACTATTTACGGTTTTCTTCTCATTAGCATTTTGATAGTGATTTCTAAAATCCTTCCTAGAACTATTCGATAGTTTACCAGAATATTAAAACGATGATCTCAATATATATATGCACATAAATGCGCAGAACTATTTTTAATGTTGATAAAGTTGAATTGTTGTTCTAGTCTTACAAATCAGTATCCAATAAATATTTAAATTAATTCTCAAAAGACCATCCATAGATGATGTCACAAATTAGATAGTTGAAATATGTAAATTGAAGAACGGTTTGTGAACAAAAACATTTATAGTCTTTATAGATCATAATTATTATTTTATGTGACGTTATTTATGTTTGATCCCAACTGTTTAAATTCATATGATTTTATTTTGATTTCAAACGCTATAATTTTAGGTGGAGTTACAAGATTGACAGAGTCTGGTTTATCGATGGTTACATGGAAATTATTGGGAGAGCAATTACCTCGATCACAGGAAGAGTGGATAATTGAATTCGAGCGATACAAACAATTTCCAGAATTCAAGATGTAAATTATTTATGGAGCTATCCATACATGGTGATGGAATTTAATATTTGACTTAAAGGATTTCAAAATGTTGATGATCAACATCATATATGGAGCTTCTAAAATTGTAGGTCCATCGTTCTAACAATTTATTTGGATTTTCAGAAAAAATCAAGATATGACTGTGGAACAATTCAAATTTATCTTCTGGATGGAATATGGCCATCGAATGTGGGGCCGGCTGATTGGAGGTTTTTTTGCTGTACCAGCTACCATTTTTTGGTACAAAGGCTACTTTAACCGAGGCATGAAAATAAGAGTTGGAATATTTGGAACGCTCATTGCAATTCAAGGGCTCATGGGATGGTATATGGTCAAATCTGGATTAGAGGATCGATTTCATGGAGAAAACGATGTTCCCAGAGTTTCCCAATATCGTTTAGCAGCACATTTATCATTCGCATTTGTTTTATATACGCTCTTCTTCTACTCGGCTTTGGATCATTTAATTCCTGCTCAAAAATTGTTGGGTCAAGTTACCGCAGCAGCTTCAAGATTTCGTGGCTTGGCTCACTTCACCAAAGGAATGGTGTTTCTAACTGCTATTTCGGGCGCTTTTGTGGCTGGACTTGATGCAGGATTAGTCTACAATTCTTTTCCAAAAATGGCAGATCGATGGATTCCTAGCGATATTTTAGCATTCTCACCTGCAATTAGAAATTTCACAGAGAACCCCACAACCGTTCAGTTTGATCATCGTATTCTGGGTACCTCAACGTTAACGATTATTTCTGGGCTATGGCTGCTCTCTAGAAAATGTAAGTTACCACCAAGAGCATACAAAGCAGCCACAGCAGTGTTTATTATGGGATGGATGCAAGTTGTTTTGGGCATAACAACATTACTTACTTACGTACCGGTACCTTTGGCAGCAAGGTAATTAATATCAAATCTGTTAATCCATTAATATCGAACACATATTTTCATATTTTATTTCAGCCATCAGTCAGGATCCCTAATCCTGCTCTCCTTTGCCGTCTGGTTAACTCACGAATTGAAGCACATTAAGAGAATACCAAAATAAAGCCATTTTATAGTTTATATTATAAATTAGTAAAACCAACCTAATGGGAAATAAAAAACGTGAATCAATTGCAAAACTTAAATTCTTGTTACATTTTTTATTAAATACTTTTTATTTCATTTGATATTAACATAAAATTATTGCTTACATTTGCCTATTTTTTTAAATAAAACTCTTCGCATTTGTGGAAAACTGTTGAAACCAATAACATTGCTTTCAAATTATTGCTAATTACGTTTTCTTTAATTTCTTTAAATCATTTTATTCAAAATGAAGTTTGTTGAGTATATTGTCCAATCATTGCTAAATAATAATTTATTAATAATTTGGGTGATTCTCACCAGGTTTGTGAAATTTTTTCTTAAAAGTGTATTCACATAAACTTTTAATTCGTTCAGATTTTGATTAAGAACAAAACATACCATTTTTTAGATAAAAAGCAATGTTCTAAGAAGTTTTCTTTTATTGATCATGAATATCACAAATCATTCAAGTGTATTTATATTTTGAACTTGAATTATACTGCAATTCGATGAAATTGAGACATTTGCTTGATTTTTCAAGACTCTAGGTACTTGTGAAAATATGTCCATAATATCTAAAGAATGGTTGAATTGAAACAACTGTATGTTATTATTATTTATTATATTTGCAAGAACACACTTTCAAGTCACATTATACAAAAATCAAATGGTCGAACGTGCACTGCATTCCAATTAAAACATTTTAATAAAATTCATTCGTGTCTATTGTGGTTTGAATTAAAAATAGTTTTTAAACATTTGGTAACATATTATTTCTGCAATTATACGGATATTATGATATTATAAAAAGAAGACAACTTGTTGCACTTTAGTGATGGAGGATATAGATTATTGATGGAGAATTCAGACAATTAATATTAAATCATGTAAATTAGTTATGTTATAAAAATCAACAAAATTTTCTTTCCAAAGCGTTGATTGATTTTGTGATGCATAACTTTTGATTGTAGATTCAAAGCAAAATCAAGTTCCAAGCACATGCATTTTATACTTTTTTTAATATTGCCGGATGAAAACTTAAATAAAAGCTCAAGTTATTGAACCAACCTTTAAAATTCATCACAGATTAATACTTAAAACGAAATCAGGGAACAAATACGATTGTTAGAATTTCTTTGTATCAAATCATGGATAATCTTCAAGAATCTTTGCAAAGCTGAATATTAGAAAAAACACACAGATAAATTAAAAAAATTGCTACTATGCGGAGCAAAGTAGCAGACATTTGAATTAATGTGTAAAATCCAGGCCTTTACAAACTTTTCTGCAGGTTTAATCAAAATGTCTAAATAGTATACTAAAATCGGCAAAGTATGTTTGTAAAGGCCCTAATTAAAATCCATGTATCCTGAGCGTACGCAGTACATTTACATTTACATTTCATCAAATTTATTAATTGTTTTGCTGCATATCAGATTGTGATAATTTTTATTACAACTGAAGAAAGCAAGAAAATTTTCTTCATTGATTATCTATATGAATAATGGCACAACACCAAGTGATTAACACTCGATTTACAATTTACGAAAGCAGGAGATTGTCAATGTAACAAAAACTAATAGTCAAAACGTATAACAAAAGTTGTAATCTCCTAATTAACATTAAGTAACAAAAATTATCACAATAAGAGTTCAGCTTCATTTCAACTAGTAATGATGCAAATAATATGATGCTTCAGTAATAATAATTGTATATTCACAATAAAATCAATTTTTGCTGTGTTGCTTGTGATTAATTAACAATCTCATAAATAAAATACTATCGAATTGCAATAGTAAAGCAAATTAAATCTTATTGAAACTTCTAATAACTAAAACTTTTAATTTTTCATTAATCATCTGACATTTGATGATATTAAAAATAACAAAATCAACGAGTGAATGTTGTAAAATGTTGATATGTTAATGAAAATTATACACAAGTTTCTGCTAATTAGTTATTTACAATCTGGTTTTGCTTTAATAAAAGTCGATTAAACTTGCCAAAAGTGCAACACAATCAATATTTTTCAGGAACCAAAATTTAAGTTACCATTTCGTTCAAAGAGTATTGAAAAACTAGGACAGCTTATTAATAAAAGTAAAATATAATATAAGATCATATTGAATAATAGTTTAAAGAAAAGTAAAAAATTGAAGATAGACTTTTGTGAAAAATGTTCTAAAAATCATAGCTTTAAATAAATAGGTGAGAAATTTTGTTTGTTTGCTTGTCATTTACGAAAACTCTTCAATTAACCTTAAAAAACTTCCTTGATGTTCCATACTCTTTGCACTGTGATTACAAATTTTCAACTTAATTCAAGATATCAATGATTAACAGATTTGTAGTAATTTTTATAATGTCACCTGACGCACGCAAACAACAACTCAAAGGCTCTACGACTCCTTTATAATCAGCTGTTTGTGACGCCTTGCTTTTCCAAATTTATAATTACTTGAATAATATAGCCGGGCTGAATGCGCGCCTCTTCAATTAAGATTTTGTCGGCTAATAATTTTCCAGCATAAAACCAACGCTGAACGAACGTATCAATGTGTTCTTGGGCCTAAAAATGTAAACAACAGTTAATAAATTAATTATGAACATTTTAAAAGAAAACGTGACATCCAGAAATATCGATTTGTCTCGACTATCAAATCAATCAATCCATGTAATATCATTAATGACTCATTACACTACACTCTCGTTTATTTATATCTGTAAATTTATTGACAATTCCCCGTTCCGATACGCATTTTTATGCATTACAAAACAAGATAATAGAGCTATTTATTCATCGTAATTTTCTAGGTATTATACATTAAAATTCTAGATTATCAATATGTTAAGCTATACACTTTCAACAAATAGATTAACAAAAAAAGATCAAAACGCTACAATAACAGTCTATAAACTGTTCATGATCGCAATATGTAAGAAATGTCAATTTTATTAAATGTCTAAATGTGCTAAAATAGGCTCCTTTGGGATTTTGAACTTTTGCTAAAAAAAAGCTCAGAGTGCACACAACAACAAAGTACCCGATATAAAATAGGATTTTAATACAATAACAAAAAGTTTACTTTAAGGTATATATATCTTCAAAGTTCACTTGGAATCAGAAATAAGGCTTGGCTAAAAAAGATCAAGTCAACTGTGAACTTTTAAATAAAGAAGTGGATATGATATACCTTAACTTTTAAATAATTCAAACATCAAATAAATATGAACAACTTTGGTTTAAAAGAGTTGTGGTTGACAAACATTAAATGCACACATCAATTACATATCTGTACAGAAAAAATACAATTAGATTGTGTGATAAGTAATGCACACACATATGAAATTGTTATTATAATTGAATTTTGAAGGTAAAAACAAGTAAAAAATCAATAGACTCGGATATGTTTGCAAGTTCTGAGCTTCAGAATTT
The DNA here is from genome assembly GCA_038502155.1 of Parochlus steinenii. Taxonomy (NCBI): domain Eukaryota; kingdom Metazoa; phylum Arthropoda; class Insecta; order Diptera; family Chironomidae; genus Parochlus; species Parochlus steinenii. The sequence continues at coordinate 1,236,589 of JAXCIN010000052.1, read as the reverse complement.
TGGAAGTGTGAAACTTGAACACAATTGTAAATAATTGAAATCTGGAATCATCAGGTCCAATGACAATTTCAGTAATTAAACTGCAGTAAAATTACGTTGAGCAGATGCGTTTTCTTCTTTAAAATGAATCATAGAGCTTGATTTAATTTGTAGAGCAATAAAAAATTCTGTATTCTAAAAATAAACGATAAACTCACCTGCAGCTTCTTTTTGCATTGTCCAATCGAGTCCTTTGAATATACAGATAGCTTGACGTCACTCAGTGTCGATGACAATCTTAGTTTTAATGAAACCTCGTTACCTAAAAAGCAACAATACAATGTCAAATCGATATGAATTGAATGCTGGTATGAGAAATTACCTCCATCAACAGGTTCTGAATACTCGGCAGGAGAATCCATTCCATTGTCTTCTTTCACGATATTTATTGGATAAGATAAGCAATAAATAGGCACCTTGTATTGGCAGCCTAGTTCATCGAATGCTTCAGTCAGGTAACCTTTATGTAGAGATTAAAGATATGACTATAAATTTAAATCACCACTTTCGTTCATATTATTTAAAATGAAATACCGTATTGTTTTTTCTAGATAAAATAGACTATATTAATAAAATGTTTAAATAACTCACCATGGGGCACTGAAATATTAGCTCCATCCAATATCGCTTGTGACAGTTGAAAGTCTAATGCCTCAGCAGCCACTGTTGCAGCTTTAAGTGCTTGCCAAATTTCAGCTCTAAAATGAAATCTGAGATTACTGGCTGTTACATATGATCAATTGGTATAGAAATGTGATTAGAAAGAATCTTTTACCTTCCATCAAAGGCTGGTGCAGTGTCCCAAAATTCATCTCGTTTACTTCGTAGCTGACCTTCTGTTAGTGGCACATCAGATTTCCATCTTATTGTTTCTGCACATAGCGGATGATTCTTTCTGTGTGAGGCGTTGCTGCTGCTTGCAGGTGCTAAAAACAAAGCAAAGTTCAATATAAAGTGTTTTTGTCGCACATTTGAAGTCTTTTGTTTTTGTTGGTGCCGCATAATTGCACAATAAACTATAGATTCACGTGTCTTACATGAGATTTGAGGAGCTTTCAAACGCAATAGTTTTGAAAGCACGAATAATTAAATAAATAAGTTATACCTGATGTGACGGGTGCTGAATTTTGTTCACTGGTGTCACTTCTTGCGATACAATTACCCATTTTTATTTGATTATTTAAACACTATTTACGGGTGCAAATCGAACAAAACCAATAATTAAAGTGTTTTGCTATGATTTTCATAAGTAAAGAAGATTAATTATCTATCTGTACTCCTCATGATCTAAGCGCTAGATAGTGCTCGCGAAATTTCCAAATTAACACTCGCGTTATAATTCCAATAAAATTTTGTCACTTCTCTAATTTGTAGAGCTTATTTGAAATTTGATCAGCATTTCGCTTTTATCCGGGAGCAGCTGAAGATGAATTTTAATCACCAGAATTTCACAGAATAGCCGAAAATTAATAATTGAGTTTGAGAACTCACTGAAGAACTTCCCAGCAAACCATTAATCTAACGACCTGAATACATATAAGTACACTATACATATAAAAAAGTTTGAATTTATAATATATCAAACATTCATTCATACCGAATTCATACAAAGATAATATTAAAAAATTATAAATATAGCAGTGCTTCAAAGAAAAACTTGACTTAAATATTAGTCTTTAAAATGTATTGTATTCAATAAGTTTCTATAGGGGTGCATTATCAGATAATATATTATTTTTACCTCAAATTTACCCAAAATATTTCAAATAAATATGCTAACACCAAACAATAATATGCAATCAATTTTATTCTAATACTTTAACACTGCTTTTATAAACTACATTGCTTGTTGATACAGATCTGGCTGTCTAAAGCGAGTTTCCTTATCAACGTTGCTAACATGTCTCTTGAGTAGATCCATCATTTCGGTATTGTACTCGTCTGGTGTTGGCTTTACGTTGGTGGCCCAATAAAAAATGTCCCAGTCGTTGGTCGGTTGATTGATTAAGGTATCATATATTTTGGTCTGCTCAGCGTTCATCCCTTTTAAATACTTCGCCGCAAAAGTACTCAACAAAAGTCCATTCTCTAGCATTCCACGTTTTCGTGATTGATACAGTAATCTAAAATGATATTTTAATTTAGCATCAGAATAAATAAGCTAATTGTTTTGAAATTAGATACCTTGCCTTTTGAAGTTCCAGACTTTCACCGATTTTTTGCTCATAATGAGGAATTGGTACGGATTTATCTTCAATGTCAACCATATCTACTGGTGGCTCATTGTCTTTTTTGAAGAAGACTGAGCTCTGTGATATGAATCTTGAGCCAATCAAGCGAGATACGATTTGTTTTCCAAGGATCACCTATTTTATTCAAAAACTCTTAAATCTGAGTATTAAATTCTTTTGGCTAGTTACCTTCTGCATTTTTATATCTGGTGCTTATTTGGTGTCAATTGAGATATCTTTGAAATAAATTAGATAATGCAATTATATTTATAATTGCGTTTTAAAATAAAAAATTTATAGAAAATTGTACACAGGGAGAGGAACAAGCTGCATATAAATTATATCCGGAATGGATCGGACTGAGCTTTCATCGAGCTTTTGACCGTTATTTTATTATTCGAATTTTAATAATTAATTATTTTTTCTAATAACCATAGTTACCGTTTAAGTTTGTTTGGAAAATTAATTAAGTTCCATAAATATGGAGATAAACGCAATTTTACCAGAAGAAGTTGATTATTACGTCAAGGTGTTATGCAAGCAGGAAGTTGCAGATATTGGAAGTAAAACCTGGCTAGAAGCTCATGGACGATTGCTTAAATTGAATCAACAAGCAATTATCGAAGCCAAAGGGTGCCGGGAGGAAGTTGTAAAAGATTTGCTAGTGGTGCACGACAAGATATACATTTTAGTTCATGAAGCCTACTGCATTCTTGTTTGGCGCTCAAAAGTGCTACCGAAACTCTTGAAAGCTGAAAATTTATCGGCAACTTTCTTCATCTACACTGTTTTGTACCACGAAATAAATGCAATTTCGCTTCTAGAAATTGTGCTTTATCACGAGAATAGTTGTGAGTCCCTGGGAGATTATGTTATTGATTTAATTGATTATTCCGTGCATGGCATCACTCAATTGATCGCATTGATGCACAGCGGATATAATCAGAAGAATAAAACAATTTCAACTGAATTTAAAAGTCCAGCTGAGGACATGGAAATTCAAGCAAATGATATAGTCTTTAACATTGGAATTAAGAGTATCACTATATTGAGCTACTTGAGTGATAAATTACCCTTACTTCCTATAAGTGCTGCCAGAAGAATGATGCAAACACATGATCTGCCTTGCCTACTAAGTGAAATTCTTTCTTTGCGACCGTATATGAGAAGATTAAAAGGCTTCGAGAAGTATATTGAAGACAAATGGGTACCAGTAACTGGCAATGAAATATTAAAGGTCAATAAAGTCGAAGCTCAATTATGGTTTTGCTTTCGCCAAATTTTATTTAATCGTTCTACTTTCGACAACTATGAAATAAATTCGTTTCGACAGCGTGAGCTTGGAAAATGTTCTGGATTATTGAACGAGTCTCTATTGGATCAACTTCCTCCCCTTGCTGAGTTGAAACATTTTCTGTGCTCATTGAGTATTAGTGGAAACTCCGGCCATGGACTGAATAACTTGATCTTGGAGCAAATACCGGAAGTGAGTATAATATATTAGTTATAAAAATACATATTTAAGGCGAATTTTTTTTAAAGATAAAAACTCAAATTATTATGAATGCTGAAAATATTGGATGGAAAAATATTATTGGAAAGCATAAGGTACTTTTTGTTGATATGCGAGAGAATGAAATCATGGCAATGGCAAAGAAGTGAGTTTTGAATAAGCTTTTAGTTGACTTTAATTTTCTTAACATAACTCTTAGGTTAAATGAATCTTACAACTTTGACATGATGGTTGAGATTGAAGATCAAAGTTCATCACAGAAAACAGAATCGCCACATTTGTGTGGATCCTGCAAGAAAGAAGCTATCAAAAAGTGTTCAAGATGCGAAGCGGTTTACTATTGCACGAGGTAATCATTTTAATAAACTTTATTAAGTCTTAGAGTCCCTTATCTATTGTGATAAGTTATGTATTGTGATAACTGATGAATAATTGACATTTCTATTGATTTGTCAGAAAAAATGTAATAGACAAATGTGTGTATAAACACATTTCACGCACTTTTGTCTATCATGTTTTTCCTGACAGATCATTATAGAATCGTCAATTATCCATCAGTTATCACAATAGATAACTTATCACAATATATAAAGGACTCTATTATAAATATTTTAATTCTTTAAATTATTGTTTATTTACAGAGCATGTCAAATATCTGACTGGAATAATCACAAGACAATTTGTTATCAAATTGTAAAATAATTGTTTTGCTTTTTAAGAACATCTTAAGAGCATGCAATTCAAAGCAATTCGTCACGAAAGTATCTAGTATCCAAAAATTACTATAAATTTGATGTTTTTGATCAATTGTTATAAAAAAAATTTATTTGCAATAAAGTATTCATAATGTTTGCAGCACTAAAATCAGTCGTGCTTTTATTCTTGCCTTTAATCATAAAGAGAAACCAAGCATGTGAATTGTCAACTCAACTCAATCCAGACATTATAAATGGTTGCGATTACGAACCACTAGAAATTTTAGTGGCATCCACCGGCTTCATCTTAACGTCTGAAAATTGTGGACTGATGATTCCTAAAGAAACTTTTATTGAACCGCCACATGTTTTCTACAGTAATGCAGACGAAGATCAAAAATATACCCTGATGATGATGGAAGATTCTAATGAATCTGGTTCTCAAGAGCGTAATCTTCAGTGGCTTGTCTCGGATATTCCGGTAAATATTGATTTTAAACATTTAAGAATATATTCAGAGGAAATTTCTTTTATTAGGGACTAGATTTAAAATATGGGATGGGCAACTCAATTGGAATCGAGCATGTGGAGTTCCAATCCCCTAATCCAGATGAAGATAAAGAAGTTCATAATTACATTATTTTGTTATATGAGCAGCAATATGATCCAATAACTATTCCTCAACCTGAATGCCTTGCTCCATTTGATTTACTTGACTGGTTTCAGTCAATTGAACCTAGAGATGCTGTTATTTGTGATCCAGTTGCATCAATCATGTTTGCTGCTACCTTTTAAAAATTCAGGGATTATATTTAAATGCTCTTAATTTTGGTAGTATCTGCTTAGATATACTAGAGTAGCTCATTAACCATATGTACGTTTTTACTACTACCAGCCCGTTGTGATTTATGAATGAAACTTATTTCTTACAATCGTATATGAGATTGCAACATTTTGCTCCAACAAAAAGGTGAATGAAAAAGTTTCGAAACCATTAAAATTGTCTGAATGAATGGCTGAGCTGCAAGATGTAGTGGTACGTGATGGAGATTTTATTTGTATAGTCGTATAATTTTTTTGTTGAATACATAAATTTGCCCTCCAGTCTTAGCAAAATAAGATCATTGATGTATATATATATTGCTTTATTCGTTGGCTATATTCGTTGATCTGCCCACGCTTGATTTTGAGTCACGCGCTTATTTTACCGATTTTATTATTTTCTCTACACGTATATTTTCAGCAGATTTATGAATGAAAATACGTAAAGCTTTTTTTTTACGAACGAATACCTTAAATAATTATTAATTGGGAGAATAATTGGGAGATCAAGTGAAAATAATTCCTGGAAGATAAAAGTTTCATGATAAAGAAATATTACTTTTGGAGTTTGCAATGATAACCAACATAAATTGATCTTTAATTTGGAGAAAATAAATATGTAACTAAAATTTTGATTTAAATTATGATTTTTCCGTTTAAAAAATTTATAAAATATATTAGAATAAAGCAAATTATTATTGAAGCTTATTATTTTCAATGAAGTAGAAACATATTTGAGTGTACGTGTAATTATATAAGTATAGGTATGAATTATTAAATATTATAAAACAATAATAATTAAGGTTTGTGGAGGCGAATTGAAACAACAACAACATAAAGCGTAGGCAAAAACTGAAAAACATCAAAAAAGTGTTTCCTGTATTACAAACAAATAAACTTTTACTGAAACTTTGAATGCGAACGTTTGTTGTGGAGATATAGTGAAATTGGTGAACTTTTTTAGCATGAAAAACTCTATGATGACTTATAAACCACAAATCATAAAACACATCCAATCAATGAAGAATATCTTTGAGCGCCATCAAATTTATGGGCTCATTATGTGTTTATAACCGTTTTTAATAACCAAATGGTAAACTTAAAATCTGAACAAATGGAAACTGGAAGTGAATGTTCTCGAGTAGATATATTTTATGCAACTCATGAGGCTATGCATTTTTGCATTTTACCGTAAATATCATTGCTGACTTTGAGATATATAAGATTTTAATTATTAGTTTTGTAGTATGTTTTGAATAATTTCAGCTGATTCGTAAATCTGGGTTACAAAAACGCATTGTAGCTATGCAAACTTATTTACTAGTATTTTGCGTTCATTTCTATTTATAAAACTATTTCATTCATAATAAAGTTATGAATGAACAGAAATTATGTGCTTGTGTCTGTGGCATTTTCAAAACCCGCTTTAAACCTTATTCCATCAGTAGATATATATATATATATTTAAAGTGTCTTTAATTTAAAAATAATACTGCATGAAGTGACAAACTAATTTACTGCTTGCATTTCACTTTTATGGTTTTGTGGCAGCTATTTTGCATTCGCATGTGTAATTTTTTGTTTTGAATTAAATTACCAGAGATAAAAGTCTTTTAATGTTTGAATTTTAATTAAAAATACATAAGTATATTTTGATTTTTGACACATAAAACATAAACCAAGAAACTCAGAGTAGTCAGTAATGCTCATTGTATTACTTTTTTGATGATAATAAATTATTATTAGATAAAGGTATGGAACTTAAACTCTTAAGTTTCAAAAAATGTATAAAAATCTACCACAACTCAAAATGTTTTTACCTTTATATGGAACTAGATAAACTGTATCCAACTCAAATGAATCTATGAGGATCGCGCACGAAGCTCAACAATTACCATATGGTTTTATATGGTTTTATCTTCAGGGTGTGCCAAAAGCCAAAAAAGAAAAATAAAAATCACCTTTATAAGTTTAATGGAAAAAATCAAAGACAGACGTTTCAAGTTTAAAAGACAGTCAATTAACTTTAGTTTATAAAGCCAATGGATAATCTCTTCACAAAATCCAAGTATTGCACATAAAGTAGAAATAATATAATAATTCCAATAAAGATATTTTTATACACCGGAAATGTCTAAATTGTTACAATCATTATAGCATCATTAATTCATTAATCTTTACTGCTGCAAGAAAGAGATATTAGTTTGAATTGTCAATTCATTATTATTCTTGCATAATTAAGCAAACACTTGGCATTTATAATGCAGATTCAATTAATAATTTTAAAACATTTTACATAATGTATCATCTCAAAATTTCTATTTTTTTAAAGTTAATAATAATATCTTAGTTTACCTCATGAAAAAGTTTGTCAGTTAAAAAATGAAAATAGTTTATTGGTTTGGAAAATTATAAATTTTATTTAATTATTATTGAAGAAGTGTGGGAATCATTGCCAGTTGGCAAGTACAGAAAAGGTTTTTTTTTGGAAAGCAGTATAGTTTATGAAAAACTTCAGATGGTTCTGGAAATTTTTGAACATTCTATAAAGATCAATGAATAATTTCAAACAACTCTTGATCCTGTACATTTCCGCTCGATATTACAACTCATTTAGTCTTGAGTTCTGGAGTTATCACTGGTTAAAAAAATGTCTTTACTTCCAAAACTTGAAATTTAAAAGCTTCTAGATCTTCCCAACAGCTGGTCCATGCATCCAACTCCGGTAATGACCTATGAATCAATACATCATTCAAAACATTTCTTCTCAAGAAACTCAATAACTAACACGATCTTGTGTCAGAGAAGTGGCCACTACTCTCTAGTTGGTAAAAAACGCTAAAACCTTAGGCTTTACATTAAAATATTCAAAATAGTTGCTTATGCAAATTCAAAAATCAAAAAAGAAGATTCTAACTTAAGTAATAAAAGTTGAATAAAAGACTGAAGTTTCAAGCAACGAACCTGTTTTTTACTTAGTCCCTCACTAAACTTTCGCTCAGATTATAAAGTTCTTAAGATTCTTTCAATAGAACTCTTTAGAGGTTCTGTACATTCTTTTGATTCAAAAATATTTAAATGTAAAAAAAAACCTAAAACAAAACCTGTAAATGTCATTATTGCACCTTTTTTAAAATATTATTATTTGGCACGAATTCTTCATCAAATCATAACATATAATATCTCTCATGAAACTTATAAAAGAATATCATATTTTTCTTTGGATTTTAAAATTTTACTACTGTGAATCAAATTTTGCCTGAAGTTACATTTTTTAATTAATCGTAAAATGAGACTCGCCGTTTTATTCGTGTTATTACATGCATTTCTTTTTTGCTTGTAGATTGAAATTTATACAGCGTCGCTCGTTCTGAAAATAAATTTTGTTTTATAATTAAATAAAGTTTTACACGGGTATTTAGTAAAATATTCGTGGCAAATAACTGCATCCGAATTTTAAAATGCATTGGCTGTATTATCGCCGTGTTGCATTATTATGCAACTTTTGTAACTCACACACAAGAACAAAATGAATATTAATTGATTATTATGAATCTCGATTAAAAAGTCATTATCGTAGAATTTGATTGCAATCTGTTACATCTTCATGGATGATAAAGTATTTATGTTGAAATTATATTACATGTGAACATAAATTATCAAATTAAAAATAAATTAAAAATATTTTTAACATATGTTTTTGTTGCTTTTCATGTACAGGGAGTTAAACTAGTGTTAATTTATTGATTACATAAGAATCAAACTAGGTGGATTATATTGTGTTTATTGGAATTAACTGGAATTCTTAGGTGTAAATAACAATAAAATCGTATCAAGTTCATGATCTTTTATTATTATTTCATTCAATCAAATAATATTTTTGAAAAATTACAATGTTGCGGATGAAATTAAAGGTGTTGGACATCTAGTTGGAATCACACAAGTTCCAAGATAATTTCTCACCATGCCTGGCTTGCAGAAACAACCTCTTACACAAATTGCTGGGCAAGCGGCTTCAATTTCCTGTTTATATATTTAAGATATTTAGTTAAATAATTGGTTAATCAGGTTTAATTTAAAAGCTTACAGTTTTCTTGGAAAAATTTTCGCAAGATAAAACACATGATGTACCACATTCCTGATATTGTTCAGTAGATCCTAAACAAGGGCGAACAGGGCATTCAGCAGGTAAAATACACTTTCCATTCAACTTCACATATCCCTCTTTGCAGAAGCAACCAGCAATGCAACGAGTTGATGGAGCTCTTGCACGGCGTTTCTCTGGTTGAACTCCACAAGTGGCAAAGCTTGCTGATCCACAAGCATTGTACTCTTCGAATTCACCACAAGTTTTCTCAACGGTTACTTCTTCTGCAGTAAGCTCTTCACCTGAAGGAGCTGCTTGCCGAGCAGATGCATCCAAATTATTGTTTATGACATCACTACGCTTGATTTTGTCATCATTATTCAATTTTTTTATTTGCTTCTCGTATACTCGGTCAAAGTATTGCTCGCGAATCTCAGCCAATGTTTGCTCTAACCTATTTTCAAAAACATTTTCACCGTTATACTAATTATAATATTTTTTGAGGACGTGGATAATAATTTATGGATATTATGTTAATGAGTTATTCGAAATAAAATACATTGTAGAACAAAAATAAAATAACTAACCAGATAAGTGCAGTTTCTCCACGATCAGTAGGCTTGGGATCCACTAAAAGCGCCTTGGTAACTGGGTTAAATGAGTATTGTTCACGGATGTCCGCAAGAGTTTCTTCAAGCCATAAAAGTGCAACATCTCCTTTGCTGAGAGTTTCAGCATCATCGGGAATGATACCATCGAATGAAATTTTTTGCTCTCCGTTCTCTCCTTTGATGTCGTAATTGGCTGGATTCTTGTAGAAGTTTTCAGTATACTTTTTAAGAGAGATGGTCAGTTCTTTTTTGAAAGCTTCCTCTGAATAAGCTGGTCGCACAGGAATAATCGGTTTTTGAGGGCGAACAATATCAACATCATCAGCTTTCAAACCTTCAACTGTTTTTGGAACTTCAACTTTGGTTTCCTTTTCTAATTGACGAAGCTGTTGTTCGCTTTTTCGGGCAAGACCTCGCTGATGGAAACGTCCAGAACCTGAGGATTTTGGCGATTCATTATTAAAAGAAGCAGCAAATTTGGGAATCAAGTCTTGCAGGGCTTGAGTAAAATTAACTGGCACGACTTCGTCAGCCTTTTGCATTGCTTTTGTAAACACTGGTCGAGGTATTATTACGACAGGGGATTCTTTTAGCACTTTTTTGGAAATTATCTCACCTAAACCTTCTTTGACATCCTCGCACAGGCTGACTGTTGATTATTTAGGAATAGTTAGACATTCACTGATTAACAAAATTTATTTAGTTACCATTCACAACCACCAGCAACACAAATATTCCAATGACTGCTTTCATCTTTACTAAGCAATTTTTGAAGAAATACTAAACAGTAAAATCAACAGATTTTCTCTTTTTATAGCTTCAGTAGAAAAGATATTAACATTTTTATCAAATAATAAATTCAGGTTCTATCCAAAATACTCAGATGAAAAAGCATCTGATATGTTAAAGCTAGATAACCGAAACATATTTATCTATTCAAAGCCGCATTAAAATATAAATGTAATATTTGTATGTTTTTGATTTAAAACTAAGGATTCTGTCTTCTATTTTTCTAAGCATAGAATCATAGGGTCTATCCATGTCTAAATTTTATTAACACAGTAAGATTTAAGAAACTTTAAAATATATTATTTGGTTCCTAACCCCAACAATTTCTCTACAAACCAGTCTAAAAGAAGAAATTCTGGTTCTAGAGATATTTCTGTTGGGTCTTTGACACAATCAATTATTATTTACGATAAAAATTGGCTAAAATTCTGAATTAAAAGGAACTTATTCGTGAAGACCAGAATATCAAGTTATGGAAATTTGTTTTGTCTAGAACTTTTTTTTAATGATCTTTCTCTGTCCAATATTGGTGGATCTTAAAATAAGACCAATAAAAATATCCAAGCGGAGAAACACTAGTTCAATAAAAATAACATTTTATTTATTTTGGTGGAAGAATATGTTTCTTTGGACTGGTTTGAAAGTTCTATGAACTGTTCATATCTTCAAAACATATTCAGATGAATACTTATGGATGGACTATTAAAGATATAGTTCGCGAATCATTTGAATTTTTATGTATTTGGTAAAATAACAGTAAACTGCGAATTTTATTGAAACCTCAATTAAATTGTACTTTAATAATATTGATACTATTTTGAACAAAAATATTGTCAAGCTGGTTTTCAAATCAGTTTTTAATTATACTGTGCCATATGTAAATGATCCAATTAAACTATATGATTTTTAATGATATTTAATTTCGATTCATTAAAGTCTATAATTCGAATAACAGATATTTCTCCATGAAGAATTAAAAAAAAATTGCATCAGAGTTATTTTGTTAATCAAAGTTACTAAAACAATTGTCTCCAGGCAGACCGTAATTATCATTGCTTTACCATTAAAAAATCGTAATGAATGACCGTATGCTAATTGCATAAAAATCAAGTTTATCATCGGCATCGCTTCAAAAATATACAATATTTCCTATTGCGAACAAATAAAGACTCTTGAAAGATTGGGTATTTAATCAACCTTATGAATGCTCATTGTCGACTTTAAATTTTGTTATACATATTTTACATTTATACTTTTATTTCGAAGAACTTGAGATTAACGTTGTCATTTTATTTAAACAAATAATCGAGTTTACTCTTAAAAAGATTTGCAATTTAAAACATCCATGTGAGCAATGAACTACCATTCATGCTCAAATATAATAACTCATAGATCACAGCTCACAAATTTTGATAATCGTAATTTATGGTGAAATAGACTAATATGTTAGTAAATAGACAAATTGTTTTATTGGAAAAATCATGCAAATTAATATCTAGTTATAGCTTATTTGTAATCAAATTGCTTAGAATGGATGCATAAAAAACAAATTGCTCAAGCCAACTTTAGCATGCATATCTTATAAATCTTATAAATCGTTCAAGAAAACATGTTTGCATAAAATAAAAACTAAAATCGGTATTTTTGCATTTGATTTGCAATCATAAAGTGAATTGAAATAAAACTTTCAGTATTCCGCAGACATATTCTAGTTTGGTGTACAAATTTTTATAATAATATTACAAAAATAAATTTATTTGGTTACAAATAAATAATATAATCTTTCAATACCCTTATTTGGTAAAACCACTTCTCATAAATATATATCTATACTTACTTTGTACATATTGCGAGCATTTAAATTCAAACTCTTGATCAAAACGCGATCTATGAAAAGTGAAATAAATGCAATCATTAAAACTTTTGAGTATTGATCAAGCACCGCTCAATTTAAATATATGCATCTAATGCATAATTACAATGCGGTAAATACATAATAACATAAGATTACAGAAGCAACAAATATCATTAAATTAATTAGACATTTGAGAATGCATCAACCTTATTAATGATTGATTTTCCATCGGTAAATCGACAATTATACAAATATTTCCGATGATCAAAACATATTGTTAACATAAAAACATTTTCATATCAATCAAATTTTCACAAAGTTTTGATATAAAAAAACATATCTATGAAAAAAAAAAAAAATTAATTTACAGTTTTCCGTTTTATGAATGAAAACAACTTTGACAGGCGTTGCAACATGATCGAGACATAAGTGCATTTACAACTTTCATACTATTTTTCTTGAAATATTAAGTGACTACCACGCAAAAAATATTTTAAATCAGATATTTCTCATGATTTTTTAGCTAAAGTTTAGGTCGATGATTTAAAAAGTTTTTAAATTTTTAGGGCGCATAAAAGTTACATAGATTATTAAAACTATATTGTAGCTAACTGGTGAAAACAGAATATTGTATCAATGCTGGTATCCAGATTTTTATTCCGGGTCGAACAGATCGATTTATATTTTAAACAATTCCAATAAGGAGAATTTTTGTTTCTCCGAATCTGGTGGATTTATCATGTCTCTTTAATCATTTATTGTGCATCCAAACCGCGAATTTTCGTGGTACGGTACGAGTAATTTTTTAATAAGTAGTTTAGTTTAGTTTTAGTGAAATAAAAATCAAAATGTAAGAGGTGAACAAATACATTAATTTTAAAAAATAATCGCGCTTATTTGCATAATTCAACTGAAAGTATATTCGTCTGAAAAATACTGAACGATAAGAAAATGCAATACTTCTCAACGCCATGCGGACTGTAAGTGTTGAATATCTGGCCGAGACGCCAGGTTAACCTTTCGAAGGTTGAGCAAAAATTTTATACAAATTACATGGAAATCGTAAGAACATCGATTGAATGTGTTATTAGTATAAACATTAAATTTTTATTTGTTGAACGTTTACTCTAGGAAATTTCAGAAAGAAAACACAATGAAACAGAAGAGAAAGATTCATAAACACAAGAAATTATCTTGTGAATGGAAAACATTTGTATGACGATAGGTCAAAGGTTTTGCTTAAGACAGATTTTAAAAGGTATTTCAACGTGACGAGTTGTTTAGAATTTGTTTAGAATTTAAGTGTTACAGAGATTTGGGGTTTTCTAACAATGCACAAGAAAAAAGTTTTTTGTGCTTCAAAAGAATTTCATCAGCAACTTCTATTAAGCTCCAGTTGACGGATGACCAATAACCATCAATACCATGTACTTGATGTTATTTTTGCTGTTATTTTTTATTGAATTCGCAAGATTGTGGTCCCGATTGTAATTAGAGGTTTAATTTTGCTGCTGTTATTTTATTTTTATTAAATTAAGTTACAGTTTACAATTTTTTCAAGTTAATGGTGTATAGCAGTTTATAAGGAACAAAAAAATTAGGGATCACGCAATTACATAGAACCAAATAAATATTTTTAATGAAAATATTAATAGAATATCTATCAATAATATCTTCACAGAATAATAATTTTTTTTGAATCTAAAATTTATTCTTAAAATGTATTATTACGGTTGAAGTTGCTGTTTTTTATGACAATAAGTAAATTATTCTGCACTCACCTTATGTTAATTGACATCAAACTTCTAACAATATGGAATTAATAAATTAAACCCAAATTGTGGACAACTTGCTAGACTCCATCGACACAGTAGTCTTACATCATTAGCAGCAATCATAGTGGTAATCAAGCTTCTGAGAAACAAACAAGTAAACTTTTAACTTTAATTATAACTTATAATTATCAATTAAATTATTTAACTATGACTTATGATTGTAAATTTTAATAAGCTAATGAAATTACATTAATTTTTACATTGCTATCTGTGATTTATGATTCTGATATTAAACTTTCACAGAACAAACAATAAGAAACTTAAAAATCCATGCAACTGAAAAGTCATCAATTTGGTTCTATCAGATGATTCGTGTTAATAAAAAACATAAGAACATGCAGATTCAAGGAATGATGGTTTTGGTTGATTGATTCCACTGCATACTTCTAAGAATCTTATTTTGAAATATGAAAACTTGACTAAGTCAATGGAAGTTTCGAGTTATCATTTTCTTTATTTCATCCAAAGCAGAACGCAATTTAATACTAAATTTTTCCTAAATTTAGGCAATTTCCATTTTTATACAGCAGTTCCATATTCTATACAAATTTCTACAACAATTTATAAAATTTTTCTGTTTTATTTTGGACACTAAGCTTGTAAAAAACTGAGAGAAAAAACTGTAAAGTTGAATAAAAATTATTTTGCAATTCTGTTTGGCTGTGGGGCATGAAGAGGAAATGTAAATAAAAAGATATTTATGGTGCATACCAAAATATGATTTCATTTTATGTGCGAGCATAACAAAATGACATTTGACCTTATCATTTGTGTGTTTCACATGCAGTTTAAACCTTGCATGTTCTTGGATTCATAAATTATTTTAAATTTCGTACAGGGTGGCTTTTCAGAGAGATATATGGTGATGAAACATTGAAAACTCATTTATTGATTTATTAATGCATACAGTTTTTTAAATTAAATCTGATTAAAAACTAAATATGACATAATTCTGGGATCCATAACATAGTATTGATCTAACAGCACAGAATGGAAAAAACCACAAATAAACAAAATATACCATGACATATATTTACATCAGATTCAAATGCGTTAATATTTGAAAACAAAAATAATAATAATCATTCAATCTTCTTTTCACACTCTACCTGTCTACTATTAAACATAGTTTCGAGTTTCCGAATAATCAATCAGGATTTATTATACGACAGGTTCATATGAAATTTTTTTGAGATTTTTCACAGTTGTGTTTAATATTAAAAATAATCTCGTTTGAAAAAAAATTATATGAAGTTCTGAAAGCACCTAATGAAAAAATCATTTAAAGGAACACTTAAAATTCTATGTAGAACGCATTTATTTTTTTAAGGAAAACAAAAATCTTAATGCAGACAAAAAGGTCTTGTCTTGTGTAAAATGACAATACAAGAATTGTGTACTATCATCGTTTGGAAATTATTGGACTTGGATTATGTTGAAATATTTACCCAAAAAATTACGATAGATAGTTTTTAAAAAAACTATAGCAAACAAATGGTTAAAATTAAACATTTTGTGAAAATTTATGAAAACAAAAATGAAATATAGAACACTTAATACACATCGCTAATAATCATTTTTCGAATCTTTAATTTGTCCAAGAACTGAGAGAAAATGGTATTAATACCTTTCAAATTTAATGGAAAATGAATGAAACCAGATAAATAAATGTAACTAAAGCATGCTCGTGCATTCATTGCATGCCTTAATGTATTAATTGAATCGAAAGTTATGGTTCATTCTGAAAGACCAAAAAAAAAGTTACTAACTAAATTGAAAGAGAAAAAAATTTGCACAAAATACTGAAATGAAATATCTTTTAAGTATGACATTAGGCAACACTTCAGTAATATTCTCATTTCGGTTTAGCTGTGCGTGCCAATATAATTCAAGCCACCAAAAAATATACCTTTTATTGGAAAGCATTGTATAAATTACTTTTTGGTGTTCATTATAGATAAAAGTTTTGTAAGTATCTTCATTAACGACTTTTTGTATTTTGAATTCAGTTTTCTGAGAATAATAAGACTCAATCACGTCACTTATTTGAGTGAATAAGTGCATTAATAATATATACGAATATTGCAATAATCAATTTGAGTACATTTTTTTTTGATTTCGAGTTAGGTATATTTAAATTAAAATCATCTAAAAAATTTTCAAATATATTGATGATAATTAAGTTGAAGGTTTGCAGACATATCATGAATAAAATAGTTAGTATTCTTCCATTTATCAATAAAGTAATACATGGTAATACTCTATGGCAATACTCTATGGTAATACTGTTCATTAAGATAAAAAATACTTACACATATCGAAGAATGAATATTAATATTAACTTGTTGGTATGCAGTTGGATCTTCTCCAATAGTTTTGAAAGCGAAATCAATTTATTTAAAGAATATTTTTTTGGATAAAACATGAATAAAATTGCACTAGTTGAAGATAATTCTAAAAAAAAGGATTCTCCTAGAATAATCTTTTCTCTAGCCAGTCGATGTAAAAAATTATGCATAGAATCTGGATACTTTCATTCTTTTATACCAGGATGTATAATTTTTTTCAAAAACTAATCATAGAGAAAATTCTAATTCACTAATGACACTGTGATACAATGATTGATACATGATTGACCGAAAATCTGAAATCTGAAATTTTTTGTTAAAAAAAATTCAGTTGACTAAAATTTGTTGTTGTTTTCCACGCTAAATTTCGAAATTTTTTGGTTAAACACAATCATGTACGGGCAGTTTAAGTATTGCATATTTTTAAATTCCCGTCTCCACTAATATCATCAAGAATACCTTCTTCTAAATTCTTCTATTATACTACTTTTATTACACAAAGATAAATGATAAAATATTTAAAATTAAAATGGATTTGAAGTTTATGCAGCTACTGGACTTATTTATCGTTAAATCAGTAAATCCAACAAGAAAAGTCTCTTCATATTTTATTCAAGTTGAGTTAAAGTTGAAAGCTTGGTCACGACTTTTGATTACACACATATTGTTCAAACTTCTACAACTCTAAATGAAACCGTTTTCTGCTCTTTTATTCTTCACGTTGATAAATTTTAAACATTGTTTAAAATTTTTATTGTGAAAAATCATTTCTATTTCAAGGTTCAAACTTCTTCATTTTATAAGGAATAAGATATCGAACTTAAGGGAATTCGATTCAAAAATATTAATATATATTCACACACCAAGCAAAATTTTGAATAAAATAAAAGTCCGAGGAGTGTTGTTTCGTCTTGAGTAATATAATGCAAGAAAAATACACACTATATGGGATCATTGTTTCTTCATCGTGGAGAATATTAAAATCGGTTTTAAACATATCACCAAGTTTAAAACCGTCTCAAATAAAAAGAAATTTTGTTTTCTTGTAACAATCTAGTTAATATCTAAAATAATATACATAAGTTTAAAGGGCCATATGTGTGTAGATAATTCAAATATTAATAATAAGAAATGCTTTACAGGACTTTAATTCATAAATTTATATGATAAGTAATCTCAATATAACATAAGTGGATTGTTTCAAATTCTCAAAATTATCACAAAATAATAATTTACTTCATTTAAGTTGATTTTATTAATTTTTTCTCATTTATCGTTTGATACAAAGCTGCTGTTGAATTTATTTTATTACTTGATTCGATTTCTTTTAATTAGTTTAGGAAAGAATTAAGTCGTCAATATGCAAATAAAGAGTCGAAATCCTTTCAACTTGCCGGTGATTCAATACAAACCAAAGAAATGATTCTTAGCAAATTGTTATAGACCTTATAAATAAATTTTTTTCGTTTTGTTTGATTTTATGAACCAAATAATACTATATATGATTAAATTATTTAAACGTTATCTAAAGACAAATTAATTTGTTATGGTTCACGTCAATTTGAGCATTGGCATCCAGACTAAACTTAATTGGAATGTGTGGAAGACAAGGAGCTCAAAGCTGCTCGGAACAAGAATTATATC
The DNA here is from genome assembly GCA_038502155.1 of Parochlus steinenii. NCBI lineage: Eukaryota > Metazoa > Arthropoda > Insecta > Diptera > Chironomidae > Parochlus > Parochlus steinenii. The sequence continues at coordinate 1,218,120 of JAXCIN010000052.1, read as the reverse complement.
GTTAATTTGACGTGCTTCTTCTTTGCTTCGACTGAAAGTTGTCTTATTTAATTGATTTGTAATCTTAATTAAACTTTCAATATTCTTATATTCAAAAACTTCAGAATCATGCCTGGTGATTTAACTTCAATGAATATAATGTCTTAATTAATTCCGAAATATTAAATAGCATCGAACCTTTCATTCATTTGTATATTATATTATATGGGATAGATAAAGATAAGAATCAATGATTGAAGTCTAAAAACTGTAATCAATTAATTAAATGCAAATCCTCGTAGCTGTTTAGAGGTATATGAGTTAAGATTGAGATCAGAGTTAGGTAGTACAAAATAAAGTTGTCTAATGGTTCGGTTTAAAAAAATGAGAGTATTCTATTTAGCGACTAAATTTTTTAATTAAATAACGCTGTGTCATCCAAACTTTATTTTTATTTTCATAAGAACTGAAAATCCTGGACTCGGGCCTTTGAAAGTAAAATTTACATTTATCACGGTGGCTTGATTAACCCAATTATTTTACAACTATATATCTGAACGTTGTCTTGAAGCATTCTTTCTAGATACAAAATATTTCAAACAATGTTAAGATTCAAATCACATATCGCATTTCGTGTTGTTTCACTAAATTGCTCTTAACCACCTATAACAATTTCAAGCACTCCATCCGAGACGTTTTAATCGCTTGAAGCAGATATTTCGTCCAGATTAAAGCAATCGCGTCGCCATTTTATGGATTTCGTGGTTAGGTCTGCTCATTCTGATTATTATTATAATTGTTTCGATGATTTTCAGTCACCATTTCAGATGTAATTAAACTTAAAAGATCAATTAAGGTGCATGTGGAAAACGAGCAGTAAAGTGTTAAACTGCTACCGAAAATATAGCTGTTGGCTGACAAATTTTAATCTGCGAGCTGGAAGATTAAAAAATTGTGATATGGATTGTGAGGCAAACCAACTGATTCCCTCACGAGTGCGTCTGCGTTTTGTGTGAATTTGTACGTGGCAATAATATTCAATAAAGCATTTTTATATTTATAACTTTTATTACAGATTAATCTGCACGATTGCGTAAAAGCAATGAAACTCTTAAGTGATATATATTTATCATAAAGATTGATATTTATCTTATCGTTCAGCTTGATTTTTATTGCAAAATCAAGCGGAAACGTGTGAAAATCTTCAGTAATGTGCAGTAATTTCATGAGAAGGTTGTTTTCACATATTGATCCATGATAAAAGTTAATTAATTAAGACCCCAGAGCAACGCGATTAAATTTTTAAATTCATCGAGACGTATTTCTTTTCAATAATTGGCATCAAAAAAAAACTATTTACACAGTCAGTCAGTTAATGATCTATGTATGTTTAGTACTTTGGCTGTAATAAAATAAGTGAATCTGATAATATCTTAAACTTTGAAATTTTTTTTTTAACTTTTATAATATTTTGTAATATCCTTCATTTCAGACTATCTCAATTAAAACTAAATTTAAGTCTCGAGTGTAAATGCCAAAAGTTTGACCGTCGGCAAAAATATTCGACATTAATTTACAAATACACCAAAGAATCGACGTTAATGCTGCGGCAAGTTTTCCAAGATTAAATTATTTTGATTAAGAATAACAAGTTAGATACGAAACATATAATGTATTTGAAAGTTGCAGGACAATTTTATTGTGCAATCAATTAAAGTATTCCCCCAAATATTTTATTTGTATGCATTTGTTCAGGTCGTGTGTCAATATTAATTTTAAAACTTTTGTTTTTAAGGAAACTTTAAAGACTGCTGAGTGAAATTTGTAAGAAAGAAAACATTTATAGTTCGTATACTCGAATTTTTTAAGGAATTCAGGCAGTTAAATAATATTGATATTTTAAACTTTAAATACTTTTAAAGACTAATTTTATAAATTTTTTTCATACTTGATACTTTAGCCATATTCTTTTTAACTGATTTGCTGATTTATAATCAGTTCTAAAATCAGTGCCAATCACCCAACCAGTGATTTAGGTCGTTCTGTTTTTGAATCACTTTCACATTCAAATCAGTTCTAAATTAGTTGGTGAACATACTAAATTAAGCAGAAGCTTAAATTTTCAAAAAAAAAATTTTGGGATGAATTTTTTTTTTGTTGCGAACTGTTCTTAATAGAACGACCCAAGTGATTTGGAACTGATTTTACTGAAAGTGATAAGAAGAATCGCAATCCAAATCAAATTAGCACTGAAGTGAAAGGCAAAAAGAAAATGACTTTTATTTATTCTATAAAGCCGCAGAAGAACCTTTTGTATATGCAGTATTTATCAAGTATCTTAACAGTGTATTCATTATTGAAATTAACTTGATGAAATCATAGTAAATTAGAAAATAGAAATTAAAAAATTTATATTAAATAAAATGGTAGGGTATTTCAAACTTCCATCGAGTTTTAATAAAAAGAATAACAACGCTTTTAAACGATAATACATGCATCGCAAGGAGAAAATATGACCTTATCATAATAAATTAATATTATATTAAAAATAAATTTAACTTATGTTCTCATTTATAAATCAATTAACAGATTTTATAGCAAGTATGTCATGCTAATTGATACCAAAATGAGACGTAAAATAAAACACTTTGTAATAAAAGAATAATATAGTCAATAAATACCACATATGTTCCAGCTTCTTCGTTTCAGTTGAAAAATTAAAATGAATAAGATTCATGGAAAATAATAATTATACATGAGACAACTTTTTGTGACATGCATTTATTTATTATTACTTTTCCAGCTAAAGCATGAAACCTTTAACAAACCTTAACTCTGTTAACACGTACATTTTCATATTTTAACGCGTCCTGTCTATACCTTGTATTCTCATTTATTTAGTTTTTTTACTGATAAAACTTATATTCTTATTTATGAAAATTTATTACATTTCATGCTTTTATATTTTAATTCAGTGAAAATAGGTATAGTTCATTTTGAAGGCGAAAAAAGAAATATTCGTATTTGTACAGTATTTTGAAAAAAATTGCCGTATTTTATTCTTTTGAGTTTTCAATTCAAGACAATTTTAGTTATTTGTGAATGAAATGGCTTGCATTCTTATTTTGCGATTTTTTGATATTATGAATATGCTATTGGTCTATTCAAATTCAAAGGCATCGGATTAAGGCATTGCTATTGTATTATTTTGCTTCATACTTCTGAAATAAAGAATTTTAAATAAATTCAATCATGCCAAAAACTCTCAACATCGAGCTTACGACAAACGAAACTTTCAATAAATTTGAGTATTTTTTGAGTCTTTGAAAGTCAATTTTATTACATTTTAGTCTTTTTGAATCTTTTTGAATCTTTTTGAATCTTTTTTAGTCTTTTTGAATCTTTTTTGAGTCTTTTTGAGTCTTTTGAGTCTCTTTGAATCAATCCTAGTAGCAGACTTTTAGAAATTTTTTAATCAAATTTGCTCTGAAAATTCTGACATATTGTTATTGTTTTGATTATTTTGGAACAATTCCTATCAATTATGATCAACCATGAAGTCTCTATTCCAAGCAAAAAAATTTAAATATATGCACAGTGATTTTATGTCTTAAAAAAAATTAGCATAAGTTGTGAACAATTTTGAGATATTGATTGTTTATCAGCCACCAGCAATATTTAACAAGTTAGGAAAGAATAACTAGTTGGCAAGTCCTTTTTTGGAAGGCAGTCATATATAAAAATCTTTAGAAAATTTTGGAATTTTTCGAACATTTTAATTAAATCGATACTTGCTTTCAATAATTTTTCGATCTGGAAATTTATGCTAAATAACTAAATGTAACAACCCAAAATGTGTCTGGAGTGACCAGCTAATGGTGAACCCAAATCTGATCATGATCTGATATTAACTCATCATCCTAAATAATCCAGCTAAAGAAATTAAATCGCTAACTTGTACCGTTCAAAAGTTGATTTTGTATAGAAAACCCAGAAATGTGCCCACAACTCCCTAGTTGATGGACAAACTTCCACTAAGATTTTCATGTTTAAACTAGGTTCGATATGGGACATTTTGGTACCAAAAGATTTTGTCTGACTCTATTTTTTCGGGAGTTATCTTTCAACCATAATCACCTTAAAATTACATTGAAAAAAAATTTCTTGCTTATTAATATTGAGAATAAATGATAAAAAAATGAGTATTCAAAGATTTTTAAGGTGTAAATTGATCAGCAGTTTTAAAAATCTTGAGCACATTTAATTATTTCAATTTTTTTGAGTCTCAAAAAGTCTAAATAATTTACTTTTTAGTCGATTTTATTATATTTTATTATATTTTATTATATTTTATTGAATTTTATTAAATTTTAATCTTTTGAATCTTTTTTGAATCTTTTGAATCTTTTTGAGTCTTTTTGAGTCTTTTTGAGTCTTTTTGAGTCTTTTTGAGTCTTTTTGAGTCAATCTTAGTGTCCTCAGTTTTTTGAATCTTTGGTTTGTCATAATCTCGCTCAACATAATGTTTTAAATTTCCTCAGCGAACATATTATTGTACATATATTATTGATTTTTATTGATGAATATTTTATTTATATAATGCTCATAAATTTGATCGTTACAAATATGTTTAATTCAAAATGTACATGCAGAAAGTTTGGATTCAGTGCAAACTGAATATTGAGGTGGCCAAAAACCAAAGTTTTTATTTTCGATGAGAAGTTATCCATTATATGTAATGTTAAAACCTACTATATTAAATTGTTTTGAGTAGTAGAACATGCTCATTTTATTGTATTTCAAATTGAGTACCAGATTATTTTATTGTTTAGCAAAGCAAAATAAATAAATAATGATTCCTTATTAATTTTTTTTCAGTCATGAACTGAACGCTTTGCAAATATTGAAATTTCATGAACGTACTTTTGTGTTGATATAGCTATATATTAAAAAAAAAAAACAAATTAAATTCCGAAAAGAACGACACACATTAAAAACACACTTGAAAATAAAATGAAGAAAAACGTTGTAAAAGTATTTTTTAAAACCACTGTGCTGCTGTTCTGACCCTTTCGCTTTTACAATTTGATTCATTCGACTACTTATTTCCAAGATGCTGCCGTTCGTCGTACATCTCGACATAAATATAATGAAAATATTATTTCTTAATGCAATTATTTTGCTTCTTGTCATTTATTCTCGCAATTTAGAAAATATATGCATTTTTATTTTTTAATGTGTAATAATCATTCCTTTAAATTTCGTGCTGATTTTGGAATAAAATAAACTGACATGTAAAATGTACATTAATAATAATAACATTTCCGTTTGATATTTGAAAAATTTATATTTTTTATTGGAAATATCGGAGAAATATCTTGGAAATATATTTTATTTATACAATATTTGAAAATTTTGTTAACGATTACTTAGATTTCTTATTATCATTGGAAAATTTTATTTTTCAGCTTCATTTTGAACCGCAACTTCAAATATCTTTGCTGAAACAAAAACACACATTCTAAGTTAAGAACAACATTCTCTGAATTTTTTTTTAGATGATAAAAAAGTCCTGCATTTTCATTCAGTATGAATGAGCTCAAATACCTGATATCATTTTTCATCTTTCGTACTTTAGCCGACTTTTTAAATTTTGAAGTAAAATACGAAGCTTACGAGAATTTATGTATTTTTGCAAATGAAGTAAATAAAAACAGCTGGAACTTAATATTTTATCTATAAGAACTCCATTTATTGGATTGCTCATAAATTCATTTAAAGCATTTCAATTAATAACGGAAAGAGAATTTTTAAAGCTCCGAAGTAAGCGCAGAGCAAATAACTTTGCAAAATCTGACTCACTTAATCACCCTTCATGCTTCGGGTTAATTAGTAGCCGAAGTTGAAATTTGACTTCAATTATGCTTTTAACAAATTTTTATAAAAATAATTGAAATTATTCTTGAATTGTTTTAGTTTACTTCAATTATGCTTTTAAAAAATTTTTATTTGAAAAAAAATATGCCAAAATTGTAAAGGGTCAAAATGCTAAAACTTAATCACAAATGACCATAAAGCTCAAAACTTTTTTTCATTAAATTTTAATCATGATCCGAAAATTTATAAATTCATTTTCAAGAGATAATCAAACTTTTTTTTCTTGAATATGATCCGGATGTTGTTTATAAATTCAACGCGTCGCTGTGTCAAAATATCGACAGAATCCTTCTCATTTATTTAATTGATTACATTTTCGGATACCCAAATCAAATTAAAAGACGTTTTCAAACTTTTTTTACATTTTGACTATACGGTCAAGAAGATTTTTATGAAGATAACGAACTTTTAAATATTTTCTCTTCTTCTTGAAGAATATCAAATCAGATATGGTAGCTTACATTTTTGAATCTGCGTTGATATATAATGCTGCCTGCCCTTAGGTTTATTAACGTTTCAAATGAACTTAATTTCCAAAATATTCAATACATAGTATTTAGTAAAATTAAAATAAATACATTTTCTATGTATCTACTATTTCAATTATTTTTACAACGCTCTAACAATATATTTGATAGTTTTAAACAATGTTTTGTATTTTTTGTTTTCAACCATCCAGTCATTGAAATCTTTTGATAGATTTTCCAAGTAAAATGGTGAATAATTTTGCATGATTAAGCTCTGAACACTGATTAACCAAAACTGAATAGGTACCTTCTCTCTTAAATGATTAAAAACTGGCTAATTTCATCTCATAAATCCTGGTTGTTGTTTTGTAATTTTAGTGATTGACAAGTTATTAAATTTAATAGTTATATCATGATTTCCAACTGTAATTATCTACCACAAGATGTGTCTATTTTGTGATGATTAAAATCTATATGAATTCAAACTTAATTGTTATGAAGATATTGTTGAATAATTTTAACGCAGAATACATACTCACTTCGTATTTTATCAAAAATCTCAAAACAGAGTTAAAACTTGTTTTCGTTTAAATTTGAGAATTTCTGTAATTTACATACATTTTAAATTTTGTTTTGATCAGGTTAAAATACAAAACCATAAATTAAATCTAAATTAGATCATTTCTTATATATGCAATAAAATTTTATGTTTGTTTGTTCATCCTTTTAAGCATAACGTATTTTAATGTTTGGTGATGAATCAAGTATTCAAGCACCAATTTTACAAACTAGCATACTTTTGTACAATATTATTCAATAACAAGAGAGGTAAGAATTGCCAGTTGGCAAGTACAGAAAGCGTTTTTTTTTTTGTCAGGTGGTGGCTCAAAACACGAAATTTTAAGTTTTCTTAACGAATTACATGATTCTGAATATTTTTTCAAAAAAAAATGTCTGGAGCCACCAGATCATCCCACCAGCTGGTGATGGACCCAATCCCGACCATGATCTGTAAGTAACTAATCATCATTAACAATTTCGCTGAAGAAACCGAATCGCTAGCTTCAACCGTTCAAAAGTTGATTTTGTATGGGGAATGTTCTAGAAAATCAGAGAATTGACCACATCTCCCCAGCTGGTAGAGTCACCTCCACCAAAAGTTTCGTGTTTAAACTAGGGTTGATATGGAACATTTTGGTACCAGAAGTTTGGGTCTGACTTTATCCGTTCGAGAGTTATTTTGTAAACGGACGGACGGACGGACGGACGGACGGACAAAGTGAGAACATATAGCGTATTTTTTCCAAAAAAAAAACGCTAAAAAAAGAAAAAAATAAATACAAAAGGTGAATAATACAATTTTGCTGGAAACGCTGGCTTCGTGTATCATCCGAAATTCAATAGAAATGTGATTGATTTTCTTAGAAATTTGTTTGGAACTTTTGAACCAAAGCAAAAACGATTGTTGGTAAACAAAACAATAATAAGTGTTAATGGAAACAATCTTTTGTACGAAAACCTATTCTTAATTTTTTTCAGTGTATTAATAATAGTAAGATATTCATAATTTTTTTGCTTGATATTTAAGTAATCTTTCTATCTTTTAGTTTCATCAGTTTTTAGTTTTTTAACACGAAATCAAATTACCTACATGATTAATTCTTATTTTTTCCGGTGACAGTAGAGAAGGAAACCATAATGACTTGTTTACAAACTTTCCTCTTGTTTATGATTTTTTAGTTGGCCTGCAGCATTCTGTTTTTAATTGTTTCAAATATTTAGAAAATTAAAGATATAAGAACCAGTTATAGAGTTTTTAAAACAGATATCATGTTTTCTTAAAAAATACTAAGATACACTATAGAAAATTTTAACAATACTCTATAAATGTGATCCATTTTATTATAACTAACATGCATAAAACTATTAGAAGAAATTAATATTAGTGTTTATCAAGGATTCAGTAAATGTAATGTTTAAATGTAAAATTCCATTCTTAAACGAAATGATGTTGAATGTTTTTATTGAAAATAAAAGCTTGTTTGCAGCGATCAAACAGTTTTTTCCAAAATACCGATGGACAAAGGACCAACATAAAAACAAAAAACTCACGATAATCACAGTGTTTAAAAGACAATTCATGACTGAATTCAGATTTAAAAATTTGATTGAAGACTTGTGAAGAGTGTTTTTGAATAATTATTATCGCGCATTAATTCTTCATAACTCTCTGTTTTTAACAGTTTTTTGGTTTCAGTTGTGGAATAGACAGTATTTTAATTGGAGAAATGTGTCCATTTGAATAATTTATGTATTTTTTATTGAATGTCATTTGAAAAACATATTTTTCATGGTTATATGACAACTGCTGACTGAAACAGTTTTGAATAGCCAGACGCTTATAAAATAGGCTGAATGAATTATTTTTCGAGAAAGATTTCAATTTTGATGGGACCATTAAGCAACTCAAGCAGTGACAGCAAGCATTTTAGAGAAACTTCACGAAACTTGTTCAAAGTCTTGAAGAAGAAACAAACCTCAAAGTGCGCGCTTTCAGATCAATTTATTTATGAGCACGTGGCACAAACTTTTAACGGAACTCACAAATTATTTCAAATATTGAGATTTATTGGTTTTCATATTTTTCATAAATGCAGAATCATTAATAATCTGAGTTCTGCCTGAATAAAAAAGATTTTCTATCACCAAAGAAGCAACGGGTTTTAATCTTTGAAAAAGAATTGCATCTCACAGAACATTAATAAACATTCGATTTCATTAAAAGTTTTGGCATCTCTGGATAATCCTACAACTGTACCACAACTCGATGCATTAATTTCAAATTGGGTAATACTTTAAATTCCATCCAATAGGATTTTGTCAAGTTCGTAGTTTCAAGACACACCCGCTGAACAAAATACTAAAAATCCAGTTTTGGCGCTCTGGATGATTCACTATATCGATAAACAATAATAAAAAATTCACAATTGCTGATTTCATTCAATAATTTTATTTATCAAATAAATATTCTTTTTCGTAAGCTCATATAATTTTAAATGATTTTTTATTTGAAAACTAATATCGTTCTATAAACAGGTGGAATCACCTTCAGTTGGAAAGTTTGGCTAAGTAGTAATTGCACTGAAATTCATTATGAATATATATGTGTAGATTATAGAAAAACTGTGTAGAATAAGTGAAGCCATAAGTCAAAAAAGTCTTAGGGCTCTAATCGAAATGTTCTCCATATTTATCATTTTTAGAGATTCTAAACTGACATTTAAATTATTTTGTTATTTGCTTGAGCTCTATATTCTTGGAATAATTGACAAAATCATTATATATAAAAGGTGGTAGGAATTTGAATGGTTTTCATACTAAAAAAAAAATTTTTTTGAGATTTATTAGTAAGAATATATTGACGGAACATCTCTGATATTTAGTTTGTGAGTAAACCCTAATATTTTATTGAAATATTTTTTAAAGGACGAAGGAATAAATTTTTGTCAAAAATATAGTGTTTATAGAAGTATTTCACTTATTATATATATTTCTAATTTATCACTTTGAACTGGTTTTCAGAAAACATGCACAAAAAATCTACAACCTTGCCTGAACACTGTGGATCGTCCCACAATTTAATCTATTTTTCCTGGATTCTCTTATCAAAAATAAGCTTTGAAATTTTCATTGAAAATTGTTTCAATTATTTGCAACCATCAGTCCAAAAGAAAAATTTCAAAATAACAAAGAATTTACGTCAAAATGCAATTTAGTTGACCATATGGGCATGCAAACAAAGTTCAACATGCTTTATTTTCCGTTTGATATTCAAATACATATTCATTTTATTTTTTTATTTCATAAAGCCAGATCTTAGTCGGTTGGATATACACACTTGTGTAAAGGTAAACTATAATAACGTATTTAAGATTTTTCAGGTATATTTTAAAGATCTTTTATACGGAACACAGAAAATCACAAATCTGAATGTATTCATATGTAATATTAATATTATAAAATATGGATTTATAAAAAAGCTGTAGTTGTTTTGTGTTTTTTTTTCTTTCTTTTCCATTTGATTGAGAGCCCTTTTGCATTTGTTCAACAAAAAAAGTAAATAAAATGTTCGTAATATTATTATTTTTGTTAAAACATCAAGTAAACATCATAAATATGCATAATATTTTTAAATTTAAAAATTACTCAAAAATAGCAAAATCTCGATATTTTAATAGTGCTTTATTTTCAAAACATTTAATTATGCAATCACTTGAAAATCACCTCAAAACTCTTTAGTGATGCAAGAAAAAAATTTCTTGTTAAGGCTAAAACTGTTAGTATAGAGAACAAAGTTTAATCGTAAAATGCATATAAATCCATTAAATTTAATTATCTGTTAAATTCAATAATAGTAATTACATACAATAAGAAGAATTTATTATGCTCTTGGAAATTGAAAACAAACATACGAACAAGCAAGAACCTGGAGTACAGACATTCTAGAAAATCTAGAAAATGATTGAGCGATGCAGAATATGGTAAAATGCATAATAGATTATGATAATGTACGCTTTATTCGGAAAAGCACAATAGCAACGCCAGCGATTTGCCTATGTTAAGACCTTCGATTCTTTACCGGGCGCATTCATAATATTATTGTTTCAGGGATTGGGACATTGAAATTTTTTTTTCAAAAACTTCAAAATCTTCTCGAAACCATTTATCAAAAATGGATAGAGTGTTTTTAAAGTTGAAAAGTTCCCCAATTTTATTTAATACTGAATGCATTTTACCCATCCATGCTTAGTGAAGCGACATTCAATAAGTACGATCAATAAAATATTTTTTTCACTTTCCAGGCTCCGTTTCAACACAACAAAAGTAGATGTGATAAAGCCAGTAATGTTACTAAGTAGACCCATTAATTTCAATCACCTTACAGTATTCATACATATTTTATTAATGGACATCAAAAAAAAATTCAATATAAAGTAAAACTAGAATTTTTAGAACTCTCCTTGTGATATCGACGTACCAATTTTATTTTGATCCAGTTTTGGCTAATGCATTCAAGTATTTCACGCTTATGTATTGAACACAAAACGAACCATAAACTTGAGCAAGTCAGATGTCAAGTCTTGTTGATTTAGCTTTTTCAAGCAAGCTGTTATAATTTTATGGTATTATTTGGAATTAACATATTTTTGGAGTAAATTATGCAAAACCTTGGATCAAGTCTGTGTGCAACACGCTTCACAACTAATCGGATAAAATTGATAATTCTTACTGATTGTTCTTACAGGTTCTTAATTCTCATTTACCAGTTTAGCAGCATTGTACAGATCACTCTCATTGGAACTCAAGCAGCTTAATGTAAAAAGGAGTTTTTCTTGAAAAAAAAATTATACAATAAATGTGAAATGGTGAGGAATTAAAATTAATTATGAAGACAGATAGCTTTTTATTCGATATACTAAAAATTCAATAAAGACAAATTATAAAATGAATAATAAACCGGGATCCAAGAGCAGAACATCAAATACACATGAAAAACGTGCAAACAGTGATAAAAAGATCGAATATTAACAAGATGAATTTTAATGATAAAATATCTTAGTTATTTTTATTAAAAACGCTCTTCTGGATTTTAAAACAAACATGGAACTACTGTATATGAATTGTCATTCTATACATTTTATAATTATATTAATACTTGCTTCTGATGCTGTTAAGGCTGACGACAAAAATGCATTCACCGTGCCATTTGCCGCATATTTATTTTTTTATTTTGCTGCAGCGATTTCTTTGAAAATTAATAAGAAAAATGTTTTTGTCACCTTATGTCACAATTGATTTTTGCATAATATATTTTAAGATTTCGTATTTAAATTTTCGAGTTATTTAAATTGTGAGTTTCTTCTCGATTCTTATTTTTGAAAAAAGCACGCTGCATTTTTGCTAAGAAATTCAATTAAGAATTTTAAAAATGACATTATATTTTATTTTAACAACATTTTAAAAACCATACCAAATGAAATATAACAAATCGTAGTCGATTAAAGAATGCCCCTTTAGAGAATGTTACTTTATTGAAAGTTTCTTTGATCAAAAATGGATGATCCTCAAATGCTTCAACAATAAGCATCAATTTTATAATATACCTGTACCAACTGCTTATATGAAGATTTATTAAAATTTTATTCTTAAGTCAAATTTTCTAGCAGCATTGATTTGCAAACTAAAAAATAAAGATATAAAATTTGATGAAAATGTCAATATAAAAGTATTCTGATTTCTGATACAGGCGCCAAATGCCATGATTTATAATCAAAATGAACTAAAAAATAATATCACATAAATCAAAATCCATTTAAATAAGACTTACAGAGTAAGATAATTTACTCAATTTATTATTATATTTTTTTAATATTTTTTTTTGGAAAATTGATTTATTCGTTCACTTTAGCATAATAATTTTTTTTTGCACTTGTGCTTGAAGCAGACAAACTTGACGATTTTTGGCGTACACTTTTTATTTTATTTTTAATGAAATTGAAATTATTTGTAAAAGTTACTAAATAATAGTTAATACAATTTTCGCATGAAATCCGTATTCAAACGAATTATATAAAAATATCTATCGAATGACTTGTCCTAGAACATCAAAACTAACTCCGAAAGTTGCAGAATGTACCCAAGACCTCAGGCAAATCTTTTGAAGTTAGAGAAAACAGCTTCTAGGGATTGGCTTTAACCTCACTGTATTTTGAAATGACCCTGGTTGTGTGAACTTGAATGACCTTCACATGACTCGTCATCAATTTAAAATTACATATTTCTAAGATGTTATAAATAAAATAAATAAATTCACAGTGTGTAGAAATATATGTTAACATAGTTCTTAATAAGATAAGAAAAAATCGGAAAAGCTTGGGGCTTTAGCAGGCACTTCAACAAAATCATAACTTAAGTCCATTAGAATTTGTATTGAGCAATAAAACTCTAGGAAATTCGAAAATATGTAACCAAAATTTAAATATCCGATCACAGCGCCGAGCGGGAATAATGTGCAACATTTCTGATAATTGTGTTGATTTGAAGCGCTTTGACTGACAATCAGGTTTTATCACTACTGGATCACAATCTTTAGCATCAACTACACCCTAACTACATATTTTTATGATCTTTGCCTTAATGAAACGAATGTTATTGCTAAAAAGTACAAAATATCAAAACTTTTGTATGACAGGTACTCGAAGGACCAGCCCGATCATAAAAACCAGCCTTTCCGCTCTGCGTATGATCAAAAAAACCTTATTCTGAAAATTTGAGCTAAATCGGAATTACACAGTTGCCTGGAGCGAACACACAAATTTGACATTTTGTTCTTTTTGAAGCTTGACCACTTGGTCATGGTTGAATATTTTCGGAAAATTTTTTGGAATTGATTGTCTTAAAACAAATACAATGTTTTTGCATTAACAGATGGTAAAAAACGCATCAAAAAAGATTAGTTAGTGAAAAATGGTCGGATCACTATGAAATTTTTTGTGGAGTACCGAGATATGTTAGAGATTACTAGAAAAATATAAAATGCATCCAAAAATTTTCGCGTCATGGTTTTAGGGTCACTTGAAAATTGCTGTTGCTGAAATTGTATCTAACTTTGGGTGTTTCAATTAAGGGGTAATTGGTGTTGGATTTTTTTGAAAATTTGGTTTTGAGGTCTTTAGATAGTCTCCTAATAAAAAAAAAATTGGTTGAAATTTTTCCTTCACCTCAAATTTTTTGGTACCATTTCGAATTTTCAGATGCTCATAATTTAAAAAATGAACTCTCAATTTCCTCGAAAAAAAATTTTTGTGCTCGTTGAATAGTTCACTTTTGAAAAAAAAAAAAAAAAAAATGGGCACTTCAAAACTTTTTGCTCAAACTACTATTTTATAGCTGAAGAATTGAATAAAATAATGTTTTTCACCAAAAAACGTTCACCAAAAGTGACTTGCAACCCAAAAATATTCGAACAAGCTAAATTCACTTTGTTTACTAAGTAACAAATAGGTTTTGTGCAGAAAATATTTTTTAGGAGCAATGGGAGCACCTTTTGTATTGATTTTGGCAAGATACTTAAAAACAGCAAATTTGACCACTAAAATGCATCTAGCACCATCAGTTGACCTCAGAATTCCATCAAAATTTCACAGTTTGGTGTTCTTATGGTCCACAACCAAACACCAAATGGGCAAGGTTGTACCATGTACTTTCAAAATGGCTTAGCATGTGATCTCAAGGTAGCTCAAAAAATGCATCGAGAAAATTATTTTTTTTTCTCGTTTTCGATTCTTTAAGGTATCAGTCATTAATTAAAAGCATAAAATTTATGTGCACTATGGTACTTTTGAAGGTATTCAGTTTTTAAAGTAAAGCATGGTAAAAGTTTCAAGTTGAAGAAAAGATTATATTCTAAAAGATGTTCCAGAAATGTTCTTTTTACTTTATAATTTGAATACCTTCAAAATTCTCATAGTGCCCATAAATTTTATGCTCTTAATTAATGACTGATACCTTAAAGAATCGAAAACGAGAAAAAAAAATAATTTTCTCGATGCATTTTTTGAGCTACCTTGAGATCACATGCTAAGCCATTTTGAAAGTACATGGTACAACCTTGCCCATTTGGTGTTTGGTTGTGGACCATAAGAACACCAAACTGTGAAATTTTGATGGAATTCTGAGGTCAACTGATGGTGCTAGATGCATTTTAGTGGTCAAATTTGCTGTTTTTAAGTATCTTGCCAAAATCAATACAAAAGGTGCTCCCATTGCTCCTAAAAAATATTTTCTGCACAAAACCTATTTGTTACTTAGTAAACAAAATGAATTTAGCTTGTTCGAATATTTTTGGGTTGCAAGTCACTTTTGGTGAACGTTTTTTGGTGAAAAACATTATTTTATTCAATTCTTCAGCTATAAAATAGTAGTTTGAGCAAAAAGTTTTGAAGTGCCCATTTTTTTTTTTTTTTTTTTCAAAAGTGAACTATTCAACGAGCACAAAAATTTTTTTTCGAGGAAATTGAGAGTTCATTTTTTAAATTATGAGCATCTGAAAATTCGAAATGGTACCAAAAAATTTGAAGTGAAGGAAAAATTTCAACCAATTTTTTTTTTATTAGGAGACTATCTAAAGACCTCAAAACCAAATTTTCAAAAAAATCCAACACCAATTACCCCTTAATTGAAACACCCAAAGTTAGATACAATTTCAGCAACAGCAATTTTCAAGTGACCCTAGAACCATGACGCGAAATTTTTTGGATGCATTTTATATTTTTCTAGTAATCTCTAACATATCTCGGTACTCCACAAAAAATTTCATAGTGATCCGACCATTTTTCACTAACTAATCTTTTTTGATGCGTTTTTTACCAGATGTTCTAAAAATTTCTCGGTTCATCAAAAAATTTTGTATGAAAAACTGATCTTTTGTACTAGAGCTACTAGATGGCGCTGATGAAACACAACAAAAAAAAAAGTGCATAGTTAGAAGGTATTTTAACTCTCAAGGCCGCAGTTTCATAAAGATCGGTCAAGTGGTTTGGGCCCTGGAAGGTGGAATACGGCAAATTTACCGAGTCGGACACTTTTTGAATTTTTTTCAAAAATCATTTTTTTTTAGATTTTTGAGTCAAAAACCAATTTTTAGTCATTTTAAGCGAATTTCCCGAGTTTTTTTTTTTTGATGAATCCAGGACTTCAACAACTTTTTTTGTTGAAGTAAAAATCGTTTCTATTATTCAAAATAAAATAAGTGATTGTTACTTTATCAAATTTTTACAACAATCTACTTATCAATAGTCAAAGTATAAAATGAAATATAAAACACATAAACTATCAAGTAGGACGCACCTGCTGGTCAATTTGTCAAAATTTATTGTTCATTTAATTTAAATGAAAATGCTAAATAAATTTTAGTGGATACTGTTTTCTATTTAAAGAATATATACAATTAAGTAGAATAGCAGTATTTATCGGTATGATTTTATTAAAATTATTCAATTCTTTCCAAAAAACTAAAAACATTAATTTATTTTTGTTTTCATTGTCAAATCATTTCAAAACAAATATCATATATGATTTTCTTAAAGTATTCGGAAGATGAAAATACTCAGCAATGCTCCCCTCACTTTCCTTAGTACAGTTGTTAGTCGGTTGCCATAGTTGCTCAATTATGTTATGATTCAAAATGCTTTATCGATAATACTCTAATGTTAAAATAAATTTACAACTTCAATAAAAAAAGAAATGAAAGAAGCATCATGAGCAGCAAAAGCACATCATCTGAAGAAGAGGTACGAAGAAGTCCATCTCCAACCCGCGTTATTTTTCGGCGTCTTTCTTCGACTAAGTCAGATTTGATACCATTTGAAATAGAATGTTTGAAAATGGTGCTGAAAGAGACTGTAAATAAACTTATTATTGCGAATTCAGGTGAAAAAGCGCATATTCATCCATCACAAACCAAACAGCCTATGAAAATTCGCTATAGAGACTCAGTGCGTGAAAAACTGTTTCATGAAGATACACTTGAGCCGATTAATGAAGCTATGGAACGAATGATTTTTGTGAAGTTAGGAAATGATGTGTAAGTATTACAATATATTGTAGTTTTTGATTTTTCTATAAGTAAATAACAATATTTAAATTTGTGAGTTTAGTGCAAGATTGAGAAAAATATTATCTGATACCATTAATGATTTGGAAACAACGAGAGATTATCAGTCATTGAAAATATTGATTGACACTGAAATTCGCCTGGAAAAGGAAGAATTCAATCTTATTGAGGAAAACTTGAAGAGTGAAAGCAAGTACAGATTTCTTGAAAATAAGTTCGATGAAGATACTAAAAAGATGAAGGCAAGAGTTAATACAATAGATGATAATATTGCCGAAATTGAGAGTCAGCTAAATGTAAGTTATATACTTAAGTAATATTTCATATATATATTTTTTTTTAGCAAATACCCAAATTATTAATATTCTAACATATTTCAGGACTTGAAAGTTGAAAACAAGATCAAGCTTAAGTTGGTTAATAAATGGGAAGAAACAAGATATTCTCAAGTAAAATTTATTACTGATACTAAGGAGAAGCAGCTGGACATCATGACTGATAATTACAAAAAAGATTCTACTAGAGAGCTGCGACTAAAACATGAAATTGAAAGTATAGCAACAAAGCAACAATAATTAGTAATTAATAACAAATAATTTTACAGCATTTCTGAATCATCGAACAAAGCACTTTGAAGATCTTACCCAGCAATGGAATAACAAATATGAGACTGAAGTTCAGCAGCTTGAAGAAAACCGTGAAAAAACTCGAGAAAAGATCGTTGAAATAAAGTTGAAGAGTGATGAACTCCGCGAGCTTTTTGTTATACGCCAGGTTAACAATTATTCAAATTAATATCTCAAAATAATAATACACTTATTAATTTGTATACAATTGTATCTGATTTATCTTCAGGACGAGATTGATGAATACTTGACTGAAAGGAATATAAAAGATGCAGCGGTTAATTTGGCAGAACGTCAATGGGAAGCAGTAGTTAAAATACAATCTTGGTGGAAAGGTATTATGGTCCGAAGAGGATTAGGACCTTACAGGACCAAAAAGCATAAGGGCAAGGCGAAGGCCAAGAAAAAAAAGAAGGTGCCTGCTCCAGAATAGAATAACTACATTCACAAATTTTTTTATTCATATTATATATTAAATATAATATATAATATAATATATAATAAAATAAAATATAATATATATATATATATATATAATAAAATATAATATATATATAGTCATTAAGACTTTCTTTTAAACCAAAAATATCCGGTTTGATTTTTTGTTGTGTCAAAAACACAAAACAATTCTAAATAATACATTTCTAAACATTTTATTAGAATTAGAAGGCTCCACCTATAAAAATAATAAATCAGCACATTTTTCTCTGTATTTCTAGTATTCAAATATAATTTCATATTAACTCATGAATCATCAATAAAGTCTATGGTTTCAAAATGCTCAAATAAGATACTTAACATATTGTTCTTTTAGTTAAAATATTTCATAAAATTTCATTAAAGCAATCAAAAACTAAGTTCCTCAGAAAAAATTTTAGTGTGAAGAAGTGTAAAACTTTGAAAAATTAGTTTTTTCAAATTACAAATTGAACAATCAACTTTACTAAACAAGATCGCTGTTGAGAAGTAATAAACTAAATGATGCTTAAAATTATGAATAGCATGAAAGCATCAAGTGTACAGTTCATAAAGTATTGTAGCGTTCGTTTGGTTGATTGATTTTACAATAAACAGTCTCAACTATAAATTTTCAAATTCGTTACCAACAATAAATTAAATCAAATAGATGGATAGGGCACGAGCCAATGTGAGAATGGGCTTTTGTGAGAACATATAAATAACATATACGGTGTATGACATTATGTATGTATCATAAAAATGTGTTTTAGAATTATAAAGTTTTTGAGTCACCGAAACTTAACGAAAGAATTACAAAGACATCCATTAGATAAGTTCGTATAACAATCACTGTAAAATAAGGGAAATTCTGTAAAGAGTCTGTATTGATTCCAAATGTTTTTGACTTCAAAGTTTTGATCACTTGTCACATTAATAATTAAATACTATGTTAATTATTAATGTGACAAGTGATCAAAACTTTGAAGTCAAAAACATTTGGAAGAGACCTGCAAAAACAACATGTATTTACAAATTGACCACCACTGTTGTTTCACTTCTTTTCAACATTTTTTTACATAATTGGATAATATTAAAACCCCAGTTTGCAAGTCACGATTTTTTACTTCTTTAAAATTTTGAGTTTTACAATTCGATGAAATAAATATAAAATCATTTTCCGAGTGAATTTGTTGAAAAGCTGAAAACACAAAATATAACAATACAACAAAATATAATATTCAAAGCAATGCTAACAAATTATTTAATGTTTGTGCATTACATTTAATGATAATGATTCATTGAATATAAATAACAATTGTTTTTTCACGCTGTTTGAAGTCTACAAACTTTGAATACTGATTGATTTCTATAGTAAAGCTGTTTTCACTGCTGCAGTTTTTGTTACTAAATATTCGCAATGCAATACATTGTGATGAAAACTGCAAAGTCAAACACATAACATAAGCTATCTACTTGCAAAGACGATTTAATTAAATTAATTAATGACACGCACTTTGTCAGAATTCATTTCAAGTCATCATTTATATTAATTATTTCCAAGTCTTACTCTCTGCGCTCTCAAATTGATCCAAGCGCTCGCGCTAACTATTAACGGATGTTCACACTTTATTACTTTAACTTTATCCAATTTATTTAAGAGGAATTGACGCGTGCCTTCAAATTGCGGTTGGTATGAGGTATTCAATTATTCCGCCAGCAAGTGGTCAAGTTGGGTGAACCGAGTTTTGATTGGTTAATTATATTTAACAAGCAAATGTTAGAAGTTCACCTTGAGTTACGCTTCCTATGGATAAACTGGTAATAAGTTGATTGCTTTCTTCCTTTTATAATAAATCTTTGTCAAAAATTTAATTTATATGATTTTTGTTATTAAATTTTAAAAATACATATTTTAGAGTTTTTTAGTGATGCCATATTAAAAGTCCTGATATTTTAAAATTATAAATTGAAATTGAAATTTATGTGTATCATCGTCACATATAAAAATTTTTCTCGTTGTACGGGTGCGTTCTTTTAAATTCGTTACTTTGTATATAATATAAAATATTCTGTTATTTACATAATTGAATGACAATTTTTAATTGAAACACAACAAGTGAGATTAAAAGAATATCTGTGAGATCTTCGACTTAAAAAAATGGCATCTCAATAATTAAAAATATTATTTTAGTGAAATTTATGGGCTTGTGACTGTTACACGACATTCTACAAAAAAAACTACTTATATCATAATAATATTAATTTTCTCTGAGATAAATTTATATTTTAAATGATCGGAAATATACCAGAATACCAATTTTTCGTTTGGACTATTGTAATATGATTTAAAATAAACAAATAATAAAACTTAATTTTAGAAGATACACGCGCCTGAGGTATAATCTACATTCTACACAGAAATTGTTGCTTCAAAAGTGACCAACAAAATACATTTTGTGAGCACAGGAACTGAGTATTATGTTAGTTGACCTTTTTGATCATTTGCATCCCGTATCTGGATTCTTATTCAATTTTTCTTTCTTTGCAGCTCTTTCTGAGAATCTGACAATCACTATCCAACTAACCACAAAAAATAAAATTGCAGTTTTCTTTAATGTAGCAATACATAAAAGAATTGTGTGCATTTAGTCTTTAGTTTTGATTCTTTGATACGTACTTTTTCCTTAAGATAAACAATACATATTAAATTTTAATCAAACATGCCCAACCCAAAATTTTATAGGAGATATTTTGAAATTTGGATAGATTTTTTACTTTCCATCAAGGAAAAGAAACATTTTGCTCAATGTGCTATTATTGGATTAGAAAACAAAAAATTCTATTTCCCACCAACTTTTTTCAAAACTGGACTTGCTGCTCTGAGTTGCATAAGTTATCTGCATAAGTTTTTTATGAAAAAGCCCCAAAAATTCATAGTCATAATATTTACCTATAGTAACAAAATACATATATTGGTGTCAGTGGAGCCTTCCAGTGGACACGTTTATAATATTTTTTATTTCATTATATTATTTTTTTATTTTTGACTCACTGATAATTCAATAATATAAAAGAATGTAAATCAGGACTCTATAGAAAACAATCAAAAACCTGAAAAATTAAAAAAATAATTGTGAAATGCAGTATGAGTTTTGTTGTTAAATTTCAAATTTTTTAATCAAAATTTTTCAAAATTAAATTTTAATATGGGTAGAAAGTTAACTGAAGCGTAATTTCTTTCAAATCAAGATTGAATTCAATAGACAACAGGCAGCCAATCAGAATTAAATGCAAAAAAATAACTACAATGAACAACTCATATTTTTCATTTCCCAATAATTGATAATTTTTATTTTTTAATAAAACAACACATTCATGTATCTATACTATATAGTTGTATACAATTGTCTGCGTCTCTTAATTTTATGCAGACACATTTTTTCGCTTGCCTCACTCAATTCAGCCAATAAAAATTCGATACTATATTTGTTCAGTAAAAAATTACATTATTACATTAAAAGTTATCTTATATTTTTAATGTCACTTCAAGTTTGCTTTAATGTTGTATGTAAAATATACATAAATGAAGTACAGAACGTAAAAAATGCCACGCGTTTGTATCGCTGTTTAAAATATTTTTAAAGGTTGTTTTGCTACATGCTACTGCTATAAATCTGATGCAAAATTTTAACACACCCAATTATTTATTATATTTTGAAGGGTCGTTACGTGAGATTTTTTAAAGCACAATTTTCCAAAGTGGAATTTTTTAAAAACTACTTTGAACAGTCACTAACTATTACTAACTATTGAGTATTTTAAGCAATTTGCATAATATTTTATGTTCTCCGGTGATAGAATTCAATTTTAATTGCATATCCGGTCTCGTAATGGAGAGTAAACTTATCAAACACCTTAAAATATGGAATTCAGCAGGAGAATTCTATTGCAGCAATATATGATACAATTACTTCTTTAAATATTAACAGCTTGCTTCAAATATATTATTTGAATTTAAATTCTTTCAGAGAGATTTATTGTCGATAACGAATTTAACAAATAAAATTTAAGGTTCTCAAGTAACAACTTTCAAAAATGCATCGAAAAACGCGGACACACAAGCAGTTTGATAGCAGAGGTCATGTGTTTTAAAAGAAACTTCTTATCTCTTACTGAATTTATGAGCTTTTCACACAGATTTGCTTTATACATGCCCACTTTATGCTGTGTTACGATACTTCAAATATTAAAAAACTTAAACTTTTTAAAAACCATTGACTGTGTTGAGATTATCTTGGAAAGATGTCATCTGTTCAAATTTGGCCTACCAGAAGGACCTGAATTTTCAAGAAAGAATTAAAAATTTTCAAGAAATTGTTTAAGACAACAGCAAATTTATTAATGCAATTCTGTAAATTTACTTTTATTCAAATTGCAATATTTGTTTAATTTGGACATAATGCATCACAAGATTATCAATTTCTTGGTATTTTGCTTGGTCTTTTCGTTCTGTTTGCTTATTTATTTTTTGCCTTGATAAAATAAAAAAAAATGCTTAATCTAACCACCAATTATTATAAATGTCTATAAATTAGCTAGGGTCCAGTGAATTTTATATGTTCTATAACTTTCAGTTGAATAACTTTAACCTGGGAAAATTTGCAGCAAACAAGTTAAAACTTCGATCGCTTTTTGAGTTTATTATTAGTAGGAATCTAAATATTAATTTTTTGTTGATAGTGTATATTGCGTAATGAACTGTTCAAGTATTTTGATGAATGCTTGTCTTTTGAAAAATTACTAAACAATATCTATTTCGAGGAATTGTTAATAGGTGTAGTGTGTCATGCACTAAAATCAATAAAAATTCTACCGACTACTAATAATTTTATTGCCAGAATTGATTATTGAGTATGCATGCATCAGTTTAATTATAAATTAAATCTTTTTTCATCTTTCATAGTAGTATTAAAATGCTAAATGAAACTATATCATACAAATCGTTACAAATTAGTTTTGACCATATCTGCGAGCAAAGCATGGCAATAAATAAAAACAGTTTTTGCAATATTATAAGTATGCACTGGAAATGGAAAGGATTTGCACTGCAATATAAGGAATGTTGAATGTATTTGACCATCTTGAATGCAGTTTTAAAACTTTCAAAATTGTTATCCTTGACTATTATAACTTATTTATGTGACTCATATTTACCAAGTGCGGTCGTAAATTGCCATGTTTCAGTAAGTACATCTTTCTGACAGCTTAAATTGTGTTTGGTTGTGTAATTGCTACTTTAACAAATTGTAGCGCCCTCCATTAATGGCTTTGATATATGGGTAGTTCTTTGAATTGCGGTTCATGATGAATTTGGACACATCGTGTACAAGTAGTTTCCGTCGGCCTACAGATTACAAAAACTAACTGGAGTCCGATGGAAACCCCTGCAAAAGCTATCCTATGAGAATATTTAATCTCTATCTGTTTCAAACTGTTTATCACTTTTAGAAAAAATAACACTCATATTAAAAATGTTGTGCCAATTTAATGAACTGCTTCAATCTGCAATGATTATGTAACTGATTGCTATCAATAGAATATCATAAAAGTATTTAACTATTAAAAAATTGTCTCCAGCTTGCGCATGTCTACTGCAACAATTTAAAATGATATGTAAAACGGCAAGGGTATACATTTTATTCGAAAGAATAAGCAATCTATAAAGATTCATAAGGGGCATTATATAATGATCAATTTAATTAATTAATTGCAATCGAATGAACATCAAAGCAGAAAATATGTATAATTGTGCACATACGGAACATAATCGTTATCTTTCATCCATATACCAGGTAATTGAAATTTACAATGTTCCGTAATATTTAAATATTTTATCGGTTTCGTAGTGAATTTCCTTTGAACCCTTTCTGTTGAAACTGTTCAGCACTTGCTTAGCTGTGTCAACAAAAGTGTGAAAACGGATCTCGTTGAGCGTGAAATCTTTTGCGTGTGCACAAAACGCTGCAAAAAACTTGGATAATTTCAGGATTATTGGAATAAAGTATATTTAAAGCGCGTGAAGCGGCCGGACGCAATAATTATTTATTCGACCGTCCCAAGGCCCATAAATTATGCACGGACGAACAGATTTTGAACTTATTAATAATAATTTAAAAGTGCTCCCATAACTTCCAGGCTATAATGTAATAAATTAGTTCGTTGGCATTTGAGATAATTTCTTTGTTGCACTTTCATTAGACACAGATACGAGAATAATTGTAATCTCAGATATATCAATTTATTTACCATTTAATTTATGCTCAAAAATCTATAAGCCTTGTGACGCAATAACAGTCTAGAATATTGTTTCATTAAAATGTACTAATTAATCTGTTAGTCTTGAAAATATCAAATTATAAATCTACTAAACATTTGAACTTAAAATATATATGTTAACAATATGTTTTTATCATAGTGGCTATTATAACCCGACACTTCTCCAGTAAAAATAAATACAACACCTACAATAAAGTTGTGTAATTTTTGGGATATTAATTACAAAAACAACTATCACTATATACAATTACAAAACTTCACTTAAGTGTTGAATAATATGCTCTTGTAGTGTATTATATGCCTATTTAGTTAAATCTTAAACGACAACCCACATTAATTTCGTGATTTCGTGTACCAAAGTTGTACCAATAAGCGAGACTCCATTCTTGAACAAACAGTTTACATTCAAACACCCAAAGATATCTGAAAAGCAATTAAACATTTTCATGAATGAATTTCATATATATTGGCACCGCAGCTAAAAAAGTGCGAATGAGTTGAACATTTTCATAAAAATAATTAAGTACTGACTTTTTGGGACTTGTATAGTTGGATCGTGGCCATATTTCTACAAGACTTGAAATATTTTTGATATTTTGATGATGTCATTTTGTTTAACCTGACTAAAAAAACATCTTCTGCCCAACAAGGAAATTCTGCTGGAACAAGATATTTTGATTCAATTAAATTATACCAAGCTTGCCACGTAAGTGAAATCGTTCAGGGAGAATTTAACTTTTTATCGTTTTTTTGTGGATGAAATAATTACGATTATGTTCTCACTTTGTCAGTCCATCCATCCATAATTTTTTTTTATGTTTAGAAACATGCAATTCGTGGAGAGTGTCAAAAATATCATCATATATCATGTTTTGAGAGATGAAGCCAGGAAGATTTTAATCAGAACTCGAGAACAAGATAAGCTTTAAATTTAGTTTCTCAAAATTTCCAGAGTTTTTCAAAACATTCTAAAGATGTCCGTACGTAAGTAATGTCCACTTACTTGTTTAAAAATTGCAATTTTTTTGATATTTTTCATCTATATTTGAAGGTAATATTAGTTAATCTTAGTTGATATAATTAATACCGTATTCTGATAAATCAAAATAATTTTATGTTCGAAAAGTTTATCCAGAGTTCTCTGGTTTTGCTTTGATAACAACACAACATTGAAGATGGATCGAAAAAAATATAGTTATGTTTTATTTATCAATTCCAAAACCTTCTATTAAGGAATTTGTCTAAAATATAGTTAATTATATAAAATGAATAATATACAGAGTATATGTTTAATAAACTTATTGTTTATATCTTAGATTAAACATTTTTGAGAACGTTAAGGAGTTATGCAGGGCAATCATTTCCCCGGTATTTTCTTACACAGTTTTCCAAATCTACATCAACCCACCTAAATGTTCAACAAGTACTTTCCATGTATTTTCCTTTGATATATCTTTATATAGAAAATCAAGACAAAGCTATGTTGTTCGTAAGCCATGAGAATGATCCGAATTTTCATTTTCCTGAAACTGAGGGGGAAATGTGGCAATAATTTCCATGTAGAAATTTTGTTAAAACGCAGAAAAACGTATTGATATAAATTATTTGCTAATTTTTCAGCAAATAATACGTACATTAAAACTGAGATAAATTGAACTAGTAAATTGGTAATTTGGTCGCTGACCTTAAAACTGAAATAATAATTTAATTAAGCTAAAATAATTATACATTTTGTCTCACTGGTGACGAAATAGCATTTAGTTTTAGATCTTGGAATAGTTTCGTTTCAGTTGCTATAAATTACAGCCATACAACCGAACACATATTATATTTGTGTATACCATTATAATACATGAAAATTATCCTACGCTTTTTTGTGTGGAAAGCCATTCGTATATATTCTCCTCAGCCAAAAGCCACCATACAATTACAACCATGACGTCAGAATACATTTTTCTTCGCTATCAAGTAAACCGAACATGAACGAGATGGAAAAATTCTATCTTACAAGCAGTGGATATTTCAGTTATTTTTATTTATATATTTTGTTGTTTAAGAGTAGATACAATATTTTTTATTCGTTGCTTGATGAGTGAATGGTGAAATATTATCGAACACAAGAAATTACTCTAAATTTTTTCCCCAAATACTGATACACATTTAAAATATTTAACTGTGAGCAAATCACGTCATCAAACAAACATACAAAATATATATGTGAAAAAAATTATATACAGTCGAAACGTTTTTTGAAAATAAAATAATATGATTTCCAATTCAAAAATCGTTTGTATTTCCCAAAAGCAACAACTTGCGGAAGGAAAAAGCGGATTCGCGTAATAATTTTCAACTACCTGGTCTTTTGTTTTTGATTTCCAGAGTAGTTGTCGGGAAAACAACAGTGCTCTTGTAGTTAGAATTTACAAAGTGTAGAGAATAGATAAATGGCTTATCTAGTTTTTTAAATATATATTTTTAAACAATAAAAGTAAGCTTTTGAGAAAAATATAAATTATCAGCATAATAATTTACAAAATGATAAAATAAAAACATTGCTGAAAGTTTTGTGAATATATTGTGAATCAATTGAATTGTGAAAAGTTTACTAAAGTGAAATATCTACCGTCGATAAACTCAATAAAACTATAAACGTCAATTTAATAAAGTTTATGAAAAATTTTCAAAGGAAATAATGAAAATTTGAGTTTGCAAGTAGATAAAGGTGAAAAAGTTCAAAAAACAGAAAAATTAAAAAAAAAATTTAATTTGATCTCACTCAACAACTGCCAAGCTGTAATTAATACCGAATTAATACTTAAAAGTGAATATATAAAAGTAAAAAAAGTGTTTCTTAGCTGTCCAAAATAGCACACTAAGTTTATTTTTATTTTTGTTGAAGAACAATTATTTATTTCAAATTTTAAAAATATTTTTCTTAAATGGTACTTCCTCAATAATTCTTTATCATATTTGTCTTTATTTCTATTTTCTGTTCGTTTCTGTGATAAGAAGTAATTTTGTATGTTATTGTTGAGTGTTGCGTTATTTAGTTAGATACAAAATATAATTTACAAATTTTTGTTGTTTTTACTTCGACAACAACATAATTGTGGAGAATTACAAGAATAAAATATCTTTTTTAAAGTGGAATGTCCGTCAGTCCGTAACCCTGTTGTTACAAGTTATAGCAGTCTCATTGTTCCAACTGTTTTGATGAAAATTAGAACCTTCAAGGACTTTCATATTCTGGACCTTATCTGAAAATACCAACCTGTTGTTGTTGAAGTTCTTGCTAAAGCTACGGCTTTTCAATTTGTGTATCATCTAATATACAGTAATTTCATTCACTTCATTCGGTTTATTCATCATATCCTATTTAGCAAACAGAGCATATAAAATAAGCATTTTTTAAATAATCATTCGAAACAAATCGTCATTAATTTCACAATTTTTGGACTTAATTAGTGAGTTTCATAGTTTCCAAGACGTTTATTTTATTCAATTAAATTCTATCCTCTCCAACAAACCCAAAATAAAATCATTCTTGCCAATTATTATTATCAGTTGTTAAACAACTTAATATGAAACTTATAAAATATATAATCAACAAGTGTTTATTTCTAGCAAACTTATGACCAAAATGAGCAAAAAAGAATAAATAGCTGAAATGGAAAAAAGGTCAATATATATTCATTAAAGTGAATCATGTGATTAATGGAGTTCAAAAAAAAAAGTTGCCTTCTTCAATATTTTAAAGATTCAATAGAATATTTTCTGAAAAAATGTTAGCGATGCGTCGTGAAAGTGATAATAACATTAGTGGTACTAATAGTAATCCTCATCCGAGTTATGCAATTCCTAGTTCAAGTGCAGAGAGCAGCTTAGCTCACCTAAATTATTACAACAGTGCTGGATATGGTGGATATCAACATCATAATAGTAAGTTGTCTTTTAAAAATCTGGATTTTTGAAATTCATAATTTAAGATCATGTTTTTTAAAAAAGAGTTTTAAAATAATCTTGCAAAATCTTGAAATAACATGGTTGATGACTCGATCTAATTGATATCCTTGTTTAATAATTTAAACTATACTATTCACATTGAATATATATTGTTGGTTGATCTCAATCATTAAAAAAATGTTATACCTCATTTTTAAGCTCAAAAATGTCAACTATCTTTCATTACTATTTTAAAATTTTACCAGTTCGTTAAAGTTATTACAGTGAGACAATTTTTCATATTTTTTAGGTGCATCTCGTGCAAGTTCATCAGCCTTAGTGTCCGGCTCAACAAACAATAATTTAGATGAATATGTAGACATTTTACAAGTACAACAGCTTTTATTAGATAATTCGGCTACCTCTTCATCATCAAGCACCACGTCTACAATAACAACCGTTCCTAGTGGGTCGTATTCTTCCGCCACTTCAGCATCGCCAAAAAGCCGGCCACGTGTTAACCTACAAAAAGCAGCTGAATACTCTAGTCAAGTTCAAGGTACGATGCATTTATGATATAGAAATTTTAAACAACATTTTTTTTACAAAGGATCTATCAATACTTTGTTGTATGACTATTTTCATAATATTTAAGGCTGTAATCAATACCATCAAAATTCTCAATAGTGTCATTTAAAATTCTTATTTTACTGTATACTTCAAATGTTTTAACTTATGTTAATATAAAAACCTGGGTTATTTTTAAATTAAGTTTATATTTGATATGAAGAAACCTTACAAAACTCACAATCACATTTGAAATTTTTGACAATACAAAAGTGCTTCAAGTCGTCCATATTTATTTTTCGAATCACTTTTAACGACTCATTTTAATTTATTTTAGAGCCTTTATCCGAGTAATTGAAATAAACTTAAAAACAAATAAAAATTAATTTATATACGCGTATAAATAAATTTTTCTTTTTTAGAAAAAAAAGAATGAACGTACGACAGTATTGCAACCCACGAAGTCTATAATATAATGTATTTTTAATGTTATATATTTTTCATATCAATAATATTATTCGTTATGTTGAAAAAATATTGATAATGGAGAAACAAACTTCAGACGGGTTTTTTACTTAGGCTTCTTATGCTATTCCATAGCAATATTGAATGCATGGCAACACTTATTATGCTGCACAGCAGAAAATCATTTTACTTTACAGAGTGAAATTCAGAGTTGATAATCGTAATTAATACACTGGTCAATAATGTGGCTTAAATTTATTATGCGATACTCACCATCGTTTCCAGCCGCAGAAAAAAGAAGAGGTTGTTATCATTTTTTCAACTCCAACATACATATGTACACAGTATGTAGTAGGGAGCCGAATTGGCTCGGCAATTATTATGTAACTTTTACAAAGCGGACGCACTTTTTCAATTTATTATTAGTAGATTGTGTCTAGAAACTTTATTTGAAAAATCTTCCAAAAAATCTATGATTTTTTGACCAGTTGTAAAAATGAAACTTTAAAAATTATTTAATCCACATCCCTGAAAAAATTTTGCTGTATGGACAGCTCTTAATATTAAAATTTTGCTGCATTACATTTTGTTATAATTAAATTTATTACATTATAATGACAAGTGGTTTTATTTTCCGCTCATTCTTTCACCTTTATTTTACATGCAAAAAAGATTTTATTCGAGTTTCATGAAATTTTCTTTTGAATTGCATTATTGCATTATTTTTTTAAGCTAATTGTAAAAGCAAATCAACAAATTGAATTTCAGATGTTTGAGAAAGAAAGTTAGTTTTAAGTCGACTATTTATTAAAAAATCTTATCCAGGCGCCAGTTTCGCAATTTATTGTCACATTAATCACCTGTTAACTATAAAACTATTAATGCACAGTGCACATTCAAACAGCAATAAAATGCTTTACTTCTACTGAATTTAAATAGAGCTTACAACCATTAATCAAGTACCATGAATATAAATCTCGCAATCATTGAAACTTAATTTTAGTTGAAGATCTCCACAAAAACCGACGGAATAAAAATCCACTAAAACATTCAGAATGTGTCTTTTAGTTAATGTTTAACCTGAAGAACATTAAACAGCAGGTTACAAAAATAGATTTTTGACATTTTCCACATTTAAAATTATATTCTACGAATCATTTAATGTTTTGCAACATATATAATAATCTGTTGCGCTAAACTCATTTGGTAATTGGATTTGGTGCTTTATTTATTTTAAAAAAAAAGTGCAAAATAAATTCGTAATTTGTAGTTTTTATTTATTTAAAATGATTGTTCTTATGATATCAGATATTTCAACTATTTTAATTAATCCAACCATAATTTCAGGAGACTCACCATCGCGACGCGTACTTTTTGATTATACTGGAAGTCCATATTCATTGTACGGAAATTATCATCATCCATCACCTAACGAAGACCTGGTTGCTTTATGGTTTGGTGGAGGAACCGGAGGTATGTAAAATTATCTTTACCTTCTTTACCTACATTTTTTATTATTATTTTATTTCTACCAATTTCTAACAAAATTTTAGAAGTATTTTGAAATTTTTATTTCTACCAATTTCTACCAAATTTAAAAAGAATTTCTAAATTTATTTCTACAATTTCGACCAGAAAATTTAAATTTTTGTAGGTAGAATTTGGTAGAAATAAAATTTTTAAAATTCTTTAAAATTTTTGGTAGAAATAAAAATTTTAAAGAATTTAAAATTTTTGGTAGAAATTGGTTGAAACAAAATAATAATATTTCTACCAATTTGAACCCAAAAATTTTAAAGAATTTAAAAATTTTTATTTCTACCAATTTCTACCAAAAAAATTTAAAGAATTAAAAATTTTTAATTTTAACAATTTCTACCTAAAAAAATTTAAATTATTTTGGTAGAAATTGGTACAAATCGGTACAAATACAATTTTTAAATAATTTTAAATTTTTTGGTAGAAATTGGTAAAAATATTATTATTATTATTTTATTAAAATGAATTTGAAGTGGAGTATGTTACAACCCAAAAATATTATTTACACGAGAAAGGTTCTTAAAATATTGAAAACCATATCAATGTGAACATTGTTTATTGTTGTTATAGTGGCACGAGCAATCGTAGGTGGAAATGCTTTTGAAAGCATAATAAATAAAACACAAGCCCAAAAAATTGTCGTACGAACTTCATTACCTGTGCTTTAAATCTTGAATGAATGCAACAATGGAAATTTTCCCTCTCAAATAAATTTTTCTTCAATTCAGTTCTCTATATTGCTCGAGTATTGCTTGCAAAAGTAACTTTTAACAATTTTGTATGCTAATTATATTCATGAATCAAAATTGATTTGCAATTTAATATTTTTTTTTAATATTAAAATTCTGTGCCAACAGCAAAAAAAAACATGAATGAAATGAAAAAAACAGCAAAAACTAGAGACAAATTTATGTAATTTATAAAACAACAATCCTACACCTTTTGACATGTTTCTTGGATTGGGTTGTCTGCGTTGAGTTTTCAGTGATGTCAATTACCTGGCAAGTTAAGAGCGTTGGCAGCTCGATCAATTCCAAAAAGTGTTTATGAATGAATCTTACGATGCTAACGTGTTGTTGTTGCTTCATGTTGTGCTTTCGTGGTTTTGGCAGCAACGTAGTGGCTTACGTGAAATGCGATGAGGAACCCTTTCAATATACACATTCATTCATTAAAACCATTTAAGTGAAGCCCGCGCTTTTGAAGCTAATTAAATTCATTCATGAAAACAAATCTCATTCAACAATACGCTATATCGACAAATACAGCTGTAGTGGATATTAACGTTACCTCTATAGTCTTCGAAAACTTTATTTTCATGGAAAATATGAAATTATACAATGTTTTTATTAGAAAAAGCTATGTGGGAGGATGAAGAAGATGATATGCTTATATGTGGATCTTTCGAAATTACCTTTTGAATAAAACTATAATTTTGGTATTGATTTCTTGATATGAAATTTATTCTTGCGGCGAAGATTTTCGAAAGATTTATTTATTGATGTGGATGTATAATTTGAGGCATTGATTTCTTTAATCTGACAACAAAAGATAGCAAAATATAAATACAAGTGACCATATGTTTTTAAAACAAGACTTTTTTGATACAACTTATATATATTTTTATAAAAAACTCGTAAAAAACATCATATTTTGATTAAAAGTAACGTACTGTGTCTCCTAAATATATCGAAAAATTCTTAAAAAGTGTTCTTTGTTTATATTAGCGCTAATTGCATTTGACTGGCGATGCACATTAATTGAATAAAAGTTCTCTGCAAAGGCGTTGGCGAAAATTTTTTTCAAAATATTATAAAAGCATCATTTGTACATTATACATATAGTTAGTTATTAGAAATCAGAATGAATTGAAATTTATAGGTTTAAACTTTTGCTTTTACTTTATAGTTCTTCAGCGCTTTAGCATTACGAAAAAGCTTGATATCTTATGTTATCTGGGAACAGTTGTACGTACCGAAAAAATGAATATATTAGCCACGCGCGGTAATCGAATAAAAATTGAAATTGAATAAGGGATTGCCATGTTTTCTATACAAGCTCTGTAATATTTATTTATTTCGCCAATGACCACTTTTTTTTTGTTGCAATTTCACAGTGAAGTTAAAATATTTATGAATCGAAAAAAGCAGAAAATCTGTTCTAAACAAACATGAATTACATTGTTCTTCGAATTGAAACATTGAAAATGACTTTTTAATAATATTTCGTTGCATGACATACAAAAACATCTATCTCTAAACCTTATTTATAACACTTCCAAGTAAGCTCGTTAATGTTTTAAATGTTTTTTAGAAAATATAATAAACATTTGATAAAGCTATAGCAATATAATTTAATTAAGGACAATTAACTTAATACACCTTAAAACTCTATATAATTATGAATTACCATGCCTTGTTTATGGCACTTTGTTGTTTATGATACCTTCATATAAAGAAAAAAAAATTAACTCCAAATAAAGGTTCATAAAAGTGATCAATTCCGACGCACAATTCGTTTTAATACCCAGGTTGTTTTGAAAAGTAATTCCGGGCATCTCCACAATCGCAATAAATTAATCGAAACATCTTTCAGCTTAAATATAAACAACGTGAATGTTCTCAGCAATCTTCATGATTTAAACTTTTTTATAGCTTAGTCCTGCCCATTAAGCCACTCAAAGACAAGCAAATTAAGGTGAAATTTCAGTAGCCAAATGAACAGAAAATAAAATTTGAATTTAAAGTCTTTAATCGCATGTTAATTTGATAAAAATCTCTCAGCATTTTTCAGGTTTTATCGCGCATCATAAAATTTTTTTATCAAGCTGTATAAATATGAGAAGCATCTTCAAACATTTTAAGAATGTGAGATTTTTGAATATATATAATAAACTAGCATTTGAGAGTTTTGATCATTCCCAGCAAAAGTTGATTGCTCAAAATTGATCAAAATTAAGAATATTATTATAAACATCATTCATATTTGAATGATTTCGGTAAAAGCACGCAATTTTGAAGCGACTTTTTTCTTAATTATTCAACGGATCGTTGATCCAGGAATGAATTTGTGCCTTTGAACTATATATTCTATATTTGAATTTTTAGAATAGGTAACTAGTTAAAGATACTTCTAAAATAGCTCTTATAGACATTTAAAAAACTTATCTTTCTGTTCTTATTCTGGATTCTAATTGATTTTGATTTGTCATCAAACTTCACAGTTTAACATGTTATTTAATAAGTAATCATATGAATATGGTTATTTATCTGTATCGGCTCATTACGGCCAATAGAGCAATGTTATGTAGATTTTACATGAAAAATTTACTAATAATAATCTATAGTTATTCATTTATTCATAAAATTATAAACGTCATTAACAACATAGCATACATTTTCAAAGTATCAAAATGAATTTTGATGCAAATATGTTTTGTTCAATGTTTCTATTTAATTATATTGAATTTTTGTCTTACTGTGATTAAGATTCTGAAAAAAAGGCAAAATGACAAAACTATACGTATGCATGAAGTTTGATAAATTATTAAAATATGTTGAACCTATGTAAATCCAATAAATTACCGAATCTACATTCATCACTTTGATTTGGTAGCATAGTATGGATTTAATGTTAATAATATTAAATAATATTTATTGTCATACTATTCAGTAATCAATTATCAAGTTTTTTTTAATTTTTTTTTTTAAATATATGCTTCGGTTGTCACTTTGTTTGTCCCTTATTTCAAAAAACGATTTCTGTACGTGCCAACTGGCAATTCTTTCCTCACTTGTTCAATATAATGCTAGAATCGATAATAAATTGATGCAACAATTTATTAATTTCTTTGTTGTCATATTTATTCCTTATGAAAATAAATTTGAAGCAGAAAAAAAAAACAAAAATATATCAATAGATTTAAAAGAAAAATTTAAGAAAAAGATAATTTTAAATTATTGTCGCGACGATTTCTCTGTCACTTAAGAGATAATTTTTGCTTTGACCTCATAAAAAATCACAGTTGAAGTGAAAAGACAATTAAAAAAACATTAGTTTAAACATTTTCTGAAGTATGAACAAATTAATGGACTTTTCTTTGTATAAAATTTTAACTTTGTAACAAATCAATTTGAAGACAGAAAATTTTAAGATGCTTCAAATTTCGAAAAATTATGATTAATTTAGTTTTTCTTGATATTGCGTTGAAGTTAGATTTCAATGAAGTTACAAAATGTAAAAAATTTATTAATTCAAATAAATTATCGGAATACAAAAAAATCTGCGTTTCTGTGAATTTATTTACAAGCCATTATATCATTATTTTGAATAATAACTAATAAAATCATACCATTTGCGCGGTATTTACTAAAAATTTTAAATGAAAACTATATATTTAATTAATTCACATCTCTTCCGTATTTCTTCTCCAATCTTGCTTACAGCAGCAGCCGTCATACCAAAGAAAACTCAGCAGAATATAAAAAGCAGTTAAATTTATGCAACCATAAACTTTGAGCGAAAATAAATTATGCAGATTGGAAAACTGTATGATAACAACATCTTAATGATATTTTATTAATATGCAAAATTACGTGGCATCCAAGTGCATTTTACAAATTTATAAATAAATAATATGCTGACACATATTAGTATTTCTTATATTCCAAGAAGAAGTTTACGTTGTGCCTCACAACTCATCAATTCATTCTATTTAATTTTTCTCACAAACCATTATAGACATTTCGTTTTTCTTTAAATAATACTTTTCACCTTTCAAAAAATTTAAAAATAGCACTTTGATTGAATATACAAACCTAAAAATAGACTCGTTCAATAATTTCTCAAAAATTTTAACTATTTTTAATCCCAATAAAATTTGTATATTTACATTAATTAGCTCAGAAAATAAAACTGAAAATAAACGCCAATTGTAGCATCATTCAGACCAAAATAGTGTCGATACAGTGTAAACATTGCTATATATTTCCGAGAAACGCGTCATTTTCAAAAATATATCTGCTTTCTGCTTCGTGAAATAGTTTGATGAAAAAGGTATGGTCAGAGATGTTCTATTAATATAATATGTTGATCATATTCCAACAGACTTTATGTAGACTACATGGATGAAAAAATTAAAAAGTTTCAATATTAATACATTTTGAATTGTAATGTATATTTTCTGTAAAAAAAATTAATAAGGAGCACTTAGAACTAGCAAAGATTTTACAGTTTTTCTTCAAACAAAATGTTCAAATCAACAAATCAAATAAAGACAAAATAAAGTTGACAAAATTATTGAACTTAATCATTTACAAAATCTCATCGCGGTTATAATCTTATATTCAGTATTAATTAAAATTATTTTAAATATACACAACAATTCGGAGTTGTTTCAAACATGTTATAGACGAAAGTAAATTCCCATATAGTCAGCTTTCCTAATTGACATACCTATGAATAATACTAGAGTTTAGATCTCATGCACACTCCACAGGTGGTTTTATCGTTTGATGCAAAAACGTTTGCTTACTACATGCAGCAAAATGTGCTCCAATTTGGCATGTGAACTACTTGAAAAGCGTAATTCCCCAAAATAAAGATTGCTAAATTTCGACAAAATGATATCGGTGCAGTGACGTACTTCGGATCCGTCTATTTAAAACACACCCGCCCGTTGAAAATCAATGTACATAACACGTATTTTTAGACATACCATTTTGATGGATTTGCTATTCGTAGTCTCCGCAAAAAATATAACAAATGCGCAAACATGTTCCTACATTGTTTGATAGAAATTGTGTACACATATATATGTGATTCAAGAATGCTACCAAATAAACGTTGATGGTTTTTGTTTAAACAAACGCGCTAAAAATAGACCGCAAAACTGTTTGCCCACGATTTTCACAAAATGTGTGGCAATTAATAAAATGATTCTAATTATAACTGATGAGAAGTGAATACAGCTTCGTTCGAGCTGCAGTATTTTTAGACTTTTTATTATCAAGTAAATTTGTTGTTTAGGTTTGTAATGAAAATGTACAATTTACTTTTCCACTGGGAATTTCCTTATATAATCATTTGGCAGAATTTGTTTGAAATTCGTTTTTCTACGTAGTTTTTAAATAAACAAATATGATTTCTAATTTTGTTGGTGATTAGCAAACTTACTGATATTACAAACTGGCTTTTCTCTCCGTGTTAACATGTCTTTTCAAATATGTTTTCAGTTCACATAAAAGTTTGGTAGAATTTATAACCATTTTCGGATGTCTTTTGGAAACCTAATTTTTTTGTCCTTTTACCGAAACAGAAAGAAATATTATAAAATATGGTAGCTACAAGATTTTACATCAATTTCTATTTTTAAATTTATAATTTGTTTATAATACCACGTTGACCAACATTAGAGCATATAGAACAAGAAAAGCATGCAAAATCTCTAAAAATTAAAATCCATCCAGTATTTGAACTTTGACATTTAAAAGGTCTCACTATAAATTAAACGTGAATTTCGCTTAAGCTTATAAAAAGTATAAAAACAAATATAATTTCAACCAGATACTCGGCTCATTGCGCAGATGAAATTTAAACATGTACATGAACCTGAACTTGTATTCGAGGCTTCATTCATGAAAATCATGTTTGTATGGAAATTGGAAATACTATCAAGTTGAAATTTATGAATGAAATTGTGCCGGCTGGAAAGCTAAAGAGGGGTGGAAAATTTTCGTTCTCCTGGGGCATTTTGTATGAACTTCTCAATGAAGCTGATATGGTTGGAAAATCACGCATGCTACTATGATACACAAAGTGTTACGTGAAGCCATGGTAAAAAGATAACGCAATCGCACAAAATATTTTGATTCAAGCTATATTGTATAGCTTTGTATAAGGTTTTACCATCCATGTTCCAAATTAGGCACAAAAAATTTATGAATGAAATGACGTCAATACGTACAACAACAAAAGCGGACTGGGAAAATGTAGATTAACATAACTCGTGGAAAATCGATATTTATATTCAAGTTTACATTCAATTTGCCGGGCGTATTTATATGCCTTGATAAAGAAGCAATTAAGAATTTCCAGAAACATTACGATTCATATTGTACTATATCTATATTTAGTATAATCATTGCGGTTGCGGCGATAACAAAAAAGTATAATAACTTTCTCGGTGTTTCAATTTCTGTGACGCAATGACGCAATAAAAAACATGCAAATATAAAAATACAAATATTTTGATATCAAATGTGTTTATGTAGCAATTGATGAGAATAGAAATTATATTATCAAAGATGTAATATTTGTTTTGTTGATTTAAAGGAATGTATACATAGTTTCATTACACTGTAATAACGATGTTTGCAGTATTTTGTAGGGCAACGAACTATTTGCAAAATGTAGTCCCTAAAACTACAAATTAATTGGACTAGATGAGCATTTCTGAACAACTTGTAATTTTTAAGTATTTCATTTGTTTTCATAAGTTTGATTCCTTTGTGTTAACAAAAATGGGAAAAACAGTGCTTTTATCTAAATTTCATTTACCAGTTTAACAGATAACTCCCAAATAGTAAATATACGCAACACCGCTTCTAGCTCAAACAAAGTTCACCTTGTCTTCTAAAAAACAAGCAAAGGTTATAAGGCGTGTCCTTCTGCAGCATCAGCTGCACATCCAGGACAAAGTTCACAGATCTGAGGCAA
This sequence comes from Parochlus steinenii, assembly GCA_038502155.1. Classification (NCBI taxonomy): domain Eukaryota; kingdom Metazoa; phylum Arthropoda; class Insecta; order Diptera; family Chironomidae; genus Parochlus; species Parochlus steinenii. Next base: position 1,179,412 of record JAXCIN010000052.1, on the reverse strand, counting down.
AACAATTATCGATTTTTGCGCTGTAATATTGCCGGTTATGTGTTATCGCTTTTAACAGTTGCGCAGTTGAGTGGCATTAAAAAAATTTACATCATAAACGTTTTTCACTATATGAAGCGCCATACATTTTGTGCTCACATTGTTGGTACACAATTATTTATAAGCGTCGTGTATAGTAATATAGATTAAAATAGCATAGTTATTTCATGTTAACGTGCTCCTTTTTTTGGATTTCACTTGCGTCAAACGAGGTAAACGTTTTTCGATTTTATATTTTATTTATATTTTTTTGGCGAGTAAGTTTGCGGTACATGTATGTTTATGTTACGCATTGAAAAAATTCGGAATGCCGGAAAATGTGCGAATAATTATTTTATTATAAGCTATTTTCACTTCATAGCATCATTGTACTAAAAATAGACCAGCACATTTTTTTTGGTAGAAAATAAATAAACCCATGTCATATATTAACATATAAGCGAAGAAACTGCTTCAAATTAAATTAAATCTACATGGAAAATCCAATACTAAATATAATCCTAAAATTTGTAATAGTAGATATATTTTGTCAATACTTGCACCCGCACGGTATCCAATCATATGGTATTTATATTATATGAAGTATTGCGAATATTAATGTTTGTTTTTAATAATAATCATCTGTTAATATAACCATTGTATGCGACTCAAAACGTCGATCTTAAAAATAGATCGTTAAATAAATAAGATTTATAAATATCCCACTAATGTGAATTTTAGTTATATATTTTGCAGTGTTTATATTTTCATGATGAAAGTGGTTGTTGATGATGAAAGATTGGAGCGGCACATCAAAAATGACCAAAATTAGAACTGCGAGAAAATCTGTACATTAATTTCTGTCTTAGCCAGAAATAAGAGGTTAAAAATTTCAATGTTCGAAATAGAAAATGAAAAATCCAATTTATGTCAGCGAATTTTAATCTATGAGACGCAAAACTTTATTGCAAAGGTCCTCCTGCATTCTGCTTCAATTTATAAACTGTGATTACTTACAGCTATTAAAAACACTGAAGATAGTGTCAAAATTTGAACAAATTTATTTTTTTACCTGTATGTTTGTTTATACACATTGTAAATTAATTGATGATTGGATTGAATTTGTTTACTTCTAGTTTTTTTTTTGAATGCTTAGAAATAGACAAATAATAGTATCAGTTTTAAAGTGTGTCACATTCATTAAGTCCACCAATTAATGTGTTATTTCGTTTCGCGACGTTCATCATGTGCTTGCTTTTTGTCCTCAGTTTAATCGAATCATTATTTACTTAAATCTTTAATGCAATAACGTTAAAATGTCATGTACACATTATTTCTCAGCTCGCGACTTTTTTCGTCTGATTTTTAGTGAGAATGCAACTTTCAAACAAAATCGTTTTAATTATTCACATTCTTAACATTAAATTCAGAGGAAATTAACCTCAAAATTGTTGTAAAATGTTTTCAATTTCAGTTTGCTGCTGTTTTCTTGTTTGTGCGGTTGTTTATAAATAAACTTAGAGTTTTTAAGTTAAATGGATGAATATTAAGAGGTAATATACAAATCGTATAAAAAGTGGCAAAGTCCATGAAAGAAAACCAACTTTTCTGCCAAATTTTTGCGACACGATTCTTAATTACTTTTAGAGCTGATATGTTGCCTGATTGAAGTGTGAAGTTGCTAGATTCACAAGTATATAATTATTATAATAATTAACTACAAAACATTTAGCTAATTCTAAAATTTTTATTATTTTACAAAATATTGAAACTATTTGTCAATATAACGTAAAAAGAATTTAAGTATTTTTTTAACACGCCAAACCAATGAAATTGTTTATTTAAAATTAATTTGGTGGAGTAAAAAAAATCTACACTCTTCTATTTTCAAAAAGATGAGATTAGGTGACTATTTATAACCAGAAGACAGCGAAAAAGAAACGTTTTATGTATAACGAGACCACCTTAATGTGAACAGGAATGTTTTTCGGTGTGCAACAGTTTGATACGTATAGTGATGAAAACGTAGCGGCTTTGCGAGTGTTGCAATAATTTCCACTTTCTTCTTTTTCCAATTTTGCTACTCATGAAAATTTCAAACAGAAAACTTTCTGACAAATTCAAAAGGCTGAAAAATGAAAAACAATATCAGCTGCTATAAATTTCACTGAAACACTCAGTTATATATATCCAGAGAAATAAAATATAAATTCTGAAATTTCATTTAAGATATTTTTGGTATTTTTAAACATTTTAAATATTTTTTTTTGGGTGAAACAAAAATTAAGCATCAAATAAATTTTGGACAATGAACGAGTTAAATTTTGTGAGTTGAATAAATATTTAAAAATTCATAACCTGCGTGATTTGAATAAATACACCTCGACAACACCACAAATAAAGGAGATCATCTTCTATTGACCAAATATGTTATAAAATTAAAGTTCTTCAAGACTAATAAAATCTTGAAGTTATGAATAAATGTATGATCAAAGTACTTCTTCTATCTATCTACATTGAAAAAATGAAAATTTACTAACAAACAAATACAAAAATCACGTTCGCATCATGATTAAAAAATCAAAGCCGTGCATACATTACCTGAATATGGAATCAGTGGAATTAGAAACTTGGGCAAATGCAACTAATACCTTATTTTACCAGTAAATTTGCCAATTATTTCGCAACAAATTTCACGCAGTTGCATAGTTTTTGAAGCCTGTGGCCGTTTACTTGAGTCAAATTATGCGATTTGGTCAAGGATTTGCTAATTAACTGCTCAGCAATAACATGTGTTTACACCGCGATATTCAAATGCAAAGAATTAGAAGAATCATATATTTTTATTTTTATGTATATTAAAATGCATAATACTTTCCTGTATCTCAAAAACCACTAGCACTTAAAGCAACAGTTCAGTGTATGCTTTGTAGATATATTTGTGTGAGTTTATGTCGCGTGCCAAGTCTTGACGTCATCAAATAGCTACACTACCAGCCTAAATTCATTCATATCTTTTCTTCTTACTCTTCCAATGTATTTTTGTTCGGAACGCTTTAAACTGGTGGGAGAACGAGCAGCGATTGGCTGAAATTCCAGCGAAATGCTGTTCAAATAAATTCATTCATAAAGTTGTTAGCCGTGCTTCAGTAGTATTTTCCTTTCTGCATCGAAAAGACGTGAATGAAAAATTCTCTGATAAAAAATTAAGCTCTTGGTTGTATAATTCTGCAAGAGCAGTGCACACGGCCGAAATACTGTAATATTGTGAATAAATTGATTTTACAAAATACAACAAAAAATTAAGTTGTACCTTGTCGTCGAAAACAAATAATAAATCGTACAAATCGTAATAAAAATCAGTTTGTAGGCGTTGTTGCCAAATATAAAAGTCTCTATACTCAACCAAATACTGAAATACATAAATGGAGAAAAATTATTAATGAAATATTCCTTGATTTTATTGCATAAAGTTGAATATAAAAAAGTTGAATAAATTAAAACCACGAAAAAAATCAGTGAATGAAATATAATTTTATTCAGTTTTGGGTGTAGGTGAAATCCCACATCATATTTTGATTTTAAAACGCGATTATTGATACATTATAACAAAATCGTATGAGCGCTTGAAGCTTTTATCTGAAAATTAAAAAGTGATAAAAATCGAACAAGAGTGTTGATCACTTGGAACAATCCAAGTTGAAAAAAGTTCCTTTTACCAGCAGTTAAGGTAATTTGTTTGTATATTTAATAAGTCGATTATGATTTATGATTTAGTTTGAAAAAAAATAACAGATTTAATTTCATTCCGCTTTATTGCCGGCGGAATAATTTGCAATAACATAAATACTTTATGAAAACTCAGCAATACAAGTTTTTTGACGAGTTATTTTATTGAAAAGAAAATTTTTTAAATTATTTTTAGAATCAAAGAAAAGTTTTGTGAAAAGTTGAAATATTATTTAGCAAACAAAATCTTGAAATTTGAAAATTGTTTCCATCCAGTCATTAGTCAGTCGGAAAAGTGAACAAAATCTTTCGAATTCATATGATAGATATTCACAGCTTCCAAAGCAAATAAACACATTCTGAGTGTGAATATTTTATACTAAAAAGTTAAAAACACTTTATTAGTCGCTACAATAACAATCTAATATTGTAGAAATATTATAAAATTAATAAATCACATCGTTAAAAAATAAATTCCGAAATACAGAATAATCTAAAAAAGCAATAATAACATTGTGTGAGAAAAGATCTGAACTTTATAATATATTGCTTAATTACTTTTCACGATGGCTTTACAAAATAAAAATAATATCTCAACAAAATTTACTTGTTATATTTAAGGGATTTAGTTAGGTTCTCTGCGTACTTTGTTTATTTTGTGTCTCAAGTGTGAATAAATAAATACACTTTGAAATTTTTTTGTAAATATTAATTATGAGAAAAGAGTGATGTGCTATGTCATCAAGAACAAAATTATGCAAGACCATGAAAATGTGAAATGGGAAAGGCACCTCACATGCCGAAAAATCAATATCAAGGTTATAGCGCGTCATACAGTGAGCGTATCATGAAGCCGGCGGGGAGAGAGAGGCACAGGGTGCGGATTCGTCCTTGCCGAGCTGAAGCTTGAATGAAAATTTTATTTTATTCATAAATTCCTGGGCATGAGCAGTTCACTAGAACAAAAAACAACGAACAAATAAAATTGTGAATGAATTATTACGGTGAAGCAAGAAATGTACCGACATCTCTTGAACACACTTGTTGATGTTATCCTGGTGCTTTTGAATATTTTCTGTGGTTTTATTTAATTTGAATGTGTATTGTTTATTGATTTTTCTAAATATTTTTTCAAATTCAGTATCATCAGCCAATTTTTTTTGATTTTACCAATTCCAAGATTATGTTATTTTTAGCGCCATCTTGAATTTTCCTTTTTCTCAGAGGATCTTGAATTGTGCTTTTTCTCAAAGAAAAATATATAAATATATATATATTATATATATATAATAAAATTTAGATGTTGCTTCTAAAATGTGCTCCATTAAATTTTTGCATAATTGAGCTTTTTGGATAGATTCAATTTACAAGTACACATAAAATACTTTAAATAGTTTTTACAGTTCGGCTAGTTAAAAGTGTATTTGTTAAAACAAGTTAACAATGGTATTATACCACAAAATACTTTTATTGAATTTGTTTAAGTGTACCAGCCCAAAAACAATAAAAGCTAACGAATTTTATTAGTATTTTTATTTCTAAGTCATTCCTTATTTGACCACACTGAATTAAAAGAAGCGAAAATCCAAAAACCGAAAAAAGTTAATTACAAGTATTTAAATAAGTTCCGTCCCAACTAGGAAATTGTGCGTAGGCTGGGCTGGAGCCAGCGTCTTAAGTGGATGATTTCCGAAAAATTAATGAAATAACTCCAAAATTTTTTAATTTTTTATTTCTCATAGTTTGAAGTTGTGTCTTTTTTTGGTAAAAAGCTAATAATTCATGTTTTAATTAGCATATATTTCATTGCAAGAAATTACAATTTTTACATTTTGTTGACATTTTATAAAAAAAAACATCAGCCAAGCATCAGCTTAAAGAGAAAAATCACCAGAATGTGTTAATTAGTGCTAATAGGAATTAACTCTTTCCACAAATATATCATGATATTTCCAACATATGTTGAAAATAAATAGAGTTTATGAGAAATTATCATTTGGGAAATTGACTTGTTATTTATTTTCAATTAAAGACAAAGTCTTTAAGTTGTGTCTTTAATTTTAAATGCAGCTAATTTCCTATTTTAGAGTCTAATCGATCACTGTGAAATATATAGTTACTAGCGTTTATTTATCTGGTATTTATCAGTTTGACCCATTAACAGCAGCACAATTTGTTATTTGATACAAATTTAATTTATCATGAACCGAGTTCAAGTGTCAATTGTTGAAAACATTTAATTAACTAATTTATAGATATGTTCAGTTTGTATCATCTCAATGAGTAGAAAGATTCAATGAAATTTATTTTTAATTTTTTGTCAACGAATGAATGTGTTTCATGTGTTTCATGGCGCTGAAATGGATTTTTGCTGATACAATTTAAATTGTATATTTACAGGTAGTACTCCTGCCCCACCAGCTGCTGCCATGATTATGGAAGGATTAGAAACGCTTGTAGCGCCATCACATCACGCTTACTTGCTTACTGAATCGGCTGCGGCCGCACACTTTAATGTGTTGAGCTTTGATACTTGCAGTTTGTTTAAAACGGCTGCAACCACCACAACATTTAACTTGAACAACAACAATCATTTAAATAATTTAAATCATCACAGTCATCATAACCATCAACAAACTATCCAAAGTCAACATCAAATGCAAAATCAAAATCAGGCGCAAGCCAACAGCATTACAAATACGTCAATCAGTAACAGAATTAGTTCAAATACGACGGCAACTACCCCTTCAATAGCTTCGGCAGCATCTTCATCAGCCACCACCTTGACCACAAATAGTGGATCTAATCATTTGCATCCAACATTGAGCTTGCTTAGCAGCACAGGCTCAAGTCACACGATCTCCAACAATCAACATTCAACTGATGATCGACACAATCCTCAACAACTTTCCGAGCAGCAAACTGGTGACTTGAATACACCAGTAACCACATCAGCTGATGTACCTTCGTTTTTCGGTCCGTCAACCGTAGTTGAGCCTCCTCCAATTACTGGTAAGTTTTTTATTATTCATTGTTAGATGTTTCAATATAAAAAAGAAAGCAACAAGTTCTAAGAATTAAAAAAAAAAAGTTGAAATGAGTTTAGAGTATGTGTATGACGATGCATAGCAAAAAACCCCGAGCCAAAAACAAATAAAAAAAGCCTAAAGATAAGAAGCGTGTCCACAGGCTTCTCTTTTGTATGTTAATCGTATTTCACAAATTGTTTGACGTGCATAGTAAATTATTGTTTCATTTTTATGTGCAATGTTCTAAAATTCTATACAATCTCTATGAAACTATTAATAGCCTTGACTTTGCTTTCAATTATTATGATAAAACATAAAACCGCGGCATCCAATTTTCGAAAATGTAGTACTCCAATTGAAGATAATATATTAAAAAGCCAGCACAAGTCCAAAAGAATCGTAATGTATGTTAAAGTAAAGCAAGTTATCAGTGCATACAGAAATGAAATGAAATATGAGAGAATACAACAAATCTTTCAACATAATATTATAATAATCAATGCAAGAAGGAAAAATTAATTTCACTACTGTTTCACGATTGGTTGCAATTTGCAAAAACCAAACGTATTTTTTGTGCAGTACAATCAAAGCGAACGTGTATAATGAATTGCGCGATTCTCGGTTTCTTCGTTAAAAAAAATTGTCAACCTGGAACACACAGTGGAGTCAATTCAATAAATTTATTTTTTATGTCTCTCCTCATACGTGTATATTCATTCTGTAATTAAGAATAAAGCTGAAATAATACGAGCATTGGATTACTTTAACAATTCCAGGCAAACCAAACGAAAATAAACAATTTCATTTAAATATAAATTTTATAGTCACGAGTCCTACTTCAAGCAAATGTTGATGCTGCTGCTTTTTTGCAGTCTCTTCAATTATAATCAATATCATAAAATATAAAAACAAAAACAATTTATTCTTGCACTTGTACTTTATTTAATTCATCTGAAGCTGCATTTTCAATTTTCCAAGAGCTTGATTTCAAATTTTTATTTTTTGTCTCAATTTTCAAATAAACACAAACATTATAGTTTTTAAATATAAAGTAGCAAGGAAAATTAGGAGCAATTCGATTCGACTAATGCATTAGTTCGCGAATTTTTCAGTTCTTTTGAATTCGCAAAGATTGTCTATCATCGTAAACAAAAATATTTTTTTTGTTTAATTTTTATGTTTAAAATATTTGTTGGCATCGAATGATCAATTATTATCCGAATAAGCATTTATGCTCTTTGTCAACTGAATAATGAAGATAATTATTACTTGGGTTGGCAGCCGAAAAAGAGCTCATAAACAATCTGGACATAATATGTATATCTTAATAGAGACAATAGAGTGAAAATTAAAGGACCAATGACCTCTCATATGGCAAATGAAATACAATTTTCAGAAGCAAGCATATAATATAATTTCATATTATTGAAAATACTAGTGCAAAAAATTTTATTCTTTTCGAAAAACGCAATGTCCAAGTTCTAAATTAGAATAACTTATAAAACAGAATATGATAGATTAGTATTCCAGTAAATGTAAAATGTTAACGAACCATCGAGAAACATTGTTGTATTCAGCTATAGTTATGTCGCAAATTTTTTGTTTTGTTTTGTTTTGTTTTTAATTTTTAAACTTGATATACGCAGACAAGATTTTCAAAAATAAAAAACCGAACTAATAATAAGCAAATAAAAAATTCATAATTACAATAACATACTCTTACTTTATGACAAATTTATTAAGCAAAATGCTTTATTTTTATTAAATTTCTAGTGAAATAGTTGTGGAACAAGTAATTTTAGTAAATTGAAAATTCTCATTTTCAAGATTTCGTTTAACTTGAAGAACAACAAAAGCCATGCAGGAAAAATAGTTTGCCATAAAAAATACAAAGAACAAAGTGCGTAGAATTGCAGATTGAATAAAAATATATATAAGTTCATGCAAAAGACATTGTTTTAAATACAATTAAATGCTTGTTTATATTGTCGTTATCATTGTGTTATCGTAAAACTATTTGGCAATTAATACCAAAGTTGGCATTACTTTGTTTGCGGTTGCCGGATAAAATCTTTAAAAGACTTTATTTTATTCTGTTATTTTATTCAGTTTAACCGGCGGCGCAGTAACAATGAGTAAATTTTCATTTAAGCATTATAAAGTATAAAAATAAAAATGTAAATGGAATTTTCTCCCGCACTTTTTAACTTGTTTCAGCAGAAATTCAATTTGAAGATAAAATATAATGCTGTCTGCTCCTAGTTTACTTAAAATTCAGTATATATTTGATTAGTCATTCATGCATATGAGTGCAGATTTAAAAACAATAATCATTATGAAATTATGATTTGACTTTGTATGTTTACGAGCAGCACTGATAAAAATGTGATATTTAACCATAATTACGTTCTACAATCAAATTAATTTTTTTTAAAGGAAATCAACTGAAATATGCTTTATCTACAGAACTTGAGGGGAATTCAAGCTTAAAAAATAATAAAGTAAATTTGAAAAAACAATAGTAACAAAACATAAATTGTAATTTTTATCAAATAATATAAGCAGCATTTAATTTGAAATATTTCTCTTTATAGGATCAATCGAGTCAGAAGACATCTCATTGGAAACACAAGTGGTATCTAGTCCAACCAGTCAGTGCAGTCCTTCTAAGCAGGAGCGAATCACTCCTCCTACTATAATAGTGGAAGAAGAAACAAGTAATAATAGCTCAAATATGTACACTCAACAAAATCATCATTTGCCGCATCATCATCATCACCACCACCTTCATTTACACCAAAATAATATGCAAAATAATGATTTGCACACACATACAAACATTGATCACCAACAAACACAAGAAAACAAAATTTCATATCGCGGTATTTTTACTACTTCAGGTGCCGCTAACAGTCCAAACAGCATGGGTCTGGTGGGTGCTCAGCTTAACATTTCTTCGCAGCTGACAATCATGCCTCAAATGTCTCCACCCTCAGCTAGCTTGAATTGGGGCCTACCAAGTCCTGACAAAACAATGTTCCAGCAGCCAATGTTCAGCTTATTCAGCTCAGCTCCCCAAAACACACAATCTAATTATCAAAACACTTCTCATTCGCATCATCATTATGATGAGAGAATACCTCATCAGCAGCATGTAGAATTGTTGGGGTTGAATATGGACTGTCCTAGTATTATCTTAAAACAGCCCACAAACTACGGTACATGTGTAGTGCCAACATCATTGTCCTCCCTCGAAATGCAACAGCAGCAACAAGAGATGCATCAACAATATTCTCGTAATGAAGGTATTGGACCAGTCGCTACTCCCAAATATCAATGGTTGGACTCACCGGTCGAATATGGTAGTCCACAGCATTCTCAACACCAGCATTCGCAGCATCAAATGATCTCTGAACCATCGCCTTCTTCGTCCTCAACCTCTGTATTGATACCAAAGCAGGAACCATACTCAACCCCCAATTCATGTCAACCCAACGATGCAATGTCTGGACATGTTCCACAACCTCATCAAGGTGGTGCTCAGTATTCAGTTCAGCTAGCTGAGTACAATCAGGCAACCAGTAAAGGACATGAGATTCTGTCACAAGTATATCAGCAAAGTACCATGCCATTAAAACTAGTCCCAGTGAAGCCAAGAAAATATCCTAACCGACCCAGTAAGACTCCAGTTCATGAGCGTCCTTACGCCTGCCCCGTGGAAAATTGTGATCGACGATTTTCTCGTTCAGATGAACTCACGAGGTAATATTTTTATTCAACATACTACTATTAAATGAAATTTTTATTGAAAATCATAATAATTTATATAAATATCTATCATTCTATTCTCAATTAGACATATTCGAATTCACACTGGACAAAAACCTTTCCAATGCAGAATATGCATGCGCTCATTCTCTAGATCCGGTAAGTTTACAATCAAGCCATAGAGATTCATAATTTTAAATATTAATAGAGTTTATAAGAATTGTCAAAGAAATTTGAAAATAAATCTAACAGGCTTTTTTATTTTCTTTTAACAAACAGATCACTTGACGACTCATATAAGGTAAGAATCTGATCTACGCAGATTTTAAAAGAAATGAATTAATTCTCTTATTTTCCAATTAGAACACATACGGGGGAAAAACCTTTCAGCTGTGACATCTGTGGTCGCAAATTTGCCAGATCTGATGAGAAAAAGAGGCATGCTAAAGTCCATCTCAAGCAGAGAATTAAGAAAGAGAAACTGAGCCAGAATAACAATAGTAATAATAATCATCAACATCATCCCCAACAAGCCATTTCACACCATCATTTGATGCAAGAAGATATATCCAGCATTGTGACCTCATCAAACACGGCGTCCTTGTAGACCGAGGACACATCGATTGACATATTGCAAATAGACGACGATCGTTTTCTAATGGCATCTCTCAATGACATTACTGAAGACCCTTTCATGGGCTATAATGAAGAGCCAATAAAGCCAAAACTAATGCGTTTTAATGAAGAAGACATTTATGGTAGTTTTGATCAGGTGGTGCCAACTAGAGATTTAACAAAGCGGAACTTGCGCAATCAAGGCAGCAGCAGCAGCAGCATGGATGAAAATGAACAAGTACTCTGCGTGGACTAATTTCTCAAAACACCGTCAGGAAAAGTGCCAAATTACACAAATGAATAGGATGAAATCGTTCTCGTTTACAGTCCGCAGTTTAAAATGAAATACAAATTAAAACTAGCAATATGTCAATCGATGTACACTCAATGAAGCACAACAAAAATCAGCAAATACAATAAAATACAACTAAATATTTAAAAATTAATGGGCAAACGACTAACTCTCTAAAATCTATATTTTAATAATTATTATAATTAATCTACTGTGATCTCATATGAATTTTATAAAAAACATAAATATTTTATATAGCTGCAAGAAATTTGCAAAAATCTCAAAATGATTTAATGTTCTCAATCATGTCTAGAAACGAAGTTCTTGATTTTATGTTTCTCTTTTCAAAAACAAAGCTAAACATGCATATGTTCTGATTTTTTCTAAATTCTATAAAATTTTCATAATATAAGATACCTTTTTATATGTATTTTTAATATGAATGTCGACTACTATAAACAAAATATGTTGTGAAAAAACTTTATGCATGCAAATATACTAAAATTGGAAGAATTCAGGATAAGATTAAATGGAAGAAAACAAATTGAAATAAATAATTACCACAATTGAAAGAAAAAATTCAAATTGTAATTAACAGATTTAATGTTCAAACCAAATGAGTAATAATGTTGTCATTTCTCGGAAATCTGTGGTATTAAGAAATTTTTAATAAGAAAGTGCAATTCATTTTCCGAAGTAGATTTTACATTGAGGAATTAATATTTATCAAAAATTCAATAAAATGTTTTTGAAAGAAACTTTATTTGATGTTTTTGTAAAAACGAAGAATTAAATTTTAAACGATAGTTTATCCTTAATGTAAAAACTGCTTGACGCAGAAACATTAGAGAGTTGTTAGAAGCAGTTTTGTTCGTTTCGATAAGGCAATTGATTTCAATACACTTTTTAAAACAATATAAATAACTCAATTTAGCTTGATCTCTTTATCCTTGATTGCCATGTTGTGTAACTTTGTCAAGCTGCAATTTTGACACGTCTATTGGCCATAAAAGTCTTGAATTAAAGATTCAATCGAATAATTACTATCAATGATTTTGTGATTTTAGTTTTTGCAACGAGAATGTGTTTTGGTGCCATTTTTACAAGCAACAAGTAGAAAATGCAAAAAAAGAGGAAATTGCAAGAATAAGGACAAACCTTTCAATCTTATTCAAAAAGCGTTTATTGCAATTTTCGTTTCGCATAGTAGATAGAGAAGAAAATTTATATATATTAAAAAAATAAATATTTACAAAGAAAAATATTGATATCGTGTAATTTGTGCACAGAGCAAACAAAGCAACTGAAAAATGGATAGATATACAAGAAAGCAAAATAAATACTAAAACATCTTCGAAAGATGAAATAAACTTCATATTTAATAATGTAGATAGAAAAAGTATAAAAAATATATTAAAATAACTACTAAAATTGTTGTTAAAATTAATATTAAATTATATTGTACATTGATTGCAAAAAATGTCTTTAAGAAACTTCAAGTTGCCATAACAATTTTTCAATTTAATACTATACATTCCATTAAAGAGTTTTTTATTTGTTATAATTTGAATTTATACTTCTATGTTTTGTGTTCAAATTTTGTTATAAATTTTACATGTTTCATTGCGTAAATGTGATTTCAATTATTTGTTTTCAATAAATTGGATAATAAATTTTATTATTTAAATACTTTGCAAAAATTAACAAAAACGTAACAATTTCTTATATATTTTTTGTGATTCACAAATTATTGAACTATAAATTTATAATCCACTTTTGAAATAAAACTGAAGAAGAAAAATGATGTAAAGATTATCAAAAAAAAAACTTTAAAAAATTTACAGGTTCCAATTGGCCTTAAGGGATAACTAAAAAAATAACAATATATTTTCTATAATCAATCATGTGACTTACGAAAGTTTAATCAAAAAATCTCTTTGATTTATCAAATATCTATAAAACATTGATTCAAAATAAATTGGGAAACATGAATTAAAAATTCATAAAAATCAGTTTTTGAAACAAGGCCTAAACACAGACGATGTTGTCAGACGATGAAAATGTATCCAAGAATTAGATAAATTCATAATGTCGATTTAAAGTTCTAATGGAAAGTCTATTTAATTTAATTGTATTGTGAAAGTGGATCATTTAAAATTCTTAGATAGTAATTAAAAATTTCAAACAAAAAATGTATTAGGCTAAACATGCATGTGTATTCAGTGGTGAAATTTATAGATAAGTTCACGGTCGAAAGCTCACAAAGAATTGTATTGGGCACTAAAAATAATTTTTGTGAAAATTCGAGTCAAATTTGATTAAATGCATTTGAAGTTAATGAAAAGTTTATTTATTTAAATAGTAATTTTAGGCGACTAATGTTAAAGTTAAAGATTTCCTAACTTATTTTTTACATTCGTTTAAGTATGAATTTTAATTTTCTATTAGCAAGTAAATTTCAAATTTACTAATTTGTTAGTTTTTAAGATGAATAAGAAGTTATAAGCACAAGAACACAAAAAGTCCTATGACTTTGGCGCCAAAAATCATGTTAAAAATTCTAATGTGATCAAACCCAAAAGTGAATATCACTTTTTGTTTTCAGGTGCTTTATTCTGAAATATAAAACAATCAAAAAATGATTTTTCCAAGAAAAATAAAGAAACTAATATTTAAAATATCCTTTTTTATTATTTCCACTCTTTAACAATTAAAAAAGAGTCAGTCCTCTTATTATATTTATTTTACCATAACCATTATTACTTATTAGGTATAGCAGAAAATTGTTTTGAAAGAAAATTCATTATCACTTATAAAACTTAAAACTTAAATAATGGTTGTAATTTTCATAAAAAGCGCAGATAAAAATCAAAAAAGAAATATAAATTATATTTAGTTCCAAAATAATTTTCTTTTCAATTTCCATGAGTTTCAGATGTGATCATCGATCCAGACGAGTTATTACTTCTAATGAAAAGAATTATATTTTTATTTTCAATAAGTCAAATATTTACATGTTTGTACATTATATAGACGTCCTTAATGAACAACCTCTTATATGATTATTACAGATTAGTTCTTTAATACATTTTTTCAAATTATTGTTAAAGTAATTAGTCGAGAGAAAGTGAATTTTGATGTTTTCTCAAACTTTGTCTTTTACTTCAAAATATTATATTTTAGGCTTCAAAAATATATATTTTAAATCTTTTATCACTCTTTTATAGTAAATATTTCAGAAGCTTTTTGCACTCAAAGGTTGAAAGTAAATATGTTTTGATTTTATTTGCATTCGCGACAAAATGAATTCCAAAACAGAAAGCGAAAAAATGTCAAATCAAATTAAAAGTCATGTTGAGTGTTTTTTTTTTGTATGCTATGTTTGTTTTTTTAATTGTAATTATAGTATATTTCTTAGAAGACCCCACAACAGCAAGCAAGTTGTACGTTTTAAATTCGATTTTATTTCATCCTGTTTTACAGCTTTTGTAAAATATATCGTTGATGATATATTGCGAATATATTGTGTATTTGTTTTTAAAGCAGTTGGAATTTTTAAACATTTTTGATAACGATTTTATCACTTGGAGTTACAATTCAACAACAACGAAAAAGACAAGTAGCTGAAGAGTGTAATAATTCTAAAAATTTTGATTTTACTCATTTCCCACTAATTTCAGAATAATCTTTAAACCGGAAAAAAAATTTTAGTTTAAAAAAACTATCACTAAATGATAATTTTTATGGAACCTTACTGGAAAAGAAAACAGCTAACCAAGAATCACAATAAATTCATTCACTGATTGTATGTGATTGTACCTTATATGTATTGTCAAATATCACAATTTTTGTACAATTCAAATAATGGAAAAAAGATTCAAAGTTTATGTTTAAATAAATGAGGCACAATCCACAGCCAAGATGATGATGCTATATATTGTAAGTAAAGTGAAAAGATTACAACAAAACAGATGAATAATTTCCAGCGAGAAAAAGAACAACGCGCAGAGATTGAATGAAACTGAACAGAATAAAAATTAAGGTGAGGCTTGAGTTTAATTTTTTTTAAGAATGAAAAAAATAATATTTTTCTTATAAGAATTTGTGTGTATCTTTTATTACAAATTTATTTTTTCCACAATACTGACTGTTCCCTTCTTGAAACGTTGTTCTTGTTTTCTAAAGGCAAAGGCATTGTCTTTACAATTATTGTTAGTAGGTATAGGATATGGCCTTTAATTAATGACAATATATTATATTTTATTATTATATAAACTTTTGTATTCTTTCGTTCAAAACTTTAATCACAGAGAATTTAATTTAAGTACATTGCACCAAAAAGTTTAAAAATCATTCAAGAACATTTTTAGCAGGGATCGTCAAGCCTCCCAAAACAACGTCACTAAACAACTTAAAATCTTCCCAGATTATTAGAATGTATGGTGTATTTAAGAGTGTATATTTTATTCAGATATAGTGAAACATTCTTTTAGACGTATTAAAATTGTCACAACTTTTGGACCTTTCCCCCGGTTTTCATGGACAGTCTCTTTTGTGGTAATTTATTCCAGATATAGTTTGAAACAAGCATCAAGCACTTCACATTAGCATAATGTCACTTGCTTGAGCAGATCAAGGAGTGGTGCTTATTTTTAAAATAAGCCTAACAGATTTAATCAAATTTAAATTCTACGGAAGATTAGTAATCAAAACGAATCTGAAAAAATATATGAATCATACGTTTCTTCCGGTCGGATATATCTTTGAGATCTTACAAAACTAGCAAATTATATTACGTATTGACATTTAAAAAAAATACGATTTTATATTAATTAAAATATTTTCAAAATATTTAAAATATATTTAAGCAAGTAAAAGATAAAATTTTCAGTTGTTTGAAAAAGGCAACAAGAACGATAACAATAAAATAAAATAAATATAATAAGTAACCAAGAAAATAAAAATCACAAAATACATTTTAATTTGATTTTTCATGGTTCTCATTTGAATAAACAGTGAAATCTTAAAAAAATAAATCAACAAACAGAATTATCATAAATAAATGAATAAAAAACCAACTGAAAGTTTGTAGACATGTAGAGTAGAAGAAACTATATCAGTTAGTGTTGCCTTCCTCTTCAAACAGGTGGATGAACTGAATCGTAAGTTTCTCAGCATAATTTTTTCATTTTACAAATTATATAAATACAACAAAATTTCATATGATTATTAAAAAGGGCAACACCAAAATCAACACATAAATTTTTTGGATGGAAACCAGTAAAAGAAACAAGAGCAACCAGCAAATGGTCAGTAGAATTGTAAAAATACGAATAAATAAGAACAAATCAAATAATCGGAAATATATTCCAAAATTAAAACATACATTTTAAACGAGAATTGATGATCGCGACTGGTGATATTGTGCAATTTCGGGGCTTTATCGAAAATTTGCAACAGTCAAAATATTAACGAACCACAACGAAAAATATATTTCTGGTTTTCTGATCACATTTTTCTTTTTTATTTTCAACAACAGACTAACTCTGATAGGTACTATAATAAATATATCATGGTTTTTGAGTTCCCTAAGTTATTTTCATGCAAACAGATCGAAATCAAATTCGACAAATATTTTAACAAGCGTTATAACCTTATAAAAATTTAAAATATTTGAACATGTTTTTTTAAATCTTTTTTTTTAATCATCAGTATGAAAAATCTGAAATTCTTTTAAATTATGTTAATTGTTTTGAAAAAATGTGAAATTTAATCATAATAGGTAGGTATTTAAAAATTAAGATGCCTATTATTACGTTGACTATTTAAAAAAAAAACACTTACTTACAATTATTTTTAAAGTTTATTTGAAAGCTTTATCACAATACAATTTAAAATTAAAAGTTTATTAACAATTTAGACATCCATGTACTCTTATTTGATACTGTTATCGATCGATAACAGCAGTTTCAATTTGAATTGATGGCTCTGATTCGGATCTTTTATGATTTCTTGTAGTCTTATGGACTACAATTTCATCTTCATTAGTCTCTATTCCAGCTGGAAATTTGCAGGGCACTTTTAAATCAGGTTCGCTTCTAGTCATAGAGTCATCAACAGTGTTCAACATCTCTTCTGCTCCTTGATTAAGTATTTGTTCATTCAAATGAACATCTTCAAGGTCCACATCACTGTTACTCATCAAAGCAGTCACGCCCAAAGAATCTATTTTTATGTTGCTGTCACATGAGGATGAGGATGAGAGACGAGTAGGTTCCCGTTTCATTGGTTTAGTTTCCCCAGTCGACTATATAACAAATTTATCTGTAGTTATCATAAAAGAAAAATTGTCAAAATACTTACACTTTGTACTTTATATTGTGAGTGGAATGGAGAAGATGCTGTATCAACTTTAATCGAAGATTTCATAGTTTTTTTAACTGTTGAACCTGTGATATTTGTAGTACCTCCAGTTCGTTCTTCTCTATGTTTCCTCATGATATCGCAAGCTTTCCCGAGAGTACAAATTGTATTCAATACGCGGCAAGATAACAAACAGCAAACAGCAACAACGAAAATCAAAATCGAAGCTAAATTCTGGAAAGAAAGTGCATGGTAAAGCGCTTTGAGCAAAACAACTCCGAGTGGAAATGGAATGAAACCCATCCTTCGAGCCACTAGATCAGAATGATCTGAGAATGCGTGTTTTTGTCTAGTCTGTGTCATATCGTAAGCCAGACTTGTGGTATATTCTTTGTAAACATCTGTTGGAATCTCGTTGAATCGTGTAATAAAGGCATGTTTGATCCAATCTACAAGACACTCCACGAAGAGAACCCAAATACAATCAGGTAGCATGACAAAAAACTGTTCCGATTTCCAACTGAACTCTCGCATTGTTTGAATAGCAACAATAAGTAAAAGCACTGTTAAATGAAAGCGTTCTCGAACATCACTGCAGGTCAACTGGAACAGGTTATTTTTATCAAACTTCTTGAAGACAGCTCCCTTCAGCTCCACAAAATTATTTGACATCATTATGGTAAGAAGTCCTTTGTTATTCGAATTAATTGCAACATTTAAAGTCGTTGCCTGAAAATTTATTAGTCAATTTACTATCAAAATAAAGAGATAAAAAATTACGTACCTGAAACATCACTAAAACACTGTGCACCGCGACATAAACAATAGCAAAAATAAAGTGAGTAAAAACTCCGAAGTGTTTTTTGCTGCTGTTATCTTTGGGAGACTCTGTGGCAGTCCAAAATAAAGCATCAATAGTGTCTTGACCAAACGCTGACAGTAAACGGTCGCCCACCTCAAGCATGTTGTAGAAAATATAAAGTTTAATGATTGACTGACTCTTTATCAGGTGATACAGCTGATTAGTGTCAACAAACAATAATCCGATGCTCACAATAATCCAAATTGTTGCCTTAAGAATGTCACAAGTTTCAGCTGGCGTTAAAATCCTCCGACGTGAATCTTTTCGCCGTCCCCAGCAATTAAGTATTGGTCGCGTAATCAATGCCCAAATTGCGAGAATATATCTAATTGGTAAAAATGTGAAGATGTATAGGAATGAGTCAGCACATTGCAGAACTCCGTAAGCCATAAACTTTTCCATTTCTTGAGGAATTTTCATGAAGGAGTAAATTTTTTCACGACGAGCTGAATATCGTTCTTCATCATTATCTAAGCAATAGCCTCGGGATATTTCAGTCTTAAGAAAGTCGTATAGACCAAATTTATGTCCTAAAATGCAGAGTATATATTATAAATGACGTGTTGTGTATTATCTTGTTTACCTTTAAATTTTTCTTCGTTCTTAGCCCAATCCTTTTCATCTTCTTCATCGTTTAGATCCTCAATAGCACTATTATCAAAATTAAACTGGTTTAAGTCACCTCTAAAACGTATTTTCTTTATGGGAGTTGAAAAATGTAAATTTTCCATTTTCACAATAAAAACATAAACATAAGATTTTGAAAATAATCTTTCTGATTAATCACTCATGCAGCTGATTTCAACATTCATTCATTCAAAATCTGAATTGGATGCTGATTAGCGATTTCACAAATTAAATAATCAGAATAATTAATCAGCGAAAAATTAAAATTAAACAAATTACAATTGATTAGTTGTGATTAATCCACTTAAAATAACTTAATATAAATCGACTATTTTACTAATCAGGAAATTATTTGCGTTGATTAGTTTCATTAGTTGATTTCTGATTGCTTAATCAGCATCTCTAAATCCAGTGTTTTGATTTGCAAAGTTTTTATAAAATTTGATGATTTAAGATTTAGGCCTAAAAGCAAGCTAGCCACGATGACCCAAAGAAAGGAGCATAAAGTGGTCATCATTGGAGCAGGCGTGGCTGGTTTAGCTGCTGGTTCGCATTTGATGAAAAATGGATTTAAAGATTTCATAATAATCGAGGGTATCTAAAATTTTTCAATTCAATAGTATGCCAGATCTAATCTTTAATTTTGCAGCGAGGTCTCGAATAGGTGGACGAATTCTATCAATAGATATGGACCCTTCTCAAAAGGTATCATATATATAACAAATCTTAAATATTGGAATTATATAGAGCTATTTTTATAGGTAGAATTGGGCGCTAATTGGATACACGGAGTTTTGGGTAACCCTATCTTTGAGTTTGCAATATCTCACGGTCTAGTCAACATTATAAACATTCCAAAACCCCAAAAAAATATTGTGGCTGCATTGGAGAGTGGACAGCAAGTTCCTTTCGGTGTTTTACATGAAATCTATCAAGCATACATTTGTTTCCTCAAACGCTGTGAAGAATACTTCTTGTGTCAGTACCAACCACCACCAGATATTTACAGTGTCGGCGAGCACATAAATCTTGAAATTGATTTATATCTGAAAAATGTAACTGATGTCAAGGAAAAAAATCTCAAAAAACTTATATTTGAGTGCTTGCTGAAGAGAGAAACATGCATTACAGGTAAATATTTGAATTGAAGCTTTGCTGTATATCAGTTTAACAATAACATAATTTTATAATTGAAACTGAAAACAGATAGATAAAACTTAATACTTTTTTTAGGCTGTGACAATATGGACGATATAGATTTGCTAGAAATGGGCTCGTTTCAGGAGCTACAGGGTGGCAATATTGTACTACCATCTGGTTATAGTTCCATTCTAGTTCCACTAAGTGACAAAATATCTGACAAAATAGTTTTGAAGTGCCCCATTAAAACTATCAAATGGAAGCGAAAAAAATCACCTGGACAATTGGGAGAAATTCTAGAAGACGATGAAGAAGAGGAAGAATCTGATGGCAATGATTCGGATAAAACAATAACAGATGAGCCCATTTCTAGCTCAAAGACAATAAACAATGAAAGTAATGTTCAGATTATTTGCGAAAACAACGAGATATATTTTGCCGACCACATAATCTGCACAATCCCCTTAGGTTGTCTTAAAGATAATACATCTTTGTTTGACCCAAAACTACCAGCCTACAAAAAAGAGTCGATAGAGAGATTACTTTTTGGGACTGTGGATAAAATATTCCTTACATTTGATATACCAATTTTAAACGCAAATATTAGTGAAGTCATGCTGCTCTGGGAGCCAGATGAAGAAGATACAGAGTGTGATAGTTCCGATGAAAATGATTTCTCAAATCATACCAAAAAATTTTGGTACAAGAAAATTTACTCATTTTCAAAAATCAATGATCAAACATTATTGGGTTGGATATCGGGAAAAGAAGCAGAATTTATGGAGACTTTAGATGAAAAAACGATTGCTGACAAATGTACTGAAATATTGAGGATATTTTTGAGAGATCCGTTTATTCCGCATCCCATAAAATGCATTTGGTAAGTTTTAAAATATTTTGTTTGTTAATTAAACTAAATGGTATTCGTGCTATTATTTACAGTACAAACTGGAGAAGTGAAAAATATAGCTGTGGATCGTATACATCACTTGGAGTTGGTGCTACTCAAGAAGATATTGAAAACATAGCTCAACCATTGTTCTCAAACCCTCATCATGCAAAAGTAAGATTCAATGTAATTCTTATCTTAATATCTTGTGTACTAACATTTTCATTAAATTTTAGCCTTCAGTAGTATTTGCTGGTGAACACACTCACTCTAGTTTTTATTCTACCGTACATGGTGCATACTTATCTGGACGAACTGCTGCACAATTAATTTTAACACCCGATTCACCACAAGAAATTGTCGTCGAGTCTGCAGACAGTGATCTCAGTGCCTGGATTCAAGGAATTGCACTAGATTAGGCTTGATCAGTATTTCTTTTGTATTTATTATTAGCTGAAACGTTGCGAAATTTTGTCTTAACTGTTGTGAGTTTACCGTTAGTGAACCAAAAAATGAAGATAAACCGCTTTTAAATGTACCAACTTAAACATAAGATCTAGAAAATATTCAAATTATTAAATTTTTTATCTTGTAGACCAGTTCATTTAGTTTCTAATTATTTTTATGCATTTGTTGCTTTGTGAAAAATTAAATTTTAATTTAATATCAATTCGGTTCTCTTGAGTGGATTTTTAACAATCTTCTAGTCTATTATTTTTAATGAACGAGTAAAATGCATTATGTTATATTTTTACAATTTTTCAGCAAAATTGGTTTCAACTATTTTGTTAGTCGTAGGCAATTTAGAACTCTATTGCTTCAGATTGAATGTAAACTTTCTTTAGCGCAAATTTAAATGATAACCTTTACTGAATAAATTTTGAAAAAAAAGTTAAACCTTTTTTTAATTGATCCTTGGTTTCGGTGATAATTTTATAATTTTTCTTGGTGATTTGAGACCTATATATGCTACCTGAAAAAAAGTTTTTTCCAAAAAAAATTGAAAAATATTACTATGTTTAGCAATGTTTAAAAAACGATTTTCTTTGATAAGAAGTGTACAAGCACAACTTTATAAAAAATATATAATAAAATACGTTTATTATAAAATTAGCATTATAATAATATTTTTAAACCAAAATTTGCAAACAGAAACATTTATTATGAAGATTTAATTCCATTCTTTGTTGTTCAAATAAATTGTTTCAATTGAATTCATTTCAAATCTAAAACCATAGACTAAAACTTAAGACTATATTTTTAAATCTTTGTATTTGTTGATTCCACTTCTATTGAATTTATTTGGTTTATGGCATTCAAAGTGCTCATTTTTTTATATTTCATATTTACACATAATGACGTCAAACACCAATCATTGGGATTTTTTAAATTTTATGTTTAAAATCAAATTCAATTTTGGAGAATACCATACATTGTTTTAAAAGTTACAGCTAATCAAACGTATCACCATTCAAATGTTTTTCGAGGTAGACCTTTTTCAATATTCCATATATTGTCAGCAGATTCTACATATCTTATCAGGGTACTTTGTAAAATTCACAAGAATCGATAAAAGCTCTCTCTAATTGATAAGTTCTAATTTTGTAGTTTCGAATAATCGTTCTGGACCATATGGTTTTAATGTTACTTTGACAAAATTTCTAATGCAGGTATTAAAGTTTAGTTATTTCTGGTTATATAACATATATTATGGCACTAACGTTAAGTTTATTTCTCGAATTTTTTCACTTGAACAATATTTTGAAAGAAAAATGTAATATATCTGAATCAACCAAATTCTTTAAATGCGGGAAGAATCCTTTCAAACTTTAACTTTTTCATCCCAACAAATCCCAATTTCCAAAATGTTCTCATTTCTAAAAAAATATTATCTTCTGCTTTACAATTCAAAAAACTAACCTAATGTCAATCAACTTGTTAAATTTTTACTTTATAAAAATAAATGTATTAAAGTTTTAACATAACTACTAACTTAGAAATTAGTATCAATAATTCAATAACTATTTGTTTTCATAACTATTGAAGTTCATTACAGTATTTTTTTTCGTTTCGAGAATCAGAGAGTAGATATCAGCCAAATTTGGGTAGATTATACCCAAACCTAACCTTTGTATGCTTGTAAATTCTTAATTAAAAATTTAAAAGACTTAAAAAAACTAAAAAATATAAGATTTTTCAATTTTAACAATATAACGCATAAGGTATAAGCATGAATAAGTATGATTTCTGGATCTATGTACAAATGAAAATATTATGTAAAACTATGAATGTTTTTCAAGAATATAATACATTTTAATAAGTTTAACAAAAAAACATAAAAATAATCAATTTGGCCTTAAAAAAATATTGAAAAAATCACAGTTTAAGGAAGTATTACAGCTTTTTATCTTTTCAATATTTGTTAAGAAGCTTCTTCTCAGTTTTCATCGTTCAACTCATGAAAAAATAAAAAAAATTATAAGTCTTACGCAAATTTGAACATTTTTCACAACAGCCATTTATTATTGATCAAAATTTCTTGAGTGCTATGTTGAGTGGATTTTTATCGATATTTTCCTGCAGTAATAGGTATCAAGGAATTGTTCTCAAAATAAAATATGCTTTGTATAAAAAAGTATTTACGTATCTATTTAGATTTATGCATGAAAAGAAATTGTTAAAACTCAATATAATTGGTATTTTGTAACGCGCGAATTTCCAAAGTAACTAAAAACTAAATGGACCAGACTTCACTTGTAAATCAATCACTACTACTGAAGCTAAACCTGGACCATTTAACTAATAAACTTAAAACTAAAATAAAGCGACAAATATAAACTAAAAAAAACTTAATAAAATGGATCCAAAAAAGACTACCACAGTTGATTTCTCTTCTTTTTCACTTAAAAACTAATCAAACAAAGATATTTTAGTTTCTATCATTTTCATTCAATTGTGCGTCTGAACGCTCTTGCGATACTGCTGTTGAAAGTGTTTCAAACAGTTGTTTCAATGCAAGAATCACTGTATACGCGAAAAACTGACCAATGGTGAATTTTAATCACAATATTGAGGCGTAATTAAATAGAAATTCTCACCAAACGCGAAATATTATACTCCAAAAACATTAAACATATATGTTATAGATATTTTCATCTTACTCTTAAAAAATATTCTTAAAATTACACATATTTTTGTAGTTCTTTAGTTAAAAAAACATTTTAAAAATTTTTTCAAATCAACAAAAAGCCAAAGTGTTTAAGTTTTGAAAATAAAAAATGGAAGTTTTAGAAAAATAGCTTTATATTTTGTTAAACTTTATATTGATGCAAAAATGTTCCATTTTACTCATCTTTTATTATGAAAGAATTTCATTAATTGTCTGAAATTAACAGTTATACTGTTACATTAAATTTGTTACATCGATTATACAATTTTCCAGCGGGTAACTTTTAGTAAAAGTTTGAAATAGTTTTTTTTACCATTATAAATCTCGTCAAAATGTTATTGATTGAACTTTTTGTAAAGTAATTATGAAGTGTATCAACCCAGAGCAAATCGTAAAATGTGAATCAAGTGCATACATTACGTGATTAAATAGAAAAATTATTTTCTAAAGACATTATTGAATCGTTTGTTTTCTGGTAGATGTCCTACTCTCTGGTGATAATCACCACCAGCAGAAAACAAAAGAAATGTTTTATTTGGAAACATTGAGGCCTTATTTTGTAATCTTTGGGATGGCATGATTTCTTTAAAAATCATCCAAACCTCCACTGGGAATACCAGATTTAATTCTTTCCAGCACACGGTTTACATATTCTGTAGAATTATCCGCTATCCGAATTGCTGAAAATTATTAAGTTAGTTTAGTATGTATTGTGGACAGGTACCTCAAGTAATTTTTTAGATATTTTGTATATATACTAACCGGTCGCTTTGCTGACCACTTGCTCAATGCGTTGATTCATGTCTTCTTGTGTGTCATTGCTGCTGCTACACTTTAATGCTACCAGTTGCTTCATTTGGTTAATTCCGTAAATTAGGCGCTCTAGAAAATAAAAGAATTATAATTAAATTTGAGTTTATTTTTGTTTTTTTAATATAATTACTGTGTTCATGCTCCAAGCCATATAGTTTAATTTTGTTAGCTTCGTGCTGTGCCTTTTTCTTCAATCTGCAAGCTCTTGATGCCAATTTATTCTTTTCTTTGCGAGTTTTTGGTCTAACATTGATGGGAAGTTCACTTACTGGAGTCATATCATTAATCACGCTGCTCAATTTCTCCAGTTCTTTACCTATGCTATTCAATTTCTTGGCATTTGGTGTCAAATCATTGCCATCGCCTTTCCGTGCTTTTCCACTATGCTAAAATTTACGAAAAAAACAATTAATATCAACATTGATTAAGTATCGAAAAATGTGTACTTTAATTCCTCGTACTGAACAGTTGGGACTGAAAACTGGATCGGTTACTTCATTCAGAAAATGAGGATCTTCTACTTGTGTCTTGATCACTAAACGTTGACCTTTAGGTCCTTTGGCCTGTACATTATACTGCCAGAAGAATCGATTTTTTTTTCCAGAACTGTATCCTTTAAAATGAGCGTTGTTGTTGTTATCACTGCCTAATCCCATTATACTCATATCTTTGTTGTCTTCGTTATCTGAATCTATTTAAAAAATTTAATATTTAATATGTTATAAATCAGATTTTCAAATTTTTACATCAATTTTTGGGAAAAAAGAAGTAAAGAGTGCTTAAAAGTATTACTACCAGACTATTAAAAAACTTGTAAAACATACCATTATCCGAAGTAAGGTCTTCATAATGTTCGCTGTCATCTTCATCCGATGAGAAGTTTATGTCATCTGTAGAAAAATCAACTGCTTCTGGACTTAAAGCTCCACTTAATGATGATGTTGAACCACCTTCTGCCAAGCTTCCTAAAATATTTGAATGTGTGAATTTCAATATTTAAAGGTCATTTAAAAAATAATATATTACCTGTAGACAACAAATGCTGCCTGGGTTCTCGACGCTGCCATATTTGCTCTAATCCCAAATGAGTGGGTGCAGAGGATGATAGTCTTGATACCACAGTTCCACCACTCATATTTCTTCTTGAATATCCTCCCGGTGAAAGAGCAGGATTGTTATTTAATAGCTGTGTTGGTGGAGAGGAATGGGCCAATGATAAAGAATTACGAGATTTTCGTTGCTCAGGTGATAGTGAATTGTGATCACGTTTAAGCAACAGTTCATGCAATGTTGAATACTTTGGATTATGTTGCACAAGTCCAACAGATCTTGTAGATCTTGGGGAGCGACCAGTGTTGTTTTGTTGGCTGAAATTGCTTTGTGTTGGCATGGACGGTGGAGGGCTCAGTGAGTTGACCAGTAGTGAAGATGAGGAGCCATGACTACTCGGTGAAAATGCCGTCTGTGTTTGTTGTATGCGGGCGTTGCTTGTGGGTGATGAGTAATTATCGTATGGACTGCTCGGAGGTTGATTGGTCTCATCATAGTACAGCATCGTACTTTGATACGAGTTGCATGGTGTGTTGTGAGGTGTTTGTGTGATGTTTATTGTTTGAAACATTTGTTGTGGTAAATCCAAACAGTTGCCAGAGCTTTCATTGATAGCAGACTGTAAATTGTGAAAATTTGATGATGTCAGCTGCGAAAATTGATGGTTTGGATTCATTATTTGTCCGCTTTGTTGCATATCCGAAAGCATCACGTCTTCTTCCATGTCCAGTAAATCAATATAAAGATTTGTATCTCCAGTATCATTAAGCTCAGCTAATGTGGGGCCTTGTATCAAGTCTGATTTATCCACCTGAAATGAAGAAGAATATTTTCTGAATTCTGAAGGGAAACAAATGTATATTATATCTTTACCTGAAAAATATCACTTAAATCTTCATCCATCTGGAATGGTCCAGACTTGTCCTGTGTCATTGTGTTGGCTGCACTCAAAAGTCCGCTCATCTCATCCCACATCTGAGGGTTAGCAAAATTCATCGACTGAATATTATAGATTCCAGCATTGTTGGTATTGACGCCCAGCCCTTGATAGTTTAATGTCACGTTGCTATGCATGCGACCACCATTGTTGTCGGTTAAATTGACGCCTCCATCAATCGGCGATTGTGACTTTTCACCACTACCAAATCCAAATTCTGAAAACTCGTTCATAGTACGATTTGCGTTACCGCCAGCGTTGCGCATTGGAATTGGCATAGAAGCGGTAGTTAAGAGCGGATTGTTGTTGCTTAGCGCGTCCATTTTCTGGGTGAACGTACTGTTGGAGGACACGGGCGACAAAGTAGGGGACAGCGTATCAAACTTGAGCAAACTGTTCGACGACGAATTACAATCGTAAAAGTCCAAATAAGAGTTGTCCGTCATAGCTTTAACGTGGTATTAACTGATCTCTGGTGTGACTGCTACTTCAAATGTCAATGGTGTTTTAACTATCCCTAAAAGAAATAATTGAAAAATTATTACTAATTGTTTTTGATTTTTATAAAGCTATGAAAAATTTTAAAAAATTTAAATACTTTTGTATTTAAAAGATTCCAAAAAATCAAATAAATAAACATCAGTATAATCATCAACTTTACAATTTTCGTCCTCAGAACATTGTTCACCGAAAACATCTAATGCTGCCAA
Source organism: Parochlus steinenii (assembly GCA_038502155.1). NCBI lineage: Eukaryota > Metazoa > Arthropoda > Insecta > Diptera > Chironomidae > Parochlus > Parochlus steinenii. Next base: position 1,151,401 of record JAXCIN010000052.1, on the reverse strand, counting down.
ATAAAGTACTTTGATATATTTTGTGAATCAATCAACTATAAAAGCATAGCAAAAAACAGGTGATGTTGTGTGGTTGTTATTATTATGATGCTTTGAAAGCGTTTTATGACTTCCTATTCAATACCCACATACATTTACACCATACCACACCGCAAAGTCAGAAAAGTAAAAACATATTTTTCCATTTACTGGCTATTTGTTTTGCCAGTATAAAATGTATCATCTGCTAACTATAACAGAGTATGATATAAACGCAGAATTCTTTTTAAATGAATTGAACTGAATGCTAAAACTAATATAATTTTATATTATGAATACTTGATGGATATTTAAATAGAATTCTTAAATCATTTTAATGACGTTTTGAATATTTTCCTATTTTTTCAAATAACCATAGGCACACTTTTATTTACATCAAACACGCAACATATAATGTTAAACTAATAATAACAAACAAAAACAACGCACAGGGGATGCTCTTACAATATATATTTCTGGCAGTCAAGGTTATTCTACCATTGAACGTGAATTTTATTAGTTTGGTTGTTTTTGAAAAATCAAGTTTCTGGTATATCCAGCTTTCTGCAGAATTTTAGCGATTTTATTCAAACTAATTACCTATATAATTCTTTTTTTATTCACCAAAGAAAATGTGGAAGATTAAAACATTTCTGTTGTTTTTTTCCATCAACTTCACATTTGCATGATTCAATTAGTATTTGGCATTTGCAAACAAATTAAAAAATCTACATTCTTCACTACTTTGTAACAACTTGAACGGCATTCAACTCGGTCAAGTTCAGAATATGCGCCATGTAAAATACAATTATACATTGAACAATGGATAAATAGAAAAAACAAACTATCTATACTAAAATATGTAGTATAATATAATAGCTAATATAGCTACGAATACTCAAACCAAAAACATTGATGTATAATATTTCAAACTGGCGGATGAATTGGCATATTTGCCGCGAGTTTTTAAGTTAGTGAGTTAATGTGTTTGTATATGTGCTTGTTTTTATAAATCATATGTTTATGATGAAAACTGAAAGAGAAGTTGCTAATTTAAATATTTTGTAAACAACACAGTTTCACATAGTCAACGTAAATAGTTTTTTGACGATCACAAAACCCCAAAAATACACGGATGTTTGAGACTTTTTTATGATAACTGATAATGAAAATAATTTTAATTATATCATTGGCCCCCAAATCTACCAAACACTCAAAAAAGTAAACTATAACAACTATTAAAAACGTAACTCTATACATTTTATTTGAAATAAAAGCGAGATAGTAATGGACATTTTTATATCGTCAACATAAATAAGTTGACTTACGCAATATGAAAATTGTTGACTGTAAAATCTGAAACATAACATTTTATTTTAAACATCAAAATTTTTCGAAAGTGTTAATCAGCAATTTAAAAAAGCAAATAAAATTTAGAAAAGGGTACTCTCGGTCGATTCATTCATATACATTCTCTGACTGTTACTTTCCTCAATAATCATTCTTTTTTTACAGTGCCGCATAGGTAAATAACGATTTAGGAGTCGAAAAAATGATACGACTCACAAAAATCATTAATTCGTAATCTTGTTTTAAATACTGAAGTAGATATATGAGATTTTTAAACCAGAGTATTTAAATATCAGCGTGTAAACAAACTTGTATGAATTTTTACCTTGCCAAACTGTAAATATAGAGAATTCTCTGTTCATGTATGTTAATTTACTGAAAAATAATCAGAAATCATTTATCACTCTGATTGAACGACAAAATTGGGATTTCATCAGAAAATTCATTCATGCTTTCTAGCAAATAATAATAAAAAAGCAGAATCAAAAAGAATAAACAATCGCACTGATAAGAAAATCAAAACAAAATACGTATGAGCACTTCCATATTATCATAGTTGTTTACGTAATGGCAAAGAATGTAGACATTTTTAAAATTTTAACAATGACAATAGTGACGACCAGCAACTAAGTGACCAGATCGTAAAAATGGATCTATAAGATCCACCACACTTAAGTTGTGCAAAGTATGTAAGATTATTATCAATGTGATTTAAGTCTGTCCCAGAGGAATTTTTCTGGTTTTAGGTGGTTATAAATATCCAAACAATATGGAATGATATTATTAACTTTTCTGCTTGAGTGCATGCATGTGTTGGTTTAATATTTATTAGGTTTTTTTTTTGTTAAATTTATATGGTAGATATTTCAATCATTTTGCTTTCAAAATGTGAATTGCTTCTAGAATTGTAATTTCTATTTTGAGTTGATTAAATTGTAAACACATCCTTACAGTGTAACAAAACTTACATGATAATTAAAACAGTCTCTTGAAAAATCGATCACAATATTTTTTTTTGCTCCAACACACAAATTCTCTAACACAGCAAAATGTGGTTTCCTTTTTTCTTAATTATCACAATTTTTCGTCCTTGATTCCAAGTCAAAAACTATCCTTCGCACGAGGAACACTTTTATGCTGAAATGTGTACACTTTCTATGGACTTTTGAGTAGGTTTTCTAATTTATTTTCCAAAATTTATTCTGAAGATCCCAAAACAAAGAACTATATATTTTTAAAAAATGGCGATGTTTACGTAAATATTGGGTATATGTACAATGCAAAGTCAGAGAAATTTAAAAAATATTTTTCTTCGAATCCAGGCTGTGATTTCAATATAGAATTAACAATTTGATTATTTATTTATTTATTTTAAATAATACTTATTGTTTTATTCCTGATATTTAAACGAAATTGGAAATAAATTTGTAAACAAGAAATGATAATGACGAGGTATTGTAAAACCAGTAATCATTAACAAATCATTGAATCGAAGTGAACGGTTCAGTCTGGAAAATAATATTATTGTTTTTGTTTGATTGATTTTGTGTTTTGTTGATAGGCAATAACATAAGTTGTATGCTAGAATTGAAGAATTATAATCTTATAAGCTTTTTTGTAAATAAACTTTATTAGCTCAGCGATCTTAAACAAAATAGAATATTTAATTCTATACATAAAATTTTTCTTTTAGAGTGTTTAACACTAAATTTTTCAGTATAGCATAGTTATTTCATGAACAAGCATAAATCTGTTAGATTTTGAGCGAAGAGCGTATAAGACCACATATAACATAAGAAACAATTAGAGAAACTTTGAAGTACAATATTGTTTTGTGTTTCTACTGAATTTGATTCTCTGGCAAAAGGGTGTACCATGTATTCTTTCCTTGAGAAATTTCTGGAGCATGTAAGTCGACTTTGACCTAAAATTTTTTTAAAATCATTTTAGTATTTTTTAGAATATGTTTGTTTAAGAATATTTTACCATTCCAATAACTGGAGAACCGCCAGATAAGAATCCCTTCTGAGTGCAAACAGTAACTTCTAACTGTGAGGTATTTAGTTCTGCACTAGAAATTACGTATTCAAAAGTTGCATCATACTGAGGGTTGCAGTTATCTGGGAATAAAGTATGAATTAATGTTCAGCCATTTGGAATATTCAACTCACCCTTGATTGTTGCTGTTTTGCGTTTGCTCTCTTTGGAGCGACCTGGCAGTAAGTACAGTTTAACGTATGGGTCAGGAATATTACTGGGATCCTTCATTGGGATATTTTTAATCTGATGGATGATGACGACTAGCCGCTGACGTGGAGCAAGGTATTGCAAAGTCATTTGTAGAGCACCTAGAGCTCCTGGTTCTGAGAAAGACCGAATGCTTGGATTTCGGATCAAAGCAGACTTTTCAGAAGTTGGACTGGCTGCCAAGGAAGAAGATATACTGGAGGCCTTCACAGTTTCTTCAACCGAGTTTTCTACATCTTTAGAAGATGAATTTGAAATGCGCGAATCTTGCTTCTTCAAAGCCTCCTTGCTGTTAGATTCTTCTTTTTTTTGATCTTTAACATCGCTGATAGTTTCCGGCTCATCTTGAACTTCCGGAACACGTTTTAAAATTCTCAATGACAAGCACATGACAATTTTTGATTCTGGTCCACTTTTTTGAAGTTGGAAAGGTTGCGACAAAATTTCCAAAGTTGGTCTCTCAAGTAACGCACTGAGAATATAAGTCAGGCGACCAATCTCATTTCCGGTCTTTTGATCCGTTATTTTTAACTGCAATGTGTCGTTATCAGGATTTGCTACCAAAAACGTAAATCCCTGCTCCCAAACTGGTGAATCAGTACGCATTTGTACTGCAGTTTGCTCAGTTTTCTTGCCGACACTCAACGTCAAGAACGGATCTGGTTTGCTAGTTGGACGAGCATTCTGAAAATATAAATCAATTATGTATAATGATCTGTGTGTGTTGAAAGTTATAGGTGTAAAATATATAAACTTTTCTTACAGGCAAATTTCTTGCAGAGTCAATATAAACGGTCAAAAGTCCTGTACTCATAGAGGTCACTCTTAACATTTGAGTCTCTTCCAAAGCAGCTTTCAAATCGTTCTTATCTGAACTCAGTTGCAACCACGTCATTCTTAAATGGATTATCCCATGCTTTGCATTTTCAAGCGTTAGCCACTAAAATTCATTAAAAATTAAAAATAAAGAAAATTATCTGATCTGATTTTATCTGTATACTTACAGTATCAACCAGACCCTTCTTGACCACATTGCTGATTTCCACTGTCGCCCTATTTGTAAATTTTTTATTAAAAATGTATCTTACTTGAATAAAAAAATGCTATATAATGAATATTGGAAATATTAGTTACAAAAGCAAGAAGTCAGATTTAAAATCAAATTAATCAATTAAAATCAAAAAAAATCAGACAATTGTTTGACAACGAAACTTAAACAGCAGATATCTAATTAAATAGTGTCAAATTAAAAAGAATCATGTTATTATCCAAGAAACAAAACTCCTCAACAGAAAACGAGTTGCACTACATATGTGAAATACATCAAATATGTTATGGATAAGAGTTGGTTAGCTACATTCTGAATATATAATAAAAAGATTTTTGATTATTGAAATGTATACAGCATTCTATACAAATCAGTGGAAATAATACAATGATGTGTAAGTTTAAATTAGTAATTTGTTAGTCAAACCTTCCCAAATTGTCATGTTCTCCAGTTCTATCCCAGTCAAACAATTTTAAGTTTAAGATAGTATGCTGAATGATATCAACGCAGGCCTAATGCACAGCACATAATATATGTAAAAAATATATGTAGATATGATTCTTTTTTAATAAGTCATTCATTTTCATTTTTATTTACGTATATAATTATTTGTTGTGTTTATTGTGTAGCAACCATTTTCCAATGAACTACAACATCATTATTGGGTTGGTTAATTGTTTTAGGAATTGTCATGAGCTAATGATTTGCATAAGGATTTCAAAACTATCCAAGGAATACCTTAGTTACTATCAATACTGTAGTAATGAGAAATCCAAAATATACTAGGATTTTTGTAAACTAAAATCTGCTAAAATATTTTAAAATATCTATTGATCTAAAGTAAAATTTCAATAATGTTTCGAAAATTTATTTTTGCAGAATGTTTGCATAATGTAAACGACAAAAGCAATTTTGGCAAAATGAGCAGAGCTAATGGTGTTAATTCAACAGTAGCATTTAGTGAACATGGAGACTTCTTGAAAGTATTGGTCATTCATTTTAATCAGTTCTTGGCAAATCAACATATCTTTTAACAACTTCATGTAAATCTCATTAGAAAGATTCAGGTGTTAATCATGGTTTAGAATCGTGGTTGAGTGAAAAACGCTGTTTGCCAAAAACAACCAAAATTAAAGACAACACCTTTCAAAAAAGTCTCCATTCCTACATTATGCAACAACACAAAATGAAAAACAATATGAGGTTGATACATTGAAGCAAAATTATAAGTCCATCACCACCTGCCAAGGAAGTCATCATTAAGAACCCCTGGAAATCCTGGATCATAATCCCATAGCTCAAACTCAATTTCTTGGCCTACAACTGCGTTTACTTCTGCCTAATCAAAACATACAATAACACATTCCATTATAACTATAATAAGTTGTCCAATGTCCATTTTTTGTAATTTTATCAACAAAAAAATTATAAATTTATATATAAAACCAAAGTTGCGCGACATATAAAAGCCAAAAAAGCAAGCAAAATGCACAATGCCTCAGGAAAGAAATGAGTTGCTAATTTAATTTTAACAATTGATAATCATTTCATATCACAGCATCAAAAAGGTCATATAGGAGCTTTGACTGGAACTCTGAGATACTAGAGATGAAATGATTTTTGTGAAAATATTTGGAAGAAAGCAAGCCCACTACCCTACCTGAACTCAGCAAATCATATATTATTATTGATCATACAGTATTAGAATTTGAATATTTGCCCAATAATGTTATGGTTCAAGTGCGTTCGGCCAATTGATTCAAATCATTCTAGTGCATCAATTAACCGCATTCACTATATATCATGTATTTAATGGTTTTCTTACATTCCCAGCGGCTCATCGTCAGAAGCATCATCTTTATCATACAGTTGCACGCCCATAGTTTGACCATATTCAGCGTAAACATTAGCCTAATTATGTTATTTAATTTGTTTGATTAATCAAAAAAAAAAAAAGTCAAAGAAAAATTGGTTACACAAAATTGGGACCAGATTTTGAGAAAATATTTCTAAAGCATCGATCTGCGTTCACTTTTCTAATTAATCAAATGCAAGTCTATTTTAATCTCGAAAATTGTGCAAAAGTGAGGGTGAAAAATCTGAGCTGTTTCTGAAATGTATACTTGTTTAAAAGAGATTTTTCTGATTTTTCTTTAACATATTGTTAAAGGTATAGTTAGTGTGTTTTGGAAGTATTATGATTTTGTGTTTCTGTTTTTTTTTGTCTCATTTTTCTAATATTATGAGTATTTCGCAAAACCAGTGATGCGAAAATTGCTGAACATCTATAAATGAAAATTCTTCGTAAAAAAAGCTTTTATATATTTTAAGCTGAATGTCCCAGCTTTTAAATATTTTAAACACAAGTTTCATTTTTTCATAACGGATAAGGGTAGGTCTTGATAAAGCTCGTACATCTATGGCTCGTATGAAGCGAATATTAAACTTGATAAACAAACGGACAGACAAAATAAAAATGTCTTACTGCACGCCACTTCAGCTGAAAACTTCTGAGACTTCATGATATAATTCTAGATCAGCTTTGATCACTGATTCTGATTTTGTACATGGTTTGCTCCCAAATGCCCTAAGATTTGAACAAATTGTATTTATATAAATCTTCCCAAAATTAAAATGGAAGCGCTTAACGATATCTTAAACTTTAATTGGACACTTCCATACTTTAATAGATCATTAGTTACATATTCATCAATCATTTGTGTAATTATCATGTTAATATTGCAATCATGTCATAAGATATATATGAAAAAGCTCAAAATCACATCAAAAATGGCGATTTTTTGCAAAGATATTGAAAGTTCTAAAAATATTTAAAATTTATGCAACATTTTTATTGAAGAATGTCTTGATTGTAGTTCTAGCGATAAAAACTATTAAATTTATCAATCTACTTGCAAAACAAAAAAATCAAAAACTATACATCAGTTGATATCTTTTTCACGAAAGTAAACTTTGTAAACACAGGGTTGGGGAAATTCAGGTGGCGCGAAATTTGTTCATTGTTTGTTGTAATAAAAGCGCAAAAGGCATTTGTTATTGGTGTATTTATGTAGTCTTATGAGGAAAGTACAAGGTCCTAATATTTTATGCAAATTGTTAACGGTTTTCTGGATATTTTTTTGAAAATTGCATTGATTTGGCCCAACCCTGTGTTTACTTCAAAGTTTATGAAAAAAGATATCAACTGATGTATAGTTTTTGATTTTTTTTTTTTTTTGCAAGTAGATTGATAAATTTTGTAATAGTTTAATACAGAGCTCTTATCGCTAGAACTACAATCAACACATTCTTCAATAGTATAGCAATGATTTTGATTATACTTCAAGTAAGCGAAACGCATAATATTTTTAAATATTTTTAGAACTTTCAATATCTTTGCAAAAAATCGCCATTTTTTGATAAAATATCTTATGACAAATATTAACATGATAATTACACAAATGATTGATGAATATGTAACTAATGATCTATTAAAGTATGGAAGTGTCCAATTAAAGTTTAAGATATCAAGATTTTAATTTTGGGAAGATTTAATAAATACAATTTGTTCAAATCTTAAAAAACCATGTACAAAATCGGATCAAAACTTCTAGAAAAAATTTTGAATTTTTACAGTGGCGTGCTGAATTATTGAAACAAGAAGATTAATATAAGGCAGAACAAATTACGGTCTTGAAAATTTAACGGTAATGCAACATTTTTTTGGACAAAAAGTTTAAATACGGCGATAAGAAAGTGTAGAAAGGTTGTTTAAGGGAAAATGTTGAAAAAGGATCTAAAATAACAGAGCGTTTGGGAAAAAAATTTGGGGAATTTCCGAATCTTACATCTAATTTACGATTATATTCTATCAAACCAAAACATCAATAAGCATGCAAATCAATTTTCAAAGAAATCAAGCATATTTAAAAAAATTAAAATTTCCGGTAAGAAACTTGGACTAAATTTTGGACTCATTTTGTCTTGAAAAAGTATACTTAAACAAAATATAAAACACTTCCTGATCTTAATATAAAATTAATAAAAAGCTCATATTTTTTTCCTGGTACCCCAAAATTTCCACGAAATTTGAGTTATTTGATAGCTATAAATGTATATACACAATGTTTTGTATATATTATCCTTGAAAATTTCAATTTCGTTTACTTATTATAGAAGGTTTACTAGATCAGCTTACCTCACACCAGAAGTCCCACACTGGATTTACAGTAGAATCAATAATTTGAGTTCTGAATTGTTGAGCACCGACAGTAATGATGGCATAAGGATCAGATTTTCCTTTTCCAAGAACGCTTATGTCCTTTTTCATCAAATCTTTTGCTTCAACCACATGAATGCGGAGAACACCCTGATATTGTAGTAACATGAAGTTAGAAATTATTTTTTTTTACAATATAAATAATTTTTTTAACCTGAGGCTCTGGCATTTTCAAAGAGAGTGCTTCAATTTGATCGCTTAAAATGATTGGCAGCTTATTAGGCAAAACCATCATTGCAGCTACTTGTTCCACAATAATTCGTCTCAAAATGTCACTCAGACCAGGCATATCTAACATAAAACAAAAATTATGAAAAAGTTAAAACTTGAAAATGTGAATTAAAATAAGAACTACGCTATACTGGGAAGCTATTGAAATATTACCCAAAAAGTCGACTACTCCCACTGAAATTGAAAAGGAGCTTTAGATAAATGAATAACTTGACCAAATATTTAACTTACCCAAATTGAAATCGATATTGGGGTTGTTTAAGAAGAAGATTTGCATCCCTCCAAAAAGTGGCATGGAGCTTATCAAAGGCTTTAGAACCACACGGACCATCCCATGAAGCTGAAAATCTTTGATTCCCCCTCGAACTCCACCAATTGAAAAATTGATGTCGCAATCACCAGCATAAAATAAGTCTAAATCCATGATGACCTCGTTTCGTGCAATATTTTTGTCATACACTTTAATTCCACCAATTCTTGGTGGCTGTGATTATATTAAATATATGTTATGAAAATTTTCGATTTTATGGTTGTTAAAATACTTACGATTGTTCCAAGAATCATTCTGTCAAATTTAAAGCCATTAAGTTTATAACCCGCCAAAGCTTTTTTTATATTCGGTTCAATACTGTCCTTAATCAAATTCCTTGTGAAATGATTTGCATTAGGCCACACCTGCTTAAGGATCTGTTAAACGAAAGGTTAATTATTTCAAAAATCTATGGAATTATAAAATTTTCTTGATTCTAACCTTGTTAAGCCACTCAACACGTTCAACATCTGGAAAAAATACCTTTAAAAAAATATGTATGGTTAACTTTGCTTAGTTTCTCTTTGAATAATTATTTTTAATATATTATGCTATTATATTAATTAGATACATTTTTCAGAAATATTAGTCACCTAGAAAAAGTCCAGCAAGATCAAGATTTTCTCAAGTCATTATCTCTCAAATAAAAGGACTTTGAATTGAAGTTTTAATAAATCTGATTTAGCTAATGTAGATAGTATTAAATAACAATAGCCTATAGTCAGCTGAAGTTCTGATTTGTTTTTCTTTTAAATTATCTTGCCGAATGCTTAAATAAACAATACCATATCAGTAGATCACTAAGCTATGTATGAAAACAATTATTTATTATTCATATTTCATATTATCTATGATTTGCAGCAAACCAAGAGCAAAAATTTAATATGACTTGAGGAACTGGCCATGAAATGGGCCGTCTAGAAATTTTACTTTTTTTTTAAATTGTGTAATTTATTTACTATGCTATAGTTTAATAATGAAACGACTCATATCATGTGCGTGTTAACTGTAAACTCACCCATGCAGGTAAATCATCGAGCCTAGCCAGAATTACTTCTTTGTCGCTGGCCAATGCTGAAGCTTTAGCCACGGAACGCCTGACGTCATGTTGTTTACGGAATTGATCTCGGATTACGGAAAGGAGCACTGGGCAAATCAGCCATGCTACAGACCATCCCATGTAGCCCACAAAGTACACGACGCCAACAACAGCAATTTTTTTCGCCGCCGAAAAGACAATAGACATGATGGAGCCTTCATCAGTTACTCTTTTCTCAAGTTCAGCTTTTTCAGCACTCAACTCTTTGCTAACAGACATCTCCTTAGATTTTAAAAGGTCGTCGATGGGGCCTGACTTATCACCACCTTCGTCTATCAAAGCTTCTGACTCTCCGCTGCAATGTAAATTATTATTGAACATAAATGAAGCAAGCGTAAATTCACAATTGGCGGTACAAAAAAATATACAAACATAATCAGATCAATTTTGGTGAAGTAATTAGGGTTATTAAAAAGTTTATTGCTGTCAAGAGGATTTAAAATCTAGGTTTGGTCGAATTGCGGAAACAGACAATATGACTACGATATGATAAAAAATTTGGGCTGAAGCATAGGGAGACATGAAAAGGAACGAAAGCGATTATATAGCACCACAACGTACAAGATATTAGATACATTAATTAAAAGTTTGTTAACTATGTACGTATTTTGATCTAATTCAATTTGCATGTAAAGTATGATATTTATACTCAACTGTTCCTTGACTTTTCTTGACGAACTGATTGAATGAATATTATATAGAAATTCTAATTGAAAAAACAATCATAATGCATTTGAGTTTAGTTTCTATAAGGTAACGCTCATTAATTACAATGTGTCAATTAGACAATCTGCCATGCCAAAAATTGATGAATTTGATGAACCGCCACAAACACTGCTTCAGTTATCATTACACGGCTATTTAAATTAATTGAAAAAGTTAATATGCTATAAGCTGATGAATGCTTTTAGGATGAAGTAAATAAGCTGGCAAATATTCAACAAAATATCAAAAGATCATTAAAAAATTCACAATATTATGGTATCTTAAATGTAAATAGATTGTTCATTGTGTGCAAAGCCCAAAAATATTAAATGATAGAAATTAAATTTTAAATGATGTATAAATAAAATATAATTCTAACTATGTACCTCATACTGCAACTTAAATATTCTTTCTATTCTTTGATTCGAAATAATTAAACTTTTGGGAGAAATATGGAAACTAAAAATATAAAAAGAAAATATAGATTAAAATGAAAATATCTCAAACACTTTATTTTTAGAATCGAAGAAAAGTGAAAACAAACATTTTCAGATCTGAAAACCACAATTGATTACAGAATTATCTCAATTTCTCAAAGATTGAACAGGCCTATTTTAGCCAATGAAAAATTCGAAAACTTAATTGTATACATTGCTCACTCTCAAAAAACAATTCCTTGAACTTGAATCAATAGACTAATATCACTAATTTGATTGACCAATTTTGATAACTTTTTAACAACATGCCAATAGCTTCAAGATAAATTCTAAATGAAATAATAAATTTATTATTTGCCGGTGACATCATAAGAATATTTGAACAACAATTAGAGTTATTTGGAATTGACAATAAAATAATGAATGGTGATGCAGTCACCAAAACTTTACTTCAGACGAAACTCACATACCATAATAAATAACTCATTCATAATAACTAATTAAATTTTAAATTCGAGAGGTGGCCAACATAAGCATAATATGTTATATATTCATGAAACACATTAGTTTACATATACTCAAAATCAAGAAATTAGATGCAGTATCTACTTTAAATATTACAGATTCAAATTTCGACATGATATTTTATCATTTTCGCAAGATTGATGATTAACTGAATATATATGAATTAGTCAAGAAAATACTAAAATCTGTTTTTTTTCTGAGCATTTGCAGTAAAATAATTTAGATGTTTATAATTTTCAAGCCTGTTTAAAGGTTACGTCATTTTTAAAATAAAAAATATTCTGTTTCTAAAATTTTGCGAGAATTCAAGAGAGCATTATGCCTGAGAAGTTACTTATTATTAATTAAAAGAGCCAAAAATTTGAGGTATTATTTATATGGCAGAACTGTTCAGAATTATTTGTGTATTCAATTAATTGATCAGCGCTACTTATTTAGCAAGTTCAATTTTGTTGTAAAAATGCACTTTAAATTGTATTAATCTTTGAATCTTTGCTCAAGATTGTTATCCACCACTTTTAAAAACTGAATATTATTATTACTTTTGTTGCGTTTTGCGACTAACGTCCTCAACTATGTTCTTGTTAGAGACTCAATGGAATGAGAAATCAATGAAAAATTCCTCCAAAACCTCTTTTGATTGCTCATTTATATTATTCTTTTAGTGTTTTATATTATTAGCAGATTGTTTAATATTTTATGACACATATTGATAGCAATGTACAATACAAATTAAATTTATTGACGACTAGAAGTGAGCTCACCTCGCCAAATAACTTTTACATTAATTTCCAGCTATTTCAAACCTTAATATAGTGATTTAACATATGTCGGGGAATTTTTCCACACGAAATGAAAAATTTAGGCTGTCGAAGTGTAAATTTTTTTAAAATCTGCTTCAAAGTTTTCACTTAAACTTTTTCGCGACTTATTTCGAGAAACTCTCGTTCCATTAGAGTGTCCGATGTTTTATCGATGTTTGAAAAAAACGATTAATCGAATCGAAAAACATCGATATTATATCGATGTTTTAAATTTTCGATATATCGAAACATTGATGTTTTTTCGGCAACATCGAAGTTTATCCCTATGAGAATATTGTGCGACAATCCTATGCTGAAATCCGCTCAAAAGGTGCGATTGCAGGGTGCGAATATCTGACAGGAAAGGTGCTACAATCCAAGCGATTTTTCACGGATTATCGCACCTATTTCGCACATTTTTGTTTACAATTTTTCAAAAAATTAAATTTTTCTCAAATCAGGATATAAATTGACTTAATTCATTTACTAATCAACTTGTTATCGATAATCCTTATCTAGAAAGTATTAAAATAATATATATATTACTTATATATTGTAGAAAAATGAGGTAGTATCAAAATAATATATTCTCTTGATAGAACAGTTTCGGGACATTTTTCAAGTTTAAATTATTTTAAACATATTTTCCATACTATGACCATACTTAATTGTGCTAGTAAATTGCTATTTAAGTCTCTAATTAAAGAAACAAAATTTAGAAAAAGGTAAACAAAAATGTGCTACATAAGTGCGAAAATCCAAAAAATGTCGCTCGGATTTTCGGTGACAGCCAGCACTGTTCGACAGGATTCTCATAGGGCAGGCATGACTAACCTGTGGCACAGTGGCACTTTGTGGCACTTTTCAAAATTAATTTCGCTACCTTCGATTTATTATTTCCCATACAAAAATGTGTCATCCCATACAAATGACAAATCATTGATTACTTGGATGGTGGCACTATTTTAAAAAAGGTTAGTCATGCCTGTCATAGGGTATTGAATATTAAGTGTCAAAAGCAAAAATTCATTTTAAAAAAAATATTTTTTCTCTTTTTTTCTTCTCTCTATTGAACTAGTCCCGAAACTCTATTAAAAAATACTTATTTAACGATGCGAACTCTGTATCTTCAAAAAATTTAAAAATTCAACTAAATTTTTTTTAAATTTTGAAAAAAAAAGTCGTTAACATCGATACATCGATGTTTAAAAATATCGATGTTTTTAAAGTCGATGTTGATAAACATCGATGTTTTCATTTCCGATAATCGATATTGAACATCGTTTTTCATTTTGAAATATCGGATACTCTACGTTCCATACTAATGATTTTGCTCACTTTTGAGCATAAATGTGTCAACAAAGAGCAATGATGTCCCAATAATATTTCCGAAGGAGTCAGTCAAAAAGTTGTCTTCGTTATGTTTTCACAAAGTTTTAAGATGTATATCATAAATATTCTTTTCCAGGATAACAATAATAATATAGAGAGCTTTCCCAATCAAATGTATGTCTGTAATTAATTGTAATAATGCTATGTTGATTTTGAAATAGCCCCTTGGTTTTTTATTGCGCAGACGCCTTTGTTCAGCAATCATCAAAAGTCATCAAGATATTGCAAGCGCCACTTTCAAAATTGAAAAACAAAAGGATTTTATAAATTTAAATGAACTTTATTGGCTTACAAATCTATTATTTTCTAATTGAAACTTTCATAATCATTGTGTTTCTGTACCTGTTCTTTCTTAATATTAACAAATCAGTATCATGCTCTGATTTTGTATTTGTAGTAAAACTGTTAAAACTTAAATTCTATGAAACCTCATAATCGTCTTCAGATCTTTTACGCTTAATGCTGACATTTTCGTGAATTTCGTCCATCTCCATAATCATCTCTGATTTTGGTTGTTGGAGAACAATTTTAGGTTTGACCTGACAAGCTGTCTTAAACACAGGCTTAGGCATTGTAACCGTTTGAGTCTTTGGAGCTTGAGATTGCACCAAAGAGGATTGTTGCTTAATAGCCGAAGATCCAGCAGGACCCTGAGCTACTCGGCTAGGTGTTACTAACGTTTTTATGGTACTACGATTCTCGATAGCACTTTTTGTAAGTTTTTTTACTGCTCCTGCACCCGAAGAAGCCGCCCTTAATTTATAGTTACAGGCTAATAAGCAGAACCGATCTGGAGGAAGCCGTAAGCCGGAATGAGGTCGAATAAATGGAAGGGGCTGAGTGTTTTTCTGACGAGCAACTTCCAGTAATACCTAAAATAAAAAAGTAAAGGATTTTTGATGCAATTTGTTTGAAGATTTTGGGATGTCTTACATCTTTCGGAGGTGGACCAGTAAATGCTTTATCTAATAACATTGTTGATGCCAATTTAACATCCTCCACATCAATTATTTTTTTCTTAGCATGGTTTGCAAACACTTTAGCATCATCTAATATACAGGTGACATAGCGATAAGTAAATTCAAGCAGCTGATTAATGACTCGATTTTCGAAGTCATCTACTCCCAGTTCCCTATAAAACACAACATATTGTTATACGAATTAAAGCTTAAAATGGGAAAACTTTCTTCATGATGCTTATTATCACTTGGGCATCTTTAGGGAGTCCTTTTGACTTTTCTCGGTCGCTAGCGGCCATAGATAACACTTTAGAGTAATTTGGGTATGAATTAGAGAGGTAAATATTTTGATTTATTGAATTTTAAACTTAAAGATATTTGTTTATCATTGAGAAAATGACATTCATTCAAAAAAGCACATTCAAATTTTATAATTGAATGTAGCTGTCAAAAAAATTACGAATCACTCATTCACAATTATATACGCTATATATATAACATTTTCAACTTGAAAACATAACAAAGAATATTATATTTTTAAAATTTACCATAATATTTCCCTTGCACTTTATTTTTGAAATAAAACAGTAGAACCCAGCATTCAAAATGGTAAGCCACTAATTAAGTAAATAGAATAACTTCAAAATGTCATTTTGTTAAAAACTTACATGATATCGATTGAACAACATTTCATATGATAAGTGTTAATAAATGTAGACCAGCTGTTAGTTTCAAAACCAAGATTTAAATCAATATCAATTACTGCACTAAAATGTTCTATATATTTTTATTTCTAGTTTCAATTTGGCTCATTCAATTTCCCAGACGCAATGCGGCAGTTTGTTTCCAATTACAGATGTTACTCAGTTTCTATGTTACCTGGAAATGAAAGGCACGACGTGGAAAATGGTGGAAAAAGTAAGTATCTTTTTTAATTCAGGATTGTACTAAATTTTATTAAACAATCATTATGTTCCTCCAGTCATTATGCCACCTTCCGCATTGGATCAGCTTACTCGGCTCAACATAGAATATCCTATGCTTTTTAAGATAGTCAACAAATCTCGCAACCGAAGTACCCACGCTGGAGTTCTAGAGTTTGTGGCAGATGAAGGCAAAATTTATATTCCATATTGGGTGAGTACTGTTATTTTTTTTACACTTTAATTTACTAAAATAAATTTTAATTATAATTCTAATTGTAGATGATGCATAATTTGCTATTGGAGGAAGGTGACTTGGTGCAGATAGAAAATGTATCGTTGCCTGTTGCAACGTTTTCCAAATTTCAGCCCCAAAGCGTTGATTTCCTAGACATAACAAATCCCAAAGCTGTTCTTGAAAATTGTCTGAGAAATTTTGCTTGCCTCACAACCGGAGATCTTGTAGCTATCAAATACAATAACAAGATTTACGAGCTATGTGTTCTAGAAACTAAACCAGGTGTTGCTGTAACAATTATTGAATGTGACATGAATGTCGATTTTTCGGCGCCCGTTGGTTATCAAGAACCCGAAAGGATAAAACCCAAAGTAGAACCAATGGCAGTAGATCCAGCAGAACTAGTACAGCAAGACGACAACTTGTTCTTTGCTTTCAAAGGTGAGGGAAATCGACTTGATGGCAAGAAAATAAAGGATAGTGGAACTAAAGATGTGGCTCAGCATGCAAAAGTAAGTATCTTATTAACATAAAGTTTATTAATGAATTTATGTCTAATTGAGTTTTTTGTTTTAGAAATATGTGCGTGGTATACCTGATTATGAACACGATATATGTCTTCTTGTTTTTGATCGTACTGTGAAAGCCAAAGATGCTAGCATAAATTCAAATCCAGATGCATCAAGTGAATTAAAAAAATTTATTGGTGAAGGAAACTCGCTTCGTGGCAAATAAAGCTGGATTCTACAACTTAATATTTTTTATTTATATAATTCATTTAAAAAATACATTTGAATAAAAAATTAAATACTTTTAACGAAATTGCAAGACTGGTTCAAATGTTTTTTAAAAACTCCCGATAATTGTAATCTTTGTGGAATCTTAAAAGTCTGTTAAATGTCTGTACTTAGAAGCGTTTTAAGAACTCTTCTGAGCAGATTCGAGCTCGAGAGTTGACTGCTAGTTTCATTTCGCTTATCTCCTTGTCAATCTCTTCCATAAAATGTATAACAAAGTCGACCAATTTATGTTTGTACATTTGTTCCGTGTGAAAGTTGGTGATTAGGAAGCTGATGTCGTAGCCCTCAATGGGCTTGCGGCGGAGAATGATGAAATTTTCAGCTCGCATCATCATAAACCTGGTAAATTTGTGACACAAGATTTTTTCAATCTCATCGGCTTGCTTCACGGCAATACTAATTCTCACAGAGTTTACGGACGTTTCGATCAACACCCGTTCTTTTTCGTTTCTTGAAATCACTACTGGCGTCAGGATCAGTTCTAAAAACAAAATTATATAGTGGGTGCTGACCAAGAACCAAAAAAATGTTTCTTATCTTTTACCTTTGCTTGATTTGGTTTCAATTTCTGGTTTATTATGTCTCTCTATCACTTGAGATGAGAAATTGTCAAGACACATTGCAGCAGTGAGCGTATGTCTAACCGCGGTAAGATAAGGTTTCAGAGTTCCAGACATTTTATTGTAGTTTTCTGAATTTTTAGACCAAACCCAAGAAAGATAAATTACTAATACATGTCAGCCTATACCATGCACTTTTATCTCAGGTTTTATTTTAAGCCTGCGAATTAAAACGACACTCCAAACACAAAAATTTTTGATTTGAAGTTTGACTTTTATAAGTATTATTAAGTGCCAAAACCTTATAGAATCGATTAATAAATTTTCATGATATTAAACATCATATATCCACAGAATTCTTCAAGATGCAACTATTGGTATAACTCAACCATGCGGTAAAGCTTATATGTCAAAATAATGAATTCACATACCTTTGAATTATATGAATACAAATATACATCTAACTGTCGTGAAGAAATGAGCTTTTTCCATGAATTTTTTTAAAGCATTATTGAGATATTCTAGAATTAATTAATTAATTTTATAATTGATGACAATCATCAAAATAAAATTAATTTAAAAAAAAAGAGCTTAGTTAATTTTCTGTTTTATACTGATGATTCAACCAGAGAATCAGAGAACTTTTGGTTAAACTCGGGTTGAACATGAAATATTTTAGATTCTTTTTATATCTTATTTCTAATTCTTCAAAAGATATAATCAATATATTATCTTTCAGAAATTCGATTGCTATGTTGTTAATGCATGTTTATTATTATTAAAGATTTTGGGAGAAAACCATACTATCTCGAATTTTATGCCGGTTTATCTTCAGAGAAAAGTGTTTGTTGATTAAGTTCATGACTGTATGTTTAAGATTAAGATGCTAGTGACAGTTTCATAGCTATGAAACCCTCATATATCAGTAAAATTAATTAAGAGCTTTATTTCAGTATTTGTTTTCATGATGCCAAACAATCATCTCTTCAACAAATAGCTATACAACAAATACGTCTCTTTAATATCCGTAAGATAAAAACTAGTAGTAATTTTCACTTCAAAAAATTTATAATGGCTCAAAAAGACCGCATTAATTAAAAATGATTAAACAATATAGCTCTATGAATGCTATAGTATCAAAACTCAAAAAAGTAATCGAAAACTAGCCATGCGAATGATTTCATTTCTAAATTGTAAATTGAAATGTTCATTTACGATGTGAACGCTCAAAAGATAAAAGTCTATAAAGTTGTATGAGCATTGAATATGTGAATTATCAGTAAATCTTGATTAGCTCGCTACAAAAACAAATAAAGTGATTTAAAAGAAATCAATAATCTAACGATGCCAGTTTTTATCATATTTTTTTCAATTTTTGAACAATTTCGCTCGTGCTATAATGCTACAGTATATTGATATACAAAATTTCAACGTTGAATTGGATCAACATTGTATTTATTGTGGAAAAGTTAAGTTTCAAGTTCAAAAACATATAAAAGATTTAACTTTGAACCACATTCTGTTTCCAAATAAACGTTCATTGACCAGACAAATTGAAAATAAGTTTAAATATATTTTTCTAGAAGACACACCCAATGAAATCTCACTTTTATTAGAAACTTCATATATTTTCGCAACTGTTTCCTTCAGCTTTTTGTCTGAATCTGGAAATTTGGACGATTATATTTTCCATCTTGATAATCTCTATAATCTCTATTGGTTTTTGTGATTAACGCTTCTTAAATTAGGTGCTCCGTTATAAATTTTGATTGAAATTATTTTTTTTACTATATTATAGTTATCGATATTAGTATACAAATTGTTCGTTCTTCATCGCTATAGGAATATTAAAAGGCAGCTGAAAATGTGTATATCTCTTTAGTTTTTTTATTATTTTAGCTCTGTGGCGTTACAATTTAATTAAGAATAATAAAATTTATCTAAACGATGATTTTATGATTTTGAAACTCCCGCGATATTTTATCATTCATTTATTTCGCTCAAGACTATCTCGTCTTTTCAATTCTTCATTCAGTTTCTGATTCACTTCAATCGAGAATTGACTTTATTCACGTATTCTGCCGATATTCTGCCAAAAATTGCTCGGAAAGAACTTTTCGTCTGCTGAAAATTCAAGAAAACAAAAATTGAGAAAATTGAGCAACTCGAGTGGAAACGAAAAATATATTTCCTTCAGTAGCAAAAAGTGAAAAGATACAAAAAGACATGAAAAAGAGTGATAACAATGCTAGTGACCGTAAGTGCAACAAATTAAAACCATTCGTTGTGACGGTTGTAAAAGTTATATTAGTTTGAGGATTTGAAACAACATTGAAAATATTCTAATTTATTTTTTTATAAATACATATGTTTGATGGTTAAACACGAACAAAATTGGTATTTAATTAAATAGTATTTTCATAGGTTTATTAATAATTGGCAGTGAAAAATGTTTGCTCCAAATAATGTTATGACGCTCATTCGAAAATAAATAAATTTTGTGTGTGTTGAACTAGAAAACGTTATTGGACGATGTCACTTGGTTTTGAGCAATAATTTCAGAGATTTTTGTGGAATTCTTCGCAAATATTTAAAATTCAAGAGCATGAGTAGCACAATTATTATTCAGGATAAGAATATTTATTTAAGAAATCAAGGTAGGATGCGTGTGCTACTAGAATATTAAAATATTCTGCTTGCTAAACTTATGGTGCTGAGGTCTTTTTATATAGAAAATGTCTGTTTGATAGCTATTTAATAAAACCAGTGTATGATATAGATTTTCTGCGAGTTTATATGAAATGTTTTAATATTAAATTAACATTTTTATCCCAAAAATACACCACTTATGAATGTAAGCCAAACATCGGACATCATTTTCAACGGATACTTCTCATTTAAAACAAAATTTAAATTTTAAAGTTGCATTACATTTTCCACGGAAAAAATCTGAACGTTTATTCAATATGAATGTTTATATTGAATGGAATTCTTCGCTCATTGAATATTTTCGTCTAAACAGCCAAATAATAATACCGTATATCTAATAGTTTTCCAGAAAAATTAAACGCATCTAACCAATCGATAAACATATACAATGGGAGCAATTTATCGCTCATTTTTACTATATTAATAAACGAATTGCGTTGACAGTATGTTTTGAATTGTTTATGATTTTATTAATTTGATGGCGTTATAAATTTTTATAAAATGAAGAAACGATATGATTGAGTTCATATTAATAGAGAAAGCAATTTAGTATAATGTGTTTGAATGATAAACTATGTGAAAGAAAAAGTTGAAATGATGAACATATCGGCAATAAATCCTTAATTTTCTTAAAATATAAATTGGCACTGGCAGTACTAGCATTTGAACCATTTGAAGTTTGAAATTTGAATGAATAGCTCATGATCTTTCCATTTGATTTACATTAAAGTTTAATTAGGTAATTAATCACTTCAAAATTGTTTTTTTTATGTATTTTATGTTTTTGCAATTTGTGGATAAAAATTTATACTGAACTCATAGTGCCACGTTTTGATCTTACAGGTACATCAGAAAGTTAAATAATTTATAAACTAAATACATTTTCAAGGAAAAAGCTGATGAATTTCATGGTATTTATTCATGATTTTTGGGATTTGCGGAGGCATTCTGATGTAGTACTTTGAAAATTCTTTAAAGCTCAATATAAGCGATTATTCAGCATGATTTGCATTTGTGATAAGAAAGAATGGCGCTTTTACAGTAATCAATATATAACTCTACAGATGTGTAGCATAAATATACACATTTATAAAGCACTTTAGATTGATTATATTATACTCACAGATTGATTTGTCAACCGAAACATTTAAATCTTAGTAGAAATGGAATTATATAATGCAATAAATAATTATGGAAATTACATCAAGAATTTACAACATAATTTTTGAGAAGCTTCCCTTTGTCATAGATATTACATTTTCCCGAATTTTTTCATATTCGAGTGACAACTCTTAGCTTAGATTGTCAAATCAAACTCTTCTTTTTTTCTTTTTTTTAAGGTTAACACGAAATTACACTTTTATGGAAATAAAACTTTTTGAATTTTAAGCATTGTACACTGAATTTTCAATATTTCGATTCATCTGAATATTCATTCAGAAGCTTTTGTTTATAAACTCCACCCATTGTAATCCTCTGGCCATGTCAGCGATATCTATAGTGCGAGGAAAATATTTCAAGAGCTCTTGTTCCACAAACAAACGTGGCAGAAATTTGTCGAGGGAAGCAAATTATATGCCGGCAACCCATCAACAAGCATTACAGTTATCGAGTTTTAAGCCAAACGATGAATACTTTTTTTTGTTGAAGAAAAGAGATTTTTCAAGGCAACATTTTTTGAAGAGCAAAATTATCATAGAAAACTTGATAAAACTGAAAACTGCGGATTAAAATTTTCCGGATGAATATTGGCATTCAGACGAAGTCTTGATTATATGCTAGTGACATAATTTTTTGAGAGCTCAGTAAATATACCAAGTATTACTCAATGTATATTTTATAGGTATTACGCTTCAGTTTATGGAGATTTCAACTTTCTCTATCAATGCATTAAAATTAAATACAAGAGCTATGTATATGATTTAAATTAATAATTAATCAAATTAGTATTGACCATCCTTATAAGGCTTCACTTTTTTGATGGGTGGGCGTGTCTCATTAATTCCACTCTGCATTGTTTAATGTCAGACTAAGGATTTTCTACTCGTGGTGCGGTAGCGTCTCAATTAGAAGGTTGATTTAACTATAATTAATGACTGCTTTGAATATGCGATATTTATCTGCTAAAATTTCTTCTTTACTTCAATGTCTACATTGTAATAATGAATTTGGCTTTTGTGTATTAGCAGCAAACATTTAATAGCCATCAAAATGTTTACAAAATATTAATAGACATCTTATAATTTAGTTTTAAGGAGAAACTAAAATAGACGAATTCAGTCAGATTCAGTTTATTTTAACATGTTGACAAAAACATGTCAAACAAGTGAACAAGTAGTTTCTAATTTATTCATAAATAGTGTGTATTAGTCTGGAAAATTGTGTGTAAGGAGTAACAATTTTTTTATTGCATATTTTTGCAGGATTGGGTATTTCAATATTACAATAACATATTATTATTTTAACATATTTTTTTTAGTTGTTGGTTGCGTGAAGCTTTACATTTACATAGATTTGAAAGTTATATTAAAATTATTAGTAATTTTGATTCACGTCATTTTGGCCTACATAATATTTTTTGATTCAGCTCAGTGTACTAAAAATTTAGAAAACATATATTAATATTATGGAATAAATTTGAAACCACTTAAAATGTATCGAAAAACAAAACAAATAATGAGAGAATGAAAAGTATTTCGACTTTGAAATTTTCCACAAAGAAAACTGTGTAATAATTATCTTCCTAAAAAGTTTTCTTCAATAAGTTTCAATTAGTCAGTAACCCGTTCTTTCATAACCCGTAGATCCAGGTATACCCTTTATAATTTTCATAATAGTTTCAAGAACATTAATCAGATTTAAGCTTCCCACAAAAGTCCTATATTTGGTTATATTTCAAAAGCTTACGACTTGTTTGTAGCTTTTTCTTAATATGTCAGTGATACAACAAACTGGAAAACGGCCTTTGCTAAATTTCTTTGCAACGGTATTCTTACGTTTTGTTAGCTGTTTGCCTTTATATTTGCGTATTTCACAATATATCATTATTAGAAAGTTGTGAGAGCTCACAAATTCATTTTTATTCATAAAAAAAAACTTTTGAAAATGTTAAGGAAAAGGAGTTGTCACTGAAAACGATGACAAATTACCATTAAGACGCACATTTCACGATTTAATGTCGCAAATACCTTTTCGTTACCATTATGACGAATATTATAGAAACTCTACAAAATACAAAATATTCCCACATTATTCAAACATCTGAATATTGATTTCCTGCAAGTTGTCTACCTCTACATTTTATGTTACCATACAACAAAATATATGGAGCATCTATTTTTAAAACACATCATCAGTTCATTAATTAATTTCATTAAAAAAAGGAAAAAGAGAGTTTCGATTGCAATCCAGCATAAAACACACGTTTTCGGAATACGATCGGTTTGTGAGATACAACATAGTTTTCCCATAATAATAATAATAAGAGAGAGCTCTCCAGAGAAAAATTCTGAAGCTCAGGAAAACTCTGAAACTCCTAAAACAAAAAAAAATCTCTTCAACGTTCAAGTTGTTCCGAACACAACTTTTTTCATATTCAGAGTTCTCACATCAAGGCACATGGCATATATTTTGCTAAACAATTTCAAAGTATATGCTATATATTTTTTTTATTGCTCGTTTCTGCGATGGTACATAATTTTTCTTTTCGGGGGAGAAGATCATACCGCAAATGCTAAATGGTTAGCTGTTGGCTTTGTGCGCCGCTCTATTCAAGGCTCCCAATTATGCTTATCGCCTGCGAATCTAAAATACCAAGGGAAGCCAATTCCTGCAATATCTACCAAAACTACATGAATGTATGTATAAATCAATGCCTGCCTGACATTGGCAGCTAGTACTGTATAGAAGTATGCTCAATCTCGTTTTTGTGTATGAATTAATTAAGTTAATCTGTTATTGTAATACAATAATACAAAAAGCACAAAATATTTGTCGAAATATTTATCGCACGAATAGAGTAGCTCAATTTACAGTCTGATAAGACATTAAGGGAACTCAAAAGAAAAGTAAATTGTTTTAGTATAAGTTGCGGAGTAAACAAGAAACGTGTCAAATGAAATTAATTAAAATTAATTAATTTATCGAATCTATTTTTTGATAATATCCACCTTAAAATTTATACATCAAAAACTTTGAAAAATGGCAAACTCATTCTCAAATAATTATTACTACCAACGATATAAGAATGTACAAAAATGTACAATAATCAGTGAATTGATAGTACTTTTCTAACTACCTAAATTATTTATACCACGTCAATGCTTTTAATGTGTCGAAAAGATTAATTTCTTTCAAAAAAAGATAAATCTAAACACATTACAACCTGAACAAATCTTTTGGAAATAGTTCCAAAAATAATATATATTGACAAAATTTCAATTAATGAAAACATATTTCCGGAATGATGTTTAATAGATTTCTGTATTATGACCTGAATGTACAAAAAATAAAATAATAACAAGATATATATTGTCTATATGTAGGACAACAATGAAATTTTGAGCCGGGAGAGGAGAAATGATGAATAAAAATGTAAATAACTTTATACATCCATTTGCACTATAAAGAGATGTTCATACTATGTTTTGTGTTTTCCTAGCACTTCGTGTTTTCCCGGGAAACCTTTAAAAGCGCATGTCCTTTCTGTGTGGAGAGATTGGGTGTGTAAAAACTTATGTCAAAAAAGAATTTTATTCTGCTTTAGTTGATATAATGTTTACAATTAATTTATAATAGAAGCACCGAAGAGCGAATTTAAAATCAAAAACCCACGGATTGAACAGTCAAGTGTGCAAATATGGTGACCAGTGCTGATGGTGATGCATCTGCCAATAAAAGTAAATATCTAAAAGTTCGCGTTAGAGAGTTGTGAAGGTTTTTGGGCGAAACACGGAGAAAATCCATACACCCAGTATTTGAGGCTGATTTGAGGCTTTGCTGGGGACAAATTCGCTTCATATTGAAGCGAAAATTGAAGGAAAACAACTTAATTTGTCATGGATTAAGATTTTCAATTTGCATTTTCACCGTCTATTAAGTTTTATTTTTTTAAACGAGGAATTTACCACGAATACACAGTGTGTTGAGCTAGATTGATCATCAGCAAAAATTATACCCTCTTGACTGATAAAGAAGTCATGTTATAAAAAGATATAGGTTGCTCTTCACAATGAGTATAAATGATATAAGTTAAGACAAACTAAAAAAATTTAAAAAGTTTCACCTTTCCGGTTTCCTTCTGATTAAAAATTGTGCTGAACTTTCGAAAAAAATCTCTCCCGAGTGCTGTAGAAGTGAATTTGTTTGCTATTTTCTATTGTGGGCTGTGGTGCCCCCATAGGCGTAGAAAAATATTCAAAAGGACACCCTTTTTATGCCATTACAGAGTTTTATAGAAAATCTACGGTTCCAGGCAAAAATGAAATACATTATCATACAACAGAGCACTAAATATAGCATCATCATCATTTATGTTGTTGGTCTATACTAGTCAAGCCAGTCAATACAATTGATTTAACAATTTAACAGCATTTTTTATGTTGAGGTATATTTCAATACATTTTTAATACAAATTTTAATGTATTTTCGATATAATATGGACTATTAAATATAAAGGAATTCACTCCAATATTTTCCGGGTTCTTTTGGAGCTTTTCAAAGGTCAATTAACATTTCCCAGAAAATTTGAAACTATACACATTCATATTCATTTTTTGGGGTGTTGTTCCACACTTTTTCATGTGTTTCAAATTTATCTGAAAACGACTAACTAGTTCTGATTTAAGTTCGGATACAATGAAAAGTGCTCTCTTTCGGATATAGACCATTATGTTTTATCTGGGAACATTATCCAAAAATTGGTTTTTCTTTTTGAAATAAAGAAGGAAACCGTAATTTTCAGAAAGTTTATGTGTTTTAGATGCTCAAGAATAACCTTGGAAGTGGTCCTTTACAGAAATATTTCCACTTATAGATTCACACCTACTAAACTCACACACCTTTTTCACAGGAAAAAAAAATTTGCCAGGCTCAGAAAAAGTTTTCGAAATATTTATTCAAATATCGCATCCTTTACATATATTAGAAATTCAAATTTCAGAAGCGAAATCAATTTGTATGGATCTGACAGCTCGCTTCCGATATACAATCTAAACTTATATATTGTAATTTCAATACACAACTTTATAAGTTTACTAGTAGCATAAATCCCCTCAAAAATGAGGGGTAGATGACACACTTGAGAATAGAAACATAAATCCCCTCAAAAATGAGGGGTAGATGACACACTTGAGAATAGAAACATAATATTGAATCATAATAGAGATAATAGAAATCATTCAAAATTCTAGCCATTTTTTCATATAACCCAGACGCGTTACTTAAAATCAACGAATTTTTCAGATATTGTGTGAAAAATAAGGATCAACATTGTTGAGAAAAAAAAACCAAAATATTCCAATTAATGAACAAATTTTACACAGGGAACATGAAAAATTCACTATTTTGCGTGGTTTCTGGATGTGTGTGGATCAGCGGTGCATGGTATAAAATCCCATACTCAGCTCAAAAATTGTGTCTTGTACTGCTTTATATGTTTCAGAGAAAAAATTTTCAATTTTAAGAGCCATAAAAAGTGTCATCACACAGTGAACGTTTTTTTTTTTAGTTTTTGTAAAATGGAAATTCGTGAAAAAAAATCCTGGACACCAGCTGGTCAATATATCATCCTCAAAATCACTAATTTTCAATTTTAGATAAATTTTGAGTATCGTGTAAAAAATTCAAGATCCTAACTCTTATAGCAAGAAAGTTATTAAAGCTCAAAAAGTGTAACGCTCTTTTATTTTAATTTTCCTAATTACTGTGTTTTATATTACTTAGATTAGATTGTTTTATTTTTACATATTTTTTTTACTTTTGTGCATACATGCAAATTGTTCAAACATATCGAGTGTGTTGGGCATTCTATCGATATTTTTTAAAGTTTTCCCGCATGCTTTCCACTCTTAATAAATGGTATGTTGACTCTTGGTCGAGCCGAGCGATATTGTGTAGGTATAACTATGCATTTTACAGCACACTTGTGCGGCCATCTCAACTTACAAAGTGTAATGTCATTATTATATGTGCAGGGAATAGTAGTGAAAATACAGTAGTAATTCAATTTAAAAGAATAGTAGGAAAAGTCACTTACTTCATTGATGCCCGAAAATCAATTCCAGTTCGGTAGACAATCAGAACAAATTCTTAATTTTGATTTTGTTGGTTGTCTTATCAGGCGATTTCACGTTTAATCTAAAATCTATACATACCACGAAACAAAAAACAGTCGACTGATAAGCAATTTTTTTATCTATATGCAATAAAAAATATTCAAAGTTTTTTTCTTGTTGATAAATTCAGCGTTTTTCGGGCTTGCCATCGGAATTTCTTGTGTGGATATTTAGTACGAATCGCGAGTGGACTCAGTTGGCAGATTTTTTTTGTGTAGCTGTCAATATATTAGGATTAATGCAAAAAGAACACAAAAAGCTGGAAAACAACGTAGCACATTGGTGATTGGTTTTGATGGAACACTCATTGAATCATAAATGTGACATCATAAGAACGATAAGAAAATATTCATTGAGCGTTCAAAATGTGAAATTGTCAAAGCAAAACTAAAGTGATTTTAAAAGCTAATTCAATTAATTAACTCAATTTGCATGTTTAACTTAAACAATAAATTGTTAAGAAATATCATTCAAGAGAAGTTAATTTTGATTCCTGCTAATATATTAGAAAAACAACTACGGATTGAAAGACGATAACCAATTATAAAAAATGGGTAAATAATGTTGGAAAGAGATATTGATTGTTTTAGAGCACACAGCAAAATTTTAATGAGAACAACCAATAAGTGATTTTCAATGAAAAAGAAGAAAATGACCAAGTATACATGAAAGAAAATGCTTTCGCAGTGATTTGAATTGGCAGGGGCTCTCAAACCATAAAAATTCTATTCCAAAAGCTACGAACTTTTTTTTTTAATTGCTGATGTGAACGGGACAAAATATCAAATTTTTGGATAGTTTTGTTATGCATTTAGCGCCTAAAGCTCGATACAGTTGTTCGGTTTGTTCGTGAATGATGTCTCGAATTTTTCTGCACGTGTAAATAGTAACCGGTGAAATTCATTGATAATTTTACTGACGCTGGTTTAAAAATCGATTTGAAAGTTGTAGAAAGCTTTGAAAGTTGGTAACCTTCAAAAGATATTTGTTTTAATAATATAAGGTTCTAGTGGACACCCCTTATCTAATTTGAATAAATTTAAACATATTATGTAAGACCTATTCTTTCGAAGCTCCTTGTCAAACCTTTTCCTTTTATAATTATATCAGTAAGCTTTTCATTTTGAAGAATTCATTTTTTGTTTTTGTTTTTAACTTCCTGCTTATTTTCATAAGGTTATGAAAAATAAGTGCTTTGAGTTTTTTGTAGGTATAGGTTTTAAGTTTTCTCGTTATTATTCTTTTTGCCGTATTAAAATTAAAATGATGACAAATGTGTAAATAAATTTTTCGAAAATTTTGCGAATTTTTGTTTCTGAATCGTCAGATACTTGTATAACTTTTCAAAATATTCGAAAATTTAAAAATCTTCCAGGGTTGCTTTCAAAAATTACATAGAGTGATTTATATATTGGGATAAGTTATCTATTGTGATAAATCTGTTTTGATATAATATTTTTACACGCACTTTTGTCGGTAGACAGATCATTGAAAATGAAAAAAAATCACTCTAATTAAAAAACTTTTTGATATTTACTAGATGAAAAAATTAATTCTTTCTAAGTACTTTTATTTACTCACTTCAATATACTGCCAAAAATCCTTCATATTAAAGTTTTAATTGAAAAAAGAATTGATTTAGATTTTTTCCCGATTCACAGCATTATGTCTGCAATATATCAGAAAATCCTCCTTAATAGGAATTTAAGGACATTTTGATTTTTTCAATTAGAGTCAAACCATGTCAAACCAATATTATAAATTTTTACCCATCTATTTACTAAGCAAATTAAAGCATCGTGCAATAAACTAAAGCACACATATTAATTGTGGGTAAATAGTGTTTATTTTGAATGATTTAATTTGTAAATGGAATAAATATATGTTTTGTTTATTAGTCCAAGTACATTTAATATTCAGCACCATATGTTCAGCCAGACACGAGAAAAGTCGCTGCCAAAACATGTTCTTTGCTTCAGTTTTCATCCTTAAAACAATTAAAGCTCTTCAAAAATGTTTTTAAATAATTGAATCTTTCCGGGCAATCAAAAATGTAATAACATCTTATCTAAAAGAAATGTCTCAAAAAAAGCACTTTTTTTTATTCAAAGCAGTAAACCAATGGATGGTTTTTACTCTCATAGTGGTCTTTAATCTGAAACTTCCAGAAAACTTCCGAAAATTAATTTGATTTAAAAAGGTACTGAATTTAGAACTTTTTTTTATCAAATAAGCTAAAATTCAATTTATCCTATTTTCTAACAATAAGCAAATTTTGCACAATATACGATAAAAAGTTCAATCGAACAAATATTTAGGAGTGCCGGAGTAAAAATTTGACATCCTTCATCAACAAACCCGTACGAGCTATATAATACTCGTGTAATAGAATACTAAATAAATAATAATATTTAATCACTGAAATTATTTGATCATACAGCACATGTAACTTATTACTCATTGCATACAATTTACGCGAACAGCCAAAAACAATTTAATTGAGAAGGCGTTTGTGTCGTAATTGCGTTATCGCAAGATTGCTTAATTCATAGGAAACAAATGGGTGAAAAACTTAGCTGTGAATAATATAATAATTACTGTAGAGTAATAACAATAATTTACTAATGACTGATAAGACTGTGGAACGCTGCAATATTTATTAATGTTTATTACTTCTCCGCAAAATTCGGAGAAGTATTGTTTTCTTCCCAGCATTTTCAGGGTTTTTCAATCTTATTTGATTTTTCCTGACTTCCCTGTACACAAATCTCAAAAATATCTCATATTTTTTTTGTCCGTATTGAGTTGAAGAAAATTCCTGTAAAAAAAAATCCGGAAAATATTAAACCCCCGACCCGTGAAATGCGAAAAACTGAGGGCCGTGTGCCTGGTGGTTCGGTGGTTCGGTGGGTGTGTTACTGTAAACGATCGATCTGAACTCCCACCGGACCGATTCCAAATTTTTTGATGCCAATCGACTTGGTATCTCTTCCCATCGTGCACCTGATATTTTTGGTGATGGTGACTCCACCGGTTAGGTCACCAGAACCACTTCCGTGACCCAAAGTCGGGTTTTCCATACAAAAAAATTTTTTTTGTTGAAAAACTAGAGCTGTGTGATTTTCAGAAAATGTTTGAGATTATGAGTTGAGGCGGGAAATGTATCGATGTTTGGTCCACTACCTGCTGGGAAATCTTCTGGTGGTACCAGACAACTTTTTTTTGAAAAAGTCTTAGAATCTCATGATTCGTCCAGAAAATTATAAAAATCAAGTTTTTGGAGGATCAACCTGGTACCGCTTACTCTCAGCTCCAGAATTAGAGAACGCCTAGAGATACAACTTCGGTCTCCTCAGGAAAAATGTTTGGATTAATAAGTTCGGTCAAGAATTACATCGATGTTTGGTCCACTACCTGCTGGGAGTCATCTGGGGGTCATCTGGTGGTACCACACTGAAAATAATTTTGTATTTGACACAAACTTAAATCGCTTTTGATCCTCCGTAAACTTTGTGAGAAAGTGGAGTTTTGTCTTTGTCCTAAAGTTAAATATGTTTCTTACAAAGATATTTCACTTTGTATCAAATTTTTTTGTCTTTGTCACAAACTTAAATTCACTTTTGATCCTCTGTAAACTTTATGTCAAAGTGAAATTTGTCTTTGTGGCAAAGTTAAACTTGTCTTTGATACAATCTTAAATTTGTTTTTTGTGACAACACTAGTTTTTCTTTGTGCCAAAGATGTTTTTTTGTAAAAGTGCAAAAAATAATTTTTCTTCCAACATTTATTTTTCTCGATTTTTTAATTTCCCTAACACCTTTTTTCTGACCCTTTATTACATTACCTCCCTCGTCTGAAAATTTTCACACACACAACGTCTTGCTTTTTACCCAGGATTGAACCCGGGACCATTCGGTCGCTCAAAACTGAAACGCTAAGTAGTAGACCACCGCGCTCATGGTAGATATGTTGATTCAATGTTATTATAATGAAACATCATATAATATTGATTTATAATTTAATTTAAATTTGATTGAGTAGTTTCCATAACTTAAAAAATAATTAAATTAAAAATTCTTCAAAATAGAACTGTTATAAGAAATTAATTTGGCGGAAGTCATCTTTTGAAAACGTGCCCCATGGAACATCTATCTATGCTTCATATATCAAAAAAATGTTCTTCATAAGTCGATGTTTTCGAATATTTATGTTAAAATGAAAAACTCTATCAAAACTAAAAAAACGTCATGCAATGGAGTTTTTTTATAGTGGTCTTTAATGCTGTAAAATTTTTAATGATACAGAAAAAAATAAATAAAAATAAAACCGACATCGAAAACATGTTTTCAAATATGAAAAAAAATTTTTTGACAAAAATCCTTCAACAGGGAAATGTTAAAAAATCAAAAAATCCCAAAAAGAACAAACTTTTACTGTTTTACTTTTACAATGTGTGCACCGATTTAAAATAAAAAAAAAGATGAAATTGTTCAAATGAGATGAATTTAATTG
The DNA here is from genome assembly GCA_038502155.1 of Parochlus steinenii. Taxonomy (NCBI): domain Eukaryota; kingdom Metazoa; phylum Arthropoda; class Insecta; order Diptera; family Chironomidae; genus Parochlus; species Parochlus steinenii. The sequence goes on along the minus strand of JAXCIN010000052.1, from coordinate 1,118,922 downwards.
TTTGGTAGAAAGATTGTTAAAATATTTGGAGGCAAAAAGAAGTCAAACCCGGTGGGAATCGATCGCGGTTTAAAATAATCTATTTGACACAAAGTTAAATCTAACTTGACCCCAAAGATAGTAGAAAACTTTGCTTCAAATACAAATTTGGGTTTGTCACAACCTCATGTAACTTTGATGCAAAGTTAAATCGCCTCAATCTTAAATAACTTTGCCACAAAGACAAAAGGTTTGTGGCAAAGTTTTCAACTTTGTCACAAAGTCTTTGTATTTGTGTCAAATACAAATTTTTTTCAGTGCAGACAACTTTTTTTTGAAAAAGTCTTAGAATCTCATGATTCGTCCAGAAAATTCAAAAAATCGAGTTTTTGGAAGATCAGCCTCGTGCCGCTTACTCTCAACTCAAGAACTCGAGAACGACTAGCGATAGCACTTCGGTCTCTTCAGAAAAAATGTTCGAAATTATAAGTTCTGTCAAGAATTGCATCGATGTTTATTCCGATTTTTATAACGACTAGAGATAGATAGCACTTCGAAACAACTTTTAATGAAAACACCATTCCATACTAGCGGAGAAGTCCTGCTCAGCTCACAAGCTGCACAACTAGTTGTTTAATTGTTTTGAGTTTTCTTGAATGCGCTAAGTTGTTAACAATTTAAATTTTATTATTTATCCTCTAGACGAACCTGGTGATGATCAGCCGATGATCAACAAGACAAACAATGAGAAGGTTACGAACTTGTATCTTTACTCGGTAAGTTTGAGCAATATATCATTTATTAGATTCCTTAAACATTTCTTGTATCGTTAAATCCAGATAAAATAATAAACGTTGGCACCAGGTTGCAAATACCATAAAAATTGTAATGATATATAAGAAGTATAATGATATGATAACAAATTCTTTCAGTAGCAAATTTATGTTGGTTGAGTTAATGCCACTTGAATAATATTCTTCGTAACATCGGCATTATGTCGCGCAAAAAATGTTGAAAAATTATAATCGCAATTTTCCTTAATCGTGGTGAAATTATATTCACTATAGAAGTTTTTGCTGCACTTCATATCTATGTAAGAAATAATACATTTATCAAAAATAGAATAATTAAATTTTATAATATTATACCAGGGATTTCTATGGAAGGAATCTTCAATTAGTTGTTTTATTTAAAAAATTTATTTTTAAAATCAAATCCTACAAAATGAAGTTGCTAAAATTCTTACCGTATTATTGCTTAATTATTTTTTTTCAATTTATGTCAAACTGGTCCGCAGTTTCTTCGTTACTTTTAATAATAAAATAAAAGTGTTTAAGCATGATTGTGCTAGAATTTATAATAAAATTGCGTGTTTTGAATAAGATCACTCATGAATTTCACGTATTATACGTTTTGAGGACAATTCAAAAAGTTGAAAATGTTAATAAAATTTAAGCTTCCGCCATTCATTAAGTTAATGATCATTTTAAATATAATGAAAAATTTGATAAAACTTATCAAAGAAAGTTTCATTTTCGTCGCTTCGATTCTTTTATGCGATAATTCCAAAAACTTTTAAAAATATTTTTTAATAAAAATTTCTTAATGAAATTATTTTGAAACACATTAACATATAAATGATTTTTCTGCTTTGAAAGTTGATGATTTATAATATTTTATACAAATCTAGATATAAGCTTTTCTAGTTTACCTTGAAAATTAAATAAATTCGCTACTGAAAATATATTTTTATTAAACCAATTATACAAAAGTATGGAAAAAGTGGAGTTATTACATTTCATGTTTTTTAACTATTAAGTAAAGAATGAACAAAAAACATTCAAGAGCGTCATCATCACTTTTCGAAATGTATTTCTGAAAGTTTAGAAGGATTTCAAACGTTATTTTCAACGCTCTATAATTCTCTGAATTTGAATAATATATTGATTATTATTATTATTCTTTAAAATACAGGAAGAGATACATGAACGCCCGCAAATCACTTCGATGATTGGTTCGCTGGCCAATTACTCGAACACGATCCCAGCAAATCCTGAAGATCCCGATGCCAAGCCTGTGGCTCCACCATCCCGCATGGGCACCTTGATAGGTTGCTATTTGCCTTGTATCCAGAACATCTTTGGTGTGATTCTTTTCATCCGTTTGACTTGGGTGGTAGGAACAGCTGGTGCAGTTTGTGGCTTCATGATTGTTCTTACTTGCTGCTGTGTGGTAAGCTTTTTTTATTTACTTAGATACTTACATTTCTCATCAGCGAACTGTTAACGTAAATTTATTCTGTCACTCTCTTTGTATAAGAGCCTTATCATGTTTGCCAAAAATTAAATTATATCGTTTCTTATTCAACGAGGATTAGCTAAGGAAAATCCTAGCGCTGGAAAACACCCAGCATAATCACTCAGCTGTGCTAAACGCGCTTAATTATTCTTTTCGCTCACGTTCAGATTGTATAATGGATATCATTCAGTCGATAATGATCTCAGTTTCGTATCTTGGGTTCTTAATATATATAACACAAATTTTAATTTAGTTTTTTATCTTAATTTTCCATCAGCCCTCTCATGCTTGAAATTATTTTTTCGTGTAGCAATTTGTGGTGAACTGTAGTCACGTGATACTTGGCATATTTGAAAAACTTTTGCATATACCAAATTGTTTTCCTACGCTAAACTACTCAAGACGTTTGTCTAAATTTGATTATACGCTATACACGATGTATACATCTAGATAATGAATGTTATATTCGAGCAAATACTTTTTTGCCACAATAGTTTCCGCTTTATATTGCAATGTCAATTAAAGTTAGTGCTCTTTTAGTTAAAAATACATCATGATTCAGACATAACATTTAGGCAGCTTTCAGAGTTTCTCTTGTTTTTAAATTGTATTTGAAAATACCTTAAATTTGTTGGATAAGAAAAAATTTAGTACAAAGCGTTCAAAATTCGATAAAAAATACTACACCTCAAAGAATTATGAAATTTTAATGAAGCGATGGTTTCCGTGAAAAATTGGTTTTATTCGTGCCTTCGTTCTTTTACAGACCATGTTGACTGCTATTTCCATGTCTGCAATCGCTACGAACGGCGTGGTACCAGCGGGTGGGAGCTACTTTATGATATCAAGGTAAGTAATTTTTTTAACGGTTGCCTGCTGCCAATTATTAATTTAATTTTGAATCCCAAGATCTCTGGGACCTGAGTTTGGTGGCGCGGTGGGGATGCTTTTCTACACAGGTACTACGCTTGCAGCGGCCATGTACATTGTGGGAGCAGTAGAAATTGTTCTTGTAAGTTAATTTTAAATAATTACTATTTTTATACCTATAATCTATTTTTTTTTTCAATCATACAAGACGTACATGGCCCCATGGTTATCCATTTTCGGAGACTTTACCAAAGATACTAGTGCCATGTACAACAATTTTCGGGTGTATGGAACTGGTTTGCTACTGGTGATGGGCTGTATCGTGTACCTAGGAGTAAAGTTCGTCAACAAGTTTGCCACTGTAGCGCTGCTCTGCGTAATTTTCTCCATCATTGCAGTCTATACTGGCATTTTCACCAACATTAATGGCAACGATAACTTATTGTAAGTGTTCTATAGTTTTATGTCACCCCCAGTTTTATTATACATTTGGCGCTCAAACATTGTATCATATAATCCCCGTTTTTGTTTTTTATTTTAATTTACAGCATGTGTGTATTAGGCAAACGGCTGTTAAAGGATATAAACATTGACAATTGCACCAAAGAGGTGGGGGGACCATTATGGGATGTATTTTGCCCAACTGGAGAATGCGATCCTTATTTCAAAGGTCAGTAAATCCGTCAAAGTCTAAATTTCACTTCCAATTCAATAAGCGTTTGAATCTTCACACAGCTCACAACGTTTCAATCGTTCGAGGCATTAAAGGCTTATCGAGTGGTGTCTTCTTTGACAATTTGTGGCCCTCGTTTTTGGAGGTAAAGTCATTTTTATCTCTAATCTCTTGAGCATTAAAATGATTTATTTGTACATTAGGATGGCCAATATATTTCTTATGGAAGAGACCCGATTGATATTGAAGTTCAAGGCGATTCGACATACAACCAAATTGTGGCGGATTGCACGACCACATTTACTATTTTGATTGGTATCTTCTTCCCATCTGTAACTGGAATTATGGCTGGCTCAAATCGTTCGGGAGACTTGCAAGATGCCCAGAAAAGTATTCCTATTGGAACAATTGGAGCCATTCTTACCACTAGTATGGTCTACTTGTCGTGCGTTATGCTGTTTGCCGGAACCGTTGACAATTTATTGCTGCGAGACAAGTATGGTTCAAAGTCGAACGAAATGAAAATGGACAATCTTTCTTGAACCATTAAATTTTCGAACGATATTTTATTGCCTCTTACATTTATTTTTTGTCTGTTGATAGAAGTTTATGATGCTTCTCTATTTTACATTCTCCTAGTTTATGGAGCTTTTAAAGCTTTTGAAATGAAATGTCGATATTTCTTGAATGGATTCTAAAGTTTGATTGTGTACCATTTCAATATTTTTATTTATTTTCTATAGAAGTTGAACTATAACATTTTCTTTTATACAGATTTGGACAATCTATTGGAGGAAAGTTAGTAGTGGCTAATATTGCATGGCCTAATGAGTGGGTTATTTTGATCGGTTCATTCTTGTCCACTTTGGGAGCTGGTTTGCAAAGTTTAACTGGCGCTCCTCGATTACTACAGGTAATTCATTACTATTAACATATTTATGTTTATATCCTTTTTGTTAGTATATCCTCACTTCTGAGGATTACTGTATTTATATATCACAGTTGAAACACTATATATATATAACATATTGTACATTGAGTCAAAAATATAAACCGGTAATATCACACTTTGATTTTACTGTAAAAATTAATGAGCATATAGTTTTAGGGTCTCGATAATAATATCCGTAATAAAAATTTCTAATCAAATATTCCCTCTATTAATATTTAATTCGTGCATAATCAGGCCATCGCCAAGGACGGAATTATTCCATTTATCCAACCTTTCGCTGTTTCATCAAGTCGCGGAGAACCAACTAGAGCTCTCGTCCTCACCCTTTGCATTTGCCAGTGCGGAATTCTTTTGGGTAAGCCTTTTAGATAATTTATTTGAATAAATAAATAAAAGCTCATGCCTTTTAAACGTTACGTTTTGTGTAAAATTACAGGAAATGTTGATTTGTTAGCTCCGCTTTTGTCCATGTTCTTCCTTATGTGCTATGGATTCGTCAACTTGGCTTGTGCTGTGCAAACCCTTTTACGTACCCCCAACTGGAGGCCTCGTTTCAAGTTCTACCACTGGTAAGTTCTTTTTTGTTCGTTTCTCAAAAAAAAAACAGTCATATTAATATTTCAACCACAAAAGCTCTTCATTACGGTGCTTGTATAAACTCGTTGATGATATGCCAGGCAGGCAGAAAACTTTTCAAAGGGGAATAATGCACATTAAAAGTAATTAAGGCAAAAAATTGTGGTCACATAAAAAGTTGTAAATAATTTGCTAGAGAGTTTGTTTATTTAAGCACCGTGAGTGAGCTTTGCTTACTGGCATGACTTGCCATATATAACTATATAGAAAGACCGATATACAATATGGCTCTGCGCCTCATTATACCACCTTCTATTTATAATATATGTGGTTCCTAGCAACAAGTGGCAAAAAATAACATTTTATGACTACATTACCATTAAAATATCCATAATGTGTTGTACAAAAACTTGTGTACTTTACATGTGGCAAAGATTTAAAGTGCTTGAAAGACAAATTGTGTAAAGTGAGGTTATAGATCATAAAAATAAATTATTTAAAAACGTTTTCTATTTCAATTTACTCAGGACTCTTTCGTTCTTTGGACTTGCTTTGTGTATTTCCATCATGTTTATGACATCCGTTTACTTTGCTCTCCTCGCCATGGGCATGGCCATTTTAATTTACAAATATATCGAATACCGAGGGTAAGAACTCCATATTTCGTGCTGATTTTATTTGAAGGCACGGAAATACGCATTTAACGTTTAATGACAATGTTAACGATTATTTTTAGTGCTGAAAAGGAGTGGGGCGATGGTATTCGTGGTTTGGCACTTTCTGCCGCCAGATACTCCCTTCTACGTTTGGAAGAAGGGCCACCTCATACCAAAAATTGGCGTCCGCAATTATTGTTGTTTGCTAAGCTTAACGATGATCTAATGCCAAAATACCGGAAGATGTTCTCGTTCGTTTCTCAGCTCAAGGCAGGCAAAGGTTTAACCGTTTGTGTGGCGGCAGTTCCCGGAGATTATACCAAGCGGAGCTCTGCTGCAATCACTGCCAAACAAAACTTGCGAAAGATGATGGAAGATGAGAAAGTGAAAGGATTCGTGGATATTCTGGTCACACAGAATATTGCCGAGGGATTGTCACACATGTAAGATTAGTTTTATCTTGAAATTGTCGTATACGTATGAACATCTGTTTATTCATTCAACACAGTGTTCAAACCACTGGTTTGGGAGGAATGCGACCAAATACTGTTATTCTTGGTTGGCCATATGGGTGGAGACAAAACGAAGACAAGCGATCATGGCAAGTGTTTCTCCAAGGAGTTCGCAGCATCAGTGCAGCTCGTATGGCTTTGCTTGTTCCCAAGGGTATCAACTTCTTCCCGGATACAGCCTCAAAGGTAAAATCTTTTTAAAATGAAAAAAATATATAAACTATATAACATCCTGAAATACATCTCTTTACTAATCACTTGTGATTCTATTATCTTACAAAGATTGGTGGCAATATTGATGTCTGGTGGATTGTTCATGATGGAGGTCTGTTGATGCTTTTACCTTTCCTTTTGAAACAACATCGAACATGGAAGAACTGCAAAATGCGTATTTTCACCATTGCTCAAATGGAAGACAACTCAATTCAAATTAAGAAAGACTTGAAGATTTTCCTATACCACTTGCGTATTGAAGCCGAAGTTGAAGTGGTCGAAATGGTATACAAATAAATCTATTCTGGTCCATTTATAAATATAACAACCTTTGCATTATCCTTTTTTGTAATCAACAGATGGATAACGACATATCCGCTTACACGTACGAGCGTACCTTGATGATGGAGCAGCGGAACCAAATGTTGCGAGAATTACGATTGAACAAGAAAGAGTCGATGGGAGTTGTGAGTACTTATTATTCTTAGTTGACGTAATTATCATTGAGGGGATGTGGGAGCCTAGCTTTTGTACGTGACTATGTTACTAAATCCATTCACGATACACTAATTGGGAGTTATTTACTTGTGCCAACTTCTTTACCGTCTGCTCCGAGATTTTTGTCATTAGTATACTCCGGGCCATAAAATAATAACTCTCGTCTTTATATAAGCATTATGAAATTAACTAGATATTTAACAAAAATTCCTGTTACTCAAGCAATATTTTTGTGTTTTCTCTCTCCCAACAATATCATAATTAAGGCGCCAAATCTGGTTGATTACAACGAATCTGGCGAGGATAAAATGCCTCTGGTAAACTTTGTCATAAAAAAGAGTTTTGTTAATCAATTTAGCTGTTTTTTTTTCTTTAATCCTTTTCACATCCGCAGTTTGTTTTAAACAAAAAAATTGGCAACAAATTTTGTTTTTATTCCTTTCCTATTTTTTGTGTTTGGATTTATAAAAAACATGGAGAAATGTTACAGCATCGCGTGCTTTACCGGATCTAAGAAGACCACGACTAATCCTTATTTCAAGGATCGGATTTGCGAGCTTATAATATTATTCAAGCCATTTTCCCTTATCATTCAAAATATTTTTAAATTCTAAATTCATAACAAAAATTAAGTTTCATTATATTAAATAATGATTCTAGGAAACATTCTTTGACATAAGAGGAAATTCCAGAAAACGTTATACTTAAATAAATTACATGACTGATTTCTCCGAAAGTCATGTTGTTCCACTGTTAATCAATATCTATACGAATAACATATACTAGCTCTTAAAGCTTATGCCAAAATTTCCCATAAATACATAAATTCGAAGCACAAAAGCCTAAATCAGACATGTTCCGACCCCCGCTGACGTTCTTCTTTATAGCTCCAAACACAAAATTAATGCGAAAACTTATGGATTCATATTATTTTGGAAATTGATTTTTATGTTACTCCGTCAATTGAGTTTTGATTTATACATTTCGATTAGTTTCTCTCATTAGCTATACCATTGAAATTCATCCGTATTCATCGATAAGCCATAATCATAATCAATGTTCATGTGCACGGTCTGTTATCGCTATACCATATATGTTGTCCATCGCGAAACTCTGAAAGAGGTACACAAAGTTGAGGAAATCGTTATCAAAACGAATGTTCATATTGCTCATGTACCGCTCTGTTAATTAGATGTTCATCCTATTATATCTTTTGTGAATATCTATATATTTCATGGTAAGTATTTGTTTCTTTCCATTTCATACACACAGTTTCGACAATTCATTTGATAAGCATCAATGACGAGCTGCGAAAACAACATAAAATTTTCACATATTTTTCACATTCATTTTTTCAACACGTTGTATCTCTCTTCGAATGGCTTCTCTGTCCGGATGGTCAGAAATCACGCAAACCATAATTTATTAAAATCATCATCATCATCACATTTTTGATGTTCATATCTCTAGATTACTGTTTGATTGTATTCATACTTAATAATTGTTTCAATGTGCCATAGTCGAGATATCATATTACCAAATAATTCATCATATTTTGCAACAGAGCTCGTTTTTGATTATTTGTTTTTCCTTAATATAACATATTTTTTATAGATTTTTTGAGATGAGTAACATATTTTCCGGTATAATTTAGGTTCAAGCAATTGTCGATCATCATCACCCACATGAGGAACAGAGAACTACTATCACCAAGGTTCGCTTTGTAGACCCAACAAAGGATGACCCACCCACCGATAAACCAACGGATGAAAACACTGAAGTAAATTTATTTGAGAAATTTCATCATAAGACTCAAGTTGCACAAAAACTTTCTGAAAGTGTTTACACCATTTTGTGGACAATTTAGATTATTATAGATATCAATGTGACTATAAAATGTTTTTGGATATTTGAGTTTTAAGGTGCAGTTAAATCGTTTTCTAACTAACTCGTGGATACTTTGTTTGAAAAGTTCAACCTTTCTGGCCAAAATGAATTTCAAACTTGTGTAGCAATTCGATTTAAGCATTATTATTGCATTTACAGAAATTTGAAATTTCCATTTCCAAAAAACAGACAGAAATTTCGGAACAAAGTGGCGTGTCCACGAATTGGGTGGAAGAGATATTCGTAAGACCAAAATTGATGTTCATTTATATTACTTAATTACTACTGTCTCGTCCACAGGTCGAGTTTGAAAAAGACAAGGACACCAAAGAGAGTGGTGATGAGAATGATGAGAAGGTTGGAAGCTCTGAAAGCTTGGCCAATGACACTAAAAAAACCGAAAAAGCAGAAGAGGTGGAAGATGATTCCGCTTCAGAAAAATCTGATCAAAAGGGGAAACCGTGAGTATTTCAAATATATTGTATATTAAAAATTGATTATTGATCGGTTTTTATTGAATTAAATCAATAGGGATGAAGGAAACGTTCGCCGAATGCACACAGCTGTGAAATTGAACGAAGTTATTGTGAACAAATCACATGATGCTCAATTAGTCATACTTAATTTACCAGGACCACCAAAAGATACGTCATTAGATCGAGAATGTAATTGTAAGTATTATGATAAATATATGTGATTTTTTTTTGATTTGGCTGAATTGTATAAGCAGTTGACCTTGAACTATATATATTGAGATTGCTACATCAATTTAATATCATCTAATTGCTTAGTAAATAAATTTTTGCAAGTTGCAAATTATATGAGTGCAATTAATCAATCAAATTCTATTTTATTCGCACAGACATGGAGTTCTTGGAAGTGTTGACCGAAGGACTCGAGCGAGTATTGATGGTGCGCGGTGGTGGACGAGAAGTCATCACCATCTACTCTTAAATCCCAAAACAACAGCTATTGAGTATATTCAAAAGTTTCTAAGATATAACACATACAACTAGTTAATTAGTTAATTAGTTTTCAGTATTAACAAAAATTAGTAAAAAAAAAAAAACTAGCAAAAAACCAAAAAGGAAAATTATGAAAATTTCAAATTTTAAAAATGACAATGTGTTCTTTCTTAACATTAAGAATTATTAAGAAAAAAAAAGTATTAATCTTTAAGTGATATGAACTCATCAAAAAAAAAAAACATTAAAATTTTAAAAATCAATTAAATACTGCTGCTCTACATTTCTATGTATTTATATCGCTGCATTATTAATGTAAATTTTATAAATATATGAAAATATATGATTGCATTCTGACCACACAACAACCACAAAACAACAACAAATTTGCGCGCGCATTTTCGCGAAATTTGCGTAATTATGCAACAAACCCAACCAAAAAAAAAATGGAAACTTATAAAAATATATAATCCAATTCTTTTTTATTGACAAAAATAAATTCAGTATAAATATATCAATGTCGTGCTATACATAAATTTTCTTAACAAGTTATCGATTTCTATATTAAAATATATTTAAACCAAAATTTATAAGCAATAAATGCCTTTTTCAATTGCAAAGGTATGTTCTTACCAAACAACAAATCAACCATGTTTGCACAAACAATTTTTGTGTGAAGCTGTTTAAAAAATTTACAATTTCCAATTACCATTTAAACAAACAAATAATAAAAATTCAATTCTTAAGTATATAAAACAAACAAAAATTTGAAAAATTATGATGAAACATACAAAATTGTGATCTTTTTCGAGTTGGATGTCAATAACTTTAAGTTTACTATTTTCTTAGAAGACATGTTTAAATGTTTATATTCGAACTACTTGAATCTTCACTGAGATTGCTACCATACCTTGGATTTTATGTGACAGATAAACTGAAGTCTCGGTTTATAATGTTCCATAATAATATGGTTTTCTGAGTACATCTTAGATTTCCGAGCATACCTGGGTTTATTTGAGTTTTTCCGATTTTTTCTTGTGCAGCAAGAAAAAAGAAGAGTGATTTTAATAAGTAGGTATTTCAATGTAGTGTTACACTTGAAAAAAGCTGCGAGAAATGACATTTACAGCTTTCAACCTGAAGTTCTCGATGGAAGTCGTAGCATTTTGGAAATAAATTTTGAATGATAATGTTTCTTTATTCGTTACACTGTTATCTCGATACCTAACAATTATTCAAATTTAATAATCTTTTAATTTATTTTCGTAATGTAATGACATTTCTCGTGAAGAGCTCCTTCCACTCGATCTCAAATTCAGTTTATTTTTGGTTATATATTAAAAAGATTTAATTTGGTATTGATAAGTAAATTATTCGTGAAAACGTGAAGCGCAAGAAGACAAGACATAACATTATTTGAAATTTTTTTATAAAATTTACATTATTTATTTCGACATAAAAACGACGAATACATAACTAAACTGATTATTACCAAGCAACGGAGCAAAATTATAACAAAAAAGTTATCCGTCCCATCTCAATGATTCTCGATAGATGATCCAGAATGAAGACTTAGTTAGTATCTTAAGTTGAAATACACTTGCAAGGCCAAACAATACCAATTCCCACTCGGATTTAGATTTTATAGAAATATTTGCTTGCACTGATGGAAAATAAAACAATGCAAAATAAAGTTCTGGAAATGTGAAAGTGAACTTTATATAAGCACTTAATAATTTTTCGTTATAAAAACCATTAAGATGTATCATATTAAGTTCATTTTTACATCCAGCACTTGATTGCAAACGGCTCAATAACGCAAATAAAAGAACCAATGGAAAATCACGAGTGGCACCACCTAAATCTTAAAATTATTATTTTAACGCAAAAGCTGGGAATAACCAAACCAAAGTATTAATTTTACACACTATTGGATCATCGATTTCGAGTGATTCGAGACAATTAAAAATCTTCAAAGAGAACAAAAAAAAACTCAGAAAAGGGACGTAAAAAATGGTTAACTCTTATTTTGTTATGGAAAAATAATTTTTTCGCACTGATTTTTCTTTTTATATAAAAGTTCATAGTTTTTGGGAGAAAATTGTCTTCAGAACGGAATGTACCTTTTTTCAGTCATTTGGCTAAACAAAATGACGATAATTTTTACTGCATTGATTCATATTCCATTGGAATTGTCATAACTAACACAACATTTACAATTAATGAAAAATAACTGAAAAACTTGTAGCGAGACTATTATATCTAGTTGAAATTTGAAAAAAAACAAAACATTTATATGATAAATCGAAATTTAATGAATCACAAAAAATGATTGCAAAAAATGATAACTTTATTACGTAATATCGTAAAAGTTGATAAGACCTACAGTGAATACATTTGAACACATTTTGCCGGACTTATCCAAAGTGAGGATTTCAGCCACGGCTGGATGCCAAGAAATGTTCAACAAACTTTTTCTCAAGTCCAGCAGAACGTGCTATTGCTCCGATTTTTTCACTTACTTGCCATTTGGAAGAAGTTCCGGTAATGTAAGGTTGTCTTGAAATGGTGGGCGATGATTTTTAATCAATATCATTTTTGAAAGTTCAAAATATATCAGTCATGCTTTTTAATTACAAGACAATCTTGCGGTTTATCAATAATTATTGTATTTGCTGAAAATCGACTAGTTTGCAACAATTAAATCACAATACATTGTAGCTCGATAGGAAACCTCTGAAGCTAAAAATGAAATTATAATGTTAACTTACGTATGTCTTTATGAAATAGGGCCTTCAACTTAGAGCTGAATTGTTCATGTTCAATTTTAAATGAAATTATCTACTTATTTCAATTACTTAAACAAAAGTTTATCAAATATACCTAAACAATTTTCCTTTGAAAATTTGTATTTTTATTGAAAAGAATATTCATTGTTGCTTTATTTTAATATATATTGTATATTATATTGTAAAGACTTTAATTCATGTTAAAAATTTAAAAGTATAAACTAATTTTCTCATTTAATGATTAAATTGGAGGTGAAATCAAGAAAATCACGGAAAGAAAACTTGCGGATAATCGTTTTTTTTTTCGCGCAATCAAAAAATCAAAAATGAAATGTTGTCAAATTTTATTATAAAGTTTAAATGTAGAGCTATAATGTACACTGTACTATTTTTTAAGTTTCTTTTATTGAAAATGAATGCTTATTTCCTATTGAAAAATAAATAATAAATTTATAAAATCTAAAGCATATTAAAACTTTATACGTGTCATGGCTGCCGACTCAAATATTTTAATTTTCATAATAATCCTTGTCGTCGATTCTCATCTGAGGATTCAGCCTTGACAAAAAAAAAAGATAATATCTATCCTGTAAATCAACAACACACTTGAAATGCATTTCTTGGTACAACAATTTCCATGCAATGCATAAACTCTATAGGAAACTCTTTAAAAGTCCTCAATCAATCCAAAGTTGCCAAAAAAACTTATAAGTGAAACTATCAAAGAGAATCGTGCAAAAATTAAAAGTATTCAATATTCTATATATTTCATGAAACCAAAACAAAATAACTAATATTTATAATATTCAAATATTGTTGCTAAAAATATATTTTGTACGAACTAACAGTTGTTATGCTTTTCTGTGTAATAAGTATATGATTTATTAGAATGATTTGAATTAATTTTCAATTTGCTAGTTTTCTCTGTATATGGTTTTCGGTATTGCAAGAAACGAAAAATTTTGTAGGATGCAGTGTATACATTTCAGTTCAATGAGTTTCAAAGTTTTAAATCATAAAGGCCGAACTCAAAAGTAAACCTTTGATGGAAAATTCAACTAGAGATTTTGAAGTAGCCGACAAACTTTTTGAATCATATATTAAATATAGCTTGTATTTCCTATAAAATCCTTCTGGTCTTGCGCTTAATATCGAGAACCATGAAAAATGTGATTGCTCTACATAATAATTTACAGTTTATGAAAAAGATCAACATAAAATAAATTTACATTTTTATTCAAGTATTTAAAGTTGTATTTAAAGCTCATGGCTGCTCAGAGTTTGATGCGGTTTTCGTTTTTAGTATCAAAAAATATACATGAATAGCTATTTGTTTTTCCTAACGATGTTTTTTGTTATATTATTCAAGTTCTTGCAAACTAGCATAAAAGCAACTGAAATGATATTAGCACAGCTACGTTCGAAACGTATTCACAAATTTGTGATTTGATAATTATTGACCTGAATGCAGCAACTGCAACTAAAGTTTTTCCTGATACAGCTACCTTCTTGCATATTATATGTATCCACCAGAAAACTATTGATTGTTTTTGTTGTTAGACGTTGAAACTTGTACCACCAAAGCAAATATTGAAAGTTATGGCAAATCGAGTATTCCTTTGTTATTAACGTTATTGATTCAATAACCAACCCGTTTTCCCATTGATTTATGCATTAAGAGGATCTATTAAGAGGATTTCGTTTGTTTTTTCCAGAACAAACATGAACAAAAAATAATGAATACAGGGTATCATCCAAAAACTAGGTCAAACCCTTCAGCGATACCCCACACCAGTTGAAAATTATAAAACATAAAATTAAATCCTCTCCTTTGAATACGGTAGCAAAAAAAACTAGCATTACACTTAGTGTACTGAAAATGCATCTTCAAGTCGCAAATTTATGCAGCCTGTGATGTTGCTATATGGCTATAGGAAATATGAACATTTAAAAGAAAGTATTAACATTTTACTTAAGCAAAAAATCGTAATATTGATAGTTCTTTGAAATTTCATTAATATTTAAAATCTGAAAAATGTATGAATCAAAAGATAGAATAAATTGAGTAAATGAAATATAACTTGCTATTTTATTTACTTTTATTATCGACTAAACATTCTCTGCCAGCATTCCTTTTATTGAATTGAATATACCTTTAGGTTTATTAATGCTCTGTACTTAAGGACTTCTTCAAGCTCAAAAATAGATATGAAAAGATTAATCTATCGTTTTTTAAGGATAATTAACTGTTAGTTATCTGCTGTATATTTCTTTAATTTCATAGTTGTATTTCAACGTATTTGAGGTAATACAGGTTTTTTTTTTGCAGGACTTTAATTTTTCAACTTGATCGTATCTGTTAGCATACCAGATATTTCATCGTTACTAATAAGCTTTTCAAAAGCTTTGCTAATAAAGAAAAGTTCAAAAAGATTAATATATTATCAATTTTATTATTTATTTATTCTTATGTTTCCAGATGTAGCACAATTGTTAAAAACAAAAATATTATTTAAAAGAATTTGACTCCATATTCTCCATCCATTTCGATCAGTTCACATTTGTTCTTCATCTCTAACAACTTCAAAACTTTTATGAATACTTGATCTTCGAGCTCATGCCATTCTTGATCCTTAGTGTCATTGCCATGCAAAAGCTCATACACAGTTAATACAGAGTTGGTCATCCCATTTCCTTGTGCCCATTTAAACAAAATACTCCCCCATTCCTCCAAGGTCAACCAGTATATCTCATACACATTGTTTTCTTTGTTAACAAGACTAGCATTTTTTGTAGACACAAGATCGTCTAAAATTATAGTCCTAGCTTCTGGAGAAAGTTTTCGATTGATTTTGGAATTGTTGAAAAGAATTGTGTCGTTTGCACTCAAAACCGCTTGTTTCTTGTATTTCTGATGATTCAGTATAAGCTCTTTCCAGCTGTAAGTAATTTGTTTTTACTACCGTTGCTTAATTTTATCCTCAATTAACTAATTACCTCAAGAGCTGCTGTTTTCTGGTCTCTTGATTAGGTTGAATGCTGGAAATAATCAATAAATTGATAAAAACTGAATGTTTTAGAAGGATTCTATAAAGTTACCAAAAGAAAGGAGGGAAGTTATACATCCAGGGCCATTCGAATTCACCCATTTCTTGAGATGATTTAATAGTGGCTCTTTGAATCTAAAACTGATGATACCAATAAATTTTGTGCTAAAATCGTGTGACAGTTCTAAAAAGTCAGAATTGTTTTTGTTTACGTTTTTATATTCAAAATTTTTCTGATGGTTCCATTTCAAATAGAATTGTGGTAAACTCTCTTAGATTATATTATGAAGATCGTACAGCTAGTGCTAGTATGTGGTTTCTTTTTAAAAGCAAGTTGCGAGATATTCACCTTAATGGGATTAGCTGCCGGTGCAGCCGGTCTTGGATTTGCAGGATTAAACTATGAAACTATAAAAAAGAACACAATTTGCCAATTTTCTGAATGCTGCACTGCGGACTTCATTCCCAAACGAGAACTAGAAAAGACACTTACATCTCAATTTCAAAAGAATTTATTTGGTCAGCACATAGTTCAAAATAAAATTCCATTGGCTCTGGAAAAACATTTTTATAATCTTCAAAGCAGTAGAAAACCACTAGTTATATCATTTCA
The DNA here is from genome assembly GCA_038502155.1 of Parochlus steinenii. Lineage (NCBI taxonomy): Eukaryota > Metazoa > Arthropoda > Insecta > Diptera > Chironomidae > Parochlus > Parochlus steinenii. The sequence continues at coordinate 1,102,394 of JAXCIN010000052.1, read as the reverse complement.
CGGAACTCCTGGAACGGGGAAAAACTTTGTGTCGGACATGATAATTGAATCAGTTTATCCCAAAGGCAGTGCCAGTTCATTTGTTCATCGATATATTGGAAGTATGAACTTTCCAGACCAATCCAAATCACCTCAATATCAAGAAAAGCTAAGAGAAGATATCAAAAATGCTGTAAAAAAGTGTCCGATGTCCATGTTTGTATTCGATGAGGTTGACAAGATGCCGAAGGGTTTGTTCGATGGGATAGCTTCTTTTGTAAGTTTATAGCATTCTTTTATTGATAACAATCATTATAGCTTTTAATTATTTAAACCATTATTTTTTAGCTCGATTACCACAAAAGTATTGATGGAATAGATTTCAGAAAATCTGTCTTCATTTTCATCAGCAACAATGGAGGGAAAGAAATTACTGGTAATAATAATTGAAAATATATTTTATTTTATTTTATTACGTTTTATCCTTATATCTTAAAATCGTAGACACACTCAGAAATCTTATGAACAATAATGGAATGTGGCGAGAAAGCTCAGAGCTGCATCATTTTGAATCAATACTAGAACATGCAGCCTACAATTTGGAAGGAGCTCTTGAAAACAGCAAGCCTATAGAATCAAGCGTAATTGATCACTATGTGCCATTCCTACCTCTTGAAAAAAAGCATGTTGAAATGTGCATTAAAGTAGAATTCCAGCGCTTTCAGAAACATGATGCTAGCAAGGAACAATTGCAGGAGATTATGAAATATGTGGCCTTTGACAAGAGTGGGTTATTCACCACAAGTGGTTGTAAAAGGCTTCAGAAAAAAGTTGAATTCCATTCTCAGTAATGTTGTGATCAGTACCATAAGTCAATGTTTTACAATTTTCAAATTTTTTAAATAAATGTTCTTTAAAGTTTTAAAAAGGTTTTTATCTAATGTTTCATAGTAAATCTTAGACCGTTCATGATCTTAATACAAAACAGCAAGGAAAAAACCATGGAGGGAAAAGCAAGGAAAAGCTTCAAAATCCTGATTAATTGGTAACTGATCAAACCACAACTAGATGAAGAGGCAGGAGATGGCGTCAGCCAGCAGAAGTTTCCAAATGTCCAAATCAATCAGTGCATGATTAATTGTAACTGATCTGTCTAAAATAACCATCAGAATTGAACGGACCTTAGATTAAGCCAAATTAACTAACAAAACAATGTATCATTTCATTAAATGGATAATCAAGAAATATTATTATTTTGTGAATAATTGTGTATTAAATTCTTACCTCGTAAGTTTCGATGGTAATCTTACAAGAACTAAACTTAGTATCCAAATTAAAACTGAAATAAGTGTAAGAAAAAAGACAAACACATGATTATATAAACTCGCATTTAGATTTTATTGTTGTTTATTTTAACCACATCCCAGAATTACTCATTTCGCATCATCTTCTCCTTTTGCTTTTGGAGCTTCTTCTTGGACTGCTTCTTTTTAGCGGCGGGTTCGTCTTCGGCTGCCTTGGCGACGACCTCTTCCTTCTCAGAAAGAGTCAGCTCGATGTGACAAGGAGATGACATGTAGGGATTAATACGACCGTGAGCACGGTATGTGCGACGACGCAAGCAAGGAGCACGATTCACCTAAAATAGTTGAACGTTAGAGAATTTTCCAATTTCGCTAGCATATTTCTTATGTGCTACAGTTAAAAGCGCCATGATATTCAGGACTAAGGATTTTTTCATTTCATTCTAAATATAGTAGAAAACAAAATATCCTTAGTATAAAATCACTAGTGTCCCGAATATAATAAAGATTTTACACTGTCCCAACCATCATAGAATATGCTATTTAGCTTCAACTTACTTGAATGTGATCCACGACCAATCGATCAATGTCCAAGCCCTTGTAGTCAGCGTTAGCCTCGGCATTGCGCAGCAACTGCAGCAAAAAGTCAGCGGATTTCTTGGGCCATCTACCGATGGAGGTACCCCATTGTTTAGCTTGAGCGGTTCTGCCTACTCCACCGTTGAAACGACGGAATGGAACACACTCTTTATGCTCGGTAACGTTGCGCAGGAATTTCTGGGCACGTCTCAGAGACATATGCTTGATGGCGAGTGCTGTTTCGCGAGTATTCTGAAAGGGATGGAAGTAGACTTTTAGATATTGTATGGATGATTCAAGTGAGATTCAATTTGTTAATGTGATTGCTTACCTTGAAGTGCACTCTAAGATTAGAGCTGCGTGCCTTGCACGACTTAGACACGTTATCAGGTTCTCTCGCGTACGCTCCCATTTTAAGTTCTGCAAACAAGAATAAGAAATAATAATTAGTTAAATTTAAGCCACACTTGATATTTTATAGGTTAAGAAATTTTATTTTTTATCTTCGGTTTTAAGAAATATAAGGCCACTTTCAATTAGTTTTTCACTTAATAAATTGACACTGAAGATTCAACAACAGATTGCACTAGTTTCTAACACATGAAAATGGCTTTAAGTAGTTAATTTCAGATATTTAATTAGGAGCTGTATTTACATCGTGTTTCTATTTGCGAGCCAGAGAACGAAAAGAGCGATATGACAGATGACAGATTTGTTTTAGCACAACATCAACATATTTTAGCACATTCCCGATGAACCACAATTTTCAAAATTTATGTTCATATTCCATTTAAAATATAATTAATGTTAAACCAACTACCTCATGATAAGACTTTTTATTTTTTTTTTGACAATTATTAAAGAGCTCAGTAAGAAAAGTCGGAAAAAATTATTCAAAAATAACTGGTATTAAACGCCTGTTTTCGAAATAGTTGCAAAATAATTCAGTGGGAATATTGACGTTTGATAGAGGAAGCTTGATAGAGGCACTTTTTTAGAATCGCAGCTAACTTTGAAGAAAAATTTTGTTGTTTGATCAAAATTGGCGTTAAATTGCTGGAAAAATTGCAAATAAACTTAGAAGTCAACCAATTAGTCTACAGTTAACAAAACAACAAGTTTGATAAACGTTTAGCAAAAAGGTAATCCTTGAAACTCCTTAAAAATAAGTTAATACTTTAATTTCCATATCCTAACCACCAATTGCTTTTAGTTATTCTTTAGACTATTCCGGTAGCTCTTTGACAATAAATTTTAAACTAATACCTAATATTTAGGGTCCAAAACGTGTCTCACAATCAAACAAGATTATATGTGACTGAATTTTTTTTTGAAAAACCGCAATTTCACAAGATTCATGTTATTTCATGTATTAATCAATTAAATAGATTAATTTACAAAATTTCCTGATCCTTTTGTGAAATTGTTTAATCCATAAAAAGTTTTTATTCCAAATCACTTAATTCCAAAACACAAAATTTTATTTCAAAGAGTCGGCTTTGAAATTGTATCTGTCAAATAGTCAGAACATTCTGGATCTTTTTACCAGTCAGTCGCAAATCTCTAATCAATTTATATCTATAAACCAGGGACATACTAAACACATTCACAATGAGCGACCGCAAAGCTGTTATCAAAAATGCTGATATGGGAGAGGAGATGCAGCAAGATGCTGTTGATTGCGCCACTCAGGCCCTTGAAAAGTACAACATTGAAAAGGTAAGTCTATACACAGTTTCGGAAAAATTAGTTTTCTTTGAGCAAATTTTCATTTCAACTGGAAAAATCAATATTTCGATTTTCCTGTGCGCTATATTTGATCTTGCACTGTATGGCACTCGATTGTTTGTTTTCAGGACATTGCTGCATACATCAAGAAAGAGTTCGACAAGAAGTACAACCCAACATGGCATTGCATCGTTGGCAGGAACTTCGGATCATATGTGACGCACGAGACTCGACACTTCATTTATTTCTACCTGGGACAAGTCGCTATTCTGTTGTTCAAGAGCGGCTAAACCAACTTCTTTTTTGGGTCTCATTTGTTTGTTCTGAAAGCTTGAAACAATTTTTTTTCCAAATTTATTGAAGAACTCAAAGGAAACAAGATAAAACACACACAAAATTGAATAATTAAATAAATTGCAAACATAAAAAATACACTTACAAAAATAATAAATGTTGATGTAAAATTTAAAATGTATAAATGGTCTTCACTACAAAAAAACACACTACTTTAATGTTTTCAGCTGAAATACTACATAACATAGAATTCGTAGTAATATGATAAATATGACCAGAATGCAAATAAAAAGCATAAAATATGTAATTTTAAAGTACAGATCTTAGCTCGCACAACAATTAAGCTGGTTTATGAAAAAATGCACTGCGCGCGCCAAGTCTTAACGTCCGATCCAATATATTTGAATTTTAAACAATTCTCTATTTTTCCTAAGATCACATTTTTCCATAAAAATATATATATTTGTAACATTAAAGATAAATGTGTTGTTTAAAAACAAAATTTCCATCCGGAACTATAAGAGAATGAAATAATTTCTTTAATCAGATAATTGTCTATAAACTTTCTTTATATTTTTGAAAAAACCCCCGTTTGTTAAGAGTAACTTGTGGTGTGAATTTCTTGATACAAATTAAGATTTATATATATTTATTAAAAAAATTCCCTGTATCTCCCACTCAAGCTCTTTATTTTGAAATATAATTGTTTATCGATTCTATGTTAAAAGTATTATGATTGTATCTCAATTGTAAAAAACCATTTATAATAAATTAGTGGTATGTACACAAAATGCAAACATGTTCTTGGTTTTAATTATAATAGCAGCATACTTTACCTTTCCAGGACAGACAATTATGATTGAACTCTTCATCATAAAAAAAAAAACAAAACAGATTTTTAGAAGACATTTAATATTGCGATATTATATTATTTCATGTTACTTTAATTGTATTTTATACTAGACAACTACATCAATACATTAAAATTAATTATTATTTGGATTTAATAATTTGAGATGAATATTTAAAATTTCATCCGAATTTTTATGCCTCGCTTTCCTTGCTGGATTGTATCAACGGAGTGGCCAAAGTCTCCATTGTATTTATCTTTCGATGATTGGAATCTACGAAAAAGCAGATCATATGATTAGTTCAAACATGTCATTCAAGATAAGCTGTTTTTTAAATTATTTTAAACTACCTAAAATTGTGACACTAAAATAATAACTGAAATGACGACGAATTCTTACCTATGAGATTTATAGCTGGATTTGTAACAGTGATGGGCAGCTCAAGCGATGGTGGGATGTTGGAGCGTGAAGTGGTCACTCCGATAGATTTCAAACTATCCTCTAAATTCAAATTTTTAGAAACAGAGTCGACCATTTTTGGGGGATTGAGAATTTTCGGTGCAATTGTGGTGGACATTCTTGGTCGTTGTGTGAGCAACGCGTTTGTCTCAGAAACTTGAGCGGGCTGATGCTGAAACTAAAAGATCAAATTAAAATTGTGAGTCCACTTCCCGATTTAGTTTCTTCAAATTTACCGTCAAGTTATGGTTAATAATATCCGGAATCATAATTTCTTGGGCCTCGCCTTCTACCACACTCAACTCGTTGTTGGCAATGGCAGCCAAAAAATCATTTAGCTGTACAATTTGTTGACCATCAGGCGACAACATTTGGGAAGAGTCTTCTTGGACAGACAAGGTCATTAGTGTTTGTTGTTCCAAAATAATTTTCGGTCCATCTTGCGTTTCAATGAGAATATTTGCACCACCAGCAATTTGAGCTGGCAGTATTGCGACATTTTCTGTGGTGGTAACTTCAGTATCATCACCAATCCCTTCGTCCGAAGATTCTGGAACATTCTCCGGCTCAAATGGCACTAGCTGCTTTGTTTCCTCCATGTAACTGTATAAAATATTATTAATTGGAGACATGCCGTCTTCGCCCATAGTGCAAAGATAATAAGAGTTGATTGGGCCGCCAAAATTATCAGCTGGTAAAGCTAAAATTTGCGTAGAGTCTTGCACCGCTTGTGAATCTCCGCTATGATTCAACTCATCTTTTTTCGATTCATCAATATTTTCATCGTTGCAGTTATTTTCCGAAACGGAAAGCTCTTCAATTGGTTGCTCTGGTTCTTTAGCCTCTTCAAACTCAGGAACTACTTCATTTTCAATCGAAATGTTATTTTCGCATGTTATCAAAAAGCTTTCTTCTTTGGTTTCAACGACAGGAGAGGAAATTTCTGTTTGCTCAACAATTTCTTCATTTTGGCCGGAAGTTGATGAGCTCTCACTTGGCTTCCGCTTGGATTTAGAAATTATATTTTCTTGACGAAGCCTTTTCAATCCAGTTGCTGTGAGAATTTTTTTTCCGTGCGGCTGATCCACAATGAATCCTAACCGTTTCATTTCGTCCATTTTTTCAATCGACATTTTCAGTCCTTTCTTTCTTTTGTTGATGTCGTGCTGCACTTTTGTCTTGATAATTGGCTGAACCGTTTCTGAATCTAATTTTGTAGCTTCCGGTTCTATTTTAGCATCAAAGGATGTTACATCCTCTGAGAGTTTATTTTCGGATGTATCCTCTATTGGAATATCGATTAAATCAATGCAGTCAGACAGCGTGAGTGGAGACTTAGCGGATGTAGACTCACCAGTTAAAACTTGTGATAATATTTCTTTCGGTCGATCACAAACAATATTATCATTTTCACTGCTCCATTCTTTAATGGCATTTGTAGTTGTAGGCAAGTTATCTCCAATAATTAACTCTACTGGTGCTTCAATAAGGGTGGCATCAGTAGATTCTTTTAACGGTTCTTCTTGATTTTCTCCAACAATGATATTATTATCATTTTGACTAGCTTCAACTGCAGTTTCTACAGGACTAGTTTCAGTAAAAACAATTTCTTTTATTGATTCCGACTCAATCTCATGAGAAACTTTCAAAGTTTCTATAGTTTTATGTTTTTTAGCCAGTGGCTCATCTGATTTATCGGTTTCAACTTCTGACTTAAGAATTTTAGTTTTTTTGATAGCCTTTAGCGGCTCAGAAGAAATAGCTTGAGCATCTACTTTAAGTTTCTTTTTTGGAGGTTCAAAAATCTCCTCAATAACCGGACCTTTAATTTTATCAGTGCTTTTATTCAGCTCGGCAGTCGCCATAATATCTCCTTTTTTATCTCTACCAGATTCATTCCTGGTATTTTTACGGGTACTGCGACGTGAACTACTGTCACCATCATCTTTAGCAATTGCTTCAGTTGATTCTTTTATGATCTTTATCTTTTTTGAGTCAACTTTGGGAGTACTCACTTCTTGTGGCTCACTTGAATGTTTTGTATCAAAAGATTTTCGTTTTTTCTTTATGTTTATAGGTTCTGAAACCAAAGTGGCAATAATAGGCGGTTCAGATATTTGCTGACTTTCAATTTCCGCCTTCAGCAACCGTAAATGCTTTTTCTTGGGAATATTTATTAATGCAATTTCCGATGAATCTGTTTTTAACTCTTTTGGAGCACAAATTACTATTTCTGCATCAATAACTGGTTTATTCACGATTTCCAGATTCGAATTTTTTGTAATTTCCTGTGACACTGTATGCTCGATACCATTTCCTTTACACTTTGATTTGAAGAATCTCTTATTTCGTTCCTTTGGAGGTAAGCTTTTTGGCCTTTCCGCTTCTTCAACTAAATTAGGCTTAGTTTCAGAAACTGGTATGAAGGGCACTTCCGTTGAATTCAATAACGAGTCAATTTGACTCTTCAAACTGTCGTCATCGTCCAATTGTAGTCTCTTGGTGTTTTTAACCGACGTAGTTTCTTTTTTAATGGATCGTAAAGAGTTTACTTGACTTGTTGAATCTTCCAAAAAGTCGAAACAAGCAACATTCTCTGTCTTAGCAGGAGACATCTTAGGTGTATCTTGTTCCACCAATTCAACTGGTTCAGCTAAAAAAGACGATTTGTTTAAGTATAAGGGAAGTGCAAAGTTATTATTTACTTTTTTCCTCAACGACATCGGCTGGAGGATCGTCAATAAATATCGCAGTCTCAATCAATTGTTTTGTTGGAGACATTTTTTCATGAGTGCTAGACATGGCCTCTCCGTGGTTTGGTGGTATTATATTTAGTACTTTTGGTACATCTTCATCTATATTAATAATATTGAATTAACTAATAAGTTTCTAATATTATTATTAATACCTTTCTCGTTATCTGACTCTGACCAATCTGCCAGTAGTTTATTTTTGAGTTCAAACGCTGGTTTGCGTTTCTTTGGGATGGCGGCAACAGCTTTTTTGATGGTTGTTATCGACTTTTTATCACGGTCCGTCGATTTTTCATCAGTGGGCTCGATATTTATTGTTTTCTTGGGCGTTAGAGTCACATTTTTTGCATCTTCTACAATTTCTTCGTCAGTAACGGGATGTGAAGTTTTCTTGGGCGATACTTTATGCGTTTGCAAGGAAGTCGTGGGCACTAAAACTATACAAAATACCAAGGAAAATAAAATTATGCAAATACTAATATTGAGTAATTTCGTTACCTTTAGGGGGTGTTTCCTTTAGAATATTGGAATGCATTTTACTATGGTCCATGATTACAAACAGCCGATCCGTTGAAAAACTGCACATATTGCATGGATACTTTGCTGTTGAAGCGCTGGTGGAGGGCGAAGCAAAAGTAGGTTTGGCAACTTTTGCGTAAGTTTTAATTGGTATCACAACACTAGGTGGAGATGTAACATTTGGTTTTATTCCTACAAGTAGACTTATAAATATTTCTAATCATCCAGAATAACTTCAAGAAATTTACTCTTTGCTTTTTGTTTCGGAGATTTTGAACTTGTGAAGATATTGAGCCATGCGTTTACTTTTGGTTTTGTTTCAAAATCAAAGTTTTCGACAATTTTGGGATCTCCTCCTGTTTTCTGCTCAGCAGTAACAACATCAGCTGGAAACTTTTCCATAAACTTGTTTTTGGCTCGATGAAGTTCTAAAAAAGATATAGTTTTTATTGTGTAGAAAGCAGAATAAAAAACTCTTACCCAATCCTTTCTTTATAAATTCGTGTTTTTTCTCACATTTATAGTTGTAGATGCAATTGGGATTCTTGACGTACTCACTAAAATATCAAAAATGTTATTTGAATAAACCGCGACAAAGTTTATTTATTTTAATTCAGTCTTACAATGTATCTTCTTGAAAGAATCGCACAACAGCAATTGGCTTTTTCTTAAGTGAATCTAAGAGTCCTTCGGGAAGCCGATGTTCATCAGCAACTACTTCACCAGGCCACCAGCAGTTACCCAATTTCACCCAAACTATGTCGCTGTCAGAGTAAGCCATGATGATTGCTGGCTGAAAAAAAAATAATACATTTATTATAAACCAGAAATAAAGATCTTGCGGTAAATGATCTTTCTGATTGTACGGGCAAACCAAATAGCTTTTATTTTTCATGAGATACTCAGTTTGTACCGGAACACGTTAAATATAATGCTTAAGTTTTCTTTATGCAAATGGCGTAGAAATTAGGATTGCCCATTTAAATGCTTACAAGCTGAAGGAATATTTAGAGTCAATTGCACCGAGATCTTGTTTGGATGTTATTGCAGGATGTTGTTTAAGTTTACATAATATTCGGAATTAAACATATTAGTTGACAAACGCCAAATAGATATTAAATTTTATGAGCTTTTAAACCAACTCACTTTTCAAAACAGCTCGACGTGGAACTTTTTTATGCCGATGGACTCCACTAGCTTATAAGTTGTGCCGCAATATATTCAAACTCTTTATAAAAGGATATTTGTGAAAATGGATGAAATCAAAATTCAATTTCGAGATGACTGTAAATTTGACTTTTGAAAGGTGGATCACTTCAGTCGATCAATATTATTTCCAAAACATCTTGTTCTGAACTCGGGTCCCTTTGTTCTAAAAACACTTTTACCAGATATGAGTTGAATAATTAAAAACAAATTAAGACTGGATAATCAGTACTATTTAAAATTTAAGAATTTACAAAGCATATATACTATATATTATAATTATTAACCCCTCGTCAAAACAAAATAACAAGTCCTAGAAAACTGCGCACAATAAAAAAATGACATGAGGTCAACAATGATGAGGGGCAGGCTACGTGATAAATTTTAACCTAGTGGTCTGTTGTAAAAACCAAACATATAAATATAATTTTCGCTTCTACATTTAGTTTTTGTTAAATTTAGAATCATTCATTTGTAAAACTTACACAGGAAGAATACATAAGCAGATTTAACAGGCCATACAGACATAAAAATATTTTATTTGAAAAACGTCATGTCCCAGCTAAATAAAACTTGAATGCGCAGCCTTCACACACTTGATAAAGTTTTTAAAGTTTCTATAGAAAATAATCCGTCAAAAGTTATTTTAATTTTTAAAGCAACCAGATTCCCTAAGCAGAACCATTCTCATTTAAACTACTGAACATAGGAACAGTAGTATAATTTTTATAGAGTTTAATTGGCCTGGAGCCTTAAAAGATGGCCTGCCTGAATACTCTGAAAAATGAGATAAAAACGCTAGAAAAATTGTTTGGGAAGGACCATGAATCGCTCCAAGTCCTGAATGCAAGCGTAGATGAGCTTACTGTACGATTTATAGCCAAGAACGGGAAAAAATACGACATCCACGCTAATATCACGGTAAGACTTTTTCCTTTTCTTCCATACTTTTATTTTCAATTCTTTGAAATAATTTTTTTATTATTCTAATCTCTTGAAAATAAATTTTAAATGCTGATACAGTCATCTAATTTCCCATGACCCTTTCGTTTACACAGTGTTTCAGTTATAAACTTGTTCAGTTCTTGCAGGGCACTTATGTCTAAAGAAAAAGAAAGTTATCAAATGAAAGTGCTAAATCTTCAACAACTTATTTGAAAATTATTCTAGAATCTTTACTAGAAATTACTGGCAAATATTTTGAGACTATCTTTATTGATACGTGAGTCCTAGTAAAGAAAGTTTCTTTATTTGAATCTGGTCAACAATCAAACAAAAGAAGACAAATTTTCCCGTGCTTTCATTTCTTTTGTTTACAATCGAATTATTGATCCATAGTGCTCGACTTAAGATTGGAGTCTTTGTAAATATTTAAAAAAAAAATCATTTTTGCAACTATTGGTTTTCAATTTTTATTTAAAACAAATTTTCAGATCTTCATGAATTAGCATAACATATTTTAATCTTTTACTATTTATTTATGAATTTTATTTTATTTCAGGAGACTTATCCATCCACACCACCAGTTTGGTTCGCTGACAGTGAAGACTCAAACGTTACGAATGCTATTCAAGTGCTCGGCAACACCAACGGTTTGGAAAATCATGTCATTAATCAAGTACGTTCTATCGAAAATGTAAAATGTTGACATGTTTGCTAAAGTTGTATTTATATTTCTGAAGGTTATCATTCTGCTGAAGGAACTATGTAGAATACACTGCTTACCATTACCAAACGAACTGCACAACCTAGTGGCCACATTTAATGAGACTACAGCTGCTTCTGCAGCGGCTGCCGCAGCAAGCGCAAACTATTCTGGAGGCTACAAGCACGCCAAGAACAACTCAAGCCAACATAACCAAGATCACGATATTGATACAGATCCAGAGGATGTGATTGGCGAAAGTGATCAAGATAGCGATGCTGAAGAGGAGGACTTACCTTTAGAATTGGATGACGGTCGCAGCGCGAATAAAAAAGATGAAATGGAGGTAGAGCATTTAGCCACATTAGAAAGATTGAGACAAACGCAACGGCAGGATTATTTAAGGGTGAGTTTAAAATGTGCTTTTCATAGAAAAAAAAATTTCTAAAACGATGTTTGTAAATAAAGGGGTCCGTGTCTGGCTCGGTTCAGGCCACCGATCGGTTAATGAAAGAACTGCGTGATATTTATCGATCAGACTCGTTCAAGAGCAACATCTACTCGCTTGAGCTAGTAAACGATTCGATATATGAATGGAATATTCGCCTGAATTCTGTGGATCCAGACAGTCCATTGCACAACGATTTGGTCTTGCTCAAAGAAAAGGAGGGCAAAGACAGCATCCTACTCAATATCATTTTTAAAGAAACGTATCCCTTTGAACCACCGTTTGTGCGTGTGGTACATCCAATTATTTCAGGTAAATCGAGATAAGTGATAATGTAGGAGTTATATTATATTATATGAGTGATTTTTTAGGTGGATATGTGTTGTTGGGAGGAGCCATTTGCATGGAACTTTTAACAAAACAAGGCTGGAGCTCAGCTTACACTGTGGAAGCACTGATAATGCAGATCTCGGCTACATTGGTCAAAGGAAAAGCCCGTATACAATTTAATGCCACCAAGGTAGATTTATTAATTGATGTATTTAAGTTCTTTAGCTTATTTCAATTTGTCTTTATATTTTAGGGCCAGTACAGCTTGGCTAGAGCTCAGCAGAGTTTCAAATCTCTTGTTCAGATACACGAGAAGAACGGTAATTAAATTCTTTAATTTTTCAATTGAACATAATACAACTTTTGTGTGTTTTTATTTCAGGCTGGTTTACTCCACCAAAAGAAGATGGATAATCGGCCGAAGCTTTACTGAGAAAGTATTATTAATAGAAACTATGTCTAAGTATTTAATTTTAAAATTAATTTGATATTATCGTGATGAAGCATAACACCGCGCGGCAAGAACTAAACAACATACAAATCAAGTATAATTATAGAATTTACCACGATTTAGTTGAAACTACACATGAAACAAGATTTGATAAATTAAAGTTTTTAACAAATTTTAGTTGTAAAATTATGAAAATGGAAGAAAACCTAATAATAACCATTAAAACTTAATTAAAATAGCAATTAATTAAAAGAATAAAAGGATCCTCCATTAATTTCCGAGCAAATCAGATGGTAGTGATTCTATGTAGACACTATTCTTGCGTGTTCAATTTTATTGAAAGCTCCTTATCTGATAAGAAAAAAATCTATATTATATTTTGTTTGCTGCTAAAACTCGAATTTTCAGCAAAATATTCTATACATTCAAAAATATAAAGAAAACATTCAAGGCTGACTGTAAGAAAAAAATTAAACTGGAAAATTGTCTCTATTTGTGTAAAATGAAAAATATTTTTATGTTCAGCTAACTTAAAACTAAGTGATATTGTAAATGTAATTTGGTCTCCACTACGAACGCGGAGCCTTTTGCTATATACTGTTAGCTTTTTATTTTGCAATAACAGTTTTTTTGGAACAAGAAAATATATTATAATGAAAATTATGAATTGCAATCATTTTCTTGCTTTTCCATCAATTATTATTATAGAGAACATACACTCTTATTATTTCAATTTCTTTTTACTATAATGATTAGTTACTGCTGTAAAAAACTACCCTATAATTAAGTTCATCTTACGAAAAGAAAACATATTTTGGTAATATTCTTTTTTGTTTAGAAAATATCGGTATATATTTACTTTTCGAGGAGATAAGTTGAAAATTGTAATAAAAGCGAAAATGAAAAAGACTTTGAAATTAACACAAAATTTGTTTGCATGTTTGAATTTATTCTTCATACATCATTTTGATCTGAATATACAAGAAAGGAAGGAACGCTTCTTGATACAGTTTCAAAAGCTCAACCAGTTTCAACTTCATGAATTGGGCATCGACAGGATTACAAAGCCTTGAAAAATCAATGAAATTTTCGTCAATGCCACCAGACTGATGAACGCTTGAACTGATGAACTCATGTCATTCAAAGACAGGAAAATTTTGAAATCTTGTAATTATGACTTCAAGCACAGCTGAATGCTTTTTTGAACGAAAAATGATATGCTGAATTTTATAAAGATTCAAAGAAACCTAAAGAATATTATATTTAATCTTGGTAAGGTGCATTAATATAGAAAACACTTAAAAATGCGTTTGAAGTCGTAGCATACAATATTATAAATATTAATTTTTTATTTGAAATTCTCTTACATATTTTTGAATCTGTGAGCTTACTTATCTAACATTTAATCTTTTGAATTTATTGAAGAAAAATTGCAAACAAGTGCTGCAATATTATTAAATTAGAAAATTAAAACTCAATTTAAGAAATTTATACGTCTTAATGTCTTCGGTCTTCTCGGCGGTCACGATCACCACGTGAGTCACGATCTGATCTATATCGTTCATCGTAGAATCCGCCACGTTTTGAGTTGTCAGTAACTGATTCGCTGGGTTCCGGAGACTTGTTTCTTGGACGTGAACGGCTGTTTCTTTCAGAAAATATGGATTAAATTTAATATTATTAAAATATTCTGGAAAAATTTAATCAAAAACTTACCCTTCCCTTGGACGATCTCTTCCTTCCTCACGATCTCGATCTCTAGATCTATCACGGTATGATCTACTTGATGATCTTTCTCGCCGTTGCCTACATATTGATGAATAATTAGTTTTAAGGAATTAATGTTATAGAAATTTTTCTCATTTACCTTCGGTGGGACCTTTCTCTAGATCTTGAGCGATCTCGTCGATTATAGCTTTTTGTTTCAATACCATGCAGAGTATCTTGCAGAGAATTAATCAGTATCTTGCAACGTTCATCATTAGCCACCTTAGATTGTTTGATCAATGAAATAGCAGTTGCTAAAGTCTCAATAGCACTAGTGTATTCTCCTGCTGCTGCGTCAGAAACAGCACGAGCAATTGCAGAACTACTAACAGTTCTGTTTCGACCCATTATTTCTTCAAACTCTACTTCACTTATCTGAGGTAGTGGTCCAGTCGGCTGTTCAAATCCAGGCTTGTTATTAACTATTGGCCACATGTTACGGGGACCAGGTGCTTGTTGGTTAAAGTGAGGAATATTGGGAATATTTCCTGGCATTCCATGTGGTCCTCCCATAACCGGTCCAACGCCCGAATGCTGTGGTGGCATCGCATTTTGTTGATTGAAAAATGCAGGATTGACATGTGGAGCTGGTCCACCGTGCAGCGCTTGTGGTGGGCCATGTGGATTCACTAGAAGTTACAATTTTAGTATTAATTGTGTGCTTCTCTTGATTTTGCTTTTTGAATGTTCCATTTGTTATATTTAATTCATTATCTACTGTTAAAACGTGAAAAACCAAAAAAAATTTTTTGTAGTATTAAAATTTTCTTACCTGGCATTTGAGGTGGCATATTTCGTGGTGGTCCTTGCATAATGTGAGGTGGAACTTGCATATTTTGCTGAGGACCTTGGTTATTATAATTCCCTGGATGCATCGGAGGACGATTCCAATCTGGTCTTGGGCCTCTGGGAGGTCCAGGGTTGGGCATATTCATCTGAGGACGATGACCAAGGGGTGGACCATTTGGTCCTGGTGGTCGATTATTCATTCCATTATTCATTCCTGGACGCGGAGGTCCATTCCAGTTGTTCTGGAATCGTGGAGGCATTCCTTGTTGCTGCTGATGATTCATAGGCGGTCCACCTTGATGCATTGGAGGTCCCTGCGAGATGCGTTATTAATTTTGGTTCATTTAGAATTGACATTTGTATTTACCTGCATCCTTTGTTGCATTGGTCCACCTCCTTGCATCGGTGGTCCTTGTTGCATATTTTGCATGCCCATTGGTCTGAAGTTATTTGGAGGACCATTTCTCATCATTTGGTGCCCACCACCACCACCCATACCTTGTGGTGGAATATTTTGAATAGAATTACCACCCATTCCCATCGGTCCTTTTTGACCTGGATTTGGAGTTGGTGGAGTTGGACGCGTCTTCTGTTGGCTTTCAAACTGATTCAAAGCTTGTTTAGTGGGCAAAGTCACCATTGGATTTTGCCCATTAAGTTCCTTTTTGGATAAATTTTCCATTACAATTCTCATACTGTTCTCCGATCCAAGAGTGATGACGCAAAAACCTTTAGATTGACCGTTGGCACGATTTTCAAAGAATTTTACTTCTTGAAAGTCGTTAACTCCAATAGCCACCACGGAGTCTGTAATATCTTGATCAGTTGTCCACTAAAAATAAGGGAAAGTTGCATTATAAATAAGCCATTTGTAAATTAACAAGTCTTACCCATGATAAATTACCAACATAAAGCTGGTGACGTCTCGCGATGTGGTTTAATGAGAGATTTGGGTTGTACCCATTTGTTTCTTCTGAATGTCGATGATGATGGTGATCGGACGAGTTGTTGTTTTCAGAGGAATTATTGTTGTTGGGAGTACTGTTGCTATTTGGCAAAACATCATCGTACAAATCTGCGTTTTCATATTCTTGCTATGGAAAAATTTAAAAACAAAATCAAATGGAAGCCGATTACACTTTTAGGTTAAAATCTCCAAAAATCTTTGAATCTTTTAATTAGTATAATTAAAACAACTTAAAATACACATAACAAAAGCAATATATTAGTTATAATTAACTAATTAGCAGTTAAAATAGGAAGTATTCGATATCAACAAAAATATAATTTAAATTAATCTTACATTGTGTGGAATGAACTCCTGGTCCAATTCTTCGTAGAGATCAATCTCCACATTGTCCCCCATATTTTCAACTAATTGTAATGTAGTTTATTAAAGTATATTATTACTTTATTTGATTTTTTATTTAGAGCTAATGAAAGAATGAAAAACTTTTAACTTATGTGAATACAAAATATTAGAATACAATATGCAGTATACATAACAATTTATTACCAAGAACTATTTGCCCCTTTGTAATTTGTAAATACACGTATTCATGATATTATTAGTCATTTTACATTTTTACGGTATTCTTGGATAAATAATCTTTCATCAATTAACGTAGTGTTTCTATGACCATTAATTAGTAACAATTTACCTCAAAAAAAAACTTTATATTTCTTCAGCTAATTGCGTAGTTTTAAGTGATGTTTAATTAGAACATGTAAGAATACAAACAGTTTAATAATTTGTTATTGCAATAATTTTATTGTGTGCATTGTTGCCTAAACCATTTTCGTTGTTTTGTGAAATAATTTATTTAGTGTATAATATAATTCATTAAATTAGATAGAGAATGGCTGGAGATAGTCCCAACATTGTCACCAGATCAAATAGATCCTTCAGCTTCAAATGCGCTTTACATGCGAGAGATAGGGAAGTATCCAGTGTTCATGACTTTCACTTACTCGGACAAGAAGAGCCGTTTTTTCGAAAATTGCTTCAGTTTATTGCGAAAAAATTCTTACCGCACCATCGAGACAGGAAATTTTATGCTGAAAACTACAAATTTTGCCCTCCACCTCTATTTATGCTTAGTGTGACCATCATCCAAGTAAGATGCACTAGCTTTCTCTTAAACTTTCAATTAATATTAATTTATTTTAGTTTGTATGTTTTGTTTATCAAACGTTTATGACCTACAATGAATCATCCGAAGTTCCAGTGGATTCAATTTTCATCTATCGTCCAGACAAAAGACATGAAATTTGGCGATTCTTTCTTTACATGTTGCTTCATGCTGGGTAGGCAATTAACATAATTAATTCTTTTTAGATATAAATGACAAATAATTTATTCAGGTGGTTTCATCTCACTTTCAACTTAATAATGCAAATGTTGGTTGGAATTCCCTTGGAAATGGTTCATGGATCTTCTAGGATTGCCTGTATTTATTTAGCTGGTGTTTTAGCTGGTAAAATCAAAGTTATTTAATGTAAATATATAGAAATTACTAACTATTCCTATCGCAGGCTCTTTAGGCACAAGCATCTTGGATCCAGCAGTTTATTTAGTTGGAGCAAGCGGAGGAGTTTACGCTTTATTGGCAGCCCATTTAGCAAATATTATGCTCAATTATAGCAATATGGAGTATGGAATCTTTAGACTCATCGGAATCTTACTTTTTGGTAATTTCTATAGCCACTTACTCTGATCAAAAACTTTATTAATTTGATTGTATATGTTTCTAAAGCATCCGTTGATGTTGGATTTGCAATTTACTCGCGGTATGAAGGTGAACTAGTTCCAGACATACCTTCAGTCTCGTTTGTCGCCCATCTCACTGGCGCAATGGCAGGACTAACCATCGGACTCGTTGTGCTAAAGAATTTTGAACAGAAGCTTCATGAACAGCTTTTATGGTGGATTGCTCTAGGAATATATTTAGCATGTGTGGCCTTTGCAATTGCTTTCAACGTTATAAATTCAGTAAACATACAAAAACTGCGCGAGGAAACCGACTCGATATTAAAGGATCACATAAACCACAATTTCTGAGGAAAAATTTGTTGACCAAAAAATAATTTTAAATGATTTTTCTCGTTGAGATTTATATTGTCTCTCAATTATTTATTGAGGTTCTTAAGTCTTGAAGGTTTTGTTCCAGTTACCTTACGCAGCTAGGAGGGTGCTCTCAATTTTACTCAATTTACCGCATTTTATTTATTTCTCATAACTTATTTAAATTTAAAACGTGAACTGCCTCCAGTCGAATAAAACAGTAAGCAGTTAAGAATTTGTAATCACCTCGCAATCTCCAGACTCAATCTCTCTTATTTACTTCAGTATTTTAAGGTCTAGATAGTATTATAGTTTTAATATAATTTCATCGTCTTTTTATTTTAGTGTAATAATGTATGTTGAGAAAGTATTCTCTAATATAATTAAATATTCTCCAGTTTCAACATTGTTTCAACCCTTAATAAAAATACTATTATATTTCTAAAGAAAATAACACTTTTTTATTTCTACAGTTCGTATCACAAGAAAAAATTATTTTTTTGTTTACACTTTTTACGTCAAATAAAAAAATACTCAATATTCTTGTTAAGACTTTAAAAAAATTCAAGTATTTTTAAAATTGAGGTATAAAGAAACTGTTAAAAATAAAATGGAATCTAAATATAGGTTGACCTAATATAGATTTTAAAGTAAAAAATGTATGCATATTCATTTTAAATCCAGACTTTTTAATATTTTTTTTCAATCAAAATTTGTACAATTTAACATAAAATTTAAATATATTCAACTCGCTCATATCATTTGTTATCTTATAAATAATAAATGAGATTTTGTGCGAAATGCTGCTTGAAAATGATTGTTTAAATAATAATATATGCTATACAAAATTGGTTTGTGAGTATCTTTATGCTTAATAATGTTGAGGATGTGGCCTATAATGTTGTTGTTGTTGTTCGCCATTTCCATTGATGGATTGCATGTTAAAATTATCTGGTACATAGCTTTTATTTTCATGTCCATTTTCTGGAGGTGGTTGCATCGTTGTTGGACTAACTTTTGGCTTTGCGTTTTCATTAGGACCCATGAAGAACATCGTGATGAAGAACAAAATAGAACCTAAGATGGTAAAGATAAATAAATAGGTGAATTATTTAATAAAGAAAGCATTTTAAATTAAGAAACTCTTTTCAAGTCTCAGAAAAATAATTTAACATTTTAGAAAATAGATGTTTTATAATTACTTATTCCATAAAATCCTGCGTAGAAAATGGAAATGGACTCTCGGTATCCAATATGTTTGGCAATGGGATCTACAATAATTGGTAAGTTTCCTCCAATGTTATTGATGACAAACATGAAGATGCCAACGATTGAGGATCGCATACGCATAGGTACAATTTCAACAAGAACTGCAAAAACAATTCCAAACCACATCTCAGCTGAAAAAGATTAATCATTAAAATTTATACATTTATATTATAATTACCATATAATATATTACCAAAGAAGTAGCTAACACCTAAATTGATCATGGCCCAGAATGGGTTGAAATAAACTGATCCAAATGCAAATGGGGTTGAAATCAATTGTGTCACTGCCAAAACCATAACACGTGACCGGATACCCATCTTTTTAACAAACTTATCCGAAACAATGCCTCCTACTACAACTCCAATTGAACCTGAAAAAAGATAATATTTTATAGTGACAAGATCAAAATAAATCTTTTGCAAGGATTACCAATTCCAATTGTTACAGCAAAAAGCCACCAACCAAGATCAACCTCTGGGAAGTAAATGTTGTAGTACACTAAAAAAATTAAAATAAGTTCAAGTCTAAAGAGATCAATAAAAAAAAATTACAGTCCGAGTTATACGCAAAGCACATGCCACCAGTATGCCTAATAGAAGCAGCAATAAAAAGAAGAAGAACACGTGGCTCCATTAAAACCTTCCATATAGACGTTTTTTCCTTTTGTTCTGATGGATCCTTTGAGTTTTGCTCTCCAATGGCCTTGCGCTCTGGTTCTTTGAGGGTCAGACCCATGAGAACTGCAATTATCATTGCTATCACACCAGTTATATAGTAACAACTTCTCCATCCCTGAATAAAATATACGTTATGTTCATTGATTATATTATTTATTATGAATAGAAAATTCAACTCACCAAGTCCCAGATATTCAACTTTGTAATGTAACGACCAACGGGAAAAGCTATTCCCTAGAAAATAAATTTATTAAAAATTAATGTAATTTTTCCATCAAAATAATTCTAGTTTATATGTTTGAAAAATAAGTTTTGGATTTAAAATAGTTGAAATATATACTTACAAAGCCACCATATACTCCCCAATTGAAAATTGCCATTACCAATGCACGTTTGGAATCTGGGAATATATCTGACATAATTCCAGTTGCTAACGGATTGCAACCACTCTCTCTAAGAAAATAAGAAGGTACAAAAATTAAGAGACAAATAAAACAAATTGTTAATTGTGATTTTTTACCCAGCTGCCATCACCTGCAAAAAAAGAGAAAATAATAAGATAAAATTCATCAGCTATGTTTCAAAAATATTTACCATCCTCAAAACTACTAGCTGCCAAAACGTTTGTACTGAACCTTGAAGAATAATGGCTATTCCAAAAACGATAACGCATCCCAACAAAAGTCGAGCACGATTGTACTTATCAGCAGCTATACCAATTAGCACTCCAACAATTGTGAATACAAGAATAAATGTTGGTCCCGCCAGTAATTGATATTCCAATCCTAATCCATTGTAATTCCATTCACAATAGTGGATATCGCTCTTGTTAAGAGAGATGCATCTGCATTACAAAATTATAATGGGATTAACTAATCGATTTGAATAATTATGTTGCAACTTTTAACTTAAAAAGCAATTACTTACTCATTTTCTTCGGTTATTGTATCACATAAAACTGGAAGTTCATTCTTTTCAAATCCAGTGTAATTCAATTGACATGCATGGTCTCCATAATGCAAGTCGATTGCTGTTGCTTTTGAAGTCACACCAATCAAATAATGTCCTAGCTCGCCAACTATTTAAAAATTTTAGGATTATCATACATTCATAATCATCAAGATATTTTTATTTTCAGTGTAAGTAAGCACTAAATACTCACCAATGTAAGATATTGTAAGAATTCCTAAAATATACGGCTGATAAAAAACACCAAATTTCTCTTTCAGGTTGATCATTTTTCAAAAATTCAGTTTCTAGATCAAAATAATAAGTAAAAACGACAGTTTAGTTAATTTTGTTTGCCAAATATTAGATTTAAAATAAATGAATAAAGATATTTTTAGCGTATTGTACATTATAGCATATTATAATAATTTACGAATCGATGAAACACATAGAATTATATTATTAAATACCATAAATATAACTAAACCGGAAAGTTAAAATTCAATGCGGTGTTGAAAATCAATTTGAAGGGTTTTTGGATAAACCGTATTTGTTGTTATTGTAATTTATTTTAGAAGAATATGGCAAAAGGTACGTTTTTATTCGAGAATATGCTAGTTATTCATATTCATTCACTTTAAAGTTTATCTGTTCACACAGATGTTTTCCTTAAGAGGATTATTTAAATTTATTTTAATAATTTAGATACTGCAAACATTCCATAGTTTTTGCAACACTTTGTGTTGTGTTCATTCAAATATATTTTTAATTTACAAGAAGTCTACGGAAAGAATTTTATCATTTCAATATAATAAGCGATGTAGGTATAAATTGATCACTCAAGGTCAACTACAATTATTAATTTGTTTCAGGTTTTTGGCTGTTAAACGACTTTAAAGTAGATTGCGGATTAGAAGTACTTTAAAATACTAATTTATGTTATTCTTGAAATAATGATTTTTTCTTGATAGTGACAGTCTTTCGACCTAGGCAATTAATTTAACTGACCAAAAAAATTTTGAAAAGTTTTATTTCAACAATATTACTTATTGTCATTGTCACTTTGCTTATCACGAGCAAATTTGAAAGATTTATACAAATTATGTAAACTTCATTGGTTCATAAATGAGTAATTCTTATTAGGCACCTATTAGAGTAAAATTTAATTACTTTATTTTACTTATTTCCCTGATTCAAAATACCACAATATTTAAATACCCGTTAAAATGAATATTTTTAATGAGTTCTTATGAAACGATAAAAAATATAATTACGATGGAATAATATGCGTGTTCTAGTTAAATTTAATCCGATTTCTTGTCTAACATCCTACAAATAGTATTGATCCAATAAATTATATTATGACGGAAAATCCCAATTAAATTTGCTCAAGTTCACATCCCTTAACACAGTTAATTGATTTTTAATTGTGAATCAATATATTTGTAGATTCAGAATTGATATAGGAACAACAAGCTAGCTGACTAATAAATTAAGCGACTTTTCAAAACACAATTTGGGAAATTTTCAAGTCTAGCTCATGTATATCGCATGTTAATTATAGAATGCGGGTTTCCGGCAATCGATCGATTCATAACGTATTTGGGGATTTCTTTTTAGGTGAGTCAACACAAGTCAGTTGTAGAATTTTTGCTCTGCTCTAATCAAAGATTAAAGCATTTTAAATAGCTAAATAAGTTGGCTAATAAATTTTTTAAATATTGATAGAAAGTTTATCAAATTAAATTCTAGTAGCAATAAAATATTATTTAAGTATTGGAAAGTAATGAACGATCAATAATGATCAGAAAAACAAAATTTTTGTTTTTTTTTGTTTCTAGCATAATTCATTGAATAGTCAATATGTTCCACCTATAAAAAACACTTTAAATTAAACTTTTCCAAAAATTTAGAGTTTGTTCATTTAATTTGTTTTCAAGAAATTAAGATCGTATGAATAAATCATTTATTCTTATTTTTATAGGTGTCGTTCATAATTTTCACAGTTTTACAGTTCACAGTTTTAATTCAACGATACATATTTTTTCAAATTTATTATTGAAAAAACATTTTCGCATATACATTCGATTTACATGATACAATAACTTCAAAATGTTCACAATAAGAATATGTTCAACCCCTTGTTTCACAAACTATTATTGTTCACTTAACGTTTTTAATTGATTAGTTTATTATATTTTACTATAAGTAGCATATTGTAAACCGGTTCCATAACATCACAGGTGTTGAGTAAGATGCATTTGCAAATTAAAATTTCAAATAACTTAAACTTTTGTAATCGAGGTTAGGATGCAATTCTCCATATTAATGCGAATGCAAATCAGCAGTTTGAATATTCAGATCAGTATATATGTAGATGCTTGGAAAAAGCACGATTAACCAGATGTCGATAATTACTATTTTGTATTTATTGTGCCTCGAAAATCAATTGACTATTTGACAACGATTTATTAATTATATTCAAAATGATTTATAAATAAATTATATTATATAAATAAGGTTGGTAACTGCAATAAACTTGAACTTCTAGAAATCCCCGCACTGTGTTGAATGCATTCACAAATTTACAAATTTAGTTTCATTTTCTACGCATATATTGAAAAAAGTTCTTGTGAAGTTGATGATCCGTAAAACAGGAAAGTTTTCATCTTCTTCCAGTTCTGACTGTTGTTGTTTACTAATATTATTTTCAACTTTAAAACCTGTTCGGGAATTTCCTGATCACGAGTTTTGTTCAGGTTCTCTGATTTGAAAAGATATGCGTGAGCTTTTTGCGGTCATTCCAATACCAGCAATACATTTGATATTTTTTGTCCGTTTGAAGTGATTTTTGCATGCGAATTTAAGTTCAAAAATATCAACAACAATCTACAATCCAAATTTTTTACTTGAGCTTTTACATTGAATTTTATATCATTGACTTGATGAAAAGTCTTATTTTCTCATTCTTAATTAAAAAACTGTTTCATAAATATGCTTCTAACAATTGACTATTTATTAAAATCAAACTTAAACTTTACATGTCTATAATTTAGCCTTTATTAACAAAGTAAAGTGTTTTTTTTTCATTGAAAGGATTTGAAATCTATAGATTATTTTCAATGAAATAGCGTAGTACACTATATCAAGTGATATTTTGACTTGAAGTTAAATAGTGCAGCATAGAATCGTAAAAACTCATAGCGTAATAATAAAGTATAATATATCAAACACACTGATCTCAACATCGAAACTTTGAGCGCTATCCTCTGATTCAAGGTCAATTCATATATCAGAACAAAAACTAAAATTGTCTGCATGCGACTATCTGGCGACTGTAGGTAAAAATATATCGTTTCATATGATATATTACATATAATATTGAGAAAAAGCCTATTTTTTCAACTAAAAAATTCTCAAGTTCAAAAAGGGTCATAAAAAATCTGTAAATCTACAATCCTACATCAGAAAATCCACAACAACAAAAGAACTGATTCTTTATGACATAGAATATGTTTCTAGACGTAACATGTTTCGCAAATGTGAGTCTTAAATTTAAAATACTTGTCATTCTTGCACAATGCTTCAAACTTCTCATTCTCAAGAAATATCTTCATGAAGCCATCACAAAAATTATCAACAAACATGGTGTATTCATTGCTCAATGCTCATCGAACCGAAATATTTTGGCAAACTAAAAATGCATTTTTGAGACAAGTTTTTTGTTTAATTTTAAAAGTAGACAAAAACGGCTCGTTGTTTGAAAGGCATTCAAATTACTTGGCAAAATACGTTAAGTAGATATCTGATTTTTAATGTTATAAATAGAATTATTTTATTGCTCTTGTTTTTCATTTGTTTTATATATTTATTAAATAAATAATTTACATGAACGACCTAATTCCACCTCCTTACACTACAATATGAAATATTTTGTAGTGTTTTCAATGATACAATAATTGATAAAATGAATGGGTTCCGAACGCAACAATAACATATGATCGTACCATGTTTCAATTCAATTTCACGTATATTTACGAAATAAAACACATTTATTAGAAACTTGTTGATGTGACAGTTTGGAGTCTTCTTTGTAATTATTACAGCATAGAATTGCAGTTTAATTTTAATTGCGACCTTGTGAATTGATTAAATTCTTTAAAATATTCATCTCATTTTATTGAAATTTTAATTTTTGCGATTGTTTAATGCGAGTTAAATCATAAGTTAGGTTTTCAAAAGTTCATGTCTTATTTTAGTCTTAATGACAAATTTATGGTACAAAAATTTAGTAAGATTAACAAATGAATAATATATTCATAAGGTTCATATTATAAATATTAATTTTTTTTAGTTCTCAGCAACCTTAGTATTTAAGTATGTGATTTTTTTATAATCACGGCTCTGAAAAATTACAAGAAAAGTCGCAAAAAAGAAATGATTAAAAAAAAGATCTCTCTTGTCTACTTGATAAATCCAAATTCTATAAATTATTCATAATATTTTGGGGGTTTTTAAGTTCAACAAACAATGTAAACATTTACATTCTTAAATGGCAAAAACCACAAACGTTTGAAGATCACAAAACTTATATTTCTTATCTTGAAGAAACGGAGAAATTATACTGGATTATTGTTTATACAGAACATTTTTGAAACACAAAAAATTTTTCATTTCATAAACTTTATGCATATTCGAGGTTCATGTAATATAAAGTTTAATTGAATTGATAAAAAATACCACTTTTGAGAACACAAATATTGAATTCCACTAAAATCTTAAAGCCTGCTTCAACAATATCTCAACTATGTGATGCTTCATGACTATTTAATTACAGGCGGCACTTGCATCAATTTAAAAATTCTGTGAATGCGCATCAATCAACAGACTATCAACATACATAGACTATGAATTTTAAATTTTTAGTTGCCATAGATCATGTCAATTTCACACATTTGAATTATAGATTCACTATTCTAATAAACTTTTTCATTTTGATCAATAAATATTTTTTTGTTTTTAATAACTCACTTTTCACTCAAACTATTTATTCAAGCTAAAAATTTTTGCAATTCAAAACTTAATTGATCCGATCCCGCTGAACGGCTGAAAACGACTGAAAGTCTTACAAATGGGAATAATAATAAACGGAATGTGAATAAGAAAATGTGAATAAGAAAAAATAAACTTGTAGCCAAGTTTTTGATATTTTTTATTCAGAATATATATATTCAAACACAAGACTCAACCAATATACTTTTACTTTTTTCCATGCACAACTGGCTAAACCGCTTGAATAAATTCTTTAGCCATACACAATGATACTTTTGAGAAGATATAAATATATCTTATATAAGTAAAAGCTGCTAGAATATATATGGAAAAAGTTAGAATATAGAACACGTACAGTGGCAACGAGATTCAAAGAAGCAGAAAAGATACGTTTAATATTATGTTTCAGCTCACTAATATGCGTGATGCCTTCAGAACTTGATTTACAGTGAAACAATTAAGAAGTTTTTGGAAGTAGTTTCATTCAGCAACTGTACAAATCAATTAAGCTTGTTAAATTTAATTCGTTTTAAAATATAAATGATACACACTGTGATTCTTTGGAGATAAAAATATTTCTGAAAGTCTGAAACACTAATTTTGGATGGGTTTTAGTTCAACATAGGAAAAGTTCTTTTCATATTCCGACAAAGTTTTGTAGATCAGGCTTGAATCTTTCATATGTTCATTTAAAAATTGTTTGTTGTGCCCAAGATAATTTTTGCAGCTTTGTAAAATTGTCAAAAGACCCCTTTAATAATGTAATTAAATAATTTTTACGGGTCTGGATGCTAGTTGAGACATTAAACAAAAAAAAACGTATCAATTTTGAATGAAGACTTTTTCGGCCAGTCTTACGATTGAAAAATTAAAATCATTCTTGAAAAGAAATATATTCTTAGCCAAAAGACACGGACCATCTCAACACTAAACCGTGTATAATGAGCAATAGCAAGTTCAAGGGCAAAGTCTGCACTCTATAGTGTTGTAGACACCTTAGTGCTCACGAATGGAACAAACTGTTTTCTAAAGTTGCTTGAATGATGACGAAAAAATACTGGAATTTTGAAAAAGGTTATTTTTTATTAAAATCGTAAGCACAAATATTTAAGAACTGTGACGTCACCATAATACTCGAAATGAGTTGGTTTAAAACAGTTTTTTGTAAAAATTTTTAGATATACAATATACCTACTCATTTGTTCACTTATTTTGCCGTTTAAACATCTGATTTAAAATATGACGATAATATTACAATTAGTGTATTATGCATATTCAGTCTTGTCAATTGAAAGTTTTAGAATTATTATAGTAGAGTTAAGTTAAATTTATATACAAATCAAAATAAGATATTTGAGTTTTTTATTTTAAATTCATGAAATTAAGCAATAACCTACAACATGAGTAAAACCTAGATATATTGATAAAAGGAGATGATTTTAAATTGTCAAGTTTATGAATACTTATAATTTTGCAGAATACTTTAAATTGTTAATAGGGTTATAGATAAAACATAATATAAACTATGTTATATGCTACATAATATGTAAAAGAGAAACACTGTAAAACAAAATTAATGAAAAACTATTATTTATTATCGACAACTTTATAAAATATTTTAGTTTTTAACAACAAAACTTAACAACGACAATGAATACAATCTATATTTAAGTTAATGGTTTTTGATAAAAAGAAAATTTCTAATTAAAACAATTAAGCATCTTCAATATAAAAATGTGATGTAGAGGAATGTGGACTCAAAAAAAAAACAATAAGTGAATATGATGCTTGCTATCACTTAAGCTGATCGACTAATAATAAAATAATTATTATTATAATTCAAAATAGTTGAAAATCGTAAAAAGCTTCAACTTATGTCGTGTTAATTGCAATCATCAGATATTATACTCCACTATATTTATGAGAAATTCTATTGTTCTATCTAAGTTATGTTATCAATGCAGCCTTAGTAATTTATAGACAATTTTATAAGTTATCGTTTTCTGCTCGAGGGTAATATCACCAGGTCTTCCTCACTGTCTGTTGAGTAAATCTCCGCTGGACTATCTGTGTAATCTTGTAGTTTGTCTATAAAATGTTCATGATGACATCATTTTGTACAATCAATCAAATTAAGTGCGTTTTGAATAATACTTACTTCTTAAACTTGGCTTAAATAAAATATCTTCAGTTTCATCATCACTAAACTCATCTTCAAAAAGATCTTGTCTTCGACCCTGCTTTTTTGAAAGCAAAGAAAATTTATAATTGCCCTTTTTGCGATCCTTTTCACCATTTCTCAATGGACAAGAACATGGGCAACTGCAACCTCCAACAATAAACATAGTAACAAGTACAACAGTTACTAGTATCACTAAGCAAATTAAAAATATGAATAGGAGGTTTGATAAACTGGCATCATCTTCATCAGATGTTTTTAGTTTGAAAACCACATTTTTTGTTGGACCGATTGGATTCATATGAACCATTCGCTCGCTTGTGATGAAATCTTTTGCGGTTACTGTTAGATTCACCAAATCTACTTTGATGCCTTTGATCGAGTAGTATCCTAATGAACTAGTTGTTGCTCGCATGAGTTGAAAGTTCTTCAATCTCACTTCCGCATTTTCTATCGGTCTTCCATCCTGATCCGTTACGAATCCTGTGAGCTCATACGACTTTTTAAATGTTGTTGCATCAAAATCGAGGATCACATTTTGGAGGTTAGTGATATTGCTGTTCAAATTTACTTTGACCACTTTACGGCTGTAATTATCGCAACTAAATTCTAGCTCATGTTCACCGTAAGGTAGCACCAAATGGAAAAACGCTAAATTTTTTGATACTTTATACGGTTTGCTGTTTAACTTTACATGTATCAAAGCGTTTCGTAAGGAGTTTCCTTGGCTATCTTTCACGTAACCAGTGACGCCTGAACTTAGTAAGGACATGAATTTTCCCAGTTTTGGAAGAGTCTGACGCCAAATATCTTGTAAATCACTTTCAAGCGGCATTTTGCAACAGGCAAGATTGATTGTAAATAGTGGTACATTATAGTTTTTGTAGATTACACTAGTAACCTTTTTTAGCAAATCCATCTCATTAAGCTTAAAAGAGCTATAAGGACAATTTTGTGACTGAGGTTCGTTGTCTGAGTGGATTTGATTGGCAAGTCTAGCATATATTGGTTCTTCGGACAAGTACTGAATGTTTTTGTCGTCTCCAGATGTAAAAGTAATAGCCAGATCAAACTTTTCTCTTTCAAAAAGGTTTAATATGGCTTCTTTGAAACCATCCGCTTCGGCTCCCACAAGTTTGTCCGCAAGCTCTTCTTCTCTTAAAATTGGATCACAAATAGATTGACTAGAAAAATGTAATTATTAATAAAACTCAATCAAACTAAAAAAATCCTAGTTCTGTAAGCTCACTTTTGTTGAAACTGCAAGTTAACTTCATCAAACTTGTGGTTAATGGCAACAAAATGTAAAACAACTCTCTCCAATAGATGCATTGGTTCTGGCTCTTTGCTTTTAAATCCAGCAAGCACATGTCTCGCCAAGTTGATTGTCATTTCTCTACCAACTGGTGCCGACTCTATCATAGATGAAATGATTAAAACATGCAGTTTTGTTTCATCTGGTATAGCCAACTAAAAATATAATTTTAAAGAAAATTTTGTAACATTAGTTTCATTCGTATCTTACATCTGTTGTAACTTTAAGCGAATTGTAGTAATCTGCATTATCTGAAGTTTCCTTAATTGCTACTTTATCATTTTTCGTTTGCATCTCTTTAAAAATTTCTTCTACTTTATCGTTGTTATGATACTTGACATGAATAATATTTTCCAATAGTCTGTAGTCGTAAGCGGAACTCCAATGTTGAGGATCATTTCTCATCAATTCAAAATTATATTCTATGGATTTGTCTCCTGTGTCTGGTACCACTATTTCTTGAGTATGAGACTCATATCCTTTAGCTGTAGCAGTAACGTTGTATCTTCCTGGCAATAGAAGTCTAAAATAGTCTCCATTTACACCACTATATACAACATGTCTGATGTTGTTCACCGTTATGGCAGCATGCGGAATTGGCGTAGAAATTGTACTCTTTACAAAACCTTTGATTCCTATGTGTGATTGTTCAATGTATTTAATAAGTGCTTCTTTGTTATCCATCCAATAACGTGACAATTCAGATGCATTTGGAAATTTAAAACACCCCAACTCCAAAGTGAGCTCAAAAGCACCTCCATGGAGATAAGACCAGTCTTGCATACCACCTGTGACAGCGTACCAGTCTGCTCCTAGAATATTAATTTCAATGACTTTTTATTTTAAAGCAATATGATTTTGTATTTAATTACCATTTGTTATGCCACCATCAGAAAAGATTTCTTTCAAAAAATGTGGACAAGGTTTCCCTAAATGCATAGTTGGATGTGCCTGCAATTAAATATAAATTGAAATTGAGCATTTTATGAAATATATGTTAGTATATTTACTGTAGCATAAACATTGGCAAGGTATCTAAAAACATCATTATCTTCAGTTGGATTTTTCACTGTTTTTGGATCATAATTATTGTTGCTGAAATCTTTAGGCGAGTCATCATATGGGTAGTTTGCAACCAAAGCACCACCGTGTAAATTAGCTATATAAGGAATTTATTTGTTTGCGTTTGATTATGATTGAAAAAATTGTATTTAAACACACCTGATAATACAAAAGGTATCGTCATCGACCAATCCATAACGGCAGAAGTTTCAAGCTCTTGCCGTTGGTTATACTAAAATTAAACAAAAAACCATTTAAACTGTTTTATAGAATACCAAATAAAGAAATATTACTTCATTTACTCCATACTGATCAGGAAAGTTTCTATTCAAATCCACTCTATTTGCATTCGACCTTCCAAGTGAACTGCCTTCATCACCTTCTTTTGAAATTTCGTAACCATCAGGATTCATAGAAATTAAAAGATGTATCCTTGTCGAATCAATCAACCTAGTAATTCTCTTATCGGACATGTAGTTTTCACAAAGATATTTTGCTAGCAAAAGCAATAACTCGCGTCCAACAACTTCATTACCATGCATGTTGGCGATTAATTTCATTTCTGGGACTAGTGGAGTATGAATTCCTGGGTTTTTAGTTATTTCAAGTACCCAAAGGTCTCGCCCTTGAACACTTTTTCCAATTGAATAGAGTGCTGTGATTGCTGGATAAGAAGTGTTTAGATCTTTGAGCTCCCTGTTGATATATTTTGTAGTTTTTAGTTTAAAAAAAGTGTAAACATTAAAATTTCAGACTCACCTTTCAAGCTTTTTAAAATTATGGTGTTCAAAATTAGTTGGAAAAATGAATCCATAATCATCTCTGCCAGTCCTTATCGTTCTCAGCTTCTTAAAATTGCCTTAAAAATAAAATATCGTTAGCTTCGTAATAAACTCTGTAAGATAGTTTGAAATGTATGCAAATACCATGAACCAGCTACCCCATCACCCACCACCAAGCAATGTTATTATCTCTTAATTTCTTAACTAAATTTTCTAAATGGTTGCGGTGTTATAAATAAAGTTGTTAAATTAATATGGACGGACAAGTGAAAATTGTAAATAAAAATGCTCAAGTATTATTTTTAAATATTCTTTTATTTACACAATTTGATAAAATACTTGATACATGTTTTCTGTTTACACAATCTAATCTCGAATAAAATAATCTCAATTTCAGTTTAGATCCTTTTCTTGTTTGTATATTTGAAATGTACGATTAAGTACGTTGACGCTTTTCTTAGATAGTTAAAAATACCTGATTATACAATTAATGACTTTTTGTTTTTATGCATTTGGGTATTTACATTAAAAATAAATATTATGTTTTGATTATGTTAGATAGAGGGATTATGTTTTTACATAAAGTGTTAGTAAAACAGAACCAAGCATATTTTTACTTTGTATAAGAAAATTAGTATCAGTTTTAAGATTAGAATGTTAATAATAAGGACAGCCGGTAGTGATAATAGAAATTCAAGAGAGATATGAGATTGATCTCATTAAAATTTGAGAGCAAGGGATAAACTTTACGGTTGGAATTGTAATAGTTTACTGATAAATTAATTATATTCTTTTACAACCAAGTTTAAAAGATTATACTAATAATTATTTTGCCTTCCTAAACTCGAGCTTTCAATGACACATTTCATTTTTTAAAGTTAAATATGAATAAAGGGAATTTAGTATATTATCATGCAATATTTCCAGTATTTAATAATTACTTGGAATTAATATTTGGAAATAAAGTTTTTGAATATTTTGAGTGCATTAACATTTTATCGTCTAAAAAGTACCTTCTAATACTTTCGATGGAGCCAGAGTAAAATTCACTAGTGCTGGACCTGCTTCAGTGACAACAACTTCTTTGTACTCGGATGGAATGTATCTGAAAAAAATAGAATCTATTCAGAAAATGTTTCTAAAATATTTTAATAAATGTTTTATTCCCATTGAAGAAAAAAACTCATACAAATCATAATTTAATATTTTACTTGTCTTGAACATAATATTTTGTATTTGTAAACTAGACATTTAAAGCTCTTCAAAGCTTTCTGAAGTACAAATATTTCAGAAGGTTTTTGAACATTTTGTTGTTTTTTATTTGCAACAATGAAAGTTATTGTTTCCAAAATAAGAATGCCATAAATTGCATTTCAAGCAATGAGTAGTAAAGTTTTCAACAAAAACGTTCCAATCCACTCTCAAACTGTAAATTGTTAAAACCTTGTTTCAAACGCAAATAAAAATAAAAGGGCAACTGTTTGATGTTTTTATACATGATTTTTCGTGGGTGTAATTTACTGTGTGGGTTGCGATGACGTCACATTATAAATGTTTTTCGGCGTACAAAAGGACGTACATCACATTATATTTGTAATCGTATAAATTTACATAAACAATATAATATTTTATTACAGAGATAGCCTTATCCTTATCAATTGATTCAAATGTTTCACAAAGCAAAATTTGATAATTATCAGTAAATATTTTATATAGTACTCACCCAAAAGCTAAAGCTCGC
Organism: Parochlus steinenii; assembly: GCA_038502155.1. Classification (NCBI taxonomy): domain Eukaryota; kingdom Metazoa; phylum Arthropoda; class Insecta; order Diptera; family Chironomidae; genus Parochlus; species Parochlus steinenii. The sequence goes on along the minus strand of JAXCIN010000052.1, from coordinate 1,069,200 downwards.
ATGTAGTATGTTCCTGGGAGTAATAAACGCCAATACTCGCCCTGCTCAGAACTTCTCACCGGTTTCTCTTCTGTATCCTGAACGACAATTTCTGCATCAACAATGGGAAACCCGTTGAAGTCTTTGACGATTCCCTGCCGGAGAAATGTTTTGCTGAATAAATAAATTCGGGGTTTAAAAAAAATTAATTTCAAGCTTTACCTTAACTCCCATATGAACAAGTTTTATGTACTCCAGCATTGATCTCTTATTTTTGTACCATTCTTTAGGAAGCTCCTCAGCTTTAGGGTACTTACAGCATGATAGCTCAAGAGTCAGCTCGAAGCAATTGGTGTAAACATAGTTGAAATCTTGCATTCCACCTTTAAAATCAATTCAAAGTATAATGAGTTTGAAAATATGTAAATCTTACTTATAATATCTGAATTAGTTTACTTACCGTTCAATTCATACCAAAAAGCGCCATTCGTGATACCATTTGTAAATGTTTCGTTACAATCATGTCCATCTTTCATGACTGGATGATTCTTGGCATATGTTCGTGACAAATATTTGAAAAGGGAATCGTCTGGTGTCGGAGAGTCTTCACAGCATTCGTGATGTTTTCTGTTTTTTATAATTGATAAAATAATTTTATTTGATATAATTCTTTTTAAGTAGATACTCACATGGAATTATCGTAAGGATAACTGGCAACGACAGCACCACCATGCATGTTAGCTGAGAGTACAAACGGATTGGATTTAAGCCAATGCATCATTGCTACAGTTTCTGGCTGTCGGTTGGTATTGTACAATCTTCCAATTAAAAGTTTATCAAACCGATCAGGGAAGTCGCGGTTCAAGTCAACTCCTGCTCCGTTGTATCTTCCAAAGTAGTTTGAAATTGACTCACAATTTCCTTCCTAGAAAAAAATTTTATTAGCTATGAACTATATGTTTTTATTTGCTTATTTTAGCATACCAATGATTTTTCAAAGCCGTCTGCAATAAAAAATAAATAAAAAGAAAAATATTTTAAGGAATCAATCATACATAATTATAATATTTATTCAAGTATCTTACCTGGATTCATGCTGGGCATAAGGTAGATATCAGTGCTGTCAACAAGCTGTGTAATTGCTGGAATTTTTCCATAATTGTTCACTAAATACTCCGCCAAGTAGATCATTAGCTGCCTTCCAATAGTTTCATCTCCATGCATATTGGCCACATATTTGAACATAGGGACTAATCATGTAAAAAAGTTTTTAAAATTAATATCGGGACTTATGTGAACAATTGTTTAAATGTAAATACACCAATGATTCAGAAACTAAAGTTGATGCTAAGTATTAGCTAGTTTTGCTGATAACATATTTAAAAATTTCTCTATTAATGTAATACGGTAAATTTTTCGTAAATTTGGCAGAAGTTTTTCTTTACCTAATAGTGGACGAGGACGACGGACATCTTTTCCAATACGTAATACCAGTAGGTCTCGACCTCTTAATGATCTACCAATTGATTGCACTTGAACTAAATCGGGATTCTGCTTTTGCAAATTTTGACAAAAATACTGCAGTTGATCATTGTTAAGATAATGAGGTTGAGCCAGGAAACTTTCATCTTCTGTTGTTTTCACGGTAAAACCATTAATATTCAGAGCAAGGCAGCTGAACAAAAATACGATCACTACACTCGCCATCATTACTCTGGCTTTAAAAATCGCACAGTGATGGCAATATCGATTTTCAATGTAAATTAACTAGAAATTATTCATTAACATTATTCTTTTCTAAAAATTGGATTGTGACTGAGCTTATGGTTCGCTTACACTGCCTTTCTGCTACGTTTCTTTTCTCTGCTAAAGTAGCGAGCTAAAAAATATTGAATGCTCAACTGCGATCATAGACAGCTGGGAGCTTTATATTTTTTAACATATCATAATACCATAGATTGTTACTGTATGGCGCTAAAAAAGCTTAAAAGTTATTATTAATGCTTTTAATATTTAATGCTTTTAATATTTAATGTAAAATAGTAGTTTTAAAGCTTTCTAAATTAAAAGGGGTAAATTAAATGAAACATACTTTATTTTAAAAACTCAACATATACATATGTTATAAAATTCAATTAATTATTTATTAAGAAAGATAATAGAAAAGATTAAGAGCATCTGCTGAATGATGCTCTTATTTAAACTGAGTATGCGCGTGGGCGTGTAAACAAATCAATTTCTTCTCGACAATCCTTTCAATGAACAAATTCTGAGATAAACCACTTTATTCAGTAGTCACTAGTCTCCAACCAGCGTAAAATCGTGACCTTTGGTAAATTATAGTAAGTACTTAAGTAAAGTTAACCCATATAATATATAATTAAAGCGGTGGCTATTTTTAAATTCCTTTGGTTATAGTTTTGCCTTTAAATTTCAAATACGCATAGTCAGAAAAATAAAATATTAATAGTCGATGTGGGGAAAGTGTTCTTGTGTATGATTTTGAAGATCCCGAAAATTTTCTCACATTTTTTTTAGTGTTGTTTGGTCGGTCATGATAATATTTTGTTCGGTGGTAGCTGTAGATTGTATGTGGGACATCTACTAAAAAGTAATGATTGGTGCTAATTAGATTTGTAGACTCATTTTATTCATAATTAATCAGTAATTGAATTTAATGAACAAAATTGCTTTAATGGATTCATAAAGTGCAAAAATTGACATTTTTCCGAAGTAATCTATTAATACCGATTTTTTCTTACCGACAATGTATAAAAAAGTTCAAAAAGATTATTCAACAAAAAATTGGTCGAAAAACTGAGCAAAATAAATGTGCAGGTCGCGCAGAATGTCTTTCAGTGAATTATTTTTAGAAATTAAAATGACTATATGTCTTTTAATTTCAATTTTATTTATGACTGAGTAAACAGAGTACAAATGGCATTGATTGATTTGATGAACAAAAACTCTGTGAAAATCAAGTTCATGGATTGTATTTCAAAATGTATACAAACAATTTTCATCCAGTCATTTTTAAAACAAGCTTTTAAATCTAATTGAAGCTGGAATTTTAGATGTTGTGTTTGTTAAACAATTTATGTATTTTTTAGTGTTTTATGAGATATACGTGTTAATGAAAATACTAATCAACTTTAAAAAAGTTGAGCTTTTGTTGTTCCATAATTGTGAAAATGTATATCTATGAAGAATACACAAATATACAAACATTTCTGAAAGCTACGTAGTTTTCTAATGAAAACACAACGATATTTATAATAGCATAATATAATATACGAATAGAAATACCAAGAGATTTGAAAAGTAAATCCAAATATTCATAACTCAAAGATTGTCTCAAGTATTTATTATTATTATTATGAATTATTATAATTATTTGTTATTACTTATTAGTTCTTTTGCATATTTTTTTATCAATCATACAATTTTAGGCAGATCAACATGATTCATTAAAACAACGAACTCGAGTTTATACGTAATTTAAGTTAACACTTAAAATGAAAAATCTTCAAAAAGAAAATAGTCTTGGCCCAAAAAAGACTTTTGTGGTCATTGGGATAGTTGGTGAGTAAAAATTGTATTAATTAAATAATTTTTAAAAAGGGTTTTAAACGTTTTAAATAAATCATTCTAGTGCTTTGCATTGCCGCATTATGGCCACGTATATTTTATCCTATGCTGATGAATAGCAATGTTGCTGGAAAAGATCATAGAAATGGAGGTAATTACTCGCAACTGGAAGTGATCCTTTAATTGATTTAAAACATTTATTATTATTAAGGGGTCAAACAGGAACGGCCTGCTCCTCTTAGACCTGATTTGATGCATCCAAGTATGAGAGAAAGAGGTCGAGCTATACCAGAGAACCCACAATTTACTGTGCCAATAGTTGAACGGCCTGGACTGTCAAATCGACCACCCACAATGATGCCGGGAAGAGTAAGACTAAATTAAAATACGATACAAATTATGAATTTCATTTAATTTTTAGCCCAGTATTATTGGAATGCCTGGACCAGGTATGAGAGCAGCAGCAATGAAAGCCAACTCAAAGGCTGAATCAGGCAGTGGTTCATTCTTAATGCCAATTTATACTTTTGTAATCCTGTTTTTCTTCGTATACACGATAGCCAAAGTGAGTACAATATTTTAATGATTACGTACACTAATAAATGAAGCATATTATGTCATAGTGAGGAAATAATTGACAGTTAGTTATTTTAAACATTTTAGAAAGATCAAGCAAGCTCATAATCTACTCGCGAATCTAAACATTAATCTTGTAGTGATCAGCTAGTTGCAAAAAGGCAACCTTGTGTTAGGGAAGTGACCATATCTCCCCAGTCGTACTTTCACTCTTAAAAGCACATAAAAAAATAATTTACAAAAATATAATACGAAATTCTTTGTGACATAGTGTGTGGATGATCTTGTAAAATGTTTTTTAAATATTTTCATACCTTAGTATTTTTTCTAATTTTTGTGTTGTATTTTTCAGTTATTTCTTAAGAATTCTAACAAAAACAAACCAACTATTCAGCCTGATCCAGTGTTTAACCAAAAAGTGTTTGAGCAGAGTAGAGTTGAAAACGACTTCATGTCTAATCAAAAGTTAGGTAAGATAGTAAAAGATTTCCTACACTTCAAATGTATAAGATCAAGTCAATTTTTACCAGTACACAATTAATATAAATTATAAAATAAGTTCACAAGTTGTTTGAATTCTGAAAAACAGCAATGGTATGTTGACTCGATTTAATACTCTTCAAAATAGTTTTTCGTATATGAAATTTTGAAATTCGAATCAAAATAATTTATTCTATTCTATATCAATCATGCTTATGGCATAAAAGGATGGAAAGATCATGAAACAAGTAAGAAAGTGTTCAAAGTTTTAGCATATTTTCATTTCTTTTAATTCCAAACAAAGTGTATTCAATATCTAGACAAAAATTTTTTATCCTATTTCTAGTATTTGAAATCACTTGTATGAACACACCAAATACATATGTTCAAGTGCACACTAAATTAGACACATTATAAACAAATTCAACACATATTTAAAAACAAATACTCAAAAATATACTGATTGTATTTTAAGATTTTGGAGTTGAATGCTATAAAATTAAATATAGATACAACCTAAATAAATGAACGAAAAACTAATGCAATTTTCTTTTAGTTTATTCAGCAATCCAAGGAATAATTGATGCAACCACTGAGCAGTTGAAAGAAATAGAATCAAAACAGAATTTGGAAAAAGCCAAAGTAATTAATCATACAAATTATATAAATCATTTATTTATAACTCTGTTTTGCAGGAGAATGGGCACGTCAACGGAACTGATGTTCAAGATGCATCTTTAACCTGCAATGGATGCAATGGTGTGGATAGAAGACCTAAACGAGAAGATGCTAGTGATGTTGATCTTTTGCTCAAAAGTATAAAAGAATGTTGCAATATAAAATCAGTGTCCAACGAAAAGGATTCTGATTTAAAATCAATTTATTTGGATGGTGAACTTCCACATGACTCCAAGATTCTTGTCTCTGGATCTGAGACTACCACAGAAATAATAACGCATGAAGAGGACGATTCTGTTGATGATGAAGCGGTAAGGGTCATCGAATGTTTTGTGTACTTTTTGCTTACAATTATTTATATTTGAATCGTTCTAGATTGTTTTGAGCGGCAAAATGACAATTTCTTTGATAAGCCTGAATTATACTGACGATGATAAAAATGCTGTTGTGGAAAAAGTGAGCAGTCCAACTCCAGCTGCAAACTAATAACCCTTTTCACATTGTATATTATTATTTAAAATCTTTTCTGTTACTCCATTTATAATTAAAAAAATATAAGTTTAGCAGAAATGCAGTATTCGAAAATTCGCAATTGGTATTCAATTATTTTGTTAAACAAAAATTACATGGTTTATTCTTTTAACAGGAATTGCAAATTAATTCTTTGTAAAATATGTTTTGCTGTGTTGACTTCACATTTTTATATTGCCGATGACATCAAAATATGAGTAGTTAATACTAATATTATAGTAATGTTTACTGCAACTTCTGGTCAATTTTGCGTTTATTTTACAAATCCCTGTTGTTTCATGACACATTTTTATAACTCATAGATTGAATATCATAATTATGTAATTCAAAATAAGATGAATGCAGCATATTTGAGTAAAAGGCTATTTACATACCAGCCATACACAAGATTAAGAAAAACCCATATGGCAAATACAATTTTTAATTCATAAAAATAAATCATTCATGAGAAATAACAAAAGGATTCTTTAATTTGAAAAACCTCTGTTCCTGAATAGGAAACTTTCTGCAGCTGACACGTATGTAACATTTAAAATTATTAAAATACTAACTCGCGATAAATTGCAAGGTGCAATTTTTTCTCAATAATGTCTCAATTCAGAGGAAAAGAAAGTTTGAAGCTATGTTAATCTGGCAACTGATAACTGGCAATATTATATTGTATTATTATGTAATTTTTGTCGAGTATCCTAACATTTAAAAGCTATTTATTTTTATATGATATTGCGTACAATGCCGATAGATGAAATATATTTCTAAGAGGTTATCCTCAAATCAACAGAATAGATTGTGTCATTATTATTCTAATTATTAAAATTGTTAAAAATTAGAATTTAGTTGAAATTTTTCCAAATATCTATGAGGAGAAAATTGTTTAGAATTCAATTTAAATCATCTGCGTTATTTATGGAAGGATTCTTTTAACTTTGGTATTGTTATTTGCGTCTATATATTAAATAGAATACGTGCTGTCGTTAAATGATATTCATTCGATGTCTCAACGCAATGTAAGGATTTTGGTATAAATTCAGTTGTAACCGTTTGGTAAGCTTTAGATTCAAGTCAACTTTTCTACAAAGAACAGTAGTTTACAATGGGTAACAGTTTAAAATTGTGCTACATTCTCCTGGCTTTGAATTTATTTGAATTGTGCTGGTCCTTGTCGTCTATCGAGGATTTTGAACAAAATGTAAGTATTTTTTGAATAAAAATGTATAAAGTGTAGAAGTAATAAGTATCCAGAATATTTTACACATAGTAAGTTAACTTCATTTTAAACTTGGAATTTAACAGACTTTTTTTTCAAAATCTATTAAAGAAATTATTTACATATAATTTATTTTGATTTTATTTTTTTTTGAAGTTTTCGGGAGATTCGCCTTCACAGTGGTATCCAATGATGCCTTCAACTAACTTTTGGCCAACCAATCGAGATGGAATCCGCGACAGAATGAAAGCTTGGATATTAGCTCCTCCTAGTTCTTACCAAAAACGGAACTCTGAGCTTATCAACTCTCTTCTAAGACTACCGAAAACATTGAATGATGCTGGCAAGAAATAAATCATGACGTCAAAGAGAGGAAAGCTATCATTATCTTTTGGTCTAATTTTAATTGGTTTCTGAAAAATTAATATATTTTAAATTATGTAGAATATAAAAAAGAAGCTGGAGTTTGAGAATAAAATCCATATTGATTGAAATTATTATTACAATTGAATTTTTTACCACTGTGCTCAAATTAGGCAATCAGAAAATCAAAAAATAATGCTGAAAACGCTTGGAAATTTGCAAATATTTGAAAAAAATTCACATTTCGCTTCAAAATATTTTAAAAGCTTTGTTTTTTATCCTGATGCATCAATGAAGTTTTTTTATCTTTATTAGGAAAATTTCAACAGAAAAAATATTATACTGAATATACTTATTTAAACATTTTATTCTTATTCAGTATTTGATTTGCTACATATATCATAATTTTAAAGTATGTATTTACATTTTATATCGTATCAATAATAAAATAAATACTCATTTTTACTTCGGCAACAAAAAGTTGTGAAGTCTTGATTTCATCCAAACTTTTTTTTTTTTTTTTTTTCTTATTTTTGCCTAAAACAAAAAAAATTTTGGTCTAGAACCCGAAATTTTGGGTCCTTGCGAAATGTCTGTCCGTGGTTTTGACTTCTGAACTTCTGTATTCGTAATCTTTGAATCCATCCGACCGATTAGTCTCAAAATTTCAGAATAAGCTTTTTTTAACCATAAGACGGTCGCGTTTGCTGATTCAAGAAAATCCTACAGCGCCATCTAGTACCTGTAGTACAAAATACCATTTTACAAAACAAATTTTTTTTGTTCCTGAGATTATATTGAAACATCCGAATATGCAAAAACCTTGTATTTGGCCCAAAATGATCGATTCCAGAAGATTTTATGGAAATATTGTACCATGACCAAGTTGTCATGCTTACAAAAATTTTGGAAAAAAAACTTCTGTTGACGTAATCTCAGAACCCATCGGACCGATTGATCTAAAATTTTCAAAATAAGCTTTTTTTAACCATAAGCAGCGACGTACGAAGAGTTTTTGATAATAATACAGCGCCATCTAGTACCTGTAGTGCAAACTACCATTTTGCCATACAAAATTTTTTTTTTCCTGAGATTATATTGAAACATCCGAATATGCAAAAACCTTGTATTTGGCCCAAAATGATCGATTCCAGAAGATTTTATGGAAATATTGTACCATGACCAAGTTGTCATGCTTACAAAAATTTTGGAAAAAAACTTCTGTTGACGTAATCTCAGAACCCATCGGACCGATTGATCTAAAATTTTCAAAATAAGCTTTTTTTTTAAACCATAAGCAGCGACGTACGAAGAGTTTTTGATAATAATACAGCGCCATCTAGTACCTGTAGTGCAAACTACCATTTTGCAATACAATATTTTTTTTTTCCTGAAAATAATTTAAAACAGGTGAATATGCAAAACCTTGTATTTGGCCCAAAATGATCGATTCCAGAAGATTTTATGGAAATATTTTACAATGACCAAGTTGTCATGCTTACAAAATTTTGCAAAAAAAAAACTTCTGTTGACGTAATCTCAGAACCCATCGGACCGATTGATCTAGAATTATCAAAAGAAACGTATATTAACCATAAGCAGCGACGTACGAAGAGTTTTTGAAAATAATACAGCGCCATCTAGTACCTGTAGTGCAAAAATTTATATTTTATATATCTTGTGTTTTTTCAAAGAATCTAAAAAACTGTTGGAAAAAATATATATATTTTTTTTGAGTTTTATATGAAAACAAGTTTTACGTGTTTTTCGTTAAGAAACTACCAACTCAAGTCGATCAGAAAGTGGTAAGATTGAATTCAATAATAATGCAATAATGCACAATATTCCCGCTCGGCGCTCTGATCGAAAATTTATGTTTTGGTTACATATTTTTGAATTTCCTAGAATTTTATTGCTTCATTCAAATGAATTATTCTAATGAAGCATAGGTATTATGTTGCCGAAGTGCCTGCTAAAGCTTCAGCTTTTCCGATTTTTTCTAATTAAATAAAATTGTTGTTGGATCCTCATTGTCCATATGCTTTACGTGTCGAAGCACATCTTTTTTAGTGATTACTCCAAGCAAGCGACTAAAAATAATTAACATAAGCTCATTAAAGTTTTTGAAACTATTTTGGAACTCACCCATTATGCGTCACGAGAGTTTGTCGTAATCCTAATTTCCTGAACATGTCCACTACAGTCTCCATTGGTGTTTGGTCGGTCACCGTTATTGGTGCCATGTCTAGAATTTTTTTCAGTTTCAGTGGTGGTGGTCCTAAACTCTGTACAGTCTGAACAGACGTAAAAATAACAGAGGATTGCCCACAAATTCCATCAATCATTCTTTTGGCGTTTGCTAAAAATAAATATAAGATTAGTATTACCTATATAAACAATGTAAAGTTTAGGACATCTTACCGATAGCCAAGTTTAAATCTCTTCTGAGAATAAATCCGACAAGATATTGGTTTTCTTTAGAAACCACCACAGGATATCCATTATGCTCTGTGTCTTTCAAAAGCATTTCAATATCATCAATAGTCATAGAATCTTGTGTTATCACTGAGAGTATTTCATTTCTTCTGCAAATTTTCGAAAAACATTTAGTTAGTAACGATGAAAGTGAATCTGAAGAGCAAAAATTACTTTGGTTGCATTACGTCACCCGCAAGCGTTGTGTGTGAAAATTCATCCTTACTATCAAGGAATGGATATCCATTAAGTGCAATGTGAGCATCATAAATGCCTTGTCTTCCTAATGCATCACCAACCCATTTACTGGCCATTGCTGCTGCCATCAACGGAACGATATATCGAACGCCACCAGTCAGCTCAAACATAATCACTACTAGGGAAACGGTCATTCTAGTTACACCACCTAATACAGCTGCTGCGCCTACCATAGCATATAGGCCAGGTTGAATACAATCATCGCCTAAAAAGGATTTACAAGTGTATAAAAAAATTCATTCAGTTCAAATATATTTCTAGAAGCTCACCAGTCGTGCATTCTCCCGAAAAAATCCAATTTTTTGGATAATTGTAGGCTAGCTGTTCCATGCCAATACCAACAATTCTACCCATGATAGCACCCAAGCAAAGAGAAGGGATGAACAAACCACAGGGTACTTTAATACCAAATGTAAAAATGGTCATGACAAGTTTAACAATCAGCGCTAAAAACAGTAACCAGATGGCTTTGTAAACTCCATTGCCAGCAGCTGCAATCTCAATTGCAGAATTAACGTTTGTAAAATTTCTATTGTAATCACTTAAAAGATGAAAACAGTTATTAAAACATTTATGAAAATGGGCGTTATGTTTAAAAATTTTATCTCACCATATAGGATCACCGTTAGAAATCCCGCATTGACTGAAAAGCATGAAGATCAATTCACTAGTGTTCATTCGAGTGTATGGATTTGGGAAAGCTATCACTGCTGTAATCAGAGTGACCACCACAACTTCAGTGACTGGATACTGTCCTAATTTGCTAAATTTTCGATATCGACACCATACTAAATTTGCTTTGATGAATAAAGTCGCGACACAACCCTAAAAATAATAAATTATACAGTTTAGATCGACATCAAATTAGTTTATTATTTAATTACTCACCCCAAGGATTCCCAAACCAATAAATGGAATGAGCTCGAAAAAAATCCACTGCAAAACAAGCATTTGAAATTATTATTTTTTGTTAAATTATTATTATTGAAAAATGTTATGAGATATTGATTAACAGTTAAATGATCAAAATTTCTTACCGGTTTGTTATATTCGACGAAAAAGAGCACAGAATGTTCATTTCCGAAAGGATTGATGGATCTCAAAATGAAAGCAGCAATTAAGGCGCAAAAAAATGAGCGCCATAAAGTCTTAAGTGGGAAGTAATAGGAAACCTCTTCCAAACTGAACAAAACACCTCCAATAGGTGCTCCGAAAGCGACAGAAACTCCTGCGGCAGCTGCTGCTGATAAAATTTCCCTTTTTTTAGCCTCGTTCCGACCATATTTCGGAAATAGATATGATAGAATATTCCCTAAAATTTTAAAATTTCCATAAGAATCTTTAAAATTGAATAATATAAAAATTCTTACCAATACAGCTGGCGATGTGCACCATTGGGCCTAGTAGATAGTAATAAAATCATTAAAAATTAAAGAATCAAATAAATATCAGTTCATTACCTTCTTTTCCAAGACTTAAGCCAGATGATACTGAAAGCATGATTCCAACAGACTTAATAATTAAAGTCCATTTCCCCAGATATCCTCTAATAATAAATCCCGACAAAATTGTCTTAATTTCAGGAATACCCGATCCACACGCATAAGGTGCAAAATTTTTAACCAACAGCGCAGCCATTGATGCAAAAAGGATTGCCCACATAATATAAAAGAAGTATGATGTTACGTATGCTGCGAATCCATATCTAGATTCAGTGATGAGTTGCGACCAGTTATACCATTGTGAGCAGTTCCCAATGTCGAATGTAGTCTCATTAGAACTCCAACAACACTGTTCTCGATTCAGCCAAAAAGCTTGCGGACATATGCCAAATTTCAAGTCAGTCATCCAACTGGCACCAATATCAATAACGCCAGCTACACATCCCGTACACAATCCTACTAGCAGCACACACAACCATCCGGAAAGGGCATCATGAGCTCCCTAAAAATAGAATTAAAAAATGAAGTTTGATTTAAATTTCATATTCTTAATTAATTTATATGTGAAGTTGTAAAGTGTATATAATACACAAAGAATTGAATTTCGATACAATATGTGACTTGTATGTGACATGATTCAAATTCCTTTTAATTCAATTCTGCGAGCATGATGAAATATTATTATTCATACCGGCTTCAACTTTTGCTGATTTGATTTAATTGCTAATAACTGATTCAATACTTTTAAAGACAGTCTTTTACTCACCTTAATGAGATCCCAGATGGAGTTTTGTCTCTTCTTAACAATGTACCTATGCCGCATACGATCTCTCGCCAAATCCCGTTGCCAATCAATTGTATGGAAATCATCATACTGTCCAATTCCGGGAATATCATCACTGTTGTCTGTTTCAGGCGACGAGAAAGAAATTCCTACAATATTTATGTATATTAATCATTAATGACCCCACATTCTATAAAATTAAAAGTTTAAATTTACCATCATCGATATCTTGCATTTTGTTCTTGTTATTACTACAATCTGCTTGTATTGAACTTGTTTGCACTTAAGGATTAATGCATTTCCTTTATTTAAAGTAGAAGTGGCGTATGTATGTATTTATTAATTTATAAAAAATTCGTACTATTCATTTGCCAAACTTTCTATATATTACACGTAGCAGAATTTTTTGCACATCACTTTTGATTAGGCAACATTATTTTGCTTTTGATCTAGGGTAGATTTAACTTATTATCAATCTTTCAAAACAAATGAGCAGATAAATCTGATTTTTATCTTCAAAATAACTTTTCTTGCTACCTATTATCACAAAAATTGACACTTGAAGCAGCTAATCGAGCTTTACATATATCGAGTGACAGGCTTGCTATACGTAAGAGCTTTGTTTTATGTGCTTCGCCAGGGGGATAAAATTTAGAATATGCTATTCCAATAACACCCAACATTATTTATAAGAAATATCTCGTATGTATTTGTTGATCCTTTCATTCTCAACTAATTTAAAATAAAGATTTAAAAAAAAATATTTAAAATTAATCACAATTATATATTCTTTCAACAATGTTTATTCGTTTAAAAAAATAAAAGATATTTTCTTAATTTAATCCCAATATTTAAGAAGTCCATCCCAACCAGCTGTAATAACTTTAGAGGACTCATGAGGATTCCACAAAGTACTGATGCAAACGCCATCGTGTGCTTGCCATTTTTTGTATAGTTTGGTTGTTTTCCAGTCCCAAATGTAACATTTTCCATCACCATCCCCAGAAACAAGATAACTTTAAATAAAAATATTTATGATTAATCAACTAATTAATTTTCAATAGGAAAAGTTATACCTCATATCAGGTGAAAAGTCAAGATTGCAAGCGTATCCTGAGACCATATGTCCTTCAAAAGTCTTTTTGCGATTCATTTTAAAACGATTAATGGCAGAAAATATAACAATCTTGTTGTCCAAACTTTGGCAAGCTAGCCATTTTCCATTGGGAGACAATTTTACCGCTGGCATCGAGTGCATAGTTGGATCAGCAATATATTTCATGTCTACAGGAATGTCCCTAAAAAAAATTTATTTTATTTCAATATGCTATTTGATTTGTTATAATTTTTAAAAATATTACCATTCCCATACTCTCAAACTCTTGTCATCGGATGTAGTCACAAAGCGTCTGTTATCATCGACAAACGTGATTGTGTTTACAGCTCCCAAATGCCGATCGTACTCTTGTACGATTTCGCCGGAGCGGGTATCCCACTTTATTAAAAAAAAAATAAACAGAAATAAAGTCTAAAGCTTTAAAAGTAAATTTCTAAAAATCAAAACTTACACATAGAATCTTCTTATCTGAAGTCCCAGCGACAAACAAGTGAGCTTTATTGAAGTCTGGGTGAAATTTCACGCAATATGGAATTTTGCGAGATGTAAATCGAGATATAACATTTCCAGTTTCAGTGTCCCACAGCTTAATGTAACGATCGTATCCAGCAGAAACAAAATGATGACCTCTCGCATTAAAATCCACATCACGCACTGCTTGTCGATGTCCAGAGTACGTTCTAATACAGCGTCTTTCTTTGTAAACTTCCCAAATTTTAACTTTTGCATCCATACCGCAAGAAAGTAAAAGATGAGCTGACTTTGGAAACAAACGGATGGCAGATATTCCTTTGGTATGACCAGACCATGTATGTATAAGAGCTTTTGGCAGGAAGCAACGGTCAGGAGATGCACCTGGTTTCAAACTAACTCCAACGTCATGAGGTGGATGCAAGAATGATCTTCCTTGATAGTCGATGGCATCATTGACTAAAAATTATTATTAATAATAGTTGTTATTATTTTAATCAAATAAATATTCATTAAACTCACTGTGTAAAATTGATTTTTCTTCAATAGGCTTCTCCTCAACCTCACGCTTATTCCTTCTCTGTTTTTTGGCCATCATTTCTTCAATTTCAGCTTTTTCCACGTCAGTTGGTTGTGCTACTAGTTTTTCGTCTTCATATTTGCCCCAGGGGCCCAAAAAGCCTTCTAAATCTTCTGGTTTATCATTTTTCAATCGCTTTCTTTTTTCAGCTTTGCTCTCGTTCTTCGTTTCAAACACTGTTTTGCCTTCAGTGCTGTATGCAGCTTCCAGGTGACCAACATAGCTTGGTTCAGCCACAGATGTTTGCGTGTTAATACTAGGATCCAATGCGTATCCATAACTTATTAAGGAAAAAAATATGTTGGAAATCTTGACCGGTAAAAAAGTTTTGTTATTATATATTTCTACCTGTGGAACGTCCTTCGTTGATTTTCAAACTGAAACTCATTGATGTGTGCTTCTTCCACAAATCCTGTAAGTGTGTTCCTATGAGCTTTCTGTTGATCAGTGAGAAAAGGATTCTCTGGTCCTTGAACTGGAGTAAATAACTCTTCATATTTTGGGTTGTAGAGTAGTTCCTTATCTGTTGGGTTCACTGCTCTCTCAAAATTAGCTGAACCTATTGGAACTACAATTGGACAAGCAACAACCGAGAGGTTTTTGGAAAAAGAATACTTCATATCTATAGGTTTTAAATGCGCTCTATCATCCGTGTTCTCAGTTTCCGAGTCAGTTTCACTTGCACTTGCATAGTTTTGTAGGCCCAACATTATTGTAGTTACCAAGTTTTTACAGTTTTAAATGTCCTAGAAGTTGCTTAATTGTTTATAATCGTGTGAAGAATTCAGATAACTGATTAATCAGAGGTCAATAATTTTTGTATAATCTGAAGTCTCGTATACTGCTCCGTGCACTCGAGGGGATAATATAACAAATTTCATTTCAATTATTTAATAACCTAATTAAAAGATTCAGGATCTTCTATAAGACTTTAAACTTAAAGCAAACTTTCCGTAGGTTAAAAGATTAATATAAAGATTAAACAAATTTTTTGCGGGAAGTTCAAATTCGTGTTATCTGTTGTGCTGGTTATCTATCTATGCTCCAGCAAACCATATAAGTAACTTGTCCGTAAAAATATCGGTTTTGGCATAATTTTCACTTATTTTCTAATCTTTTATCTAGTAAATTGGAGGCACATAAAACAGTATAAATATTTAGCAAACTTTTATCAAGAATAATATTTTATAATATATAATTTTTATAAGAATATATACCACGCGGGGCTAAACTCGAATCGTAAAACATGAGCGTTTAATACTATTTCAGTTCAGTGGGAAGGCAGAGTGTAGACATTTTGTGAAGAAATACGTTCATACATAGCACGGAAATTTTCAGCGGATCGATAATTTTGAACTAAAAGCTCAATAAAATCTTAATTGAACTAGAATCAATTAAGAACTCGTGGAAAACTTAAAGTGTTAATAGCCGTAGATTTTTTACAAGCAAACAAGCGGGAAAACAGAGTAAAACTGGTATTAAAATGTGAAAAAATAGTGATACATGAAAAATTTGTAAAAAAAAGTTTTCATGAAAGAAAACTTGAATCTCCCGTATTTCTCAGTGTTTTTTATATGTTTGACAACGTTTTGCCAAGTGATAGATATAATTAGTGTATTAGACAATTTTATATAACTCAAGTGCATCAATGAAAATCCAGTATTAATTTTCTTCTCGTACAGAAAATGCTCAAAAAGGGGTCAATTTTCATCCAATCTCATCAAAAAAATTTGTGTATGTGTGTTTCCAGATAATTATTTAATTTCCAAAAAGTCAAACTAATTAATAAAAAATCTACATGTTATTTGTTTTATAAAATCAATCTTTACGTTAATCAACATAAATAAGAAAAGAGTTTCTTGAAATATATATATACCTATAATATATATCGAAAAAAGTGAGAAAATCATCTAAAGTGCATATATAAAATAGTTATGTTAGTTAATTGAAATTAGTTCTTATGCAAAAAATTAAAAAGAGATTAAAATATGAAAATCGATTGCTCAGTGTAAGTGAAAGAAGGTATTGCAGGAGCAGTGATATTCAAATGGATACATAATAAAGCTGGATTCAAGAAAGATGAAAGAAGTGAGTCCCCCAAAATTTGAAAGAATTATAATTATTATGCTTCCATTTTTTTCGCTACCCGTTTGCTCCATACACAAATTTTGCGCTGCTTTTGCTGGGTGTTGTGCATGTCGTGTGCAAATAACCCAGCTCAAATTATGAATAATTAAAGCAAAACTGAATGGCTCTATACTTAACCAAGCAGACTGGTAGTAGTATCTTCGCATCCAAAAAGGAAATCCGAAGAGCAACCGTGAAAAGAAATTCATTGACAGAAAAATCACACAGCCTGCTACACTACACCGTTCATATTATGAAAATCAAAGTTTACTCTGCGCCATCAAAAAAAGTGCAAAAGCACTTGATCACTTTAATTATCTTGTTCTTGTATTTTTCGTATTCTATTCCGAACCATTCATTCATGTTTTTTTTAATCTGATTCAAGTTTTTAAGTTTGATTTTTTGCTGCTCTCCTGCTTCGCTGATAAAACCAGTTTCCAATATCCGCCCTACAATTTAATGTTTCATTCATTTCCATTTTCATACTAAAAAATATTGTTTCTTGTGCTATAGATAGTTTTTTCCACGATACACTTTTATGTACAAAGTTGATACTCTAATTTTTTACATATTATACGAAGTTACAGGGGTTTCGTCCACTCATATGGCAAATTTTTATAAAGCTTTTACAGCTTTTATGCAAGTCCACTAGTGTTTTGTCTGCATGACCGCCCTGCGTGTGGTTTTATAAATTTTTTTAAAAATTGAAATTGGATATTTGTTGGGAAACAGACACAGCAAAATGTTAAAAATATCAAAGCATTTTTTTGGTTCGAGATATGATTTCGATTGGTGTAGTTGGTGTAGGGAAAATTAAATAAATGAACAATTGAAAGACATTAAACAACTATACTGAAAAAAAGCAAACACTTTAAACAAAACTAAAATTATAATTATAATTATCTTAATTTTTCTTAATTTCTCAAATGAAACTCCACAATTTTGATTCAGTTAATCAGTTATTCGTCATTCATTCATACAAGTTTTGTTATTTTCAAGTTTTCAAGTTGTCGCGGCTTTGATATGTGGCATCTTATGTTGTTGTGTTTCATTTTCGGTGAACTCAGCGCATGAAAAACAAGAAACAGACCTAATAATGTATTTTAATGAATTAATTAAGAAAAATATATTTGTATTCTTTTTGTGTTTTTTAAATAAAAATCAGAAAGTTCTGGTGATGATGTGACAAAGTGTTTCGTAGATAGATAGTTGCTCTGGCTTGCTGCTTTTTTGTTGCTGTCTTTCCGTATTTATTTATTAATTATTATATTCCTTTCGTTTTGCTGTTATTCTTATGCTCATACACTTTTATTTCATGAAGGAAAAAACTTGTTCCGAGAAACCAAAAGAAGTAAAGAAGTGTACAAAGAGAACGATTTTTTTTAATCCAAATTTGAAATTATATTGTTTTTGTTTTATGCTGCCTGTTGTATAAATGTGTGTAAAATTTTGAAAACCAATTTCTTGCTGTTTTCAAGTTTCAAGTTTTTTTTTTTATTTTTCGTTGCTTTTGGACTCTTTTTTTTCCGTGTGTTCATTGAGTTTATTCTTTTATTTCTTCTCGCTTTTTTAACTTTTTTTTAAATTTAACTTCGTAAAAATATTATTTTATATGGATTGAAATGAGTATTAGAATTAAAAGAAATAATTACCAGTGGTGAAATGTGCATGAAGTGTTTGCGGCCGAACCCTCGATCATTATACTTTTTGTTTTATATTGGTTGTTAACTGTTTTTGGTACGCAAAATTGTTTTCAATAGTTTTGTCTTGAAGTTTGACGTAACAATATTTCATACAGATTTTTTATTTCAAAAAAGTCTATCCTCAAGACCACCTAACTTTGCTTTTGCAATTAAATTTCAATTCTTTCATCTTTATTGTGTGTTTCCTTCTACATAACTTTTCTTCTCAAATATTGTGTCCTTTTTTGATCTTATCTAGATGTCCTTCCCAAAATCTGAAGAATGACTCAATAGCCATATTCTTTTTGTCCTTCACTTCGGTGCTAAATTGGTTGGAATTGTTCTTTTTAACATTCACTTTCAGCCAATCGGTTCTAAAATCAGTGCTAAAATCACTGAATATTTTTGGTCGTTCTATTTAACTATTCCGTTCATGACATTTTCATCGGTAAATTTCCTCTTAATTTGGTCTACATATAAAGGATATTTTAAATAAAATCAATTATTTGCTTATTTTTTGCGATCACCAAATGCCTTTAATTACGTTCTGGTATAGAATATATAGACTTTGGATAAAATCGCTGAAAATGTTTTAAATAAGCCGTAAAATTCAATATTTTTGTTTCGAGTTGCATTATTGGGCCTCCTTTCATTTTAGTCTTGAATATGTTGACAGAAATAGTTTGCAGAACATTCCCCAGATGGCGTATGCTCTGTGGCGAAAATATTTAAAAATTTGTTTTGTTTACAAACAAAATAATTACATTTTGAGGATTACTAAGTTGTGTCATTGAGTTCCTTGCTAAAAATAAGTGCACCAGCAGATAATAACAAGTGGCAGACAAAAATTTTCAAATAATCTCAAGAATTCGAAGAGAATTCTTGATATCACTTAAATATTTGTGTTTGCCACCTCATTTTGGCTGCTAGTATACTTATTTGTTACTAGGGACTCAATAACACAGCTTAATGATCCTCAAAATCTAATTATTTATTTGTAAACAAAACAAATTTGAATATTTTTGGCGCAATTCATTGTAAATACTGATCCCTGCCTCATACTGATCCCTGTCTGCTCACAAAGTATGATTAAGGCCGATTGTGATTAATTCTCAGATTATTTTTGGTTGTTCGGCGTTATTAGAAATGGAAATGCATTGCCTGCTGTTTACAATGCATAACTATATTGGTTTCAATCAATTAAAATTAATTTTAACTTCGGAATAGGTGAAAATCTGTTTTCGATTAATCGATTTCGGAAATCTATGTTGTCGCTTTCTTAGCAGTTTTTGTGGGGTTGGCCAACTGATTTAGTACTGATTTAGAACAGATCGGAATATTCAAGTGATTTGACAAATAGAACGACCCAAATCACTGATTTGGTGATGCACCGATTGGCACCGATTTTAGAACTGTATATTCATGTAAAAAGAATATGGCTAATGACTCATGCAATAACTAAACATATAGTTTCTTTTTCTCCTAAATCTACGTTTTTAATGTCACTTTGAAGTTTTTTTTCTATTTAAAAAAAAAGTCAAAATTATACAATATATCTTCTTCAAATAAAATCCCAGAAGGCAGCAATTCACATTTTTACTTCTCCGCAAAATTCGGAGAAGTATTGTTTTCTTCCCAGCATTTTCAGGGTTTTTTGACCTTATCTGATTTTTCCTGACTTCCCTGTACACAAATCTCAAAAATATCTCTTATTTTTTTTGTCCGTATTGAGTTGAAGAAAATTCCTGTTAAAAAAAATTTGGAAAATATTGACCCCCTGACCCGTGCAATGCGAAAAACTAAGGGCCGTGTGCCTGGTGGTTCGGTGGGTGTGTTACTGTAAACGATCGATCTGACCTCCCACCGAACCGATTCCGGATTTTTTGATGCCAATCGACTTGGTATCTCTTCCCATCGTGCACCTGATATTTTTGGTGATGGTGACTCCACCGGTTAGGTCACCAGCACCACTTCCGTGACCCAAAGTCTGGTTTTCCATACAAAAAAAATTTTTTTTTTGAAAAACTAGAGCTGTGTTTTTTTCAGAAAATGTTTGAGATGATGAGTTGAGTCGGGAAATGCATTAATGTTTGGTCCACTACCTGCTGGGAGTCATCTAGGAGTCATCTGGTGGTACCAGACAACTTTTTTTTGAAAAAGTCTTAGAATCTCATGATTCGTCCAGAAAATTATAAAAATCAAGTTTTTGGAGGATCAACCTGGTACCGCTTACTCTCAGCTCCAGAATTAGAGAACGCCTAGAGATACAACTTCGGTCTCTTCAGGAAAAATGTTTGGATTAATAAGTTCGGTCAAGAATTACATCGATGTTTGGTCCACTACATACTAGGAGTCATCTGGGGGTCATCTGGTGGTACCAGACAACTTTTTTTAAAAAGTCTTATAATCTCATGAATCGTCCAGAAAATTATAAAAATCTAGTTTTTGGAGGATCAGTCTGGTACCGCTTACTCTCAGCTCCAGAACTCGAGAACGACTAGCGATAGCACTTTGGTCTCTTCAGAAAAAATGTTTGAAATTATAAGTTCTGTCAAGAATTGCATCGATGTTTATTCCGATTTTTATAACGACTAGATATAGCACTTCGAAACAATTTTTAATGAAAACACCATTCCATAAGAGCGGAGAAGTCCTGCTCAGCTCACAAGCTGCACAACTAGTTCTTATTGAAACTTAAAATTTATATTTACATGTATTTTGCCTTAATTGCTGGATTTTTGAATAACAGAAATAATTAGTGGATATTAGTGTCTTTGTGCTAGATTACATGATGAAATATTCAAAATTTTAACACTTCATAATTAAGTCATAATATTCATTCTAGCACATTAAAAATAGATATAAATTTTGTAACAGTGCGTTAACTCACAAGTTTTACGCAAAGCTTAATTGAATTTTCAACTGTGCACGTGTGTAATAAGTATATATGTGTTTCATTTTGATTCACATTTCATACATAATATAAAACATATTTTTGGAGTACATAATTAATAAGGGAACATACAACAACTTTAATAAACAATCGAAAAATTAAAATAAGAAGAATGAATGAAAAACTTTATAAGTTTTTCGAAAAAACGTCGAGCTGAAGAATAATACATAAAATTGAAATAAAAGCAGAAGACGCGATAATGAAATGTATTTTTCCCATACATTAGCATAATTATGCGCGTAGCGCAACAAACTTTGAAAAACTAACATTCAGCCAACATACAAGAAGAGCGCTTTTAAACAGCCAACAACTTAAAAATTACAACAACGAGCGGGGCAGCGAAAAATTAATGGAAGAAACGCAACTTTTCTTAGGAAACGCATATTAATTTTAAAATATTATATTCCACATTATACTACATCCCATCCCATAAACTTTGTGTGCCTATAGTTTAATTAATTCTCATTTTCTTCTTGTTCGATTTCTTTCCAGATAAACCTACTGATGAATGTTTCAATAAAAAATATGAAAGTCAAACCACAATGGTTTTGTTTCATTGTAATTTTCGCAATAGGTAAGTGCTGCTGGCTGGTGATATTTGGGAGCAAAACAATCCAATTGTTACGATCCAAATTTTTATATATTTCTGCTGTGTTTTGCGTTTTTAAAATTTGTTTTTGGAAATAAGAAAATGATTTGCTTTGGCCGTTTTTCAGTTGTTGAAGAACGTACCGGTGGAAGAATAATTATATATGGGCAGTTTGGTGTTCCAATTGCACCTGAGTAGCGACAGGTGCTCACCGTTTTGTCTCTCTGCAATACTTCTTTGGGTATTCTTCGAAATAGTTGCTTTGGGAGCTCTCAAGACAACATGTGCACGCAGTGCCGTTTGTCCAAAATACGACCAAGAAATGAAGAAAATCGTCGAATTAAATTCAATTGCCTTATTATTCTTATTATTGGACATAAACCGGATTTGAGAGCATATAAAAGGCTCTTTGCTCTAGCACAATTAATTGCTAGACATTTCGGCACGTGCATCACGCGCCTAGCACGCACAATGTCTCTTCTGATTCTGGTGAAATTTCGTCGAAGGATGCTGCACTCAAAAGAAATCGAGTTTGATTGAACAATGAAGATTGATCATTTATTGATTCATCTATTTTTAAAGGTTCTATTTAAGCTTTCATGATTTATGGTCGGTCAAGAGTCATTTATAATTTAACAAATAGGACTTATCGTCGCTTCATTGCACAGATTTCATTTTTCAAATTAAAAACTTTTTGCAGCAAATAATTTTGGCCAATTTGACGTACAACTGTTCAAAATATTGAAAATTCTTTTTTATTTTCTTCAGTGAACTATAGCTGATTAATTTATTAGTTGGCGTAGTTGCAAAAAGAAAATACAAATAAATTGTGCGGCCACTCCAAATGACAAACAAGGATTGTGCGAGAGGAATATTCAAAATATATTTGGTATATGTTTGAAAACGCATCTTTTTTCCCCAAACGTGTTACAGATTTTAATAT
This sequence comes from Parochlus steinenii, assembly GCA_038502155.1. Lineage (NCBI taxonomy): Eukaryota > Metazoa > Arthropoda > Insecta > Diptera > Chironomidae > Parochlus > Parochlus steinenii. Next base: position 1,046,377 of record JAXCIN010000052.1, on the reverse strand, counting down.
ATGACACCACATGAACTTTTCCGAGTTTTATGGAATTGTTTTTCAATCGGCTATGACCCACAACGACATAAATTATAAAATCGCAAAGAAAGTTATAAAACCGCGAGCAATTTTTTTTTCCATCATTAATTCTATTCATCGTCCTTTACAACTTTTTAATATGAAATTAATTATGTATATTGCCTTCTAAAAAGCGTATAAATTAATTGATTTGACGCCTAGTAATGAATCATTGGTGATAAGGCCTCCGACATGGCTTAAATGTTTTTAATGTTGACCTTTTTGGTTTGACATCTAATAATAGGAATAAATAATAAGAATTATTGCTTGCTCTTACTTCTTGCCGTGAATGTATAAAGTTTGTCAACTGAAAAGCCTCTTGCAACGATTCTATTCCAAAAACGCTCAACATGTGTGTCGCACGACGTGGTCCACATGCTGAGAGTTGCCGAGGCGACGTAAAAAAACAGCAAAATTTTGATATTTTCGATAAATTTCTTATCTCATGGTCTCCAGTTTCCAAACTAAAAAATGAGTGGGTGTTGCTGGGTAAAATTGTGTCAGTTGTTGTTTCGGAATATTTCTGTTGTTACTAAAATGTTTCTTGGTTTGCTCACCATTTTGAAAAGTTTACATCAAGTAAATGATTTGTATTATTATTGATTTGAGCATTTTGTATTTTATTTTTGAAGACAAATTAAATTTAAATATCGTAGCGAAAATTGCGGTTAAACTCCTATGCAAATCAGTCTTAAATATAAAATATAATCTAGAAAAACATGAAAAATTCTACCCATACGAGCCCACCCCAAATCAAATTCTGATTCCGATTCAAATATTTTTCAGTATTATCAACACCGCCCAGTTTAGCTGAGCAGCAAAAGTTTCGCGTGACGCCGCAAAATCTACAAGTTTTAGAAGGCGCTGAAGCGCTTCTACGATGCGAGCTCTCCCACCTAGCTGGAGCTGTGCAATGGACGAAAGATGGGTTTGCTCTAGGCTTTTCTGGCGTAATTGCTGGCTACCCTCGTTACTCAGTATTAGGTGACCGCACCGTAGGCGTTTACAATCTTAAAATTTCCAATGCATCTCTGGAAGATGATGCCGAATACCAGTGCCAAGTAGGACCCGCCAAACTCAACAAGGCAATCAGAGCCAACGCCAATTTGACTGTTATATGTAAGTATTATGGGAAATTTTTCTTGTTAGCATCTGATTGATCTTCTAAAATTTTGTAAACATTAAAGTAAAAGTTAAAATATGAAATTTTAGTTTTCAAAGCAAGCTTTTATTTTTATTCAATTTAGTAAACATCAGTGATATCAAAATTGGATTCAAAAAAAGTATCACTGTTGAGAAAAAGCTCATATGTATTGTCATTAAGACCTCTCACAAACATTCACAATATTGCTTATATAATAAATTAAGAATATTAAACTTCATGAGTATATCAGTTAACTGCACAATAAAATCACTTCAAATTATGCAAGCTGATTTGAAGATGCAGCTTTTATGTCATTGTTGCACCTGCAAATTTGAAACCACTTGAAACGCTTCTGTAACTATTAGCACAACGTGATATTTCTTTGCTCGGAGCATAATGTATAATATTTCATTAATAGCCAATGTGAATTGTAATAATCGAAAACTGATGCCTAAATTTTAAAATTTTCAGCTCCACCGTCATCCATTTCAATTGATGGATACGCACACAACTCCAAGGTAGAAGTCCGTGAAAACCAAGATCTGACCATTACCTGCACAGTAGCGAATTCAAAGCCGCCAGCCCAAATTCAGTGGTATCGTGGAAATCTTGAACTGAAAACAGATAACCGGGAAGACAAGACTATCGAAGTGGCCGGCAAAAGATTCACAGTTACCTCGAAATTGCACATTAAGCCGACAACGAACGATGACTACATGGAGTACTCCTGTCAGGCAAAGCACAAAGCTCTGCAACCTGATAGCCCCATGAAGGCTACAATTCAAGTATCAGTATTATGTAAGTTCTGGTTTTTATTACTTTAATACATTATTTAATCTTATTTAATCTTAGTTGACAGTTTATTAAAATTTAATGAAAAAAATTTATTATAAAATCAACCTATCAAAAATGTATGTCTTAATATTCTAAATATACAAAGCATGCATCTTCAATTACTAAATTAGTTTTTAAATTTTTAGACGCATATTATAACAAAGATTTAATCTCAGAATTGTTCAAATTTATTTATCATGAATACCATATGGGTTGCCTAGAATAACTTTTGTTTCATGGAAAATATCTTGAAGAGCCGAGATTTTTATCAGATTTTGTTATTCAAAGTATTCGAATCCCCAAATGAAAAATATTTTGACAATCAACTTCCCTCTTTCTAATTTTTTATTGAACAATTCCCGACGATTCAGCAATTAATTTTTTGTTTATTTTGCTCAACAGTCCCTCCAGGACCGCCATACATTGAAGGATACACCCCTGGTGAAACTCTCCGACGTGGCCAAAATGTCGAACTAGCGTGTAGAAGCCATGGCGGCAATCCGCCGGCACAATTGATTTGGTACAAAAACGATGCACAAGTTAAAATGGCCTATAGAACTGCTAACCGGCTCTCCGAAAGCATTTATGCGTTCACTGTTGAAGCGCAAGACAACAAAGCTCGATTCCGCTGTGAAGCCAGCAACATCATTTCGGAAAAAGCTCTCAAAGTTGAGTTTGATCTCAGCGTGCTTTGTACGTACCTTAAAATTATTTCATTATTTCCTTCAATAATCATCAATATTTTTTTAGTTCCACCTACGCATGTTACAATTTCTGGTCCTACTGAAGCTCGAGCAGGTGATATTGTGGGCTATCAATGTGTGACTGCCCCATCGAATCCAGCAGCTGAAATTCGGTGGACTATTGATGGAAAGCAAGTTCGAAATGCTACCTTCACTTCCACTCCCAGCAAAGATGGTAATTTATATTTAGATTAGATTAATTAGTTTCTACAACAATCAGTTTGTAAAAATACATTCAAGAATTTTGTTTAAATGTGACACAAATTTCAATGCTTGGATTGTATGGAAACTAATTTTCTTTAACATTTTAATATTGTAAAACAGTTTGTCTAATATTTTATCTTATTTATTTTAAGGCGGCTGGCTCTCTACTTCCAATATTTCGCTTTCTGTGGATGCTAACAAGCGTTCCTTTATTGTTATGTGCCACGCCATAAATATGCAGCTAGCTGAGAATGTACTCTCCAGCCATACGCTCAACATTTTATGTATGTTTTGGAATTAGATTGTACAATTTAAAGTAAACAATCTAACTGATTTTATTATTATAGACCCTCCCTCCACACCAATCATTACTGGCTATCAAGAAGGTTCCGTAATTCCAGCTGGCTCAAACCAAAAACTTCTTTGTATGTCTTCCGGTGGCAATCCTCCAGCAACGTTGACTTGGTACAAAAATGATAAGAAGGTGAGTTTCCTTTAGATGTGAGTGTTTTATAAATTTCTAATAAACATATTACCTATTAGATTACTGCAAACACAAAAGCACAAGACAACTCTGTTCAATCTGAACTTTTAATTAACGCAAACATAACTGACAACCAAGCTCGCTATCGATGTGAAGCACAAAACAGTGCTACTGATGTTCCGCTTTTTGAGACAAAGATCTTGAGTGTCCACTGTAAGAACCACTTGAAGTTTTGATCATCAAACAATGAAACTAACTAATTTTTATTTCAGTTTTACCGGATACATTGAAAATACGAGTTGAGCCCAAATCTCTAAATGTGGGTACTGAAGCAACACTTTTTTGCGATTCAAGCTCTAGTAACCCACCCGCAAAACTGACTTGGTGGAAAGACGGAATACCAGTTGAAGGTGCTGGTGAAGTTGCTAATCAAGCAGGATTATGGGGTGGCATGATCTCATCAACAACTCTCAAGATTAACATGACCCAGGATATGAATGATGTAAAGTATACATGTCAAGGAACTAACGAAGCTCTCCAAAGAAGTGTTAACGAAGCGATTAGTTTGCAGGTTCTATGTAAGTTTTTTAATTTCAATATTGGTCATTTGATGTACTGAAATTATTATTTTAAATTCAGATCCGCCAAAGTTCACACCACCACCATCTTCTACCGCGGTTGGGATCGAAGGAGAATCGCTCACAATTTCAATGGCAGCAACTGGAAATCCAACATCTATACAATACACATGGACTAGAGACGGAAACCCTCTTGACGATCAATCAAACGGTAATTTTTATCTCATGTTTTTTTTTACTTTCTCTAACATTATTTTTTTGTAGGTAATCAACGAATAATTTTCGAAGGATCCACCTTGAACATTACAAAACTTATAAGAAGTGATGGAGGCGTGTACACATGTGAAGCTGTTAATTCACAAGGATCCACTACCATCAATATTACCGTTGTTGTCGAATGTAAGTTTGAGTTCATTATAAATTCGAATTGTTTTTCAACTTTTTATTAAAATTGTAGATGGAGCTACCATTAAATCAATCTCCGAACATATTATTGTAAATCCTGGTGAAGAAGCGCAGTTGTCCTGTTCAGTTGAAGGTAAAATATAAAATTTTATAGCCATTTTCAAAAATTTAATTCTGTTTATGATTTTTAGGAAATCCATTAACTGAAAATCACATACGCTGGGAACGGCTTGACTATAACTCTTCAAAGATGTTTACCACCTACGACAATGGAACTTCATTCCTGCACATTCCTAAGACACAACGTGAAGATATTGGCAACTTTAGATGTATTGCTGATAATCGAGTTGCTAATCCAATCAGTCGAGATGTTCTATTAATAGTAAAATGTGAGTTAATTAAGAGTATTAATGAAATATATTTATAAACCATATCAATTTCTATATTTCAGTCATTCCGGAAATAGACAAATCTCCAACAATGCTTCGAGCTGCCAGCAATAAAAACGAAAAGGGGCGTTTGGCATGCCGTGTTCAAGCTGCGCCTCAGCCTAGCTTTGTTTGGTCTCGCAGCTCCAACATTCTTAACGTAACACACAGCGTCAAATACACCGTTGAAAACCGTAAAATTGATTCTTTAACATATGAGTCCACTTTAGTGGTTGATAACGTAGAAACTATCGACTATGGTCAGTATGAATGCAGAGCAGAAAACGAGCTTGGTTTTAGTAAAGAAAATATAAGGCTTGATATTACATCGAAACCTGATCCTCCATTGGATCTGATCGTGTTAAACACAACGCATGACTCTGTAACTCTTGCTTGGACACCCGGATTTGATGGAGGCGTAAAAGCTAAATATCGTTTGCGCTATAGAGAAGCCACATCAGATCACTACAAGTACGAGGATAGTTTGCCTAATAGTCTAAAGCTCACTATTGCCGGATTGAGGAAAAATACGATGTACTTGTTCTCTATCATGGCTTTCAATACCTTAGGCAGCAGTCAGTATCTGCCGGATCTCACCAAAGCTAGTACTAAAGGTGAGATATTTACTTAGCTACTGTTATTGTATTTCAGAATTCAAAGATTTTATATTCTATGTGATATTATGTATTAAATTGTGAAGTATTTGCAAAACTAATGTTTAGCTCGATAATATTTAACATTTTATTAAAATCAATTGTCAATAGCCCCTTTGCCATCAATGTCAGTTTTTACTACTGAATCCAACGAGCCAACCGACAGTCCTTTTATTAATTCTTCCACTGGGCTGTTGCTTCTTATTGGAATATCTTCGGGAACTGGTCTAGTGCTGATCAATATTCTTCTGATTGCTTGCTGTTTGCACAAGAGACACAAGAAGAATCTCAAAGGAGGTAACATGGTTCTTGATACTTTTTTACGGATCAGAGAAGAGTGATTTGTGATGAAACCTTAATTGCTGCGTATACTTTTCCTCATTTTCTTATTTATTTATTGTTAAGCCAGTTTTAAGACGTGATTCTATCATGATTTTATATTTTATTTTATATTTTCTTTTTTATTTTGATTAGGACCTGAACTGGGTCCTGAGGCACTGGAGAAAGATGAAATGCCCAAACTGCTGGTCTTTGGTATCGCCTTGGTCGGTTTGGGTCTTTTGTTGGCCAACACTGCACTTGTTGCCTGGTTTATTATCCGCAAACGGATAAAAGGTAATTTATTATTTCTTTATTTTGTCCTTAGTATAAGTTTTTCTAATTAATATTATTTGATTAAACTATTCCAAGTATATTTTTATCATAATCTTGGTCCCTCTCACATTCACCTCTCGAATCTGCAATTTTGCTCTGAAATCATTTAACTAATGCGTTTTTTGTGTATCCATCTTTCTTCTCGATTGCTCTGCTCTGCTTTAGAACCTTCAGTGCCCAACAGCAAGTCGGCGGCTATTGAAATGTATGCACCCAGCTCGTACAACGACACGGTGACTGGCGAAACGCTTTCAAGCGTGTCCGACAAGAGTGATTCATATTCAAACGATGGCAGTCAGCCAGATTTGACGGTTAGTATTTTATTTTTTCTTTTGGTCACCGATTCAGTATAATGGCCAACTCTTTTGAATTGCATTTGGCTGGCAATGCAAGAGCACTACTGTTGTTCTGATTGTTATGGCAGGAAGTGAAGAAATTTTAAGGAAGTTAGTAACCAGCCAAATGCAATTAAGGTTTTCAGTTATACGGCTTTCTAAATTCGGTGATAAAGCTTTTTAAAGTGGGTTTTACTTGAAGGATTTAGCTTTTTTATTTATTTAGTTAGTTAGTTAATTTGAGTTTATTAAGGTCTGTTCAACATCAAAGGTTATATTAGACCTAAATCAGTTACAATTTATTATGCATTGCTTGATTTGATGATTTGGAAACTTCTGTTGGCTGACGCCATCTTCTGCCTCTTCATCCAGTTGTGGTTTGGTAGCTTTATCCCTTGCTTTATTCAGTTACGTCTCTTGCGAAAGCGGGGTTGAAAGCTTTTCCTTGCTTATAATCAGTTACGTCTCTTGCGAAAGCGGGGTTGAAAGCTTTTCCTTGCTTCTAATCAGTTACGTCTCTTGCGAAAGCGGGGTTGAAAGCTTTTCCTTGCTTCTAATCAGTTACGTCTCTTGCGAAAGCGGGGTTGAAAGCTTTTCCTTGCTTCTAATCAGTTACGTCTCTTGCGAAAGCGGGGTTTGAAGCTTTTCCTTGCTTTTTCAGAACTTAAATTATTTTTATTGGAGTTCTATCAAAATTCGAGCGGACTCCATCTTCCTCAGGAACAAGTGTGTTGACCAAAGCTTTTTATGCCAAGATAATTGTGAATGGACACCTTAAATTCAGTTTTTTTGGAAATTTTGGCCGGAGCGAAAAATTTCTCAACTGACAGCAATGAAACTCAAAGCTGATCACCTAAATAAAAAAAAAATATAATAGAATATAAAGCACAAACCTATATTAATGGTTTTATTTACATTTCAGGAGGAAGTAAATCGTAAAGCAGTTTCAACCTACGTTGTAGAAGATTCTGATATTCCACCGCCTCGTTATCAAAAAGGTAAGTTTGCCCTATCATGAAACAATTGAAAACATGTTGCGCTCAGCTCTTTTGTACAATACAGCATTGTATCAGTGTTTTGTTGAATCTTTGATTGAAAACTTACAGATGAATAAAATGTTATTTCTTTCTATTAAAAAGATGGACGACTCTCACCGTACTATACATCGAATCCCAACATAAATAATCAAATGATTTTGGGGCTGCCAAAAGTGATTCAGCCTCCACTGAGCTTTGCTCAGGCTAGCTACGAGGACCAGATGATGAACCATAAGAACTATGTAAAGATTCCATCGCCTGGGCCAGGTTCAGTTCCGCTAGATGGATCGTATTATAACATGCAAAGTGAAAGATACCTCTCGTACCCTCCAATGGTAATTCATAACTTATTTCTCAATTCTTGAACTTTTTTTCTTAGTTGAATTATTTTTTATTTGCAGCATCCACAATTTCAGGATCATCCAATCGAATTTCCGATCGCTTCATCGGCTCTCCAGCACATTTCCGGCCATGATATGAGCAGCAGAAGCAACACCTTGAACCGTCGCAGCAGTAATCTTATCAATCACAATCTAATACCTCCACCTGATGTCACACATCACACCAATAAAATGCAGCCGATGCACCTTAAAGGTCCGCATATGGGCAATTTAATGGATGCACCACCTCAGGCTGTGTATAAGCAACAACCACATCACCCACCTAGTATATTAAAGGATCCAAAGCGTAATCAACAGAATCATCATGTAAATAAAGATCTCCAAATGCAAAATCTGATGCACTCATCACTTATGGCTGCGCCCAGTGACGTCAGTGACCTAGCAGCCAATCACAATGGCAATAGTGTACTGATGAACGCGTACGACAACGCGAATCTCAACTCATTTAACGCCCAATTGGGAATTAGCGACCAAGATGGTCATCTAGTGTAATCTCAAAGAACAAGTAAAAGTGAATAAAAACCAATACTCATTTTTCAAATTTTATTTAAATGATAATAAGATTAAATAAAATCAATTGTTTTAACTTTAATAAATAATATTAAACAATTAATATAAACTAAATAATTAAAAATGATTATGTAAATATAACAATAATTTGTATTACTTGCTGTACATACATTTGAAAACATTTGAAAATAAAACAATGAATCTTTTTGGCTCAAATTTAAATTGCGCTGCTTTTCTTTATACATGGAATCTTTGAAAACATTGGCATGATTGAAGCTTTGATTTATATAATTTTTAAATAGTCTTTAAAAATGAAGAAATTGTCAAATTTTTACTTTCTGATTAAGTAATATAGAATGGTATTGTGCGAAACTTTAGAACATAAAATTTTTTCTCATTTTTTTTGCAAGTTTATTTATAATTTATTTATCTTGAGATAAATTTATCTTGTGAAATTGTGAAATTTAGATTTATATATTAATTTCTAATTAACATAGAATGATTGAGAGACTCGTTGAGTTAGAGCTTCCTAGTATAATATGTCAAATACTTTGTTCAATTACTATCTGTTTATTCGAAGATTTCCTTTCAGTTCATTATTAGTTTCAAGTTTCATATGACGTGTTCCTAGTTTTTATAGTATATGTGACTTAACCTTCTCTCTTTCAATATTTTTTTATCGTAAACTGATCGCTAAAAAACCTGAAAAAACTGAAAACGATTTATTTCATTCATTCATAAAATTACTTGTACGGGTATGCTATCTCTATGTCAAAACTCTTTATCTCGTTCAGATCTCACCGTACAAAAAGTACTCTCTGTCTGAAATCCCTTTTTTGACAAAATTACTGCTATTTTTGCATAGATTTTTAAAGCATAAATGATGTGCTGAAATTTTTGAAACGTTGAAAGTCGATTGTCGAAACTTTGGATAATGTCGATTCACAGAAAGGTTGTTGAAAATAATTTTTGAAAACTTTCATTTCTCGTTATTCTCTCTATCTCACAATTTTTTTGCGGTCCCAACCATCAATGAGATAGAGAAAACATACCCGTATCCAAAATGTTATTTACATATTGCTAGTAACATAATATGAGTTGTTTTTTTTTTGAATGAATGAATAAAGAGAAAGCAAAGTGGGCTGCGATATTTCTTAAAAATTGAATTCTATTAATCATCTGGTCGCAGTTTCTATAGTGGGCGGCAAAATTTTTTCCATTTGCATAAACTTCGAATAAACGAATAAAACTTGAATATAAATTTCAGTGGAGGCACAGCGCTTAAGCTAATTAAGTGCAGACACCCGATGATTGGACCATCATTTTAATAGATTCGATGAGGGGTTGGTATTTGATGTTATGGCAGGTATGGAAATTGAAAGACATAATTCTATTTTGCTTTTTAGTTTATTTCTTTATTCGTTTAAATGTACAAAATTTAAAAATATATTTACAACAAAACAAATTGTCAGAAAAAAACTCAAAAAGAAGGCAAAACTTAAAAAAATCTTTTAATCACTACTGTTTGTTTGTATCACATGAAAAATAAGTCTATAATATTATTTTTTGATTTTCTTTCAAAAAAAATTTCAAATCAATTAACGAATCAAAAAGTGTGGGGATGGAGTATAAATAAAATAAATAGTTCGAGTATCTATTTGCAAAGATCAACTAAATTTTAAAAATTTTGAATTTTTTCTCGTCGTTTTTCAAACAAACGGTTTTAAAAACATTTAAAACGTAAAACTGAGTTTTAAAACGCTTAAATGATAAAACAAAAAATGTACATAGTATAATACCTAAAACCAATTGTTAAATAGAACTTAAAGAGAAAAAACAATTGATTTGAAGTTCTAGTCATAAATCGGTTTAGCTGCATTTTTTTCTCCAATTTTCATCAAGAATATCAAGAATCTTTTATAAAATTTGCATATTTAACAAATATAAACCAATATTCAAAATTCTCATAAGAGCAGATTAATTGTATGAAACATTCAATAACTATGTCAATATGTTACCTACATACAAATCATTCAATTAATTTAAGTTGATATAAAGCATTCTTTGTTTAAAACTTTACAATAAATCAATGAAATTCTTTTTCTTTTCAATGTAATTTTTCTTCAATACTATAAGTACTTGGTTAAACTAAGTTAGTAATCAAGGTAAATCATCATTCGACCAGAATAATATTTTTCGTGGTGTTTCTCGTGATGTTTTGTTACATACAAAAGTGGTAATTTTTTTGATTCATTCAAGTAAGTATCTATGCTTAATCATTGGATAAAATTTCTTTTACTAGTTTTGTTTTGTTTTTCTCATCTCATAGAACAGATAAAATTTTTACAAACAATTTTCTCAAATTTATGTATGCACAATATTTTTAACAGTGTTTTCGGAATGATATTTTAAAAACATCTTTCAACCATAATTCTGGGAAAATTTTTTAAATGTTTGTATATAGTCAAAAATTTTCCATTTTTTTATGTAAAAAAGTTATTGGTAATAAATATCCAAACTATGAATGAATTTTTTTTTTATCAACTAGTAAATAATTTTCAGCCTTAATCATTTACATTTTAAAATAACAGAAAGTTATTAACGACTACTTTACATGATAAATATTATTCTATACAGTTTACATTTATATAAATTGACATGTTATATATATATATATGTGTATGTATATAATATATAAGGTATACATAATTTTTTATATAAAAATAGGAAAACTATTTGATTGCTGTTATTTGATCATTTTAGTTAAATTTTAAGTATTATTTGTCATCGTTGTGTATATATTCTACATGGATTAGTTTGGTCCCTTAGTTTTCAATGATTTGCAATGTTTAGCAAAGAAATTGTTCCGGTGTGGTTTATCCTCCTAGTGTGTCACGCTGCCTTTCGAATATCTCCCACTCTTCCTCTAGTGCCAGCGCCTCTACACATCCTCGGAAATATTCAGTCCCAAAACAACTTTCCCTAAAAACATTCAAAGAATATTAGTATGAGCTACACAATAAAATGAATAAAGGATCTTAAGTCAAAATCATCAAAAAAATTTGGATGTGAGGAATATTTTACAAATACAAGAGATTTCATTAATATTTAAAGTATTGTAGATATTTCATTTAAAATTAACCAATTAAGACTAATTATCTCTTGTGATTGCAAAACAAGGAACGAAGAGGTTATTAGAAAAGATAATAGACATACCATTTTAAAAGGTATTTATTGTTGTTGTAATAAGGCGAAAAGTTCACACACATCTCGAGATGAGGAATTTTTGTGTTGGATCTAAACACATACCACCGATATGTGTTAAAGACGGGTTCGTCCTTTATATGCATAATTATAAGGAAGCATGGTTATAGATATGCATATAATTGATGGTGTGTACACCAATATAATTTGATTAAGTGCTGATGTACACACGCGGTTTGGCTGGTTGAGGTTTCTTCTAAATATTCGGGTCGGCCCCATTCACAAGCTTTATGTAACTTTTTATTGCATTCACTTCGTCAGATAATTGGAGAGCATCTAAACAGCCTTTAAAGAACTCGGTCGTGAAACACTGTTTTCTAAAATAATAAATAATAAATAATAATAATAATATGAATAATAATAAGAATAAGAATAATGATAAAATAAAATAATTGATAATAATAATATTAATAAAAATAATTAAATTGTAAATATAATGATAGTGAGAATAAAAATAAAAATAATATTAATAAAAATAATAATAATAATATATTGGGATAAAAAGCAATGCATCAATCAAAAATCATAATTAGCACAATAAAAATTTCAATTTAATTTAGTTTTTATTTTAATATTTCTGGCAGCATGCAATTTTACATACACATGATCGTCATAATTTCTTTTTTGCTCCAAATAATTTTTCATTAGATATTATTTTGTACATATTTTCAAGAAAATATTTGGGCTTTACAACTATTGTAGTAAAATAGAATATTTTGGATATCGTTAAATTTATTTTCTCAAAGAAATATCTATGTTTTCAAAACGATTTTAATTTACAGAACAATATTTAATTGAAAATAACTTTATTGGTATTAATTGAGTTTCTAGCTTGTAAGAAAACTGTATGTTTTAAAATTTGATCAGTATAGCAACATATCATTATTAGTATTACACCAATTTAATTTAAAAGTTCTGTTGTCGCTGGCTTTAATAAAATATATCACTTACTTGCACAGTGAATGCAACTGAGGTTCCCGAAAAAGAGCGTAGCAATCCTCGCAGATTCGATCCAGTCGAAAGAAAATTGATTTATTAAATTGGCCTTTGCATTCGATGTCAAAAAAGGAACTTCGCTTGTGCAAGTCATGGTGTGGCAAGGAGATTATCAATGGCACCAAAATTAGGACTAGTACCAGTAAGTACAATATTTTGCAAAGAAACATCTGAAATGGAGAGAAAAAAATACCCAGTTTGTTAAAAATTGGTAAAATAATATCGGTTATGTTTAGGAAATGCGGAATAGTTTGCATGACTCAGTTTTCAAAAAAAATTTGGTTGTACCTTATAGATTTTTTGCTGTGATTGAGGTATATTATAATATGATAAGTATTCAAAAACAAATTTAACCCATTGAATTATTTCTTTCCTTCCACTTTTATTGATATCGACTCATTAAATTAAAAACAGTTACACATAAAAGTACAAATATCCTGATCATCATAATAAAGGCCTCCCTAAACCAAGGTTCAACCGCAAAGTATCTTCCGGAAGATTTTGTGTAAAATGACACACACACAATACCAGTTTGAAAATTAAAAAAATCAGAAATTATCGCTATGCTGATTAATCAAAACTATTGTGCTGTCAAATTTTCTAGTGAAATAAAAAATGCGAGACAAAAAATTTACGGATGAATTTAAGTTTGAGTTTATCAATTTCTTACGCTCCAGACCATTTCTGAATGACACCAAGTGCGATGACTACAAAGATCGTCATAAAATTCAGCTGGCGTTTAGCTTTTTCTTACAATCACAAAAGAATAACAAATATTCTGGTAAATATTTGATTTTTCCGCTGAACTGTTTTATTTTACGCAAGTTTTTTTGCAGTTAGTGACTTAAAAGAGCTATCGAAGTCATTGAGAAGTCAATACACAAACTGCAAAGTTAAGTACAATGCAAGAGCATTAACAAAAAGTGGTCAAGCTGCTGACTTAACAAAAACTCAACCCAAAGAAGTCAAGTGGAAATTTTTTGATTTGATGGCAGAGATATTGGATCCATTGGAGACTGTCAACAGACTACCAGTGGACTCCTTCAACCTGGAGCCCATTATTCAGCAAGAAGCAATCTCTCGTCCAGCACCGTTTGAGGATTCTATGAGTCATGGTCCTCCAATATCCCAGCATGATGGGAATGATTCTTTTCAAGTGACACAAAGCCAAGACGAATATGATCCAAGTTGCTCAAGAAATAGATATTTTGATCCGAATGACCTTCAAATACAGTTTCATCACGACATGTTCGAAACCAGTACGTCAAATGATTCAGGTTTTAATGGGGAACAACTAATAAACCAAAATATCGAAACACCAGCGGTTGCAGTTGCATCTGATTCTCTCTTCAATGTTCCGATGCCTCAAGCATCCATGATTCAGCAACCACTATCGGCTAGGAAGAGAACAAGACCAAATGAAGAAGATTCCTCGTTACTGAATACAGCCAGAGACGTCCTTCGACAGAGAAACTCAACCAAAAATGACGACTCTATCAACTACGGGAAGGCTTTAGGTTCGTTGCTAGGTAAAATGGATGAGCGAACACGATTAGAATGCTTCCGAAAGTGTACTGACATCTGTTATAACGCATTGATATAAGATTAATGTTTAAATTGAATTATATGGAATGAATTTTATGAATTTTTTGGATATTAAATTTAGACAAAGTGTAGATAATTTAGATTAAAACATGAAATAAACAGTGATGAACTAGTCAAATTATTGTTTAGTTCCCAAGATACAGATTTCATTGCCAGAAAGAAAAGTGTCAACGGATGCAGAAATGTCTTTTTCCTTGAAAAATTGTAGTTTATCATAGAAAACGTTCTTTTTTAGTAGAATTGTCCTTTTACCGTGAAATATTTTCTATTTCTGTAAAATTGCTCTTATTCCGTGGAAACCCTTCGTATTCAGTGTAAAATATTCTTATCCCGTGTATATTTACTATTTCCGTGGAAATTGTACTTATTTCGTGGTATAATTATTATTTCTTATAGAAAATTTCGCGAAATTAATACATTTTCCACGAAAATAGTAAATATACACGGAATTAGAATATTTTCCATGGAATACGAAGATTTTCCACGCAATGAAAGCAGTAGAAATTGAAAGTATTCCACGGAAAACGGATGTATATAAAAATTACGATTCGTAAAATAAAAATTACGATTCGTAAAAATATATAAGTTATATTTTTACGAATCGTAATTTTTATTTTACGAATCGTAATTTTTATTTTACGAATCGTAATTTTTATTTTACGAATCGTAAAATAAAAATTACGATTCGTAAAAATTACGATTCTGAAAACTACTAATAATTAAAACAAACAAACTATCTGTTGGTTCTTTTTCTCGAATTTTCACAATAAAAGCCACGCTTCTCCTAAATTTAGCTTGATTTGCATATCTTAAAACTACAAACTCGATCCGCTCCTGGATTTCAAAAAAAAATAACGATCCCTTTTCAAAAAAATGTTAACGAACCTTTTAAAAAAATTATACGAATAAAAAAGATGACAGACCTGTTAAAAATCATATTTATTCCATCTTTTAATAACACATAAGAATTTGAGAAAATAAAGGTTCCTTAAATATAAACAAACGCATAACACTACAGCTGTTTTCTTCTTGTCGATAAGACTTCTTCGTATTGCCAATTTCGAGATCCAGCACCAATAAAGTATGACTTGAGCATCATTCTCATAGCTGCTGGGCTGTCAGGTAGTGGGGTTAGTAATTGGTTGTCTTGTGCAGCACAAGTGTAGATAGTGCGTTGAGTTTTCTCAATCTTTGTGCTCAATATCCAATTGTAAATCGCAATACCTGCCATTATGCACGCATCAACTGTCTTCAGGCAAGTAACGTCGATTCTTTTACCAAAAAACCCCCATTTTGCCACCAGCATGCCCAAAGCGTTTTCTGATACTCTTCGAGCCCTAGATAGCCTATAATCCGCTATTCTCGTTTCCACTTTATCTAGAATTTCTCCTTCAATAGTGCCAGGAA
Source organism: Parochlus steinenii (assembly GCA_038502155.1). NCBI lineage: Eukaryota > Metazoa > Arthropoda > Insecta > Diptera > Chironomidae > Parochlus > Parochlus steinenii. Next base: position 1,030,635 of record JAXCIN010000052.1, on the reverse strand, counting down.
ACGGTTTCATCATCCTATTGGATAATCCGAACGCATCATCTCCTACGAGATGGAAATCGCATAACAAATTAGTTTTAGGTAATGGCAAGGGATCTGGAAGATTTAATTTGTTTTCATCCAAGAGCTGCTTAAAACTGCATCTGTTGTAGATTCCTCCATCAGATTGTTTACCGTTGGAACCAACAGAACTGTAGATGATACGATAATTTGCGTCTACAATTGCCATTAAAACGATACTTGTGAACTTTTTGTAGCAGTAAAAATCACTTCCAGACTCTGGCGGCTTCTTAATAGCAAAATGTCGTCCGTCAATTGCCCCAATGCACTGTGGATAATCCCATTTTAAAAAGAAATCTTCTGCAATGTCGAGCCAATCATTTTCAGTTTGTGGAGGTTTCAAATAAAACTGAAGAGTTTTGACAATAGCAGTAGCGCAGTCCTTAATGATTGAAGCCACACTAGATTCACTAGCTCCAAAATCACCAGATATTCGAGAGTAAGTTGATCCACTGGCCAAGAATACAAGAAATATGCCAAGTCGCTTTTCTGCAGAAAATGGTCGCCGATAGTTTGTATCTTGTTTTTCGATAAGATCTTTGACACGATTCAAAAGAATAGTGAAGTGTTCAGGATCCAGCCTGAAATCCATAAAAAAAACATAAACTCTGATAAGATTTGAAAACAACGGCAAATACCTTGTTAGTTGTTGGAATCTTAAAGGTTCTGAAAGTTTCCATTCTCGATAAACTCGCTCCCAATTGGAAGAAAAATTAAAAGTTTTAAGCCACGGTTTTTGGCACATTCTCCGCTTTCTCTTTTTATTTTGTTGAAGAAGTATTATGGTGGCTGCTGCAACTTGTTCTGTGTCTGTGGAGTCCATCTCGTCGCCATTAAAGTCCATTTTAATTTTATTGGGAACAATATTATACTTTTACTGCGCAGATTATAAACAAACAAAAATACTCAAATCAGTACGAATCAAAGCGACAAAAATCTGATTAATTACCGAAACTTTCGCACGCACACAACAATGTCAAAAATCTTCCGGAAGATTTTTCAATTCGAGTCGGAATAAGCTTATAATTCATCCAGAAAGTGACTAAGTGGTTGGAAAAATACTCAAAAAGATTCAAATGGATGGCATAAACAATTTATAATTCAGAAATCTTTTTAAAAATATCACTAAACTAGAAAAAACCAAATTTTCCAAAAAATCTTCCGGAAGATACTTTGCGGTTGAACCTTGGTATATTATGGCCTTAAGTGTTCATCATCACCGCCTTCAAATATACATCTTTTGTTATTTAACCCACAATAGAATCAGCATGTAATATATTTTATCAAAAAATCAACACTTTGCAATTTCTATGGTAAGGAGACAACTTACTTTCATCTGTAGTCTTCATTAAACTCATATGAATAGAAAAACTGCATGATAATAACGTTTGCTGGTTGTTGTTTTTGCAACGATTGCAATTCTGACAAAAATATAAAGCATAAAACCTTAACGTAAAAAATTAAATGTGTAGAAATAATAATTAAAAAGAAGTGCGCAAAAATCGCTCAAAAGATTGTAAGATTGTATTCTCGGATAGACCTGATGCAATATTTTGATTCAATAATTAATTATATTGAAGAATAAATAATTTAATGATTTATTTGAATTGTAACAGTCATATGCAACAATTCACTTCCAAAAATTTGGCCCAAATTGGCGGAAAAGACCGTTTAGATGAGTGCATATTGAATCACGATTTCTCGGAAAGTCAGGTGAAATCATAAAAAAACTATTTGCTGGTGTATGTACTTACAAATTTATGTAAAATTTAATAATTGAGAGAAATATCAGGTAAATACTGCTGAATACTTTAATTGGTTTGGTGCAGTTTTGGCTTCAAAATCCTTTAACACCACTTAAGAGACGTCTGATTCACCATATACTGTCAAAATGCAATATTTTACTATTTTTTATTTTCCTTATGTTGCCTTTATATTGTCACGGTAAATAGTATTGCTTTGTTAAACACTAATGGTACTGTAACTTGTAAAAAACTAATAATTGCAAAAACAACCTTCTTATATTAAAATCTTTAAAATTCAACTTTGACTTGAATTTTTGGAATTGAATACATATAATACTGACAGTTCTCAACATCTTGATGGTATGTGTATGTTGGATAACGCGATTTTAGTTATTCTGTGGATTAACTTTATATCCACGATATAGGAGAAACATATAAACTGTGTTAACATAGATTTTTAAATTAATAAAAGTTATTTTAATTTAAATTGAACAGTTATTCTTAAACTTTCATTTAATTTTCTTATTCATGGCCCGACTTCTCACGTTTCTTACAAATGTGTCTATACTTTTAGCAGACACTTATGCTAATTTTACCTGTTATAACCATTACTTAATAAATTACTATTCTATTTAGTTTTATCACAAGTCATTCTAATTCCAAATATAAATCAATTACTAAAAATAGAATCCATCGAGTCACGATCATGAAAAAATATTTTAAATATCCAACTGGTAAAAAAAAGTCTTTAAAGTATTCTATTTATGTATCAGTTAGCACTTGAAAAATACAATACGACAATAAGTTTGTAACTAAATTGTGTGTTAATAAGATATTAAAATGATTCAATATTTGGTTAAATTTAAAAATATTCGAAAATATTGTAAAATATTGGCAGGCACGTTTCAATTAATACAATTTGTCGAGAGTTTTTATTTTATAATATCGGAAGTAAATTTTTAAGATGGACCAAATATAAAGTTATTTAGGTATAAGGATTGAAATATTCAATACGTCTAACTATTTTCAAAATTTTTTTATTTTAAATTTCTTTTCGACCGGCAAAAGGATCCCACTCTATGATTCCACTGTCGTATATATTCCTTCAAAGTTCTAACTTGCGTCAAATTTTTTAAAAGATAACTGCGTAACAAAAACATCAATGCTAATTAGCACAGAAACTATTATAAGAATGACGAACACATTAGTCATTATACTGAAAAAGCTCAACTTACTATTTCATGTTTCACTAATCCTTTAATGTGAATAAAACGATAATATGATTTCCTAACAGTTTCACTTTTCACAAGCACGTTACTGACACTCAAAAGCTCTGCTGAGTATGATTCAAAAGAAAGAATCGCTGTTGTTAATATATTATTCCAAACTATATCCCCTCTCCTTTTACAAACTTTTAAGAATAAACTCAGTTTCCGGAAAAATGTTACAAAAAATTTCCAGGCGCATTGCATCATCAGTTAATTGGTTAATAGTTAAGTAATTTTGATGTCTTGTTATAACTTCTGTTGGTGTTCTGCTTTTTTATGGGAAAGCCACATGAGAGTTTAAGTTTAACCCCCTATCCATTTTCTTTTGCAATAAATATAAGAGCGTTTGATTTTCTTGCTGAAAATCCATAAATAAAAGTATTAACATATATTTTATGAATAATGAAAATCCAAACGTTTTAATAGGAAATTCCATCATTGTGATACCATGTAAATTTGATTTGTTCCAAATAACAGAAACAAATCACAAAAGAACAACTTTTTTATCAAACAAGATAAAAAATATATATTCTTCTGTAAATGTATTCTGAATTTTCTGTTGATTACTGGTTACGTTACAGTTGTTATAGTTTATTATTAAGTGTGCTTTACTTTATGATTAAGGCTGACGTCCTTTAGAAGCACTGACAAATTAACAGTGTATCATGCTGGTTTTTTATGTTAGAAGTATCTGTTGAGTGATATTGATGATAATTTAATGCTTTTTGACGAGTCTTCAGTGTAATGATATATTCATCTACTGAATGACGGGTAAGATCAGTTAATATAGTAGATTTAAATAGAAAGGATAGGCACGTTAATGCGATAAAAACTGCGGAATAAATCATAAAACTGCAAGTTTTCTAAATAGATGGAAAAATATGTCGAAATAAAATGCAGTTTTAAATTTGGATTTTTATTAAAATTAAAAATTCCGATATAATCACATGATTAAGGTTCTACTTAAATAATAAATAATACGATTTTGTAATAAAGGTTTTCGTTTAATTCTGTTGAAACACATCTAATTGCATCCTTTTTGTGAGTATGGTAGATCCATTAAAATTGTTGATGTTATATAATCACAACTTTTTTTTACTAGCGACGGCATTGGTGGACAGCAATACATTGAAAGTCCAGAACGTGCTAAAAGATTGAATTTAACAATAATCTTTTATTTATAATATTTATTTATTTACCACTTTCGCCCTGAACAGATTCCTCAGTAACGTTAGATTGATACCTCAATTGCTCCAATCGCAGTTGATTTTGACGTTTCCACTGAAGGATTAAATATTTCAATTTATTTCCAAGTTGTTAAGTTATTTTCTTTTTAAAATTTTTATTTTTATCAATTTTTTATAAATCTATTTATCTTTATTACTTACTTTTGTTCTTCGGTTTTGAAACCAAGTCTTTACCTGTAGTAAAAATATTCAGTATTAACATGTTAGTCTTTAAAATGAATAAATAAATAATTTACCTGAGTTTCAGACAAGTTTAGGGTGTTTGCAACATCACTTCTATCAGCTACAGATAGATATTTTTGGCATCTACTTTAAAAAAATGAATAAAATCAAATAGTGATTTATTAAATTATTATTAATCAAATATTACCTAAACTTTCTTTCTAAATATGCTAGTTGAGAATGAGTGAAAGCAGTTCGACGCCGTCGGTTTCGTTTTAGATTTTTGTTCAATATAGAAGCAATTTGATGAGATCCCATGTTTCCGTTTTGATGTTGTTGGATACCGTTATTATGCATAATGAAATTGTAGTTTGATAAAAAATGCTCCTCTTCACCAATATCTATTTTCTCATCCTGTGATAGGCAGGAATCTTTTCAGAAAAAGAATGATACCATAAAAAGTTTTATTTTTCTGGATTAGATATTAAGAATTTTAAAAAGAAATAAAAGTTTGGAAAAGTGAAACGCTGGATGAAACAATAGTGGAGAAAAATACGGTGGATCTTCGTTGCAAGGATAAAGGTTGAGGCTAGCTTTGTTACATTAAGTTTTGATCACAGGTTAGGCATTAATCTTTTTTGTACATACATTTATTCTAGTTTGATCGCATCCCAGATCTTAAGTTAATTTTCCTCATCCGTAATTTTTGATACCGTTTTTTTTGCTCCACTATTTATTCTCCAGCATTTTTTACTCCAAATACTTCATTTGATCCCAATTAATAAATTTCAAAAATAAATTTATATAGCATAATATATGGTACAAAATTAATTAATTAGCTAAACCAAGGAGCTAATAATAAGAAGGATGCGCTCGATTGTCATTATTTTTAGGTTTCAACTTTTGAATTCATATTTTCCTCAAAAAAGTTGCAATTGATATTGTCAAATTACGTTTCGGAAAGAAAGTATATGGTAAATTCGATTTTTTGAAACCACCCTGAACGTTTCTATTTTCTTTTGCCAATTTTTGAGAATTAATGAATTTGAATAGTTCAGGAATTAAGATATTTTAATCTATTTTATAATCAAATATCTATAGTTAAATAGTGGTTATAATCATGAAAGTTTACATGAAATTCTAAAGTATGTGTATTTACTATTTAGGATCCATTAATCGACTACGAATTATTAAAATATATAAGTTGATAGTTTATTGTAGTTTTTTATTTGAAATAAATAAATAAATGATTATAAACAACGTTATACCGGGAAAAAATATGTTCATGTATTCAAGTTCCCCTATATATTTTTATGTGCTGTATTCACTGGAATATATATATATTTATGCACAAATTAATATATTTTATATAAAATCATCTTGTGTCAAATAAGTTTCTAATATTTTTGTTTATAGTTTAAATCATTTGTTTTAACTTCATTAAGATTTGATTTCATTTATAATGAAATATTCATCTTATAGTTTGTTAAATCCTCAAAAATATATTACTGAATTGCTAAAGTAACTAGAAGAGTGAGTTCAAGGCAAATCAGTCAACTATTTCATAAAATCAAAGAACTTTAACAACTAATCATGTTATTAATTTCATTTTAGCTGCAAGAAACTTCAAGAATGTCCAACAATGATGATAAGAACAGTGGATTGACAGATCATGATGCAGCTCATATAAGATTTCGACCCAAAGATGAAATTGAACAGGTTTTTTGTTTTAGCTGTTCCACTGAGTTTCCCTCATCTGGCATTTCAAATATTATAAATCATTTCGGTGGACGATCTCATGAGAGATATTTTTCTAAATGTTTATACTGCAGAGGAAAAATTCATCAATATAAAAGGAGTAAAGGAATAGAACTTTACCATGATTGTTTCAGGTATCAAAAATAAAAATAAAAAACTAAATAAACAATTTTTAACTTATAGCATATTAATTTCTATTCATTTTAGATCAAGGGCTAAGATTGACAAATGAAAATATGCAATGAACATTCCACTGAACCAACGATATATTATGTTTAAGTAGTTTAAATATCATTCATTTACCATTAATCATTATGTATTTATTTTTCGATAAACTTTTTAAATAGATGCGTATTGTTAAAGAATTTATATGATGACTTAAAACAAAAATTGAACAATAAATGCTCCGGATTTAAATATTGCTATTTTGAATCTTAGAAATAAATTTAAACCATACCATATTATTTATCATACTATATTTATGTATATTACATGTAATTTATTTCAAAATCACACTTCAGGATATTTATAGCATAAGAATTGATCTAGCGATGATATACTAATAAATCAAGACCAAATAGTGGTTGAGAATTTTTTGAAAAATTTTAAAATATGCTGTTTAATTAAAAGGCGTTTAAAAAATCATTTCTTTTTGGAATTTATTATTTTGGAAAATGATTTTTCCACACATGAGTTTCCTTTTACCGGAAATATTTTTCACAAACATTGAATCTTAAGCAATTATTTATTTTTGGAGTGGTCAGTGGATTGTTTTCAGAAATTGTAACTGCAAATTTAACTTATTTTTAATTTATTATTTTGGAAAATGATATTTCCATATACTTAAATTTGGAATTTGGAATTTGTGAATCCAAGTACCAGTTCATCGACCCATTTCTATTGATAATAATAATTATTTGATCCGTGCGTAAGACAGAATCTTCTTAATTACGGTTTAAAGTTGATGTTTAAATATTATATTAGATCAATTGTTTAAAGTATTCTAGAGGAATATTGAGTTCGTTAATACCTTTATATATATGGTGCTTTTAAGCGCAAGTTGATTGCTCTTTTTTAAAAGAAATTGAAAAAACTTATTATTTTACCCAAGTTCTATTTTTATAAAAATGAATTATATTTCATGAAATTCAAAATAATGTTGCCTAGAATTTATACAACACTTTGCTATCTATGTTTATATGAAAATTAAATTAATTCTATCGCACATATACTCTGCTCCTTCAAAATGTTAAAGCACGTGATTTTTTCAACTTTTTACTAGGCATAATAATATACGTGAAAATAACGAGGCTGTATTGTTCAAGGAGGAGTTGCATACAAAGCGATTTGTGAGAAATGTTCTTTGTGAGTATGCTAGCTATATAAGTCTTCAAGAGACACTTGCTCACAAAAGAAACGTGCATCCAAATTAAAAAACTATTTATATACAATTCCTTTTTGAGTCACTCCACAGCCTTTCATTTATCTCTTTTGACTTTTAACGAGTGATGAAATTAAGTACTTTTTACAAATGGGTAGATTTTATCTCTATTACTCTTTTTACAAGCACTTCACAATAAAAGGATAATGATAACGAACAATGTTCAGCAACAATAGAAACGCAAATTGCATTAATTAAATTCTGAAGAATGAGAAATAGAAACCACCAATTAAATATGATCAAATTATTGCATAATTGATTCCAATGTTAACTACGGTATTTCAAAATCAAAGTTTTTAATTGATGAGAAGTTGTGTAATTTTTGTTTGATTTTTGCAATCACTCCAGTTTAAATTTTTTAACTTATTATATGTTATCTATAAATCTGTAACTTATTTAGTAAAAGGTTATTTAGTGTTTGATCGGTGCTTGAGAATTTAGATAAAACATTTATAACAATATATTCATAAGATAGATGGAGATTTGGTATATATTGGAGTTTTTTTAGCCGTTTAATATCTCGATCTACAAGATTTTCAACTCGGCTTAAGACTAGATTCTTGATTTTTATTCAAACAAGTATCGAATTTCATCAGTTTTCAATTTTGATTTTGCTCTCGATAGATGGGCCATAAGAAAATCACTCTCAAATGGAATTGTTCATGATGAGATCTTTATTGCGAAACGTGATTAATACCGTAGTTGAAAAATGAGTATAATTTAAGGAAAATTCACTTTTTTCGTTTCACTTAATATATTTTAAAAATAAAATAAAATATAATAAGTGAAACGAAAAAAGTAAATTTTCCTTAAATTGTACTCATTTTTCAACTAACTCTCAAATGGATCAATTACGAATTCAAATTATGTATTAGCAACATTAACTCTTGAACTATTCATAAGAATAATATTCTATGATAATATCTTCCCGCAAAGTATATCATCGCTAATAATACGGCTTTTACAGATCGAGCAATTAGAATATTTAAATTCTAAATTGTACGTGATTATTTGTCATTTTGCCGGCAGCACATTAATAAATAGAAGCCACACCAAACAAACAATAAATGATCCCTTTTGAGTGATGAAAAAATTTAAATAAATATGTTCTCCATGCAAATCATTCCTGTTTTTGCTCAATCAAAAAATTATTTTGAATTTGCATAATAAACAAACACAAATTAGTAAAACAATTGAGGGAGAAACATAAAGCTGTTGATTTGTAATATAAGTTAAAATACTCAATAATTGGTTATTGTAAAAAATGTAAAAAGTTTTAAAAATGTTTTTTGATGGATCAATTTTGATTTAAATTTTTGGATAATATTCGGATAATATGCTAACATATAATAATTTTTTTCTTCAAAAATGTATAATTGAGTTGATGTGAAAACTCTAGTTAAATTTGAATACAATTGGTTGGTGTCAGTACCGTAATAATTTATTGAATAAGTGCTGTTTATAGAAAACACATTTTACGCCACAAAATTAAAGGTGGAAATTTAATTCATAATATGTTAATGATTTCTTAGTTATGTTTTTAATTATTTAATATCACACAACGTAGTCGATCAAATATAATGAGTAAAAAATTATAAAGTGCTAATTTTGATTTTAAAATACATTTTCAACAAATATTCACGCAAAAATAAAATCCACTTTTGAATAGTTTTTTATTGCACCCACTCTTTTTTTCACTAAAATATTTTCCAAAAATTTACCTTCATCGCTTACGTTATCTTCAATTAAATCCCGGAGCAAATCTCTTATCAAAAAAGATTTTGATATATTTGTTCTATTTTCTTCCATTTTCAGGAAGTTGAAAACTTTATCTCACTTGAATAAATCACAACTTTTTAATTGAACAGTTTCTGCAAAACATGTAATTTACCCAATACTTATTGTTTGAATGATTCTCAATGTATAATGTTTTTCTGGAACATTAATAAAACTTTGAGTGTTTTAATACAAGAAATATATTTTGTCCTTGCCGATGAAATTGAGGATTTATGTTGTTTAATTTTGAAGAATTTGCCACAGCAATAAAATTTTCCATTTTAAATGCTCGTCTGTGATTCGCTAAAGCTTTATGGGCGTGCATTTAGGATTTTTATTGCGAAACCACTCAAAAATAAACTCTTTTAAATTTCCTGATTCCAAATTCATAGATAATCAGAACTCTTAAGTTTTTATGCAAATTAGATGGATGTCATTTTTAATGGCTTAAAGTCCTGTAGGCTATAGTTATTTACCTATTATGAACGATTTAAAATTTGAGCATACAATTAACACTTATAAGTATATTTCGCAAATATACAAATATAATTAGATATGCAACTTCAAATCAATATTTATTAAAATATATCTATGTATTTTATCTGGAAAATTAAAAAAAGGTGGTTTGACAAAAAAGGCTTGGAAAGAAACTATAGCAGAATGTGTGAATCAATTGACTTTAAAATAAAATGAAAGTTCAACATAGGAAATTAATAAATTATTAATTTAGAACAAATTAAGAATATTAAATATGATATATATATGTTTTTGGTCAAAATGGGTGTACACGTTTTTGTGCCCATACAGTGTTTTATCTCTTTCTAGCAGTGGGCAATTCAAATTTTCACGTTCGCATATTTAAGGTAAATCGTAATTACATCGAGGAATATTATTCTATATGAAATTATGCTAAGTTTGAATAAAATCTAATACATTAAACAAGCATTAATCAGAATTAAAACACCAATTCACTAATTACGAAGTGCATAATATTTTATTTTTATATTGAAATTGCATAAAACATTTATAGCTTAAAATCAATTACAAAAATCGTTAAAATTTAAACTGTTGTATTCTTACGATGCAATTAATTGTAATTCTAATGTCTAAGTTAAAATAATAAAAAGAAGGTGCAAGATAAACAACCTTGTACACAATTAATTCTTGCAGAAGTATTTTGAAATTTTAAGAATTAGAAAGTGATGCATCGCATTAATTGTTTTTCCAGTTGTTTTGGCGGCTGTTTGTTGGATTCGACTGTTGTGGCAACATTTCCAAGTACTGTCTTTGTAGCTCCATGGCTCGTTGCATGTCAGCCATTGAAGTACCTTTGCCTGTTATGGGAAAAAGTATAATAAATTTTGTTATTTCAGGAGATCTTTACTGCATCAAGTCTTTTGTGTGAACGCTATGAAATATAATTCACCTTTTCCAGCTGCTTGAGCTGCTTGAGCCATAGCCAGCTGATATGAGTACAACAGTGGAGAAAACTGCATCATGTGAGCAGGCATATTGGCCCCAGGATTATTTGATGAAAGTCCTTGCTGCAAGCCTTCATTTGTAATAAAAATAAGAAAAATATTGATATCTAATACTGATCAAGCAACATTTTTTTGAAGAGAGCCTTCCCAACTTTTTGTGTAATCATGGGTAACTCAGTGCTTTTCACTGTACAAGAATTTTGAAAATTCAATTTTTCAGAAATCAAGGAAAGCTACTCTGAGAAAACAGTTTAAAAAAATATTTTTTTAAATATTTACAAACCTCTGAAAAGTTGCTGCTGGAAAGCTTGCATTGCGGCAGCAGTTTGTTGGGCATTGGATGAACCAAAATTTCCCAAATTTCCTAAATTGCCCAAATTTGCAATACTACCCATGTTAGCAAGAGCTCCCAACTGTGCGGCGAACGACAGACTGTTCATCGGATCTTGAGTCTGGTGAGATCGAGAGGAGGATGATCGACTAAAAAAAGAATTAAAAGGCAATTATAAAGCATAATTGATAAGATTATGCTAATTTCTTACCCAGAGCTCTGCGATTGCGGTGGAGGAGTGGACTGGTTGATTGGCGGTGTTGGAGTTGGTCTGGGTGTAGAGTTTTGAGATTTGGTGATGGTCAACGGAGCCGGCGAATGAGAGATCTGCGGTCTACTGGACTGATGCGCCTGAGGTTGATATTCAGGAGTCGACGGTGTTTGACTCTGTGTGGCAATACGTTGCTCAATTTCCTGCTCTTGTTGGAGCGCTTTGACAAAGGCCGTCTTCAAACGGTTTGTGTGCTCAGCTTTCAGCGCTTTTTTCACGTTAGTTGTTACACATTGCTCGCAAATTATCCGGATGTCCTTAGCTGCAAATAAAATTATTTAATAAGGATATCTGTAAATGAGTCTGTATAAATAAAACTTACTAGCACCATCAGAGCTGCTCTTCTTTTCTTTCTCCAGCTTCCAAACAGGTGTAAAATCAATCTTACACTGAGCACAGCGGAAGGGCTGTTGAGGTGTCGGCACCACCTTTTTATCCTTGGTCAAGTAGTCAACCACATGCTCTAAACCCAAGAGATAAACAAACTCTCCGTTGCTAGGGTTTGGGATGAAATGCATCTCTGGTGGTGGAGGCTTAGGTGGAGGGATTTGAAGCAAAGTTTTTTCAAGCTGCTTGCGGAGAGCCAACTTGGCAGCCGCCTGTTTTTGGGCAGACGTTTGATTGTCTCTCGGATTCTAAAATAAAAGGTGGATGTTATTGTTATATGGTAATCAGATTTATATCAGATTTTGTTAATACCTGATCACTCATATTGTTTTGACTGATCGAAATTGATGCTGCAGGAGTAATTGACACCGAGTTACTCATACTTCCGGACGAAAGCTAAAAACATTTTTAAAAGTTAAAATACATTCAAGATTTAATTATATTGAACAGTTTCTCACATTTTTCGACTTCATATTGAGTGAAGGAGCAGAAGTCGGCGTAATAGTGACCGAAGGTGTTATCGAAATGTTGGATGTATTGCGCCCATGCATAATTTGATTGCGAGAGGATACTCCAGTCGTCAGTGTGGCACCTCCAGGAAGAGATTGCCGAGGCAGTGGGAAACAGGATGTTGATTGATCCTGGAGGTTGGGTTGCCTGTAATCACATAAAAGTGATCTAGATGAATAAAAATTGATAACACAACATAAAAACATGATTGAGAAAAAATTACCTTGTGATAGACGTGTTATTGTTGGTCTTGTAGTCGGCCAGATTAGTCGGTGTCACACTCAGACTACCTTTGGGCAGAGATTGAGGAATAATTGACAAAGGATTCAGTGATGTATGGCCAATATTGGCCGGTGTTTTGTTGATGTTTTCTTTCATAACTTGCTGCGAATGTTTGAGTTTTTTTAGTAGCACCAATTTCGTTTCTTCATTCCTCAGTTCTTCGCGCATTTTTCGCAGTTCTCGTTCGCGCTCCCAAATTTCAGCCGCAGAAAGTTCCTGAAATTAATAAGATGTTGGTACCGAAAAATGTAATCAATAAATCTTATACTTACTTTCACTTCATAGTCAGGAGGCATTTTCTCATCATCAGTATCTGAATCCATAGGTGTGTTGCCGTTACTTTGCTCTTGACGATTCAGTTTGCCATTCATTGCGGCTAGCGTATCAGGCGATTCCACGTAGGATCGCGGCTCGGTCCTGGGGCGTAGAACTCTTCGATTAGGATATTGGGAAGAGCCAGAAGAACAACTGACGCTGATCGGTCCATTGTCCAATACAGAGAGGGGCATTATTGACGGTGTGATAGTAAGCCCAGGGATCTTTGAGGCAGCACTGAGGTCAGCTAAATTATCTCGATCTTGTCGATTATTGGAACTACTCAAATCTACAACTGGTGGACTCTCCATCCTTATTCTTGGGAATATCTATACAGCTAGGTATTTGTTAAGTAAAGTTCACGACTTAGAAAGAACTGCAGTGTCCTTAGAATTAAGCACCGAAATATACTTTTCAGAACTTGCACTAGAGCAATTTTGAGCAATTTTAAAACAACTTAAATTTGCACTTAAATCTAAGTGTAGAGATAAGAAGTTACAATCTTCTCGTGGAACATCTGCATAGGGCTTCTGTGCACCTATTCGGAACACATAATCTACCTTTTATTGTCCAATAAACGATATTTAGTAGAAAAAATTGAAATATAGCCAAACAAATATAAAATATTTTTTATTTTGTACGTCAAATATATTTTCTATAGATGTTGATTTTTGACAACAATATCAAAACTTCTGATTAATGAAAGAAATATATAATATATGATATATATAAAACTTTTTAATATTCCTCTCATACGTTAATTTTTCTAATATATTTTTAAATTTATTTTATCCAAACTAAAAATTTTGCTTGATAAATTACAAGTAAATCTTTATAGGATCTTGCATATTCCTTGATCAAATAATATAATAATGAATTGAATTTTATTAAATATATAAGTTTTTATTTTATAACTTTCGTTATGTTCATTTGAAAGTTATCATAATATGATTTAAAATTTAATATTTTAGTTATACCTAAAACAATTAAGATTGATTAATTTTAAGAACATCAGCGTCTTATGGAAAGTGAATTCTCTTGTTGTATTCACGAATATATAAAAATCCCGCGAAAATGTTTAAATAATCCAGCAGGTAAACACATAAATATGGTCAATAATTAATTAAAAAAAAAGAAAGTTAACAACGGTTTCTTAGGGGATTTCTCCACCCTAAGTATAGGAATTATAGGATCCTAAATAAAATAAAACAGATGGGAGGAAATGGGGAAATTAGATTGGACAAAATACAGAAAGGAAACAGAAAATTCACGTTAAATTTGGAAAAATTTATTTTCTTTTTTAACATTTTTTTTACAATCAAATTGGGAAAATCCTGTCAGGATGTCACAACATATTGTTATTTTGTATAACTATGTTCTAAAACGTTGGGTCTTTTTTAAAAGAGGTGACATCACTTATGGACGAGCCCTGGGATCAATACAATTATAGGGATTTTTATTTTAAGTATTAAACATTACAATTATTTTTGCTGGAACATAAAGTTTAAAATATATTACGCAATCAAATTAGTATTTTTTCCATTAAAATTAGAGAAAGGACTTTCTCTGATTTTATTTTCTTTTGATGGACAACCCGCCACTTATGAATTACGAGACATGAAACATTATTAAAATTTTGCACAATTTTCCACTTATTTCAGGGGAGATTATAATAGAGAAGATTAATCATTGATGGTTCCAGTATTTCTGTAGACTTTGTGTTTTGAAGCTCTGAATATTACAACAACAAAAAAACTGCATATCTTCACAACATTCTTTGATCTTAGAAACTAACTTAACTCTTTAGATAATAATAGTATGACAATTTATTTCTTAGTTTTCTCAGTTTTTTTAATTTATTTAAGTTTCAATTAAAATAAATTTAGCAGAATTTTGGAAAAATTCAGAGCTTTATCGTGTGTTGATGAAAATTAGTTGATTTGCATTTGTTGTAGAATTTTAATAAATTTTTATGTTGACGGATGGTCGTCTGAATAGAAGATTCTAGCAATTTTTTTTCTCTTGTATATAATATCTTTTAATAATAAATATTATTCAGTAAGTTGTATATTATTATGTTTGTTTTTTTTTTTTTGTATAATAGAAAAAGATTTTTCAATATTCTCAATTAGTCATTCATAATGATTGATTGATTGATATTTTTTGGTTTTGAAGGCGTTTGAGAGAAGAATAAAGTATTTTTTCACGTAAAATATAAACAGCTTAATTGCTTTTCAATTCAACTTTTTGTCAGTTTTTCAAACCAATCACATAAAAACTTCTAAGCTCGATCTTTCAAGAGGAATAACTTAAAGCATCTTCTAACACTTCTTTCTTGTTTTTGTTCAGTACGTGGGATCAACAATTGCAATTTCCTCAAAAGAAAATGTATTAAAGTATTTATTTGTTTTGATCATGAAGTAATTTGTTATACTGTAGTTATCAAGATGATACAGAACATGTGACGACAAAAAGCACTAAAATTTAACTTTTATCATAAATTGTCGGCACCTGTTTTATAAATTTTAATAACTTGGATGGAAGGAAATACAGGTGAGTGTTCTAATTGCAACTTCTAGAATTTTCTAAAAGCTCTCCGTAAATTTTAACAGTCTATTTTAAAAATTGTATTGCTAAAATATTTGATATTTTTGTGATGTCAAAAGAGCATCACCTGATTTCACTACCTCATATTCATCCAATACTTTGATGAACAAATTATGGTCTCAGTATTTTTTTTTGTTACTTTTGTTAGTTGTGCAAGCTTACATTGCCAGGAATTTGATTTGTTTTTGGATATCTATCAGTTAATATGGCCACTAATAAAATTTGGAAAAACGCATTTAATTTTGCACTATTTTTTAACCACTTTTAAAACTACATAAAGGCATTAAATCATAAAATAAATACATTAAATTACTCGTTAACTTAACTCTAAAGATATATTGAACCAATAAGCGCACACAGGTTGTTGTTATAATGTGTCTTAGCAAGATGTAAGAGAATTTTATCCAGGAATCCTTTATTCATTATGTACTCAGATTGTGCGAAAAAGTAGTTCTCAAAGTAAAAATTTCCCAAAATTTACATTGATATCTTATTTTTTTTGTTCACTTTGAGTTTTTTGGAAAATAAGAATACTAGATAATGTATCACCTTAGGGACCTTGTTTAGTGATTTATATTAATGCTAGATATAACCATAATACACAATAATAATGCGTCAATTATTCAATAAGTGTGGTTAGTTAATGGAAAAGGAATTTTTGCTTTATTTCTACTTGGAAAACTATTTACTATATGTTCCTATCCAAAGGTTGGCGCATAACAATTTTTTTCAAAAAAAAGGAAACGCAAACCGTTTTTGCGGTCTTGCCATACGTCTAAAATCTACAAATTCTGTTAAGTAATTCTCACTTTAATCTTCTCTATTTTGGGCAAGATCTTTAATACTAAATTACTTGAGCGACAGAATGTAATTTATTTTTATTTTTTCTAATTTTGAAATAATAATATTTGTTTTCTTTCAGATACACATATTACTTTTCTATATTGCATATAATTTTATAAATATTTTTCTCCATTTATTTTTTTAAAATATTTGTTTTTCCTTTATTCTCAACCATTGTTCAATACCAGCGAACATTTACCTCAAGATTCTCATATATATGCTTATTTGGTTTTTGACTTGCAATTTTTATCGAATGTCCGCAATGTTGGCTTTGCTGCCAAAGATTTTCACTAACTGTGACTCATAGTCCTCGATATTCCGCTTCATAATGTCCATGCAAGGACCTAACAAACGCTCAAATGCATCCACATCCAAAACTAAAAATAGAAAAAAATTTTAATAATTTTAATATTAATTAAATATTTTAGTTGTAAAGATGTTTTAAATTACAACCTATGTATTTTAAAAACTTACATGCAACTTTAACGTGGTCCAATGCATACGCAGAAGCAGCGCGTGGACGATGAGTGACCAACGCCAGCTCACCAAAATATGCTCCTTTCTCCAATCGGGAAATTTCAACTTCATCACCAGAGTCTTGTAAAATTTTAATCGACACTTGGCCGTCCTCTATAAAGTGCATGCCATCTGCAGCATCACCTACAACAAAGTTTACAGATTGAATTCATCAGTAAAGTAAAAATACAATTCTAGGAAACGACAAAATTTTATGACTAAATTACAAAGTAGGTTTATTATTCATATAATGAAACATGTTGCGATTAAGATAATTTCTACCGTTTTTTTGGAAAACCTTTTCAGACATGCTAAATTAAAAATTTACCGACAAGACCAAGAAAGTTTTGTATAAAATCTAATATCTTCTATAAAATGTCTATAAATATGGTTTCAAGAAATAAAAATAAAGCGGCCCAATTTAAAAAATTATGTACACAAATTTTGATAACAACAAATTGGTATCAAGGCTATGATAAAGAGCTGAATAGTTAAATTGCTTATGTTATGAGTTTAAAGTGGAATTTTTTGTATTTTACATTGGTGCTTGGCTTTATTTTAAATGTAATATTAGAGTAGCATTTTAAAGTGAAAATAAAAGGAAAAATTATGATTGACCTATTTTTACTTCGGCAACAAAAAGTTGTGAAGTCTTGGTTTCATCCAAACTTTTTTTTTTTTTTTTTTTCTTATTTTTGCCTAAAACAAAAAAATTTTTGGTCTAGAACCCGAAATTTTGGGTCCTTGCGAAATGTCTGTCCGTGGTTTTGACTTCTGAACTTCTGTGTTCGTAATCTCAGAACCCATCCGACCGATTGATCTAAAATTTTCAAAATAAGCTTTTTTTACCCATAAGCAGCGACGTACGAAGAGTTTTTGATAATAATACAGCGCCATCTAGTACCTGTAGTGCAAACTACCATTTTGCCATACAAAATTTTTTTTTTCCTGAGAATATTTTAAAACATCTGAATATGCAAAAACGTTGTTTTTGCCTCAAAATGATCAATTCCAGAAGATTTTATGGAAATATTGTACCATGACCAAGTTGTCATGCTTACAAAAATTTTGGAAAAAAAACTTCTGTTTTCGTAATCTCAGAACCCACCCGACCGATTGATCTAAAATTTTCAAAATAAGCTTTTTTTAACCATAAGCAGCGACGTACGAAGAGTTTTTGATAATAATACAGCGCCATCTAGTACCTGTAGTGCAAACTACCATTTTGCCATACAAAATTTTTTTTTTCCAGGGAATATTTTAAAACATCTGAATATGCAAAAACCTTGTATTTGGCCCAAAATGATCAATTCCAGAAGATTTTATGGAAATATTGTACCATGACCAAGTTGTCATGCTTACAAAAATTTTGGAAAAAAAACTTCTGTTTTCGTAATCTCAGAACCCACCCGACCGATTGATCTAAAATTTTCAAAATAAGCTTTTTTTAACCATAAGCAGCGACGTACGAAGAGTTTTTGATAATAATACAGCGCCATCTAGTACCTGTAGTGCAAACTACCATTTTGCCATACAATTTTTTTTTTTTCCAGGAATAATTTTAAAAACATTTGAATATGCAAAACCTTGTATTTGGCCCAAAATGATCAATTCCAGAAGATTTTATGGAAATATTGTACCATGACCAAGTTGTCATGCTTACAAAAATTTTGGAAAAAAAACTTCTGTATTCGTAATCTTTGAACCCATCCGACCGATTAGTCTCAAAATTTCAGAATAAGCTTTTTTCAACCATAAGACGGTCGCGTTTGCTAATTCAAGAAAATCCTACAGCGCCATCTAGTACCTGTAGTGCAAAATACCATTTTACCATACAAAATTTTTTTTTTCCTGAGATTATATTGAAACATCCGAATATGCAAAAACATTGTATTTGGCCCAAAATGATCAATTCCAGAAGATTTTATGGAAATATTGTACCATGACCAAGTTGTCATGCTTACAAAAATTTTGGAAAAAAAACTTCTGTTTTCGTAATGTCAGAACCCATCCGACCGATTGGTCTCAAATTTACAAAATAAGCTTTTTTTAACCATAAGCAGCGACGTACGAAGAGTTTTTGAAAATAATACAGCGCCATCTAGTGCCTGTAGTGCAAAAATTTATATTTTATATATCTTGTGTTTTTTCAAAGAATCAGAAAAACCGTTGGAAAAAATATATATTTTTTTTTTGAATTTTATATCAAAACAAGTTTTACGTGTTTTTTGTTAAGAAACTACCAACTCAAGTCGATCAGAAAGTGGTAAAATTTGATTCAACAGAATTATCAGCAATAATACACAATATTCCCGCTCGGCGCTCTAATCGAATATTTATATTTTGGTTACATATTTTTGAATTTCCTAGAATTTTATTGCTTTATTCAAATAAATCATTCTAATTAAACAGGTATTATGATGCCGAAGTGCCTGCTAAAGCTTCAGCTTTTTCGATTTTTTTTAATTTTCTATTCTAGGATTAAAATATAAATCAAAAACAAACGATTCAATCACAATTAATTATGAATTATCGGCTTTATAAGAATAATATAGCCTAAGCATTTTAAATGACGTATTGGTGATTCAAATTCAAATTTACCTTGGTGAATGATACGCTCGCCAGCCGAAAAAGTTCGGGGAATCAAAGCATCAGCCAAATTCAAACGCTCATAATTTTGGAGCGTCTTGAGCATGGGTACATTGTTAATTAAAGTCTCGTACATTTTTCTCTTTCGGAACGCAGACTTAAGCAAAATACGCCGGAAAGTTTGGCGGTCCAGCGCCCACAACTGACCCTCACTGGTAGCTTGAATGGTGGCCGCACGTGGCATGTTGTAGAGCAGTGCCAGCTCTCCAAAACTGCCACGATTGTCATAGGTGTGTATGTGCTTCATATCATCACCCACATACGCATTGTACATGCCCCTGTGAAAATATAAAATTTTAATGTTTTGAAAAATTCTGCAAATATAGGTGATTGATTGTTTAGAAATCTTTAAACAACGAAATAAAAACATCTAGGTTTATTTTTTCAGCTGTTGTCAATTAATTCAACGCTCTAGATAAGTATTATTTTAGCTGAATGTCCCGGGAATTCTTAGAATTTTGATTTTTTATATTTTAAATAATTGAACTCACGATTCAATAACGTAAAAGTTATCTCCGTCATCTCCCTGTTTTATGATATAGTCATCGGGTTTAACTCTTTTCTCAAACATAGCGTCTAGGATCTCGTTTATTTGCTCTGGGTCCAACGAGCGGAACAGTAAAATGTTCTTGACTGAATCACACAAACGAGTTCGCTGCTCATCCGTTTTGGGGAAAATGACTTTGTTGTTCTCGTCGTCGTCATTGTCATTTTCTGGATCGTATGCTTCCGCAAACACAGACTTTCTTCTTGACGCAAAACGATTCACGATGGGCTCTGTTAAAAGATTTAAAATTAAAGTTGTTGTATAATACATTAAATATTCTAAAGTCACTTACCTTCATCTTGCGATATGACGCTCTCATCAGGTGTGGTGGCTTTGGCTGATCCACCTCCGGCGTTATTGCGATTCTCTTGCAGCTTACTAAAGAATTCCACGGCATAATCGATGACATCACCAGGCTGCTCCAGGAGATAAGCAATCGAGAATTCCAGTAGCACGTCTCGCAGACTGTCCGGTACCTTAATCTTTTGTTTTGACATTGTATTTGTGCGATATGCTGAGAAAGAGAAATGAAACTATTAAATAAAGTGATATGTCGTGTAGCTATAAATTTAACTGGTGCATATATAGCATAGGGTCATTGATTGTAACGCCAACAATGAGAAAATCCATTTATTTAAATATTCTATAGTCAATTGCAAGAAATAGAACACTTCCGTTACTTTCTTTAGCCGCCTGCATTCATAGTTTAACAAATAAATGCATTTCTAATTTGTCCTTTATAACTTAAATAATTTAGTGTCGTTTTATGTTGTATCAATGTTTAAAATATACTTTTTGAATAAAGTGAACTGTTTATTTCATTATTTGCTCATTTTCCAATAAAATTTGCATAACTTGTTTGTAGCACCGTGAGCTTTTTATAATGCATTTCTAAAATATGTTCAAAATTTGGGTCGATTGCACACCAATCATTTCCGATTTAGAACTTTTACGGGTCAGCCAGCGAGCTTTCAGTGAAAAGGACGATTTTAGACTGATTTTCAATTTTCTACCTGTCTGTGTATGTTTTTGTAAGCGTTTCAAATGTGCTTTGCCCTGCAAATCGATCGCCAAGGAAAAAAGATATCTCATAAAAAGCCCAATTAAAATTCATATGAACGGTGATTACATAAATCATGCTTCAATTTGTTTCAAAAAATTGCAATATCAGAAATATTTTAAAAGTAACAGGACAATATAGAATTTTTTGCAACAATTGCAAATTATTCGCGGCTCAAGCCGACGAATATGAAAATTTCCCCATTGAAAAAAAAAAACTTGTCCAAAATGGAAAATATGGAAAATAAAGAAAATCACTTTTCATCGCACTATACTTACTTTCAGTTGAATAAACTTATTAATATGATGTGATTTGGCTACAACTATGCAGTTTCTCAGCTAGTGTCTGATAAAACAAAATTTTAAGAAAATTTAAAATCCAAAATTTTCCATTTTTTTTCACTATCGCGAATTCTAAAGGACCAGACCGCAATAGGTCACCAAAACGAACGGTTTCACTGGTTTTTGGCTGATTTGATCCTAAAATTAAGGATTATTCAGCTAATCTTTAATTTTTCGTCGCTCTCAAGAAAATTTTTACTCTTCGTCAATTTTATTTTCAGGGTTGCCAAAGTTTTTATGTATTCATGTTAAATAAGTCATTTATTCGACTGTATTCAATTCAAGTAAGAATAATGTTTTGATATTAAATTACATATTTTATAATATCGCGATTCAATTGAATTAAGGGGATTAAACAGTGGCACAATTGTAAGCAGGTTATCTGGTTAATATTCTGTTATATTTAGCAGTAACTCTGATATCATTTTGGCCTCCCCAGAATTTAAAGATTAACAATTTGAGCAATTTAAATTTCACTTTTTTGATTTTCTATTTAATAGAGAATGTGTAGTTAAAATTGAACGTAAGTAAGGGCTTCAATTAGATCTTTCCCAAACATATGATCTTTTTCGAGTTAAACTCAAGTGTTATTGATTACTAAACTATATTTTTATACATATATACAATGCATTAGTTATCGAAGATTGATTCCTTATTTTCCTTATCTATCCAGAACACTGTGTTTCCAGGAAAAGTCAAAGCTACATGACGGCTTCATTGCAACTATAGTTTTATGCTTATTCTGAAGATCTCGCGAAGTTTACGGAGCCTAAAGTGTAGGATGTCATGCGATTTGGTGCTTCGGTAAATTATCTTTTTTTTGAAGGTTGTCAATGGAACTTAATTATGGATTCTAGGTGTTTAAAATGGATTCCTGTAATTTTCATCTTTTTGATCCTTGGGTGGAGCTACTACAGCTATGTATATCAACTATGCTTTTGTACGTAATTAACCGAATCATAAAAGTGACTCATAAACTGATAACAATTTAAAACTTTTTTTTGCAGTGATTGTTGAATCTTGGATTGAAAAAATCTTTTTGCTGCTATTTTATCATGTCTCATTCTTCATGCTACTATGGTCCTACTATCAAACTATATTCACAGACATCTCAAGAGTTCCTCACCAATTTAAAATCTCCAACGCAGAGATGGACCAAATAATGAGGGCAAAAAGTCAAGAGGAACAAATCAGATTACTTAAAACCCTATCGAAAGAGCTGCCTCTTTTAAATTGTACGGTAAACAATTGCGTGAGGTTCTGTGATAAATGCCAGCAAATCAAACCGGACAGGTAAAAACTCATATAAGCTATAGCTAGTACATTGTTATTTTTAAAATCTATTGATTAGGTCTCACCATTGCTCCGTGTGCGGCGTCTGTACGTTAAAAATGGACCATCATTGCCCCTGGGTGATTAAAACTATCAAAATATATAAAAACAATAATTTAAAAGTATATTTTAGGTTAATAACTGCGTCAACTATTCCAACTACAAGTATTTTTTGCTGTTTCTGATGTATGGACTATGGTACTGCATTTATGTAGTCGTGACTTTATTGAGTTACTTCATCAAATTTTGGAAGGTAATTTATACTTTTCTAGTCAGTTAACAATTTGAAAACAGAATATCTGACCACATATTGTTTAGAAATTATTCTTGATAAGAACGTTATAAGTCCTATTTCGAATAGAACCTAAATAACATTTAGATAATTTCCAAGTCATAAGGAATTTAGGATTATCTTAATCAAATTTTTTAGGGCGAACTTCAAGGATTAGGACGTTTTCATCTTCTTTTTTTGTTCGTGATTGCCGTGATGTTTGCATTCAGTTTAGTGAGCCTTTTTGGATATCATATCTATTTAGTCCTGAAGAATCGTACAACTTTGGAAGGTAAATTTTTTTAAATCTACATTTTTAATTTTAATTTATATTATTTAACTTTGTATAGCGTTCCGATGTCCGATTTTCAACAATGATGATGGCAATGGTGGTCCGGACAAAAATGGTTTCTTTCTCACTTACTCTGACAATTTCCAACAAGTTTTTGGTATAGACAAGCGAAAGTGGTTTTTGCCTGTTGATACTAGGTATGAATATTATCAGATTATCTAGAATTTTTAATAAATTTGTTTGTTAATTTTAGCCTGGGAGACGGAATTCGGTATCCAGTGCACCGACAAAATTTAATCGAAACATGCTAGGTTATGAAGAGATTGCTAACATTTAGTTTTTAATCTAATTTTGTTCAAATTAAACAATATTTTTTGTCACATACTAAATGGATTATATTGGTCTTTTCTTGATATTTCAACAGTTTTTCGATTTCAAAAATCTAGTAAGAAATGTAAATAATTGTTACCAGTTCTTCAATAAAATTACTCCAGTGAAGGGGTAAAAGTTCTTCACTTTCTTTACTAGAATTTTCAAATCGAAAACAGAAAAAGAGTTGTGTAATATTTTCGGTTAAGACCACATAATATTTAGGTTTTAAAAAGATACGTAAACAATAATTGCAAGTAAAATTGTTTGCATACACGCACTTGATGCAATTAGATCATAGATAAGCTTAAAGGTGTTTCGAGCTGCTGCGGAACTGTTTTTTGGGACGAAATGATGAGTGTCCTCAAAATAGTAAGACACAAAATTCAATAATTTTAACAGAAAAGTTTTTTTATGTACGTTGAATTTGCAACCGTAATATCAAATAAAATAAAATAAAAGTTCTAAAGCATATAGCATGTATTTATAACAAAAATGTTGAATAGTTTTAAAAAGTTGTGTCGACTAGCTGTTTGTTTTAGGGTGAATAATTAAAGAAATTATTTCAAGCTTAAAATTCAAAATTTTATTTTCTTCACTCAAACTTCAATTGTTTTACACTTTTTCTGGAAAATAAAAACTTTATGGAAAATTCACAATATTTCAACTTCAAAAAATGTCCCACTAGTGGTACAAGAATGCTTTAAACGAAGTACCAATTTTCAACTAAAATCGGATTAAGTATATACAATTTTTATTTATTCCTAGCAAAAGCTTTGGAAGAAAATATCTTTTAAATAAGAATTATACACATCGTAATTAGACTACACATTCCAATTAATATGATAAAAACTTTAACAATATTAATTGTGTAGATACTGTAAAAAAGTAAGATGTTCTGAGATTTAGCAAAACTCATGCTCAATAGATTAAATTAAATTAATTGGTACTAATACTCAAAACATTCTTTTAAAGAATCTCATAATCTGATTCAAAACAAAATCTTCAAACCTTAAAATCTTCAATCAATCACTTAAAGTAAAATAAACTTTTTACATTTAAACATCTAAGTTCTAATTCAACCATATAACTCTATTGCTTATAATATATTATTATGTTAGCGGATGAAATATAATGGCTTATTTCGCCAGCGACTCATTTTTAACCAACGTGTCTCGGAAGCCATTTAGTTTCTGTATGAAATAATTTTCCAGACCCTCAGCACATTTGCAAAATGAAGAATCCTTTGAGTTGTAGTAGCGACAGTTGTCAAAAACTTTGGTCATATCTTTTATAAAATCTGCTAAGCAGTTATACGCCTGGCACATTACTTTTGTTTCAATTTGCTTCAGGTCTAGAATTAAAATTTGGTGAATTAAATTAATTAAAATACAAAGACTCGGTGTCACTTACCCATTGGATCTTTAATAACATTATAATAATCTGGAACCTCATTTGCATCAACTGCGTCCATGAATGGCCAAGCACTCTTGTGATTCTGTAAAATATAATACGGTATTGAAGAATTGAGTGCTAATATATATTTGTTAATATTCACCTGAATATCCTTCAAAAAAACTCGCAAATCTTCAAACTCAGTGTCATGGAGAGGTTTCATGTTAGCATAGTTAATAGAGCTATTTTTCTGACAGTTTGGACAAATATACTCATCAATAAAGTCTGCCTCACTCTGCAGAATGCCAACGCATTTGCCGTGGAACCAGTCCTGACATTTATCGCAGCAAATATAAAATCTGAAATGAAAAATACAATTATTATACTTGGAAAATTTATATAAATCAGGATGGTACTAACAAAGCTTGGTCATATGGCGTCCTACACAAGCAGAAAAGCTCTTGTGTGTTTTTGGCTCGTTCACATTCATCGCAAACAAATTCAGTCATGCTTTTAGATTGATCTTCACTGACACCCACGCATTCTCCGTGGAACCAGTTATTACAAACATCGCATCCAATATAGAATCTATGAAGTAAAATTTATAGGTAAAATAAAATTCTTTAACCAATCTGATATGAGTTTCCACATACTTGGTCCGATCATATGGCTTCCTGCAAACGCAGTAAATCTTCTGTTTTTTTTTGTTCTTGCTATCTCCGGACTCATTCAAGTTAGTTTTAGCTACTTTTTTAGATGATCGAGGTTTATCAAATTTGCTCTCTGGATTGTCAGCACCAGATCCTATAGAACCACCACTGAAACGTTGACTGTCCATTCTGAAAAAAATTTGAATCAATTTAGTATATCATATATGGAAGCTTCTTGTGTTATAATTTACTTTCTCTTAATTGCTTGCTTGCCAACTTGATCTTTTTTACATTCTTGTCTTGCATGCACATTTTTAATGTGTGAAGCCATTTCAAGGGACAATTCTTTTTGGATTTCACATTGAAGCTCTTTTTCCAATAAATTACGCTTTTTAAGAATCATCTTCTTGAGAGTCTCCTTGTGTTTGTGAAGCTGCAACTGAAACGTTAACATATTATTATTTCAGTTAGTTCTATGATGGTAATATGCAGCTATTTTAAGTTGAAAGAATAGTAAAGGTAATGATAATAAAATTAAATAAAGCCTTGAAAAGTAACGCTCGTTTGACTACTAAAATTGCGCAAATTGTTCAATTTACTCTATTAATGAAAAAATAACTCACATTCAACTTGGACTGCTTGATGGGACATTCGCCCTCAAAGTTATGATTCTCTTTGGCCATGCGAACCTCCCTTTTAGGCTGAATTACAATCTTTTCAGATTTAATAACTTGAAAGTTTTGGTTTGTACCAGTAACAGCCAAACTTGCACTGTTTTTCAAGCCATCATTTCGTTTAAGGTAGCTAACGATAATGTTGCTGCTTTTGCTTGGCACTGGTTCAGTTTTTACCAGTTCGCTCTTGATGATTACCCTCTGGTTTGAGTTTTCTTCTAGCTTGTCATTGAAAATTGTGTTCTTGAATTCGGTCATGTAGTCTCGATCAGCCCGCCTCGTAACTTTTTCTGCAGACGCTGGCATTTTAATCGGACGTCGTTTGGGTGCATCAATCACCCATTCTTCATCATCATCTTCAGCAAGTTGACCTCGTGGTTTACGACTCACTTTAGTTGATGTCATACTCTCATCATCAAAATTTTCTTCCATCGGACTGGTTACATCTCGTGAAGTGTACGACGATGAAGTGAAACTGCTGGCATCTATTGGTTCTCCACGCATTTGCTTTTCTTGATAGCGTTGCAGATTCAACAGTTTTTCTTCTATTTCAGGATTCAATCCACCTTGTTTAAGGGCCGTCTTTATGGCTGTAATATATGGGATTTGAGATACTTACCTCATACTTAAATGACTAGGAATGAACGAGGAGTGTTTTAGAGCAAGAGTTTGTAGAGCTTAACCGAGTGGCTTTTATGGTAAACTAACGCAAAAATGCATTTGATTTGTTTTTGTGAAGATGAATCAGTTATAAAAGGTGACACTTTATCAAAAATTTAAATTCATAAATATATCGATAGAAACCAATTATTTTTCAAAAGTAAAATCCCAAAAATCTAAAAAATGACCCCATGTTCAATATCCGTAGCTTCAAGTATTTGCAGCAACCAATTTATATTTAATTTTCTTACTGTTGGTTATGTAAGCTGGCGTCAGCACAAAATTGCCATCTGCGTCTTCTTCGCCATAACTCATATCGCCATCTTCCAGCTGAAAAAAACAGGCAGATTGCTTAGTGATCCTTCACACATCTGGAACATGGTGTCTTAAGGTTATAACTCAAATGGGTCGCATTATGCGGGTTTCGGTTGCACAGATTTTGCCACAAATTTCATAAAAATTTCAACTAAACTAAATTCCAAAAACTACTAGTGTCACCTCAGCGTTAGTTAACAAATTAACAAATATCAAGTATATAGTGTTACAATGATTAAACATAGCGTGGTACCACAAGCCATCAAAAACAGTTAAACACATGAGCAAAAACCACATAGGAAATTTTCTTGCAATTACAATTTTCATTTGCAACCGTGTTTTGGGTCGAGAGAATAAACAAAACAAATTTTAAATTAATGATAAACTTTTATTAAAAGTGCTTCTTAATCATACATCATCATTATTTATCGTGTATAATTTTACAATTGATGGTTTTATTTTAATAACAACAGAAATACATTTTTAATTATTATCCAATTTCATTTTTGTTAAATTGTATGGAAAACAACAAAAAAAAATTAAAATAAATTCACAAACCAAAATTCCAAACGAATCTCGTTAAGACCAAAAATTATAAAAAATACACATTTATTCAAATTAAATTGAACTTTTTCCCGCGCGCGCGCCCTTTTTTTGAGAAGACGAGACGTATATCTCTAGAGAACTATCCGGTGGCGTTAGGATAAAAGTTTTGAAAAGTGTATGCTTATATAATGCGTCTTGGTTTAGACCAGAAATCTAATGGAATTATGTTTCTTATACTTTCTTATCTCTAATTTTTTTTTACAATATTCAAGGTTTAAAAACGCTTCCCGAAGCAAATGCCAATAATGCTAAATAATGCTTGTAGCCAAAAAGGCAAATGATATAGTTCTAATAGTTTTAGTAATTGCATAATATGTCAAAGCACAATAATTTTCATGAAAAAATTGCAATCTTAAATTTTTGTCGACTTAATGGGTTTTAATTATTCATATTTCAGTTATGAAAAATTAAATTTTTGAAAATAATGAAAATCCATTAAACGAAAAAAAGTTTTCAACGGAAAAAAGAAAAAAGTCATTATAATATAAAATCTAAAGAATGGGTGTGATTTATAATACTGATTTGAAAACACAAAACTTTTGTGGCCTAAAGATATACGTCATGTTCATTGCGGAATACTTTTTTTTTGGGGAGCCAACGTGGAACGTCTAGGAGTGCAAAAACCTCTAAAGATTATTGCAAAGTACTTCCACAACGTGTTCCGCGCTCGCCCGAGTGGTCAATTATAACACTAGGAGGTGACACTGTTTTGGATCTGAGTCCTTGTCAAATGCTCTATTTATTACTACTATAATTTAGTAAATTCGACAAATTCTCGTTTGGCAAAGTGCTCAAACGAGCTTCGGCATTTTTCACAAATGAATTAAAATATTAGATTGCTTTTTGTTTATAACTTAATAAAAAATATGTTATTCAGTTTATTTTTACAAATTAACTTCTAAATTAACGGTCTAAATGCAGATCCTCATACTTTTTTTTCCAGGTGTCAAGTATAGAAATAATTTAATCAATTTAATTTAAATAAATCTGGATTCTTTGATACTTTGGAACAACTCAAAACGATTAATTTGAGAGAAATAAAATCAACAAAACAAAAAGAAAATATTAAGAAAATATTAAAAATGCACAAATCCAAGTTATGTAAACGCTTTTCGTCGCAAAACTGCATTTTTAGTAGAAAAACATTAACGACTTACTTGATGCATGACAGGCGTGAGTGGAGGTGGCTGCGATTGTTGCGCTGGTTGGATGGCCAAGTATATTTTGGTTGGACCCAAAACGCCTTGCTTGCCGTTAGATTCTTGAGCTAAAAGTTAAACGAAAATATCAATAAAAGTTCTTAATAACTCATATTCAAGCTAAAGTAGAAGAGTATAAACAAGTAGTACCTTTGAGTAATTGCTGTTTGACCTGCTGTTGAACTAGTGCCGTTTGTGCTGGAGTAAAATCATTTCCTTGAAGTCCTTGCAATACAATTCTAGGGCCGTTGTTCGTTTGCACTACTTGCGCGGTGACACACTTTATAACTGTGCCAGGAGGTTGTCCTTGCAGTAATGATTGTTCAATAGCAGCTGCATTATCTAGATTGGCTACTGCCACCACGTTTGTTTGTTGTATAGCTTGCTGCTGCTGCGGTTGAATATGGACCATTTTGGTGGTGATAAGTTGTTGCGGTTGCTGTTTGACTACCGTCTCGACCTTTGGTTGTTGCTCCTGCGTTTTAACATGTCCAATTATTTGCGCTTGATTATTTCCAATTTGACGTATTAAAACTTGCTGTCCGTTTATTGTTGCCAATTGTACTTTACCCGTAGCTATTTGTTGCGCCAAGTTAGTATTGTTTTGCATTACCACTTGAGTTTGCTGCTGTTGAACAACTTGCTTATCGGGTGATTGAATCTGCATTTGAATTTGTTGTACTGGGCTTTTCATTTGCTGAGTCTGTGTGGTCTGGATAGGCGATAGAAGAATCTTCTGGTTTCCAATCATAATTTGTTGACCCATTGGTTGCTGTTGAATAATTTGACCTTGTTGGTTCACAATAATTTGTTGTTGTGGCTGCTGAACGGTATTCTGCTGAATAATGAAGCGCTTCTCTCCCGAGTTTTGAGCGGTGGGTGAAGTAACCAGCAATTTTTGCACGGGTGAAGGATTCACAATAATTTTTTGTCCAATCGTACCTCTTTGTAGTAATTGTTGCAAATTGGAGGTGGTAATTGTGTTAGTACTATGAACTTGTTGTGTGATGATCTGGCCGCTGCTAGTGATAACGCGTTGCATTTGTGGTTGATTAACAATTGGAGATTCTGTACCGAGTTGTTCCGAGTTTAAGACCTAAGATAGTTAAAACGACGTGTTAATTTATAAACTGAAATGATTTTGTTTCAAACTTACCCTTTGTTCTGTGTTGTTGGAGTTGTTATTAGTGAATGTGGCTTTAACGATCTGAGGCTGACGTATTATTACAGGAGCTGCTTTATTTTGGGTGTTAGGAGAGCTACAACTAGCTGTGCCGACTGCTTGTCCAGTTGTTTTCGACACAACTCGCTGTTGCATTTTTGGTTGACCTGATGAATAATTATACATAGTAATTATACATTAAACGGTTAAGATAATATTTCGTACCTGCTTGTGCAGACTGAGGAGAAGCAATAACGTGTAATTTTCCATCTGGCGTCTGGATCAATTGTTGCCATGGTTGAAGTCCACGAACACTCACTTTACCATCAGAGCCACGAATAATTTGTACTTTTTGCTGCTCTGGCTGTTTAGGTGTGACTGGGGCGGCCGCAGGTGAGCTGACAATTTGATTTATTATCTTAGTGGTACCATCCGGATTCTTAACCAAAATTTTACGAATGGTCTTAACTGCTGGACTTTGTCCTTTCATCTCGTCTGCTCGCTTTTTGTTGTGAGCATCACGCTGCAGTTTTAGTTGAGCCTCAATTTTCTCTTTTATTTGTTCGGGAGTAGATTTATTGCTGACCATGTTGTTCCGGCCCATACCTTCATCCATTTGTCGTTGTGGTGGTAGTTTGCCAGTTGACGTTCTCGTTGTGGGAAGAAGTGTTACCTTGTCTTGCCTATTAAAAAAAACATACAGTTAATATTCATATAGTTTATATTAAATAAAAAAGCTCACTTTTCTCCATACTGCTTTATCTCCCAAAGCTCTAATTTGTCTTCGTCCACCCATTCTTCAGCCACTTGTGGTTCAGTTTGTTGTGGTGACTCTGCCCGCTTACGTTTCCTCAAACCCGATCGAATTGACTGCACTTCACGCACGGTTTTGGGTAACTCTAATGGTATTACTATTTTTCTTCGCAAATATTGCGTTCGTTCCATGAACATGCCTACTTGACGATGCTTTAGCAGCTCCAGAGACATTATTTCTGTCTCTGTGGTTACTTGGTTTTTTCCATCTACAGTTGCCGCCTTGGTGGCCATGTCATCCCAACGCATACAAGTCCAAATTATACGAAGCTGCAGTGCAAATGTGGATAAGGAGTTTAGGCAAAATGTTCGGTAGATCCAACAAGTCTTAAAAAGTGGTCGGGAACAAGGGTACGGCCATACAGAATTGTTATTTTTAGCTTGATGATTGAAGCCATTCACTGCCGTTTTACCAGCCCTTCTGGCCAGTCTTGTGACCTCGTATTTTGGCAACACCATAATGTTTTTAGTGAGCTTATAGGTGGAAAAATTGGTAATTATTGGGTATTTAAGGCCCTCCGCGGGAACAGGCAGCACTGCTGAAGCTGGTCCGTTTGATAGGACGGGTAGAACGGCATCTGCAGCTTCAGTTTTGATTGAAACGATACCTCGGTTGAGGTAGATTTTGCCTTCAGTTGAAGACGCAGAATAAATTTTTTCCTTGCCGTCTTTATCAAACTCCTTACTGACTTCATTTTCTTTTTTGGTGGGCTTGGATATGTTGCAAAATCTTCTATTTGGATGATTAACATAGCCACTCACAGCCGGCTCAGTCTGTTCTAATTTAACATCTTTATTTTTTATTTTATCATCATCCACTTCCATTTCAACCTCCTTCTTGACCACTGCTGATTCTAACATTTTCGAATCAAAGTCAACTGCACTTGTGAGTGCGCTGCTTAAGTCTTCTAGGCAAGATTGCAGGTCATTCTGCCAGTGAGGCTCCGAAACAAAGTCACACAGATCAAACTTTTTAAGAATGTCATAAAAATCGTTGTTTTTTTGCTCAGTCAATCGTTGCAGCAAAATCGAAGGTGAGGTAACATCTCCGTTTAAATTATGTTCATCTTTCAAATCTTGTATGAGAGTACTGATTTCTCGCCTGGCTTCAACGGCTTTCAAACATAGAATTGAGAAGCAAGGAGCAAATGACTGAAGATTGATGGATTTATTAGAATCCCGACAATGGCGCGAGAAACATTTATGAATCATCAACTGTTGCTCCAAAGATTGCAGCTGTTTCCTTAACAAGTGAATACGCCGGCATGTTTCAGTAAATTCAGAGTCCACTAAATTGAACTTATTTTGTTTCATTTTGTTCTCCATCAGATCGGTTAGAATTTTTGACACGCACTGAGTATTAAATGAAGGCTTCTGCTTAATTACTGCAATCACTGGTTTTGGGTCAACTAGCTCAATGTCTTCAGAGCATTCTTCTTTAGGTTCTGCTTGTTTCAGCTCCAAGTCACGCAAATGTTCTCTTTTGGCCAATAAATCGTCGAGACAAGATTTTCTCACCACTTTAGGGAAAAGAATGCGAGTGGGTGCACTTAATGCAGCTGATACGTTAACACTGACTAAGTCACTATGATCCAATTGACCCAGTTCAAGGTCACTAACAACTTCGTAATCTGTAGTGTCCAGTTTCAAGAGCTCGGGCAGATGTTGGTATGTTTGTTGGCGCAAACTTATTATTTTCTCTTTGGATTCGTGCTTCACCATCACATTAATGCACTTGATCTTTTGGTGGAATGAGCTTTTGTTGCAGTAATTGACTCGGCGTCCTTTCATGGTCCATAACCAGCCCCATTGACCGTGAATACGATATTCTTCACCTTTTTGTTTCCATACTTGATGCTTCAAGCCTAAGGAGTATTTCACAAAATTGTAGGCCAATCGATGACGTTCCTCCTCATCGTCTCTCTCACGTTTCTCTCGTTTCTCAATTTTTTTCTTATCTTCTCGATCTTGAGCTGTAATACGATACAGTTTTGTGTGGCCGAGCTGATCATGCCAAACATTAGCAAACACTACACCCTTGAAACATGACTGCAGTGCAATTAGAGTCTTTGCAAAGTCATCAGGCGACGAACAAGAAGTCAGAGCATTTAACCAGTTTTTGCGTAATTTTTGCCAATTACAGTGCATATAAGATGGTGCAATTTGCTGCTCGAAACTTATCAGGGTTTGCTTTAACACAGCGATAATATTACTCTGAGTGCCGTTGATACTGCCTGACCACTTGAACTCAGACGCATGAGTCAAAGAAAATTTGTGTGATAGGTGACGTTTTTTGTCGCGTTCCTCGTTCTTTTGTGGTTTGTTCAGTGCATTATGATTTATCGCAAATTGATTTATGTATGTTTTGAAGTTGTTTTCCATGCCCAATTTAAAAAACAATGTGCCGTTCGTAATCTGATTTAGTTTAGAGCGAGTTAAGTGAGATGCATTTCTTTCTTCACTAGGCGACCTGCTAGAGACTTGTATGCCATTTCTTGCAGTATTTATTTCAGTTTCATTTAAATCTTCAACGTCCGGTTCATCAACTTCCGGTATTCCATCGTCTAGAGCCACCATTGGTTCTGCATCTTCATCAACCTTGCCAGTTCCATTTAGTTCATTGTCTGTTCCATCTGATTTTTCGTTGGTCGAGCTTTTACGTGACGATGTACCAATTAATTTTGCCAATTTGTGATTTTCCATCTCCAGATAGGACTTTTTATTTCCTCTGAGCTGGTTGGTTAGTTTTTCGGTAAGTTCCATTTGACGATGCATCAATTCTTGATTGTCGTTCAGAGCCTTGTGTAGCTCATACTCATAATCTTCACTGTCCATCAATGACATAATGTAGTCTAGCTGCTTAACTGTGCTGTAATACCACAAGTTGGAGCCATCTTCAGTTTCAACAAAAAGACGTCGACACACAAACCAATATTTGCGACCATGTCGATCAAAGCCGTAATGTTCTTGCCGGCATAAGAGCCCTTGCTTTTCCTGAACACTTACACAGTCTACAACTCCAGAAACACTGTGCGATTTACAAATGCTACACTGCCAATCTTCAGTTGGAACATCATTCAGTGGTGGATCGACACACTCTAAGTGAAATACAGCAGGACACGTTTCGCAGCACAACAAATCACCTAATCGATGGCAAATACGACAATGGTCATCATAATGGATCGGTCCTTCTTGAATCATATCATCACGTACTGAAGTGGTGGTGAGGAATTGATCTGTGAGCAGCTGAAGGACGGCTAAACGGTCTTCAATTTCAGTATATGGATACTCTTTCTCTGAGAGTATTTTTAGAACGCTTGAGTCTAACAATTGATCACTTTCCACATAGCTTTTTAGTACTTCTGGCCAAGTAAGTTGATCAATTAGATAAAGCCCTATGTTGACACTGTCTTTCTGGTCAAGTGGTCCAAAATGTGTTTGTTGTGAGTCTTCTTCGCGCAAAATGGCTTTGAGTAGTGTTATGTGTATTTCTACAAGTAGTGGGCTTTGGTCAACACACATAAGAGCAGCACAGAAATCTTCTATCCGAAAAGGTGATAATCGCACCAAATTTCGGTACCTCCTCAAAATCTCATACACGCCAACGGTTTTTAAAATGTGCTGTTTGGGGACAAGCAAATCTTCAGAAGTGTCTGGTAGCTCAAAAACGGGTAATTCGATATCATCTTTCAACCAAAGAAGATCTGGTGTGGTTCCTCGTGTTTGGCTAGCAGAAATTCCATTTCGATTTGACGTGCTCACATTGCTGTAACTGCTGAGCGAGAAGTCACTGTCTGACTCTTCAAGCACAACACTGTCTGAATCGCTATGATTAGATATTTGCATCTCGTCTTCACTTTTGTCAGTCGAATCACCAAAATCTGAGCCATAATGATAATCAGTTTTGTTGTAGACTGGTGAGGAGTAGCCTAAATATTAAATATAAATGTTAAAAACCAATTTTCACTTTCAAAAAATATAATCATTATTTTCGTTTGTGCATTAATAATAATTATTTTATGTTTATTATTCTAAACAATTATGATGACTTACTTTTTTTGGCGGAATTATGTCCTCCTCTACTATTCTTTGTAGGTCTTCTGCCTCTAGTTTTGGCTGCTGCTGATCGCCTTGAAATGCTTTTGCGGCTACTTTCTTCGCTATCTTGTGGAGATGATGCGCGAGAAGCCGATGGAGTGCTAAACCTTGAGTCGGTTTTTTGAAGATATTTGGGCTTTTTTAATAAATTGTAGTTGAATTTCTTATCCTGGGAGCTAGAGGCCTTTGGAGGCCTACCGCGAGGTCTTCCTCTACCCTTCACACCACGTCCACTCATTATTTATCTGTAAAAATTCATATGATGATGTTATAGAAGTACTCTGATTTCTTTAGATTTATTTAATAGTTTTAAGAGTTGGTTTTACTTAAATAATTCCGAATTAAAACTTTTAGATTTTTTGTTTTTTAATTAATAACTCGACGTCAAGCTGTTTTATAGATAATAACAAACGTTTTTGAAGGTTTAGAACAAATTCTATTATAAAGGTTTAAAGTGAGTTTGCAATGGTGGCAGCATAGATAGCTATTACAGCCTGAATAGGCTAAAATCACTATTCTAACTCATGAAAGCAATCATAGTATAGTTTGTTCCATTACTCAAGATTAGAGATTTACGTTTTGAGACACAACAAATTCAGGCTATACACTTTAACCACAGCTCTTCAATTTAGGAATTTCTAGCTGTAGATCCATTTTGTTTTAATATCCAAGTGAAAATTCAATAAAAACTCACTTTTTCAAAGAATTTCCACTATTTCACTATAAACATTGGTATCAGAAATACGAAGTAGTATTAATTACTAATTTTAAGGCTTTTTTCTTCCTTCTACAACCAGATTTTGAAAATTTTTCCAATAGACGCGAAAAAAAATGCCAAATAGTAATCAATGGATTGCAAACGACAACATGTTATATTCATTAATAATACAAATTTTTAAGAAATTTTTTCTAGTGAATTTATTTTATGTTGTAAAGAAAAGATTTTTTAAAATTCTATAATTAAAAATGTTATGGACAATTGGCCAATTTTTTCATTCTAGTTTTGAAAAGCCCTGAGTAACTCGTTTTTTACCGAGGGGTCGATAGTAAGATCACGAAATACTTAACATTAACCCCTCAATTTTCTTGATACATATAGACCAGCTCTCTGATTGGCTGAATTTTCATGAAGACCTCCATTAATTCTTAATTTTTCTACTTACCACTTTTCCACAATTTTCCACTTGTACCTCTATATATTATGTTTTTCCTAACACGATATTTAAACCACAATTCACTTGTGAAAAGCCGAAAAAATACTTTGGAGCTTTTCAATTTTTACGCGGTGTTGAAAAAATTCTGGCTATAGCGTGAATACAAATACTGAATACATTTAAATGCTCGCATTGAAAAAGTGACGTCTAGCTGTCAAGTATCTTAATTTTAAAAATTTCAACACACAAGAGAAACTTTTCGATAAATTAGTTGCGTAAATCGTATTTAATTGTTCATTCAATCATCCCAAAGCTCAAAATACACAGTTTTTATCATTTGTAAATAGTATGGAGTCCTGTTTTATGGTAATTTTCGGCAAAAATAGCGGTAGCCCTCGAAAATTCCAAATGAAAATAATAATATGGTATATTTTATAGAATTTCGAAGATACCAGTTGCAATCTATTCTCCGAAGACGAGCAAATATGTTACGAGGCCACCGTTTGCCTAAAAAATGCAGTAATAGGAAGCAACAAGCAAAAAAACTCGACTATTAACTCCGGGGTTGTTCCAAAGTTAGTATGCAACTTTCCCGCTAATAAACAAAAATAGATTTTTCTAAATGTTTGTTTACAGATTGATTAACATTCTGAAGGATAGCGACAAGAAAATAGAGCTTCGGCACAATTGTTTGGTTATCATTGGTACGATTTATTCTCATTAGTAATAAGTTCATCAAGTTATAAAGTATTTTTCAGGATCGCTCGCTAAGGGAACTGCTGAAAATGTAAATGTGCTTTTCAATAATGGTACTTGCGAGGTCATTTTGGATTTGATATTTGCACCAACCAGTAGCCAGCAATTGGTAGAGATGTGCCTAGGTGTGTTGAAAACTACATTACCTTACGTGCAATATCCTACTAAATCAGCATCAATGGATCTGTTGCATACAAACATCAACACCTTGTCCCGATTAATACGTAAGAAAATTTTAATAACTATGATGATAATATCATAAGAGGAAATCCAAGAAAACGCCGTTCCAGCAGGACGGTTGTGCACACACTTGAAACTTTTTTTAAGTTGATCTACTATATAAGACAAAACTTTTTGTGAATTTTTTAAATTCTAGTGCATACCGTTGGTCCACAGTACATGATCAAATTTTTAGAGAAAATGCATGTATTTTTGACTTTTATGACTTTGGAGCCTTCTGTATTTTTAAGCACCACTTAGATTCTCACCAAAATACATATTTTGGTAGATTATGTCCAGTAGATCATCAGAAAAATATTTTTGGACTTTTACCTCAAAGTGATTATTTGAGCTCATGTAAGCGCTCAAGCATGCAAAAAAAAGGGTGACGGTTGCTCGCGAATTGGACCAAAATTTTATCCTGAATGGCTGAATGTATCATCTTTCAAACAAAAAAAAATTTGGGTTGTAGACTAAATAACTTTGACCACAATTGATTTTAAAGTGATGCTATATTTGTGGATTTAGTATGTTTTTCACTAAAAAATCTTATGTTCCACCATGACAAAGTTGAGAATGAAATGGATTTGCCTCAAAAATATTTTTAAAAGTTCAGGTACCTTATAATTGATCAAAATATACATTTATTAAGTTTTATCCAGCTTCAACTAGAGCAGTGAACTACTCATACATAGAAGACTGCAAATTTAGAGCTGTAGAGTAGATTGCCCTTCATTGATGCATTGAATCACAAAACTGCCAGAACAAATGTTTATCAAAAACGTTCAACAAATACTTCTGCATCAAAAATTTTATCAATTTGCACAATTTTGTGCTTAAGGCCAGTGTGATGGTCGTTCGCCAATAGTTTGAACCATCGATATTATACTCATTACAAAGGTCTTAGCATCAGTGAGACTTTGATTGAATTAAAAATGGAAGTTTTGGTTACAGGAGGTATCAAGGTGGTTAAATTCAACTTTCATGTGAACTTTTTTGTACTGAAATTGTCAAAATTGACTATTTTATGATTCAAACCAGCCAAAACTTCCATTTTTAATTCAACCAAAGTCTTACAGATGTTAAGACCTTTGTAATGAGTATAATATCGATGATTCAAACTATTGGCGAACGACCATCACACTGACCTTAAGCACAAAATTGTGCAAATTGATAAAATTTTTGATGCAGAAGTATTTGTTGAACGTTTTTGATAAACATTTGTTC
The DNA here is from genome assembly GCA_038502155.1 of Parochlus steinenii. Taxonomy (NCBI): domain Eukaryota; kingdom Metazoa; phylum Arthropoda; class Insecta; order Diptera; family Chironomidae; genus Parochlus; species Parochlus steinenii. Next base: position 991,849 of record JAXCIN010000052.1, on the reverse strand, counting down.
TGGCAGTTTTGTGATTCAATGCATCAATGAAGGGCAATCTACTCTACAGCTCTAAATTTGCAGTCTTCTATGTATGAGTAGTTCACTGCTCTAGTTGAAGCTGGATAAAACTTAATAAATGTATATTTTGATCAATTATAAGGTACCTGAACTTTTAAAAATATTTTTGAGGCAAATCCATTTCATTCTCAACTTTGTCATGGTGGAACATAAGATTTTTTAGTGAAAAACATACTAAATCCACAAATATAGCATCACTTTAAAATCAATTGTGGTCAAAGTTATTTAGTCTACAACCCAAATTTTTTTTTGTTTGAAAGATGATACATTCAGCCATTCAGGATAAAATTTTGGTCCAATTCGCGAGCAACCGTCACCCTTTTTTTTGCATGCTTGAGCGCTTACATGAGCTCAAATAATCACTTTGAGGTAAAAGTCCAAAAATATTTTTCTGATGATCTACTGGACATAATCTACCAAAATATGTATTTTGGTGAGAATCTAAGTGGTGCTTAAAAATACAGAAGGCTCCAAAGTCATAAAAGTCAAAAATACATGCATTTTCTCTAAAAATTTGATCATGTACTGTGGACCAACGGTATGCACTAGAATTTAAAAAATTCACAAAAAGTTTTGTCTTATATAGTAGATCAACTAAAAAAAGTTTCAAGTGTGTGCACAACCGTCCTGCTGGAACGGCGTTTTCTTGGATGGATTTCCTCATTATAAAAATAATATCATTTATTATAAAAATATACTTTTTAGAATTGGCTTCTCCAGACACCTCGACGCTGCTTTGCCAATCGTATGTGGTAAACATTTTAGTTTCGTTATGTGTATCCTATAACGATCAAATGAATTTGTGTCAAGCTGGAGGAATTCCATTTTTGGCTCGTTTAATTCAAATGGAGCATTTGGATTTGCAGCTACCAGCACTCAAGAGCATATCCTCAATGTGTTTCACCAATCGAGCAACGTCCGACATTGTTTGCGCTACCAGGTTAGGGACTATGCATAAAATACGTAACGCTGAAATCGGACCTTTTGGACACCACCCCCCCTCCCCCCTCGTAACGCTTTTTCACACATTTTAATATGAAGATTATTACTTCGTAACAAATTCTAGACACCATACCGCCCCCCCCCTGCTAGAGCGTTACGTATTAATTGAATAGCCCCTTAGAGCAATTTGATTTTTTCAAAATAACATGTTGTAACAATCTTTTTTTTTTAAAGCATTGAAGGAATTTCAATTTTGGATTTTCTGTCAACTCTAGTCTCACGCACCAAAGATCCTTCCATTCAGCTTGCTGCAAGTCGATGTCTCACATACATTCACAGAGCAGGCTCTTTGAAATCTACTGACAACAAAATACTTTATAAGACGCTTCCTACTCTAGCTCGTCTCTGTACAGCTGAGTTTCACGTCAGTATTCGGTCGGAAGCTGCAGAATCCTTGGGTATGTTAGAAATTACTATTATATGCTATCACATATATCTAATCATATTTTAAATTAAAAATTTTTTAGCTTATTTGGCTGAAGTGAGTATTTATAAGTTTATTTATATATTTATGTGTTTATCAATATTTTATTTAACAGATTGATTCAGAACTTCAACGCCTTGCAGCAATAAGCAACCATCTTATGTAAGCAAATATAAATGTAAAATTTGTCTAGACGATTCGAAGAAAATTTTTATTCATTTTAGCGCTTCTCTGACAGATCTTTTACTCAAAAATCCAACTTCAAGAGAAGCTCGCCAAGGTGCGTTTAGATGTTTTGCGTCACTGGCAGCTAACGACGAGATAATTCGGAAAAGAATCATAGAAATGAAGGGTCTTATTGAAGAAGTTTTGAAAGGTTTGAAAGATGAGTGTCCTGAAGTACGTTTGGCTGCAGTTCGGTGCTTGCATTCTCTTTCAAGATCTGTGCAGTTGTTACGCACTACATTTCAAGATCATTCAGTTTGGCGACCATTGATGGATCTCATCGCTGGAAAACCTTCGTCTGAGTTGCTTACTGTAGTAACAAGTACCATCTGCAATTTACTTTTGGAATTCTCGCCGTCTAAAGAGCCTATGCTTGAATCCGGAGCTATCGAGATTCTTTGTGAGCTTACAAAAAGTAATGATGCAGCTTTGCGACTCAATGGAAGCTGGGCGCTGATGAACATGGCTTTTCAAGTAAGTTTAAAATATGTAATAAATGACCATGTCCTTTAGGCTGAACTTTTAGGCTGAACAACACATCAAAACAAAAATAATTGATACTCTTGGCACGGACAGAGTTTTTCAGCTTCTTGGGGACTCTGATACCAGAGTAATTATGAAAACATTGGGATTATTGAGAAATTTATTGAGTAGTAATAAACACATTGAGAGTCTGATGTCGACCCATTCAGAAAAGATTTTGTGTGCGGTGAGTGATTGATAAATTTACAAAAATTGCAAGTAAATTATATTTAAATTCTAGGTCAACTTTGTACTGGATTCGCAACAGCATAATTCAGAGGTGAAAGAGCAAGCTCTTTGTATAATTGGAAACATTGCTGCATGTATGCATGAGAAAGAGTATGTGATGGAAGATGAAAACATCTTGATTAAACTCAAGGACTATTTGGTGAGTATTTATACTTATATATTGAAATGAATAGAATTTTAAGCCTAATCTTTTTTTCAAGGGTTCAAATGATAAAAAACTACAGACAGGAGCTCTCTTCGCGATCCGTAATTTAATGCACAAAGAAAGTCGGCAGCCCAAATTGCATGAATTTGGTATTTTGACGAAACTTGACGAGCTCCTGAGTAATTCGAATAGTATCGACAGTCAGTTTGGTGAAGAGTTAGTATTTGTTAACTGTTTAACACTAAATGACCTCCTCAACGAATGCTTTACTTTTCCTTTCAGATTTGGCAAAATCAAGTACACGATAAAATATGAAAAATAACCATTTAATGGGATTGTGACGCGCAGACCTCTAAATCATGAAACATTTTAAAGATTTTATGTAACTTTTTAATTCATTTTTTGTTTGTTTCTGTTCAGTTGTAAATAAGAGAGAATGTGAAATTCACCCAGAGAAATACTTAACATGGATTTTAATACTGCATTAAATGTGAAAAGATATTTCTCTATATAAATATTTCTTTAAATGAAGTCTGCATTACCTTTTTATCAAAAATGTTATTTACAGTGTCTAAGATCAATACTGTAGCATCTGTAGTTCATAAAATGTGTAGTGTCAGATTCCAATGTAAAAATTTATTTTCAAAATAATTATAATAAAGCTCTTTATCATATTGCATAAATTATATTTTATTGGGTTAAATTAAATAATCGATTATAAATTTGTTTTTAGAATCTATCTTATGATGCATTTTTGGTTTATGTTGAAACATGTTGTTATAGGTACATTTAATAAATAATATTGAGCAGCACATTTTAAACTATAATATAACAACAATATAAATATTTTTATTAGAAATTTAAAATCTCATTTATGGGTCATGTAAAATAATTAATAAATTAATCATAAAATTGACCTCGACAACTCAAACATTGAAAATATGAAAATATAATTTAAAGTATTTTAGTAGAGGTGTAACATATTTTATATTCAATGGATTTGCAATATAAAACACTTTTCTTTTCTGAACGTTGTTTTTATGTTACTTTATCCATTGAATATTTTTTGTAAAATGACTAGATTTTTTGGAATGTGGTGAATCTATTGTAAAGAAAATGTTGCGACCATAATCAGAGTCTAAAATAACTACATATTCACACAGAGATCAAATAATATTAAATATATTTCCACACATTATAATTTAAGCAGCATGCAGATTCTTGGTTGCTTCATTTGATTCATTGAGTTGATTTAGAGGATCAAGCTCAGAAAAAAGTTGAAACCATTTTGCAGTCTCATTTGTAGTTTTGTTGGAGGGACTTTTAGTGTTTTTATTACTGTCATTCTTGTCGTTAACCAACATTTCTGGTTCCATCGGTTTAAATGTATTTTGAGAAAACGCTTTTAGCAAATCGGCATTAGTGTCAAGACTAACATTGCTGAAAGTAGAGTCATCAAGAAGAAGCTGGGAAGGTAGCATGTTAGAAGTTGACATGAGATCAGCAAATAAGTCGTTTTCATAATCAATAAGCTGCTGAGCTTCTTCTTTTGGAATGAATTCATTTGGGAGCTTAGGAACTTTAATAGATGAAACAGTCTGGTCTGAGAAATCTTCCTAAAATAAAAATTATTACGGATCAAAAATTTTCATAAATAAATATTCTTACACCAAAGAAAAGACGCTGGTCTTTTTCATTATTATTCTCAATACCACTTCCTGCAGCTGGATCATTCTCTGGCGTTATCTTTTCTTCGCATTGTTTTTCTTTCTCATTAGCTAATTCCTTGAACAAACCAAAAGTATGCTTAATAGGCTCGCTGGCAATGAGCTCAATGTTTATTTTAAGGGCTTCGTGATTCTTCATGCATACATTTAGCCAATTGGTTTGATAGGTTGCTAAAGAGTACGAAAATAAATTGCAGCGAGCAGCAGCCAGAAGGTCAATCTATTAATGTACTTGATTAACAAAAAATGTTTTGTGGATTAAGAATATAGTGAAGCATACCTTCTGAAGACAAGCCAGTGTGTATTTATCGAATTTAACTTTTGCATATTTGACAAATGTTTGAGCCTTTCTATATTTTTCTATTCCTTTGCCAGAATCAGGGTCCAAGTCACTTCCACAGTTCTTCATATACGTCAAGGCAGCTCTATAAGCTGTTCTTTCTTCTTCCATACTTAAGATAGTTTTTTTAGTGTCAACTACAGCTCGAGACTTAAAAGTATTTATCTCTTGAACTATTCTCATAAAAAAAGAAGCCTGCATAGTGTGATGCTGCTGCCCCAAATAAGAAATAACCTACAACAGAGAATAGAAGTATGAATTATTATTGAAAAAATCTTTTTTCGCTTACTTTTCCAGCTTTTATCATTGAAGAACTTGAGCTCTGGCTGTTCTTCCCAGCTTCTTTTAAAAAACGACCCAGACTTTGCTCTTCCATTGACAATTGATCCACATCATCCTTATATTTTTGAAGGATCTGACTCAAGTTATTAGAGCTTTCATCTATATTCTTGAATAGTTCTTTAAATTGAAAATATTGAAAATAATCAAAATATGGAAAGTTTTCAACTTGAAATTTATATTTACCAATTTTCAAATCAAGCTCAGAGTCGGAGCTTATGATGTTTGAATCTTCTCTTTTTGAGAATTTTCGTTGGATCTTCTTTTTCCAATAAGATTGCTGCATTACGATACTGTAGCAGGTCTTGATCAAATAAAAAGAATTTTGTATTTAATTCACCATATTTTCCTTTCAAGTTTCAACAGTATTCACATAATAGAGATAAAAAAACTCATATGAATACACGTGAACACAAAAGCCTTAGTTTTAAAGGTACTGCTGGTATTAGTGAGATTCATTTGGAATTAAGGAAATTAAGAAAGAACTGAATGAAAATAGTTAAACCAGCGGATGTTGTGAGCTCTATTGGCTCCTTTGGAGAGCAGGAAGCGAAGCAAGACTCATCATTGGCTTAGGAGTCGAAAAATATAGAATACTGAATCAGTGTTTTTAGATTTTTAAATATTCATTGAGTGCTTAATCAGTTCTAATAACAGTTGGATGCAAACCTTTTTCAACACATCTTAGCAGTTGAAGTAATATTCTAAGGCGAAAAATTTAGAATAAAAATCTCCATCTTTTCCATAGTCTGTTTTTCTTTGTTGTTCTAAGAAAATATAAAACTTTTTATTATGGCGGTCTACAATCCGCTGATTTTTAAAGATCTAAAATTACATTCTCCTGCTGACGCCGATCCATTCGTTTACAAATGGCCCTTGTGAGTTAAATACTCTTAATAATAAATGCTGAGTATTTATAAGGTTTTTTTTAGAATGAATTCAATTGGACCTGATAAACACGACAATGGTCAAGAGATTATTGGTTAGTTTTTATATAAATATATTAGAAGTTGAATTGAATTTAATATTCAAAAATTTATTTTTAGAATGTGTGCGGTTGGTCTGTGAGGATATTCCCGAGATACAATCAGCCCTGGAAGAGATCCGCCCTGGTGAAGTTGATACGACCAACTATGATCAGATGAAAAACCTGTGCGACAAATTCAACAAAGCTATAGATGGCATCAAAGCTTTGGTTAGTTAGATGCATTTAAAATCTTATTTGAATCTTATTTAGATTTTAATTCCAGGAAAAAGGAACTTCATTGCCCACCCACCGATACACACTTCCTTCAGAAAGCATGCTTAAGTATATTGTTCAGCAAGTGTACAATCACGCTGTAGTTGAACCTGAAAAGCTTAATCAATATGAACCATTCTCACCCGAAGTATACGGAGAGACTTCCTTTGATCTGGTGTACCAAATGTTGGAACAGATAACAATTTCCAGCGATGATGTTTTTGTAGATTTGGGCTCAGGGGTGGGCCAAGTAGTTTTACAAGTGGCCGCCTCGACAAGAGCCAAAATATGCTTTGGAATCGAAAAAGCAGACATGCCATCAAAATATGCCGAAAATATGGACATCCTCTTCCGTGTTTGGATGAAATGGTTTGGTAAAAAGTTTTGCGACTACCAACTGATTAAAGGAGACTTTTTGGCTGATGAGCATCGTGAGAAAATAATGTCTGCATCTGTGGTGTTTGTGAATAATTTTGCATTTGGACCACATGTCGATCATCAACTGAAAGAGCGTTTTGCAGATTTGAAAGATGGTGCAAAAATAGTTTCTTCTAAAAGTTTTTGCCCGCTCAATTTTAGAATAACAGATAGAAATTTGAGTGACATAGGAACAATAATGCACGTCAGCGAAATATCACCTTTGAAAGGTTCAGTTTCATGGACTGGGTAAGCATATATTCATTTATTTTAATAATTTTAAAACCCGCAATGAGCAAATTATAAGTCAGTGCAAAGTAAAAAAAGCTGATGAAAATTTGCTGAAACATCACTGAAAAGTAAACATTAGATACTATTTTCTTATCAACCTTTAATGTGTGTTTTTATTTTCATACAGGAAATCAGTTTCGTATTATCTGCACGTCATTGACCGCACAAAACTTGAGCGCTATTTTCAATTGTTAAAAACTAAGGGAACTGATGGTAAAAAATATTTTAAACAAAACTATTTTCGCACTATAAATTTGATTGTTTTTAAGGTCTCAATATAAAAACTGCCAAATTGAAGAGAGATGCCAAACAAAACAGTGGCTCAACTTCAGACAGCGAGGATGAGTTTTTGGGTCCAACAACGCGAAAAGCTTGGTCAGACTGGACAAAGGGTAGAAGCAGCCAGTCAGAGGAAGAAAACAGCAATTCACTAAGCCACAGTTTGGGGGAACGTCATCCTAAAAAAGCAAGAAAGGCTAAAGGACCTATAAAAGCAGTCCAGCAAAAAAAAGTCAAAGGAAGGCTCAAAAAAGCAAAGCCCAAAAAGATTTTGAAAATCATTGGTTTGGATTTATTGCACTCGCAAACTTTGATAAGCACATCGAATGCCGCTATTGGCAGGAGATTGCCACCAGCTGCTGGATGTATTGACGAACATTTGGCCACTTTTGCTGGCAATATGATTCATGAGGAGTTAGATGTTCCAAGTGGGGCACATCCATCCGATACTCCTTACGCTTTGGCAATTATTTTGGATATTTTCAAGTGAGTTAAAAAAGTTACCTTTTCATCATTGCATAACATACATATTTTAATACTTGTTTTCATTTTTCAGAGCTCAATTTGTAAACTTCCTCGATTCTATGAAGTCAAGCGCATTCCGCGAAAACTTAAATCGACAAATAGAGCAAGAGAAAGAAAAAAATAAGAAACTTTTAAATCGAACTGGCCAACTGGAAAAGCAAATCAAAGTTCTTGTTGAAGACAGTGTTGTACTGTTGAAAGCGCGGATGGCCGAGCTTGGAATAAATACTAGCAGTCAAAACGACTTGTTGTGTAAAGCGAAGGAAATAGTGGGTAAACACAAGGAACTACAACAGGCTGCCAACAAGATTCAAAACCAAGTGCAAGCTTTAGAAGAGGAGCAAACCAAATACGTCAGCTTCCACGTTAAGAATTTGTCCGAAAAAAGTAAACAGAATCCAATGGATTTCGAAAATGCGTCCAAGGCGTCGTTAAATCTCGTCCTTAAGGAAATTGATAATACTTTTAACCAGCGTCAGAAACTGAAAAACCACATTTCTTCACTGGAAGCTGAAGTTGTGAGTATTGAACGTAACTCGGAGGACATCAAGACTGAGCTGGCGGCAGTAAAAAGCTCTATTTCACAGGCTCCTATGTACACAAGCGCAGCCACAAACGCTATCCCTCAACCCACCTTCAAACAAACTCACGTTGCCACTACTAAACCATCGCGAAAAAATCGTGACCATCGCGCTAAATCAAATGATTGGCCGGATGTTCCAGACGTAGATAAAATTGAGGAGAAAAATCCAGAGCTGCTGGCACAGAAAATTCTCGAAACGGGACGTCAAATTGAGGCAGGAAAGTTTCAAGCCAATAACCAGTACAAGTCCAAGAATGAACCATTCTATGCTGGTCAACAAAAAAAGTCTTCTGGAAATGCTGGAAATTCATCGCAACAGATGATTCAACTTATGAACGCTCCACACGCTCAAACTTCTAAGGGAAACAAACTCCAGCAAACTTCTACATTGTCCGTCATGGTTCCTGTTAAAATTCCCGCTCCATTAGATGCAGTCGAGTCCTCTCCAAAAATGGTTAATTTTGAGGATCGCTTGAAGAGTATAATAACATCCGCTCTTCAAGGACAAGTACAACCAGTGCAACAACAAACGTCTTCCACTCCACCCGCTGTTCCAATACCCCATAATTTGCAAACTAGTAAGAAAACACAGTCTACGAGCCCTAAGAAGACAATTCCTGTAAATTATCCACCAGGAAGCAGTTCCAACTGGAATAATAGTAATACACAAGCTATTTTGTCCGTTGTTAAGCCTGCATTGACTATTTCACCTTCACAAATATCCCCCAACAAAGCCAGACTTACTCACTTGATGTCAGATTATCCAGCTGAGCTTAACTATGGATTGAAAGTACGGCCAGAGCATATGCCTAATTTTGCCAAGAGTATGGCATCAATGAATGTGCATCCAAATGATTTGAGTAAATTGATGTTTGTTTCTCAGGCTCAAGCCCAAGCTCAAGCACAAGCTCAGGCCCAAGCACAAGCTCAAGCTCAAGCCCAAGCACAAGCTCAAGCCCAAGCACAAGCACAAGCCAGCTATCAGCAACAACTTCTTCAATCACAAATCCAGCAGCAACAACAAATGTATAATCCATCAAGAGACCACCAGATGATTTTTCAGCGTACTGTAGACGACAAAAGAGAGTTTAAAACACCGGATAATATTCGATATGAAAGACAGATTGATTTGGGCAGAAGCTCAGTGGGATCGATCGAAAATGAGTTTATAAACAACAGTAATAGCAATAGTGGAAAGTCTAGTGGCCAAATGCAGCAACGTTCAAGCTCATCGCTTTCACAACCAGACTATACACAAGTTTCTCCAGCCAAATTGGCTTTGCGGCGGCATTTGTCTCAAGAAAAGTTGCAATCTTCCTCAATTCCTGCCAAAACAATTGGCGAAATGATAAATGGTGAAATTGATCGTGTAATGGAAATTTCTCAACAATCAATTATAAATGCAACTATTCATAAAAGTACACAGCCTGGAACTAGTGGAACTGCTGGAACTAGTGGATCTAGTGGATCTAATGCTCCAATGCGACAGGTAGAAAATGTTGTGGAGCGAGAAATGGAAAATCATTCTCCTTACTCGCTAAAAATGACAAAGCAGCCACAATTTCTTCCAGAACACTACCAGTCCAATATGATGGACCAGCACAATCGGAATATATGCAATAATAGAACCGTTAAAATACCACAGCACATCTCTCCGCATGGTTCAAAGTTTCTGCCTCACACGATGTCAATTATTCATCATTCTGACGCCAGACGGTCACCAGATCAGCATCAAATGACATATGGCATGCACCACAAATCAGAGAGGGATGTCACTCATCAGCAAGGCTCTCATTCACACCACTCTCGTGTTGAAGACAAGAAAGCGCGAGTTAATGAGCCTCCTTTAGAAGGTAATAATTCAAAAATTAAATTAAATGCAAATTTTATTTAAAAAAAAAATATTTTTAGGACTAGCTGCTTCTCTTCAAGCACAAGTCATTGCTTCCATGCAAATTAAAGAAGAAAATGAACGCATTGAGCCAAAAAATCATCCACAGCATTATGCCAGCATTCCGCCATACTCTCACATAAAGAAAGAGCAAGGTAAGCTATACCTATTTACATTTTTACCTATGATACAATGATAAGGTGTAAATATAACAATCTTACATTTTAATCTTTCATTTCAGCAGTTGGTCGTAGCAAAAACATTTTGAAATCTAATAAAATGTCGTACAATGAATTCCCGGTAGAGATGATGTATCATGCCAGCTCTTCCAGCTCCTCTTTGGAACGAAATATTGCGATGCATGAGGAGAGGAATATTCGATCTCGTCACGAAGACGGTAATTTATTAAGCAATAAACTTGTGCACCTTTAATGCTATACTTCTATTATAGAGGACATGAATGATGATGAAGTGTATTGGCAAGAAAAAGTAAGTTCTGGCTTCGATCAGATACTGGACTTTGCATCCACCGAACTAGACAAATCTCGACGATCTTTCGAAGAGTCTGAACCGTCTCCCGAAAAAATAAATTTGAAGCAAGAAGACTCCAAAATGCACGGTGGCCGAAAGTCTGGTGGTAACGAACGAGATGCACAAATGTCTGCCATGATGAAGTCTGAGTCTGGCGATCGAAGAAAAAGCGGTCCCAAATAGCAATTCTAGCATTGATGATTACTGTCTTCAAATGTTTTACCATAATGTAAATTCAATTAAATAGAAGATTTTTTAAAATTTTACTAGTTCTACAAAATGAATTCATTTTCAATGAAAATATTAGTGACTAAGCATGATAATATTATGATCATATGTACGTCATATTCAAGGATTTTGTGAAATATACTCGATTTTTCACTATAATATTGTTTTGAATTTTTCTGCGAGAGCGATTTTTTTTATTATTATTCATCTGAATTTTTTAGATATCCATCCCGAAAAAGTCAAAATACAAAAAAAAACATTTTAAAATAATTTAAGATTTATTGATCATCAGAATATCTATTCTGCTTGTCCATAAACTGAGATGACATTTAACATTAACTTTCTGGTTTCCATTTAACCATTAAGCTCTGCATTATATCTGTGTCATTGTTAAGTAAATCCCGCTTGTTCCGTTCATCAGCGAATAATGACGTTTTTATATGATTATTGTTTTCGCCGTTACTTTTTTTCGTAAAGTTAGAGTCATTTGAATGATTTCTAGCAAGACTACTCTTTTTTGAGAGAATTGAGTTTTTTGGTGGAATCTTTTTGGTATTTACATCATTTGTGTTTATTTCAGACAGCGTAGCATCTTTATCATCAGATGGCTTTTCACCTTTCAACCAGAACGTCAACATATCACCTTTTCCTTTGATTGGTACGAATCCTCGTATTTCTATGTCAAAATTACCAAAAGAGTCGAGGAGTTGCTTCGTAGTGTGGCTCATATGAATTTTGAGGGCTGTGGAGTAAAACAATTAAAATATTATAATTAAAAATCAAAAATGAGATTGCTTACGTTCTCCATTTGATTCCATCCTAGAAGCGACGTTTACTAATGGAAGAAATTTATTTTTATAAGATGCAATATAATTAAGATTGATATGTTTACCAGAATCTCCAAATAAGCAGTACCTTTGATGAAGATTAATCAGCATAAAATATGCATAAAATAAAAAAATGTTATTGATTATTTTTCAAATTTTTATAGGCAAAGTTTAAATGGAAATGTTCTTTCACATACCTGGGCATCTTCAATCTAAAAATGAATCGAAAATAAACTTAGCTATGGTTAGATTGTAAAAATGAATAGTTTTACCCCACAACTCCAGCAACGCACGCGCCAGAATGCAAACCAATTCGAAGTCTTATTTGCTCATTTGGACGATGCCTTATAAAAAAGTTTGTTTTTACAGCTTTTAAAATTGCAAGTGCTGTTCTTGCTATTTCTCGGGCGTGCAAATTACCATTTCGGACAGGTAGACCTAAAATAATAGCATAATAGCATAATAGTTAGTTTAATAAAGAATTTAGTTACTTTTAATTGTATTTACCTGAAACCACCATGTAAGCGTCACCTATTGTTTCTACTTTGTAAACATCAAAATTTTCAACGATTGAATCAAAGCAGGTGTAAAGATCGTTGAGTAAATCCACAACCTGCATAGGCGAGCTTTCGGAAGATATTGATGTGAACCCCACTATATCACTAAAGTATATCGTCCTGCAATAAGTTCAAAGAACACTTATAGATAAGAAATGTTTATTAAAGTATTTTTTATTTTCTTACACGTGCTCATACGTTTCAGCCATAACTGATTTTCCAACTATCAACTGAGCTGCCACTGACCTGAAAAACAATAACAAATGAAAACATGGAGAAATGGAATGAATGTAATAATATAGAACAGTAAATACCTGGGAAGTAACTGATAGAGAAGATCTTCACATTTTCGCTTTTCTTCAAAATAATCTTTTGTTCTCTCTTCAACCAGAAACTCTAAATTATTTGCGTATTGTTCCATTCTGGTTAATAGATTATCTAGAATACTTCCAGACTCGTTTTCTCTGTTGAATAGCATTTTCATTTCAGAATTTCTTTCAAATTATTATGAACAGTGAGAGGTCTTAAATAAACTTACTTATTAATTTTCCTAATAATTCCTTTTAATGCTGAAAATGTTGGCCTTTCTAAGGGGTCTTCATGCCAACATTTCGTCATTATATTTATGACATCTTCATGCTCCGTCTCCCATACACCATGAGAGTTCATGAACTCAATTTTGGGTCGAAAATGATTTGGATATGGATTCGGATTTCGAACTTTTTTAACGATTTCTGAAATTTATATTGAAAGCATATAATCACGTTGTCATTGAAAAGTTTCTGGTGTCTTATTTCAGACATTGATTTTTCGGCTACATAAGTTTGTTTCAAGAAATTCTCTATACATATCTTCTTCAATTATTCACCTTAAGATGGACAGCAATGAAAATGCAACGACAAGCTTAAATATTCAACAAAATTCTCAATTGGAATCAAAATCTCAAAACGAAATGATGCAAAGCAAAAAAACTGTTTTCAATGAACAACCTGGACCAGGTCATTCTACTGCACCACGCAAACATTCTGGAAAGCCCAGAAAAAAATCTAAAAGTTCAGAGAAATCAGCCAGAAAAATTCAAAGGGACTTTGAACGTGGATCAACAGTTTATTTAAGTAACTCCAAGTCTAAATATAAGCTTACAATTCGGCCGCCAGGCATGCAAAAGTCTGTTTTGATAAAAGACATGCAGATTACTGCATCCCGCGGTGGAGTAACTCCAAAAGCAACGGAAATCAAACCACATCGCCGATCTCTCGCACCAGCTTCTCCAGGCATTTTTAACTATGGATTTTCGCATCGCATGATGGCATTTGATGATTATCGAGCAAACCGTCCTTTACCTAAGCTTGAACGTCATGTAGATTCTAGAATGCTGGCAAGATCAACGGGAGAAAAATCAAGCCAGTACATCCATAAAAGCTCCATCGCATTCCCTGAGATGCCTATTTACAAACACTTCGTTGACAAGACCAGTGATAGACCAATTAAAGCACCTCCTGGTTATAGATTTAAATGTGCTGTTTGTATGTTTCATCTGGAGTACTGCGAATGCCCAGGTATGTAATAAAATACAGCCATATAATAAATAATAATTACACTCCTTCTTGTTATCATCATTATCAAGATGATAAAACGCATCGTGTGGATGTTGTTAAAATTGATGGAACTTTGACAGACCGCGAGATTTTAATTCAAAAAGAAGAGCCCTTAAAAACATGGCAAAGAAAACGCTTAAATTGGCTGACTGATCTCGAATGTAAAACTGATGCAAACATGGCGAATATTAATGAAAAATTTATGACTGAGGACATCCCTGAAATATGCTGTTTTCCATTCAGCACAAAGACAATTTTCCAGAAGGATAAATGGATCAACCGTGAATACTTTAAAAAATCTAAATCCCTTGTTTAAACTTTATCTAGAATAAATTTTTATGACAATAATTACCTTGGGGGGTAAGCGAACAATCTGAACCTAAATAAAATGGGCCTTGTCTAGTGACTATTTCGTTAACTATTATTGCAAATGAATAAACGTCTCCTTGCTTTGATCCCTCTGGTGGAGAGCTTGATAATCTGAGCTAAAATTCATAGTTAAATTAATACGAGTTTCCTAACAAAATGAAAACCTACATGTTCGGGTGCAGTCCACAGAAATTCTGAAATTTGAGTTTGTAAATTTTAAACATTTATTGTTCCATAAACTTACTCTTCCAAAATTCATAAGATGAATGGTCCAAGTCACTACAATCTACGTTAATATTCTTTCTAAGCTGATATAGCCCAAAGTCCGTTATTTTGAGCACAAAACGTGAGTCCACTACACAATTGGAAGATTTCAATGAGCCATGTGAACCAATGACTGTTGAGTGTAGGAAGTGCATGCCCTGAATTATATAAAACAGTTCATTAAGATTATATATGTATCAGCTAAACAAAAACATTATAGTTTATCTGAATCAACTTACTTTAACGATATCGTGCATCAATGAAAGTTTAAACATCCAGTCCAATTTAATTTCCTCGTTCTCTAAAATATCCTGTAAAGATCCTTTCGGACAATATTCTGTAAGCAAACATGTTGGATCACCCTCCACACAAGCACCATAAAATCTAACTAAATGGTCATGTTGCAAATCTTTCATCGTCTTTAATTCCAACATCAAAGGACGAGTCAAATTAATAGAAGTTATATCGATCGTCTTGATGGCTACTTTGTTGCCTTTATAGAATCCCATTGGTATATACAATTGGCGCTCTCCTTGACCCGGAAGCGATGTCATATCTTCTGAGAAGACGGACTGTAATTAAATATAATTAATTGTATGACATTTTTGCTAATTACCTATTGATCATACCAATTGACTCGCTGTCCTTGAATGCAAACTGTTGCGCTAAAATTATTCCAAATGAAATTATTCCATATGGATATTTTTCTTGACAAATTTAATTAACATTATTCCAAATATTTACGAACTTCATATAATTTATATATTATATTTTATAAACTAACTATAATTACCTGATTTAAAGAAGTACCATGTAACACATCATTGTAGTTTACTTTCCAAGTCATGGAACTAATTTCAGCTTCAAGTGTGTAATGGCGATACCCATAAACAGAAACAATAATCATCGCTACCACAGCGAACCCCAAGATCAAGGACAAAATTCCATAAGCTGGAAATGCTGTTAAAAATATAAATAGTAAACAAATTGAATCAATAATAAAAATTGTTATTCAAATTTATCAAAAAACGGTTCACACCCAAACAAACTTAACATAATAATAAAATGTAAACTTACATTTATCAGGACATAGTGAATTATCAAATCCACATTCTGGTCGATCCAGTGGCGCTACTAGTCGATCTCCAGCCCAGTGAATTTTCTTACCATCCACGAATTTCAAGCCATGATCATGAAAGTAATTTGCAACAACCTACACAATGTTTAAATTAATTAAAAGCTCATAAACTAAAACATGTTTATATACAAACTTCAAACTTGAATGTTTCTGGATTCATATCAAATAACGAATAATCAGAAAGCCTATCACCATTCGCATCAATAGTAACTTGTCCGGTAATCCCATGAAAACTTCGACCCCACATTAAATTCGCAATTCTCTAGAAAATATCACATTTAATATAGAACAACAGTTGATTAAAAATAGTATCAAATAATATTACTGTTCCATTCAAAGGTTCATTTAAAGCTCTATCACCGATCTCAACAATACTATTGTTCAAGGCATACGCAAAAAGCAAAACGGCGTCATGAAAAGCTGTGACAAATGTTGAAACTATTTCATGCTCCCCAAATGTGTAGTTATATTTGCTTTGAGCAAGACTTTTGACCTATCGGATGAAAATGCAAATAAAAGTATCAAATTAATATACATATAGTGTGAGTACTGAGTATGGTTAGTTTGATTTTAAGTATTTTGTATGAATTTTTAAATAATTTTTTGGAAATAAGAATCTCATCGGTGATAATCTTGATAGTTAATTTAACTTGTAATTGTGTATTTTGCGAATGAATTTTACCACCCAATATTCAAAACTGTATAATTATTTAAATATCAGAATCAAAAAACACTAAGGAATAAAGTAAGCAACACCACTTAGTTGTTTTACATATAAATTAAATTTATTTTATACGTATTTCGAGACTATAGTCTTGTAAAACGACTAAGTGGTGTTGCTTACTTTATTCCTTAGTGTTTATGATTCTATACTTTTCATAATAATTGATCATGAACATCTTAAGATATCAGAAAACGTGGGTAAATATACCTCAATTCCATCTGGTAGTGATTTTTAATACTCCTTAAAAATGTAAATTTGTGCACAAATTTTTTGTTAAATACATACAAAAATCACTACCAATAGAGTAATAAATGATCGATATGTATTAATAATTGTAAAGTAGATGATTCATTTACGATGTCTAGTAAAACTCTCAAAATTTACGTAAATTCAATGGAAGATCTCGATTGTTGTCTTTAATAATCGAATCGAAGGTCAACCGATATTACTTGTTGCAGGAGCTAAATTAAGACAACTAAACACTTTATATTTATATGCTACTTATCAATATGTATGTTGAGATTAATCAATTTTTTTTTTCGAAAAAATAAAATACCTTTTCAGAGAACTCCAAATAATCTCTGTCATCTGGTTGGCGGGTTGATACGGTAAGTAGTGATGTAAATGCTTCTTGTGCTAACTTGTTGATCTCTTCAGGATCCGTCTCTACCTTCCAAGGTTTCGACTGAGTTTGTATACTTCCAAAAATATCAATATTGATAAACACGTACTCTCCATTGTTTATCATGTTGAGCTCTTGAGCGGCTAATAAAATTTCCCGAATAGTTGATGGTTTCCCACATAGAATAACGACTACAAAAAAATGGGTTATAATTTTTCGTGAAAAATCAATTAAATTTATTTTAAATATAATTTTGATCAAAATGCAAACTCGTCATGTATTCTTACTTCTTGCTTTCGATTTAATCTCATTAAGATATTCTTTATACTTTTCGTATGTAGTCTCATCTTCATCGTAATTAATTTTATGATACATTAAGCCTGTTTTTACTTTAAAAACTGCTGCTAAGCTCATATAACATTCTGAATGCCCTTTCTCTGAAGTAGTGTTAAAATTATGACAGAGAAACGCGACAGTTGTCCAATTATATTTTTGTAGAATGGCACGTGTTGCATTCGCAATCTATTAATAGCAGATATGATAAGTTAAAATTCATTAAAAGTTCAAATCGTAAACGAAAGATTTTAGAGCGTTCATTTGATAGCTCACAAAGATTTTTAATTTCAAAACAGTTGCCGTTATCATTAAAAAATATTATGTTGTTATTTTAAGAAATGTATTTATTCAGAATTCTTTGTAAATATGTATTGAATAAAACTTAACCTGATTATATCCTCCCAAAATTCGAGTTAATGTACTGAAGTGTCGAGCCTATATTAAGAAGTATAAAACTATTTAGAATCAAGTTAACTGAATATTACAATCATTTCGAATGATGTGGAATATCGTACAGCTCACTGGCAAATAATAAAATCACAATCAATAACTCTCATCATTCAAAATCAATTAAAAACAACTTGTCTTAAAACGCAAAAGAAAAAAATCTCAATTATGCTGAGTGACATATCTGAAATACATTTTAAAAATATTTTTGTTATAGTTTTAAAATTTTTACGCCAATTTTTTTTTTGTTGTAAAATACATTGGTGAATATACTTGAATTATGCATACTAAATTGTGATTTTTCTATTTTAATATTTAAAATTTATTTGCATTATGATAAGAACAGAGATTCCACATCATGTTATTATGATTTCAATGTCAGCGGCGTAGCTACGTAGACATTTTGTGAAATGTAAAACAAATCGCAATTTAGTACAAATAAAAATCTTATTTTGGCAAACTTTCAAAGATTTTGAAACCAGAAGGATAAACGTGTAATAATTGTAAATTAATTTAGTTAATTGACTGAACTATTGCTGACTAAAGATCAATTTAGAATAAAATTTACTTAATGGATTCAAAAGTGTACAATAACAATTAAAATTAAAAAATTAATTATTTTGAAGAGCTTCAGAAATAAAAATCTTGAATTTAGATATTATTTTACTCAAAAATAAAAAAGAAGAAATCGTTAACAAAAAAAAATTAGTTATAAAATAAATTCTTTATGTACATGTTTTCAAGCAAGTGCTATTTATATAAGCAAAATAACCAAAAACAATTTCGTTATTATCATACAAGCATTTCAAATCACATAAGTCATTGTAGCTACAACAAAGATAAACATTAAAGAAGATCAAACCTTCATTTCAAATGCAGCGTTAAATCCTCCAGATACAATTGGCGTTTTCCATACACTGGAGTATCTAGCCACTGGAGCAAGTACATAATCACAAATCGGGCCCAAAAACACATCTTTATGAAAGTTACGTGGAATTAATATTTAATTCTTATTTTTAGCAATAAAAGCTTTAAGGTACTAAAGACTTGCGAGTTAATATGTTACAATGCCAGTACATGATTGAAGTTAAAAGATAATCTCGATATTTCTGAGTATCAATCAAACATGTAATTGCTTCTAAAGCAAAGTGTCCGCGAAGAAAAAGAAACAAAAACAGAGACACTGTTTGGAAACAATTTTTTCGAAAATATTTATATTTACAGCGGATCATTTTTAGAAATAAATGTTTGAAATGATGTTCCTGCCATTTCCATTATTGATATTTTGGATGAATGTAAAATTTATTAAAATTCCAAATAAATATGTTATATGTTAGATACTTTGAAAACAAAATTTAAGAATAAATCAATAAACATGTAGTTTATTTTTATTTTCATTTTCGATTTTATTAACCACTTCTAAAAGTGATCAAAAGTGCTACACACGTTAAACTACTAGATTTTTAAATTTTCCTAAAATATGAAGCATTTTGTAGAAAAATGTTCTTGCAAAGACGAACAAATTGTGTGGAAACAATATTCTTATGTCTATATATTATGTTCTCAATCAATTTCAAAAACAATGTTTATGTTTCTGTTCTTTTTTAGTGGACATCCAGACTAAAAGATTTTAAATTTGAATCGCAAATCGCTGAACCGTAATTCTAAACTAATTTACCTGCATGACCCAGTGAGTGTAAGTCAAATGCAGCAAGAGGACCATAAATTGAAGAACAGTCCGTATCTTTATAATGAATTTTTATAGTACAATTTTTCAATAAATTGTCGGATTTTGTAATATTTTCCACTGCTAATTCGATTGCTGGTAAGATGGTTCCCAAAACCGTATTTCGACCTTGCAACAAGCTTTTGTTTGATGGAAGTAAAACTCCAATATGAATTTCTCTCCTTCCTGCATTAAAAATGTTGTCTTTGTTAGAAAAATTTATCAATTAAAATTATACCAAGCGATACATTTATTCTATCCATAATGTAACGATCTTAAACTAAATCTTTATTCACAATGATCCTTTCACATATGAACCAAAACACAGATCTTCAATTTATAAATAAAATAAATTAATAGCTTAGAGCTTTGAAAAAAATATCACCCTACCTGCATCAAATCTATCCTTCCTGATATCACATTTTTCGACGCACTCATTTCGTTGAGCAACCTCGTTAATTATACTTATGCTATGAGATTTGTAATCCCTTTTATCCAAGGCGATGCATGGCGTTGAATAAAATACCACTAATTGCAGTGACTGCAGCAAAATCAAAAGATTTAAATTGTTTATTCTCATCTTAATTCATTTTGAATTCACTTTTTTCTTAAACAATTTTTATTTTTATTCGTTGGAGCTTTTTTAGATCATATAAATCGAACACAATAACATTACACGAAAAACTCGCGGAATACACAACTCATATGAATTCTCACACTGTGAGTTTTGGGCCAGCTGCTTTTGAGTAGTTCTGTACTTGGGGAATGTTGATCGTGCACAAACATTGGACTCACTGATATATTTGTTTGTTTCAAGCAATATTCTTTTTATTCACTTTCATTAAAGTTTTGGTGGCTTGCATTTTTATTAAAATTAATCGCGTATTTATCGCCACAAGTGATCGCTGAAAATGATGGGTAAAATATTTTCTCGCCTTTGGCGTTAACTTCACTAATTAGCTATAATTAAATTCAACACACATGGTTTTACGATGCACTTGAAGTTTAGGGGCCTCTTAATTTGGATTCATTTTGATTTAATCCTGATAATATAATAACTTTTGGGCGCTTTATTTAGTAACAATTACTGTTTGGAAATTGTAAATATTGGTGTGCTTGATCATTATAAATTTACTGGAATTTGCTTGCTAAATGCGGTTGCTTACTTGAAATAATCACTCACGAATATTTTTTATTATCGAATATGTTGATGTTTCTCGTGGTTCAATGAAAAGTGGTCTATTTACAATAAAAATTTCAGTTTTCACGAAATCTTGTGCTTTTCAGCGTGTGCGTTTACACTTCTAATAAACTCTACATTTTTTACGCTCTTGAAACTTGAAAGACTGTTGGCAAGAGATCCATTTGGGTGGAATACCATTCCTATAATTACTTTATCGTACCGTACATTGAAAATATCACCAACTATCTATATTTTTATTTTAAATTATTTTGCTCATAAATTCACTCAAATCAGAAAATTTACAATAAACTCATCAATTGAAAAAAGCAATTGAGCAGGAAAAAATTAAAAAAATTTCCCATTAATGTCCCGTATTTTTGATTCTTACGCAAATATGTTTTTTTAGTGTAAGTATTTATTTTTAACTTTAGAATCTGTATGGAAATTGCCGCATACATTACAAAAACACAAAAAGTGAAAATAAACAAATGAAAAAAACGACAATATGGATAAAATTGTGATATTGTTGGTTCTGTTTTTAGAAACTGCAGATAAGACAAACGGTATATGGTATATATTCATGTGAGTTCAACTGTACATATACAAGGCTGGAGGTATCTTTTAAAAGACAATTTGAAATAGTCGAGAGTTCTAGTCATCATGAATATTATAAACTAAAACCATCTAAAACTCTATGCTATAAAACATTTATTGCTTCCATTGTTTAATTCAAAAATGACATAATTAGAATTTCACAATTTTATCACTGAAAGTATATAATAAATTGTTTTGATATAGTAAGTTTGATAACGATAAAAAATAAGTAGCATAAAATGTTATCATAGTTGATTTGTATTTTTCATATAGTTTTTATTTCATGTGCAGTCTCAACAATAATATGTTATAATGTTCCATTTTAAAAGTAAATCTTATTATCAAACATTATTACTTTTTTACTTTCATATCAGTGTTTAGTTCAAACAGGTTCAAGGCTTCTCGCTCAGATTTGAGAGATA
Source organism: Parochlus steinenii (assembly GCA_038502155.1). Lineage (NCBI taxonomy): Eukaryota > Metazoa > Arthropoda > Insecta > Diptera > Chironomidae > Parochlus > Parochlus steinenii. The sequence continues at coordinate 970,024 of JAXCIN010000052.1, read as the reverse complement.
AAATTACATCAAAAGGGAGGAGCGAGATCAGCAAATTGAATTGAACTTTCAAAAACATCAAAAGTATCTTACAAAGAAGTTATTTGAATTCATCAACTTTTAAATTTTAATGCATCAGCCTGGGCATGAGCTGCTTCCTGAACTAAAATGTTCAATTTACTTCTAAATAATGCTATAATTAATTACGCACGTTTGAATAATAAATCATTTAGACTTTTAACCATAGATCTCTCACATTATATGTAACACCAAAGAGTAGTACTTATGTTGTTATTGTAGACGGCATATTTATTATTTGTGTAAGATAAATTGTGGATTGTTACAAATTACTGAAAAACAGGAAAAGTGTCCTTGAAAATAGACATTTCTTGTAAATATTCTTGGCTTGTGTTTTATTCAAACATTGATCAAATCGCCACAAATAAATTAGTTGTAAAAAAAAGTTTGAACGCACAGATGATTTTTCGGATTCTTTAATAACATTGATATTTCGATTTCGTTTGTGGTCTGCTTTCCTACTCTACGGTAGATATTTTTGAATTGCAATAACATACTAAGTTATGCGAAAATACGCGCAAGTTGGCTGGTTATTGCAATTCAATTGTCACTACCGTAGAGTAGGAAAGCAGACCACAAACGATTTATTATTATTCACTCATTTTTCTCATTACTGTATAATAATTTATTATATAATTAAGAGGGTGGTATTCCGTCACACCATTAACAATTCACAAATGCATTATAGTTTCGATTAATTAAAGTTATGATGACACATGTGTAATTAGTTATTTATATTATTATGTGACTGAACCACATTTTCGCGCGTTCCGGCTTTTCGAAAAATTCTCATCAAATTTTTATTTAACTCTATTCAACCTTGTCTTATCTCATCAGCACAAATTAATTAAAAATTATTAAAAATAAACAAAAATTGTAAACTGAGAATGTAATCATTTTTAAGGTGCAAAATGAAGTTAATATATAAACTCGAGATTTTCGTTGTTTCTTGTAAAATCACTGCGCGCTCAATCACAAAAGAGTTCTGCTCGACTCGACACTTGAACGAATACTAATTGCCAACGTTTTTTTAAATTTAACTTTAGTAGATTACGAAGTTCACAATTACAAATGAACGACTCGTTTGTATAGTGTCGGATTCACATGGAAGTTGGACTTTTCACGAGTTTCATATTGTGCATAATGTTAGAACAATTTATTTTGGTTTCTTCGTCATTTTTTTTTTTTAATTAATTTATCCAAACTCATATTTAAAGATAAAACCTACAATAAATAAAATTTTATTTAATGAAAGTCCTATTTATTTTTGAAGTGTGTCAATTTTATGCACAACATTTAAAAATGTTACTTCCAAAAGTTTGTTATTTCGAATGTGAAACAAAAATCAAAAAACACTCGCAGAACACCACCAAAAATTGGTTTCGCTTATTTTTGTTTTTTTGATGGTTTGTTCGGTGTTGTTCGTTTACTCAAGTTAATATTGAAATTCGTTTACAAGCAACAGATTTTTTCATCGAAAATCAAATTGAATGTATTTTGCGGCTTAAAATGATGAAAATGTGCTTTTTTTGATTGTTTGAAACATTATTTAATCTTGTAAGTGTGAAAAAACTTTTAAATATCAAAATGATACAATGAGACTTTTTTCTTAAAACCATCTCTGGTTATATTGATGTGAGAGCTGACTTCTCGTAAGGAAAAGTTGATATTCAACTTTGAACTCTATAATGAAAATAATAAAAAAGCTCTCTAGCTCGCTTTTCAGTAATTTCATTCATTCTATAGTCAGAACAAAAATTTATATTCAAATCAGAAAAAGTTTTAATATTCGAATTGCAACAAATATTATGTTAAATGTAGGAAGAAACTGCTTTACTGCTTAGTTTGCTAATTAATTGCATATTCATGACATATATTTAGATTTACCCTAGTCCGTGGTTCAAATATCATAGTTAGAGATATTAGTGAGCAATCAAAATCATTTAATGAATTAAATGTTGTCTTGAACAAACGATTCAGAATATCAGGCAGATAAACAGCAACAGGCAATTTATTTGTTACAAATATACCAACCATAAATTCCATTTGTTAGTTTTCCATAAAATAAAGCAATAAAAATTAGTTATGGGATACTAACTCAATTTTGTGTTGTCACACGTACAATTGCGAATAATTCCAACAACTTTATATCGAATCTTAGATGAGTTACCTCAAACTCTGTGAAAATTGATGATTTTCAGAAGTGAGAAATCTTGCTTGAGAGCTTTATAAATTGTATAAAATTATATTCTTTCAAATAAAATTATATTATAATGATAAAAAGAATGTTTGCATTTTGAGGAAAATTTTCAATAAATAAAATGTTATACTACCGTAATATGCTAAAATTACTTACTGGCATTGTCTACTCCAACTTCTCTGATCAAATTTTCCCGCATGGTTAAAGTTGAAGAGTCCCACAGAAATGCGTTATAGGTTAGGTTATGTTTTGGAAAGAATTTGGCAAGTGAACTCATCGCTAGATGACATGTTTGTGATTTTCCAAGACTTTCATATCCAGATTTTTCATAAAAAAATACTGCCTTGGACCAGTCGTGCCTTTGGAATAATAGAAAACGTGTACATGAAACCAAATTCTAATTCAATAAATTTTTAAGAGCTAGAATAATTCAAATCAATATATTATGTTTCCATTCACGAATCAAATAACGTGAACATCTTAGTAAAATGTCGTGTAAATCCCAGTAAAATGTATGTCTAAACCAAATTACAAAAGAAAAATGGTCATTCTGCCAACCAAATAATTTCTCATAGCAATTAGTTATTATCGGTTTATTTTTATCGGTCAATTTTTAGACAAAATGTTTTCTAGCTCCAAGCGACGTAAATGAAATGTTACTTACCTTTTCATGAGCTCGATTAAAAAAAATGCAATTTTTTGAAATCTTAAAAACCCGACTCGATGAAGCATATAGTATTCATCAGAACATTGAGTTTTTGAATCTTCAAAATCAAAACTGTAACCACCACCTAGAAATGTTCAGAATTACAATTAGCGGGTTTAAATATTTTTGTTTGATCGAATGCCAAATCAGCAATCACCTGTTATAATGTTTATCCCATCAGAATAGAAGTATTTGGCTATCCGACTCACAGACGCTGAAAAAATAATAATAAAAATTCAATTAGATATTTAGTCTGTTAAAAACACCAATGAAATTATAATTTAAATTCTCTTGAATTGTTTTATTAAATTAATTTGGAATTAATTCATTGAAGGAAATCACTTGCAAAAAACAAAATTAGATTGATCTATATCATAAAAAATATCATTTTATTAAGTTTTTTATAATCTCACCTACAGAGAAATCACATGTCGGTCCAACGACAAAATGAGAGCATTCCTTATATCCATCAATTAACTGTTATAAATAATAATTAGCCGATTTCAATGATTTCAAATATTTTACTCATTACACTTATAGTAGCCAGGCTAGGATCACATTTATCGTCTTTTTGAATCCATTTAATTTTTACATAATCTGGGAGGATTTGCTCCGTCCGGATCCTTTGCTCAGCGAGATCCAATACTGGAATAACCTTTATGTGAAGAAGTAAGTTAAAAGTTGAAATAACATATCTAACTAATTGGAATTTGATACAAAAACTTAAGAAAATTTTTTCGAAAATGGGATTGAATATAGGTATGTTATATACAATTTTATATGGTAAATTGAGTATTCCTCTTTGCAATAGAAGATCTAACACAACATTTTATCATCGGATACAACTTAAAAAAGAAAACAATATTAAGCCACACAGAAAGCTCTTGATATAAAAAGTCTAAAAATATACTCTTTATCAGACTCGGGGTCTTATCTTCAATTTTATTTTTAGCACAATTAAAAACACCACTATTGTTTTGGTCGATAAGTAAAGTCATTGAATATTTCAAAAAACATGTTGATAACTCAATTCTTGCTGTGGAATTGCTTACTCTGGGTAATGAGGCCTCAAAAGTATCGTTGGGAAGGATGACCAAAGCTCGAATAAGACACTCTTTTTCATTGTTTGCATTTATAGAACATATCCCTTCACATTTCACTGAATCATTAGTCTCTTCCCGGCATCCACTTTTCACTGACCATATTTGAATTAACAAAACCATAAGACAAAAGACTTTCCAAGATACTCGTAGTGCTTTCATTTTTATCGGTAGCTCGATTAGCAATGAATCAATATTAAAAACACTTCAATTGAAAGAGCTCACAATCACAGCCATTTTAAATTTAGATTGTATAACAAATTTATTATCTATTTTTAGTCCATTTTCTTAATATCGATAATTCACTGATATTTCTAGATTCCAGGATTTTAAAACGAAATTGAAAAAGAGCTTTTAAAGATTTGAATCAATATATAATATTTAGAATCCTTTTCACAATTTATATTAATACAACACTTCCGTTAGCTTTTGCAATAATATATATCGAGCTACTTGTTCTTGATTGCAATTAAAGAGTGGAAAAGTCAGAAGCAATTTCGTAAAACAAATGGTGTTATTGGAGATACAATGAAATAAATACTGCCAATTGTTCAATTTTTTCTGATTAAACTGTGAAACTTTTTCCTGAAACGCTTTTAATTGATTAGAAAATCTAATCATGTAAAAAGGTAGGACAACATCGTTGGAATTGGCTGAAGTTTTGCTTCAGAAATATTTACGTTCATTGATGTATTATAAATTGATAAAAATATTCATACGGGATAATTATTGTGATTTGATATTTGTACGAAAAAAGTAAATATGTATTGGTCGCTTTTATCAATTAATCTAATTTTGTCCATGAATGACGGAAGCTTTAATTGATCTAATGTTTCATTTTAATTTAACAATTAGTTTAAAGTTGCAACTGTTTACAATTCATTCACATTGATGTAATATGAATAAAATTTTATTAGAGGAAATTCATGCTAAAAACTTACCACAGTCTATAGAGTGAATTCTTGTTATCTTTATTATCATGACTGGAAACAAATATGTGTAGAGTATATATACTTGATATCGATTACATAGAAATGAGAACCACATTCATTAGTTATTGGATGTATATCCTCTGTGTACGATACCCATGAGTTCGTATATGTAATGGTTTAATATAAATTATTAATATTAATAATGTATTTTAATAAAAACAAAAAAAAAGATGCAAGATAATTTTATCAGAACTTGTCAACTCAGTAAAGGATACCTAAAAAAACGAGTAAAAATCGAGATTTTATAATTTGGTTGTTAACTTAATAAAATGGAAATATTTGCAGCAGCAGTTTCATTGTTCACAAAAAAAGATACGGTAGTCATTTTTAAATGGTTAAATTCTCAGATACCGCATATTCTTATTATAAGTGTATTTGTTGCACCATTTTAGCAATGTTATGGAGTTTCTCACTTTTTAAATATTTTTTGATTTTAAGTTTATGTACGAGTGTCTGAGGAAGCTTAAATAAAATATTAAGATGAATTTTAAAACAATCGAACAAAATTCATACTGATGGACTAATTTTGATGCATTAAACGAGCATTAAATAATAAATTCTAGATAAACCTACTTGTTGAAAAAATTCTGACCTATTTCAAGCTGTTACGATCAGACTTTTGAGCTTTCAAGAAAAAAACTAGATAATATAAATAAATATGGTGATTATAGCAGTTGGCTTTGAGTTTCATTGCTGTCAGTTGAGAAATTTTTCGCTCTGGCCAAAATTTCCAAAAAAACTGAATTTAAGGTGTCCATTCACAATTATCTTGGCATAAAAAACTTTGGTCAACACACTTGTTCTTGAGGAAGATGGAGTCCGCTCGAATTTTGATAGAACTCCAACAAAAATAATTTAAGTTCTGGAAAAGCAAGGAAAAGCTTCAAACCCCGCTTTCGCAAGAGACGTAACTGAATAGAAGCAAGGAAAAGCTTTCAACCCCGCTTTCGCAAGAGACGTAACTGAATAGAAGCAAGGAAAAGTTTTCAACCCCGCTTTCGCAAGAGACGTAACTGAATAGAAGCAAGGAAAAGCTTTAAACCCCGCTTTCGCAAGAGACGTAACTGATTAGAAGCAAGGAAAAGCTTTCAACCCCGCTTTCGCAAGAGACGTAACTGAATAGAAGCAAGGAAAAGCTTTAAACCCCGCTTTCGCAAGAGACGTAACTGATTAAAGCAAGGGATAAAGCTACCAAACCACAACTGGATGAAGAGGCAGAAGATGGCGTAAGCCAACAGAAGTTTCCAAATCATCAAATCAAGCAATGCATAATAAATTGTAACTGATTTAGGTCTAATATAACCTTTAGTGTTGAACGGACCTAAATAAACTCAAATTAACTAGTGATAAGTAACAAGTAACAAGATTTCATTTACCAAAATACTTATCTATACTATTTTTCGGTTCCATTCAAATTTTTCTGCTCTCCGGTAATATTTAACTTTAATTGAATATCCGGCGTCCCCAAGTCGAATTAGGTCACCGTGGTGGAGCGTAGACCTACTAAGCCCCTAACAATATGGAATTTCGCAGAAGAGCGATTTATCTCGCACTACTAATAAAACTGAAGTTTTGGCTGACAAGAATGGAGCCCAAATCGTGGACAACTTGCTGTGCACCATCGACACAGAAGTCTTACATCATTAGCACCGATAGGCAATCAAGCTTGATGACCATCTAGTGAAGCATTTGAGCATCATCCATTTTTTTATCGAAGAAATTTTCAAGAAAATAGCGTGGCATCCTACGATTCGATCGACTACGATTTGTTATATAGGATCATAAATAAATAAATTCATTTAAAAAGTTTCTGCACTTATGGTAAAAGAGTGTTTGAAATAAAAAGACATGAGTAAATTAAAAAAAAACGGTAATTTTTTATTTAATCGATTTTTGATAAACTCTTCTGTTAACTAAATTAATATAAAATCATTTTGGATTTGATCGATTTAAGCATCAATTTTCAGGTGTTCACTTCGTAAAGTTCTCAATGAGTGCAAAATTAATTATAATTGAATATTTTTTATCTATAACGTTTTTGCTATATTACACAAATGTTTATTGTGTCAAGTCGAGTTTTGATTTAAGAGATTTTAAGAAGATGTCTTTTAATATTTTTAAAACTTTGCTATCGAGTTGATACAAAAACGTCATAAATTGTCATAAATATGTATAAATGGTAGGTTGACAAAAATTTACTAGCTTTAAATTTTCTATTTTAATCTAGAAACAAAAATATCTATACTAAATTTTTAAATTTTATTTACAGCAATGGCAAGTCAACAATAAAATTTTCAACAAACAAAACAATTCTTTAAACCTATTTTATGTTATTGCTTTTCTCTTTTTTTAACGTTTAATTATGAATAAATATAAATTTTTCGTAGGATTTTCAAACTTTAGAATGGAATTTAATTTACAGAGTCTAAGCTAAACCATTTCTTGTTTATATACGATAATGCATCAATTTATAGAATTTTCTACCTTAAGACTATCTTTGATTGCGTACATTTAAATGTACAACTTCAATATATTAAAAAAAAACTAGGTAAAGGAGAATATAAACTTTCTGATTTTTAAGCCTAGAGACTCGATGTTATGTTTATTTAACAAAGTTTTAAAATGATATTCAATCTAAAGTTGGATACAATCCACGAATAATTGGTAAACGAACTACCGAATAGAAATTAAAATTTCAATCTAATTCTTAAAAGAAGAGTTTTTTTTGAGCTAATTGAGTGAATAATTAAATGTAATTAATATCTATTTGGCATAAATTCAAAGCACAAGCACCTTTGTTTGGTGAAAATTATAAAATCTACAAAATTTTTACTTCGACAACGACACAATATGTTCCAATCTAATAAAATAGTACCTACATCAGTAATTACCAAAAATAGTTATAACAGATAATCAAGTGAAATTTTAAACTTTTTCTAGCTCCTCAGTCCTCACGAATACAATTTTTATGTGCTGAAAAGCTTCAAAAAATACCAATAAACTTTTCTTGGCAATAAAATAATTTATGTAGAATATGTTGTCGTCTAGGCACTTGTTGAAGCTCGGTATTTTTCGAAATTCTTATTAAATAATTCATCAATTTATCAATTAAAGCACCTTATTGCTGATAAAAATGAGCTAAATGACTGGACTTTAAATTTAAACTACTTAAGTTGTGATAAATATGCGTGTTTATGCTTAGTGGATTTTGCTGATACATAAATTGTTTATCATACAATTGTTGCAGATGATCGGGGTACGCTCCACTAGATGAGGAGGCATTTTCAAAATTTTTGGGATTTTGGGGCGATAAATTCGGTGCGGATTGATTTGGCCGCTGTTGTTGCTGTATGGAGATTTTTTTTGTAATTATTGTTGTTCTTTCGCCTTCTTTCCCCAAAGACCTGTGGTAAAGCATTCCCACACGAAGTATGGGCTCAGGGAGATCCTTCTCTGTTGATCTACATTCCTTGTTGCCGTAATTTTTAGCTGGTAATTCTAAAAATGGTGGCATTTGAGCAGCTGATGGCACTGCCTCGCCAACCGTTAGCTAAATTAAATTAAAAATAATCAATGGGCACCTGTTTCAATTGCGAAAAGAGAAAAAGAAAAATGTATGTTTAACATTATACTAATTACAGGAAACGGGTGAAGATGAATAGAAAGATTTGTGCTCACTATTGAAGATATTTTGTGTTGTTTCAATGAATGTTTAGAGTATCTATATTGTAAATTCCTTTATAGGGCTATAGTAAAGCATTTAATTACAAAGTACTTTCAACAGAGCTCACGGAAGAGATGCGTGTTTAGATATTGAAAGAATGATGATGCATTGAATGAATTAAAAATGTTAGCTTACCAAAGTAGGGGGTCGAGCTTCCGCTGCTAAATTCGGTGAGAAGTGAGTATATGTATTTGGCTGCATTTGCAGTGGTCCAAAAAATGTTGGCGACATGGGAGAGTTTGGATAACCCCAGTAAACGATCGGAGGTTGAAAGATGGCAGTTGGTGACGGATGATTTCTTGGAGATGTTGGTTGAGGAATGGGAGGAGTTTGTGGTCCGAATTGTCCTTGGAAGCCACCAAAATTAGGAGCTATTAAAGCGTTTCCTAAATTAATTTAATATTTTTAGAAAATCTTGGAAGGTTGAAGACTTAAATGCACAAAACCAATTTAAAACAATAAAGGATTTTTTTTGTTGGATTAATATGTAAAATAGAAAAATACTGTCACTCACCATGAAATTATGTAAACTATACATGTAAAATGCATTTTAAATTATGTTTAGTTGTATTCACCATAAAACGAACGGTCCCCACATACCATTTACCAGTTTTTTTATTGCTCCATATGAAAATTAAATGAATTCCATCAATTGCGTCTACTGCCATTTGCGTTCACTTTTAGATTTTTATCGGAAATACCTTTGCACCATGAAAATAAAACCACTTACCAAAAACATAGACAAACATTAAGTTAATTATATTTTATAAAAACAATACATTTTTAACCTAAAGAAGGAAATTTTGTTTTAAATTGTTCATATTAAATGCAAATTCTAAATTTAATTTGCAAAGTAACATTAAGAAAATTAAAAACAAATTTTATATGACATATTGTTCTCAAAGAGTATTACTTTTTTAAAAAGAAAAAATTGCAAATTTGGAAAAATTATTTCTCAAAAAACTCCATACACTTTGACTTGTGAATTGTAATAGAAAGTGATCATTGAAGGAATAGACAAAAACCGTATTTTCAAATAAGATAAATTTATTTTAAAAATGAATATAAAATTGTAAAAAATATATTATTATTTTTTTAGAACGACGTATAAATATTATAAAACATGTAAATATTTTTTTTAGATTGCCTTTATATATTTGATTATATAACCTTACTTAAATCCCACTCAATAAAGTCGATTACAAAGAGAAACTTGAGACATTATGCCTAAGACCTTAATAAAGCACATAACACGAAACCACGTTTTAATAACTTAATCAGGATTCAAGAAAAAGGTTAACATTCGAAGGAAAAAAATCATTACTAAATTTTTAACAAAAAAATTAAAAAATTAGAATTTGATTTTTTGAGTAAACCCTCAAATCTTATAAATGTTAACCATTTAATGAACTATACTGATGAAACAAAACATTCCAATAATTTTAAAGTACCAATTCCCAAATTTAGCGGCCAAAATTTTCTTTTTAAAATCGATTTTAAAGAATGGATGGAAGAATAGTGAATTTAATGGATCAATTTGAATATTAATATAAGTCGAAGATTCAAAGAAAAAATGAAACTGTATCGAGCAAATATTTCTAAAATATTCTAAACCTTTGTCATTAAAAAAACGAAGTATCAAAAAATTAATCCATTTAATTCCCCATTCTTGAAAGTATAAAGCTTAGTCAACTAAAATTGAAATAGCCTCAAAAACTCAATGGCATGATGCAAAAAGTTAAAGTTAATAAAGAGCCAACTAAACTTTGCAACATGTAACTTGAGAAGCTTTCGACCAAAATTAACCTAATTAAAATTAATTTAGTGAAAGATTTATGAAAAATAGCTTCAAAATGAACTTCTAGAAATATGAATCTCAGAATTAGAACTTAATGCTCTATGTAAATATATTGCGAAGAGCTAAGATGGAATGTCAGTTTTACATCCGAAGATATTCCAGGACATTTTTTCTTTTAATAATAAAAATTTGACGAAATATTCCTCAATGTAGATTGTAAATATACTTTTAGAAGTTTTGTCATGTTTTAGCCAATATTTTATGATAAAAATTAATTTTTAATGCTACCTAATATATTATTGATATTATGTTTTTTATCAACATATTAAAATTTAGGAAAATATATTGCAGAAATTAATTTTAGTTTATAGTCATTTATTTATTTTTTTATTTATTACTCTATAAATGGTTTCGATAAAAAGCTCAATGATCTTTTGATAATTTTTTTAATTTTTAAAAAAGTGATTACTAACTCAAAATATATATAAAGTACCTTATGTTCGAACATTTTGAATATAAATTCAAAAATGAGTCAAGGTCTCTGTTTTATGCTATCTTTATTATTTATACTAGTTGGTCAGAATTTTATTTATTTTAGATTGCAATAAGAATCAGAAGCTGCCAAAGAATTTAAGTACGGAACACCCGAAAATTAAAACATTTTTAACATTGATATGGAAATTTAAGGGTTTAAGTCATTTCTTTTTCATTATATTATCGTCAACGTCTCCAAGTTTTAACAAATCATGAATTAGTATTGCAAAAAACATACTTGTTACATTGTAACTTATAAATAACCGTAATAGGGTAATAAAAATTCAGAAAAGAATAAGCCAGAACCAATAACACATTAAAATTATAACAACTGAGTAAAACAACTTGATGATTAACATTCAATTATTTTTTTTAGGGTTTAACAAACCCAGACAATAATAATGAAATTTTAATCACCGTGTCGCAAAAGTTTAACTGCCGAATACCAAAAACACATATAATAATCAGCAAATAGCCATGTCAGTCTTGATTCACGTAAGTGTAAAAAAAATTAAATTATGTATTTGCACTTCAATTGGTGACATAGCAAATAGAAATGATAATGAATTGATTTTTGACTCTGATCTTATGCAAGCAAGTATTAGTAAAAAGGATTAAGACTTGAAACAACACAGTGGTGTGAAAAATATATATATATTTTAACTTTAGAAATAAATAAAGATTCAAAAAATTGCACCTGGTATGCCTTTTTCTTGAGCCTTCCACTATTATTGCTTGAGCAGATCCCCGCATACTAAAGTTTTCCACCAAAACACCAAAAAGTTATAACATTCAAATCGATCCCAAATTAATTCTACAAAAATTGCCATAAATCACGATCTAACAGTTTTTGACAAATCTGCCAACTTTAAACTTAAGCTAACTGCCACGTTTTATTAATTAATTCATATTGTGTGATATATTTTCTTGTATAAAATATTGTTCTTTAATTAACATTAATATTTAAATGCAAACTAGCAGAATATGAGTGAAATGAGTGTGCGAGAAGGCGAGATGTAATGTGGTTAGAAGGAAAGTTTATTTTAGGAATGTTTAAGGAATGTTGGGATAATTGACAGACAATAGTTCATAGCTGCAGCAGAATAATTTACTTATTGTAATAATGCACTAAAGTCACGTAATTAACGTTGTTGGAAAATCTATATGATCTTGAATGTGATTTAAATTTTTCAATTTGCAAAATGCTTTAAATCGATTCACATTAAATAAGAACTTGTAAAAAAAGGTTTCTATAAAAAATCATTAATTCATTATAAATCATAAAAAAAAAATTCAACTAAATCTCAAATGAAAGCTTAAAAGCTTTAAAGCTGGGGATAAGGATACGTGCCATAAATATTGCTTGAAGAGGGTGTATTATGGAAAGCCCGTTTAGCTACCGATAAGTTAATTTGATCGTTACGGAAAGCATTGTCATAAGATCGTTTAACGCTTGGAGCCACCATTGAATTGGAAGTGGGCAACATAGATTGAGCTGCTTGCAGTTGTGAGTGATGTTGCATGGCGGCTTGATGAGCCTGTGCTTGTGATGCATACGCAGATGGTGATCCGGAAACAGAACCCGAAGAATAAGGATTCATGCCTGGCATTAATCCCATTTGGCCCATAGAAAGCATTGGCCTTTGAGGCAGATAGAAAAATTGCGGAATCTGACCCAATGGAATATTGCAAGGATTTGAGTGCATACTTTGTGATGGTACAGATCCCATTGATGATTGAGCCGACAAAAAGCCAAGATTTTGTAGGAACATTTGTTCCATACCGTTCTGTTGCTGCAATTGCAACTGAGCTGCAGCTGCTGCTTGTTGGCGAGCAATTAAATTCTGCTGCGCTATGAACTGAGCCTGTTGTTGGGCCATTAAGGAGGAGTTTTGAGGAGGCATAGACATGGTTAAGGGTGGTGGAATAGAAATTTGTAAAGGTTGCGGAGGCTGAGGGCGAGCTGGTAACATACCCGTGGTAGTAAGAAGTGGTGGCTTCGTGATTGCAGCAGGGGGTGATTGATGTTGATAGCCACCATTTAGTACCATATTCATGTCCTCACCAGAACATTGAAATACTTCAATGTATCGCTGCTTCTTGCCGAACAACATATGTTTATGATGCTTTTGCTGAGCAGATGCTAGGGCAGCAGACTCAGAATCCATTTGTATAAATGCTTCACCATTGAATTGACCCTAAAATTCAATTTGTTGTATAAAATATCATGAAAATTAACGTATTAATCTTAATTTTAAAAAAAGTGACAGAAATCAATTTTTTAAGAAATTTTAAACAAACCTGCGCATTGTAAACTAAATGCACTCCTTGGTAGACAATATGCTTAGCAAAATCTTCTAAGAAGTGAAGAATATGCTCCACTTTGGCCTCATATGGTAGTCCACGCAATCTTATACAATTTTTCTCGATGCCACTGGTAATCACGTGTTGTACGTGCTGAGGCAGAATGCTATTGATGGCCAAGTGTTGAGGTACTTGAGGCATTTGCGCAATTAAAGGCGGTTTAGTTTGCTCATATGTCTTGGGGTCCATCGATCGGTTGAGAACCTTTAGTTTAAAACATTGAAATGTAAATTTTGTTTATCTATTTAAAATATTAAATATCTATGTACTGAAAATTGAATCCAATGCTTACCATCACTTAATTCCAGATATAAATTTTTATAGAATTGTGATTTAATATAAATAATTATTACTGTCATGAAAATTATTTTAAGAAAAATTACCTGTTGAACTTCTGCAATTGTAGATCGGAATAGTTCAATGTAACGTTGTCCTATAGATTCTCTGTGCTTAGCAAGAGCTTTTGTTGAGTCGGACTCTTGAGGAAATAGAACAAAAGCATCTCCAGTGGCTCGACCATCTGGTTTCTTCACAAAAAGTATTCCTTCAGTTCCATCGAGCACATCACACGAATTTTCTCCATTTGCGAAAAACTCCAACTAAAAAAAATTTAATTGAATATATCAAAAATATTGAATTCTAGCCAAAAAACCTGTAAATTTAAATCAAGTTCAGATATAATGCAATATGATTAGTAAAATGCTAACTCAAATGTCTTTTTAATTAAACGACATCCCATGAGTTATTTCTAATTTCACGAGCAAAATTAATTCCCAATGATTTAAATATGCTTAGATACGCAAAAACAATCCTTTAAATTTTGACAACATTTGTAACAAACACGTTTGCCCATTTCATTTTTGTATATAGTTTTGAACGAGCTTACGACAAACGAAACTTTCAATAAATTTGAGTATTTTTTGAGTCTTTGAAAGTCAATTTTATTACATTTTAGTCTTTTTGAATCTTTTTGAATCTTTTTGAATCTTTTTTAGTCTTTTTGAATCTTTTTTGAGTCTTTTTGAGTCTTTTGAGTCTCTTTGAATCAATCCTAGTAGCAGACTTTAAGAAATTTTTTAATCAAATTTGCTCTGAAAATTCTGACATATTGTTATTGTTTTGATTATTTTGGAACAATTCCTATCAATTATGATCAACCATGAAGTCTCTATTCCAAGCAAAAAAATTTAAATATATGCACAGTAATTTTATGTCTTTAAAAAAAAAATTAGCATAAGTTGTGAACAATTTTGAGATATTGATTGTTTATCAGCCACCAGCAATATTTAACAAGTTAGGAAAGAATAACTAGTTGGCAAGTTCTTTTTTGGAAGGCAATCATATATAAAAATCTTTAGAAAATTTTGGAATTTTTCGAACATTGTAATTAAAGCGATACTTGCTTTCAATAATTTTTCGATCTGGAAATTTATGCTAAATAACTAAATGTAACAACCCAAAATGTGTCTGGAGTGACCAGCTAATGGTGAACCCAAATCTGATCATGATCTGATATTAACTCATCATCCTAAATAATCCAGCTAAAGAAATTAAATCGCTAACTTGTACCGTTCAAAAGTTAATTTTGTATAGAAAACCCAGAAATGTGGCCACAACTCCCTAGTTGGTGGACAAACTTCCACTAAGATTTTCATGTTTAAACTAGGTTCGATATGGGACATTTTGGTACCAAAAGATTTTGTCTGACTCTATTTTTTCGGGAGTTATCTTTCAACCATAATCGCCTTAAAATTCCATTGAAAAAAAATTTCTTGCTTATTAATATTGAGAATAAATGATAAAAAATGAGTATTCAAAGATTTTTAAGGTGTAAATTGATCAGCAGTTTTAAAAATCTTGAGCACATTTAATTATTTCAATTTTTTTGAGTCTCAAAAAGTCTAAATAATTTACTTTTTAGTCGATTTTATTATATTTTATTATATTTTATTATATTTTATTGAATTTTATTAAATTTTAATCTTTTGAATCTTTTTTGAATCTTTTGAATCTTTTTGAGTCTTTTTGAGTCTTTTTGAGTCTTTTTGAGTCTTTTTGAGTCAATCTTAGTGTCCTCAGTTTTTTGAATCTTTGGTTTGTCATAATCTCGGTTTTGAAGCTTATTTTTGAATTTCAAAAACAAAATTTCCTCAATTCCACCGGTTTAATAAACAATTTTTATCGCACTCACAACTTGGTTCGCTGTGCAGTCATATGGAAGTCCTCGCATACGTATAATAACTTGAGCACCTTTTGATAAGAACTGCTGAGCTTCATTTGAGGCTCCACCTGCCACAGCTAGAAAATCGTCTCCGGTAGCACGATAAACCTTAAAATTTTGAAAATATTACGCATTAGAAAGTCAATTAAAATATTTAAAAATAATCATTTTATTTTACCTCAATATATCTGTTTCCGATGTGATGCTTGTGTCGCTTAAGCGCCATATCCCTATGCTCCTGTGATACAAATCTTATCAAAGCTTCACCGTTACGCCGTCCTTGTGGAGATAAACAAAGTGCTACACCTCCTCTGTAAACCAAAAATATTTGTCAAATAAGTAAATTAGCTATAATAAAGCAACCCTAAATTGCATACAATTCTGACAAAAAATGCTCACACAAACAATAATGAAGTTACGAAAAAATCAAAAAAAAATATAACTTACTTTGCCACATTCAAGCCTCGGAAAAATTTAGCAATATCTTGATCGCTACTCTGCCACGGAAGACCTCTAGCTCTTACTATACAATTTCCATCAATATCGTCATCAATTGAGCTGAAATTTTTAGAATTGATAATTTAACTTGAAAACTGGAACCGCACTTTATGTCAGGTTTTATTTTAGTCGAGATTTTAGTATTATTCTCTCCATTAAAGTGTTTGTTCATCTGAGTTGATAATGAAACAGCTGTTTGTTTCGTTAAAGCCTTTGTGTATACTGTATATTGTTTCAACGTTGGAGCACATTTTTGATGAAACTTAATATTTTACTGATAAGAGTACCTTTTTAGTTCTTTTGTGAGAACATTTTGAACTTTAATCTCAACCATATTGTTACTTTTATATTTATTTATGATACTATCTATGTTTTACAATTGTTCTTGACGTAAACTTAAAGTTTTGACTATTTTGGAACACAAAAACTTCATGTTATATTGATTTCAATACTTGATATAGTTGATTTATTTTCGTTAGTGACGGCTTTGATTATTATTAGACGGCAGCAGGGTCTCGATAAGGAATTGTTTTAGATTTGTTGGCGGCCAATCAAACTCATGAACTAATCCACAAGAATTTGATAAGAATTATTGTAGAAAGATTATTGTTTGTGTATTCTGATATTCCAATATTTCATTCAGATTTGAGACGTGGTTATATTGAGTACAAAACATGTTTTTGAAAGATTGTTTTTTTCACTAATTTTTTGGTTTTTTTGAAGTTAAGTAAATTTTGGGTTCAGATGATTTTACTATTTTATATTTTGTGAATTTTTCAATAAAATTAAAGACCCATGTGCACATAATATCAATTATGGTGCATTAAGTTAGACAAATGCTTGTTCTATGCGGTCCTTTAAAGGATCTAAATCCAAACATATTAATTGATAATAATAACACAATCACTTCTCAGTGTACAACATACGTTATGTGTATAAATATGTAATATAACGTTTTGGGCACCATTTAATATTTTTATTGTTTTTTACTTTCGGTATTTGGTTGCACAAATGCAATTACAAACACTTGCAAATGCAGCAAAAATCAAAACAAATATTCTGAAATACTTTTAAATTTCTCATCATTGCATGATTTTAATGTTTCTGCTCACAAACTTCAATTTGCTTAATAATATTCCATTAAAATATAATTAATGTGGAAATTCATTCTTGACTTAACTGAAAAATTAAACAAACTTTAAATGCCTATTTAACTTGAGATTTCAAGTACAAAATAATTTTGTTTTCCAAAAATAATGATGGTGCAATTACATTCTAATTTGGGATAACGTGCGTTTTCAATTTGGAATTGATCCCTGCAAACTTTGCAAATTAATTCAATCTATAATCTGCGAATAAACTGATTGTACCTGAATCCACCATTGAAATTAAAACTTCTGAATTAATAAAATTATAAATTGAAAAAACACTAAAATATTCCACTTTATCGAAAATACATCAGTTTTGCTTCGAAATTAATAACGAACTAAGAGAGCACTTAAACGAGGCTATTCGTTTTCAGTTTAGTGATATTGTGGAATCAACAAAAAAAGTTTGAAAAATATTTAAGCGCAACACAACTCCAATTCTGTTCATTATACTTGAAGCATGTTTACGTTTGAATATGTATGTACATCAAAATAGGCTGATAAGAATAGGTTATATAATTAGAAGTGTATTAAGAATTCTCATTTGTCCATGTGAGAGCTGAGAATCCGTCACAAATATGAAATAAAATGCTTTCTCTGTAAACGTACTTTTTACAGAGTAAGCAAATTATTTTCGTAGATATATTTAATGTATACAAAGATTTACTGACGTATCATCAAAAAATCTAGATGCAGGTTGATTGATATTTGATATATATGATTTAGTTCAGTCACTTTAATTAAATTTTTTAATTTTCAAAAGTTTTGTTATTAAGCTACCAAAATATTCTTTTGTGACCAAAAGTGTTACCGCGTTTAATTGCAGATAAAGTCATGCGTGCTACCATACTTTTCTATGAACTATGAACTGTGAAATCATGTTATATAATATATTATTTAGGAAACCGGTTATCATCAAGTTCTACAGCAGAGTGATTTGCGAATGCATCTGTGTATCTTCAAATTTAAAAATTGAAGTACGCTGACGACAAATTTAAAAAAAATTGTATGATATTTATTCGTTAAAATATTTGGAGCTAAACCCAGTATCTAAGTTAAGTTTAAAACCCATAAAGTTATCATGATATATTGCATGATCATCAAGCTATCAATTTCAATTTATGGTTATTAGTTTGATAATATGAATTGACGTAATAAAGTAAAATACTCACCATATTCCTGACTCTAGCGTGACGTTGACCACCTCGGACGGCTCGAACTTGTGTCCTAAAATTAATAAATAATCGTTTAAAATTACTTATTTGTTATAAAGTATTAGTTTAATTAAATATTTGCTGTTGTAAATTACTTTAAAATTTCTTTAAGAACAATAAAGTTTTTTTGAATGCTAAAATTAGAATATGTTATACAAGTTGCCTAATTGTTTAATTGCATAGTCATCCTAAAGCATTTAATTTACTACTCAGTTAAAAACGGTTTTTCAACAAAAAATTATATAAATTGATGCTATTCAATCAATCAATAAAATAATTCACAAAGGTTATTTGAAGAGAATAGTAGATTCATATTTAAAGTTTTTAACATCCGTTCGTAAAAGTCTAAAAAAGTTCCACGAAACTTTCCAATCAAATTGTTCAAAAGACAATTTAGTTTTTTCGTTCAACAGACAGACTTTGAGTGAGAACAAAAGGCTTAACCACAGTTCAAGTGATATTTTTAAGTAAATTTATCTCAACAATATTGACCGAAATTTGAACTTTTAAGATGATTTTCAATTGATAGATCTTATAGCTAATTTTTTTGTCCTTCAATAAAAAATTTGAAGATGTCGAATTTCTGTTCATATTTCATACTTCAAAAACTTTAACAATAACTTATCATTCTGTGAACTTCTAACTTTTTACTTATGCAATCCATGACATTAATTCTATATGTATGAACTTTAATTTAAATGTTACATAAGATTATTTTTGATGGTAAAACTATTCTAAACCTTTTATATCCATCCTTTTTTTTAAATCTAATATATATAGATTTTATCGAAATAAATGACAAAATAGTTTTATTTATCAATGTAACCCCAAAGTCAGGCCATCATTGAATGTATTTTTTAAGTCAATATTAATTAATTCAAAGTCAACCCATTTTAATTACAATCTTCTGAAGGCATAAATAAATTTCGTAGTTTGAATCTGACAATACCACTTCTAGAAAGCTATAGAACCAACTATTAACCATTAATTTATTACCTGCTATTAGCATCGATTGTACAACTGTAATCATATCTCTGGACTCCTTGATGTAGAAATCGTTGTCTAAGTACGGACTTAATTCCATTTCTACAAAAAAAGAAAACATAAAGTTATTATAAAAACGTATATTTCTAGACAGCTATTAGTATTCACTGGGTCAAAGGTGCATAACGTAGTTTCGTATGCATTATTTCAACTTAAAAAAATTTCCAAGAAAAAAACTTTTTTTTTGAAATATTCACGCTAGCAACAAAAAAGTAAAGCAAAAACTCGAAAAAAAAACACAAAATGATTAACTTTAAATATATGTGTTGAGAGCCCAATTGAATATTCATCAAAATAAATATTCACAAAGCGTATTGTGAGCTTTTTTATCGGCTCTTTTGTGAAAATCAATTACAATTACGTACGCTATTCCTTGAGATGCCATCAAGCCATCTCTGGGAAAAAGTTAATGTACATATACTACAATATAGTAAAATAAATAAAGAATGACGCTTAAAAAGTGTGAAACTGTAAAAACTTTTAGATAATGATAATTTATACGCTACCAAGGACAACTTGCACGCTTTTGTGTCCATTGCAGTAATCGTATTTTAAGTGCATCATCGTTCAGACTAGCACCAGACTTATGAGTACAAAATACCAAAATGGCCAATATTTTTTGGACAAAACATTATTAGACATTTTTCTGGAAATCATAAGATATGGATTTAATACAACTCACCAACTAAAATTTCGGATATTGTGCTCACGACTGGCAAAGTCGGCATCGGTAGTTTGGTGACATCTGACATTTTTATCAGAGCCCTCGACAAATCACGAGACTTGAAACGTGCATACTCTTTTTTCAGATCGCTGAACTTAAAATAGTACCCTGGTAAATTGATGTCTTTGGCGCATGACTCTGGATGTAACACTTGTCTTAAGGGGTGTTGTCCATCAGTGATAAAGTAAAAATTTGGACTGTGCGGGTCAATCATCAATGTTCTAAGATGCATGTCATACTGAAAAGAAAGAAAAAAAATAATTATAAATGTGTTCCCTAAAGCTTCATAAAGCTTCAAATCAACCTTGCTAGGAATTTTATCGCTAAAAGGAATATTTTTGAGAAAAGGTAATCAATCAATTTACAAAAGATGACCTTAATCAAACGATCTAATTTTTCCCATTTTATTAGTTAAACTTTCCATCTACAACATAAATTAATTCCTCATATTTAATATGATGAGTTTTATGTCTGTCGGTCGTTGAGGTTTCTCAAAAGGCTTCATTATTTTAGCAATAGAACAAAAAGTGAACCCGCTCATTTAACACATTTTGCTGTCATATTAAATTACTAGAGATATATGTTTTTAAATAGTTTGTATTACAAAGTAGACATGTAGGTTATAGCTTGTGAGCAATTTCCGAGCAATTTCACAATTTAATTTTTAATTCTACATTTTATATATTTTTTATTAATAAGTGTGTGACATGAATGAACTTTGTAATATCTAGTAATATCACAAATAAAAACTAATTTAGTCCAAAACGTCAAAGGCTAACACACAATAATATTTGCATTGCTTAATTGTTTGTAAGAGTAATACAACAATGCAGTTATTATTATTATGATATATATATGATTTAGAATAAAACTCAGTGGATTTTTTGAAACTCACAGATCACACATAAGTTCTATCAACTGGCAGATTTGATTTATAATAATAGTATTAATACAATAGTAAGATTTTGTACTAAACTATTTAAACATTAACATTTCTACAATGGAAGAATATAAATATTCTACGTGAATTCGATAAATTTTTTTGTGTTTTTGTGATAATCGTATGAAGTTGTAAATATATTAAATTCAAACTCCTGCCCTTCATAGTTCAGAATATATAATACTTAAGCGGTATCGAATTCAAATTGAGTGTCCCAGCTTCGGTCAGTTTAAATAAGTTCCGCGGTTCTGAATACATCATTAAAATATAAATATGAGAACAAAGTTACGTAGTTTAAAAAGGTCAATTATTTCACAAAAATTTTAAAGAGTTGACTACATCCGACAAACATTAACATTTACATATTTACAACAAAAAAAAATGTTGAAAAAAATATCAAAATTTCTTTTTTTTAATGGTAATTATCTACTGATAGGTCTAGCATAGTTTCACATAAAAAAACGACGAAAGGACACAAATTTTATCTTTTTAATACATGTGTTAACTTTGCTGAAACACTCTTTATATGAATGAAATCCCAAGAACATTAAAAATATTAGAACCAACGAGCACTCACGTCACATTATTATAATTTTCTTACAAAAATTATTCCAAGCTGTTTTTCGTGTGCGCATTAATGTATATCTATGGTGACTTCAACGACCTTTTAGGTTTTTTTCACTGCTAAATCAAAGGTTAAAATTTTAAATGGCTTGAAAATGCAAACAAAAAAGCTATTGAAAATTTTTTGTTGTTTAATTATTTTGCTCATACAACGAAAAAGCTTACACGGTAAAAAGTGGCTAAACTTAGTCTCAGTTATTTGTTTCTTTGCAATTATAGTTTCTTTAAGGAGAATTTAACTTACATACGTATGGATTGTTCTTACATTTTTGCAATATCTCTATTAAGTTTTCAATTAGTGAAAACACTAAAAACAAATTCTAGAATTTTGAAAAATATTATTATTCGTGTAAATTTCAGTTAAATCTTTTCATTTAAGTAACACTGAATTCTCATAAAGTAGATAATCGAACAACCCTATTTCAATGATTAAGTAAGTACTTGATGCAAATTGAAGATCTAAAGTTGATAACATTAATTATTAACTCATAAAGTGCTTTCCGTTCGACTTTCATTTTGATAAATATTGACTTTGCATACTTTTTGTTGATGCACATTAATAACGTTATAAAAATTTCTATCTTATTCTCTAAGACTCATTCATTTATTGAAAGATTGAATGATGTGATCAAACAGAGCTCAAACACCACATTTTAATTGAAAGCATACCACAAGGCCCGCTTCGAAGTGTATGCGCCTCGGATATGTGTCAAACTTGTCCGTATCTTATCTGAATAATGAAAATATAGACCCATTTAGCTATTTAGAAGAAAAAATTGTTGATTACATTTATACACGTATGATAAGCAAATTTGTAAGAGTGATTTGCAGTTTGACGATAAAAACGGTGAGCAGCCGTTGTGGGGATTTGCACATAGTACTCTTAGTCGGCACTATATATATAGTATAGTTGTACACAGCAATTAGAGAACATTAAGATGTTTGAATGGGTATACAAACATGACGAACAAAACTTGAATGGTCATAGTTGCTCAGTTACTCAGTTATAAAAGTAGGTATGTTTGATGGAAAAATTATAAATCCAATTGTACACAAAAGTACAATGTTGTAATTATTTAAGTTTAAAGTTGTAGTTTTTTTTATTTTTTTTATAACAGCGCTGATCTTGAAAGTACTTTGAGACTCTTTAAATTTCAGATTCAAGTCTATATTGTGCAAGTTATTCTGGTTAAAAATTTCATATCAGTAGTGATAAGAGTTGTAAATTCATACATTCAAAACTGTTATCTCAAAGCAAGCTTAAATTGACTTGAATAATATCTATGTATCTATATTCCACAGTAATTCAATAGATATTTGCGAAGTGAAAATTTTGGCGGGTTATTTGATAAAGATAAAATATTATCTGAAGAAGAAAGCTTATGATTTAATAATTTAAGATTTGAGAAGAAATTTTTTTTTGTTGACCATTTGCAAAATTTAAGAAATTGCTTGCAACAATGACTTGAACAACAAGCTTTATTAGTTTGAGTGCAATTAATACTTACATCTACGACAATGTCATTAAGTAGTCTGCCATTCGTTTGCAGCAATGCTTCAGGAATAGCAGGTTCTGTGTATGATGATGAGCTTAAACAGCTAGATGACTCTGACGATACGCTGGTATTCGGGGAAAATGCTTTGCCTAAAGGTCCACCCAATGGTCGAACCAAATATTGCTTGATGTCAATAATCTACAAAACAAAATTTTAGAATTATAATAAACAGTTTGTGAAAGATAATTATAAGGCAAGAATTATTCCAATCGTTCTTTACATAATAATATTAACAAGTATCAAAAATGACTTTAAAAGTATTGTTTTGAAATTAATCCATGTTTTGGTAAAATTAAAGCTTAAAAAGTTCTTAAGACCCGGGCAGTAAATCTAGTTTACATAAAAAGTTTTTTTTTTTACATAAAAATAAGAAATACTTGTTAAACTAGTCTGTGACATGAAAAAAATGAGAAATTTAAAATTGGTGTTTTCCATACAAAATCTCCGCAAGCCACATACATATTCACATGAACATTTTTCAACATCTTTTGAGAATTCGGAAATGGGGTCAATATTTTCTCGAAATTTAAAAAATTTTGTATTCCAATCAAAGGTGTATGTAATCGAAGAAGAATATTTGATAGAGATACGTGAAAGACGTTGAACCTGACGTAAAATACTCAAAGGTTTAACTCGGCACCATTCTACATCACCTTCGCTCGCACAGGTGAATTTTTGTCTATTTATGATTTATGCATTTTATACAACTTTTACCTTTCATTTATGGTTGATGGGGGCATTTATGGTTGGAAAGTTTGGGTTGAAACAGGATGTCACTGATAATATTATTTTATAATTATTGTCAGTCATAATAATTACCTCTTTTGTTTGTACGTCAATAATGCCAAAAACCAGGCAAATGACCTCTTTTTCATCAGTTCCCAGTTGAGATCCACCAGCTCCACCAGTGGCCAAGTGACATGAAACAATGTGACCGTCCGGAACCAACATTTTGAATGTGTTTTTTCAGGTTTCTTATTTAAATTGATTTAATTGCAGGTCGGATATCAATAATTTAATAATTTTCTATTTTTATCTTGATCGTTCACTACCACTAGCAATCTTCATTATATACATCACTTGTGCGTTAATTACACTATCTATTGATGCAATTATTTTTAATTGGCCCACAAAACAACAACTTAACTCCAATGTGTGTTATTTGATCTCAGAAATATCTACCTCCCGAAATTTTACCTCAAGAAATATTATATGAGGGACTGGTTTTCTCGGATAATCCACGTGTCAAGTTTGAGCAACAGGTCGACCACTTGTTTGCCGAAGAAATATATTTGGTTTTTGATATTATTTATTCGGTTCCATTACTGTGTTATAAAATTTACTTTTTTCCCCATTTTACAAAAAAAGTCAACAAATTTGTACAAAACTTTTCACTTTCTCCACACAATTTTCATTAAAAACTGATTACAGTGACTTCCACAAAGCAATTAAACTAATTAGAAACAAGTAAAGATGGAATTAAAGACTAGCCGATGCACTGCACGAAGCCACTTTATGTTAATTCTCCAGTTTTCTAAAGTCAGGTTTATTTATTTATGATTACATCACAGGTATATAAGTTGGTTATTTTGTAGGTAGGTACTTAATATTTTTATGATTACTGTAAAAGTTTTTTCTTGCTCACGGATTTTCACGTAAAATTTTAACTTATTTTTGTTGAATTTGATATCACAGGTCAACTAAAGTTATTAACTGATTGGATTTAATGCAGTTTGTTCGTTAGAACCACCGACATTGTCAAGGCACTGCAAATAAATGGAACTACTACGCGCTGGAGCGATTCTTTCGAAGAACACAATATTCCGTCCACAGTCTGAGTCTGAAGTGAAATAAAACTCAACAATTTCAAAAATTCCACCTTTTACCTGTATATTTTGCTTGCAAGCGATTTTATTTGTTATTATTTATATTATTTAGGCTCAAAATTATAAACTATGGAGCATGTTGTCTCTGTCATACCCTGTTGCGGAATATAAAAATGGCCACATACATACACCTCTAAATTATTTACCTGACGAGTTAAGCTGTGAATGAATTTTTCAAAGTGTTTGTATTAAGTTTTTCTAGCATCTTAAAAGTTAAGCCTACGTCACAAGAAACAATTTTTTTTATTTTTGAGCCATTCGCGCAGGAACTTTAAGAAATTGTTAGGTAATTTTGAAAATATTTTATTTTTTCTGGAAAATGTGTAAATAAAAATACAAATAGTTTCTGATCATAGTTTAATTTATTTTTCGTAGATACATCCGTTATAAACACTCTTGATAAAAGATTTGGTTTGCTGTTAAAACTATTTTTAAATTCAATAGAATCTTCAAAAAATTTGAAATTTTTATTTGATCCTCATAAAGTAATTCCCACAAAGATAAATTGAAAGTATCTAAAGAGAAAATTATTTTACATGAGTGAATTTTTTTGAAACTTGAAATTGAAAACTATTTGTTAATAGTATTCAAGTTTCAATAAAGAATGGAGTTTAATAATTCATATTTTGTAATATATAATCTAAATATGACAACAATCGCATAAATATGGCCAAGTTAAATTTGATTCAAAGTTCAAATAATGATCAAATTTCATTAATTACTATTTAAACATTCATTTAATAATTGTTTTTACCATCACTTACATTACAAATACAAATTTTATCATCTCTGATTAAAAGGATCAAAAATACTGAATAATTAAAGGTTTACATAAAACTACTACTTAATTTTTAAATATTCTATACCAATGTTAACATAATACGTAAAGTTTATAGTTCAAACAATACAAATCAAACATAATAAAGGATCACAAATATTGGTTTAGATAAATTCAAATAAATTAAACGGTGCAAATTTATAAAAAATAACTTAATAATATTCAATATAAGGCTCAACAAATCAATACAATATTAGATTCAAAAACTTAGTGTAACTTTCTTCTACTAAACATTAAAATAAATTGGATTTTTTAAGGAATCTTTTAAAATATTTGTTAAAAGTTTAAATTTTCTTCACAATTACACATAAATTAAATAAAACAACAGTTTTATGCAGAAATCAAGAATTCTAAATCGCGAATCTATCAAATTTACTTAAATACGTATATTTTAGTTCATTGTGAATGATTAAAATTTGCCTAATTGGTTTTGGTTCTTTGGTTATGAATTTTCATTATTACTTTTTTATTATGATCGAAAGGAATTTTTGGTTCAGGTTTGTTAGGCTTTCAGTTACTGGGAAATTTTTACGTTCTCAATTAAAACCTCGTATTTATTTCGAAGTATTGAAGTTAACAATGAGCTTTTTAAGCTTTCGAGACTTTCATCGCAAGTTTAGTTAGATTAGTAGCTACTCTCAAGATGCTGTTATACACCAGCGGCTACCTTCTAGATTGAGTACATGCATTTTCCGTAATTTTTATGCCAGCTGATTAGGCGAAAAATTCGCATTTCGAGATCATTTTGTACTCTTCTTCTTCAATCTTGTAGACATCAATCAGCTGAAAATAAATCATAATATTAAATAAATTGGTAATGATGAAACCATACAATTCAAACTTACTTTTTGAACATCATGAGCCAGATTTTCCAACTGCTTATCATGAGCCATTTTTAGTTTTTCCTTTTCACGACCTTGTTTTATGGTACACGTCTAAAATACATTTAATTATTTTACAATACATGACTTTCAATGACTGTCAAAGAACAAACCTTCTTCTCTTCCATAAACTTTTTAATATTATTTTGCTTCTTTTCTCTCAAACGCCGATCCTTTTCTCCTTTAGTTTTCAAAGTTTTATCATTGGCCACCTCCTTGGAAGTTTCCACGGATATTTTCGCTTGTGTAGAATTCAATTCTTTTACATCCCGCTCTTGTCTCGCTTCTAGTTGTTTCATCTGACTAGCCTGACTCAGCTCCATAAGTTTTCTTAAAGTATCTAGTTGATCAGTACTTTGCTGTTTAAGAGCTTCCCATTCTTCTTTTTTGTGGCGTTCCATCATTTCGTTCCACTGCGCGTTTTGCTCTTGAATAACTTTGCGAATTGATGCGTCATTCTTGATCTCATCTTTACTTTTGCCTTTAATAAGACGCTCGATAGCAGTGTTTTGCAACTTTTGAATACCAAGGCGCTCCTAAAACGAATTTAAATAAAATATTAATATTAATAAATTGTTGACATTATTGTTTTATTTATTACCTTTGCTTGACGTTTTTTGATAACATCCATATCTTTCTGTTGTTTTTTGGCTGTTTTCACAAAACCTTTTTCCTGTCGCAGTGTATCCACTGTAATCGGCTCAAACACCAGTGGCTCTTCTTTTTTCTTTTCTTCCTTTTTTTCTTTACCAGCTTCTCCTGCAGGTGCCTCTTCTATACCCATTGCCTTCATGTTATCAGATCTCTCTTTGGCTGCACCCATAAATGCTCGCGGATCAGATAATGCAGCCATAAAATCCTCAAATCCATCGGGCACATAAATTTTTAGTTCAATGTTACAGAACAGCATTGGAAGTGACATTGGGAAATTTGCCTCAGTTCTTAACGAAATGTGGCGGTATCCAGCTTGAAGACCATCCAGTGGCAATATTCGTTGGCCCAAAAGCTTTCCGTTCTCATCATAAACGCCAAATCGAAGAACGGCCAAATCGGGAAGCACGACCTTTTTGAGGTGAAAAAGTTCATTATCAGCTTTTTGTCACTTGTCGCAGTTAAATGAATTACTCACCTTTCGGAACAAAAACGGCTCTTCGTTGTAAACCGGATTTAAGCCATTGTTAGGAATCTAAATGAAAAGAGTAAAGGGATGACGATGCGACAATATGATTTAGTTGGTTAATATTTACCATTCTTGAACGAAACTCTTTACGCACTGTGTCAGTAGGCAAACCTGGAAACAGATAA
Organism: Parochlus steinenii; assembly: GCA_038502155.1. Taxonomy (NCBI): domain Eukaryota; kingdom Metazoa; phylum Arthropoda; class Insecta; order Diptera; family Chironomidae; genus Parochlus; species Parochlus steinenii. The sequence continues at coordinate 941,670 of JAXCIN010000052.1, read as the reverse complement.
AATGTAATTATGGAAAAAGTTTTCTTACTTAATCGCTCAACTAGATCATAGATCAATTCTAAACGTATATTTATAATGAAGTGTTCTCAGTACATACCATACATATCGACTTCAACGTAAGTTCCGACCTGAAGAAAAAAAACATAAAAGTTAGAGATCATTGATGCAATATTTAAATTATAAATTAACCTTCTTATCTGATAAAAACTGTCCAGCAATAACTTGAACTGAGCACTGAGCCGCAATCACGCCATCTACAGGTGCATCTGCAAACGGATCGAAATTACGATCAGCCCTCCTCATAAAGTCTGGCTTCAGCAAATAACCACAATTTCCATTGTACTCAAACTTTCCCTGGTTCAATTGCATCGGTAAATCAGACGTTTGAAAATTAAGTGAAACCATTTGGCAACCTGAAAATATTAAAGTGATAAATATTTTAGATTTATTGTGACATTTAGTCAGTTTACCAGCATTCCAGAAGACTTGTGGCATATAGTTGGACGAATCAGCTCTTGTTCCTTTAGGATAGATTCTGGACATTTGTCGCTTGTTGTAGTTGACAAAATCGATGGCTTGCTGTTTTAAGAGCCCCATTCCTGTTGTCTCGGCAAATGAAGACATATTATGATGAATGTTTTTTTGATCAGCAACATCAAAACCTTGAAACTTGATAGGCTGAGCATAGTTCACCATGCTACTCAACCAAGGATGTACATTAGTAGTAGATCCTGTGTATTGAATTGGAACAACTTCTGCTTCAGCATCTGCAGACTGCAATAGAAAATATACTAAACAGTTTAAAAATGCTATTACATTTTTTATATAGTTCCTTACCGGAGCAGCAGCGGCGGCCAGCAACTCTTCAGGTTTTTTATCGGGAACCAAACTAGCATCCTCTTTGATCTCATCTTCTATAACAAACTCTCCTTGTAAGAACAATTCAAGCTCTTTCTGCTCTACTTCCTTCTTTAATCTTTTGTTTTTAATCAAAATTTTTCGCTTTAGCAAGCACGGGGGTGGTAAGGGTGCACCAGGGTCAAGCTAAAAATTCATTTTATTATTTTTTTTTTCTGTTAGCCTACATTTTAACTGTCGATCATTAAAAATGTAATCAAAATCCGCGCTATCAAATAATAAAAAACATATAAATTTCTCACCGGATATTCGGGTAAAGACTCCCTCATTAACAAATCACCAAGAATCTCATCACAGTATTTGGCAAGTTTGTACTGTTGAGATTTGCAGCAATGATTTTCAAATGACAAAACAATTGGGTAGTCCGAAGTGACAAAAGCACAGTCGCGAATCGCATAAATCACATCTCTGAACAGAATATCTGTACACATGGCCATTCCGTGAGTGATGATGGGCTCTTCATCTTCTCCTTTGCCATCCCAGCAATCGAGCTCAACACAACGGCAGCCAGCTAACAAAGTTTGTCGGTACATTTCTACGGAACTTTTACCACCAAACTGTCTACCACTCAAATAAGTATTGTGACTGCTGTTAATGTAGTAATGAGATAGTGGCTGATCCATCTCCATGTAGATATCCAGGCGATCAAGAAAGACTGGAGCATTTTCGTCGGACATTAAGTACCTAATGAAACCATCCTTGCTTAAACATTCTGTAAAATAAATAATGAACTTTATGCTTTCACTAAAAATTAGAAATGAGGCTTACTCTTTCCCCGAAAATCTTCACTCTGTTCATAAGTATTGATAATCTCCAGGGAACGCTTTTCGTCATACAGTGGATACAAAATTTCGTTCAAACGTGGATCTCTTTGTTTCTCGTTTAAGAAGTTAATAAACTGATCAACATTGATCTCGTTGGCTTTCCCTTGCGTACTAGAATTTTGAAAAGCAGTAAGATTAAGTTTTATTATCATGTTTTGAAATGAAAACTCACATTGAACGGAACAACTCTTCGATGTCATTACGTGGACAGATTTTATGGTAAAGAGCGTAGAATTTGTCAAAAGTAAAGTCATCTTTCGGAATGGATTCATTTTTGCCACAAGGCAAATTCATTTCTCCCAGGCATTGATACACCAGCTTTTCAGTTTTACCTGAGAAAAAAATTAAGCCAAATATTAATATAAAAATGAATAACCGACGTGATTTAGGTAATTTTAAAAAATCCTTTTAATAAAAGATTAGCAGACACTCAATTATTCAAACAAATGTATGGACTAGCCCTGTTCATGAATATAATTATCATATAGCAAGCAACACTTAAATGTATTATTGGTTGTTTTTAATTAAAAAATTACTAATTTGTGTTTTTATCAGATTATGTAAATTAGTTCGAAATGTGCGAAACTCGATAAAATTTAATTATCGCACATTCTAATTTTTTATAAAATACTATGTCCGAGAGTAAGAAAAAAGTTTGGTTAGATCTTTAATTTACCTGATGCGAATGTTCGAGCTATCACTTTTACTGGTACATTCCCTTTTGGATCGACCGAAAATCCAAGGCGCATCCAACTAAAATATTGACATGAGAATTAAAATTCAAATCAATTCAATAAAGTAGAATTAATATTAATTTATCTTCATGCTTTTAGGTACTTGCAATGCTTAAAGTGCAGGTACAGTATATTTTCACAAAATCATAGTGCCATGAATTTTGTGTAAAGACATTTAGAACTTATTAAAAATACAGAACAAAACGATATGGAAAATTTTAACAAATCAAAAGATTTAAAGAAATCATGCTAATCAAATTACCAAATAAAAATTTAATCTTTGATTGACTGTAATACTTTGAAACTAGAAATAGTATTAAAACAACAAAAATCATACTAAAAATTGTACAGTACCTATCTGAATATCTCTAATGAAAACAGTTTTATAAAGAGGGAAAAAGTATAATTTGCATACAATACTAGCAAAATGTATAACAATTGCAAAATAATGATATATTTGCTAACATAAAAACAGAAATAAAACGTTTTGGATTGAATTGTAAACACGAGAAATATGGAAAAAAAATCCAGTAGAATTCCTTTTTTGATCAATTGATTGATTGAGTCGGGCTTTTGGAGGTTTCTGTTAAATCACAAAATTTTTACACATGAACAGCTCGTAGATGATATATTACAAATAAAATAAATAGTAGCATTAAGGTAAATTTGATCGACTCCAAACTTACTGTTTCATCAGACTCATCTGTGGACAAATATTGTTTGCCTTGTTGTTGTGAGTAATCACTCGAAGCCCTTGCTGCCAGATCTAAATTAATTGGTATACAAAATTATAAATCATACAAAATTATAATAAATAATGTGCGTCAAGTGAATTCATCAAAATGCAGCATCATTCAATAAAGAATACGTTAATGCTTTAGAAAAAACATTGAATAAATAAAAGTTTATGATGGAAGGCTGCTATTATTGTGGTTGAGATTTTAAATATGTTAATGAGCTTAATTCGAAAGCATAAATAGCTTTTTAACTGAGGATTATTTGACTTAATAAATCAAAATAAATTTAGGTATATTTAAAAAATTTACCAAAATATGCTACAATTTCCATAAGTCAGTCACAATCAAGAAAACCCTCAAAAGAAATTATAGTCTTTTTTAAATCAGTTAAATCCAACAATGATCATGCAAAATCACAATGCAAAAAAAATGTATCTAAAACAACAAACGGCTATTGAAATCATTCATCCATCAAGTATCCTTTACTTACTGCTTCTTCAGACACGTGAATGGACAAAAATTGTTAGCTTTTTCATTGTGAGTTATCTTTCGAAGTCCATCCACCCAAATCTAGCGAGAAATAGCACACATACTTAATAGAGTTACATGAGATTGCGATACGATTGGACAATTTTAATTAAACTTTGCAACACACAACTGATTAATAAACATATTGTTAGTCAGCGATGTTGTTAAATGTTATATGAGATTTTTTTAGTGGATCCAGCATAAGATAACGAATACTGCATTCAAGAATTCTTATTAATGAACTTACTTTTGCTGTTGCTGCATCTGGACAAATAACGTGCTGATAATTAATGTTTATATAATCCGTTCCAGAACAGATGGTCAGAGATTTTTCTTCCACTTGGTCTCCATGTTTACTGACCAGCTGATTCATTAATTTAGTATCCTGATAGAAGAAAGAAATAAGGTGTAACAATTAAATAAATGAAATTTCTCCGGAATCAGTAAAAATCGCACCTTGGGTATTCCACCAGCTCGAATATCACTAACTTGGCACAGTTCAATTACGTCGCCTTCCTTTAAAGTAAATTAATTTAATTAAAACTGTTCAGTTATAATGTTAAAGGGACTACCTTTCCTTCACTCTTCCAGTAAATAAAGAATCCATTTTCATCCACTTTAAAGATACAAGCGGGCTCAAACTCTGTGTTGTCTTTCTCCTCGGTCCATCGATCAAATGACCCACCAGTCAAAAGAGGCTCTGGAACCGGGATGTGCCAGTTGAATTCAAATTTTTTGGTCATCCTGAAAACTCGCTGAGGGTACAAAGCAAACTATTAGCTGTGTAATGTAATGGATTTTTTAGAGAAGTAAATGAAGCCCTACAAGTCTACTTTAACAAATACAGTGAGTTCTTAATCAGATTAGGTATATTCGTGTGCTGAAACTCAAATATTTAAATTGAATAACAAAGAGGAACTTTAAGTAATTCCTCTATAGTTATAAAGAATCAATTATTAGGTTTTCAACAGTCTCGGCGTAATTTTTTTTTCAGATTTCTATTATTTAGTTTTGTTATTTTAAATTTAAGGCAGCAGAGATATTTTCCCATATATTGTAGTATCTATTTTATCGATTATATTTTGCAATTTTTACATTCACCAGTTTTCACATTAAGTTTTTGCCTTTACAGTTGTTTCAATCTTTTTAACACAAAATTTATTGGGCTGCTATCTGAGCTGGTTACAAATTCATTTGGATCCGACAAACAATATTTACAGATAATGTTGGTACAATATAAACTATCAGAAATAGAATTTGTTTACATTTAAAAATTGCAAGATTATGTATATTTACTCTACGCACAAAAACACATCCAATTAGTGTATAATGCTCCATAAGGACTCTTTTGATTGAATATTTACATGAGGGGTGTATTGAAATTACCTTTTATTCAGTTTCTAATCCACAGAGAGAAGTTTATTCAATTTTTTGCACGAACTTTATTTGCCCATTTTTTGCGTACTCTGATAATCCACAGTGCTTTCCAAGTCTTTAGCACACACGGTCAATAAAGAACAGAACACTTTAAAAGTTCTGCTCCAACAGCAAACAACTGATTCTAGTTTCTTTTTCGATTACAGGTATTTATTGTTTTTGATGAAAATTTTAATATATTTTCTAGCAAACTGTTTTTAATGAATCTGAAGTTTTTGATCTATTGTGAATCCCACTTTACAAAAGACAGCAGATTCAGCAAAGCAATTTTAAAGGTAAACAAATATTGTACACGAAATCAGTTTTGAAATTGAATGTTAATTTAAACTCGTCGTGAGCTAAACTAAACGCAAAGGCGTAACTAAAATAAAAATATGTTAAAGGCTGTTATCCTTGTAGGTGGAATTCAGAAAGGTAGAGACATTGGTTTATGGTTCAACTACAAAACATTTAGTTTGTTATTACGTGTCATTAAAATGTTATCATTTTAGGTACTCGTTTTCGACCTTTATCATTGGACTGCCCAAAACCATTATTTCCAGTAGCTGGTGTGTCAATAATTCAACATCATGTAGAAGCTTGTATCAAGCTCAAAGAGCTCAAGGAAATTTTAATTATTGGCTCTTATCCTGCCTCTGAGATGCAACAAATAGGTGAAATTCAAGCCAAGTATGATGTTAAGATTCGATACTTGCAAGAATTTACAGAGCTAGGTACCGGAGGAGGTATCTATCACTTTCGAGATCAAATCAGATCTGGAAATACTGAAGCATTCTTTGTGTTAAACGGAGATGTATGTTCAGATTTTCCATTAAACGAGCTCTTCGAGTATCACAAGTCTAAAGGAAGTGAAGCGATGATAACTATAATGAGTACTGAAGCAACAAGAAATCAGTCTCTAAACTATGGATGCCTGGTCACAAATAAAATTGATGGAAAAGTGACCCATTATGTGGAGAAACCAAACTCTTATGTATCTACTGAAATTAATTGTGGAGTATATATTTGTTCTATGGATGTTTTTCCCCAAATCGCCGGAGTGTTTTACTCAAGGCAAAATAACAATAATTTGATGTACAATTGTAATGGATTAAGTGGAAAAGATCAAGGGCACATTCAGGTATTGCTTCAGTTTCTACATTAAGTGACTTAAAATTAAAGTTTGATCTTTTTAGTGGGAGCAAGAAATCTTGACACCACTGGCTGGAACTGGTCGATTGTTTGCTTTGTCTGTAAGTTGGCTTATGCAATTTCCAATTGAATTTAAAACTCATATCTACTATTATAGGTGACCAATTGGTGGAGTCAAGTTAAAACAGCTGGCTCTGCCATTTATGCTAACCGCCATTATTTAGAACTTTCTAAGAAAAATCATCCAGAAAGATTTTCCGAAACTTACTGTTGCAATATCGTACCAAATGTTTATATTCATCCTTCAGCCACAGTACACCCAACAGCAACTTTGGGTCCAAATGTTTCAATCGGCTCAAATGTTTCAATTGGACCTGGTGTGAGAATTCGAGAATCAATTATTTTGGACGACGCAGTAATTGGTGATCACAGTCTAGTGATTCATTCAATTGTGGGAAGAAAAGCAGTTGTTGGACAGTGGAGCAGAGTTGAAGGTACACCAGGAGATCCCGATCCTAACAAACCATTCACTAAGATGGAAAATCCACCTTTATTTAACAGTGAAGGTAAACTGAATCCTTCAATCACAATTTTAGGTGAGATCTGAATTTTGCAAAAAGAAAAGTTTCAAAAACAATTTTTTTTAATTGTAGGATATGGATCCAATATGCCATCTGAGATGATTTTGCTAAATTCAATTGTTCTGCCGCACAAAGAACTGACCAGGAGCTTCAAGAATGAAATAATATTGTAAATTAGGTTGAATTATATTTTTATAACTTTCGAAATATATATCTTGACAAAAAGATTTATATGGTATTATCTATCCGCTTTAAATTTTTATTCAAATCAAATGCAAAATTACATTGTTAAATGTTCAGATGAACTTTAGTTTCTACAATATTTTATTACTAATAAATGATCAATTACATGCTTCGCACTCGCTTTTTCTCCTTGTAGATCGAAGTCATTTGAACTGAAATAAATAAACAATTTATATTTTTTGACCGGATTAACAATTTTGTGAAACTCACTGTATGGATCAAATTTTAAGATTTCTAATTTATCGGCTAATCGTTCTCTGACTGCATTGAACTGATGTTTGGATACAACACTTTCCATCAACACCATTATCTTCTTACTTTTTGCTTTCTTCAATAATATGTTGGTAATAAACATTTTGAAAAAAATATTTTCGCCACAATAAATGTTCAGAAAATATTGTTCATCTGAATCCTGTGAATTGTCAAAATGAAAGATTCAGTAAAGTTGTAGCGCCAATTTGTTTTTAAAATATTTATTAATTCCCATAAGTTTTTAAATTTAAAGCTGTTATGCAACATTCCTATCGGTCATTAATAACCCTTTCTCCCAAAGATTAGTGATAACGAGTAGTTTTCGATCATTATCTTCCTGAGCTAAATCCTCAATTTTTATGAACTCCGGATAAGATTTGATTAGACAAGAAATCATTTCAATATCGTTCTCATCGATATCTATAAAAGTGGCTTCATATTGATGATATTCCTTGGAGTTTTCTGAATGAAAATATACTCGTAGTCCTTCTTCTTCGTCCACTAATCTTAAAATGTTGGCTTTCAAAAGTTTCACTTTCATGTCTAATTTAATTTCAAACGTATTTTCAACAACACCGTCTTGAAACTTGACCTCTTCCGCAAAAGCGCTTCGTAATTTATCTTTTTTGGAAAGATAAGGCGGTAGAGCGTCAACTTGGTATTTTTTGGCTAACTGGTCCATGGCATCATCAATTGGAGCTTCATCAATTAATTTATCAAAGAATTTCTTGATTTTAGATTTGAAGTCTTTTCTGAAGGCATCTATATCGTCTCCAGAATGCACTAATCCCATTTTTTGGTATACGTTTAATGGTAAACCTTCTCGAAAACTTACATCAGATTCAATCGCTTTTTGCAATGATGCTGGGACCAACTAAAATTGTATTTGAAAATAAAATTACTTTAGAAAGTTGAACATAAAAATTTGAAAATATCATTACAATTTCCAATAAATCTGCATACGAGTTTTTCTGATATACACTCATAGTAATATGTAGTGAGTGTTCACCTTGTACAGTGCTTGCTTGATGAATAAATCCTCTAGGGAAATATAGCATATCGCCAGGTTCCATAACAACTTCCATTATGGGTTTACCAATTTCATTCTGAGCAAAGTTTTCAGAGCTAAAACGAGGTAGCACATCGTTTGGTGTCCTTGGATTGTAAATTTTCCACAGTTTTTTACCTAAAAATGTTCATAAAATGTTAACTATGTCATTATTCTAACCAGCTGAATAATTTTAGATACCTACCTTCTAATTGAAGAACAAAAGCTTCAATGTCGTCGTAATGAGGCGAAAATCCTTGTGAGTTTTGTGGTGTTAAGTACACGTTTGTACCGCACATTGTATGGAAATACTCTTGAAGATTAGCATTCATCTTATAGATAGACTGTACAAAAGTCTGAGGATTCAAAATCCGAATACTGCAACCGTCAGAATAGTGACCCCACATCTCGAGTCCAACTTTACCATCTGGATTCAAATTTGTTTTTACGTTGGTGTCTTTACAATACGAAGTTATATCAATATTTTTTGTGCTAGAAATATAAAATTTACAGTTTATTCTTGAAATTCAAATAAATAAAGATGAACACTTACTACTCCAAATGGTTTTCTTTAATGATATTCTGGACACCTTCTATTGTAAGGAGATTAGAAAAATAGTCACGGCTGTTGGGTCGTTTAATAAGCCGTGGAGACTTTTCCCAATTCACTTTCATGAAATCCTCCACACTTATTGGACTTAAGATCCACTCCAAGACTTTTTTGCCATCTTCAATTGAATTGTTTCCTGCTTTTGTTTGATTACCTTCAGTTTTCTCGATATACTTTGGATCCGGCTTCATTTTCTTTTGAAGGTCTGGAACGTGAGTCGCCTTGACGATCTTGACTCGCTTGTTTTTCCTACTGTTAATCATGCTAAACTAATTTTGTTTGTTTCTACTTTATTAATTATCCATTCAGTAACCTCTACCACATAAAATGAGAATTTGACTTAGTGAATCCTAATATAAGCTGTCAAAAGTTTTACTTCTACGTTTTAACTAATTTAAATAATTTTAAAAGTGCTCTACAATATACGTGTAACATATAGTTCTTAGTAATATATTCTTTTAGATAATTCTTGTCAATTTATATGTATACAGTTTTTAAACCAATTATTGAGGAGAAAACATATCTATATGTTAATTAAAAGAGTACAGCCATATCAGCCAACCGGAGAAGTACATTAGAGGTGTTTGGAGCTATTCAATAATTTATGTTGGAAAATTGAAAATTTTTCGCTGAAAGCCGATTTTGCCGATTTTTAACTGTAATTTATTGCATAAGGCATTTATTCTCGAAAAATAATCAGTTTCCGCTGTTAAGATCTCGAATTGGTTAAAAGTGATTCAAATTAACTCAGTGTTTCCGTGTAAAAAGTCCTTTTGCGATGGCATTCTTACGAATCTTCACAAAAAATAGTTTGATCTCCCAGAAACTTAAGTCTGTCAATTGTGTATGCTCTAAGATAACTTTCCTGAATGAAGATGCCACGAAACTGGGTTCAGTCAGACAACTGTCGACCTCGCCAATCTTGGAAAATAAAACAAATGAAATGCCAAAATTGGGAGGTGCTGCTGGTAAAGACATCCTGGATATCAAATTCAATGATCCTCAAGCTGCATTCAAAAGTAAAACTACCTTTGAGCTGCTGAGAGCCTATTTGGTTTATGTTCTATGCTCTTCCGAGTATCTGGTCAATAATAACATGAAGGTAAGTGAGAAAATATCTTCAACCACTAATTCCGCATAATTTATTGCTAAACGACTCATTACGTTCTTCTTTTATCTTATAAAAATTGCAACAATCCATCTACGTCATTGCAAAGTTTTCGCCAAAAATTACTTTGTAAAAATTTACGCAATCATTTTCCTTTTTCACTTCCCATAAAGATTATCGATTTTTCGCTGGAAAATTATTTCATGACTTTTCTTTACATAAATATTTTTGCTATGGAAATCCAAAATCACAAATACTTTATAAATATATCATGTTGAAAATGAAGTTTTCTTTTGAATCAATCATGTCTTCAGTAAATTAAGGAATATTTTTACAAATGTAAATTAACAATATACAATATACATGCACATTATATGATCAAAATTTCCTAATATTTTCAAAATATATAGAAATATTTTTACTTTGTACCATTATTTGTTCACAAATATTGTATTTTTAGACGAAGCGGGTGCAAAAAAGCTTCATCTAAAATTCAACAAACAATTCGTTAATTTATGTATAATATATTTTATGTCTAGAAGACTAGAGCATTATGTTATATAATATTTTCTTACGCACACAAACATAATTTGCATCGTCTGCTTTTTTTTGTTTACGTGTATAAAACACGTGCATCTTCGAAATGAACCAAAGAGGTGTGGACATTCAATTGATCGTTCTAGTCAATTATTTTAAACATATATGATCATTGATTGCGGTTGATAACTGATAACAAATTGTATATGTAAATGTAATCACATATGAATTTTTCTCTTATTCTAGCTAATGAAGCTGATGAGAAGCGTCATGGGTGATAAACTATTTACTTTGTTAATGAAGAGTACCTTCTATGGACATTTTGTGGCTGGTGAAGATCAAATAAAAATTGTTCCCACTTTGGAGAGGTTTGTTTGAATTGTCTGAAAATCATCTTAATTCGGTCAACTAAAAACAAATTAAAATTTTTTTTCAGATTGCGGTCTTTTGGTGTCAAACCAATTTTAGATTACTCCGTGGAAGAAGACTTAACACAAGAGGAGGCAGAAAAACGTGAAGTCGAGTAAGTTTCATACTAAATAGATATGGTTTTATTATCAATGTGATAGTAATAATTAATTTTCTTATTATCTTTAGCGCTACTACTACTGCAGTATCTGACAGCCAGCCTGATTCATCTGGGACCCTACCTCAATACCAAGTTGACAAGAGCTTCGCTGATCGTCGCTACAAAGTACAGAGTGCTAGAACTTACTTCTACTTGGTAAATTGGCATATTGTTAATTGATATAGTTATTTAATAAAATTATAATCATCTTCAATGATAAATTAACAGAACGAAGCAACCTGCGAAAGAAACATGGAAACTTTTATCAGATGCTTGGAAGCTGTGTCAAACTCAACATTCGGCACAGGCATCACCGCCATCAAATTGACTGCCCTCGGACGACCGCAATTATTGGTGCGATTTATTTGGCAGAGTTTTGAGAATTCTTAAAAAAATATTTTTGTAAATTACAGCTGCAAATTTCCGAGGTTATTATGAACACACGTAAATACATGTACGATATTGCTGGTGGTACCGGAAATGTGCTGACTCACCACAAAACGATCAAAGACTTGGAGCATTACTTTGGGGGAATGGGAGACAATAAAGATGTGAAAGACTTTTTGAAAAAGGTCACGACTGACAAAGATGGGTAAGTTTTTTCACTGTCTTCCTCTATGGAATTGATTAAAAAGACATATTTAGTTGTTTTGTTACAGTTTACGATTTTATAATGGTGTCTGAATGTTCACAATTGACATCGCGGTAATATTAAAAGCTTATTTAATGGCTTTCCCTCTCATATTTGAATAATTAACTCGAGTTTTAACAGTAAACTGCTATCCCTTTTCCTTCTCATGCGTGACGTAATTTATGAACAGCACCAACATTAAATTATTAAGGCAACTTATATTTCAAAGTTTTAAAATAGTTCCCCAAAATAGAAATATATGCGAATGAAATGCAAGGTCAATACACCTATTAATAAATTTTATTTAATTTTTAATTTTTTAGAATTTTGCATTTGTTCCCTTGGTCGGGTATCGTTGACGAAGACTGTGAATTAAGTGATACATTCAGAGTTCCTGATCCAAAAACAGGACAAATGCGTCGCCTGACATCTCAGATACCTCCAAAGGAAGAAGAGATGTTCAGAAATATGATTCGTAGATTGAATTATATTGTTAAGGTAAGCTTTCAAAAACTATGTGATAATTATTGAAGAAAGACTTTGAATCATTAACATATAATCAATTTACACAATCTGTAAATCTAAAATGGTTTTAAAATATGCTAATTGCAGACCGCCGAGGAGCTTGACGTAAGGATAATGATTGACGCCGAACAGACATACTTTCAGCCAGCTATCTCACGTATCACTCTTGAGATGATGCGAAAATACAATACCAAAAAAGCAATTGTGTTCAACACCTACCAATGCTATTTGAAAGAAACATTCAAAGAGGTAATTGTTAGCGCAACTCAAATTGCCAGATATTCAAACATTTTAATTGCCTAAAATTGTTCTCTCTGTGTGACGATAGTGCTAATTGACACTTTCCGAATGCGCATCACGTTTTTTCTTATTGTATTATTTAAGTCAACAAACTTTGCTCGAAAAAAAAAAATTAATGGAATATATTCGATTGTTTTAGGTTACCACTGATTTAGAGCAAGCTGCTCGTCAAAACTTCTATTTTGGCGCTAAATTGGTGCGTGGTGCTTACATCGAACAGGAACGGGCTCGTGCAGAATCGCTTGGCTATGAAGATCCTACAAATCCCAGCTTCGAAGCCACTACTGAAATGTACCATAAAACTTTGACCGAATGCTTGCGACGAATTAAAGTGAGTTACCAAATCTTCTTAACGTGAATCATGAATTTTATCTTTATCATTTTAGAAACTTAAAGAAGCAGGTGCGGACGCCAAAAAGATTGGTATTATGGTGGCTAGCCACAACGAAGATACAGTACGTTTTGCCATCGAAAAAATGAAGGAGATTGGAATTTCACCTGAAGACAAAGTAATTTAAATCAATTTTATATTTGATTCTCAATTACAAAATTTATATATTTCAGGTGATTTGCTTCGGTCAATTACTGGGAATGTGCGATTATATTACTTTCCCATTGGGTAAATATTAATTCTAAATTATTCGAATAAATTTCATTACAATTTTTCCCTATTTCAGGTCAATCTGGCTACTCTGCCTACAAATATATTCCTTACGGACCAGTTGAGGAGGTTCTACCATATTTGTCACGTCGAGCTATGGAGAACAAGGGCGTCTTGAAGAAAATCCAGAAGGAGAAACGATTGTTGCTCAGTGAAATAATGCGACGAGTGACTCGCGGACAAATGTTCTATAAACCGCAAGGTAAATACACGCCAATCTAAAAAGGACGCCGCCCCAGCAAACCTCACTTAACTCTTTGCAAATGAGAATTCTCAAAAAATATCAAATATTAGCGTTAAATTTTAAAGAAAAATTGAATGAACGTAACACAGTACTTAATTTACTGATAAATGGATCTGATTCGAAAGTGCAGAGTTTGAAGAGCTTTTTGAAAGTACGTGTATTATTTTATAACTTGATTTGAAATAGTTTCTATAAGTCAACGAAGCTTTACTGTACTTAATGAATCTCGTTGTTGAGCTTAATTTAAAGTTAAAATGAATTATACCAGACACACTTAAATTAATTGATTTCGAAAATTTTGAGGAAAGTCGAGAGATCTTCTAAATATTTATCTTGTCAAAATGTGTCCCTTTAAGTGTTTTTATTTCCTTGAATTTTTCGAAAAACATTAAGTATGCATTAAGTTATCAAACCACCTTTGCTGTTAGAAATTATATGTTTAGAATGGAACTAATGAGAATTGAAAAAGGCTACATTTAATTTATTGATATAATGTGCAATTTTAGCTGAGGGCCGACTTAAACTCCGAATGTAACTTGTGAACTTTTTACAGATTTTTCTGTAGATTTCAGGAAAGCTTGGAAATTATTTATTTAATTTCCATACCAAACTTGAAATTTGCTAAAACATTTCTTCATTTTATCTTGAAAGGTGAAAAACATTTTGTTTTTGATATTTTCCATTCTATAAAGTCAATGTGTAAATTCTAACAGTATTTCTATCAGAATTCAAATTTTATTTTTAAAACAAGTATTAGATGTTTTATTTATGTTGACTTATTTTAAAGATTACTTTGTGATTATTTTAATAACTTATCTTTTTTTTTGTTTTAACGAAAATAATTCTCAAAGAGAACTGAAAAACGCATGATCTAAGAATCTAAATACAATTAGTAATATTTAAATGTTTATATGATGTAATTATATATGTTCAATTATTAAAACTACAAACAAATGTTGAATAAAATGGAAAAAAGAAGCTGCGATTTAGTTTATTAAATGGCAATAAAAGACAATTATTGCTCAAGTACTTTACAAACATAAAACATATGGATCTTTGGATGGTAATTTAATGGTGTTAAGTGTGAACAGTCAAAATGCCACAAGATATATCAAGAAACATAGAATCCAAATTTACAATGCATTTTTTAAGTTTTAAATTCATGCATAGAATGAAAAGTCACTGCATAAAAAGCATGCTTCCGTTTATGTGAGTTTACTTGCAATATAAAAATTTCTGCTTAAATAAAATGATATTACGCTTTAAATTTGATAATTTGCAATGATAAAAGAAAATTCTTGAAAATTTGAGTATTAAATTTTATTCTACAATTATGACGCAATAGAAATTTTTAATGTGTTTTTTTTTTTCTTCAAATATTTTTTGCTTAAACAATCTTAATTACCCAAATTTTAATAAGGTGCATTGTTACATTCAAAAGACATGTCAACCAACTCTAATCATCCTTACTTAGCGGATGAGCACCAAATTCAATTATTAGGGCAACCAAAAAACACTACAAGCAAAACTGTGTAATATTTGATTTAAAAAACATAATTGATAACCAAAATTGCAACTTGCAACATTTTAAAATTCTTGTTGTTCTCTAAAATTCGACGATGAAGTCTTTAACTGTTTATATTATAGAGTTTTAAACAATTTCCTATATTGTTGTTACTATTATAATTTTGTGAGTGTTTTTGAATTGTCCACTGAAATTTAAGACATGATATTGGATACATTTATGTGATTATATATATATTACTTATAACTTAGTTGAGTGAAATCATCTCATGAAATACTCTAGCAAAACTAGCATGTTCAACTTAAATGTGAACGAAGAAAAGCTGACAGTGGTTCACAAAACGACAATAATACTTTTAATTGTATGTGTATTAAGAGAAAAAATATGCAAAATAAAATAAATCAAATATATACTCTTTTATTTTAAAACTGCACTCATTTCCCAATAAAAAAGAATAAATCAGTTAGTACACGCCAACTTTGAAAAGTTTCCATAATTGCCCCAAAAGTCAACTGCTCGCACTTTGTAGCATCCTTTTAAAAAAAAAAAAAATTAGAATATATCTTATATTTTTTCAACAAAAATATTTAAATATGTTTTGTATACCAGAAACTCCAAATGTATCATAGAAAAAATAATTCAAAAATGGAACATGATCATTCTGCGTAATATTTTTCCACCTGGTGTCTCGAGTCGATGACTTAAAAAAAACTTGGTAAGTTTTGAGGCATCTGGGTATAAAAAAATATAATTGTTTTGAATAATTTAATAGTTTAATAAATAAAATTTCGGTACAAACCTGGACTCATTAAATTGTTTTGACCAAAATATATAAATTTCCAATTGGTTAATTTTTTTCAGTCTGACATGTTTAATTTTCAAAAGTTCAATTTGAGAACAAATTCGTATAGAAACGATGAATGGTTTTTCCATTTTTAAATTGACTTCAAATGAATTTTCTATTATTTCAGTTGGTTCACTGTAGACTAGCGGATTCTGAAAATTAATAAAATGTCAGATATGTAATAAGATATGTTTCTATTTTATCCATATAAATTTACTTGAACACTTCGCATAGCAGCAAAAACAGTAGAATTTGGATATTTTGGTTCCTTAAAAGCTTCATAAACAGCAGATGGGTGCCTTTTTTGATTAATATACTCGATGAAAAATTTGAGTGGCGAGCTTTTTTCAAGATTTGAAATTTTTAATCTGATTTCAGTTGTCCCACTATAATTTTTTCGTGTGTCCACTACACTCGTAAGTATTATACATGAGTAAAATTTTGCGTGTTTCCTGTTCTTTGTCACTAAGTAAGAAATGTTTTCAACTTGAACTGGAGTACTACCTAGGTCGCCCATTCTTGCCAAAAATCCTAATGCGGAGAAAGCTGGTTTTTGTATAAAGTGAACATAATCAGGATGTTCAGGAAGAGTCAAATTCATCTGAAATCTAGCAAATAAAGTTCTTTGTTTGAAGTTGTGAGGATAGTAGCTGAGAAATGCATTATCATGTGAGATTGACTCCAAGTTGCTAAAACTTCCATTAAAAATACCATCCCAATGATCAAAGACTGTCTTAACGAGAATTGCTGCATATCTCACATCAGATTGCCACTCTCGTGGCTCTGACCATCTGCTTATTGGATCAGCTTCACTGAAAATATTTCATTTGGATTTTTGATCTACTAGCAAAATATTTGAATAAAACCTATTTGACATCTTTAGTTTATTCAGGTTTGAAAACTTCTTTTGAATATTATTTTTGATATCGATCCCTCCATTGAAGATCTCTGCTGCATTTAAGCCAGTTCCTTTGCGATGAAATGTGATAATGTCAATTGGGCATTTTGAAATGTTTCCATTGCATTCTTCCAATAGACCCCAGCATAATTGGTGCTTTGATTCTTGCTTAAAAAGTCCAGCAGGTCCTCGAAGTTTTAAAAAATTATCCAAACCATATTGTCGTTCAACAGCTTGTAGACCTGCGCGTGATGAGTGAACGTATTTTATGTAATCTAGAAATTTAATCATGAATTCAAGTTGAGATGTACCATATAATATTTGTTTTGCATATATAAACTATTTCTAATAATTACCAGATAAAGTAAAATTCAACAAATTGTAACTTTTCAAGTCTGGTTCATTCCACGTTTCAAAATTCCAATTAATCATTCTTTTTTCACCAAATCTTTCTGAAATAAATAGTTATCAATGAAGCGCAAACACTTTTTTTCAAAATTAATAATACTTTACCCAAATATCTGGCAACAATTTTGTACACAAAGTCTTCCCAATCCAATTCAGTTAAATTTTGATAGCTTAAATCGGATATCATGAATTCCATTGTGGGATTTAGATTGAGAACAAAAACCATGTAGTTCAAAAAAGAATCTAGTAATTCAAAGTTGTAACTTCGAATATTTTTGGAATCAATTCTACATTTTTAATTATGGATAGGATTTTTTGTTAAATTTTATCTTTGATAAAGATTTAATTATTACCTCATTTCAATTAAATCCAAAAGCCAGTGTATTCTTACATTTTTTAAGCCTTGATTTGGCAAAGATGATATTAAGTCTAGAGATAATTGTGTGTCTTTTGATAGTAGAAATTGTGAATAATTTTCCATCGGCGAGAATCCAGTATTAGTCCAAAACCTTTCTAGATGCTTGAAAGGTGGTTCCGTAACGTTGATACTAATCATTGCTTCGGATTCCACCAATAACATAAAAATTAGGAGGAAAGTAATTGGTAACATAATGTTAAGAGTACCTATAAAAAAATTAAAAATGCATTTGAAATTATTTTCCCAATTAATTTTTTTTTATATTTCAGATATATTTTTAGTTAATGTTTCTCTTATTTTTTCTGATACTCATAAAACTGTAAGACCGATAACATTTGTTACCAATATAAATTAACATACCAAAAGTCCTCACAATTTTATTTTAAAGAATGAATATTACTCAAATATTAATCCTTGATTGAATGCAATTTCAAAATACTCGTGTTAGTGTGCCGGCGTTTCACATATTTTTCGTCACTAACTAGATAAACATGTATCTGTCCAATTACATTAAAGAAAAATCATTGAAAACAAAGCTGTTCTATACATGATTTTTTCTTTTATATACAGTAATTTTTAAAATAGTAAAGACAAATTCAATGATATATTCTCACAGTTTTCTCTGACGGCATTCACGATAGAGCTAAAAATATATATACTCGATCATATTGTTTTTTAGTATGCATCACTCTGTTTTCAGTTTATTCACTCAGTCGAGATTGAAAAGTTAGCCAAGTCAGAGTCAATGCAAAAAAGTTCTAACGCGACAATAAAGATTTTTCATTCGGTTACGAAACAAAATTTAATTGCTTTAAAAACTAAAAAATTGACAGATTAATCGAGCGGTACACCAAGCAATAAAGTTAACTGATCTCTAACTGATGGTTTAGCCAAGTGTTTAACAAGAGACACATTAAGAAATGTTTCAGTTTCCATATCATAGTGTCAGTGATGCGAGCTCCTTGCAAACAAGAAAACATGTAGGATGGTCTTCAATATCCAAATTCAAGGATCATTTAACACATTTCCATATTATTTTTACCATACATGTGAATAGTTTTAGTCCATCTATTAATATCAGCACAAATAGTAGACTTGTTTTCTGAACTCTGAATGGCAATATTTCACAGCTTATAGTTAATTTGTTGACCAAGAGTTTTAATAAACATTTATTGAATATGATTCTCAATTTTGAATCAATTTGTATTGCTTTTTATAGATTATTGTGTAGTGAATCAATTAAAATGTCTTTTATTAGTCTTTTATAAAAAAATGATCTCAAACAACTTTCTGAAATGTTTTCAAATAACAATTTTTCCAGAAATATGTTGAAATGATACCGAAATAAAACTAGAAAATATGTTCTTAATTCATTTCTTTTGCCGCAATTCCATCATTAAATGAAATCCGCGCGCATAATGTCACTAATGTTGCGGCTGCCCGTAAAGTTCGACTCATCAATCGTGTGCTTAAATAGTTTTTATTTGTAGCAAAACATTTGTAGTTCACGTGAAATTATCGAAACAGTCGAAGACTCATTGGCAACATCCAACATGTGTGAAATAATTTCTTAAATGTATTATTAACTTCTGAGTGAACTGAAAATTGCCAAATTGCATTTAGTCAACAGAAAACATGATTTTAAATACAAAGGTATTCAGACTCTATTTCTTATCCTATACAATCAACGATTATAATAAAATTTTAATTGAGGTTTTGAGTAATTTTTAGTTATTCATTGCGTATAGTTAAATTAACTATTAAGCGAGAACCTTGCACTCAAAATTACATAGTAATTTTTCAGGCTCACCTTGAGTAGTTCAACGTTAGATACTACTACATGGCTATTCCTTATTTAAGCTTAAAGTTAATTTTTATTGTTTATTTCACGTAGATGTGTATAATTTATGTTTGCTTAATCACAAATCATAATTATTCTAACTTTGATATCATGCACATTAACATATTGGTTTTCAAACCAAATAAAAAGAGATTCGACTAATATATTCAATTGATGTATACAAAATGACGTAATTTATACCTCAACAACATTTGTTTATATTATATCAAATTTCTAAAATCTTTAAATAGCATTCAATTAGTGTGATAAATGATCACTTTATGTGCATTTCATTCTCACCGTTTTTGCACTAACTTGACTTTTGTACGGCATTAAAATTTTATTTTAACGTACATCAACAACAATTAGTAAATGCAAATTTTTCCATTTCGCCACCAAGTATTTGAATGTTTTATTTATACGTTTTAGATAAAAACTTTATCAAATCAAATCAAACATGCATTACCAGTCACTGGTGGCTCAGCAGACAACTTGCTGTCTTCCTCTAACTCACCATCAGGATCAACTCACAAATTACCAACAGAATCCATATTAGATAAGTCTGGAAAATTTACAGCCTTCAGGAACCCTAAAAGCCACATCAGCCAATCAACTGGTGATTTAAACAAAAGGTTAAGTTTAGCACCGCTTAACGACATACAGACAAATGACTCTCAGTTTTTTGAGGTTATGTATATCGGCAAAATTAAAGTTTCACATAGAAAGGTCCCAGCTACTTTTATTGACGATGCCATTCCAAAGTTCAAAGCACATGATGCAGAAAAGATGAAGGTGAGTATTATTATACTTAATTTGTCAATCACTGATAGGAGATTTGGGCTGAACTATTTTACGCATAATAAGTTCGTATCAGAAGTTGAATTTGTAACCAGCAGCTGGAGATTGGTTTCAACACTGATTATGGATCCAAATTCCTAAGTAAATAATTGTTTTATTTTAAGAGAGTTGATATGGTACTTTGGTGCCTAAATACTGCAAAATTGCTATAAATTTTTGGGATGAGGTTTGACTTCCGAAAAACTTTTCTATATTTCTTCTAAAACTAGAATTTTCTTGAAATTTAATTTGGTCTATATTTGTAGCTAGAATTTGAGCAAAACTAATTTATGCGTCGTTCAGCTCAAATTTAAAGATCACTTTTTAGCTGAGCTTATTTGTTGTTAACTGAAGCATTACTCACATTTCATCATTTATATTTTAGAGCTTGGGAGTTGCCAACAAAGAGCCAGAACTAAATCATCTAAATCTATCTGATACAACTGTTGTCCAGAGTGATTTAAAAATAATTCTTACTGAGCCGATTACGAGTGAGAATGGATCAAATACAACTGAATCGTTATTAATTGCACCAAGTAAAGGTGAACAAATTGAGAACACGCATTCGAAAGATGAAGCCACTAAAAATGAGCAAGATATTCCTAAAAGAAATAGGTCAGCTTCTATTGGTGCTGTACCCAAAAATCATAATCTAACTCAGCTGAATCAAAGTCGTCCGGAGAACAGAACTATGGTTTTCTTACTTAGCCGCCACGATCTTCGTCTGATAAGTTTGAACAGAAAGCAGATATTGCTTCACAAATATTTTGTTGATGTGCTGAATTGCGTGCAGGGAATTATCAATAGTGATCATTTCGGAGTTATTTGCAAAGAGTCTGCTTATAAAGGTGATATTTTTAATGAAGTACCGCATAGATTATAACTTAATTTCTTTATTTTATATTTTTATTAAGATGAGTATATCGGATATGTTTTCAAGTGCCAGAGTGAAAGCATTGCGACAGATATAGTCGCTTCTGTAGCAAAATCTTTTGCAGCGGCTATAGCAAAATTAGAATCTGATCAAAATGAGAATATTGCTCATGAGGAAGAAGAGCATCACTCCTCAGAGTTATTGACCTGTGAGCATTGTCCAACGATCTGGTATGGCCGACTTTTGGCCGCAATTGATGGATTAGGTGATAAAAGAACATTCAATATGATTGTTCGACACACTGAAACTCTGAGTGATGCCGACCAAGATAATATTTTTGAGAAATTTTACGGAGCTGAAAAAGTACATGAGTATACACAACGAGATAAAAATGAGTTTTTGTTGGCGCTTCTCGAAGCACATTGCCAGATCAAACAAATAAGGCATATTCACGATTCCGCAGAAAACCGATCGGAATTTTTGAATCAACATCTTGGGGGCAGCACTATTTTTACGAAGGCAAGGCGATCACTTACAAATTCATTCGATAATTTGCTTAAAAGAAGGTCCAGTAAGGAAATTGATGTTAACAATAATATTCCACAAGCTGGCGAGCAAGACGATTCAAAGTACAAACCATCTCGATCAATTTCATTAAATAGCTATGAATTGGATCCTAACCCAAAAAGAGTGAACTCTGCAAATATGGATATGTGAGTTGTAAAATCATTAATACTGAAATTATGTTTAAAGGTAAAATTTCGTTAGATTTTATAAAGTGGGCAATAGCAATCCAAAGGAAAATAAAACTTCTAATTCATCATGGCGACAAACCATCTTAAACAAAGTCAGGGATCCGTCGATAGAATCTGAACGCAATGATTCAATGGATACAATTAAATTGCTACCAGCAATTCTTAAGAGTATGTCTAATATTTACAAATTGTACAATTTTAAAACAATTATTTTTTATAGAAAATCAGCCTCAACAAAAAAAGACAAGTGAAGATTATCGAGAACTTTGGAGCATAGCCATAAAACAAGTAGTCTTGCTCATAAGGATGGAGAAAGAGAATGCTCAGTTACAAAAGCGTCACAATTTACATGAAATTAAGCGAATTAAATTGGAATATGACGAGATCATGCCGATTGACAGACAGTTGAGCGATGTTTGGGACAATTTTATCACCCAACATTCTACTGCTCCCATTAGTGATCCGAAAATATTTCTTCAAGCTATTAAGAGTGGAGTTCCAAGAGCCAAGCGTGGAGGTATGTATTTTTTCTAAACCGATATGTTAGAATAAATCTGGATTATATAATTTTTTTTTCTAGATGTTTGGATGTTATTGGCGGAACAATTTAACAATAAAACACCACCTATCGATACTTTACTCTTCCCAAACATAAATATGTAAGAATAAAAGTTAAAAGTCATCCTGAGGCTTAAGGATTACGATTTCAATGAACACCAACAAAAAATCTCTTGTAATAATTTATTTCTATTTTTTCAAATTAGGAACTACATCGAGCTTCTCAAGAATTTGACAGAACACCAGCATTCAATATTTATCGATATAAGTATGTTTTAATTTATAGTTGCTTTCATTATAAATTGAAATAGATCTAATTAATTATATTTAATTTGTGTACTATATATATGTAAATGTATATGTACTATTTTAGTACCAACATAATCTGCCTGAACTACAATTGACGATATTTATTTACAGGTAGAACGTTCCCCAATCATGAATACTTCAAAGTACCATTTGGATTGGGTCAGCTTTCTTTATTTAACCTCTTGAAAGCTTATTCAATTTTAGATCCAGAATTAGGCTACTGCCAAGGCCTTGCTTTTATTTGTGGAGTTTTGTTAATTCATGTAAGTATTTTCAAATTAAAAGAAATCCTTAATTTAACATATTATCTTTGATTCATTCATAGCTAAGAGAAAAAGACGCATTCTATCTGTTGAAACATCTGATGTTTAAAAGAAAAATGAGACTTCGATACCTCCCAGACATGAAAGATTTCCAATTACAACTTTACCAAGTATGTCGTCTTATTAAAGACTACGTTCCGGATTTGTATCAACTGTTTGATGTCTACGAAGTCACCCCAACTTTGTTTGCCGCCCCTTGGATCTTAACCATTTTTAGTTCAAGCTTTCCACTAGGTAAAACATAAATATAGTTATTTATTTATTTTAAATTTATAAATATGATAATATTTCTTATAGGATTTGTTGCAAGAGTTTTTGATTTACTATTCTTTGCTTCTGATGAAATCATCTTTAGAGTAGTTTTGTCTTTGTTGGATGTGCATAAAGATGAACTATTAAAACTCGACTGTTTTGAAAGTATTATGGATTACCTGAAACATATTGTGCCTCAAATGGATCAAAATATAATGAACAAGGTGTTTAAAAAAGTTTACTCACTCAATATTGCTCGACAACTAGCAGATTATCAAATAGAATATAACGTACTCAAAGAAGAAATTGCTATGCAACTGCAAAATGTGGCCAACCTTAATAGCGCAAAGGAAGCTAACATAAATCTAGAAAAGCAACTACAGGTCACACAGTCCAACATTGATCGATTAGAGAATTTACGGCATGGCCAACAGCATGAGAATCAACTGCTTCAAATGCAGGTTTGAATATAATTATACATGGTGAATTCTTTTGTTATAAATAACATTTTTTTAAGGTGCAAACTTTGCAAGTTACTATACAAACATTGGGAGATTTTTTGACAAATCTGGCGATTCAAAGAAATGACATTGATCTTCCAAGCGACATACGAAGAGTCCTTCAACAATTAGGTACATAATTATTGAAAACAAATAAACCACACAAAAATTAACAGAGTTTTCATAAACAGAATTTCAGCAAAGACAACAGAAGAAACGTCCAGTTTTCTTGGATAGGAAAATTGGAAAATCAGTTTCTGATCTAGGAGCAGGCTTGAAAGTTTTATTGGAGCAGAATGAAAACGAGCTGGCAGTTGGAACAGGGCACAATAATGTATCAATGGACAAAAAGAAATATTTTCAAAACACTTACAATCAAATCAAACAAAAAACTGGCAATAAGCAAAACGAACAAGATAACAGCTTGAACCGAATTAAGGAAACATCATCAATTGCTCCTTTTCAAGAAAATGCTGCCAAAAGTTATGTGATGAATAATGAACAAGAAAACATAGAATGTATTAAATTGAATGAACCAATGGATACCCAAAATCCAGTTACAACTTCAGACGGTGACCATCCATTGAGCTCTCAAGACATTAACTGCACATTTAATACTCTTGAACTAAAATCACTAACACCCAGGAATATAAAGAACTAATTAAAAAACATAAGTTTAAATTGAAATCTGTCTTAAATTATAAAAATTGTAGAAATAATATTTTAGGTGGCATGAATTAATAGCCATATTCTTTTTGTCCTTCACTTCGGTGCTAAATTGGTTGAAATTGTTCTATTTAACATTCACTTTCAGCCAATCGGTTCTAAAATCAGTGCTAAAATCACTGAATATTTTTGGTCGTTCTATTTAACTATTCCGTTCATGACATGTTCATCCCAAAATTTCCTCTTAATTTGGTCTACATATAAAGGATATTTTAAATAAAATCAATTATTTGCTTATTTTTAGCGATCACCAAATGCTTTTAATTACGTTCTGGTATAGAATATATAGACTTTGGATAAAATCGCTGAAAATGTTTTTAATAAGCCGTATAATTCAATATTTTTGTTTCGAGTTGCATTATTGGGCCTCCTTTCATTTTAGTCTTGAACATGTTGACAGAAATAGTTTGCAGAACATTCCCCAGATGGCGTATGCTCTGTGGCGAAAATATTTTAAAATTTGTTTTGTTTACAAACAAAATAATTACATTTTGAGGATTAATAAGTTGTGTCATTGAGTTCCTTGCTAAAAATAAGTGCACCAGCAGATAATAACAAGTGGCAGACAAAAATTTTCAAATCATCTCAAAGATTCGAAGAGAATTCTTGATATCACTTAAGTATTTGTGTTTGTCACCTCATTTTGGCTGCTAGTATACTTATTTGTTACAAGGGACTCAATGACACAGCTTAATGATCCTCAAAATCTAATTATTTATTTGTAAACAAAACAAATTTGAATATTTTTGGCGCAATTCATTGTAAATACTGATCCCTGCCTCATACTGATCCCTGTCTGCTCACAAAGTATGATTAAGGCCGATTGTGATTAATTCTCAGATTATTTTTGGTTGTTCGGCGTTATTAGATATGGAAATGCATTGCCTACTGTTTACAATGCATAACTATATTGGTTTCAATCAATTAAAATTAATTTTAACTTCGGAATAGGTGAAAATCTGTTTTCGATTAATCGATTTCGGAAATCTATGTTGTCGCTTTCTTAGCAGTTTTCGCGGGGTTGGCCAACTGATTTAGTACTGATTTAGAACCATCGAGGTTCACATGTCTAGAGAAAGCATTGCCTGTAAATTCTTTGATTGTATGCGGGCATCAAAATTTTCACCAAACTCTCACGAGCGTAAAATTTTCACCAAACTCTCAAAAACTGAGGGGCACTAAAGTAAATTTTTGAAATATGTAAACAACAATTTTCAAAAATAGACACTTTTTGAAACGTTCTAATTGGGTTCTTTGAACCAATTAAGACTTGTAATTAGTAATGTATGAATGTCTTAAGGTCCTCTTCTACTGATTTTATGAGTTTTTGGGTGGTTTTGGTGGGATTTAAATCAACTTTTAGGTGTCGCTGGATCTTTGATTTTCCTAATAATTTGTGTTTGGCGGGATGTTTTTGGGTACTTGTTAGGCACTGGATCTAGACTTAAGACTTTTATTAGATAAGGGTAGATGTGTTTCATAGATTTTTACAGTTTTCTCAAGGTTTTTCTGCTCTTTTCTTTAATTATGTCTGTAGTGTATTGTTTTTATGCAAATTTACTTCTTGATCCAATGCCATGACACCAGAGTCTTCAGTAACTTCCAAAATTTTATAAATTAATCATATTGTGCATTAATTATTGATTAAAATATCTTTTTAATGTAACAAATGGAATAAATGCTATGTATTGGCTATCTTGTAACATTTTAACGGACTTTACATCAAATCTTTGATCTATCACAAATCAATTAATTTGTTTTTAACATAAATTTATGTGTAAATAATTATGTTCAAATATTTTATAACCTGTAAGTATATTCATTGTATTCTGTTAGAAGATGATATAAAGATCTATGCAATTAAATCATTTTCATACATGTATTTCGCTTAATTAATGAGTTTTTAAATTTATTATGTTAAGTGTCCTTAACGGAAGTGATCTAGATACTAAACTTGAAGCTTAAAAAGCTCTTAAAAGCTCTTAAAACAAGGTCTTAAGATCAAATGAAGGGAGTGTTTGTGATCTGATATCAAGATAATTCCAAAAATACTCCCAGAAGTCAGAAAGCTTTGAAATTTTGGATTCTTCCTTAAAAGTGGCCAAATATTATAGAAATGACGTCACCAGGAATTTATGCTCGACCATTTCCGGTTTTGTAAGGGTTCCATTCAAACGGATGTATAAAATCAACCCATAAGTGGATTTCTTTGAAAATTTCGAAAATTAATGTTTATTAAATTACCTTTTTGAAAAAATTTTACAAATTCAAAAATTCAAGATGGCTGACAAATTAACGGTCAAAATATTTTTTAACCTAATTTTTTTAGAATTTCCAATTTTTTTTACAAAATTTTTAAATTTTTTTTAAAAAGCCTCAAGTGTCACCTTTACAGGAAAAAAAAGTTTTTTGAAAAATATTCAGTAAAACGGGAGATATCACCTGGGAAGCTAGACAAGACCAAAATTGACGCCCAGGATGAAGGAACCAGTCGATTATCTTGAAAACTTGTAAAATACATCCTGTAATACACATATTTAGGAAAAATTAAAAAAATTCGACCAAATAAAATTCCTTCATCCTGGGCGTCTTGAGTTTTTGAATTTGTAAAATTTTTTCAAAAAGGTAATTTAATAAACATTAATTTTCGAAATTTTCAAAGAAATCCACTTATGGGTTGATTTTATACATCCGTTTGAATGGAACCCTTACAAAACCGGAAATGGTCGAGCATAAATTCCTGGTGACGTCATTTCTATAATATTTGGCCACTTTTAAGGAAGAATCCAAAATTTCAAAGCTTTCTGACTTCTGGGAGTATTTTTGGAATTATCTTGATATCAGATCACAAACACTCCCTTCATTTGATCTTAAGACCTTGTTTTAAGAGCTTTTAAGAGCTTTTTAAGCTTCAAGTTTAGTATCTAGATCACTTCCGTTAAGGACACTTAACATAATAAATTTAAAAACTCATTAATTAAGCGAAATACATGTATGAAAATGATTTAATTGCATAGATCTTTATATCATCTTCTAACAGAATACAATGAATATACTTACAGGTTATAAAATATTTGAACATAATTATTTACACATAAATTTATGTTAAAAACAAATTAATTGATTTGTGATAGATCAAAGATTTGATGTAAAGTCCGTTAAAATGTTACAAGATAGCCAATACATAGCATTTATTCCATTTGTTACATTAAAAAGATATTTTAATCAATAATTAATGCACAATATGATTAATTTATAAAATTTTGGAAGTTACTGAAGACTCTGGTGTCATGGCATTGGATCAAGAAGTAAATTTGCATAAAAACAATACACTACAGACATAATTAAAGAAAAGAGCAGAAAAACCTTTAGAAAACTGTAAAAATCTATGAAACACATCTACCCTTATCTAATAAAAGTCTTAAGTCTAGATCCAGTGCCTAACAAGTACCCAAAAACATCCCGCCAAACACAAATTATTAGGAAAATCAAAGATCCAGCGACACCTAAAAGTTGATTTAAATCCCACCAAAACCACCCAAAAACTCATAAAATCAGTAGAAGAGGACCTTAAGACATTCATACATTGCTAATTACAAGTCTTAATTGGTTCAAAGTACCCAATTAGAACGTTTCAAAAAGTGTCTATTTTTGAAAATTTTTGTTTACATTTATCAAAAAAATATGTTAGTGCCCCTCAGTTTTTGAGAGTTTGATGAAATTTTTACGCTCTTTGCGAAAATAAAACAGATGGTCAGTGCTCGAAAATGGTCTGTTTTTTTCAAGAAAATCGAGTTTTCTCCTTTATTAGTAATATTTGCCAGGAAAATTTCAAATATATAGAATAAGAAGGTCAAATAATCAATTTCTATCGAGGAAAATCAAAAATTATTTTGAAAAAGTTTTTTGGAATGCATGTTCACAACCCTGATATTTTGTCCGCTTTGGCCCATTTTTCGTACCTCAATGCTTTCTCTAGACATGTAAAACTCGATGTTTAGAACAGATCGGAATATTCAAGTGATTTGACAAATAGAACGACCCAAATCACTGATTTGGTGATGCACCGATTGGCACCGATTTTAGAACTGAATATTCATGTAAAAAGAATATGGCTAATTTTTCGCAGTTGTTAAAGAGATTTAATTAATTTGTTATTATGCTATAATGAGTTTTTAAATAAAAGTAAACCAAATTATAAATTTTTTCAAAAATGGTTTCACCCTCAAATATATGAATGTCCATACACTTCTCAGTACGCCTCTGCAAAATTATAGAACGAGCGCAACAAGTTGACAAGCTGATTCAAACAGTCAGTGTTTTATTGTGTTACATTAGCTCCGCACAAAAATAGTTTTATTTACAATATGAAGGAAATATGTTAACTGAAAACATTTGCAAAAAATACATTCAACTACAAGCAACTGAAGATCTGCTAAGAAATTCAAGAATATTCAAGAATTCGGAAAAGTTGAAGCTGAAAAGCTATGCTGTTAGCTACTTGTTGCATAACCCTCTAATCAATTGATGAGTGTTAAAGTTTAATTTCAATTAATTTTTTGTATTTCATTCAATTAATTAAGATTTGTGGCTGTACGACATAAAGTAAAGCACTTTGCTCATAATAGTATCGACTGTACTCTTACTTTCTAGTTGTAACTTTAAGCGATTAGAAAAAGTTTTATTTTTTCCAATTTTGACTGACTAATCAAATTGCAAATATTCATCGAGTGTATTTAGCAAAGATAGAAAATAAGTAAGTAATCTGGTGTTTAATATGAAACAATTTAAAGAGTCTAAATATTGGGTGTAAAATTTTATTTTCTTCGCAGTCAAGAGTTTTCTTGATAATATCAGTAATATAACATCAAGCTGATAATACTGTGTCGTCACAGAGCTCGCTAATTGTTTCAATGGTTTAATATGAAATGTTAATTGTAACAAGAACTTACATAAATTGATAAATGAACTAAAACAACAACACTACTAAATTTTCTCGCTTGAATATTTAAACAATATTTTAGTTGCAATAAACACAAATTCACAATTTGAAAATAAAATCATACTAAACAATGATTTGAACTTATTTTTTCACGTCATCATATTTGATATCTCGAATAAAGCAAATATACAATAACGCAGGCAGCTATCATAATCACAAAATGAACTCTACAAAATTCCAGTGAACACAAAAAAAAATCTCTTTTCAGTTATTTCAGATAACTTTATCATAATTCTGGTTGCATTTTATTCATTTTAGAATTTTGAGAGATGGTGATGAAGAACATGAAAATATGTTGCGTTGGTGATGGAATGGTCGGAAAAACTTGTCTGCTGATAACTTACACACAGAACGAGTTTCCTCAAGTGAGTATATTCTATAGTATAAATAAAAAATCCTGGAATCGAAGTCCTTACGAGTATATTGATTTAATTCTATTTTATTTTATATCTTTTATCATCAGGAATATGTGCCTACAGTATTTGACAATCATGCATGTAATATTTCTGTAGCAGGAGAAGATTATAGCCTAACTCTGTGGGATACAGCTGGTTTGTTACTAAAAAACCGGAAACTATGACAAAATTTTACAATTTTTTTTTTTATATTTTAGGCCAAGAAGATTACGAACGTTTGCGACCGTTGAGTTATCCAAATGTGAGCGCAATTATTTTTTGATAAAAATCTTAATTTAAGAGTCTTGATCTGAAAAAAAATGCAAAGTAGAATTTACCATATTTTTGTTTAGATCGTTGCTTTAACTTATTAACACTATCACAACATTTTCATATTTAAGTAATAATATTATTGTATTACTTACAGACTGATTGCTTTCTGCTGTGCTACTCAATTTCTAGTAAAACATCATTCGACAACATCTTGTCCAAATGGACTCCAGAGATTCGTCATTTTTCGCCACAAGTTCCAATAGTCTTGGTCGGAACTAAAAGCGATCTTCGAATTCAAAATTCGGAGAAGTTTGTTACTACACTTGAAGGAAAAAAGATGAAATCTAAAATTGGTGCTTGTGCTTTAATTGAATGTTCAGCAAAGAAAAAGGAGCAACTTGGAGACGTTTTTGAAGAAGCCATTAAGGCGGTCGAGAAAAAAACTAAAATCAAGAAACAAGTCTGCTGCCTCTTATAAAGATAAAAGTTCAATTATTATTATAATTTATAATAAGCAAACGTGCCATTCAAATTGAAACTTGTATATTATTGCTGGTTATACTTAAACAATTAATCAACAAGGAGAGTTTTCATCTCCGGTTGAAAACCAGGTGCTGAATTCGATAATAACCAGTTCCAGTGGCTAAGTCTTTGGCTTTGTAATATTCCTTGTGGTAATTTACTGAGATTACACAATGTATTTTAACGTTTTGCTCAGGAAGAATTGGTATTTCGTATCAAATCGAGTTTTATATTTATTATCGATCAAAAGATCAAAAGTCCAATTTTTATTCACACAAACTTAAATCAATAGATGCATGTATTATTATCTTAAATTATAACGAAAATAAGTTATTATGAATTGACATTTATTTTGATTGGATATGTTTCCTTAAAAAAGTTTTTACGTAACAAAAAGTATTTTTAAACCTTTAATTCAATCTACCGCACAATTTACCAAATCACTATATTATACAAGAAAAATTTACCAAAAAATAGTATGTTCTATTATATTGTAAAATTTATCCTGTACGGTATTTGATTTAGCGTGTGGGGTTGTTTATATAAATTTATATCTTACCATTTAGTGTTACCTTTTTATTTAAAATTGATAGTACCATAATACTTTTTGTGACTCACTGATTTTTCATTGGTATCATTATACGCCCGAACTTCCAGATCCATTTTTAGACAATGGCTTAAATATCATATACATACTTTAATTTAAATGTATATTTTTATTATTGATATTGACTTTTATATGCCTTCATAAACTGAATAATAGAAATTACTCGGTTGTACTCTAGTTAAAAATTTGAAATTTCTATATTGTTTTTTACTACAATTGAACCATCCCTATCAATCTTTTTTCTTTTATTTTTAAGAAATTATATATACGACGTAAATTTTAAACCAAAAACAATTAAATTTAACGTATTGATTCAAGTTGTTCTGTATTTTCCAATAATTTTATTAATCCTGTATTAGATTGAACATTGCAATCAATTTTATAGTCAAATTATATTAAATGTGTTTTT
Organism: Parochlus steinenii; assembly: GCA_038502155.1. Taxonomy (NCBI): domain Eukaryota; kingdom Metazoa; phylum Arthropoda; class Insecta; order Diptera; family Chironomidae; genus Parochlus; species Parochlus steinenii. Next base: position 909,778 of record JAXCIN010000052.1, on the reverse strand, counting down.
TAAATAAAGAGTATATTTTATATATTATCTACAATCTAAAAACTGTCATGGATTATTTACTAACCAGTACATCTAGAAAAGTAGTAAACGTGCCAATTATGAATCATTTACTCATTTCAATTATTTCATGTTGTTAATGATAAAAATAAAATCATCGTTGTATTTAAACTCTCTAGAAGAAAAAAATCCCAACTCGATAGAAACAGTTCTGATTCTATATCGAAAAAACTTAAATGATCCTTAATTAGAAGTTTTCCTAATCTCAAATAATAATAACTAACAAAACTAAAGGTACACTTAAATCTCCAATGTCAATGAACTTCAGGGTTTTCTTAAGTTTGTATGCAGATTTTTGCTATACAAGTTAACATTTGGACAAATTTTAAATGGTGATTCATTCATTTTCCAAATCATAAGTTTTGGTAACTGTCGATATCATATAGTGGCAAATGGTGGTTGACTGTTGAATATGAGTTCGGAAGTTGCCCTAAAAATATTTTTTTATTTGAGTTTTTATAGCACGGAAATCAGGCGTGTAAAGTTATCAACATACCTAAATGATTATTCATGTTTTGTTGTTGTAATGACATATTACTATTCCCAAGTATATTTTTTGAGTTACTGACTGCATTCATATTACTGCCCATCATACTATCCAATTCAGAATCACTAGAAGAGTCCATCTGTTTATCTCCTCCGCTGCAATAAAAAAAATAATGTAAATAGTAAGAATAAATTGATATTTTCTTAAGTATTTTCTTTGAAGTATCTATTCATTTTTCACGTGGTAATTTTAGTTTAGCCTTTTTTTAAATGAAAAAATCACTTAAGAAAAAAATTTAAATGGGGTTGTTAAGTGAAAGTTTTCCTCAAAATATTCAATAAATTTGACTCAAGATTGACAAATTTAATTAACGCAAATTCTCCCCAAATTCATCGAAACCTCTTGTAGCATAGTTTACTTATTCTAAAGATATTAAAAAGCACATTTTTGGTCACATTATTTTCAGACGAATCAAACAGAAAACTTTTATAAAAACGAAAATAATTCAAAAGCTCGCTAAACTGATATATGTGAATTTTGGACAAGTTTCAGTAGAATTGATGTACAGATGAATGAACAATTTGAAGCAAAAACAGAAATTGTTAAAAGTATCCTAAATTCCGAAAGGGCCGATAAATGCACAAATTATATTAGGCTCATTGTAACATTGTTTGGGTTTTTAACGATGCTTACTGTGCTTATCTTAAGGATTAGTTTTGACTCTTCGTATACTCTTACTGCAGTACAAAAAAAGATTTAGATAATTATGCACTTTGTTGTTTATTCATGCACAAATCTAAAGAATTTCTATTATAATGGTTGTTAAAACGTCCCTTTTTGAAGCAAAAGGCGCATCCATCTCCGGATAATTATATTGATTGAAAATTTATTAAAAGAGATATATTTTCAAGAATTGAGCTACGTTATTATTATAAAAATGTGAATATAACACAAAATATAAAATTATCTACATATTTTTATATTTTTTAGTCACTTAATATCTTGCTCGAAACTTGTTTGGTTGAGTGTACTCGTTGTGTATGGCGATGAAACCCGATCCCTTTCAATATTCAAACTCAGGCGAGTGTACCCATTTTTATTTATAAAAATATATAAGCATAATAATTAATGTATGTGTGTTCGTTTTGTTTGAATTTCAAATTCAACAAATACCACATGTTTCATCCAAGAGCATATCAATGAGCCGGGATGAAACCTCAGATTATCAATTTTTCTAGAAATATGTGAAAATTATGCGTAGTAGTGTTTGAATTTCCAAATAGTTTGCGGCTTGCATTAGCAGTTGCTACTGAAAATATTTCATCCTAGTTTATTCTGTTTACAATTTTACATGTACATAGCATAGTTCCAAAAATAATGTAACAACATTACTTATATTTTTGTTTAATTTGAATTTGACTGAGGATTAGCGTGGTTCAAAAATCGTATGTAAAAGCAAAAATGTTGAAATATCCTGCTCCACCAGCCTGAAATAATTTTTGGGGCTAAAACAAAATACCCGTATTTTTTTATTATTTTTTTTGACCATTTGAAAGGGGTGCGCAAATTCGTTGAAATTTTGAAATTGAGTTTTAAGACGACTACCTCAAAACTTCGAAATATTTTAAACTTTTGCTTATATTTTTCAAAAACCTTAGTTAATACCAACAAACTGTAAAAAAATTATTCAAAAAATATTTCAGACAAAAAAGATATGGAGAAATTTGTGAAATTTTTCTCCCATACAAAAATATCAAAATCTTACTTTTAAAGATAACTTTCAGATTAAGAAGTGAAATGTCGATAAAATACCTTTTAAAAAATAGTTAACTCATTTATAAACCAAATGCAAAAGAGTTTGCCGATTTTCAATTTCCCGAAAAAAAGTTATAGTATCCGAAAGAGGACTATGTTTTCATAGATCACTTGTTGTTGCTGTAATTTAAAAAAAATGATTTTGACCGATCAGGAAAATAAATGTTTACGGGAGTTGCTACCAAAAATTAAGTATTAAGATTACTAACATTTTTGATCAGGAAAAAACAAAATGGTGGATGTCAAAAAGGCGCGAATATTCAAATTATATGGTCAAAAATGGTATGTAAGATGAATGCTCAATATATTACAAAGAGAAAAAAAATTTTCCACTGAAACCACAAAAAGTGAGTTTTTTTGTTGTAATTAATTTTGAAATTAAGGATAATATTATTAAAGAACTATAAAGAAAACATTTTTGACCATGTAATTTGAATATTCGCGCCTTTTTGACATCCACCATTTTGTTTTTTCCTGATCAAAAATGTTAGTAATCTTAATACTTAATTTTTGGTAGCAACTCCCGTAAACATTTATTTTCCTGATCGGTCAAAATCATTTTTTTTTAAATTACAGCAACAACAAGTGATCTATGAAAACATAGTCCTCTTTCGGATACTATAACTTTTTTTCGAGAAATTGAAAATCAGCAAACTCTTTTGCATTTGGTTTATGAATGAGTTAACTATTTTTTAGAAGGTATTTTATCGACATTTCACTTCTTAATCTGAAAGTTATCTTTAAAAGTAAGATTTTGATATTTTTGTATGGGAGAAAAATTTCACAAATTTCTAAATATCTTTTTTGTCTGAAATATTTTTTGAATAATTTTTTTACAGTTTGTTGGTATTAACTAAGGTTTTTGAAAAATATAAGCAAAAGTTTAAAATATTTCGAAGTTTTGAGGTAGTCGTCTTAAAACTCAATTTCAAAATTTCAACGAATTTGCGCACCCCTTTCAAATGGTCAAAAAAAATAATAAAAAAATACGGGTATTTTGTTTTAGCCCCAAAAATTATTTCAGGCTGGTGGAGCAGTATATTTCAACAAATTTGCATTATGGACCACACTACTGAGGATGCTACATTTTCAAAGTATTCGTGTAATTATTCATAGTGAACAAGTAGGGAGTTTAAATCGCAGGGGCTGGTCAACTCTCTGGATTAAGACAATACCTGTTCTAAATTGATAAGTTGCAATATAATTCTAAACTATTGAACAGTCTTTTAATCTTATATGAATATAAATCAAATTGATATTTATGTTTATAAATCAAACATAAAATATTTCTACCTGAGATTCAAGCCCAAATAAATCATACAAATCACATAAGTCTTGATTGAAAAATAAATCAAGCTCGTTAGCCATACCTCGATACCTGAACGATCCCCTTTAAAATCAATTTCAACTATTTCAGTCGTCAATCCAATTAAACTCAATTGTAAATTAACACGAAATTGACAAATTTAAATTTTTACATTTTTTTGAGGACTTTATGTCTTTAATTTCAATTAAGCTAAACAATAGGTAAAATAAGTATCAAACAGAGATTTGACTCACTCTTTGCTATGTTCTGCTGCACGATCTCTTTGCCGCCTGTTTTTGAACCAATTGGAAACCTGATAAAGATGGTCAAATTAATTTCATCTGAATTATAAAAATGTAAAGAAATAGCTAAGAATACCTGAGTAGTTGTGAGCCCAGTTGCTTCAGCAAGCTCTCTTTTTTCTCTGGGTGAGGGATAAGGATTGTGAGTGTACCAGTCTCTAAGAGTTGTCCTGGACTTTTCCTGGAAACAGAAACATTTTATGAGAAAATTCCTTTGAATTAAATTATTGCATCTTAACAAATTATTGTCAATTCTTTTTAAAAACTTTAGAGATGATCTTATATTACCAAATTTGTACCAAATACATAGAAAAATATACCTTGAAACAATAACTGGTCTCTTCGCCATCCCAAATTGTTCGCGGCAAAGGAAACTTCCTTCGTACACGGTATTTTCCAACAGCTCCCAGTGGTCGTCCACGAAGTTTTTCTGCTTCCACATAATGTGCTGTAATGACAAACAAATAGAAATGAGTATCAAACAAATGACAACTACATTTTCACAATTGCATAATATCGTAATCTTGTTTTATTGTTACCTTTTAGCCATAATGTTTGTAATTTGGCATGATTGTGCGGTGAAAACTGATGATGTTCCAATAGTCGATATAACTCTTTGAAATGTCCTCTGTGAAATGCAACGACCGCCTTCGCTTTCAGAACTGATTCATTTAATTGAAGTTTATCACATTGTGGGAGAGACCAAATAAACCGCCCCAACCGCTCAACGTTTCCAGCCTGCTGAAGCACCTTTATTGGATATAATTATGAAGCATGGTTAGATACAACTTAATTCTTAATCTAATGATATAATAAAATTCATTAATTGAAATAGGACTTCAGTGCGTACAACATAAATTAATTTTTAAACCTAGCAATTATTTATTCAATCACTTTTTATTTTTTTTATTTAGTTTTTTTTCTAAGATTTTACCTCACAAACGCAAGCAACTTGCTCCTGCGTGAATCCAAAATTAATAGATTCATTCTCGTTTTCTCCTTTCATTATCTGGTTATTGCTGCAACTTTTACCGCTTATATTATCATTATTGAATTGATTACAATTGTCCAATTTTTCGTTCACACTTTTATCTCGTTCGTGGTCCATAACTCTTGTTAAACTGCACGATACACAATTGCATTCTTCACTAAATATGTTTCCTCCGTCGGACTTTTAAAATCTTTGTTTGATTGTGATCCTCATTATTTAAAGTTCATGTGGTGGGTGCACAGAATTTATAATTATCCTTTGACGATTATGTGTACATTTTTCATTTATTCACTCTTTTAAGTAGAATTTGAAACTGAAAGTAATCACACGATCAATTATATATCTGCTTTGCTTATAGCTTCAGCTTATTTTCGGCTGTCGTAAATGCACAATTCATACTTCTCTCTAGAAATGTATTTTTAGCCTTAAAAACATTTTATGAGTTTACATATGATATTTTTTTACACAACCTTATTTTAAAACTTTGGCAATCAGTCAAGTTATTAAACAACAATAGTAGCAATAGTTTGAAAATTCTAAATATTCAGAATTTCACTCGAATCTCAAATTCTTTTTAAGTATTTCTCACAACTAAACAAAACACTGAAATTACAAAATTACAATATTGCACAAAAGTTCGTTATCTTTACAAGTATTTCATTTATATCACTACGATCTTAAGTAATAAATTTCATCTCTTGGAAAAATCGTTTTAAAAATACTTTTTAACAAATTGTACGTCTTGCGTTCGAAGACAATCTGCCGAAACAGAAGAGAAATACCTAAAACAAACCGAATATTAAAAAAAATTCCCCTCATTCAATAGTATTCGTATATTCTCGTATTATGTTCATTGGACAGGGGCTCGAAAAAAATGTTTTTTTTTTGTGTTTTCTTATGAAACTCGGATAAAACATATTCATAAAAATTATAATTAGAATTATATGCTAGCTCAAATTTTAAAAATAAAAGGAATTAAAAAAATGTCAAAAGTTCGTAAAGACTTTATATTTTGAAATTTTTTGTAATAGAATTTTCAACTAAAAGTTGATTGTATATTAAAAATTAACTTAAAAAAAAAAGTGTATAGAGTGATTTATCAATTGGGATAACTGATGACAAAAATGTGTAGAATGTGTTTTTACACAATTTCGTCTATTATGTTTTTTATGACAGATCATTAAAAATGTCTATTATCGATCAGTTATTTCAATAGATATGTTATCTTAATGAATAAATCACTCTTAAAATTTGCACAAGCATTCTGTCATATTATTTTGCTTAGCCTGTTTATTGTGCTTGCTACATTACGATTTGTCAGACTGCTTTCAAGTTTTTCTGACATTTGAATTTTGTTTTGATTTAGAGTTTTTTTTTTCTTACATGGAAAACTATTGAGTAAATTCAAAATAAAAAAGTATTTAAGGACTTTCAAAATATAGACCATTGACAATAAATAAAGAGTGCAATAATGATATGAAAACACCTTAAAAGTTTGAAGTATAATGTTTTAAATCTTGGACTCAGTTAAATTTTGGCAAAATAATTTTTTTAGTATTTATTTGCGACAATCTACGTCAAACATAATGTGATGATAAACTTACATAATTTGAATCTTAAATTCTAAGCTAGTAGTACAATTGTCACCTGGCTTCAACGCTAAAGTAACACATTATGGTGTCATCATAATTGATTTAGAAATTATAGATTAATTGGCAATAAGTTTTAAATGCAAAAAAAAACAATTTATGAAAGGAATTAAAAACACAAAGATACAAAATGGCAAAGCCACTCATGGATAATAGTGGAAATCGGTTTACTAACTCAAGGTTGATTCGAGCGTTTGATAGAAGAGAATTTATTTGCGGCTGGGCATCAGCTTTTATTAACATCGGTATCACTTATCCCGTTTACAAGATGATCTTTCGCCAGGTATGTTAATGATCTTTTTCAAATCCGTTAAATTTATTTATTTTTATTTTAGATGTTACTCGGTGTTTCCCTAAAATCTGCTTTTAATCAGTTGAAATACGAAGGGATGCCATTTTTATATAGAGGAATTTTCCCGCCATTAGCTCAAAAAACAATTTCACTATCCTTGATGTTTGGGGTATATGATGGTACTAAACGACCATTGATTGAAGTATATGGTGTCAACCCATATGTTTCCAAAATCCTGGCAGGAATAATTTCTGGAACTGTTGAATCAGTGCTGATGCCTTTTGAAAGGATACAAACAGTGCTTGCTGATTCCACTTATCATCAGAAATTTAAAAATTCGAGTCATGCAGCAAAGTGAGTCAAATATTATTCAGTGTTAATCATTACTTTATGTTTTAAAAAGGATTCGCTGCTTTTTTGAAAGCTAATAATGATTTTCTGAATGTAATATATTTATTTTTTTCAACATTTTAGTTTTATCTGGACCGAACATGGATTCAAAGAATTTTATCGTGGTTTAGTGCCAATATTATTACGAAACGGTCCTAGTAATGCTGTATTCTTTATTCTACGAGAAGAAGCAACCGTAATGCTTCCCAGACAACAAAATATAGTTTACCAAGGAGGGTTGGAGTTTTTTACTGGTGCTTGCATTGGAGCGTTTGTTAGCTCTATATTTTACCCACTTAACGTACTAAAGGTCGTTATGCAATGCAAACTAGGTGGACCAAACGAAAATATGTTTAGGGTGTTTAATAATATTTATGTGGAACGCGGTAGCTCACTCAGGAACGTGTATCGTGGAGGTAAGTTAACTTATTTATATTGATACCAGTAATCTCTTCTAATACTGTATGACTTTTAAACTTGAATTTCTTCAGTTATCATGAATTGTACAAGAGCCTTCTTTAGCTGGGGAATCATGAATGTCGCTTACGAAAACATGAGAAAAGTCGTTTATTGATAAAGCAGTGCCAATAATAACACATATTTTCTGATGATTGGTTTCTTTTCGTCTAGTCTAGTATCAAAAATTGCAATAAACAGCATCTGATTAAGTGTAATAACTAATAATAATGCATTTAATGTGTTTGATTAAGTTCACCTATGCTATATACTTATATATCGTTGAATACATGCAATCGAAGCTAATGATGATATCAATTCAGAAAAAATCATTGGAAGTATTTTACTAATCTTCAAATTGTAGATCAATTAAATAAATCATTTAATTATACAAAGTCACTTTAATGTTAATTAGTTATTATGTATTTTTTAAATGGATGTTAATATTATATTAAATATATAGTGTTATGGTTTTGAAAAGAAACGTCGGAGTTTTATTTTTTCTTATATTTTTCCAGAATACCAATTGGCAATATTTTAATTTATGCATACATAATATTTATATCTATACTCAGTAACATAATTCATCCTTATATTCATAATATACCTCTTGAAGAACCATAATAAAATGTCTTAACTAAAATAATTTAATAAAATACTGCCAAAAAAAGTAAATTATGAAGCCATAAAACAGAAAAGTCACAGTTCGGTCGAGATAATATAATCTAAAATAAATAAATTGAAGATTGATATATAGTCAAATTATGACATGATACCTTTTTAGGTTAGCACGTGCTTTTGGTAAGGACTCTGGTGTCTCCTTCAGCAAAAAGTGGCGTGTACCCAAAATATAGTATTTCAAAAAATCGTTCCAATCAATCTATTTAAAAAAAATCAATTATACTCTGATTTTGTAATCAATTAAGAATAATTTAAAATTAACATCATACCAGTTTTGTATCGAAATAAAATGTTTCCTTGTCTTTATCACTCATTTCTGCCTGAAGTTTCATGTAGTTTTCATTCTTGAAAACCCAATTTGTCGTTGTATAATACTGCAGAACTTTAAGTCCATTGGACACTTTTTGTTGGACTCTCAACATGCTTGGAATAATGTATAACTGTAAAAATGGTTCGAATGAATCAGTGATTTATTAAAAACTTACAAGGGTTTTCTGAATGAAACGATAAGCAAGAAGTCTATAATGTATGCTGGTATGTAGTGAAACAGTATAACACATAACATATGGTGATAATAATTCGTCTTAATAGTTCCATCGGGATACCAAAGTGACAGACATAATGGATTCTCCCAGAACAATTTTTTTCCCATCTCAAGACTTTCACCTAGTGTGAATTGAATAATAATCAGTAAGAATAAATGGTATTAGTTTCTAGTAAAAGAATCAATCACAATAATTACCCCAAGTTATAGGATTTTCTCCGGAATCTGTTAAATTGCCTGTAAAAAAATTTTCACAGAAGTTGATCAAGCTTTTTGGAATAAATAAATAACAATGATACTCACAGTAGAAGACTTCATTCGTTCTAAAATTATTAATATTTTAAAATTTAATTCGAGTAATAAATAATTATAGAGGAAATCCATCCAAGAAAACGCCGTTCCAGCAGGACGTTGGTAAATACACTTGAAACTTTTTTCAGTTGATCTACTATATAAGACTAAACTTTTTGTGAATTTTTAAAATTCTAGTGCATACCGTTGGTCCACAGTACATGATCAAATTTTTAGAGAAAATGCATTTTTTTTTTACTTTTATGACTTTAGAGCCTTCTGTATTTTTAAGCACCACTTAGATTTTCACCAAAATATATATTTTGGTAGATTATGTCCAGTAGATCATCAGAAAAATATTTTTGGACTTTTACCTCAAAGTGGTTATTTGAGCTCATGTAAGTGCTCAAGCATGCAAAGAAAAAGGGTGACGGTATCTCCCGAATGAGACCAAAATTTTTATCCTGAACGGCTGAATGTATCATCTTTCAAAAAAAAAAAAAATTGGGTTGTAGACTTTATAACTTTGACCACAATTGATTTTATTGTGATGCTACTTTTGTGGATTTAGTATGTTTTTCACTAAAAAATCTAATGTTCCACCATGACGAAGTTGAGAATAAAGTGAATTTGCCTCAAAAATATTTTTAATTGTTCAGGTACCTTATAATTGATCAAAATATATATTTATAAAATTTTATCCAGCTTCAACTAGAGCAGTGAACTGCTCATGCATAGAAGACTGCAAATTTAGAGCTTTAGAGTAGATTCTCCTTCATTGATGCATTGGATCATAAAACTGTCAGAACAAACTTTTATCAAAAACGTTTAACAAATATTTCTGTATCAAAAAATGTATCAATTTGCAAAATTTTGTGCTTAAGGCCAGTGTGATGGTCGTTCACCAGAAGTTTAATTCATCAACATTATACTCATTACAAAGGTCTTGACATCAGTAAAACTTTGGTAAAATCAGAAATGGAAGTTTTAGTTACAGGAGGTATCATGGTGGTTAAATTCAACTTTCATGTTAACTTTTTTGTACTGAAATTGTCAAATTTGACTATTTTATGATCCAAACCAGCCAAAACTTCCATTTTTAATTCAATCAAAGTCTTACTGATGCTAAGACCTTTGTAATGAGTATAATATCGATGGTTCAAACTATTGGCGAACGACCATCACACTGGCCTTAAGCACAAAATTTTGCAAATTGATACATTTTTTGATACAGAAATATTTGTTAAACGTTTTTGATAAAAGTTTGTTCTGACAGTTTTATGATCCAATGCATCAATGAAGGAGAATCTACTCTAAAGCTCTAAATTTGCAGTCTTCTATGCATGAGCAGTTCACTGCTCTAGTTGAAGCTGGATAAAATTTTATAAATATATATTTTGATCAATTATAAGGTACCTGAACAATTAAAAATATTTTTGAGGCAAATTCACTTTATTCTCAACTTCGTCATGGTGGAACATTAGATTTTTTAGTGAAAAACATACTAAATCCACAAAAGTAGCATCACAATAAAATCAATTGTGGTCAAAGTTATAAAGTCTACAACCCAATTTTTTTTTTTTTTGAAAGATGATACATTCAGCCGTTCAGGATAAAAATTTTGGTCTCATTCGGGAGATACCGTCACCCTTTTTCTTTGCATGCTTGAGCACTTACATGAGCTCAAATAACCACTTTGAGGTAAAAGTCCAAAAATATTTTTCTGATGATCTACTGGACATAATCTACCAAAATATATATTTTGGTGAAAATCTAAGTGGTGCTTAAAAATACAGAAGGCTCTAAAGTCATAAAAGTCAAAAATACATGCATTTTCTCTAAAAATTTGATCATGTACTGTGGACCAACGGTATGCACTAGAATTTTAAAAATTCACAAAAAGTTTAGTCTTATATAGTAGATCAACTGAAAAAAGTTTCAAGTGTGTTTACCAACGTCCTGCTGGAACGGCGTTTTCTTCCTCTATAAACTTATTATAATGTATTAAAAATTATTTACTTTTCATCTTTTGCTAATTTCCATCCAACGGCGATGATAGCGTTTGAAGTGAAATCTACTGGCATTGACTCTGATAAATATTTCGGGTTGTTGTAAATTCACGTACAGAATGTTGCTGGTGGATGTTTGAAATGAAATTTCAGTCAGAAAGGAACCTGGAATTAGAAATGATCATTAGAATTTTAAAATAATGAACTTTAAGAATGAAAATATGGAACTTTTGAAAATTTGAAATGATTCTCACCCATACTGACAGTCCCCTGCACAAAAAAGTCCTCAGACAAATCCAGCTCTATCTGTTGGTCCTCCTTGTAACTGCTCACCTTCCACGGATGCAGATTCTGCTTTATTATCGTTACATTATTGCTACTGCTAATCGTACTAAGGCTATCATCACTGGGCAATACTTGAAAGACTCATAGCCGCTGCTTCAGACTGTTCGTCTGAGCTGGAGGACGGAGAGACGTGGTCCAAGGTAAATTCGGCCAGGAAACTTTTGATCAGCTGGACGGACTTTTCGTTTGGCACTTTGTGCTTGTCTTTGCGCTCTACATGAAATCTACGATACAAAATCTGTATGCAAAAATTTTAAAATTCAACAAATTTTTTTAATCGTTTTTCATTTTTCAATATCGGATACTCTAATAATCCCATAACTGGCACCCGAAAAGCGTTTTCCATCCAGCGTTTAGTTATCCAACTAGTTATTCAGCTAGTTTCTCCTTGAGCACTCGTTCCTTCATCTCACATAAAACATCCGCCATCGACTAAATTGAAAATAAATTAGAAACTTACAACAAAGTCCTTGAAAAATTTAATTACGGTACCTCGAACCAGCTCGGCTAGTAATCATCTCATCAGCCACATGGCATTCTTTTCCAACGGAATTTCTGACCATAGAGTGTTTTTTCTATGGGGCTTCACTAATGTTCATTTCGGTGATGGTCAATGAATTGATTAGTTGTTTGAAAAATTTCGGGGCAAGGGAATATTTTGCAACGATATTTGTGGGATGCACCTCGTCTTTGCTTTCTTAACCAATGAGTAATGTACTCTTTTTTGGTTTTGAAATAATTTTTGCAATCCAGGCATCTGAAGCATCCCGAACTTTGTCTAACCAGCAGATTTTTTTCAAAAAAGAAGTATCCTAAGGGCGCAATCTGGCGCTCATCTGGAATTCGCTCAGCTTCACTGTTCTCATTTAAAGCAATCTGGCACTCATCTGGAGCAATGACCTCATATTCAATTCGCTCATCTTCAATTCGCTCATCTTCAATTCGCTCATCTTTACTACCCTCATCTTCGCTGCTCTCATATTCAATAATGATCTTTGGAGCAGTGATCTCATCTTCAATTCGCTCATCTTCAATTCGCTCATCTTCACTACTCTCATCTTGAGCAATGACCTCATATTCAATTCGCTCATCTTCAATTCGCTCATCTCCACTACTCTCATCTTCACTACTCTCATCTTCGCTGCTCTCGTATTCAATAATGATCTGTGGAGCAGTGATCTCATCTTCAATTCGCTCATCTTCAATTCGCTCATCTTCAATTCGCTCATCTTCAATTCGCTCATCTTCACTACTCTCATTTAAAGCAATCTGGCGCTCATCTTGAGCAATGACCTCATATTCAATTCGCTCATCTTCACTACTCTCATCTTCGCTGCTCTCATATTCAATAATGACCTCATATTCAATTCGCTCATCTTCAATAATGATCTGTGGAGCAGTGATCTCATCTTCAATTCGTTCATCTTCACTACTCTCATCTTGAGCAATGACCTCATATTCAATTCGCTCATCTTCAATTCGCTCATCTCCACTACTCTCATCTTCACTACTCTCATCTTCGCTGCTCTCGTATTCAATAATGATCTGTGGAGCAGTGATCTCATCTTCAATTCGCTCATCTTCAATTCGCTCATCTTCACTACTCTCATTTAAAGCAATCTGGCGCTCATCTTGAGCAATGACCTCATATTCAATTCGCTCATCTCCACTACTCTCATCTTCGCTACTCTCATCTTCGCTGCTCTCATATTCGCTGCTCTCATATTCAATAATGATCTGTGGAGCAGTGATCTCATCTTCAATTCGCTCATCTTCAATTCGCTCATCTTCACTACTCTCATTTAAAGCAATCTGGCGCTCATCTTGAGCAATGACCTGATATACAATTTGCTCATCTTCACTACTCTCATCTTCAGCAGTGTTCTCATCTTCAATAATCAGCGCTTCGAATACGTAATGAGTTGCTGGGCGAATCACGATACTATCGTGTCCTTTTGGGTTTTGGAATCGCCAAAGCAGAAAAACTTTGCGCATGAAGGAAATTAAGATGTCTTGTCGGGTATGATCATGGCGCCAATGATTATATAGGGCTCGTGAATGTGGATAGTATATTTTTGCCACGTCATGGACCCACAGCATGCTAGAAAATAGAAGCAGAAAATTATTATGATTAAAAAAACCTGATTCAAGGCCAAACATATTTACCGATTAGCATCAATCAGATGCAATATTGTTCTGTAGCTCATCCCGTTCAGGGTGAAATTAAACAGTTGGAAGAACTTTTTGCTTCCCATGAGTTGAGTTAGCATCTTGGCGAAAGCAATGAGCTTTTTTGTTGAAAACTCCAAGGGGAATTGGAACATACCCAGTTCGCAAAGCCGACAGATTTGCGGAAAGATGTTCACATCCACTCCCATAAAATCCCAATCTTGGGCAGAATAATGACGGATTCTACAGTCAATTCCTGTACAATCCACTCGATTTAGTTCCCAAATGTAGCGTCGTTCGAAACCTTGTGGAACAAGTCTTTGATCAGTAAAGGGAGAACCAGCAAACTGTTCTGGCGTAGAGCTTCTAGTTGAAACGAATAGGTATCTCAGAAGCTCATCTGCAACAATTTCGGGATGATCTTCATCTGGCATCCACGGCCTCGACACTTCATATCGAGCCATAGCTTTTCTTACTAATGCCAACTCGTAGGAGAATCTTGCCAGCCCAATGTTTGGACTATCTTCGCCTAACAATAACCGCCGTCTTAAGTCGCCCGGAATGTGCATTCTAGTTAGAGAGTCCGTATGTGCTGCATCTTCAATGAACTGCCTCGCGAAAACCTGAAAACATTTTAAAAAGAGCAATCAATATTTATTGGTGCAATATTAACAAAATAAAAAATTCCAAGATAACATGATCCATTAGAACGTGTAGGTTAATCGAAATAGTTAATATTCTATAATCTCTGTCTCATTGAAATGAATATAATTGCACAAAATTACAAAATATCAAAACATTTGTATCTACAATGTTTTTGCATAAACAGAAGTTTCAAAAATTTTTCGGTTAAACAAATCATACCTCAATTAGTATTCCAACAGTGAGTCGGCCGTCACTTGCTGCGTTACTATACATACGGTTTTTAAATGGTCGTTGGGCAGTTGTTGGGCGTCTACGAATAACTAAATTCATAAAATTTCTATGTGGAATTGATGGTTCTGGCCGAATTTTTGTGAGAAAAGCGTACAACATTTCATGATCGCTACTGCTGTCCCTCACACCTGACACGGGCTTAACTACAACAAACATCACCACGCCCTGAACATTTGTGTAAATGTTCATCTTTGCACGTGTGATGTAGTCCCGGATTGTACTCAGATCAGACAATTGAGTCATTTTGGCAGCTTCTGACTTAGAATCATTTGAAATTTTGGCTTTCCTTTTAGTTGAAGCTCCCAAATTCCTAATTTCCGATGCAAATTTTGTATTATAGTTCGTATCAACAGCGAACATTAAATTTTCAGGCACTTCTAGATCCGCTGTCATTTGCTTAGCCATGAGAATGTTGTTAGTGATCTCTGCTATTTTAAAAGAGGCCCCCTTTGATCTCGGATTCGCATATTGATTCACAAAAGTGATACTTTGGTTGGCAAAAGGGACTCGAGCGAGTTTGGTCGCGCTAAAAAAAACAATGAATGACTTATAGATTGTTCAAAATATTAACTAAATACGAGGGGTTGCTCTTGATCATTTCAAAATGGAGAAAAGCAGATGAGTGAGCAGGTGAGCAGATTCAAGATCAGAAAAGCAGATGGAAGAGCAGAAAATCATGAAGTGAGCAGAAAAGCAAATAAAAGCAGATTAAAGATCAGATGAGCAGATTTTTGCCTCGGGTAAAGAGCAACCCCTCGACTAAATAATAAAAACTAGAGAGGAAAGAATTGCCAGAAACAAAATAAAACTCACCATAATTCCCCAGTAACTTTCATTGTTTCAACTCGAACGTCTGTCAGATTTATAGTTCGTCTGAGGCCAATGGCACTTTGCCCATATTCGGCAATTTCCTCACGAGGTTGAGGTGGAAATTCATCACCTGCCATTTGTTGAACAGTGGGATACCGATCGTGGTGCTGATGAATAACGAAATCCTCAAAAATATTCTCGAGTTCAGCCAATGTTTTATGGGACTCGTTTATAAATAACACTTCAATCTCCGGAGCAATTTGCTGAGCAATCTGAGTACATCTTGCAACTCCTCCATTTGAGAGATTTATGATGGCAATACCAGTAAAATTACCACCATTTACTCTGGCAATTGCTGCTCGTTGCTCTTGAGCCAGTAGAGGATCGGTGGTCGACATATTGATTACTGGTGTAGAACCTCCGTGATAAACTTCAAAAACCTCTTTTTCATTGTCGACAACTGTATACTGAAAAGTAAAAGAAATATTATATTTAATTTGTCATAACTTAAATGAATCAAAAAATTGAGCCTGAACTCAAATTAACACATGTAATTAACTTACAAGCTTTGCTGTTCAAATCAAATCAAATAAATAGATTACTTGTCATGTGTTGTGGCTAGCCGATTTAGCGTCATTTCAATTATTGCTCAAAAAATCAATTTTTGCAGCCAAATTTAGACGAATTTTAAACATTTTATTGTTTTCAATGGTTTTTCATGGAAAATGTATAATTATAACGAAGCTGAAGTGAATTGATGCTTTAATCACAAAATGATAACAGTTGGTCTTCATAACTTCTGGACTTTATTAAATTCAAATAACTCCCATCTTTCATTCTCAATTAATTCAATTAACGTAATTTAAGTCAATTAAGCAAGCACAAACCATAAAGCTCGCAAAAAGCACAATCTCCAGAATTGCTTTCAACCAAAAATAAATTATTCAATCATTTAGATTAATTCGTGAATCAGAAAACTATGAAAGTCGAGAAAAGTGGAAATAGCAAGGAAACATCAGAAAAACATATAACGAACTTGAACTGTTCAAAGTTTTGGGTCCTCCAAGGAAGTGACATAGAAAATTCCCAATGAATGACGGCAGTTCTCTAATTAGAATCAAGAAATGGAAATTTATATATTTTAAATGTTTTCTTTTGTTTTTCTTGAAATTGTCCTGGATTTCTTAATTTGATCAACGTGAAACTCAAAAAACTGTCTAAAAGATCTTTAAAAGATACTCGCACAAAGATCCTCTGTTTACAATTTTATGGAGAAAAATTAAGGAACATTAAAGCGAAGATTAAAAAGAACATCTTCAGAAGAGTAAATATTAGATATTATCGATATTCTGTAATAATTAAAAGGACTCACGAGGTTTTGGATATCTCTTCGATTTCCAGGAATCTCAAAAAGTTCTCCCGATCTGGGCTCCATTTTGAAGACATTTTCTAGTGTCCCTCCTAGAGCGCCGTAATATCCAAGATCTTCTGGTTCCATTAATTAAAGATGACACTGTACTTTTATTCTAGATAAATTTAATCCTATTTGAAAATAATTTCACAACTCGTGTTCAAACTTGTTTTGTTTGAAATTCTCCATTGTATTTTGACAAATGTCAAAAATGAATAATCCGAAAATTAATCAAACTCGAGGGGTTAATCCTACAAAAAGCAGCTTTTTGAAAAGAGAAAATCTCGAGAGATTTAGGCGGTTTATTCAAAAAAAAATTGTTTAGAATATTTCTCTTTTCTTCATAATTTAACATAAAATCCAATAAATAAAATTTTTAATCTTATTCATAATCTAAATTAATCAATTAATTTTAACGAATGTAATTTATCAAAAAAAAATAACGCAATCTTAAATTTTTTTGAATTAAAAAGTGAAATTTATCGAAAGTCATTAAAAAACTTTGATGGATTGAAAAACATAAAATCTTAAAAAAATTGTCACATTTTGAGCTATTTTTATACATTTCTATAAATAATTTTCTTTATCAGTTATCAAAAAAAATTACGCAATCTTAAATTTTTTTGAATTAAAAAGTGAAATTTATCGAAAGTCAGTAAAAAACTTTGATGGATTGAAAAACATAAAATCTTAAAAAAATTGTCACATTTTGAGCTATTTTTATACATCTCTATAAATAATTTTCTTTATCAGTTATCAAAAAAAAATAACGCAATCTTAAATTTTTTTGAATTAAAATGTGAAATTTATCGAAAGTCAGTAAAAAACTTTGATGGATTGAAAAACATAAAATCTTAAAAAAATTGTCACATTTTGAGCTATTTTTATACATTTCTATAAATAATTTTCTTTATCAGTTATCAAAAAAAATTACGCAATCTTAAATTTTTTTGAATTAAAAAGTGAAATTTATCGAAAGTCAGTAAAAAACTTTGATGGATTGAAAAACATAAAATCTTAAAAAAATTGTCACATTTTGAGCTATTTTTATACATTTCTATAAATAATTTTCTTTATCAGTTATCAAAAAAAATAACGCAATCTTAAATTTTTTTGAATTAAAATGTGAAATTTATCGAAAGTCAGTAAAAAACTTTGATGGATTGAAAAACATAAAATCTTAAAAAAATTGTCACATTTTGAGCTATTTTTATACATTTCTATAAATAATTTTCTTTATCAGTTATCAAAAAAAATTACGCAATCTTAAATTTTTTTGAATTAAAAAGTGAAATTTATCGAAAGTCAGTAAAAAACTTTGATGGATTGAAAAACATAAAATCTTAAAAAAATTGTCACATTTTGAGCTATTTTTATACATTTCTATAAATAATTTTCTTTATCAGTTATCAAAAAAAATAACGCAATCTTAAATTTTTTTGAATTAAAATGTGAAATTTATCGAAAGTCAGTAAAAAACTTTGATGGATTGAAAAACATAAAATCTTAAAAAAATTGTCACATTTTGAGCTATTTTTATACATTTCTATAAATAATTTTCTTTATCAGTTATCAAAAAAAATTACGCAATCTTAAATTTTTTTGAATTAAAATGTGAAATTTATCGAAAGTCAGTAAAAAACTTTGATGGATTGAAAAACATAAAATCTTAAAAAAATTGTCACATTTTGAGCTATTTTTATACATTTCTATAAATAATTTTCTTTATCAGTTATCAAAAAAAAATAACGCAATCTTAAATTTTTTTGAATTAAAAAGTGAAATTTATCGAAAGTCAGTAAAAAACTTTGATGGATTGAAAAACTTAAAATCTTAAAAAAATTGTGACTTTTTGAGCTATTTTTATACATTGCCATAAATATTTCATTATCAGTATTAGTTTTCATTATCAGTATAATTGGATCCCTGTTAATCTTTTATCTACCCTCAACCGTGTTTCCGACCATGAAATTGTTTAATCTAAAATCTGAAGAATTTTAAAAATTATTTTGTGACAAATTTCATCAAAAACCCAAGAAATATTTAAATTCTAGTTTTTCTCATTTTTTTTTTACAAAATTCCACGTAGCTAAATTATGATTTTCCATCTAGAAGATTGTATAGTATATTTTAATTTTCCAAGCATATTCTATTTTCATTGGTTCAAGCGGATTTTGGTTCAAATTTTAATAAAAATTAAATGAATATTTTAATTCTCTTTTACTAATAATATATTTCAAGTTTCTGATATGGGTGAAGATAGACGCCAACACTTTTAGTGCGGGTGCTCCTTTAAACGTCTATCATTAAAGCTTAACCTGAAAACTGATCGAGTTTGCAGAAAATGCATATGCAAGTTTTTGAGCCAATAAGTCGGTGCCGCTGTCATCTCCTCAAGCCTGTGTAAAGGGACCGAAATGTGAACACCACCAGGATTGAATCAAAATGGAACAGTAATCTGAGCTTCTACTACCAGAAGAGGAAGCAAATGAAATTTGTGGAGACTACTGATGAGGGTTTGAAGATGACTCAAGGAGAATGTGTAATTTTCAATTAATTCATATTATTGCAATATGGAAATTCGTCAATAAAGAGCATTAGAAAGAAAAAAAAAAAAAAAGTTTCTGATGAAAAAAAATATAATTTTTTTTGAAAGTTGGCCGACTTTTTGGGATTAATGTCAGTTTGTGGACCAGCGGGTGGAGCAGTTCTGCGCTGGATCTTTATTATTCTCTCTGTCAGTCATTAAAGATCATTATTAAGCAAAGTTTTACGCATAGAAGTATTATGGTTTTCGAGTTATTGTCAATTAATTCTGAAAAAATGGCTTTTTTTTGGGGAAATTTTTACAAATTTGTCCGGCTCTTATATTAAATGCACCTGTGGACCAGCGGGAGGGTCGATTTTAAATTAAAAATAATGTAAACGTGCGTAAGACTTTAAGGTTTCTAAAATAATATTAAAATTGTACACACAAAAGTATTATGGTTCTATCAGTATCGATTTGAGACTCAAGAGATTTTCGAAAAATACAGATTTTTTCTGTTTAACTTGGTCTGTGGACCAGCAGATGAATGGGATCATTTTTTAAAAATTAATATGCACTGTTTGACTAAACCGGCACATTTTAAGATAAAGTTTGTCGTACAAAAATCCTAAGGATAAAGAGCTAAAAATCCACAAAATAATGTTGTTAAGCGTTACGAAATTGCAGGTCGCAAAGGGAAGTTTATAAAATTGAAATTTGCTGGAACTTTTGCTTGAAATTGTGGAATTCTTGTACAAAAAATGGAAAATGAGCTAGTAAATTATTTTACTTTGAGCAAACTCTCACGAAATGTGACCTTCTGCATCTTTGGAGAATCTGTTTACTGATTCATTACCTAAACAAAGCATGGATCTAATAACTCCTCGTCCACCTCCAATCATCAAACCTGTTGGTCCATTTAAACCTTCAATCCAGCCTTTAAAAGGCTGTTTCCAAGCAGCAACAACAATTGCTGGTCTACAAATCGCTATCGGGAATTTGTCTTTGAAGCTATGAACTAAATCTTCTCCAAGTGCTTTTGTAAAAGCATAAGTATTTGGAAGACCATTCAAAAGCCTTAAAAAATATTCATTCGCTTAAGGTTTTCATATTCTATAAATGAATTTTTAAAACAATAATTAATAAACTTACTTTGGAGTAATTTGCTCCAGAAGATTGTTTGATAATGTTTTTGCCATTTCAATCATTCCATAAGGATTCTCCCCAGCCGGATAATATTTTTCTTCCAAAACAGGCTCATTACACTGACAATAAGCAGTAGATACGTGGATAAATCCCTATTAAATTGTTTTTACTAGATGTTTTCAATAATTTTAAAATTTCAACTCACTTTAAAATTTATCATTTTTGAAGCCAACTGCAAGACTCTAAGTGTTCCAGCTGTATTGAAGTTTATTGCTTCCTTCATTGGTTGATCAAAACGAACATTCGCAGCGCAATGAAATATTAAGTTTACATTTTCAATAAGTGTTTTGTTGTTCAAATCACTTATTCCCAAACCATCTACTGTAACGTCTCCGCCAACAACTTTTATTCTGTCCAATTTTTTCACATCTTCATTTCTTAAATTATCGAATACCTTGGAAAATTAAATTTATTTTTAATATGCTATTAAGTTTGCTCAGTTTTATAGAGTTAAGTAAGTATTATAAGAAGTCAGTAGCCAGAACTATTTAAAAGATCCCGCAATCATATTATTTACACTTTTAAATAAACGATATCTGTTTGTGAGACCTTTGAACAAACTGTGATTGCAGATGGAAGAAACCCAGCTCGAATTAAAAATTTTATAGTTTAAATTATAATTAACTCAATTATCCAATATCAATAATATTCTCTGCAGTTAATAAAAAGCAATACCGTTTTAACATTTTTCATAAAATCTGAAAAATGAATAAACCATTTCAAACATGCCAGTTCTCAATCGATTTAAAATATTGACTCTCTCCAGGATCTAAATTAAAGTCTTGTTACATTTCTGACTTTCTCAATCATTTTTCCATTTTACATGAATCTAATAATATTAATTCAGGGTTCGCCATTTTGACGCGTCAGTCGGCAATTGACTTGACGTCAAACGTGTCAATTTACCGTCAAAATGTCAATTGACATGTCAATTTGGTTTGTTCAAGTAAAACTGACTTTTTATGGTCAAAATTGAGTTTACTGGGTCTTAAAATACTTTTAACAAGATCTCATAGCGCAATAAAATAAAATAATTATTTTTTTGATAACTCGAGATAATCTTATTTTAAAGGTTAAGTTCTGCTTATCTGGTTCTAAAATAATGATTTCCGCAAGTTAAAAAGCTCCTAAAATATGTTCTTTAGTACTGCGTAATAAGTTTTCTTTAAGATAACCATTAGGTTTTAAACATATGTTTTGGAATGTTCGAAACCGTTTTAGACACAACGACAACGGTTAAAATCCGAATTTGGGCAGACAAAAGATGTTTAATGTAAAAATGTACCCGGATACATAAAGTTTTATGATTAATAATTATGATAAGATATTTCTAAATTTTCTAAACCTCTGTTGTAAATAAGAATGTAGAACCAATATGTTTATAAAGAGTAAGAATCTTAAGCTAGATATATTTTAATTATTATGAAGGTAAGAGAATTTGAATTTGAGTGTTGGTCAGTGCCAAGAATTATTCTAATAACTACTTATAACTATTGATGTTATGATTTTTTGTATTATTGCTGAATCTTGAACCATTCACTCCAGCAGTATCACTAATCCCTAGTGACACCCGATAAGTTTCCGGTGAGTTTCGAAGCATTTTCACTTTAATATTAATTTATATGTTTAACAACCTGCAAAAAATGTATACCTTACTCTCTGCATAGGGATGGCAGCTTCAAATCCCTCTGCTACTTGTCTTTGGTCTTCCTTCCTTCTTTAGTTTCATTATTTTGAAGTTCTAGAAGTTCTTGAAGTATCGAAATCCCTAAAAACACCAAAAGTAATTAGTAAATGATAAATACACTATTTTTAGTTGTTGCATTTGAGCATCAACCTCCCTTAATCCATGGACCTGAAATATAATAGCGAAATAAGTGAGAATAGGTTCTTAGCAAGGTTTTTCAGATATATTTTTAGAATAACAGAAATAAATTTTTAATTACCTGCACAAATCGAACATTCCTGATGAATCCTCGAAGTTGTTGACCATCTTGGTGTTGTGTGGAGGCTCTCAAGGTTACATCGAGCTTAAAACTCTGAGAAGGTGAAGATCTTCGGCGAATTTTATAATTTTTCAGGAACATGTTTATTTACTTTTTACGCGCTAAAATTGTTTCGAAAATGTTTAGAAAAACTGATGAATCAAAATATTTGATTTTTTCAAAACATTATCCGAGATTATGACAAACGAAACTTTCAATAAATTTGAGTGTTTTTTGAATCTTTAAAAGTCAATTTTATTACATTTTAGTCTTTTTGAATCTTTTTGAATCTTTTTTGGTCTTTTTGAATCTTTTTTGAGTCTTTTTGAGTCTTTTTGAGTCTTTTGAGTCTCTTTGAATCAATCCTAGTAGCAGACTTTAAGAAATTTTTTAATCAAATTTGCTTTGAAAATTCTGACATATTGTTATTGTTTTGATTATTTTGGAACAATTCCTATCAATTATGATCAACCATGAAGTCTCTATTCCAAGCAAAAAATTTAAATATATGCACAGTGATTTTATGTCTTTAAAAAAAAAATTAGCATAAGTTGTGAACAATTTTGAGATGTTGATTGTTTATCAGTCACCAGCAAGTTAGGAAAGAATAACTAGTTGGCAAGTCCTTTTTTGGAAGGCAGTCATATATAAAAATCTTTAGAAAATTTTTCGAATTTTTCGAACATTGTAAAAAAATCGATACATGCTTTCAATAATTTTTCGATCCTGGAAATTTATGCTAAATAACTAAATGTATAACAACCCAAAATGTATCTGGAGTGACCAGCTAATGGTGAACCCAATCCTGATCATGATCTGATATTAACTCATCATCCTTAATAATCCAGCTAAAGAAATTAAATCGCTAACTTGTACCGTTCAAAAGTTGATTTTGTATAGAAAACCCAGAAATGTGGCCACAACTCCCTTGTTGGTGGACAAACTTCAACTAAGATTTTCATTTTTAAACTAGGTGCGATATGAGACATGTTGGTACCAAAAGATTTTGTCTGACTCTTTTTGTTCGGGAGTTATCTTTCAACCATAATCACCTTAAAATTTCATTGAAAAAAAATTTCTTGCTTTTTAATATTGAGAATAAATGATAAAAAATGAGTATTCAAAGATTTTTAAGGTGTAAATTGATCAGCAGTTTAAAATATCTTGAGCACATTTAATTTTTTTTTTGAGGCTCAAAAAGTCTAAATAATTTACTTTTTAGTCGATTTTATTATATTTTATTAAATTTTAATCTTTTGAATCTTTTTTGAATCTTTTGAGTCTTTTTGAATCTTTTTGAGTCTTTTTGAATCTTTTTGAGTCTTTTTTATTAAATTTGAGTCAATCTTAGTGTCCTCAGTTTTTTGAATCTTTGGCTTGTCATAATCTCGACATTATCGGTATAATTTTTAGCGCGTAAAAAGTAAATAAACATGTTCCTGAAAAATTATAAAATTCGCCGAAGATCTTCACCTTCTCAGAGTTTTAAGCTCGATGTAAACCTGAAAAGCCTTCACACAACACCAAGATGGTCAACAACTTCGAGGATTCATCAGGAATGTGCGATTTGTGCAGGTAATTTAAAATTTATTTCTGTGATTCGAAAAATAGATCTGAAAAATCTTGCTAAGAACCTATTCTCACTTATTTCGCTATTATATTTCAGGTCCATGGATTGAGGGAGGTTGATGCTCAAATGCAACAACTAAAAATAGTGTATTTATCATTTACTAATTACTCTTGGTGTTTTTAGGGATTTCGATACTTCAAGAACTTCTAGAACTTCAAAATAAGGAAACTAAAGAAGGAAGGAAGACCATAGACAAGTAGCAGAGGGATTTGAAGCTGTCATTCCTATGCAGAGAGTAAGGTATACATTTTTTGCAGGTTGTTCAACATATAAAATAATATTAAAGTGAAAACGCTTCGAAACTCACCGGAAACTTATCGGGTGTCACTAGGGATTAGTGATACTGCTGGAGTGAATGGCTCGAGATTCAGCAATAATACAAAAAATCATAATATCAATAGTTATAAGTAGTTATTAGAATAATTCTTGGCACTGACCAACACTCAAATTCAAATTCTCTTACCTTCATAATAATTAAAATATATCTAGCTTAAGATTCTCTCTTTTAATCAATATATCATATCATTTAAAAATTAAATAATCGAGTTAATTGTGATCTTGGGGTTTTAGACAGTTTCAGACAATTTAAGACGTTTTGAACGCAGCGATTGTCTAAAACTATTTCCGGTATGCCTTTTTCCAAACTCTGGTTTTATATACATTTAAAAAAATAAAAATTAGAATATTTTAATACAAATTGACACGTGTCAATCGAAACCCTATGAGAATCCTGTCGAACAGTGCTGGCTGTCACCGAAAATCCGAGCTACATTTTTTGGATTTTCGCACTTATGTAGCACATTTTTGTTTACCTTTTTCTAAAATTTTGTTTCTTTAATTAAAGACTTAAATAACAATTTACTAGCACAATTAAGGATGCTCATAGTATGGAAAATATGTTTAAAATAATTTGAACTTGAAAAATGTCCAGAAACTGTTCTATCAAGAGAATATATTATTTTGATACTACTTCATTTTTCTACAATATATACGTAATATATATATGGGATAAATTATTTTCAGCAGTATTTTATCTGAATCAGCAGTAATTTTTAAATAAATGAGCAGTAATTTTTAAATAAATGAGCAGTAATTTTAAAAAAAATGAGCAGTAATTTTTAAATAAATCAGCAGTAATTTTTAAATAAATGAGCAGTAATTTTAAAATAAATGAGCAGTTATTTTTAAATCAATGAGCAGTTATTTTTAAATATATGAGCAGTAATTTTTCAATAAATGAGCAGTAATTTTTGAATAAATCAGCAGTAATTTTTCAATAAGTGAGCAGTAATTTTTAAATAAATGAGCAGTAATTTTTCCAAAAATGAGCAGTAATTTTTAAATAAATGAGCAGTAATTTTTAAATAAATAAGCAGTAACTTTTAAATAAATGAGCAGTAATTTTTCCAAAAATCATAATCGGAATTATTTGTTTGCAAATTCGCAATCGATTTTGAATTGGGAATCGATTCTAAAATTTTTGAGAATCGGAATCGGTATCGGTTTGCGATTCTTTTAAGGAATCAGAATCGGAATCGATTTGAAAAAAACTTAGGAATCGGAATCGATTTTTTATTGAATAAAAAATCGATTTTATTTCGATCCCTGGTTCCTAAATATCTATTTGCAACATTGCTTCCTTCTACTGATTATTTTTCAAATGTTTTTTATAAAACTACTGCAAATTTTTATAAAATTACTGCCAATTTTTTTTTTAATTACTGCTCAATTATTTCAGAATTATTGCTGATTTTTGGAAAAATTACTGCTCATTTATTTTAAAATTACTGCTCATTTATTTAAAAAATACTGCTCATTTTTTTTTTAATTACTGCTCATTTATTTTAGAATTACTGCTCATTTATTTAAAAATTACTGCTCATTTAGATAAAATACTGCTAGAATAATACCATGCCATATATATATTATTTTAATACTAGCGGCCCTCGGCTCCGCCTCGGGCCACGTCGCCCTTCGGCTCGCGCCTCAGGGGCCAGCAGGATGGTATTATCCAGCTGTATAAGTTCCATTCTTGTTTAGTTAAAGTATAGGAAACTAATATGGTTCTTTAATCTCTTAATATATTTTTAGTAAGGTGTCTGTCTGAGTGTTGTGAACCATTTAGAAAGTATGCAAATTTTTTTTTGATCATTTAGTTATTTTGTCTGAGTATTTTTCAAACCTATAGCTTAAATATTTGAGCGTTCTGTTCCAGAGAACTTGCTTATGCAAGAGTGTCAGCGTTGGAGTAGTGTTGTATAAGAATTTGGTATTATTTTTATTTATTTTTATTTCTTTATGACAAAAAAAAAATTGATTGATTATCAATATAGCAGTAGACTCCCTTATCTATTGTATTAAGTTATCTATTGAGATAACTGATGGATAATTGACATTTCTAATGATCTGTGATCTGTCTATCTCCAAACTATGTCCAGCCAGTCAGCCCATACAAACCCGTCCAGTGACAATTGCTCTGCTCTTGGGATGAGTTTGCAACTTCAAATGATGCAGTATTGAAGCTTAACTATCAATCTTTAAGTAAACCACTTCAAATCTATTTATTCTGTTATTTATAAAGTAAAATTTTCAACAAAATTAGAAATACCACTGAAAAGATGATAAATTTGAATTTTCTTCTCCCGCAAAAATCTTCAGCTCGTGCTAGAGCTCACAGCGGGAAACTCCGCTATATTGTAAGGCGCAATTTGGAATATTTGAAAATAATATTTTCTTTCGGAAATGCTTGGAAAATGGAAGAAACCCCGCGCCTCGCGAGATACCCCGCTAGATTGTATGGCCGACCCTCAAAATGAAGAAAATGTTTAATGCTCAAAGTTTGTTCAATAAGGCTTTTTGAAGCTCACGGCTTTACTCAAACCGATTTAACCGGAGTGGTATTTTTGACTTTTTGAAGAAAAAACACATTTTTTTAAATCTTTTTTTTAATGCCTTAATGCTAATGAAAAATGAGTTTTCCCTGACAATGTAGATAGTATATGACCTCATAATTGTAAATAATTGTTTTGTTCACTGTATCAATTAATGATATTGAAGAAATTAAAGATCTAAAACGAAACTTTGAAAAATTGGGGACTGCCAAATATGAAATTTGAAATATAAAATTTTCTTCGACCCTTAGAATGAAAAAATATTTTCTGCTCAAAACATGTTTTGAGAATTTCCGATTCATGCAAATGAATTTTCCCGACACTAAAATTTCCACTTCGAATAATCTTAAAATTTTCTTGGACTCTTCACAAAAAAATATGTTTTCCGCCCAAAATGCCTTTTAAAACACTTCAATTATGATGATTTAAAAAAATCAAAATTTTCTTGCCAGAGGAAAATGAATTTTCCGGATGTTCCAAATTCTACTTTGTTTGTTCTCAGAATATTTTGCGATCTTAAGTAAATTTTTTGAAGTTTTTGACCAAAATGTCTTCAGAACACTTCAATCATGTTGGAAAAAAATTTTTTTAATTTTCTGAAAATCGGAAAATGTTTTTCCGGATTTTCAAATTTTTACTTTGATTAATCAAAAAAATTTCTTTGACCCTGAATAATATAAAATATTTTTTTACTCAATATATGATTAAAACACATTAATTATGATGGAAAAGAAAATTTGAGATTTACCGGCAAATGGAAATTGTTTTTCCAGGTGCTCTAATTTCTACTTTGAATGATCAAAAAACCTCTTCAACCTAGAATATTTGTAAATATTTTCTGCTCAAAATTTCTTTAAAACACTTCAATAATGATAAAAAAAAAATTTGTGAAATTTTCCGAAAAGGGGAAAATCGTTTTTCCGGATGTTCAAAATTCTTCTTTGTGTGATCATGAAATATTTTTCGATCCAGAATGAAAACTCTTAACTTTTTGATCAAAACGTCTTCAGACTCTTAACTTATGATGCAAAAGAAATTATTTTTTTACTCAAAATGTCTTCAAAAGACTTCAAATATGTGGAAAAAGAAAGTTTGGGGTTTTTGAATTAAGCGGAAAATGTTTTTCCGATTTCCATTTTTCTACTAAGATTTGCATCACTTTTTTTTTTGGCCCAAAAAAACAAAACTATTTATTTTTCTTTGTACATTGTTATTTTACAAACATTTGAGTCGAAATGTAATATTTTCTTCAATTTTCCAAGCATTTTTCGATAGAAAATATTATTATCAAATTTTCAAAATTGCGCCATACATTATAGCGGGGTATCTTGCGGGGCGTGGGGTAACTTCAACTTTTCAAAAGAGAAGAAAAATGAAGTTTGTGTGGAAAATAAAAATTACAAAAAATGTCAACAAAAATTTTTTTGCATCCCTAATGTACCAAGTTCTGCTAATTTATATGTCACCAAACTATTTTTACTAAGTGCTTAAACTATCTGGTTATAGTTTAAAATAATCAAAGTGGCGATTCAAATGCTCAAAGCCATATGATGAATATTGAACTTTATTTGGCAGTCCCCGAATTTTTGGAGCTCAGTTTTAGATCTTTAATTTCTTCAATACCATTAATTGATACAGTGAACAAAACAATTATTTACTATCATTTGGTCATATACTATCTACATTGTCAGGGAAACTCATGTTTCATTAGCATTAAGGCATTAAAAATGAGATTTAAAAAAATGTGGTTTTTCTTTAAAAAGTCAAAAATACCACGTGAGCTCGTTTTTCATGAGCTCCAATCGGTTATCAAAAAGCCTTAAGGCCTACTCAAATAGAAGAATATTCTGCAAATTTGCGTAATGTTCTGCAAATATAACGCATTCGTGTGTTTACCGAGTGTTTAGAATTTATTTTTTGTGTTAGTTTTGGTCAAAACATTCGGCAAAATCCACGTAACTTTTTGTTGCAGGGAAACAAAAAAAATTATGCATAATTTTTTTGCAGAATATTTTTATACAATATAAAAAATGCTAAAAATAAAGTTATGAGATTTTCCAATTTATTATTTAAATCATTTTTTCGGATACTAAAATTTCTATTTTGAATGATCTTAAAATTGATGAGTTGATAAAGAAAACGTGGATTATTTAATTAAAATTAAAAATGTCAAAAATACCACATCGGTTAAGTAAACCCCATGGTAAAGACGTGAGCGTCAAAAAGCCTTAAAACAAATTGAAAATGTTAGCTAGCATGTAAAAGATTTATCAGAAAAGATCATTTTATGAAATCCAAGACCCCAATTGATTAGCCGAAATCAAAAAGAGTATGGTTCGAGTTTTAATAATGAGCAGACACACGCACTATTAGCTTGGACCACTTTTCGTGGGCTTTGATGGTATGAGTGACTTCAGATTTGACTTCCTTCTGATGAGGACTTACAGGATTTTATTGCATCATCATATTCTCCACAAAATTTTGAGTCAAAAATTGTTTACGGTAAAGAAATTGTTTACGGTAAAGAAATTGTTTACGGTAAAGAAATTGTTTACGGTAAAGAAATGAATTACGGTAAAGAAATTGTTTACGGTAAAGAAATTGTTTACGGTAAAGAAATGAATTACGGTAAAGAAATTGTTTACGGTAAAGAAATGAATTACGGTAAAGAAATTGTTTACGGTAAAGAAATGAATTACGGTAAAGAAATTGTTTACGGTAAAGAAATGTCAGCCGAAGGAAAATCAACTCCAGTATATAATAAAGATTTTCTAGATAAGGGTTATCGATAACAAGTTGATTAGTAAATGAATTAAGTCAATTAATATGCTGATTTGAGAAAAATTTAATTTATTGAAAAATGGTAAACAAAAATGTGCGAAATAGGTGCGATAATCCGTGAAAAATCGCTTGGATTGTAGCACCTTTCCTGTCAGATATTCGCACCCTACAATCGCACCTTTTGAGCGGATTTCAGCATAGGATTGTCGCACAATATTCTCATAGGGAACAATTGACATGACGTCAATTTACGTGTCAATTGACGCGTCAAGTGTAAGTGTCAATTGACATGGCGAACCCTGAATATTATAATCTTTACTAGAGTATTACCCGTGAAGGATCACAGGATTTGTTGCACAAAGTATCAAAGTCGATATTGTTTTTTTTTTGGTTTATAAAGTGTTAATCTGAAGCTTCAAAATTCTCAATTGTGGACTGGAGCTACCAGATCATGCCAAAATATGGAGCTTAGACCAACCCGTATTACAACATACAACTCAGTTTATAATCCCAAACAAAAATTTTAATTAAAAATTTTAATTTATGAATGTTTTTGGACTCAAAAATCCACCTGGTCATGCCATTAGATGGAGCTGGACCAACCCGTGATACGCGAAAAATCTCAGCTTATCATCCCAAACGATTTACAAAAAGACACGGAAACTGTATATTCAGCCGTTCTCGAGTTCTGAAAGTAGCACCAGGTAGTGGCACCTAGATAAAATGTCCAAGTACTTGCAAAAATGATTTACTTTGTTTTTTTTGATTAATTGTGGGATTCTAAGACTTTTCTAAAAAATAAGTCCAAAGCCACCAGGTCATGCCATTAGATGGAGCTGGACCAACCCGTTATGCACAAACAAACTTTGAATATCATCCCAAACAGTTTCACTCCAGATACGGAAGCTGTATCTTCAGCCGTTCTCGAGTTGTGGTTGTACCACCAGGTAGTGGCACCTGGATAAAAAGTCCAAGTACTTTCAAAAATGATATACTTGGTTTTCTGAATGAATTGTGGGATTCTTAGACTTTTTAAAAAAATTTGTCCAAAACCACCAGGTCATGCCACTGGATGGAGCTGGACCAACCCGTGACACAAAAACAAACTCAGCTTATCATCCCAAACAATTTTTACCAAGACACGGAAGCTGTATCTTAAACTGTTTTCATGTTTTGAAAGTACCACCAGGTAGGGGCACATGGATAAATAGTCCAAGTGCTTGCAAAAATGATTTACTTGGTTTTCTGGACGAATCGTGAGATTATAAGGTGTTTTCAAAAAAAATTGTCCTGAGCCACCAGGTCATGCCACCAGCTGCTGGTGAACTCATTCATAAGGATCAACTCGTCACCTTGAACATTTTTTCCCTTGAAACCAAATCTCCAACTCTTCCCAAACTATCCGTATAAGGTGAAATATACTTGAAACATGTCTTGCTGCACCCTGGCTGGTGACCAGGAGGGTTGTGGAACTGGTCCAAAAATCATCAAGATCAAATTCTGTGACATTGATGAACAATTTGAGACTAAGATGCACATACATAAGTCGTAAGGTTTTCGAGCTATTAGAGCTCAGTTAGCGTTACGCAGAAATAAATATATAAATATATAAATATATATAAAAATATATAAATAAACAAAACTTGCTCTTTATATTATGTAATATTAATCAGGGTTAAAAACGAGTGAGATAATATTGAAAACAACTACTAAATTTTACTTACCATGTGGCTCAAAAAATTTAATCTTCTTGCTTCTGGATCTATACCTTTTTTTGATCTTATCAGAATATAGATTTTAGAAATGTTACCGCATTCTCGTAGAAGCTTTTCAATAAGAACTTTCCCAATAAACCCAGTTGCACCAGTAATAAAAAGTGTTTTGTCAGCATAAAATTCTGGAATTGACATCATTCTGATTCCTCTATCTATAATGATCAAAAATGGCATGGATTACATTATATATATTTTTCACTTTTTAAAAATATAAATTTTATACAACAATAATTAATTAAATAATACTTTTGACTACAAATAATATTAACCGTAAAAAGTATTGTGCAATTAAAACAATTATTACAGATGGATATGGAATTTATTAGCTCTTTTAACAGCTTCAATTAATAATCGGAATATTAATGTACACCTTAATTCAAAAATGACGTCATTCTAATTACACGAAATCTCTTAAGGATTTTGATAAGGTTAAAGTTTTATTACTACGTTATTAGAATAATTAAATTATTTCACAATATCAATAGCTATGTAAATTTGATCATGATTAAACAGAATACAAAAAAACCAGGGAAATAACTTTTGAGAAAAACTTCTCCAAAAAAAGATTGTTTAAGAATTAGCACATTAAATACAATAAATACATTAAGTACTATATTTACTGTTTAGTCACTTTTGATTTCAGTTATACCAACATATTTTATTGTACTTACTTATTCTTTTTAATGATTTTCAGAAACTTTCTGTTTAATTTGGTAAATTTGGTAGTTTTGTCTGTTAAAATATGAATCAATGAATATTTGAAGAATATTTCAAGACTAAATTTTAAAGAATATGATCTACACTGTTTCAAGTCTTATAGTAAACTGATCAGATTAATGTCTTTGAAGAAAATTTAATAATATACTCGTGTGTTAATTTTTTATATATTTCTCATTCAAATAGTAAATATGATCAATGTATCAATGTATAGATTCGACACTGATAATAAAAATATGCAATATAGTTTTCAATGAAAATGTATAAATTTCATGATAACTACAAAATTGGATGAAACTACCTGTTTCATTATGTATGAGGTAAAAATAATAAAATCAGGATGAATCTAATGTATTCTAGTGTACCTACATTAGAGCTCCGTTCAATATCACCTGGAATCGTATAAATATGCACCATTCAATATTCATTTGTTAATAAAATAATCATTGTGTGAGAAAACCACACATGTAATTATAATAGGTGGTTCACATCATAGTTTGACATATTATAAGCCGGCATATCAAGACGCATGAATATACTTTTAAGTTCTGTAACTTTGTGCTTATAACTAATTATGCTCCTGTTGAACAAAAGCAGATAATTATAGTTTTTCCACCACATTTTAGTTAGTTGCGTCAGCTATGCTGTATATTTAAAACTTATGTCAAATAACATATTCATAAAAATGCATTTATTTCATTTGCAATTTATTAAACAATGGAGCATAATTTATTTTTTAATTCTTTTAATTAACAATCAAAATATGTCAAACTATCGGATTTATTGTAGCTCGTAAAGTATCGTGAAATTCACAATAAAAAAGAAAATCAAACACATTTTTAAGAGCATTAAAATCTTTATAGAATTTCAATAACAATAATTGTTAAATAATGAATGATAAAAATTTGTATGTAAATATATGTAGACGAAATATAGGGAGAAAAGTTAACAATAAATCAAAGTTTTGTAGAATTTTAAATATAACTCTAAAACATTTTTGATCTAATCCAATTTGGGGCTAAAAACTCATCTGATATTTTACAATATTTTAAGTTCAATATACTAATAAGCCTGATCTTTGTTTACAGTATTTTCAAATTATCAAAAAACTTCCAAATACTCCACATTTTGACTTTTCAATAATAACAAATATTATGTTAATTTATTATTTAGAATGCTTTTTAGAGAATTAATGATGATGCTTAGAAGTTGCAGTTTCACTTGCTTTGAGTTCGCTACTAGAAGTTGAGGAGATGTTTTCATCATCTTTTTTATACTCCAAATTTTGGAGCTGTTGTTGCCACATACTCGCATAAACCCCATGAGTCAAGAGCAATTGATCGTGTTTTCCACGTTCGACGATCTCTCCTTCTTCTAACACCAGAATTTCGTCGGCATGAATAATTGTTGATAATCTGTGAGCAATAATCAGAGTTGTTCTTTGCCAGCACACTTTTGCTAAGGCTGCCTGTATATTTCTTTCCGTTTTCGTATCCAAAGCTGATGATGCCTCGTCCAAGAGCACAATTTGTGGTGCTTTCAAAATTGTTCTAGCAATCGCCACACGTTGTTTTTCTCCACCACTCAAGCGAAGACCTCTTTCACCCACTTGAGTATCATATCCAGTCGGGAATGTTAAAATTTTATCATGTATATCAGCATTTCTAGCAGCAGCTATTACATCTGCGTCTTCTGCGGTAAGTTTTCCATAACGAATATTGTATTTTATTGAGTTATTGAAGAGCACTGTATCTTGTGGAACGACACCAATGTTTTGCCTAAGTGAGTCTTGCGTGACAGTTTTAATATTTTGACCATCAATCAAAATAGCTCCACTATCGACATCATAAAATCGGAACAATAACCTCATTATTGTAGATTTACCAGCTCCTGAAGGACCAACAATTGCGATTGTTTTGCCAGGAGAAATTGTAAATGAAACATTTCTAAGTACAATCTTTTCAGGGCTGTAACCGAAATTGACGTTTGAGAAGTCGATGCCACCTCGAACAGCAGCAAGAACTCCAGCTCCGGGTGCATCAATTACTTCTTGATCTTCCTTCATTAGTTCAAACATGTTTTCCATGTCAACAAAATTCTTTTGAATTTGTCTATAAATTTAAATATAGTCCGTTAATTTACTGATTTTACGCTTCAATTAGTTAAAGTAATTTATCAATATCCATACCTATAAAACGTTCCAAACCAATTGAGAGGGACATATCTAGAATTTAAGTGAAAAAATAATCGTTAACATATTTGAAGAAAAAAAAATATAAATACAGCAAAATTCTAAATTGGATTCTATACTTACAATTGAATAATATAACTGGCAAATAAAACATAGTCACCGACTGTTAATCCTTTTTGATAAACAACCATATATGCACATAACATAGAACCAGCAAGCAATCCTACGCAAACAATTATGTTCTGCATTGTGTTCAAAATATTAAGTGTTATAGTTGATCTCCATTCCTCCTCTTGATATTTTATGATAGCTTCTCTGTAGCACTCCACCTCGTACTTTTCAGCGCCATAATATTTAACTGTTTCAAAGTTTAAGAGTGAATCAACACTTCGTGCGCGTTGCGCATTGTCAGCCAAATTCATCCTACGTTGAAACTTAGTTCGCCATTCAGTGATAATAATTGTTAATGCTGAAAGTACAAGAATGGATATATTTATATAGTTCAATAATTTGAAGGAAAAATAATGCTGACCTATATACAATGTCATAGTTGTAAAGACAATCATTCCAAACCACCAGTTGAATGTTAAAACAAAGAATACAATTGCGATCAGAATATCGACGATTGTTGGCATAATTGAAAACAAAATATAGTTTAGCAAGTTGTTAATGCTGTCTGTTCCTCGATCCATCACTCTTAGAACTTCACCAGTTTTGCGTCCCAAATGCCAACGCAAAGATAAATTGTGCAAATGTCTGAATAGTTCTACCTCTATCTCACGTGTTGTATACTGTTGGATTTTAATCCAAAAAAAACTACGCAAATTGTTTAGTAGTCCCATCGAACCTAAAAATAAAAAAACAAAAAATTTAAAATCACATTCTGAAGCCAATAAAATATAATCAGATAATTTACCAGTACCACCGCCTTGCAGAAATTTGAAACCCACGTACATTAAAATCCAATCCCACCGAAAATTAGCAGGTTGTACGGAAAGACTGTCTACAATCTTTTTATTGTAGATTGGAACATACACATTTATTACACGACCTCCAATCAAAAGAACAAAACATGATATCACTCTCAATTGCAGTAAAATATCTTTTTTTGGCCACAAAAATGGCATCAGTGTTCTCAGCTTTTGCCAGCTATTTCTAAAGGTTGAGCGATTTTCCTATAATTGGATGAAATTAAAGATCATGACAATAACGAATATTTTATTTTCTCACATCCTGGTTGTTTGTCAGTGGCTCAGAATCAGAAGAATCATGCCTTCTATTTGAAATGCCAGGAGCTTTCAGACCAATTACAAAAATAAATAATGTAGTGATGTATCGTGTTATGAAAAGTCCCATCTCAATTTTATCTTGATCCCTAATATAATCGAAAGTTAGTTAATGAAATACCTTACATATTATATTATGTAACCTTACGTTTTTAAGTGGAACCACCAATCATTGCGATTTAGATTTACAAGGCTCACATTTTGAGCAATGAATACTAAAGTGAAGAATATTAAAAGCACAAGACCGTGCCCAGAAGTTGGTACTGATGGTAAGATATAATATCTTTCTTTAACAACGAGAACAATTGCTAAGATATATGCTATAATTATAAGAACCAGCGATAGAATCTAAAATGAGAAGATAAGATTGGATATAAATAATTGATGAATTTTCTATGGAAAAACTTACCATAAATCCATAAATATCTCCACTATTGTACACTACTCCTCGCATCAAAAATCGCACAATAGATAAAAAAGGTGCAAAAACCAGCAGAATAATTTGAAATATGTAAAGCTTGGATTTGTTGACATGTTCTCTCTCAATTTCCATTGCATAACGTTTGTACATTATGAGTTGGATACTTCCAAAGAGCATTATGAATCCACTTATGATTGAGGATGAAATTGTATCTTGAAAACATTGTGACATCCCAACAATATTGTCCACCCAGAAGTTGTCGAACGAAGCATTTAAGGGGCAATAAGGCATTTTTATTAGGGTCAGCATCTTTGACTGATAAACTGAAACAAAACAAAAAAGTAAATTTGGCTGCATGATAATAGAGTTGAATGCAATTTGAGGAATTTTTTCTTGTAAGCTCAAAACATACTTGAGATACTTAATCTTATCTAAATGTAAATATATCATATCTACCAGAGATTTCATAATTACTTATCTATGAGTTATTGATTATAAATTACGTGCGTGACCCAAACGACTAAAACATGCAGAGTCACTATTAATAATAGAATCACCCTTAAAAATACAAGCTTTCTATTGATCAAATAATTCGCAATTTAAATTTTAGTTGTTGATAATACTGAACTTCTATATGAACTACAAATCAGATGATTGCAGCGAAAGTATGAATCATATCTCATAAAAGTATTAAAGATTATAAGATCAGCTTTTTGTGTTAAACAAATTAATTATAAATTTCAAATTGTGATGTAATTAAAAATGACAAAGACATAATTTGTATTCTTACCAATATTTATTCCTGTGTAACCGTTATTTTATAATAAACCAGCTTGCTATCAATTAAGCATCGCAAAATGCCTTAATTGTTTTGTAAAGAAGTCTTGAGAAGTCTTTGTTTTTAAACTTAATTGAGAACCGGACTTTTATTTTGATCGGCTAAAGTATGACAGATGTTTGACAGTTCTCAAGTTCTCACATTCGCTCTTATAATAGTTGTAAAATTTTGTTTTTGAGCATTTAATTAATTTTAACTCTTGTTAAGGAACTGAAAAGATTTTATTAACATGTTTTACCACGTAAGTGCTTACTGATTGTTCTAGTTACATGGATTTTCATTCAGATATCGAACTATCTAATTTATTTTAGATTTCTTTGGAGCACGAAATTTTGCTGC
Organism: Parochlus steinenii; assembly: GCA_038502155.1. NCBI lineage: Eukaryota > Metazoa > Arthropoda > Insecta > Diptera > Chironomidae > Parochlus > Parochlus steinenii. The sequence goes on along the minus strand of JAXCIN010000052.1, from coordinate 872,250 downwards.
ATCCCCGCTATTTTGGGCCGCAATTGCTCGATACTGTGAAACAAAAGCTGTACACAGAAGTAGAAGGAACTTGCACTGGAAAATACGGATTTGTTATCGCAGTAACTACTATTGATGATATTGGTGCCGGAAATATTCAAGCAGGTCAAGGTTTTGTAGTATATCCGGTGAAGTACAAAGCAATTGTGTTCAGACCATTTAAAGGAGAAGTCTTGGATGCGGTCGTCACACAAGTGAATAAGGTAAAAAATAGTTCAACAGCTTTGAAAGAAGTTTCACTCTGAATAAAACATTTTTAGGTTGGTATGTTTGCCGAAATTGGTCCTCTCTCTTGTTTTATCTCGCATCACGTAAGTTCTCACATCATTGGTCATAAACTGTTATTCCATCCTTTTTATTTGTTCATAGTCAATCCCAGCTGATATGCAATTTTGCCCGAATGGAAACCCACCTTGTTACAAATCTAAAGATGAAGACGTCGTGATTGCTGCGGAAGATAAAATAAGGCTTAAGATTGTTGGAACTAGGGTTGATGCTACTGGAATTGTAAATATATATCATTAATTACCCTTATATTATCACATCCCTTTCTATTTTAGTTTGCCATTGGAACTTTAATGGACGATTACCTTGGATTGTCGTTCTTTTAATTAATAATATCTATTGATATATGCCAACTAGTTTTAAGTTCAAGATGAATACATATTAAAGATTACAATTATTTCAAGAACATTTATTTCAACTCACAGTTTAAAATAATAAGTTTGACTATATTCTAATGATAGATAATATTCAATTAAATAAATAACTATTTTCAATAAATTAGACATACATTATTTTGTATTTTATGATAAAACCATTTCTAAATAAATTTGTAAATAAAACAGAAAAGTATCTTAAGTACTAAATATAGACACATATTTTATCTTAGTATTATTCCAATCTGAAGCAAAATTTTTATATTGCACAGTTTATAATTGCCAAGAGAACAAGTGGTGGCTTACAATCGCATCAGTTATTCCCTCTTTTAGTGCGTCATTTTGGATATCTTTTTTTGCTGGTAGTTCAAATTCTGGATTTAAACTAAACGAAAATTGTGATAAAATTCGAAGTTCACACTTAATTTGCACATAAGCTGGTGAATTCATAAAGCTAAAATTATGGTACCATTTTTGAAGAATCTCAGTACTATTACACAGAACTTCCAGCCACAAATGTAAAACTTGTTCATTCAATCCTAAACAAATTAAAGATCTTAATTTAACATCCATTTGAGCGTGTACGTGACTCTGATTGATGCTCTGAACACTCCTAAAAAGAAGCTCCTCGGGTGTCAAAACTTTGCCTACTTCATCCAGCCTAAATGTTTTGCAAAGAACAAGCCTACTATAAACAGACTCGAAATCTTTTTCAACTTCTCGGTTTGCGGCTTCTTCAACAAAGTTCCAAGGATGGCAGGCTCCTCCCAGAAAGGATGGTCGTTTCATTCCGTTTTCAAGAACTTGCTTCAGTGTTGGACATAAAACACCACGAACCAAATCTGTGACTGTTTCGCATAAGGAATCGTCGCCAGCTGAACTATATTCTTTGCTACGTTCATCCAGAAGCGCGACAAATTTAGCTGGAAACCATCCTAAAAATAAGAACAAATAATTGAATTTATGAACCAAAAATATAATTATATATATGAACCTCTTAAACCATTCAGTTCTCCGACCCAGCAATGCTCATCTTTTTGGCTTATAATAGTTATGATGTCATTTTTTCTAAATCCAAGTTCATCATCATCACGTCGTTCAAAATCTGTTATCAAAAAGTGGATAATTATTTGTAGAAAACATGTTACTTGTTCAATAAATTAATTACCATGTAATGCTTTGGCTCGCCGCCATCGATTTCTCGAAACATTTATATAATTTTCGTGATCTTTTGAATGCGAGTCACTGGAATAGTCTGCGGCCAGCTTAATATGAGCCAACAATTTGGGTTCAACAGTCAAAAAGTGACGGGCCACCTTTAGAATTGCTTCTCGAAGATCTACCAAAATTTCAGTTTGTTTGATATTTTTGCACTTTAGCTCATCATCTCCATTTTCGTTGCCAAACAAGAGTGTCTGTATAATTGACTTGCTTTTCACAACTTTACGCTTAGCGAGATGTTCTTTTGGTAAGGTGCTCAAGGATTCCGGATTTCTACCAACAAGTGCTCCATGATCGATCATTAAATAAGCTAAATGACGACGACGATGTTGATCGATAACCATTTGATTCAATGATCCACTCGTTTCCAAGGATATTTTAAATAAATACTCCACATCTTGAATATCCCCAGGTATATTCGAGAGAGAATTAAAGATCTGTGCAGAGTTCTCCAAATTTTTGAACAGTGGTTCTTTAATCTTAAGCATGCCAAGAGTCAATTGAAAGAGAATAATCGAGCCATCGTAAAAAAACCAATCCCAGATTCTAAAATATAATTTATTTAATTTTAGAAAAATGATTTTCATTTAATAATTATACCTCAAAAGAATCTTCATATGGACGACACCAGCAAACAGTGTAAGGAACCAGTGAAGTGTTATAAGGGATAGCTCGATGTCATGTTGTCTCAAGGTCTCATCGATCAAGGATAGGTAATTTGAGATGAGAGACTGAATAACGCGTTGATCAGCTTGTATGCCTTTAAAAATAATTAATATTATTAATTTAATTTTTAGTTCAGAAAATCTTACCCAGTAAAGTGGATGAATAATAAGAAGAAGGTAAAAGATCTTCTACGATGGTTGCCATTAGCCAAAAAGCATCCTCCTCTTCTAAAAGCAGTAATAGTGAAGCGACAATAACACCAGTTCCCTGACAGTATCCAATATCCGGGAAAAGCCATGCAATGCCCCTAAGTATTCGTCTCAATCTAGGGATTCCTGTTCCAGTCATAGAGCTAAATGCCTTATTAGAAGGCATGATCCGTACCAAATCTTTCTCGATAGCTTTGTTAGTGGCCAGAGTGTCGTTCATTGAAGCTTTTACGATTTCATGGTAAGTTGTCTCAGACTTATTCTTCTTCTGCAAAGCCCCACATAATCTCATCCAAACTGCTGGACGTAATGAATGAGGAATACCTTTCCTTACCATACTACGTAGTTTTTCGGTTCGAGGCAAAACTGTATCAATATTCTCCCATGTTAACTCATCTTTATTGTGAGAAAATTCAAGGTGCGTGATCCACTCTGCTCGATGTTGAGGATCTTCCACAAAAGGAATTCCAAGAAGCTTCGATGAACTTTGCTCTGGTCCATCTTCTTCTTCTACACGAAATCCAAATTCATCGAAATAGTCAGGTTGATCATCAGGGCCAAGCTCCTTAAAATTCAAAAATAAATTTTGTTTTACCAATCAATAAAATTCGAACAGCTCTTCAAATACTTACTTCTGTTTGAAGGTCGGGAGGGAGCATCGAAGGAAGAAGAGCAGAAAAAGGTGTTCCTGGTGCCAATTGAATATTGTTTCTCGACATCACTGCACTATCAAAGTCATCTTCGACTGAGTCTACAGTCTCAAACAGTTTTTTCTAAAATATGGAAAAATGAGTGGGATGTTTCTAGCATCGAATGTTAGATTCAAGATTTAGTTAGTCACAATGTATTAACGTGTATTTTAGTTGCTCGTTTTCTAGATAAGTGGTACCAGTATGCATGTTCTACTTTTTAATTTGAGAAGTTGTTTTGTTTTCTTATTTTTTTATCAAAGTCAAATACACTTAAGCTTGTTAGAACACTTACTGCATGTTCAGTCTTTCCAACATAGCCTGTGTGATCTCTGGAACTGAACAAAGACTTTGCTATATCCATTTTAAGTTACTACATATGTTCTGTCGCCAAAAAAAGATAAAATCAATTTTCAGAAACTCGTCGTCAACAAGCGAGTAATCGTGTTGTTTAATGATTAATTATATGATTAAATCGCCACTATTCAGCGCATTTTCAAGAAAAATATATTTGTGTCCACTGTGGCCAAACTATTATTTCTACAAGAAATATACTATACGCATAGCTTTATTTATGCATGAACAATATCTTTTCAAGCCGCCTGAATTTCTCGTGATTTTGAAAAAACATATTATAAATTCTGTAGCTCTTTGCAGTTTTCAACTCAATTTGACAAAATCGATTTATCGGAGTTAATATCAGAATATTCGGAGTTACTATCAGAATTTTAGGAGTTGCTGTTTCTGAATATTTTGTTAGCTTAAGCTTTTCAAACGATATCTTGAGCTAATTGGGATGCTTTAAAAGTTTCAACAGCTATGTTAAAGTGAACCAATTACTTCAAAGTGAAGTGGAAGTAAAGAAAAATGTTCTTTTTATCGAAAGTTTCTTTGTGGGCTGTTTCTTAAGTAAACTTAATTTCAGCTTGTTTAGAGGTCATTGTCTTTACATGAATATTAATTAATGGTTACAGGACATGGAACAAAAGATTTTCGACTGGCCACAATCCTCAGGATCCAATACAATTACAAATCTGGAAAAAGAAATTGAAGAGCAAAAACTTCTGAGACTCCAAGATGCAAGGCAAGTTGAAGTAAAGGCAGCTCGAATCAAAGAATGGGTAACTAACAAGCTTCGGGAACTAGAAGACCAAAATCGACTATTACGTGAACAGAACCTTAAATGCAATCAGCAGCTAGATTTGTTAAAGTAATTATATATTTCTATCCACGGAATACCCAACTAATTTTTCTACCTTTTGCAGGAAGCATATCGTCACTCAAAATAGTAAATTCCATTTGCAACACTCTGTGCGGTCTAGTCTTTGCTTAACGGACTTTAAAGTGCGAGAACACCATCGTCGCAGCGAATCTCTAGACACCCGAACTTCAGGTCACAATTTTTCACCACTTTCCAACCATAAAAGGAATTATTCCATGGAGCCTCAAGAGTTGCTTAATGATTTTGCAGTTGCAGTTGAAGGACTAAATTTGATTAGCAAACAGTCTGACGACGTAACTCATGATTATGCTGAAATATATACACCATCCGTTGAGAAAACCCCTATATGGCTTAAAACTTTACCAGGTGGTATCAATAGCTCTCCTTCATCGCTCTCTAACGCGGATTTTGCATCCAAACCACCAACTCCTCCATTACATCGATTTCCAAGTTGGGAGGCTAAAATATACGAGGTGGCTAATGATGGACTGGCTGCTGCAGGAGATGACAGTGATTCACAAGATCAATTATCTAATGCCAACATGGACTCCTTACCTCGGGTGCAGGCTATTTTAGGTGGTTACTGCGATATTAATGTTCCAGTGTACGCTACAGTAAAAGGAGTAAGTCGTATTATATATAAATTTACATGTACAATAAAATGTTTATAAATAAATAATATTTTATTTTAGCGTGCATCTCAAATCCGTTCAGTGCCATTTTCGGGGGATTCCAGTGACGATTCTAGCGATGCAGAAGATTTAACAGCTGCTGCCTTAGCAGCAACTGCAGTACAACCGCAATGCGCTGGATTCAATAGCCATAACTCACATAATTCAACTTGCACCGACAATACGGAAAGTATATCTGGAAGCGCCTCAAGTCCCTCCAAAAGCCTTAAAACGTCTTCCAGCTTAAGCCCAGCCAAGCAGAGTGGATCAGATAGTCCTAACATCAAGACCAAGGGTTGGTTGAAATCGAATTTTACTGAAGATTTAAAAATTCAATATGATTAAATTTAAAATTTTAATTTTAGAAGCAATTTTTGAACCAGATACTCCAGACGACTATGCTATACCACCCGATGCAATGTCACAATGTGGAGTTACCATGCACGCATCGATTCCGTCGTTATTGATGCGAGCTTCCTTTATAGACTCTCCGATCAAAAAAATTGAAGCAATTGAAAAAGTAAGTAACTTTCTGTTCTGTATTAATTATTAAAATAATTTTATGTTTTTAACGCTGTTTGTATAAATTTTAGACAGGTCATCTGGTAAAGCTTGGTGGTAAATTGAAAACATGGCGTAAAAGATGGTTCGTCTTGAAGAATGGAACACTTACTTATTGGAAAAGTCAGCATGACATTGCTAAAAAACCACAGGGATTAATTCTATTAGATGATGCTTGTCGTATCTTAAAAGCAGATGGAGCTTCCACTTTTGAAATTGATACAGGCGCTAAAGTATATTATTTAACTGCTGATTCGAATGCTGTTATTGATGATTGGGTACGTGTTCTACAGAATGTCCAAAAGCGTAATGCAGCCAAATTATTACTCAGCAAAGATGACCACAAACCAACGACGCAAGGTTGGATTACCAAAGTCAAGAATGGGCATGCTAAAAGAAGCTGGTGCATGCTACTAGGAAAAATGTTTTTGTATTTCAAAAATCCACACGAAACGGTTAGTGTCAAAAGCATAACATATTTATTTCTAAAACTTATAATTTATACAATTTTTTTTAAGAATCCTTTGGGACAAATCAATATGCGAGACGCTCGTGTCGAAGAAGTGGAACACATGTCTGATTCAGACTCTGAGGAAAATGAGGAACAAGCCCAAAACTACACGATTGCTATTCATCCACAACATCAAGGTCCAACTTACCTGATATTCCCGGAAAAGCAAGAGTTGACCAACTGGCTCTATCATTTGACAATTGTCTCAGGCGGAGGTGCTAATGCTGGAACTCAATTTGAACAGCTTATGCAAAAATTAATGGAAGCCGATGGAGATGTTGGCAGTGTTCTATGGCGCCATCCTGTGCTGTTATTCACCAAGGAGAACTTTATGGCACCTCTAACTTCTCTTCATTCCGAAACTCTACAAAACGAGTCAGTAAAGCTATTTAAGGTGAATTGAGCAGATTCCTTCAAGTAGCATTTATACTAAATTTGTCTAATTATCCTTAACTAGAGTTGCCAGCTGTTTATGTCAGTAGCAGTTAATCAACCAGGCATTGATTATCACATAGTTTTGGCACAAAATGCTTTGCAGCAATGTCTCGACATGCCTGAACTCCAAGCTGAAATAATTTGTGCATTAATTAAGCAAACTTCCAAACATTCAGGTAAGTTTGTGCATACAGTTTTTTTAAAGATTTGAATCGAGATAATAGTATTTTTTTTATTTTTAGGCCAAAAACTAGGTAGTGGAGTGCAGGTAAACAAGAAATTGGGAAAACAAACGCGTGTAAGTTGAAGCTTTGATGTGCTTTTTAAATTAGTTTCTTTAGAAAGTTTTATGATTAGTTGCGCGCACTTTGATAACTTTTAGAAAAAATAATTGTTGATAATAGTTGTTTGTCGAACAATGAACTTTAGTTCATAATATGCTAATTAAATGTATTTTCATTGTAACTTGTTATCTGTTGTTGAGACAGCATTAATTTCACAAATAACTCTGAAAGAAGTTCTGTTGTATTTTTGAATTTGTAGTTTTTTAGTGTGTGTACATGTTTTTGAAAAATCTTGGTTCCACTCATTTAGCATGATTGTTGTGTTTTATAGATTATAATTAAGAAGCAGTATCAAGTTTTAGTTCTCACCACTATTTGAACAGTTCCTGAGAAAAGACTAAGATATTTGTAATTTTTATTATAATCAAATTGTGTTGTTTTGTTTTCATTAGATGGGGCATTAATTTTTTTTATAAATTCTCTGATGTTCATGTTCATGTTATCTGGAAATCGTATATCTTTTTGTTTCAAGCCAGTAACTCAACGCATCTCTGCAATTAGAATTTACAATAGATTACTAGAAAGATGCAATTTTAAAGAAAACTAGTTTCAAAAACTCGTTATAGCTGATCTTACTCAATATTCTGCCAATCAATAATCAAAAATTATTTTACTTATTTCAACTTGCATCATCATTCCCTTAATTGAAAATTGTAGCAATTACTCCTTTGCGCAACCCAAAGTTTGTTCACTTGTGATACCCAGCACAGTGAAGCACCTGGTAGTCCTCCTTCCAATCGCCAGGTAGGTATTCGCCGCCTCTCTAACATCTAATGTACTAATGTCATTTGTTTTCGAGTTTTCTAACAAAGCCTACATCTAGTTGAACATCAGCACTGATTAGCTGTTTTTTCCTTTTCTAGATTGCAAATATTCCAGCCACTGATTCCAAATCAAATCCACCCAGTTACACGTTTATACAAGGTTGGCAATTACTTGCAATTGCTGTTTCGTTATTTGTACCAAAAAATAGTAGGTAAGTTATCAGTTATGTTTGGATAATTTATTTAACTTCAGAAATAGAAACTTTAGTATAAGTTTTTTATCAATGAATTTTGTAGGCTATTGTGGTTCCTTAAGCTGCATTTATCGCGAAACAGCGATTCAAAAACCGAATGCGGTAAATATGCTACATATTGTGAGCGAGCACTTGAAAGAACAATCAAGAATGGACCGAGAGAAACAAAGCCATCACGCATGGAAACACTTTCAATTTTGCTTAAAAACCCCTATCATCATTCTTTACCACACGCAATTCCAGGTTGGTTTTAACTCATTAATATCTAGTTAATTGAAATTCACTCAATGCCTCTTTTGTAGTTCATATGATGAACGGCACCTACCAAGTAGTTTCTTTCGATGGATCGACTACCATAGAAGAGTTCCACTCAACCTTAACCTTCGAAATCGGATGTCGCGATGCTGCTAATGGTTTCACATTATTTAGTGATGATCCTATTGAAAAAGATTTAGAACATTACTTAGAAAAAAATGGAAAACTATGCGATATCATTTCCAAGTGGGAAACTGCATTACGCGAAAAAGGATCTGGAAAATTTGAGAACTCTCGTGTAATTCAATTAACTTACAAAAATCGTTTGTATTGGAAACACACTGTTAAACTAGAAACGGACAAAGAACGACTGCTATTATGTTACCAAGTAAACCAGCAAATTGTCCTAGGTCGATTTCCATTGTCACGAGATTTAGCCCTAGAGTTGGCCTCTTTAATGGCTCAAATTGATATGGGAGATTTTTCTAGTGACAAATCAAAAGGAACTTCTCTGCAGGCAATAGACAAATTTTATCCTTATCGCTATCGAGACGTTCTTATGCCCGATGCCCTTAAAGAGGTTCAGGACTTGCTTGCGATCAAATGGAGTCTTCTTAAGGGACGATCAGTACTCGACTGCGTGCGAATATACTTGACTTGTGCCAGAAAATGGCCCTTATTTTGTGCCACTTTATTTCAAGCAAAACCTAGACATTCTGATCAAGCAATGGTATGGCTGGCAGTCTCTGAAGAAGCATTGCATGTTCTTGATTTGTCGTCTATGCTTCCAGGTAAATGTTCTTATTTAATGATAGCCTGTTAATAATTATAATAAATTTACTGAATTGATATTTTATAGTTGCCAGATATCCATACTGCTCAGTAATGACTTTTGGTGGCTCCCAAGATGATTTTATGCTGGTTATTGGACCAGAAGACACGCTGAATCCAAATATGGAGCAGAAACTGCTTTTTGCCATGAGCAAACCAAAAATATTAGAGATCACCTTACTGATCGCTGATTATATGAATGCATTAGGGCATGCTCTACCGGGGACTCCTCAGATGAACACGCTAACCAGAAATGGAAGTTATAGGAGTATGAGGTTGGTTTAATTGTTCTTTAAATAAAATTCAACTGATAATTTTATATTTATTTTTAGTCGATCTAAATTGCAGTCAACAACAGCTACTCCAGCCCACAATACTTTAAATTCACATGCTTCTCACACTTTCAACTCCTACTCCAACACTTTATTCTCTCATGGTGGTCAGTCAGACTTTCATAAAAATTCATTGGAACACGATCGATCAAAATAGATTGTACTTTTCAACAAAAAAGGCTATGTTTCAGTATCCAACAGTGGACAAAAATTAGAATTATTGGTTTTCAGAAATCTCTCATTAAATCTCAGTCTGATAAGATTGTTTTTAAACTGTATTAGAAAATTTCCATTAGTTTTATTAAGTAATTGTTTTTCTTTTTAAATAACTCAAAAAAAAATTTCAAAAACTCAAGAACGAAGATTGGCATTTTTACCAGATTAACAAATTTAAGCTGCACCAACTTAAAACTTAACAATTAAAATCTTTAAATGCACCAATTTCCACTTAGAGACGGAGCAGTAGTAAAAACTGCGGAAGAAAAAGCCATATTGACAAAATTTAAAATTAATTAATTTGCATGTGTTTTGGTTTGCTTGATTTAGTTTAGATTATTATGTTATTTATTTTTTTTATTTTTATACTCGGTCAACTATTACTCTATATCCTAAAAATACTCACTTAATTAATCTCATTAACAATATATAATCGTTTTGAGCAATGTTTGTAATTTTTTCAAGTGTTTTTCGAAGGAAAATGTTTGAAAGTAAATTGTATATCGTATGTATGTAGTTAGAAAAGCTCAGCGTATCTATCTTTTCAGGATAACATTTCGGTTAAGCTACTTTATTGAGTTAATCATTCATTTACAAAATTGTAGTTCAAAACAAGAATAATTTTAAAGCTCACAACTTTTAGTGGTATTTTAGAAGACTTTGAGCAATATATTGACTTTTGTGTTTTTGCTTCGTGTTTTCCAAATAATTAATATTTCCTTGTTTTATCTATGATTGTGTGAGATCAATAAAAATCTCTTTTTTTTAATGTCAAAAAAGTGTGTGAAAATATGTTTATTTCTGAAAACACTTAGATAATCTAGCATATTGTCTCAATTCAAATAAACATCGACATATTAGATAAATAGCATGACCAAATAAATCTCCCTTTGTGGTATTATCGGTAGTTGGATCTTTTCAATGCTAGCAACTAGATATTATTTGTATAATTACTACCAAGAATTGCAATTGAAAGTTTTGATGTATTCATTTAAAATACGCAATTTGTAACTCTATGTTTGTAACATCAATTTATATAGTGAAAGGGACACATGAGATTTTTGATATTTTATTTAAATTACTTAACTTTTAGCTTATCCGTCAGTTTTCTGCCGAAAATAGGAACTAGAAATGATTTAAGTGTACACATGATCACAACTTTTGACATTGATTGTAGTTGTTTAGAGAATTCTTTACTAAAAATAAAAATAAAAAATAAACAAAATCTAACACATCATAAAATAATTTTTCTCACCGAGTTATTGATCTTTTAAACTCTCTTCAAGCTAATGTGATTTTTGTGACACAAGGGTCTATTTGTAAAATATTAACCTAAAAGTTGATTCAGGGTTTTTTAGCTTTTATTATTTAAGAAATGCCATAATAAAGTGTGTCACATGCTTTGAGTTTCTTATCTCGCATTATTTCGTCAAAGAAATCGCATATCTAGATGCTTGATTTATTGGTCACGAGTGATCAACGACTTTTCTTCAGTTGATTATCCAATCAAAATAATAGTTTTCTCAAGGATTAAAGAAATACTTTTACTTGGAATGTACAAGAATTTATTTTTCTAATGATTTATAACCTAATTTACTTATTTACACGATCAATTCAAAAAAAAAAAAGCAAAAATAAATAGCATAGAAAACTGATATAATTATGTGTGACCACACAATTCAATCAGTTTTCCAGTTCGATAAATATTACACAAGTTATCACTGCGAACTAAATCTCTACACATATGTCCGTTGAGAAAACGATCCAAAGGCATCAAATTTGGAAACATTTTTTGGGTAAGTGCTTCGAAGTTGATCGGGGATAAAGCGTATAATAATTCAGTTCTTATTGTTTGGTGTACAAGTAGATGGCGACAATCAAACCGTACAGACCCAATACTTCGGCAAAAATGAGGATCAAAATCATTCCGACGAAAAGACGAGGTTGCTGAGCTGTTCCTCTTACACCAGCATCACCAACAATTCCGATCGCGAATCCAGCAGCCAAACCAGCAAACCCTACCGAGAGACCAGCTCCCAGATGGATAAATCCTCTGTGAAAAATATTGAAATTCAATTTAATGGATTTATTGATTTAATTAAACGACGCGTATATCGGCCATTTTGAAAAATTATTTAAAAGTTGTCTCGTGACTCAAACTTGGAATCATTAAACTTACTTGAATAAAGTGTATCCATCTGATGGTGATTTAAGATCTCCAGAGATCAAAACAGCGACGACTAATCCATAAATGGCCACAATACCAGCCATGACAACTGGGATGATGGATTTCATGATCAAATCAGGTCGCATGACTGACATAGCAGCGATACCTGTGCCAGATTTTGCAGTTCCATAAGCAGCACCCAGAGCTTAAAATTTAAATAATTTATTATTACTATTATTTAAATGTCAAAATTCAATTACAGCTGAAAATGATGGCGGAAGCTGCTCCCATAACACCAAAAAAGGGTCCATAGATTGGAGTTTCTTCTGTGAGTGCAGACATTTCGGTTGGTTTTGATATTTGACGAAGCTTAAAGTTTGAGAGAAATAAAGCTGATGCTTATGAACCGACTGTTTGGCTAAAAATGATTTGGTTACACTCAAAAAACGTACAACATTTATATTTTTGTCGTTATCGCTTATATATAATGGATATTGGTTTGAACATTTGAACAGAACCGCAAGTGATTGAAACCATCGACTTAGGTATATTGGATTTAGCACGAGTTTATTTATATAGGTCTTGAAAGTCTTATCCTTTATTTACAATTTATCTTGAAAATGTCACGTGATCAGCTAAATCAGTATAAAAAATAATTAGATTTTTATTCAACTTTCTTTAACAATTATTGATACATTAATTGTAAAATCAAATACTACTCAAATAATCAATTACAGTTTTGATAATAAATACATATCATCTAAAAAATGAATGCATTGTAAAATGTGTTCAATTTAATAACATTAAATTATCTCGAAATAATTTCTATCCTTCACTTGAATTTAGGAATAGTTTTAAAAAGAAGTATTCTTATCCAAATAAACTACATGATTCGTGAAATATTGCTCTTGTGTTTAATAAATTCAAATACTGATTCATATACACGATTATTTAAGTGTAAAATCAATAATATGATAGCATATATAAATTGGTTTTTTTATTGACTTTCGATAGGAATTGATAAAGGTTATCTTAAATTTGCTATGAAAGTTAAAACACTTCAAATTATAGCCGGTAGTTGACATCATACGAAAAATCAAATTAATATTTTTTTAAATTTTAATTCCATAAAACTCATGAACTTTCATTTAAAGTTCGTTTAAGGATAGAATTTGATTTTAAATCTCCGTAGGCTGGCGCTAGAGTCGATATTTTCAAATCTTGAAAAGTTTTGTGAGCCCCTCGAGTATGCTTTTTTTTGATAGTCAGAAAAATTATATACGCTTAGTATATCGTCACGAGATTTTCAGTCAGACTCATAGAGAAAATATAAGTGTTCAGTCCTCTTTACAACCAGCTCTTAAAACCAATCCTAAAATGGCACTACCAGAAGAAAATCCCATCTATGGACCCTTCTTTGGAGTTATGGGAGCAGCAGCTGCCATCATTTTCAGTGGTGAGTGATTTGAAATTTTATTTTTTTTCATCCATTGTCAAAACTTTCAAAATTTTTACATTTTTCTGCATTCACATGATCAGCTGGCTAATGTAATGTTTGTGTTGCATCTTTCTAGCTCTGGGCGCTGCTTATGGAACTGCAAAATCCGGCACAGGTATCGCTGCTATGTCAGTCATGCGACCTGAGCTCATCATGAAATCCATCATCCCAGTTGTCATGGCTGGTATCATTGCCATTTACGGATTAGTCGTTGCTGTCCTGATTGCTGGAGCCCTTGAAGAACCATCCAAATACCCACTATACAAGTAAGTTTTAGTACCATAAGTATTTTTTTTTTGTGAAATCACGAGACCAATTTTAAATAATTTTACGTGACGACAAATTTCTGATGTTGAATGAATATTTCAAGGCAATAAAGCCAAACAAGAGTAAAATAGTAATATCCTTATTTTTATTTTCGCAGAGGTTTTATCCATCTGGGAGCTGGTCTGGCAGTAGGATTTTCTGGTTTGGCTGCTGGATTCGCGATCGGAATTGTTGGTGATGCTGGTGTAAGAGGAACCGCTCAACAACCTCGTCTTTTCGTCGGAATGATTTTGATCCTCATTTTCGCCGAAGTGTTGGGTCTGTACGGTTTGATTGTCGCAATCTACTTGTACACCAAATAAGTTATCAACATTTCAACAATACCAATTACTTTTAAGGAAACATTTTTCTCCTATCAAACATCCTTCCCCATTCACTTTCATTCGAACTCGCATCATTTTGTAAAAAATGCATGCTTGCTCAGTATGATTCTGTAAATATAACACAATTCTTCAGATACTTCAGTTTTGTTAAATGTAAAATTAAAGTATCTTGAAGACAAAAAAATCACAATATTTTGTTCATGACTCTTAAAACGGATGTTTGATTAGGAAAAAAAATAATGATAATCATAAATGCGGTTACATGAATGATTCAATGAGAAAATACAGTTTGTTAATTGATTGGATGATGATGCTTCGTCTACTGACTTTCAAACTGCAAATAAAATATAAATATCTTCCTTGGGTGGATAATATAGTGCTTCTGACTCTGTGCTATTGTCTGGTACTTAAAACATACTAGATAAGTAGCTAAAGGCAACAAACGAGCATCGGTCATGTCCACCCTCTTCTCCACAATTGAAACATTCAAGTAATCTATACATCATCCAACTTATTAGTGTGTATATCGTATATATTATATAAATAAGTTAAACCCATCCTTTAATTACACAGTTGAGATCAAATAGCTAAATTTGTTTAATCGTTCTGTAACATATTTTATTTGTGATTTAATTAGTATTTTGTGTGTAGCATATATACTATATTACGTATGGTTCGTTTTTAGGTTCGTTTAATACGTAAAAGAACTTAAAAAATTTAAATATTGCTGATATTATGTAAAAATTGTTTGGATCAGGTCAGAAAAGTGGTAAAGACATTAAAACGTGTTTTAACGTTACTGAGAGTGTTAAGGAAATATAAATCAGATATTTATACATGATGAGGAAAATTATGTCATTTAAAGAAAAATATGTCATATCAAAGATGTTCAATAAATAAATTGCTTGTTCATGTTACAAATTAAAACAACATATATTCTCTATTTAATAAAATTTTTACTTTTAGGTACTATAAAATTCTAATTTGCAGGAAAACACACTTTACACAATTAAAAGCTTTATTGTGTAAGTGCACCTTTATTTTACCATCTATACTCGATCTAGTCTAGATACTTGATTGTGAAGTACAAAGAGCCATAAATTCCAAGTTTCGAGTCATAAATGTCAATACGTAATGATTGTTATATTACTTACTTTATACATTTGAATTACCTTTTATTAAGCAAAACTCGAACCAATCATGTGATTTGATAAATGCTTGTGATCGTATATAACTTATCAATTTATTAAATGAAGATGATAAAATACTTTATATACTTACTTCGCATATTTTATTATACACCTAGAAGCAAGCATTCCATTATTATACTTACCATCAGCAATATAGCATTCAATCAAAACAGTAAGAGTAAGTTATTGTGCATTTTAGTGGTAGACAGTGTAAACATGCTAATTTTTTATTTAATTTCTAACCATAAATAATAACAGCTCAACGATCCTTCGATTAAAAAATAGTCAGCCTTAAATTCTACTTACCAAACAGGGTAAAATATAAGTTAAATAGTTTTCAAATAGTAACTTATTGTTGTTATCCAACGTTTCGAGATAGAGATTTCTAAAATTTTTATTTAATTTTTTTTTTTGTTGTTCTAGTTGATCTTTTCAAATATTAATTTTAAATTATAGATATATCTTTAGAACTCGGATAAAAACTCTCGATAAACTCGTAATATTTCTGAATCCAGAGATAATTTTTTATTTAGTTGATCATTCTTTAAATTTGTTCGGGATAGCGGATTAAGTTATTTAGTATATGTTATTAATACACAATATTAGTAATTGTAATATTACTCGACATTTTTGCTACATTTGATGCTCAGGACTGTCTTCTATTATTGTTGATCCCAAGAAAAGCAGGGAAAAATATGATTTTTCAAGTAAAACAGAATTTTTTTAAGCAATTTTATTCGTCATAATTACTTACTTGAGTGTAATAAAACAGTGCAGTGAGTCATAGAAAATAATTATTTTCTTGGAAAGTGGCAGTGCAAAAATTGGTTGTGCTGTATTTGAACAACGAAATAGGATGGCTGATCAACAAAAAATTTTACTACACAAACGATGATATTAATATTTTTATTAATGCATTAAATTTTTTTGGCTTACCGATCCCTTACAAATTGGATTAATAAAAAACAAATGACACAGTTTTGGTTAATACATTTATTATGGAATGTACATATTGCCTTTATTCATTGGCAATTTATATCCTCAAAATCTTAAAAATATCTTTGATGTGAATTAAGTTTTCTCGAACCTATAACAAAACTATAAAAAGTCAAAATAATTTAAGTACATCTGTATCTTTTACAGCAAACATGATTAAATTTTGCACATAACCGAATAAAACGTTGATGAAAACTGAGTTGAATGTTAATTTTTGGAAAGAAAGATTTCAAGTAGTAATCCATTAGGAATAGTGTTTTCAAGGTGTAAATTATATACAGTATAGACAAAAAAATTTAAATTTCATTCACATCATAAACATGATTAATATAGTTGTTAATTAATTCAATTGGAAACCAAATGTGATTGAAGGGTTGGAAAATATACTTTCCATATAATTATTCGAGTTATTCGAAAAAATGAAATGTTCTAGCTAATTGAGCGCTTTCAGAAACGAGTTCTCTAAAAACAAAGTTTACAAAAATTATAGATAATCCTCAAGTAGCAGATTTTTATAACAAAACAAAGTTATAAATGTTTTAAGTAAAGTGAATATAGTTTCACTTTATTTATTCATGAATCAGAAGAAACTACTGTATTGAATTATCTTAATTCTAATAGACTTTGTTATCAGTTGCTCTATCAGCATCAGTTCGAACAACATTTTCAAAATCGCTTCACTAAAGCACGCTCTTTTAACCATGAATGTGATTTAAATTAAAATGACAGCCTTTATTGTAAATCAATTTAATTTCAGACATACTCCAACTTAGTGTTTCTAGTTAATCGTCCAAGTATCCTTAAAGTTCAACAGTGTAATCCAACAGTTTGCTTTAACAAAAAAAGTATGTACATTTTTTAAACTATAGTTTTTAGAGTCAACGGTCGGTTGAAGGGCGGGTTGATTTATTTTGTCCACTGTCTAAGAATTTCTACGACAGCACAAGCCCTTCAACTAAAGTACCATTTATGAAATATTTGCGCGATTTTAGATCATTCAAATACTTTACAGGATATTACAAGAATGTTGAACAAAAACAATAAAATTTATAAAGATACTGTTCTGAGAAATTGAAACTAATTTAAAACTAAAACAAACAAAAATAAGTTGAAGAATAGCTTATTTGGTGTACAAGTAGATTGCGACAATCAAACCGTACAGACCCAACACTTCGGCGAAAATGAGGATCAAAATCATTCCGACGAAAAGACGAGGTTGCTGAGCGGTTCCTCTTACACCAGCATCACCAACAATTCCGATCGCGAATCCAGCAGCCAAACCAGAAAATCCTACTGCCAGACCAGCTCCCAGATGGATAAAACCTCTGCGAAAATAAAAATAAGGATATTACTATTTTACTCTTGTTTGGCTTTATTGCCTTGAAATATTCATTCAACATCAGAAATTTGTCGTCACGTAAAATTATTTAAAATTGGTCTCGTGATTTCACAAAAAAAAATACTTATGGTACTAAAACTTACTTGTATAGTGGGTATTTGGATGGTTCTTCGAGGGCTCCAGCAATCAGGACAGCAACGACTAATCCGTAAATGGCAATAATACCAGCCATGACAACTGGGATGATGGATTTCATGATGAGTTCAGGTCGCATGACTGACATAGCAGCGATACCTGTGCCGGATTTTGCAGTTCCATAAGCAGCACCCAGAGCTAGAAAGATGCAACACAAACATTACATTAGCCAGCTGATCATGTGAATGCAGAAAAATGTAAAAATTTTGAAAGTTTTGACAATGGATGAAAAAAAATAAAATTTCAAATCACTCACCACTGAAAATGATGGCAGCTGCTGCTCCCATAACTCCAAAGAAGGGTCCATAGATGGGATTTTCTTCTGGTAGTGCCATTTTAGGATTTGATTTATTCTACACTTTCGTCTTAAAAGTTAAATTGAAATGAAATGATTCCTTCTGACTGAAAAATCTCGTGACTAAAAATCGTATTTCGGTACTTTTTCTTCAACAAAATCAATACAGAATCGTACTGAAGGCAGCGCTTATAACTAGTAGTGTTAGTTTTTTAAAAATACTCTTTGTCAATGTCGTTACATTTACAATAAACTTTTACAATTCATTTTCCAATATTATCAATTAGTATTTAATTAGGACCTTTGTTATAATATATTATTAGAGTATCTAGTATCTACACAATTTAGCTTCCATACTTCATTTTCTTTCTGATATTTCGTTTTTTATATAAGACTATGATAACAGAAGACATAATTTTCGTTGAGGTAGCATATTAGATTTTTTTAGCATAAATAAAGAAGTTGTAGCATTTTCAAAATCATTTCTTTGAAATCAATAACTTTCTATACTAAAAGATCATGCCAGTCCCGAACCTTCAGAGCTTTTAAAAAGAGCCCATGAGGCTTACGTATTTCAGATCTGAAATGATCCTCTTCATCATAACCTAATACCGTATTATGTTATTCAGATAGAGTCAGATAAAGCCCAATGCAACTCAACTTCTTTCAATATTTGACTAAAATTTCCATTATCTGGGGAATTAAAATAATTATGCTGGATATATAATATATATATTAATAACTGTTAACTATCTTAGTAATGTTATTAAAAATATTTATTATTTATGATACGGTACTCCTCTGATCTTATGTTATATCTTGAATTTAATAGGTAAGTAAATTAAGAAAAGCCTACAAAAATTTTTGACAAGATGCATAGTTTAACTGTTACTATATTGTCAAGACTATGCTCTTAATAACTCTGATTATACCCTTTTTGGCTAGTTTTATGTTAATATTAGGAAAAGTGTGGACCTGGTCTAAAAACTCCTTATGATGGAAGAGGATGAAGAACTAACATTATGATGGAAGGAACCATACGGCTCAAAGTTTTCATACACAAGTCTTAAGGTCTTCGAGCTATTAATATTCAAAAGCGGTCACGGGAATTTAATGTGTGTTTTATCTTATGTAATATTATACTAATAATAGTAAAGATAAATATTGATACCTTTAAAATATTGATAATAAACTGTATCATCAACATATAAATATATTCTTTATTATAAAATTGGCGTTAAAAAAATAATGCAATTGGAGTTCCCAAGCAAAAAAGACAAAATGAAGGTAAGTGTGTACAATTTAAAAACTAATTTGGAAATTTAGCTAACAAACAAAATATTCCAAAAAAAGCTTTATGAAAAAGCTCAATGTAAATATTTTTAACAACATAAAAAAATTAATGATGCAATCACAAAAAGTTCATCAAATATGTATAAATTCAGCTGCAAACTCATGTGCAGACTTTAGTTGAAAATTTTAATAAAGTGATAACCATAAAATTCTAGTGTCAATATTTGTGAAAAATTCTAAAAAGCCTTTGCATTCATGCACTTGGCCTAGAAAGATGTATTCAGTGAACTTTTAAATTGAGACTTGAACATTGCGTGACGTTTTACATGAAAATATAAATAATTTAAAGCCATAATTAAATTGATGTGCATTCAACGATTTTGTTGGGAAGTTTATACAAATTTTTCAAGTTTTCAGTGTGAAAAGACAAGCTTACAATATCTTCTGAAGTGAAATTGATAGAAAACCTAAAAATTTAAAATGATAAACTTAGTTATTTTATGTGTGACACTCTTGGACAGCATCTTTGGTTTATCAGTACACGAAGTTCGAAGTTTTGACTTTCCTTCGGATGGACAAGCTCCACCTCCTCAAGCAATACCCCAAGGATTGGACCGTTAGTAAACTTTTAAAAATTTACTAAGAATTGGTTTAGTGTTCAATTTAATAATTTATTTGATATACATGATTTTATAAATGGAAGCTCTACATAGAATGTTGATGGAATTCATTACACTCTATTACTATTTCAGTTTCAAGCAGGCAAGGACTCACTACTGGAACTGTGAACACAGGTACAGTTTTTCCTATATCCCGTTTATTCCTTTATGAGTTATTTATAATTTATAATAATTAGGCCTTTTCCCGCAATTTCCCAATAATGTCAACCAGTTTCCAAATCAGTTTCCTCAAACATTAATTGTGAACAATTTTACGACAGGCGTATGCTTATGTGTTACAAGTGGTAGCTGTTCGTTAGCTGGTGGAGGATCAACTGGAGGAAGTGTAGATGGTTCAGGTATGCTTTTGATATTATATTTCTTAAGCTCATCTACAATGTGCTCTTTTAGGTTTAATCGATGTTCGAATCATCAATGTAAGTTATTATTATAAACTTTTTATTGTTAGAATATTGTGTTAGATTTTATGACCGTGCCAAGCTTTAGTAAAAAATATTTATAAGGTCACTTCTGAACACATTCGCTTTTTGTTCTAACTTAATTTGAAAATTAACATAACTAATTTTCTTTTGAAGCTTTTTTGAATTTAAATTGAATTTCATCAAAGCAAATATTTTGTTAAACTAAAAACACCGACCGGAAGTAGACTATTTATTATCTATAGATAAGTAGTGACACATTACTCAAAAATAAATAATTTTTTAGTCTGGAATTCCATCAACAATCACAACAACATCAGTTGGAGCTGCAACTGCTGTACAAGGTGGTTTGACTCCACTAATCATAACTCCTTCAGTATGTCAGTTTGGCTTGGAACGTTGCTGTCCGCTGGGAGGATTTTCTTGCGGAATAAGGTACTTGATAAAATAAAAAACAAAATAATTTATTCATCTTGTTAGATCCGGATAATTTTATAGTAAAACTGAATTCTCAAATTCTTTTTTGGGTATATATAAAAGGTATCCTCCCATTTCTACTGCTCGTCCACCTTCTGCAGGGCAAGCTGCTTATGGTGCTTACCCTTGGCAAGCAGTTATCCTTGCGAATGATGTTTATGTTGGAAGTGGTGCATTAATTGACAATTTCCACATAATAACAGCTGCTCATCGAGTGAATGACTATCTGTAAGCACTGAGTCTTTCAATTAAAATTGAGAAGTTTAAATATTAATTCTAACTAATACTTAGCACTAACGGAAGACCACTTCGAGTTCGATTGGGAGAATGGGATGCTAGTAATAATAATGAACCTATTCCGTCTCAGGTAGATTAGCAATGTTATAATAATGAAAATCAATTAAGTTTCAACGTGGAAAACAGCATGATGGCTTGACCTCATTCTAACCTTACAATTTTACGCTTATTAACTTATAATAAATGAAAAGTTTTCTCATCACAGGAATATACTGTTGCCAGAATTTTCATTCATCCAAGTTTTACTGCCAGTAACCTACGTAATGACATTGCTATTCTTCGTCTTTCATCATCTGTACCTTTGGGACAAACTCCAACAATTACTACAGCCTGCTTACCTGCTTTTCCACTTTCTGGAGCAAGATGTTGGGTGAGCTTTTATAGATATTTATTTTCAAAGGCCGCTTTAAAATTTAAAATTTTACAGATAAGTGGCTGGGGAAAAAATGATTTCTCTAATAATGGAGCTTATCAAGCGATACAAAAGGAAGTTGATGTACCTTTGGTATCAACCGACAGTTGTCAGAACAGTTTAAGAACTACTCGATTAGGGACAGCTTTTGTGCTTGATACCACCAGTTTTATTTGTGCTGGTAATTTTTAGAAATGTGTAAAATTTTGCCAGAGCTATATATTTAGGTTTATCTGGTTCAAAAGCTCTTGAAATATTATTATCAATATTATAAATGTAAACGAGTTATAAATTTATTTTAGGAGGAGAACCTGGAAAGGATGCTTGCACAGGTATGACTTTTATCTTTAATCGTTCTATTTTTTAACTGTAACATTTTTTT
Source organism: Parochlus steinenii (assembly GCA_038502155.1). NCBI lineage: Eukaryota > Metazoa > Arthropoda > Insecta > Diptera > Chironomidae > Parochlus > Parochlus steinenii. The sequence continues at coordinate 850,081 of JAXCIN010000052.1, read as the reverse complement.
GTTCAGGTGATGGTGGTTCACCTCTTGCATGTCGTAAGTATAAATACTTTTGATTGCATAAATGCTTCCAAAGTTTAGCATTTTTGATGAATAATTTTTATACTTTATTCCATATATTTTAGAAGTTGGAGGTCGTTGGTTTGTTGTTGGACTCGTTGCTTGGGGAATAGGATGTGGTTCCAGTGGAGTTCCTGGAGTATATGTAAATGTTGCTTCTTATATAAGTTGGATCCAATCTGCAGTGCGATCATAAAAGATGGCTCTCAACTCTGAAATCTTCTTTATTTTGTCTACTTTCTCATATTAATGCCTGATCCTTACTGAGTTCTTTTCTTTCCATAGTATTTAAAATTCCATTTGAATAACTTTTGAATATTGATTTATATTTTAAAGATACAGAAATAAATAAATTTGAATATAAAATTTTATGATTTTATTTAACCAACAACTTCATCATAATCTCCTATCTCATCGGGTCCACCAGCATCAATGTCTGCTTCTACTCCTCCCTGAGATCCTGGTAATCCTCCACCATCCTCGGGTTTAACTATTTTCACGCCATCACTACCCATTCTCATGCAATCGAATTGTCTCTCAAAAAGCTCATAGCCTTCGAAATTGGCAGTGAGATCTAAGCAAATGTGCATATTTCTTCCGACAAAATAAATATCATGAAAACCGGCACATACTGTATAAGAGGAAAGATGTTTCAGAATACTATGTTTAAACTCAATAATCAATTAGCTTTGTGAAAAGTCTAGGAGTTATTGATGAAGATCTAAGACTTGACACAAGACTAATAGTTGTTTCCATCCCAATATACATATTATAACATAATTTAGAACAAACCTTGAATAATGTCAAATCTTGGAGGATGCACACCTGGAATTGTCATTTATTATAAGTTTAAAAAATAATGTGTACATTTAGAGTATCTATATAGTTAGAGTTGTTCAAACATTAATTCACAAGATTATTAAAATGTTTTAGTTTTTAAACTCGTCACAAAATGTTTAAGAAGCGATTTATGTAACAAAGTTTGGTCAAGTCTAATATATATTGATAGTTTATTAAATATTAAAATATTATACGTTACATATTGGTCTGGGATTTTTTCCGGAAACTTTATTTTTATAAAGCGTAACATCGTTCATCATCATCTTAAACTCAAAGGAAAAATCTTCAGGAATATACTTGATTTTCATGCATCCTTTGCTGTTAAAATATGCTAAGACTCCACCGGTACAACAACCACAAAGACCGTTTTTACAGGTGCAAGGTATTCGATTAGTCACGGTTTGAATAGGATTTGGAGACAATGGAGGCATTTGTTTGCCCCGCATAAGCTCCTGCATTCTTTGAATCACCCTTTTTGGCCAACGGCGAATCACTTCGTTCGTAACGGATCCATTGGTGCCACTCACATTACTGGTTAGACTTCTTAAGAAACTCTCCATTTCATATTCGTCGGATGTGTTATTGTTTTGTAAATTAACATCTCGTCCATGAATGGAGTCTATGTTAGCACAACTACTTTGTTTAAAAAAAAACACCAAACAAGCGATAATGAAGAATTGTTTATACATTTCACTTTCTTAAAATATTTAGTATTAGTTTTATGCTAATTTATTTAAGTTTTAATCAAAAGATTCAATAATATGATTCACAATATTTTGGAAAAATTCAGGGAAATACTTTATTTGAACATCACCTCGATGAAAGCTGAACTTGAACTGAATGAAAATGAGTTTGTCGCTGAAATCTTACTTTTCATCTTTCACACTCTCTTTTGCCGATGTTTTAACCAAATAAATACTGGTTTTATGCGTTTTTTGTGTCATTTAATGTTTGATCAATTAAGAAATCTAAAGAAATTGAGTGTGTTCTTTCAATAATATCATATTTTCTTTAAATTAGATTTTACAATAGCATAAAATGATATTATTCTATCATTGAAATATCATAGAACTCAATTTTTCATATAGATATCCTGTAAATTACCATAGAATAATTGCAAGATGTTAATGGAATATAAAGATTTTTTATGCATTTTAGTGCAATGGAAAGTAGGTCAAAACTAATCTTCAAATGAAACATTATTATTATTACAATTTATAAGAGATCTAAAAAGCACACATTTGGAAATAGCATATAACTCAATTTATTAGTATGTTCAGAAATACAATATTAAATCTATAATAAAAATTATTTAAACTTTGAAATCTTTCAACTTCAGTTGTAATTCAAGTTCAACACATTGCAATATATTGAGCAAACAAAATTGATAATTATTGTAAAAATTGTTACTAAATAATAAAATGAAGCAATGAAAATATCCTTCCAGTCAAGTTCAAGTAAATTGAAAATTATTGAAACTTAAATTTAGCCATTTCTTCCAAGTGCTTGCTGACTTTACCAAAGTCAGAGTCCCTGGCAAGTTTAATATAAATTGTGTTTCGAACTTCATGAAAAGCTAGCCAAGACGGAATCTCCTTGGTAATGATCTTTAAATGCTCTTCAATCTCTTTCATGGTCATCAGTTCCTTGTAGCTGTTTTCTATTTTTTGAAGCACAATCTCTACAGGTAATACACCCTTTTTCTCGGTGATGAAAACATTTCTTAAGTGACGAGCAAGCTCAGGCAATCGACTGTACTTTTGTGCTTCGCGGTCTTGTGAGGGACGCCTAGTCATTGTGTCCAACGCTTTAGCCGCTTGTTTGGCTCGAATTTTTTCAAGCAAAGCTTTTGGAATACCTTGCAATGCTTTGGAGTTGGTTGAAAGAGCAGCGTTTTTGTTAGTTTCAGTAACATGCGCTGCTGGAACGTTTTGCTCTAGCTTCACATTGGTGGTTCCTTCCTCAATTTTAGCTTGCTGCTGCTGGTGTTGTACCTGCTTACCCTTCTCTTCTTTTTTCTTTGCTTCTAATCTTTCGAGAGCTCGCTCCATGGGCGTGGCACAGTTGAATAGATTTCTTGCGGCCGAAAGAATATCTTTTGCTGAAGCAAAAGATTCCACATTTGGTGCATGCGGCAAATTCGCCAACTCAATATCCGGCACAGCTTCAAGATCAAAAAGCGGATGCCAACGTTTGAGGGATTTGCGAGCAATCGTCATTGGAACCTCTAGACTTTGCAAAAATGTGTCGTGCTCGTTCATAACACGTTCCAAAAGTAATTGTTGAAATTTTTGTGAGCGTTCCAGAAGCATTATGGGACTCATGTTGAAGTATTTGAGAGTGGCTGCACCTTCTTTTAATAACATATTTGGAGTAATCACTAGTTGATAGTAATCTTGTTTGGAAGTTGAACCATAATTCCGAGTTTTTTCTTGAGCATAACTGTACGACTCGGGATAGAGTTTTTGAATCTGAGCCAGATGAGCCTCAGTGACATTCTTTCTCAACATCCTAGAAACTGCTGGCTTCATTTTTTTGAACGTGATTTTTTCCTTACGATTGAAAAACATGGAGCAAACTGTATCCAAACCCTTGAAAATCTCCAGCAAATTACGATATTTAAATGGAAGCTGTAGCGTGGTAGAGACTCCACTTTGAGCTAGATTTTGATAGCGTTGATAGGCTGGCAACTGTTCAGAAGTGCTAGGTTTTGTAGGGCTGAAGATAAGCTTCCTTGGAGTTGTTGTTTTCGGAGACATCATCAAAGCATTCTTACTGGGTGAGTCCATTAACTTTAAGGGTGAGGCGAACTGCTTTCGAGGGCTAAAATTGTAGAATTGCATTGGTAAGTTTTATGAATAAATTTTAAATTTAAATGTAAATAATTAACAGTTCTTCAAATAAAAACCAACCTGATAATCTCGAGCTCAATATTATTGAAAACCTTCAAAGATTTTTTGGGAGACGCTTCTGCTAATGTTTGGAGTTTTTTAGGAATCAATTTGGGTAAAGCAATGTTCCTCTCCTCTAACTGTTCCAAACGATCCAAGCCACCTTGAAGCTTGTTCAGCTTTGTCTTCAATTCAGTTAGCTTGGTGCTTTTTTGCAACTTTTTTCTAATCTCATCAGCCCCCATCTTAGCCATTAGCTGACCACGGGACATCGCAGGGCTCGTTGAAACCATTGATGGTATAACTTGCTTTGTTGGTGTCTTTAAGCGATCAATTTGTTTTACGAAGTCCTCATTCTGAGCAGATTTTTGAATTTTAATTGGAGTCTTGAGCTCAGGCGCCACCTTAGCAGCTGCAATAGTTTTTTTAGACGATACGTTTCCAGCGATTGGTGGTCCATCTTCGGTACATTTCTTAGAACGCGTTACACGTTGAGAAGAAATTCCTTGTCGTACAGATTTTCTAGTGGCCTTGAGTGATCCTGTAACATCATCTTGAAACACAACCTTTGTCCCCGATGGATCGTAATTAGAATTATTCAGGGACAGAGTCTCTGCTCTCTCGAGGCAAATTACCTTGTTTTTATTTAAGATGGTATCGTCATCTATAGCTCGTTTCCTGTTAGAGAAATATGTTGAAACTGAAGTTTGAGACATGCTAATAGAACTTAGCTTTAACAAAGGACTTATTTTACACTTCTAAACCCAAATTTTAATTAAAGAATAATCAAAATCCACAAGATGTCAAAAAATAAATGCCAAAAGTCCCGCCAAATTATGTTGAGATGATCTTATATATATATATACATATATAAAAATTGTATATGAAGAAAACTGATTTCACACTGTGTGCTCGCGGGACTAATAATTAATAATAATGTTTTTGTTTAGATATTGTAAACAACATTTAAAATTGAAAATAGAACTGATTCTTACTGAAAATATAGCTTAAATATTCATTTCTTAAAGTCTTGATTCAATAAAGAAGTAAATTTCAAATTGTTACATCAAAATGGTAAAGTTTTAATTGTAAAAGACAATAAAAACTTAAATGCAACATATTTTCATAACATAATTTACAACAGCCATTGATTAATTATTTACGATTAGAATATATGATTGCAATAATAATTAAATGTAACTTTATTTTTATTTAGAGTTACGATGCAGATAGATTGGCGTTTATTGCAGATTATTATGACTCTGTATCTGCGATTAATAGAAATTTTTTGATTAATTTCTATGTTATTGACAACTCTATTGAAATGGTGAGGATTTCCATCTTTATAAATTCTTTAAGCATAAATTTTATGAGTCAAATGTTTCAGTACAATTTAAAACTCAAAAAGTTGTTCCTGAGACGTACTAAAATACCTGGAATAACATCGAATGATTTATTTATTGGAGCCAACATCAACATTTTTGGGAAATGTCTAATCATTATAGACTATGGTGATTTATGTACTCGAAGGCAACTATCTGAGAAAAGACAGAAGTAGGTTATTCAGAATATAAATGCAAATATTATCTCTAATTGAATCATTAATTGAAATATTTTTTCAGGACTTTTTTGATGATCCTTCCAGGTGCAATTAACGAAATTGCAAACATTATGCAAACACTGGACAGAAATCGACTGCTGATCACAAATCTACAAATGATAAAGCTGGAAGCGCTTGAAATTGTTAAATTCTGTTCTAATAATTGCCTCGAACAGAGTTTACCAATTTGGTTGGACCATTTAACATCTGGTATAATAATTTAAAAATTTTGCTTGTATTTTTAAAAATATTTCTAAATTTTATCATTTTTAGGTCCGGTAGTAGTTTTTGAAATAATTGGTGATAATGCTATCGAGCAGGTGGAAAAAATGAGTGGTCCCGAAAACATAGAACAGGCTAGAGAAAGATGTCCCAACTCGTTTCGGGCGAAATATGGAGTTGATTCAGTCGATTCTGGAGTGTTTTTTTCAGAAAACCTTAGTTGCAATTTAAAGGTTCGTTAAATATGATCAATTTGATTAAATAGTTGCATTTGTTAACTGATATTTTGTGTAGAATTTGGATTTTTTCTTCTCGAAAAGCGACATAAAATTCAAGTCAACAGTTCAATTCAATAACGGCGCTCTATTAGTTATTAAACCACATGCTGTTAAAGAATTCAATTCTGGAAATATATTGGCGCTCATCAGTAATGGATACAGGATTTCGGCAATGAAAATGCTGACTTTGAAACGAAAGCAATGCGAAGAATTTTTTGAAATATATCGAGGAGTTGTTCCAGAGTTTCTTCAAATGGTTGGTCAACTTGAAAGTGGTCCATGTATAGCGCTAGAACTCATAGGCAATGATTTGAATGCTAATACTCAGCAGAGTTTGAGAGATCTGTGTGGCCCGAGTGACACGGTAATTTTCATAACTTCAATAAAAGATGTAAATAAAATTATTATTGTAACATATTATATGTATAATTCTAGGAAATTGCAAAAGTGTTGAGACCAGACTGCATAAGGGCAATTCATGGATCTAGCAAAATACTCAATGCTGTTCATTGCACCGATTTAATTGAAGAGACTACTTCAGAACTTGAGAACTTTTTCAATTATAATAATTCATCTCAGTTTTAATACTTTTTTTTAAGCACCTAAGTGTGATGTTAATTTTGTTTTATCACTATCTCAATAAATTTTCTTATTTTGATTTAATTTCATGTAATGAAATTTTTTTTTTTTTATAGTTGACGAAAAAAAACAAAATTCTTTAAAATTTTTATTTTATTAAAATAATTTTACTTTCCAATAGTTTTTAGAATACACTTATCTATAACACAAAACGTATCCTAAATATATTTTTTTTCTCAAAAAACTAAATATACATTCAAGATTTGATACACATATTATTTCCAATCAGTCATATTTACCTTTAACATAACTTTGTAATTTAATTGATTTGAGTTTATTCAAACAACAAAATATTTTTTAGCTTACGGGAAAACTTTACGTTTTTTCCTGAATTTCTTATAATTCAGAATCACTGAAAGTGACCCACAAATATTACAAGTCTTTAAATAATTTTTAAATAGAATTAAATTTCATAAAATTTTTTTATCATTAATTATCTATGTGTCTTAGACAATGCAACATCTTCCATATAATTAATTATCAGTTAAAAAGTCTACATTAATTTCAATCACTTGATCCATTGATATACAATTTGATGATGTTAGTTTGGTTGGGATTTTCTTGAGAGATTTCAAGGCCAATTTTCATCAAAGCTCATGTTTTAGGTATACGGTAGTATAAATCATTTTAAAATGTATATGACCAAGAATTAATTTCAAGATGATTATCAGTTCCTCTAAAAAAATCCCAACTGCACAAAATAGAGCTATCGTGTGTAAATTTTTTCTTAAAAATTGGTATAAAGTTCTAGTTCTATGCTCCATAAATAATTGATCCAAAATTCGATTTAATGTTGCGTGGCATATTATTCATTGTATGTATTGTTGGCTACACAGTGCAAAGATTCAGCTCAACTATACTAAAGCATGATCAATGATCATACAATTGAATTTATAATTTTATTCTGCATTAAACATTGATTTTGTATAGAGACGGATAATTTATGAATTGGCTCGACAGTAAATCAGTTTAAATTTAAGTATTTAAGTAGCTTTTTAAGGTATTTGAATGAAAGGTGATACCTTTAACATTAACGTCTATTGAGAATTATTCTTAAAAGATTGTGAAGGACCTTTTATTTATTTGATTTAAAATTGTATTTTTTTATATATTTAAGATAGTAAACAAGTGAAAATTATTATGAACAACAATATTTGATTTGTTTCATTAGAAAACAATTAAAACATTGAATATTTAAATATTATTTGCAAGAAACAAAGCTGTATGTGTTGATGAACTTTTTCTGAGAATTAAAATTGAAATTTAGCTTTTTATTTGTTGATACAGTTTTATGAATGGTCCTTGTTTTTCAAAGGATATTTGAGTTTATATTAAAAACCTGTAATTCCACTATTTCCATTTATTCATTTTAATTGACCTGATAAAAACTGTTTTTTTTTGTAAATTTTTCCTAGAAAGACGGCCATTCACTAGTACATCACCGGAACAAAAACATTAAGGCAAATTTTTAAATTATCACGTTAAACGAGAAATATAACATAACTAGAAACATTTTACAAACTAAATCTAGTTGCAATGAAATATATTCTGTTTTAACAAATAACGTGTTAATAATTGAGGTTCCATCAAAAATAATAAAAATGGTAAAATTTTTCCTTTTAAATTGAAACAGTTACTAGCATTTTTAAGTTTTGGATTAGATACGTCCATACATTTTGAACCTTTAGCAATTTTCAATATTTCTAGCTAGAATAGCACTTTTATTCAAAAGATTATGGCAATTAAACACTTAAGATTGCAATAATAATATTAAAGCTATAGCATAGTTTTATAGTGTTTGATAAATAACATAAGTTGAAATATAATTATATTTAAATAGAAGCTATGTGTTCAGAGTAAATCAGAGAGTCTATTAATATGACAGATGATGTATCAAAAGTATATTCAAAAATCAAGTTATCACGGCAAATATAAACACTAAATATTTCGATTTTTTAAGTAAGTGCTGAAAACAAAAGTGAGAACACTGTTAGATGGCTCAAAATTCTGATACCGTGTAAAAAAATTGAAAAGGTAATTTTTAACTTTTTGAATTGTTTTTAAAAACCAATTACTGGTCTTTTACTCTTTTACATATATTTTTGTAGACTACTCACTTATTCTCAAAAAGCTCGTATAACAAAAAACATAGATTAATATAAATAAGTTTGTTAGCCTTTGAGCATTCTCGCAAGTCTGAAAGTTTCACAATTTTCACGGCACATGCTTTTAATTTACTTAATAGTTTCAGTTTTATCTTAAACTTAATTCTTTAATTCTAATTATTTTATTTAAATTCAAAACACACTATCAATTCAATTCAACAACATTCAACTGAACAAATATTTAATTTACTTAACTTTTAGCCCATAATGATTAATTACTGTAGTCGCTGTACTGCAAAATCAGACAATTGTTTGTGTGTGACATAACCTAAAAGAAGAAATGAATGATGTAAAATATTCATAAAACCGTAGTTCATGGCTTTAAAAACATCCATGTACATTGTCGACTATCATGAATTATTTCTTAACATTTTTAAATTTACCTGAAATTCCCTCTTGATCAGTCAAAGCAACGATTGGGGTCTTCACTTTTCCCGTGTTAAATTCTGGTTGCAGGGATTGAGTCGGTGAGTTCATCAGAATCGGCTTTCCAAAAGCATTTAACTGTGTGTATCCACTGCCTGATGTAGTTGGCTAATTAAAGGATATTTATTATACACTCTTTTTTTGTTCGAATAAAAAAATACTTACAGTAAAAACATGAGTAACATAGCCATTCGGTTGACTTACATATCCATTTGAAGTAACAGGCATTTTCACAATGCTGGACTTTGCTGTTTTGTCTGCAATCGGTGTTGAAACCATGATGGTTGGCTCAGAAGCTAATAGTTTAGGTGTTACAACTTCTCCTGTGTTTGGATTCACAATGAATGGCTTGGTCTGTAAGACAGGCATTAAAACATTGATTTTATTTATGTACGATTGTTTAATATTAAAAAAAATACAAACCTTATATTGATGACTTCTTTCATTTCGTTCATCGTCGTTGATCAGTTGCTTATGTTTAATTTGACCAAATCCATCAAAGTCGTTATCGTCATCACTTCGACTGCCAGTGCTACTATGTGCATCGTAATCTACCAAAAAAACATGTTTGTTACAAATTAAAAAAAAATAGAAAATGACGGTTTTAATACTGACTGTTTGCATCACTTTGTGAACTTCCGTGACTTTTCTCGCTACTTCCTTGACTGTAAGATTCTCCACCACATATACTGCTTTGACTGGATCGTTTCAACAGACTTTCTTCTTCAATTTGAGACAAAATGTCAGGTTTGTTTGTTTTATTCTCATTTCCCATTACACTTATTCCGCAATCAGTCTTCCCTTTTTTGGTGTCGCTTGTAAGATCTTCCAGTCCTGGTGGCATTTGCACCAATATATCTTTCATGTTCTTTATTTTTTTGTAAAACATGAAAACGACGGCAGCAATCACAAACGACATAATCATAAGCAGAATGCTGAAAAGCAGGAATTCTGACGACCTGGTGTAAGCATATTGACAAGAGTGCATCGCTGGGCTACTCCAATTACTCTGGAGATTTTGCGCATAAGGATCCCGGGCCAAAATTGCCAATAATTCAGTATCATTTTCATCACACCTTTGTGTCAAATACTTAATACCTGGAATTGACTTGCTGCTATCCATATTTGCACCAATCTCATGTGTATGAGGACTAGAGTGAGGCGATGCCACAAAGTTTACTGCACGCACCGCAAATGTATAATATCCTGTTACATTTTGGCATGTCGAATGAAGGACGCAAGATTTCTGTCTGGATTTCATAATTAACTCTTTGTCTATTTGACCGTTTTTTATAAATTGCGTTTTAACTTCGTAGTAATCAATATGACCATTTGGAATTACTGGACGCGCCCATTCAATAGTTATCATTGAAAAGTTAGAATTAGCTCGAATCAATGGTTGTACCATTTGCCCTGCATCACCCACTTTTGTCGTGATTTTCACATCGTTTGATGAGTTGGAGCATTTAGAAGTACAGGCTTTGACTAAAAGCGTATAAGCTATGAACGGTTTCAGTCCAGTTAGATGATACTTCATTTTTTCCGATGCATTGCGACTGGCAGTTGTGATATTATGATCACCATTGTACCATACTTGATAGTCCATTAACACACCATTAAAGTGCTCTGGAGGGTCCCAATAAAGATTAACACTTGTATTACGTATATCTCGAGCAATCAAGCCTCTGGGCTGTGATGGTGGAGCTTCCAACGTAGTGTTTGCTAACGGATCGCTGGGTGGTCCAAGTGTAGTATTCGAATACATAAACAGTACAATTTTGTACGTTGTGTATGGTGTGAGATCCTTAAGAGTGTACTTGCTACCTGTTGTATTGACCTAAAATTAATATTTTATAAATAAATACTAAAGTCATAAATCGTTTAAAGCTTGTAAAATAATATACTTTGATGTCTGGTGTTTTGCATTCCAAAGTCTTCGGAGCACTTATTGGGCAATATTGAACAGTATATCCTTCTACTATGGATGCATCCACACACTCTAGCTTCCATTCCAGCTCAATCTCGGTTGAACTTAGCTTTGGGATCCAAATGGTCTTAATTTTACCAATGTCATTACTCTGAGCCGCCGTACAAAGTGCCCAGATCATTCCAGACGTTGATTTGGCTGAATTGGCAGCCACCGCAAAATTAATAGTGGCATCTGAGCGATAGCGATACTGGAGAGTAGATGAGTTCACGTGCGTGAAGTTAATTGACGATTCGCAGTGATTTGGCAGTTCACTTTTAGAGACACACCAGAAAACAGTATATGAGATCACTTCAGATTTACTATGTGAAGCTGAGTTTGGAGCTGACCAAGAAAGATGATACTCTCCATCTTTTAAAGATTTTTTAATCCGTTGCGGTTCTGGGAATCGATCACTTTTAGCAGGTATCCTCAACTCACTAAATTGAGATGATTGTCCTTCTCCATTAGAACTCCAAATTCTAATAATATTTTCATGTTGCATATTGATACGCTCCTTTCGGTAAATTGCAGTTAGTAGGGTTTGATCGTTAGGGCTTCCGTTTACTAAAATAAAAATAAATAAAATGCAATTTCAATTAAATATTCAGTTTAGTAATTCTCCTTACCTTTGTCCTTACCTGACTCAACAATGTAATTAAAATTGGCGCCATTTTGATAGCACTTGTCTAAATGCATCCAGTATAAATACAGATCTCCACTGGAATGAATATTGAAGCTACCACTGTCTATTCTAGGTGGTTTGTCTGGTAATCTGGGTAGAGTCTGGAACGTAACGTTAGTTTGCTTGGACCACATCTCTTCAATATTCTCAGCAGGTTCACTTTTCATGCGTAGTCGAATATCGTACCAAGTATGAGCAAATGTTAGGTTGGTCAGCTCAAAACTGTAGTCAATATCGCCCACTTTCTTTAACTGCTGTACATTCACAGTTTTCCAATGACCTGGCTCGCAAACACTTTGCATTACCATTTCAAACGTGAAATTAACGGGGAATCCTTTCAATTCGTAGCCAATTTGCCAGTTTAACGTAACGCTTGTTGATGTGATACTTGCAGCAGTCAAGGTTTTTGGCTTGTCTGGGATCATGATAGCAAAATGATCTACATGGAAAGTTTGGCTGTGTTCACCAAAATCATTTGTCGAGTTCAAAACAAAAGTATAGTTTCGGTGAGATGGTCGATAAATGCCCGAAATGGAAAGATCCATATAACACCAATAGAACTGATTAAAAGAACGGTGCAGCTTACATTCGAAAATTTGCATTGAATTTACGTTTGGTTTGAAAAATAAGTTGTAGCTGACCGGAATAGGGTTTTCTGCTTGCTGAAACGTGCAATTACAATTTTGCCAATTCATAGACCGACAAGTGATGTTTTTCACTGGACCCGGTTTATATCCAACTTTAACTTCATTATAACTTATGGCTAAAATATAAACATGTTAAGTTTACTTTTTTATCTATTAAAATTTAACTCACCATTATGTCCTTTCAGCTTGCATATAAATATAGTGTCCATTTCGGGAGCGTTTTCAATTTTCATCTGGATGGCTGTTTCATTCAAAATCTATAATTAAAATTGTTACCTTTATTTACTACTACCTAGTTTTTTTTTTAAATCTCTAAAACATACGCTTATTCCATGTTTAATTTTTCTATTGTTTTCATAGAATCCCATGTCGGTGCTGTTGGAATCTGGATCATTTTCTACGCAAATAATACTGATGGTTTGATTGACGAGGGCAAGAATGGTATCTGGAGGATATGTCCCTAAAAGAAATATTAATTGAATTTTTGAAAGTCATACGAAAAATAATATAAGACAAACTTTTTTGACTGAATAATTTTAAAATCATTTCCAATTATACTTACAACCAATCAAAGGAGTAGCTTCGCTAACGCTTATTTGAAGACTCAAACAGATACATAGAAAAGCTACCGTTCTGAAGACCTTAGTCTGGATATTCTCTCTCATCTTGTGATTTCTGGAAAAGATAATTGGTTGATGTAATGTTTTTGAATACTTGAGTCGTCGAAAAATGTTTAATTATAAATAAAGCTCGTTTATTTTTGGTAAAAAATTTATTGTATCAACTCATAATACAAAACAAGTTACATTTAATTTAATCTTACATTTAATCAATTCAACGTACATATCTTTTTTACTGTTGAGTAAACTATAAATGCTTAGTTAAAAAGCTTTCTAAATTAAAATCATAACTTAAGTTGCTAAAGTAATACATACGATAAATTAACACTGACTTAGTAACACTAGAAAAAATACTTCAATGTTCAGTTTAAGTGAGGTAAAGTCACAAAAGCGTCCAAAATTGGATCTCTGGGTTGTTTATGAAATTTGTTTGTTTTAGTGGTTTTCAGGTTCTGACTTGTGTATCCATTGTTCAAATTAGTATTTTCAAGGAAACTATTTATATCGTTTTTCAAATACGACGGTTCCGACCAGCTTGGAGATCTTGACTTGTTCATATCCAGATATCCTTCCATCATCTCTATACCTTCATTAGACGCAGGCAACCCACACGGTGTATACATTTTTGTGTATCCTTTATAGTTCGTTGTGGGATCGGAAGGTTTCACAATAAATTTGGTATAATTAGCTGATCGATTTAGATTTAGAGGAATCTTTTGCATTTTCAACATTGGAAAATGAATTTGGTCAGTTTTTGGATCACAAATAAATGGAATCATCTGAAAAGATTTAACATAATTTATAATTTGATTACATATGTTTTTTTAGTCTGAAGGAAAACTCTATCAAACATACCCGTTCCGGCAAAACATTATCATCTTTTTGTAAAATTTTTGCAGGGAATTCGTTTTCCTCAATATCTTCTTTAATAGTAGATAAGTTATGCACTAAGTCAAATTGCATAATATTTTTGTTGGTCAGCGTTTCAATAATATCGTTTGGCAACAAAATTTCAGCAAGACCTTTGGGCAACTCTACATCAATATCCTGCATTTGCTTATATTTTCTATAGAAAAGATAAAAAAGGTACAGTAGCACAGCTAGAAGGCAGGAGAGCAACAGAATGATCCAAATAAGAATGGATGAGTAACTTAGGTGGCACCAATTAATCATTGGCTGTGACCATTCTCCATAGTAATAACCGTCAGATGGTTGATTTGTTATCGTGGCACTATGTAAAAAGCAGTTGTTTCTACTAGAGGATATTCGATTTAGATTTAAAGGTGTTCTGTTTATGTATTCGGGATCAATATTGACGCTGCGCAGGTTAAACTCGACTCTTTCAAAATCACAAAAAAGATCCTTCAGTATACATGTATCTGAAGAACCATCAATAAAGTAAATTTTCTCTGTAATCTCGTCAGAGCTTTTCATTTCAAGTACTCTCAACTGATAAAAGTCGATTAGGCCGCCAGTGTTTTTTGGTCTTTGCCAAATCAGTCTGTGATCATTCTCTTGTAAACGCTCTAGAACTGGTTGCAAAACTCTGCCGGGTACTAAAAATGTTATTATTTAATACTTAAATATAAACGAAGAAAATATATTCCTTCAATACTAACCACCAACTTTCGTTTGGATATGTAACGATTCAGCTGCTTCAGAGCATAATACGGTACATGCTAAGATGGAAATAGTGTAGTTGGTGTAGCTTAATAAATTTCCTAACTCGTAGATTATTTGATCTTCTGAGTTGTTTGATTCGCTTGAGTTCGGCTGGAGTACGATATGCTCATCGTTAAACCAAATGTCATAGTAGAGACTTGGCCCATTAATATCTCGTGGTTTCTGCCATGATAATACTATAGCCTTGTTGCTGACATGTACAATTTTTTTCTTCGTTGGAGAACTAGGAGCTTTAATTAAATAAAAAAATTTATAAGTTTTGATGGTCTATATTCAACTTTTGTTTGCATACCACTTTCAAGCGTTTGAACAAAAAAAAAATCACTGTCAGGACCCGTTCGAGTGAGCGATATCATCGCAATTTTTATTTTAAACCATTGGTATGATTTCAAATTTTCCAGAAGAGTTTCCATTGAATCTGTTGCATTGATAGAAGTCATTTGCCATTCTTCTAAACATTCAAATTCGTTTTCAGAAGCAATTCTACAATAGCTGATATGGTAACCTGTAACGACACCTTCATCTACGCAATCCAATTTCCATGCAAGCGTGATACTTTTAGAATAAACTGCTTTAGCCCAGAGAAAAGTTATTTTGCCAATATCTGAAAATGATAGAATTATATAGAAAGCATAACAAAGATAGTTTTTATTTGCATCTACCATTTGCGCCTGCAACTGTACATTCAGCCCATACCATACTCATCACGCTTCTGTCAAGATAGTTCACCGATACGGCAAAGTTACTAGTAGTCTCGGTTTGTCGTTCAAAATAATTTTCATTTGATTGAACATACTGAAAATCTATGGAGTTTTCACAGCTATTCGGTAAATCGTTTTTCGAAGAACACCAAAAAACAGTGTAATTTTTAACCAAACTGTTGTCTTGAAGCATTCGCCAAGAGATACGGTATTTGTGATCATCAATTAATTCCTTTCGTACTTTTAATTTGGTGACAGCAGGCGAGACCATGAAATTAGGAACAATAACTTGCGTTGCAACCAACGAAGTACCCACTGTATTCAGGCTGTAAATTAAAAATTTCAACTCTCCTTTTGGAAGATTCTTAAAAAGAAAATGTGTCTTGTATGTGATGTTCCGCATGAACTCAGAGCCATCAGTTGAGCCCACCAAGAGGTAACCAAACCCAGGACCATTTTGTCGCCTACGTGCAACTTGCTTCCAGTAAAGAAAAATGTCACCATTATCGATGCGGTGATAGCATGATGGGCAGGAGGTGGGTGAAATCTTTGGTATTGATGGTCTAGTTCTAAATTTTGTTGTGGCATATTCAGACCAAGAAGATTTTTTTCTGGCCATTTTAGATTTCATCCTCAGACGCAATTTATATTTTGCATAAGGATGTCTCAGTTGGTCCAGACGTATAAAGCCAATACCATCTTTAATCAAGAGTGGTGGTATTTTTAAAGTGCTCCAGCTCTTTTGCGGATCGTCAAATTCACTCTTGTAGCTAGCATCAAACTCCAAAAGTTCTGCCACAGAGTGCATTTCAAGTGGTAGTTGAAACTCTAATACATTCGGAGTTTCAGTAGACTCGACTACTTTAATACTATTTGGTTTAGAAGGTATAAGAGCTTGCATAACTTGGACATCAAAACGTTCCTCAAAATATCCAATCTCGTTCCTAGATGATAATTCAAAGTGTATTGTTTTGTTGTTGAGTGCAGTTCCAAATTCTGTTAAATTAATTTTACATTTGTAGTTTTGTGCAAAATCAGGCATTAGACTACATTTTTTCTAGAAGTAAAATTTTATATTTTAAATATTGTTCTATGAGATTGCTTTATTAAAGATCCTACTTGCATCAGCGATGTTGAAAATGAATAGTCCAATTGATAGAAAATTGGAATTTTGTTGGACATTTGGCGGAACACACATTCTAATTCTATCAAATCTTCAGTCCGACATGTGAAATTTGAAACTTTTCCAGGCTTGTGGTCCACGTTCACGATTGTGTAGCTGATAATTGCACCATCAAGTTTACAGGTAAAGTTTTTTCTTGTGGGACTTGCAAACGAATAACTCAGTTCTATGGAAGTATCGTTTATAATCTAAAAATTGAAGAGATATTATATCAAATATTTAAAAAAAATTATTTTCAAGAACCTATTTTTTACCTTAACATTTTCAAGAATATCTTTTCCAGAGTAAAAATTAAGAGTTTGATTATTCCTTTTGTTATCTACGTTACACCAAATCTTGAAGCTTTCATTCACATTTTGGTAGATCTCTGAGGGGTATGTACCTATGATAAAGAATGTTCATACAATTTATTGTGATTAAAATATGAATATAATGAACTCACTTCCAATACCATCGATCCCATAAATCACATAGAAAACGAAAAAAAATAACGTGAAAGTCCTGAGCATCGTTCTCGGCCTGTAAAAACAACAACAAAGGGTCTAACTAATGTGTAGTGATTTAGTTCTGGAATAATTCAAAAGTTTAGTAGGAAAATTGTTAATTTAAAGTGCTTCTAAAGTAAATGAGTGCAATAATAATTGATAAGCATGTATAATTAAACAGTTAAGCAGTGTTAAAAAGCCATTGTTTCCTAATCAGTATTGATTTGAGAAGGATCATGTTTTAAAATTTTAAAATTTTGCGATTTCTTGTGAAATGTGATAAAAAAATAATTACCATTAAACTTTGAGAAAAAATTATATTTTATATTTTTTTTAAATAGGGTTTTTATCATGTGTTTTTATCACAATTTAAGGTTTTTATCATTACTTTTCGCGAGTACTTACACGAATATTATTTATAGAAAGCACAATGTACACATAATTGATAAGAATGCATTAAAAATGCAATGTGCTGCGCTGCGACATAACAATTAAAACTTTACATAATAAAAATACTGTATGCTATACTAAAATGTTTAATTGAGACATTTAATAATTTTTCAACATAGGTATTTTACATCTCTCTTCAGCTACAGATCACTTATTTGTATGCAACATGTATCTAAAAGTTATGTTAAATATCATTCGAATAGGATGTCATTGAAGTTTGAAAAAAAGCTCAATATAGTAGCTCAATAGCATAAAACATACGATATTTACTTCTTGTTACTCAAATAAATTTGTGTGATCATAATCATAATTCAAAAAAAGGATGTGTAAATTTAGCTCATTTTTCAATTTAATAATTTTTATAGAAACGTTCTGTCTACAACCAACACATTGATGAAAACTTAATATCATTATTTACATGTTTGATGATTATTTAAACACATTCAGTAACATATACAAAACGCTGCATACATTTTTGTTAAACACACATTTTTTTGTACTGTTTAATCAACAGGAGAACTAGCAAATTTTCAAAAAATAAGTTACAGAGATATGCTTCTGCAATTGATTAATTTAACACTAAAAATAAACAACTAAGTAATTTAAGGTCAGAGAATTTACAATTAATATTGGTCAATTCTACAAAATAAAAAAATTAAAAAAACTCCTGCAAATGAATTTTGTCCATTCTGTCAGACAGTAGTATCTCAAACATTTCAATACGTAACATTGATAATAACTGATAGTGGTTTCGAGTTACAACTTTTTGAAAGGTATTGACATAAATTGTAATAGCACCATAGAGGTAACAGTTTTCATGCAAAACTTATTTTATTATTAGGAAAAATTGGGGAATAAAAGTAAGGACTAAGTGTCCTGCAAAAAGAAAGACCAAGTTTCCTGTAAATATTTAATAACACGGATTCTCGAAATCCCGCCAATAAAATCTTTAACTATATTAGTTGAATTGATAGTGTGTATTAATAATACAATATTTGTTTTTACGATATATTTGAACAAGCAATTAGTTGCATTAAAAGACATTATTCTATCCAAAGTTAAAAGAAGATTGAAAAGCTGTCTTGAATTAACCGACACTTTTATCAATTCATTTAGTTAATATCTAGAGGATTATAGTTGAACTACTTAGAACTTCAAAATAAAAGATTTATCCGACGAGCGGATTCTAATATCTTCTACATTTTAATATTATGTTAGTAGAAATGCAAATCATCATGCTTTATAGTGCGTTTTAGAAGGTTATGTAGGTTTAGATTAATTTAAATTATAATTATTTAAGACGCTTTTAGTTCTTACCTTTTTGAAGGTTACATGCCTCTTGCCTTGAGACAGCTGCCAAATGTTCTTGCAACACTATCACTTTTTCGTAAAGTTTTAAGACTTTTTTGTAACAAGATGCTTTTCAAAGCCAAATATTAGTCATCACTTAAAAGCTTATATATGATTTACAAGCCATTTGTTTCTACTGCTTTCAATGTTTTTAAAAATATTTTTACACCTAAGAAAATTGCACGTTGAGTTGACTCGTCAAATTCCGAACACATACTGCTCGAACATTACTCAAAATGAGTACTGAATGTATACAGTTTAAATTATTTTCTCCGAGTATGTTAGAGATATGCCGTGTAGTATTTTTGCAAATCAAAAGTGGAGCTTTAAAGCTTTTATATGATTTTTGTTTCTTTATTTGTTTGTTTTTTTGTTTATAGATAATTTCATGTTTACTTCGGCAACAAAAAGTTGTGAAGTCTTGTTTTTTTTTTTTTTTTAATTTGTTTTAGAAAAATAAAAGTTAGAAATTTGCCCATGTAAATTAGCCTCCTGGGTCAAACTCCATTTAATTGAGTTTATTTTTGGATTCCTGTCAAATAATTTAATTTTGAATCAATGTTTCTATTTTAAGTGTATTTTACTTTAGAAGATCTATATAATATAATAGATTGTACATCATTACAAAATTTTTAATAAAGAAATATTTTTATTTATCTTTGTTGTTTAGTCAAATTACGAATTACACTCCGGAATAAATTAAAAAAATTCAAAAACGATAGCAACAAGTGTGTTTCTAAATTTGATTGCAAATATACTTTAGAGCATTTTGAAAATGGGCAATTTTGTTTTGAAAATATAAGAATGATGTAGATTACTCTTAGGGTATATTCTTTTATCGCTACTACCCGTCAAATGATTTGAAATGACGTATGCAAATGTGATACTTCGAATCAGAAAAAAAAACGTTTATCTTGTTACACTTCATATATTTATTTAGGTAAACCCTATTTCTGAGTATGGCTTGATTCGAATTCTTATTTATTGCACTGTATTGTAAATACTTTCTGAGTATTTTCTGATATCTGATAACAAATATATTCCATGTATCAACTTATCAATCGCGTAATACTTAACTGATATAGTTCAAGTACGTCAAATATTGTTCAGTACAGAATTATCAGAATTATCATCGGCATTCATAAATAGAATTAATTGGTATCTGTCATTATTACCGAAGGATAAATGCGGAAATTCAAAATCCCACATTATTAATTTTTGCACTAAAATTGGACCAAATTTTAGGTTCATTCCATCACTGAAATATTGATTTATTGATAATACTTCACCGTAGTGCTTGTTTGTTAAAAATAGTTTAATATTAGATTTAATAGCCTAAATATTTCAAATTTTGGAAGCTCCTACAGAAAACAAAATTGAAATTGCATAAATGATAAATTAACTTGATTAACTTTACGTGGGAGCACAAAATCGTTGTAATATTTATACTTGAGTTTCAACAAAAAAATTCTTTTTGTTTCCACGTAAAATATTTTTTTCAAGCTAAACAGTTTTTCAAACTCATTATCACACAGAGTTTTGATTACACGATACGAATGATGAAATGGTTTACAACGGAATGAGCAGCTTTCAGCAAATTACAAGTTTTGATGTGAATTCGCGGCGTCGTTTTTGCCAGTTTTAATTGCAATCTAATGTTCAAACAAAAATGTCGCATATAAACAATGCTTTATTTTAACAGTATCGATGGAGAATCAACAAAGGTACTGATTGTGGGCAAGGCAAGTTCAGAAATTAAAATGATCCATCAAATATCTGTGGCGCCTCATTAGTGAAAATTTGGTCAAAATTTTCATTGCTTTAAGTGTGTACATGTTCAATATGAAGTATACTTCATGAAATGGTTTTTGCAAAAATGGGATCAAATTATCTTGGATTTCATAAAGAATGAACAACCTCAGAATTCAATATTATTTCAAAGTTGGAATAGAATTGAATTAGAACCAAAAAATAATTCATTATTGATGAATTCTTATTATACACTTGATAAAGTTCCAAAATTGACAGCGGATTTGAACTTCACGATAACATTCTTGTTATGAATTACTAGTTAAGTATCTTTCCCTCTAAATTATATTTTCAAATAAGTTTTTCAAACTTTGCGATAAGGAAAGCTGACTTCATTTAGTTGACAATAAAGAAGACATTAAAGTTGGGACACATGTGAAATCGTCTGTCATCTAGTATCTTGAGCTTCAGAACACCGTTTTAAATTGCAATAACCAAATAAGTTATGTGAAACATTACGCAAGTTGGCTGGTTGTTGCAATTTGAGGAGGAACTCTCAGGCTGAAGACAGCAGACGAAAGACGAAATATCAAACCCTTGTTATTTCAATATTCCAAGCAAGAAACTCAATACAAGAGATTATTATTAAAGCTTACAAAAAACAATTAACTTTATGTTAGAAAACACAACTTTTCAGTTTTTTAGCGCAGATATTATCAAGATCCTTAAATATAATTGAATAGCAGAGTTACTTACACATGAGCGTTGTGTTTCTGAAGCGGTACTGCTGGACTTGATTTTATAAACATTGTGCAACAGTTAATTTTGCGATACGTATAATAAATACCAAAATTTTGTTGAAATTGTAATCTTATTTTCTGATATTGTCTCAATGACTTCTAACAAATCAATGTTTAATGTCACATCTTGTAGCACATATTATTATTTTCTGAACACTATCATGTAACTCCTGAAATGACGTAAAAAAACGTATTACTACAATAAAATTTAATCAATAATTTTGTCGACTAGGCAAAAATATTTCTAGAAATTTTTTATGGGTATAGTTTATCAAAACTGGACTGAATTAAATGAAGAAAAACAAAGAGATGTCGTCATTGATTCTTGGAATATAATCTTTATTAGCTGGGCCTTTTAAAACAAAAACATATTTTTTCCTTAATCAACATTTAGAGCAATAGTTGATTGAAAATAAAATATTAAATTAATTGCTTAGTAAATTATTATTTAAAATTCGGGTTTTCTGTTACTAGATTTTCTTTGAAAAGGCCCAGCTAATAAAGATTCAAGAATTTCTTTAATGTTCCAAGAATCAATGACCAAACATACATATATACATATATATAATTGCAAGAAATTTAAATCACAAATGATGAGAATTAAGATTGCTAGAGCATGCAGCTATATAGTGCTTTTAGGTAGTTAATTATAATGATCATGCAATTAAAGAGATTTGACTATACTAAGTAATAATAAAGTAAGAATTGTAAACCAAATCAAGATTTTGACAAACAAAAAAAAGAAAGATTGGCAAAGAAATATAATTCAGACGGACAAAGTGGAAATATAAGAGATTGTCAAAGAAAAAAAAACGCTAAGAAATTTAAATGTGTGTGTGGCGTGTTGTTGTTTTCTAAGAAATAATATTACATCGAAATTTTTTTTCGTTTTGCGTTTCTTGAATATCACTTTTTAAGTCTTCTCTGACTAGAAAACTACCTAATCACTGATCTTACCTCATTAGAATACAGGAGAACTACCGATATGAGTTTATTTCAGTTTAATTACACAAAAGAATGAACCAGAAAACAAGTTAAACTTTTCTACGAAAATTCCGCGTTTCGCGACACATACACTATTTAAAAACTGTTTTACTCGAAATGACCGACTACAAAGACTTCAATACCACTCAATTATAAATTAACATGTTAAAAATGAATTAAATTGAACCAAATCCTTTTATTATAATTTTCCAGGTTTTCGCGACTAAGTAATTGATATATTATTAGAATATATAAACGTCAAACAGGGTTGAGTAATATACGATTTCGTTAAATCGAGTCTTAAATTTTACACTATGAGAATTCAAACTAAACAAATAGCATATATGCTAATATTTGTATATTGTGGGTTTTTCAACAATCAAATATTTAATTAGCATTGCATAAATATTTTATATTATAATATAATATTTACTTGAAACTTAAAACTCGTGATAAGTTTTTATGGTCAAGTGCCCACCGATATTAAGCTAGAAAGTAAAACATATTACAAGCATATTTATTATTTAAATTTTTATAAAACTTTACTTACAGAGCCCAGTCAGTGAAATTTGTTGAAAATAAGCGCCATCTGATATGTAACCAACAAGCGAATATTAAAGAATTTCTTCCAAAAAATTTAGTGTGCGGTAAGATTTCGTTGAGTCAACTCGTGTATACAATATTTTACAAAATATTTGAAGACGGTTAATGTAATTTTTATCTTAAATTGATAAAACAAAAATTGATAAAAATCAGGTGTAAATAAAATAAAAGTGAGGTGTATCAATTCTGAAGAATATTCCAAAGTATTTCTATTTTTGAACCGGAGTTTGTAGTCGCAAAAAATTTCTTCAATGAATTTTTCTTTAATTAGAATTATAGTGTGAAACACAAACTTGTATTGGATATAATTTATAAGTTATTCCCCATTGAATTTTATTTTAAAAAATCAATAATTTTTGATAAGCAGTTCTTTAATTATATTAACTAAAATTTCTTTGGAATGGAAGAAACTCCATTTATATTAAGGTATGTGTGGGTTAAAAATGTTAAATCTGCTTTTTCTCAAAAAAAAACTCTGATTCATTCTATTACGATTTTACCTCTTATGCTCAAGATTCCCTAGATCCATAAAAAAAAATGACGAGGTCGTTATAAAAGGCAAATTAAAAAACAATTGTCGAGTGTGAGTACATATCTTAGGTATAATATATGAAGCTGTTTAATTGTTTTATTAAAAAGGCGGGAAGATGACCTAATATTATAAATTATTTTACCTCAACAATAAAAATTTAAAAATGATTAAAAAGAAGATACAAAATAATAAAAAAATTAAATGTAGATATTATCCAAATTTTGGATCAACTTGGTATGTTCATAATATTTGTTTTTATTCTCTGACAAACTTTAATAATAAATTATTGTGAGAAATCTCAACTAGTCATCACAGTATAAAGATATATCGATTGTTCACACACTTTTCGTATAATCCATAACCATTTATCGATTGACCTCATAGACTTTACTATTAGTGATTCCGGAAAATTGCGTAATAAGACGATAAATTAGTTTTTAAGGTTTTACTTAGTTTTTCAGCAATATAAAAATGAATGAATTTAAGGAATTCTCAGAATGGGCTCAGAAGGCTCCATGTATGAATATTGCAATTGGTTCATTTTAAGTTTTTAACCCCTAATTAAGAGTATTTTCTATTTTATTTGAACATTCGTCTTATTGAAAGTTATCCCGTTTTGTAATTTTTAGGTCAGCTCTTTTGAATAGGTAGATCGCATGTTTTCGAAAAAATTCAATAGTAATTTAACTTTATCCTTTAAAACAGCAAATAATATAGCAAATACTATAGGTATAACTGTATGATTTGAGTTCAGATTACTCAAAATTGATCTCTTAACGTCACTTAGCTATGGTACCGATATTATTGATACTAACTGATCTTTTATAATATTATCTAGTTTTTCCGTCAATTTTTGCTTGGACAATGCACAAGAAACGACAGTTTTCCCGCCAAAATTGATAGCGTATCAATTTCGTACTGTTTTTCATGAAAATGGGGACAGTTCTGTTGTTCACACTTATAAAAAAGGGGAGGATCGCTGGGGTTCCGAAATAAATGACGAAAACTCATGGATTGACGATAGAGGTGGTAGTAAAAAATCGAGATTACTAACAAATAAAACTTGTTGAATTCAATATTAATTAGAATTTTATATTTTCTTGCAGAAGAACCTTTTGTGCTGACTTTTCGATTTTCAGACACTGAAATAAAAATATACACAGAAGATGATGGGTCTAATTATCAATACAGCTTCGACCATAAATTCGACATGAAATATATATCCAACATTCAATGTTGGGGTGATCTCGAGCACATCAATGAAATAACACTTCGATTCAACACGAAAACATAGGTTTTTAGATATTTAAGATAATTTTAGTGATTTGATGAAAACCATTTGCCTTTTAAGATAAACTGCATCCAGTAGCCATTTCAATTTCTTTACCATAAATGCCTTTCAATAAAACTAAATTTATCTATGAGAGCTAATTTTGAACAATTATATATGATATGACCAACACTTATATATGTCTTTAAAAATTTTTTTAAATAGCTCAATCTAAGCACATCTAGGTTTAGTAATGAGTTCCAATGCAAATATTATAATATGTGATTTTTCCGAGATTTTTCATTAGTTTATTTTAGTATTTTTTACTGAAAATCTTGAATCAGTATTTTTATTGTTAAAATTGTTCAAAGTTATCAATAAATTTAATAAAATAAAATATGGCAGCTGCTTTTCTAAATTTCAAATAAATCAAAAGAATTACTTTAAGTTTTAAAACACTGTATTTTGTATAATTTAAATTAAATTATTAATTACATTTACGTACATTACATTTATGTTAAACTAAATACATTTACTTGTTTAAGATGTGGAGATTATTTCACTTATGCTTAATTTCCAAAGATTATTTGTTTCTCTAGTTCATGCAAATTGAACCATTTTTACACAAATACCTATTATTATTATTTTGTTTGTTTAAAGCATTCAAAAATAACAGCAGTCGAAGAATCATTCATTTCCACTGTTTTCTTGGATTATGGCAACTTATCCTAATTTTTTCAACACTCACACACAAGATCAACTTTTTTATTTTAAACATATTATCTATGTGTAGGAAAAAAATTATTTGAACTATAATTAAAAATACTAAAAGAAGTACTCTTTTAGGTTCAAAATTTGCAAAATATTTCTGTACAAAAGTTGTTTGAAATACCTTTGGTTTTGGTTTCACCTTTTCTAAAATACTAACATGCAGGTAATTGTCGAATTTAGATTAAATATAGATCACTTCTAATGAAAAATATTTTCGAGAGATATGATTACAGTGGCAATACTAAAATAATTAAATGGCATCACTTTGCATCTATTTACAATACCAATTCATTATGAACCAGCTTCTGAAGAGATCTTACAAAAATATGACTAAACTTAAACTAACAATGAAATCAAACTGAAACTAAACTGGTCAAATTGTGGCTAAACAAATACAAGATTGATACAAAAAAACCTAGATTTCGTTTGTTTTCTGCTATCCTATTCTCTAGTAGGAGAATTTCCTATCCTACAATTAAGTTGCAATAGCCTACTAAGTTATGCGAAAAAAAACGCACAAGTTGGTTGGTTATTGCAATTCAAAAAATACTACCAGAGATGAGTATAGCAGAAAACAAACGAATTCGTTGTCGAAATTCTAATTGATAGATTCCAATTCAGTGTAAAATAGAACCATTTTCTTGGTAAATTTATCTTGTACGTAATTGGTGGTTTGATGATAGATGGCTACTTTCTTTTTCTCCTTTCAAATATATGAATATAATTCGATATATCATACGAATACAGGAAACAATGATCATAATTGGTTTTGAGTACGACAACAAAATTAACTATATCATGTTGCAACAAAACTTCAAATATTCTTGAACTAGTTATTGGATAATTCAAAGTCTCCTGTGTTTGTCATAAATGCGCCAGAATTTAGAATCAAATTTGAAGGGAGTGAATAAATTGTTGCGCCTGAGGTGGATTGATTTTCACCTGATGACACAGCCGCATTAATTGCCTTTATTAAGGCTTTATTCTGTTGGTGTTGTTGTAAAGATGCTTGCTGTGGGTTCATCATAGGCATCGCTAGTTGAAATTGCATAATTTGCGAGTGGTGTGGCTCTTGTTTTAATTTTTGCTGATGAAACATTCCTTGATCAAGAACCACTATCTGTTGTTGCGGATGTTGAGGTATACTTTCTGGCTGTGTATCAGCAAACACAGGTGATTTTGGTCTTTCTACTTTCTTTGGAACTGATTTTTTAAAAGTAGGCTTGGCCTAAAAGAATTTTTTGAAATGCATCAATATGATCATGATATACACTTTTATTCACATACTTTTACTTTAGCAGCATTAGATTTTTCCTTTGGTTCCTGTTTTACTTCAACTGTAGCATTTGAACTATGTGTTGATTGATGTCTTATAAGCTGAGATTTACTTATACATGTTTTTCCACATGTTTCACAAGAGAAATCTCCAGATTGTGTAGATTCCGGATGAATTCTAGAAACAGATGTGTAATTTAAAATATATATATATATAATCGAACCATACCTTCTATGTTTGTTAAGGTTATCTTTCCTACTGAATAGCTTATTACAAGACTCATAGTCACATCTAAACATCTTTTCTCCAGTGTGTGAGACAACATGTCGTATTAAATGTTCTTTGCGACTAAAAGACTTGTTGCACTGAGGTTCATCACATTTAAAGGGTCGCAAACCAACGTGACTCTTTAAATGTTGAGTTAAGTGTTCCTTGCGCTTGAAAAGCTTCTGACACACGTCACAAATGGTCAATGCAGCTTCTGCTGACTTTTGTGTAACTTCGCTTTGATGTTTTATTGAATGCGAAGACATTCTTTTCAGTTGTTTCTTTGCCGTCTCAGATTGTTGCTGTTGTTGATTCTGCAACTTGGTAAGAGACTTGGGAGACAAAGCACTTTCAGTTTTTACTTGTTTAGGGAAAGAAGTGTTCATGGAAGTCGAAGCTGAAGTATCAATTTCTTCTTCCTCAACCATCTCGTGCATATGAGAGTCATCCGCTGACTCATCTTCTACTTCAAGAACGAATTGTTGATCTCCATAATCTTCATCTTCCTCTTCAATTTGAGTGGTCTGGTTTTGGTGCGTTACTGGTGTAGAAACTTGAGGATGTATTACTTGATGAGTTATTTGCTGCGGGGACGGATGGAAACCAAATTGCTGTAATTGCTGCGGTGACAGTGTTAAAGTAGTTTGCATATTAGCTGGAGCAAGGTGAAAACTTTGACCATCCGCATTTTGTTGGATCTGAAAGTAGTTTTGTTAGAGAAGTTATGATAGAGAATCAATTAATGTTTTTACCTTCATTTGCAAGTATGCTACTGGTTGATTGGCATTATTTGTTGTAATATTTTGGTTACCAGCCGCTTGTAAAGCTTGTGTGATCAATTGTTGAGTGTTCTGCATACTCTGTATACTGTTAGTTGAAATGAGATTACTGTTCTGCATTGATGTAGATGGAATTATCTTTATATCCTGTATCTGAATACCTGACTTGTTTGGTGTATTGAGAAGTGGCATTGCTTTTGGTGTTTGAGGTGTTACTTGTTTGGATTGCTGCAGAGGAGGCTGTTTAACTGGAGTTGTCTGAACAATCAAGTTTATTTTTGGTTTTTTGCTTTTAGAACCACTACTATCCTTTTGATGCTGATTCTCTTTCTTGTTGGTCACTTTCTGGTTGGACTTTAATTTTAAAAACTCGTCCACTTGACTGATAGGCTGCTGCTGCTGAGGAGGAATTGGCGATTGCTCCATTGACAATGTACGAGTGGCGGGAGAACCAGCATTTTCAATCTTGTACTGAATCTTACCCGTTTTGAAAGTTTGACCGTCTAAGGTGAGTGTGTACTGTGGTTGAATAGGTTGTTGAACTGAAGGAGAAGTAAGAGTGATCCCTTGAGCATCTGGTGAGTCATCAGAAGTCTAAAATAAAATCTTAAACATTATCAAAATAACATTATAATTATGGTCACGGATAAGACCTGAATACCAACTGCTTGCATAATACTGCTCAGAAAATCAGAACCTGAACTGGGAGGGACGTTGGTTCTAATAGGAGTGGTTCCTTGTACTTTTTTGGTTACTTTTTGTTGATGTTGTTGCAAGACTACTGGAGTTTGTACCGACACCTGCTGTGAATTTGCGGTAATTATAGATATTTTGTTTCCATGCAGTTTTCCAGATAATGGCTGATTTTGAATGGTTAACACTTTTTTTGGCTCATCTTTGATGTACACCTGTAATGTTTGAATTTATATTAATTGAGACCAAATTTTTAATTTTAAACTTACGCTTCCACCGTTTTGTAATTTAGATGTATTCAAACAACTCTCAAGCATTTTCTGGGCATTTGTGCAAGCTTGACGGTAGTCTGATATTTGCTGAACAGACTCCATGCAAATGGAGCATATAAGCTTCGGCAGCTTGTCTTTGTCACTTATCTGTAAAATGAAAGAATTAGCTGAAAAACTATTGGAATGAAAATACAAGTACCATGACTGAAAGAGATTCGTTAATTTTTTTGCTTAGCTCGGGACATATTTTGATCTTAGTCCCTACACTGCTGGTACACAAACGGCACAAGTCCGAAAATTGAACACATTTATAACCAGACATTCTAAGCTCAAGTTGAATGAAAATAAGCTTAGAATATGTTTGTATAAGCCGATTAAAACTTTTGTTGCTAAGAAAATATTTTTTCCATAAACAACAATAATATTAAGTTTTCTCGAACTTAGCTACTCAGGCTCTTCTGATACCATTGCAATGAGCACACAGAATTTTGTTATTTGTTTCTAGAGCCACTAATCAACAATCTTTAGCTTTTTCTCTGTTTGTTTGCAGTAGCTTGAAAATATTGACATTTTATAGTAGAAGCTATTTCTCGAATCTCTCAATTGACATTTGAGCATTTCATTTTATTTTCACTTTTATCAGTTTACGAGACAAAAATAAAAGTTAGCTAAAATTGTGAAGGACCTCAGCTAATTACTCATTATTCATAGCAACCGCTTGCTTTAAAATGACTGGATGCAAAGAGCTGCTCAAGAAAGAGTTCCCAGCGATAGACAAGGAACTACAAAACTACGTGGAAGGTAATTCGGAATTTTGAGATGTCTGAAAGTTGCTCGAAAAATGCTTGATTTAAATTATCCAATCATTATTTTAGGCATTCTTGACAGTGGGAAGGAAGATTTTGAGTCTAGTGATGAGATTTTTGAAGCTATTGGTGAGATACTCCAGGAAATATCCATAAACAAAAATCAAGATCACATAATGTAAGATCGCATGTTGTTTTTGAAGGTGTCTTTGTATTTTCTCTTATATTTCAGGGATCTTTGTGAGCGTTTCTTAGGAATCCTTAAACCGGAGAAGATCAAATTTGATAACAAAGCAAAAAGAATATTGGACGCCCCAGTAAATCTTGGTGAAATGGCTGCCAACCTAGAGAATGATGACCACGAAATGAAAAGGTAATTCTCGATGATGAATTCAGACTCAAATTAAATATTTTTTTAAAACAAACAGTATTTGGGTTGTTCAGCGCGACGATAGCTTAAAAGTAGACTCCAAGAAACTAGAAAAAGCACAGCAAAAGATTCAGCAAAAACTCGACAGACGTGAAGGGTAATCAATTTAAAAATTTTAAAAAAATGTATAATAATAATTAATAATATTGAAAATTTTCAGATCGAAGCTGATAAATCAAACAGCTGTTCCTCTACTTCAAACCGCTTCCGCATCTCAGGTGATCAGCAAAAAGGACAATAAAATGGAATCTAAGGGAGTCAGTCGAACAATGGACATTAGAATTGAGAATTTCGATGTTTCATTTGGAGATCGAGTATTGTTGCAGGGTGCTGATATTGTATTAGCTCATGGGCGTAGATATGGTTAGGATAACCACATAACGCTTTTATTTTCCTATCATAACTTAGCTGAATTTTAATTTTTTTTTTTAGGTTTGGTGGGAAGAAATGGTTTGGGAAAAACAACATTACTGAGAATGATTTCATGCAAACAACTTCAAATTCCAAGCCACATAACAATTCTGCACGTCGAACAAGAGGTTGTGGGAGATGAAACAATTGCTTTGGACAGTGTCTTAGAATGTGATGTTGTTTTAAATGATCTACTGAGGCGTGAAAAAGAGTTGAACGAAATTATAAGTGGAGCTCAAAACTCTACAGGTGGTGAAGTAGATCCAGCTATTAATCAGGTATTTTAAGAAATAGTTAAAAACCGTTTTTTTCAATACTCATGCATGTTTTTTTAGGAACTATCTGAAGTATATGTTCAATTACAAAATATCGAAGCAGACAAGGCACCAGCACGTGCATCAATTATTCTGAATGGACTTGGATTCAACAAAGCGATGCAAGCTCGAGCTACTAAAACGTTTTCTGGTGGCTGGCGTATGAGATTGGCTTTAGCTCGAGCATTGTTCTCTAAACCAGACTTGCTGTTATTAGATGAACCCACTAACATGTTAGATATACAAGCTATTATCTGGCTGGAAAATTATCTGCAAAACTGGCCCACAACACTTTTAGTAGTTTCTCACGACCGTAACTTTTTGGACACAGTGCCAACAGACATTCTCTTCTTGCACTCCCAAAGAATTGAAACATACCGCGGCAATTATGAACAGTTTGACAAAACCAAGACGGAGAAACATAAGTCTCAGCGTCGCGAATACGAAGCTCAAATGGCTCATCGTGCCCATGTTCAAGAGTTCATTGATAGATTCAGATTTAATGCAAATAGAGCTGCAAGTGTTCAAAGTAAAATCAAGATGTTAGATAAACTACCAGTGTTGGTTCCACTAGAAAAAGAAGTGGAAGTTACACTCAAGTTTCCCGAAGTGGATTATCTCAATCCTCCAGTGCTCGTATGCGATGAAGTGGCCTTCCAATATTCTGCCGACAAAGTTATTTTTACATGCCTTACTTTAAGTGCTAACTGCGAGAGGTAATAGAAAAATTTTTTTTTTTTTTTTTTAAACTAATATTTTTTAATTATTTTTTTCATGTTTTAATGATAACTGCCTGATTCCAGCCGAATTAGTATTGTTGGAAGCAACGGTGCGGGAAAATCAACATTGCTGAAGATTGCAATGAATTTGTTATCTCCTACAAGTGGAATGGTTCGTTTGACAAAATTAAAAAAATAACCAGTTTTTATTTGATCTACTTTTATCAGGAAATTTTCACTAAATTTAGAAGAAATGTTTAAAAGCCTTTGACAATTGAAGTAGCAATAATTCGTATACAATTGAAACATTTCTAAATTTTACAGGTTCATGCGCATCGTGGTCTCAAGTTTGGTTACTTTGCACAGCATCATGTGGATCAGTTGGAAATGAATTTAAGCTGCGTTGAACTGCTGCAACGAGAGTTCCCAGGAAAAACAGTTGAAGAGTATCGTAGACAATTGGGAAGCTTTGGGGTTTCTGGTGATTTGGCTTTGCAAACTGTTGCATCTTTGAGTGGTGGTCAAAAGTCGAGAGTAGCTTTTGGTAAGTTAATATAATTGGAGTGCTACTTAAAAACTGACATTTTTTTATAATTGTTCAGCAAAAATGTGCATGGCCAAACCAAATTTTTTGATTCTTGACGAACCTACAAATCATTTGGATATTGAGACGATCGAAGCTTTAGGCAAAGCAATCAATAAATTTACGGTATGTTGAGACTTTTATATTTTATCGCAATGAAAAATTTCTAAGAGCATCTTCATTTTGATTCTAGGGTGGAGTTATTTTGGTTTCTCACGACGAAAGACTCATAAGAATGATCTGTAAGGAGTTGTGGGTTTGTGGAGATGGCACGGTCAAGAGTATTGAAGGAGGATTCGATGAATATCGTCGCTTGGTAGAATTAGAAATTGAAGCGCAAAAAACTAACTAATTTAAATCAAGTGTTATTAAATCATGTATCATATTATACATATGTTTAATTTTGTTCAACAGCAAACTGTAATAATAATAAGGCAATTTTAATTAAATTATAATAAAACTATTCTATTATTTTGCCAAAATTTGAGTTTTTACAAACGAAATTTTCTTCAAAGTACATACATTTTTTTTAAATTTTTTTAGAAGAAAATCTTTCACTATAATAAAGTTGTAAGGATTTTTGCGATCATTGAGTTTTGTGAGAGACGATTTTTTATAATGCTAGCAAGACCAAATAATATATAATGTTTTATCACAATTGAAAATTTTGCTATCAAATGAAACTAGGTACAATAATGTTCCTGCTTTACAACAAAAAACGTGCTCACATGTTGATTATTATTCTTTGTGCGCAAGTTAGATGGTTGCTACGAGACACTATATGTTTGAATTCCAAATTTTCAGTATTATTTTCTCAAATATTATCAGAATAACATATGTTAGAAGATTTAAAAAAAGATAGATTTAAAGTTAGAACATGTTTCATAAAAACTGACCAGTCTACAAATTTTGCAAAAGGTTTGAAAAGTTCGAATTCGTCAGCATGACATCAAAGATTCAAAAATCTGTGCATTATGGAGAGAATCTTGAGCCAAATGAACAAAAAAAATTGCACTTCGATAAAAAAAAATCAAGAAGTCTTAGTAACTTGCATCTCAAAAAAGGACGCAGAGAACATAGATCATTTTCTGCCACTTTTCTTGGAAAACAAAATGTGGATAGTAAGGAGTATCCAGAAAAATGCAATGTAAGTAATCTATAGATAAAAACGTTTCGTAAATATTTTATACTTTTTGTTTTTCAGTATCATGATCATCACCTTAAGATTCAAGAAATGCAGAAGAAAAATGCCAATTTGCATGAGTACAACAATCAATGCGTGGTAGAGATTCATAAATTACAAAAAGAAAGAAAGTTATTGGTAGAAAAGATTAATGTCTTGTTTGAAGAGAAATGCCATGACAATATAGAAAATAAGAGTGCTCAGGAATTCCAGCAAAAAACTCTTATTCTAACAAATGAAAATCAAGAGTTAAAAATTGATGTTAAAATGTTAAAAGCATTAGTTTTTCGACTTAATCAGCATCTAGAACAAAAACAAGGTATAAATTCCAATCCAGTGCAAACTACTAAAGAAAAGTGGGCAACGAACTCTCACGTCTTAGTTCCACTATTAAATTCTTACGAGGAAAAGTTGCTGGAGAAAGAACACATAGTAGATTTATTTGAGAAGGAAATTAATGATGTTACCAGTAAAATGAAACGTATTTTGGAGGAAAATGAAAAATTGCATAAATTGTATGATCATCTTCAGAAAAGCTCTGAACTCTGGGTTGGAGAAAAGGAACGATTAAACAATCAAATTGAAATTTTAAGGTGAATCATTTTTAAATTTATAGAGTCAAAATTATAATTTTATTTATATTTTTATAATACAGTTTTTATATACAGTAATGAATTAAATTTAGTGTTAGTCTTCTATGACTTTAACCTAATATGTACATTGGGTGAGGGGTTATATTTTTGAGAAAATGAGTTTTGATATTGGTTTTGATACATGTTTTGATTGATGTAGAAAAGTGTAAAAACTACATAACATATGTTTTGGGAGAAAAGGTATAATAATAATATTTCTACTTAATAAATAACTTAAAACTAATACTTAACAGTATGATAATCAATATCGTGTATTAATTATAAAATGTACTTAAAATTATTTAAGGATTCACATTTTTAAACCCATTTTTCTTGGGAGCCTATGTTTTACTCTGAAGTTAACAATATTTGGAGAAAAATCATCTAAATTTGATATTAAATGGCTATCAGAAAAATTTGATTTATGATAGAACTTGTCAGTTAACTTTTTAATAAATTCATTGATATAAGGAATGTTTGATTTCTCATGAAGGGTTGTAATCTTGGTTGCATAAACCGAATTGAGAACCATTCGAAGGTTTTTATTTTGAATAACTTGAAGCTTTTGAATATGTGTTTTGGCGCAATTTGAGTAGACTGGGCAAGCATAAGTCAAAATTGAACGAATGTAGGCTGTATAAAGAATTTTTTTGGATTCGAAATTAAGGAAACTATGTTTTTTCAGTAGCGGGTAAATAGTTACCATAGCTTTTTTAGATTTTAAAATATTATTTTCAATATTTGATTTAAAAAGTAATTTTTTATCCAAAAAAACCCCTAAATACTTAACTTTCTCACTCCATTCTAGCTGTTCACCATTAAAATTGATTTTAACTAGCTCTTTTTTTGATTCCATGAGTGTAGAGTGAGTAAATAAAATGGCTTCCGTTTTAGATCTATTAAGCTTAATTTTCCATAAATCAAAATAATTTTTGAGTTCCGATAATCCTTCAGTTAAAATTTTAAATTTATAGAAACATCTACTTTACTCACATTTTTATTTTAGGGACAAGGCTACCATTCATTCAAAACGAGCTGATTTAGCAAAAGAAAAACTTTTAGAAATTTTGAAAGTGTACGAGCAACAGGTTCAATCACAAGCACTTGATATTGAGAGACTTCACCAAGCATACTCCCGATCTAAAGGAGAAATTGCAACACTGAAGAGTTTTCAACGCAATCCGGAAGTTGTCATGAAAAGTATTGAGGAATGTCAAAAGTATTTAAGTAGAATCCTTAAAAACAATAAAAAATTATTATTACATTCACATATATTTAAGGCTTTTGGAAGAGCTGAAAGGACAATTTGAAGGAGAAAAAAAGAAAATTTTGGAAGATAAAAAACTGCTGGAAGCAGAATGTGAAATTCTCAGTAAAGAAAATGTGAATTTGAAGAAAATTTTGGAGACACAGAAAATATATAATGAGTATGAATTATTTTTGATGAATTTTCGAAAGTGTAAATAAAATTTTATTTAGAACGCTAGAGGATAAAAAAAATCTCTAAAACAAAATTTGCATTGGATTCGACAATCACAAGATCAGTGGAAGAATGATATTCAGCTGGAGAGAGAATCACTAAAAAATAAAAACTCTTCGATCAATCATCTGAATACTTTACTTCAAGAAAAAGAAGTCGTTATTCAGAATATGAATATGAACAGAAAAAATGAGTTGGATCAATTGAAAGGTTGTTATATTCTTTCAATAACAAAAATATATTATTCTCAAATATTTTCAGGAAAACTGAAACAACGAGATGAGACAATCAAGAAAATCCTGGAATCAAAAATATCGAGTACAAAATAAAAATAAAATTATAATAAAAATATTCAAATAAAACATCAAAAATAAAAATAAAAAGATTTCGCGCCGTATACATTTAAAACAGTGATGCCAACTTAGCCCCAAAAATATAAATAAAAACTCTTGTCAAAGTGAAAAAAAAGCGTCCATCATTGATAAATTATATATATAATATACAACTTATGGTAAATTTTTCTAATGGCTACTCCCAAGAGATTTCGTACCAAAGCTCTTTGCTACTCTGATTCAGACGAAGATGTGGTGAAAAAGCCAAAGAAGAAACAGTCTGAATCTTCTTCGTATCATGAGTCATCAAGTGTAAGTGATATTGAAAATTGAAATTACTACATAATTATTACAGCATAAATTTCTTGTTCTCACATACAGGAAGACGAAAAACCAGTGATATTGAAGGCTAGAAAGACGCACAGAAGGATTCAACACAAAATAGATCAGGATTCCACGGAAAGTGAAAATGAAGAACTGAAGCCTGAAATTCCGATCTCTAAAATCTCTAAGGATGAAGCCGCTCCTGTTAAAAAAGAATACCAATATGAGACTGACCCGTCTGATTTTGAAGAAGTGGATATGAGTAAATTTGCTTCACCAGCGAACACTAAAAAAGTGCAACCACCTGTTATTGAGACGAGAAATGCAGATATGACGACTGAAGAATATTTGTGGAAGAAATATGACACAATGCCAGATCCTCGAAGTTCAACTCCAAGTACAAGCAAACTAGGGAATGAATCAGCTGAACCACGGTACGAGTGGGATGATCAGCTAAATTTGACAGAGACAGATATTAATGTAAAAATCTACCATGCAAAACGCGACGAGAAAAAACGTCTAATCCGATTGAAAGAGAGAAATACCATGTTGGCAAAAATTAAACCATTAGAAAATGAGATGGTGTTGGACTTTAACCACAAGACAAACAGAAAAGTAGTTGTGCATCCAAAACTGGTAGATTTATTGAAACAGCACCAGAAAGAAGCCATCAGATTCCTCTACGATTGCTGCTTTACCTCGTTAGCCGAATATGATTCTTTTGAAGGCAGTGGTGGAATTCTGTGAGTATGAATTAACGACCAATTTTTACAGTGTTTCAGTCTTTTTCT
This sequence comes from Parochlus steinenii, assembly GCA_038502155.1. NCBI lineage: Eukaryota > Metazoa > Arthropoda > Insecta > Diptera > Chironomidae > Parochlus > Parochlus steinenii. The sequence continues at coordinate 813,192 of JAXCIN010000052.1, read as the reverse complement.
GAAAACATCTGCTTATGTTTCTAATTTTTTGTTTGCAGGGCTCATTGTATGGGACTTGGAAAAACTTTATCATTGATCTCTTTGATTCATACGGTTGCAAACCATCTACAGCTTGGAATTAAAAGAGTCCTCATTCTTTGCCCCAAGTCTACCATCTTAAATTGGGCGGACGAAATTTATAGATGGTGTGGTCCCCTTACAGGTGATGGGCCTGACTTGAAAGTGTTTCAATTTCCAGATTCTTCATCTATTGACAGTAAAATGAGCATTTTAAGAGCATGGCACAATTCTCCGGCAAATCTGGTTGGAATTATGCTTATTGGTTATGAATCATTCAGGTATTACGCGCTCTTGGAGAATCAAAAAAATCAAGTGAATGTGTCGGCCACTCAATTGAGTACAGTTCGTCGTTGTTTGCTTGAGCCTGGTCCTGATATGGTAACATTAGCAAAATATCATTAAAAATATATAAATCAAATATTTATGATTTTATAGGTGGTGTGTGATGAAGGTCACATTATTAAAAATCCAAACACAACGACAAGCATCGCAGTAAATCGCATTAAAACGAGAAGACGTATCATTCTCACAGGAACTCCTATGCAGAATAACTTAATGGAGTGTATGTTTTAAGCAACTTTAATTAACGGATTAAACAGATTAATTTTTGATACGTTATTTCAGATCATGCTATGATTCATTTCATCAAGCCATTTATTCTCGGAACTCGACACGACTTTAGTGAAAGATTTGCGATTCCAATTCGCGATGGACAGCACGCAGATAGCTTAGTGCATGAAGTTCAGGAAATGAAAGAAATGTCATACATCTTGCACAAGAACTTATTGAATTTTGTACAGCGCCGAGACGTGGAAGTGATCAAGGAGTATTTGCCGCAAAAGTATGAGTACGTTTTGTTCATTCCACTTACAAATATCCAAGAAAAGCTGTATGAGATGTACCTGCATTCCCATCCAATGGAAGGAAAATACCTCCTTCCTGACTATACTTGTAAGTTTATAATTTTCAAATTACCTATAATCCTTTGATCTACATTATTATTTGTTACAGTCTTGCGCAAAATTTGGACTCATCCACGTGTATTGGAAATTGCCCATCAAAATTACGAAAAGATGCTCGCTCAGAAAAAAAAGGATCTTTCTAATGCACGAAAAGCAAAAGCTGCTTTGAAAGAAAATGACAGCGATGCGCTTTCTGACGACGAGCCGGATGATGTTTTGGATACTCGAGCTTACGAAGTTTGGTGGAAAGGGGAAATTGATCGTAAAGACCTGGATTCAATCAATCCTAGCAACAAACTAATTATCCTGTTTGAGCTTCTCAAGGCAATCCAGCTAAAAGGCCAAAAATGGTTGATTCATAAAATTTTTAAGAAATATTTGTTTTTGATTGTTTCTGCCTTTTTCAGCTTAATTTTCTCCGCCTTTGTGTCTGTGTTAAATATGGTTGAATTCTTTATGGATCAGATCAATCGATCTAAAATGAGTGGATACGGTTCTTTTGAACCCGGCAAAGACTATTTGCGTTTAGATGGAAGTACTCCCAGAGCTACTCGACACGAAATGGTGCAGATTTTCAACAATCAAAACAATAAACGCTTGAGAGTATTTCTCATCTCTGCCAGAGCTGGAGGCCAAGGTAAAATTTTACATCAACTGATCTGTTATATTATTTATATAATAATTTAAATAGGAATCAACTTGACCGGAGCTAATCGAGTAATTATTCTTGACACCTCATGGAATCCATCCAATGATCAACAAAACATTTTCCGAATCTATCGATTGGGACAAAGTCAACCATGCTTTATTTATCGTCTATTGGCAATGGTAAGTTTCATGAGATTATTTGCTTGTAGTTATATTGAAAATTTCAAAAATATTAATAGGGTACAATGGAAGAAAAGATTTACTCTCGTGCCGTTACAAAGCAAGCCATGAGTCACCGCGTTGTAGACAAAATGCAGGTAAATGTAATTTTTTGTTAAGTGTGATGCAATACTCAATATAATTTGTCATTTTTCCAGGTCGAAGGACACTACATGGTTGCGGAGTTACAAGAGCTGTACAGTTTGGAGAAAGTTGAAGATTTGGAAGATCGACCAATTCCCATGATGCCTGTTGACACAGTCTTGGCAAAAATTTTGCATAAATTCCCTGACAAAATTTATAAGTATCACATTCATGATTCTCTACTCGAAGACAAACCTGAAGACGATTTAAGTGTGGAGCAGAAAGCAGCTGCTTGGACTCGCTTCACTCAAAATGCTGATCGCCCTGCTAACCAGCAAGAAGACGCACAGTATGACGAACATGGAGTTTTGATTTCATTGATCACAGAGACATTTACTGCGAAAAAAGCTACGAAACGTCTGACAAAGAAGCAACAAAATTCTCAAAAAATGTTGCAGAAACTGATGTTGAAGAAACAGCTCCAGATGATGAAGAACCAACAAGCTGCTGCTTTTGCTGCTGCTGCTGTAATGTCAAATATTTCTGATAAAGAAGATTCCGATGATCTCGACTCGGAAGATCTTGACTCCAGTTCTGGAGAACCTGACCAAATGAGTCACTCGATTCCTATCGCGATTGTTGAGCCTCCGATAGAGATTGTTTCAAGTATTGTAGATCCGTTGCAGGTCAAACTGATAAGCACCAAATACATGGATTCATTCAAATATATTTGTTATACTTGTTTTTGTTTAGGTTGCAGCCGACGAAAATAACATGATAATAAATGATGTGGCCGTCAACCAACCAACTGAGGAAGCTTTGCCTAAAAACCAAACAGGTTCACATGAGATCCAAGACGCTACAATTGCTATTGCGGCTCCAAAAAAAATACCATCTCAGCAAGTGATCTTGCAGTCGGTAAGAAACTGATTTTTTTTTGTTATCATATATTATTTCAGTCCCTAACTTTTTATTAGAAACGTGTCAAGAATGCACCATTGCCTAGAGCTAGAATTCCTAGAGCTGCTAAAAAAGTTAAACCACTTTCAAAGAAACAGAAAGATCGCATTGCTGCTCAAGAAAGAGCTCAACAAATAAACGGTGTTGGCTCATCACAGTCACGCTCATCTTCCATTGCTGTGTCACCAAAAACGGATTCACAAGCAGAAGCCACCGCTACTAAAGAAGCAGCACTAATGGTTGTCTCTCAGGTAAATTCTTACTTGTTTAATTTTTGTTAGCGCTCAGATTTATTAATATTATTTGTTTTTCATTAAATAGCCTAACACTATTCGTGTGCCATTACATCAAGTTCAGTTGCTGCAGAAGAAAATTGATGGCAAGAAAATTTTGTTGCCAAAGCTGGCTAAGAAATAGCTCCAACCAGAAGACTTTAGTATTTTCAAATTTACTAACGCTATTAAATGTATTACAAACATTCTTTCAATTTGAATTATTCATTTGAAAAAATTTACTTGACTTAATAAATGAAATAAAAGAAATTTTGCGTTGAGCAAATTTAAAAAAAACTCGAAATTTATTGAAATTTTATTCAGAATCTAACTGCCTCTTTACGCTCTGGTCAGTTACCCTCAGCGCTTAGGCCTTGCGTGTTTTATTTTGATTACTTCACAATATAGTTTCAACTTTAGCTTTGCTGCAGGGACTATCCTACTCTCTGTCAGTGACAAATATTTTTCAAATATTTCAATAAAATCCATTGAAGATACATCGTAAGTCGTAACATTTATAGGAACAATTAAAATTGATTTCCCGGAATACCTATTACCCGGGAAATCGGGAAATGAAAAAAACGCCAAATACCCTAATCATAGATTTGGAAAACATGGTTTTCGCTTAAATGTTTTCAAAATATTTGCCCCACTTAGACCCCACCAATTCAATGTACTATTCGGAAATGTTTGATCACTTAAGGAGAAAATGAGATAGGACAACGTGGAGATTCGGATTGTCGAAGAAAATCAAAAAGGTATCATTTTTTAAATTTGCTCAACGCAAAATTTCTTTTATTTCATTTATTAAGTCAAGTAAATTTTTTCAAATGAATAATTCAAATTGAAAGAATGTTTGTAATACATTTAATAGCGTTAGTAAATTTGAAAATACTAAAGTCTTCTGGTTGGAGCTATTTCTTAGCCAGCTTTGGCAACAAAATTTTCTTGCCATCAATTTTCTTCTGCAGCAACTGAACTTGATGTAATGGCACACGAATAGTGTTAGGCTATTTAATAAAAAACAAATAATATTAATAAATCTGAGCGCTAACAAAAATTAAACAAGTAAGAATTTACCTGAGAGACAACCATTAGTGCTGCTTCTTTAGTAGCGGTGGCGTCTGCTTGTGAATCCGTTTTTGGTGACACAGCAATGGGAGATGAGCGTGACTGTGATGAGCCAACACCATTTATTTGTTGAGCTCTTTCTTGAGCAGCAATCCGATCTTTCTGTTTCTTTGAAAGTGGTTTAACTTTTTTAGCAGCTCTAGGAATTCTAGCTCTAGGCAATGGTGCATTCTTGACACGTTTCTAATAAAAAGATAGGGACTGAAATAATATATGATAACAAAAAAAATCAGTTTCTTACCGACTGCAAGATCACTTGCTGAGATGGTATTTTATTTGGAATCGCAATAGCAATTGTAGCGTCTTGGATCTCATGTGAACCTGTTTGGTTTTTAGTCAAAGCTTCCTCAGTTGGTTGGTTGACGGCCACATCATTTATTATCATGTTATTTTCGTCGGCTGCAACCTAAACAAAAACAAGTATAACAAATATATTTGAATGAATCTGTGCATTTGGTGCTTACCAGTTTGACCTGCAACGGATCTACAATACTTGAAACAATCTCTATCGGAGGCTCAACAATCGCGATAGGAATCGAGTGACTCATTTGGTCAGGTTCTCCAGAACTGGAGTCAAGATCTTCCGAGTCGAGATCATCGGAATCTTCTTTATCAGAAATATTTGACATTACAGCAGCAGCAGCAAAAGCAGCAGCTTGTTGGTTCTTCATCATCTGGAGCTGTTTCTTCAACATCAGTTTCTGCAACATTTTTTGAGAATTTTGTTGCTTCTTTGTCAGACGTTTCGTAGCTTTTTTCGCAGTAAATGTCTCTGTGATCAATGAAATCAAAACTCCATGTTCGTCATACTGTGCGTCTTCTTGCTGGTTAGCAGGGCGATCAGCATTTTGAGTGAAGCGAGTCCAAGCAGCTGCTTTCTGCTCCACACTTAAATCGTCTTCAGGTTTGTCTTCGAGTAGAGAATCATGAATGTGATACTTATAAATTTTGTCAGGGAATTTATGCAAAATTTTTGCCAAGACTGTGTCAACAGGCATCATGGGAATTGGTCGATCTTCCAAATCTTCAACTTTCTCCAAACTGTACAGCTCTTGTAACTCCGCAACCATGTAGTGTCCTTCGACCTGGAAAAATGACAAATTATATTGAGTATTGCATCACACTTAACAAAAAATTACATTTACCTGCATTTTGTCTACAACGCGGTGACTCATGGCTTGCTTTGTAACGGCACGAGAGTAAATCTTTTCTTCCATTGTACCCTATTAATATTTTTGAAATTTTCAATATAACTACAAGCAAATAATCTCATGAAACTTACCATTGCCAATAGACGATAAATAAAGCATGGTTGACTTTGTCCCAATCGATAGATTCGGAAAATGTTTTGTTGATCATTGGATGGATTCCATGAGGTGTCAAGAATAATTACTCGATTAGCTCCGGTCAAGTTGATTCCTATTTAAATTATTATATAAATAATATAACAGATCAGTTGATGTAAAATTTTACCTTGGCCTCCAGCTCTGGCAGAGATGAGAAATACTCTCAAGCGTTTATTGTTTTGATTGTTGAAAATCTGCACCATTTCGTGTCGAGTAGCTCTGGGAGTACTTCCATCTAAACGCAAATAGTCTTTGCCGGGTTCAAAAGAACCGTATCCACTCATTTTAGATCGATTGATCTGATCCATAAAGAATTCAACCATATTTAACACAGACACAAAGGCGGAGAAAATTAAGCTGAAAAAGGCAGAAACAATCAAAAACAAATATTTCTTAAAAATTTTATGAATCAACCATTTTTGGCCTTTTAGCTGGATTGCCTTGAGAAGCTCAAACAGGATAATTAGTTTGTTGCTAGGATTGATTGAATCCAGGTCTTTACGATCAATTTCCCCTTTCCACCAAACTTCGTAAGCTCGAGTATCCAAAACATCATCCGGCTCGTCGTCAGAAAGCGCATCGCTGTCATTTTCTTTCAAAGCAGCTTTTGCTTTTCGTGCATTAGAAAGATCCTTCTTTTTTTTCTGAGCGAGCATCTTTTCGTAATTTTGATGGGCAATTTCCAATACACGTGGATGAGTCCAAATTTTGCGCAAGACTGTAACAAATAATAATGTAGATCAAAGGATTATAGGTAATTTGAAAATTATAAACTTACAAGTATAGTCAGGAAGGAGGTATTTTCCTTCCATTGGATGGGAATGCAGGTACATCTCATACAGCTTTTCTTGGATATTTGTAAGTGGAATGAACAAAACGTACTCATACTTTTGCGGCAAATACTCCTTGATCACTTCCACGTCTCGGCGCTGTACAAAATTCAATAAGTTCTTGTGCAAGATGTATGACATTTCTTTCATTTCCTGAACTTCATGCACTAAGCTATCTGCGTGCTGTCCATCGCGAATTGGAATCGCAAATCTTTCACTAAAGTCGTGTCGAGTTCCGAGAATAAATGGCTTGATGAAATGAATCATAGCATGATCTGAAATAACGTATCAAAAATTAATCTGTTTAATCCGTTAATTAAAGTTGCTTAAAACATACACTCCATTAAGTTATTCTGCATAGGAGTTCCTGTGAGAATGATACGTCTTCTCGTTTTAATGCGATTTACTGCGATGCTTGTCGTTGTGTTTGGATTTTTAATAATGTGACCTTCATCACACACCACCTATAAAATCATAAATATTTGATTTATATATTTTTAATGATATTTTGCTAATGTTACCATATCAGGACCAGGCTCAAGCAAACAACGACGAACTGTACTCAATTGAGTGGCCGACACATTCACTTGATTTTTTTGATTCTCCAAGAGCGCGTAATACCTGAATGATTCATAACCAATAAGCATAATTCCAACCAGATTTGCCGGAGAATTGTGCCATGCTCTTAAAATGCTCATTTTACTGTCAATAGATGAAGAATCTGGAAATTGAAACACTTTCAAGTCAGGCCCATCACCTGTAAGGGGACCACACCATCTATAAATTTCGTCCGCCCAATTTAAGATGGTAGACTTGGGGCAAAGAATGAGGACTCTTTTAATTCCAAGCTGTAGATGGTTTGCAACCGTATGAATCAAAGAGATCAATGATAAAGTTTTTCCAAGTCCCATACAATGAGCCCTGCAAACAAAAAATTAGAAACATAAGCAGATGTTTTCAGAAAAAGACTGAAACACTGTAAAAATTGGTCGTTAATTCATACTCACAGAATTCCACCACTGCCTTCAAAAGAATCATATTCGGCTAACGAGGTAAAGCAGCAATCGTAGAGGAATCTGATGGCTTCTTTCTGGTGCTGTTTCAATAAATCTACCAGTTTTGGATGCACAACTACTTTTCTGTTTGTCTTGTGGTTAAAGTCCAACACCATCTCATTTTCTAATGGTTTAATTTTTGCCAACATGGTATTTCTCTCTTTCAATCGGATTAGACGTTTTTTCTCGTCGCGTTTTGCATGGTAGATTTTTACATTAATATCTGTCTCTGTCAAATTTAGCTGATCATCCCACTCGTACCGTGGTTCAGCTGATTCATTCCCTAGTTTGCTTGTACTTGGAGTTGAACTTCGAGGATCTGGCATTGTGTCATATTTCTTCCACAAATATTCTTCAGTCGTCATATCTGCATTTCTCGTCTCAATAACAGGTGGTTGCACTTTTTTAGTGTTCGCTGGTGAAGCAAATTTACTCATATCCACTTCTTCAAAATCAGACGGGTCAGTCTCATATTGGTATTCTTTTTTAACAGGAGCGGCTTCATCCTTAGAGATTTTAGAGATCGGAATTTCAGGCTTCAGTTCTTCATTTTCACTTTCCGTGGAATCCTGATCTATTTTGTGTTGAATCCTTCTGTGCGTCTTTCTAGCCTTCAATATCACTGGTTTTTCGTCTTCCTGTATGTGAGAACAAGAAATTTATGCTGTAATAATTATGTAGTAATTTCAATTTTCAATATCACTTACACTTGATGACTCATGATACGAAGAAGATTCAGACTGTTTCTTCTTTGGCTTTTTCACCACATCTTCGTCTGAATCAGAGTAGCAAAGAGCTTTGGTACGAAATCTCTTGGGAGTAGCCATTAGAAAAATTTACCATAAGTTGTATATTATATATATAATTTATCAATGATGGACGCTTTTTTTTCACTTTGACAAGAGTTTTTATTTATATTTTTGGGGCTAAGTTGGCATCACTGTTTTAAATGTATACGGCGCGAAATCTTTTTATTTTTATTTTTGATGTTTTATTTGAATATTTTTATTATAATTTTATTTTTATTTTGTACTCGATATTTTTGATTCCAGGATTTTCTTGATTGTCTCATCTCGTTGTTTCAGTTTTCCTGAAAATATTTGAGAATAATATATTTTTGTTATTGAAAGAATATAACAACCTTTCAATTGATCCAACTCATTTTTTCTGTTCATATTCATATTCTGAATAACGACTTCTTTTTCTTGAAGTAAAGTATTCAGATGATTGATCGAAGAGTTTTTATTTTTTAGTGATTCTCTCTCCAGCTGAATATCATTCTTCCACTGATCTTGTGATTGTCGAATCCAATGCAAATTTTGTTTTAGAGATTTTTTTTTATCCTCTAGCGTTCTAAATAAAATTTTATTTACACTTTCGAAAATTCATCAAAAATAATTCATACTCATTATATATTTTCTGTGTCTCCAAAATTTTCTTCAAATTCACATTTTCTTTACTGAGAATTTCACATTCTGCTTCCAGCAGTTTTTTATCTTCCAAAATTTTCTTTTTTTCTCCTTCAAATTGTCCTTTCAGCTCTTCCAAAAGCCTTAAATATATGTGAATGTAATAATAATTTTTTATTGTTTTTAAGGATTCTACTTAAATACTTTTGACATTCCTCAATACTTTTCATGACAACTTCCGGATTGCGTTGAAAACTCTTCAGTGTTGCAATTTCTCCTTTAGATCGGGAGTATGCTTGTTGAAGTCTCTCAATATCAAGTGCTTGTGATTGAACCTGTTGCTCGTACACTTTCAAAATTTCTAAAAGTTTTTCTTTTGCTAAATCAGCTCGTTTTGAATGAATGGTAGCCTTGTCCCTAAAATAAAAATGTGAGTAAAGTAGATGTTTCTATAAATTTAAAAATGATTCACCTTAAAATTTCAATTTGATTGTTTAATCGTTCCTTTTCTCCAACCCAGAGTTCAGAGCTTTTCTGAAGATGATCATACAATTTATGCAATTTTTCATTTTCCTCCAAAATACGTTTCATTTTACTGGTAACATCATTAATTTCCTTCTCAAATAAATCTACTATGTGTTCTTTCTCCAGCAACTTTTCCTCGTAAGAATTTAATAGTGGAACTAAGACGTGAGAGTTCGTTGCCCACTTTTCTTTAGTAGTTTGCACTGGATTGGAATTTATACCTTGTTTTTGTTCTAGATGCTGATTAAGTCGAAAAACTAAAGCTTTTAACATTTTAACATCAATTTTTAACTCTTGATTTTCATTTGTTAGAATAAGAGTTTTTTGCTGGAATTCCTGAGCACTCTTATTTTCTATATTGTCATGGCATTTCTCTTCAAACAAGACATTAATCTTTTCCACCAATAACTTTCTTTCTTTTTGTAATTTATGAATCTCTACCACGCATTGATTGTTGTACTCATGCAAATTGGCATTTTTCTTCTGCATTTCTTGAATCTTAAGGTGATGATCATGATACTGAAAAACAAAAAGTATAACATATTTACGAAACGTTTTTATTTATAGATTACTTACATTGCATTTTTCTGGATACTCCTTACTATCCACATTTTGTTTTCCAAGAAAAGTGGCAGAAAATGATCTATGTTCTCTGCGTCCTTTTTTGAGATGCAAGTTACTAAGACTTCTTGATTTTTTTTTATCGAAGTGCAATTTTTTTTGTTCATTTGGCTCAAGATTCTCTCCATAATGCACAGATTTTTGAATCTTTGATGTCATGCTGACGAATTCGAACTTTTCAAACCTTTTGCAAAATTTGTAGACTGGTCAGTTTTTATGAAACATGTTCTAACTTTCAATTCAACAGGAGTTAAATCTTCTACTGTGAAAATGTTTCAGGGAATAATAGAAAATTATTAAAAGTGTGGAATTCCAAACAAATACTGTCTCATAGCAACCATTTTATGCACATTAGATATATGCTATTTTTATGTCATTCTTATTTTCATTCATAAACTTTATAAAAAGTTGGTCAAGTATTTAGTAATGCATGAAAAAACCTCTGTTTTAAAATAAAGGAGCAAAAATGATAAAAATTAGTTTATCCGGTTTTTTGTGTAAATATTCACAGAAAATTTACACCTTATCTTATTTTTGTAGGCACTAAGAATATGAAAACTTCAGAAAAATGTGGAGAATCAATTTGACTCATTTTTTGGCTCTTCAATTTTTGTTTGGGATGATCCGTTTCTTATGGTTTTTTTAAAATGATTATTAAGATAGATTAGTAAGAATTTGTGTGAAAATCTATCGAATCTTGGAAGGCGAAATGAACTAACCGGCAAGAAACACTTTTTAAATTAAATGCCTGCTAAATCATCCTATCAGTTAATGATTCAACCTAGTTATGATCTGTATCTTACTCATCATCATAAACAATTCAGTTTAAGAAACTCAATCGCTAGATTGTGTGGTTCAAAAGTTGATTTTGCATGTAAAAGTGAACCTACCACTAGCAAAAATTTCATGAGTAAATAATGATTCATATGGAATATTTTGGAATCCAGAAGTTTTTGTCTACTTAGCTGTATTTGTTCAGGAGTTATTTTGGAAATGAACGGACGGACGATGTGAAAACTTAAGCGTTTTTTTTTTTCAAAAAGAAAACTCTTAAATCTCCGAGACTATGACATATTTTGAAAATATGATATTTTGCATATTTTGAACATATTTTTATATTTTCTAAATATTTTTTATACTTTGGATACTTTGATGGTATTTTGAATATTTTGAAGTATTTTGTAGTATTTTGAAGTATTTTGAAGTATTTTGAGATATTTTTATATTTTGAAAATACTTTTGATACTTTGAAAAAAAAATCTCTTGTAAAAAATCTCTCTTCAAAAAGCACACTGAAGTTGGCACCAGCACCAAGTCCGAAAACTCAAACTTGGTGCTGGTGCTGGTGCTGAGCACCAACTTGGTGCTACTTGGTGCTACCTGGTGCTCACTTTCGGACTTGGTGCTAGCACCAGCACCAAGTCCGAAAACTCAAACTTGGTGCTGGTCCTGGTGCTGAGCACCAAGTAGCACCAGCACCGAGTTAGGATTTTCGGACTTGGTGCTGGTGCCAACTTCAGTGTGCTCTTCAAAACTTCAAAATTGCACCTTTAAAATAGTTCTGAATTGATCAATGATTTTGCGTTAATGTGAATTAGAGAATAAATTTAACATTTTATTGGCTAAACAATGTCCAAAGTCAAAAACGTCACATTACAAATTTTAAATAGCAGAAATATTAAAGGCAAGCAAAATTACTTTTTAAAAAGTGGTGCTTGTGCTTCCTAGTAACATTTTTCATGAACTTCTCGTACACATACCTCAAAAATTCCTCTAAATTCCTCTAAAAATATCCAGAAAATCTTGATCCAGAAATGATGATCTACTGGACATAATCTACCAATATTTATATGTATTTTGATGAAAATCTAAGTGGTGCTCAATATTACAGAAGGCTCTAAACATTCATATTAAATATCTTTTAATCTTGTCACAAAACTACTTTATGTGTTTCATGCAAAAAGTAATTTATGGTTGGAAATCTAAAACTAGTATACATGCTGAAACCTAACAAAGTTCTTCAAATGTAGCAAAAGCAAAATGAGAGCTCCCCATGACCATGACAATGACAATGATCAATATAATTCACGATTGTGTTTACAACATTAGTTACTACATTAGTTTCATACATTTACACTCATTTTAAGTCATTTGGTTGACTTAAACTCATGATTTAACCAAACCTAATGGAAAATCTCATGAAACATATTTTGACATGTTTTGATAAAATAAAGAAAACTTTGCATACTAAGATCAATTTTTTAAAGTTTTTTGGAAGTATTTTGAAAATATTTTGGATATTTTGAAAATATTTTTGATATTTTGAAATATTTTGAATATTTTGAAAAGTATTTTCAAAATATGTCATAGTCTCGTAAATCTCACTAAATCTTGATTTAGAGCTGTCTTGACGATTTCAAATTTTAGTTTTAATGTCTGGCAATAGCATTTTTAATCAAAGAATCCATTGTTTATTGGTTATAATTATTGGCATAATATGTATGTACAAGGTGAACTTAATTTTTAACAAAGATTAACAAGAATTCTCAACAAAATAATATAGAAATAATATAATTTCTAAAAAAATTTATTAATTTTATAACAATCTTCTATTTATTATTTTAAGTGTTTGCATCAGGGCCAATCTTGTCTCCTGCGAGAATAGCCTTTATGTCATCTGCATCTAATGTTTCATATTTTAGCAGAGCTTCTGCTAGTGCTTTATGCTCCTTGCTATGTTGCTTCAGGATGGCCTTTGCACGATCATAACTGTCACCCAAAATCTTCTTGATTTCATAGTCCACAGCCTCGATAGTAGTTGATGAAAGCAATTCGCTTTGCATCATTCCTTTCGGACCTTCAATCGTTCGCAGACCAACTTTCTCTGACATGCCCCAATCTTTAACCATATGCGTAGCGATTGAAGTTGCTTGCTTTAGATCGCTGCTAGCACCTTTCAATTAAATAATAATAAAAAGAGAATGAGTTTGCTTGTCTTGACTTAAAAAAAAAAAAAACAATTCTACCTGATGTAATTTTATCTGGTCCAAAAATCAATTCTTCTGCAGCACGGCCTCCCATCATTGTATCCATCATTGCTAAAAGTTGAGTCCTTGTTACATGGTAACGTTCTTTTTCTGGGATGTAAGCTGTGTGGCCTAGTGATGGTCCACGTGGCATAATCGTGACTTTGTGTAATGGATGTGATTCCTGAAAATTTTATACTTGAAAATAAATCAAAAGTTTTCTGTAAACTTTTATAGCGACTTACTTTAGTATAGTGAGCCACTATAGCATGGCCACCTTCGTGATAGGCTGTAATTTTATTAGCTTCTTCATCAGGCAAACGAGCTTTGCGCTCAGGTCCCATTAACACCTTGTCCCTAGCATTTTCTAGATGACGCATAGACACAACTTCTGCTCCTTCAATGGCAGCTCTAAAAAAACATGTTTTAATATACCATATAGAATACAGTAAGAAAACTTTATTTATTACCTCAAGGCTGCTTGATTGATCATATTTTCAATATCAGCTCCAGTGAAGCCTTGTGTGCCTCTCGCTAACATGTCTGCATTGATATCCCTGCTTAAAATTTTACTCAAATAGTGCACAATGATTTCCTTTCGTCCAACATAATCTGGTGTAGGCACTGTAACTTCCACGTCAAATCTTCCAGGTCTAAGCAAAGCTTGATCGAGGTCGTCTCGACGATTGGTAGCACCCAAAACAATTACACCTTCATTTTGTTGAAATCCGTCCATCTCAGAAAGCTGGAATTTCATAACACCAATCAAACCAAGTGTTAATTAATAAATAAATATTCGTTATTACCAGCTGATTAATCGTTTGATTTGCATAAGGATGCAATACTGAGTTTGTTCTTTTTGCACCAACAGAATCAATCTCGTCAATAAAAATTACGCAAGGTGCACGTTCTTTGGCTGCTTCTACAAGTTAATGACATGGATTAAAATTTTTTTCAATTAAAATAATAAATACGAAATAAACTTACTGAATAAGTCTCTGACCCTTCTAGCTCCTTGTCCAACTAGAACCTCGTCGAATTCTGGACCAGCTGCATGAAAAAATGGAACGCCAGCCTCACCAGCAACGGCTCGAGCTAACAGTGTTTTTCCTGTTCCTGGTGGTCCAACCAACAAAACTCCTATAATTAAAAAAATATAATTTATTGAATAACGCAAAAATCACATTTTCATACCTTTGGGAAGTTTTCCACCCAAATTTGCTGCAAAATATAAAATTTAGCATATAATAAAAGATCAGAATTAGGTTGTTTTGCCACTTACAAAATTTATCGGGATTTTTTAGAAACTCAACTACTTCTTTCAGCTCTTGTTTAGCTTCATCGCATCCTTTAACATCATCGAAATTTACCAATATATCTTCAGGATCCACTTCCACTTGGTTCCCCATTTGAATTCTGTTACCAAAATTATTTCTTTTTAATTATAAATTTTAATTAATCATTTAGAGGCAATTTTAGAAATAATTTGATGTCAACGCAAAATCACCTGAAAACCGATCCATTGCTACCGGCGAAGAGGCTCACAAAAATTCCAATAAACACGACAATGATCAATAACTGTTGAAAAATCTACAATATCAAAAAAAAACATTTAAAGAGCATTCAATTGAGACTATCAAATAAAAAATCACTTTAAGATATTTTATTGCACGGCCACCTTTGTGTGCGTTTTCGGGTGAATTAGCAGCTAAGTAGCCTTCAGCAAAAGCTACTTTTAAGCTTTGTTTCTGTAATATAAAATATTCCAACAATTAAAAACTTCAGAATAAAAATTTATATTATATTCTTATTTATATTAACTTGTTCTGTTGTCAAATTTCCAAGCTCTGGCTGGTTCAGGAGCTTCGCCAATGTTTCGTTGTGCTGTAATCCTTGAGCACTAACTGGATTAACGCTTTCCAATTTAACCCCGTAAGCATCTTTTAATCGATTTAGAATTGTAGGATTTCTATTAGACTCCGAAATCAAAGATCTGTAAGTCTTGAATGATCTGGTCTGTCCCAATTGACTGTTCCGATAAAGAAGAAAGAAAATTATCAAGAATCCGTCTCAAATTTAATTTTAATAAACCACCTTAAACATTTAGAAGCTGGAAAATGATGACTATTGTATTCACTTATAATTGGATCCAACTGTTTGTTGAGCTCAAAAGATCCAGTCGACACCCAATTTGAATGAGGCAATTTGACAACATTCGCGATATCATTCAATTTGGGAGTGATGAACAGCGAGTCTACACTAAGAGGCTTTTTTGTTGAGAGTGATTCTTTGAACAAATTTCTGGCTAACGAAACAATGTCATCCTTGAGAGCTTGTAGGTTGATTATGTCTTCTTTTTTTGAAGACTTTTTTGAAAATTTTTCCGATGATTTGATATAAACTGCAGTATTTGAAAATTTTGGAAGATTTGAAAGATGAAATAAAACTTGCTGAGGAAAAAATGAAAAAAATTGGGTAATTTCGAATACAAAGACAGCAGCGTTTGAATTTTTTACCTGGTGTTGGTGGTGAACCGTAAACATCGCAATAACTTTGAAGTGCCGCTCTTTAACGAGCTGGTTGCTTTTTCACTATGTTTTAAGGACTTAATTAAACTTTTTTTTAATTATTGTGTCAGCGAGAGCTAAAAAGTGACAGCACAATTTTTTAGTGACAGCTGATGAATATCACAGTGAATACAAATTTGAGCAAATAGAGTAAAATTTTGAGCAACTAAAATTTTGCCGATCATCCACAAAATAAACCAAAAAATTGTTAAAGTGTGTTTAATTGAAAAGCATATTAAATATTTTAGTTAAAAATGGCATTACACGACATTCTGAAGCAGATGCCATCCATGAACATTCACGGAAATGGGCCTAGTGACTTGGATTTCATGAATTTCGAGAATAACAAATTCTTGTCCGTCCCACCATTTGATAAGGTACAATGAGAATCTAATAGCTTTGGTTTACATTTACTTAAACTATATTTCTAAATTGCAGCCTTCAGAGAACTTGGCCAAGCTGCAAGAGTACAGTGATGATATCAAGATACATTTTGATCATGGAACTACAACTTTAGGTTTCATTTACAACGGAGGTGTTATTTTGGCTGTCGACAGTCGAGCCACTGGTGGTGCTTATATTGGATCACAGTCAGTGCGCAAAGTTGTGGAAATTAACGATTTGTTGCTTGGAACTTTGGCTGGTGGAGCTGCAGATTGTTCTTATTGGTATCGAGTCCTCACTACCGAGTGCCGTCTTTTTGAGTTAAGAAACAAGCGCAAAATCTCTCTGGCTGCTGCCACTAAGATCATGAATAACATTATCTATTCTTATAAGAACTCTGGTTTAAGCATGGGAATGATTTTGGCTGGCGGTGATAAGAAAGAAGTTAGTTTGTACTACCTCGATTCTGATGGAACTCGAACAAGTGGAAAGGTCTTCTCTGTAGGCAGTGGATCTATCTTTGCCTTGGGTATTTTAGACTCTGGATACAAAATGGAGCTCACCGATGAAGAAGCTTATGGTATTAAATCATTTATTGAAGTTTTTATTGAATTTTGTTAACTTTATTTTATTTTAGAATTGGGACGCCGCTCCATTTACCATGCAACTCATCGTGACGCATATTCTGGTGGAACTGTTCGAGTGTACCATGTCAAAAAAGATGGATGGACTTTGATTTCTGAACAAGATTGCTTGGCTTTGCATCGTTTGTATCAAGCCGAAAAGAAGAATTAAATTTTTTGTATAATCCTGTAACTTTTACATTAATTAAAAAAATAAAAGATTAAATATCTCTAATCAAATTCATTTGCATTTTTCATTATTTTAAGTCCAACCAATTTTTTATGTAATTTGAATTGATCCTAAAATTGGACGTAATCGACGAAAAAGCGTTTTCTATCATCTGTCAAATTGTGTAAATATTGCATTTTGGAAGAACCGAATAGATTTTTTCAACGTGATAATAATACAAATTCAACAATGACGAGCAATACAATTCAACAATTGGTAAACCTCAATACCATGGGTTCGTTTGTGGCAAGGCATATATTGAAGTGATTTTGATTTAAACAATTTTTTCTTCGTTTTAGATCAAATCGAATTCACGGATAAAATTATTTTATATCAGCCTTATGAAGGTATCTCGTAATCTACGAGCCAAAGTTAGTCAAAATATATATAATTTTTATTGCAGCTGAACAGATTCTACTTGCTGAGAATGCTAGCTGTTTGGCAGTGAAGACGTATTTAAAGATTCTCAATCAAGATTTTGAGATCAAATCTGGTTAGTTGAATATATTATAGTACATTGGTTAAGTATAACATTATATTCATTTTCAGTTGTTAATGCAGAATTTATGGCTGCTGGAAAACGAACTAAATTGCCAGTGGTAGATATAATTTTTTTAAACTCTATAATTGAAAGTTAAATCCTAAATTGAAAAAAAAAAATTAAAAACATTTTAAATAAATTCAGGTTCGTATTGGAGTTGGATTTGTTGCTGCAGAGTTTGAGCCAATCATAAATGTTATGGTAATTAAAACCGAGACATTTTATTAAAAAGTATCATCATTTGATCAAAAATTTTATTACAGGAGCATAAAAAGATGTCATTAACAGAAAACTTCAGCCAAGAAGATTTATGCGATCTTAAGACTTACATGAGTCTTGTAGAGTCTATTCTTACTAATGCTGAGGTAAAATACATGACATCTACTGAACCGAAAAAAACTTTTAATTACGTATAAAACCCTTTTTAGCTTTATATCAGCTGGATGGACGAAAAAGTCCTCAAGGAAATTACCTACAAGAGAAATGGTTCGGTATATAATTTTCCATTGAACCATTTTCAAAATTGGAGGTAACACATTTATATAGTAGCATTTTTATATTTGTAGATTTTTTAAATTATTTAAATATTTTAGAAAGAAGAATAGTGTTCTAAAACAACTTGCATTTTATGAATGGAACAAACTTTCTATCGAAGAAGTTGTCGATAAGGTAATCAGTTTATATAATATTTTTATCTCTCCTTAAAAAATTTCTTTTAATATTTAAGGTCGATAAACTGTGCTATTCGTTAAGCATGAAGCTGGAAGACAAGCAGTTCTTTTATGGAAATGACAATCCAAGCGAATTAGATGCACTCGTTTTTGGACATTTGTTCTGCATTTTCACCATGCAATTACCAACAACAGTTTTGGGCGAAACGATCAATAAATATGATAATCTTACAAAGTTTTGTTACAACATCGAGAAGAAGTATTTTGACAAATTTAGAAATTAGAAAGATGTTACAGCTTGTTCAAATAGTAAAAAATGAATAAAAGTTTATTCAAATTATATAATATACCATTTAATAGAACCCTAATGATGCATTTTTATGTGTATAAATGATTAAAACACTACATATTTCATACAAGTCCATTTTATTTATTTAGTTATTAATACAAGGAAATTATTAAAAACTGTTAATATAATCTGGTTAGATTTATATAAGACTCGTAGTTTTTTGCAGAAGTTCAGTCGAGAAACACTCCATCAATCAGTAAAAATATTTTCCAATATCTTCGAAAATACCTTACTTGTTATTTAATTTAAGAAAAGTAATAATGCGGACATATATGTATAGTAATCGCCCATAAAATAACCATGATGAATTTTAAGTTTTTCAAAAACACAATAAAATTATCTTTCAGAAAATCACAAGTGTTTTTAAATATCAATAATTCTAAATTCTTCAACTAGTTTTTTGAAAATTTGGTTAATAATTAAATTAATGACTAAATTCAAGATGAAAAAAGATTTCTAGATTTTGATGTAAACATATCATCAAACATAACTTTTTAAGATATTTAATTCATTATTTAAGAGTTATTCTAGTGTCATACAAAAACTTGTAGATCCTAATTGCATGTACCAAAGTTAAGAACATTTCATAAGTTCAATAATTTGTATTTTGGCAATTCTTTCATGTGGCTCTACTTTAAATACATTATTACAGATTATATTGCCATTATTATATGATTTCAGTTTCTTAAATATTCGAAAAAAGTTTTAACACCTTTTTGTGTATAATATTGAGAATTGAGATTTAAGATAGCACTGAAACAATAAAATATACATAGTTGAGATGAAAGAATTGTATGCTCCTCGAATGCAAAAAAAGTGTCATTATAGAGTCTAAATATAGCATACTTTCTCTCATACCAACTATAGTATTCAACAGTTTAGTTTTTAATTTTTTTAAACTACATAATTGAAAAATAAAAATAATAAATTCGATGTTACTTCAAAATAAGGTGCAAATTGTTTTTTTCGAAACGGTGGTGTTTTAAGTTTTTGGTCCATTGCACGAGTTGCATGTGTTATAAGTATAAAATCTTGATAATGCCGACACTGATTCGTATAACAGGATTTACTAAAAATTTAAGAGAAATTTTAATTAAGATTGAATTTAAATCAAAAATAAATCTTTTTAATAGTTACCACAAAACGGTTGACTTTAATCTTTGTCGGAGTCAAAAGTTGTTTGTCGCCTTCATTTTGCATCTGTTCAAAACGCGCTCGTAGACTAAAAAGTATTGTTAATAAAAATAATGATATATTTTAAAGTATTTATCCTTACGTTTTAGCACTTTCAACTTGAGATTCGTCGTTCGTTGAATCATACAAGTTATCATACAAGTTTACAGAGCTGCTATTCAACTCCTTTTTGATTTCATTCTTTTCCCATTTCTCAAACTTGTCTCGCAATTTATTTGCACGATCAGCTGATTGAGCTGACTTCAGAAACTCATCTTCAGACTTCTGTGAGGATTTCACGTAGTTAGGATTGATTTCTTCTTCCTCCTCTTCTATAAATTACAACACAGTTTATAATTAACACTTAAAATAAAATTTAACTCAAATAAAATTCACATACCTTCTTCATCCTCTTCACCGGAATCTTCATCGCTGTATTCATCTTCGTCACTATTTGGACTGAACACTCTCTTGTTATCATCTGGAGGAGGGGTGAACCTGTAAATACGAATATTTTGAAGACATGTTGTGTATTTGGACCCGTAAAATACACACCTCTTCAATGGTTTGGGTCCAGCTGGTTTAACTTCCTTGTGCTCCTCCATTTGACGGAACATTGACAGCATTTTAGCAGTTGTATGAGTCTGTTCAGCCATCTCCAGAATTTCATCACTCTCTGTTCTCATTTCGGAACGAGCAATAAGTGGATCTCGATAGATTTCTTTTTCTGGCGAGTCATCCTTTAAATTGATAATTTCGTAAAATGCTGAATTATTTGAAAAATTTCAAACTACTAACCTTCGAAACTCCATCTCTTGGTGGTGTGATTCTGAAACGTTTCTTTTCCTTCTCTGATGGTCTATAAGTTTCGAAAAATTTAAATTTTGAAGTTACATCAGCTGTCTCGATTTGTACGTCCTCCATTTTTGTGTCTGATCGCATAATGTTCTCTTTGGACAAAACAATCTGAAAATAAATGTAATGGTTTTAGTTCTAGATAATATTTTGCAGTGCTATCGAGTGCTACATTTTATGGAGACTATTTTTAAACTTTAGGTAGAAAAAAGTTGTTTTGATAATATCTCTACGATAGTGTTTAAGAATCAAAAGCGGTTTCCATTAAATTAGACAATAAACAAAAATAGTCCATAAATAATAGTCACTAACGTTGGAGTTTTGTCTTGAAGTCATTACTCTATTTCCAATGTTAGATGAAGATGGTGATTGTTGGACAGAGTTTGGATTTCTGGCAGCTGTTGCGTCAAGCTCCAAAAACAAGGATCTGGATTTTTTACCTATACCTAAATAAGTTGGTAATAAAGTTAAAGCATTTTAGATTTTTTATTTTATTGAACAAACCTTGTTCAAACGCTGATACGTCTTCAGGATTCATAGACTTTTGCCCATCAAATTCATCATTATTGTTGAATGGTTCGCCTTTTTCGAATCTTTCTTTAAGTGATTGAGTGGCCTTGTCACACATCTCAAAATCAGTAGATTTTCCAGCAGCTGTTATAGTTTGCTCACTATCAGCAACGGCTTGTTGATACATTTCTTTGATTCTCGCTTGCTTGCCCATGAACAATCTAGAACGAATATTCTGCAGTTCTTGTTTCCTTTCTTCACGACGTTCTTCCTTGGACAACGATTCCCCATTTTCAAATTTAGTTTTGATGTCATTCATGTTAGCAAAAGCCATAGGGCGCTCTTTTTGTGAAGCACGTTTTGCCCTGATCAGCTCAATATCCTCATTATTTTCATCATCTTCTTCAACGTCTTCCTCACCACTTGACGAATTTTCATAACAAATTCCAGTCAAAGAATCATCCACAATCCCAACATCCATTCCTTTTGCCTGAAATCTTGCTAGTTTTGACAAAATAGATGTGCTGCGCTTGACACCTGTTGGAGATCTTTCCAGTTCCATTTTCGTTTCTTGTGAAGCATTTTCAAACACTTGATAGCGAGATCTAACATTCAATTGCTGCAATTCCTCCAAGCCCAGGTTGGTTTTGTCTGAAGATCTAATGACGTCTGGTGGCAATTCCGTAGGCTGATTTTCACGTATAATCATCTCTGCACGCTTCGGAATAGTTGGACTATTGTCTTCCACAACTTTTGGTGCAAACAGTGATTTAAAATGTGGCTTACAGTAGAGTACGCTTTCATGACTCATGTAAGTATCAACGCTGTATATAAAAGTAACAACAGTTAAAAATCTCGAGAAAAAATGTGTTAACAAAATTACTTTACTTACTTTAACTGTTTGTTACATTCACTGCATCTGAAACAGTTCTTGTGCCAAAACCTCTTTTCAGCTTGGACTTGTTCCATTTGAAACACAACCTTGTCACATTCATGACATTTTTTTTCAAGATCATTTCTGAGACCCTTAAAAATAAGAATGAAATAAATTAAATCTTAAATTTAAATTAAATAGGTACAATAAGTCTTTTTTTAGCATAAATATTTAGATTACAAAGGGTATTAGATTAATTAATTGTACATACTTCGTTTCCTTTCTTCCCATTTTGCAGGTTTTGTAAATTTTTCTTCTGCAATGCATCAAATTTACTAAAACTAGATTTCTACGGGGGAAAAATAATAAAAAAATCGATCAAAAATATAACCATTGTGCATAACATTAATTTTCATTAAAAATTTGGAATTGGCTATCTATAAACTAATAAACCATAGGGATGTCAAAGAACTCTAATTAAGTTAAAATAATAATTGAATACGAAATCGAAGCAAGATTATGCATTCTTATAAATTAAATTATTACACAAATCCAAAATTCAATTTTAAATATATAACATAATATGTTTAATAAAAAGCTACAAATCTTACCATATCAAATTGCTTGATTCCCAATTTAATTTTGCGTTTTGAGATACCATTATTGCTCTTCTGCAGTGATTGTGGTGGTTGAATGTTATTTGAATCAGTTAAACCAATTAAACTGCAATAACTATCCCTCTTTACACCATAACAACATAATGTGTTAATCAGTTAGATATTTCCAATTTTTATGGTTTTTGATTTTTTTTTTAGTATCATAAAGCAGAACAAAAGCAGTAAAATACGTGTAAGAAAGAAAATTATTCATTATTCATCTTTCATGCATTATAAACTTAAAATCGAAACTTACCAACACTCTAACCGAAATTCCGTAAATTGGCAACTGTTCTATTTTTCTCAAATCACAGAATGATTTAGATCGCTTAAATATTAGTAATATTAGACAAACTTGGAAATAATCATAAATCAGATTTAATCATACTATTTTTGCTTTTAATTGCTCTACATTTTCAAAGATATTTTCAAAGGCCGGAAAATTGTTTAACTCTGGCCACGTTTTAATTGAACAATTGTTTGATTTTTGAATTTATCGACATTACTGTGGAAAGTTAAACAAACTAAAATTTTAATTTTATATTTTATTTTGATTTAATTCTCAAGAATTTTTATATGGTAAGCACAACATAATAGAGAAAAGCTTTAAAACTAATTTCGGGTAAGCTTTGAGTGCGCAGCAAATAACAATTAAAATACAGCACAAATTACAGTTAAAACAAGAGCTTCATGGTTTAGTGAGTCGAATTAAAAGCAAGCAATAATAAAATAAAAAATTTGAAGCAACTTATTAATTATGATCGATAAATTAAAAATACGAAAAGAAATTTTTATAGTTTCACTTACATATACTTGATTGAAATGCTCGTCATCGTTAATTGCTTTTAGATCTCCAAAACTACGACACTAAAATTCAAACGGCAAACATAAACGTTACGTATTCAAGGCCAATCGATCAGATCTAGGAGTTTGCGAATCGATCTTTTTGTTTCATGTTATGTGAAAAACTTACCAAATGTTTGACAGAAATTTCTTTGTTTCG
The DNA here is from genome assembly GCA_038502155.1 of Parochlus steinenii. Classification (NCBI taxonomy): domain Eukaryota; kingdom Metazoa; phylum Arthropoda; class Insecta; order Diptera; family Chironomidae; genus Parochlus; species Parochlus steinenii. The sequence goes on along the minus strand of JAXCIN010000052.1, from coordinate 789,609 downwards.
GTAAATATATGTAGAGGATGAATATGGAATCTTAGTGCGATCAATTATCTGGCTATATTTCTTTTTCTATATTATTTTGGAAAGTAAAATATGTAATCGGTATACAATCAGTTCATATGACATTTTCTGGAAATTTGGAAAGGACTTAAGGAGTAACTGTGAAAAGAGTCAAAAAATAAGATACCCGATACAAGAATATTATTGGCTGATAGTAAAAACTAGAGGAAATGAGAGTTGAATTTTTTTTGATAGACCCAAATCCTTATTGAAAATTTGAATTTAAATTGCAAAATCTTACCAAGTTTTTAACGTTAATATAAGACAAATCGTCCTCATATAATTGCAAACTGAATGAAAGCATAGGTTTTGCTTTGGAATTTAAATTATTGGAGAGCTTATTAATTTCGTCGTTGAGACAACTTATTCGGCTACAATTTGCTTTGGAATTGGATTTCAGCTTTGGAAGGTCGCCTCCTGAATTTGGCAATGTCACCGACATACGATTAAATATTTTTATTCCGTTAAGCTTAACAAACATCAAGCAACGAAAAAGAATTTGGCATGCCACAAATAAAAAGCACATCAACACACAATGCAAGAAAAAACAAACATTAATGTTAAAAAATCACTTATTTAGTTGCTCTCAACTCACCACCGAAATGTTTTCCTTCTCTGACTCTGATTTCTTAGACTTCTTAGCTTTTTTCTTGCCATTCACTTCGCCTGCTTTTTTCTTTTTGTCAACTTTCGGCATCACATCATCTTCAATTGCCTGCTGCACATCAATTTCTGCATTGGTTAAACTTGAGGTGCCAGTAATTGACTCTTCAATTGACTTTTGTTCGACGGACGATGAATTGCTGGTGGAGCAAATAAAACTTTCCTCCTTGGATGAGCAAATTGTAGAAGATTGTGTTTGCTTTGAAGTTATTTTGCTAGTTTTAACTTTCTTTGTGGTTTTTTTCACTATCTTTTTTTCAGACTCGAAACTTTCGATTGCCGACTGTAATGCATTTATTTTAAGGGAGAACGAAAATTAATTCATTTGAATTATAAACATGCTTAAAAGTTATGTTAAGTGTTATTATTTTTAAAGCTAAATTAATATAATGAATGGTGGTTTTACATCAACAAGAATACTCTATCCTTAGTCAAAATTACTTACGTGCACACTCATGCAATTTTCATTCAAAACCCCAATGTTAGATTCAATATCATCACCAGTCAATTCTTCTACTTCAGAAATGCTCTCTTCGGTATCTTCAACATGTTCATCACCGATTGTTACATTATTGAGCACGATATCAAGATCTTCAGTGCCTATTATACCAGTTTCGATTTCATAAGCGCTTCCGTTAGTATTTATCACATCCTCGTCATCCTCTTCAATTGTTTGGTCAAAGTAAAAGCAATATTTTTCTACTGGTGCTTCCAAAGACTCTTCTTCTTCTTCTTCTTTCTCAGATGTACCATTTTCTTCATCATCGTCATAGCAGTCAATTACAATACTTGGCCTTTGATTTTTCAATTGTTCCATCGCACATAATCGATTTTCATCTTCTCCGGGATTTGATCCATCCAAATTTTCATCAGCAGTTTGACGGACTGGTGGTTGAAACTCTGCAGAAGTGAACGAACAATAGTTTTCGTCGAAATTATCGTTCAAGGAACATAAATTTGGCTCATTTTCTTGGTAGTTATCGATGGTGTCTGTATAAGTTGAGTCATCTTCTTCAGCTTTCAATCCTAGTTCTGCAAATGTGGCTTCTGGGAAAACTTCATCGTTAGTTGGTGTATTTGTGATTGTTTGGAAAAAGATCTGATTTATAATTTGATCATCAGCCGATTCCAAGAATTTCTTATTTTTTGGCAACTCTTTATTGAGCTCAGATTCGGTTAGGTTCAAACTTAAGTTTGATTTGATAGTCTCTCCGTTTTGTTTAGCCTCTTCAACTAAAGAGCCGATTTCAATTACTTGTTTAATTTTCAAATCATTAATAGTGTTAGTTGTTAAATTTTCATCAAAGCTCAGCAACGGCTCCATGCTCGACCCATTAATTTTATTAGTATCAGTAGTTGGATTGTTAATAAGCAAACTGCTTTCATTTAGCTCATCATCTACTATGTTATTTTGCTCAATATTGATTTGTCCTGTTAATTCTCCATTACTTACAACTTGATCCATTATTCTAATGTTAGATTGTTGTGCTGTCTGCAATAAGGAAAATAAAAAGAAAAGTTAATCTCTCATATTAATTTCAATACAATTATTCATTTCTACAGTTTCTACCACCATTAAAAATACTATTTTATTTTCCAGTTTTTACCATAATTCAGAATAGTATAGATTTAATTTTTACATTAAAAAAAAATATAATCAAAAATTAAGATAGAAATTGTAAAAGATTAAACGAATTTTGAAAATTGTGGTAGCTCTGTGAAAATAAAATACTAATCTATATAAATAGTGGAGGGAAATTGTAAAAATTTGGGAATTAAAAAAACAAAGAAAGTTAATTCCCTCATATTAATTCAAATTTTTCAAAATTACGATAATTTGCAATATATCTATATAAGTATATCATCGTGCAACAGCTTTAACTTGGAGTTAAATTTGCCGGCGAACTTCAAACTTCCTCTTAAAGACGCAAGTTCAATACAGTATTTGAGTACAAATATGACGATTAAATTTATTTTCCGCAAGTTCTAGGAATGACTTATATTGTATGGTTTCGGAACTCTCAGTGTATATTTTGTACATTTCAGGGTTTTGACCGTAAAATGGTGCAATGGTCTAGAAAACTGCCGTTTTTCTTTAAATAATAATAATAAACTCAAGTATATTTTCCTTACTGTTTACACTATAAACAGAGCACTCAAATTTCAAACGCGGACGTATTTTTTAAACCAAAAGTTTTCATTATAGATCAGATTGATCGGTGCAGAATATTTATATTTATATTATAAATTTAAAATGAGGCACCTATTTAACATTTCCCTGATTCAAAAATGAATGAATTTTTTAAGCTGATGCCTACAAATACCAAGTTTAGCATCATTTACTAAATTTTCTATCATTGTTTACTAAAAGTTTGGAACACTATATAGTCTTAAAAATGTTTGAAGCAAAGAGAAATTTGCTTTTGAAATTGCGGATGCAGAACCGATTTATTTACACAACTTATGAAGAGGAAAACTCGGAAAAACAATATTTGGTGTAAAAATTCTTTGTTTTGTTTATATCAGAGCTTTGCTCTACTTTTTATATAATAATTCGTTAAAGAATAATGGACAAGACAGATTTACAGAGACTGCTGCTTGTAGGTATTAACACAAAATGTAATCAATATGGAAGTTAACTTTTTTCCATTATTTTAAACTTTAGAGGCCAAAATTTACCGAAATGCTTGAGGCGATCTTAACGCCTGTGAGTGTTTCGTGTAAGTCGATGATCTATAAAGTTCTAATTTTAAAACATATTTTTCGCCAGTCTTTCATATTCATTTTTGTGAAATTTTTGCTGGTCTTCTTTTTATTTTAAAATTCTGTATTCTCATTTACTGATTCATTTGAATTTCAGTGAATTTTTTGTGTTAATAAGCACACAGCGGTTTTTTCTCACTTTATTTTACTTAATTTTAACACAACCTAGAAAGATTAAGATAAAAAAAAATAAAGTAAGAACTCCTGCATAAGTAGGTATACTTGCATTTTAAATCGCATTCTGTATTTTGACAGCAATTCTAAATACCGACACATACTTTCTTTGTATAATACATCTTTACTTTATAACTTGATTAATTGATGAACTATTCTGGCAGTAGTTTGTAGCCGAGTTTTTTATTTCACTAAAAATTTAATTAGAAATAATTTTTGCATCATCCGGTGTACGTACAGAATTAGTATTTCGCTAGGTGTTTTGAGGTCGCATTCCCAAAAAATATGAAAACACATATTTTTTAATGTATTTTGTAGAGAATATATGAAACTGTCTGTTTTGCGTATGAGACTTTAAGACTGTTTGGTAAAGCCGACGACTCAGGAAAACACAATCACCTTTTCATCCTACATATTTGAATATTTTTAAATTATGCATCACTAAGATTTTTTTTAATATTCATGTACTCTCTTGAGTGACGTTTATACAAATCAAAAAGAAAATTAATTTAGAATAGAGACTGATTATTAATATTATATTTGAAAGTTTTGATTCATATTATATACATATTTGGGCTAATCTTCAGAAAGAAAATTCAAAAATATGACAAATTATTTATTTGACATAATGAATTGATGTGATGTTCATAAATATGGAAATAAGGACTAAATCAAGTCAAACTAGAACAAAATATATGCATGCTTTGAAGATAATATATAATATTAACAGTTTCCAAAAAAAATTAAAAATTTTAATGTCGATTGGTTTAACTATCCAAATAATCACATTATAAGTATTTTTAAAACAATTAAAATTATTTTAATTATCCAATGCAATAAAAAACTCAGCTTTCTGCTCATTACTATAGATATATAGACTATACGCATTAATTAGAAAATTTTTTATAGGGGTTAAATTTTTTGATAATATCAGTTTTATCGAAAGTTCATACTCAAAAATAAAAGTTATATTAAAAGTATTAAAAATATATTCCCTGATTTGTGATCTTCTTCGAAAAACATTCCAGTTGAAAAAATTTAAGAAATATATAGTAAGGCAAAATAAAAATGAAGAAATGCTCACGAACATTTTTGATCCAGAACAATGAGCACCACAAAAGAATATATAACTAGCGTTATAACAGGTCCGTTCAGCCTTTTTAGACGCTCTCAAATTAAATGTAGCTTATGAGCAAAATCAACAAATTTCCTTTTTGTGCTTGAATATATTTATCATATATATTTGCAAAAATTTTGTTTGTAACTTATTAGTTTAGTAAACTAGAACACATATGTCAATTGAGAAACTAACCAATAATGCAAACATATCAATTAAATCATTATATATATGTTGCAAGCATAGAAATAAAAGTTATCTGTCAGAAATCTATCTCTCAGACATTGAAAAAGCTCCCTCGATTGAATTTAATCTATGATTCTGTGATTATCGCATTAAAATTGATTTGGTTTAAAGCTTTAGGGCATTCTTCTGTCTCTTTTTAGTCCTGAACTGGGAAACTATCACCGAAAGAGAATTCCTATTCAGTTGTTTAAAATAGATAAATAATCAATTTTCATTTTACTTGTGTTTCTTCGTGAGCAATTAATGCATTCCATTCAACGAAAGAAAATTTTTATAAAAAAAAGTGTTTTACGAACTTTTTTAAAAATAGCTATCACACTCACCTAACTCAGACTGTTTTTGCTATCGGAATAGTTCTTCACTTCTTCACGTATAGAATATTTGAAGTCATATAATTTTTCACTGCAATATCCAAAAACTCAATGCACCCACTTTAATCGATATTCCTTTATCAGATTGTCCCTTAATTGGGTTTAAATTATGTAATTGTAGCCTGAACCTTAAATTTTCACCAGATAGTCAAGATTTTCTTTATAATTTCCCTACTCAATATGAATCATTTTCAATTTTACACCACCGGTTCGCACAAAATACAAAAAACGACTGACTGCTTTTCTTTTCCAAATTCTTAAATTTCTTGCTCAGCCAACAAAAAAAAGAGAGAAAGAGCCAGAGTAGCTAGGGAATCTGAAAAGTGGTTAAGAGTCATCCTGATAGTAAATTTTATGCTGCATAAATGTGAGTTTTCTTTTTTTTATTATAAACCATATTTTAGCTTATTATGTTATGTATTTATGATAGATATTTTCGAGTCTAGTTTTTTTGTTTTTTGATAGCATATTGCAATAAATTGTTATCATTATATAGTTTATACCATCAGAATATCTTTTTCTACTTAAAACATGTTCTACTAAATTATATTATTAAATATTATTTTATCAACTTAAATGCTCATTTTATATTAATTAGTGTTCATTCAAATAACCATCAAAATCTTCATGTAATTAATATCCGTAAATGGTTTTCAACTCATTATATGTTATTACTTTTCAGAATATAGCATATTTTAGTTGTTGTTCAAATCATTAATCTAATTATTTAAGAATACAAACTCTTTTTGACAAAACATAACTTAAACTCTATCGATTAATTTCATGTTTTATGATTTACGAGATAATCGTTAAATTTACCTAAATTTGAATGTATTTCCGCTTTGTTCAATTTTATTAGCCCCTCCAAAAAATGGCGAACTGTCATTTCAGATTTTTGGTCTAACTTCCGTCTTTCGATTTCAAAAAATCAACCAAAATGTCTAAAAGAGGTAAATTATTTTTTTTAATCCCCTTAAATCAATGCAAAAGCTGGTTGAAGTGCACCATCCTTGTTCCTAAGGATATTGTTCTTAGTTTTGGCTAGTTTGTGTGGCCGTAAATCGAAAGGATTTCTCTCAAACTTAAAAATAGTGCGATGCTTGAAAAATTTCATTACCAAAAAATAAAAATGTGTTCAGATTCAGAATGTTTTGAGATTTCAAAAATTTTATTTTTTTTAAATTAGGTCGTGGAGGTTCAGCTGGTGGAAAATTCCGCATCTCCCTGGGTTTGCCAGTTGGAGCCGTCATCAATTGTGCTGACAATACAGGTAATTATCGCAGAAGAACTTTCAATTTAATTAAGATATTAATTATTTACTAATAATCATGTTTGATAGGTGGTAAGAACTTGTACGTGATTGCCGTCATGGGAATCCGTGGTCGTTTAAACAGACTGCCAGCTGCCGGTGTTGGTGATATGTTTGTTGCCACAGTTAAAAAGGGTAAACCTGAGTTGAGAAAAAAGGTAAGTCCTCTGAAAATTTATTACTGTTCCCTAAACTAATTTGATCCATCTGTTTTAGGTTATGCCAGCTGTTGTGATTAGACAGCGAAAACCTTTCCGCAGGCGTGACGGTACATTCATTTATTTTGAGGACAACGCTGGAGTTATTGTAAACAATAAAGGAGAAATGAAAGGATCAGCAATCACCGGACCAGTTGCCAAGGAGTGCGCAGATTTGTGGCCTCGTATTGCATCCAATGCAGGATCTGTGGCATAAATATTCTGGAAACATCTTGATATACACTTAAGCTTAAGATTGGAACAAACTACCAGCAAATAAAGACTCGTTCCACAAATTATTGTAATTTATTTATTATATGTTATCAATCCACAGATTTGAAAACAATCAAACAAAAAAACTCCCTACCTTAAATTGGCTTTCCTTCTATCATTAACATAAGTATCTCTGTATCTATCGAATAATTAATCTGTTTGTCTATGAAATATTTTGAAAAGTGAGGTTAAAAAACTATGTCCAACCCTGCAATCAATTATTTTTAACTGCAGTGACAAAGATCGGATCGGATCGATTCGGATTTTTTTGAAAAATCCGCAAATTTTTGCGGATCGGATCGGATTTTTTTTTAAGATCCGCCAATTTTGCGGATCGGATCGGATTTTTTTTTAAGATCCGCAAATTTTGCGGATCGGATCGGACCACATAAAAATCCGCAGCTTTGCGGATCGGATCGAATTTTTTTTTAATCCGCATTTTTTTGCGGATTTTTAACTCAATCGAGCTGTCAATAGAATACTAGCGCATTCTTACTTTTAAAAACAAATCTTTTATTCAAAGTTAGTTCGAAAATGTCTGGAAGAGATGGAGGAAAGAAAAAGCCATTGAAGGCTCCAAAAAAAGATGGCAAAGTAGAAGATGATGATGATAAGGTCAGAATTTACACAACAATTAACTTTACATTATAAAATAAACTTATTTAACCCTCATTGATCAATTATAGGATTTTAAAGCAAAACAGAAAGAGCAACAGAAAGCTTTAGAAGCCTTGAAAGAAAAGGCTGCACAGAAGGGTCCACTAGCAAGTGGTGGGATTAAGAAATCCGGAAAAAAATAAACTTGACTAGAATGCGTCCATTAATTTCACCAAATAAGAGGCAATTTATCAACATAAACCCATCAGAAACCACAAGTTGACCTCCTGTATTGCTGCTAAATCATCCAGCCAGCAAATTATTATTTTTAACGATATACTAAATTTCTCAATGCTGATTGAATAAAGATAATTCTTTTTATAAGAAAAATTGCATTTCCTTCCTTCAGATCATAAACGATAGTTAGGTAGATAATTATCTACTTATAAGTAAAACATAATTATTGTATTTGCACATTTTATTAGATTTTTTACATTTTAATTATATATAACTTGTTGCTCAATCCAATTGATTAATGCATTATTATTTTATTAAAAAAAAAGATTCTAAAGAAATTCTTTTCAATTTGCCTACATCTTTTCATTCAAACGAAATTTTAAACACAAAACTGAAAATTTTTTCATGGATGTGATTAACACCTATAGTAGATAAATATTTGAATTTAGATGAACGCTGAAGGCTCATGTGATAGAATGGATGAAGAAAGTTGTTTAAATGAAATCAAAGTAAAGATCACATAAGATACAAGATAATTGTTTACAAATGAATCAGTTTAAAAAAAAATTTCGAAAATTTTTAGAGACGAGACTATTTTAAGCCAAGTAACTATAAGTGTCCTTCTGGCCTTCCATTCTTTCCAAGTATTCCTTTTCAATCAATATGTCAATGCATTTCTGAAATATATTTTAGAAAAATCAATGTTAGAACAGAATTACTACAAGAGTGATATTTTGTTGTCAAGAAACACACCTTGATAATTTGCACCTTGGGCTTGAATCGTGTCGATAACTGATTCAATACTTCTCCCACCAGCTGAGTGTGATTCAATATCTTGCGCATCTTCATGATACGAACAATAGCGGCCTGAATCAGCATCTTTCTGTCCTCTTCAATGTGTTTATGAGTAGTTTCCTGTTCAATCTTCAACTCTGTCTTGAGTTGGAAGCTAATGTTGATGCGCAATTTTTTACTAATAAAAAAATGTTGTTAGTTATGAAAATAAAGTATTAAATCTTATAATTACTTCTTGAATGCTGCAAACAGCTCAATCACGCTGTTTGGCGTAAGGTTCGCTTCTTCATCTGAGCAAACCAACAGCTTTGCTTTCAATAAAATGGATAGGATTTGAATCAAATTCTCGTTGTTGATGCCTAAAATTACCATAACATATTATTTACTCATAAGATAAAGAGAATGAAGCTTTTCAATAAACTTACTCGTATTGTCGAGCAATTGTTGCAGTGTCCAGCTAGTTTGCTCGTTATATTGCAACAAAACAGCCATCTGGAAGGTGTTTGTCTGTTGAGAAAAAAAATTAAATAAAATCACTTCATTTTGAAAACTATTTGAATTTACCTGCAAAATATATCGACTCTTAAAGCAGTTGGTCACCAGCTCGCCTTTGCACATATTGTACAACCAGTTTAATTTGCGACCGGAATGTAACTTTGCGTAAAAGCTGTTGAACCTTTGCACAGACTGTTCAAGTTCACTGGGGAGTGAGAATTGATGACTCTGGATAAAAGGCCATGAGCCGCTGGATAATACTAAGATGCTAAAGTCAATCATGCTGGGTAGTGCGTTTTCTTTGACAAACGTCTTGTATTTTTCATTCAAATCCTTCGAAAGCCCAATGTCTTGGAACATACGCTGAAGCTTGCTGGTGTACTCAAAACCACAAGCTTGCTTCAACTTCGAGATCATGGAAGCCTCCGCGTCGTCACTGGCAGACATGTGGAAGCACAATCGCTTGGCCAGCATTTTTGAGTAAAACTTCTGAAAAACATCCTTATCGGTGATGTATTTGAAGACTACCATTACTTGGTTGAGCGTGTCTTCGAGCTCAGCTTCCTCTGGATTCTTGCTGGATTTCTTTAACAAAATATCACAGTACTTGGCCAGCAGTTCGGGACTACGGCTTTCGTTCTTGCTGGCAGCCGTCACATTATTTGCGTTTATGAATTTGTTGCAGGCCTTGTCTAGGGCAGCCACAAATCCACTATCGTTGTTGAAAGCAGTGATCACCAGTGCATTATATTTCTTGTGCACTTCCAGTATTGTTTGCACATATATTTTAGGATCCTGAAGTTAAAAATTAAGTACTGTTAATTACAATTATTTGATAAAAAAATGTAGAGCTCCGAAAAACTTACACTTGCGGCTGCATCTCCACATTTGGCTATAGCCTGTAGCCCTTGATGATGAATATGCGCTTCCAGGATGTTTTTCAAGTCAGTTAATCCTTCAGCAATGCGGCAAACGAGTGTGTACATTCTACCGAGATCAACGTTCTTGTCAGAGTCGAGCAAATTCTGGAATTCGGTTCGGAATTGTTCCAAGTGCTTTTGAATCAGCACTCGTTCACAGCATTTGGCTAGGCGATCGAGGGTACTTTCGTGCAAGTACACCTGAACACGCTTTTTCTCCTCGTTAAGTCGCTGCTCGACACGTTTCATGTACTCAGTGACGGGATTTTCTCCAAGAAATTCGGTACTTTCTCTCGTGTAGAATCTTAAAATAAAAATTTATACATCAAAATTGAACAAACAAAAAATGTTTTAAACAAACATACCTCTCAGAGTCTACCAAAAATAGGTTCTCAAAGCTTTCCTTGTAGACACTTAGATTTTGACCTTTGGCAGTCGGATCATCCTCGTTCAGCCCCAGTTCCACATAACAGTTTATGACACCAGACACCAAACTGGAGTTTATGGTCTCTCCATTACGCTCGCGCTCAATTAGCTTCAGCACTGCGTTGGTGACCTGAAAGTCAAGCAAAAGTTACGAAATTTGCCTTTAGTATTACGACATGGTGCGCAAATATATTGAATAAATTTCATTCTACGTACTTGTTTGTTGAGATGCTCGAATAAGTTGTTGCGCCATGTAACCAATGCCAATTGATATATTTCGTAAACATCTTTGCGTCCTTCTTCGCATTCACGTCGTACCCAGTGTCGGTTCAAGTATGCACACACGCCATTCAATACCTGGAAGAATAAAAGTAATAAATTTCGATCAGTAATCGTTCCTTTTGTCTTTGGGTTGCTAATCTCTCTTACTTTACTAGAGAACTGGTATTCTTCCCATTGCTTGGTGTAAAAAGTCAAAACTTCTTCATCCATCAGATCAACCCCATTCTATAAACAAAGAAAAATGCAATCAAAACATGAACAATGACGATCCCAGATAAGGTTTATTATGAGGTCATTTACCTTTTCTAGCCGTACCAAATAGTTTTCCAAAAACTCTTTTAGACGTTTATATAGTTCAAGGCCTACCAGCTGCGCTCCTCCAGATGTTGTGGTTTGAGCTCCAGCTTTCCGTATGGCTTTACTATTGTTGCCAGCATTTCTCAGAGCTGGTTGTTGATGAACACTAGTGCAATAGTTATACACATGGCTACAATAATACAAATAATTAAAATGGTTTCGTAGTTTGCGGAAATGAAAGGGAATTTTACGTATAAAGCTGCATATATCTTGGCACAGCTAAATTTTGTTCCTTCTTGTAGATTTGTTTGATGCCTTCTTCTAAATCAGCCCAGATCTCCTCAAGATTAATGTTTTTAAGACCTGTAGCGCCATGGTTGAAGCTTGGCCGTGCAGACATTCCAAATCGCTCGTTTTGATGATACTCTCAAAATGCGACCAATTTTGTGTTTAAGAGTCTTCACTGTAATTAACCAATAATTGATATTGAACAGTTAAATCGGAAAGCCATAGATCCAAAACAGGTAATGAACTAACAATTAATAATGAATAGTTATGAAATTATGTGTTATGCAGTCTGTGAGAAATTCCATTTTGCGTTTTCCTGTCGAACAATTTTTTTGTCAGCAATTTTTTCCACAAATCTTACATATGTACACTGGCGAACACTCACAAACTTTTTGTTAGACCTTTAGGATGCAACTGAGAATTAGAGTGAAGATTTTACCTTGATAATTCACGAAATATACGAATTAATTTTTTGTTTCCTCTTCTTTGAAGCTCCTATATGATCAACTTTTGAATAGAGTGTCCGATGTTTTATCGATGTTTGAAAAAAACGATTAATCGAATCGAAAAACATCGATATTATATCGATGTTTTGAATTTTCGATATATCGAAACATCGATGTTTTTTCGGCAACATCGAAATTTATTGAATATTTAGTGTCAAAAGCAAAAAATCATTTTAAAAAAAATATTTTTTCTCTTTTTTTCTTCTCTCTATTGAACTGGTCCCAAAACTCTATCAAAAAATACTTATTTAACGATGCAAACTCTGTATCTTCAAAAAATTTAAAAATTCGACCAAATTTTTAAAAAATTTTGAAAAAAAAGTCGTTAACATCGATACATCGATGTTTAAAAATATCGATGTTTTTAAAGTCGATGTTGATAAACATCGATGTATTCATTTACGATAATCGATATTGAATATCGTTTTTCATTTTGAAATATCGGATACTCTACTTTTGAATACTATCTCTTTTCGACTTTTGATTAATCAGATGTTTTTGAAGTTTCATTTTGTCTTGGTGTCCATTCAAATTCCCAGTCCAAAAAGTTCAAGCATGAATCGTCGGCCCTTCTTCAGACCTTCTTTTCAGTACTGAGTGTCATGTGTGTTTTTCGAACACAAATTGTTTTCACCAATGTTAGCATATTGTTTTTTTTTTTATTAACATTTTCATATTCGTGCGATATTCGTGTATGAAAAAACTTCGATAAATTCAAAAAGCTGCGACAAAAATTTTTTTTTTTATTGGTAGGTAAAATTTAAAAAATAAATTACATGTACATTTTGTTATGTGTAAAATGTCTAGCTTTCAAGGGTAGAAGGCCTAGGTTTTATGCCTTTAAGGATGTAGTATTTCGTACAAAACACAGGCCTTTTTCATCTGAAGCTCAGTACTGAGTTCCATATGAACCTAAGTCCTGAAACTCAGTACCATTATTCACTGGGTATTTAATTTTTTGTGTCGATTTTGCAATTCGTATAACATATTACATTAAGTATATTACAGGCAAATTAAAGCTTAAAACTAGGTGGGAAGATGAGCAAGTATTTGATATTAAACAGTAAAAACAGTAGTGGTACGCTGAACAAACTACTGGCTTGGAAGAAGTCTGGTGATAGCTATCAGGAGGAAGATGAAAAGAGATGGGGTGGTAATTTGAGATTTTTATAGTGTCCGTAAGTATACTCGATATTCACAATTATTCTTTATTTATATAGAAAAAGCAGTCAAGAGTCTTATCAAGAAATTGAAGAAAAATTCTTTAGATGACTTGTTACAGGCCATATCTACGCAGAATTATCGTACAAAATGTGTCACTATTCCCAGGTAAGAAATCCTTTATTAAACATGAAACGATAGATATCTTTAATTCATTCAATAATTTACATAAGTATGTAGAGTCGTATCATAGACTAGTGAAATTGGAGTATTACTTTTACTTTTAACCAGATAGTCAAACTAAAATAATCGTAACATATATTTTATCAACAAAAAATAATGAAATAAGAGTGAATCTCAAAAGAATATTGCATTATGTGTGTGTTTCTTTATGAACTTTATACTTCTCGCATAGAAAATACAATCGAATTTTAATTCATTTATATGCCGAAATGTGCTGGTTGCGCTACCCTTTGTGAATTACCTCAAAATGCTTGATCTGTCCTCGAAGGCTCGAAACTTTATTCGAACAATTTAAACTTTTATAAAGTGCTTGAATCAGTTCAAGAATACATATTAATGAGACATGTTATACCTAATTAGACAAATTATTACAATTATTATTGAAAAAGTTACATGACGTATCTTGCGTTGTCTCTAAAACTATTTTTTTTGTTTTTGGAAATAGTAGTGCTAAAATGCAATCGAAGTTGACACTTTAGATATAATGACTTTAAAACCAAATTACTGAAAGAAACAAATGTATGCGCTTTTATTACCAACACGTATCTTTGAACTAACTGTGTAAGCACTTTTGAAAGGTTTTTAGTCGATTAAATTATTTAATTTGAATCAAAAACTATGTTTACCTTAAAAAATAGTTTGAAATTTAAGGATTTTTTGAGTGTTTTTCGAACTGTTTGCATACAAAATTCGAACTTTTTTTGATTACTTTTCTCAAAGGTCTTCAGTCCAATATATTGTAGAACACACATTGGACCTGAAACCAATCCTGAAATCTATAGCTCCAGAGAAATCAAAATTTACTGATAAAATGTTTTAAAAAAAAACGACATTTCAGATCATATTTTTACTTATTGAGCATGTAATGAGAACATAAGAAACTGCATAAATGTCTATAGGATCGGCAAAAGTTCAGTCAATTATGTGGCTCAGACATGTAAAAATAGTCTTGGTAGCTAATAATCGGGAGTTAGAATAACAACAAAGAAAAATTTCAATGCAGAACAGATTGAATAGTACAATCAGCACCCAAAACAGCTTTCAAAACTCTTTACTCGAATTTTGTTTTTATTTCTGAAGTGAAAAATATTGAATCTAACTGCAGATAAGTTATTGTAAAATGGAAAACAATCACAATCACAAGGAAAAAATTAAGAAAAAGAGTTAGTTCGAACGAATTGCGATTTATGAATATATTATTCCACATGATTTTTCTGTTACTATTCAGTTACCATAACATTGAACTTATGGTAGATTCCTGCAGAAGTTTGATCTTTAAAAATAATTTCCTTGGTTTTCATCCGGATTTCCCATACAAAATGTAAAATTTTCTTGAGCAAGTTAGCCACGATCAAAATTTCAACAGTGTGCGTGCTAACTCAAACTTCCTTAATGTGAGATATTCTAATGTATATAGATCCTATATTTAAAAGTATTCAAAGTTTGAAAATTTGCAGTATTTGTTCTCAAAATAATTAAAACACAATCTATACCCTCTGCCCTTTCACATTAAAGTTTTCAAGTACATGTTACATACCCCTGTTTTGTTGTGTCTTCTGTCAAAAAATATAATCAAATTCGTATTCCATAGAACATCTACTTTCATATATAGGAGCTTTATGTTCGGCATTTATCCGAATAGCAAACTTCAAAATTTTCAGCAAAAAAGTTTTGAAATCTCTTAAAATTCTTCTGGTAATGGCTACATTTGATTATTTCGATTATTTATCATCTAGTTATCGCTTTGAGTTTCGAAAGTGACTTGTTCTTGTAAAATATCCATTGGAACTTAAACCAATAGGTGAATGTTTGATACAAGTGAATACCAATATAAAACAATTTGCGCTATCGATTTACTATTCTGTTTTGTTTTTCTGGATAAACCATTATTAATTTATGCGCTTAGTGAATTCTATCCTTAAGTGACTTTTTTTTCACGTATCAAATATGTCAAAACCAAAATTTTATGTCTGATAATGTTTCTGACTTAACTATTAATTAAAATCTTTCAGATCTCGCCCCACAAATGAAAATCCATTAAACCACAAAAAAGGTGAGAGACATGTTCGATTGTCACTATCTAACAAATTAATAATTTTCAATTGATCTATTTACTAGGGTTGCCTCATGTCATCTACTGCCGCTTATGGCGTTGGCCAGATTTACAGGTATAAGATTTAAAGTAGAATTATTGTGATTTGAGCTTAAATTATTGTTTATCTTTGCAGAGCCACAACGAATTGAAACATTTGGAAATTTGTGAGTTTGCATTTCAATTGAAAAAGGACGATATTTGCATAAATCCATATCACTACGTGAGGCTGGATCATTCACAGCAGCAATCTCAGTTCCTGCCACTGCATAGTGCGCAACATCAACCACTATCCATTCTGGTTCCAAAATTGCCACCATCTCCACCAGATTCTTTGAGCCTATCATCATATACCCTCGATGATCTCAGCAATACCGTTCCTGTCAACATTCAGTACAATGGATTGAGGTTAGTATTTGTATTCCAATTATATAGAGAACTTATTCAATTATCCGATTGAATTATAGCTTACAGAATCAGCATCCACCAAGTACAGGTATTTACAGCATGGACGTCACTTTGAGTCAACAGATCCCAGCCAACGCAATAATGGACACGACCACAATGAGCGTTGGCTTACCAAACACAGAAACACCCCCACCAGGATATTTGAGTGAAGATGGAGATCCTATGGACCAAAACGATAATCTGAGTGAGTTTGCATACATGATATATGTAAAAATCGCACATCACTTCTTCAAATTCAGAAATGAATTAAAATTATGCTCATAATGCGTATCTATTGTAGACATGTCAAGATTATCACCAACACCTTCTTCAATGGACGCTCAACCTGTTATGTATCACGAACCAGCATTTTGGTGTTCCATCAGCTACTATGAACTGAATTTGCGAGTAGGCGAAACTTTCCACGCGTCACAGCCATCAATAACCGTCGATGGCTTCACAGACCCATCCAACTCTGAGAGGTTTTGTTTGGGCCTTCTGTCAAATGTAAATCGTAATGAAGTGGTAGAACAAACAAGACGACACATTGGAAAAGGAGTGCGTTTGTACTACATTGGTGGGGAGGTATTTGCAGAGTGCTTGAGTGATTCGAGCATTTTCGTTCAAAGTCCCAACTGCAATCAACGTTATGGCTGGCATCCAGCGACAGGTGATCACATTTCAAAAGAATATATTTATTTATCAATTTTTGTTACTCACAATATTATTCTATCACTACAATATTAGTACTTTGAATTTAAAATTGAATGTTCTTTGATATTATTTTAGTTTGCAAGATACCTCCTGGATGTAATTTAAAAATATTCAACAATCAAGAATTTGCTGCTTTGCTGTCACAGTCTGTTTCTCAAGGATTTGAAGCTGTTTACCAACTAACTCGGATGTGTACCATCCGAATGTCATTTGTCAAAGGATGGGGCGCAGAGTACAGGTAAATTTGAGGGATATCAATTAAATATATGATTTTTGTATGATTTGTTTTCTAGGCGCCAAACGGTCACTTCTACACCGTGTTGGATAGAGTTGCACTTGAATGGACCACTGCAGTGGCTGGACCGCGTCCTCACTCAGATGGGCTCACCAAGATTACCTTGCAGCTCAATGTCATAAATTATTATGCAAAAATTTAAAATTTTTAGATCTACTGATTAATGATAATGATGATCAAATAGTTTGATATAAAATATATAGTGGAAGTGAACTAAAGATTCATCAGCAAATTTGATAACATAAAATAGAGTCGGACCACAATTGTTTCTATTTGAGTTACAACTTCCTATCATGGTCCTAAAAAAATTTATTATGCATTCTGTGAGCTTCTGATATATATTTTAAATTAATATTGGACAAATATATATGCAACAGTTATATATTTTATAATTTTATACGAATTTAAATTTCCATAATTGATTTCAACTTGTTTGGCTTCAAACTTTTTCTTCAATTTAGCTGGCCACCTTCAAACTTTTTACCATAAGAATAGTAGCTTTTCTGATATCAGTAGCAGTACAGTCATTTTATACAAACCCTTTTTTTACCTTTACTTTGAGTTTTTGATATTTAATCTAATTATTCAAATAATAATAATATTTTCCTAGTTTGTAAGCAATTAGAGTTTATTGTGCTAAAATTACATATTTGATGCAAACAACAATTAAAAATTGTTCAGTGACTTTTCAAAATTATGAAATAATCAAATTATTTTTGTAAACTTTTGTGCTCATTTATGCTAGGTATATCGATCGGAATCAAACAGAAGAAAGGTTTTCAAAATTTTTAAGAGACAAAACAATGTGATGTTAAATTAACGATGAAGTTTAGATTTTTTTTGCATGAATCGAAAATTTAAAACAAGACTTTTTCTAAAAAAAACTAAGTTTATATTTGGCTGAAAAAACGTTGTTTTGTGTGACATGAACTTATCATATATTTTGCATTAAAACTTTCTTAAATTGTGTATATATATAGGCATGTTATGCAAACAACATATAAAAATCATATATATATATTTATATATGCTATATTTAAGTTAATGAGAAAATATTTTTGCAAATTTCAAATATTTCATCAAAACATCAAAAAATTGATCAATTGATGAAAAAATCAATGTAATATTTCTGGAAATTAATAAATGAAAACAACACATAACTGTGAATTTAACTGTTTTAATATTATTATATTAATTGTTATTTTATTGAACTCTTCAAAATTTTAGTATTATATTTACTAAAGAATACTTTTTTTAAAGAAAAGAATATAAATATTTTACAACAGTTTTGGTATAGTATTTTCAAAAAACGTTTGTAGTATTTGCCGAGCTCAAAGGGGCTAGTATTATGAATGAGTTTTTCATTGTTCCTCGCGATTACAAATTTTCATTGACAGTTTCTGGGCTTTATAATATTAGTGCGAAGTAATTTCTCATTAATTATCTTCTAGTAATTTGTAGAAAACTCTTCATTCGAGTTCTATTGTAAGGTAATTCAACAATATTTAATTGATGGTAAAGTGAGTTATAAGAAATGGGAATCTGTATTATCGCAAAAACGTAAATTAATCATATTTTCGAATCAATATTTCCAAAATTGTTATTAATTCGGCTTTTAATCTTATTTCGTTATGGTAGATGAAATATTAAGCAACGAATATTGACTAATTTGAATAATTTTGCAGTATTTTGTGATCTTAATAACATCATAGTTTGCATTTCAGTGAATTGTAGAAATTGTATGTGGGACTTGATTAAAGGCAAAATTCAAAGTTTCTAATTAACTTAACTGTATATCTACATGATCAACTACACTTGGTAGTGTTTAACGCGATTTCACAATTATAGATGATTTCATCCAAGTCAGAGAAAAGTTCAAAGTTCCAGGCAAAAGTTAGTCTTAATATACAGTTAGCAATATAGTCACCTTATCGCACAATTTTCTCATATTCTAATGTACACATACGTCTAAAACCAAAATAGTTTATCCAATTATAAATTGGATTTACTTTTAATTCAGTTAACCAGATTGGAGACATGGACTCCAAGATTTTGGATTATAATTAGAATAATGTAGCAAAAGTCGAAAAAGAAGACATGACACGATGCAAAATGTTCAAATGAGTATAGGATTTCTAACATTTTCGCTTGCGCTTGTTCCACTTACTTTTCTTTCAAATTCATATTTTGGTGAGATACGGTACACAAGTGTTGAGAAATTCCATTCATTTCCACTGAAGAAGTATTTTTTTCAATACCGAAGGCTTATTTTTGGGTTTCACCAAAGAAAGTATCAACTTAAAGAAACTCAAGGAGTTTCATTACTTAAATAATCGAAGGACAACAGGAATATTGTGTTTGAAGTGAAACAAAATGATTTAAATTCATTTTTATATTGAAATTAGTTTTAAAGTGTTATTCGATTTTAAAATCTTTTATATGGCAAATGAAAACAGAAATTGCTGCATTATTTGTTTAAATTTAAAAGTGATATCGTACGTTGTAGATAATTTTTTCATATTGATTAATGCTAATTTTGGGCACATCAATAAAAAAAATTTTACCGAAAAGTCCATTAAATTGCATAAGATTGGAATTTTAGCAATATAAATATATATGCATATTGAGTATGTGACTTATTTTAGTAGTTTCCGTTTATACCTTGGGAGCGGTTTTAAAATGATATCTTATATACAGTACGTCTGACCGAAATTTATTTTCTAGTTTGAATATTATTACAATTTATAAAAAAATACAACATTATCAAATTAAATTCCCTTTCCTACATACCATTCCACTAATGAAGCTTATTTTAATTACTTTACGGATTTAATATACCGTAGCATGACTAAAACAAGTATTTATACACATGTCCATTAAAATAATTTAAATGTTAAGTATTGTATGTTTATTGTAGGCACTTGAAGTTCTAATCTACAAATTTAAAAGTTATTAAATTTTTGTTGTGCAAAATCTGTTTATCCAAAAGATAACCAATCGAACAATTAACACCTACTAATAAGTCTCCGGGGAGATGGAAAAGAGCCTTGACTCGATCGGCAGTTGTTCATTAGACGTTGATGCAGACTCAACAGACTTTTCAGGTTAGTTATTTAACTTGACAAAAAAGTCCAAAAGTGAATGTTGAGTGGGCGGCTTTAACTTATATTTCTGTTGTGCTGCAACGCGATGATAAAATGAGTTGATTTTTTTGTCTCCATCCATGTAATGATATAAGCTGCAACTGATATTAAAATTGTCGATTGTTTTTCTTGAAAAAGACATATCTACCTATCAATTGATAAAATATTTCATTTATGCAATATATTTATAGTTTGTTTTGTCAATTTTAGATACATCAGACAATTTTCTGACCCCATCTTCAACTAAAGATTTTACCAGTGGAATAGCAGAGCGTTGTCGAAAATTACAGCAGCCTCAACCTTTAACCCCAAGACTTATTCTCCACCAACCAGTGACCACATCCGGAACTACCACGTTCCTTGATCTCAGCTCGGGAAAAATAAACACAATTCTGAGTACTGGTAGCCAGACCAGATACAGTAACATCAGTGAACACACGTACCTGACTACTAAATCAATTGAACTGGAGTCCCCAACTGATCAAAAGAAGCCCAGCTATCTGAATCTGGCTTGTTGCGTGAATGGTTACTCCAACTATACCACCTACGATTCGCAAGAACGCAAAGACATTAACAAGTCACGAGAAGTATCACCAATTCGTCCTATTATCAATTCAATCAGCATGAGTCGTCAACAGCGGTCCAACGAAAGTTTCCTTATAGTACCTCCTAAGGACAGCCGGAATTACATTTCACCTGTTAAAAGTCCAACTACACGATTTGCTTCTCTAACGGTTCAGGATAATGATGCAGTAGATAACGCAAGAAATATTGAGTTAGTGGAAAAACAAAGGTAATAAACTACGAGTTTTTCACATATTTCATAGTTTTTGTCATATTTGAAAATAAAAACTAAACATAACATATATTTTTTTTAGCCGCAAAAGCTTCATTCAACAGCGCGTAGAAAAGCTCTACGGATCATCAGTGAAAGTTCTCCCATTTATACCACAGCGCAGATCAAATGATTCTTTACCAAACTCGAATGGGCATGCCCTACCAACCAGCCTTATTAATGACCAGAACGAGCAGCCACTAAACTCTCTGCCTGTGATGAAACATTTACGACCTGAGTTTGCTAAACAACTGGAATTTTTTTCGCCCAAGAGGGCTGTGAACGGGAGCACAAACGGATTTAAATTGAATTCTGAGCAGGCGGCGAATAAAAAGTTAGAAAACGGCGTAGAAAATCTGTCAAACGGCACTAGAATTCAAAGCAACAACAACGGCGAAATTGCAAAAAACAATTGCAGCACACAAATTTTAAGTGAATCCTCGAATAACATCAACTCAGCCTCAAATAGTAACAAAGGTATAATGGCAACCAGCAAGGAGAACGGTAAAATGGAATCAACATCGAAGACCTCAAGCAACGGCGTGGTGAGAGAGGAAGATGATGAAGTTCCGGATGATTGTAACGCAGGGCATCACTTCCGAGCTAAGCTCAACTATGAACGTAGTCGCATTTTGCAGTTAGCTGCAGACATGGAGCAAGAACTAGAAGCCTTGCAGGCAAATGTAAGCTTTTTAACAGGGTTTTTTGCTGAATATTTTATTTTTTTGCTTCTTTTTAAGGAATCGTTTCAATTGGCTGAAGAAGTTGTTGGTTTTATGTTATCAGCAATTGGCAAGTCTCGACTGCTGGCTAACAAAAAAATGAAACAGTTTGAAGGTACTTTTTTGATTTAATTATTCTTAGGTCAATGACACTAAGAATAGTTTAGTACAAAATTTCAATCTAAACTAACCAAAATATTTTAGGATTATGCGAAAATAATCTGAACCCAGCCAAGGATGAGCCTCTTACAACTAGCTTTGATCTGCAAGGGTTCTGGGATATGATGATGCTGCAGGTAGACAATATTGACATGTTATTCAATGACTTGCAGATTTGCAAGGATAATAATTGGAAGGTGAGTTAAAAAAAATTAAAAGTGGATTCTCTTTGAAACTTACTAAATGTATTTTGTATATTTTCTAAAGAAACCAGAACCACCAAGTCTTCAGCCTCCGCAAGGAAATCGTACTTTAATAAAGAGACCACTTAGTTTGCACCAGACCAAATCCAAAGCGAGTGCAGTCGTCAAAAATCCTTCTGCTGCCCCAGCATCAGCTGCAGCCCAACAAAAGAGAGAAACTCAACGTCAGAAACTGCTTGAGATGAAACGCAAACAAAAAGCAGCCATCCAAAACGGCTTAGCCGGTAATGATAGCGAAGTGTTTTTTCAATAATCTCAACTCTCTTTCAAATACCTATATTTTTAATAATTTTGAGTTTTTTTTGTAATCCTGTTTTTGTAGAAGTCAAACGCAAAAAAATCAAACTTTTATAAAAATCAATTTCCTTATTTCGATTTAGAGAATAACATAGATTTGGTTCATAAACTTGCTTTATCAAAGGTTATATTGTAAATTAAAATAGAAGAATGAATCAATTTCCACCAGAATGTTTTTAATTCAAGAATCCTCTCAACTAGAGTGTATTCTTTAGATTTTCTTTTTCATTTATTTAAGAGCTGAACTTATTTATAATATCTATGAACGTTAAAGTTAAAGACAAAGTTGTATTATTGTATTTAAATTTAAAGTCAAAATTTATGGTAAATCTTATTTTTGTAAGACCGGCCAAAAATCATGTTTTGATAAAAATTTTGTTTGAACCCTCTAAAATTGCTAAGTAAACGCGACACAAAATTGCTTACAAAATTTAAAATAAATAAAACATAAGTTTGCTATTTAATCGAAACTAGATGGTGTCTGATAAGAGATGAAGCGTATATAGTTCGAAAAATAATCTCAAGTTTAAAATTCCATTCAATATGATGTGTTGAACCACAATTTTTTGACTGATTTTATAAGAAATGTTTTCCTGTAGCGAATCTATTGAAATATTCGATTCTAACCACCCTAAATTTAGTACCGAAAAATAACATTTTAGTTTTAACATTTAAGTCGATCACTCATTTCAAGGCAATGTCGCCCGAGACTGGAACTACCAGTGTATTGAGCTTTTTTCTCGGTAATTGCCAATTTTTTTTTGAATAAAAACGAAGAAAGTCGAATCAAAACAATGTTATAATTGCACTAATTTAATTAATTATGTTATTCTTAACGCGACATTCACAAAATTAACACTTTTTAATATTTAAAATGAAGAAAAATAAATGATAAATTTAAATTGTTACCAAATGTTTTTTAACAACAAAAAATCCAGCAGCAAAATTCAACTTATTTATCTATATTTCAGTTAACTAAATTTTATGTTTTAATATATTCTTGTTTAATTTTTTTGATAATTATGTTTTTCATTATGATTCGTAAATTTTTTTTTACTACCTATAATATCCATTGTAAACTTATAAACCCTACAATCCTTATCCTTGTCCTTATCCTGTTGGACATTTCACCTATATATTTAAGTTGTTCGAAAAAAATAATTCAATAATATGTTATTTGTTTATTTTAACGTTAGTACTTTTATTGTTTGAATATGTGTGTTATTGTAACAATTTGATAACATGTAAGCTTCTTTAACAAGCTATTCATTTTAATGTTGATACTTTTGAGCCTTTATGAAAGATCTACGAAGTTTGCTCAATGAGCAAGGTTTAATTGAATTCATGTGCTTTAGCAATGTTTTTTGTCGTGTAAGCGTTCTTTATAAGTTATTGTATTGCCTTCAAGATGTAAAGGTTCACCGATCCACCGTGCTCTCATAATAATGCACTTTGTGACAGTTACGACAACACAAGATTTAACATTTTGGAAGATGGAGCCACTACCTGAACATGATCATCCCTAGGACAACTCGAGAACAGAATGAGCTTTAGATTATTGATTTGAGCATAAGTGTCCAGGATCTTTTAGAATGACTGAAAATTTACAGAATATTCTAAAAAATTTCCAAAAAATATCGCTTTCTGTATTTGCGCCAACACTGACAATTCTTTCCATACTCGCTGTTATTTAATTTGATATTGTTTATGTTAAATAACATAGATCAGTTAACTGTGTTCTAGCATCAAGTTAAAATTTCTAATTTACAAAGATTTTAATTAGTCTGAATTGCAAACAAATAAACATTTACACCGCCTCTTTCATCAATTTGGGAAGTCAAAATATATTTTAAGAGTTGTTGAGGTCTTTGAATTCCAAATGGAAGCAGAATTTAAAGGATTGAATTGTCTAGTTTCTTAGAAAGTTATTCTCTTGCTAATCTTGTCTATATCTAATCATAAAAGTTTTTTTTTCCGAAGTTTAGTTAACTTCGAATTTAGTTCATTGTTTTGTTTTGAAGAATTTCTTCTATTTCTAAGCCTCCAGAAAAAATTCAACTTATGAAATCTGACTATGAGAACAACATAACTTACTTTCTGACACATATCTTGTAGCGTTTCGAATGAACTATGCTAATTCGCATTTTACTTACTTTAATTATGTTGTTTACAGTTTGAGTTTGATGACATTAACATCTAATCAGAATCGTACTTTTGATTAATCAGATATTTGACATATGATAGTTTTGGACTTTATCACTTCTCTCACTTCATTCACTTTTTTAAAAACTTATGTGGTTACAGTTGAAGATATTTAAATTAATGAAATAAACAGTTTAATTGACAAATTAACACTTTTATTGAGTTTGAAAAGCAGAGTAATCTTATATATGTCAAGTGATTACAAGAAATTAAATAAATTTAAGGCACCCGGCTTGATTAAAAGGTATTTTTCATTTTCTGCACGTGCTGCACACAATGTTTAGCAATTTTCAAGTATTTGGCTTGGATTTAACATGTTATTTGGCGTATTTCACGTGATTTAATAAATTTATTGCATTTGCAAAGGTATATTGACTACAAGAGACAAAAACGTGGAGGACGCGCCAAAATGTTTGCATATGCCGCACAGACGCCATTCGCTACTTTGCGTCAAGGCAAAGGATTCGCACCAACAACTATTGAGTCCGTTTCACCCTCCTTGTCGTCCCCATCATCTGTGTCTTCGAACTCTTGGAATCTTCCTAGATCTCGCTCGCCTCTGGATAACAGCTCAAGAGACTTTTTCTCGACTCATTTTAACCCATCCGGAATATTTGGTGAAATATTTTCATCAGAAACATCATCAGTCGAAGATCCAGATATTAACGGAATTGTGACGGCTTTGAAGAACATCGATTTCATTGGACGACGTAAGATAAAAAAAACTCAAAAGTTTGAATAAATATTTTTGAACTTTATTTTTTTAATCTAGCTGCTCTTTACTGTGATGCAATTCGGGAAGACTTTGAAGCAAATGGAGTTGATTTGGGTGACGCTACCCCGTTTACTCCCGAAAGAAGCTCTACACCTTTGCTACGAAGACGCAACGAGCACAACATTTGGGGACCAAATCATTTGGAAAATCAGCAGCCACGTCACGATCCATTTTATTGGTCAAATGGTCAAATGCAGCACCAGGAGCAGCATTATCGGCAGCTTTACAACCAACCGCCACCCACGCAAAACTTCCAGCTCACTCCCATCGAGGAATTGCGTAAGCTTTCTCCAATGGAAGAGTTTGCTAGACTTCCAACACAAGCTCCAACTTACAATAAAAAAAAAGACAAAAAGACAAAAGAACAAACTGGCCAAATACCCGTAAGTTTTTTTTTCACTTCTAATATTGTTGTGCATATATCCCCAGCAGTTACTAAAAAGCAAATGTTAAATATGATTTTTATTTAAATTTATCTACCTACCTACAGCATTGTGCTTTCTGTCACAATAATGGCGAACATGAGGCCTTAGTTCGTAGTCACAACGTGAAAGACTCAAAGGGGCGTACCTTGTGTCCAAAGTTACGTGTTTATGCTTGTGAAATTTGCGGCAAAGATGGGGATGAAGCACACACTATTAAATACTGCTCACAAAAACGCATTATCACACAAGAAGACACCGAAAAGTGGGGCTTCAAGCGAAAGCGCGCTGACTCTCGATCGAATAACTATGCTTCTCAACCAGCCCAATGCAACACGAACAACGGAGATTATGTCGATTATCGATTGTTTCCTAGACAACCCACCAAATTTCCCAAGTTTTAAGTCATATAAGCAATTAAGGATGATGCCTTAATATGAATATGTCTTGAGACATAACTACAGGACTAATGTGGCCTAATTAGCCATATTTAAATGATTTTTGTTTTTTGTTAAATTTATCTAATTAATTTTATTATTCATGTCTTAATATGTCCGAAGGGAATTCTCGAATGAATTTTCATCAAAAAGTTTAAATACTAATCCAAGATCACAAAAGGTCTTCAAAAGCTATGCGCATCAGTAAAATCTTTGAATAGATTAAAGCAATGCAAAACGCTGGCAAAAATATTTTATAATTTTCAAAAATTATAAATCGCAAATGTACAGTACAAATTTATGTAAAATTGTTATCGAAGTAACCAAACAAACTTATAAGAGTTCGTTTATGCAACAATTTCAATTAAAAAGAGGAATTTATCCTGAAAAGTTTTATAGGAAAAGTTCAATTTTCAATTATTGACAAATTTTAAAAATATCTGATAATTATATCAAAAGATTTATTGTTTCGTGAATTCTCATGTATAAAGTTGTCAATCTAAGTATTTGACGCTTAATACTTGCAAGTATAAAAATTTTAACAAAACTTTATGAATTGAACAACAATATAAATTTAATTTATCATCTCATCGTAAGATAAAATGATCTAATTATTGAAATATGTATATTTAAGTTCAATTAAAAAAATGTGTATTTGAAGTTTTGTACCAGTCAAGTATTTGATCAATAAACTCAATTTTCTTGAACGATAAGAAAATTAAAAAGAAACCATTTTTATGAAAGAAATCATTTATCTCTTAATAATCCCTAAAATTCAATTGTGAACTGAAAAAATTAAAGAAAAAAAAAACACAACACAATATTAGCTTCAATCTGTATTTTTAATAAAATTTCTCAATTTTGAATTGACTACATTTTTGTTTGACAAAACTGTGATTGCATAAGAACTAAATTTTACATTTCTTCTTCAAATCATAAAATATGATAACACTATCTAACCAATATTAATCAGCAAAAGCAAACGCTAGAGATATTATATGTTAATTTAATAATATTTAATTATTTAAATTAGTTAAAGATATGGCATACAACACATTCATATACATGTTCAAATTATTTTCTTCTATCATGTTTCATGAATTGTTCTCATTTTAGGAATTTTCCTGAAAGTTCATTCATTTTCAAATTCTAAAAAAACGAAACAAATAAAAACTATCTATTGCTTAAAATCTAGAACAACTGTTGGCAAAGTTGAAAGTCATTAGGTCTCAATGCTAAATTGAAAAATTTTTAATCCTATTTCTACTCGCATTTATACTTTCTTTAAAGACGAGCAACTTCACTCTGATATAACCAAAAATATATTATTTTAAAAAATATCTAGTCTCAGATTCAAAGCTTTACAGCATATTAAAATTTACACTGCATCTAAAATCACCAAACGACCTTTAGTCTCTACCATTGGAAAGCACTAATATTTAGATCTTTTGAAAATATATAACTATTTTATGTAAGGCCTATCTAATTTAGTCTATTTTTTAACGTGTAAATAGTATTAAAAATGCAGTGAAAAAGAAAGACTAGTTCTTTCAAGCTTTTAGTGCTTCTACTAAAATTTGTGAAAGTGAATATGCTAAATATATGCACTTTACCCTGATTGTTTAAATATGTTTATCAAATAATTATTTATAAATGGATTAATTGGTTTTTCTTTTAAATTATATGTTATTCAACTGTCTTAAGAGTTAGGAAGATATATAGGGAATATATTGCTAAAAATTTGTTGATACATTTAATTAAATTTATCAGTTTTATTGCAAATATATAGTAACTTTTGTTAGTAAGGGTATGTAGCATGAAACTAAAACAAATACATCCGTTATCGCTAAGCTTTCTGAATTAAACTTACAATCCTTGATAGACGTATACGAATATTAAATCAGCTTAGGTTTATTTAAACTGGATAACGTTGCTTATTGAAAAATTTAAAATAAAATGAATCTATTTGCATTCAGCCAAATGCAATAAACTATTGACCCAAAAGCAGGAAAGTTTAATCCATTACAACAATAATTTACGTAAATTCCTAGTATCAATAATGTCCATATAAAAATATTGAATAACTTGAAGCATAATATATGATTTCAAATATTTTTCAACAAATGTGGATAAAATTAGACCATAAATTCAGTGATCCCGTCTCTGTCAATAAAGATGAGTATTCGATCGAATTGGTGCTGGAATTTTGGATAATAATCCTTTGTCATATTTATCATTTCGTCTTGGTGAAACCATAATTTGTGATAGCCTTGAATTGCTAGAATTTTCCGACTCCAACGAATTTTGCTTTGAAATACATCGTAAATCATCTCTTTGCCCATAATCGTTTACCCAAGCACTTGTAAAGTCTTCAGGCTCATAATCATTTTTGCTCGAATAGGTGGTCAAAATTTCTTTCATCTTCTCTAAAATTTGGGCATCATTCTTTGCTCTTCCTGGAAAATTTTATGAAATATAAAAAAAAATTTTAAAATAACATTGATTGAGTTGAAAAAATATAAATTACCTGCTGCCTCAAGCAGTTGCTGAGCTAATGCAGATTGTTTCTGATCTTTAATTGCACTTGTTGTCTTAATTGGTGAGGTGTTGACGCTAATAGACTTGTTTCTCTTTCCCTTTGATCTGAGTAGCTCAATTTCACCAGATGACGCATTACGGTGATTTTTTTGCAAGGCTTGAAATGTGTCTGTTGTCAAAGACGGTCTCTTTTTAGTGCCTCCAATCGATCTGCCGTTCCAAGTATTCTCTTTAGCTCCTGAAATATCCTGCTGAGATGTGGATGAGCTCTTCCGCATAGAAGCTCTAAAGCTTGGTATTTTACGTACACCAGCAGTTGATGCGGCTAAGCTCTCAGAAGTCACATAGGAATTATCAATACTCTTTCTCCTTGTTGGCAGAGGGGTTCTTGGTAGTTTAGTGTTAACAATGCTAGTGCTTCTTCGATGCCCTTCAGGCACCGAATCATCGTAAAGCACTTCAGAGAAGCCTGTTTTGCGTAAACCAGTTGAATTTGAAATGTCCCCAACTTCCATTTCTGTAAAAAATTTGTCGCATGTTTGTTCTTCCATTTTTGATTCAGTCAAGGAATCCACTTCTGTAGATGATTCTTCTTTTGGCCAAGATTGGTCGAGACTTCCTGAAATTTATATTGGAAAATTATTTCAGAGTGCTTTAATGATGAGCTTTCAAATAAAAACTATGAATTTCTTAAGCTCTTTCAAGGTTGATCAAGAAACTTCTGCATAAATTAAAATACTTGATTTAAATAAATTTAACAAAAATTAATTTATTTTCTACCAAAATTGAAAAAACTATTCTAAATAAAGGCAAAAAATGCAAAAATAATTATTTTTTCTATTTTGGAAATTTTTTGTTTTGTTGCGCTAATTACCACAAGAAAAAAAATCTACCGCACCATTAAAAATACTTTTTTATCTCAAAAAATTTTAGGAAAATTTTAAAATTGTTATAAAAATTATAGAAATTAATAATAGTTATCTCACCATTAACTTTTGAGTCTTCTTCCGTAACTTGGTCGTTGAAAGTTTTTTTGGCAACCTTCATGCCGTTGACTTGCACTAAACTGCGATAACCTTCATCGCTTATTTCACTTCCGTTCTCGCTAATATTTTCGTATTTGTTTTCACCGGTACTGTTAGCATGTTCATTAGCTGGAAGCTCAATAATTTCTTCGTTTATAAAATTTATACTTTTTCTAGAAATTTGGGAACCATTCTCAGAGCTCTTGATGGGTAATTCTATTGAAACTTGCTTCTTCCTTATGTCACTCACATGTCTTGGACTTGGTGAAACGGATCGTTTTGAGAGTCGAGGCGAAGCCAGTAAGGTTGCTTTATCGGGTATCTAGAAAAATATTTTAAAATATTTTGAGAAAATGCTTTTTTTAAATACTATAGGCAAACATTTTTTCCAGAATGTAAATGAAACTTTTATAATTAATAAGCTTAAAAATATTTATTTTATTACTTGACTTTTTTGGTAACACATTCAATAAATTTGGACTCGAATAAATTAACGAACAATAATGACTTATAGACTTCTAGTTCAAACAAATTACCTGGTTTGGTGATACCACATTGCTAAGCATTGGCTTTCTTTGGACTGCTGGACTTCGACTGCGACTTCGGGCGCGTATTGATGTTGGTGTTAAATTTTTAGTCGACAAGTTGTTTCCATTAGAAACTGGTGTAGTTGGTGCCTGAAATTTACGTGTTGCGGGCGGCGATCTGTTAGTGAAAAACATTAACTATATATTAATAAACTAGCAATGAAAATTTTTATTAAAACTAATCCATCAAAAATAAAATTAAACAAGATAACGATGATCCTCTTTTTCGAGTTATTTTCGAATTACTTTCGATTTAAGTATTTTACTTTAAAGGATTGAATTTATAAACTGAATTTTAGGTCTGCAGTGAAAAAATTTGTCATGATAACAAATATAGTGTTGGGTTTTGCAAATTTAAAATTGGTCAGCACGATAAAAATTTTTAAATGTTTTTTTGCAGTCAATGTAACAAAAGCGATTATAATAATCTTAAACTGACCTCTCGTAAAAAACTTGAGCTTTATGCAGCTCAATTCCATTGGTTTGCAAACTAGGCTTTGTAACTAGACGAGCTGCTACAGATGATCGATGTTGCGCTTTGCAACGGCACGGATCATGTTTGTCCAAGTAATGAGACAAAGTATCCCAGCCACCACCTAAAATTAAACGGGTTAAAGCAATTTTCAAAAGTTACTACGAATAATTAATCATGAAAATATTAGAAACTTTCAAAAACTGTCCAATTATGGAAAATACATTAGTTTTGTTCTTATTCGGGAGCTTCCACTTACCAACTCGAACCATCACATGAGAACGCAAAATCTGCAAATAATTAGCTACATTAGGAATTATAAAATGCTAATATATACAATTTTTTTAAATATAGTATGGAGATCATTCTGATACATTATGTAAATTTCCATTACTAGTTTGCTTATTATTATTTAAAGTTGTTTTTCCATCCAAATATAAAACAATAGTTATAATTAAGTGCACAGGCAGATTGAAAAATTATTTATGGCTGTGCTCAAATAAATTTGTTCTAACATTTTTTAAAGAAAATGTAAAGATTGATATGATTAGTAAGTTTTTTTTTAAATTCTACCTCAGTTTATAAAACAGCTTTTAAATATTTTATGGTATCAAAAAATTTTATTGAAAATTTATATTCAATCTATAAGCTTTTAATTGATTTCGAATGGCTTAA
Source organism: Parochlus steinenii (assembly GCA_038502155.1). Classification (NCBI taxonomy): domain Eukaryota; kingdom Metazoa; phylum Arthropoda; class Insecta; order Diptera; family Chironomidae; genus Parochlus; species Parochlus steinenii. Next base: position 758,092 of record JAXCIN010000052.1, on the reverse strand, counting down.
TTAGTCTGAGCTGATTTTAATTCTGAGGAACCTGACTTTTCAAGCGCCTTCTTAATCCATTTCTGTTAAGTTTAGAATCTCAATAAAATAAAAACCTACTGTATTGTAAAAAAAAATATGCGAGTCGCATAACATATTTAAAAAAAAAACAATTATTATCATATGATCACAAAAGTGACCAATTATTTGCAAAGAATGATTTTTGAATGAATATTGATAGATAGATATTTGAAATAATTCAATAAGTTGTAAAAATACTTACTCTCACAAAAATCAGTACTTTAGTTTCACCAATTCTATATTTTCCTTCTGAAACTCTTATCATAGGGAATTGCGATGGACACGTGCATTTTTCTACCAGATCTCGAACCTTTAAAAAAAAATACATTGTATTATAAAGATTATTGTATTATAATGTTATTTATTCGTAGAATAAATGGTCAAGCGAAAATTTTTCTAAAACTAGTTAAGTTGGTTTTTGTATGAGATCGACAATAATTTTAAAATTTGCAAAGAACTAGTATTGAAATTTGAGCAAAAATCTGTTAGGAACATATGAGCTTGGCTTCATCGACAACAAAAAACAAGTGGTTCTCCCACGTGTTTAACAGCTTGACTGCAAAACTAATTTATTCCCGGTTGTCACGCCATTAAATTAAAATTGCACAAATAAAAAACTGTAACATGTAAAACTGAATCAAAGATATTCTGATTTTTAACAAATAAATATGTTATTTGCGCCCACTTCAACCTTTAAGGATGGGAATCTTCTTGAAATATATTTTCTATCGGCTCTTCTTCATATAAAAAAGAAATTCTAAAAACACAAAATTGAACACAATCACACAATATTAAGTTTAAACAAGAGAGGCAAGAATTGCCAGTTGGCAAGTACCGAATGCGTTTTTTTTTGGAAGGCATTAATGTGGTTCATCTTCCAATACATGAAATTTAGGATTTTCTAAACGAATTACATGATTCTGAACATTTTTCCAAAAAAAAGTGTCTGGAGCCACCAGATCATCCTACCAGCTGGTGGTGGACCCAATCCTGATCATGATCTCTACCTAACTCATCATTCTAAACAATTTTGCTGAAGAAATCGAATCGCTAACTTGTACCGTTCAAAAGTTGATTTTGTATGGGGAATGTTCTAGAAAACCAGAGAATTGACCACATCTCCCCAGCTGGTAGACTCACCTCAACCAAAAGTTTCGTGTTTAAACTAGGATTGATATGGAACATTTTGGTACCAGAAGTTTGGGTCTGACTCTATTCGTTCGAGAGTTATTTTGTAAACGGACGGACGGACAAAGTGAGAACATATAGCGTATTTTTTCCAAAAAAAAAACGCTAAAAAACACCAAATATATATTATTATTTAGATCCAGAGTAAAGTTTTATATAAAATTTTTTTTTTTTAATTTATTCAACTCACTTATCCCACTTTATTTGGATATGGTCAACATCAATAAAAAAATAAGCGAGGTTTTTTCTTCGAATTGTTGTTAAAATATATAAAGCATATTTTCAATCGATTTACTTAAATCAAAAATGTAGTTTATATTTTTTGATGTTTGCTAGATTGTCATTACATAGTAGATGTTTTAAATATCACATTAAGTTTTTCAAATGTATTCTCGCATTATTATACAGATCTATTATTAATATTGAAGTTATATTAAACGAGCTAGCACAGATTGTTATCATCATGAGATAACTGAATTATTAAATACTCCATTAACTACAATATTTAAATTGAGAATATAATATGCAAAGCTTAAAAATTAAATATTTATAAAAGCTGTTGACTCAAAAAATGTATTCAATAATAAAAAATAATCAGTTCTTAAGATTATTTTACAATATATATTTAATAGGAGTTTTAAAGTTTTTCCAGAAGCTTTTCCCACAATCTAATCCAAATTTACTCACCATTTCATCTAAGCTTTTCAAATCATTTGTAACAATCTGGGGCTGGGGACCATAAATAAGCAGTTGGCTCTCATCTTCTAAGTCTTCATCCTCTGTATCAGAATCAAACAGTTCCATCTCAGTTCCAGTGATCATGGTTAAACCAGTATCTTCAGTATATTTTCCAACACCACTTGCTTTCATTTCAGCGGCGATTTCACGATCAATTTGTCGTTCCATTTGAACAAGCATCGGAGCTAACATACCTGGAAATAAATTGAAATTTGTTGTAGCATTAGGTCAAGTGAAATAAATATTTCCACAACATATGTTTCAAAATATATTTTTCAATAGCTTGGAAAAAAAACAATTTAAATATCTATGAGGGAATAAAAAGTTGTAATAAAAATTTGATCAAAAATTTAATAAATAACTTTTGTTTTAGAATTACTTATCGATTTAATTTATATGTTAGAACATATATTTACCAAATTTAGCTCCTCGCCTTGCTACTTCTAGCAAACATAAGATCACGTGTTTTTCGTTTTTTCGCATTATCAAATCGTCAGTCTCAAACAGTAAGCACTCAAATATTTGTAAGCTTTTTCTGAAAGTGAAAAAGAAATAAATTTAAAAAATGAGATTCTAATGTTGTCCAATATTTATTTACCTGCACCATGAAATAAAATTAGAAACGTTGTCGCGGGCAAAAAATGTTCCACTTTTGGCAGCCATTAAGCATTGCACAGTGCCCATGCTAAGAATGGGGCCAGCTAGGCCGGTTGTCATCGATTTGGTCATGGACTTTTGGCGAGCTTGGCGTCGCAGTACATACTCTTCTGCTGCGTTTCGTACATTATTAGCGTGCTGTTAATAAAAACCAAATAATTCATTCATCAATATATAACATAGTTAAGAACCAAATATCATTTTGTTCTGTAAAATTATAATTAGATATACGAGATGTATTTCATCAGAAATACACAACATAAAAATTCTCTTCAAAACTTTAATTCTAGAGTTCTTTTCAGAAATAGTTTTGAAGGAAGAAATTTTAGTGTAATTAAATACAAATTTACAAGCTGCACCTTTACTAAGCGCCACATTGACGACATTTTCTACATTCCAACTTATTAAAAATAAATAGTGTTATGCGTTTTTTCACAGCACCGCTGTACTAACATTTGTTGAAAAATTTACTAAAGGTTTCAAACTTCTTATTATTAAATATTATTTTTTTAAGTTTTGTATTATTGGAAAGATCTTAAAAAACTAACATTTAATATGTCGATGAATTTTGGAAATTAAACATTTTGAATACTTTTTATTTGAAGAACATTTTTTAACGTTTAAGATTTGTAAATCAAAGCAAGTAAATCAAGAAATAAGATACCAATATAAGATTCTGCAATAAAAATATATTTTTAAACTTTTATGTGTACTTTTTTAATGCGGAAGCGTCAACAATCTTTTATAGGTCATTTCACTGCTGCTCAACCAGATAAATAGAATCACACCAGATCACACATTAAGACAACTACTCTATAGGAAATGCGTTTGTCAGATTTATTTTTTATGTGTTCTACTCGTATATACGTTGCTCTCACTGAAACTACAACATCGTTCTACAATTTCATCTATTTAATCATTATTACCACAGAAATATATATATGTACATAAACAATTTAAATGATTTGAAATGCTTGTGGACAGAGATTTTTCTATTGTTTTTCCGATGCTACTCTAAATCAATGAAAACTGAGCTTTAGAACAAGTATGTTATAAAATATAAATTATTAGAACAGAAATTTTATAAGTTGTTATTTTCAACATGTACAAAACATCTCGGGATCTAGAGCAAAACCCCTATTTTGAAATGTATACATGCAATATTTTGATTTTTTTTACATTTGAAATTACAGATTGTATAATCAGCTTATTTAAATATTAAACGAAGTATTTGCTATCTATCTCTAATATGATGTTAAAAAATGCATGTGTATCACTTCGAATGTCGTTCAAAAATATCATTTTAAAGTTGTCTTAAATTATTATTATTATTAACGACTGCGATTGCAACATATTTTGATGGATTGTTGTGAGGCGGTTGTGTAATCTGTTAGTTTGCGCATTCCTCAAATATGTTAGTTATGATAGTTAATCTTTTTACATAATTTACATAAAAAATCTTCTAATCTTGATTTTGGTTTCTTACCTTGCAAAGTGCTACACCTGTATCCAGCCGGTCCATAAAATTATCAACATTTATCATCAACTCAGGATACATCAAGTTTATCCATTCCGCTAAGTCTTCTCGCATAGCATATAAGTACTCCTCACTGGACTTAAATGGTCGGTAGGAACGAGTCTCTTTCAATAACACGGTTGGTTCCATTTTGAAGCCTTATTCGTTTTATCAGCCTTTCAAAGATGTTCTGGATTTTAATTCTGAAACAACAAACATTGACAAAATTATTTTTATTTCAATTCATTTAAAATTTTGATAATTTTCATTAGTTGAGAAAGTTTCTTATTGATTGTGTTGATACTATACTTTTTAATTTAGATTGCATAATTTAAAAACAATAATGTTATGCTGGTTGAACAAATTTAAGTTTGAAAAATCAGTTCTATCATTATACATGAAATAAAGCCAACATGTAGTGATTTGAACTAAAACTGAGTTATGTGAATAAGAGAAATTCTATTTGACTAAATAGACGCCATTGAATTCTATTTTTACCATACGCATTCAAAGAACTCTATAACTACAATTGCTTGAAATTTTCAAATAAATATATAAATACATATAAAATCTACATGTCACCAGTTCTCTAATAGAATACTTAATTAAACTTGCATGTTCTCTCCTGTACTTCTCGCATACACATAGTTCTTGTTTGATTTGCCTCGTTGTCCTGAGGTATTTGTTTTTTCAATCTTTAAATATATACCATTAACAAACGCAGCTCAAATTGAAACATAAAATGCGTACGAGATATCTTTTCATTCGAAAATAAATTTTAAGCTTGGGAACATTCAGAGTTTGTTGAATTATTACTTTTGAATGCATAAAACATAAATAAATTCGGGGTCAGATGTCTGGCTGGTGATTTACATACTTCATTCTTGGTGACTAATTCATCTATGCATATGAATATTTATTTTTAATAATTTTTTAACCAGCGAAAAATGCCTAATCTCACTTGTAACAAGGACAAACATAAGTGAACCGTTTACTTTAATTGATTGCATTGTTCATTTCCGGTATCTTAAAACTTGAATAGTAATCTATAAGACAGTATAATTATATTTTAATAATAAAATTATTTATTTCTTGAATGTTTATTCTTTTCTATTGGTTAAAATAACACAGCTGATCAAAAAAAAAACATATGCTATATGTTAACACTTTTCGACAAATATACGGCACATTTACTATTTTATATGCGACATAACCATAATATTGAAGATACGATGTGCACTCAAAGAAAAAAGAGTCACTGCAGATTAAACACCCCGACTAAAATGAAACTATTTTTAGAACTCGAAATCATTAGAAATGTTTTCCCAGCTTTAACTACTCAGAATTCACATTCATGAATTTTATTCTAAATGCCTCCCAAGTCTCAAGAAGAATTAAAGAAACAGTTGCGATGCTTAAAATTTGAAGAAAAAAAAATGTAGTATACAATTTTAAATAGCAGGAATGCAAGAATCGTGGCTTCCGAACTAAAAGTAGACATCTAACGATACAATTATTTTTTTTTGGTTCTCAAATTATGTTTTGCCGAAATCATTAAAACTGTACCGAGAACAATCTACTTAAAGCATTATCTTTGCGGACTTGCGATATTCTAACTTGAGGTATTACTTCCTGGAACACGTTTCTTTTGTGCTATGCGAAGTTGCTGGTATACACTTGAAACTCAACACAAGTCTTAGACAATGCATTGAATATTATTCAGCCACTTGGTAGAGCAAAAAAATATACAAACGAGAGTATTTACTTGTATATTAATATTAAATAATCAATAAAAGATTATAAAAATCTACCTATGAGACTTATGCATATATGGGATATTAATAATAATCGATGTGCATGTTATAATTGTGTAGTTCAAGGTTAGTTTTAATTTCAAAAATCTATAAGTTTCCATATATGAATGGTTTGTAGTGAAATTTCCGCATAAAATCAAGTATAATAGTATACGTTATAAAAGATTGCTATATATATAAATATTCATGAGCCCATATAGGTATTCGTATTCGTTATTTTGAATTATGTCATAATGTTGAGGCAAGTTTAGCGATTGCGAATATCTGTTGAATGAATAAGAAACCTTATATTTACACATGTAAATAATATGGTGTTGATACAGTAATCACATGGCTCATTAAACTTCGCTTCTTGATCAAGTTACAGTTAAAGAGTTCACATTTCATAAACATTAAGAATTATTTCAATTAAAAAAGTTGAGACATTGTTCCTAATAACTTTAAGCCATAAAAATATACATTGAACCTTTCCATTTCCTCAATAAGCTTTTTTCCACAAGTTATTAAAAAATAAAAGTGAGTTTATGGAACTGAGTCACTTCTCAATGTTGAAAATATCAATGTGTAATACCTAATATACCGTGCTCTAATAATAATTACTCAATTTCCAGTTAATAATATTGCGATATCGAAAGAAAATATGTATAAGGAGCGGATCACAATTTTCGTCACAATATAACTAAATTAAAGGATGTGTTTTTTCAAACATAATCGCAAGCATAATCTTGAATCTTTTCAACAAAATACATCAAAAATTTTATTTATAATTTTATTGATAATATTGAATATGAAACTAAATGTTATTTGAAAAATTCTTATGTTCTTTTATGAATGAAATTTTTTTTAAGTCCACCAAGGTTAATTAACCTATTAAAACATAGAAACACTTTTTAAGTTTTTGCGCAAAATAAAATTTTCCTTTTCGAGCACGAGAATAAAGCAGCATGACGAATAGATCCAATAGTCTTTTTACCATATTCGGAGTAGTCACTACTCTTCAGGGACAACAACCTTGTAATTATCGGCATCAAACTTTAGTGATGTGATGTGCTGAGCATGTCCTGAATTACATCCGCCTTTTAGAAAATTATAGACTTATAAATGATCAACAGGGATTGGTATGATCTTGCAAGGAGATAGCAACTTTTAACATAGTTTGATTTTCTTATAAAAATCATTACGATTTATGAATCAAATGTTTTGTCAAATTTTCAATCCCTGCTCGCACGTACATTTGAATACGTTTAAGTCTTTTTGTAAGTTTTAACAGTTGACCTTGCAAGGCGCCGCTGATTTTGCAACCACATCTGTTTTTGAGATCGATGTTTTCTTTTATAATTTTCCCATAGTGAGTGATCCACGTTAGTATCTTATAAGTAGTAATAAAAATGTTTGACATTAAAATTTCACATACATTCCTTATCCAAACATACCATGGTAAAATTATAAAACACCTCGTTAGACATGTATTTATGATAGGCTCTGCATTTGCAGATTTATATTTTACGGTTTATATTTGTTGTCTTTTTTGTTGACGAAAGAAGTCATTCATGCTTTAAGACTTTGGTGTTCATTTGGCTGGTTGTGTAAGTAATAGTTTTTACAGCGACAATAATAATCAAGCGTATTTTTAAATTCCATCTTTAAAGCTATAGCTACCTAAGTATTTGGATATTCTATTAAAAAATAGAGTTTAAAAATTAAACTGTACATATCTAAATCCCATGAGAAACTGAGATTTTTCTGAAACTTTGATTATGTTAAATGAATAGTTAACAATTCCACAATTTTAAGAGAAACTCATATTTTAGAATTTAGAAAAGTCAAATTTCAAACAAACATATCTTTAAAACAAAAAATTACAGTTTGAACAATATACAAATTGTTTAACATTGTTAAAACTAATTTATGATGGTTTATAGTTTTTCTCTGGTCACCTTTTGTATTGTTCGGTAAAAATTGCGACTTAAGAAGAGATTCAGCACCTATACTTAGTTATATGCTACAAAACATTAAATTTTTTTTCTTGTTTTTGACCAATTTTAACATTTTTTATTTATGCGAAATAGCATTATATAGTTTTTGGTTTCTTCGTACAATACACTTTTTCTTGCCATTTACTTTATGACGAATTTTCGTTTGCTTTTAAACTCACCTTTGTTTAGATGTCCTAGTTTTTAGTTGATTATTCGTAGTCTTTAAGCTTTGCAGAGCAATATAATTTATCAGACAGTTTTTGTTTGTACAATGGCTCAACAAAGTTTATGTAAAGTTTAGCGCAATGTTATTTTTAGGCTCTGTATATCACAACAATTATTATTTTACTTCCAAAGTCAAAAGAGGATTTTTCTTATCAGCACCGCACACACATTGATGACATGACATTGATTTTTTCTGCTGTTTTATTTAAGGGTTCACCACAATTTGTATGTTGGGAATTATTTTGATTGCAATTCTTGAAATCAATTTGCGTTTTTCTACATTTTTCTTTCCTATCGCAATATCGCAATTTTCTAGAACTTATGAAAAATTTGCCAACCCCACACGAACACAAACACAAATTTCGGAAAACCCGATGATTAATTTGGAAGAAAATGCACCAGCAAAGTTGAATTTTGATAGACAGAACTTGCTATCAGTACACTCACACTATTTATTTGATCGTTACTTACAACAAATAATGATTCAAAAAACTATAAAATCAAAAATGTCTAAAAAATCTCCATGAAAATCATGGAAACATTAATAAAATAAAAACACTCACGATTTCTGACTTCAATCGTCAGATTCAAAAGAAATACTGGTATACAAAATATTTTTGTTGAGAGTGTATATTAAAGTCTGCTCATTTTGCAGAGAGACTTGTTAGCATGCGCTAGAAAGAGCAAAATACAGTTTAAAGTCTACTGTCTGCAATAGTGAAAACATATGATTTTTGAGAATACCATATATCATGCATTTATATTTTTATGGTTAAATGTTGCAATATATCCCATAGGTTTCGGATTTTTGCGTATGTAAATTATGGATGATAAATTATTCTATAGTTAAATATGTATAAATAATAACGGATGAATTTTTCTTTGAAACGTTGAAAGTGCTGTGATTTAAATTGCCTTAAATTTCCATGAAAATACTTTAAGAACTCAATCAAATAATATTTAAGTAAAATGAATTGTTAGTGTTATGTTAGTCACTCATGCAGTTATCTTAAAACGAAATAAAAGAAAAATTTCTTGAGAATTTCAAGATAAAAATTTCAATAGATATCATATCAGAAAACCACTTGACTGATTGGATTATAAAAAGAAAAAAAATCATTAAAAAAATTGCTTCAAAAATACTATTTCTCTAGTTAATACATTTTTTATTAATAACAAAGAAAAAGAGCAACTTTATTATCGTACTAAAATCACCGCACAAAAATCTTGAAACCAAAGAAATTATGTCGTGTTCCATGGTTCAACAAACTTTGAATTGTTTATGCTATATTTATAAAATCCTTACAAAATATTTTGTTTTTTTCCTCAATTTCGTTTTTTCTCGAACTCATACTCTTGAACTTGATATTAAGTTTAATTAATGAAATGAATATTGAAAATATCAAGTTTGTGTCAACATTTCCTTATTTGGAAACATACTCACTTTAATTTTTGTGTTTACTTATAGGATAATAATAACTTGTAGAGAATATTAACTTGAATTAAAAAATTATTTTGAAGAAAATATTTACTTTAAGTTATTATTTATTTCAAGTTAACATTTACTTTGAATTAATATTTGATCTGGGTTAATATTTACTCTCAGTTAATAATTACTCCAAGTTAATATTTGATTCAAGTTAATATTTACTCTTTAAGTTAACAATATTCTAAAAATGAATATAAAAATTAAAGTGAATATTGAACATCTCCTTATTTGGATGTAATAAACAGTATTATTAATTTTTTTCCTCATCAAAACAGAAATAAATTTTTACATCCAAATTCAAGGATAGAGTATTTTTCTTCTGGAACTAAGACTATAACAATAAAAAGGATGTTAATCCTAAAATAGTGTAAAATTATTTCTATGTAATTTATAAATCAGATATAAATATTTATGAATGTTCTTTCAATTTTAATTAAAATATTTGAATCAGTTTTCAAAGTACATCCTGCATTTCGAAAATCATTGGACGATGATACTGCTGTAATAACTAAGAAAATTCCAAACAATTACAATCTGAATAAGTGACTTTTGAAAATACCAGCAGTACATTTTACTGAAGCAATAAAGAGTTGTATAGGATATATCAGATTGGAATTTAACGGGCTACTGCCGGTAACATTTATTGATTGACCGATAATAATGTCACCCTTACAGCAATAAATCATTGACTCAATGAATTTAAAGAAAATCCTTCAACTTTAATTTAATGCCATCCAAACGAAGATATAAAAAATAAATTAATATTATAAAAAAAAATTTGTTTGTCCGTTTCCTTTGAAAAAATAATATTAAATTTACATTTTATTGGAAAAGATTACAATTTATTTTCTTCTTCATTTTAGTTTACACATATCATGAGCGAGCGGCGTCCATGATTTCGATATCACTCCAAACTAATTCAGTTTCTTCCGAGTCACTGTCGGTGTTTACTTTGAACTGTGGTTGACCATCCGTCGAAGATATATCCAGAGCAGCACTATTATTATTCGCCACTGAGCCGCCTGATAAGCTTAGGAGTCCTTGAATCGCAAACCGATTTGTTGAATCGAGATTCAGAGCTTTTGTGTACATTTCAAGAGCACTATTTAAATTTTTCTCATTTGCGTATAGTTCAGCCAAAATAAGGATCAATTTTACATTAGCCTGTTAAAAAATTTACAATTTAATAAATATAATTTCAAATATTTTCAATAAAAACATAAAACAAGTTATTTTTCTAATGAAAGATGTGATGGTGAGAAGTAGCTATTTTATCTTGAAAAATATAATTTAAATATTTGTTAAACGGATTTGCCTCATAAGAGCAAAAAGTTTTTACTTGAAAACAATTTTTTTCAAACATTTTTTTAAAGTAGCAATGCATGATTTAAAATGACAAATATTTAATAAATATTGATCAGTGAAACAAAATAAGTGTTTTTATGTTTGAATAAAATTTAAATAAAAATTTCGTACCACCGAAGCGCAAATCTTTTCTAAAAGTTTAATGGCTGCACGAATTTCATTGTCACTTTTGAGCAGGTCAACAAGTATGAGGACTGCTTTGATGTAAAACTCATTCATGTCCAGAGCTTTTAAAAGCAATGTTTTTGCCTTTTGCTTCGAAGAATTCTCTTTCAAGTATGTAGATGCTGTTAGCTATAAATATAATTTTAAAGAATATTATACAAAATATTATTTTGAGCAAGTCTAACCGTAAGTGTTCTTGGTGATTCTCCGAGTATTTTTAGAGACTTTGTGGCTTGAACTTGCGCTTCTCTGAATCTATCAGTGCTCAAAAGAATTTCAATGATTGCTCTATGTACTTCAAACCTGTAGGGTTCATACTTTAAGGAATTTCTGCATATCAGTAAAGATTCATTTGTTTTCTTGTTATGATGCAGAATTCGAGCTATAAATACGTAGAAAAAATTTTAAAAGTTGAAACGACGTATAATTTAAATGTTATATTTACCTTTCAAAATCATCGCATCAACATTACGTTTATTTAGCAAGCATGACTTCTGGACAAAGTATATAGCTTTTTCGCCTTTTTGTACGGATAACAGATACTGAATAGGAGATTAATACTATTAATTCATTATAGTGTTGTACAATTATGTAGTTTTACAATTTCTACCACAATTTAAAATAGTACAATATTTCCAAACATTTTTCTTAAATTGTGGAAAAAATCTAGAAATGATTTTATTTTTTAAGATTAAAAAAAAAATAAACAAAAAACAAACCTGAGCCATCACAAACCAAGTTTCAGAAGTATATGGAAAAATTGAAGGTGGTTTGACTATATCTTCCAATTCTTGTGCTTTATGTAATTGCACAAGCAACATGGCGAACTTCTGAATACCGTTCTGCATGTAAGGATTCAGCATATGAGCTCTTTTAAGATAATTATATGCCATTTCATATTCTCCCTCAAAATAGAATAGTTCTCCAATCAAGATAATACACTGTGCGAAATTCCTCAACATTGGTGTCGATTCAATAATTTTTAAAGTCTGTACGGCCTCCATATACTTTCTGGCATAAATTAAAGCGTGAGCTTGGATCCACAATGATACCCAATCACATGGAGATGCTAAAACGAATTAAAAGTAAATGTAAAAAAGAAATTATTTTTATCATCTCAAATGTATACCGTTTATAACAATGGAATTTACTTCAATTCCCTTGCATCCCAAATTTAGTAATCCTTCAATAGCTTCAAATGCGTAAGGACAGAACTTCAAAACTTCTCGAAAATGACCGACAGCAGTCCTATCATTTCCACTTTCCCGGAAGATTTTGCTCAATAACATATTGATTTTAGGAGTCTTCTGCTTGCTTGATAATGTCTGAAGAATAGCTGCTGCTTCTTTGAACAATCTATTTTCAAACAAGCATTTTGCAATTCTATATTTAATTTCAATTTCTGTAAATTTCTCTATAATTGGGATCTCTTCAATTCTTGGTTCCAGTTGTTTCCGGATAATCAAAGATTTCTGATAGAAAGTCTCTGATTCTCTATACTCTTTTTCTTCGTAAAGTGAGTTGGCCATCAGTATGTGAGCAGCAAAACATTGATCTGAGCTTAAAGTGTTTCTGTTGTTTTCGTAGATCGTAAGGACAATTTGGCCCTAAAAATAATATGGGACTGTTAAAAAAATACAATATATTATCACATGAATGGCTTACCAAAATCTTCACGTTTGAGTAAAGCTCGTGTTCATATAGATTGCAAAGTTGATCAAATAGAGATGCCATCTCTGAGACTATTTAAAAGATTGAATGAATATGAATTTAAGATTGTTTTGGTTCGCGAATATTCAAAAAACTGCCGTATAAAATTATATACATATACTCAAAAGTATTCTTTAAAAAGCTCGTGGGGTTAGTAAGTGAGCAACTGAATTTGTAAAAAGGTCCTACAAAGCCTCGGTTAATCTTAAAGAAAAATGACCACTTCACAAGATCAATTCTATCAGATTCTCAGCGCTTTATTGTCTACAGAAAATGAAGCGCGTACTAGGGCAGAGGTAACATACAAGAGCAGTGATTAAAACATGTGAAAAGTGAAAATATTGATGAAAAGAAAAAACACATTTTTTCTAATTATATCTATTGCCAGTAGTTAGATATTAAATTCTAGTTTTTGTAATTGAACTATGGATAAAATTGTGATAACGCAACTTTTTTTAAATCAATATTTAAAAACCTCTGATGAATTAAAAAGTTTATTAAGTTAACCTTCAAAAAGGCATGGAGATTTTTTGTGCAGTTGTACTAAGTGACTAATCAGCTAGGATATAAAGATAATTAGTTAAATTTGCAAAATTCAGTTAAATGTAGAACTTTTTCTTACAGACTTGTATAAATTAAATTCTACGTCGTATTATACATTTCCCGCACTTTTCAGCAAAACCAAGCCACCTCACTAAACGAAGTTTCTCTTACAGGAAGCATACAATTTGCTTACTCTCGAGTTGAAAGTTCCGTTATTGTTACAATCTATCCAAAATGGCCAGATGTCGGAGGAGGCGAGACTTATGGCAGCCGTTCTGTTGAGGCGTCTTTTTTCATCTGAGTTCCAAGATTTTTATTCCAAGGTAATTAACACCCATAATGAGTTTCCCCTATCTAAACTAACACTGACTTTTCTCGTTTAGCTCCCAGCTGAATCACAAATCAATTTGAAACAACAAACGTTAATGCTGTTGCAACAAGATGAGACGGCTAATTTGAAACGTAAAATCTGTGAGGTGGTTGCAGAAGTAGCTCGTAATCTCATTGACGATGATGGAAACAACCAATGGCCGGAGATCTTACAGCTCTTGTTCCAATGTGCAAACGCCACCAATGTACAACTCCAAGAATCTGCTCTTCGAATTTTCGCCTCAGTACCCGGAATCTTTGGAAGTCAGCAAACTCAATACTTGGAAATCATAAAGGCTATGCTTCTCAAATACATGGATATTAACTCCAACTCAGAGGTAAAGTATCCATATTACAATGTACTTTTAAAAAATCTTATAACTATTCTTATATCAGGTCCGTTTCCAAGCTGTACGAGCTGTTGTTGCATTTATTTTATTGCACGACAAAGATGTTGATATTCAAAAATACTTTTCCGACCTTTTGCCTCACCTCATTGTCATCATTGCTGAAAGTATTGAACAGCAAAACGACCAGACTCTCATCAAACTTCTTATCGACATGGCGGAAAATGTACCTAAATATCTACGTCCTCAACTCGAATCAATTTTTGAAGTTTGTATGAAAGTCTTTAGCAGCAGTGATGTCGAAGATAGCTGGCGCCATTTGGCGTTAGAAGTTATGGTTTCTCTGGCAGGTAAATACATAAGCTAAAGTTTTATAAATATAAGATCAACACTATAATTTCAACGTTTCAGAAAACGCTGCGCCCATGGTCAGAAAAAAAGCTGAGAAATATGTTCAAGCCTTGGTGCCACTTGTGTTGGTAAGTACTACTCATGCCCAATTTCTTAACAAGCCGTCTAATAAATTAATTGAAATTAAAATAGCAAATGATGACGGACTTAGAAGATGATGAAGAGTGGTCAGTATCTGATGAGATTATTGAAGACGACACCAGTGACAATAACGTAATTGCTGAGTCAGCTTTGGATCGCTTGGCTTGTGGATTGGGAGGTAAAGCCATTCTACCGCACATTGTTGCCAACATTCCCAACATGCTAGCCAATGCCGATTGGAAACAACGGCACGCTGCTTTGATGGCAATTTCAGCTGCAGGTAAGTCAACTTTTTTATCTTTCTTTACTGTTATCGTAACATATTTAATTAAATTCAATATTGTAAAAAATGTTCTCTAATATCTTCTATTTGATGTAAACAGGTGAAGGATGTCACAAACAAATGGAAAATATGTTGGATAGTATCATGAGTGGAGTTTTAAAGTACTTGATGGACCCTCATCCAAGAGTACGCTATGCTGCTTGCAATGCTGTTGGACAGATGGCCACTGATTTTGCTCCAGTGTTTGAAAAGAAATTCCATGAACAGGTTATTCCTGGTCTTTTAAGCTTGTTGGACGATGTTGAAAATCCTCGTGTACAAGCTCACGCAGGTGCTGCACTGGTGAACTTCAGCGAAGATTGTCCCAAGAATATTCTCACTCGCTATTTGGACAGCATTATGAACAAATTGGAAGCCATTTTAACTGCCAAGTTCAAGGAGCTGGTAGAAAAAGGCACAAAGCTTGTTTTAGAGCAAATAGTAACAACTATTGCCAGCGTAGCTGATACAGCTGAGAAAGAATTTGTTGCATACTACGATCGTTTAATGCCATGTCTTAAGTATATCATCCAAAATGCCAATACAGCCGAGTTGAAAATGTTACGCGGAAAAACGATTGAATGTGTCAGTTTGATCGGTTTGGCTGTGGGTCCTGAGAAATTCATGTCTGATGCTAGCGACGTCATGGATTTATTGTTGAAAACGCATACTGAAGGTAATTTTTTTGTGAAATTAAAACATTTTGATAAAATGCTACAGTATTATTTTATTGATGATTCAACTTGTTCATAATTTATTTTTGAATGATCTACAATTGAATGCTTAACCTTTTCTGAAAAATATTATTGAAATACATAATTCTGAATTTAAAATCATAACATTATTAAAATTTGTTTTGTTTCCAAAGGTGATCTTCCTGATGATGATCCACAAACATCATATTTGATATCGGCTTGGGCTCGTATTTGTAAAATTTTGGGCAAACAATTCGAGCAATATTTACCTCTTGTTATGGGACCCGTAATGCGAACTGCTGCAATGAAACCAGAAGTAGCTTTGCTGGACAATGACGAGGTGCAAGATGTGGAAACAGACGCGGACTGGCAGTTTGTCAACTTAGGAGAGCAGCAAAATTTCGGCATAAGAACT
Source organism: Parochlus steinenii (assembly GCA_038502155.1). Taxonomy (NCBI): domain Eukaryota; kingdom Metazoa; phylum Arthropoda; class Insecta; order Diptera; family Chironomidae; genus Parochlus; species Parochlus steinenii. Next base: position 742,006 of record JAXCIN010000052.1, on the reverse strand, counting down.
GCTGGCTTAGAAGATAAAGCTTCTGCCTGCGAAATGTTGGTTTGTTATGCACGCGAGCTTAAAGAAGGCTTCGCAAACTACGCTGAGGAGGTAGTTAGGTTAATGGTTCCCATGCTAAAGTTTTACTTTCATGATGGTGTTCGAAGAGGTGAGTTCTTTTTACATCATTTATCTTATCTATAAATTTATATTCAATAAATTTACCAGCCGCTGCGGAGTCTTTGCCATATTTACTGGTTTGTGCAAAAATAAAGGGCACACAATATTTGGAAAACATGTGGATTTATATCTGTCCTGAACTTCTGAAAGCCATCGAAACTGAACCAGAGTGTGAGGTAACCGCTGAGCTCTTGCAATCATTGGCTAAATGTATTGAAACATTAGGCCCCAATTGTTTATCGCAAGAAGCCATGGATGAAGTACTAAAGATAATTAACCGATTCATGAACGAACATTTCGAAAAAGCCGACAAGCGAGTGCAAGCTCGCAACGAGGAGGATTATGACGATGGTAAGAGATTTTATAGAAAGCTAGCTTTTATCATATTGTTCTAATATTTTTTATATTAATCTATTCAGCTGTAGAAGAGCAGCTGGCCGAGCAAGATGAATCTGACATTTATTTGCTTTCGCGCATTGCCGATATAATTCATTCGTTGTTTTTAACCAACAAGCAAGGTTTTATGCAATATTTTGAGCAAGTTGTTCATCATTTTACTAAATTGTTGGACCCTGCTAGACCATCTTGGGCTGACCGTCAATGGGGCTTGTGTATTTTCGATGATTTGATAGGTGAGTTGTAAATTGTTAAAATTATTACTATAAAAGTACCGTTTTTATTTTAAATTGATGATCCAATTTGTTCATAATTGATTCTTGAATGATCTACCATTGAATGCTTAACCTTTTCTGAAGATTTTCTTAAAACACGGTCACTATTTAAACTGCATATGAATATTTTCTTAATACTTATTTGTTTTTAAAATAGAGTTTTGCGGTCCAAATTGTGCGCAATATCAAGGCTGCTTTTTGCAACCGATGTTGCAGTATGTTAAAGATAAGCAAGCTGAGGTGCGTCAAGCAGCTATTTACGGATGTGGTATATTGGGTCAATTTGGTGGCGAACAATTCGCTCCAACGTGTGCTCAGGTGTTGCCCTTGTTATTGGAAGTGGTGTTGGCATCCGATAGTAGAGAACCTGAAAATGTAAATCCTACAGAAAACGCAATATCAGCTATAGCGAAAATTCTCAAATTTAATTCATCTGCTGTTCCCAATCCAGACGAAGTTTTAACTTTGTGGTGAGTTTACAAAATTGGTCTTCAAATAAAGAGTTGCTTTAATTTTATTTATTTTATAAAACAGGTTCCAAAATTTGCCAGTAACAGAAGACGATGATGAGGCAGCTCACATATACGGATACCTTTGCGATCTGATCCAATCGAATCATCACGTTATTTTGGGTCCCAACAATGCTAATCTGCCACGCATTGTTGCTTTGATCGCTGATGCTTTTTCGCATGGTGTTATTCAAATTATTACACCTACAAATGATAACATTGATAACATGAGTGTGGACATAATTCAACGTAACAACGAAGTAGCTGGCCGTATGCTCAACATAGTGAAGCAAATTGAAACGAATCCAGAAGTTTTTCAAGCTTGCATTACGTACATAAATGATGTACAGAAACAGGCTCTTGAAGAAGCTTTGAAAAGCTTTTCCAATATAACCGCAGCTTAATTCTAGTATGCGTTATTTACTTTAATTTTTGTATTTACTTATTAGTGAATATTAATTTGGAGTTAATATTTAATTGAAGTAAATTTTAACTTGAATCGACAAAATTTTGCAAATAATTTTATACGGGAAAGCTTAAGTGGTTTTTCTATAATTAAAAACAAAAATTTAATTTTCTACATTTTATTACGAATTGTTTTATGTATTCACTTTAAGAGATTTTAACTTGAAGTGAACAATAATTTGTAGTAAATTATGACTAAAATGTTCACTTTAAGTTATTATTTACTTCATTTGAGTATTTATTTTAGTAGGTACAAAAATGTTCGTGAATATTATGCTTAATTACTAATTATATTTTATCGTAATTGTAATATTTTAATCAGCTGAAATGATTTTATTTTTAAATCCATTAAAAGAAACAATATTTCAATGATATTTTTGTTTTATTTTATCCTTAACATACTTTTAAAAAATTAACCAATGCTCAACGTTGGTATAATGTATTCCACAGGTATGATTAACGTGTGACAATTTGCAAATTTAAAAAAGCTTTCTTCGAATTAAGACTTCCCTAACAAAAAACATTTATTTTTGCGTCATAAATGAGATATAAATTAAATTTTGGATAAAATCACACTATTTTTTTTTAGGGTATTGATTTAAAAAAAAAACGAAAATATTATGAAACTTGAAAATAATGTTTACATATTTTTATTAAATATTTTTGTTAAAGTTAGTTATAAATTGAAAAGTGTCTGTAGTTGTCTAGAATGCCAGTTTTTTCATCAGCAAATCTATCAAATAAATATATTTTTTTTATAATTTGAAAGTAAATAGTTTTTAATAGATGAACTTACACATACTCTGGTCGACTTCAAAGCCGTGGAGATTGTTTGCATCACCTTGGAGTCTCATTAACAAACCACCGTAAGAAACATAAGCGGAAAGTCTACTGCTGGATGCTTCTGATTCATCTCCCTCAATTCGATATACTTTTCCAAACATTACATACTCGAAGCTATCAGCACGGGACCCCTCAATTTCAGATGGCATGTATTCTTGGCTGGCTAAAAAATTTCAGAATAAGAAATGGTTGTGAAACTCGTTACTATTTATTAACCTGGTCTTCCGTCTTCCATTAATCCAGTTGCTAATACCAATCTAAATTTATCTCCTAATTCGATTGGATACAGCCAGGTATTGATGTCCAGGATCAAGTCCATCTTGAAAGACTCTGATTCACAGTGAAGCCTACTCACTCGGTCAAATTTTTTGCCTTCTGGATCTAAATCCTTGACGTTAAAAATATCTTCGAATAGGATTCCACTCATATTTTAGGTTAATGCTTTACACGAAGCGTTTGTATATAATCTGGAATGGATAAAAGTTATTAGAGTCCAACTTTAATTTCAATTAGTGACTCAATTTACCACGATTTACTAATTTATTCCCGGAAAATATTAAGAACGCCGCCTTATTAATTATTATTTTGTTTTTTTTTTTGTGACCCCTCGAGAGTTTTATTCACTCTTAGCTTTACTCGTTTGCGTGAACTAAAATTCTTTGTTTACATTATTTATTTTTTTTGCCAACGTACAATCATTCTACTAATTAAGTTTGTCTATAGATACGTGGCTGTGTAATTTATAGGGCTAGACCTTACGTAAGGTACTTCAATAATAAAAAAACAATCATTCAATAATGTCGGATGGAGAAATAAGAGCGCTGATCTTAGTGGGAGGCTATGGAACTCGATTGAGACCATTAACACTTTCAAGACCAAAACCTTTAGTGGAATTTGCAAATAAACCTATCCTTCTTCATCAAATAAATGCGCTGGTTGGTGCCGGAGTGAAAGAGGTGACCACAAATGAAGAAACATTGTCAACATATCTAAAATATTTCATTTTTATAGGTCATTTTGGCAGTCTCTTATCGCGCCGAAGAAATGGAGGCTGAGTTGAAGCAAAGTGCAGAAAAATTGGGCGTGACTTTAATATTTTCCCATGAAACAGAGCCACTTGGAACTGCTGGACCATTGGCTTTAGCTAAAAAAATCCTTTTGACCAGCTCACAGCCATTCTTTGTTTTGAACAGTGACGTCATCTGCGATTTTCCATTTAAAGAGCTTGAACGTTATCATAGACTTCATGGAAAAGAAGGAACGATTGTAGTTACGAAAGTAGAGGAACCATCAAAGTATGGAGTTGTTTTGTACGATAGCAATGGCTGCATAGATAATTTTATTGAAAAACCCCAAGAATTCGTTAGCAATAAAATTAATGCGGGTATATACATTCTAAATCCATCTGTTCTTTCACGAATCGAGTTGAAACCAACTTCGATTGAAAAAGAAGTGTTTCCACTTATGTGCGAAGAAAAGCAATTATATGCAATGAATTTGGAAGGTTTCTGGATGGACATTGGTCAACCGAAAGATTTTTTGACGGGTAAAATAAAATATATTTATGAAATAGTTTTTGGATTAAATTAAACATTAATTGAATTCTTTAGGTATGTGTTTATACTTGAGCTCATTAAGGCAAAAAAATCCATCTGAGCTATATGATGGACCAGGTGTAGTGGGAAATGTTTTAGTAGATCCTTCTGCTAAAATTGGCGAAGGCTGTCGTATTGGACCAAATGTTACAATTGGAGCAGATGTTATTATTGAAGATGGTACTAAAAAAAAGTTTTTAACTCTAATTCCTTTTTTTAAACTTTCAATTTTGTAGGTGTTTGCATTAAACGATGTACTGTGTTGAAAGGCGCTGTTATTAAATCACACTCTTGGCTTTCTTCAAGTATAATCGGATGGCGATGTTTTGTTGGCAGATGGGTCAGAATAGAAGGTACAACAGTTCTCGGAGAAGACGTCATCGTAAAAGATGAGTTGTATGTGAACGGAGGCTCAGTTTTGCCGCACAAAAGCATTTCTGAGAGTGTCCCAGACCCACAAATAATTATGTGAAGTTTTATATTACAATTTCCCTTTAAAAATATTTTCTTACCAAAAATGCTACTTGCGCACTCCTTGATTTTTTTAATATGTATGTGTTTTTTATGAAATTATTGGATAGACAAATATTATCCTAAATTAAATCGTTATCAAAGTCTCATTCCAATTCTCGACTGATAATAATAAAAATGTATAAAATAAAGAAAAGTTTATTTTAAAATATATAAAATTTTATTGATTCCTTAGAAAATATTTTAATTATACAAAACAGTACAATAGGCATTTAAAATAATACAACTGGCTGGCCTCTGTATTTTGGAAGTTTAGAGTTAGATTTGCATGCTGGAGTCATCGCATCTTCACCTATAAATGAAAATAAATACATAATTTCAATTAAATGATATTTTAATAATTCAGTCTGCATGTGCTATCTTTCTCTCTGGTCGTAATTTTAGTACGCAAATTTGCCAGTCAACTTGGGCCATCTTTCAAACAACTTCTGCAATGTCAAAACAACCAACAGGGAGTAAGATAACACAAGGCGATTTAATTTTCAAAGAATTAAAAATATCTTGTTGAATTAAAATCTAGTAATAGTTAATATATTTATAAAATCGAATACGTAACGAACCTAACTTAATGCAAGATTTGTGAATGAAGACTCTGGGTGAATATTCTTTATCTGAACTACTATTTAAAAATGATTGGTTTACGCTGTTTTCCTTGTTTTCTCCGTTGATAGAGTCAACAAATTGTTCATCCTTCTCCTGATCAACGAAATCAGGTACTGACAATTGAAGCTCTTCAACGATTTGACTGAGTTCTTCTTCAATACTGCTCACCACATCACTAGCTTCATTAAGCTCGTTAGTTAGATCGTTGTATCCATCAAGGATTGAGAAATAAAAAGTTTTTATCTCATTTAGTTTCATCAAGTCTTTACTGATATTTTCAAATGCTTCCGGAAAATGTTCATTCTTTGCGCTCCCCATAAACATTAACTTTCTTTTAAGCTCCAGATATTTGGTTTCCAAGTTACCAATCTCTGATTGTATCTTAAGCTTCTCCTTCAACAAAAATTCGAACATTTTAAATATATTTTTTGTGTTTATTGTTTCAGCTGTTACTTTTTTGTTATGGGTTTCAAAATTTCAGATTAATCGATTATTTGATAATCAAGTCAAGTCAAATATATGTAGTCAAGTCAAGACATAATATATGTTTTTGTCTATATATAATATATAATAATAAAACCTCGAATAAAACAAGTATTTAATATTTGAAGAAATTTGTTTGTACAGAGTTTTAAGGACAAAATATCTTATACTAAGAACATATAACATGTCCAATAAATAGCTCTAATAAAAATATAAAATTTGCACTCGATTAATCAATCTCTTTTGACAGTCGCTGGAAAATTTAAAACAACAAATCATCTAGAAACTATCATATTCTAGAATATTTTAAGAAAATGGTGTTTTACGAGTATTTATTTACACCAAAGCTCTACTTGGAGTATGGTACACATCAAGCTATTAACTATGAGCCAATGGCACTAGAAAATTGCGGACAACAAATTATTTCTTTCGTAAGATTTGAATATTAGCTAATTTCAATATAATATCTATTAACAACATATTTTATTCTTTCAGCTCAATATCATTTGGAACATTGGATACTATTCAAGTCCCATGCTGCTAACTTTTCTTTATAGAAAAGGCTACATTATTCAAGATTCATTATCGACAGTTTTTAAGATTTCATCAACAATAGGAATTTTGGTTGCACTGTCGATCTTCATCAGAGGCATTGGAAGATCACAGAATGATATGTACAGAAGGTTTGCTAAAAGTCTTGAAGAAGCTCAGTCAAATGTCAAAAGCCAAGAATTAAAGCAAAAATTAAGAAAATTTGATTTTGATTTTAAGTATTGGCCAGTGGACTTTGATGTAGAATCTGAAGGGTAAGAATAAATTTAAATCTGTTCAAATAAGAAATTAAATTTTTATTTTTCAGAGATGGCTCCAAAAAGAAGGGTAATGTTGTGGCCTCAAGCGGTAGCAGATTTTATTTATCGCCTTGTCAAATCACAGCTTGGCTAGCAATACACACTTTTGGAATCAGAATGATTTATCCTGGTATTTACTTAAAATTTCAACTTTTGTTCGAAATAACAGTTTATTTCTTTCAGGAAGTGTGAAACTTATCCAAAAATATCTTCATCCGATGCTTCTTCAAGGTTTTTATTCAAGTTCTGTTCCAATACATTATTTGACAATATTTTTTTTTGAATTTTCAAGGAAGATCCAAATTAGTACAAGATCACGGAGTCCGTTACAAGATTAAAGTTTCTGATGGTAACACTATTGATACCATGTTTCTAGATAATAGATCTGGAGTTAAAGGTGTTAACGGAGATACTTTAGTGATTTGCTCTGAAGGGAATGCTGGTTTTTACGAAATTGGTATTATGGTAACTCCAATGCAGTTAAACTACTCAGTTATTGGATGGAATCACCCAGGTATTTTGGATTGATTTATTTTATAAAATTAGTTTATAATTTATGTATTGTTTTAACACAGGCTTTGGAGGAAGCAGTGGTGATCCATATCCATCTCAAGATCAAAACGCTATTGATGGTGTTGTACAGTTTGCTATCCATCAACTAGGTTTCAAGGTAAGAGACTATTTATTAGAAAAATAACCTTATTTAAAAATTAATTTACGTACATTAGATGGAAAATATTGTATTCTTTGGTTGGAGTATTGGAGGTTTTTCGTCACTTTGGGCTGCATCTCAGTATCCAGAAACAAAAGGTGTCATTCTGGATGCCACATTTGACGATCTGCTTCAATTAGCGCTACCTAGAATGCCTGAAAGCATCTCTAACATTGTTAAAATTGCTATAAGAGATTATGTGAATCTCAATAATACTGATCTCATGCTTAAATATTTGGGACCCATTTTGATGGTGCGACGAACAGAAGATGAAGTAATTTGTTCAGAGTATGTTATACCATTGTATATACTTGAAAGTATATTGTAACATTATTTTCAATTCTAGGGAGATGAACATTGCAACTAATCGTGGGAACTATCTTTTGGTCAATTTTTTGAAATACAGATTTCCATTGATTTTCATGCCAGAACAAGTTACTTATGCTGCAAAAATTTTGTCCAAATCATTAGATCATAACGGTAAATATATTTTATATCGAAGTGTCATAATATTTTATATCAGTTGCATATTTTTGTTTTAACATAATGATAACTAAATTAATTATTTCAGTTGTAATAAATGATGCTAGCAATGACCAGTTGTGCTTATCTTTGATTATGTCCTATGTTTCGGAAAATGATGGAACCTACCCTTTAAACATTGGCAGTGAATATAGCAGCGAGCAAAAGAATCAATTGGTTGCATATTTGGTAATGTTTTTTTTTATATTTGAAATTATGATTTTCTAATAATTTACTTTTCACAGATCAAGAACCATATGTTGGATTTCAATTCAAGTCACTGTACACCACTTCCGGAAACACTTTTCAAAACACCATGGATAATCAGTAAAGAATCTGACTTTGTTTTTACCTAAATGAAGTATGTTTAAGATGTGCTTTATATTATTGTACGCAGCAGAATACTGAATACATTCAACATAATTTTACCAGGAACATAATTTATTGAATCATTACAGATAAGATTTCAACTTAAATAAATGTGTAGGTGAAAAACACAGTTTCAATAAAAATTTTGATCAAAGTAATCCATTTGTATTGTCATTCTTTCATTCATCAAAGATGTCCCAAATAGTGAAAATATATTTTTTACTTCAACTAATTCTAGTATCAGGTCTTCCAGCAAAACCACATCAGGAAGTCACCATTGATTACAGCTCTCTAAATATAAGTGGATTACGAAGCGATGAAAATAGGCTTAGATTTCAAATAGCAGAGCTAGGAATCAGCAGTCCCGAAAATATTATCGAGAATTTTTGTTCCGGAAATATGTAAAAGTGTAAATTTTTGGACAATATGATTTTAACTATCTATTTAATTATTATTTTAGTGAAGAAACATGTCATAAGTTTAAAATCACAACTCAAATTGTTCATAAAGCATATGCTGGATATTCTCAGTTGAAGAAAGATAATTTGTATGTCAAACTTTTTGAAGGGATGGAGCGTTTGAATGGATATTGTCTCAACAAAGTCATGATAAAAAGTAATTTCTTAAATAAGAATCATTTTTTTCTAGTTATTGTATTATATTCTTTATTCAATAATAAGAAATAATAATGAATCAAGCCTGTTATAATGAATTACATGAAGAGATCTTGGATTGTGAAGCCCATGCTGACTGGTACGAAGATACAAATTCAACAGTTGTATGCAAGTATGTCAAAAATAATTTATCAAACCACTTTACCTTCTACTTTATAATTTATAGCACTTGTGAAAGTATTTTAAATTGCTATTTTGTAAAAATTGCAAACCTATGTGGTTCTAATTCGGCACATCTTTTTAAATGTTTTGCGAAGTCAATATTCAACGCGACGTTAAATGTAAGTTGTATTTAATTGATATTATTTTCATATGAAATTCCTAATTTTTCAATTCAGCATGAGTGTAAACTACCCTCAAATGATCCGTTTGTAGAAAATCCGATGTATTTGGAATCGTCTGTAAGTTTTTTGGTTTATACACTTTAAAACTCATTTTTATCGTGACTAACTTATTCCAGGCAAACCTCGAGAATACTAAAATAAACTTAATTGTAATTTATATTTTATGCATTGTAAGGTTGTTGAATTTGTAATGTATACTGTTATTCTACATGAAAAATCCTTTTTATATGTTTTTCTTAGCTCCTCCAAAACCTGAGAATCCCATCAAAGCTGCCATATCATTATTGTCTGTAAATTCTTCGATGTCGTTGGCTTTGCGCTTTTTCTCTTTCCGTTTCTCGCGTTTATATTCATTGTAGCGTTCTTCTTCTTCTTTTGCTTCCCTGACCCTATGAATTTAAGTGCTTATTAGAATTGGTTAATATATTATTTAATTTATGATTATGAGTACTTTGATTCCAGTTCGTAATCTTTTTGCTTCTCCTCGCTTTTCTTCTTATTGGTTGTAAATCGTTCTTTAACTTGGTCTAATGAGCTCCGTTCCACTTTCATGGACATGCCCAGATTACGTTGATGCTTTTTGCCATTGATGTGGTCCAAAAAGTTTATTGAATCTTTAACCACGCAGTCACACACGTTACAATAGTAGCCTCCAGAGTGTGAAGATGCAGCCTTGTTTATGACAACACTTTTTCCTAGCTTACTTTCCAAGTCCACCTTGTATTCTCTCTGTTTGAGTAGTTCTCGTTCATTAGGTTCTAAAATTGAAAAATATTAGTTTTGAATTGTTAGTCCTGCTTCTCTAGATTTGCTTCAATCAAATTTATTAAATTGTTCCGAGTGATTAAAAAATTTGTTTACAATTTAATATTTTTATTACCTTCTTCTTCTTGTTTGGTGCTGGCAACTTTGCGATCCAGAGCCTTTCGCTCATACTCTTTTCTATCCCATTTTCTTCTGTGATCATCTGGCTTCATCGACGACATTTTCCTGAATTATTTGAATTTTTGACTTTTGCTTTGACACTTGACTTGATTGCTACTTGACGTTCAACAATATTTTCTCCTCAGAAGCAGCTCGTGAATTAAAATCAGTTATTTAGCTTAATACTTTATAAATGGTGTGTTATATAGCCAACAGCTAGAGAAGATTGAACATCAGCTCATGTTTCACTAAGAATATACATTTTTGGGATAAAGTTCAAAACAAACTCAACTGGTAAAAGTCAGTAAAAAGGGACTACGTCAAATCCTCATCGACTAAACAACTCTTCGACAAACACAGACAATGCAGGAGTTGAAGCCTACAAGTTATAACTAAATTAGTAGGTGCTTGGCTTGTTTTCTCTTTCAGAGCAAAATAATATTCCCATTGTTTTTATATATAGCTTTCTTCTTCAAACATCAACTAAGCAAAATGTTAGTGGCAGCAGGCCCCACATTCAACTCCTATTTGACATCACGAGGAGCATCCGATTGTAAACAGATTCCAAGCAGCTCTAGGTTTGCACTTACTAATATTAACTTTCACCTGTCGATAATATTGTTTTTTTTTTTCTCCTACTTGCAGTGTTATCACTGTTTCTTCCAGTTCAAACTCATCGACTGGATCAAAATACAATTTAATAAAATCAGTAACAGCTTCCATTAACCGTGTCAAGACTTCCGTTCAAAACACGTTTCTACAGATAACAACACCCCGAGATATAAGCACTGCATCCTCCAAAGTAGACTTGAAATCTCTTGCTATTCCGCCAAAAAACTCGCACAGGTCACCAAGTTTTTCAGATGGCGAAGATAGCTTGAAATCGGAATTAATACATTTCAAGCCGATCAATGCAGCTCCTAAAACTCCGAATAGAATGTTAGTAACATTTATTGTTTTAAATTGTTAAATACTTGAATATTTTTTTTTGATATTTTTAGAACAAAAAATAAAATTCTACGAGTTCCATCTATTCGGCCACCAAGTACCCCGTCAAACAGCTTCTCTCCATGCCCAAGGTAAATTTTTGTCCCATGTAGAGCTTTTCATATAAATAATAAATATGTTATTTTAGTCCATTTACGCCCATCGATCCCAAAAGTTCGTCTAGAGTGTCAGCATTTTCAGTTTTTTCTTCGCTTGCTGATGAGGAACCTAAATTGTCTACGGTTATTAAACTATCTCCAAAATCGCCAAACAAACGAGGGCGCAAGCGTAAGATACCAGCGACTTCAATCAAAATTGAACAATTGCTTGCTGAACCAAAGGATATAGAAACTGAGGCAAAAGTAAAACGGCCTCGTAAGCAAAACGCATTGAATGAAGACACTTCCAAGCACACTATCGTTAAAGCTCCAACTCGAGTTACACGCAGCCGAAAATCTGATGACCCAATTAAAACCGATGATTTTGCTTTGAAGAACAGGATCAAACAGGAACATGAAGACTTTGAATTTGCAAAAAAAATTCAGGACAAGCTTAATAAGACTAATGGCTCGTTGGCCACCAAAACCTGGCCTAAAATAGAACTGCCAGCTCGCGGATATAATACTAGAAGTCGTAAAAATTAGCTTTGCTGTGATCCATCTCTGCAAAAAATTAATGAATGATGAGCTGACAATTTGGTCAAGAAGTTTTCAAAAGTGTTAAGTCCAGAAGACACATTTTAAAACTAGTTGTGATTTGAAATGATAGTAACAGTTAAATATTAATTAAAAATCGTATTGTCTTTCGAATATCTTTGTACTTCTTGAGCAAAGATAGCAGAAATTAAATGTTAGCCCAAATATAATGTTTCATTAAATTTGTAATGGAAGACTTGAATAGCTAAAACTATTAAATTTTGCAACTCTTGCCAAGAACAGTATAATGTGCTTCGGAATCTAAGTGTCCATACAATTTTGGTTAGTGTTTAAATTTCTAAAAGGTCTCGTACAAATTCTTTTTATAATTTATAACCTTGTAAAATTCAGTGTTCTACTATTTGGATATAATGTTATCACAATCATCTTCTATCTATAAATATCTACTTAATAATTTTGACAAAATAAGATATATAGATTATTTTGTACGAGATTTTTTTTAAATTCGATAGATAATTGAGATGACTCTTTAATTATTATTATCTGTCATTTGTAGGGTTAAAGTATCCACTCGTAATTTAATGTTCATCTGCGTTATTTGACGCAAACTAGTAGATATAATGTAATTTAACTTTAAATGTGGCTACGTGCAGATAGTAGTAAAGTTGAACTGAATTCCGCTATACTTTTTATACTAATGATAAAAATTTAAATATATAACTTGTGAATCGTCATTAAAGCCAGAAACTGGAACTGCTTTTTATATTCAAACATGTGTGAATTTAAATAAATTTGTCAGATTAAATATAACTAACATTTTTAAGTACACGTGGATGAAAAATATTTCGATACGCACCGTGATCGATCAAGATTTATTTTCTAAAAGAATACATACATGTACAAAAATTTTGATTTCTAAAATAAAGTTAAGTGAATAATGAACACTCCGATTATTATTTTAAACTTTTGATAAGATTCTTTTTTATGATTTGCCAGGTTTTCCAGATTTTTTGCCGACATCACCTGGAAAATTTATTTTTATAACTGACAATCCGGATTGCAATGGTACTTTTGGTTTAATATTATTTTTTGTGGATGAGGCTTTGGAAGTGTTATTGGATGAAGTAGAGGAGCCAGATAAAATCGAACGATGTGAATCTACAGTGGAAAAAAGAAATTCATGTTAGACACGATATAAAATTTCATTGTAAAAAGTTTACATCGTTTGCAAGAAGACTCTGGTTTCATACTGAATTCGCCCAAGCTTAAGTCGCTCTTCCAAGAACATTGGCTAAAATGTAAAATTTATAAAAAAGAATGCACAGAAAGTTTTAAATTTTCAATTAACCTCTTAGTCCTCCTCATAAGTGGCATACTCAAACCTCGCTCCATAAAATGTCTAGTCACTGTTTGCGCCATATCGGGGATAGCTGCAAGAAAAGGTTCAATCGTTCAATTTTTTAGTTTTTAATATGTTAATCATTTTTTACTTTCAACTAAATCTGCCATTTGCTGCAAAGCTGAATTATTCTTATCATCTCGCTCTTTCATGTAAACATCTTTTTCAAAGAGCAAAATAAACTCAATGTCATGAATCCTTCTTTTTGCACCGGTAACAGCCAATCTCATTTCTTTTTCGGCTCTTTGCAATTTTGTTTCTTGATCCATTAGCTCTTTGTGCAACTTCAACAGGGTGTCGTTACTATCCAGTTTAGTTCGTTGAACTTCTTCCAAAATGCGGTCAACCTCTTCTTTTTCATTGTTCAACATTTCAATATTTTCCAATAAAGCAACTGAATTGCTTTTCAAAGTTTTTAAATTGAGTTGAGCTTGTAAGTGTTGATTCTGTAAGGCATTCATCTTTTTTATTTCTGGGCTATGTTCTGTAATTTTGTCAAATGTTTTCTTGTAAAGGTCGTTGGAATAGTTCATCATTTTTAAAGTACTCTCCATTGTTTTGATCTCTTTTTCGGCCACAAAGATTTTCTCGTTTAAATCATTTCCATCGTTCAGCAATATGTACTTTTCTTGAGCGTTCTGAAATATTTTAAGTTGTTTGAATAATTTTTTAGTGATAAAATAAAATGTGTACCTCAATCTTAATCTGAACAGCAGTAATCAAAGTTCCATCCTCATTCTTGCCTAACAAATCTGTAGCAGCCTCGTAACGTTTTATGAGCTGAGCTATTTTCAAGGTCCGTTCACCAATATCAACTTTCATCTGGCTTCTCTCATCCATCAAACATTTTCGTTTCATTACCAGCATATCCTGTTGAGCACGAATATCTATTAGACGATCAAAAATCGCTGCTTCAAGTTCCATCTTGTGCTTCTCAAGGGTGTAAGTTCTATCGTTCTGTTTGGCTACTTGTTTTTCCATTTGGATGATTTTCATTTTAAGCATATTATGCTCAACAAGCATCTCTTGAGTTTCTTGTTGAATCGATTTGAGTTCCTTTTTCCCACCTTCTACGTAAACTTTCTTACTCTTTACCTTTACTTTCTGAAAAAAAATGCATACTTTAAAATTCAAATTATTTATGAGCTTTAATTATTCAACCAATTTCTCAAACTCCTGCAGATCGTTATGCGATAAAGTAGTCATCCTTCTCATTTGGTCCTCGATTGCGGAAATTTGAGATTGCAGAAGTGTTTCAGCTTTTTGCTTTTCGTCATGTAGTTTTTCCAAATACTTGCAACGTTCCTCTAATTTCCGAGCTTGGCTTTCATCAATACATCCCTTCATATTTGAAACTCTAATGACGGTAGTTTGCAAGTTAAAGTCAACATTATATATTATCTCGGTTTGTCGTAAAAGCTCCTTTTCATGTTGCTTGCAGAGAATTTTTATTTTAATAATTCCAGTCTCTAGGCTCTGGCACTCAATCTTGTGGAAGAATTTCAAAAAGAAAATTAAGTAAAAAATTAAAAAATCAAAACCTAAACTATACCTTTAAAAATTTCTCAGCCTCTTGCAGCTTAAAGAGTTGCTGTTCAGATCGGAAAAATACTCCATTCAAACGAATAGTTTCATCTTCCAAGTTTTTCATGTTTTTGGTCTCAGATTCTAAGAGTTCTTCAATTTGTTTTAGGCGATCTTGTGCATCCCAATTATTGTTCTTAAATTTATCAAGTTTTCCACTCAATACTCCCAGCTCATTGATACCATTTTCTAATGATAATAGCTTTTCTTTTTCAATATTGACCATTTGATGGTTTTCATGACGCATGTTGTTCAGTTTTTGGGATTGATTCTGCACCACCTTTCTTAAAGTTTGAAGCTAAAAAGAAACTTTTAGGAAACAAATTTAGAAGAATTTTTATTGACCAACACATACCTCGTTCGACTTCAATGTTAAAATCTCTTCCAGCTTATTCAATCGATTTCTCAAATCTGAAGATGCAATGTTAAGCTCAGATATCTGATACTCCGACTCCATGTTCTCATCTTTTTTCTTGTCCAGGATCAGAGATTGATTTGCTTGTCCAGCATAACATGCCTCAGTGTATTTTTTGGCTCTTATAATCTCCTTCTCTACTTCGTTTATGTCTTTTTCACGTTGATTCATCTGGGCAACAGCTTCTTTCCAGGTATTCACAAGCTGTCTTCGTTCATTATGTGCTTGCCTGTACAATTGGGAAGTCCGCTCTAAGATTTGTTCCAATGCTTTTTTCTCTTCAATCGTGTTGCATAGTGAAGCTCGTTGTTTATTTATTGAGTCTTGAAGCAAACGCCTTTTGGAATCTAACGTCTAAATTAATTTAAATTAATAATTTTTTAAGAACATTCATAAGTTTTGTTCTCATACCTCAGCTTTACCGACATCCATCTTACAAAACTTTTGTATCAACAAATTGGCATCTTCACCACGGTTCATTACTTGCCGCCACTCAGATAATGCCGATTTAGCCCATTGTATGCATTCTGACAATTTTTCCATGTTTGAATTCAATTTGCTAATTTCGTCTAGATTTAAAGAATTAATTTAAGTAATTAAAAACAAAAAATTATTATTTTATAGCATACTTTTTGTGGATGCCTCCTGGATGTTCAGGTCCATTTTAGATTTTTCAACCGATGATATTTGTTGAACAAGTCGGGAGTTCTCATGTTCAACTAGTTTTAGAAAATGATGTTCAGTTGCGTATTCGGATTTGAAGGCAGTAGTCAGCTTCAAATTTTGACTGAACTCATTTTCAGAGTTTGAAAAGAGACTTTTGACACGATCAACTTCCTGTTGACGATCTTGTAAAAAATTTTGCTTGCTTGTGCTAGTTTCAGTTGAAACTTTAATCAACTCCAGGAGCTTCAAATTGTCTTCATTGGCTATAGGAACGAAGCCATCACTCCAACCGAGTGAGCTTAACACATCTTGCACCATCGAACTCGATTTATTTTCCAGAGAAACCATCTTAACAAGTAAAATCCTGCTGCTTCAAAAAATTGTTTTGTCAATAAAATACAAAAGCTTTTGGTTTCCTCTAGAAATAATATGGTTGCTTAGAACATTATATGCAAACTTGTTGCTCAAAAGTTACACTAGTTGAACTGTTTAAGTAGTTTTAAGTATATCTGAGGAACATAGCCTATATTTCTTATTTTATTTTTATTTTTCCACAATTTAACGATTTTAGGATTTTTGAAACATGAAAATTATAATTTTAATATCTCCTTAAGTATTTCAAGAAATATTTACCCACGGAAAAACCATTATCTTCTCTAACATCCAATATGCGTTCAAACTCAAAATTAAATGTAAATTTAATATTAAACATTTTTTTCTGATGAATATATTAATAAACGCAGATATTTCATTTGAACATCATAACGACGAATATATATAGCAGTATAGATATTAGCTATACTACTATTTGTTTTGCTAAAGATATAGTGAATGGTAGTTGAAGTACTTTTCATAAAACACCTTTTCGTGTCGCCAAGTTAAAATAATAAAAAAATTTCTTGAATAAAAAAAAGTATTAAAAGCGCTAAATCATATGTTGCTAGCTACATGAAGTTTGCAATACTTTGTCACATTTTAACATTACTTCAAAAACTGGTATAATTTTAGTGCTTGTAAAATAAAAGGAAAAAGTATCCATCCGATTAATTTTATTATTTGATGTTGGAAATTCCTATTCGTAGCTTTGAAAATACCTCATCAGTGATAAAATACAAGTACAAAAGCAATCAGACTATATCTTAAACGACGTGAATACTACAAATTAAGTTGATATTTTGAGATCTTTTGTGAAAAAAAAATTTAAGTGAACGAACAATGAAAATAATCTGAAATATTTATTTTATTGAATGTTTGCATCATAACTTATTCTAAATGAAGCAGAATTCGACATTAAGGTAAGAATTATTAGTTTTATTGTATGAATTGTAATATTCAAGTAAATATTTTCCATAAATCAAGTGAAAATTAGGATCTGCTCGTCTGTAAAGATTGCCAAAAATATATACATAATATTGAAATTATCGTGACGAAATGTATATATGTGTAGAACCAATTATTATATCTTAGTTATTAGCCAAACAAGTGGTGTTTGCATAACGACTACACATTGGATTGATTCTCCTTTAATTTTTTTTTCAAGCAGACAAAAAAAAATAAAATATTCAATATTATACATATTGATAGTTGATAGTCAAATGTAAATTAAACATTCGATCTTATCACTAAAAAGATGATAACGATTTGAAACATGTTATTCAAAGAAATTTATAACAGCTGTGAGATGTTTTTCTAGATGCGATGTGATGTTTTTTATGTATCTTAATTAAGTTTGATAACATAACAAAACATATTTATTGTCGTCAAAGATATTGGAGCAAATGTAAAAAATACAAACATCTTGAATTCTCTTAATTACAAAAACAAAAAATTATGCTTGTTGAAGTTGGTTTAAATATTCTCAAATGCGCAGCTGAAACTCGTATAAATTTTAGTTGTATGGTATACTGTCATATTTTTGTATTCTGTGTGTATTCATTACATTCGAAAAGTTTACTAAAGTCTTGTCGAAACTACATAAAGAACAAAATTGTAAGTTTAAAATTTTCATCTATTATCTGGTTTTAAACTACTCTATCTATTCTGCAAACTGTTCTATAGTGTTCAAAGCCGTCTTGGCTTAAGGAGTTTGCTCGCTTAAAGCGAAAATTATATAATTATTAGTATTTGAAAATCGTGGTGAAATAATTTTTTTCAAGTTATTACAAAGACTCTCAACACTCATATTCTTCTCAGTTCAGAACAGGTCTTGGACAGAGCTGTTTTAAGATATCAACCCAGGATAAACTCTCAAAATGTGAGTCATCAGAGCTATTTCAGCAGACTTTTTCGTAAAATTCAACCATTTTGACTATTTGCTATACGATTTACGACTATTAATTTCCACTAATTCAGAGTCTTAAACCATATGCAAATAGCAATTTCACAGCCTCAAACTTAGCTACAGTGTTCAAATTGAGTTAGGCTGACTGAATCAATAAATTTCCATTCCATAAAAGCTGCCAAGGCCAAAAATTAATCAATAAGGGGCCCCAAAAGATTCCCACTTTTAGAGCCTGATTTAATCGGCTACAAAAACAAAAGATTACGAACCATTAAACTTATACACAATTGAATATTCAAACACTTGAATACTTTAATTTACTATTCATGATTAAACAAGAAAATTTTCATTTCCAGTCTCATAAAATGGCGATTTTTCAGGTTATTTTTTGTTTTTCTTCAATATCAAAAATAGAAAATTGTGTAAATATTAGAGCAACCGAAACTCGATGTAAAAAGCGATTTTTGTACAAGTAGAAAACCTTTAATTCCGAATTTTTATGCACCAACTTGAAGTCAAAAATCGTCTCGTAGATTACATTTAATACATTTTCTGGGTCGAACAGAATGGAAAGAATTGTTCTTTGTTGCTAGTTTTGTTTATTATTATAAGTTAGAATTCAAAGAGACATATTGCAATTCCTAAAAATTGACTTTAAGGTAAAACATCATTCAATCAGATCCATTAGCTCAGACTTCTTTTCAAAGAGTTCTTCGAGAAACTTCTACACAGATGAGACCAAAATAACATAGTTTTATATTGCGTACATAAATGGTTTCACAGCTGTGCGAGCAGAAAATTTAAGCGAGAGCAAGGCATCAATAGTTTTCACATCTTGCTTGTGAACTCGGTTAATTTATTTTATTTGCCAACAAGATTATTCTCTTTAAAGTTCACAACCCTCTTGCAGTCGCTCATAATCAGTCTTTCCTTTGATCCAACCCTAGTTGAAATCACATTTAAAGAACACACATACTAAAATTTACTTCCTATCTTCTCTGCGACTCTATACTCAGTTATTCACTTCCATTTTGACGAGCAGTGCGTAATAGATGTATATATATATTTATTTTGTTTCGGGTATTGTGCGAGTTTTCTGGAAAATTCTGTAGGCTCCATTATTGCTCAATGTATTTTTTAAATCCTAATATTTTGAATAACCAGATACCTGTAAAGGGTTTGGAAATATTTTAAGGGTGTATGTAGGGTCTTTTTGGAAATCAAGTGCAAATTTTTTACCTGTTTCCAAGTTTCATTTGCATTTAGGATCTATTGCACGACTGTTTATTTTGTGTATTGCAACAGCAGGATTAATACCTTAACTTATTATACATATAGTTAATGATGGAGTAAAATCACAACATTTAAGGAGGGCTGTTCCTTACATATGTATCTCTAATACAATTTCTTTTATACCAATTCATTATTCATAAGATCTCCAATACACATAAATACGATAGCAGTTGTGGAAAAAGCGATTTATTATTATATTTTCACATTTATTTATTGGGGTTCCTTGGAATAACAAAAAATGGTTGCAGAGTAAACTGTACAGAACGTTAAAGCATACAAACAGGGTCAGTAACCCTTCAAAATTGTTATTCAGAATACAAAAACTATCGCAAGACCAACTCGTTTAATAATTTTTGTTTGTTAAAAGTTTCGGGCATGTTTGATTATTATTCTGAAGTGCCATTTGAAAATCAAAATGTTTTTAAATTATGTGTAGGTACTCAGTAAAATGGAAAGTTTGATTTTTAAAGAGCAGTGAATAGAAAATTTAGAACTGACGATTTCTTGATTTTTGAGATCAAGGATGTGTGAGTAATCAAGGCAATTAATTAAATAGTTTGTATTCAAGAATTGTGCAATGAATTCTATAATCTACTAACAAAACTCCATTTTGGTCATATACTACAATGAAATTGTGTAACATAATTGGCTTTTGAAGGCCGTAGGTTTTGACTTAGGTGTAAAAGCATAAATAAAGCAAATCTTAACAGCGTTTTCAAGCAAATACGTTCGGAAAATTTGTCTGATAGAGTATCATTTCCCATAAATGATTATATTTTCCATTTCAATGAATGTCTACCGTCAGAAATACTGCTTTAGTGATAAATCTCGTAAATACATACAAAGTGCTTGTATTCACATAGTGTGAAATAATAATTCAACAAATTTCAAAAAAAAATAAAATTATATATGACTTTTTCAAAACAAAATGAAGAAACATTTAGAAATGGTATTATTCAATTTGAACAGTTTGACTTTTTCTTCATTTAGGGTTTCTGAAAGTACTTTAAAGTATTATAAGAAACGTTTTTCGGAAGTTTGCTAATTATTTTACAGAACTTTTATCTTTTATATAATCACAAATGTTTTTAAGAGATAAAATATTAAAAAAAACTCTAACATTCTATGTTTTCTTTTTATTTTAGTAATTCAATAATCAATATACGTTATCACCAGAGCAGCCACAACGAATGTATGGGAAAACGCTGTGAAACCGATACTGGAAGGGCATGTTTAATGGCAAAAAACATTCGTGGAATAACAAGTGTCGTCTATGGCCGAATCCGTTAGTAAACTGCTCTCTGCAGAGGGGCGTGATAAGAGAAATCCACCAAATAAACCCAGCAGTAAAGCTAGCCTTGTGAATCTGCTCGAAAAGCAGCAGCAAAAAAGCTCAAAATCAGGACCAACCACAAAAGTGAACAGCAAACATCAAAAGGCGACCGTTAGCGAAAAAAGTAAGAAAATTTCTCTAACTCCGTCTTCCTCCACATCTTCAATTGTTTCCAACGCCTCCACATCCAGAAATACTGAGACTAAAGGGATCAAAAACACGTCGGGCGCTTCATCAAACAGAAAACGACTATTGAATATTTTGTTGACACAAAACAGCACCACTGAAGACGATACCGAAGAGGAGGAGACTACTACTCCCAAGAAATTAAAACGACGTCGACGTAACTTTTCAAGCTCTACATCCTCCATATCGTCTCTTCTCACAAACTCTACAGTGGTTTCTAGTGAGCCAGCCATAAAGGCAGTTATACTACAAACGGCTAGCTCTAGTGCAAGTAGTAGCAGCAGTAGTTCAGGTTCGCCATCTCCAAAACACGAAGAAACAAAACCAGTAGATTTGATAGCTTATCGCACTCGCTCACGGACCCAGTCTACAGATCGTGGAGCAAGTGTTGCTGATAAATCGCTACAGAAAAAACGTGTTGTCAATGATCTAGTGCCAAAAGGTATAGTGAAAAACAACGTTAGTGAATTTGACGACGACTCAGACGAAGAGCCAGAATCACGAAAAAGTGATCGTAAAGTTAGTGTGGACAAAAAGATAAGCAAAAAAGTACAAGGACACAATAAAAAGGTGCCAAGTGTTAAAGAACAAAAAGTGCTTACTAAAGTGAAACAAGACACTAATTACAGTGCAAATAGTGCTAGCTCAGCCAGCAGTACCAGTTCTGACAAACAAAAAGAAGTGATTGCAAAGAAATCTAGCAATAAAAAACAGCGTGTGGAAGAAAGTGCTTTTGAAGAAGAGTTGAACACTTCTAGGAATTTACGATCCGCATCAACAGTTTCCTGGTGGTCCACTGGAAAAAAATCTGAACCCAAGTGCTCAACGACTAGTTTTGCAAGCAGTAACAGTAACCAACTTCCACCCAAAAAACGTCAAAAGGTAAGGAACATGTTTCAAAATATTTTAAAACAGTTGATGAGTTAAAATTAGCAGTTACAAAATATCAATAAAGAATTTGTTAGTAAGCTTTTGTTATTTCATAATTTAGATATTTATTTTCCGAAAAAAAATGTCGAAATTAATAAAATTGGTAAATTTATGAGTAAATAAGAATATAAATTCTTACTTCCCCTTTTTAAATTATTTTTATAGGTGGAACAATCGTCACCCACTCAGCAACCAGAAAGTGGTGCCAACAAATCTTCGAACCTGGGTGCACGTTTAGCCCGTAGCAGCGGTCGGGAGCCCCAGCTCACGGATAACAGTCAAGCACAGCAACAGCCGGGGCAACCACCGAATCTGCTGAGACGCAGTTTCCGTGGCAAAAGTTCCTCTTTAGCAGCAACCACGGGTTCTTGTGTGAGCTCCACATCCAACAGCACGTCCACTCGTTCTACCAGCCGATCTCACCACAAATCTAGCGCCAAGCACGGTGCGTCAGCCGCCAGTTTTGATCCGTCGGAACCCAGCCCCTCAACTTCACAGGCCGCGATGGCAAGCGATGGATCACGCGGCGGCGGCAATAACAACAACGACCAGTCCTCTTCTTCCAACTCAACACCATTCTTGAAATTCCATAGATCCACAAATGTGGGCACTGCTGCCACAAACACGGCAGAAAATGCTTCAATTTATGTTCCAGCATCATCTTCTGGAGTACAAAGCGGTACAGCTGGAGGAATAACGTCGCAGCATTTGGCTAACAATTTGGGAGCTCTAGGCGTTGGAAATTTAGCAAGTGGAACTTCTGTGGTCGCACCATCCTCTGCAGCTAATCCAGATTCAGAAAGTGATGACAGTGAAGTCGGACGATTGCAGGTAAAAAATTCAATGAGAATTTCTTGAGAATTTCAATTAATCATGCTTTTATTTTTTCAGGCGCTGTTGGAGGCACGAGGATTGCCACCTCATTTGTTCTCTGCACTTGGTCCAAGAATGCACCATTTGTTACACCGAACTATGGGAGCCAGCAGTTCTTCAAAGGCTCAACAACTTTTGCAAGGACTACAATGTCAAGATGAAAGTCAACAGCTTCAAGCAGCCATTGAAATGTGTGAGATGTTGGTAATGGGAAATGAAGACACTTTGGCTGGCTTTCCCATCAAACAAGTTGTGCCAGCTCTCATCAATTTACTTAGAATGGAGCACAACTTTGATATAATGAATAATGCATGTCGAGCCCTTGCTTATATGCTGGAAGCTTTGCCTCGATCTTCAGGAACAGTTGTAGATGCCATTCCAGCATTCCTGGAAAAGTTACAAGTAATACAATGTATGGATGTAGCTGAGCAAAGTTTGACTGCTTTGGAAATATTATCACGTCGCCACAACAAATCAATATTGCAAGCAAATGGTGTATCAGCCTGCTTGACTTACTTGGACTTTTTCTCAATCAATGCTCAGCACGCGGCTCTTGCAATAACTGCCAATTGTTGTCTTAATCTACACACTGAAGAATTTCACTTTGTCAAAGACTCGTTGCCACTGTTGGCTCGTCTTTTGTCCCAACAAGATAAAAAGAGTGTGGAACGCATTTGTAACGCGTTCTACCGGCTTGTAGATAGTTTCCAACACGATGCATTGATTTTGCAAGAAATCGCGAGCACGGAATTGCTCAAAAATTGTCAGCAGTTGCTTTTGGTGACCCCAGCAGTGCTAAATACCGTCACATTTGTAAATGTAGTAAGAATGTTGAGCGTGATGTGTGCTAATTGCCCAGATCTGGCCATTACCTTGCTGAAAAACGACATAGCTTCCACTTTACTGTACTTGCTGACCAACTCAGTAGAGCCTAGTGCCGGTGAACATGTAGAACTAGTGGCCCGCACTCCTCCTGAGTTATTTGAGATAACATGTTTGATTGGTGAGCTTATGCCTCGCTTGCCGAATGATGGAATATTCAGTGTAGATGCTTTGTTGGAAAGGGCAAGCAATAATACACAAGATGCAGTACAATGGCAATGGCGTGATGATCGAGGAATCTGGCGTCCGTACTCAGCGATCGATTCGCGGATGATAGAGGCAGCTCATCTTAATTCTGATGATGAAATTAGTTTGAGTACACTGGGAAGAACATACACGATAGATTTTCATTCCATGCAGCAGATAAATGAAGATAGTGGCACTACTAGATCTGTTCAGCGCAAAATTAACACCAACATGATGAATACCGATCCTTCGGCATCTGTTCATCCAGCTAGTGATTCTCACTCATCCCCTGGAATGGTTAATTTGGCTGCTCGTCCACGAAATGCTACTCGTGATGCCCGTATTGCTTGCCTGAAAGAAGAGCGCGGCTTGGCTGCTGAATTTATAAAAAATCTATTTTCGGTGCTGTATGAAGTTTACAGCTCATCGGCTGGTCCGTCAGTACGCTACAAGTGCTTACGGGCTCTTTTGCGGATGGTATACTTTGCAAGTGCCGATTTACTGAAAGACGTTCTCAAGAATCAACTAGTCTCATCGCATATTGCCGGCATGATGGCCTCAAATGATTTGCGAATTGTGTCGGGTGCTCTACAAATGGCTGAAATTCTGATGCAAAAGTTGCCAGAGGTATTCGGTGTGCATTTTCGTCGTGAAGGTGTAATGCATCAAATCAACCTATTGGCTGATCCAGCAATTCCAATCTGTGCTGCACCATCGCCAAAATCTTCAGGTGCGTTAAGTGCTCCATCCAGTGCCAATACGTCTGGTAACTTTGATTTTGATAGTGCCATTGCATCCACTTCTAAGGGTACTGGAGCCCATGTTAAGAATCTGAATGCTGCTTTGGCTAGCAAAATGAGCATGTCGATGCCGTCAACATCGGGCTCATTATTGCATGCACCACATCTACCAAGTACTTCATCCACTTCACCATTTGCCATCAATTTGAACACCTCAAACAATTTACACGTGACAGAGTCAAGTATGCTTTCGCAATCAGCACCGGTAGCACCAAACAATGGTAACCTATTGCTCAACGCCATGTACGCTAATGTGGATAAACATGCTCCTCGTTATCAGCAATCACATCAACACAGTGCTCAGTACGTACCAACAGCAGATGTTGGAACATTAGTGTCTTTCTCTACTTCAAATGATTCAGCTGGAGGTGCTAGTGGAAGTAGTGACCGAACACTAAAAGTATCAGATATTTTGAAGAGAAAAGTGCCACCAAAGCGAAAGTCTCAAAACAATAGTAAATCGAAGAACCGAAGTGAGGATGCTGGAAGCAGTGGTCAAGCAGCGGCTGCTGCTGCTGCTGCTCACAGTTCATCGGGATTGCAAGACTTTATAAGCAAAGCTACCAATTTAGGAACATCAGGTAGAAATACACCATCGTCTTCTTCAGCAGCTTCCCGTTCTCGTTTTGCTGGTGCTAGCTCAAAAACCACCTCATTCTTAGCTTCACTGAACCCTTCGCGTTGGGGACGTACCACTTCGTCACACACTACATTTGCCAAAGACACAAGCAACAATCTAAGCAAGAGTGTATCCAACTCCAACTTGATTGCCGCCGGAAATCGCGAGAAAGCTCGCCAGTGGATACGTGATCAATCTATTTCATTTGTGAACCGTTATTCAGAGCATGAGAATTCTGGAACTCAACATCCTGCTCTATCGATCCTTTCTAGATTAACTTGTGCAATCCAAAAGCTTGATGGCAACTCAAACGACTGCCTGATGGCTCTGCAAGAGCTGCGCAATATTCTTATTGAGAGTGACATTTCACCTTTCGAAGTAAACCATTCAGGTTTGATTAAAGCTATGATTAGTTTTATGTCCAATGAAGCTGGGAGTGTGGCACGTAACGAAAGACTTCGTTCATTTTTGCATGTCTTTGCTGGCATATCTTTAGATGGAAAGTAAGTTCAACGAAATTTAGAAAAATTATATTAAAACATTTCCTAATGTCGTGTTTAATTTTTCAGTTACAGTGGACCACTTTCAATCAACTCGATGCCCTTTAGCGCTTTAGTAGCCAAGCTGAATGGATGCGTCACTCAATTGGAACAGTTTCCAGTAAAAGTTCACGACTTCCCAGCAAGCGTGGGCGGCAGATCAAACACAAGTGCTCTTAAGTTCTTCAACACGCATCAACTCAAGGTAAATATAAATATATTTCTTTTAATTTAATACTCACATGTAAAATATTTTTAGTGTAATTTGCAACGACATCCAGAATGCACTAATCTACGTCAGTGGAAAGGTGGCACCGTTAAAATTGACCCACTTGCTCTTGTACAGGCCATTGAGCGATATTTAGTAGTACGAGGATATGGTGGCATTCGTATTGATTCTGAAGAAGACTCTGAAGAAGATATTGACAACATAGACACTGCAGTAATGATCTCGATGGTATAGTTACTTATTTTGTTTTTAAAAGAATTTTTAATTGTAAATAAATAAAATTTTAGGGTGGTATGAAACACAAACTGCAGTTTATGATAGGTGATCATATCCTTCCATACAACATGACTGTTTATCAAGCTATTCGCCAATATTCACCTCAAGTGAATGACCAATCAGAGACTGATACAGATACAGAAACTCCCATTGGTAATTATATTCTTGACAAATGACTCAATAATCTAAAATTTAAACATAAAATATTAAAAATTTTAGGAAGTGCAAGCATTTGGGTTCAACAGCACACTATCTACTATCGTCCGGTTGAGGAGCCAGCTACTGGTGCCAGCAGTAAAACTGCAATTCCGTCAGTCGCTTCTGCATCCACATTTAACTCTTCTCGAAAGACCAATAGCAAGAATTCGAATCCCAAATTGATTAGCCGTCGTAAGCCTGAATTTTGGGTTGACGGTACTGCACCTTTAGTTGTTTCGCCATTAACACCCTTTTTGGTGCCCAAACTTCCCGATATTGTGACTGTGGATGATGCCTCGCTCGATGTTTTGGCATTACTGCGTATATTGAATGCGCTCAATCGTTATTGGTCGTGCTTGTACTTTTCTGTGCCACACGTTCATATCACTAACCAAAATGAATTTATTCACTCCAAGGTAATTTTTATTTCTTAATTTCTTTCAAAATGCTGACTATTTAAATTTTTTAGATTGCTGCTAAGGCTGGTAGACAGCTTCAAGATCCACTAGTTATTATGACTGGAAATTTGCCGACATGGTTGCAAGAGATCTCCGCCTCGTGCCCCTTCCTGTTTCCATTCGAGACTCGCCATCTGCTGTTTTACGCAATATCATTTGATCGTGATCGAGCGTTGCAACGCCTCATAGACACAACTCCTGATCTCAACTCGGCTGACACTTCAGAGCGCGTCACACCACGACTAGATCGTCGTAAGCGTGCTATTTCTCGAGAAGATATTCTGAAGCAGGCTGAGGTTATAATCCAAGTGAGTGTTTTTTAAATATTTATAAATTAATTTCCATAGTAACAATAAATAATTTTTCTAAAGGATTTTGCACACTCCAAAGCACTTTTGGAAATTCAATACGAGAATGAGGTAGGCACTGGGCTTGGACCAACATTGGAATTCTACGCATTAGTGTCCACTGAACTGCAACGATGTGATTTAGCTTTATGGAATGATAGTGATAGTTACAAGCAACAACAAATAGCTGATGTAGTCAAATCTGGGTTGAATCAGATTCAGGATGATGACATTACCTCTCATGCACCAACAAGCCAACAACAACCCTCAACTCCTGCATCTCATTACCAGCTGATATATCAACAACAGCAACAGCAGCTAAGCGCAGAGATGTTTAACAATAATGCAAATAACAATGCTAGTGATATTAATGTGATGGGAAACAACATGCTTATTGAGCAATCTTCGGATAATAATAATCAGCAGCAAAATGATTCGACCAATGCTGTGTCAAATGCAAATACCACTGGTATTCAATATGTGAATGCTCCTCTGGGTTTGTTCCCGATGTCGCTCAGCAAAACTGCCAAGACTTCGCAAATATCACGCCAAAAATTCAAATTCAAGTTTTTGGGTAAATTTATGGCCAAAGCAGTTATGGATAGTCGAATGGTATGTTTTCAACTACTACTATTTGGATTTTAAATTCAATACTAATCTTTTTTATTATAATTTATAGCTGGACTTGCCGTTCTCAATTCCATTCTATCGCTGGCTGTTGACTGAAGAGAGCTCATTGAACCTATCTGATTTGGGTCAAGTGGCGCCAGAAGTGCAGGGCACTTTGCTCCGCTTGAATGAGATGGTAAAGCAACGTGATATAATTCAATCAGAACCATCCATCGATGCTATGGAAAAGACTGAAAAGGTAAGCTATACAAGAGAGACGTTTATAAAAAATTGCTATAACTTTTTTTTGTTCACTATTATTAAAGATAGAAGCACTGGATTTGGATGGCTGTCTGATATCAGATTTGGGATTGGACTTTGTTTTACCTGGTTACCCTAACATTGAACTTCGCCGTGGAGGCCGTGATATTCCAGTATCCATTCACAATTTGCACCAGTACATCTCATTGGTCTCACATTGGTTCCTCATTGAAGGCGTCTCCCGTCAATTTGAGTCTCTGCGTGAAGGTAATTTATTTTAGAAAATTTGAAATCATTGAATAATTATATTAATATTATTTCTTATATTTCAGGTTTTAATTCAGTTTTCCCAACACATCACTTGCGCATTTTTTATCCAGAAGAGCTGGAAAATGTATTTTGTGGCTCAGGCGTAGCTAACTATCAACGTTGGGAGGGTCGCATGCTGGCTGACTGTTGTCGCACTGACCACGGATTCTCGCAAGATTCAAAGGTGATTCAGCAATTCTTTGATATCTTGAGTCATTACACTCGTGAGGAGCAACGATTGTTCCTTCAATTTGTCACTGGAAGTCCTCGTTTACCTACTGGTGGTTTTAAGGCGCTCAGCCCACCTCTGACAATTGTGCGAAAGAAGATGGATGGTAACCAAAATCCGGATGAGTATTTGCCTTCGGTTATGACTTGCGTCAACTACTTGAAACTTCCGGACTATTCCAACCGTGAGGTGATGAAGGCTAAACTGAAGATTGCTGCCAATGAAGGTAGCATGAGCTTCCATCTGTCATAAGTGATGCCACCATTCATCGTATAAATATATTTTAGAAATCAAAATTATTCATCT
Organism: Parochlus steinenii; assembly: GCA_038502155.1. Classification (NCBI taxonomy): domain Eukaryota; kingdom Metazoa; phylum Arthropoda; class Insecta; order Diptera; family Chironomidae; genus Parochlus; species Parochlus steinenii. Next base: position 712,900 of record JAXCIN010000052.1, on the reverse strand, counting down.
CTAAATCATAATAAATCTATTCTATGAATTTCTTTGCTATAATTTTGGATTGAAAAAAAAAATTAATTAAAAAAACACTTTCGGTTAACATAAATAAAAGGATTTTCTAGATCCTGAATGAGATGAATTGTTGTGTTTTTAGCATAAGTGCAATTTATTGTTTCAAGATTTTAGTTGATGAACAATTTTTAAATTCATGTATATCTAAAATAATAATATTAACTGAAAAATAATCTTAATCAAATAACTGTAAAGATTCGAAAATGCTTAGAAATAAAAATACAAAAAAAAGAATATATTGTGAGTGTTTTAAACTAACTTTTATTTTTATGCTGCCAGAATTTTTCCTAGCCAGGATTATACAACAGTGACGGATCACGGAACTCATAATGCTAACTTAATAATATCGCTTCTTTTTATTTGGAAATAACATTTATAAACACATTTTTTTTTAATGAATGAAGATGATGTTATCATTTAGTCATTTACAAAGCCATAGAAAGCCAAGCTAAAATCAGCGTAAGTCCGCCTATTGGAGCAAGTTTGTTCCAACGCTGATCATCGGTAAGTGATGAATAGTAGCAAGTCCCACAGAAGAGGGTCATACCAGTTATCATCAGCGAGCCGGTCTAGAGTAAGGAGTAGATACAAAGAACTTCAAATAAAATGGAAATATGGAATCTCACCAATAAAGGACGTCTGGCCATCGGGACCAACATTAAAGCAAAAGTATGATAGAAATGATAACGATTGGCTGTTTCAAAGATAGCTTTCAAATCTCTTCCAGAGTCCTTAGCTGGTGCAAAGTTTTTGTGTGCTCCGTAGGCTCCCAAGATTACAGCTGCAGAGCCCTGTAAACCTAGAGATTTTGATCAGTTAGTTCTTCGATTAATAAATAGCTAGTTAATTAAAAAATTTTATAAACAATTTCACAATGCATACCAGCTAATCGGATGAAAAACAAATTCTTCCCCAATTGTTTGTATAATGGAATCATCTCTTGAACCACTGTTGTGGTAATGGATGCTGCGGGAACGTCTGCTGTTTTCTTTTTCAAAATTAATCCCTGAAATAAAATAATTTTATTTTTCAAAATTTCAAAATTTCATATTGTAGTTATTACGAGTCCGGTTTTTCCAAAACTGATAACTGATGAGCTGAGTGGGTTATTGAACAAGAGGTAATTCAAGCTATCTGCCATATTTAATTAATAACACGATTTCAAAGTTTAATGAAAATTTGCACAAGAAATCGGTATGAAAAAATTTAATCAATATAGCGTCATCTGTCATAACTCATAACTATACATAAAATCCGATCTTTATACCTGGTTTGTTTACGTTGAGTTGCACATAGAAATTTTCTAAAATTAAATATTAAATATATGCTCTAATAATGAAGCGTATTACGGGAATTACGAAATTACTTATAGTGGCAGTACTATTTCTACTTATTTTATGGCTAGTAGTGTTTAAAGATTGGACAGATATCGATCAAACAGTATGAAAAATATTTAAAACACGTCGATATTTAAAAAAACGTTAATGATTTATTTGCAGGATGAGCTGGCACTACATTCCAGTGGTGTACCAGTATTTGTTGCTGTCTATTATGAAGCTTTATGCCCAGATTCCAAGAATTTTGTTTTGAAACAGCTTAAAAAAACATATGAAAGAGCCCCAAAATTGATGAATATCATATTTATACCTTAGTATGTTTACATTTATGAGTCAAGGCCGGAACATATTTAAAGATAACAAAAATTGTAAATATTCGATGATAATCATACTTTCAAAAATTTACTTATATTCTCATCTTTAAATATATACCGGCCTAATAGAAGTTATACCACATATTTAATTATTATTATATAAACTATTAAATTTTTTAGTGGAAAAGCTACAACATCTACAAACCCAGATGGATCACTCAGTTTTCAATGCCAACACGGACCAATTGAATGCGAAGCAAATATAATACACGCTTGTGTTATTGAAGCCACTCATGACGCTGCAACTCGTTTAAATATGATATCCTGCATGATAAAAGATAATATGATTCCAAAAGATGCGTTCCACCGATGTTCTAGAGAGTTTCTCAATATTGACGTAGAGACAATTCAAAAGTGTTATTCTAGTCCACATGGTCAAGAACTACTGAAACTCCATGGTGAAGCTACTTTTTCGCTACGACCTCGAGCATCTTTTATTCCGACTGTAACGCTAGACGGTTTACAAGGCAGGCAGGCTTCAATTCTTCAAGACCTTTTTACGGAAGTTTGTAAAGTAGCAGCAGGTTCAGGAAATCTTCCAAAAATATGCGAATCTTTTTAGCAAACAGCTTTAAATTACTTAAACAGATTCATGATTAGTTTTTAACTTTTTGTTGTTTAGATTTTAAAAATTCTTATAGGAAATCTATATTTTTTGCAGCTTTTTAAGTACCTATTCAATTTAAAATTTCTCAAATGACACGGAAATCGTAAATGTACAATTAAGCTATGTGGTTTCAACATCTAGCACGGGGAAGAGAAACACTTGACTTAAACCTTGGTTCTGTAAATATTTCTAATATTAAATTCAAAATGATTTCATCAAAATAGACAAACTGAAGACGTTAAATAATATTAAATTGCAAGAATTATGAAGCTGACTGATGGACCTCCGAGAATATTCAAGGTCAAATTATGAAACGATTAAAACTCGCAATAAACTCTTGAACAAATCTTGCGTGGATCATTTTGTGACAATTTGTAAAATAAATGTATTGTTTATTGTTTTGTTTTTCTAGTTATAGTAATAAAATTCAAAATGAAATACATTTTTTTATTTATTTGGACAAATAAAAGTACATCCAAACTGGGAATCTAAACTCTTAACAATCTACAGAAAATTTAATTTGTTTCCATTGACTGATCAACTTCATTGAACATGTACTGGCTCTGGAAATCATTTAGAACTTGACTTGAGCGTTTTTCGTCCAAGAACAAGCTATAAACTTTCTTGATATCTTCCGTTGTAACTTCAGGTGATTTGCGGCGTCGGCTTACCAAGTTAGATGTGGTGATGAGTTGAATGGCATATCGTAAGCTTGTGTCAGTGGCGATTTTTGAAAGAATAGTTAGAGCGTCTGCTTGCATTTGACAGTCTTCTTCTTCACCCCGGATACGTAAAATTTCTTTTATCTCTTTATCATTGTATGGAATGGTGCGAATGATAATCATTCTGTCCAAAAGATCAATTGGAATTCCATGCGGACTGCGGAAAGTTGTTCCACGAATACGAGTAATGCCTCGATTTGTTGCCATGACTACTACGGGTGACATGTCACTTTCCAGGGCGCGATTCAAGTATGAGAAGCATTCGATGTCAAGCATATGAGCTTCATCGATGAAAAGGACACCAGGGTTTATTTCTGCTTTTCCCTCTTCCCTCCATTCCATAACTTTACTGTTGATCTGGTCACGTACTTCTTGTTTAATTTCACCAGTATCACCAGAGAAAAGAGCCAGGAATCCGTGAGTGCGACTGTTAATGACATCAATCTCATGCAATGTGACCGTGTGGACAACTTCTTTTCGCTTTTGTAACTCGCCTTCAGGACACTGAACAAATCGTGTTTGAGCACCGGTGGCATCATAGTCGCGAGATCGAGTAAAACTTCGGCCTAACTTACATACTTTTCCCGATGCTTTGTCAATGGTGATGATATCACCAGCTTGAATCTTCTCCTTCATGAAGCACTCGATAATTTTGTTGCCCAGATCATAATTAGTTTCCATCTCTGTGGTCTTCAAAGTAACTTTACCAATTTTTTGACCAGTTCCAGTTGCTGGCCTATCTATTTGAATTTCAACCACTTCGCCCTCAATAATTTCGGTTTCTTCTTTGATACGAACACCAATGCTTTTACGCAGAGCTTGAGCCAGTGCCTCAGTTTTTCCCATCTCTAAGGAGTAAATTTCTGAGCCAGACATGCTTGTAAATGGTGTCTCGTTTCCCAGTGCTTGTGCCATTCCAACAGCTATAGCAGTTTTTCCAGTGCTCGGCTCTCCGGCTATCAAAATACATCGTCCAGCAATTTTACCCTCACGAACCATGTTTACAACAATTCCAGCAGCTCTTCTTGCGTCTTTCTGGCCAACCATTCCTTGAGAGACTGGTCTAGCTTCCAAAACATCATCCAGACCTAGACCGCGGATGTGGGAATGTGCTCCAATTCGCTCTATTCTGGTCATGTCTCTGACTTCTAATTTCTCGGTGTCACCCATATTTTCTAAAAATTTAAACAAGAGATGAAATTGTTTGGTCGATATTGTTTGTTTGTTGAGGTTAAATAATTTTAATTTAAGTATTGTATGATTTTACATCACGGGTGATCGCAAAGATATTCTAATGTGAATTGACAAAAGCGTTAGGGATGAATTAACACATTAAATACTGAAAAACGATAAAGCCGCGCAATTTTTAATTCAGGAAATTTAATAACGTAATTTGAAGTTTTTTTGCATATATTTCATATATAGCTATTAACAGTACCTTTATGCTCTTATTTATGCTCGAAAAGTACAATAAAACTGTTATAGATTCTTTAAAAACGTGAGAAACTATAATATTAATCTGTAACTCGTCAAATTATGTGGTAAACTCGCCGAGTGGTGAAAATTGTGACAGTTTGATTTCAATGACATTTGTGGGATGGGATATGGTTACTAAGTGAAATTTTTTGGAAAATTTATATAAAAATACCTTTTATTATATATACTAGGTAATTTTAATTCAACAACTAAACTAATTGAACAAGCTGTGGTAAAGAATACCTTGTAGGGTATTCAAAGTATTTGTGCAAAGTGCTTTTTGCGAAAGAATTATTAAAATGAGTGATTCTGAAAAAAAGTTGAAACTAATTGATTTACGAGTTGTGGACCTGAAAAGTGAATTGGAAAAACGTTCGCTGGATGTTACTGGTATCAAATTGAATCTGCTCGAGAGATTAACCCAGGTAAATTGATTCAAAAGAACATTTTATATGAAAAATGGCTGACAGGCCTTGAAAATATTAATTTGAAAATAGAAGACTCTCCACCATCTTTGAAAATATTCTTCATTATTTAATAAATTAATTTTATTTTTGAAGGCCTTAAAAGACGAAGGTGAAGATCCAGAAGAGTTTGTGTTTGGCGCTGATAAAAAATCTATTAAAAAAACAGTTATTCGTGGCTCTCGAAACTCTGTACAGAAAGAGGAAAATACTGAAGAACACGAGCCAAACGTTGATGCAACAGAAGCGAGCATCATGGTAGAAGAGTTTGAAGACGTTGATCAGGTGGGTGAAATAGAGAAAGATGATGAAGAGCCAGCCACAGTAGTCAAAGAGCCCGAATTAGAGCCACCTGCAGCTCCTACAATCAAAGAAATCAAGGAAGTCCCAGTAGTGGCTAAGTTGGCTCTGAATGTCACTATGGACAATGATAATGAAGACTCATTAAATCTTACTATTGGTGAAGAAGATGAGCAGCTTCTTCGTGATGAGGCGGAAAACGATTCTAAAGATAATAATGGTGAGTTGCATAAATATAATTTTTGCATCGAATAACATTTAATAGTAGGCTTTTTTGATAATTATTTGATAATCAGTTAATAATTTTTGACTTGCAACACATACTAACAATTTTAATGCTTTAAAATCTTCAATAATGGAAGACATTGACTCTAATCAATCTAAAACTGTTACATCCGAAGAGTTTGAAAGAAGCAAAGATGACAAAAATGAAAAGTCTGGTGATGAGAAAGAAGATTCCAAGAAATCATCGGATGGTGAGAGGTAAGATTTCTATAAAAATATATTGACTGAAAGATAACCTTCATTTTTAATTTTTAGTGTCTCTAAAACCAATGGAAACTCTAAAGCTGTTGCTGGCAAAGATGATAAAGGTAAATCATTGATGGATATTTTGGCACCCTTAAACTTAAAATATTTAGTTAATTAAGCACATAAGTGGAGTCAATCATACATTTTGGTGAAAAAATATATATAATTTTGATATGTTATGCAAGTGTGTTTATGAATTTTAGTGGTGGTAAGATGCAGCAGCTTCAGCAGAAGATAAAATATTTTCCTATAGAATTATTTATAAAAACAACCTCACATTAATTATCTGATAAAAATAATAAAAAGTTTATATTTTTGTTCGGATTATGCGGATGTAATTGCAGAGAGTACATCGAAGCCGACTACAACTCCAAGTGTAAAAACTAAGATAACCGCACCGGCTTCTTCAACGAGCACTTTGACGACTCCAATCAGCCGTAACTTGTGGGTTAGTGGGCTTTCTTCTTTGACCAGAGCAACAGATCTGAAACAGATATTCTCCAAGTACGGCAAAGTCATTGGAGCCAAAGTGGTAACAAATACTCGTTCACCAGGTACTCGTTGCTATGGCTATGTGACTATGGCTTCCGCTAAAGATGCCACTGAGTGCATTGACCATCTGCATCACACTGAACTACACGGTCGAATGATAACTGTGGAGCGGGCCAAGTCTGACTTGGGTGCAGGACCTCCAGCAACAACAGCAGCAACTTCAAATATTGTTAAGACAACAGTTTCCACTGCGACAATTGAGAAGAAAATCATTATTTCTGATGTAAAACCACCGCGTAAAGAAGAGCCCACTAAGAAAACTCCCATCACTGCTCCGGAAAATACCGAAAAAAAGTTGGCTGACGATAAAAGCTCGAAGCCCAAGGAATCAACTTCAACTATTGACAAGAAAAAGCGTGAAGAAGCTGCCAAGAAGCCTACGACTAAAGACTCTGACCGTAAGAGTCGTGAGAGGGCCAACACCCGCGTTGAGCGGAAAGATCCAGTTGCGTCTTCAACTACTACTAAACGTTCAGATGACCGCAAACGCGAGATCCTCAGCTTCAACAAGATTCGAGAACAGAGAGACCGACAAAGAATTCGTGAAAAAGAACGGGAATTGCGTGAAGAAGAAAGACGTAGACGTGAAATTCGCCGACGACAACGAGATGAAGAGCAGCGTTTGACTCGTGAGCGGGAGAAATTGGCTTTGGAACGCGCCAAGATTGAAAAGGAAAAGGCCGAACTGCTGAAACTGGAAAAGGAAAAGCTGGAATATGAGCGTATGGAACTGGCACGAGCTAAAAGGAAGTCAGTAAATAATTACCAGAGAAAAGTATAATTTAATTAAAAATCTTTCCCCAAATCTATCTTTTTTCCCGCTTGAAATTCTTGAAATATCTTATAATATTGTTGGCGCGATCGGATCCTTGCTCAATTCCTAAATTAGCTTTGATTAGCAGAATAAGTTTTTGTCTAACGCTCAGAAGCCAACTCTTCTCATGTCGAAGATTTAAAAATATGATATTCCAATATTAAAATAAAGGGAATTTATTAAGCTTTTGTTCAGCAATGCGGTAATTATTTGTAAAATATGTTAAAGTATGTCGACGCTTGAATCTGAATGGACTTACATTTTTTCGATGGTGCAGCGAGTATCATCATTCAACCATTGAACTACTGTGACTGCAGCAAAACAACTGTGACTCCAATGATTACTGGATAAATTCTTATTCTGGATGGATTCTAATTGAATTTGAGTTAGCGTGCGCCTGACTTATAACGAAAGATCTATAGTGGAAGTACAATTTAATCTAAAAGCAGCGAGTCTCCAACTGAAAATCTTCAACATCATTAACCACCAAAAAAAAAAAAACATACAAACTTAACATATTTTACCAAATAATTTATTTTCGCTTATCAAGCCAACAGATGACCAAACATTCAGCTTGTGGTGGCTAATACAGAAATAATTTGCTTAATTGTTTAAAGTATTTCAACATTTAAATTGTCCCTGATATGGAAAAGTAAAACAAACATATTTCAATCTTATTTGTTTGCGACCCAAAATGAATCGCAATTGAATTACTTAGTTTTTGTTGACTTGATTTCTTAAATAATTTGCGGTAAACGCATTATTTGTTTGATTGACATTACTAATTCATTCTTTTTCTCCTGCTTCTCTTGGGAAAATTATATATTTCGTAGGATCGAAGAGGCAAAGAGGTCAATGAAACGACCGGTTTCTACTGATCGACACTATGAGGATCGCAAACGGCCAGCTACTGAAAGCAGCAGAAGATTTGAGGCTCCACCACCTCCTCGATTCGACCCACCAATTGTCAGGTAAAGTCGACTAACCATGTTTTAAACTTGATATTAATAATAAAAATTAATTTGATTCACAGCAGAAGTTCCTCTCTCTATGATCGCGCGGTCCCAAGCGACTCCAAAAAGCGAGTCGATGAATATATTCCACCGTCTGTAAAACGTGATGACTATCCACCTAAAAGAGATGAGTACAAGCGGGATACTTACAAGCGTAGCGATGATTACAATAAACGTGAAGTGGAGATGCCTCGTCATTCAAACAGCAGCTATGAAAGATCAAGTGGACCTTCAATAACGATTTCCAAAGAATCTCGGTACTCGGATCGACCAGCTGCTATTGACTTCCGAAGTTCCCGTAATGTTGAAAGTGACAGAGAGCGCAATGGTGGTAGCAACAAGCCAAGGTATTTGGACCCACCAGCAGATAATCGTTATAACGATCGTTCAGGTGGAGTGTCTACAAATTCTTCGGCTTGGCATAACCCAGCGCCACCACAAATTAAGGTGAACATTTTTATTATTTTGAATTAAGGTTCATTTTTAAGAAGATGTTTTTTTCTTTTAAAAGCCCTTCGGTAACATCCCCAATAACAACGTTAATGAAATGTGGAATACAAAGCCTGACAATGGTTGGAGATCATCAATGGACAATAATCAGGACCGATATGATCGCACTTATAACGAGCGTAAAGCGGCAAATTCCCAGCCATCTCCGTTTATTATTGATACTAATAGACCCAATCAGTTTATTGGGAGCGGTCTAGGAAACGTGATTCAACCACGTTATGGAGCTGTTCCATCCCGATACGAAAATGGGAGATTTTAGTCGCCAGCATTTAAAAAAACCCTATTCTTTAAAGATTTTACATAATATAGTTCGTTCGCTTTCAAATGAATCAACATTGCAAAGATGCTTATCAAAAAGATATCAATTGAATATTAAGTATATGAAATATTTTATAATATTTCGGTTTATTAATGTATGTATCATTAATGGCTAAAAGATAAATAAAACGAATGATTCAATATAATAAGATTAATTATTTTTGTTATACCGGATTTTTTTTCCACACGAAGACTTAAGTTATAAATTAAATATGTTTTTGAATTCTTTTAAATAATATGCTATAATTATTGAACACACATCTTTTGATATCAACCATAACGATAAAATTTGGTTCTTTGGATTTCATTTTTCAAACCATTTCGCTCTTTAAATATTTGTGTGAAAATTTTCAGCAGTGTTTCAAGCTCCATACGTTGAAACATCAATAATACTCTGAACTTCAAGCATAATTTTCTGCATCGCTTTTTAATTAGAATAGCTATATTTGACGGAATTTCGTAAATCCATCAAAAGTAGTCGATATAATTAGAGCAATGTTAAATCAATCATAAAAAAATTATTTGAAACCACAAATTGAATCATTTAAATTTTAAAGAAGTTTTATAACACTTTCTCTGGATTATCTTCAAACTTAATAAAATATAAGATAAGCACGAAGTTTTGGCATGAAGAATGGAGATCGACGGGATGCTTGCATATGGACTCAAAAATATGAATATTGTTGGAATAATTGAAATAAATTCATAAAATATATTATCTTAGATTTATAGTTTGGTATTTCAGGATTTTTTCATGATTATGCACTTTAACATTAAAATCTTTTGCAAACTAACGAAAGAAAGAATTGCATTTTGCAAACATCCATTTTTATTCTTAATTATTTTAACGACACCTAGACTTCTCCGTCTTGAGAAATAATCTTGAGCAATCTATTCCAATATTTTATCAACAATAAATAGAATATTTCTGATAGGACATTATATGTTAATCAAATAATGCCCTTTAAATATTTTATTAGATATACTTTTTAAGAAATTATGGAAATGCTCGGTATATTTTGATTACAAAATAATATTATTCATTCAAAATGTTACTAGTATGCTAATTTTGTTTACTTTTGCTTCATTATATATTTAACTAGATACAAAACATTTTTATGAAAAATATATCTCATAATACTTTTATTGCCTATATTTTTTAAATCTAATTTTTAAGTATAAAGAAGTTTTATACAATATTCTATCAACATTAGGGTGGTTCAAAATGCAACATTGTTGAAAAGTCGCGCTCACCGGTCAAATTTCGATTTATAATGACTAAAAGAAAATTCACAAAAAAAATCAATTTTTTTGATGAACGTTTAGAGGTCGCGCAATCCATTTGAAAATTTTGAGCGTTTGACGAAAAATATTGAGAATTTTTGGCGGAAACTCGGAGTAAATTTCGAAAAAATCTTAATTGTTTTTTTAACACTTTTTATTGTAAAAAAATATCCCGAAATTTTTTCTTCATTAAAATTAACAACTTGGAAGTTATATGAATAAAATTTGTTTGGCGTCAAGGATGCGAAAAATGAAAAAGCATTTAAAACCATATAATATCTAAAATGTTTTATTAATACCCTCCAATTCACAACTACAATAAGTAAAAATGTTTTTTTAAGGAAATTTAAATGATTTGGATGTTCCCGAGATACTTAATTCTCCCACATTTTTGTTAACTCAAAATTTTCAAATGGATTGCGCGACCTCTAAACGTCCATAAAAAAAATTGATTTTTTTTGTGAATTTTCTTTTTGTCATTATAAATCGAAATTTGACCGGTGAGCGCGACATTTTGATACTATAGCATCTCCATATGAAATTAAACCACCCTAATCAACATTTATTTATTAAGACTTCAATCGAACTAAAGATTATTTTATAATTTTCTATCGTTATAGTTTCTGAAATTGTTTGTTCAGTCGATTTCAGCACTGATGTGATAGTAAAATGGTTAATTAACAGAAAGTAAGAAATTGCGGGATACCGTCCGATTAAGGTAACCCAGGTGGAAATATCGGCCATTTACATTAAGCGCAACACTAGAGAAAAACACTAAGACCTTCCCCGTAGAAACACTAAATGCTAGTGTGGTTTGAAACACTAAGCGATTGTGTATGGTCTAGTGTATCCTAGTGTAAAATAAACACTAAGCGATTAGGTGTCGCTTAGTGTATCCTAGTGTGGAATTTTTTGAAAAATTAAAAAATATAAATTTTATTCCTACACTAGAAGATTTTAGATTTACATAATTTTCTAGTGTACTATCTTTTTTGCATTTTTTTAAAATGGGATTTCAACCGCAGCCGCACATTTGTGAGGCAGCGCGCTATCCACACGGCTGTATTGCCAACTAGTTTTATGTGACTCTAAACTTACTTGAATGACCAGCAAACAGAAATAATGAATATTACTTATTATTGTAAATATTCATATATTTCAATAATAATAATTAAATATTAAATGAGCGACTTGTAGAACATTTCGGATTTACATTTATATTGAATTTAAAGAATATAATCGTATTGATTGGTCTATTGAAACTTATGCGCTGTGTTGCAGAAGATATGTGAAGCACTGTAAGTTAATTTCTGTTTCTCAAAACTAAAATTAAATTAATTTTGATGAGATGAATTTATTGAAATATGTTAACTGTTTTGAAAGTGAAACTGTTTGTAAATTGATTTTAGCTAAATTTAAAACACTTTTTTGTTTCACAAGATTTTTATTTATCCTATAATTATTTCAAAAGCTCAACGGCTTTCATCTTCAGGGAAAATTTTCAGACTAAAGATGAATGAATAAGAAAATTAAAAATATAAAATTAATAAAAAAAATATATTCACAAAAAGTTTAAAAAATTTGAATTGTTAAAAAATTTCATATTTTTTTGAAAATAAATTTCAGATTCAAATATGAAACGGTTAAAAAATTTTCCAAAACATTAGAAATTTTAAATTATCAAATAAAATACTCAAATTAAAGTCATAGCACTTTACATAAAATTATGGTCCACTAAGAAACTCCATCAAAACCTGTCCATCTTAAAATTACCTTCTTTTTGAGAGAATATTTTGATTTCTAGCTAAAAATTTCAAGATTATGTACTAAACTTGAAATTTTATTTCAGTGGACCAAATTTTCATGAGAAGTGCTACAACAAAATAAATTTCAACAAAGCTAAAAAATTTCAAAACAAGTTATGAGAAATGCATTGGTTTTTAATATGCTTCACAATAACTCAAACATGCGGAAAAGTTTGTATATCATGAAAATTTATGCGACGAACAAGTCGGATAACAAATAAATGATATCAAAAGTAAATTCAAGAATCTGAAATCTGAAATATCACCAAAAAGATTTTAATTTTAATTTTCAAAATTTTACTCAAAAAGAAACATTAAGATTCCAAATGTTCGTTAATGTATTCTAGTGTGGTCATACACTAAGATACACTAGAGAGCACACTTTTTTCTAGAATCACCAAAAACCACAAAAAAAACATAAAGAATTTAAATGTTCCTTATTGTATTCTAGTGTGGTCATACACTAGGATACATTAGAAAAAACACATTTTCCTAGAATCTTGTGTATCTCTTAGTGTATCCTAGTGTGTTATTCTAGGAAAAAGTGTGCCTTCTAATGTAATCCTAGTGTACCTACATTAGGGACTTGGACCTTATTTCCACCTGGGAAGGCAAATTTAATAATGCTTCTGGTACAGAGCAACTTATTCTGTTAAAAGTGTTCAAGTATCTTGTAAACTTCATAACATTGTAATAGCGTTGAAACCTTTTGCATATCATTGATAGATAATTGAGTATAGTTGAAAGCAAAATTGCGGCAAAACATCAAGGTAACCAGCATAATATTAAATTTTTAATTTTTTTAAGTTTGAATGGAAAGCAAGTGTATTAAAAATATATCTTTAAACTCGTATCTTCTTATTGGAAGCTGTAACATTAAAACTACAATTATTCTAACATAACTTCGAGTAACAATGAAAATAAAATATAACAATATTACTAAAATAAGAGTTCAACTGGTTTAAGGGTTCGGCTTTAAGAACTGAATTGGATTTTAAGGAATCAAGCATTTCTTCAAAGAGTTTCTTTTTTAGAAAATTTTTAATTAAAAATTATTTGTCAGTACACAATTTGAAGCGTGTTGTTTTGACTTTAAGCAGGTAACATCAATAAATGTGTAAGTTTTAAAACATTATATTAAGTTGATTCTTAACATAATTTCTGAAGCAATAATCGATATAAATTTACTAATTGGTTCCAAAATAACAAATTAGTATGCTATACAACACCTAAAATAATATGTTATATACTAATGTTACATTAAAAATTCAGATACGGTTTAAGGATACGTTTTTTTCATTCAGGATACTATAAAAATTAGATTAAAAACTTGAAAGTACATACGTAATAATTGTTAATTCCATGATTTTAAAATAATAATAAGTTCTTACTTGCAAATTCAAAACATTCTCCTGCTTGTTCCACTCCCTTCTTTATAATCTTGGATTCTATTTCAAAGCTACAAGTCTTTTAAAAATATAAAATATAATTAAATTCACCTTATTGATCAAAATGCTTCAACATCCGGTGTCAGGTTACAACAAATTCTTAAATATTTATAAAATGGATTTTTGAGTGAGTACCTGATTTATACGTATTATTAAATTTCTGCCTTTCGTATTTCTAAATGAGTAAGTGCAAATATATCATAAGGATTTTTAATTTTCTTATAATTTATATTAAGTTGGTAAGTCAACGTGTTATAGGAGTCGCTTGGAAAAAACGTTGAGCATTTTAGCTCTGAATCAATTGTTTGTTTAATGAATGGCTTCAAACAGTTTCAGTACAAATTTTGTGCAGTGAAAACCCGTCGTGAACAACGAAAACAAAAGAAATGCCTTAAAAAAGGCAAAACGTCATAAAATTTGTGAATCAGATTTCTTTGATAATATAATTGTTCATTTTTACGTTTTTAGGGAAAGTCAAATTCTAAAGTTAAAGCAGAGTAGTATAATTACATGGGAAAGTCAGTTACAAAATTTTTGCCTTGGACCAAAGTAGAAAAAAATCAATATTAATCCAAAGAATTAAACCTTAATTTGATATTTTGATGAGTATAATAAATAATATGAGTGAATATTAAGTATGTTATATTGGATTTTCAAATGTGTCATAAAATTGTCAACTTTTGTCTTATTTAAATATCGAATATCCGCACGTGCTTTACAATCTTTATACTGGTATGTTGTTGAAATATTATGAAAATATTTGACTTGTGAAGTGAGTTATTGTACAATGGAATTTGTAGTTTTATATGTATATATACTTCTTATGATTTCGATGATCATTCCAATGGGATTTCCTGAGATGAAAGTTTTCTGAGTAACTTAAAAAATAGGTAAAAATTTTAAAAATCGTAATTTAATTAGTTTAAGTGAATTAGCATGAAAAAGTTGTAATTAGTATGAACATTTAGTATTTTTGATCAAATAAATAACATATCTAATCTATTTAAGAATATGTATTCACAACAAATAAATTATAACTGTTCTGTTTCCGCTCAGATAAACTTGAATGTTGTGTCATCAGATAAAAAATGAAAATTTCTAATTAATAAGATTAAATTTAAAACATTAGATATTTTCAATTCGGTTTGTTGAAATTGGCATCTATAATATATCATAAATATCTGCATCTTCAAAAAGTTTTTCGGATAATTAGATAAACCAGAATGTGAAGTAATAATTCAAAAATAACATAGATCATTCAGATTATAATAGAATCTGTATTTTTTGACAGAACCATATTATTCTGAATTCATTTAAATATCGAAAAGTATGTTATACTTCAAATGAATATTTTAAGAGCATTCGGTTGATCTAATTAAAAAATGGGATTCTGTAGTTCTGAATAGGTTAAAGGGTGTTTTTCTGTACTCCACAGGTATTGCTCACATACATGTTTTTAATATTCGATGAATAGTGTTATTTTTGTAATTCTATTTTTTCAGCTAAAATGCAATAAAAACGAAACACAAAGCGACTTTGGGGGGTAAAACATTATTATTACAGCTCGTATTGATAGATATTTTTTCAATTCGTTTTCAAAGTTAATTATGTTCCACATTTTTCAGTAAATAACTCTGAATAAAAAATCGATTGATGTTTGGAATGGATAAAAGTATTTAAAAATTGGACACAAAAGGGAAAATACTCTTTCTTAAATCAGTTTCTATTATTTATTTATTTCTGAACAATCAAATTTGATCAAATTTTAAGTGAAGAAGCTATTAAAGTCGGTTAAAATAGAGTTTTTACATACCATACATAATAATAATCGTGAAAATTGGAAACATTACATTTTTTGATAGACTCCTGGTGTTTTGAGTAATGAATTTTGCTTCTTGCCAATGAACGAACTTTTTATCGATTTAATTACAAAATTATAGTTATAATTTGTTTGAAACATAACTTAAATGTACGTACATTAAAAATTCAGATTCATTAAAATGCTAGTTTAGAGTTATAGATCACAACATTTCGAGTGTAATGCTTTAAAGTTAATACTTTCAAGGACTAGTGTTTATTTATAAAAGTACAATATAGTCTCACGTAAGCTTCTGGATACTCGAACTATGTGAGTTGTATTGAATCTGTTAAAACAATTTTTAAATATATTACATTTCAGGCCGAAGCTAGAAATTGGAAGCTTTGCAGTATAATTTGAAGAGAATTGACACTTAAATGATTTCAAATCTGGATTTTCACTGACTTTTTAAGTTATTTGAAACCAATTGAATCTTCAAAATAACTGTTGTAATTATTCTCTGACTATATCAGATCTTGAAGGATTTTGTTGGTTATCAGCTCACGCAAGAACTCCTAGGAAAGATTGGAAATTATTGGTTGACAAAAAGATTTATATAAAATGATTGAGAAGAGATGTAACAGAGTACTAGCTCTATGAAATATAACAAGATATTTATTCGTAGAATATTTCATTTGTATTATAATATTTTTAATCGTAAACGAATGAGCATACTAAGCTAACGAATGATATCATTATGAGTCTTTCTCATTCACCAATTTTTGAAATATGTCAAAAAGTTGTAACTTTTAAGTAATTTACCTTAAGTTCTTAACAATGTTACAAATTTTTGGCAAAAATTATGCTATAAATTGTTCCATACCAGAAAAGTGATGCCTTTTTGTAAACAAGAAACCTTTGTTGCTTTCACCAGATATTCTAATGCGTGTTCAAAATACACACAAATAGAGAACGAAGAAACTATTTAGGAAATGTTGCTTAGGTACAATAAAACTGTATAAACAGAGTTTAAACCTTAAAGGTGATAAAAATGACAATAAAGTTATAAAAAGCGTGCTAATTTCCTTTTAAAATCACAAAACGTATTCCTATGATTCGAATACCTAAAGCTGCCAGCTTGAGTGATTTATTGGCCTTACTGACCAGAAAATCTGTAGATATATTTGGTATTTGTGATTGCTTTATAAGATAAAGATGTCATTTAAAGTTTTTGACTTGGACATTTTTGAAATCACTAACAAAACTATTAATTCCAAACGATTCATTTAGTTGTCATTCAAAATATTGAACATTTGTTTATCATTCTGTAAAATTCATATTTTCTCTGGTGAGATTAAAACTTTCAATAGGAAGCTTTTTTCATGATAAAGTAATTCAAATAAAACAATAATATGCTACTTACAATTTTATGGGATTTTTAAGGAACACTAAAAATAATTGAGGACTCCAATCAAATGATTTTTTAAAAATAAAGCTTTCGTAAATATCTTTAAGAATTGATTAATTCCATTGAAACAAAATGAGTTGAAGATCGACCAGAGCTCGGAATATATATATTATTGATGAATTACGACCACAACACAGCAGGAGACTCTTCGAAATAACCAGCTAAAAACAATAAAAATTATATAGCCACAATTTATTTTAAGACAAAGCTCTTCCAGATATCATATGGATGGACAAAATAAATATATGACAAACAACCATAATAAAGCATAAAACGCGTTTATTGAATTTTTCTTCTATTTAGACGTTTTGGCTGGTTTTGTCTACCACCTAATTTATTGGAACAAGAACTTTTTATGTTCATTTGACAGCTGAAAAAAATAAAAAATAAAACATTGATGTAAACCATTTAATTTGTCGTTTAACAATCGACAGATAGCAGTACATTTATAATTTCCGATTATATTGTAGAAAATTAAGTGACATGTTTTGTAAGATAACTCAACCATGATGATGTCAGTTTAATCATATAAGAAAGCGAGCTCCAATAATCGCACCTAAGTTATGAGATAAATATTTTCCAACAAATTTAAAAGTTTGAGTCCCGGGAAAAGAGTTAAAATACTGTAAAGCACATTAAGTAAACAGAGGAAACACTTCTGTTATAATTAAATACATGATTAGTTCGTTTAAACAAACCTTTTCGATCTGGTAGAAAAATGTGCTTAGTATATATTTACCAAAAACTCCTATTAAGCAAATAAATCAAGTAATTGAAAAAATATCTATTATTCCACGTCAAAAATGATCTGATCCGTCATTGATTGATAAATGATTTATTTATTTAAAATGGTAAGAAAAATTAGAAAAATAAATAACAAATGATACACCATTAAAATATAATTAATTAACTACCATTAAAACATTTCTCAAAAAAAATTATGTTTGGATTTTTTCATAAACGTTATATGTATAATTGATTACAAACCCAAAAACCACGTTCCCTCGTTTTCTTCGTCCCAATGTTATACAGATGCAAGTCTAATTAGTAAGAAGTGTTACTTGGGATTTTTCATGTTTTGTTTTTGTTCTAAAGAATTTGAAAATTAACTACATTTATTTTTTTTCAAATTCAATTTGATTTGGTTTCTGTTTTGGGTTTTTGTTGATTAATTTAAAATATTAAATAAATATTTGTATTTTTATTATGAATTTGTTACGTTGGATACATTTACTTAAAGATTTGGAAGTTGGAAGATTTTCCCATACATTTTATGCATACATCTATAAGAATACACAGTAAGTTTAAATGATCCAATTGTACAAACGACGATAAATTATCTTTGAAAGCTGGTTTTTGATATGATAATAAATAATTTTTATTTTAGGTATTTGATTAATTCTTGTATTTGGTTGTTATTATTTACTTCAAAAATTTTCAAAAGGTACTCAGCAGTCGAAACCCAGCTTTTCCGCAAGAACTTTTGAGGTGATGCTTTACCCAAATTTTCTACAAGTAGTCAATATAACCAAAGTGTATATGATTGCAATTCGAAAGCATTTATTTAAAATATTAAGTTTGATAAACAATTGATTGAATAAACATTATAGCATAATAATAATATTAAAGACTGCACCTTAAGTTTTATTGAGAAATAACATCTGGTCCGTTTAGTATCTGAAAATTGAGATTACAAGTTGCTTGATATATTTCTTAGATATCTGAAAGCTATAAGACGTTACGCTTTTAAGGATTTGTTTTCATGCAATTATTTATTGTATTGTTTTATGATGTTTTGAATAAAAAGATTATATTGGTACGGTATCAGAATTCTTACGGACATTTATGATATAACAACTTTTTTAAATTCACCTTTTAAAATTTATACTTTATACTTTTGAACTTGCAACTGGTCTATTATCTTCTGTTAGAGATAGTTTATTGCAAAATATAAATATAAAAATATTTTTTAAAGAGCTTTATCATATATTTAAAAAAAAATTTATGTCGGATCTTAAACAAAAATTATTTTAAGCTGGTATAAATTGATTTCTATAATCAATTAAATCATTGCAACTCATAAGTGTACTTTGGTAACTTAAAACAAGTAGTTAAGCTTTAATTACTCGAAACGCCCCACGTATTAAAGCCCGCTGAGTAGGAAAGCATAAAATTAAGTTTCAGTAGTTGGTTGCATTGAAAGAGCCAACCAAAAACCCGCTGTTAATTCAGTTGGAAGTCTTGACATAACCGCAGTAGGAGTGTGGTTTTCACAGCGATCAGCATGTATATCATTCGCTCTCTGTTTGGCATGTAGTATCTCTTATGGTTGTCGCTAAAAGGAGCAATAATGTCCAATTGGTTCAATTTGAAACGAGATTTATCAAAGAAGCTTTTCTTAAGATATGTTTGGAACCTGAAGCTCATTATTTCATACACAAATAGCATTTAAATTATGATTAAAATGTATTATCATAGAGTTTTAAAGTACAACAAAATAACAAAATAACAAAATAACATAAGTTTTTTTTATTCACTAGCAATTCTGTGGAGAAACTAAATGTTTGTTAGAAAATTTTTAGTGATGGGCAGAATTTAATTTAAATGTAATATTGAATTTAATTTATAAATCAGTATCTAAAATAGGACTCAAAAGGACTAAAAGATGATCTGACTCATTTCTTCCTTTTAATATAAAATGCAACAGCACTATTCAGGGCACATTTCCAGCTCAATCATTCTATCTTTTTCAAGCGCACTGCCGTTGTGGCAGTTCAAACTCCTCCTGCCAAATAATTTAACCAAATAGATTATTATTCCAACTCAGCTCGCTCTCTTTATTTTTGTGAATAGTATAACGAGGCGAGAGAATCAAAACAACGAATTATAAATTTTAGTTCCGCTGTACACGTCTATTTAGAAACATCGATCAAATTGTGTTTGTAGATTTTATTTGTAAAGGTCTAGTATTTTGTTAAAGTTCTTTGAATGTTTTTAAAAATGCAAGTTATATGTGTATCAGAAGAATTCGTTACTTAATTCGATATAACATACTACTTCAATACTACTTATTAGTTTTTGACGTAGTTAAACTTTTTGAGTCATTTAAATTGTCTAAAGTAGTGGAATAGGTCATAAAAACTACAATAGAAAATAATCATAATTATGATATGTACTAGTTGAAAAAAAAAATACATGTATACATAATTTTACCGTCGGTGGTTAATGTTTCTACAATTACAATTAGCATTAGAATGCATTTCTATTTGAAGTCCTAATCCACATACATAAATACATGGTTCTAAAATATCTGTACAATAATGTAGCATTCTGATATTAGATCAAGAAATATATCAAGCACCCTTTGTTCAATATCAATGTAGGTAGACTTTTTATCGACTTTTTATTCAATAAAATGACTGTATTTTTACTTCTCCGCAATGGAGAAGTATTGTTTTCGTGACAGCATTTTCAGGGTTTTTCAACCTTATATGATTTTTCCTGACTTCCCTGGACACAAATCTCAAAAATATCTCATATTTTTTTTGTCCGTATTGAGTTGAAGAAAATTCCTGTAAAAAAAAATCCGGAAAATATTGAGCCTCCGACCCGTGAAATGCGAAAAACTAAGGGCCGTGTGCCTGGTGGTTCGGTGGATGTGTTACTGTAAACGATCGATCTGACCTCCCACCGAACCGATTCCGGATCTTTTGATGCCAATCGACTTGGAATCTATTCCCATCGTGCACCTGATATTTTTGGTGATGATGACTCCACCGGATAGGTCACCAGAACCACTTCCGTGACGCAAAGTCGGGGTTTTCATACAAAAAAAAAATTTTATTTTGAAAAACTAGAGATACAGCTATAATCTCTTCAGAAAAAATGTTTGGGATGACAAGTTCAGTTAAAAATTGCATCGATGTTTGGTCCACTACCTGCTGGGAGTCATCTGGTGGTACCAGACAACTTTTTTTTTGAAAAAGTCTTAGAATTTTATGATTCGTCCAGAAAATAAGAAAAATCAAATTTTTGGAGTATCAGTCTGGTAGCGCGTACTCTCAGCTCCAGAACTCGAGAACGACTAGAGATAGCACTTTGGTCTCTTCATAAAAAATGTTTGAGATGATGAGTTGAGTCAAGAATTGCATCGATGTTTGGTCCACTACCTGTTGGGAGTCATCTGGGGGTCATCTGGTGGTACCAGACAACTTTTTGAAAAGTCTTAGAATTTTATGATTCGTCCAGAAAATAAGAAAAATCAAATTTTTTGGATTATCAGTCTGGTAGCGCGTACTCTCAGCTCCAGAACTCGAGAACGACTAGAATAGCACTTTGGTCTCTTCAGAAAAATTTTTTTGAGATGATGAGTTGAGTCAAAATTTGCATCAATGTTTGGTCCACTACCTGCTGGGATTCATCTGGGGGTCATCTGGTGGTACCAGACAACTTTTTTTTGTAAAAGTCTTAGAATCTCATGATTCGTCCAGAAAATAAGAAAAATCAAGTTTATGGAGTATCAGTCTGGTAGCGCTTACTCTCAGCTTCAGAACTCGAGAACGACTAGATATAGCATTTTGGTCTATTCAGAAAAAATGCTTGGGATGGTCCACTACCTGCTGGGAGTCATCTGGTGGTACCAGACTATTTTTTTTAGAAAAGTCCTAGAATCTCACCCTGGTACCGCTTTCTCTCAGCTCCAAAACTCAATATATTTTTGAAACAATTTTTATTGAAAACACCATTCTATGCTGGCGGAGAAGTCCTGCTCAGCTCACAAGCTGCACAACTAGTTTCATTTCAGATGTACTATTTATTCTTGATACTGATTTCCAAAAAATTCTTAAAAAATCATTTTAATTGAGTATACAAGAAAATTTCAATACGAAAGTAAATTTTTCAAAACCTATAAGTCTTTTGATTACCGTTTCCCGGGAAGTCCTTAGAAATTTAAGAATCAGTTCTCATTATGTGGTTTTTGGTGGTCTTTGGAGAAACTCAAATAAACATACCTGACGATTGCATAACATATAAACACAAATTAATGTATTTATTAATTATCAGTTTTGAAGACACTTTATTTTATGTTCTAACCTTACCTAAAGTATGTATACTTAGAGTAAACAAAATGAGAATAAAAGTGATTTAAATTGTAAACTGCGTGAATGAAATGAAGTTGTTTGTTTTAAATCACTTGGAATACGTTCTCAAGAGTAGACAAGTTCATTTATAATGTGCACAACACAATTATAATAAAAACAAAAAATCTTTTCTAACACAATAAACGCAAAATAATTTTTTATAATTCAGGTCAAAAGGAACATAATTATAAATTTAACGCATTGTTTTTCAAGCACAGGAGAAGTCATCAAGCATAAGATTTGTTTTAAGTCTTTTAAAAATAAATCTTTATTGAACTCTAGAGATCTATCATCAGAAATTATTGCTCACCCATGTTGCTATCAAAAATATGCCCCATATCGGAATAGCGATTTGCTTTATTTACATAATTATCTAATCATATAAATCGACCGTTTTTTTTTGGATTATACAACTAAGGATTAACCAAAAATAATTAAGCAAAAAAGGTTGTCACAAAGTATGTCACGAGTTATTGACAAATTTTTTTCTATAGAATTGATCAAGTGCGAGTTTAAGATTGCAATTATTTATTCAAAATAAGTATCTCGAAACAAGTGACTAAAGAAATTCTAGTTTGGAAGTACAGAAAGCTTTTTTGTAAGGAAATGTATATAACAGTACTAAAAATTTTCAAATATTCTTGAAAAATTATTGCACACTTTCAAATTTTACTTAACTCGTGATCCTGGAAATTTTTGCTCATGAAATTAAATCTAGAACTCCAGTGGTTCTTGAGTTCTGGTAGGGATTTTGACTATCTGGCACCATCTTCCAAAACATGTAATTTTTGGTAATCTTCACAACATTAATGGTTCTACTGGCAATGCTGGCCATGATCTATGGCAGTTACTCAGAAGTTTCAATATAAATTAGGATTAATATGGAACATTTTGGTACCTATAATTCCAAAACATAAGTTACATAGAATTTTCTCAAATAAAATACTTTATTGTAAGTTATCAAGTATTAGCTCATATATACTGCGGAAAGGTTTCAATATTTTTCAACTGTTCAATAACATGAAATACATATGATTTTTTGTTTCGAAATATTTCTCAGTAAATTCTAAGAACATATCGAATGCAGATCTTTTTCACAGAATGAATCGTGATTTTTTATTGTTGTTTGCATAATTTTGTTGTATTCTTACCTTTTGTTCCAGTCCAAATATCAGTTTACGTATATCACGTATATGTTACGCAGGTTGTTGTTCGATTCTATTGAAAACATCTGATAAGTTCACATATTTTTTGGTATTCCCAGATGGTACCATATTAAAAATTTATCTAAAAATGATTATAATATTCCTTTGTGGTTAAAAAATTTAAAATTAATTGTGACCTGCTTAATGCTTTATATATACTGCAGAGTTTTTTTGTTTTTTTTTTTTTGCTTTCAGGAGCATGACAACTTGTTCATTTAGTAGAGCGTTTCTTATTTATAAGTAATCTGATATTCTGAGAAAACATTTGAACATCGTGTTACATCTATTATAACGGCTCGCTTCTAATACTTGAAAGCCTCAATTAAAATAAATCAAAGAAGATACCTTCAATTCATTTCATAAATATATTATAATGATTTATTTTATTTATTGTGTCAAATGGATTTTACTACAAAAATAGTTATATGTTACATCAAAATAAAATGTACCAAACATTACTATTGACATAAGGAACTACTGGCTGGAATTTAGCATATTTAATTAGACATTCGTAACTTAAGTTCGAATCTTGGATCTTATAAAATTTCAGTTGCTAGTTCTTTTTTGCATAATGTTCGAAAAAAATTACTTGGAATAATGTTTTAACTAGTTTATTTTCCTTCTAGAAGTTGCTCAAAAAAAAGAAGATACTGTCAGGTACTGAAATCATTTAATTGAATTTTTATTGCTTTTACTTGTATTTAGTGTTTGATCACAGTAACGACGGATAACATATAACAAGCGAATGTTTCATTCGTCAAACTATTTATTTCTAAAGCGCGTCCAATTTTGAGCAAATTTTATGTCGAACGACATCCATACGAACAATATGGTGGCCAAAAACATCTAAAAGAAAATAAGCGACCCAACATAATCAAAATGATAATAAAGTTGTTGTCGCATCTCTTGATAGAATGTTTTCCTGCAAGTGACATTTTTGGTACAACCTACTTTTATTTTTCATTGAAATTCTATTGAAAATCTAAAGGCCCAGCTCTGTGAGGACTGATTTGAACATAGACGACATTATTGAAACTGGAAGGACTGTTGTTGAATGTGTAATATTACACGGTAAGACAAATTTGGATTGTTGAAAATATTGGTGGGTGCCACTATACAGAAATGCTAGCTGGAAGCTCACTGATCATAACTGTATACTCAGAATATCTCTATCGGCTAAAGTTAGTCTTATAACTCAATTTTTGTTTCATGCCCACTTTATTACTTGAAAATATTTATAATAAAACGAGAATACTGATATTGGTTAAAATTTCTCTTCCAATAAATCAAATATTTTGTACCTTATGATGTCCAGTAGTTTCAAGTTGATTGAAGTTCAATTGGTCAAGATATATCAAATTTTGTAGAGTCACATCCCGAAATTTTCAAAAAAAATGCAACTTTAAATAAATAAATCTCTAGAAAGTTTCACCGCGCAATGCTAATTGTTTACTCAAAACTGATTGCAATTTATTTCTGAACATGGTTTGTGGAAAAATTACCTATGAATGTCCTTCAGCACTCGCTAAACGTACCCACCATTTTGAAAATTTCGCCTGCTTTGAAAACTCTATTTTGAGCAACTTTTTTTTTTTTTTGTAAAAAATGTTATTTGCGCTGAATCATCAGCAGGATCCTTGTGTGATCATTGGAATCACCTGGGGATCACCTTGGAATATTTATTTAGAAAAAATCGACGAATAGACAACGAATTCTTTGTTTTGAGTGAATCTTTGACAATAGGTGATCCCGAGGTGATTCCAATGATCACACAAGATCCTGCTGATGATTCAACAAAAAGTATCAAAGCAGGCGAAATTAAAAATGGTGGGTAATTTGGGAGTTTTTTTGGAAAATCATTTGCTGAAGGACATCCACAAACCATGTTCAGAAATAAATTGCAATCAGTTTTGATTTAGCATTGCGCGGTGAAACTTTTAGAGATTTATTTATTCAAAGTTGCATTTTTTTGAAAATTTCGATGTGACTGTAAAAATTTGATATATTTTACCAATTGAACTTCAATCAACTTGAAACTACTGGACATAATAAGGTACAAAATATTTGATTTATTGGAAGAGAAATTTTAACCAATATCAGTATTCTCGTTTTATTATAAATATTTTCAAGTAATAAAGTGTGCATGAAACAAAAATTGAGTTATAAGACTAACTTTAGCCGATAGAGATATTCTGAGTATACAGTTATGATCAGTGAGCTTCCAGCTAGTATTTCTATATAGTGGCACCCACCAATATTTTCAACAATCCAAATTTGTCTTACCGTGTTAAACGTAGATATTAAAATTAAAAATTGGTACATTCAGATACATCTACAGCAGAAGATTGAATATATTTAAAGAATTGAAAGTGACGAGTGTAGAAAAACACCCTGTTAGTTAATAATTAAAAATATTTGGATGCACCAATAATAAACTATTTTATCCTTTTTTGAGGTATCTCTACCTCATTTTTACAATCTTTATATCTTTATCAAGAAATATGTAATTAATATATCTTTCTTTAAAAGTTAGGGATCCCAATTTGTATTCAAATAAAGCTTATATTAAAATTTCGTTAAAAAATGATTATTCCACACTTGAATATACAAGGAAATAGAATACTTGCAAAGAATATTTGAATCAAAATGATATGTCATAAAAATTCTGTTGAAAACTCAGTCTAGTATATTTCATGTGGTATTTGATGAGGCGTGCAGTTTTACTTTCTTTTTATGGAAAAACAGTTGGCATTTCCGGAACAGTATTGAAAACAACACATATAAAAAGAGAGATAACACTCGGATAACACTTAAAAACTTCCTATTAATTTTGCAGAGGTAATTGTAACTGTTGCAACTGCCTCAAAAAGGATACTGAAATTTATTTATTGCTATTGTTGAATGTGTAGCTTATTCATCTCGTTATTCCAACCAGAACGCATCAATGCTCGCAGTTATGATTTCGACACGTGCCAACAAATATTTGATTGTTTATCAAAAACAGCCAAATAAACCACTTTCCATATTTTCATATTGCATATTTATGTTCGTTCATATTTTAGTATGAATTTTACTGGCAGTGCTTAATCAGTGCTCAAATAAAGGATGAGAATTTTTTATTTTTTACAAAATGATTAACCAGATTTTAAAGGGGGATGATGATTGTGTGCATTTGAATGAAATTTTTTGATACGGTACAGTAGTTTACTTTTTTCAAATTTCTTATAAAATAGTAGTTCAACTAGAATAGTATTTTTTTAAAAATAGAGATAGTTATCTTTACTTTAACTCTACATTATGTTCAAATAGTATTTTAAGATTAAAATATACTTTAATGTTGTGGAAACAGTATTAATTGTTGTACTCCCACTAAATTCAAAAATCATTAATCAAAAATATTATTGTCTTGTTCACATTTTCAACGGCTGTATTCATGAGACTTCATAAAGTTTTGGTCATTTAACATTCCTTATGCGATCCATAAACATTTAAAATATTTAAGTTATACAATTCTATTCTGGCATCTTAGAAATTTGGTATCCTTCCAAGAAATCAACCAAACAAATAATAACGCCAAAATATCAAAAGTTCAAATCAAAACGCAATGAAATAGAAAGAATCTTAATTTTAAAAGTCAAGTGGAATCATTAGCTTAAATCGTTTGATGAAGATTAATTGAAATATGATTCATGCACGAAATTCTTTAAAGTTTTTTTTGAGTATTGAAATCTTGTTTCGCTTGTCAAAATTTTTCAGTTTTGAACCTAAATTGTAATTTATTAATGCACATTAACAGCAATAGGAAAACAGGTGTGTATCGAAATAGTATAAACTATGTATAAACTTTTCGCACATTTCCGCGAAGATAAATTTTAAATTATCTAATTATTAATAATTATTAATATATTAATTATTGTATAAAAAGTTATGCATGGATAAAATTTAAAGTTTCAATATTAATGATATTTAATTATAGTGATAAAAAACAACTAAAATTCGTTTCCGTGAAATGCTATCAAAATTGATATTGCAATTTAAATTATATCAAAGTTTCAGGATTTTTTTTTAATTGTATAGAAATATTGATAATAATTTTACGTAGAGTTGAACAAACCAAAAAGTAACACAATTCAGTTCCAATATTGAAGAGAAGCTATTTTCAAATTTATTTATGAAACATGAATTGTATATTTTTAATAAAACATATAATAGCTGGATAATCATAAAACGATGATGTAGCAATACTGAAGGCTTTGTATTTTTATTTATAAAAAATTTTATCTTATTTAACAGTTAATTTTCTCATCACTTCAAAAATTTTATTTGATCATTTTGGGCTCAAAAATCACATAATAGTCATTTGCAGTTGCTATTTTAATTGTATCATTTGTTAAATATCAAGATATTATTAGACCTACAGCGATGGTTGGTCATATCGAGTTTTTTTGAATGTACAGGCTGATATCAATATTTCAAATTATTTCGTACGATTAAATTTAAAGAAAAATTTATTTTGAAAATTTTTGAGTGTACCTATATTTTTCATTTTTATTAGTACGGAATTGTTGTGTTTATTTGCTGTTATGGGATCCAAAATGTCTAGATAACGATAGGAAATTCTTACATGTCCCACAATAAAGGGTGCAAAATTGAATTTCAGTTTGAAATCTGATTTTAATGGATTTTATCTTGTCAATCAACAAGTATCATTTTTTAGTTTTCTAGTAATCCTATTTTATTGTTTGGCTTTGGTATTAAAATTCAATAACATGCAAATTCGCTGGCATTATGTTTGTTACACTCAAAACCATCTACACGAAATATACTCCCTCGAGTCATATACAACATTTCAGTAGTTAAAGAAGCTTCTCCCCCTTTTATAAATGGTTTATATCAAGTTATCGTAGATATTCAGTTTTATATTATGAAAGGGTGGAAAATTAAATTTGCAATAAAAATTGGATAACACATTTACTTTGTTAACATTTTAATATCGGTTTTGATTCTTATTTATACTTACAACAATTTTTTAATCATGATGAATTACTTATTTAATTAAATACGTTTCACCACATTGAAAATTGATTTTAATTTATATGTTAAATAATTATATTGAGGACAAAAATACGCATTGAATATTTAATTATTTGAATATACTTTGAGTTGAATTTACTAATTTAACTTTCACACGAACACAATGAGTTTTAGCAGGTAATCAATTAGTAAGCTGAACACGAATCGTTCAGTTTTACAAAAATTGATAACATTTATTTTACGTTGGATTTTTATAAATGCAGACATTTTTTTATCAACCGACAAATTAGAAAAATTTATCAACCTTTTGAACTTTTTTTGAGTAATAGCGTATTATTAGAATTCAAAATAAATGCCATTAATAATATCATGCGTTGAGCAAAATCTTCAAAATCAGAGTGTTTAAAATAAGATAAAATCGAAGCGCAGACAGGATGATTTTATCATTATCAAATTTTCAGGCACGACTAACTCGTGTCACTATGGTAGTTTGTGGCTACTATTGTGGGTACTATTTCTAATTCCGATTTAATATTTCTCATTCAAAACTTTTGTTTGTTTGTCATCTCTTACAAATGACTTTTTGGATCAAAAGCATTGACCACTTGGATGGTGGTACAATTTTTTATTGAGTGGCAATCAATTCTAAAAAGTTAGTTATGGCTGTCTTAAATGTTCGGATTCCAGTAAATTTATGTTCCAAAAGCAAATTTTTTTTATGAATCTATGACGTACGTTCAGTAGAATGTAATTTTTATTTTTGAAAATGAGCCCATCACTTTCCGCCACCGTCAAAATAATAAGCATCAGAATCGAAGCATATATTCAAGTATATTATTACATGAAATAAAATGAAAAAAGCTTAATAAATGATTAAGATCTGTTGGTGACATTTCTATGACGTCATTTTTCTATAATTAATATGCTTCGTTGAGTTTCTGATACATTTTGATGATAAATCATTTACACGTTTTCATATCTAACAATAATAATCAAACGAACAACTTTTGCAAGAGGAAAATTTCATGACGATGAAATAATATATTTTAGTATATAGGTATGAAAACGAAAGATGTCATTCAAAATGTTAACATAATGTATACATACGAATGAAAAATTCGATCTAAATAAGGGAACAAAAGTATAACAATTTATGTAATGCAAACGTATAATAGCATAGCTCGAAAGCTTCGGGTAATATAGGTTTAAAAAACAAGATCTCTCCATTTTAAGAATTCACTTAACGTGCCAATTTCAAATCCATTAATGCGACAAACCAAATTGAAAACTTTGCTGTAAAGCATTCTCTATGATATTGTAAAATAATTGCTATCGTATTTGTGATCTCAGTATAATTAAAACGTGTAAATAGCATGATCAGTATTAATTAGCGAGATCTATGTAGGATAGCAAAAATAACACTTTTCTGCAGTTAATATAATTTCATTTATGTAGTTAAAGATGAAGCATAAATATCACGAAACAATACTTTTTGAACCTTCTGGCTTCAGGGACAAGAATATGTCATTGGGTGTTTAATTGTTTACAAGTCGTACAATTTAATTTAATTTTTGGGGATTCCTTGCTTCGAAATTTAGAGACGACTCATAAAATCAATAAACCAATATCAACAGGTTTCTCACAGAACCTTTTTGATAGCTATCATAATTTACAAAATAAAATTTCTTTTCTTCTTTTGATGTGTCTTTTTAACGTATGAAGAAATAAGGATTACGTATTACAAAAGACCAAACTTGACTTTTTTATTGTTTATTGTCAAATCCATAAAAAAAATTTATAAAAGTTAGTCTCGGCTTTTGTTGTTTAATGTTCCAAACTTCGAAACTCTGAAAGTATCCTTTTTAATTTGGGTCTTTTGATGTTTTTTTGAGACAAATTTAAGAAAACTCTCAAATAAAATAATATAATAGTATCTATGTATTCATAATTTGACACAAAAATATGACAGAACGGACTTTTTTAATGTTTCTTCGTTCCATAAAAAGAATTAATTTATTAATTTATTATGCTGGACTGGGAAAAATTTAAAAGCATAAAGAATTACGTTGTTGATAAACACCTTTAATTATTTTATTCTACATCTCTAGTGGAAATATGATAATATTTTGTAAATAAATTAGATTCGAGAATTATATAAAAATAACAATAAGAATATTTCGTGGGCTTAGAAAAAGGATAACAGAATGTTGCAATCAATTACGTTCTAAAGTTTTACTCAGTTCTAAGAAAATCTGAATCATTTTTATTGTAACAAAACGAAAAGTATAAACTTTTATAATATGTTTGTGTTTTCAAAGTTAAGGATTAATAAATTGTCTGTTGTAGCTCAAAAGAATCCATGTATTGTGTGTTCCACAGTAGAAGATGCAATTGAAATGACTTTAATTTCTCCAAAAATCATAAATTAAAAAACAACCTGCAAGAATCATTTATCATTTTGATTATCTTGCATGATCAAACGAGGAACAATGAAGTCAACTCAATCATACTGAAATCAATCATCTTCTTAGAATTGGTCAGGTTAACAACAAAAAAATTATGAGAAATTTGTAAAACATTTTCTGGCATGATTCTAAGAAAAATCACTTGAAAGTTTGATTAATTAATAAAAAAATATTGCGGAACATTACAGTTTTAACACTTAAAGACAGAAACAAAAATCACTAGACTTACAGGTATCTTACTAAGATATAGACAAACATACATACATAAAATTGCCTTTTATATTTATGTGCGGTAAAATTTTAAATAAATTATGTTAATTAATATAATTTTTCAGACAATGCATATTTGAGAAGTTCCTGGAAATATAGCTCACCTTCCGCAAAAACCACGATCTTCATTCAATATCTGTACCACATATATAATGATTCAATTGAGATGTGTTTTTGATGTTTAATGTATATTTATTAGGTGTTAATTAATAGCAACGACTCTCCGTGCTAATGAATATTCCTTGAAATAGGCAGAAAACCAGGACCAACTGCGAGAAAAAATTAATTAAACAGTTGAAAAATAAAAAAAGTCGTTGGGTGGCGACTTTTTTAACGCTTTTTTGTCTTGTTTGCCTTAAATTGAAATATATATTTTCTTCATTTATTTTTAAATGAAATACAATCATTTAATACCGTTTATCATGCAGCTGGAAAATTTTCTCGTTTTTGCTACATTTCTTGTTGTCAATTTACTCCGATCAAATAGGAAATGTATACATAATGAACGTTTTAAAATGGAGAAAATTAAAAAGCGTATGTTGAAACTTTAATTAAAAAACAGAAACTTCTGAAATAGGATATACCAAAGCAATGAGCACAACAACAACATGAATGATTTATTTTTTGTTCAAACATTTTAAATTAAATTAATTTAATATGGATTTATTTAGACGATGCTGTTATTGTGTTTTTGCTACATAATAAACTTTGATTTGATTTGTGCTGCTTTTTTGTTGAATTTAATCATACTCTTTAAAAATTGATTTTAAATCCATACAAGATATTTGATTAAACGCAATAAATTATTTAATTTTTTTTTTGCTGTTTTTTTAAATTTTAATAATAAACTTTTTCATTGATAATCGTTTATGTATTGTTTTACTATTGTTAAACATTAAAATACTCGTTGATTGGAAACACTTCAAAACTTTAAATTCGCTTTGAAAATTTAAAAAAAATTATTTTCGGAACCATCAATATTTTATAAAAGGTATCATTTATTTACTTTTAAAAATTTAAATTTCCTTGTTAAAGTGGAAAATTTTTATTTTCAAAAAAAAATTCACTAGAAAGTTATAGTTGACAAAAATTACCAAATTTTCAGTTTTTTTTGTTGATAAATTTGAGATTACATAATTTCCAATATGCTACATGTTCTCTCTTTGTCCGTCCGTCCGTATACAAAATAACTCTCGAACTGATATATAGTCAGACCAACATTTCTTTTACCAAAATACAAATTAGCGATTCGGTTTCTTGAGTAAGATTGTTAAAAATTTTGAGTTGGCAACAGATCATTGTCAGGATTGGGTTCACTACCAGCTGGTGGGAATACTTACCTCAATAATTACCTTAAAAATCACCTTATATTTACCTAAAATTATTCAGGTAAATATATGTATCAGGTAACCATATTTACCTGGTAATTATATTAATTTTCTAAAAATATTTACCTGGTATTTATTTGACCTCGTGTTTTTTAGGTAACATTTTTTTAAGGTAAAAATAATTTTAGGTAATTATAATTACTGGTAAAATTTTATTTTGCATAATAATATACCAGCTAGTGGGCAATACTTACCTCAATTAATTACCTTAAATAATTACCAAAACAACTTTTACTAATATTATTCAGGTAATCATATTTACCATATTATTTAAATATATTATTTGGTTAATATATCATTAGGTAAACATAAATATAATAAGTTAAACATTTATTATTATTAGGTAAACATTTTATTATTTGGTGAACATTTATTATTATTAGGTAAACATTTTATTATTAGTTAAACATAATAATAATTATTATTATTACTAATAAAGTTAATTACATATTTTAATCACATTTCTAGCCATAATTTCGATATTCTGGTTAAATTTTTTTTTGGTAATTATAATCATTGGTAAATATTAAGATCCGGTGGCTCCAGACACTTTTTTTTGGAAAAGTTTTCAGCATCACGATTCGTTGTGAAAACATAACATTTTGTGTTTTGAGACATCAAGCCACCACATGACCAGGATCATCCATACCAGAACTCTAGAACAAACATGTCCAGGAATCAGAGTTGTTTAGATTTTTTTAGAATTTTCGGAATTCTACATACAGATATATCTTTAGATTACCACTTTATAAAAAAATCGCTTTCTGTACCTGCCAACTGGCAATTCTCTCCTCACATGTTTAACGTAACATCTATAGAATTTTCAGATGGCAAATACACTGTAATTTTAAGCATATATTTTTTTTACATCCACTATTATAGACAACTCCTAAAGACAATCCAAGGGTAAGGCCATCTCCATTGAAGACAAAATAAATAAAAAAAAGCTAAAATTACTCTATTATCAGTTTAGCAAAAATATACAATAGAAAATTGAACAATTAAAAAAAATTCAAATTTTACAAAAGTGATATTATATTATGGTCAAAGTAGATTTTATTGAAGTACTTGAATAATACTTTTAAGTACTCAAAATACTTGAAAAACAAGGTTAAAAAAACAATATTGACAAAAATCTAAAAATATGTAACTTTTGACGAGAAGTCAATAAATCAAAAAAAAAAACATTTTGTTTTGCTGCTCTGCTCGTTTTATACTTTTTATTGTTGAGAAATGTGCATTTCAAAATCTAAAGTTTGTGACAAACTGGTTGATGCATTCTTTGATTTATACTTCTTTATATCATATATTAAATTTTTTACGGAGATTTGCCAGATTCAGAGCATTTTTTATGGTCACAAGTTTAATTGCTGCGAATAAAATAATCAATCTTTATATTTTAATGTATGAAACTTACCAATCACAGTAAATTAGTTATCGCAACAATAACTTTATACAATTAATTTCAAATTGAATTCCAAATAAACACTTCACAGTTCACAGTATGCACCTTATAAGCACGTCATTCTGAATCAGTGCTCAGGGAACATTTTGACACAATGTGATGTCCAAACAATGAGGAAAAGATGTTTAAATTTAGTGTCATTTAAAGTAGCCTACAAAAGAGGATATAATTATTTATTAAGTGTGGCTATTCGCTGTGTATATTCAAACAATTTAAAAAAATAATCTTAAAATATCAATCTGATTTCAAAAAGAAACAATTATGTAATAAAATCATTATTTAACAGAGTCAGCTTCTATGTTTTCAATGAAGATATTTAATTTTAGTAGATTTTTTGCACAGATATCGTAAATAAATGAATTTGAATAAAAAAGTTATTATTACAACTATCAAGCTTCAGTGATGTATCAAGAAATTGACTCAATTATATGATGGTTCTATTACAAAATTGTTCCTAATAATTAATTCAATTTCAAAAATTTGAAAAATATATAAATCTAATAAATCAATTTGAAATTTTAAAATTTTCTGGCAGCAGCAGTTTTTTTGGTCGTTCAATCTCTTTGGAGATGTAAAAAGTTAGTTGTACGATATAACTCAAACTATTTGATTTTAATGATGGCGCCACTGATAAAATATAATCAATCTTTTTGTACACTCGATCAATAAAAAAATTAAATTATAGATAACATATATCAGGCTGTAAAAACATCAGATATTAATAAATTTTTTATTCGATAATCAGAAAGACAAAAGAATTTTCATTTTGATGTTCAGATTTTACATTGTTGTTTTGTTACTTTATTAATGAAATGCGGCAATTATTTTAGTTTTCGATAAAATCACTCTTTAATTTGCAAGAATTCCGAAATTTCCAAAAGCCATATTTTCACGGCAATTTGGTGGTTGGAATTTTGATCGTAGCGATAAAATATTTTAGAGACCTTTTGAGTAGAATGCTCTTGTTAAATACCACAGAGTTTGTTAATTGAATTTAATAGTTACTAACTACGTATAACTTTGAATAAAAATCATTAATTACAGTATAAAACATAGCAAATTCAAAACACTTCTATAAAAGTAGTTGTCTCTCATTATAGTAAATTTGTTTCTTTATGGAACAACCAGATTACCGCGAATATTAACTTCGACAGGCCTTTAAAAATTCCAAAAGCGTTTATGTCAAATATTGCTGTCATATTAAGGAAAATCAACTTGTTTGCTGTTGAGAATTATTTGGATTTTATCGAGCACGTTCATCATTTTTTACTGTTTTTATTAACTTTTATCCCTTGATCGGCATATTTGAAATTTCTCGTCTTGTATTTGAAAAACGTTTTAGATTTAAATTTATACTGCGTTTAAGGAAAAGTCGTTAGATATTGATTTTTATATAACTCTGGTTCTTTAAAAGTTCATCAGAGGTACATAATTGTATTTATACTAAACTCTGAGACCACATGATTTATCTACCATTGAGTAAAATGTATATGTTTATTGTGTGTATATCACCTTTACAACAACATGAATTGTTTATAACACCTAAAATTTCAAATTACTTTAGTATTCATAAATATTCCAGTTCAACCATGAATAATTAAGTTTAATTGAAAACGTGTCAATATTTTTGCAAGCACGCGAAGTATATTCAAGAAATATGTTTCGGTTTTCATTGAACTGTTTATCGACTCAAAAATTCTTTATTTTCTGTTTCCATTTTGCATAGAAATCTAATAAATTTTGTAAAGCAATAAATTGATACTCTATCCAGAATCTCAATAACATTAAAGATATTTCATGAAATTACACAAATTACAAATATTTCGGCAAAAACTTGTAAACAAAATTATTTTAAATTCTGAAACGGCTGTAAATTGAAATTTCCTCTTTGCATATACTTTCATTTTTGATTTATAACTGCGTGAGAAATTTTATATACCTAGCATAGAAAACAAGTAATCTTAAAATATTTTGCAACAACTATGCACTATCGTATACGCATCCGAACTTATTGAAATAAAAAATCTCGTAAATTTTATTTTAAAGTTGAAAACTAAAACCAAAAAATTTGAATAAATATAAAATATTTTGAATGCTTCAGAAATAAAAATATGTTTTTTAAATCGTGAAAATGCAAAACTATATCTTCTGTTCAAAAATCATAAAAGCTTAAAAGCAGAGTAAATTTTTTCCAACATAAACGCAAAAATGCTGTGTTCAATGAAACTATTGATGACTCAAGTGAGATAAAAATATATTAAAATACTTTTTATATCAAACCCTTCTACGACAAATGCAATTTATTTGGTCTGTATATAAATTTAATAATTTTTGTCAACTATAAGTCAATTCATATAGTCTGAATGTATGAATTGTATTTATAAACTTCACATTATGCGGAAATTTTTATTTAATTGTGAAGACTTCTTTGATTTAATAAAAATTAATATCAATCTTTAAAGCAATTCAATTATTTTTGAGTTTTTTTTTTGTTGAAAGGATGGAATCAGACCAAAACTTCTAGTACCAAAATACTCTACATGAATTCTAAATTAAATTGAATCTACATGAATTCTAATATTCAAAATTTAAGAGAAAATTAACTATTGAACCGTACAATTAAGTCAACGATTGAGTTTTTTCAGTTGAATTGTTTGGATAAATTGACTCATATATATGTAGGTTAAGATCAGGATTGAGTCCACCACCAGCTATCGGTATAATCAGTCACAAGAGACTTTTTTGAAAAAATATTAATATCAGGCCTGGTTCATCCTTACTCATGATTCAGATGAGTTACAGTTTAAGTTTCTTGTGCATATATTTCCTCGATCGCGATCTGAATGTATGCACCAATTTTTCTAGAATTTTCTGAAACTTCTATAAATATATATTTAAAAAAAATAATACTCTTTTTAAAAAAATAAAAAAAACACTTTTTCTTGCCTAGCAATACTTTCCTCTGCATTGAAAACAACTTTTGGAATGTCTCTTTTGATGTAAAAAAGTCTGTGAGTTTCGTCGAAATTTATGAAATTGCAGGAAATCACTAAATTATGAATGCAATATTCACAAATTCAAATAAAACTGTGTTGTCTGATTTAAAATTTCCGTTTTGATCTAATGACCAATAAACTAACAAATTTTTTATTACTTTGCAGCATTGGCAAACATACATTTTAGCTGATTTTAGTTTACATGCGCTCAAAATGTTATAAAAAACATCCAGAGAACAATTCCATTTATTTCGTTATCATAAGTTAAAATCAGCTGATTCTCTGTCTGACTATAAGAAACATTTTCTTTTAGTTGCATGTTTATGCTCGTACACATTTAATTTTTTTAACAAAATAATAAAATGGAGAATTGCTGGTTATATAAATTCTTTTTGAGTTTTATCATTAGGAAACAATTTTTTCATTTATTTCATTTATATGTTTTTCTTCAATTGTTTTTTTTATTTATTGCTTCTATTTGTGATTGTTTTTCTATTTTTTTAGATAAATTTTTTCATATATCATAGTTACTTACTTGTATGTGATTTACTCGCGATGCTTATTCCTGATATGTGTTTTATGATAGTATTAAAGAAGACTCTGTTTTATCGTTATGTATAGGTATTCTTAATATATATTTTATTTTAATCTTTTTTTTATTAATATTTTGAATATATAATCATATTTTATATAAGATCTAGCCATATTTGAACCTAAATAATAATTGATACAATTTTACAAATAATTCACTAATAATTTCAAATTGAAAATATTTCTCAATTCACATAAGAAGTTACAGTTAACTGATAATAATCCAATATTGTAAGCTTTGCAGAATTAATAACTTTTTCAGGATGTTATCTACTTCTACGTAAAAATGTATTTATTTGAACATATCACACTTAAAATTTTCTCCTTATTCAACATTTACATTATTTTACATTATATTTTTTTAATTTATATACATTTACACAATTCGTTTTTGTATCCTCAGAGTGAAGCTATTTAGTAGTTTACATTTTAGAGCGCTTTAGGCACGAATGGGTTTTAGGTTTATTTATGAATTTGTTTGGTTTGAAAAAAAATATTTCAATATTTCTAAAGACGAAAATTTAATAATATTTAGATATTACTTGCAAACAGGTCTTTAATAAACTAATTTGGATTTTGAATTAAATCATGTTAGGTGTATCGATTTATATTTTTTAGGTCGGTGGCTGTGAACCTTAAAACTGAGAAAATAAATTATAATCTAACAATAAAATTCGTCTAGATAAAGTTGATCTCAATAAGCTGGAGTTGGTCCATGGTGTACTAAGTGATGATGATGATGACTGAAATGATTCAGGTGCATCGTATCATGGGGATTTGGGGCGGGTGTGGCATACCAGTCGTTCGGATGGTGCTGCGGATGGTAGAGTAAGTGATGATTGTGTACCAGCATGGGTGCTGACTGTGTCGTGGGCGAAGTTGTATTGAGTACAGGTGATGGTGAAGTATGTGAATGAGTATGATGTGAATGTGAAGGATGATAGGGTGATAAGTGATTCTGACTAATCTGCTGAGGTATCGACGTACTTTCATAGCGGTTTACTGGAACCAAACCTTTCTCATTCAGATTGTGGTTGTTATTTAAATTATTGTTGTTTAAGTTAGCTGTTGTGGTCCCTGTATATTTCATTTCATGCAATCGATTTGGAGGAGTTTGTGTGCCGCCGGTCACAACACTTGATGAACTTGACTCTTCGCCTTCACTTTCATATGCATGACTTGGAGATTTCTCATCGGGTATACTTCCATGAATCTGAAATTGTCCATTTATTAATAAAAAAAACAACTCAAATTTAATTTGAAAGTTCAATTTCTTAGAAAAAATTCCATATATTTATCGATCTAATTTCTTGAATTAAACATCATTTTTGTGTGATTAAATTAATTCTAAACTTGAGTTCAACTTACCTTCATATGCTTTCGAAGTGATGAAGGGTGCGTATAAGACTTATCGCATCCAGGTACTCGACAGTTGTACGGCTTGTCCGATGTGTGGACATGTGAATGTTTCTTTCTATCTGATGAATTTGCAAATCGTCTATCACAGCCTTCGTGCTCACATTTAAATGGCTTTTCACCTGTAAAATTAATAAAAATTAATATCATTTTGTAGAACCATTAGATATTAATCATTTTATAATTTAATCTAAAATAGCATCAAGAACAACCGAAAAACAATTCAAGGATATAAAACTTCATCATTTGCATTACAAACAAAGTATGTATGAGGTTTTATGGCACCATCTTTCATGGTGGAATTAAATGTTTTTAAGGTACATTCAGATTATATTATCTAAAGTTCTTAATCAGATATAATATTTTTTAAACGAAATGAGATAAGGAGAAAATTATTTTTTTATTTTAAATATTGTAAATTTTTCGAGAAATCTGTGGAATCTGTTCAAGGGTTCGTGCCTATTCTGCAATTCATAAATACATGGTTGGTATAGAAAAGCTGCTTTTATATATTTATATGTATGTTTTAGTTCAACTATAGTTAAAGTTTTCGTATAATCCAGTGAAGGGCTTAAAGTAATTTTATAATTAAAAGTACCGTTAACGAAGTGAATTTCATGAGGAGTTGATTTATTTCGACAATTTCTCACATAGAATCTAGATACTGCCTAGAAATATTTCATTGAATCTCTTTAGCAGCAATAT
Organism: Parochlus steinenii; assembly: GCA_038502155.1. NCBI lineage: Eukaryota > Metazoa > Arthropoda > Insecta > Diptera > Chironomidae > Parochlus > Parochlus steinenii. The sequence goes on along the minus strand of JAXCIN010000052.1, from coordinate 673,343 downwards.
TATTGTTTCATTGCATGTTTTTTGGGAATAAATAAAAAGAAACTAATTTTGTCGCTTGAAGCTTGACTGATGGAATATTATGGTTTTGACGTAATTTTATTTTCAATTATCCTTACAAAATATGCGGATTTTATAAATTTGTTCATGACAAGTAATGTTCGTTTGAGCATATTTTTCATGTTATTTATTATACTTGTGCAAGATTTCCAAGATTTTAAGCTATTTTTAAGCGGAAACAAATTATCCTTTTATGTGTTTTTATGCTCTTGAAACTATTGCCTGAAATCCAGTAAAGTCAAAAAACTACACAGCATATAAATCACAATAATACCAAACTGATGATACAAAGGCCAGAATTTGTAGGACAATGAGAGGGTTTTGAGAAGGACGAAGATATTCTTCTGACCGTTTTTCTATGAGCCATAAATATGAAATGACTATTTTACTTTTAAACTCTAAAATTCATGAAATGATTTATTGCGTTGTAAAAAACAACGAAGGAATTTTTTAAGAGCAAATATATAATTTTTACCCAAATTTTATTGTTGGTCGATTTTAAACAATAGCTGTTTTAGGTATTTTTCAAATCGTTCCTGAAAAGTTATGTGGAATTCTGAACAAACGATGACATTGAACTTTCACATTCAGAGAAAAATAACTTAGCAGCTAACATATTTCAGATATTCTCAAAAATATAAAATATGTGAGCTATAAATTCGTAATACTGAAATGGACAAGTTAATTAATTTTTTGACTTCATACTTTCGACCGTATCCAAATCGAATTAGAATATCACGGACATTAGATTAAAAAAAACTATCAACTTTACCCGTTTGAACAAGAAAGCGTATCTGCAACACATTAATCCAGAATACTTTTAAAATTATATTATATTTTATTAACTTGATCGATTATTTAATATTAGAACAAGTCACGCTAACATATCGCGGTCAAATTTTCTAAACAAGGTTCTTGGGATGATAAAATTTATGGATCAAGTCAGAAAAAATACTTTCTACAGTAAAAACAAACTAATGATCGAAAATTTATTAATTTTTAATTAAAATAAATCAAATTTTGGTTTTATATCCAATAACCATAAAAAGTTTATTTCAACGAAGAACTATACTATAACGAGACAGCATCCAACCAAAATGTCAAAAATATGTTAAATTTTAACCACAATTCTGAATAACAAACATTTTTCTATAAGCATCAATAAAGTTCATAAATTAATAAAGAATAAAACCCAATATTTTACTGCCTGGAATTTGTTTTAAAACTTTTTTTCGTGTCTTTTTTGATGATCTTTTTCTTCACATATATTATATTTGAAGCAATAAAGTTTGAACATGATATTTTACGGCACGCGTAATAATTATTTAAATATCATGGAATGTGTACAAAACAAAATGTATTGAATTTTTTATGGACATGATTCTCGAAATTCTATATTTTCATCTTACTACCTTTCATTTAGCTGACAAATTTCTTTTCTGCGGCTGCACAGAAATGTTTGAAGCGAAATAAGTTCTGACAAAAAGTATTAAAAATAATTTATATTTTGTGAATTAATTATTTTGTTATGAAACAAAACCATTCATATAATATTTGTGAAACGATAAAAGATTATTATCTTCAGTTTTATTACTTGTTTTCTTGTTATATCTGATTTGAATCAAAATTAACAAAAATCCAATATAAAATTATTTTCTTATATTTACCTTTAAAATATTCTTGTTTTAACTTTTATTGAGACATAATTTATTGATGATTTTAAGAGCTTGTTTGGAAGCCTAGCACCAGACAAGAGAATTTTTTTTTAATCTCTGATAAAACCGTTTTGAAAGATTTTACGGGGCGCCATAATTAATTTATATTTAAATGACGATCTACTTATTTAAATGAATCCAAATTATTGTTGGTTGACGCTGAAATTATCTGATTAAACTTTAACGATCCAAGTTTTATTTTATTGTTATATGGTTAATTTTATCTTGTTTCTATTTTAATTATCTATAAGAATGTACGTTTTCATGACATATCATAAAATTTTTGTAGAATTCAAGGGCTCAAAAGTATAAAATATTTACACAAAATTTTACATATTCATAATATTAACTCAAGTATCCCGATTTCATAGATATTTCTGAGGGATTTTTATTAATATTTTAATATGAAACTCTTTGGTACAACATTCAATAATGAATAAATGAACGAACTGTAATCACGTAGACAAACATATTAAATCCATGCACACGACTCTCTTATTATAAGAGTCGTTAAAGTTGAGCAATAACCATATTATGTGTGAATCTAACCCCTAACTTTATTAAAATACTTTCAGGAAAGTTGCCCAGTTTTTAGTCAACTTGAAAATTATTTGGCTTTATTAATCTTTTAATGTTTTTTGTTCGTTGTCATCGCAAAGACGATAAATCATTTTCGTTTAATATTTTTTGGTGTGTCTGGTTTTAGTTTTAGTCATTTGGGAGTGTGTCGGGATGAATTTTTATAATTTATATTTTAATTTCTGATTTCATTAAAAAATAAATAAGAAATTAAAAGTAAATTTTGAATTTTTATTTGGCATAAGACAATTAATGCACAAAACTCGAATACAAGGCTAAAAATTTGTAAAAATTCTGTGTTTTTCTTTTTAAAAAACCTACAAAATTGAGAACTTAAAACTCACAAATCGATGAAACGGATGACTTTAAAAATACCTGTGGTTGGTGGGCGTTTTGTAAACAGACGTTTTTGTTCGTTTTCAAAGAATAAGTTTTAAAAGGGGTTGTTGATCCTTTTTGAAAATGATATATTACACACCATATTGTTTTTAAACTTCTCATGATATTATTTATCTTATTTGTTTCTTAGTATAAAGCAATCTTTTACAATAAATCGAAGATGTATCGAAGATATCACCTTTAAAATGAGATTAACTTTGTAAAAATGTTAAGGGTATAAATGTATTTTGAATAGGACTCTTTTAGGTTTTGGTCGTCAATGACCTTTAATTTTTTATACCATATTATATGTATTAGAAACAATTCTTTAGGATGAGTTTAAAGTAATATCATAGAGTAATATTATCGTACAATATTAATATTTATGATTAAAAATTTATATAGTATCAAAAATAGGCTTCAAGTCATTATGTTTGTTAACTAGAAATTATAACGTTGCACCATCAAAAACAGTCATAAATATCAGTCTCAAATTAATGTAACGGGTTAGCTCTTTTAAAGTAGGCCTCAAAGTTGTTTTTCAGATATCTATTATATAATTTGTTCTTTCAGTTTTAGGAATATTTTTTTTTGACAATTTTTAGGAGGATAAACAACCTATGTTGTACTGGCTTTTGAACCATATTTCATACATTTTACGTAGAAATTGGTTGATGTAAAAAACAAGTAGGTTGGACCGAAACTGTCACTGACAGAAAAACATTTTATCAAGAGATACGAGAACAACTTTATTATACTTTATTATCATTTATTGTCGAAACGTTCGTTTTCGTTTGGGGTGGATTTGGCCACCATATTGTTTTTGTTGTTTTGATTTCACAGTAAATTGTATACACACGCATGTCTGTAGATTTGATAAATAATAATAATCCACTGTATTTTTGATCATGAAAACATACTGACATACGCACATCTGTAAGCACATAGACAAGCTGAAAGGGATTTAGAATGTCAAAGGTGCTTTATTTTATTGTATTGTGCTCGTACACAGGGTTGAAAATTACTTATATATACATTTATAAATATCAAATATACTCACAACAAAATTTTCGAAATATGCTTGTATGCTTTGTACTTTGTATAAATTTATATGGAGACTAAGAGGTTTAATATAATTTTATATTTCATATACAACTTAAGATAGAACATAAAGCCGTAATTGAAAATATCTATGTTTCCTTATTTAAGATTGAAAACTCCAACACTTAAAACAAAATGTAAATATGATGAATTTCATTTTTCTAGAAGATTTATAAAATGATTAATGATTAGTTGTTGAATAAAACTCAACTTCAAGCATAATTTAACTCTACGGAACGACTTTGGAGCAATAAATTTTGTTCCCATCGGAAACTAATTAAATTTCTTATCTTAATTTCAAGAATCAACTATATCATGATAATTTCAACAAATTTTTTTTTATTGCTGGAAAAGCAAATTGTGCTAATTATCTGGTAATAAATAATTCTTGGATATTATTAAGATATTTTTCACTATTTGACAGGCTACATTATTTTGATTGAAATTGTCTGGAGCAAACTTTGTCAAATTGTATCTAGATTTGTGTTCCATATAGGTAATATGAAATTGTAAATTTAAATAAACGGCAAGGAACTGAATAACACTATAATATGTATCGTGAATAAATTTCATCCAAACTCTTATCGTCTATACGCTATGGGTTTTCAGAAAAAGATCGACCAAGACCAAAACATGAACACAAATACTATGCATAATCTTTTATCTTTTTATCGAAATAAAAACATATTGAATAATAACAAAAATCCACGATATCAGATATTACTTATAAGTTCATAACCTTCGAATTCAAGCCCCTTGTGATATATATGTAACAGCAATAGTTTGCAAAAAATTCAATAAGTAAAATCTCTGTACGATATTCCATTCCATTATTTGAGTTGAGTTTTGTTGTTAAAATAATACTACATCACGATTTTTCTTAGAAAAACAGCAATAAAGCTTTGAGATAAAATTGAACGAAATGTTAGCAAAATATCTGGAATAACTTGTTGGGGTGGTGCTTTAAATATGTCTGCTTAATGATCAGTGCATATTGTTGATATAATTTTGAGTGTTTACTTTAATAGAAAACTGAATATGTTAATTTTTAATAGACAAAAACATGATAACACACTGAAAACATACTAAAAAATTTAACATCGTCATCATTTTAAGACATCTTTTTTATTAAAAAGAATGGAAAGTATAATTTTAAATATTAGAAACTATATAAACAAATAATTGAAACAATAATTAAATTTTCAATTGCTTCCACATGATCCAATAAGAATGTACTTAATTGTGGTTCTATCAACTCCTTGGAGTCTTTAATCTAAATATTGAACAAAAATCATTCAAAACTGTGGCATTTTACATTTAAGTGTATTATATGGTATTATCTTATATATTTTTATGCAAATTGATTTACTTTGAATTATTTTATTAAAAAGGAGAACGTGTTAAATTTTTGCAAGGAATTTAGATTTGTAAGTTTCTTTAACTTTCAACGATAAAAATATGTTTTTAAATCAGCACACATGAACTTGAACTTGAAAATTTCTTGGGAACATTTCAGATTGAAACAAGTTATCGAGACTATGGTTACCAGATGGACTAAACATTTCTTAAAATATGTTAAATAGTCCTTCATTGTGGCACGCCAGCATTTTTAAAAGATATATCACCTTTCGACTTTTTTCTTTAAAAAATTTAAGCCAAAACCCATATCTTTTTTTATTTTTTATTAAAAACATAACAAAGAGAACAGAATTCAAAATGCCTTCGAGAAATAATATGAAATCATATTTCGTATGTCTTTTTGTTTCTCAAAATTCAAATTCTCTAAATTATTTCACATATGTTAAAATTCCAGAAATACCTTGGGATTTTGAAAAAATATTAAAGGTTTATAAGAAATATTAAAAAAATTGACAACACATATTTCTTTTTGGATATAAGAAAAAAAAACAAAAAAAAAACAAATCACGGTTGAATGTTGAACAATATTTTTTACTGACAGGTACATTTGTACGATATACTTTTGAGAAAATGTTATTCTGTCCATCTTTTACTTTTACATACAATCAAATCATGTTTGCTGATGTTAGATGGACAAGTATTTTAAGTATCTTTTTAAATTGGAAAATCCATATTTTTGGACGAGGAAATCGACAATAATTTTTTTGATATTGTTATTTTACATTAACTAACAAACTTTGTATTTATTCTGTTGATTTTTTATAAAGTTTGAGACTCAAGTTCAAAACTGTTCCAATGGAGAAATGAACATCAGACCAAGTCCTTAAAGCTTTAAACTTTATGTAATATAAGATTTATATTCAAATGACAACTTTTGATACAAGCAAAACGGAATAAAAAATTTTATCCTTGCAAATTACACGCACATATGGAACCTTTTTTTATTTAGGCAGATGATGGCTCATCAAAAGTGATTCCTCCATTTATAAGGCCATTTCAACATCATTGTTGTTTTATATTTTCATCCTGAATAAATTACTAATCTGTTTTCAGCAAGAGGATAATAAATTGAAATATATTTGTTTTCATTGTCGTTTTCCACATATGACTCAATAAACACTGAAATTCCAACAAAAAAAAATTAAAGGATACAGCTAACAAAAAGGATCTTCGTTGAAACTAGTCCTTTTGTGTATGAGTTTCGTTGCACTTAGAATTGAATGTAAATTGTTTATTATTGGATGGTTTAAAAAATATGAGAACAATAAGAATGAAAAGCACTGCAGAGTATTTTTTTAAATAACCTTTTGAAGGATGATCATAAAAATTGCATGAGCTGTTTTGAATTAGGTGCAAAGCATTTTTCCCTTGATCCTGGTTAAAGTATAAACTTTATGGAAGAAAAAGCAAATAAAAGTGTAAATATTTTCGCCTGGTTTATAAATATTTTCCGAAAGCAGGATGAGTGTATTAAGGAAGGATTAGATGCTGATCTTGTTTTTCTTATTTGGACTTTATACACGTTTTCTGGGTGACAAAATAAATAATAATCGTCCTTTTGTTGATGTCTGAGCTAAGGCTTCTTTTTTGCGTCGAATAATTGAAAAATTTACTCTGAAAATACCTCATCTTTATGTATTAAGCTGAAGATTGTTCTGAATCTTTACATCAAACAAAAAAGTAAAATTTAGTGAAAAAAATATAAGATTTAGGAGCTCTTTAATAATTCAAGCTGAAAATAATTTAATATTAATTTATTATTATTATTTTTCTCGTACCGTATTCATTAAAAACAAATGAATGATTTTGGATGATATGAATTGTTAATATTATTGAGAGCGAAATCAAGAATTTAAAAATAACATATTTTCAATATATTATATAATTCATTGATTTTACCAATGTATTCATTTTTAGGAGAAGCTGTTGCCAAACTACTTTAGACCACAAAGCTAAATTTTTGAGTGGAAAAGATGCAAAGTATTAATATTAAATAAGCCTCAATATACACTTTCTTCAAAGAAATTCATTCGAGAGGAAAACATTGTGTCAGAATATCTTAACAAGACTTTTTACAAACATATTGTAAGAAAATTTTATGGATCCTTGAATACGGTCTGCTTGTTGGAATAATAAGTGGCTGAATCTTTCTAATCTTTCTGATGATTTCTACCTCATTTCTTTGTGAAGTTGCGGTTTAAAAATTTCTGCAAAGCTATATGTTACGCCACACATAGAAAATATTTTAAGTGAGATGCTCAAAAAGATTTGATAAGATCTGGCAAAATTAACTTTTCTTATCTTATTAAATTTACAAATTATTTACAAAATGCAAAACAAAGATCTACATTCTACATAGATAACCGTTCTAGTTAAAATATTGGAGCATAGCAGCACTCTCATAGTAAATATTAAACTCACATGCCGACGGGTAGAAGGAAACTTGAAATGATGATTTTATTTTAAAAAATTTGCAACAATACAAAGTTTTTAAAAATGACAAATATTTATTTCATGCGGACATCAGCTTCTTTCCATTTTCATTGAAATTATTTTATTATAAAATAAATACTTTTCAATACAGATTTAAAAGTTTACAGTCGCTTCAATTCTTTTAAAATTTGGATTCAAGCAAATCAAAGAGCATTGAATAACAAAAAATATTGTTCTTTTGAATTGTAAGGTTTCTTAAGATTTCACATAATAAAATATCTTCAAAAAGCAAGAAATCAACAAATAAGAATCGATGAGGGCTAACAATTGAAAAACACTCCAAGATATCTAAGAGGTGAAAAATTGGCAAATATTTATGAAGGTATTTACAAACTGTGTATAAAGGCTTCAATACTTGAACAAATACTTAAGGATTTAGGGACTAGAAAGAATTTTAAGGCCCTCATTTAAAACAGAAGATCAAAGAATTTTAATAAGCCTTATTCTTTAGGGAACCCTGATGACCTTTACATTTAATAAATCATATTAAAAATATAAATATTGCGACAAACATTTAAACTTTAAAACAGAAGACGTTTAATATTTTCCGAATATTTTCATGAATTATCCCGTGATTAGCTAACTGTTTGCAGAAATTAAATATTGTTATGAAAAATCATGTAAAAATATTTTACGGTTTAAAAAAATTGTAAACTGATTTTCCAATCATGGTTGTCCATCGCACTTTTCTCGAATCCATGTAACTACTGCTACAAGCTAATTAAGTCTTGTGTTTGCTACCGAACTGTTGAATAATTTGAAGCATATGCCCGTAGGAATCGAACCAAACAATGAAGAATGCAAGCTGCGTTAATTGATTGCTTTCTTGGCACAACTCGTATTCGCGATTTCAATTTATTTCAAGATTTCACAACGCCTACTTAGCACTTCTACACCGCCCAGTTTGAGCTTTTATTTACGATGTTTTTTTGCTCATGATGAACAGTACAATTTATTAAAAATAACATTTTTTTTGTTATGATTGTTCTAATGTGAAATCCATGTAAAAACAATATAATTTTATTTTTTATAGATTTTAAATAGATATGACACAGATCTTAAAAAAATTCAATTAATTGAATTTGTTACAAAAATTTAAATATCTCTCCGTGAAAATGTGATGATGATTAAATATGATGCAAAGTCAGCGAAGGATGAAGTTAAAAATTTAAAGTCAGCAAAAAATCGAATCTAGACTTATGCAAAATTGGCTTCTAATATCTCATTTTGACACCAAAGTGTCATTGGAGATCAAACAACCACTCATAAGTTTTTATTAGACTATTTTTTGCTGCACTTATCTCTCTTTTCAACATAATATTATGCTCATCGCTTTGTGTAAAATCAAGTGTATCTTTGATAGAGTTCATTCAAGTGTTTTACACTCACATGGTGAATTTATGTTAACACGTAACTCTCCAGCCTCCAGCCTCCCTGAGTAGCTCATGAGAAACGAATTACTGGAATCACTCATCTCAAACAAATCATTCATTCGAATACGCAGTAAAAAAAATTATGCTGTGGCATAGGTGGGAATATTTGGGACTCGTTCTATGATATTCTGAGAAGTTCGTTTAAATTTTCCAACACAAAAAATCTGGTTTCTGGTTTGAAATTTGTTAAATGAATAGTGGTGCTTGGGAAAATTATTATTATTCTAAAAAACAATGGAGCGCAGGACAAATAATTTTCTGCTTGTGCTTTTAATGGGTCATTATACTTGGTTGGTGCTTATTTTTCGTTGTTTTCCGCACAAAAATGTAAATTAACAACAGAATAAATGTTTTCTTGTAGTACTTTCTATGTACATCATCACAGCTTTACAAATTTTTGCCAACTTTTGTAATAAAAATTTTAACTGCTTTTTGATTGCATCCTTTTTATTATGACTATGAATTAGAAGGAACAATGTCTCGCTGTACTCATAGTTTTACTGAAAGAAGCTGTTGAACTTGTATGGTGGCTCAGGGTTCGGATTGTGTGAAACTTACGTTTATTACGTTACGTTTCATCGTGTTTGAAACCGTTTGCTTGAAACTGTTTTAAACGTTTATAACCCTAATTTAATTGTTGTGAATTAAGATGTTTCATACCTAAGGTTTCATACGATTGGTAAGTAAATTTTCGTAAGTTTGATCAAAATTGACCACCGAACATCTTTGAAATATGTTACTATTCGATTAATTTAAAATTAAGATGATAATATAATCTAAAAATATTTAATTTGGAGAATGTTCAAAATTTCTCAAAGTCTAATAAAAGTTTCAAATAATTGAAACATTCCATCTTACAGACTTTTCTTTTAAAAACATTATTTTTAGATCCAAATTTTTATCAATTTTAAAATTTCATTCAAACTTATTTTTGAATTTTCCATTAACAAACTTCCATTTTAATTTATAATTTACCGTACAAAAAATACTTTATCCTGCTCCAGAGTATATTTCATTTCGACCCGAAAAATTGTTTGATATCGTATAAGATTTTCCATACAAAATACAAATCGCATCAAATTTGAATAAAAGAAACGGATCATCTTTGATCCAAAAATTTGATCCGAAGATTCAAGCTTGAACCAAATTTGATCCGAAAATTCATGTTAGTAATGAAAATGTAATATGCAGAGGAATTTTCAATTGATCAAAGTTTTTTACTGATTTTTGCAATATTTTTCACTATTCAATGAAGTGAAAATAGCAAACTTTAACTGGTTAAAATATATAGGTAAGATATCAAAGAATAAAAATAAACTGATTCTTTTGTCAGTCATTATACTTCTTGTTTCTAAAATTTACAGTCATTAATAAATTCCTCCATTTTTGTCAGTGTTAAATTATTCAAATCGTTGAATTTTCTGTTCACGGTGAAGTATTTTTTTATTATTAATTGTTCGTGGAAGCAACAAAAGCACAGAGAATCAATTATTTAAAAAAAAAAAAAAAACATTTCTTCCATTTGTTGGCGTGATTAATTTTTTTTAACTTATTGCAAATTGTTTTCCACATTATACAATTTATATTTCTGTAAATGCGTTTCAAGAAATGAAACATTTCCATTCGCCGTTGATGATAAACATTGGTGATGTTCATGTTTATTGTTTAGTATACTTTTACAAAAAATATTAGTTTTTTATGCAATTTTCAAGAATAATTTTGATGAATATTCAGTTTTATTTGTGCACAAACATATTTTTTGAAATAATCAATAAAATTAGTCTTTACAGTGTAAGTATAAACCAATTCAACTATTGAGTTTTACAATGAAATTCATAACCCGTTTCAATTTAAACTGTGATTCTCTTATTTGTATCTGTGGTAATAAAACCACAATGATTGGATATTAAATGATCGCTCTATTTAAATTGTTGTACAACAATAATAATGTGAGAGGGTGCAATCATGCCAGTTTAGCCTTTTCCGTTTGACAAAAAGCCCTAGAGTACAATAAACCTTAATTTTCAACTTCAATCACAACATAGATGCTTGACTTGTGTCGGTGCGGTTTCTCATTAGATATAGTAACGAGTTGTCTGGGGGATGAACTTTATGAAGTGGAATATTGAAATTTATGGTTTACTTTCTTAATGAATCTTTGAAAATTTTGTATTTCAATTTATCAAGATTTTGAAACTTTTCCAATGCATTTTTTATGATGATATCAGTTGTCCAAAATAATAATAGCTCAGAAAAAATCTTATCAAAAAGTATCAAGAATCGAATCAAATCGAATTTCCGGGCTTGAATTCCTTAATTATTAAAACATTAATACCCGTGAAATTGTGCTACTATAACAAGACAATGAATCAAATCACACAAATATAATAGAGCCTGTAATTTGATTAGATGGTTTGAAAATGATTATAATTTCTCAACATCTCAAAATATTCTAAAGATTGCTCTCGTTGATATTTTGATGAATTAGGATGCGGTTCCATTCAATTTGTATTTATATTTTATTTTCTCTTTATAAGTGCTTTGACGAGTGTTTGTTTTCATTAAAGTTTCTTCCACATATTTGAGTTTTTGTGTGTTATTGAAGCACGTGTCAAACGATTTTAGATAAACAGTTCCTTAATTTAGTTTATTTATAAAAATCTCTTTGTGGCTCTGATTTACTACCACACAGTATTCAATCTGTATCGAATTTGTGTTTTCACGTAATGATGATTATTTCTGATTTATTTTTAAAGTGAAGAAAATTTGTTTTCAAACATAATGATGTTTATGTTTTACAAGTCTTTAAGAAAAAATAACAAATTTCTTATTTTCTGACATTTTAATTAATTATTTGCTTAGAAAAAAATCTGTTTTCTTTGATTTTCGGGTTTTCTCTGAATCATTGATTTTTGGGATTTTCACCGAATGGATTGATTTTTTCCATACTTATATTTCCTTCTTTCACAATTTTCATTTTGCCCATATTTTCTTGCAAATGACAATTTAAACTTTCTGGATTTTTATGAAAATTAAATTTCAATTTATCATTTTTACGAGCATTACGCACCATTTAAAGTTGAAGAAAAAATTATTATTTGCAAAAGGAAAAGAATTCTTTCATAACAGCTTTTAAATTATTCATAAATTTTAACTTTCTCAAGCCACCGACAATGAAGAGGGTGACAAAAGTTTAATATATTAAAATATCAGATCAACGAATTGACTAACAAAAAATATGAAAAAGTTTTTCCATTCATTTTCCATCATTTTGAAGAGAATCCGGTGAAATTGCAAGAGTTATTTAGTCAATAGGAATAGCATAATATTGAAAACCCTTTTTTATTATTTAAAGTATATTATTGAAGATATTGTTGAATTTCTCTAGTATCCTTCATGGTAGAAGTTTATGGTATTGTTTTTAAAAGAAATTACTTTATCTATCTAAAATTTATATGAAAAATCTTACCTGTATGAACTCTTCGGTGTATCTTTAAATTTTCAGATCGTGCAAACACTTTTCCGCAGTTAGGGAATGGACAACTGAAAGGCTTTTCACCCGTGTGGACTCTTATATGATTGACTAATTTATATTTTGCTTTGAATGGTCTGCCATTTCGAGTACAACCTAGCCAAAAACATGCATGAGTTGTGCACTCTGGTCCACCAACATGATCCACAGTCAAATGTGTCACTATCTCTTGCATTGAATTAAATATCTTATTGCATGGTTTTCTATTTCCTCCGTTACAAATTGGTGATCCAACTGGATGTGGCGTATCCATGTCAACCCATAAACATTGCATCTCTTGCTTTACTGCTGGTGGATGTCGCATATACCGAAAAAACGCACCCGAAGTTCCTGGATGGTTTACTGGTAAATTACCTAAGTTATGATGATGTACCGACGGATAGTTCGATTGATTATAATGATGGTGAGAATAATCTGGTGTAATGCCCATTCGAATTTGGTGTTGATGAAAATGGTGGTTGGACAGAGGTGGAGGAGCTGTTGAAGCAATGGCTGGATGATGATTTATGTGATCATGCATTGCTGAAGGATGATGGTACAGTGCTGTTGAAGCCGTGTCTGAAGACGATTGTACCGATTGTCCTAAAGATGACATGAATTCGTTTTCGCGCTTAAACAAAAAATCCTTTGCCGTATACGAGGGTATCTGAGGATTTATGTGACTCATATGTGATGGAGGTGGAATATAGTGGGATGTAGGGTAGTTTCCAGCAGTCTGAGCTGACTGGTAAGAGTGATGAGCACTCATCTCTGTGAGTGTGTTATTATTTCCGTGCATTGAATCATTGTTGGACAATCCGCCGGAAACATCATTCTCATGACTTGGCGACATTTTCAGACCAAAAGACGCTAAATGTGAGTTGTGTTGAGATCCATCCCCAGTATGATTTGGAGACATTTTTAAGCCGAAACTGGCTAGGTGTGAGTGATGGTATGGAGAAGTACTTGTATCCATAAATGAATTCATCATCATTTTTGAATTATGATTTTTAATCACTTTTCACTCTAATTTATTTTTTGTTGCACACAGATTATATCATCCGAGATATTTCCTAATTCATTCACTTGCAACATAAATTATTTTCTAAATATTATTTTCCTTCTGTTTAATTTTAAGCATTCACTTATAAACTCGCCACTTCTGAAACTTTTAAAGAAAAGTAAAATTTCCGAATTTCAAAACAATAAAAAATATCATGAATTTTATTTCTCAATTTTATCTACAAAAGCTCACAAGAAACGTTTGTTATAGAAAAATCTTTGAACAGCATGTTTCAAGTTAGTGTTCACAAAACGACGTACTCAGCGGGACTAAACTAAAATATTCTATCAAGATTTGACCTCACTACAGGAATTCCAAGTCCTACAGAGAGCGAGTTGGCTGATGCCTTCGAATATAGCCGAACGAGCCTCTTAATAGGCGGAGTTTTGAAGCATACAAAAATAATGCTAGAATAAAAGAGATGACTATAAACTTCGATACTATACTGTCGTTGCATGTTTTGTTTTCTCTCCATTGCTTCAAGAGCGAACAAGTCCAACATATTTTCTCAAGAATCGAGCATTATTATTATACTTAAAATATTTCCATAATTTGTCGTATAAAGTGTGATATTAATATCCAACATTTCTTCGTTCTTTGCACCAGGAATCTGCTCAATTAAATTTATTAATCAAACTCTAAATATGTTTTCAAAAATTATCAAATTTGTCATCCGTTTGTTGTCGCAAGCCTCGCTCTCTGCTGGATGCCTTTGTTGTCTACTATTGAACCATCTCAATTTATAGCGCAAATTATGCATTGATGTTTGAATTATCAGATTGATGGAAGTATTCGCTACTAGTATAATGTCCGTCATGCTGACTGATGTTTGCATTGATATTTTTTAATTATAACTGAACATTGTATGATTCGAAAGATATCCAAAATGTAAATTCGTTTATGACCTGATATACTTTAATAAAATACGTCAATATTTTTCATGTGAAAATTGAACATAACATATCAGCTTGCTTGATTTTTATACAAACAAATAATCAGTATTTCTGTCATCATTTAATATTCAGTTTCATTATATAATGAAAGTTCTATCAGAGAATATAAATTCAGAATAGATCGAGTAGAACCATATATGTATACAATTTAAAATATATATTAATCTCATTTTCAAAACCACCAATATAAACCATACTACAGTATTTATACTATGTTCTCGACCCTCAGGCTTGTATCTTACTATTCGGCTTATATTTTATTTAGATGTAATTTTATTTCTCAAAAAAGCTAATGGTATAAAATCAAGGATCTTATTTAAACAGAAATATGGTTGTTACTGAAATTCTTTTATTAAAAACCAAAATAGCATCCAACAGTAGTTTTAAGTAGTGAAACTCTTATGATCTTTTTAGCATGTAATTTTATGAGGGGTTTATCCAATTAATTCTTCATTTCTGAATAAAAAACTATGTTATCTTTTCAAGACAACTCAAAATTCATTAAGCTCTTTAATCGTTTTTGTCTTTATTATGCAATGACAAAAACAGTTTTTTATTTAAACCGCGTATAATTTGGAATCTGTTGCAATTTGAACTACAGAAGGTGATGGTATCCAACTGAAATTTGCAGAATTTCATTAAAAGTTGGATAAGAAGTTTTTGTATTTAAGATGATTTTGTGTGTTGTTTTGATTATATTTCGTTCTCAAATACAAGAATATATTAAAATTTCCGCCATCGGTTAATTAAAACAAAGACCTCCATAAAATTTTCATTCTTTAATATCGATCATATTCAGATATTTTATAATATTATTAAACAGCCAACACACGATTTTTTATAAAAATTATTAATATACAAAATAAATACCAAGAGATTAAGATAGCACGAGACAATCGATGTTTGAAATTCATTGAAGACCCAGATAACATGAAACGAACTATATAGTTGTTATCAGAGTTGTTTTAGTTATATTACAGCTTTTTGCACTTATGCCCCATAAAATATTTATCAACCAATCAAGAGAGCAACATATTCAATGTTTTTTAATGCATCAGAACTCTTGACAAAACGCCTTGCCATACTAAAAGTTCCCAATTAGTGTTTTGTTTAATCCAATTAATTTAAATTTATATACCATAAAATTTATTATTAACCAAAAATAAAAACTTAATACGTCTGTTCCATGCTCAATTCCACATCTCTATATAATAAAAAATTCTCCCGATTTAATTAGCCATAATTTTATTGTTTCAGCAAGTCATAACAATAAATTACATAGATTTTATTAACTAAATGACAACGAAACGGACAGTTTTTTATTTCTAATCATTTTAGAATAAAATTTATGGATAGTTAGGGAATTATTAATCGAAACAGGTGACTGGAGAAGATGTAAAATAAATTTCAATATCACTAAATCTGAAATAATATGTTCCTTTACCTTATAAAAGATAGTTTATGAACTGGAGAATTTAAATAAAAAACTCCACATAAAATTTTCCAGTTTCTGTGATAATATTTTGCTTTATTGAGTGAAATCAGTCTAACATGATTAAATTAAATTCAAACCTTTGCATTTTAGAAGACTTTTCTCTAATGCACGGGCAGTTTAGCTTATTTTATTATGGCATATTTTTAGCAAATGCCATAATCAGGTGTCCACTGGAAAGCTCCATGTTAAGCTGTCCACCTCAAGTTAGGTTCACAATCTTGCAATTCGATTTGGTATAAATCAAAATATTATCTTAGAAAGGAGGTAATTCGAAGGTGAACAGGTTAACATGGAGCTTTCCAGTGGACACCTTAATATGGCATTTGCTATTTTGATAGGTCGGTTAAACAACTTGAGGTTTTTTTTTGTAGAATTTGTATTTTTTCTGAAGGGAAGAAATTTTAAATGGCTTTATTCAATAACTATTATTTTTACCATCAGCTCCTTAATATTTATTATTATTTTTGTAACAGTCTAATTATTTTGAAAGATAATTTTGAAAATGCTCTACTTCCAATTGCGCGATAGCCATAAGATTCTCCACATGGTAAAAAGAGAGCGAATGATAACCATGCTGATCGCTGTGCAAACCACACTCCTACTGCGATTGTCAAGACTTCCAACTGAATTAACAGCGGGTTTTTGGTTGGCTCTTTCAATGCAACCAACTACCGAAACTTAATTTTATGCTTTCCTACTCAACGGGTTTTGATACGTGGGGCGTTTCATCGTTTAATGAAAGCTCATGTGTGGAAAGTGCAAAACCGGCATTTGCGCGCTAGAAATGGATTGTTTGTACACTGCATAGATAAGGACTCACAAGAAATGTTATGCGGAAAAAAGAAGATAATTTAATCCTTTTTTGGAAAGTGTTTTATTACTTTACTCTTTACCTAAAGGTCATAAAATATTGAAAAAATTTGCCTGAATATTTATTATAAATATATTCATTTCTAAAACCAAAATTCTTATGAAAGTGGTTAGTTTAACGAGTTTATGATGGAACCAATTTAATAAAATAACTTACTAAAACTTATATTCCATACTAAACTTAATTCTTGAAACATAAAATATGATAAGCTATCTACTAGTTTCCTTCATATCCACATAGCGAAAAATCTTCGTTCGTATGTCCTATGGAATTAAATTTTTAACACAGTATTTTAATTTTGAAAAGAAGTTTTCATTTTGCTGCATTCTCAAGATGTCTTGATTTCGCTATATACTGTCCTAATAATCTCAAAAGATATCAAATTTGAGTGCTTATTACTATTTTGATTTTCATTACTGAAAACAGAACTCTACATTTAATAAACTACAAGTATTTGAAGTACTTCCAGGAATCGTAGAACTTTGAAAAAATTAAAAGTCTTATTTAAAATAAAATCCATGAATACTAAATTTTTTTTGTTCAATAGGATTTTTGCACAAAATGTGTCATAAATCTCAAATTGCAGATAATTCTTAGTAAGTTATCCATAAAAATACAATGCAACCATCCCTTAAGTCAAAACTGAAATTTTACGGCCGTAATAAAATATTCAGGGATTTTTGACTTTAAACCAACTTTTTTGGCCATAAAACCATAAACAAGTAAACAAATTTCGAGAAAAGTTGTAAAAAAATTGACTTTTCAGTTTTATTGGTGAGGTCTTTAAATTTGTGACTTATTAAGAATATTTCAAATGTTTTACCCATACGCTTGGTTCAAATATTCAAATACAGTGCTAGAATTGATAAATCCTGTATTGCTGGTAGTGCTTTTTATCAATAAAAGATGATATTCTAGAAATCGCTGCAGAAATATTTCTATAAATTTGCATTTGCTATAAATTACTTCAATACCTTGCGTTTTTCATATCATAAATTTATTTAAGAAGAGAAAAATTCAAATTATTAATTTCTTGTATAAGCGAGTTTTCAGAAATGTAATGCAAACACAGAAACATATTCCAGCACTATCGTTTCACATTTTGATAATCACAGCGGTGCACTAATGTAAAACATTTATCCAAAAACAAAAATATGAAGCATACACATAACAAACATTTCTTTCCAGTTGCATTTTTGCGAGATGAATTATTGCTTCATTTATAAAAATAATTTTAATATTTTGTCTTCAAATAACAATAAAACCAACCAATCTGAAGTTTAAAACTTACGAGTTACCACATTATTGGTTTTAAATTCCTACTTTTCTAATGAATTTTATAATATAAAATTCAGCCTTTTTATTATTTTTAATTAGTTTCTAATTTTGATTCAATAATTTATTTTAGAAATTGAGCTTAAAAAACGTTCACTCATAATAACTACAGAATAAAAATGTCAATAAAAAGGGCCACTTATAAGTCCTAAATCCAAATTTTCTGAATTCTAAATAGAAATGGAATGACTTCAATCAATATGTAAAAATGTTTGGTACTTTTGTTTCAAATACTCAATTGGTTTAGGCAAAATCTTAAATAAATTGGTACCTTCTAATTTCCGATCGATATTACTTTTAATGTTATAAATTAATCAATAATTCTTGTACACGAGAGTTCTTTAAAATGTTAAGCATGCTAAAAAACACATTAAAGCTCAACAATTTCGATCAACTCAGCGGTTTTTAATGTTAAACATTTGTCCGAAAAATTATTAAAATTTTTTTTACAGTTGCATTTTTTTGAGTTATAACTTCAATTAAGGGGTGTATTAAAATATGGTACACCATCAAACGCATTTAAAACATACTTCTTATAGCTAAGTTGTTTTTTCCAAATCTTTACCTACATTATAAATATCGTATATTTAAGGTAAAAATCATGGAAACAAAAAGATAAATAATTGCAAAGCACTTTTCTGCAGGTCACAGGTTAAGACAAAAGCTTTCTCTATTCAAACTCTTATCCATTCCTGTGATTTTTTAGCAGCTCTGGAAACTTGATTATATATTTCTAGAGGAAAATTACTTTAATTTTTAATCATTTTTAATCATTTTTAATAACCAATCTTAATATCATCAAATTTGAATTTATTAAGATAACAAAAAATAAGTGAGGTCTTGAACTTTCTTTTACAAACAAATAAATGAAAACAAAAATTAAACTTGGAAAATTGAGCAGAAAACAGAAATTTGGATTTGTCACGGTGGGGTCATCGGTTATTTAAGGGTCATATAGCCATTCTAAGATTTTTGGTGAAAGTATCAACTCTCTAAGGCAATTAATAAAGATAAAGTATTCCTCTCGAATGCCATTATTATTTATCTTACCTGAGCAAACACTTTTGTTGAGCACACCAAAGTTGCATCTCCACTCCAAAAAAAAATTTTTTAAGGGAACTTCCAGTTCTATTCGTGGAGTTGGAGCCAATCCCCAGAAGTTGGTTTCTCTGTCTCCAAAAGCTTTACCTGAGGTACATTTCGCAACTTTTGTTTTCATTTGCGATGTTTTAACTCGTTCGATAGTAAGCTTTCGGTGATGGACGGACCTATAAGTAATATAGGTGATATACAATTCGATAACAACTAAAAAAACTAAAAAAATATGGAAAATAAAAAATTTCTTGTAGCTACTATGTTAGAATTTTGGGACTTTTGTTTGAATGCAATTATATGGAAAACGTAGAAACACCTTGTCAAATTGACACCATCAGGGCATCAGCCTATCGCTGTTGTTGTGACAAATTATTCGATTTGAATCATTGTTCACGATAATTCTATCATCTTTTCAGCTGTCAAGTGAACATATGAAAATGATGTTGTAACAAATAAATTTGTAGACAAAACCAGCCAAAATGTCTAAAGAAATATTCAATAAACGCGTTTTATGGTTTATTGTGGTTGTTTGTCATTTATTTATTTATATATTTTGTCCATGCATATTATCTGGAAGAGCTTTGTTTTTAAGTAGATATATTGTGACCATAACTTTTTTATGTGTTTTATTGCTGGTTATTTCATTTGTCTCCTGCTGTGCTGTGGTCGTAATTCATCAATAAAATATTTTTGTTCCATTCTGTTTATTTTAAAAGAGTGCCTGCGAGATAATTTTTTGATATTTAGATGTTCTCTATTAAGTTTTTGGTCTCAATACATTTATATTTACCTAAGTGAAATTAATAAAACCAGTCATGCATTCTTAAATGTTATAAATTTCTTAAAAATATTTAAATTTTACTAAATATTGTATAGGGATGATTCTTATTATATTTATACCGCGCAGTTTCATAAAATACAGACTGAGTAATTGATTTTGGTGAAAAGGATAAAATCCATTTTTCTACATATAAATGGTTTATTAAATCGTAATTCAAAATCATACATACAAAATATTATTTATGTTAGAATTCAAATAGCAAAAATAACATTTAAATTTCTATTGAAAAAATTAGATTAATCTTTAGTGCCTTACTATATTTTCTTACAAAAAATGAGATTGAAAGAGACCGAAAATATCTTAAAAGACTTAAATTATTAGATTTTTTCTTCATAATCTGTAATGTTGTAATCTGAAGATCTAAACCATTAGAATAAATCAGTATAATCAGCCAGCAAACCATCTTTTAGATGTCGTGTGCCGTGAAATCAAAGAATATGTCAAATTAAAAGAGTTCTTCTCGATATAATACTTATTATTTTAAATATTTTTGTTTTACAATAATCCGATACTTACATGTATTATTTGGTGTTTTGCAGTAGTAAACGTTAATTTTAGTGCATTATCATTATTTCCAAATATGATAGAATTCTCTTAATTTGAATATTACTATTTTATAGCACTAAGCTGTACATGAGCCATTAAACGAATAAGCGTACTTTAAGCATACCATTGATTCCAATTCGACCAAAATTCTTAACTTTTTATTTAAGTGAACAAATAAGAATGATTTTTATGTTAAAAAGAATTCAGAGATACTTTAATAATTTCAATCCAATTAAAAAAATGCCAAAATAAACAAATAAGAACGTGTTTACAAAAAAAGTTAAAATAGACGACATCATAAAATTATCATAAAATTTGTTCAAAATCGAAAAGGCTAAAATTTATTAAACATAATTTTGTTTTTAGTATCTTTCTGCTCATTTATATTTTCATGTATTCATATTTTGTTATTTATGACACAAAAAAAAATCAAATATGCATTTGAATATTCTAGAATAAATTAGCAGTTTTCATTCAAATTTTAAAATTTATCATATTTTATTGTATAAGAACATACTATATAATTTGCTATAATGTTTTAAACTCATTCTGATTTAAAAAAATGTTTATTCAATAAATTTTTGTGCCCAAAATATCAAAATAAGAATATATCTGCCTTTAATTAATTAATGAGATAACCTTTAAAGTCTTTCAATTCAAAAAGAATATTATCATGAACGAAAAAAAAGTTATGTTCATATTATTTGATTATGAGTCACATAAAAAAAATTATTCACAAAATTGTATCATAGAATTGTATGTTATGCATTTGTAGTTGGGTTATCGAAAATATACAATCAGACGACGTACATCCTACAAATCCTACAGACAAAATCACTCGTTAGCAATTTGTTCTCATAACAACACTGCATAGAAAAATCAAGAAATATGTCGGAAAATTGCATTGATTACAATATTATAGTCATTTATAGAAAATAATTTAGATTTATAAGATAATTTACCAGTAGATGCGTAACATTGAAGTTTCTAAAGTAAAAATGGCTATAAAAAAATTCTTTTCACTGCTTTGATAGCTTAATTCAAAAACTCTGCATAATACAAATTTGCTTTCAAAAGTTAAATCATGAATTAACAATTAACAAATTGAGATGGAATTGCAAGCATCCTACTTTATTTAAATTATTTCAAGTACAATTTAAGAGCTCAATTTTAAATCTATGAACTGGAAATACTGCTTAATTGGAGACCTAAAATATATGATCAAAGAATAATAATAACATAAATTTTATGCGGGTTGTGAAGAGTCGTTA
This sequence comes from Parochlus steinenii, assembly GCA_038502155.1. Classification (NCBI taxonomy): domain Eukaryota; kingdom Metazoa; phylum Arthropoda; class Insecta; order Diptera; family Chironomidae; genus Parochlus; species Parochlus steinenii. The sequence continues at coordinate 651,187 of JAXCIN010000052.1, read as the reverse complement.
AATTTCAAGACCGTAAAATTTCCTTCCAATACATCCTGAAACAAATTTTTAACATGTTATTTCAAATTATTTAAAATTTTGGCATTATTGTATTTGTATTCAAAAAATAGCCATGTCAAATTGTGTAGTATCTAAATCTATTCTTTTGTATAATTTTTGAATACAAATAAAAAACAGCTGGTTTTCATTCGGTTTTGTGCATTAAAATGGACCTTGTGCCATTGCAGCAAGCCATTAAGAGATGCACCATAAATCGTCGAGAACCAAAAATAGATTGAATGTAAAAGCAAAGGCCAAGCATGTAATACAACGTAAAAATAACTTTTGGAACACACACACTCTGGACCCCAAAATTGACTAGGATGTTTTTGTTGAAGAATCTTGAAATATTATTTACTTTAAGTGTCAAATTGCTAATTAGTAATTATCAAATAAATTTAAAAAATAAGTAAAAAAATTCTTTTCAGAAAATTCCTTGAAAAATCAAAGATCAAAACATTTTTACTTTTAAACAGTTCTCGTCAGCCCTTCAAGGCATAAGTTCTTCAGTTCTAAAGTTCTCTGATTTGTCAACTTTTACTTTGATATCAAATACAATCATGGGTCAATTTATATATTATATTCTCTTATTTCTTTACTAATTTTCAAAGGTAATTTTCATAAATAGCCATAAGTTCATCAAATAAATTGTTGGATTATACAATGAAAATGTAACAAATAAGTTTTTCAGGCCATACGCCATTTGTGAACAAAGCTTTCGGTTAAAATAATTATTATTCCAGGTGTTTAGATTTCCAAAATGGGTATTTTTTTGTAGAAGTTGTGAAAAATTCATATCAATTAATTAAACTGATGTTTCGTAATTAATTGAAAAATATACAAACTGTAACAAAAAAAAACAAGGGTTGGCTGAACGCATTTTGTTTGATTAAAGACTATGTTTTGTTTATAGACGACATCAAGCAAATGTAAGCGTAATGCATTTTACTTTGTAAATAGTTCAATTCTAATTATATTTTTTCTAATTAAAAAAGTGTAAACTTTTCATTGCTAAAATCTTATAAGTTAATATTTTTTTAGCTATTTATTTTGCTTTATTGTTATCAAAAATATGCAGAATTTCAAGTGATTAAGTAATCAGGTTAAAATTTGATTCAATTCTAACCATAAACACAAAAAATTTTTCGCACATTATACTCCAGAATGTTCTTTTTGTTTTCCCACAAATTATGTGGCTGTTACTTTATTAAGATAAATGTCAGAAAATTTTAATCGGAATTTATCCAGGATAGTCTTAAGTTTTTTACTAAGAATAATTGCATAGAAACTAAGTGAAATATTCTAAAATATATGACAGTATTTATAAATGATATCTTGAACTTACCCTGGATTTTATTATTGTTTTACCTGCGTGGCTCTTTAAATGGTTCTTCAAACTTATAAATTACAAACGCAGAATAAAATTTCACTGTGTTTTTCTAATTAAAAAGAAGGAAAGACCTGATATGAAATTCCTCCAACGATAAATGGAAGACACTTCGTACATTTTATAATAAAATTCAATTGAACATTGTTGTAGGATAAAATTTTTAAGAACCATACGAAGATAAAGACACCCTTACATTAGAAAAATATATAATACATCTTAAGAAATCTAGATTCAAGCATAAAAAAATGATTCCACCTGTGTAAGAAAGCAATTTTCGTCGCACATTTTACTTTTAATGAAACATTTTTTGCTCGACATCGTGTCATAACACTGCAATAAATAATACTCGTCTGCATTATGAAAATTTGCAAAGCAAAATGGAAGAATAGTATACTGAAAAGAAACATTTTCGATAAAAAGTAATTAAGAAACTCCAACTCATGCTGAGGTATATGCAGAAGCTTATTCTACAAACTATTATTTTTGTGTTGCAGAATTAGTTGATTGCATGTTGAAACTTGTACTTCTTCTTCATGGAGAGACATACTAAAATTATTATTATTTTATATAAATAAAAGCTAAGGTATATTACCACCAAGGAGTATTATATCACAAGGTTATGTACTACCAGCCTTAATCCTTTTTTTCGCGTTTTGAGATTCGCAATATCATCAATGCAAAAAGTTTGAAGTTGTCACGCGAAAATTTTATATTGTATAACGTACTCCTCAATCGTAGAAAGAAAATTGAGTATCAATAAACTTTATTTTCATCCAGTGCTTCGAAACCATCAGTTCATTCAAAACATCTATTTTAACCATTTTTTTCAATTTCCTTCAAATAATTTCTTTTATGATCAAAATCTAATATATTATTTTAGACATGTATTTTCATTAATAATTCAATAAAACCCTTATCAAAATACTTTTATAAATATGCATACTCGCCTTCTAATTAATTTTGTTACTTTTCACATAGCAAAACTCGATTCTTGGAGATATGACGTTTCGCAAACTAAAATATATGCTCAAAGTTTAAAGTGAAAATTAAACCATCTTATTTTTTTATAATCCTTGATTACCACCAAAAATTCATTTAAAAAATCATGAGTAACCTTAATCACCTCAATTTAATCTGAATGAAAGATATTTCATGGAAATTCTATTTTTAGATAAAAAAATTATTTTATTCGGAATTTCAGCAAAAGCCTAAGAAAGCTGGTATTAATTTTTATTGGAGAAGAACATTCCACGATAAAACCTCATGTCATTGAGCAGTGTTTCACTATATTATTGAATCAAAATTATGGAATTGCTTTTTTGAATTATTGGAAACTGTAAAGCAAAACTGAATAAAAATATCTCTGCCGATAATAAAGAATAAGAAATAAATATCACCCGTAATTCAACTGTAGACACCGTTTCGATTTAATTCAATGAACTAGAGGTTGTGCTCTTTATTGTTGCATAATCATAATATAGATCACGAGTGAACATCTAGCGTGTTTTTGTAATTAAAAGGATAAGATATTTGAAAAGTTTCGTAAGATATCTCATGCGCAAGCTTTTTCATAAAATATTGATGAAATTTCACGACACAGAGAATTCGATTTAGTTTCCACTCTTTCATATTTAATGTTTTTGAATAAATTTGCAGTTCACTTCAAAAACAACTGTAAACACATTAATTTATAAAATTACAAACAAATAAAATAATTCAAATTGTTGCAGAAGCCAATTCTACAAAATTTATTCATCTCTTTGTGCACGATCAATTTAGAGAATTGAAAAATATTTAATAAGATTTGTATGTATATTAAAAGCAAAGAAATAAAATTGAATTATGTGCAATATTAAATAAATCATTAGTTTAAATCAACTAAATGGTTTTGCGTGGGTGCTTGAAGTATAAACCATTTTGCAAACATTTATCGTTGGTTTCTTAGTCAATTGAATATTTTTTTAAACATGAAGAAATTCATTAACTTTATTAATGCTTACATATATGTTTTAATGGCTGTGGGATCAAATCTCAAAGATCGTTACATGAATATTTTGCTTACGCATTGATTTTAGAAATATTTGTGTGAATAAGATGTACTTTTCATGAATGAACCGGAAATAAGCTTTACATTGTTTCCATATTATGCACCTTTGGTAACATAAAGTATTGACAATTTTGTTTACGATTTGGATCTGTTAACATTAGCATGATTTCACATGACGTGTATTTTTAAAAACTTACTAGTTAGATTTATGTAATTAAATGCACTTAATACTTTGTTGAAAGTTAACAAAAATACATAAAGCTTCCTACATTCTTACAATAATAATTTTAATAAGAAAACAAAAAAACCCATTAAACATTATTAAACATCAGAAAGTGTATTTCTTGGCTTCCATGTTGTCTTGAAATATATTAGTTTTCTTACCACAACTGAAATTAATTAAAAATAATTAAAGAAATAACCGAGAAAATTTCCTTCCAACCAAGAAAAAATGTTCATTATAGCCAAACACCAGGAGTCTCCACACACAAAAAAAACTTATTATTTTCCATCTTGAGTATGAAAACAAAAATAAATTTGAAAATATAATTATTTTAATAGCTTCTTCATTTTGAACCATTCAGTCAGTTGAACAAATCATCAGCTAAGAAATATAACTCTAAGAAAATCAGTCTAATTTCAGATAAAGGCTTTATTCCTTTGTGTCTAATCTTTAGGTATATGGTATATCCACCAAAAAAAATTCAAAAAGCATTCGATTTATCCATTCCGAATTATGAAAAGTGATGAAAAATAGGCAAATGGCATTATAAAACGAATTTACTTATTTCTTTAAATGTTTTTTGTACAAACAACAATACAAGCTGTAATAATAGTGTTTTACCCCCCAAAGTCACTTTGTATCCTATTTGAAATGCATTTTAGATAAAATTTCTTCATGTAATATTTCGAATAATTATGGAAAATAAAATGTACGTAATACCTGTGGAGTGGAGAGAAAAACACCCTTTGATTCTCTAACGTATAATTGCTGAAAATCATTAAAATTCAACGGTGGAAATCATAAAGTCAAGAACAAATTTGTCAGTTATGTATTGTAAGAAATTTCTGTAAAACCTTTAGCATCAAATTATATCCCGTGCCAATTTATACTACAAACGGAAACAACTGTTGAATTGAGTAAACAATCTGAAAAGCAATTGCTCATACACGTTGTAGTTATGCAATGAAAATCATTCCACTGATTTGTAAAAGACAAATAAACTTAAGTTCATATCATTTTCAATTGTCTACACAAACAATAAACTTCAAAAATCAGCCAAAAAGGCAATGTTTGTGCAATTGAACGTGCATCACATTTGATGAAACAAAATCAATAGAACACCAGAAGCATTAACTTAGAACCTTTTTATTTTTACTATTTTTACCAGAACTAATAATATATATTTACTTTTTTTACCTATACTTTTGAAATTCAAGTAAAAATAGCAAAAATACTTTTGAAATTTAGTTTAAAAATAGTAGAAATAATTATACTTTTTTAAGTGCAGGTAAAAATAGTAAAAATATTATTGTGGTAACTCTAAACCACTGAACGTTTTAACAATAATCAAACTGTGGGAATCTCGTTCACTTCTGTCATCAGTTGAATATGACTTGATTCGCTTTTTTGTCGGTTTCCTGATTAACAATAAGTTTCAATGAAAACAATTGTTCAAATGCTCTTAGTAGAAGTCCCTAATTGTTAAATCTAAACTAAAAGGCAAAGCGTGATTTTGTTTTGGGACACAGCATGCTAACCAAGATGAAGCCTTTACAAATTACTAGTTTGCATAAAATTTATACGCCAAGTATTGTGCATCCAAAAACAAATAATCTGGAGATCACAGCACGTGTTAATTTTTGTGGGTATTTAGATTTTGATGCTAACTATTTAACTAACGACTACAATTATTTATAATATTTCTACCCAAATTTTGAAAAGTAAATAGATACTAGTAGAAATAATTGCAATTAAAAGGACTAAATAACTGAGAGTCATTTAAAAATATATATGTTACAATGATGAGTAATAATCCAAATTGAATTTTCAGATATCTGTATTGAACCATATGTCCTAAGTTCCTTTATTTATTTTACTAACTTATGTGGGCAAAGTTGATATCACCAAAAAGATCTTGGAAACATACACAATGGGAATGATTGTTCACAATTGAATTTGTTTTGCCCTTTTATACAAACAAATATTGAAATTCATACAAATCTTGATTGAAATGGCATTTGAGTTAATATGATGATATCTCAATCAATTTATCATTATAAGCTTCATTGTTCGATGTTTATTTCTCAAAAAAGTAAATAAATCTGAATCAGCAACTTAATTTGATAATCTTGTAAATGTGTCTTCATTATCCCAGGAAATTATCTGATTATACCTTTTGTCACATATATATGTTATTTGTTGTTTTTCATTATTAAGTGTAATTTAGTTTGCTATAAGATTTTACATCAAATTTGCGTCGCAACTTTCTTCAAGGTTCAAATTTAAGTTCACCAATATTCAAGCCTATTTAATGTCTTTAATTAGATGAGTAATAAAATACCTACTTTTATTAATAAAAACATTGATAAAGCACCTACGTCTTGTAATTATTTAATCATTTTGATGAAATGTTTTGTAATTCAATTTAGGTTATCCTAATAAAACGAAAGTAATCCTTCTAATAATGATGTTTAATAAACTGTATCATGTAATGTAGAGACACACTCCCTCTTGCCGGGTAGATGCTGTGAAGTGTATGTGCGGTAAATCATAAACAAAAATCGAGGGTGGTCCATGATGAAGAAAAGTTCAATCTTCTATTTGCCATTTTTTGTTGCCATACATGAAATATGTTTTAATATAAAAACATACAAATCACATTAGGGATTATGGAATAAAAATTCGTGTATAAAATGTTTTTGTTAAGTAATGCGCTAACGATAAACGAGTTCAAGAACTTATTTGCTTTAATTATCTTTGAGATAATTCATTTTCTTAGACATTTTTAAACTTTTCAATAATAATTATAGAATAACCTGCTAATGCAATTTTTCGAAAATACACTTTATATATTTTTCTTCTTCATGAAAAATTCTTTTCCTATTTTACGCTTAAACCCTTCAAAAATGTATGCTATAATTTAGACTTTGAACGTTGAATTTGAATGGTTTTTCATTCTTTTGACATTGAAAATTGCGCATTGAAATGAATTTGCTTTAAAATATTCCTTTCAAACTAATCATTAAATTTCTATTACGATTGCTCAAAAATTTTGTTCATTTTTGGTTCCCAAATTATTAACAATGAATTTGATTTCTTTGACTTTTATTAAAATCTTTAAAATATTTTTACAGAATTTGAGCAAGAATATTATATGTAAAAGTTCAATTTATTCAACCCCTAAGTCTTAATATTGTGAAAGAAACTCAATGTAACATGAAACCGGATGTTGTATAGTTTCGCAGTTGTTAAAATAAATAAATTAATAACTCAAATACCGAACAGTTATTTTTATAAAAGATTTTTGAACTTTTATCATGGTGCTAGAGGGTTTATGCAATTACAACGATTTTTTCCAGTTTAACAAATAATATACAAATGTCGAGAGCATTTTTTATTCAAATAATTGGCGAAAGTGCTGATAATTTCAAATACTTTAATGATACCTGCATGAACATTAGAGAACATAGAGAACATTTAAATCCATATTTTTTGGTGCGTGAAAAATTCTCTTTATAGCTAGAACTTTTGGTTCGAAAACACTTGATTTTAAGATTTTGAGAAAAATCACAAATGAAACTCTTTCTACCATTGTAATGAATTTAAATTTTAGTTATTATGGTATTTCAATAGAAAATATTGAATGAAAGTGTTATTACAAAACATCAATCAAAAATTCATTTATTGTGAGATATTTGGATAGGTAGTCGATTTTTTAATTTATCATTTATCTAGAAATCTCAAAATATCATTGTAAAATTTTAATATAGTATGTTATATATTGTAAACATTTTCTGAAGTTTTATTGTTATATATAAAGAATAAAACGAAACACATTATGAAGGATTTGCTGAAGACCTATTCGATCAATTAAAAAGCCGATACATACTATAGTTATTGAAAGAACGCTAATTAAAAAGAACACTGAAAAAAGTCAATTATTGTCTAGCTAATGATCTTAAATATAAATAATGATAAAACATTTGTAGAAACACTTAAAATTGCAATGGGTATTTAAAAGTTATGCTACACAGTCAAAAACAAATACATCATTGAAACAATTTGGAAAGTGAAACATACAATTTGAAAATTACTTGAAATTTATTTTATTTGAACTGACATTAATTTCATTTTATTTTCGAGTACAATCAATTGATTTGTTTCTAAGCGTTGTAATTATGATTGAAACAATAATTTTTTAGGGACTGGTTCATCATCATCACTACTGTCCGAGGCGTAAATAATCCGTTTTGAAGCCAAAACTCTTGGAATTGCTTTTTTGACAGCAGATTTTTTCTTTAAATAAAAAGAAAAGTATAAACATAAAAATAATTAGTATAAAAACATAAAGCAAACATTTGTGTAATACAATGTACGAACCTCATTCACCTCTTTCTGTTCTTCCTCGAATAATGCCATATTGATCTCATCAAATTCATGTTCATCACCCCATAGATCGTGGTATTCATTTTGAACAGGTGAAGAAATTTGTAGTCCAGCCTTTTCTTCTGTACTCTTTACTTCAATCGGTTCAGTAGAATTGACATCACAGTTCTCTTTCATCAAAGATGTAGCTGAAGTATGCAGCTCATTCATCCATCCATCATCCTCGTGATCGAAAAACTTGTCGAATTCTCCACTTTCAAATTCTTCCTTGAGATCATTGGATGAAAACGGCGTAGCTTCAACGCACTCAGAATCCACATATTTGATCCCAAGCGATCTTAAATGTTCTCTTACTCGTGTATGCGCTAGCACAAATTTTATAGCATCATATGACACATGCACCAGACATTTTTCTTTTAGATCTTTCAAGAGAATATTCTGAAAACCATCTTTTGGTATATTTTCAAAAATGTGTTGGTAAAGAATGTCCGACACACCGAGTCTAAGAAGGTCTTTTTTAGTGAATACAAGACCACAATTGGCGGCAGTACACAAGTAGTTGCTGACCGTTGACAATGCTAAAGAGCGCTTGGTAGCAATCTCTTGAAGACTGTTACCTTCATTCCAAAGTTTGTGCGTTATCAAGACCTGAAAATATGAAATAGTATATTTCATCTGGAAAACTGAATTATTTTCACTAGATTGGAAAAATTGGTAAAAATAAATTATTTTATATGAAAAACTATGTTATACTTTTTCTCGATTGGTTATAAAATAAATAAAAACATAAATAAGAAGTATTACTACTAAATACTTACAGTATCTGACAATTTATATTCAAGCATTGGGTGAACTTTTAGTGCATCTTCCATAGTGAATAATAATTGGTTGTCCAATAAATATTTCCTGATGCAACGCGTAAAATCTTCTCCATACATTTGTAACTTTTGTTCAGAGAAACCGTCAATTTTCGATTGACGCAGCTCCATCAGATCGATTGGTTTTAATGTGACCTAAAATGATAGTTTAGAAAACTTATGTTACTTCTAGGACCCAATTGATGGCCCTTGAATTAAACTTGTTATCTGGTTTTTTTTAAATACTTTAAAAGTTTTCGAGCAGAATTTTTTCAATTTTGTTTTTGTGAGATACTAAAACAATACTAAAACACGAAATAAAAATTTTACCATTTGATGCTGTGCTTTTGCAGAAACAATCATGTACGGTGGACAATTCTTCTTACAGGCTAGTTCCGAAGTAATCTTTTGAATCAGGTTCAGCAGATTAAGGTCGTGATTACATTCGAGGATTTCTGGAAGTCGGACAGCCATCTTTTGAGCGGGATTAGTGTTGATGTGTCTTATCTGATCTTGTTTAAGCTGAGTTAGCATGGTAATAAAAGGCTTTAGCAACAATTTTTGGTTTGGCGAGAAGCTAGTGCCTTCTTTGGTTACACTATAATTAATTGTTTATTGTTATTTTTACTAAAAAAGTTCAATTAAGTATTATTTACCCAACAACCATAACAGATCTGATACCATAAATCAAAACTGTTCTTTTTTTAATTAAACCCTCCAACTGAAGCATCATTGATAAAGTTTTCCACCAATCTTTAGTACGATGAGCGCCTTGACCGAACAGAGGGTTTTCTATAAAATATTATATGTTAATACTGTGAATTTTCATTATTAATATTATAGTTTTTACGAACGGAAGTATTGCGCAAACGCTTTCTGTTTACTGCCTAACAGTATGTTTATAGCCGTGCTCAATCCCTTGTTTTCTCCTATGAGTCTAATAGCTTTCAGTAACAAATCAGCATCTTTCGTGAAGTCAAACATGCCATTCTCATCTAGTTCTTTAAACAGTTTGGATTCTGGGATATAGTCTTGTGAGTTCATATTGTAGCAATTATCACAGCAATTGGTATGTACAACTGTCGAGCAGGTATCATCTTCCAGGTACTTTAGAATAAACTGACGACGACATTCTCGAGTGTTCAGGTAACGAAGTATCTCCTAAAAAATATATAAAATTTTTTGATTAAAGAATCCGTAAAATTTATGGAGTGTGTAGTTACCTGAGATAGCTCTAGTGCATGAGCATGAAGCGAAGAATTAACTGAATTACATATCAAATTGTCACGCGTTGAAAAGTCAGCAAGATCGTAAAAAATAATGCATTTAGATGGCATCCCATCACGACCAGCACGACCAGCTTCTTGATAATAGCCCTCTATGTCTTGAGGCAGACTATAATGTATAACTTGGCGAACTTGAGGAACGTCTATACCTAATCCAAAAGCAATGGTGGCGACTACAATTTTCAATTTATCACTTTTGAATTCCTGCAAAATTTGCGAGCGTTCCTTAAGACTATGACCTGCATGGTATGGTTTGCAGAGAATTCCATTGGTTCGTAAGACCGAGCACAAAGTATCAGTTGAATTTCTTGTCGAGCAATAGATAATAGTGCTTCCAACAACATCTTTACCCAAATACGGCTATAAATAATGTTCATAAAATAAGTTTGAAATAATTATAAATTTTAAATAAAACCTTGAGGTCACTCCAAGCATTGTTGGATTTCAAAAACACAAAGAACTGCAAATTTGGGCCTATACAATTGAAGGAAAATTTAATAAGATATTTACGTTAAGTGTTCATAATGCTTACGATCAAAACTTGTACGGATAATCTTTGGATTGTTCAATGACAAACAGGAAATAATATCAGCCTGAACTCTTTTCGTAGCAGTTGCCGTCACAGTAATAATTGGAATGTGAGGTAATAATTGTTTGAAGAAACCAAGTAAACGAAAACTTGGACGAAAATCGTGACCCCACTTACTTACACAGTGAGATTCGTCAATGGCAATAGAGACAAGATCATTTCTGACAAGGTTCAAAATGTTCTTTCCCGTAGGGCTAGTGATAAATTCCGGAGTAACGTAGATTACCCTCATCTGTTCATAGTTCAAGTTATTTTCTTTTTGGGCTGATCCAAGCAAGCAACATGGAATTTTGTTCAGTTTTAAAGCAATAACTTGATCTTCCATGAGCGAAATAAGTGGAGATACTACAATTGTAGTCTTCTTGAGGAACACACTTGGAAATTGATAACAGAGAGATTTTCCATAGCCAGTGGCCATGACGATACAGTTATCACGTTTATCGTAGATTAAAGACCTAATAATGTTCCATTGCTCTGCTCGAAATTCAGAGTGACCTAAAAGTAGATAATAATTAAAAGTTTTTAAGTTTTAAAGATATTTAGACAATAGTTTACCGAAATATGTTTGAAGGCATGACAAGATTTCTGCACTGGGCTGTATGTTGTCAATATCCAGTAGTCTTGAATCATCATTTTTAGATAGCTCCATATTTTGTGAATTAAATGTATCCCGCTTTTTTTGTTTGTTTTTGTTTACGTCGAGGGGAAAACAGTTGGGCTCTTTTGAAAAATCCGCAAATTTTTGCGGATCGGATCGGATTTATTTTTAAGATCCGCAAATTTTGCGGATCGGATCGGATTTTTTTTTAAGATCCGCAAATTTTGCGGATCGGATCGGATTTTTTATAAAAATCCGCAACTTTTGCGGATCGGATCGAATTTTTTTTTTAAATCCGTATTTTTTCTCAACAAAAAAAAGTTCAACTCCTAACAGGTAGTGAACCAATCATCGATACATTTTTTGACTCAACTCATCATCTCAAAAATTATTTCTGAAGAGACCGAATCTCTAGTTTTTCAAAAAAAAAGATTTTTATTGTATGAAAAACCCGACTTTTCGACACAGAAGTGGTTCTGGTGACCTAACCAGTGGAGTCATCATCACCAAAAGTATCAGGTGCACGATGGGAAGAGATAACAAGTCGACTGGCATCAAAAAATCCGAAATCGGTTGGGTTGGAGTTCATATCGAGCGTTTACAGTAATCCACGGATCCACAGGACACACGGCCCTTAGTTTTTTGCATGGCACGGGTCAGGGGTTCAAAAATTTCAGAATTTGCATTCACAGAAATTTTTTTCAACTTAATGCCGATAAAAAAAATATAGGATATTAATAATCTTCATATTAAAATGAGTGAAAAAGCGTTACGAGGGGGGAGGGGGGTGTCCAAAAGGTCCGATTTCAGCGTTACGTATTTTATGCATAGCCCCTTACGGGGAAGTCAGGAAAAATCAGATAAGGTCAAAAAACCCTGAAAATGCTGGGACGAAAACAATACTTCTCCGATTTTGCGGAGAAGTAAATATCAATTTATTGTGTAATAAATGTCATTAAAATTCGTTCAATGCTTCAAAGGTCTATAACCAACATCCAAATAAACCATTTTTGTATTTATTGAATCCGATTCAATGCATGTTATTATGAATTATACTAAAATCAGATTAATTATACTAATTAAAAATAATAAAATACCTCCTTTCTTTAAGTATTGATATATATTTTAATTCAAAATATAGTTTGGATTTCAGGATGAAGAGTTTTTTCTATGTTTGGCGGATTTTTGGCGACTTTTTTTTGAAATAATGGTTCGGAATTTTTTTTCAAGATTGCGGATCGATTTGCGGATCGAATTTTTTTTTTGAAAATCTGCGGATCGAATTGCGGATCGAATTTTTTTTTTGAGAATCTGCGGATCGATTCGCGGATCGGATTTTTTTTTTGAAAATTTGCGGATCGATTCGCGGATCGGATCGTTTTTTTAAAACTCAGCGGATCGGATTTTTTTTTTTACGTTTAAAAAATCCGATCCGATCTTCGTCACTGGTTACTCGTGGAAACTTGAATTAATTTAAATAATTATTATCAATTACCAGCAATTGGTGATATTTAAGCAATATCTTGAAGAGTTGGTTCATTTATTTTTGTCCAGATTTGGGAGATTTCCGAAATATTCAGAATTTATAATTGAATTAACCGTTAGTTTAAAACACTCGCATCTTTTCATTAGCATATATGCATCACTCTCTTAATTAACGCATAATATAGTATTTTTTCTTGAGGTAAAAACTGTGTGGATAATATTTATTTTAACAGTATTAACCACTGTTTAGAAAATAAAGCATTGTTTCTACAGTTTAAAATTTTTTCTAAATTAAGGTTCTAAATTTCTAACTTTAAAAATAAAAAACTATTTTAAATAGTGGTTAAAACTATGAAGAAATAAATAATTGCCTAAAAAATGCAGTAACATACCTATTATAAATTATAAAAATTATTAAATCAATAAGTAAACAGATTATATAATAATGGACGTAACAATTAAGACAAATTGCATTTTATCTCAACATATTTATCTCTATAAATATGCATGCGCTCAGAATAAACACAGATCAAATCAAATTTTCAGACTATAAAAGATGATTGATGACGGTATTTTGTTATCAAACGAAGGTCGCATTGTTGTAATAATTTAAAAAAATTTAAATATTTATAAATTAAAGAAAACGATTTCAATAGAGCTATTTTAAAACGAACAGGGTATCAAATATTATGTTTATCAGTAGTTCAGCGAAATTGTAGAATGATGGAGCATTTGTGGTACATAATAGTAGAATTGTATAATATTAAAATGATTTAATACGAGACTTTTTATTTTAGTGTAAAAAACCTTGTCATCTTTACACTTCTCATCGCTGTATCAAGAGTATCATCAAAAGAAATCCGTTGTGAATTTACTAGTGGTCATTTTTACACCCAGCTTAGTTATGATTGTCTACTCAAAAATGTTACATTGAAGGATGAGAAATCACTTACCATCATCGACACGAGCCAAAACCTAAAGAGCAACCTGTTAGTTGATGTTATTGATTTTCGAAGTTCCAATTTGAAATTCATACCAAATGAATTATTTCAAGGTGATTTTTTTTCTTGAACCTATCAGAATTTTATCAAAGTTCTTCAAAAATCCTTAATTCAGCAATTAATTTGAAATATTCAAACTATAAATTTTTTAGTTTTCCCAAATATTGGATCGATCTATGTCTGGGAGGTAAAATTAAAAGTATTAAAACCACAATATTTGAAAAGTGCAAAAAATTTGAAGGTATAAATTAATTTTTAATATAAAAGATGCACTCAAAACTAACATTCTTTTGATGAATTACAGACATTTGTAGCAACTTTCAATCAGCTGACAAGATTGGATGCAAACACATTCGCTGAAGCACCAAATTTGGAAACTATAACACTAGCTGAGAATCAAATTAACAAGATTCACAAACAAGCTTTCAATGGATTAAACAAACTTCGAGAACTAATTTTACATCGTAATCGTCTCACGGCTATCGAGAAGAAGATATTCAAGGTAAACTTTACAGTAATTATTATTTTTGAGAAAAATTACCATTGAAAATATTTGAAGCCACTCAAAAGTTTGGAAGTACTCTACATTGGTCAGAATCTCATAAAAAATGTTAAAGATGACACTTTCACACAACTAAAAAATTTGAAAAATTTGCTGCTCGATGGAAATGCTATTGAAAATCTGAGAACGGATACCTTTAAAGGGCTAGCATTATTAGAAGTTCTGGACCTCACAAATAATACAATTAAGGATTTTGCTGTTGATGTTGTGCCTTTCAGTGAATTAAAAAATTTGAAGATTCTCTGGCTGTACGGAAATAAACTCACCACAATTAACAAGTTCACTTTTTTCGGATTGAGCAATTTGGAAGAATTGAATTTAAAATACAACCCAATAAAAAGTTTCAATGACTTTTCGTTCCAGTCAATGAAAAACATTAAGAAGCTTGACTTGGTTGGCAGTATCTGTATTAATCAGAATTTTGATTTAATAACAACAAGTTTTGCTGAAGCTGAAAAATGTCTGGTTGATTTGTGTCCTCCATAATAATTATATTTTTTAAAAAGTAGCATCAGATAAATCGAAAAATATAACAAACTTAATGTAAACCGCAACAAAATTGGTCTAATACAAGTTTAGTGTACAAGCAATTTATGAATTTTTAATATTCCAGAAATGAGGCACTTGAGATAATAAAGTTTTGGCGCCATAAATCACAATACAGTTTTGAGGTTTTATTAGTGTTAGGGAGCTTCCACATATCGCGTACGCGAAAAATCAAAATTGTATAGCGCTCTGCAACAAACAAAAAGCTCCCACTCCCCTGAATGTACCTCATTTTTTCAAAATAAAAAATAAAATTTTTTCGCCTTTAAGTTAATATCATAACGTCATATGTGAATGCTTCCTTGAATATATGTTTACATTTTTATATGCGAAAGATACGAGTGAACATTTGATTCAATGCAAAAAAATTGCAAACGAACTATTTTTAGAAAATTTCTGTAAGCAATACAAAATTTAAATCAAACATTATAAATTGTTTTCACCATTTATATACCGATGTCAGCGAACTGATTTTGAAAAAATCTTATCATTGATTCAATAAAAGCTAATATTTTTCATCTTGTATGAAAGTTGAGGAGATGCAATTAGACATTTACTAGCATACTTTCTAAATTAACATAATGATGAAATTTAAACGATAACTAGAAACTATAATTCTTGATTGAAAAGCACAGAGGTTGAAATAAAGATGTAAACTATATCGTGTTATGTTTTGAACATTATCGATTTTTATTAAATATTTTAAATAATATTTCTTGATAAGAAGCTTTTCAACAAAATATTTTAGCTTGTGGCATTCGAAAGTTGATAGAATTATGAAAATCATATTTTAAAAAAAAATTGTACATATATATTATGTTATAATAAAATAAAATTAGTCTAGACTCTAGAAGTTTCAAACTTGGTTTTTCATTATAATGCAATTGTCAATACTTTAAAAATTTAGAGTTCAACTATGTACACGAATAAGAAAAAACTGAGTTGATAAAGATAGTTAATAATTCAAAATTCAACCATCGATAATAATTAAAGATTATCATAGTCTTGCGATGTATTTACGTATATATCCTGTTCTTTTAGTGGATTAATAGCTAAAAATTTTTAAGTTATATTTTTCTTTGATTGGTGAAATTTTGCAATGTCGTTGCTGACATTAAAGTTTCCAACCATCTTGCTTTCGTAGACTCGCTTTCGGCTCTAAAAAAATAAGTGTGATTCTTGAATGACAACTTGAAGACAAATTCTTTTTGCACCGCATCTTGCACTCCTGGTGGACCAACAGAATATCTGAATTTGAAAGTTATGGTTTTTAATTTACAGTTGAATCTTTAAAACTTTTATAAACTTACCCAAGTAAAGGGAGGCTAGCGAGTGGAATATCATCTTGATAGCTCTTGTAAAAGAACAAACAAAATGACGTCAGTACGACCCAAAGCTTTTGCCAACCAGAACTATTTTTAAATTTGCGCAGCAAATATCCAGAAATTTGATTCTAAAATAAAACAATGGTTACATTTATAAATTAACTTTTTGAAATTAGATTCAAATTACCTGATCAGATTTAATCTGGTCATCCAAACTGACAGTTACTCCTCGATGCCAGCAGACATGTAATGCAGTATTATTTCGGGAAGAAGGAGCTTTATGGCTCGTAGAAATATTCAATCCACAAATTTCAAGACCTTCTTCAGAAGAAGCTGTGAGCAAATAATATAAATTTAATTGAATGACATTTTGAAAATATAACTTTTAAAAAGCTCAAGTTAAAAGATAAACTTACTGCAACATTTCATGCCACTAAATGGAATCTGGTGTTGCGTCTTTTGTTTGAGGTTGGTGGCTGCTTTTTGAAGTTCATCAAGCCATAGTGTTTTTTCTGCAGTTGTGCCTGCACTCACAGTAATAGACCGTTGTCCACCAAAAATAACGAAAGCATTATGCTCTGCATTCTCCGTCAGTAGAGACCTGACTGGGACATGGCCCAAAACTTTGAAAGTTTGTGTCAGAGGTGACTTGCTGGCATAAATTACAATGTCGGAAAAAAGGAAGAACATACGTTGCTGTAGTCCTCGTTTTGAATGCTTTAACAAGCAACCTTGTCGAATAAGCCTGCGATTTTCTTGTACCAAAGAGTCAAAGCCATTTAGATCCCGCTGAATCTCGCAAAGCAGCACAAAATTTTCAGAGTTGGTCAGTTCTTTCTTAATCAACTCAGTAGTGCGCGAAAGCATCACGAGCGTTCCCTGGCAATCAGTTTTATCAAAATGCTCGTCCGAATAGTGCTCCAGAAGCCGATCAAGTATTAGTTGATAATGCAGCAATCGATGCAATGGTTTCAAAATATAATAGCAAATCGGCAAGTAACAGATTTTTTGCTGTTCAAAATCTTTGTAAATTTGCTGAAAACGATCATCAGATTCAAATAGATCATTCAATCGTTGCAGAATATCTTGATGGACCTCAATAAACTCTTCGTAGATCTAAAATTATGTTTATAATGTTAATTTTTTAACAAGTTATTAATTAACCAATTTACCGGCAACACAACCATATTTTTAAGCATTACATCTCCAATACGATGCGTTTCGTGACTTCCACGACCTTCCCAGAGAACGATTCTGTGCTCTAAATCACGCAGAAATACATTGTGATGCTGTATCATCGACTCAAAGTACTGGAACAATGGCTGTAAGTTTTCTACGTCTTTCAAAGACAACTCTTCGCGGAACCACTGCAAAATACAAGAAGATCATTTGTTAGCCAATCGTTAATGGATTTTTTATATTATTCATATTTTACCGTGTTTATCACTTCTAAGTCTTTTTTGTAGGTACGTTCGGTCATAAGAATTTCTTTAGCCAAAAAGTAAGCTTGGTCTGTGGGCCACTTTTTTTTTTTGATTTCTCCATCAATCGACTCAAGCGTATTGGCACTACCATTAGTTTGAGTGAGTTGGGACACACCGTTTCCATTGATGTAAGAAGTTAGGCTGGATGGTGTAGTTGGTGTTGTTTGAATTATGTTATTGTTCACCAGATTTTCGTGTTCATTTCTTGCTCTTATTTCTGCACTGGTGACGTCATAAGTTCCAGTTTCTCTTGCCAATGAGCCAGTAGATTTGTTTGAACCTAACGACAAATCATATCTGTTTGGTGATTGTACAATTTCGCTTCGACGATCCAGCGAAATGTTCCCATTGATTCCATGATAATCTGGAAATCAAAATAGGAAAAATTGTTTATTAGTTTTTTTTTACGATAGTTAAATATGGGATGCTATAAAAAAAACATTAATTATTATCTGTATATATATCAAGCAGGCAATATTGTTTGAAAACAGTTCTAATTAAATTCAATATAACAAAAAGAACTTCCTAATTTGGTTGAAATAAAACAGAAAACATGCACAATCAATAATCTTACTATGATAGTTATAAAATTGAGCAAAAAAAATGACATGAATATATTAATCAGAGAAAAAAAAATCAGCTCTGATATTCATCTATTCAAAATGTCAAACTATAATACAATTACAATATAAACCCAAAAAACAGTAGCCTTGTGGCAAGTCTAAGAATAAGCTTGCAGCATTACGTTTGTATTAGGCTCCTGCGACTAGTCGAAAATCGATCGAATCGCGATTAGTTTGAATAATCGATAATCGAATCGATTAGTAAATCGATAGTCGAAGATTTCGATTATTTAAATAATACCATTTTTCCAAACATAATGCTAATCTTTTGATATGTATAAAATTTGTATAAAATTATAAGCGACCACTATTCACTTCATTCTTTCCTTAATTATTAATTTTGTTTGTTAAAAACACTGTAAAACCGAGTGTCTTGGAATTGAACCAAACCTCAAAATTATTTTAGTAGTTTCAAAAAAGCTCACCATAAAGAATCATTTTAAGTATGCATCTATTATAAATTTGAATATTTGAGAGTTTTCTATTAATATGGCACTTTTTTCAGTCTGCATTCTGAGTCAATATGAAAATTTCGTAACAAAAAATACAAAAATGTGCTGTCTAGTAGTAAAATTTTCAAGTTCTTAGACCTTCCAAAAACATTATGTGTAACACGGGTAGGCTTTTTTTGGCCTTTTCTAACATAGTTTTAAAGTTTGGTTAAAGTGCAATCTTTTTTATGGCCAAAAATCTATTCAGAAATCATTCACAAAGAAAAAAAACTTAGCTTTAGCATAAAAACTGTTTAAAAAATTACACTACATATTTTCAATTTAGATAATCGAAATCGAATCGAAATCGCGATTTTTTCACTAATCGAATCGACAATCGAAACGATTATTAAAATCACTAATCGCAGGAGCCTAGTTTGTATTATACTTGTTGCAAGGCTTATGTATTTATGGACCCTTTGCAAATTGACGGGGCTATTGTTTCTTGGGTATAGAAGTTTTCTCCTTATCAAAGTATTTATATAGTGTAGATATTAAAACAAAACTTTATGGCAATTCTCATATAAAAACTAAATTTATCATATTCGTATAAATAATAAACAGATCATGCTTTTCAAAATGGAAAATTTTGGCAAAAATGCTAACATGAACTTAATAAGATATATATTATAATAAGTTTGATTTACCTTAAACAATATTACTAAAACGTGTCTATCATAAGTTATATACAATAATTATTCAATAATGATGCAAATAAAACTTAGCTCATTATATTATCTCATCGTTTATTTATTTTTTGATTAGAATTTATGTCATCTTAATGTGTTCAATTATATTTCAAAAAATTTTATTATAATAAATTAGCAATATTATAAACAATTGCATTTTAAAATGTATATTAATTTTATAGTATTTTATTTAAGTTGACAATACGTATATAATCAAAATCTACGTTTAATCAGAATCTGTATCGTTAACTATGTTCTATATTCTCTATTTGAACATCACCACGAGGCTTGACGGGACATGACGAACGATATACATAACACTTTCGAAATTATATGGCAAAAAAATCAAATAATATAAAATACGGTGTTAGGCAGTTTTTTAGAAAATTTCTTGATTCGTAAATTCGAATAAAAGTTACCGAGTCGATCTGTTTTCAGATGAAAAACTACAAAAAATATTTGAATATTGGAGCAAATAAAAATGATGAATAAAGAGTCTATGTAAATAATAACATCCAAGATAATTAGAGAATTATTATAATAATCTAAAATGTGGAATTTATCTATTTTGATAAACTTTCTGAAAAACGATACTTTTAAAAAAAGATAAACCCATAAAATAAAGCTGCAAAGTATTATAAAAAAGAATAATACCGAAATTTTTTATATAATTATTTTATCATTTTTAACTATATTATAGTAAAATAGCATGGTCAATACAATTCAATAATTGCTAATTTTTGAATAACTTAGTACGTCTGATTTATACCATATTTTTATTTTCTATTTTATTTTCAACATAATATTAAATAAGCTCAACAGATGCCACATTAATATATAAATATCATCATTTTTCATCTAATGATCTAATCAAGATAACATTGAATAAAACTTTTAATTTATAGTTTTTAAAAGATCACAAATTTTCAAACATTAAAATAATTTCAAATTTGACAACTATTAAGTAGAATAACGTATTAGACTAGAATGATTTTGACACTAAACAAAACATTTTCCAACTTTTCCTTAAAATATTTTGATTAAAACGAAATCGTATTGCAATTGGCACTATGTTTTTGATATATTATGTTTTAAGTAAGTTTTTCAGCTATCGCTTCAACACTATTTTTAACAATTATTATTATAATATTTCGTTACATATTTTTCAAAATATTTTGGCTTTTTTCTACTTGGCATCTTTTGAGAATCTGATATATATATAATTGGTATAATTATTTTTTTTGAACTCGTTACAAATAAGTTCATAAAAAGTTTATAAGAAAGGGTAAAAAACTGTTAAATTTATTTAAAAGTGTATTACCAATTTAATACCTGATAATGAGTATAGGTATTCATATCATTCATTTCAAGTGAAAAAATTTGAACACGGTTTTAGATTTTGACCGATAAAATTATTAGCAAATTTCTTCCAATTCTAAGGTGATGTCCCTTAACAAACTTATTAAACTCAAAAATAAATTTAAAAAAAGTTCTTGATTGATTAAAATATTGCCTTTTTATAGAAATTCTAAAAAACTTTCGTTATATTAATTTTTCTAAATATCTACGTAATGAATTAGAAAACACTCATTTCAGTTGAATATTATACGAATATTTTAATCTTGACGAAATTCGGATCAATTTTGTGTTTGACAATAAGAACTATAAGAACAATTAGGGTGGGTCGCAGTGAAATATTAAAACAGTTATTTAATTATAACTTATGTCTTCATCAGAATCTTCATCAAAAATGGGTGGTGGAATATTTTTAATGTCGTATTCTGCCGCGCGTGAGTCTGGTTTTCGGTAAGAACAAGTTGGTTTTGGTAATTCAATTGGATCATTTTCGCAATCTGACAAGAAATCAGGATAAGGAATTTCAACATTTTTTTTATAATGTGCACTTGGCCCCATAAAACCAGTGGCAAAACTGTCTTCACTGGAGTAATAAACATCGTCTGATAGTCCAGCTTTAGATTCTGTCCCACTTCCACTTTCAGGTGTATATTGCACTCCATAAAATTCGTTGTCATACTTGTCGTTATCTTTAGATTGTCGTTTTTTTTGACGAGCTGGTTTTATTGGTGGTGAAGGAGTGCCCGACTTGTACATTGGATTCGTCATGTGTCTGAGTCGATCATATTTTGGGAAACCCATCTCATCCACATTTTCAGACATATCTAATGTTTCAAACTTAGTAGAATAAGTGGTGCTGGGATATGATCCGATTTTACTGTCATCAGCTTTATACCGACAATCATCGTCCTCCTCAAAGTCTTCCACTAAAGGCTCTGGCTCTTCTTCAAAGTCTGGATACTTTTTCTCTATGTTAGACATATCTGAGCTACTTGAGTGTATCTCTGTATGTAAATATCCCTCCGAGCACTCTGAACTTTCTTGAGTTTCCAAAGGAATATCGGGTCGAGTTCGTTTAGGTATCGGTTGTCTCTTTTTACGATAACCAGGTTTTTTAAATTTTGCGGCTGGGTCATGTGGCCGTAAGTCCAAAGAACTGTCAGTATCATTGCCACTTGGAGGGCTTTTTGGTAAAAGATTCCGTGGTAGGGATATTTTTCTTGGAGGCTTTTGCATGAATGGTGCAACTGGAGGAGTGTCTGAGCTTAAGCTACTAGAATAGTACGGCGAGCATTTGGAGAGTTTTTCAGGTCTAGTGAACATTGGCGATGAATTATCTGTGCTTGTGGCAGTTTCACTATTTTGAGTTGTAGTAGACGAGCTAAACTTCTCTTCATCAATTTTGTTTAAGTCAGACGTAACCATGTGCTCATGGAACGATTGACTTTGCTTGATTTTAGAAGATTTATATTCTCGTATTTGTGATTTTGAAAGTGTCTTGTCATCATAGCTGTGATGTTTTGAAAGTGGTCTTTCTTGCATTTTTGACTCACGTGGGGGTTTAACTGGGACTGCAAATTCCTGACTTTGATATCTTTCGCTAAGTTTATCATTTTGACTATACAACTTCTTATTGTATGAGTCACTTTCTGAAATCTCTTGACTTTGATAACGTTGAGACATTAGCTCAAAAGCTTTGCGACGATTAACTGTTGGCGCGATTGTTGGTATTTCTGGGGGATCATCCATAGGAGGTGGTGGAATCTGAGGCTTTTGCTTTATTTTTGGTTTTTCATGTACTTGTACTATTTTTGGTGGTAATTTCATTGGCCTCTCAGTTGACTTGGGATTCAATGTGTCAGAAGCACCGTTAGAGTCTGGAGGAGTATTTTGTCTCGAGTTTGGTTTAACGTGAACTGTTGGTAAGATATTTTTATCATCAGCTGTTGTAGGCCTTTTCACCTTAATTGGAGGTTTTAGAGCGACATATTCTATTGCTGATCTATTTTTCTCCATTTTATATTCGGGATGCTGTTGCTGTTTAATAAAATCTTGATCAACTAAAGTATGACTGGTACTTGTCGACCATTCCGTAATGCTTTGCACCATTTCAGTTAAAGTCAGAGTTGACTCATCATTTGTTCCGGATGAAGTAAATTTGTCAGTATCTGAATTGCTGAATGCATCATATTTTGGTCCATCAGACAAATTATCGAATGAGTATCGATGATTTTTACCTGCAGATAAACTGGCGCTTTTTTCGTTAAGACTCTCAGTTGACTTATTTATAGAGCTTACACTTGATTTTGTATTGTTAGACTTTTCACTTTTAACACCACCAGAATGGTTTGAAACAGCAGACAAACTATCTGATCCTGATAAATTAGCATATTGCCTCACGGTGTTGGTTCCTGTGGACCATTCTGACAAGCTTAATCCAATAGAAGTGTCTTCTGAATGTGAGCTATGAGTACATTTTCGTAGTGGAATACCCATTTTAACAGTTCCATCCAAATCGTCTGTTCCAAAAGAACTAGTTTCTTCTTCGGAGTGGCTACTATGACTACATTTTTTGCAAGATTCGTTGCTCAAACGCCTTGGTTCCAAGTTACGTCTAATCGAGGAGTCATCTAAATATGTAGCACATGATGCTGATAACAAATCGTCAATTGAAGTATCAGAGTTATTAGAGCATCGATACTGTTGGTTCAGGTCTTCAGTTTTTGTATCATCTGGTGATATTTCAATCTTCACAGTGCCCGGTTTAAAAACATCATCATTAAGATAATCTTCATCGGATAAAGGACTTTGCTGTGGAGGTGATTTTGTTGGTTGAGAAATTATAACCTTGTCAGGACCAAAATCTTTTGGAGGATCCAATATGCTAGATGAATTCTTTCCAGAGCAAATATCTACTGTTGTTTTGAAGCAGTTTGAAGAGTTGGAGGCTGAGCCGAAGCAAGGAGGAACAGTATAGTATTCTTGAATTTTAGATTCCATCGAGGAGGACATCAAATAAGCGGTCTCTTGGTAAGACAACGTCATCGGACTCGTCACTTTTTCGTAATCTCTTTTTGGAGGATCTGGAGCAATATCTGCCACCTCTGCATAATCTGGTTCATCGTCTTCAAATGTAGTAGAGTGCTCTGTATAAGAGTCTATCATGACTTGAGTTGGATTTTGCGCTTCGCTCAAATAAAAAGTATGCAAATCCTCTATTACTGGAGTCTCGAGAGCGCTAGATGGAGGTGATGGCCATTGTTCTGAGTCTTGAGATTGTATGCCAGATGTGCTGTTGCGCCAACAGAATGATTTTGGAACAGGTCGACCATTACTAGGAATGTAGAAATTGTCTTCACTTATCTCTGGCGGTATTTCTGGTAGAGGCCAATCTTCCTCTTGACTACTACCTGATTCTGGGAAAGCTGCGGGTTTTTCTGCTATTCCCTTAAGTTTTTTCGAGTCATCTACTTGAGTGACTGAGAATCGACCAGCTTTGACGGCATTTATTCTGTAAATTTCTGCTAATCGTTCAGCATCACTTGGAATTTCGGGCATTTCAGCGGATGTTCTTCGATCAGCATCAGATACGTAAGCATGATGTGAATTACTATGCAAATCAGAACTAACTGAGTGGGCATTTGAAGCTTGAGATTCTTCTTCGTGAACACTGAGCTCTTCCTCAGCTTCACTTGTTGATTTTTCTTCTTCAGACTTTTCAGAGTTTGTGCTTCTTTCTGAGATTCGTGACAATGTTCGACCGATAGCAAAACCAGTGCCATACCCTAATATATCAGCAGGATTTGGACCAATATTTAATGTGGATGTCATTTCTGGATAAGATCCAAACGTAGCTGGAAAGTCACTCAGATCATCTTGGGCATCCGAGTCACTTTCTTTAGCAGTATCATCATGTTGTATTCGTACTTTTGGATCTTTTGCCCTTTCGCAAACCTCTTCAGTTTCAAAGTTTTCATAAGCATCATGGTCTTGAGGTACCCAATTTTCTTCAGCACTTGAGCCTCCAGAGCTTTCAATTGGGAACGGCTTCCACGAAGATTGCGGGACTTCACCATGTCTCTGAGCAGCTCCAAGAGAACCTGAACTGCTTTCTGTTTCAAATGATCCTCTAGATTCTTTTGACTCTATGCTCGATTTCGATTCCAAAGAGCCACCACTACTAGTATTTAGGTGCTTAGAAACTTTAACCGCTGCTTGAAGTTCTTCGTGCGGGATTGATGACAAATCTTGGAAGGGCACAGCGCGAAGAACTTTTTTGTGAACTGGTTCACGATTTAAAGTTTTTGGTCTAAAACCACCTGAGCCTGAGCTTGATTCACTTTCTTCCCTCTGTAATAATCTGGAAATCTTATCTTCAATTGGGTCATTATCTTGCTCCGAGCTAGACCCTTGATCAACAGGGAATTGTTTTTCTAAAGTAGGAGATGATTGATGTTTTTTTATAGTTTTTGGTTCTTCGCTATCATTTTTCATCATTGCATCTCTCAAAATTCGACATTTATTTTGGTCATTTGGATCCACAAAATCTTGAGAAATTCCTAGAGGCCTAGAAATGGAGCAGCTAACACTCGATTCTTCATCGATTGAACTTTTCTCCTTGTTGCTAAAAGATGTACTCGAATCTTGTCGCTCTCCGCCACCTCTGACAGGACTAGGATCTTTTTCAATACTAGAAGCTGTGTCAGAGCTACGAGATTTTTCGATACTCAATTTCAAATAATTTCCCCGTCGTATCGCAGCTCTGGTGGAACGATTTTGATTTTCATCGTCTGGCTTTTTCTTTTCACTGTTGTATCTTGTACCAAGATCAGTTTCTGTTTTTGGAATATTTTCTTTAGGTATATCTAGTACACAGTCAAACGTGTTTTGATTTTCTAATTTAGCCTTTTCTTCATTTTTTGATTCGTTATCAGATGTGCAAGAGCCACCAATATATTCTTCACACTCAAGTGTCACCCAAGAGCCCGTTTCTTCACTGCGGCTTCTTTCAGAACTAAGGATGCCCTGACGATGAGCTGTTCCCAATAATGTTGTATCACTTTTTTTTGAAAGATCTTCTTCGATTGAAGGCTCTTCACATTCAATTGTAGGTATTCGAGAATGTAATGTTTTATTTTTTATCTCAGCGACGGAAGACTCGTCACTATCATATTTATCTTCAGCATCTTGAAGCTCTGAATATGGTAACGATCGCTTCAACAAGTCCAATTTTCGACGCTCAGATATAATATCTTGCATATCCATTTCAACTGTACATTCCTCTGGTTGAGAAAGCGTACGTCTTTCTTTAATGCGAACTTTATCAAACTGTTTATCATTTAGCATTAAACTAACATCAAGACTGCCACCCTTTTCAGTACTTTCAGAAATTTTTCGTTGTTTTCGTTTTACTGGTATTGGTGGCTCGATAGGTTTTTCAATTTTTTGTAAATCAAGTTTTGTTGGAGACTTTATATCGACTACGGTGTTTTCAAAGTCCAAACTTCTAGTTTTTGATTCGTTGCCTAAGTATTGATGCTCGACACTTTTTTTATCTAAGCTCTTCGACTTCCCTTGAAATTTTTTGTGAACTACAGATCCTTCAATTTTCTGTTTCAATTCTTCTTTCTTAGATAAATTTCCGGAAGATCGACTTTTTTGCGTATCATTGTCTGATTTCTCGGAATCTTCAAAGGATTTATTGCGATCCTCAAAACTTCGACTAGCTTTGTCTATTTTCTCAATGCTCTTGTTGTCTTCAAAACTTCGACTAATTTTTGCAAGTGAACAGTCAAGTTTACGGGGAGATTTTGCAATAAGAACGTGATCTCCTGGTTTACTTTTGATTTCGGCATCAATTATTATTTTATCTCCTTCAGTTTTAACGGAGATTTTGTCTTCAGGAATGGGAAATGGCATTTGATCACTAACTGGACTTAGTTTGCTAATTGTTTGTTTCATTGCAGATTCATACAGTTTCTGTTGCCTTTCTTTGCGTTTTGCTCGTTCCAACTCACTCTCTTCTGGAGTGGATTTTCTTTCTCTAGTGCTCGATTTTCTTGGTTCCATTTTTTCTAAAGACTTTGATCTTTCCTTAGAACCGCTCCTTTTAAGCGTGCCAAAATCGAGTGGGACTCTAAGTTTTTCTTTCGAGTTTTTTACTTCAGTTGAGTGAGTTTTTCTTGGCTCTTGACCAAATTTAGTAGGTATTTGTTTTTTAGGTAACCTTATTGGAGATGTAGAACCAGATTTGATTTCTCCTGTTTGTAATCTACCTCGGCTAGAACTCTCAACGCTGCTAGCACGACTAACAGCCGGAGAAGTTTTCAGAGAACTATTGCCAGAACTAAATGGCTCAAACTTGTATCTTGGAATGTCTAGAACTAGTTGATCCCCACTTTTCAATTTAGTTCGAGATTTACGTTTCTCCTTAATTTTTACTCCTTGCAAAGTTATTTTTTCGATGTACTTTAAACGATCGAGCAGTTCTAATTCGTCCATTTCTAAAACAACAGCAGGTTCAAATCCAATTGAAAATGGGGCTCGCGTGTCTAAATATGTTATAGTTTCATACACATCTTGCTCTACATTTGATCTTTCGTTTGATTTTGATTCCAAGACTTCAACTTCTTCTTCATCAAAGCCAACAGTGTCATCTTTGGAAGAAAACGCGTTCATTGGTGGTAGTCGATGCATTGAAATTACGGGCGTGTCTAAACTTTTGGCTCGTCTGCCTGGAGATTCATGAGTAGTTTTTTGTCTTTGCAATGAAGCAAATGCAGATCCTTCTGATAAGTTTAATCTTGCGTGAGCAAACAAAATGGGCGCATGACCCTTAGGTCGCATAATTATAGAAGAATCAATCATTTCTTCAAGCATTTTGCTTTTTAACTTTTTCTTTGCTTCAATTTCAGATTTAAGTTCAGTTGCTTCAACGATTGGTGATGGAATACTATCTTTTAAATTATAAATCTGAGTAGTTGGTTCGGCTTTTATAGTACTACCACCACCATCGTCTTCAGAGCTTGGAATTGATATTGATCGTTCCGAGATTCTTCGCAATTCCGAAGAAGTGTATGCAGTTTCCAATTTGTTCAGATGATAGCGGTTCTCAAGATCTGCCAATCTACGACATTGTGGAGGGGATCCTTCAATTTCGGTAGAACTCATTGTTTGACCTCGAGCCCAAGCTGCTTGTGACAACTTACTGTATTCGTGCTTAAGAATTGGCTCAATTTCTTTTCGAGATTGTGGAGGAGAGAACTCCATTTTAGTTGGCATAGCCTCTGCCGATCCAAACACATCATCGCTATCAATAAAATAACTTTCATCATCAGAAGAGAATGAAGTTATCCGAGTTTTAGCTCTATTCTTAGATTTTAGGTTCATTTTATTTTTAATCTGGTGAGAGGATCTAGGCTTCACTCGTTTGCCAGATAAAACAGCTTCTTTTTTAATAGTAGCTGGGTCAAATTGGAATGGCACCGGCTTGGTGTCTAACTTTTTTAATCGCATACTGTCTGTTTTAGAACTTGTTGCAGAATCACTTTCTATTTGACTCAGCTTACTGTTCAATGTTTCCAATACCTTGGGATCAAGCTTTTTTGAAATGTCTCTTTTTGGGCTAGAAATGTGAGCTACTGTTGGTATAGATTTGTCTATTTCCAACGTTATAGGATCCACTTTTGACAAATCTATGTTCTGCGTGAACAAAAATCCTTTATTTGCCATACTTTTAGCAAAATGATCACCAAGATTTGATTCCGGAACTACTGCATCATCATTTTCACTTGGTTTTGGTGACTTTGGTGATTTTGGAGATCGTGGGCTTTTTGGTTTAGGACATCTATGCTTAGGATCTCCTAGGGTCGGAACAGTTCCATTCATAATGTGTCGCTTATGCAGTACGTAAGGAATTTCATCTTTAAGCTGATTCTTTTGATTTCGTCTATCAAAGAAAAAGTTTGGTGGTAACTCGAAACCCGTTCTCGGTAAAATTGTTATATCTGGTAACGGCATATCGTATGTTTGTGATGGCATCTCAAAATGACTGCCATGAGATTTGCACATATGTGGAGGTGCGCTCGGTATTTGTTTGTACAAGTATTCTTCTTCACTTGAATCGGCAGGTGTCAAGTCAATTGATTTTTGATGCATCAAAGTATGTCTTCTAGAATTTGCAGTCAGACGAGGACGATTAGCTAAAGAGTTTGGATCACTTTTTGTTCTTTCCACGGTTGCATGTGGATATGGCATTGAAATTGGTAGTTGTATGTTTGGATCAATCATTAGTTTTGGATTATATTCTTCGAAATGTGTCTTAGCAATTAGCTCTTCTTTGCGACTTGTTATCTTGGACTTGCAGTGAGGCGACTCTATTTTTTGCTTATCAAACTCTGAAAGCAACTCAGGTGTGAGTGGATAATCTGGACTTTTTCTTGCTTTTTCACTCACGCTTTCAATCACGCTTGTTAAAGACTCAATTTTATCTTTATCAAAGCTAAAAATATTTTCACTCTCCGATCGTTTGCGGAAGTTTTTAGCGCGTTCAATACCTGATATTTCAGTTTGCAGTCCCTCAATTTCTTCCGGCCAGATGTGTGTTTTCTTTGGTGGGATGTTATCAATTGGGGCTTTCGATGATATTGAAACTTGAGGTTGAGCACAAGTTTTGAAAGCAGAATACGTTTTTGCATTCCTCTCAATTTCTACATTTTGGAGACTTATTGAATGTACGTGTGATGTTTTATTCGCCACTTTATTATTACTTGGAAAAGTTGAAGAGTATACCTGAGCGTCAAAAATTGGATCCAGAATTTCCGCATTCGGTACCAAATTATCTTGTGAAACAACTTTAGGTCGCGAATATATTATATCCTCTTCCATTTCCTCCACATCAAAGCTTTGTTGATCCGCTAATTGGGCATCATAATAATCACTTTTTGAATCGACACTAGAGTTCCGTGAGCTTCCATCGCATTTGTTTCTTAAGCTTTTCGACTTTTTTCCTGTAGTTGTAGGCATTTCATAGTTATTTCTGTTAAGAAGTTCGCCAAACTCAAAAGCTTCCGGACTATCTGGGCTTGATGTCGTAGAGTTGTAGCCTGATCCCGACTTGTTCTTCAGAGACTCTTTAGATTTTTTGCTATCAGTATGATACACACTATCTTTTGATTTTTTACTAGAACCACTGCTCTTCGATAATTTTGATTCATATAAATCACTTTGAGACTCCTGACTAGATGTTCTAGAGCCCATGGATTTTTTGACATGCTGATAAAAACTTCCATCAGATTTGACACAGAGTTTCTCTCTCGGCAAATCTCTGGGGTCATCCAATAGAAAAATATCGTTCATAATATCAGCTGCACTTCTACTTTTTAAATCAAGCGCTGATCGATATTTCAGATACCCTCTTTCGCTAGTGCTTTCATCATCTGTCGGTATATAGTTACCAGAGTCTAAAGAACAAGATCTCATTTGATGTTCATCTGTTTGCCTTATTTTGAAATATATGTCATCTTCTGATTTTTCTAATAGCTCATAACTGTCATGTGATAAGTCCTGGGATCCATTAAACTCACATTCCTGGCTGCGTTTTATGTTTTGGTTCACTACATTGTAAGTGGAGCCTGGATAGCTAGAAGAGTACACTTTTGTTTCGGGCATTTGAAAATCTTGATTGACATCGATCGAAAGATTCTTCGTGTTGACATACATAGATCGACGACAGTCATCGTAATGAGTAACTGGAGAGTCAATGCGATCTGATGTCAAAAATTCTCTTTCAAACAGACTGAAGTCTGCACGTTTTTTGTAGTCATACCCGAAATCATATAACTCTTTGCAGGATGCACTACGCTGCCAAGATTCTTTGTGATCGAACTCGTCATCGAAATATTGTTTATGTTGCAGAGTAGTGTAAACGTTTGCGTTGGACATCTCATACTCTAATCGTTCGGAAGAACTTTTCTTATGGAGGCGTAGATCAAAACTACTGTCACTACCTGTTTTGAGATTTACGTATTCCAAATAGTATTTGGTGTTTTGTTGATGATCTTCATTATGCCCATCATAGTGGCTATCATATGAGTCAATTGATTCAATACCCGACATACCCGTATTTCGAGGCAATGAATGAGAATTTCTGGAAGGTACAAGATTAGAGTCAAATTCAGCCCCATAAGATAAATAATGATCAGAGTGAGAGCTCATTGTAGCGCGATTGAGAGCTTTTATATCTTTATTTTGGGTATAATAGTCAGCAGTTTCGTCAGAAAATCGATTCATATAATATTCATCAAAATTTTGCATTTCTTCATTTTCATTAAGTTCATCAACAGAATATTGATTATTAACATTCTCATTAGCGTACTTATTAAATTCAAAAATATTTGCAGAATTGGCATCAGGAATAATGTTTTCGTTAGTACTAATTAATTGTGCTTTTGCTTTTTTAGTTTTCCTGTTGATAGTGGCATACAAATCGTCACTATTGGTAGATAGTCTAATATTAGGCGAAACATTGGAAGTGATCGAGGCATGACGTAGCGTCAAGTTGTCAGCTTCTTCACCATAATTGTTAATATCATTAGATGTTTGAGTTTGGATAGTGTGCGTATTATTATGGCTATTTTTCAACAAATCGTTAATATCAGAATATATGATGTTATCAACGATGTCATCTGACAAATCAGTAGCAGTACTGACGCTGACAGACTTAGACATCGAATAAATACTCGTGTTGTTATAATGGGCTGACATGGATCGCTGAGCCGGAGATGGTGCCGTTTGATGGTCCAGAGTGGAAGTGTCCCGCTCCGCAATACTCTCCCGGCTGGTGGAGGAGGCTGTCTCCGCCGCCATAGAATTGCTGCGAGCCCCCAAAAGTTGGGGCCGCTGATAATGGGTGGTTATGGAAGATTTGTTGTTGGGACGAGTGTATTTGGGGGATAAAGTGGCATAATGGAGGTTCCGACCTGGTTTGAGTTGAATTGTGATTTTATTTATAAATAGGTGTTAGCAACAATTAAAAACAAACCAAAAATAAACTAAAACTTATAATTCTTAAACTTAATAATTTGCATGTAATTCAATGTAGAAAAAAAAATATCACTTGAAATTAATCACATTTCATTTGTGGAAACTCCTCAATAAAGTATTTTTTTTTTTTTGATTTATAAGAATTACTTCTCTTTATCGAGAAATAAAGGAGCTTTACAATAAAAATGATAATTTCATATGAACTTTTAAACAAGGAATGCTCACCGGAATTGACTGAATTGAGACCGTCTTGATGCGCACGACCCCGATCTGCTTCTGGCACACTGCTGTTGATGTGGCGTGGGAGAGTACTCCAAGTGGCTTCCGGTGATACAGAGCGACTCGAGGCCTGCGTTGGCGATTGAGCAAACGTCTTCATCGGATAAGTCTCCACCTGGGCTGCCGTTGTTTGAGAACGGTTGAGGCCTGTAAGAGTTTCCGTTGGGTGAGTCTCCATACCCGCTTCCTTCCTCGTCAGAGAATGCATCTTCGAGTCCTTCGAGTCGCGATTCTTCTGATTGCGATTGTCCCACTCCGCTATAAATGTAATATTAATAACATAATCAGTAAAGGCCTTTAAATTTTTTTTTTATCTAAAGGAAAAATTAAAGCACTACTAGTCCAGCGGTTTTTTGAAAATTTTCTACAACAAAAACACTGAACTGATAAAATATTTTGTAAACAATAAATAAAAATAATACAAACCGGTTTCAATTGGAAGTAAAGGATGAGCTGAGATGCTTGAGTTCACATTATATGAAGTTTGCGATTGACTTCGATTACTTGAATGAAGTGGACCCTGCCGGAAAGACTGGGACCTGTTACAAATAAAAGAAAAGACAAGAGGATATCATCAACCGATCATTTTGTTGCTAGCACAACACAAGATTTAGACATTGATTAGTATTGTTAGTATTAACTATATAACCTAATTATTATAATTTATAAACCTTCAAAATGATTCAGTGCATATAGACATCATAATTTTGAAACTTAAACTGATATAACCCTTTTTGAAAATGCAATGGAATAACATAAAAAATATCCTAAAAGAACGAAACCTTCAATAATTAATTCCAATTTCACTATCGATTCGTGAATGTAGCCGTAACACTTGAAAGTTTTCAAGTAACTATCATTTCTTATAAATGCATAGTTTTAAATTTATAATATCAAGTTTTAGAATCATTGTAGTCTATGAGTAGCCAATTGTTAGAAATAAACAAAATTCCGATATGCAATTCCTCTTCTCTTTTCTGAATTTGTGATTATTGTATATTCAAATAAAATCTCAGTCGAAGTGGTGTAAATTATGCGTTTTCACAACAAGAACAAAAAAAAAATATGATAAACAATTATTAATGTGCTACTAGTGGTATGAGGTATATCAAAATCTTGGATATTGTACTACAATAATTGTAATAAATTATAAAGAAGCAAGTGTTTTGGAGGCCAAACTATTTTTGCTAAATGACTATACTTTTACTATGATCGAGTTACAAAACAAAACAAAAAATATTCTATCTAACACTTGGAAAACACTCAAGCATCAATTTTTTATGGTAATAAACAAGCATAATTGGACCATAATTTTTAATTTTTAAGGCTTTAAATATGATTGAAATTTTTTTTAACTTAAGTTATTTAATTCAAAATGGGCATATGTATAGCTTATTATCGATGCTCGCGTGTTGTTTAAAAGGAAAGCATTTTAACTAATTATTCACTAAGCAAAAGCCTTATTACCTTTGGAAGGTTTGTCGTTTTACGTAATTATCGCGCACAAACTCTATAATCTGCTTTTGAGTTTTGCCACTGTATCGGAATGAGCTGCCTCGTGAAAGCACTCGAGTTTTCCTACGCGGTAAACTCTGAACTATTTGGCATCTGAAGAATCCGTGATTTTCAACACATTTTTTCCAAAAATTTTTGCATTCGTTGCGTCCATCAAAGAAGAATTCTACGGTGTCTTTGTAATATCCCTTAAAATAAAAAAAATGTCATTATGCAATTGTTTCAATCAGTGTATTGAATAATTATTAAAAAATATGCTCACATATCCTTCTGGATGCAATTTGATGAGAAATTTTTTACGCTTAAATGAAAGTTTCCTGATTTTAGCCCATGAAAATGTATTAATACGCGAGATGCCTTGGAACACCGATATTCCCATGTGAGCGACTGCCAAATTCAATGGTACGTTTTCGTGATCCTTTCCAGGATGCATTTTCATACCAAAAAGCTCACAACGTCTAGCTGTTTCTAGAAGATTTAAATCGGCTTCAGCCGGTGACTGACCACTATCAATTGAAAAAAGAAATGATTGTAAGGATTGGAATATCAAGATTATTCATTCAATAATATAATTAAGTATAACTTACACATGCTTTTTGTGATTTTCCATGATCTTTCTCTGCATCAAATGATCCTGTTGTGGTACAAATCTATGCGATGACAGGTATGTATGATCTGGATAGTCTTCAGATGAGTAGTCACCACATGAAGCTGTAAAAAAGATTATTTTGAAATTCTACTTCTTATTATTCATAAAAATATTGATTATACCTTGCACAATATAGCTGGCCATAAGAGCTGCCGTGTTGTCATTACACTGTAAGTTACCATTTGATAGATCACGCTTAACTTGCAAGCAAAACAAATAACGGGTGTATTCTTCCTCCAATTGACTTGGATCGGGCGTGTAAAATTTTACGCAGAACTTTAAAAGTGGATCGACTAAGGACAATCCTACTTGCCGATTCAGTGCCTTTTCCAAATCGAGCCAATACTTCGTACCAGATGGACTTTCTTGATATTCTAGACCAAAATAGTCTGCTTCTAGAAGATTGAGTTGTCTGCAAACTTGCTCGAATAACACTTTGCCAAGCGCTTTTGCCTGCAAAAATTTAATTTATTTAATATACAGAGTACAGAGGTAAGTTTGTTAGTTCCTGAATTGTAAAAAGTTAATTTAAACTTGGCAAAAAATATGTTCCATCGTGGATAATATCACTATCTTTTATGATAAATTATGGGAGCAAACATAAACAAGTTATTGACAGTTGTAAAACTTGATAATTTTAAATTCTTCCATTTTTTCTATTTATTAAAATAAAATTTACAAAAACCAACATGCCCCAAAAATTTAATATTTTATAATAGGTACACGTTGTTGTTTTAATTGATAAGATAAGAGATATTTACTAAAAATACGAAAAAGAAAAACTTGTGACGTCAATTTTAAATTCGTATATATTTATGGAAGAAATTTTTCAAGATATAATATGTTGTATCAGCATTAATAAACGGAAAAAACTTGTTTATGCCGTATGCCCACATCATTATGCAGCTTTTGATTTAATAGGGAACAGGAGAAGTTGTTGAAAACTGATTGCAGTTTGAGACCAAAACATTAAAAAGAAACCATCCATTGAATATTTTAATTTTTAAACGAGTAGACATATTAGGAAGTGATAAAATAAAATTTGAACGAAAAACTTTAAATTGATATTGCTAAAATATTAGGAATAGTTTTCGCGTGGGAGCTTATGTTTCAGGTAACTTATGAAACCCATTCATTTAAAGTAGGAGTTTACGTCAAATATGTATGCTTAGTTTGATAAAGTCGTCATCAAAATATACATTATTTATACTCACTTGCACTTGGAAAAGTGTCACTGAATCATCTAGCATTTGAACTCGTATAGCAAGTTTCTTGCCACCCCGCGAATGTAAATGACTCGTAGATCCATCTACTCCCGGAGTACTGAGAGAATGTGTCATTCTTGGACCAGTCAAACTAGTTCCTCCAACGTGAGGCATTGAGTCCAACGACATTTTAAACCAGAATAGATTTTCAGAGCTCCACACAATTTATTAACTGGCTGAACAAAACGAAATTCAAATGATTCCTTCTATTATTGCTTGAAACAATAGACAAACAACATTGATAGATAATTGGTTTAGTTTCATACAACACAGTTTAAGCATAAAATCAACATAAAAAGTAACACCACCATTCACAGAGTTTTTTTAACTCAATCATATTTCACAGATTCTACGTTGTTTTCATCTTATGAATGAAGTTTTTTTGGGAATCACTGGAAGTAGATGTCTAACCTGCAATTGAGAAACCGGTTATTAGTCGCATGTAAAGTTTATTTAATTTAAATCACTGCTCAGTAAAAAGCACATATTTAATTTCTGCAACCTATTTTCTTTTTTTGAAATGAATGAGCATCATAGCTCAGAAAGAATTTTTATTGAGAAGTATTGAGTGATTTCTCGTATTTGATTTATTCGTACCACATCACTTTAAAAAATAGAAGCTTTTTATCAACATCCTTATAAATTTGAATTTCTTTGAAAATATAATTATAATATTTACACACTGCTTCAACGAATCAGTCCATTGTGAAGTAATTTCTTTTAATCTTTAGAGGTGAGAAAGATTGTTTGATTATGAGCTTACTAAAACAAATGAGTTGATGCACTGCGGATAACTATATATTCCAAAAATATGTAGTACTGAAGATCAAAATGAAAAATTTATAATGAAAATTTGTATTCCAAAAGAAATAAACATATTTGTTTATACTAGCTTGAACTTCCCGTGGGTTTCTGTACCAAGATTGTTATTTGCTTACGGGTATGTAGCTTGAAATAACTTCTTATACAATTCGCCATGGAAGTGTTATAAATATATGTATGTATTTATGGACTAAAAAATATGAAGTATTTATATTATGTTCTGCAGTACATCAAGCAACAAATTCTAAACACATGCAGAACTATCTGACTTTTATTCATTTTAAAAATACATAAATGTATTATTCTAGTAATGTGAAAGAATATTGCAAAGAGAAATCATCTAAATGCCTCTTAAGCATGAATTATTTAAGTAGGTATTCAAACTTTTGCGAAAAACGATGTTAAGTATTTTTGATTTATACCTATTTTTAAAGTTAAAATGTCTGAAAATACAACAATCATTCATTTAACTTTTTTAATGAGACAAAGGCTCATCGCTTGATTTTGTTATTAATATTAGAAATCATGATGTTTCATTGAGGGTGCAGGGATTTTTTGTGTATAAGAATTTTACACAGGAACAGAATGGATGAGAAAATAGAAGAAACAGTGGAAATGAGGAAATGAGGAAAGTTGCGTATTGCGCAATACCAGTACGTAACTCGTTTTCCTTTCAGACAACATAAAACCTAGTGTGTTCTATTTTTTTGCTTCCAAAGTTCTAGTTAAGAGTTGAGAAACAAACTTTTCCTTATGTTTTTTATACATGTGAATTTTTTCGAAATTGGCACCAGATAATCAGTAAAATCCATATGATTGAACACCAGTCTACATACATAGGTCAAAAGATCAAAAACCTGTCAACATTTTTATATAATTGATAAGAATAGTATCCAACACAATATTTCTTCAAGATAACAGTCTTGTGCAAATCGATTATGAAAATGAAAACCATGTCTAAGCTTTTTAGCATTTTTTTGTTGGGAAAATGTTCTAACTTTATCCGTCCGTTCGTCCGTCCCTTTACAAGATAACTACTTAGTGGATAGAACTTCTATAACCATATTGATCCATATAAATTCTAGTTTATAATGGGTTTTTCCAGCTGAATTGTTATGGACAATCAGCTTATTGAATAAAATAATGTTTTGGAATAAAAGCCAGCACCTGACTTGCCAACTTGCTATTCTTTCTCTACTTGTTTTTATTTATTCATAATTGATCAGTTTTATTGCTTCATTGCGAGTTTTTCCAATGAAAATTCAAAATTGATGAACGGAAAATTTAATCAAAAACCAATTAGGTACACCAACATTCATTTTTACCGAATTGAAAAAATTGGCTGAAAATTTATTGCGAGTCCATGTAAATTTTAAGCACAAGACCAAAAATCTGAATAAAGTGTTGTTAATTAAGATGAATTATATATATTTCAACTTTGAAAATTATTTGTCTCGACCCAGTTTTTAAGTTTTCGTAGTTTAAAATCTTGTTTTCCAAATTGTTTATCCCGCACTACATTATTGAACATCAATTAGCAAACACTTAATCTCGCCTGTCCAAATATGCTTAATTAAACTTTTACAACTTCTTTTTTAAAATTTTTAAGATTCTGCGACACAATTTAGATTTTTTCTCACACCCTTTTCAAATTTATATCTTTTGACCTGGCTTATAGTTTTAACTATCTTTTATTGCTTCATTGCGAGTTTTTCCAATGAAAATTCAAAATTGATGAACGGAAAATTTAATCAAAAACCAATTAGGTACACCAACATTCATTTTTACCGAATTGAAAAAATTGGCTGAAAATTTATTGCGAGTCCATGTAAATTTTAAGCACAAGACCAAAAATCTGAATAAAGTGTTGTTAATTAAGATGAATTATATATATATTTCAACTTTGAAAATTATTTGTCTCGACCCAGTTTTTAAGTTTCGTAGTTTAAAATCTTGTTTTACAAGTTGTTTATCCCGCACTACATTATTGAACATCAATTAGCAAACACTTAATCTCGCCTGTCCAAATATGCTTAATTAAACTTTTACAACTTCTTTTTTAAAATTTTTAAGATTCTGCGACACAATTTAGATTTTTTCTCACACCCTTTTCAAATTTATATCTTTTGACCTGGCTTATAGTTTTAACTATCTTTTATCACTGGCAGTATCAAATCTGGTCCATTAAATGAAAAAAATAACATCTTAAGAAGATGTCTTGATAGAAAAATTTGCAGATACACCCCATTTTTCAGATGGTCATGTTTTCTTGATTTTTACACAGTTTAGTCATCAACTCAAGCTCAAATTGATTTTCACTTACACTAAGCTATTAAATATTGCCGTTTTGATCACTTTGGCTTGCTTAAAACTACGATTTAGTTAATTTAACTTTTTCTCAAAATTTTCTCGACTGAAGGATTTCGATTATTCTGCTGAATTTCAGTATTTTCAATTTTCTCTGTTCCGGAACTTTGCACATTCCATGCGTACTCTATACTGCAGACTGTTAATTATTACGCATCTATTACTAGAACAGTATTGAACAATAAAATTGTCTATTTACATCATGTTTTTGTTGAATAACTTGCTTGTCGTGACTTAATAGGCAATAGTTATGGATTTTATTGATGTAACAATATATTATTGAATAAGGTTTTGTTGGTTTAACGTATTATTTAGCCCAAAGTGAATCATTGAAAATTTGAATTTTTTTAAACATAGGGGAATTATTATATTAGCATCATGACAAAATATCACTTAAAATTAATTTAAAAAATGTCTGTTTATCACGACGAAGTGGAGATTGAAGATTTCGAGTACGATGAAGAGGAAGAGATGTACTATTATCCTTGTCCGTGTGGAGACAAATTTGAAATATCAAAAGTAAACAAATTAACTTGCAAATATTTTAGATTACTAGGTTAAAAATATTATAAATTTTTTCAGGAAGAGTTGATAGCTGGCGAAGAGATTGCGACTTGTCCCAGTTGTTCATTGATAGTGAAAGTCATCTATGATCCTACCAAATATCTAGCTGAGTTGGACGAAGTGGAGTTGGAGAATTCTATGAAAAAAGTGTCTCTTGAGTCAAGCTAGAGAATTTAAGCGAGACGACGATTTTGTTTGAAATAGATACTTTTATTTAAATATGTTTTGCAATTACAGAATATCGAATTAATGTTAAACAATAATCACTAAATTAGTTAAATTAAATCATTTTTTACGATAGAATATAATATTGCGCGAAAGCGACAATGTACAGTACGTGTATTTATAAATTCTGTTATAAATTAATTCTTATGATAAAATTAGATCTTGAATTTTATTAAATACCTAATGACTAGTTGATTTAGTCGAGAGTTTGAAACTATTCTCAAAAGTGATGTTATTAAAACATTCTCTCAAATGCAAAAATTCATAATGTCTTAAATTAGCAAAAGATTTTCCAGTTCCCGTTTCAATTCTATAGTCAAAACTTCATTTAATAGATATTGAAACTATTTGCGCAATCCAAAAGTTTAATGAGACCATCACAAGCTTTAGAGAACATTCAAAAAGTGATCCTACCTATATGCATCATTTTTCGACTGTTTTTAATAAATATGCGTTATTGTTAAATTAAATGGTGAGTGGACGCGTTCTTCAATTTATTGCTCCAACCAGCTGCTGGTCGCTGAGTTAGGACTTTTGATCTAAGAATGTATGTATAAGATATAATAAAATAATTTGTTTTCCCTTCGTATACTTACACTGAACTGTTTTAAAGTTGATTCCAGAGCTTCAGCATTACCCGAAAAGTATGCAGACATTGCATTATGTAGAAGAATTAGTTGTTTATGCATCACTTTGATCTAAAAATATTGTAAAAAATTTAGAGTATGTTTTTTAATGCATTAATGTTTAATTTACCCGATTTTCATCTAAAAACTGCATTTTAATTTCAACGTCACCTCTTAATTTTTCATATTGGTCCCTATACTTGTTGAAATTTTTCAAAGCCTCTTCACCCGATGGACTTGTGGGATCTGGTGTCTTGGTAAGCTCCAAATCCATACGATAAGCATCAAACTCGATACGGGCACTTTCATATTGTCTAATCGTCAGTAAGGTGTCTTCAAAAGTTTTATTGCAAAGCGTGTTCACAGATGATACAAAGAAGTTCATCGCTCCAAGAAGAATTTCTCCATTTTTGGTCAGATTTTTTTGAGTTTCGGCGTTGTAGAGAAACTCCTCTTGCAGCTCTGGACTCTTTTGTGCCAAATCAGAGAATTGTTCGGACAGCAAAAGTTGGATCGAGACACACTGTTGGAAATTAGCCGAGAAAGCTCGAGAGAGACGTAAAATCGAAAGGTATTTTCGTTGAGTATCACGTAGTTGCTCTATTTGTGTTTCCAGTTCAGAGTCAACTGTGCGAGCTGTCTTACCAAACTTTTCCAGCATCAGTTGACGTGTACACTTGTATCTGTAACAATTCTTTTATAATTAAATATTCGATAAGAATAAATTAAAATAATGTCTTACGTAGAAATACTCCAATTTTTTATGGAATCAATTTTGGACGAGCCGTTTTTGAGGAACGAGTCTGAATTTTGAGAAGGACTCAAGGGCGATGCACTAGATGTTATAGGTCCAATGGTGGTGTTTCTTAGTGGCAAAGTATTTGGTGGATTTAATCTTATATTAGTTTGCGTTGTTCCACTGTGAATTGCAGAAGGATTTTCATTCATTGTGGGCGCGTCCTTGAGCATCTCATGAATGCTTCTTTCACTATGTGCCATTGCTTGTATTATATTTGGAATGTATTGCAACTTTAAACTAGTTTTACGTGAGATATCCCAAGACAGGCAATTTTTTCAATTTGTGATTTTCCCAAAATTGTTGGAACTGTCATATAGACGAGCAGCGTTGATTTATATTAATAAAATCTCAAATTCAGCCTTGAATGAATTATGTTATTACCAAATATCTTTTAAGGATAGATATTAAGAATAGTAATTAAGGATTAAGTGTTTTGAGTAATAATATATGATTATATTTAATATATATTATCAATATATTTATATATATATCCACATCTCCGTGCGTCAGCCTGTGCTTCATTCTATTGTTTTGGTTTCGCTTAAAATTATTAATTATTGAAAAAAGCAAATAAATATGCAGAAATCTGAACTTAAGCATGATGGTGTCGAACTAGAATCACAATTTATCCTTAGAGTACCAGAGGTTGGTTCTAGGGAATATTTAATATCAATTAATATTGAAGATGCATCTTCAAAGTTAATTATTTACGTTTCACTATACATAATCAACAATTCGATCTTTATTTTAGGAACCAGCCCGTATTCTCAGAGAAGCGATACAAACGGGTGCAAACAATTTAAAAGATCGTTTTACTATACGATTAGATCAAGATCTAAGACATGGCGAAGTGCGATTGGATCATTATTATTTACACGCGAAACTTGTCGATCTTCCTACAGTTATTGAATCGCTTAAGACATTTGATTTGAAAAGTTTTTATAAAGCTGCTGATGTTTGTCAGTTAATGATATGTAAGGAAGAGCCTGATCCAATAACTACAGACGAAGAGCCACAGAAAAATAAGAAAAAAGATCCAAATAAGGTAGACAAGAAATATTTGTGGCCTCACGGTATATGTCCACCTACTAAAAATGTTCGCAAAAGGCGGTTTAGGAAAACTCTCAAGAAAAAATACGTAGAAGCACCCGAGATCGAAAAGGAGGTCAAACGTTTACTTCGGGTTGATAATGAGGCAGTTAACGTCAAATGGGAATTGATAACTGAAGATGAAGATCCAATGAAGGACAGCAAAGATCATTTAATGGATGCTCCTAAAGGTCGTGGCAAAGGAAACCAAAAAGGTGGTAAAAACAAGGCTAAAGATACTGAAACGGCCAAGGGGCAACAGATGAAGCGAGAGCATTTAGATGAGCATGATATTTTTGGCGAGGAAGTATCGGATTCTGAAGATGAGGAGGACACTAGAGAGCATATTAATCCAGACATTGATGAGAATAGTTGCCTAAGTGATTCTAATTCTATGGTGGTTAGTTATTTTAATATCGTATTATTCCAAACTTTATCTATTCTTTAATTTGTGTCTAGGGTCCAAGTCATCACTCTGCTAGAATGCCATTTGAATTCAATAAGAATATGTTCAATAGCCCTTCACAAAACGAAAACGATCCTCGTCCATCAGGATCAAACTTTTATGGCGATGATAATGAAGATAATAAAATGTCTCGTGAAACAATTATTGCTCGAATTAACGATGTTACTCGTCAATTGGTCGATTTACAAAATCAACGAGGCCTGATCGAGCAACAGATACAAAAAATTGATAATAAAATGTTGCGCGAACGTTTACAAGACGATTTGGATAACCTTTTAATTTCTATATTGGATAAAGAAATGGAACTTCAAGAGCTCCAAAATATGCAATGATGACGATCTATATTTTTGAAACCTGC
The DNA here is from genome assembly GCA_038502155.1 of Parochlus steinenii. Taxonomy (NCBI): domain Eukaryota; kingdom Metazoa; phylum Arthropoda; class Insecta; order Diptera; family Chironomidae; genus Parochlus; species Parochlus steinenii. The sequence goes on along the minus strand of JAXCIN010000052.1, from coordinate 608,143 downwards.
TCAAAGTTTATCGACTTCATTTTAACATTACTGTACGTAAACACTTTTGATTATGATAGTGTCTCAATTCATAGCATCTTTAAAATTTAAAGTAAATCAAATTATTTATTATTGTTTAAGATAAAGTAAATTCAAGTAGGTATTTAGTTGTTTTCAATTGAAATATTTAAATGAAAATAAAAATCTTTTATCAATTTAATTAATTGGTGACTGACAAACAGCTTCAATAAAATGATTAAATTTTTTCTTGATTTTCAATATTGCATTGTCATTCTACGATTTTCATTTTAGATTATCATTGGCTTATTTCCTAATTGAAAACACAAGAATTCCAATTTATGGACAATGATAATAAATTTTCTTATCGTCATATTTTTCTACCATTTTCGTTAACTCCACATTCTATATTTAAACTTTGAAATATAACATATAATACATATCACATTACAGTTAAATATTAATTATATAGTTTCTTAAGTTAAAAACATTCCCACTTTTTAACATATAATTATTTTTAAGTCATTCAAGTAAAAAATTCGCTATGTTTTAATTTGATGCATTCTGTATCATTAGTATCTAAGAGCTGCTTGGCTTGTTCGATATCATTATTTATCGCAATAATTAATGCTTCTAGACTGGTGAAATTTTGTTCTGGTCGCAAATATCCCACTATGCAAACTTTCAATAGGCAGCCATACAAGTCTCTATCAAACTTATGAAGAATGTGTGTTTCCTTTTAAAAATATTCATTAATGTTTTATAATGTCAAATAAATTAATCTTGATAACATACCATTGATTTTTGCGTGTTGTTGTAAAAAGGATTCCATCCAATACTCATTACCATTCCAAGAACTTCTGAATCATCAACTTTGGCCCTGAAATACTTATCAATTAGGTATATTATAGAGCTTTAAAAACATTCAATTACCAGCCATAGTAAATTCCTGTAGGTACTTCATCTGGTAAAGCCTCTACAACATCCAAAGCAAAGTTTGCTAAACCACAACGGATTTAAAGTAAGTTGATGATGCAATATTGATTTATGCAAAACTGAAGACTTACCTGTTGGTATACCTAAATCCTTTGAGCCACGACCAAATCCTTTGATAATATTACCGCTAGTAAAGTGTGGTAAACCTTTAATTAGTCTTTCAATATTTTTCATGGTTCAACCAGAAATAATAGTAATAATATCTTGATCTTCCCAATTATTCCAACAAAGAAAAACTTGTATGCTGTGTTTTATATTGCACAATTTTTAGATAGCATACTAATTAATTGAACTAAGAAAGACGTGATAATATAATAATATATATATATAATATATAATATATAATAATATATACATTTTGGTCGCATGTAAAATTCAAATATTTGCGCAATTTCAGTTTTTATTATATATTTTAATTACATTACTTTACTTGTACAACTTCATCTTGGAGGCCTTATTCTTCTTGTTGGTTTCAATAACGTTTTTAACCATTTGAATAGGATTAGATCTTGCTTCATTTTGTTCATAAGTCTTGAGAAAATTCTCACCGCTTATTGGATATTTCATGCTGATACCGTTAGGAATTAATGGAATTGAGAGAAGTTTTCCGAGCTCCTTTTTCTTGTACTTTAGTTGATTCTTCAAGCTATCAAGGCTCCTCTTAAATCCTCCTTCATTATCGCTAAAAAAATTGTATTATAATTTAAAGAACTACAAATACTGTTCATCCTTACGAGTCACTATCCGCATCATCCAATAATATTCCAATATCATCTGCTGCTTTTTTTTGCCAGCTGACTTCATCGTTCATGCGACGAGTCTTTAAGTCCATGTCTTCAATTTCTCGAGCCAAACGAACACGTTCACGTACAGTTTGCATAGTTTTTGAATCAGTGGGGAAAATGGGCAAGTCTTCATCTATGATTTAAACTTAAGATATAGTGGATTCTATCATTAGGAATTCATTAGAAAATAACATACTTCGACCCAAAGTTTTGTGAAGTTTCACAAAATATTTGACTTCCATTGGTTCCATGAGCAATATTGCCAGGCCCTCTTTTTGTGCTCTTGCTGTTCTACCAGAACGATGAATGTAGTTTTCACTAGTTCTTGGAACCTGATAGTGGATTACATGGTTGACATTTGGAATATCCAGTCCACGAGCTGCCACATCTTTAAGGCAACAATAAATGAAAGAAATTTGTTGATAAACTTTTTCAACATTTCATATAATTTTCTTACCCGTTGCAATTAAGATAGCATTATTGTGACTCTGAAACCTTAAAATAAAATTAATAATAGCAAAAATATAATGTTACAATGTTACTTTTCGAGATTTCTTAATCGCTGCTTTTGCTCCATATTTCCATGTAATGTAAGTGCGTTGATATTTATATGACTAAGGAGCGAAGAAAGTCTTTTCACGCATTCGATTGAATTGCAAAACGTAATTGTGCGCCCTACAACAAATTAAATTATTCAATTGATTTTCTAACTCTACAATAACAACTTAAATACCTTGATGGTTGATTAAAATATAATACAAGTAGAAATCTTTCTCGTTAAGCTCACAAAGAATTCTCGACTCGGTTAACTTGGCTGCAGTTGCATCACTTCTTGTGATATCAACAATTTTTGGGTTGGATATACCAAAAACACTAACAAAGTTGTTAATCTTCTGACCGGGTGTGATTTTGAATGCTTTAGACTTTTTGTACCGATTCTTGGCTAAAATTTAAGATTAGTAATCAAACTTCATAAGGCATAATAAACAAATTAAATATATTTACTTTGTAAAAACTCGGGAAGCTCGTGTACCATCGTCAGTGTAGCTGAGAAAATAAAGTTCTGGCGAGCAGTTCTTTTTTCATCATCAGCGTTGATTCTCAGCAATAACTGTTGCATCTCCTCAAAATGTCCTTTTTCAATCATTCGATCTGTCTCATCAACCACCAAAAACTTGATATCATCGATTTTACTTAAATGCTCGTTACCCTCTTGAATCAACTCCCACAATCGACCTGGTGTTGCCACAATGATTTCAGGATTTTTAGAGAGTACTCTATGTTGTTTTACGGCAGCTAAGCCTCCAATTACAGTGGCAATGGTAATTGTTGTGTATTTAGCCACAGCTTTTAAATGCTGATGAACTTGTTGTGCAAGCTCTCGAGTAGGTGTCATAATTAAAGCATACAGTGGCTTCGAGTCATCGTTTTCATCTTTCTCCTTCAGTAATTTCTGAATGCTTTGAATAATTGGAATTCCAAAAGCACAGGTTTTTCCACTACCAGTCTCGGCAGCTCCCAGAATATCGCATTTTCCAAAAACACTTTGTGGAATAGTTAGTGATTGAATTTCGGTTGGAGTGGTAAAGCCTTGTTCAACAATAGCTTTTAGAATTTCTTCACTTACGACACCAATTTGTTGCCAAGCCTAAATGAATTTAGAAAGGAATTAATCATGAATTTTTAAGGTCTTATTTTAAAGGTAACCAACAATTTTAATAGAATCTTGCAGTGTTTTTAACGCTACAATCTCATCTTCTGTAGGTTCTATTTTATCGGCTGGTGGAGCTAGCACAAATTTTCCTGGCAAAGTCTCTTTTACTTTTGATTTTTTCTTCGGTTTTTTGGCTATAGGTTCTGTGACAGCCAAATTTTCCTCTTCATCTTCATTGTCAGTTTCACGAAATTTTTTCCCTTTATTTCTGGAGTCATAGAAATCCCCACTCAGTTCGCTTATACTGAATCCTCTCTAAAAGTAGACAATCAAAATAATAAATGACTCAACTTCTCAGCTGCTCTGTGGTATAGAATTATTCTACTTACTTTTTTGTTTGCTGATTTCACAAAAGATTCGTCGTAATTTTCGAGAATCTCAAGACCCATGAATCCAGAGAAGTCATTATTACTGTCGGTGATAATTGACCCTTTAAGCTCCACTGGCTTCCAATTGTGGACGACTGGTTTCTTTTTCTGATTTTTCATCTTTCAGGCCTGTGCTCTGTTTATATTTAAATCAGATGACAACCGGAAAACGTGTAGTAAGGCTGTGCAGCAGCTATGCGATGACGTTTAAAACGCTTCCGTCTACCATCTTTTCGAAAATTATTCGAGTTTTTAAACATGCCGGTCCGTGATTTTCTTTAATTTATTAATTCAATTTCCAGTTTACACTTATTTAAACTGTACCAGTTTGTGCTTGAACAGTTGTTACATAAAGATTGATAATTAGTTTTTTCTTAAATGCTCTAGTATAACTAAAAAACACAAAAGTTTTTAATAAAATATTTCACATGGCAAAATCACTAGCAAAAAATTATTTCATAATTTTGTTAAATCCAAGATTTCATAATTCACTTCAATCAGAATAACAGTAGTTTATTGTTAAAACATTGTTCAAGTGCATTTCTATTAAACAATAGGAAAATGTTTAATTTGTTTGGTTATTATTTTAGCTCGCCAAGGATTTATTGCACCCGTTACCAGTTGAAGAGAAGAGGAAGCACAAGCTCAAGAGGCTTGTTCAGCATCCCAACTCATATTTCATGGATGTGAAGTGCCCAGGATGTTACAAGATTACAACGGTCTTCAGCCACGCTCAAGGAGTAGTTGTGTGCACAGGATGTTCCACTATTTTGTGCCAGCCTACTGGAGGACGTGCTAAGCTGACGGAAGGTAAAGATAATTGAAGGAAAAGCTAAATCTCTCACTAATGATATTCTTATTTTTAGGATGTTCATTCCGAAAGAAGCCCTACTAAATAAGATCCTTTAAATGAGAACAACTTTCCAAGGAAACAACTGCAGCAAAACCAGCAGAATTTTGAATTAAAGCAGTTTCTACAATGTTTTGTAATAAATTTAAATTCAAGTTACATTAAATGATTCCAAGGGATTCTAGACTTTTATTTCCTAACAAAATGCAATGAAGTGTTTATGGTGTGATTTTTAAGTCATAATTATTTATTTAAATCAGATTGTTTGAAATTTACAGTGCTCTTTATTGTTTGTTAACAGAGTAGGTTAAAATGATTATGGTTATGTGTCTTAAGAATATTAATACCCAGAAAATGAAGATACATAGTTCATCTATAATCTAGAAGTATCTTTTTAATTCGAACACAATTTTAATTTTGTGCTTGTCTTTATTAGCCCATAAAATATATTACATCTGTTACGTTATTAGGGATATCTAGAAACCCAGTTCTTAAATCCTGCAGCACCTCTTTTCTTCTTTGATTTAATGAGCCAGCTAATTGCCCAACATTTGTCGAATATCTATCCACTAATTTGATTCGATTGCTTATTTCTTTTCTAAGCATAATATCAATTTTGTGAATGACAGTTGGTTCCACTTTTGATTTCTCAATTTGAATAATCTGCGGATTATTGATTTGATCTATAACTGTTGAAGAAACTAAAGAAAAACTAGCATCAGCAGCTTGGATCGTAAGAATTTTGCTGTTGAATATTGGAGGTTCAAGTTTTTGATACATTCTTTCGATTACTTCATTGGGTATCTGTAAGCTTTGTTCTCTATTAAGGTTTCTGATTTTGGCAGTGGGAAGGTCTACTTGAAAAAAAATTTGAAAATATCCCACCGAAAATTTTCGACAAATTTTAATAACTTCATAACGCATACTCTTAAAATAATGATTATCATCTAAAACAATCAACACTGTTTTAAAGCCATTGAGAAGACAATTTTCTTTGTTTAAAATCTCACTTTCATCTATATTGAAAGAATCGTTACAGCTTAGTTGCTCAATCATTATTTGTATGGATTTTAGAAGAGATTCTCGTGATTTTTTGTATTCATTATTAAGATCAGAATTCCATTTTATAAAATCATCAAAAACAATACAAATCACTCCAAAATCAAGCAGATTTCCCCGAGCAGCTGACAAGAGACTATTTGTGAACGTGGTTTTTCCTGACCCTGGTAAGCCAATAAGACAAGCTACGCATAAACTGTACACCATTCTTACTATCTATTGACAATAACTAGATCATTTATTCAACTATTTCTTCGCTAGTAGCAGTTTCACCAGTACTTGCAATCGAAGGTATTGTAGCAATCTCAGATTGGTTTTGTAACTTTTGTTGAGCTTCTTCAAATTCTGAAATTTTCCTGTAAATTTTATAAAAATATATGTTATGACTTCTTCATTTTAGGATTTACTTTTTATAAAAATGAAGTTATACCTATTGTTAATGTCTGTTTGAACTTCAACATAAACTCCCATTAGTCGCTGATTAACGTTTGCAAATTTCTAAAATAAATATAAAAATTACAATTGAATGTTATAAACCCCATGAATAAATTATATTTACTTTGACACAAGCATCTATGCAGTGATCTTCATTAGGATCAACGTTTCTGTTAAGAAGACCAACAACACAAGATTTAAAACACATCTAGTGGGCAAAAAAATTAAAAATATATGTTATTAATAAAAAAATCTAGAGTTATTATTATTATTATAAAAATACTGACCTCAGTTATACTATTATAAAGTGATAGAAAATCCTTAAGCTGTAAGTAAAATTTGATTAGGATTGTTCAGTTAAATATATTAACCGGAAATTACATTTCTAAGCTGAGCCTTATCTTCCATGGTTCTGTTATTGATTTGCTAGTCTCTAGCTCATTTCAACTCTTTAAGCGCAGCAGCTGTGGAAAAACGTCAGTGTACGTGAGCGGAAACAAAGCAGCCAACATAAAAAAGATTAACCGTGGAAAATTACGCTGTAAAATAAATTGTTCCAAAAAAAACCTTAAATTACCATCGGAAATTCCATTTTTGTTTGATAATTTGTGTTTTATTACATGCAGTAAAGAACCCTCGAAAGATTAATATAAAATAAGCATAGTTCCGGTTTAATTTGCTGCAATAATTTAGATCCGAAAAAAAAGAGAAAATGGCTAATAACGACGATGTCCTCAACATTGATAATATAATAGCGCGACTGTTGGAAGGTAAAGAGCTCATATACCTGCCCATTGCCGCAGAACTGACTAGGATCGAGTCTAAAATGCATTAATAAAAAAGAAATTCACTTGATTTTTTGGAACGCTAGCTTGAAAAAATGCAACGCCCGCAACTGCGATGAAATAATAATTTTACATTTGAATTTATTTTTAATTCCAATGTCTTTTAACTGATCGCTATTAAAAGGATAAATTCAATCATGTGCTTCTCTTCTTAATCTAATATTTTAGTTCGAGGCTCACGACCGGGTAAAAACGTTCAGCTCACTGAGGGAGAGATTCGGGGCCTGTGTCTGAAATCTCGTGAAATATTTCTTTCCCAGCCAATTCTACTGGAGCTAGAGGCGCCACTCAAAATTTGCGGTAAGTCAAGCACCCACTATTTTACCCAATTTGGGATTATTATTAGCACGGCGAGAAAATGGTGGAAAGTCATTTTATGATTGCTTGTGCTCGGTTTGTTTCATACATATATTCAAGTAAATTGTAGATAGTGCAAGTGATTCATAAAAAAAAAAATAGCAAATGAGCGAGTGATAAGACGATAAGAGGGGATGATTGAATATTTTTGAACAGAATGTGGACGGAAATAATAAAAATTTTGTATAAAATAGTGATTTTGTCAATGTGGTAGTTAGTATTGAAATAGTATTCTGGAGCACTAAAATAAAATATATTAAAGGTCGAAAAATTATTTATCCATGAGGACAAGCTTTATTTCTTATGAAATATCTTCTTGACCTATTAAATGTGTACATTTTTCATCAATACAGAAATTTAAATTTGTATGTTAAAATGTGGTTCGAACAATTTATTTTGTGAGCAACACTGAACACTTCCAACTAAGTGATAATATTTTCATTGTGGTGATAAGCCGTAAATAACTGTTACATTCATGATAAGCATTTTAGAATGTTTCGTATTGTTTCTTGATTTTAACAGATCCTCTATTCATGATATAAGTAATCAATAAGGATTCATGGTACTCTTTTCATAAAACAAATCTTTTTTAACTTATTTTTGATAATGCCAGAAAAACTATATTCCTATATTGTTTTTTGAAGGATTCATTAGAATATTCAAAACAAAACCATAAAACACGCTGCAAAGATCTATAGTACATATTTAAACGATTGTAAACAGCAGTATCTATAGATTGTTTCACGACTCAATATAATGATAATTCTTGATTAGCAACCTTTTAGTCTTTGATATTTCAAGGCAACACAGTGTTCTTTAATTGCGGGGAAAACTTAAATGAAGATCAACTGTAGTTCATAAACTCTGCTGCTCAAATAGTGCATTATGAACCATGCATTCGTGCGGATATTTGTTTGAAGCCATAATAATTTTAATGTAAACTGACGAGAATTTTCATTGCTCTCTAGAAAAACAGCATGTGTTGCGCAAAGTCACGGAAAAAAGTGAAGACTTTTAATCTGATTATTTATTATAATTTTTTGTTGTCATTTAGTTTGAAAAACTATTGAACATCCATATTTTTTAAATACTATATTAACTTTTATCGCCTCGAAATGCTTTTTTATACATAAAACAAAGTTGTCCTAAACTGATCGGTTTCTGCAATCGGTCATCAGACAGTATTATTACTAAAAGCCACAATTCAATTAGTAGTAGCGAAGTTGGATAAAATGCAAGAAAATGGAAAAAGACAAGTCGAGTACAAGTAGATATTCCAACAAAAATGTGTAGAAACTTTCACTGCGAACTTCTTAAATGCCTATAGGAAAGCGTAGTGAATATTTTCATTCAATACCGAGTAAAATTATTGATTCGATGCCTGTTGAACTTTTGGAGACAATTTGATTGAAAAATCTAATGAACAGTCAGATTTTTAAGCTAAGCTTAGTATTTCGGAAAATAGAATTTGAGCATATTTATTTAACAATAAATAAAAGTTTCCACTAACAATAATGAATAATTGGTATTAATTCAAATATTTATAATAAATGACATGAAAATACATGAAAATTTAGAATTATTTGTTTACACACATTTGTATCGAATCTTAAAGATCTGGATATCAATGTTTCGTTTAAAATTCAAAAATTCACTAATTTTCAAGTTACTATTGATTGTCAACTCACCTAATCCATATATTTATTAAGTCTCGATAAGCATCAAGTAAATAAAGTAATAAACCATGAAATCTATAAATACATCAAAATCCTGCGTCAGATTGAACTGCAGTAGTTTAATTTAAAATTACCCGCGCGCAAAAAAGCGAAATGCATTTTTTTATTTCATTGACGAAACCCTGAACTTGTTTCTCTTGTGCTATTGAATATACAATATGTGATAAATTCTCTTTGCAATATTTTATATGTTTTGTGCAAGCATTAATGTTTTCTTTTCTCTGACACTTGTATTTTTTCTATTTTTAGGTGATATTCACGGCCAGTATTACGATTTGTTGCGGCTATTCGAATACGGCGGATTTCCACCAGAGTCTAACTATCTGTTTTTGGGCGACTATGTGGATCGTGGTAAGCAGTCACTGGAGACCATATGTTTGCTCCTGGCTTACAAAATCAAGTATCCTGAAAACTTCTTTTTGCTGCGTGGAAACCACGAGTGTGCCAGTATCAACAGAATTTATGGGTAAGTTAAAAATCTGCGACCACGATTTCTCAATAAAAATTGCATTTGAACGAATTCTATGGAGACCATATTTTTGCGCGAAAACTATAGATATATGAATCTCATTTACTATTCTCAAAAGAAACATTGCGAAGTCAATATTTGTAATTAGTTTCATTCACCTTTCGTGATAGAAATAAGTTTTGAAGTGTCGATTTTAATTTATGCGACAATATTTAAAAATCGATCGTTTTCTGTTATCTCCAGCTACAGAACACATATTGTAAGAAAAGCAAACTAAGTTGTGTTAAATATCACAGTAAATCATTTGTTTATTATTGCATTGTAAAAAGAACGGAATATATGACACAAGATAGCAGAAAATGGTCGAAAATCATTTTAACTTTTTGGCAAAATTCCCTCGAACTCGAATTTTATAGAAACTTGAAATACACTTATACCTATGAAAATTGTTAATGAAATTTTGTACTGCAAGATAATTAGAGTATTTATGAAGCTTAAAGCTCGAGTAGGTATTAAATCAAAGTTAACTCACATTATGCAAATTTAAATACACATCTCTGTCGGAAAATTAAAGAAAATTTGTTATCAGTTTTTTTTTTATAAAAATTTAAAAGTCAACTACTCCAGTCAAAACAAATCTCCAATTTTTATTTATTTTCAATTGGTTCATTTTTGACCTATAGTCAGTCAGAAAATTTGTGAAGACAGAATAGACAAATTTTCTGCAATCAAATTTGAACCATTACAATTTCATATCTTCTGTTGCGTATCTTCTGATAGTTAGGTATATATTTTATGTACGTATCGATTATTGATTATTCATATTAGTTTCGCAGAAAGCTCCATATAAAGCAAAATTGAACTTTTTGCAATGTCGATTCGGCTTTCAAGGCTCTGAACAAAATACACATTTATTCATATAGAAAGAAATATAGAACGCTTAAATTGATAAGAAAACTCTTTTTAAAATTACCAAATATTATTTTGATTTATATTAATCCTCTTTTTATTTACTTTTAGATTTTATGATGAGTGCAAGCGACGATACAATATAAAATTATGGAAAACATTCACAGACTGCTTCAACTGTTTGCCCGTCGCGGCTATTGGTAAGTTGAATAAAGTAGTAAATTGTAAAAAGTTTTGTTTATTAAACGTTTTATTACTTTTAGTGGACGAAAAAATATTCTGCTGTCATGGTGGATTAAGTCCAGATCTCCAGTCAATGGAACAGATTCGACGCATTATGCGACCAACGGACGTACCCGATCAAGGCTTGTTGTGCGATCTTTTGTGGTCTGATCCTGACAAAGACACAATGGGTTGGGGAGAGAACGATCGTGGAGTGAGCTTCACATTCGGTGCTGAGGTATGTTCACTTATAGTCAAAACACCTTGAAACAACCATTTTTAATTGGTGGATCAATCAAAGGCCAACTCGTGATAAGGCCAAGATTGTATTTGTTGTTGAATGCACGTTTTTCAAAATGAGACAAATGAGTTTTCTGCTTTCAATCTTGGATCGTTTGTGTCTGTCATTTCTTTTAAAACCCTATTGTGTTTATGAATAAAACTTTACAGAGAGTAATTAGAATATTTCTACTTTCATTAAAGATTGTGTCCAAATTCTTGTCAAAGCATGACTTTGATTTGATTTGCCGTGCCCATCAAGTTGTGGAAGATGGCTACGAGTTTTTCGCCAAACGCCAGCTGGTAACTCTTTTCTCGGCGCCAAACTACTGTGGAGAGTTCGACAACGCGGGTAAGATTTACTTTTTGAACAATTGTAAATTTGTTTTCTTTAACAATTTAAATTTTAGGAGCTATGATGTCCGTCGATGACACACTTATGTGCTCGTTCCAGATACTGAAGCCTGCGGATAAACGTAAATTTCAGTACAGTAATTTGGCCGGAGGACGACCTGTCACGCCCCCGCGCGGCGCTAACAATAAAAACAAAAAGAAATAAATTGACCCCAACACTTGATTGTAGCGTCTTTTCCGCTAAAAACAATACAAAAAAAATCATAAATTTAATTCATAACTAACAAAAATATTGAAAACATTTAAAAAATTCATTTTGTTAATTATTATTGGGGAAATTTGCTTTCAATTCTTTGCGTTTTCTATTGATAAAATGTGCGAGTGCGAGGGCGGACAGCCAACAGCAAATGATATTATTTTATTTACTAAACCGCATTACACTTCGTCCTCCTTGTTGCAACTTAAACTGAACGGACGAGCAAATTTTGAGCATTTTGGAGAATTAATTCATTCAGTAATATTTAAAGTGCTACCTAAATGTCCAACTTGATACTTTGCTTGTTGAAAAATATACAATAAAATGTTCAACATATAAATTTGTGTGAAAATGTAGCTTGTTGAATTTTTAAGTAGCAGCCTGATGTTATTTCATTTTGATAATAATAATAAAACATTATTATATATTAAAAGGTTCACACAATAACAATTCAATTCTTAAACTGTACAATTCCAGATATATTTATTTGTTGACAAGTTTTCTTTGAACTTTTTTTGAAAAAAAAACTCGTAGAAAATTAGTTCTTAACTTGTCCAATTTGTTTGAATATTATTCTCCAGTACAAAAGAAAGTAAATTAACGATATGCAGTTTAAGTATTTATGCGTTTCATTTTTAATTCTTCACAATGTTTCTGTATTTACTCGTTCATCGTTATTTCAGATTATTTTCTGTAACAACTGGCTATTTCTTTTTTTTTATTTGTGAAATATTATTATTTAGAATTTAAAAAATATTATTAGAGTCTAATTTAAATTTTTCATTAATTAGCAAATTAAGATTATTTTCCCTGTTCTTATGCTTATTATTTGTTCGTTTTAAAGATTTTCATACTGGGTTCCAAAAAGATAATAGTGAAAACATTTTCATTTAAAAATCAACATTTAAAAAACACATTTTGTCATAAATTACATAATTAATATATTCAAAACTTTAACTGACATCATGTAAACAAAATATGAAATGTATTTTGATGAAATCGAAGACAAATATTAATTAGCGAATAATAATTGAGCGAAACTCTGATAAGGAATATTCATTGATTAGAAAATCTTCATTCAGTTTCAGTAAAAAGATTATTAAATGGAAATAGAAGCGAGTTAAAGGACTTAAGAATTTAACATCTCGTTGGAATAAACGGACACTTCTTTGCATTATAAACCAAAAGTGGTTGAAAATATTTTCATTTCCTTTGAGGATCTGTCATTTTTTTAACTATTGCCCTAGAAAGTTGCGTACAATCTACGAGATGCTTCAAGTCCTTATAATTTAAAACTCAAATTTTGAATGATAAAACTTGTACTTTTTATAAAACATAGAAATCTTGTAATTTTAGACAAAAAAATGGTAGAGGAAACTAAGTTGAAATGTTGTTCTCTAATTTAATTTAATCAAAATGCACAGTTTCCATTTTTCAGATAAAATATAAATATATTCTTTAATTTTTTAAAATGCAGTAATGGAAAAATTAAAAGTACAACATTAAATTGTTAATGTTAAAAATATGAAATCCGTAAAAAGGTTTTTTTTTTTTTTTAAATCAGAAGAATCAGAATATTATCTATATCCAGCCCAATTCAAGTTGTTTGAAACTTTGTTAAAATCATAAAATTGAGGAAACTGTAAATTCTTCAGACAAAACTAATATGGAAAATAGCGATAAAAATGTGAGAAATAAACAGAAATACATGTTGTATTAAAAAATTTAATTTTACTTTTTACAGTCCGCGTCGAACCTTTTTCAAAGGTTGGCATCTCTGGCGTCTAGCAAAAAAGTCAAGGTTATCTCTGCGATTCAAAAAGCAAATGATTCAAGATAAATTTGAGAATGGATTTTATTTCAAAAATGTTTTATTAATAAATTTTAATTTAATTAAAGGTATTCTTTAAAAAACAAACTTTTTTACATTTTTATAGTTCATCTTTATTAGAAATTTCAGGACTGTTTGCATACAGTTCATCTACAATTTCAAGGTCTTTGTATAAAAAATTGTTAAGTTCTTCAATAAGATTCAGAATATCAGAGGCAAACTCATCACTTTTGTTACTTTCGTGGAATTTGTTCTCAAAGCTGCTTTTGATTACGAGAAGCGTATGTCTGAACATTGCATCTTCTACCCACAAATGCTCGCAGCAATTGCGAAGATTCAAGAATGATTGAATAACTTTTTCAGTCTGATCTGCATCCAAAGTCAATTCTTTCCGGTTTTTGACAAAGAAGTCACTGCTCTTTTGGCAAAAGTCTAAGTTCTTGAATATATTTTCAGTATCTATGAGTTTGTATTGATTTTTTTTCAACTCGTCCTCTTCAGAAAAGTTTGAGAAATCTCTGATTAAGTCTAAATAGAACAGTTATTATTAAAATATTTTTAAAATATACATAATAAATGAAATATGTTTCACCTGCAATAAGAATCAATGCTTTTATTTTAGTTTTGAGATCAAGTCCTTCCTGGCGAGTTATAATATCTACTAAAACAGCGCCACCTCTCTTAAAATTGAAATCAAAAAGTTAATAATATTCTTGGTTCAAAAAATATTTTTGTCACACGTACCTTTGGAATAAATGTTTGCTGTGCTAATGGGAAGCGTCTCAGTAAACTGCCAAACGCAAATATACAGGTTGAAATTTCTTGAGTATTTTTTGAGCTGGCTAATATATCAATTAATTTGCTGCCAATATTCAGATCCAATGATTTAAGGACAGCAACTTTTGCCTTTAGAAAGAGAAGATGCTACTATTAATCACAACTTAATAATGATTTAATATGAGCCTGAATTCCTGATTCATCTAAAATGTATGCTTACTTTAGCATTGTTATTTAGAAGAGATCCAAGCAACCTCAAAGTATCTATTCTTCGTTGCACGTTGGTTTGATTAACCAAATTAGGAATAATAATTTTTTCTATACCATGAGAAGCGATAAAATTTAGAGAATTGTCAATCTGGTGTGTCAAGTATTCCAAGTCCTCAATTATTAAATCTATCTCCTTATTCTTATCGGCAGCTGATGAAGAAATGTTTGTATAACGTTTGATGAGGTTATCTGCAAAAAGAATCATTGTGAAATCATTTTCTAGAAATATGATGTGTACTTACCGATAATTTCACCATCAGTTTTTACAGCCATATCAGCATCTTTAAGCTCATTTTTAATAATATCATAGGTCTTGAACTTGGTTTTGATTTGCTTAATTTCTTCCTCTGATAACTTAAAATCAGTAGTTGGGATATTTTTTAGTGCCTTTTCTAGTCTTTTTATGGACTGTTTCTCCTCAGATTCAGCATCAAGATCTTTGTGGATCACAGATAATGGACTATTATGATTACTTTTCGGCTTTTCTTCATTTTCAATGTCATCGATTAGTTTGGCTTCTTTCAGCCCTGTTTGTAAATTGATTCTTACGTGGAGTCCTTGTGGAATTGCCTGATCTATTAAAAAAAACGTAATCAAGACGTGTTGAAAATATTTCTTCGATAACTATAATACCATTTTTAATAACTTGCCAATCTTTTGTGGCTATAAAAGTTTGATTGCCTTCACTGTTAATTTTAATAATACAGCTAAGAAAGACTATCATGAATAAACGAGCCATATTTAGTTACTTGAATTAAAACAAAGATGTTATATGCTAGACTAATAAATGTTTTTACTAATGTGAAATTCCGGAGAAAAAATCACTGGGTATAAGCTCACTGTTTTAAATATTACTCAGTCGTACACACTTAAACCTCCTATCGTGTACACAAATTCCCTCCTATCAAAGCGCATTTTTCTGTTGCCACTTATCATAGAGCACTTTTTTGTCTATCGATAGGGACAAAAGTGCGCTATTATAGGAGGCAACAGAATTTAGTTCGGACACATTTTATTTGTGCATTCGCTTGCAATAAAATGCTTTATGATAGGAGAGAAAAATGATAATCGATAGGCAAAATATTTTTTAACTTTCTTTTTTAATTTAATGCTTAAAATATGGAATCGAATATGAAAACAAAGAGATTTAAAATTTACTATCAATATTATTTATTCAATCTATAATTACACAAAGATTTTACTTAGAAAATATACAAAAAAAGTTAAATGGTCTAGGAGATATTCTAGGGGTTATCACAAATCTTGCAGTGGGTCTGAAATAAAGAAAATTTGATTAGTTTTTCATGAACATATAATTTTATGTCAAAATATAAAAAATCCTAACTTACTTGATGACACTGATTCCAACCTAGAAGCTCCTTGAAGAAATTCTGGTAGAACTACAAAGATTAAAAAGATTTTTTGTTAATACTCCTTTTTTGCTACTCTGTCCAATATCAATTTCATAGCCAAATTGAACATTTTTAATATTCCACTATTTCTGGTAAACTCCACGGATTAAAACATACAGAATCTAGATGAATGATTGTTTATGAACACTTTAACACACTTTCTATGAGACTTACAAAACACTTAAACACACGCGGGGACTTGAAATAATTTTTGTGAAAACGTCAAAATTCGACATTCTTCTATGATAGAGCATTTTTATTCATTCTTGTGCAAAATTTTGCTCTTTGATAGGAGGAATTTTTTGAGATGTCAAAAACTTCCTCCTATGAAAGAGCAAAATTTTGCATAGCTACACATTTTTGTGTGTACGACTGAGTAATATTTAAAACAGTGCTGTCAAGTTCTGTCAGTTGTTTCAGTCTCCCGCCAATTTCAATATTTTTAAGATTCATAGCTTAAAATATCTTCAAGAAATGTCTCGTCAAACAAGAAGTCATTTAAAGTCAATGGTCGAAGAGATTACGCCAGAGAAAAAAATCAAAATAAACAAAAGAGCAGCTAATAGACCAGAAAACAAAGAAGACGTTACGCCACCAAAGAATATTAAAAATACTGAATCTCATTCATTGTCTCCTTTAGTAAGTAAAATTGAGACGACGCTAGTTCTTGAAGATGACGATAAACCAAAGAATAAATTTTCTCGAGCTCGTCGTGCACTGCATCAAAATGAAGGAATGGAGCTTCCTGGACGTGAGAAAGAGGTAAATAAGTTTTAACCAGGTCACAACAGAAGATTTATTTATTTCTTTTTTTAGTTCGAAGAGTTGACTTGTTTCTTTGATGATTTAATTGCATCCGAAAAGAGTGGAAGTATTTATATATCAGGTGCACCTGGGACAGGCAAAACCGCAACTTTGACCAAAATTATGAGTAGTGATAGATACAAGGAAAAAGTAAAGATAGTATTTGTAAACTGTACGTCTATCAGTTCAATTGGCGGAATCTACAAGAAAATATACTCGGAGCTTAACCTCAAGACTAGTTCAAATGCACACACTGAAAAAGACTACACGATAGCTGTGGAATCTTACTTTGAAGGAAATCACAAAATGACCATGCTCGTGTTAGATGAAGTTGATCAATTAGTTGGCAAGAAGCAATCCATTCTATATCGTATCTTTGAGTGGCCAGCTATCAAAGATTCCAAATTGATACTTGTAGGGATAGCAAATGCTCTTGATCTCACTGACCGACTTTTGTCTCGTTTACAAACCAAATGCGAGTTGAAGCCTAAATTGATGCATTTCTCAGCATATTCGAAACAGCAGATTATCGATATTTTCAAGAGTCGTCTTCAGATGAGTGGTGTATTAGACTTGTTCCCACCAGGTAAATAAAAAAAAATCAATTGAGTCCTCACCCTAACTTTTTAATTATTTTTTAGCCACTATTCAACTGCTAGCTGCGAAAGTTTCTTCTGTGTCTGGTGACATTCGGCGAGCGTTACACATAGGAAGTCGCGTTGTAGAGCTGGCCGAAGCAGCAAAACGCAAGGCCAGCGGAGGATCTATAGACATTAAACATATTGAAGCTTGCCTGGAAGAACATAACAATGTAGACGAGTTTCCACCTAAAGCTGAATCGGGTAGCGTACAAATTAAAGAAGTTCTCTCTGTTCTGAATACAGTCTATGGAACATCCCAGCAACTTGAAACAGAAATGTCGGAATTCCCTTTGCAGCAGAAAATCCTTGTCTGCACCTTGTTACTTATTATGAAACACGACAAAAATAAGGACGTTGAGATTTTTCGCTTGTACGATGTTTTCAAGAAAGTTTGCAAAAATAAAAACATCTTGGCTGTTGATCAATCTGAATTCATCAGTTTGTGCACTTTGGTGGAGACTCGTGGCATTTTGAGAATTCAAAAGAAAAAGGAACCAAGATTCAACAAAATTTTCCTGCAATGGGACGAGGATGAAGTTTTTGGTGCACTTAAAGACAAACAAATGATTACAAATATTCTTAGCGACAAGAGTGTTCTGAATAAGAAATAAGCTATTGTATTGAATTTATTATTAAAGTTTTCAAGTTTGAACAAAGATTAATTGACATTTTAATTATCATAGTAAGTCAACCTGAAAGATCGCTCATTACCACGCTTAAGCATTTCATGCATCTTTGTAATTTCGTCCAGTTTAGAGGCGCTGGTGGAAGTCGATGATTCTATCCAAGAAAGAGTGTTCATGTGAGCGTTCAATATTTTGCCAATTTGAACCATAGGATCGTTGGGATCTGAGAACTTGTTGGCCTCGTTCAAATGTTCTATGACTTCCTTAAGATCTTCCGACATTTGCTTCAGTTGAGAGTCAAGAGTCTCAGCCATAAGATAAGTTTGGCCACGCTCTACATCGACTTGGGGTATTTTCGACAATTCTTGTTCCAATGGAGCAATAATCTCTTCCAGTTCCGAATGTTGAGCAGTAATGAACTCTAACTCTTGTTCCATTGCTTCTTGTTCCGCTTTGACCTTTTCTACAGATTTGTTCAGTTCAACAATCTTCTCACCATTGCTCAAGAGTATTTTGTCCCAAGCGTTCACCTGAAAAATAAATGCATAGTTATTAAAATAAAGTTATATTAAATATTTGAACCCCTTACCTCGGTGGCCTGGTTTGTGAAAGTTTTCTCTTGTTCTTCCAGCTCATGGGTCCATTTATTTATGAATTCTTCGAGCTGGCAGAAATTTAATTGAGTCGAAGTCCCAATTGCTGCCGTGGATTGAGTTGTTGAGGTAATGGTATTAAGATTTGCAGGTGGTTCAGCAGGTTTCTGGACTGCCGACAAGAGTGATGGAGCTGCTGCTAATGTGTTAGTAGCCGAACTGTTGAAACTGAAACTAGGATTCATCTTTAAATTATTTTAAACGCGGTTTTTATTCATAAGTTTGTTTATAATAAAGCTCCTATACGTGAAAGTGAATTCTTTTTTGACAGAACACGCTGCAAATTCCCGCTTAGAAATATTGAAAACAGGACAGAGTTAGGAATGAGAATCAACGATAATTTTTTATCATAAAACATAATATTGAATAAATCAAATATTTCATTTAGTAATATGTAATATGAAGACAAACACATTGATTATAGTTAAAAGATAATAATTAAAAAATTAAAATATATTTCCATATAAATGTTTGGTGTTGTAAGATGACCCTTGAAAAAATTTAGCATAGCTGATTATCTCGCACAAAGTTATTCATGTAAACCGTTCAAATTTGAAATTAAATGAATTATAATTTACAAATTTACTAATTTTTACGATAGTGATGGGTTTCTAGTAGCCGGGTCTTAGTCATTGATCAATTTGAAAATTGTGGTTTGATTTCAGTTGCTATAAAATTCAGCTAAAAAATTGGCCAGGTGAACACATAGCATATAAAATTGAGCTTTTAAAAAATATAAAAAAGGTTGAATAGATAAAACAATACCAGAGTCGCCCGAAAAAATTCAAACCGTTTGAAACTCCGGGACTAGACATTTTAAGCATTTGAAAAAGTCGAGACAACAGTGGTGTCAAGGCAAAAGTTGTACGACTTTACCATGACAAATAGAAAACTCAAAACTGTATTATTTCACGAATATATATTTGACTGTACGAAAATATGTTTTAATTAATTTATATATGATAAAATATTATTTTAACATTTAATGTTAGTACGTGTCTAAGGATTAAAGTATATTGTAAAAAATTTTTATTTTGATAATTCAAACTGTGGCACAATTTAACTCAAACAGTTTGGAAAAATCATTGCTGGAACCATGATGTATATAATTTATTTATACATATTTAATACTGAATTAACACAAGTTGCACTACAATAAGGCATGTTATCTTTAACGCAAAAGCGACTTCCAATCAAAGATTTGGTGCATCCAGCACATTTGAAACATGTAACAGCATGATAGTGAGTGCCTTTGAAGCTCACACCTTGTTCGGAAGGAGCAATAACTTTCATACACACACCACATTTATTGGCAAAAAATTCATCATAGCATTTAAGGCACACAGGCTCGTTGCTTTTTTCATCATGAACATATTTCTCTCCAGCCAAAGGAAGATCACAGCTGTAGCAGCAGAAATGCTTCAAATGGTAATTTTTTTCGTCTTCTGTTTTAGTGTATTCTTTTGTGAATATAAGTTCATCACAAGCTGCACATCGCGGTATTTTCAGGAGCAAAGCTAAATCTCTGGCACAATATACGTGTTTATTATGATAAAAATAAACTAAATCCGCTAAGAGATTTTTGCAATGCCGGCATTTGAAGCATGTAGGATGCCAAGCCGCATTTTTGCCAGCTCTTTCTGCTTTAACAGCAACCTCTCCGGACATTATGTCTAACTGACATTCCTTGCATTTCATTACAGCAACTACTTGTGTCAATAGCGAGTGATCTTGGTTAGAATCCATCTGTTAAAAGTAGAAAATTTTGGTAAATGAAAGTATGTAGCTATATTTGGAGTTCTATAATACATAATGTCATATTAAGCCAATATTAATAAAGTTATTTAAAAGTTTACCTGAACTTTCTCGAAATCTTCACTAAGCAAAGACGGATTATAAAGAGAGTTGTTGTTGAAGGAATGTGGTTCAGATAATTTGGTTACTCCAGGAAGTAGTGGAAATTTTCCTTCACGTGCTTGTTGCAATGGAGATGGAGGAGATGGTAAGCTTTCATCTAGTTCACCTGGAAAAGTGGCGTAGTTGGGTACAGGTGGCGGTGGAGGCAAATCATCATCATCATCATTGTCCACAAAGAAGTCACCAAGGCCTTGCACAAAACCGTCTATTTGATGTCTGAACGGCTCATTAGAGATAAATTCATCTCTGAACTTTTTCACAGGACCTAAAACACAATCTTCATCGTAGTTTACTCCAAGACCATGCAAATCTTGAAACAATTTATCGTAAACTATTCCATTTACAGTCGCACTCTGGACAGCTTGGCTATCGATGGGTAATATTCCCAAAAATTGCTTTGTATTTTCATCTAAACAATCTATCGCAAACTCATGGAAGTCTGGTATCATTTTTTCATTTCCAATTTGAATTCTTGTACCTCCAATAATTTGCGCAGGATTATGTAAAATACCTTGCACGATGTTCGAGTTTATGATTTTACTGAGCAGTTTATCGTTAAGAATAGTAGGGATTAACGGATTTCCTTCAACATCAAATAAATCTTGAATATTTGATTGGTTTTTGAATCCTTGCTTAACAATTCGCATTGGTGTTTGTTGCTCGAGCACTTGAGTTTGCCCAAATAATGAACCTCTAGTTTTCACCTAAAATACATATTTTTAGAATAATTTTTGGACGGCCGGTATATATTGTTTTTACCTGAACTGGTGAAATAAGTTTGCTCGGATCGTTGTAAGGCACCTTGGAAATACTTTTAGGTGTAGATGTTCTGGAATCCTCAATGGATTCTAAATAGAGACGCACGTCGCCTTGGAATGTTGGGTTGCTTAAATATTCTTTACGGAATTTATCGATTGGTCCAAGTATATTGTCTTCCTCATAAGGCATCTTTTTTTCTCTCATTTTCTCAAATATTTCTTCAAAGATATCAGGATTTTCAACTGCTGCCTGAATTGCTTCAGAATTAATTTTCATCAGTTTCAGTTTGTACTTGTTTTTGTCGCTTAGAACATTCGATTCCATAAAATCCGCTTTCAACGGGATTTGGTCAGTAAGAGAAGCACTCCTTCCAAATTCTTCATTACCACTCAAAATAGCCTGAATTGGCTTGGACTTAAGAATTTGTGTTAAAATTTGGTTCTTCTGTACTTTTATAGGTGTGGTTATTAATGCATGTTGCGGAAGCTGTTGTTTACCGATACGAACGACACTTGCCTGACCTAAACAACTTGTCTTGATCTTATCTACGTATAAATTTAATTGCTCTGCTTCTGGTTCCGTCAGGTTATGACACAAAGATGCATCTAAATCGTGAGGAGGAACTTGATATTCCAATTGTTGTTTTCGTTTTTTAGCAGCTTCACTTCCTTCCATTGGAATGTTATTCAATCCCAAATTCTCCAGATATTCGGATGCAATTTCTGGTGATACATTCGCAGGAATAAAATCAACTTTTACCGGATTTTCAGAAAACTTTGAGATCTTAACGACTAAAATGAATGCATACGTTAGAGATAGTAATTTGAAAGGAAATCAAGTTTTTTTAAAATATAATTACATGCTGGTTTCGAGCGGACAGCTCCCAAAATTTGAAACTGGCCCCAGCCGGATAAGTCGTCGTTCTCAATTTCATGCTAGAATTGAAAAGATGGTTTTTATTAAATTATGAAGTAGTGCAGTCCTTAATTACAAACATTATGATCAAAATACAATAAACATTTGAACCTTTTTGAGTAGTTTCTAGTCCGTATATGGTTCAGTATGGTATAAAGCTCAGCCTGGGCGGTTTATAAAAGCTTTATGGATACATGTTATTTAAAATTGGAATGAGTTCTGGTGTAAAAATGAGTTAACATTAAATAATTGATATTTTATGATAAAATTTGATCCTAGTCAGGAGATTTTCCAAAACATGGCATTTTAGTTTTTCTTAAAAGGATTTTAAACCATTTTCTTAAAAATTCTGAAGCTACCAAATCATCATTTCTTACAATTTAGCTGAAGAAAACCAAGCTTCTACCGTTCAAAAGGTGATTTTGTATGGAAAAACCGACCTGGTGTCAAAGAAGTGGCCACATTTTCCCAGCTAGTGGATCAACCTCCACCAAAAGTTTCACGTATATACTAGGATTGATAACATTCTGGAGTTACCTTTAAACGGACGGACGGACACAATGAGAAAATTTAGCGTATTTTTTCCAACAAAAAAGACTCTAAAAATTATTAAGAATTTCATGAAATCAATCGATTCTCTTACCTGTTCTTTCTTGCATTTGCAGTTCAAACTACAAAAGAGATTTAATGAGGTTAGTAGATTTAATGAGTAATAGTTAAGTTCATGATAAAAGATCGATAATTACCAAATCTTTCTCCAAAAATGCAAGTCCAATCCCGGACAACCATCTTTACACTTGGTGCAAAGAGATCCAGCTCCCATCTCATGAGCTAACTTTCCTCTTATCTTTTCACGTCTCATCTCAAGCTTTTGAAGCCATTCTGGCGCATCTTCTGCCATTGTATTATTATTCAGTGAACTAAAGTAATGAATTATTGAAAATAAAAGCAACCAGCTTGAGCCGTATCGGAAATGATTGGATTTTACTGATAAGAAACTGTAAGTTATGCCTACTTTTGATAAAAAATAATAAATGTGCTAAGTTAGCGTTATAAACAATAAAGGAACAATTTAAATGAATCACACAAAAATTACTATGAACTATGACGTCATTCTTGAAGGTGATTAATACGTTACAAAATTTTTATTAACTAGAGGTACTGTACACTTCTACTTTAAATTGTATTATTTTCTATGCAATTATGCATCCAAATGAATTACATCTTTACTAAGTGTTTCTATTCAAATATAAAATATAAAGTTTACAGGTTTACAGTTTTGATCAATCATAGCAATTCGATTTTGAGGATGATTATTGACATTTTCAGGTTTCATTTGTTGTTGTGAAAACTTTTGTGAATTCATAACATTGTTTATTTGTAAATACCCACAAAGGAAACTCCCAGAAGATTATCGAACATTTCGAATAATGTCTGGCCATCAGTACCTGTCCAATAACAACGCTAGCTTATTTGAAGACGTTGATGATGATATATTTTTAAAAAATACTAGAGGAGGAGGAGGTCACAGTAGCAATTCCGCTTATTCCGAAGAAGATGACTTCCACAACCAGCGCCAGCAATATGAACAAAAACGACGTGAAATTGAGGATCGTACTATAACGTCATCCCAAAGAAGTATGGGCTTGCTTCGAGAAACTGAACAAGTTGGAATTGCCACAGCTGAGGTAAGGATTAGATTTTATCATATTTTAGTGTTTTTTTCTATATTATATTTGGATATTTTTTTAGGAATTGTCTAGACAAAGAGAGCAACTGGATAAAACTAGACGTCAACTCGAAGATATAAACTCAACTTTACGGTTCAGCCAGAAGCATTTGACTGGACTGAAAAGTGTATTCGGTGGTCTGAAAAATTACTTGTCTGGTAACAAGAATGATGCACCACGCATGACATCTTCGCCAAGCGGGAGTCAATTTACTGATGAACCGATGTCCCCACCATCACCAACTGCCGAACAACGTTATGATTCTCATCCAGTTGCTAGAATGCGCCAAGATCCTCCAATGCAAATTCAAGTAAATGGCAGTGGTGGCTTCAACCAACAACTGGATCGCAATTTAGATGACATGGCAGATAGTTTATCGAGGCTTAAAGGACTAGCCATAGATCTCAATCTTGAGATTGACAGTCAAAACGATCTAATAGATGATATATCCAACAAAGTGGAGGACGTTGACGTAAAGATCGGTAAACAGAACAAAGACATGTTCAAAATTCTCGGAAAAAAATAAAAATAATCTCAAGAACTTAAAAAAAATATCCATTGATTAAGTGTGAACTCTGTTTTGATATTCTATTTGATACACGTTTACTATTCAATATAATCTTAATATAAAAATTATCCAAATTCTAGCTGATTAATAAAAACAATAACTTTAATCACAAATTGATCGCAGATCACAATTTTAATTTTATTATAGCTGATAAATTCCTTGAAAGTGGAGCTATATATCAATGAAAGCTCTTTTGCAATAATATATATGTATTATAAAATCTATTTGTAATTCGGGTGATTATTTCAAAGTATTCAAAAACTTTTTACGTCTAAAATTTTTGTGATTTTTATCCGTACGATCGAAATCAAAAACAAACAAAAATCATTTTGAAGTTTTAAGACGTAAAAAGTCCTAAAAATTATTTTTAAATATCATATAAATATCATGTCATATATACAATAAAAACCATTCATGCAATGCACATTAGAATTTGTAAATAAAATTAAAACTATGTTATCAATAAATAAATAAAATAGATAAAATGAAAATGCGTATCTCTGATATCAAACTTCTCCCAGGATTTATCTGTTCTAGCGCTCTGAATGATAAAGAATTTATACCAACATGACACCTTGGCTAAATCAAATTTTATGCTATGATAATGTTTAGTGGCTTCAAGTTAAAAAAAAATATTTGGTATATAGCATATTATATAATAAAGGTGAACCTGAAAATATGAGAATAATCAAAAAGTCATAATAAAAGAAAAAATACAAATTTCAATTGAATTGTAAAATTTTATTTTTCTAAAACTTCCTTGTTTAATACAAAAATAAATATGTAAATTTATTTGTTGCCATTAATTCTGATAAAAAAAAACTTGTAATGAAAATGTTACGTTTTAAAATGGATTGGTTATTTTACTTCAAGAATATCTAGTTAATATTTTCAAACAATGTTTTTTCTTCAAAAAATTATTTATAGTAGAATGTCTAATATTAAAAAGCTGGAAATGCAATAATTAGTTTGTATTTATTTTACCGTGAAATTATGTGTAAAAAACTTAAATAAAATTATTAATTTAACATCAACCAAATCTCTTACAAAAATGAAGAGATCACACGTTATTAATTGCTTAATGCTTTCTTTGAGCTTCGATAAGTTTTTACAACAACAAAAGAAGGCATTCAATTAACTATTAGTATTTCTTGATATAAAATTATCCATTTTGCTCGTTGGAAGATGAAATAATATAATTATACAAAAATTTAAGCTCAAATAAAAAAAAAATTAATCTGATTCTCTGGATGTTGTTACTATTAAAATCAGTTGTGAATTACAACTCATCTTTCTGGGCAGTCTCACTTTCTTCTTCTTCAACTGGAACTTCCTCCTAAAATAAAAGACAAAAAGCATGTTTAAGTTTCAAAGATAGTATCTCATTTTAAATTTCATAATACGCATACGTGTACTAATAAATTCAATTTTGTTATCAAAAAATGAGAACAACTGTTTCGGAATATTACAAAGCATACACAATCCAGAGAATCTAATTTAAAATAAGAAATGTATTCGTCAACTGATAACTGGAAAAACTGAAACAACAGTAATGTTGTGCGAAGTTGCTAAGACCACGTCGACTTTTCTTTGCAACACATTTCAACAATTTATAAAACAAGCAAGTTAGACTTATTTCAAGGAAAAAACTTGTTTGTTCTTATCAACTTGGATAGCAACCCGTCTAATATAATGTATGGGTTTTTAAATATGAAAAATAATGAAAACTTACAATATCAGGAACTCCTTGCGACTCTTCAATTCCGCCAGACTCTAAGAATTTGGTGAATCCTTCGAGTGTTCGCTCTCCATTGTAGTCTACAACGCTGTTATCACCTTTCTTGTACAGTTTAATTGTGGGGAAAGATGTGATTTTAGTATGCTCTAACTCGTTGGCAGTGGCATCCATTTTAGCAATTACAACAGTCTCAGAGTCCTTAAAATGTTCTCCCAACTGATCGTAGATTGGCACTAACTGTTTGCAGTGTCTGTTGAAAAATCATGTTCAATTAAAACATTGCTGATGCTATAATTTAATTGAAAACTTACCCGCACCATGGAGCGTCTATTATCCGGAAGTAGAAATAAATTTGCGAAGAAAGAAGAAAAGAGTTCATAAAGATGCATGACCTAAATTAGAAAAGTACTTACAGAATTCAACAAACACGTCTTTGTCCTTGTTGAAAACGACATCATCAAAATTGGTGGCAACTAAAGTTTTGACATTTTTGTCCCAATCTTCTGGCAACTCCTGGCTAAGTAAATGCTGCTTAAGTTTACCGTCCAAGAATTTCTGAACGAAAGCTTCCATATTGTCGGCCACCAAATCGTCTTTCTGTAGAAAAAAAACATTTTTAATAATAGTTTATAATTTTTTTAAAATAATATTGAGATAATTTATTTCATAAAAATATTTTATTTTTTCGTACCTCGGGCTTAAATTTAGCCATATCTTCCTCAAGCTTGATGATGCGCATTGAAGGGACTTCTTCCTTTTTCATGCCAAAGAACTCCAAAATTCTCTGATGATCCTCCTCATCGGCGTTAATACTGACAAACAAGATTTGTTCACGGAATTTCTTGGCAATTTCCTTAGCAGGAACGGCGTATTTCTCAAAGTGACCGGCTTCTTTAGACAAAAACATGAGCAAGTGCGATTTGATTTCACCTCCAAAAATTTTTTGTGCAGAGTCGTGGTTGAAGTCCACAACCAATGGCATGGCTTGGCTGGATACGAATTTCTTGATAGATTCCTCATTAAACTCACCATCGAAGACTGCCTTGCCATCATCGAAATTCTTGAACAAGATAACCTGTCCTTCGGTGGCCTCCTGTTTCTTGAAGACTTCTTCGTTGCTTGTAATTCCGAAAGGATACTCATCAATGGCGTTGGCAGCTCCCAAGAATGCCTTGGCTTCCTTGGTTTCGCGATCTTTGAAGAATCCAATGACAACCACTGGAGTGTCCTTCAAGAACTCTTCAACAGCCTCGACGGCATCTAAGTCTTTGGCGGCTGGACCAGTTTTCTTATCTAACCACGCAACAATATCATCGGCTTGTCGTCCTCCATTGTAATCGATAGGAGAACCGTTTCGGAAGAATTTCAAAGTAGGATAACCACGAACTCCAAACTGCTCGGCTAGTTCACCTTCTTCAGTGGCATCAACTTTGCCTAACTTGATCTTAGAGTCTTTGTCTACCAAAGTTTTGGCTGCTTTAACGTATTCGGGAGCTGTAATTAAAATAAGATTTAATTTTTAAATTCAATTGTTTTCAAGGCTTGAAATCTTATTTTCGAATAGCTCTCCAATTACTTACCAAGAGATTTGCAGTGTCTGTAAACAAAGATGAAACTCATTAGTCAAATAAAAAAAAAGGATTGAAATAGTAAAACTTACCCGCACCATGGTGCATCTGTTTAAGTGATTTAGAATCAATCAGCAGCAACGAACAGGAATAGTACATCAAAGAAAAGGAGAAGAAAAAAAAGTTAATTACAATTTAATGCTACTTTTGCTAGAAATTGGTTAGAACTTTTGGATTGACCTTGAGATGCTTTGATGAATTAAAGTGGTTCGCTGACATTTTTTTACACATCTGAGTAAATTTTATGATTTAATTATATAAAATCTAATTTATTGTCAAATTATATATAAATCTTGATGAATGGTATTTATATGGACAGTCGGCCATTAGAAAATGTTATACATATGGTTTTAAAATATCACAATGATTTTGTGACACGTAGTCATTTTTTAAGTAAAGAAAACGAGTTTTTTGAATAAGAATAAGAACAAGAACTACGTGGAATCCAGCGAAATGGCTAATTGAATGTGCAAAGGCATGAGATGGAAATGCCAAATTATATGAGCCGAAAGGGTATCGACCTTTTCCTTGAAAATAGCTTTACATGAAAAAATTTACAGTTTGAAAATAATTTACATTTAATAATTCATGAGTTAAGCACTAGCTTAGTGGAGCAGACAGCGGATAAAAGATACTTACAGAACTCTACCAAGACAAATTCGTTCAACTCCAGAGCTTCTTTGAAGTTCTTTGTCGTCAAAACGAGCACTCCCTCATCTTCCTTGATCTCCTCACTGAGAACTACACTACTGGCCACAAAGACCGTCACGATCAATGAAATTAAAAACTTCATATTTTGGTAATTGATAATATCCTAATTGAAATTAAGTTCCTTCCCGGCTTAATTAAAGATTTCAAATGAAAGACGGATTTTGATTGGTGATTGGTTTTACGTGGCAGCCAGCCTTGGTATCAGTGAAATCATCAATGAAATATTCATTATGCAGTGCAGGCTAGGCATCATCATTCAAATTAGTTTCAATACGTTAAAAAGGCGTTTTTTCTGATATTGTACTTTTTATTATTCTGGTAAAAAAAATAAAAAATTATTTCTACTATTTTTACCTGCACTTTTTTAAATTCAGGTAAAAATAGTAAAAATAATTTCTACTATTTTTACCTATACTTTTTAATATTCAGGTAAAAATAGTAAAAATAAAAAATAATTGTCGGGTAAAAATATTAAAAATTATTTTTACTATTTTCACCTATACTTTTGAAAATGAAGTACGATAAACCCTGATGAAACTTACATCATTTTGGTACCAGATAAAACCACGTATTAATAGAGAGCATAGCAGAAAACAAACGATGTTTGATTCAATAATGTAACCGATTATATTGTTTTATTAACAAATGCTCTTTAATAAATGGCAGAATAATTAAATGTATTAGTTCTGTTAAACGTATTGTTCCTCCAAATGGTTTGCCTCTGAAGTAGCTTCATATGCCAGTCTAAGGGCTAATTGCTCCTCTCCAATTTTTGCATGTTCTGCAGCTATTTTTTCAAAAAGAGTAAAATGCCTTTGCTTAGCCAAATCAACTGCTACAGTATCTTTTGGATGATCAACCTAAATTTGAATATTTGAAAAGCATTTTATTAGTATTTTATCATTATATTATGTTCACATCGAACTTACAGCTTGTTGGGGCTCGGAGTTCCTTAGTGCAATTTTATTAAATAGCTCTAAATGTTTTTGAGTAGCCAAATCGACAGCTTTAGTATTTTTTACTTCATGACTCAATTGAGGATAAAATCCATATTCATTTGCAACATATTCAACTGTCCTGACCTAATAAAAATATATTTGTCAAACCACACATAATTTAAGTATATGATATAATTTGTCTTACTTGGTTTCTGGGGTCAACATATGAATAGGCTCCTGGATAAATAGGTAAAAAATTAAAGTACATTTTTCAGAATAATTTAATTATGACAATTTGTTCCCACCTCTTACTGTGCCTGTTCCGTCTGAAACTTCAGAATGGGTTCGATCAATATGGTTGGGATATCTTCCTATTTATAAAAAAAAGATTATGTTTATTAATATCTAAAAATATGCTAGCTTAACGATTAATTCACAATGAAACCAGTTGATGAGTTTTAAAAAAATTCTGAAACATTTACACAAATAACGTTGTCATCATACCTGCACTATAAGCGAAAGCATAAGGTCTATGGGGCGGTGAAGGTGTTTCAAGCTCATACTGTTCATTATCGCTAAGAACAACCGTAATGACGGTTGCAATCTGTAACAAAATGGAGAAAAATTTAACAAAAACATCCACAAATGATCACAAAACACTTTAAAAATATCATTTGCATATACTTTGATGCAGGTGTCTAGAATTTCGAATCACAGAGCATGAATCATTGAATTAATTTATGCAGATAGTTTCCATAACAAATAAATTATATGACATTGAACATTTATAAAGATTACGTCATGTTGCTTAAAAAACTTTATTTTTTCTAATTTATCATGTTTATATGCTTGCGTATAATGATGAAAAGATTAGATGGATTTGGATTTTTAAATTTACTTCTTTTACTCACCAGTAAAATGCTTTTTATCATAAACATAATTTTCACAATGTTTATGCAACGATTTAATTATCAAATTCCTCTATTGCAATTTTTAAGAAAACTTTATGAATATTTTGCTGTTTTCAGTCGATATTTTGCAGAGATACTAAGTAAAAATCTTCAAAAACCATGAGCTTTATAAAAAGCAAAAGTTAAGTCTTGTATTTTCTACAAAGATATGGGTGAGTGTGGAAGTCAAGTATCTAATGATTTTTATTTCTAATAATATCAGATAAAGATGATCCGAGAATAGAGTGGCTGACCTATTATGATAGATTATCACAATAGATTAAGGATTTTTCTAATGATCTGGCAGAAAAAAAATATAGAGACTAAAGAATAGTAAATACTTTTATCTACACTTTTAGTATTAATATTTTTTTTGCCAGATCATTAGAAATGTCCCTAATCTATTGTGATAATCTGTCATAATAGGTCAGCCACTCTAATTTATTAAATTGATCAGCTATCCCAAGTATGATGTTTTATGGAAGTTTTTAGTAAAAATTAGGAAAATATAAAATAAAGAAATAAATTGATTGATATGAAAAAAACTTAAACTTGAACTTATTATATTAAACTTAATTTTAAATTCGAAAGAAACAGATCAACTTTCCATGTAAGTATAATGGTGGGAATATCAGCAGTAAAATCATAAAACCGAGAGTGTGAAAATACTGGCTCACAAATCAATTTACAGATGTATTTTTCATTAAAAGAAAGAAAGTGAATCGAAAATGACGGAGAGGGATTCTCGAATTGATGATATATATCGTACATGAAATAAAAACATATAAATTTTGCATTTTTTAAGTTAACTTTTGCGGCCCAAAATAATTAAAATAACTTCCTAGACTTTTCAAATGTGATGTTACCTTCAGATTATATCTGATTCTGAAAACAATCTATTATTAGAAGGTAGACTAATTTTTTGTTGGATTATAATTAATTTTAAATTTTTATTTAACCAGTATATAGAAAAATCTCACAGAAATAATACCTAATTAACTCTTAGTCATTTAAACAACCAGCTCCAGATAGAACTAGGTTGTTGTGTTCTTAAAACTCTGATCCTGTTATTTCTATTATTTCTACGCCGAGAATTAAGTCCATTTGTACGTC
This sequence comes from Parochlus steinenii, assembly GCA_038502155.1. Lineage (NCBI taxonomy): Eukaryota > Metazoa > Arthropoda > Insecta > Diptera > Chironomidae > Parochlus > Parochlus steinenii. Next base: position 576,531 of record JAXCIN010000052.1, on the reverse strand, counting down.
TTCCATTCAATATATTGTTTCTTCGATTGTTGCTATTTCTGCTCAAATATCTATTGGTATATCTATTACCTAAGTTTAAGTTTGTAGACCCTAAACCAAAACCGTTATTGTTAGAATTGCCTCCACAAAACCAGCGCCCCCAATCAAATCTAGTGTTTGGTCTAATGTTATTTAATCGACCATTGTTTGCATAATCCGTGTAATAATCTAAACCAGGACTCCTATTTAAAATGTTGCCATTGAATCCAGAATTCAAATTGGAAGAAACTGGAATATTTCTGTCGAAATTGGTAGATCCTAATCCAAAACCATTATTATTGCTAGCTCCACAAAACCATCGTCCCCAATCAAATGCATTATTTGATAACTGCGGAAAATTGTTCGAATAGTCTGAATTTGAATAATAATCAGGACTATTTCCATAATAGTCGTCATAATAAATATAGTTGTTTGTGTATTCAGCAGTTCCTGAAATTTTGGAATGTATTTGAAACTATCTCAACAATATGAGCAAAAAATATTTACCTTGACTTCTAACGGTATGCTGTTGAAATTTGTTTTTAGAAATAAATTTTTACTAAACAGATAAATAAAAATAGATACTTACGATATGCAAGGCAATTAATGTACAAAGGGCTTTTAGTTGGACCCTCATTTCTTATTTTTTTTTTGGACATCTACTATTCACAGCTTTATATTTTCAACTTTTGTTGGGAGTTATATTTATATACTATTTCTCAATAAATACAAAAAACTTAAATGGTACAATTTTCATAAAAAAACACTTAAAAGTATTAAGAATAAACGATGCTAATTGCGGACTATTCGGGGTCATATTTTGAATATTTGCGTATTAGCACACTTCTGCTGCTGCAAATATACTTCTAGACACTCATAATTTGTGCCAAACTAAATGACCTTTGAGATGATGTCTTTGGATTTTCAATATTTTTGATGGTTAAGGAGGTATTCTTCATACCGTACCACAGTTTTTGCACGTTAATTCCGGACTAGTCGACCCTAATTACGGACTATTTTTTCGTTAACTCCGGACTATTATATCAGAGTATTCTTTTCGAAAAAACTGCTTTTGACAACAGCACCTTTAGCTGGCCGAAAAATCATATTTAATCCCTAAAACTAACTTTATGACCAGAAGTGGTTTATTAAGAGCATAACAATTGTTCTACAGTAAGTTACCAACAACCATAAGGACTTGCTCATGGTGGCTTTGAGGTGCTACTCATGCAAAAATCTCAAAAATCAAAAATATCAAATTCAAAGGGTAATTTATATATAATATTGGTTCCATAAGAAGGTGGGTGAGGTACCATCACCACCTGCTAGTGGTGAAAATTTATTTTTGTATACCTTGTTTTCCATGGAGTTATTGTCACTTTCAAGTGAAGCATTAGTAGGTGGTCGAGGTATCATGAGCATCTGCTTATGGTAAAATTTTGAATTTTTTTACAGCTTTTTATATAGTTATCGAAGAAAAAATTACCAAGAGAAACTGCTCATGGTACCTCGAGCACCTCCTTATACTCCTCTCAAGAGTGACAATGAATCCTTGCGAAAAAACTTAGCCAAAACAAATTTTTTCACCACAAGCAGCTAGTGATGGTACCTCACCCACATTCTGATGGAACCAATATTTTCAATGAATTACAATATGAATTTGACATTTTTGATTTTTTGACCATGAGTAGCATCTCAAGGTCACGTTGAACAAGTCCTTATGGTCGTTATATCACGTTAGAACAATTATTGAGCTCTCTGATAACTCAAAATTGAACGATTCTGGGTATAAAGATAGATTTAGTGAATAAGGAGGATTTTTCGACCAGCTGAAGGTGCTGTTGGAGTAATTGAGCTCAAAAAGATTATTTGATCCTTGAATTCATTAATGTGCGTCATTGTTTCCTTTGTACACAACCTAAAGCTACATTTTGAATGAAAATTTTTGCTTGTGCAAAGCGTCCGGAATTAACTTAAAAAATAGTCCGCAATTAGCGTGCAAAACCTTATGGTACATTATCAAGCACTGAAGCTAAACAATTCCAATTTCATAAAAATTTTCCAAACACGATTAAAAATTGGACAGATTTGCTAGAACTCTGCATACTCAAAACCAAAAATTTTGAAACAGCATGTCTTCAGCATGTCTTTGAGATTTTAGGTCGGTTTAGAATTAATGACAAAAAATCATGAAAAATACTCGCTATTTGGTTAATGTAAGCTAGAAGCATTTCAGTAAGGTACCAACATAAAAGTTCTTCTAGAAATTATTGTTTTTTATGGTGTAAAGCCACTCCAAAAATATTTTTGGAGAAAAGTCGTCCGAGCATGAAGCTGTAAAAAATCAAACTTTTTTTGGAAATATAGTCCGCAGTTGAAGTAGTCCGCATTTAACTGCTTTTATTCTTAATATTATAATTTAAAAAAATATTTCATTTTTTTTTTCATGGAAACATTAAATCAAAATGGGATTATAATGTAACAGTATGATAAAAACGCAAAAAGTGTTTATCATAACAAAATATAATCTAGCTGAAATATGCTTCCTGAAAGTAAAGCTTCGGCATTGGAGCTTGTTTTTTTTTTATCAATGGAGTTCAATCCAATGATCGCTGTACATTGCTTTTATTATCCAATAAATATAGTTATTATTTTAAATATTTAGATTATACATTGGCAAACATTCTATTTTCAAAAATATCTAAATATATTAAATTTAATAAAGGATAGAAAATCATATTAATTTTTCTATTGAAACTTATAGACTTTGTAGTATTACAATATGTATAATAATGTATAATAATATATCATTAGAATTTTAGTTTTTAACTTTATAGTGTTATTTACGATATTTAATTCTTAAGAGTTTTTAACGGAGAAAACAATGTAGCGATGATTTCTGCTGATGGAAATCAACAAAAATGATTAATCATCACCAAACGCACAGCCTTCATCGCTATATATATATATCTGTCATTGCATTTGAATTAATATCAAATATACGTTAAACCGCGTTCAAATAAGACAATTAAGACAACTAAAACAGTAAATTAACACAAAAATTCATCAAACAAGCAAACATCGAGCGTTCACAACGAGATGGAAAGACCTGTTCTCAAAGAAATCGGCCAAAACTCTGTAAGTAATTCATTCCATTGTTTTTAATAGTAATCCGAAAATTGAAAACAAAAAACTTTGCGTTTTTACGACAATAGATATCATCAATAATCAGTTTTATTTATCTCTACCCTGTTTATTTGAATTAGTGGTGTAGAACATAAAATAATTAAAAGAAGTGAAGATATTAGCTGTATGTTGGAGATCCGCAATTTTTGGTACGCGAGAGTTTCTGCCATTGACCTTAAGTACCAATGCGTTTCCTAGATATCTTCTAAATACTATTTTAATACCAGCTAATTAAATTCATGCGAAGAAATGTACATTTTTTCTCGTACACTTTCTTCTATTGTTATTGTTTTCTTTTTATTTAAATTACCTAAAATATACATTTAAGATTTAGAAGAACGTTGTCTGGAATCGACAAATTCTAAAAAAAATATTTTTGTTTTGAATTTTGATTAGATCACATATGGTACATATTTTGAACAAAACTAGTTTGAGTATCTTTTTATCAAATGGCATTTTTCTTCTAAGATTTTTGAATTTATTTATCTATCATTTATTATCTTTTAAATTTTAATACATTCAATTCAGACTGATCACGCTTTGAGATCCTAATAAATCCTTCCTTATAAATAATGAAGAATCTCGTTGCATTTTCACATTAAATGTTACTATTGTGTATTTTCACTCTCTATACAATGGTTTTATTTACTAGGAATTGATGTTTCATTTATTTATAGATAAAAATATAAATATTCTGTATTTTACACGACAAAAAGATCTTCTCTTCGTGTACCCCGAACTTCTGGTTTGCTCTCATTTCTTGTTTTCTACGACGTTTTTATTTCAAGATTTATTTTAAATTTTAATACTAATTTGTGGCAGCCAGTTTAGTTATGAATTGTGCTTGTTCATGTTGATATAGTTGACAAGGATTCCATCGAAAAATTTTCACACTACCATTATCAGTATTTCAAGAGTTTAATATGGATTTTATACTATCGAAGATTATGCATCGATCACATACGAAATCGCCTCCAAATGTTGTACCTAAAGAAACGGTGCTCATCAAAAATGAACATATTGAAAAGGTTATGGTTGTAAATAATTTCTAAAAATATTAAAATCAAGATCAAATAGAGAATTCAAGTTTTTCAGACCCAAATTTGCTACAGTAGGCGTCGTAAATACAGTTTAATTGCTTTTTTTAGAAAAATACATTATTTCAGAATGAATCGGAAACTTCACTGAAATTTAATTTTTCATCTGTTTGACGATAATTAACAATCTTTTTTCATGTATCTTCTATGCTTTTGCAAAATGAAGCCGCAGCAGCAATCCCAGCAAAAAGAGAATCTTAAGTCCACATTTGCCGTTGCAAGACCATCCAAAGAAGAGGAATCCCAAATGGATCAAAATTCAATTGAAAAGGAAAACTCAAGCATCTTAATGGGTAATTAGCAAACTCATTAATTTTTTACAAAAGTTCTAAACTGTTATTTCAGATGCGAACCCACAATTGCATAGTGAGATTACTGCGGAGGAAATCAGAATACCAGAAGGGTTGGCGACCACCACTTCCACTCCCAAACTTATGAACAAAAATCTGATAGGTGATGATCGTGATCATAGCTTCTGTGAAAATATTGGTTTGTTTTGTATAGACTACATATCAATAGAAAGTCGATTTATTTTGTTTATTTATAGTTTCCATTAACCGACAACTGAACATGAATGATAGTAAGCCATTTGATGACAGTCTTGGATTGTTGTCTAAAAATTTTGGAAGCATGGGAATCGTTGATAATTGTAAGTAACTGCCAAAACGTATGATGATTTAAATATAATTTTATATGATGTACGTTCTTAGATTTATCCAACGCACTCACAACTGAACGCTCCAACCCTAATATGACCTTATCCGATGATGAAGACTTTGAAGAGTGCCATTCGTTTAACGATTTGAGCGTGATTGCTTCAAACAAAACATTCGATGGAGCAGTAACAATTACAAAGACTGAGCAGGACTCTGATTTCGACTTCAGCGAGATTAAAAATAAAAGTAGTGATGAATTAGCAGTACAGGCCTCTGATATAACTGTTGATCTTTCAAAGGACGCGTCTGTGAATACGACAATCGATATTCTACCATCAAATCTAACAGTCAATATTGATCCGTTGAATAAGACTGTTGAAATTCAAAATGCCAATGAACCCATTATTGAGAACGATTCTTCAGCTATACTTGTTTCTGGTGAATTGAATTTGACGGTGAATTCATGTAATGCTGATTTAGAAATAATCAAGAAGACACCTGAAATTCTGCCTGAACAAATTCAGGAACAAATTGGCCTCACAGAAGCTGGTGATGCTGGATGGACTAATTTTATAAACGAAAAACACTTAACAACTATAGATAAAATTGATGTTGATTTAGAAGGTGCTGAAACGGAGGAGCCTGTTGATTTAAGCTATCGAGCAGACAGCTTGGAACCGGAACCTCACGATTCATTTTGTGAGAATGTAACGCAAGAGATAATAAACGATCATTCTGAACCTTCAGATCCCGTCCAAAAGTTTGAAGATGGTCTCAATTTCTCGCATGAACAAATGGATGTAGATTCTTCACTTGTATCGGAAAATTCATGCACATCTCAGAATTCAAAGTCCAACACATTTATTAACAAAATTGAAAACAGCCTTGAAGTGGAGTTTAAGTTTCCAAGCTTACCTATGAAGACTACAAAAAGATCCTCAATGGATGACGCTTTCAATCCATTTGATGGCAGTTTGAAAACAATTTCAAATAATTCTACAGCTTGCGCGGTTGGGGGTGGTAATTTTGAAGATGAGTTTAAATCAGCTGCAGAATGTGAGTATGACCTTTTTTTGATTTAACTGATTTAACTGACAAATATTTATGATTTTTAGTAATAGAGCAAACTTTTAAATAAACTTATCAATTTATAATTTATTTATTGAGAGAAAAAAGTTACTAATAATTTATAATACACACCCCTGCCCAATGCATGTAAACAAAGTGTTTAATACAAAACATTATGCTGTGAATCATCATTTCCAAAAGTTTAGAATTTAAACGTAAAAACATTGCAACATTGCAACATTGCAACATTGCAACATAAGAAGCATTGAAAAACATGACGAATTTAATAGTGTGTGTGTGTGTTTGTATTCATTCCTACATCAAAAAGAAAACGTCACTTGTTTTTTGGATCGGAGAAAAAAGAAGAAATTCATTGACGAGAAAAAGAAATGTAAACCACTTTGACTAATTGTGTTAAGATTGTGCTTAATTGAAAGTTGCTGGTCCGCCAAGTTCACACACTTTATAATATATTTGTGGAATTTTTGTTACTTTAGATGCGACAATTTTTCACTTGCACTGCACCTTGAGTTGATCAAACAACTTTAACTGGCCATCAGTCGTTGATTGTCTAGCCATATGTGGGTTTATGTCATTGATTGTGTATTAATTTCATGCTTGTATTGCAGTTCAATTCTCTGGATACGACTTTGACTACTTGCAGCAGTTTGGAAACAGCCAGACCGAAGAAGATATTCGAAGAGATTCGGTACTATTAAAATTTGACCCACTATTCAAACAACCCGTGCTCTCACAGCAGTCAGCACCAGTGAATACTCGCCTTTCTATTCCTTTGGAGGAAGAAGAACATTTTCCATCTCTGAATAGTGAATTCTTGGACAAGATCAACGAAGATAAGGTGAATCCGTTCGAAGAAGATTCAGTGAAAGAGGAAGCCTTATCATTTGAGTCCGAGCTTGGTTCTTTCGAGGCTGATCACTCATTCGAGAAGAAGTACCTGATTACAAAAGAGAACTATGTCGCTATGAACGAAATGAAGGATCTTATTTTAGAGACAACCGAGCACAATGGCAACAGTTTGAATCACAGTAATCACTTTGAAAGTGGTGATAACAAGATGAATGAATCTCAAGACTTGCAACAACAAGGATATAAAATGGCCGAGATGGAAAAGAAAATTAAATCAGAAGTGTGAGTTTGTCAATAGTTGTTGCCCTTGACACTGAAATATTAATAATAATAATAATGTTAAAAATTACAGATTAAAGTCGGAAGACATCGAGAAAAAACTGAAGGAAGCTGAATTGCGCGAAGAGACGCTGCTGAAAAGAATTACTGAGAAAGACAAAACTATTTCAAAAATGAGGTTCGACATCTTTTTAAATTTTTTCTATACATTTAATAATAATAATTTTTTTAGCGGAGTTGTTGAGGCTTATGAAAAGGCTATCGCAGAGCTAATTGCCGAAAAAGAACAGTTGGTACAAAGTTATGAGAAGAAATGCACAGACCTAAAAATGGACGGTGAAATGAATGCTCAACATTTAGGATCTTTGGAAACGACTTTTTCAGATTTACATGCGTAAGTTTAATATTTTTCATGCTTGGTCCAAAGTAGTGAACAAAAGCAATCATAATTGGAATAATCTTGATTAATAAAATATTTTGTAATATTTTTAGCAAATATGAGCGAACTAAGCAAGTTGCAGCTGAACTGAAAGAGCGTGAGGATAAGTTGCTGGCAGAGAAAAAGCAAAACGCTGAAAATCTGAAAATGCAAGAGATGCGATATGAGAAAATGAAAACTCACGCAATGGCTCAGTTAGAGACGTGAGAAACTTTTATCTTTATTGACTAATACATGATTTTAAAACATTGATTAATTTTAGAGCCAATAATAAACTGGCTGAACTCACTCGCAATCATAGCGCCGATTTGACTAAATTACGAGCGCAACTCAAGAAAGAAGAAATTTCACGAGCTTCGACCACTGAGCAGCTGCTCCAAAAGTCGAAAGAAAATGAAGAGTTGGTCAAGATTTGCGATGAGCTGATCAATGGAGGACAAACAAGCTAGATTTAAGGATTAAAGCAATTACAAATCTGCTTGCCAGTTATTTTTACTTACTCACCTGGCGCTCTCTCATTTATATAGTCCAAATCGTCCTTTTTCTGTTTTCAACAAGTAGAATACAAAAATATTGCCTAAAATGATTTCTGTTAAACTATCAAATATAATTTATAATTTCCAATATTTATCGTTGCTGAATTTTCCGGTACCAATTGCAGAGAAATTTAACAAATATTCCATATTGTTGTCAAGGTCTCATGGATTTGAGAAGACACTTCATAGATTAATCCTTCACGAGATGTGCGAGAGAGAAATTATGATTTTACGGAAACAAATTCATGTTCAATGATTTCTCCATTCGATCGATTGTTTCATCTAACTGTAAATATAATTATTTAATTAAATTAATTATCACTAACATCATGAGTTTAAAAACAAAGCTTTTTAGCTGCTACAAAAATGCTTTCAACAATAACTTGAGATGAATCTTTGAAAACTTTAGGAAAAAGATCAAATTATTATAGATACATCATACAAACCCTTTTTGAATATAAGTATTTAAAAGGAACAAACAGAAATTACCAATAAACTAGCTGCAATTTTATTGGTGGATCATTTGAAGAGATGCGACTATTTTTTCTCCAAAATATATGCTAAGAGCAATTTAGTTTTATACAACTTAAAATGCCTGTTTCTAACAATACTGTATTAGTCAAGAAAGTAAATTACTGAAACTTGAAAAAGTGCAGGCAATAAAGAAACATTGTATCGTATCATCAATATAATAATACAATTTAATAATTAATCAATTTTAAATTTGTTAAAATAAAATTTCATTTATAAAATTCATATGAGCATAATTTATTAAAAATGTATTTTTACTTCAAACATTCACAGTAGCATCTTTATTCATTAATGATGCGGATAATCTATCCAAATCGTCCAGACTAAAGTTCTGCAGTTTTCTTTCAAAGTCAGCCAAAAACTCTTCCGTTAATAAAATGCTGTCAGCATCTGAAAAACTTGCCTTGAATTTTTTCAAAATAGCATCTTTTAGTCCATCTGATTTTTTAACAACTACAAAAAAACAAAGGTTTTATCAAACCATGAACAGGTGAAATTGATCAGTAAAGGTTTATTACCAAGTGTTAATTTGCTTTCATTCTTAAGTTGATAAAATTTTATTTGTTTTTCGTCAATTAACGTTTTGCCTAGAAATAAATTTGTTAGTGAATATCATCGATATTGACGATTTTTAGCATTTTACCAATATTTAGCAGTTTTTGATGGCTTACAGGTATATTTGTCTTCTGCTCGATCATACTTTTTAAATTCCCAATAGTATTTTCTTCGTCCACCTAATTAAAAAATGAATAATACAAATTAATGAATTTTGTTTTTAAAAACATATAAAGTATGTAGGATTTATTATATTAGCCAAGTAAAATATTGCTTTTGCTACATTGCAACAAAATTGTCAAAACAAATGCCGTGTTTTTATTGTTTTATTTAAGCAATGTAATTTCTACTAGATAATAATGATCGAATCATGTAGGAATTATAAAATAAATTATTTTGAATTGACTCTTACCTCCAAAGTAATCTCATTCCCCTTCAAAACTTTAATGATGATCTTCATTATAAAAATGATTAGGATAACACCAATTAATAATAACACGATTTAATAGAAAAATTTATTTGAGTTTAAGTTTCAAAACAATAATTTTTTGATTAATCCGTAATTGTGACATTTAAGAGCTATGCTACGCCTGGACTGCAGCTAACTTAAATTCATAAATTATCGTTAAATATAATTTAAAAAAATGAACTTGCATGTTAAATAATTTGTATAATATATAAGAATGATACATCTGCACCTTTTTCGTTTTCTTTTAATGTATTGATGTGAGGAATGTCATTTTAATTAATTATGTACGGAATAAAAAACACTATAAAAGTGAAAATGAGCCATAACATATAATTCCCGGTAATTAACTATAGATATATTTTAACTTTTTCGAAACATCGCAGAGCTCCTGTTTTTTAATTAATAAAGTTATCACAATTTGAGCTCAAAGAAGCAGGTGATTATAATCGAATCGATACTCTAAATTTTAGAACGTTTTAATAATAATCAACAATGAAATGTGCTAATTTCTTAAGGGATCCCAAATGATAAAGAGCGAACATATTGCAGGATTTTTCAGCAAATTCATTCATAAATATCATCAACTATCCAAGTAAGTGGAGAATTCATAAACAACTTTGATTATTCGGGATAGGCTGCATTTAATTAAGATCATGTATAATTATAGAACAATATGTGAGATTTTGCTTTGTATTTCATTTTATAATATTAATATGTTATTTTATTATGAAACTCTTATTTTTAAAAATTTATCAATTAAAAACCCTTATTAATTTTAACGCATTAAATAAAAATTATTTAGAGGAAACGATAAATTAAAGAGAAATGACTTTAACGATATATTAATTATTTTAATTTTAAATTAAATGCAGAAAATTAAATTATTTTTATTAAAACACTGTATCAAATTAAGTAAAACTTCATTGCGTGAAATTGTATTGTAAAGTTTTATGGAATGATAATCAGCTTTAGTATTAAAAAAATAATTTGACAATGCTGTATTTTTATGTGCATTTAAGTTATTGCTGTGGTAAAACATTGTATTCCATAAAATAGGAACCTGCGAATATTGCCCGAGTATTCGCCGAGTATAGAAAAACTTAACATACTGTGACAGCTACCAATGAAACCCATAAATTTTAATTCGCATAGACCTACCAAAAATATCGAATATAGAAAATCTTTATGAATTTATGATAGAATATAAACGAAAACCCCATGATATATTTATCATAAAACGCAAGTAAAATTAATGAAAAGTACAATTTATTTTAATAAGCCAGTGTTATCAATTGTATCGTTGGAATAATTGCTGCTAGTTTGACAAAAATCTACAAATTATATAGCATTTTCGTATGTATATCAAAAACCATTAGTGAATTTATAAACAATGGAAAATACATAAAATAAAATATAATGCTGCCTGCATTCTTATCGAGCATAAAAAATCTTGGGCCAATAGAAATGATTTTTAAAGCCATTAGTTTTCTATAAAAATCAAGTCTATTGACTATTTTCCCGATGTTTTATCTCAGAATAGTTTAAAATCTAAATGTCCAATTAATGACGGGGTTCTAACATTAGGGTGGTTTAATTTCATATGGAGATGCTATAGTATCAAAATGTCGCGCTCACCGGTCAAATTTCGATTTATAATGACAAAAAGAAAATTCACAAAAAAAATCAATTTTTTTTATGGACGTTTAGAGGTCGCGCAATCCATTTGAAAATTTTGAGTTAACAAAAATGTGGGAGAATTAAGTATCTCGGGAACATCCAATTCATTTGAATATTCTTAAAAAAAACATTTTTATAAAGCATTTTAGATATTATATGGTTTTAAATGATTTTTCATTTTTCGCACTTTTGACGTCAAACAAATTTTATTCATATAACTTCCAAGTTGTTAATTTTAATGAAGAAAAAATTTCGGGATATTTTTTTACAATAAAAAGTGTTAAAAAAAACTATAAGACTTTTTCGAAATTTACTCCGAGTTTCCGCCAAAAATTCTCAATATTTTTCGTCAAAAGCTCGAAATTTTCAAATGGATTGCGCGACCTCTAAACGTTCATCAAAAAAATTGATTTTTTTGTGAATTTTCTTTTTGTAATTATAAATCGAAATTTGACCGGTGAGCGCGACTTTTCAACAATGTTGCATATTGAACCACCCTATTCTAACATTATGATATTATATGATTGGTTCCAGCTATATTTACAATTTTGTGCAATTTATACTGAATCTCGAAACTGTCATAATAATTTATGTTTTGTTGTCTTTTCAACAACATTTATTATCTTCCCTGCAAACTTTAAAATGATGAATGTAATTTGGCCCTGAGATGTTTTCAAGAAATTTATTGTGAGAATATTTTAATATATATATATCTGTGTTCTTATTTTGATATATCAGAACCAAAATTTACTTGAAAAATCGCAGCATCATTTAAAAACACATTAATGCATTTTTCAATATTATATTATTATATTATAAAAATTATAATGCCTTTGGTGAAGATTGAAAATGTAATCACAAAATCCGATAGGTAGAGTTAAATTAAGTTTGGAACATTCCTAGAACACGACGCTATGAAATATCTTCCTGTAGAATATTAGTATTATTAAAGATATGATGTTGAAAAAAAGGAGTTTCATCCAAACGTTGACTACTGAATCACAACATCGTTCATGTACGACTCGACACTGAACAGTAATTACAGGTTATTAAATATTGAATTCGTTTATTTTCTGCTATCGTACTCTCTGATCTTTGAATTGCAATAACCTATAGGTTATACGAAATTCGCGAAGATTGACTGGTTGTTGCATACAAAAATCTTTACCAGAGAGTAGGATAGCAGCAAACAAACGATTATTTCTTTAAGCTTCGTCTATTACATATTATAATATTACAACAGGATTGCTTCGAAGTTCGAACTATGATATAGACTTGAACGAATCGAAGCAGCTAATTGATAATTTTGTTATTATTTTTTTTTTGCATTCAGGTTAGATAGAGAATTTCTAACAATCTAGAAGTATTTATTTAACCACACCTGAGTTTAATAAAATATTTTATGCATTGTAAAATAGAACAAACAGAACTTTTTGATCTTATTTCACAATATATCTAATTGAAAAATTTTATACGGCATATTAAAGTAATAAAGTTGGTTTAATATTATTTATTATTGGTAAAAATATCACTTTTGACGCTTTTAGAGTTTTTATTGCACTATACAAAGCATATCAATTATGGTTCCGGTTGGTTGAGAGTTTTAATTTTTTGAGTCATATAATGAATAATTATCGCATCTTTGAAGACCATACCGAAAAAATATAAGGAAAGTAAATAAATCTTGTTTTCATTTAAAAATTTTTTCAATAGAACCTTTCTTGCAATGATCTAATTTGAAATTAAAAAAAAAAATATATGCTATTTATTTGGGCAATCAAGAATTTACTGTCTCGGCATTAATTTGCTACAGCTTTGCCAATTCATTAAGAATTGAAAATTGGGGAAACGAATGATAAAAAAATTAAAATATGCGAAGTAAATTCACGAATATTCCTTTGAAGTGTATTTAAGAACTACAGCTGCCTATTTGTTCATGCACATTGTGCGCAATTATGAGTCTCCAGGAATTTTAAGTTTTTGAAACTTTAATTCGGGAACGATAGGGTTATTTAATAAATGTTTTGACAATACACATTTATTTTGATGTGGGATAAGTTTTGACTTTTTTTGTTGGCATTTTCAATATAATTTAAATTGCCAAATTGTTAAATATATGTGTGTTCAGTGTCGTTTCTTGTTTATAAAAGTTAATAACTTTTGTATGTAATAATTGGGCGATAAAGTTAACGTTCATAAGAAGTTATATGGAAGCATTTAAGCCTTGCATTTATAAAGTGTTCTTAAAAAATAACGAATCAACTAAAAAGTGAAATTTGAATAATGAAAAAAACAGTATCAAACAAAAATAAATGCATGAAGAAATCACCATAGTGACAAGTGAATATGATTTATGACTTTATGCATGAGCACTTCCATTTTTATGTGGATGATTAATTTTTTTTCATTTGATGCAAAAATAATTTTGGCGTGTGCGCAAATTTGAGGTGTAAGACATCAGATATTGAACAAATTATAAGCTCTTCCGTTTTTGTTTTATTTGAGTTTATTGAACGATAACAAATGTATATTTAATAATTTTTATTCAGTTTTTGAGGTTAACTTTTCAAATTCAAATTCGTAAGAACTTAATTTTATTGAGTAAGAAGTACATATACTGCATTTAGAGTGAAAGTTTAATCTCTTAAAACATTAAGAAGTGAAAATTTAAAATTATTTTTCTTTTTGAAAATTTCTTTCACTTTGCAAGATTGTAACTGAAATTAAAAATATTCAATCGAGTCTTTTTATTTTGAATGGATGATCAATAAGTATTCATCAGTTTGAAAATATCCACATTGATTGATATTTGATTCCATACTATTTTCAATAAGATGTTCTATTTTTGTGAATAAAATTATACGTAACATTATAAATTATGATATCCAACTAATAGGGTTTTTGAATTGAAATTTAAACATATAGCGCCAAGATCTAGCAGCGTTTTGTATTCAATAATGCAATTTTCTAAAGTGCTTGAATATTTTCTTAAACAATTATACTTGAAAACTTAACATTTATTTTGTACCATCTATTATATGTACATTAAATTCGAGACACCTTAATAACTTATTGAAATCAATATAAGCACAAATAAACATAATAATAAATATGCAATCAATTTCGTATAAATCAGTAATTTTTAAGCGCCAACGTCAGTAAAATATGTGTTTATGTGTTTTGTAACTATCTTATATTCAAAATTATTGATGTAATTAAGAAATCATTTGAATACTAGCCTTATATTAACTTATACTAACACAGAAAGTAAGAATCTTCTGATGTAAAAATGCAAAATTCAATGTTATTAAAATTTTGACAACTGCATTTGTTTGGATTTGCCGAAGCTTCAGTGCAAACTGGGTTATTTATGAGTTTAATTATATTTCTGCTACCGAAAAAAAGATTCTTGGTATGGTATTAATTTGAAATGTTTAAGGTTTCTGAATAATTTGTCGGCAACTAAATCAACATTTCTGTATGCATATTAGTATTCGTAAAATAAATAAAATAATATAAATTATGAGAACTGAACTTTTGGGCATTTGTTTTAAAGATAAGCTAATAAATTATAGTTTTTAAATCGAAATCATATTGCTTGGAGTACAGGCTTGCGCTGTTTAGATTTAATAAAGAATTTGGAAATATTTTTAAAGTTCAACTAATACCTTGGCTGTAATATATCGTTTTGTAAGATTTTTTATGTGAGTTATAAAAAAACTCTTTTAAGCTTTATTTAAGTTTATTATAAAAAATATAAAAAATGAAGTGAACAGTCTGTAAATTTGTTTGCAAGCACTTCCTGCTGCTTTTTTGAACCAAATATTCTCCATAATCTACAAAAACAATTTTTTTACAAAAACAATAGCAAAAATTTTATATAACATACTTTGTAAATTTGTTTCGTTAAACATCATAAATGAAACTGAATAAGAACCTACAAAAGGTAAATATATATAATTTACACTAAAATCTGACGCGTCTGCTAATATAAATAAGAGAAAAAATCAACTCAAACTCATTTTTAAGTATTTAAAAGTTAAAAACCAAAGTTTGACTCCATAAATAATACCATGAACATGAAAACATAAACTTCAGAAGCAGTATGTGAGTAAGCTACAATTGAAAAGAATTGCGTGGGATTCTCTGAAGCTAATCCTTTTAGACTTTTTTATTATGACAACTTTGTTGTTTATACATCTGTAGTTCAAGATGTATGTTATTGATCTTCTGCTTAATATGTGAATATTTTAAATTAATATTACATTTCATGAATAAAAAGATCAATAAACATTAGGAACATAGATTTTAGATTTTTTCTAAACTCTTAAAAATTTTATCTGAATTGAAAAAAAAAAAAAAAAAAGGAGGCAGGTTTATTTTAAGTTTAGATAAATTTAATCATATACCAACACTTTTGGTTAAAGCCTTAAAAAGCTATAAGAAATGGTCTGAAAAACACTTTTTAGAATCAAACTAGCTTGGGAAGCTATACATATAAATTGGTGTTTGAATTTAGTATGTTGTAGATTATGTAGATTATGATTTGAATAAGGTTTTCGAAGATTGGTGCAATTACCAGCAGCAAGTGTTAAAGGTCGATTCAAGTAAATCAATACTCATCTCTAATTATCAGAAATCTATCTGTGTAAATTGAGTTAGATGCAGTGCAAAATGTACAGTTTACTTATTGTATCGAAAAGTGCGTGCAAATACAAGGTATAGTTGCTATGAGTTCATTACACTGTGAAGTTAAATAATGAATTTAATTAAATTAAATTCTTCTGCAAATTTAAGCAGACACCTTTTTTTAATTGGTTTAATGAATAATATTGTTAGATTGGATTTGAATCCAGTGTTTCTAGTCATCGTATTACCATTCTAAAATAATACAAATACTTGTAAATACGAGGTAATAAAACAATTAACATAGGATAAAATTTCAGTGAAAGAATTTTTCTCTCCAATTTGAGCTGAATGTATTTAGTTTACTTATCATACATATCCGCAATTATATTCAATAGTTTTAATAATGTTTAACTTTTAATTAATAAATTTTGATTGTTCTTAAAGCGTAAGCAGGCATATAACATTTTAATTAATTATACGTCTGCAAGAGTTTCACTGAATTTTAAATTAACTTTTGTGCGAAAAACTACACAATGTTATTAAAAAAAGTTTTCAATGATTTGTTATGATTAATTAAAACAACATTTTTGAGAAAATGAACGTATTGATTGTTTTCTTAAACGTGAAGAGTTTATAATGTATATTTTATATGATCTATTTATTAAATAGTATAGTATAAGACTATGGTATAAGTTTAAAACGAACTAATAATAGTTTTTACTTTTTAAGATTGAATATAATTTATAATGTTTTTAAATGGATTCTCGACTGTGTATAATACATCACACCCGCGCAAATATAAAATGCATTTAAACTGCATTCTACATTGCTCTATACATGTGCTCAGAACACACAAAAGTGGTTTGATAATAATGCCTCACGAATGTCTTATAAACTTATAAACTATATACCTCTAGATGTTCCTAATTTTTTTGTATTTATTAATGAATGACTTTTTCCGGATTTAAATCGCTATTTAATGGTCGTTTTTAAAGTCATTTTATGTGTCTCAATCTTAATTAATATGCAAAACTGTTAAAAGACATTAGTAATGTTTTAGAAGTTGAAATGTAAGAATGCAAACAAATATCGCTTAAAAAATTATGTTAAAGAATTTTAAAAGGTTACAAAAAGATTTCAGCGAAATATCTTTGGAATAATTTAAAGATATCGCGCGACAAGCTAATTTGCATATTAAAAATGCTACTAACGATATTCATTGGAGTTTGCAAAAAACAGTAGCTGTACACTGTTGATACTTTATTTCAATTTTTGATCATTTTTTCATAAATAGTGTTTCAAGTGATTAAAGATTATTTTAGGAAATGTTTTCAAAAAAAAAAAATTAATTAATTGATTTGTTAAAAATGATCTATGAAGACACTAACATATAAATAAAGCATTATGCTAGGAACTCTAAAAAGCTAAGATTTAAAATAGCTTTTCAATAAGAGATCTTTCGTCGTTAGGTACTGTAGTCTTCTAGCGCTCACAGCGTCGCAAAAGTACGTTACGGATAAGAGTCAGGAACCAAGAGCTGTACCATTTAGAAATATCTTAATACGAAAATATTAAGAAAAGTGAAAAATATTAAATGATTGAAATAACTCAGTTGAAATTTTTGTTTTGAATAAAACTTATTTTGTGGTTTTTTTTTCATTTGAAAGGTACTTTTTTGAAATGTAATTTCAAAATAGTAATTTTTAAATTGTATCAAGTTTTTTCACACACTACCACATTTTTTAAAACCAAAAAATAGTTCTCATTATTACGAAAAAATGTTATAATACACCAAAAATTGTATCTATTAAAGCAGTAAGTAATGAGCCTTGCGGCATGCATTCATTTCATTTAAACAGTAGTCCCTTAAATTAAAAATAAATACATAAAAAAAAAATGTTATGCTTTTTTACGTAATTGCAATGGCTATGAAAAAATTTTATATAATTTAAAATTACATTTTCAAACAATCAAGAACTTTTATTTTGGTTCTTTAAGGTCGATGTATACACATAGTTTTGGGCCTTTTGTTCATTATATTCAAATGATTATTTTCGTTGTAAAACCTTCACATAATTAGATGGACGTATATGTAAGTTTGCAATAGCAATTTCATTATAAAATGTACAATGAAAATTATATAAATAAAACGGTTTCATGGTAACGACTTATTTCACGTTGTTCAATCCTTATTTTCATGTTATTATTTGCGGATAACAGGTTTTTATAAATACCATTCCCTGGAAGCACAGGAAAAACCTTATGCCATACTTGGCTACAAATTTGGTTGCACTCTTTTTGGTGGCATAAATAAAACATATAATTTCTGGATCTTTTATTTTACAAGACATTGAAATAGATCGGAAAAGAAATATTCTGAAACTAATTATGTAATTATATTGTTGCAAACAGGTTTTGCAATATCTCTTGAGTTTTACAATTTGTATTTTTATTTAAAAAGTCAAATCAGCGGATTTTTCAAAGAAAATTCTTAAAATAATTAATATAAAAATTAAATACATTAAATGAATCTAACGAAATTACTTCGAATTTGGAGTCCTGCGATGTTTTTAAGGGTCTTTATTTTGTTTGAAAAATCTTAATTTGATGAAAATCGTTTTTATTTTGAAAAAAATAGTAATCTAGTTGATACAATATCATTTGGTGTAGCTATTCTTCTAAATTATACAGAGTCAGTTTTTCCATACAAAATGAACTTTTGAACGGTACGAGCTAACGATTGATCAAGATCAAGATCAGCTCCACCTCAAGAAAGAGGCAGATGTTTTTCGACCAAATATTTTAAAAATCTTACATTCTAAAATTTCGATTATTATTGGATTTAAAAATCGATTCGATTATCGATTTATCCAACGATTTTTAACTAGTTGGCGGAGTCTAATCAAATTGCAATTCAAGTCTTCTGCAAGTACTTTGTCTGATGTAAATTTTTTATCTTGGCAATTAAAATTATATGTTTTTATATTATTTTATGATTTTAAGTAATGAAAGAGAGAAAACCATAATTTTGTGGATTAAAAAGCAAAGAAGTTGCGTGCAATAATCCATTCTAGAAAGAAAATGTTTTGAAATATTTTGCTTGTGTATTTTTTCAGTTGGCTCGATTATTATTTATTTAAAAAAGCCGAAGAATTTTGTTATGTTCTGCTGTTAAGAATTCGCATTTTGTTTGTTTGAATTTTTTAAATTGAATAAAATATATTAAGACACTTTATAGCGACTTTATAGACTGTCTGCAATCTTTTGTTATGATGAAATTAATTAATTTCAGAATGAGCTTATTTTATAAAATATTTTTGTGAACGAGTTAGTGTAAATCAGTCTTATTGTTAACGATAA
Source organism: Parochlus steinenii (assembly GCA_038502155.1). Taxonomy (NCBI): domain Eukaryota; kingdom Metazoa; phylum Arthropoda; class Insecta; order Diptera; family Chironomidae; genus Parochlus; species Parochlus steinenii. The sequence continues at coordinate 557,161 of JAXCIN010000052.1, read as the reverse complement.
AGTTGAGTGCGACAATCTGCGTATGGCTTGGGTTAATATTATATATCCTCGATTTTTACAATCAGCTATATGTTTTTTTTTAAATATTGTTTTAATCAATTTTAATTTACATATTTATTCTAACACAGTGAACTACAAATTATTCAAAGAGCCAGAAAATTTCAATTAATTTGCGTTCTTGAAAATGTTTTATTCATCAATTGCCTCTTTTTTGATGTTTTTGAGAAAAGGTCTGATTTCAGCGTTACATATTTTATGAATAGCCCCCTAGTCAGAATTTTATCTGACACATTCATTTTCAGCCAAAATTTCCTAAAATGTTCCAGTTGATTCAACTGACTCTACTTCATTCTCTGCTATAAAGCATCTATTTGCCTAAGAAAGAATTATCATAAATTATAAAAAAGTATGAAGAGTCAACAACAATCATTCATCAAACCAAAGTTAGGAATAAGAACATGTCAAAAATCAGTTACTAATTTCAACTTATAGTACTTGTCTACTCGCATGAGCCATTAATACGGTGCTTATTTTGATTTTTTTTATAAACTGAGTACAGTTAAAAATGTTTTAAACTTTTGTTTTACGGATTAAACAACAGTTTGGCTATATTCAATCCTGATCTCATTCATTAAATCGAAACAATTAAAAAAAAAATTCAAATCTGTTTTGTGCGCTAAAAGGGAAATGCACGTCGGAAAGCAATCTTCCAAATTAAATTCATCGTCTTTTTCCTATTTTTGTACAAATTAATGAACCATATCTGCTTTTCTGTTTGATACCCAGATTGAGTAGGATTGCCAAAAAGATTGAAAGGAAATGGATAATTTTTAAATTAAAAAGTTGTATTTTACAATACGGTTTTTACAACTTTGCAAATAGATATAAAATATTTCAATGATTGTTTTTATAATCAATGAATTTTATAGGAATTTTGTACATTAATGAAACTTGTGGATTTTAAAAGAATATTGGAGATCTTTTCTTATTACTTTGAAATTATTGAATCAGAACATGACAAATTCTAGTTACAGACTGAAGTTCTTACCTATATAAACTGATATTGTTTTGAAACAGTTTTTAAACTGATGAATTTTTATAAATTATACTTAAGGTCTTTCAGTTTTACCAATTACCATAAAATACAACAAGCAGCATGTATAGAGTGCAAGAGCACAACTCTAGTTTATGTTGAAGATTCCATATTAAATCAAAAGAACAGCATGCACGAAAAAAGTTTAAACTTAAGAATGCATGTTCATCATAAGCAAATTCATTCCTTAAAATTTATTATTGTATAGTAAGAATGTTGTACACCAAACATAATTTTGAATGTTTTTTGGAAACATTGAAAGGAACGATTTATTGCATGAAGAATTCGCTAAAAGAACCGCTCATCTTCCATGAGAATATTTTACATAGGTAACTCAATATATACTTTTAGTATAATTATTATCAAAACGAGTGATAATTGATTTATTTTTGGCTCAGGTTCGCTTTGTTTGTGGTACCTACATAGTACATATATTGAATTTATTGGAACTGTTGGACTTATTAGTTCGAAAAACCTTTTGAGTTGGCTAAACTGAACAAAAATACAATTAAAATGATAGTAAATTCTATGTTGGATGTAAAATGGCTCTAAATTTGAGTGTTTGTAAAGAATCAACGCTGGATTGAAAAATATCGCTATATTAGATAATTTTCAAAAATTTTATCCAAAAAATAGTTAGTATTGTGTATTTCTGTATTGTGCATTTCTGTATTGTAACGTGAGACAATTCGAAAATGTGTCACGTAAGTAAATATGTTGTTTTTTATCTTACTCCCTGGTCAAAATTAGTGTATGCAATAATAGGGTGGTTCAAACTACTATGGGAATGCTATTGTATTAAAAAGTCGCGCTCCCCTAGCAAATTTTGATTTAAAATAACATAAAGAAAATTCACAAAAATTTTCAATTTTTTTGATGGACGTTTAGAGGTCGCGCAATCCATTTGAAATTTTTAAGTTTTTGAGGAAAAATTTTGAGAATTTTCGACAGAAGCCCTGATGAAAATTCGGAAAAATCTTAATTGTTTTTTTAACACTTATTATTGAAGAAAATTATCCCGTAATTTGTTTTTAGGTAAATTAAATAACTTGCAAGTTCTATTTATAAAAGTTGTTTGACATCGAGAGTGTGAAAAATTAAAAATCATTCAAAACCATATAACATCTAAAATATTTTATCAATACCCTTCAATTTACAACTACAATCAATAAAAATGTTATTTCTAAGAAATCAAAAAGATTTGGCATATATTTGATGTTCACGAGATGCTTAATTCCAGTTTTATTGGATCAATATAAAAATGGATGGCATGTTGTTGTTGTTTTTTTTAAATTAGATTTTTCTTCAAAGTTTATTAACAATTATCTCTTGAAATGAACTTTTTTGACCTAAAACATAAATTTTTTCTGATAATTGTTAATAAACTTTGAAGAAAATGCACATTAAAAAAAAACAACAACAACATGCCATCCATTTTTATATTGATCCACTAAAACTGGAATTAAACATCTCGTGAACATCAGATATATGCCAAATCTTTTTAATTTCCTTAGAAATAACATTTTTACTTATTTTAGTTGTAAATTGAAGGGTATTAATAAAATATTTTAGATGTTATATGGTTTTGAATGATTTTTAATTTTTCACACTCTCGATGTCAAACAACATTTATAAATAGAACTTGCAAGTTATTTAATTTGCCTAAAAACAAATTACAGGATAATTTTCTTCAATAATAAGTCTTAAAAAAACAATTAGGATTTTTCCGAAATTTCATCAGGGCTTCTGTCGAAAATTCTTAATATTTTTCCTCAGAAACCTAAAAATTTCAAATGGATTGCGCGACCTCTAAACGTCCATCAAAAAAATTAAAAATTTTTGTGAATTTTCTTTATGTTATTTTAAATCATAATTTGCAAGGGGAGCGTGACTTTTCAACAATGTTGCATTATGGTCCACCCTAATGCAATAATCAGACACCTTACATGAATTTTTGCTAAACTGAGATTTATATGATTTATTATCGATTCATAATTTTAGAATCTTAAGAATAAGCTCCTAATTTTTAACGAAACATATTGCATCGCAAATATTTATGCCATATTATTATGTTCTCAACTCTAAGTTAAAAATTTTCTACATCGTAGTTCCTTATTTTGATAATTTAAAATAATAAATTAAATTAGAAAGGGTCTAAGTTAAAATATTTACCTTTTATTATTATCTTTGATTATGATTTATTGATTTTTACGAGAATTGCTGTACTTTTAGATATTAGAGTTTTGTTTTATGCGGCAACCCGTAACAATAAAAAAACTATCGAAAATATTAAAAACATTATAACAATGATTCTTGTCACAAGCTCCATCAATTCAAAACATGTTTTTAATTTCAAAATACTGTCTTATCAGTCAATTAGATTTTTAATTCACCGAGCAGTAAATGAGTTTGTGCAAAAAATCGCTCTATAGTTACACATACTGTCGGTCTGAAATCCAAATTCAAATATGCTTTCTCATAAATTTGTTGAAATTGGCTTTTACCCAATGGAAACGCCTTTTAGATATATGATCGCACAGCATAAACACGCCTATTTTTATGAGTTACACAACAGAAAACTGTATTCAAAAATGGCTTCTGTTTGTGTTGTTGGCTCTATAATTGTTCCATTGTTTTTTTTCTAGATTTAATTGAATGAATACCGCACTAGCAATAATTGATAGAGATATGTATAGATACGAGCATATATTTTATGTGATTTTTGATCATAGATTCTACCAGGGTTATAATTTGAATTTACTTGTAGTTATTATTTTGGTTATTGCTTAACAAAAAATTATTATAATTTGATGGATATTACAAATATAAACATTGTTTTATGCATAAGAACACATACAGTTTTTTATTTAGTCATTTCTACATGTAGGACATTTTCAAAGCTGCTTTAATGTTATAATATCAAAAGGAAGAATTGATATGATTTGATTATTGTAGATATAAAAAAGTATATTGCATATGATAACAGGTATACGATAACTATATTTGGTAGATATTAAATTTAAAGAATCGTAAAATTTTTTGTTTGAAAACATGAAACATCCCAATTTCAATCAAAGATAAAACATAATTTCTAGAATACTTAAACACAATTTTTTTTCTTCTCTAAAATTACTATACATTATTTTTACAATTTCTAACACAAAAATCCAAAAAAAAATAATGTTATTTCTATAATTTCTACCTTAATTTAGAATAGGTTTTTATCAGGGATCGGAATAGAATCGATTTTCGATTCCGAAAAAAAATCGATTCCGATTCCTAAGTTTTTTCAAATCGATTCCGATTCCGATTCTGATTCCTTAAAAGAATCGCAAACCAATTTCGATTCCAATTCTCAAAAATTTGAAAACGATTCCAAATTCCGGAATCGATTCCCAATTTTCAAACAAAAAATTTCGATTCCGATTCCAATTCTTAAAAAATGATCGATTCTAATCGATTTCTGATTCAATTCCAAGCCCTGAGATGTAAATTGGTTATTGAGCATAACTTTTCAGGAATTTGAGTTGTTGAAAACATACATCGATCTTTCTGAATGTTCGAAATTTTCAGACCTTTCTATAGATTTCCAATTATTACTAACTTCAATTTCTTTACTTGCCAACTGTCAATTATTTCTTTACTTGATAATTTTTTTTTAAGGTTCTGATCAAGATTTAATATATCTAGTCAAATTTTTATCTTGAAATATTGTTGTTTTTTTGTTTAAGAGCAGTATTTTAAAAGGAAATTAAAGGACTTTGAATCTACTTGTTTATAACCCCGGGAAACCAACCGGTATGTCTGCAGAATGATCACAGAATCTTCGAGCAGAACGTTTGCATGCCGGAAGAACGTCTGTAAATATTCTCCAGTTATAACACTTAACGGGTAAAGTGCCCAAAAATACATTCTGAAAAGAACGTCTAATTAGAATGTATTTTTCATTCTGAGACATACCGCCAAAAATAAAATTACATTCTATGAACATTCTGTGGACATACCGGAATTCATTCTAAATTATATTCTAGAAAATAGGTACTAAAGGCAACATATTTATAATGTTTTTTAAAAGTCCAATAAGTATTTATTTTTTGATACTGTTCGAATGATTGCTGGAATGATTGATGGTGGCAAAATAAAATTCATATTCAATTAAAAAGTTTTATTTCTGCTTATAATTTTCTATAATGATATAAACAGTCTGACAAAAGAAAGATGAAATGTTGTTGAGAAAACTAAGATTAAGGTGCTGGTTCTTATAACTTCACGTTCTTGGGGATTTTCTGTAAAGAGAAAAGATGTTAGAATAAAATATGCAGCATATAAAGAAATATTTACCAATGTACTTGAAGAAATTTTTACACCGAAAAAACCAACACACTGTACTGCGTAGATACTGTGAAGCTCAGAACCTTAAGAAATCGTCCGAATAGCTAAAAAGATTACAACTTTGTAATAATACTCAAAATAACCTCTAACTATAAACTCACCTTAAACTCTAGTTTCCACTACACGAATCAACTGAGATAACGTCAAGCACCAGGTCAAGCACCAGTAGACATTTAGACTTTGTTTGATTGTTTTGTAGTAAGGTTGGGTTGCTTTGTTGGTTGATTCGCACAATATTAGAAACTCAAACAGGATATTTTCAAAATAACTTCAAATTTTAGCTTCAAATAGTTTTTTCTCACTTTTTAATGTTTGATCTACACTTTTCTTACTCTTACATGTCACTACTGGTGTTTTAAGAAACAATTTATGAATTTAAACTCATTAAATCACGCAAAATGAGTTTATTTTACGAAGAGCTCTGCTTTGCTCCGCGTTTGTTTTGGTATACTAAACATTCCAATAATTTATTCTTCATAGAACACTAACTGGAATCAATTTTCGATATGTCACAATATGTTAGGTTTTTTTCAGTTTTCCGTTCTGAATCTCATGAACTTCCTATATTTTTACTACAGGCTATATATTTAGTGATAAAAACGGTAAAAATAGTAAGCTTGATACTTATTTTCAACTAAATAGGCCAAAAATCAATTAATAATTTCAATCATTTTTATATTCTAACTATATGATGCTCTGCAGAACGTTAATAACTACTATCTAACAGACTCTTTGAACATTCTTTGAGAAATGCGTTTAGAGAATATCACGTGTAAAATAATTAAATCTCATTTTCATGAATTTTGCAAGAATTTTTTCAATGAAAGTGATGAAAAGTAATTAAAAAAAGGTTTTTCTACCTATACATCTCATTTGAACGCATAAATCGGAATATTGCGAAATGTTACATATTTTGCATTCCACAAATCATTCTACTTGGTTTTCTAGTTATCATCTTGAAAAAACTATAAATTGTAATGTTTTCTAGCATGCGAGTTAGACTTCTTTAAAGATTCTCCATTTAACCTTCTGCATACAGAATGAAAATTTCAGTATATTTGGAATGAATATATCGGAATGAATTTTAACCGGAATGTTTTGGTTTCCCGGGAACGATTCCGATTTTGGTTCGTTAAAAATTTGAGAATCGATTCCGGTTAGGATTCTCAAAGTTTGAGAATCGATTCCGATTCCAAACTCGATTCTCAATTATCAAAAATACAAATTCCGATTCCGATTCTCAAAAAATGATCGATTCCAATCGATTCCGATTCCGATTCCGATTTCGATTCCGAACCCTAGTTTTTATATGCGGTAGAAGTTGAAGAATCCAATGATATTTATTATTATAGTTGTGGTGGAAATTTAAAAAATATTTTATTTTATTGTTGTGGTAGAAATTGTAGAAATATATATATATTTTTTTCTTCTTATTATATCGAAAATGTTGAATTAAAATTATTTATCTATTATTTATTAATTAGTTCAATATAGACTTTAAGACGGTTTCCCAATTAAATAGTACATCCATAATTATCGCTGAGTGATCAAAAATTTAAAATTTAACAATATTATTGAGAATTATCAATATGAATCAGAAGGAACGAGTTTGAATGAAAATATTTTGATGGTCTTTTTGAAATAATAGAATAAATAAACTAAAAAATTGATTAGCGCGTGAAAGATGTATACGCGCTGAAGCTAGTACATTTTAAAAACATTAATTCTTTATAGTAAAATTGTTATTTAAATTAAAAATGTTATCATGTGATTCCTTATTTGGGTTATAAACGTTTTCCATTTAAATTTGATACATGTATGTAAATTGTTAAATTGTTCAAACTCTATTAAAGTATAATTTGTGTAGAAATTATATTGTATAAATCTGCGGAAAAATAACCGTTGTTCATTTTATTTTCTTAAAAATTGAGGTTCCCATAATTGCCAAATTATTATTATTTTTTGTTTGATAATATTCATCTATCTTTAATTGGTTTCCATAATATCTATCCGAAAAGCAATTTCAGATGATTAGATATTTTGGAAATGCCAATCAAAAATATGTCTGCTTTTTCTACAATTTGAAACGGTAGATAAATGTTTTTGAAATATTTTAATGCCGGTTTTTAATTGGTTCTGTTCAGATAACAAATTCAGAATGGTTTATTTTCCAAGTTTTATTATTATTATTCTGTGTGAGTCAGTTATAGTTACGAAATTGTAGTGTTCTATAAATTTCTATTGAGAATTGGCCATTTATAGATGTTAAATATAAACATATTATATTACTCGTTGTAAAATTTGTTTCGTACTGCCATGACCAATTTAAAAATCAAAATTCTGAGCTCAAAAGTATTCACACCGAACTGAACAAATTGATTAAACAACAATAGTATTTCAAGCCCATCAAGTTTATTAGGATTGATATTTATTCTCATATATTTAATAGAGGCGCTTCTTTAACCCAAGCATTTATGAGTAAAATATATAAAGCATAAAATTATACAATCACAAGAATAAACACTTTACTGACAAACGAAGCATCAGACCAGATAATAAATTTGAGATTAAATATTTTTGGGAACAAAAATATAAAGATAAAATAAATAAAAAAGTACATACTTTTTAGACAAATAATTTAAAAAAAACAAATCTACTTAAATCTTCCTGTTTTACAAAGTGTTGTCGTTGAAAATAATAAGCGACATCCTGCAGTGATATTTCTTTTTGATCATTACAAATAACAACAAATTCAACAAAAAAAAATACGGTATTATGTTTCAAGTTCAGTTAAATACAATTCCAAAGATTACCTCCTGTCCATCTTAATATTATACAACAAATACAAAAATAACAATACACAAATAACAGGCAAGAAACACTTGTATTATAATTTTCTTATCAAAGTTGACAGCTTAAAGTTCAAACACTTTTTTTTACTAAAAAGAAACCTGTTTTTAAAAAGGTTTCGTAAAGATCAACAGTTGGTAACAAATTAAAGTTACAAAAGAGTATTATACAATCTTCTGAACGAATCATTATATATAAGCTATGTATATGGCTTGTAGGTGGATATATTCAATGATTGATTTAATTAGTGTTTAGTGGTTTTATCTCATCTTTATAATAAAAGTAAGAGTTTTAAGTTGAAACCATAACATAAAATATTTTAACTCACGAAAAAGTTTGAATTTTAAATTTTGTTCAGGTGACAATGGTTGTATTTTAAAGAGGAATAATATTCAATGATTTTTGTACAAAAAAAGATAGAGAAAATTATTTCTTTATCTTAACTTATAGTTTTAGATATTTAAAACTTTTCAAAACCACAACAATTTTTAGTCGACTGAAATTAAAAATCTTTTTGATTCACTCTATTTAACAATTTAATAGTCCAAAAACCTCGATCTGAAAAATATGCACCTAATTTTTTAAAAGCTTCAGTCATTTTCAAAGCCTTTCTAATAAAAATTCTACATAAAAATTCAAAGCTTCAAATATATTGTTTTCAAGCTTTTTTCATTTTAAAAATATAGAACAAAAAACAATTCTATTGCTTGATATTATTCGTAGCTTATTTTTCCATAAACCTAAATTAAACTATACTGGATGTTTAAGATTGTGTGTCTGTTTTCTGCTTTAGAACGGTTTTTTGTAAGCAACAATCAACCAACCAAGTTATGTGAAACATTACACAATTTGGCTGCTTATTGCAATTTGAAAAAGTTTGGGTAGAGCCAATACTTCACAACTTTTTATTGCCGAAGTAAAAAGTTCTTCAGCCGATGATGTAGGTTTGGGAAATTTTGATATAAATATGCACTAACTTTTTATCGTTAAGCTCAAAAATGCTCATCACTAAGCCTTTTTCTAGTGATTAATTTATGATTTTGAGAAGTATAGTGCTGGCAAGATTGAAGTTCTTTGAAGAATACGGGTCAAAAAATATTACAAATACTGTCTCATTCATTGAATTTTTGAAAAATTAACAAAATAATAATTCACCAATTTTTTTCAAAATCATCAATAAACCCATAAAGAACATAAAAACTTTTTTTCAAGACCAAACCACGCATAAGAAGATCCAAATTTTAAAGTTACATTTATGCTGTTTTCTGAATTATATAAGACGGTGTTCTTCAACGTATATTTTTTATTTTATTGAATTTTACTTGTCAAAGTTGATTGACATTTTTGGGGTTCTCTTCGTTTCTTCCAGACAAAAAGGGTAAGAAGGGCAATTTCTTGCAAGTATTGGCAGGTGTGTTGATCGATTTGAGACATTTTGAGAATTTAAAGATTAATTTTTTACCCGAATGTAAAAACTGAAATTATAATTACAATAATTTTTATAATTTTACATTGTTCAGGAGAGAAATTAAATGAAACACATATTTGAATTTAAAATTATGGTTAAGCAATATATGAAGGGATCGTTTGTTGATGCATTTAAAAAAAAATAATTCTATTAAATTATATAGTGTTTTTTCATCAACAACTTTGGAAAAAATCATCGGAACATGAAAGTCAATTGAATTAGACTGAAAAATAAAATAATTGCCGCATATTTACGAGAAAAATACTAAATTAATCCACCATTTTCAAGTTTATGTTTTTTTGTTGTTGAAAATTCAATCCAACAATGTTAGTATAAATTATAATTAATGCTATACGATTCAAACGCGCAGACATTAAATTATTAAAATAGTCAATAATTGGAACACTTAAGGGCAATTTTCGTTGTTATAATAATGGAGAAAAATTATTTCTTTTTCTTTTCCAATTTCAAGAGAGTTGAAATATATGCTCGGCGACGACCAATGAACAGAAAAGACTGAGATAATTTTGATTATTTTTTAAATTGATTATAATGAATTAAAATTATAAAGAAACCTTTTTTGTATATGAAATGATCTGTTGTTCATTGCGTGAGTGCTGCATAAATGATTTAAGTAAAACCTAACCCATTTTGAAGGTATTTTGGATATAATAAAAACAACCTTATTATTATAGTAAAATGAGATAAAATTGTTGCAATTTGACCGACAAAATTTTAGCAACTTTTTTCCTGTCGTTCCAAACTTAAAAATTACGTTATTGATCTGCCTCTGGACCTTACATGATCCATCAGAGAATAGAGACGACAAGATTGCCGTTTTTCATACAAAAAAAAAAACAAAATAATTTTGGACTTGAAAATATTATTTTACGACTGAAAATTTTATCAATTTTATCAATTTTATCGATAAGAAGTTTCGAAAATTCAACATTTTTCTATTAAAATCATAACGCATAAAAATAATTAAATGTTAACTATCTTATTCCTTAAGTATATTAATGAGCTCAACACATATTTATTTAACACAAATCATGGAATTAGGAATGCGATGTAAATAATCTGTATGTATCCAATCTTGAATCTAAAATTTCAACAAAATAGCAATAAAAATTATGTTGTTGCGATGTAGTTGTCATTTTTATATACAAATTTAAAACTTAATTGAATTTTTATATGCTTTGAAATTACAGTTTGCCACCATATAAAAGTTTACTTAATTTTAAACAAAATAAAATAAGTCGTTAGTCGAATAAATTCATGTTTCGGAAAATTTTAGTTTTGAAAACTGTTGTTGTGCTCCGTGATAAATTCATTTTTTTTGTCAACGACAACCTTTAGAATCAATACTTTTTTCAAATCAATTTTTTTGAATATTTTTTCTCACATCATCGGTTTTAAAAGAATTTATGATTCATGTGGAAAATTAAAATTTTTATTGCAGAAATTATAATTTTTTTTAATTTTGCTATTATGAAAAATTGAATTAAAGTATTTTTTTAAAGTACAAAAAAAAAACAAAATAAAAGCATGGTTAAAATATACAATATTTTTCAATTATACTGTCATATATATGCTAGTCAAAAATATTATTTGATGTAGACTCTGAAATATGCAAAAAACATTGACACTGATTAAACATTTGATGAAACATCAATACATAGGAAGTTAGGTTGTGCTTTATTATGTTTCGTCCTCTACGATGTATACTTTGCAGTGAGTACAGTTGTCTCGCTTTACCTTGCTTTACCTTTGTTTGTATTGTATTTTCTCACAGGTAATAGCTGAGTTTTCAGGGAGTTTGTATCAAAAATTGTAGCATGAATTGTGCAAGTTCTTACTATGGCAATAATGTTTGAATATTTTTAGTTTTGTTTTAGTTCACAATGAACCTTTAGTCCACAAAGGTGAGCAAGATTGAATGATTTTTAATTTTTATTGATACAAAGGATCATGTTTATGTAGTGAACATTCTATGATGATTAAAGGTTTAATTTGCTGAATTATAAAAAAAATCTTGAAGTGACCGTTGAAGCATATTATTAGATAGTTAGGTCATCAAACTTTTAAAATCTGAAAAAGTGAACATTGTCCTGTTTCTTAAAAAAAATTCTCCGTTCAGTTATTATATTTTTCAATAAAAGCTTATCTACAATTTGTTAAATCAAATTTAATTGGAAATGTTTATTGAAATGACTCAAATCCTTTTTTAAATTTTCTTCAATATTTGTTAAAACTTTCTAGACTTTTAGACCGACGGATTGGATCGCTCGTCGAGTGTTTAGAAATGTTCTGATTGGATTTCACTATTTATTTGAAATAGAATTTAATTGCATTTCATACTTTTCTTGAAAATCAGCACTTCCACGCCAAATAAAAAATTTAATTGAAACATTTTAAACGAATTTTCAGTATGCTCTTCTGTAAAGTGCGTGACTTTGCCGGTTTCTCTGAAGTATTATATCAAATGAATGAGTTTTGAGCGAAATGAGTATAAATTTCAATGTCATGAGGCGACATAGATATTATAAACTAGAGGCCCGTGATCTGAACACGCACCGTAATGTTATACATGTATTGCCAAACATTATTGTAGATATACGTTGCATGCAAGGACTTTGAACAATAATGGGATTTATGTGATGTTTTGTTTTATTTCAGGATTCTTTAAGACTTTTTTAATGAAAATCAAATAATATTATGACTGAATATTAAAAATCACATAAAAGTACTCTCCGATTTTAAATTTATGCTAATTTTCCTTGAAACAAACATCATTCTGTAAAATGTTATAACCACAATATCACTGATAATGATAGCTCCACTCTCAAGTAAGAAAAGTACAGCATTTTCACTTAATTTGATTGAACAGTATTGTATAATTATTTTTTAAAGTTATCGACTAAACAGTGGAAATCATATCAATAAAAATTAAGGAAATTCAAGTTTCAATTCTTTGGTATGATTTCGACAAAGAGAATAAAGAAGAGTATCTCATAAATTTTAATGATAATTTTGAAATTTGCTTAAAATCATTCATGGATCGTTTTTTTAAAGCACCTATCGCCAAAGGCTTCAATTACTACTATCACATTGCTACATTTTTTGAGAAATATCGACGTATTGTTTATTGGACTACCACTTGATCATAAATGGCTCGCTACAACTTTTTTCAAGTTTTTAAAAATTAAACCTTTTGAGCAAATAAATATAAGATGTGAAAAAATATACAAGAAACAATTTGCTTTTGAAGTATCTTATAGTTTTACAAATTCTCACAAACTTCTAAATACCTTACGCAAAAATGAGCGAAATTAAAGATGCACAAATATCAAAATTTTTGCTTTAAATTCAATAAATCAGAGAGACTAACATACATAAGATACATAATATATCACCTTTAACTGCTTTCAGATACCATAACGGGGCGTCGATATTTCAATTACATTCAAAAGCAAACTTCAAAAGCAAACAAATAAGTAATGTATCAAGTATATTGAAAAGTCAATTTATTTTTTTGATACCTCATTAGCCTGCGGAATAAAAAAGAATGAATTTTAAATAACATCTTACTTTTTTTAATTTTACAAGGATTTTATCAGGATTTTTAAGGATCTTAATTGCACTAAAAACTGATATCTGTTTCTGTAATAAAAATTTAATTATCAGAACGTATGGAAAAATGTGAACAAATAATTTAAGAAAAGTAATATTCTATGGTAATATATTTCATATATATATTTCAAAAATGCTAAGTTATTTAGAGAAAAGTTTTTGCAAAGAAAATTTTCCAATATATAACCTTGTGTTTGAGTTTTTCAAAATTATCTTCCTCCTTATACTCCTATATACCTTTATCCAGAAACAACAATTCTACAACTTTGAAAACAAATTTGTTGAATCGATAGAAGGAATCCTAAATGGATACGAAAAGAAACAAATTTATATTTGTTTACTTTAAAAATAATATATGCTTGAAAGCAATTGTGATTTGCGATCATAAATTCTGAAAAACAATAATAAAATAATATTTTTCTTGAGATGTTGTTATTCTCGATTTGCGATGTTTTTATCGCGCATATTTAATCGCATGGACTTTTATTCGCGGTTAAATGACATTTTATCATTTTTTTTGTAGATAATTTCTTTTAAAGTTTTAGGATTTTTTATTTTTTGAAGTAATACAAAAGTTTTCAATCCTTATTTTATATTTTTTTTTTACAATAATAGAAAATTTTCAATTTCTAATATTGACTAATTTTTTATTATCTAAAAATTCTTGGATAAATATTGTTGTAATAGCATTCAGCAAGACTGCAAAAAAAAATTCAGGTATATGGAGAAAAGAAAACACAAAAATAGAGCATATATACAATATATACAAATAAACATATAATTTTAATTTGGCAAATTGACTTCCTGGGAATAAAATACATACATAAAGCATTTAACATAATAATACGTATCTGAACATTTGATCCAAATTCATGGACGAAATTTCGAAAGAGAAAATTATACGAATTGGTAAAAAATGCAGACTACGAAACCCCAACAGATCGATAAAGAGCAAACCACCCTTGAGTCTTCGTTCCTTTTCTTTTATTCATTTTCAGTTACATAAAAAAGTAAATATACATATTACATTTTTATTTCTCGATTTGTAAACTAAAGTAATTTTTTAATATACTTTTGGGTTGGAAAACTTGCTCTATTAAAAATATACATTGTGTTCTTACATAATTGTCTATTATATTTGACGTATATGCTATTGATTTTGGGCGAGGCTTTTAGAAATTATTAAGTTTATATTTATTTAGAAATCGGTACATGAAACTGAAATCAGAATAGAACACATCTATTTTATCAACGAATATACGACATACTATGCCTAAATATGTTATCAGTATCATGACAATCGTGAGAGTTAGAGCATAAAATATTAGTCAGCTTAAATTTCAACTTAACAAGATTCTCAACATCAACTCGCATTATGTCAATTAAACGGTATTGAAGATTTAATATCAACATCACAATGCATTAGTTCTAGAATAACTCAGACAACAGATGGATAAAACGGTTCAACAATTTAAATATCTAAAGAATATTCAATCCATTTGGAGTAATTCACAATGTTTCATAATTCACGAAATATGTAATTTATCATATTTATTTTAAACAAAAAGTTCTAACCTCCAGCACCAACAACATAAAATGAAAAAGACCCAGCTCGAATGTTTCCACCAACTGACCATTAAAGATAAAACATTTTGATAATAAAAAATATAATATTAATTAACACAGCTCTATAAAGAGGGGTTGGTTTTGAGGCCAAATAACAAAAAAAAGACTCATTATAAAAAAAAAGTAGCCGAAAAATTATTTTTTGAGAACTACAAGATGAAAATTCTACTCATCGCAAAAAATTTTGTCCTTGAAAAATAAAACAAAACATGCAAAAAGCCTGCATTCACCGTCACGACTGAATAAACGCTGTGTAGAAAATTGCCATGTATTGAGTAATTTTATGTCTGGAGAAACAGTTCAATGGTATAGACTAGACGATGACGTCACATTGGCTAGTTTTCTAGACAAAGGTAACACACAACAGTCGAAAATTTAAAGAAAAAAGGTTTTGTTTAATTGTTAAATACGAACTAACCCAACAGTTTCTGGCAGTGGCAGATGGAATATAAACAAATGCACTACTTACACTTAATGCACATGCAGAAATTAACTGTATATAATATAACGCGCAAGACTGATGATTTACTAAATTTTACTTTGATATGATGCTTTTCATATGGATTTTGCCAAGTCTGTCACTCATGTAACCAGATCAGGCTCATACTTTGGATTCTTGTTAGTACTCATAGTAGTAACATTTCTGCATATTTCGTTTTTTGATTCGATACATCAAATGAGTGGTGCATTTGATTGAAAATCAGATGTAAAGGCCGTTTTTCAAAAACATAGGTACTTTTGACAAAGTCTTGTGACTTAAGTATTCATCCGATTGCAACCAAATTTTTATATGGAGTGCACTATGTCTAGGACCGTCAAAAAAACATATTTTTGAATTTTTCAATTAACGTTTAATTTATGATTATGACGTCATAATTATAGTATTGAAAATAAAAGAATTACCGTTGTCCCCGATTTCAACCAAAATTTCACCAAATATGCGTCATTTTGTTCAGATTCAAGAATAAAAATAATTGGGGAGTATACTAAATAATTCGAGGAAATTTTCTTACTACAAGTGATAATGGATTGATTTTCTTAGAAATTGTTTTAATGATAGTGTTATTTTTCCAAGAAATATGCCCATCTTGAGTAATTTAAATCTTTTTAAAATGTGTAAAAAAGAAATATATATGAAAAAATTTCAATTAAATTGTGTCTCAGAAGCATCTTAATCTTAAAAACGTAAGAAAATCACGAAAAATAAATAATTTTCACTAGATTTCAAATCTTAAAGTCATAAATTTATATTTTTTGAGCTTAATAATTAGAGAGTTGATTTTTCATTGTAGTGACGTCATCATTATGTTAAATGACATTTATAATGATCTGTCAAAAAAAAAAATTTCACCAAAAGTGCAGAAGAATCTATTCATTCTTGTTTAGTATTAATATTTTTGATGACAGATCACTAGAAATTTCATTTTTTTGTTGTAATAATGTGATTAAATTAGATAAATCACTCTTTTACCACGTTTACTGAAAAATTTCATTTTCAGATTATTATTTTTTGCTTTTGAGTGATTTATCTAATTTAATCACATTATTACAACAAAAAAGTGACATTTCTAGCGATCTGTCATCAAAAATATAAATACTAAACAAGAATGTCGCAAGAATGAATAGATTCTTTTGCACTTTTGGTGAAATTTTTTTTTTGACAGATCATTAGAAATGTCATTTAACATAATGATGACGTCATCACAATGAAAAATCAACTCTCTAATTATTAAGCTCAAAAGATATAAATTTATGACTTTAAGATTTGAAATCTAGTGAAAATTATTTATTTTTCGTGATTTTCTTACGTTTTTAAGATTAAGATGCTTCTGAGACACAATTTAATTGAAATTTTTTCATATATGTTTCTTTTTTACACATTTTAAAAAGATTTAAATTACTCAAGATGGGCATATTTCCTTGGAAAAATTACACTATCATTAAAACAATTTGTAAGAAAGCCAATCCATTATCACTTATAGTAAGAAAATTTCCTTGAGTTATTTAGTATACTCCCCAATTTTTTTTTTTCTTGAATCTGGACAAAATGACGCATATTTGGTGAAATTTTGGTTGAAATCGGGGACAACGGTAATTCTTTTAATTTCAATACTATAATTATGACGTCATAATCATAAATTAAACGTCAATTGAAAAATTCAAAAATATGTTTTTTTTACGGTCCTAGACATAGTGCACTCCATATAAAAATTTGGTTGCAATCGGATGAATACTTAAGTCACAAGACTTTGTCAAAAGTACCTATGTTTTTGAAAAACGGCCTTTACATCTGATTTTCAATCAAATGCACCACTCATTTGATGTATCGAATCAAAAAACGAAATATGCAGAAATGTTACTACTATGAGCACTAACAAGAATCCAAAGTATGAGCCTGATCTGGTTACATGAGTGACAGACTTGGTAAAATCCATATGAAAAGCATCATATACAAATTATGCCTTTTTAAAACTAAACATATGCTATGGGTTCTCTTTGTTCCTTTTATTTACAATATTGTTCGAGGAACCGCTACAACGCACCTTATAATTTATTATTCAATTTGAAACACAAAAATATCACATTTTTACAGTTTTTCCTTTTGCTGCATTTTTGTACTTAATAAGTTAAAATAGAATTCACAAACTGGCGAAATTTTAAATGTTTAAATTTTAAACTGTTTGACCTATTTTTAAAACAAGAAGATAAATACAGAATAGTATTGTTATAAATGGATGATGAGAATCATAGTGTTTTTTCACTGTTTTATTAAAAGTCAATTAATGACCGTATGGTTGTTCAGAGACTTCAAGTTCTACCAATAAAATGTTATGGAACGAACTATTTAGTTATAATCTATATTTAATTAATTTTTTCTTAAATGTTTCTTTTCAGCTCATTTCAATAAAAATAAAATTTTTGAAAATGAAAGAAAACTATCAACAATATGAGAGTTTCATTCCTCAAAGCAAGATATGTTTTGTTAATTTGATCTACCTTCTTATCAAACAGCAATTGCTAAATTTTAAAGTGTAAAACAAAACATAAATCATTTCTTTATTACGCAATGAAGTCCTTTTTTTCAATTTTATTATGTTCAAAATATTTTTCCGAACAGCTTATCGGGGAATTGTCGTTTGCAATCACCTGCTCCCTAATATAAAATATCTTAATTATGTACGGTATTCCGAAATTATATTCCACATTTATTTGTCAAAAAAGTTAAATGCATAATTTATTTCAGAATTTGGTATCTTTTAATCTTAATTTGCATTAATATGCATTTTTCTGTGTTTATTGTTAGTAGCATATTAATGAAAGATTGGTTTTGAACAAAAAATGTATATAGATACAATATATTATTTTTGACTTTATTATTCATTATCAATAATTTAATACATGTAGTTATTAAACAGATCAGCTTTCCTTTAGACTAGTTCTCAAAGATAAACTATTTTAAAAACACTAAGTAATTTAAAATAACACATGATGTTAAAAAGCAAATATACCAACCGTATATAATATGAAAAGTGAAGTCAAATAAAAAATATATTTAAAATATATTATCGAAATATATTATTTTTGGAATTTTCCATTTTAAACACATTTTCCATAAAATTTTCAGGAAAATACGCTTGGGTCTTATATGGGTTGTAAGACAGGATGCATTTTGGATAATTATGATAGAAAAACTATTGAGGGATAAAAAAATTACCCCCCAAATTTCTTAAAGCTGGACGGAATATTTGGAATGATGAGGCTGGGTTGGAAGTTGGGACCTTGATGGTCGAATGTATTATGGACACAATAAATAATACAAATAAATAAAACAAATTAATCGCTAATTGTCGAAAAATACTGGCTCTAAAATTCAGGTATCCCTAATATCGCTAAGTTTTCAATTATAAAAAGATCGAATGTAGTTACAAATATGCTAATTTTTTCTCACAATTACTCCGCGAAAAGGCCGTTCATTTTGCATCGTAGGCAAGTGGGAAATTTGTACAATTGGACGAAGAGCAAGTTCATTCATAATATATAGATGTAAAAAACAAATAAAAGTCTATTTTGGCACTCTTTAACAATTTAAATTATAACAATTTAGTTGAAATGTATGATCAAAAGTTCATAATATTCTTTTCCAAATATTTCTTTATACTTTCGCACAAAGATTTTCTTTTCTTGAATCAACCGTACAAAATCCGGTAATTATATGGAATGCTGCAGATTCATGCACATTATAAAAATAAAACAACATCAGCTTACCTTTACCATTTCCTAAAATCTCATTTTGCTCGGTATACTTTAAATTCCACACAAATTCTATATAAGATTTGTCACTTCTTTCCACAAAAATCCAGATAAGTGATATGTGAGCAAAACTTTAATAGCTTTTCTTTAATTCATTAACGCATTTGTCTGGTTTGTTCTTTTATGTTTGGGTTCTTTTCAATCGATAAGAAGTAAAATGTGAATAAAGCAGCAGAAAAACAGTAGCAATTAAAATGTATACATATACTCAAGTATTTCAATAAATCGTACGTTCAGTGGTATATTGTTACATGTCCATTTTTATAAAATATATTATCTGAACCGAAAAATATTAGTACAATCATAGATTTATGCAGTTTTGGAATTTAATGCACGTAGTAACAGTTTTATGATTTGTTATTACAAATTTATTGTCCAAGAAAAAAGTACCATTTATGGTAAATATTTTATTTATAAATTAAAGTATGAATTCAATATCCTTCTTGAAATTAATATTTTTATGTGTTTTAGCATCTAACGTACGAAAAATGTATGGTGAGAAAACCCACAACAATAAAATCTTGGATCACGACAAAATACGTTTTTGTTATTCGCTGATTCATTCATATTTCGGCTATAAAAATGTATAGCATTCTTTAATTCATTAACATCTTCAAAACCAAAATCGATAGCAACGAGAAGAGTTAAATAAAACAAAACATACAAAACGTTTAAAATCACCACAATTTAATGAAAAAGAGAAACTATCAAACATTCTTGAATTTATGTATTAAAATAACAAAAAATATTTTCTATATGCTGTGAAGAACATTACATTTTATTTTAAAATATTTAATTTAGAAGATTTAACCAAGGCTCAAAATAAAGGTATTTTCAAAATCTGAGTTTTTCAATCAAGGTAAAAATGCACAATAAGATTTTATACAGAAATGTAATTATTGAGTCATCTGTGCACAAAAGGCATATTAAATTCATCTAAAGTAGTTTATAGTCAACACCTTATACAATTACCTAGTGGTTTCAAATAAACATCATGACAACTGAAAACAACCTTGTTTACTTGCATATCTGATTGAAGTGTTGAGGCACTACCAGAAACCATAATAATAATCCTTTCGGATTTTAATTCTTGTATCTACTTATACTTTTAGTATCGACACCAAATAATTGCAAGGTAAGTTAATAAAATAGTTATGCTCAAAAATTATATAGTTTTGAACTCAAAAATACAATAACGTTGTTAATGAATCTAAAATAAATTGACGAATCACTGTTTAGGCTGTTTTCTGTATTCTCAGTATGATAAGTAAAGAAAATAATGTCATTTGCTTTAGTACAAGTATCAACAAAACTCACTTGCGATTCCCTATTTTTGTTTAAAAACTTTGCAACCAAAACTTAAATGCTTCTGCAAAAATCTTAACGTTCTATAGTATATATTATTGAGAAAAAAATCAATAAAAATAGAAAGAGTGTTAAAAGCATAATAAGAAAAAACCGAAACCAATTTATAACACATATTAACTGCTTGGTAGAGTATAGAGGCGCTCAAATCCATTAAGAGTTTGCATTCAAGATCCAAATTCAATACAAAATATAATGAAAAAATTTATACCACTTAAAAAACCAAAGAGCATGAATATTTTAATTTTATGTATCTTAAATTTAAAATCAATTAAAATATTTAACGGTGTTACTTTTTTTAATTATATATTTCATTTGGACGGTGCTCAATCTTTTCATCATTCGAGTTTGTTGTTCATTTTATTCAAGAACAGAGTTTCAGTAGACATTGCGTCTTTTTAGCAATACAAACCTAAACCTAAAGTAAGTATTTAAAAATTAAAAATAATTTGAATATAAGATATTACCTGTAAGAAAAATAATTGAATTTAAATTCATCCTGTTTTAGTGGTGAATTAAGCTTGAAACAATACAAATTCTAAAAGAAATGCTATCGAATGTGAAAAAATAGTATCAAACTTACAGCTAGCTTCAATTACTAAAATAACTAAAATCAGATAAACTCAATAAAGATAATAAAGTTTAAAATTGATATTTTACAGAAATATTTAAGGAAAAATCCGTAAGGGATGCGAAAATTGTGGTTTGTATTGATGATTTATGAAAGTTAACAAAGTTTCAACAAATTTTCATTAAAATTGTTGATTTGCCTTACAAAATATACTAAATTTTTAGTTTCAAATTCACAATAGCTAGATAACTTGAGCGATATTTTACCTAGTTAACGTTCTGAAGTTGAAGATATCAGAATATATACAACGTATAAATATTCGTCTGCAGCCATTCAATTCTCCTAAGCTGGTGTCGGACCCAATCTTATTAGAAATACTGACTTGTTTCATCATCTCAATAATCTCTGTAGAATAAACCGAATTTCTTTGAGACTTTTATACATCAACACATAATTCTATTGTTTATCTGTGAATTTTCATATTAAGTGGTCTGACTCCAGATTTCAAACTGATTTTTAAAAAACGGTGGTTATACATTTGATGTTCTTTGTCATAACAGTTGACTAACAACCTTTATCAGAGTTTTCCAACTTCTTATTCGATCGGGTAATTTAAAACCTTTACAAAAATGACAAATTCGAATGTAGCTCATGCATAATTAATTTATTTTAATACAGTTTTATCCTTTGGAAAACGGTGCTAGTCATAAAACATAAAAACTAACTATGTGAGCATTATGATAATAAATTTCAGTCAAAAGCACAGGAATTACTACGTCCTGATAAAAATCATTGTAACCAACTCTGGTGTTTTTATGCTAATTAAGTAGAAGGAAAATTTTCGCAGAAATATACGCATTTTAGGCAGAGAGATTTTATGATACACTATACAATAATGAAAAGCTTGCAATTGTTTTTACTAGCCTCTACGTAGCACTTTCATACATTTTCAAAACCCGTTTAATATACAAAATCATATGAGCTAGAAAAAAAGAATGCGTTACGGAAAAGTTAATGTAGAAAAATAGATCTTAGTTTAAATAATAACAAAACATAAAATAATAATCAAACGACTCATTTTAAATTATTCCAATATTGTTTATTTTGTATTAAGGCTTTAATCGACAGCATAATATTATGCCTCCATAATATTTTTTTGTTGTATGGAAATCATGCATCGTTACTATATTTAAAATATACTGTTAGTAAAATCGAAAATGTAACTCATATTATAGCTTTAAAATATATAATTGCTGAGGATAGAAATCTTTCGAGGCTTCCCCTATTTCTACAATGTCGTCAAATTTAATATTACAAAAATGTCATGCTTTTTGTAATAATCGTAAAAAAATATAAATATGATAAAACTACAAAATGATTTATATTATGTATATAATTGTAAAATTTATAATTCTAATTAATTAAAACTATACATTAAACATGGGTTCAAACAAACTGATTACGATAAGAGTAAACCCATTTTTATAAAAATATTTGTTTCACTTGGAAAGCCCAAAAAGCCAAAAAAAAGTTTCTGATTGTGACAATTATGATTGAATTATGATTTTTGTTCGACATGCAATTATATTTTTAGCATCCAATGTTTTGGTCGTACAATCAATGTTTCATAAAAAACAAAACTCTTAATAAATATCAAAATAATAAGTTTTGGAGTTCATTACACCAGTTTTTACGCTTGTTAAGTGAATTCGTAGAATTTGGCTAAAAAGTGAAATTTACGTATTAATAAAAACGTATTAATCAATGTACAATTTAAAATTTTTAGAATGGAGAAATAAATTCATATAGATCTTTTCAATTCTCCAGTTTTCTCAAGAAAATAGACTAAAGATGCTTTTCAAGCCACAATTCTCAACCCCGCCAACCAGAAACAACCGAATTTGTTCTCAAACAAACCAACTCCATATTGCTACATAAATCTTTCAAGAGACAGAATCCATTTATTCTCATCAGGCATTCAAGGATTAAGAATGGCAAAAATAAAGCACTTTCAAGTTTCAAATGCGCAAGTCATCGCGTGTGGAGTTCACCCTAAAAATTTGGAAGTATACTATGTATGAAAAATCCACCCATTTTCTTTAACCATTATGCTTCTTCTCAATCGTTTGAAGGAGAATCCTCTGAAATGTTTATATATGTATATCTTAAATTTTTTCCTTTTTATAGAAGGCTCTTGCGTACAAAGAAGAAATGGTATTTTCCGAGTATTTTCTAATATTATTAAATATTAAATTGGCAGAATGGTTTATCAATTAAAAAATAACTGAAAACCTAATAAAACATGGCTTATATAAAATTATATATTTTTAATTAACTATTGCTTACTTGAACTCGAGCGATTAACAATCTAACCATATTGTACCTTTTATGAGCCTATAAATACAGTTTTTCAGCATTTAAAAAAGTAAAACAAAAACTCACCATAAATTACACGATTAAACAAAAAAATATCGTTTCTCGCCCTCAACTTTTTTTCTGCCTGCCTCATAAATGGAATTAATTTCAGGAACATAAACTATAACACAAACTTTCCGAAAATTATTTTTGTATAAATTACAATTGAAAATATATTTTTGGGGTATTTTTGTAGCAAAAGAAGTAAAACAAAACAAAAATTATGATGGGATTAAACCACCTGGTTTTAAGTATTGTAGATAAAATATTTTACGTACGAGAAGTGAAATAAGATTGCAAATCAAATCTGAACAAACTTCATCATTTTTGCTGATATCTATTGAAAATATATATGTTTCATGTATTTGGTTCCAATTTATAGTAAGAATTTTCGATTATTATTAATATCTACTTCTAGTAAAAACCTCTCATATTCAATATTTTTTTCTAAGTGAGATCTTTGAATAATTATGTAAATATGTTTTTTAATTTTATAATACAAATAATATGTCATGTATTGTATATGGTTTATAATTATTTTATGCTTCTGAAATATGTATTAAAATAACATATCAACTCCAATTTAAAATTTAAAAATGCATCCTAAGAACCTTGAACACTGCTTGAACGTTCGATTGAAATTTCAATTCTGAACTGTGGAAACTTATCTGCATTTTGCTTTATTAAGTATTCAATCTTTAAAACGGGTTTATGCATATTTGATAAATTTGATACTTTAGAGCTCCTTGTTTTTGTGTAGTCTGGTCTACACAATTTGTATCGGCAAGCTAACTATGGAAAAATAACTAATATCTAAATTATGAATCCAAACATTGATATGAAACTAATAAAATCAAATTAATTCTGTGAAATTTACGTATGACTAGTTACTTGATGAAACTAAATTGAATTGTTCATCAAGTATGTTTTTGTTGTTATGAAAACCGAAATTCGATAGTTTATAATAAAATTGCTTTTTTATAATATCTTACTTACGTTTTAAGAACTATCCGTTATAAACTTAAGGATCATTTATATCAATTATTGTCATTGAAAATACCGTTCAGACAATGTAGTTTTGGTATCAAACGTTTTATTGTTTCTATAAAACATCATCACAGGAAGAGTATTAACTGATGGCAATGCGAAAGGGGATTAGGAATACCAGTAAATGAAAAAGTAATTTGGTTTTATTATCCTCCGACAATGAAAGAAATATGTTCACAGGAATTGATATAGCAAGAGGGTGGTTGAAAAGAATTAATGTGTAACATATGCTTTCGAATGATTAAAGAAGAACTGACTTTGACCAGTTCTTATATCATTTATCATGTATATATTCTATTTGTTATATTAGCACAAATTCTTCAAAACCATGCAGAACAAAATAATTTCTTTTGAACCAGTTACCATTAATTTTCAAAATTTGTCTAGTTTTTCTTTATTTTATTAAAAAATATTGCAATTTACTTACCTCAATTTACGTACACATGCATTTTGTGTACATTCTCTGCATATGCACGTGCTCTTAATGTTCAAAACATTATCACAATATGTTTGTTTAATCTCTTTTATAATTCCATTAGAAAACCAACTAAAACATTCATCCGAAACCAATGAATTTTAGAATTTTTAAAAGAAAGTCATCGTATTAATCACCCCCAATTTACCTATAAATGGAATTATATGGTTCGAATTAATTTATAAAGGATGAGTCAGCAAAATTATCCATGTATTTAGCTATATTGCGAGTAGTGGCTTTGAATCAATTATGACATTAAAAGTAGATTATAATTATCGATGATCAATGTTATTCAATTGAATGAAAACTTATGTTTACGGATTAATTCATTTTCTACAATTTCTACCACAAACAAATATGCACTTTTTTATTTCTACAATTTCTACGACAATTTAATTTTTAAATTTTTCATTCTACAATTTCTATCTTAATTCATAATAGTTTGTGGTGGATATTATTTATTTGTTTGCAGTGGAAATTGTAGAAACAGATTTAACATGCGAATATGAGGATTTTGTTAGTACTGTTTGCTCATAATGATGTCTAACTTTATAAATAAAAAGTAAAAAAAAAACATCTAAATTTCAATCAATGAATTTAATAAGCACAATCAAATTTCAAGTTCAAGGACGTTTTGATACGTGAATTTTGAATAGAGTTAATCATGCGATTTAAAATAATCAGCGGGTGATACTAACTATTTGAGCATGAAAGTAGCTATAATACCCTCACATAACCCCGATCAGATGGAAAAATTGTATTACGACCACCAAAATTTTCTTTGGAATTCAAGTCAAATTGCGTGATGACTGAAACGTAGTTGTTTAGTGGTTCATGTTCAAAACTTTCGCACGGAATCAATTTTTTGGATAAAATTAAGGTTGTTATGTTAAATAGATTTGTTGTGATGACTTCCTCTTCGTCAATGTGATATTAGTCAAAACATTTTCTTATAAAAGTCAATTTATCATCCTTGTTTATGAGTCTTTTTATTTTTATTTTGTCGTAATGTTCTAACTTTTGAAAAAAAACACAACAAAATCACTCTTTGGTGTGATAGTGTTGATTTTTGTAGGCCAATTAATGCTGTATCTTTTTATTTAGGGTATACATTTTGGTTTTTGATGATCATTCAATGAATTAGTTAAATGTTAAAAGGCTGTAAATACAAATATCAAGATTGCAAGTAAGATAATATCATCATAGAATATCATTTTCGAAAATTTAAAAATATCCTTAATAGTCGGAATGATATTTTAAAATTTTTGACTCAAAACGTTATTAATCACCTGTTGAAGATTTTTGTGGTAAGCAAAGCAGAAAACATCAGACTTTCGATTTATTTTGTAGAACTGTAGAATTATTTGTCCTAAACATTTATTTATGTCCTGGACTTTATTTTATTTTATTAAATCAATTTTCTTGATCTATCAATAATATATCCATAAATTACATTGTCTTACTTTGTGTAATAACCAATGCATATTATTAAATAAATAAAAGTCCCAAGTCATAGCTTTGATGTATTCTTTTTTTTATTTTGCAAGTTTTTATTGATTTATAATTTTCTATATTGATCTTACTTAAACTTGACAAAATTGCAATTTATTTTGTTAAAACATTTTTACGGGTTTCTCATAATCATTTTTTTTATTGGATTTCACGTAAAAATGCTAAAAAATTTATTTTTGACTTTTAAATAAATAACATATTTTTACAATGCGTTTCTTCAATAAATTTTTATTTAGTTTTATAAATAAAAAAGGACTAGAAAATCTTATAAGGATATTTCGCTTGTATTATGAAAAGGTATAAGATTAAAGCGAAATGTAAAAACCTTAACTTATTTAATTCTTGGAAGCTTTTTAATGTAACAAGTAATTTATTTGAAAATTCGGAATAATGCTTATAGATTTTGAATTTTTGAATTATAAAATGTTCAGAGTGCCTTCGAAATTTAGAACAAAAATTCAAAGTTCAAAATGTTGGTTGATTTAAACTTCTTCTAGTTTCAATGCATTTTAATATATTGAAGGTGTTTAAAAGACTAGAATAAAATAAATGAATGATTTTTTTTCAAATTTGGTTATCTGTATTATGATTGCCTGACTCGAAAAAGTGGTACTGTCTTGTGTTTTATTAATATCACAGAGAAAGAAAGATTAAATTATATTTTATTTATTGAATAAAGTCTGAAAGTAAATTGTATGGATGAAGTCCAATACAATGAATATGTGTGAGACAATCTTATTGATTTTGATCCAAAAGTATTTATACTATATTGCAATTTGAAATGTACAAAAGGAGCATCAAAATGAAGTGTCGTTTCTAAGCAGCATTTATAAATTTCTGTATGTTTTTATATAATTAACTAAATTCCATTTAAGTACTGCATGGAAAACTGTAAAATTCTGGATAAAAATATTCTTGTAACACGGATTGCACATAAAATTTTGAAGCATGATTATTTCAAGGTGTGCGTCAAAAGATGGCATAAGAAAATCATTTATTTGAAGATTTACATCAAATCCATCGATTGTTTATCAGCACACCAAACTGTCTTTTCACGCGTTCGACATTTATACAACTTATTTACTTAACAGTATTAAAAACTATGTTGCTGCATTACTATTGAATATCACTGTTGATCATTGAATTTTACTGATTTAAAAGTGTGTTTGTTACCTCAGAGAAAGACAGCAAAGGACTGCCGTCCGGGCCTGCGGCATTACTGCTGATGGAATACGTGATAATGCTGGATACTGATGATGGTGATGTGAGTTGTTGCGCTGAGATATTGGAGCTGTTATGGGAATATGTGATGATTGTTGAGGCAGGTGATGATCCATGTACCCGTTGTTGATTGCTGAGGAGCTGCTGGTTGAGGTGCTGGAGGTTGTTGTGGTTGGTGTGCTGAAGTTCAGACATTGAGAGGTTGTTTCGGCTAATGGTGACCTAGCCAAATGAAATGGAACAAAAAACCAATTATCAATCAATGCTCAATCATTATAATTGTTAACAGTTGTAAATTCTACACAAAAAAGCCTAAAATTGTTACACGTGCAATATTTTTTAATGATAAACTGAGTTTGGGTCGTACTTTCAAAAAAATGAATAGTTAAGTTTTCTTTTTTTAGAAATTATTCACGTTTTTAACTGGAAAACAATAATAAATTTTTCAAACTTTTATAAACTACCTTACTGCAGAATTAAAACTTTTAAATTGTGAAATCTGTAGAAATAAATAGTGTTTACTCTTGTCGTGGTAGGAACTTTAGAAATGAATTTGAGTATTTCTACAATTTTCACCACAATGAAAAATATAAAGCTACTATTCTAAATTTTAGTAGAAATTATAGACAATTAACAAAATATAAAAATTTTTTTGAACTGCGGGAAAAATGTATTTTGTACATTTGTCATGTTTAAAATAAAAATTATAGAATAATGAAAAAGATTTTTTGTTGTGGTCAAAAAACACCATGTATGTCAGTTGTTAAGAAAGTGAATTTCCACCAAATGTAAAAAATTTACAAACAGACATTGAGCTTTTCAAAAACTTGACCCATAGGTACACACTCTAGAGTCTAGATGTCTACTGTCTTGATTATAAGATTTCCCAAAATTCTTTATAAATAATATCATTATCAGTATTTGAGATTTTAATTAACTAAAATGTTTAAAAATAATATCTATATTAAAAAATAATATTTGGACACTCACTGAGTGCTGTGCTGGTGCTGGTGATGGTGATTAGGAGCATGGTGATAAAAATATTGATATTGCGAGTGATGTTGGTATACCTCGCAGTTTGTTCCTGTTCCTAAGTGATGGTGGTGATCATTTGAAAGAATTGAATTATTAGAAGACTGAGAATTCGATGGAGAATACATTTCCATGTTGTGATCATGCAAAGGATACACAGTTATTAGATCTTTACTGCTGTTCGAATTTCCATTCCATTTCAGATGCTGCTGGTTGCTTGTCTGCTGTTGCATTTGAAGATGATGAGCGTTTGAATTATAGTGCTGATTATAATGTAAACTATTATTTGGGGCTCCAGTTGTGGAGTGCGTGGAATTGGAAGATGGCGTATTAGTTGGAGATCTGTTGTTGGATGGCGAAGCAGCAATACTTGAAGGGTTGTGCTCATTAACTTGTTGTGCTTGTGACCCCCACATGAGCACAGTTTGCCTTTGAATTTGATCACTATATTGATGTGCGTTTGGCGGTGGTGAGTTTTCAATTTTTGGTTGCACGACTGGCATAATGCCGTTAGAAGATGGTGTGGTGGGATTAGATGAATTTGTTGCATTTGGAGTCGTTGGCGGCACTGATATCACGGGCGAGGAAGAAACTCCAGGCGAAGATGCAATATCATTCAACATTATTGGTGACGTTTTTGGCGTTTTATTGCTATTTTGTGGTGACTGGATTACCTGCTTATTTTACAAATACAATTTTAAATATTTATAATTTCATATAATAGATTTTAACACTTACATGTGATTGTGGATACGATGCAGGATAACTTCCGTAGTATTTGCTATTCTCTTGCCATTTTTCATCCTTGGCTCCAACGACGGATGCAGGTAAGCCGTAACTATCATAAGACAAGAATCCGTTGGTTACGTATGTTGGTGTGGGAGAGTTTAAATGTGGATGATGGTGATGATGATGGTGGTAATCCGGATAATAGCTGCGGTATTGGTGAAATAAATTCTCAGCCGAAGGATAAAAATTGCTAGAGTGCACTTGTGGAGTCATATAAAGGTTATCCGCACCTATGTTAAGTATATTGAAATAAATATATCAGTTTAACTTTCCTAGAAGATTTTTATTTACCTGAAGGAGCATAAGGTGAAGATGAATACATTGGATTTAGATTGGAATAAGCTGCAACAACTGCTGCTGGATCAGGAATGTAATCTACATTTGGTGATGTAGCCGCTAAAGGTCCAAGGGATTGTGATGACTGTTGTGGTTGCTGCTGTTGTACACTGTTTTTCCGTTTTGTACGGCAAGTGGACAAAAAATCACGTAGCTGAGTTTTATATCGTCTGTTAGTTCGAGGTGCTGGTGTAGTCACTCCACTGTTTGGTGATCCATTTGGAGCAGCCACTAAAGCATCAGCTTCTGTGAAGTAACTTGAAGACAATCCTGTGTCTAGATAACTGACCTGGTGGAAATAAGATATGAATATGATTTATAAGACATAAATAATTTACAGTGCTGCTATTAAATGATATCAAAAAAGTCATTGCCCTACGTTGGCTCTACCTGGTCCGGACAATTTGAAATGACTACGTTGAACAAAATGCGAGAAATGTAAAATTACCTTGAAATCCATCGTTCGCTTTCCCAAAAGATCTCTTCCTTCTTCCTCCATCAGTTGTCTGTGCGTGCATATTACGAAATCAGGCTTAGAGTTCTTATACACTAAACGAGAACTGGTTTGAAGCCACTGCCATTCACCATCTTTCTTTTGAAATCGATATGCAATCATTCCCGAAGCACCAGTTTTTAATACTGAGATAATAAAACAGTTAATATTGATTGAGGAGTCATATCAAATTATGCTTACGCTCTTGATGTGCACTGGCTACATAAGACAAATCATCAAAATGTACTAAATCATACCCTCCCAAGTTAGCCAGCTCTGAATCGGTGTAGCCTAAATTTATTTTCCCTCTTTAGGAATGAAATCATTAATTAAGAAGTTTTGTTAAGAATTTATGAGAATTTTTGAGTCTGTGCATACCTTTGGTCCATTGAAACCAATGAAAGATCTAATTTATGTTTCGATTTAAACATGTTTTCTTTTTGAGGGATTTCAAGTAAACTTGGTGGCCCAAATGGAGTGCAAAATGCAAATAATCCTAATGGTGGATCCTCGGTTTTCCGGTTCTGTCCATGAAGTATTTTAACTCGTCCACGAATGTCTAATCGCTATCATCAAACAAATAAAACAAATTTAAAAATCATGTAAAATTAAAATGATAGCTTATATTACCAAAAATCCTGAAGTATTATCAAGCAAGCAACGAAACCGAACCGTGAAACTTCTTTCCAGGTAATTGAGCTTGTCTGGCGTCAATGCTTCCGCAAGCGGCATTCCAGATAAATCTGGTGGAAGAAAGGAGTTCCAAAGCAATTGTCTTTGTAGCTCTTCCCTATCTTCTGAATGAACTAACTCGTATACAGATTGGTGCACAATATCCGACTGAAATTTGGTAGATATCTTACTTATTATTTTCTTTCGTTATTATGTTATTTATGCTAAAATTGTTTAATAGAATGTATAATAAACTATTATGAAATTTTTTTCCATTTTCAATTTATATCATCATTACAGTCGACACTACAAAATATTTGCATACTATTATTGAAGCACAAAAATGTATTGCGTCGGCTTGTTATTTCAATTTACTTTACAAATGAACAAGACTTAATTTCAAGAACTGATGATACATTTCATAAAACTTAAAAATGAGGATAAAAAAATAAATTTATTTTGCTAATAAATCAAATTGGTGCGATTCAGGAGAAACGAAAAATAATCATAAATATGCAGGTATTTCGAAATGTTATTTGCTTTAATATTTTTTGGCTGCGCGCTTTTGTAATGAATGCATTATAAGAACATGATCGCAACTTCGGATTATCCATGCTTAAAAAAAGTTTTATATTATATTTTGAATGTGAAGAAAAACATTGTTATATTGTTATTTTTCTATAGATCTGAGAATATTTTAATAATAAATAAAATCAATATTTGTTATTCTGAAATCATTCAGTAGAAGCGAAACAAGCGAAACAAGTGCAATTATATTTTGAAAAAATTTTTTTACCTGATGGAATCCCAAATAACTTTCGATGCTGTGTGTTGCAAAAAATACTTCACCCTCGCATGTCAATATCATTAAAAACCCATTGAGAGCCTAAATCAAAAGAAATAAGTTTTAAATATGATTTGCCTTTTTAAGAAGATTTTTTTGGGTAGCATTATTGTTATAAGGTCAGAAGTAAGTAAATACAATACAGAAAATGTTGATACATGGGAACAGTAGTTTTAGGATAAATTCAACCGTTTCTGACATAAATTCAAAATTTTGTTAGATATTGGTTCGGAGAAAAACTTTTTTTTTTTAATTTTGCCTGGTGATTTGATTATAATAGGAATAGTAATCATTTTCTTGAAATTCAATGTTGTAACCAAGTAACATACAAAAAAAATATAATGCGATTATAATAACGCATCACTTCTTTGCTGCTTACAAGAATCAAAATAAATATGCAATAAAGACGAGACTATATCTGCTCACAACATGAATTATTTGTTAATCGTTACTGTAAAGAATTATGGTACATGGTGAATTTGTGTATATGGAGAGATATAAGTATTTATTTTAAATAAAAAAGGGTACGTAAAATATCTGGTTAAAATTGGAGTTACTATAGTGAAAGGTTTTGCTAATTTGTAAGGTATTAAAAGAAAATTTTAGTTTGACATATAGAATTTGAAAGATTTTGCAAAAGAAGATAACATATTTTAAAATTTAATAATTTATAAGATTATGGTATGTTTTCGTTTAAAAAAGATTTTTTGGATAAAAAACGAATAACGCCACCAACTCAATGTAATAAATAATCACACATAATAAATAGGTTTCATAGATCCACAAAATCTGAAGAGATTAAAGAGCGATTAAGAACTGATCTCTGCAATTTATGTA
This sequence comes from Parochlus steinenii, assembly GCA_038502155.1. NCBI lineage: Eukaryota > Metazoa > Arthropoda > Insecta > Diptera > Chironomidae > Parochlus > Parochlus steinenii. The sequence goes on along the minus strand of JAXCIN010000052.1, from coordinate 524,179 downwards.
ACATTAAAGCATCAATTAATATGGGCTTTCCTCTTGTAGTTGTTAATTGTGATGATACATTTGAAATTCTGAACAGAAATAACCACACAAATTAAATCTAATTGGTCTTGAAAACATATTTGTTAATCGTAAGCTTCATTCTAGTTTCATTAAAGAAAACCTTTATATGTGTAAAAACTGTTTCCGTTTTATAATTGCGTCTGTTGAATGAATTGTCTATCCAGCATAAAATACTTTGGGAATGATTAATTGATTAAGGCAAGCCGAAAATCTATATGAGAAAATTGTTTATACGCTCAAGGCCATCTCATTTATAACTTACTTGTAAAAACATATCACCGTCCAGAAGACCATTTTCAAATATCCCTAATTCTCTACTTCGGTAATTGTGACTATCATGAGGCTGGTGATGTATGTATCCATTTTCTTCTTTCTCCTTGTGCATGACAACTAAAATCAAATTTAGAGTGACCGTTTTATTAAATTGCAAAGAAATTAATGAATGGAAATTTAATAGTAAATTAAGTTTTTCATCCTAATGATTTATATTTTTCATTTACAATCACAAGAAACACTTTCTTTTTTTTTAATTTAAATATTTATCAAAGAATGTGATTGAGTTTAAACTATATATTTGTTTCTGTGAATATGAAATTACGGATAAATTAATTTCTTTTTAATTTTTCTAAAAACAAATTTTAATTATAACTGTACTAAAACAATATTATATGTTTACATATATTTATAAATATAATACGTCTTATATACTTATTTACGGTGTATATGAAAATAATTTTCTATAAAATGGGAGGATTATGCCATTAAAATTTGTATATACTGTAATTTTTGGGGTGAATCTGACACGCGAAGGAATCCAGCAACGAAAGACTTGCGCATTAAAAAAATATATATATGTTATCATGAAAAGTCTTGATTGTTTTGTCGTTTGAAGATTTATTTTTGTGTTGGAAAAACAGTACATGAATTTAAAGGTTTTAAAATTTTTAACTTACCTTGAAAGTAACTTTTCGTCCTTAAATAACTAACTGACAGTCGTAAAATACTTAATCGATCTAATTTACTTAGAATATTTTGCTCAAATGGTAAAAGTGATGCTAACAAGTCTAGTTCAGCGTTTAATCGTTCTCTATGGCGCTTTGAAGGGTTACTTTTTGTGACTCCGTCTTTTGGCGGGGGCTTAAGACTGCAAATAAAAATAATTTTAATTCATAAGTATCATATCTTTATTCAATATTATAATAATATAATTATGAACGAGTCGACCAAAAACATTTTTGTTATCAGATAAATGATATTTACCAATTGTCTACTTCATTAACTCATTCCAATAATTTTCATGCAAAAACACATAGAAATCATTTAATAATTATTAATCGCATAAGTTATCTTTTTAATTTTTTGATCATAATCAGCTAGATATTTGAAATCAACGTCTCGCATGTTTTATTAATGAATGAATGAGTATTTATGATTGCAAAAGCATTAAATCATATTCGAACTAATTTTTCATTAATAAGAATTTTATTTTAAAAGCATATAAGTCTAATTGACATGTTTTTAAAATTTAAAACTATTTTATAAAATCAGTCTAATATCCTAGTTCAATCACTAGTTTTCTTTGTTATTCTAAAACGCAGTTAAATATCAAAAATTAAAGGATATCAGACGTTTCACAAATTCTTCAATTAATACATTTTTCCTGAAACAAAATTAATTTAGATCTGAAATACTTATATGAATCTTGCTGTTTCCTTTTACCTAACAAGACATTAGCTGTACTGAATCTCGTACACAAAAATATACAGAAGCTCAAAATTGATTGAAAAATATCGTGATCGAAAACGAGGAAAAACAAATTAGTAAAGAAAGGTAAACTTTCATTTCAATATGCTTTTATTTGTAAGAACAGAATAATATTTGATTGATGTGTTATACATTGAAATCAATCTTGTATATTCTCCATATATACGTTTTTATTAGATAATCCTCTTATTGGTCATCGAGGTTCAAAACAACTCTTAACTTATTAATCAAATCTCGTTATTCATTAAAAACTTAATTTAACTTCTAATTTTTTTTCATATTTACACAAAACTAAAAATATCTAAAGGCAACCATTGAATCAATATTAAAACAATAAAAATCACTAAATAATTAACTATAGTTATAATAATGCACTAGTTCAGCATAACACCAGTTTTTGTTGAGAAAACCGTTTCAAATAAAATTTATGGCCTGGTGTTTAGAGATAAACATAATTAATTCAAAACTAGATCATAAACACGTAATTAATTGCACGCATTCTTTTTTTTTGTAAGAAAAGAAGCATTAATTGCATTTTCTTCAATTTACAAAGCTATAATTATTAATGTCTGTGTAATTTTCAATTTAAATAAAACATAATTATGATTAAGATTTCAGAATTTATTTTATGGTAAATTGATCATCGTTATAAGAGTAAAACATACAAAACAGTAAATTAAGTATTTGAATTAACATTAATGTTCAAATATGCGTTTTAATAGAAGCATTTACTTCTAAAATAATAATTATTAAATTAAATTTGGTGTGAAATTGAAAACAATAAAATTCGCTTTGTACTCGACAACGCACATCGTTTTTTTCATAATTTTACCTTTGAACTTTGATGCAACAAGCAGATATTATTATTAATTAAACATTTTATATAAAATAGTTTTTTTCTATTGAAATTTTCAATACATTATAACGATGAAAAATGTACTTTAATTTTGAAGAGTTCAGTGAGTTTGCCGTACTTTAAATTCAAAGAAAAGAGTAAACTTACAAACAAATAAAAATTTCAAATCTCTCATATCTTTTAATAATTTTTTTGTAAAATTGCATTATTTTTCTTAATTTTTCAGAAGAAACGTTTTTTAAGTTAAATTTTTATTAAAACCGTGTGATTTATCTCAGCTCGTTTGAAACATATTTTCTTATAAAACTAAAAATAAAAACTCAATAAATAATATAGAAGGAAATGTTCAAAATCAAACAATGAAGTATTTAAAATTATAATCAAAGCAGAATTACTCGAAGCGCACAACTATACTTTTTCAATAAAAATGTGTCTTAATAAGATAATCAGCAGAAAATAAGAAAAACGTTTTTGAACAACCACTTGATGAACTTTGCAAGAACTTCTCCGACTTGAAGATTTTAAAATATCTTAAAATATTATTTGTTTTTTCACAGTTTCTATTTTAGTATTTTGTTTACTTAGTTAAAGCATTTCCAAAAGTCACCAAAGCTAATTTAGTTGAACTCAATTCCCTTGGGTTTAGATTATAGAACATTACACTGAAAATTAAAACCACGCATGCAGCATATAAAAATTTTTACCTGAGCTGTTTAATTCAAATCATCTAGGAACTTGCATCGGAGAAGTAGAAATGAAATGCTCAATATTGAATGAAGGATGGATTTAAGGAAAAATTTATTTTCTATTTGCTTTTTCAAAACACTAAATACTTCAAATTACAATGCTCGCAATAATAATTATATCAAACGTTTTGCATCATTATTTATTGGCTTTTGTTTCGAACAGAATTATGATTATTGTTTCACCTTATCCTCTTCTTGTTATTATTGAATTATGAAAATGAAATATCGGTGATTTTTTATCGTGCCTTATATGTACACTGTACTGTAATTAATAACGAACAGCATAGCGATTCAATTACTGTTGATACAGGTACGAGTTTGTTATGAATGTTACGAGCAAGTTAAAAGTTGAGCACTGAGCAACGAATCATTGTGATTTCAACGTATTATTACCATAAAATCAAAATATTCAATAATATTCTTCATTTACTGATAATTGAGGTTAAATCAATTCTTGAAATTGTAAAGCCATAATATCCATACTCTTAGAATTTAACGCTTAGGCTTACTAACATACATTAGGGACATTATCCTTTTATCGAATCAAATTCGAATTCATTTTCTAAATCAATATGTAAACAATCAAAATCACTAAACGATAAAAAACTTTTATAAAGGAAAATTTCTTAAAAACTTCGTAATTTTTTTTGTGGAAAATTCATAATTTTGATTCAACAATTATTTTTTAAATTAATTTCAACCACAATGTTTTTTTTGCAATGTTTAGAGCTCTTACATAATAGTTGAAAGCATTGATTTCATTTTTTTGAAACAATTTACATAGTGTGTCCAGCCCTTTAAGTTCTCACAACATGTAATTATTGCGCATAATTTCAAAACCCCAGCCAGAATAGTACAGTCTGGATAATGGTGAATACAAAAAATTGAATGTTGTAGAAATGTCTATCTAATATGATATAAACTGATCAACTGCGTGTCTCTAAAATTCAATTCATGATGTAAACCGTGGTCAAGTGAAATTAATCAGAACCTCATTTCCATGCCACTTGAGTTTACTGGAATACATTACCAGATTTGATTCGTACAAAAAAATTAAATCAAAAACGTGAGGTATACATATTATTGAATGATCGAATCGCACCTGACCTAGTGTGCTGGTATACAAAATGTCTACATTCAAAAGCATACACTTAAACGTATCTTTGCACGCTATTTTGCGTTTTTCAATACGTTGTGTGAATTTTTTACATTCTTGCTATACAGTACACGGGGCTTTATAAAACAAAGGCTTTACTCAAAAATAAAAGAGTATTTGTTTGTTCTTGAAAAAAATTATTACAACGACGGCAGTTTAGTAATTTTTTCTTTGAAAGTCTGCAAAAGAGACATTTTCACTTTTAATGTCATTTCTACGTTTTGTAACACAATCACAAATGACTACACGAAACCAATTTATTTATTATACATGTGCAAACCGAATATTTCAGGGTTGAAATTCCTGTTGTTCCATAATATTTTGTAATTAACGTTTTCACCATATGTTTTTTGTATGACACTTATGACAATTCTCATGAATTTAACATTAATAATTTTTCTAAGAATGCAAAATTAAAAAGATCCGACTATAAACTTGAAAAAAAAGTTTAAATTTTTCAAAATTGTAATGAGTTCAATTGTACGTTATATAATAATATCATAGATGTTCACAAAAAAGAACACTTCCATGTTCAATCTATAAAACACACAATTTCATGCTGGAAGTAATTGCAGAAACAAGTTCAAAAACAATTCTACTTACACTTTCGTTACGTATTTTATTTGTTGCGAAAAAAGGTTCATGCTCTTCGTGCATATTATTTCTTCGATAATTTATTCAAATATATCTTTGTGTTTTTGTCTGAAAGTTCAAATATTGCCGTACTATAAAGGTATATGACGTCACCAATTAAATATGGCTTAATATCACGCAATTTTTGATGAAATGGTGTTTTTTGTATTGGATACATTTATTGATTGAACTAGTACTCCTTTTTAAGCTTGGCCTCATAAGCCCTGATATTTTTTCCATTTTGTTGTGAATTTCAAAATTTTATCTATCTTCCTAGTTAAAGAAGTTTTGTCGCTCAATTAAAGGTAATCTAAAGATCCTTAGAGATTCATGTAAAAATGAAAGCAGACGATAAGCATGAATAAGTAGTATTTTTGAATTTTTGTTTGACATAATCATCTAAAGATTCCGGGAACTGTTAGAGCGGTGTTTTTTTTAATATACTTCTATAAGTTATTGGCCAAGAAAATGCGCCGAATTGGGTCATAACGTTTTTGACGCAAATTTTAGATTAAGAGCTTAGCACTTTAAAGATTTATACAGAACTTTGAAGGAATTTTTGTTTCAATTCCAAAAAATCGTAAAAATCACAAAAATATGTAATTGTACAAAATACTTTTCATAGAATTTCTTCAGTGTTTTCTATCCTTAACCCTAAACTTCCTGATTTTTATTTGGCAGTGATATAGGACTGAGGTATTAGATATTTAATTTATTTTGTTTTAAAAAGAAAAATATTCCTACAACTGTTGTGAATTTCATATTGTGAATAAAATGTATCCAAGTTAATAAAAAATCAAATACTTTTATTGTTCCACAACATTCAGTTTATGCTATAAAAAAGGGTATTTGTATGTTGTTCTTGGTTTGTGTGAGGCTATTGTAAATGTTTTGTTGTTTTATTGATTCTTTTAAAGTCTACTTTTACTATGCTATAAATGGAAAATATTTCATGTAATAATCAACATATTTTTAATGGTCAAATAAATACATGTATAAATACGTAAGAATATACGGAAAATATTTGGTAGTTTCTTGTTGTTTTGAAAATTTTGATATTTTTTAGCATTCGGTTTCTCATTATTCACTTATAAATTGTGTTTACTAGTCAGCACAAATTGCAAAAATAATTTAAAGATATTTATAAAAACAATCACAATTTCTCTATGACATTTTAATCGCGTATTTATGGATTAAACTAAAGTTGGTTGAAACTGCGTTCAAAGTGCATAAAGTCATCATCATTATTGTAAAAAACTGCATTTATATTGTAATTGTTGTCGTTGAAAGATGGTATCTTTAAATTGAAAAAAATAACTACATCAACATAAAATTAAACGTATTGTTAAAATACAAGCTTGAACATGTGCAGTGAGTTACTCACAAACTGCAAAAAATTTACATTTATGTAGTATGTAAAGAAAAATAATCAAAACGCCACTGCCTTTAAAACTAATGTGAGTTTTTCAATTCACAGTTTTACATTCAAACGTGTATAAAAACTATCATTATATGAATAATTGTGTAAAAAGATGTATGATTAATGACCGTTCTGGTGCATTTATGCGTTGTTATGAATTTACATAATAAATTCTAATTATTATTTTTGATTTAAAACAAACAATAATATTAAATATTCATACAATAATACTTTTAATTTTTAAAATAAAAATCTTATTAATCTTTTTGTATAAGTTGAATAGATATAGGCAAAAAATGTTATCAAATAACTTTATGAATTAAAACTTTCAGTTGAGTTAAATTGAGATGATTTTTTCTTATACATTGCTGCAAGTAAATAGTTCTATATTTTTTAAATACCCTGTTATCGATTCAACAAAGTAAGAATTCTTTTCTGTAGTCCAAATGAGTTTCCAAGATTTCAACTTTGTATGTATGTATGTTTGTAAAATTTTGAGATAGAGAAAATGTGTGTTTTTGCATATTTGAAAATTAGAAAATCGCAGTTGACTTTCATTTAAATGTTGTTTCAATAATATAGGGTTGTTAGGCTCAAAAACATAAAGTTTTGATCGCTTCATAATTACATGCTTGTGGTTGATGAAAATATTGTAAATTTATAAAAATTGAATATTATTTATAAAGGGTCTTCAATAGGTTATTTAACAATCATTTGATTGATTTTTTTAATATTCTCAACATATATTTACGTCTTGTATTATTTCATTAAGCGGTATTTGCACACTATTTCAACTACCTTCTACCGTTCAATTGTATGGGTTGATTTTGAATGTGGATGTCTTTAGCGTGTGGACCCACCTTCATCCAAAGTTTTATGTAAAAAGGATTGATATGAAACATTTTCGTTCGGGAGTTATCTTGCAAACGGATGAATGGACGGACGGACGGACAAAATGAGAATAAAAACTTTTTTTTACAACAACAAAAAAAATCGCAAACATTTTAATGAACAAAAATACAGCTTTCATAGTGTATACAACCCTTTAAATTTTATAAGACTTGTTCATAAGTTGAAATATGAAAATATGTTGATCAAAAAACGAAGTGAGCTGCTTTGTTGCATATTGTCGACTTTTCAAATAAATTTTAATTTTTCTCTGGTAGCCATATAAAATAAAAATTATCGGCAGGTGCTTTTTGTCACAAAAAAGAGTGTTTATAATATTATTCTCAACAAAGAATGTGTTCGATTAAATACAAATTATGAGATCTCAATCTTCTTCATAATAATGAGTTTAATTAAATTCAGATTGCTTGTAGAGTGAGTTACCTATTGCGATAGCATTATCACCATGGATTAGTGCTATTTTTATTGATCTGTCAGAGAAAATATTTTCAATTTAAATTTAAATTTGGGAGGAATATTAATACCAACAAGTGAAGAAATAGTTTTTAGTTGGCAAGTACAAGATAGCATTTGTAATGAATGGCAGTAGGAATATTTATATTGATTCAGTAAGTTCTATGGTAAATTTCGAACATTATATAAAGACACAGACCTTGATTGCAAGTAAGTTCTTTCGTCCGTTCGTCTATCTAGCTTCATCCGATCGGAAGTTATCTTAGCTATGTATCTGATGTTAATCCCCAACGGATAATCAACTCTCTAGTTTCAAAACAGATCTAACCGACTGCCAAATATTTTAATCGAGAAATAGGTTTCAAAAAATTACCAAATAAATATTTTTCAAACTGATAGTTTGAGTAAACTTTTTTCCTTTCGATTTTAAATTACAGTAATTTAATACTTTTTAACTGATGCATTCCGCGAAGTCTAGTCTCAATATTTTTTTAATGTAACGGTGAATCTGAGTTTGTTTTCAGAAGAAGCGCGTAGATGCAAATTAGAACACTAAAAAAAGAACATAACATTCTATTTAATATTTTATACAATCTTTGAGGCGTTTTACATTAGTGTTTAAAGAATTGACCACTCAATCGTACGAGTCTTCTAGACTGTAAAAACTAGCTCGTTTTATTTTTAATTTATTATGGTTTTAATTACTTTGCTTTACTTTTTGTTTTCCATTCATAATTTCATAATTTGATGAATTTACGATCATTTTCAATTAATTAAAAATAATCATCGTTAGTTTGCAGCTCAATTAGATCTTTTTGAATAATTTATTATTATTTATTTATACTTTATTTTATACTTTATGTATATATTTCTAGAAATTGGTTTTATTTGTAATGATAGAATTTTCTTGGAACAGATAGGCGAATAAACAGATATTTGAAAGATATGTTGTCAAAATCTTGATCATTTTATCACACCAGTAGTATGGTTTCCTAAGCATTAAAAATAAAAAAAATTAAGTTTAAAATATTGAAAAGATAACATTATTTTGGCGCTGAATATTTTTCTGAAATAACACCTCCTGTTTTGTAATATATTTCACCTTAAATTGTAAAAATTTTAACACTTTGTTTCCAAAAATTTGTAGGATCCTCTGCAGACGGTTTTCGAGTGAACCGACATGACTCTGCGCAGACACAACATGTTAAAAATATGAACATTACATGTAATTACGATAACTGCTAGGTATTTGCACATTTTGTGCATCTTTAACAGGTTCAGCTTACACTTTAGAGCCACCAAATTTTTCGCGTATTGAATTAATAATAATTTATCATAAAATTGTTCTTGAATATGATATGAAATTACATGCTTTTGAACATAAAATTTATAAATTAAACGTTATATGATAATATAAGTATAGATCAGGGTATAGATAGTAAACCGAAATTTTGACATGAACTTCAGCTAAAGTGTGCTGCCAGAATGTATTCTGTTTGCTGGTCATTGTGGCGAAATATGATCCATTTATCAAATTTTTATTATTGCTAATTATCGTAATCAGTTAGCACAAAAATATTGATATCATAAAATAGTTGATAAAATAATTTGCATAAACATGCAGATTATCTGCTTCTGTTTTGTTGAAAAAGTATACGCCGGCTCGATTTAATTAAAGAGTACTGAGCTAGGATTTTTTCCAAGCAAAATTAAAAATTTCCTCTTTTTATATTAAAACCATAAAGATGATGACAATAATCAAAATCAAACTTGCATACTTTTATTTTGGTAAACTGTGCCATTTTGCGATGAAATGAGATATGTAAGCTGATTAAGCTTTTTAGTGGTGTTGACAACGTTGACAATGCTTCAAAAACCAGACAACCTGAACGGTTGGCCAATTATTATGAGTCCCCATGTTGAATTAATATATCGTACTGTCTACTTAAGTTGAAAAGTCTTGAAAATCATTCGTTATCCACTGATTTGGCTCTGTTTTGAATATATTTTTATAGTTTTATGACCATTCTTTTGGTTTTCATATAAGTACATTGTTTTTATTTTATGTTTTTTATGGTTATGAATTTACAAATCATTGAATCATTAGTATTTGAAATTAATATGGCAATAAAGTTTTGATCACTTTTGTCTGGACTTAAAGTTCATTTGTTTTTTAAGAAGTGGAAGTTGTAAAGTATATAATTAATGATAAAATAACTTAAACTACATTTTCTGGAGTTTTAACACTTTCACGGGTATCTAAAAAATTAATCAAAAATTTGGATCTTAAGTCAGCAACGATTTATTTGCAAAAATCTTGTAGTTCATAAGCATATAAACTAGGTGACACAATCGGCAAAAACTCTATTTGAATTTTTTTTAAGTAATTTTTTTTAATTTTAAATTTATTTAATAGACATTTGAATATATTTTTCATTTTGAAATATTGATCACCGGTAAAATATACTCATTTTCAAAAGGGCCATCTAGTTGTCTGAATTTTATAAAAAACATTCCATGTATCATTTGGTTTATCAAAGCATAAAAGCATATTTTATCAATCAACAACCCCCTGCAGCTACCGGATTACCCTACCCGCAAAGAATATAAGTTTTTGTAAATATGAAACCTCTTGATTTGAATTGCAATTTTGTTAATTTGTGGTTGCTATAGTTTTTTGTATTATGAATATGCAAGCAAATATATCTTATGAAAATACACATTATTGAATGTTTACAGTTGAGCTGCGCGGTAGAAATAAATTTGAAGAAAATTTTTTTGGGTTTCGTCTTTTTTTGTTAAAGCTTGCAGCATGCAGTTTTTTTGTTGTTGAACTCGAAACTCTTTTTGTCAGTTAATTTATTTACATATCTTTCTTTTCCATAAGGCAAGAGTGCATAAATTCAACATTTTTAACAAATTTTTTTCGAATAAAGCTGGCAGGTATTCGCAGGTATTTTAAAGTTTTATGATATAGAACTGAGAAAATATGTGAAGAGAGAAGAATTAACTTTGCAGACGCCACCCAATTTTTAAATCAGAAAACTAAGAAAATATCAAATCATATTAAAGAGCGCTTTTATTTGATATCATCATTTTGATTTTTTTTTTGTTTGAGAAACTTTTGTTCAGCAATCATCAACTTTATATTTAAACAAATTCTAGAAATCAAAGAAAGAATCTGCCCAATTAGGTATACTTTGTAAATGATTTTAACAATATCAAAAACATGAAGCTAACAAAAAGAAGAACAGACTTATCAGAATTAAAATAATCCAGAAGCTGCCGATGCCTAGAAATGATCTGCAAAAGCAATGATTCCAGCATTCTTTTATTAATTAGATATTTAATATCGATATTTAATGCAAAACAGTGTTAATGCAGAATTAATAGCTCACCTTTTACCATTTCTCCTTCGTCGTTTTGTTGCATACACTGTTCCCAGTTGACTCATCTTTAAAGTTTGATTAATTTTAATATCGTTTCCGTAAAATTGACGCTGATATATATATTTTTTGTATCTGTGTTTATTGTGCGTATATATTCAGATCAATTTCAATTATTGATTCATTTGTTTGATATAATTTTTTTCATTTTTTCAATATATTTTTTTTTTGTAAACAAACTTAATAACACCTTAAATTCTCTTTTATTCACCAATTTGCAGTTGGTTGAAGGAGTATTTTGACTCCATCAGAATTAATTCGTGTTTGTTCACTAGCAGTAATATTTACACTGAAAAACAAAATTGATTAATCGAAATATAATTTTTGTGTGGTTTCAGAGACACAAACAAACTTATATAGTCATTAAGTGATTGTCATTACACATTACACATTTCTTTACGGAAGGATTTTTCATTTCTTTATAAATTGAGTGTGAGGAAGTTCTGAAAATCGATAACACATATTTTGTTCTGTTTTTTAGTCCATTAATGAACAAATTTCGAATTTAATACTTTTTAAAGACCATGAAAATATTGGATATAAAAGTAGATGAAAATATTTTCTTGTAAATTTAATAATTTTTGCTAGCTTTTTAACATTAATTTTTGGTCATGCATTTTTGTATAATAAGGTTATATCAAAAAGGGTTTTTGTTTACTCATTTAAAAATTTAAAATGCTTTCCAATTTTTTCACCTAATGTTATTTTTGCCAAAAGTTAATTTGTCTTTGATGAATAGTAGACCTTAATTATATCTTATGTAAAATTATTTGGTCATTCAAGAAAAATTAACTACTTTCGAAGATAACATAAAGTGAGTTAATATTCTTCTCACAATCTCAATTCAGACTTATTTATCTAGCTAGACTTTCAACTGCCAATCTTATTTATGCAGATTTCATTATCACAGCTCACACTTGCTTCTAATTTAATCAGTCAACTGAATTGTTTTTACACACATGTTATTTTATACATTTTATAATTATTTCTTTTTAATTCGGTGAGATTACTAATAATCTTCATAATTTGATGAGTAGTTTTTCATTTTCATCTTTGAATATTTTATATATATATTAAGATTTTTGTTATTACGAATTTTCAAACTTCCGACGGATTCTGAATGTATTTTCTATCATCACTGTGTACACATAATCCTTATTATAACTATTTAGCTGGACTAATAATTAGATAGAATATCACTTGAACATACTTTTAGAGACATTATTATTCCTCAATCATATACACTTCACGAACTTTAGCTGATAATAATTGAATAATTACATTCATAATTTTATTCAATTCTAGACAAGTGAACTGTTCAAAATTAATTATTAATGTGTCACAAATACCCGTGTTAATAAATTATTGTAAAACCAAGAGTTCAAGTTTTATGCTTTTAAATTATCTGTGTGCGACCTTTACAAAAATTCAACACAAACTAAAGAACAAAAAGATATTTTAAATTTTATTCAAAACATATAACCAAAGGTGTTTCAGTTTCACAAATTTTTATGCTCATATGAACCATGTTTATCTCTGTTTTGAGCTATTTGAATGATTGTTAGCAAGTCGAACAGAGACAACCCGCATTTCATATGCTGGACAGTCCATACGCAGCATACATTTCAGGCATAAGGCTAGACAGAGATGCACTATAGTTTACTTAAGTAAGCATCAGAATGAAATGTAAACTCATTGTTTTTTTGCTTTTTTGGAGGCGTTAACGAAAAACTATCGTATTTAGCATAATACTTAGTAGATGTGTTGATGTTTTTGAGCTTTTTGAAGCTAACCCTAGTTGATTCACATAGTGTTTGTTATTTTTAATTGAAGCATTTACAACAAAGTAAGCAGTAACAATTATTTCTTATTTTTATTGAAAAATGCAAAAACAGCAACTGCAAAGGTTTCATTTGGTATTATTGCACTTTTTGACAGGATAATTGAAAAAAACTGTATTTTTAATCGAGTCCAACTTAATCACTTGATTATTTCTACATTATCATAATTCATTTATTCAAGTTCTCTTTTGGTGTATTAAAAGAAAAACTGCAAAAGCGTCGACTAAAAAATGCAAAAACACAAATGCATTGAAATAATTAAAAGTTTCATTAGACCGAATCAGACAAAAAGTATTTATTTCTACAATTTCTACCACAACAAAAAAAAAACATATTTTAACAATTTCTACCTTAACATTTTTTGGAGAAGTAAATAATTTTTTGTTTGTTTGTTAAGCGGTCCACACACTATGAAAGAAAATCACTGAAAGTTTTTACTTCTTTCAACTTCTTACCATTTTTCCGTTGAAGGATTTTTTTCAAAAAATAGTCAAAATTTGCGTATTAAAAAGACAAATAACAATTGAGAAGAAAATTTGGAAAATCTACAGGAAAAACTCTACTTTCACTCAACTTTCAGTAAATTTCTGAAATTGACTGAAAGTTGAGTGAAAGTAGAGTTTTTCCAAAAATTTTTCCAAATTTTCTTCACACATAAAATTTGTCTTCTCAATGCGCAAATTTTGACTATTTTTTGAAAAAAATCCTTCAACGGGAAAGTGGTAAGAAGTGAAACTTTCACGGTTTTTACTTTCATAGTGTGTACAGCGCTTTAAATAATTTGAAAAATTAACTGTTTTCTTTTGGTATAAGTAAGATGAGATAGCTAGTATGCTATAAATAGTTTTATTTTTAGAATTTCTATCACCCGAAAAAACTTCTTTTTCCACAATTCTTGACCAAATTTTTCTATACTAATATCAATTTTTAGATATAGTTAGTTTTTTGGGGTACAACTATTGTAAATTACGGTATTAAAAATTCCTAAAAATTATTCATATTATAGTTTTATTAGAATGCGATGAAAAAGAACTTAAAATATTGTTGAGAGTCTACTACAACAGAAAGATCTATTCTCATTCGTTCTTGACAACAAAAAATGTAAATGTGTACGCTGAAAGCATTCAATGCAAACACTATAACATTGAAATTAGAAACGGAAGCCATTGTAACATGAAAGTGCACAAAACACATTATTCTGAAAGGGTATCATAATAAAACAGGCGTGGTCACAATTAATCTAATAGTTTCAAAATTCAGGAGTCTAGAGCTTTAAGACAATTCTTGGTCACAATATGATTGTACACTAAAATTGAAATTTTAATTAATTATTCATATGCTATTGAAATCGACAAACTTACATAGAATTTTGCAAATTGTTATATCTCATTAGAAAATGTTTCTTAATCATAAATATTAGGTACCTTTAAATCTCTATATCGTTCTGTTCTAAATTAGAATTAGAAAATGTAAGGTACAAGCAATAATACAATAAATGTGATAATATAATGTAAAAAAATAATAAATTTTTTACATTTAAACAGCCATGTCATCTTTTATTCAATCACAACCAATGAAGTTTATAATTTATTATTATTGTTATTATTACTCGAGAACCATTTTTATTTTTTATTTTATTTGAAATCTTCATCTTATCAACGGTACGGGCAGTAATTACTGTGTTGTACTAAAAATGTCGTTAGAAAATAGATGTTTTTATTTATATAAATAACTCCTAGATACAGGTGTACACAGATTCATAAAGAATAAAAGCGAAAGCATAAAAATTGATAAGAAAAAATAGACACACACAGATCCAACAGCTAAAATCAGAACAAATATGGTGAAACGTAAGTTTTTCTCAATTTCACTGGGATCTGGAATTATAGTTGCATCATCGTTATAGAATCTTTCTTCCTGAAAGTCAACAAACAATTCAATGTATCAGAAAATTTTATTATTATATCGAACAAACCTCATTTTTATCTAATTCTCTTTTAAATTTCTGGTCTTCTGAAGTTGTATTTAGTTGTAACAAGTCGTCTTGAGTGAAAACATTTTTTAAATTTACACACTCGTTGGTCAAAAAGTCATAAATCTTCAATAGAATAATTCGATGAAATAATTTTAAACAGTATTGCTTTTAATATTTTAACAAACCATCGTTGACTTGCATTGAGCCACGTTTTGACAATTTCCATTAGCAAAAAAATTGCGTTTTCCAAAATATTTCCCTTCACAGTTTTCCGAGTGACAATTTTTGAATGGGTTTAAATCAGATGAGTTGCACTGCTTGTAAGTGTTGTGTGATTTCATATCATTGAAGTACTCTGTTTCAGATTGTTATTCAAGTATATGCAACTTATAAAACATTTAGCACGTATTAATTTAATATTACCAATTATAAAGTCACTCAATGCATTTTCTTGAATTGTTGTGTTGAAATGAATTTGATCAGTTATAGTATATTGTTCGCCGTTGAGACGATGCGTTGAAAGAATCAGATCACAATTTCCAATTATGTTATGTAATACCTATAAAAACATAAAAATAGATCAATACATATTTTCAAAAGAGAGAATATGTTAGTTCTTATCATTTTACCAGTGTCGGAAGAATAAGAGTAACAATCACAGTTGCACCAGAATCTATTTTAACTGAGTTTATGCCAATCAGATTAGCAAGCTTAAAGTAAATTAATGACAATTTTAGACCATTATAAAGCATTGATTTAGTTTGGTAAATTAATTTCTTATTACCTGACAATCTTCGTCGTTGGACAATTTAATGCAACATCTAGATGCCTTTAGACTTAAAGTAAAGGCTTGTTTGGAGGTCTTATCAATATTTTGAACGATTACATCTGCAAAGTTTTATATATTTGGTATCAGCTAGATCTTGAAATATTTCAAATCCATAATATCCATGCTAACTTAAATAGATGGTTAAGTTTTATGCATTTTCGGCAATAATAGAGTCAAAATAATATATTTTATTCAAATAATTAAATCTAGTTTGAGTCTTTTGCGGGTCTTTTGCGACTTTAACTTAATTTACAAATTGGCGGGTTGTATAATATATTTTTAATACTGGCCGGCAATAATAAATTTGTATAGGATGAGAACTGACCTTAAAAATTCTGATGAAGTAAATTTTAGTTATTATCGATGGAAAATTTACTTCTGCCGAAGATAACATAAAATAACCGATAATTTAGAAAAAAAATTATGAACGCTGGTTAAATCTTTTGTCTTGTTTCAACTTTAATGAAGTTATCTTAATAATTGTGGGCATTGGACAACATTGTTGATAGAGCAGTTCAATTTATTGGTGACATGGAGGACGTCCAAGTAAAATAGAAAAAAATCTCTGAAATTAATTTTTTCTCTTACCAAAAATAAGTCCTATATCACTCTTCCGAATATGCCTGATTGTCGCCCTTTTGATCAATAATTCTGGATCAGAGGCCATCAGCACAACAAAAACTTGAACAAAGCAGAACAGATTCTTCAAAAACATTTCTTCTGATATTCTACTGACATTTTAAAGAATGAAATACACAAGTTACTGATGTTTGTTTGAATTATTTATTGTAAAATTCTTATTTTCAGATGTTTAATAAAAGAACAGTTATTTAAGCTTTCACTGCAACAGCCTTGGCCTTAACTTGAACTTCATTCTCGGAGGTGAGGAATCCGTATTTCTTCAATACAGCGTTTTGTTTGGTGAGTCCCTTAGCCATTTTCAATGTAGCTCTCAATCTCAATTTCTGAAAAGAATAATTTTAAATTGATTTAATAAAATTGTCAAAAATCTTTTAAATTACGAAATATAGGGTTTTGGGATCAGATTAAAGTTATTCACATTATTTATTCAAATAATAAGGTAAGACATAGTTAAATTCACATCATGAAAATCGTTTATAAAGCATATTCATTATGAATTATGCTCTAAAAAATATATAAATAAATTTTCAACTTACTTCCAAACGCTTCTTGTGAGTGTAGTGCAGACGAGCCTTGATCTTCCTCTTGGCTTCCAGACTGCTTACAACATCTCGGTACTGCCATCCGACCTCGTAGGCAACACGTCCAACTTGGCAATACTAAAAAGAAACATTCATCAGCATCAGATTCTAGTTGCATTTTTAATCAGTTGTGTTACCTTTCTGTCAGAACGGAGACATAAAATCTTCATTGCCAATGGGACACATACGCGCTTTACTTTGTCGTATGGTGGTGGAACTCCCTCGAAAACCTTGAGGCGAGCTAATGCCAACTTTCCACGGCGAGTCTTGTGAGGGCACATTCCTGAAAGGGGAAAGAAAATTGGTTTTAAATGGATTCCTTTTCAAGCAAGTTCATTTAATTGATTTAAAAACAAATCAGATTATTTTCTTTTCATGGTTTTTCAATTAATGTAGATAAGGTATTGAATTGATCATCATAATAAAGTATTTATCGTGATTGTAAACATAATATTGGTAACTTACCGCGAACAGCTTTCCAGAACATTCGGCTGGGAGCGCGGAAATGGAATGGACCGCGAGCTGGATTGACGTTACAGCGTTTTCGCAAATAAGCCAAGAACTTTATCTTGTTTCTAAAAAGAAGATAATAATAGTTAAGAATAGTCGAATAGGGGCACTAATATTCATTTTAGGAATTTGTTGTGATCAGGTTTGTGTTTCGTTTTATCATAAAATTTTCAAGTAATGTAGATAAGGACTTTGATATCATCATTAAGGATACAGTTGAATAGCAAGTTGAGCACGTCTTTACCTGAAGAAGTGGCCGGAAAGCTGCAAATCTTCGCAGCGCACAACAACAACCTTTCCACCATTCAGAATGTGTTTGGCCACGACAGAAGCCAAACGGCCCAACAAATGGCCGCGGCCATCAATGACCATCGCCTAAAAATAAAAAAGAACAATTATTTATTGAATAACTGGTAAGTTTTGAGAATATCATCAAAAGTGAGGTTATCAATTTGAACCAACACAAAATCTAAAATTTTGCAGAACAATCTTAACAAACTTAATTTGTGAACCATTTCATAAGCAAAACCAACAAGCATCGTCTAATGTTCAGATAAAGCCGCCATAGTTAAAAGCCCAAACTTAAATCACAACTCCACGTTTTGCTAGGAAATTTATGAAAATAGTCTATGCAACGCACAGTTCTAGTGTGACGAACTGTTTTAATCGAAGCACTGTTATTCAATTCACATTTTGATGACATTTTAAGGTAGTTTACGGCTTTTGAACTAGTTAAATTCAATTATTTTTTACCTTGCTGGAGAAACTCGACATTTTTAAGCAGACAAAAATTCTAAAAGAGCGAGAGAGTAAAAATTTGACAGGAGGGGTAAATAATAATTTATTTATTCTATCTAGATACATCATATATACAGTACTCACTCTATATACTCTCTGTCTTATCGGCAAATTATTTTAAAAATATAAGTCATTTACCACTCCCAAAAGATTATATTATGTGGAAAGCTTCAGCAGGAAGACAAATTGAAGAGGATGTTGTTCCAGACGATGACTGGGAAACTGAACCAGATTATTTAAGTATGTTAATTTTTTTACAACTTTCTTAGAAACATAGAATTAAAATTTTTACGGCTGTATCGAATGCAGATACTTTCAGAAACTTAGTATACTTACATCTAAGACAAAGCCGGTAACCAGCTTTGTAATTGATTAGAAATAATATATTTATGGCTTACTTTTCAAGATGATGTTAATGAGGTGGAACAGAGATGGGGCTCAAAGCAAGGAAGAACAGCTGGCGCAATTGACATGCAAAAACTTAGAGATGAAACGGAACAATCGGATGCATTGAAAAAGCGAGAACATGGTCCATTAAGTTCAGGAGGATACGGAGGGAAATTTGGATTAGAGACTGGGCGAATGGATAAATGTGCTGTTGGTCACGAATACATTGGAAAAGTTGAAAAACATTCATCGCAAAAAGGTAAATATTTTATTTTTTATTGACATGAATCATTAATAGAATTTTTTTTGTTTTTGTTTTAGATTACTCAGCGGGTTTTGGTGGAAAATTTGGCATTCAAACTGATCGCGTGGATAAATCAGCAGTAGGTTGGGATCACATCGAAAAACTTGAGAAACACAATTCTCAGAAAGGTACTTTTTCATAATTTTTTTTAAAATAGTGTTTAATTACGTATAAATGCTCTTCAGATCACAGCCATGGCTTTGGTGGAAGCTTTGGAGTCGAAAGTGATAGAATGGACAAATCAGCAGTTGGCTTCCAAGAAGATCGTACAAAGGTTGGCACTAACTATACGAAAACTAAGCCTGATATTTCTGGTGCAAAGCCATCAAACTTACGGGCCAAATTTGAAAATTTGGCAATGCATTCAGAGGAAGAAGCCAAAACAAGAGCCGCCGAACAGAAACGCATGCGAGAAGAAAAGGATCGAATTGATCGAGATCAAGCTTCCAAAGATTTTGTAAGTTTAAAAAATTTATAATACTAATGTATTATTTAGTTAATTACAAATACCTTAAAAATTTAAGGAGAACAATGATAATGATCAACCGGCTGGTAACCAGCAAAGAAAATCAGCAATTATCACCGGTCGGTCAAGTGGTATTGGAAATGCTATAAGTGCATTCAACCAGCCATCACCAACTGAACCAACACCAATAAAACATCAATTCCAACTCCCCAAGGATGAGCAACCTAAGAAACAAGAGAAAGCCCCTGTAATTGTTCAACCACCAGATGTTATTCCAGATGTAATTCCAGATTCATTCAAGGTTGTAGAAGTATCTGAAGAAGCTCCACCCAGCTCAATCATCATTGAGCCTATTTCATATACAGATAGTACACCGACTCACTTGGAAACAATGTCAAGCAATATTCAGGAAGAGGAAAAACTAGTTGAACAGCTCAGGAATCAAGACGAACCAGTTGAAGAGTTTGTTTTATCACCAGATGATCCGGGCGTAGTGGCTACAGCATTATATGATTATCAAGCAGCAGCCGCAGATGAAATTTCGTTTGATCCTGAAGATGTAATAACGCACATTGAGATGGTAAAATTGAACACATATCATTATATTAAAACTAGTAGCATAAATCCCCTCAAAAATGAGGGGTAGATGACACACTAAAGAATAAAAACATTATATTGAAACATAATATAGATAGCAGAAATCATTCAAAATTCTAGCAATTTTTTCATATGACTCAGACGCGTGACTAAAAATTCGTGAATTCCTTCAGATATTGTGTAAAAAATATGGATAAACATTGTTGAGCAAAAAAAATCAAAATATTCCAATTAATGAACAAATTTTACACAGGGAACATGAAAAATTCACGATTTTGCGTGGTTTCTGGATGTGTGTGGATCAGCGGTGCATGGTAAAAATCTCACACTCAGCTCAAAAGTTGTGTCTTGTACTGTTATATATGTTTCAAGGAAAAAAATTTCAATTTTTAGAGCCATAAAAAGTTTCATCACATGGTGAACGTTTTTTTTATGTTTTTGAAAAAATGGAAGTTCGTGAAAAAAATTCCTGGACACCAGCTGGTCAATATACCAACCTGAAAACCAAAAAAATGGGTACGGAGTAAGATTATAAGTATCATGTAAAAAAATCAAGATCCTAACTCTTATAGCAAAAAAGTTATTAAACTTCTAAAGCGTTAGTTTCACCCTTTTCATACAAAAAGTCCGTATTAACACCAAACATATATATAAAAACACATCTTTATTCAAGTTGATAATAAAAATAATAATAATGAATTAATTTTTTAGATTGACGAAGGCTGGTGGCGTGGATTATGCAAAGATTCTTATGGCCTTTTTCCAGCCAATTATGTGCAATTAAAAGAATAATATAAAAATAACCACCAATGAGTTCTCTAATGTTCGACAGTATTACAACATTAGGCCTGTATAAACGAACAATCTATTTTTCGTTTTATTCTAGACGAATTTTCAGACTCTTATTATTACACATTTTTAAAGAAATGATGACTAGTTTTTATCAAAAAGTGGTTATATTTTTTTATCTTAAATTTTTAAACAATTTTATTATGCATTTATGTTCACATGTTCTATGTTTATTATATGTTATAAAGAAATAATTGTGTATTTTAATATTATAAACTAATCGACTCAATAAAAACTTCAATTTTAATTAAATTGTTCCAAGTTCTCTGACGAGTTTAATTAAACGTTGTAAACTATGCACATATTACTAAAAATCAACTGTATTCTCTGATTGCTCAAGAAACTGTTGGAAAATAAAACCTGTTTTCTCTGAAAAATTCGTTTTCCACAAAATACGAAGTTTCATCAAAAAAAAATTTTGGGATAAACGAATGAAAAACAGCACACAACAAAATTTTCTTTGGCTATGCTAATGGTTGATTTTCCGATGCTTTCGTGGCTTAGTTGTAGTGAAAGACTCGAACAGTGAGAATCTTGTATTGAGTTTTGGCAACTATAATCGGAGAAATATTGAAATTGCAGTACAAATAATTATTCCCTGAATATAGTATATGTTCTGCTTAAATATAAGTTTCATTTTGGAACTATGAATTGCAAAAAGTGTTTTGTTATCATTTGAGTATGGAATAGTGCGCTTCACATTAAAAATATGCAATTAAATTTTGATATGATATGTAATTTCCGGAAAAGAAATCTTAATTAACGTGCAAGTCAAAAGAGTGTAGTGGAGTTTATAAACACTATGGAATGGTGAAAACCGTGTCCAAATTATGAACAAAAAAATCCGAATTTTCCAAAATCTTTTTTTTTTTCTTATATGCGTTTATAAATAGATGACAGTTTACTTGTTCAATATAAACAAATTGATAGAAAAATGTGTGTAAACTAAATGTTCGTTGTATAAAAGTGTGTGCTAATATACAAAAAAAAAAGAATAGCAAAAAATAGTGTTTTATTGTTTTAAATATTAAAACTCTGAAAATTCAATTCTGCTATACTTACAGAGTGAATATAAAAAAAAATGAAAGAAATGTGCGCTGACGAATTTAATTAAGGAGAATTGAAATGTTTATATGTTTAAGAAACAACATTGTGGGTCAATATCATCTGAATATATTCTCTCATAAACACGTATAACGATCTAACGCTGTAGGTTTTACAATGAAACGGACAAATATACGCAGGAATGTAAAAAAATAAGTTGTGCCTGAGTTTACACAACAATTGCTCAAAGTAAATTTTGAGCTTCATATTGTTTAATATTTATGTATAAAAAAAATCCTTTAAGTATGTTGCGAGAAAAGCGTCGTCATGCAAATCAAAAACCAAATCGCAGGTAATTTCAAAGATTTTAAACTGAATTTTTTTAATTTTTGATGTGCTAATTCATACAGATCTCGCACAGATCACATTATTTTATGTATAGACATATGGATAAATTAAAGTTCTCATAGATGTATCGTTACTTTTTTAACTACTCTAAGCAGTTTTACTGACCTTGAGTAATAGTTTCAATTTTTTTTTTTTTTAATTTCAAAATCAACATACACAATGTATAATATAATGTAAATGTTTCACGCATCATTATGAAACACTCAACCAAAAATTCTGTTGAAAACTTTGTACATTTTGACATATCTTATTGTGACCCATTAAGTTTTCTTTAAATACATTTAAATAAATATAAATATTCACAACAAGTAGTAGCGCTGCTCGAGACATAAATACATTTATTTTTATCGTAACATGAATATTTATTTATTATTATTAATTTAAAATCTTTAATATATAAACCAGTATATTGCAATTCATGGTAGACAAAACTGCGGTGTTTATAAATAAAAAAGGATCGTAAATATATGAGTTTTTGTTTTTCAGATTGGATGCAAAGTCATCACGTGGCATGATTTACGAAAATGAAGAATTACGACTACGAACGATAAATATTAATGCGGAAGTTGAAAGAGGTATTAACAATTAATTAACCGATGTTTGTACATAATTTTGACTGATTTGTGTATCTTTTTGCAGGCCAATCAGAAATTAAACACTTGAAACGTGAACGTGAAATTTTAAGGCGGGAAATTTGGGTGGGTTCTTTTTAACAACAGATATCTAAAGATTTCGTAAATATGAAGATCAACTATCTTCCATTCCACTTCTAAGTGCAGTTCTTGATTCTTACCTCAAACACCAATGTCCAGCATCACTTGAGGTCACTTAAATTTATATGAAACGGAATTTGTCATTAGACTTGTCATTAGATGATCTATGTGTATTGAATAGTTGGTTTCTATAGGATAACGCTTTTGAAGAAGGACTTGAATGTTAGTGGCTCAAGTTCAGCTGGACATTTTTATTCAAATTACATCGTTGACTTGTAGGAATGTTGTCGGAGGTATTATTTCGAAAAACGAGTTAATAAACGTTTATAGAGTTAAAATATTAAGTTAATGAACACTTGCAATCATCTTGAATTTTCCTATTTCTAATCAAATAACTAAACAACTAATAGCTATGGTATGGATAGAAAGAAGCTTAAAAATAAAAAATTGTAAATGCCCAAACATTGCTCAGACCTTATCCTTCGGGATATTTTTAAAATGAAGCACCCAAATGCAAAAATTTAATGTTATCAGCTCAATCTACATAATTTTACCCGATTACTAAAATTTTTAATCTAACAGACGCTTCGAGATGAATATGATAAATTGGAGAAAATTCTCAAAATGAAGGGAATAGATATTGATGAGTTTCTGAACAATAACCAATCCAAAAATGACCATGAAAATGAAGAATTAGACGAAGATTGTAGCAGTTGTAGTTGCAGCAGTGAAGATGAATTTCATGAAGAAGAAGCCGCTGATCAGACACAGCAAGGAAGTGCGGCTTCTATTGTAGACTCCACTCAAGCACTTCAGCAAAATCAAAAAAACTGTGAGGAATTAAAGAAATCAAAAGACCGTTTAGACCGATTGCATGTAAATTTTGATCATTTGTCCATAGTTTCGGTGAGTTCACATTTATCATTATTATCGTTCAATTTTTAAAAAATTTCTGCATTTGTAGGAAGAAAATAGTGATGGAAACTCTTCAAATTTTGTGACGGATGAAACTGTATGTGCAAATGATACAGTCGCTTCTTACTTGTCTAAAGTTGATGCTGTGAGTCCTTTGAACTATTATCAGACTATGGTACCATCCTTATCACATTTTGAAAATTTACCTTACGATGCGATGGGAATGGGTGATGTTGCAGGTGATGAAATTATTTTGTATTAATTTAAAATTTGTAATAATTACTAAAATTACCAGGTTCTTCCGCTAATTCTAAAGAAGCCAAAATGACAAGTTCATCTGTCTACAAACCATTACAAAGGTAATTTTAAAACTTTTTGCTAAATATTTAACTAACTTTAACTAACTAAAAACTACTTGTTTTTCTTCTCACGATTTTAGCAGCATGAGTTCTCAATCTCAATCGCAATCAGGCACGAAGCAACAACCAAAACACTTTTTCTCGCCAATCAGGAAAAGCCAGCCATCAACGGTCGTCAATAATAATCAACCAGATATATTTTTCAATAATGTATTACCAAATAATATGTTCAAAGATCATCAACCCAACTTGACTGTTAAATGTTCACCCACATCAACGGCTAACAATCCAAATAATGGCTCTATCAGTCCAACTTCGTCGTTTCAGGTAATAATGTACTTAAGCATTATATTTTTAAATAATTTAAATTTACGATAAAAACTATTCTAGACGGGTGGTAATCTAGAAGAGTTGCTGTATGACATAGAAACGTTATCCAAAGATATTTTAGAACTTCAAACACAATGTCAGCATGCTCCTCAGAAAGGAAGTGACGAAACTTCCAAAAAGCCGTTCCGATCGGAGCTGAATCTTTTTCTCACATATCCCAATGACAAGCAACAAGCTAACGGAGTAATGGATCGATTACCTTCTCCATTTCCAACGAATCCTTCATCTCCGATTACTCCTCCCACGAATTTCAACCCGAAAGATCTAAATTTTTTCGAAAACCCACACACAGACCGAGTAAAAAATATAAATTTTCCTCCATTCAATACACCACTAACTGCTTTTAACACAGCCAACTCAATATTTTGTACTGTGAGTGCACCTTCAACCCCTGCGTCTTCTCGAAAAGAAATTGAGAAGTTTCAACAAAATGAAGTCAGTACTATTGCTCCAACGGAAGAAATAGATTCACCGCTGCAAAAAGAAGATACCATCGACAAGAAAAAGTCAAAAAGAGTTTCATACTTACAAAACACAAAAGAAGAACAATCCGCTGGCCAACCAGACCAACCCACTATAGAAAAAACCGGTGACAAAGACTGCAAAGATAAAGATAAGAAAACATCAGTAGTTGATAATAATGGATCAAATCATACTCATCATCACAGTCACATACACTCACACCCAAATAAACTTATAAATAACCGCCGAATGAGTTTAGATACGACCCTTCAACAGTCGCCATCCAGTCGCACAAAACATTCAAATCATAGGGCTGCAGGTCAGGACCCAACTACAAGTAAAGTGGTTCGAAACAATAGTAACCGTTCTTATACACTGGTTAAGAAAAGATCTCGATCAGACAACACTTTTGGTCACGATCAAGGAGAAGGGGGTGGAACATCTATTTCAGAGAGGTATAGCAACAGTTTAGCTTCATCAAGAGAGTCATCCACTAGTTTAAGCTTAAAGTCTCAAAATAAACGAAGAATATCAATAACGAGCCATGGTACAGGAAGTAAAATACCATGGTGTGCATGCTGGGGTAATGGCTGCATTTAAAGACAAGATTTTACTGGTTATGAAAACCAGAAGTTTCATTATCACCAAACATGGAAAATTCGATGCATACCTTGGAAATTAACATACTCATAGGCTAGTTCAAAAAATATGATTCCGAGTGTAATGGAAACTTTATTTTCTATTAAAATAAATTTTAAATTATGTTTTTGCATAATAATATATGTTAGTTATTATTTTGGCTTTTAACAAACCTTAGTTTAATATAAATTTGTACCTACTATTTATTCTGCCATTATTCTATATTCTTGTTTAATGAACAAGCATCCTAATTCCGATATCCGGACCAATTTAAATAATTCAAGAAATGCATGATTATTCTAATCAAAACAATCGTTCTATTATTGAAGACCTTGCTCAGATTTAGTTTTAAAAATTGTAACTTTAGGAAAATGAAAAAATGTTTTTGAAATGAAGAAAGTTTTAATATATTTTTACAAGACGCAAAAGTACAAAAATTACTTCTTAAATTAATAAATACCAATTTTATCGGATCTTGCGTTCTTGCCACGTAACAAACTTCCTAAAAGCCGCTTGAATTAAAAGATTCAAATGAGATAACATTTGATTTCCAAGAGGTGCAAATTCACGAATGACTCTATCTTCAAATGGTTTAATCTTAGAGGCATTAAATCTTTGTAGGGACTCGTGCATTTTAGTTGCTTTTTCCTCCTGTTCTGCGGTTGTTGGAGGGAAAGATGACCAAAACTGTTTTAATAATTCTCCACTTGATATATAAAGTGAACGGATGTCTTTTTCAACATCTGGAGGAACAAATTGAGAGAGACTGTGCTCTATTCCACGCATTAAAGCTCCACCTGCGCTAAGCTCTCCTAAAGCATTAACTGCATTTGAAGCACTGACCAGCTGCTTATGTGAAGTTCTTTTGCTCCATGATCTATCAATATGTTGTCGCACAGACGGATCTACATATTCAAGATCTTGTTCATAATAATCTTCATTGGTATCTATGTTTGATGTTGAAGGAACTGGTCCATACAAGTATCTTTCGAGTTTAGCCAGATTGAGCGAGCTACTTTTAACAACTTTGGTGCTTGTTCCATCATTAGCAATCGAGGCGTCGTATAAGTCTTCAAATTGTATTTTTTCATGTATTTTTTGCTTCTTTGCCACTATAACGAAAAATTAGTTAATAACTTACGAGCCGATAAGAACCCATATGAATTCTACCTTGTTGTTGGTGAAGCACTTCTTCAGATACTGGAATCACAGTTTGTTCAATAGCTAGCTTTTCAGCATGAGTCAATTTATGTTTTTTAGTGGCATTGGTACCATTACTAACTTCTGATCCTTTTTTATCTCCTTTATCTGAAACCTCTGACTCTGGCTCGGTAGATTTTTCATCACAAGTATTTAAAACCATAAAAGAGTGATGGTTGAAGCGTTTAATAATCGATTGATACACAATGTTCCCGCCAACAGAACTGTTCATTATTTTGCTGTTTGTGGCAGAACTGCAAAACCCATCTTCAATAGTGTTATCCCCAAAAGTTCCTAAATCGAGAAGTGGATCTCCTAGATTGCTTTTGATGGCCGCTTTCAAAGCATGATCATCAATTTTGCCACACTCTGAAAAAATGTCCTTAAATCCGGTTGTGATTCTGTCTCGGTGAAAATAATGGGATTGAAAGAACTTCGTCCAAAATTCGGATTCTGTGAGTTTGGTAGGAACGTTTTCTTTATGTTTCTTTTTAACTGCTGGGTAAGTTTTAAAAATGCAGTCTATTATGTCGCTGGTGAGTAAACGTTAAGGTTAATTATTGTAGATCAGGTTCCTATTGTAATTAAATAAATTTCGTACCTAGTCAAATTATACTTGAATCCATTGCAACCATCTGCTACAGGTTTTATATCAGCTAAAAACGCTCCAGATACTCCAATATCCTGTTTAGTTGCAGCACTTTTTAATGTGAGTTCCTTGCTGTGAATCTTCCAAAACTCTTCGCTAGTTACTACCTGTGATATCACTAAATCTTTGTACATTTGAAGTAGTTTTGGATTCTCAGTAAGCAGTTTGTTTTTGTCTTCTAGTTCTTGGTCCACTTTTCGCTTGAAGTTTGGTAAAATTTGCAGAATTAGCTCTTTGACTTTATCTCTATCTTCAATTTGAGCTTGTTGACCATTTTTATTGACAAAGTGGAATGTAGAGCTATTCCCATCATGAAGTACCACTTGTAACTGAATTTTTGATTTTCCTTCTGGAGAAATCTTCTGCACTAAGAATAAGAATAAATGTTGAGTAGAGAATTTTATGGAAAATTTTCAAAATTACTTTTAATATCCTGAAATTTATGTGACACTGAGACTACAGATCTATTGTTAACCATCCAGCCAATCCTTTCATTCATTATGTAACTACAAATATTCAAGTGTTAAGAAATTTATTCGAAATTTGTATAAAAATGTGGTTTGTTCATTTCAGTTCTTTAGAAAAACATGTTTATACTTACATTGTGCCATCACCTTTCTTATAACGTACTTCAGGAATTTGAAGAAGAACATCTTCTCTTAATGTAGTCATTTTCTTTACCAAATAAATCTTTTTTTAAGTTTTTAACAATAAATTTTGTAAAACATACATATATATATATATCAAGAGCATAGTAAAGAGCAGCTTTCGTATGAACCCCTCGCTTTTAACTCATCAAAAATTATTGATAGATCAGCTGGCAGCTTGTAAGTAAATACCTAACTTTGTTAAATTAATTGACTCATTAAGTACTGTAACTAAGCCATAAATTATATTTGTGCTAAGCAATTGTATTTAAAAAAACATTTGAAATTACAAAAATTATAAATTACAATTTCTTATCAGCTAATATAATATAAATAAGTAAATAATACAACAACCTGAGGTAATTTTGGTGTCAATTTCAATTACCACCCGTCTGTTGATGATATCAATTAGTTGCATCTACAAGTGAATTTCTTTTTAACGATATGACTGTTTTTTTGATTTATCATTGAATAACAACATACAACTTTTGTTATCTTTTTGAAGGCTGTATAATATTTGAAAAAGTTCTAACCATGTTCTGAATGGTGATGATTCATATTTTTTCTACATCTCGTTAGCAAATTTTATAAAATAATGTTTTTATTGTGCTTTTCAGAGAAAAATGAGCACGAATAGAGCCTTCGAAGGCGACATCATCGACGAGTCAAATATTTCGCTAGCAAATTCAGCCACCAGAAGAACTACCCCACTATCTACTATTTCAAGATCAGGTCCAGAGTCAGAATCACGAACACCTATCAATCCGAACAATGAACACACTCAGCTGAATCCAAATGATGATTTCTCAACATATTTTTCTGATGCTAAAATCCAAATTCCACAAATTCATGAACAGGTAACATAAATTTGATTTATTTCATCAGTTTTCAACGCGTAGTATTTATCGTAAATAACTTACGATTCATTATATTTTTTTTAGCAAGGATTTAGTTTCCGGAAACTATGGGCATTTACTGGACCAGGCTTTTTGATGTCAATTGCCTATTTAGACCCTGGAAATATCGAGTCTGATCTTCAGTCTGGTGTCGTTGCAAAGTATAAACTGCTTTGGGTTCTATTATATGCAACAATTTTGGGATTAGTTATGCAACGACTTTCAATGAGGTAACTGCATATATGAATATTATAAAACAATGTATACTTTATATTGCGGTGTCTTATTCTAACCACAGATTGGGTGTTGTAACTGGTCTACATTTGGCTGAAATGTGTCATAGACAATACAAAAAGCTTCCTCGTTTGGTACTTTGGATAATGGTGGAAATTGCTATAATTGGATCTGATATGCAGTAAGTTTTTGTGCTGTAGTTTTGTCATATTTCAATTTGAAATGATTTTTTATTTATTTTTAGGGAAGTAATCGGAACAGCGATTGCAATTTATCTGTTATCGGCCAAGGCGATTCCCTTGTGGGCTGGAACCCTAATTACAATCATAGACACATTTACTTTTCTCTTCCTGGATAAATATGGGCTACGAAAACTTGAATTTTTCTTTGGATTCTTGATTACAGTGATGGCTGTTACTTTTGGCTATGAGGTAAATGAAAAAATTGCTGTTTTTTATATAAATTCCGACAACCATACAACATTGTACGTCCACAATGCACCAAAAACCTCCTTACTACTTACTCTCAAGTCTTCATCCAAACCAATAATATCAGGAACCACCTTTTTTCTTAGTTACGTCATAATTTTCTTCTTCTAAGTAAGTAAAGAAACACACACCACTCAAAAGTTCAAAGCTTCGCAAAACAGCTTAATGATTAGAAGCTAGTTTTCATTTTATTTATCCTCTCTGAAATCAACATGATATTTTTAAACAGATAATATATTGAAACTTCATTTAAACAAAAATTTTTAAATTAAATTTTAGTTTGCAATATCTAAACCTGAAGTGGGAGAGATGATGTCCGGAATGCTAATTCCATACTGTAAAAACTGTGACTCCAAGGCACTTTTGCAAGCTGTCGGTATAGTTGGTGCAGTTATAATGCCACATAATCTATATTTGCACTCTGCTCTCGTTAAGGTATTAAATTTAATTACGCATTTATATATTTTATTTATTAGAACTATTAATTTAATATTTTCTTTATTCCAGAGTCGAGATATTGACCGGCGTCAACCAACAAAAGTTCGAGAAGCAAATTTTTACTTCTTTGTTGAAGCTGCCATTGCTCTTTTCGTTTCTTTTGTAATCAACGTATTTGTTGTTGCTGTTTTTGCTCATGGAATGTTTGGAAAGAAAAACGAGGATATCATAAGTCAATGTTCAGTCAATTCAGTAAGTTTTGATAACAAAAAAATCATTTAAAAATGTTAATTTTGGTCAAATTTTCAGACAATCTACAATGATGTTGTAACACATTTTACGCCACCAGGCGCTGATGTAGAAGCTGATCTTTATAAGGGCGGACTTTTTCTGGGATGTGCATTCGGTACCGTTGCTCTTTATGTTTGGGCTTTGGGAATTTTTGCAGCGGGGCAATCATCTACTATGACTGGTACTTATTCAGGACAATTCGTAATGGAAGGTTTTCTGAATCTTCAGTGGGCTCGCTGGAAGAGAGTGTTATTCACTCGAATGATTGGTAAAATATACTTCGAAAATCATATTAATTAGATAGTTATATAAATTTATTTTTAGCAATCGTTCCAACATTTTATGTTGCATTTTTTAGTGATATTGGAGATGTAACAAAAATGAACGATTTTCTCAACGCAGTCATGGCTTTGCAGCTTCCGTTTGCCACCATACCGACCATAGCATTTACATCAAATGTCTTGATAATGGGAGAGTTCGTTAATGGACTGTAAGTGAACAGACATCATTTAAAACAATTTTCACTCAAAATCAAATTCTAGGTGTAATCGAGTTGTCTCCGTACTTTTGAGCATTCTGGTGATCGGCATTAATTTGTATTTCATCATGGTGCAGGTGCAAAATGCTCACCTTCAAAACTGGTGGATTGTTTTAATACGTGAGAACTTTTAATGCTTAGTTGACTTTATAAAAACCACTTTCATTTATTTCAGTAATCTTCTCGATTTGCTACATACTGTTCAATATTTACCTTGTTATCCACATGGCAGTTAGCATGGGCAACAGGTTTTTGGCAGAAGTGCCTGTAAGTCCTGTGTGCTATAGTTATATGCAATTATTAATGAATCAAAATTATTTCAGCTTATTCAAAAGTTTGTTTTGAAAAATAATGCAAATCTGAGTTTAAATTCAGATGTTGGCTCGGATATCAGGCCAGCTAACACGTATTCGAGGTAAGCAAAACATTTGCTAAAACTTCCATTTTGTTTTTATCTATACGTTTTCCCTTTATTTAGTTATTATAACACCTTGCTCTAACAAACTTAATGCACGCTGACAATTTCACTTTACGCCTTTTCTAACTTTTTTAATTTTTATAAATTTATGATGTGTTGCTCATCTCAAAATTTTCTGTGCAGCATTTCTCATTTATCAGATATTTACAAAATTTTTATAACTTATCATTTAAGAATAGTAGTTACTTTTACATATTATTATCATTTTTGTATTGGAATTTTTTTTTTTTTTTTAATAAATCTATTTATAAACGCTTGTAGAGTATAGTTTTAGATAGTTTCGCCATTATTTAGCTCTATCCTTAATTTTCTAATTATATATTTAAGTCTGCAAATTAACTCAATGCATGGTTGCATTACATAATATCAACTAAAACGATATGTAGTATTGCAGTATACTTACATAATTTAATTACATTAAAGTCTTTCTAGTCAAATTCAAATATCTAACTTATAACAACACACCAATCTTATAATACGCACAAACAATTTTTATTCTCTTTTTATTGTTTTTTCTAAAAATCATATTTTTGTATCAGTGCTAGTTTTCTTTGTATTTTAAAGTGTAAGCACAATCTAAGATTTGAAATGTTAGATATCTTCAAGAATCTACCTTTTTCAGCCTGTACCAATCAGCATCATCTCATCATGAGTATCACACATTTAACTCCATTAATTCATGATGCATATTGTTACTAACATTCAAATTGTTTTGATGCGTAAGTAGATTTGGTTTGATATCACAGCTTTTTCCAAATTAACTTTATTTATTTTGTCTTTGACTTTCTAGTATAAATGTGAATGGACCTAAAAAGCGCAATGATAGTGAAAACCATACACAATCACACTATTTTTAAGAATTTTTCTTTTTTGTGATATAGTATTGCGTTTTTGCCTGTTGCAGATTATCACAATAATATTTAGAAAATACCAGAGAATATTTAATTGTAAATTTTTTGATTGAGAATATTGAAAACAAGGCTGTTACAAAAAAAAAGTATCATGAATGATAAAATGCATTTTTCTGTTTGCGTATAAAATTATTAGATCTGTATTGTTTAAAAAACGTTTTTATGCTTGTTATTGGCTTTGAAGCTTAGACTAAATCTAACCAGCCGTTTATTATTTTGCACTGTTTGCAGCGTTCAATAATATATGCACTAATAATGTCAACAAATTATTTAAGTTTTTAGTTAAGCTAAGGTGATGTTTTGGACCACAAAAAATTAGAATCTCCTATATTTTATAAAAGTTATTATTTGTAAATTTCAACTTATTAAAATTGTAATATATTTTATTTTAATATCGTTTTTGCATAACCGCCAAATATTTTTTCACAACTTTTTCTGTTTGATTTATTTTTATAGCCTTCATGACGAGGAATAAGGATTAAAAAGTTTATTGTATAAAGAAACTGAATAAATGTGATTTTAATTTGATAGAAATATATGAAATTCTTTGATTATGTAACCAAAATTTTTTTAATTATATAATCGTTTTCCTGAAACGACTTTGTCATTCCCAGCTAATGTAGATATGGTTTATTGTGTAGTAAAACGGTATAAATATTAAGAGAAATAGATATTTCCAACAACTACATAAATGAACAAATTGTAAGTTTTATTATAAAGTGTATCCTTCAACAAATCCATTGTTATATAATACATTTTGTCATCACAATACAAATTTACTTACGCACATTCCGGAATAAAACAGTTATAACTTTCGTGACTTTGACTATGCTATAACTTTCAAGTTACTCTTAATTTTGAGATACAAAGCATTTTTCCACTTGACTTGTTTCAATTTCCTAAGAAGAATAGCGTAGTTTCAGAGAAATATAATTTAATTTCAAAGTAATATAAAATCTATATTCGTTTGTAAATTATTCACAGTTTTATAACGACATTGAATTGGGTCCGTCTAATTACAAAGATCGTCATGAAAGGGTAATGTCAGCAAGAAATTACTCTTAATTAAATTTTTTAAACTTATTAGGAAAAACTTTTTATCAAGTATGATTCACTTTAACTTTTTTAAAGTTTCTTTAATAAAGTTTTAAATTTACAATTTAAACTCCCGATTTAAAGTTCAAAAAACCAATTTACATGTTTGCAAATCCTGAACTTATTTACAAGTGATTAATCGGATCCGTAAAGCTTTACACTTTATTTGAAGTTCATGAATAAACAAAAACAAGAGAGGCAAGAATTGCCAGTTGGCAAGTACAGAAAGCGTTTTTTTTTGGTCAGGTGGTGGCTCAAAACACGAAATTTTAAGTTTTCTTATCGAATTACATGATTCTGAACATTTTTCCAAAAAAAGTGTTTGGAGTAGGCTCCTGCGACTAGTCGAAAATCGATCGAATCGCGATTAGTTTCAATAATCGATAATCGAATCGATTAGTAAATTGATAGTCGAAGATTTCGATTATTTAAATAATACCACTTTTCCAAACATAATGCTAATCTTTTGATAAGGGCCAAACGCAATTAGGATTCTATTGTTTGTATAAAATTATAAGCGACCACTATTTACTGCATTCTTTCCTTAATTATTAATTTTGTTTGTTAAAAACACTGTAAAACCGAGTGTCTCGGAATTGAACCAAGCCTCAAAATTATTTTAGTAGTTTCAAAATAGCTCACCGTATTAGAATCATTTTAATCATGCATCTATTGTAAATTTATATATTTGAGATGTTTCTATTAAAATAGCACTTTTTTCAGTGTGCATTCTGACTCAGAATTTCTGAGTCAATATTCAAAAAAAAAAAAAATACAAAAATGTGCTGTCTAGTAGTAAAATTTTCAAGTTCTCAGACCTTCCAAAAGCATTCTGTGTAACACGGGTAGGCTTTTTTTTGCCCTTTCTAACATAGTTTTAAGGTTTGGTTCAAGTGCAAAAAATTTATGGCCAAAAATCTATTCAGAAATCATTCACAAAAAAAAAAAATCTTAGCTTTAGCGTAAAAACTGTTTAAAAAATTACACTACATATTTTCAATTTAGATAATCGAAATCGAATCGAAATCGCGATTTTTTCACTAATCGAATCGACAATCGAAACGATTATTAAAATCACTAATCGCAGGAGCCTAGTTTGGAGCCACCAGATCATCCCACCAGCTGGTGATGGATCCAATCCTGATCATTATCTGTAAGTAACTCACCATTCTTAACAATCTTGCTGAAGAAACCGAATCGCTAACTTGTACCGTTCAAAAGTTGATTTTGTATGGGGAATGTTCTGGAAAACCAGAGAATTGACCACATCTCCCCAGCAGGTAGAGTCACCTCCACCAAAAGTTTCGTGTTTAAACTAGGTTTGATATGGAACATTTTGGTACCAGAAGTTTGGGTCTGACTCTATCCGTTCGAGAGTTATTTTGTAAACGGATGGACAGACGGACGGACAAAGTGAGAACATATAGCGTATTTTTTCCGAAAAAAAAACGCTAAAAAACTAAAAATTAAAAATTAATTTAAAAGAGAAAAATAGAATAGAATATTTAGTCTTGGAATATTATCAAGCCGTAAGAAAGTAGCTAGAAAATTTGAAGGTGTACCCATTATATGAGGCCTATAATCTTACATTTTTATTAATCTACAAATTTTAATGGGCTGATCTACAAAAAATCATTGAATGAAAATATAAAACAGTTTCGATTTGAATTGCACAATACAATCTATTTGTTTTAAAAGCTATCACACCACAAATATTTGCGTTCATGTGTAATATTTGTTAAAAATCATTGACATAACGTAACAACAGGGCTATAGAATTATTAAGATTATCATCAAAAATAATTAAAATAAATTTTTCTTTCGTAATCACGTAAGTAGCCATACTAAATTGCAATCATAAAAGGTGAACTTTTTGAAACTCACTCCACAATGACGCCTTTTAAACCTATAATGTCGTCGCTTTTATAGCTCTGCCCGAGACAAGAGCAAGCGAAGAATTATTCAGCCGGAAAGAGTACCTTCAACTCAAGCTCGACGCAGAGTGTTATACTTATTATATCGAATAATGTTGAGTTGGTTCTGGTAGATTTTCAGACATTAAACGCCTTTTTTATTTCACTTTGACTGCCCAAAGCACTATATGGTTCATTTTTCTAGTCAAATCTTTTTGCTGGCCAAATAGTTGTCTAATATTGTAAACTTAATTCAGTGCAACAACAATATTTTTGCCACTTGTTTCTGAACCGTTTGTGGTTACATATTACCATTTCCTATATAAAATAAACATTCTTGTGATATTTAGCTTAGTCGTTGATTGATACTTGAACATTGAATTGTATCCATTTTAGAAGAAATAATTTTTGAGCAACCAGAAAATGCATTTAAAAGTGGCTTTTGTGATTTTTGGGCTGCTAAAAAGTGTTTTGGGAGATAATCCAACAGATAAAGTGCGTAAAATATTTTCAAACAAATCAAGTCAAGATTTGGATGCTAGTGCCACTGGTTATGTTTACAGAAGCGATAATAACGGTCCAGGACATTTTTATTATTATGGAAATGATCGGAATAAAGGAATTAATTATTATAACCCAGTTGATGGATTGTCAGCATTAAGAGTTGTTGACCCACCGCTTGCTTATTATCCACCTCATGTGCATTCCCATCCAGTCAGTTTTAAAATTCCTGCTAATTATGAAGAGTATGTGAAAGTTGGACCACTCAAAGAGCTTACTCAAGTACCTGTTTCCATTTATCAACCACAATCAGATGAATATATAGGAAAAAATGAGGAAATAGAACATGAAGCTCAACCGAAGTCCATGATCGATTTTGATGAAGGCTCGGGAGAAAGATCAAATAGTGAATACCATTCAGGATCACTTGAGTCTGGAGCATATGATGATCATGATTCTAGTCACTCTGCAGAAGAAGGTAGTAAGCATGGAGATGAGTTCCACAAGAAAAAAGGAGAAAAATCCAATAAAAAGTATGATTCAAAACATGCATATAGTAAAGGACGAAAGGGAAAATACGGCTCTGAAAAGCATTATTCAAGTGATGGAAGCAAGGGTGACAAAAAAAATTCGCATCATGATAAAGCCGAAAGTTATAACAAGCACCATGCCGAAGGTAGTTCGAAAAAAGGAGGCAAGCATGGTGAAAAAAAGCATCATAAGAAGGGATCCAAATCAACAGGCTACCACAATGTGGTAAGTGTTTTCATATTATTTCTTAGTCGTATAAAAATAAAACAAATAAAACATTTCGTTTTTTTTGTTGATATTTTTCACTTTTAACTATTAAGGCACCCGAAATCATCTACTATTTTATTATTGCATACAAAAATCATAATAAAACCATAACACGATCAAATGTAACGCGTAATACTTTATTAAAAATATTTTTGATTTACAGTTTCATAAGGATGAATACAAAAAAGACCACACATTCTACGATACCAGAGACCACAATGGTCACTTTTCAAAATATGGATCTAATGATAAAAAACATTCAGAAAAAGATGGATCATACAAAAAAGGGGGACATTACGATTCCGCTAATCATGAGGATCACAAATCGAAGAACGGTGAAACTGAAAAAGGTCATTACGACGAAAACGATGAAGAACATAAAATAAAGGAAGGGCATGAAAAACATTACGAGGATCGAGAAAAACATAGCAAGCATGGAGGAAAAACTCACCAAGGGCACCACCATGGTCATGGACACTTTTAATTTAAGTATTTTTTTTTTATATTATGTTTTTGGCTGTATTTATTATAAAATGTTTTAATTAATCCAATGTTAAAAATGAAAATAAATATTACAATGTTTTTTTTACAAAACACATGTTTAAGTTTGAACAGGTCAAAGGTCTTTTTTTTTATTTATTTGCTTACTGTCAACAGACTACTTACATATAACATTATAACATACAATATTACAAGTAATGTCCAAATCAGACTCTAACATAATACATAGGGTACAAAGAAAAAAATTTACATCAATATTTTAAAATATTATGCTGGAGGAGTTAAGTTTCTTGAGTAATGCAATTTTAAAGAGGCTTTAAAGCTTTCTCTGGTTTGCTGTGATTTATAAAGATACTCCACCTCAGAGAAGACGCATTATCCGGTAAATAGGCTCATTCTCCCATAATTAGTCCTATGGGTAGTGATGCAGCGGAAACGAGGATTTTCTCGCAGATTATAAGCCAAAGGATTGGGATTAAAAAACGAAGCAACAGTTCAGGACAATTGGTTTTACCACTAATCAAATCAAAAACAAACATATGGCCAGAAATCCTTCGCCTCTCTTCTAGAGTTTCTTATCCGAGAAGCTTTACGAGCTCTGAGCTTTTGGGAGATTTTGGGGAAGCCCATTTTAGTTTTCTTGTCGCAAAACGCGCAAAATTTTTGGACAGATTCTAGGCGTTCAATGTGACTTTGATAATTAGGAGACCAAATGATGCTTGCATACTCAAGATGGGAGCGTACTTTGTATAGAGTTATATGTGTAAATGGATCCTTAAAATCTTTTGTGAATCTTTTAATAAAACCCAGCATCTTCATTGCTTTTTTAATAATATTGTCAATGTGTGAGGTAAAGGACAGATTCGTCGAGACTTCAACCCCTAAATCGCGTATTTTTTCGCAACGAGAAATTATTGTTCCATTGAAATTGTAAGGAAAATTAATTGTTGTTTTTTTACGAGTCAACGAGATTATTTTGCATTTTGAGATGTTGAGTTTCATTCCATTATACGCGCACCAGCTATAGAAATTATTTAAATTAAGTTGAAGGGTTTCGCAGTCGGATATTGAGCGAATCTCTTTGTACATTTTAACATCGTCTGCAAATTCTTCCTTGTCGATTCCAGGGATTACGAGGGGCAAATCGTTAATGAATAGGACAAATAGAAGTGGGCCAATATGGGACCCTTGTGGGACACCTGCCATAACCTCAAAAGTTTCCGATTGAGATCCACAAAGCAGTCGGAATATTGCAGTAGGTATATCATTAGAAATATTTCAATGTATAGTTTTTGATTGGAATTTATTTGGAGAGATTATAATTACATATTGCAAACATATTTGAGAAAATAAAAAAGGGACAAAGATATACAATGTATACATATTATTTTTGCATGCACCTACGTTATTATATTAAATAATTTAAATTAGCAATAATATTTTTACTGGAAACAGCATGCTCTACAACTCATTAAAAAGCATTAATATTTAAGAGCGGCTGATTTCTTTGAAAGCCTGTTGAAAAAAACAAAAAACGAATCAATACATATTAATAAAAACCATTATATGTTATGTTACCTGAGAAAGCTCGTTAGAAGGAAACTTTGTTAAATCACTGTTGGTGGAGCGGAAAGGTTTTCGTTCCAAGTATTCATTGACAATTTCACAGGCCAAGTTTTCGGCCTTTGCCTTGATCTCGTTACGAATCTGGTGCTGCTTGTTTCTGTGATCTTGAATTAGTTTAG
Organism: Parochlus steinenii; assembly: GCA_038502155.1. Taxonomy (NCBI): domain Eukaryota; kingdom Metazoa; phylum Arthropoda; class Insecta; order Diptera; family Chironomidae; genus Parochlus; species Parochlus steinenii. Next base: position 484,704 of record JAXCIN010000052.1, on the reverse strand, counting down.
AAAAGTTTCCATTCTTTGTATTGGAAGTTGGAATAGCAGAACCTTTTGCCAGAGACATTATGTAATCCTATTATTTTGTTGAATAGAGGTAAAATATTTTATTAAAAAGAAGTAATAAAAATTAATATCAAATTGAAAAGATTTGCAACATATATTTCACTGGTCTTTAATGATCAAATTTTAAAATATATTTTCATGAATATTGTAGATTTAGTTGAAAAGTACTTACGTATTTAACTTTTTGGAGCTCATTTTCAAGAGCATCAATACGATTATCTTTTATCTTTGGCACGTGCAAAGGCTTCAAGTTGCGTAATATTTTCTGGTATTCGTTTGCTTGAATTTTCATTCTTTCCTCACGTTCATCATTTAGAGCTTTCTTCAGAAGATCTAGTTCTTGTGCAATATATGGCGAACTGGAGGTGATATCCAAAGCAGTTGTAGTCTTTAAATCACCTTTCTTGGTACTGTGAACTTTCAATTTGTCACGTAATGCACCCCGTTCAGTCTCAAGAGAGTCTATGTCACTTTGCAAGTGGTCCATCGTTTCTTCAAACTCTTTTTCCTTCCTAGAAACATTTTAATTTAACAACATGTTAAAAATAAATATAATATATTATACTTGGAGAGCGCATCTTGAGTATCTTCGATTTGTTTTTGGAGTTTACTGGTGTTGAATTCATGATCTTGTTGAAGTACAGATAACTTCTTTTCAGCCAAATCTTTTCTAATCTGCATTTCAGACAACTCATTCTGTTTAAGTTTAGCGTTGAGTTTCAACTGACGTATTTCGGAATCCTTATTTTCCAGTGTAGCAGTCAGAGTTTTTGTCTCCTCAAGTTGCTTCTTAATAATTTGTGCTCGCAAGACTATAGGTGGTTGACCTTTTTCTGTGGATGTGTTTGACATAATCTCGTATTCGTGATCGAGCAGAAACTGCGCTAATTGTGACATATCTGTATTAGTGGAACTAAGAACATTACGAATATTCTGCGAAACTCCTCTATCATCTTGCTCGTAAAGTTTCTCGCTGAGAGCATTCCAAATGAGAAACAATTTTTCGTGTGAAACGGAAATTTCAGGAGAAGCTTCGCTTAGCGAGTTCAAGGACACTAATTGAACGGTGTGCTTAGCCGTTTGAGAAACCAAATTCATCACTTTGTTTAAATGATCAGCTGTTTGTTTCAAGTTTTGGAGAGTTTTAGGTGCCATATTACATTTGCTAATAGAAATGTCTTGGGGCAATCGGCGCTTAACAAGTTTAAGTTGTTGCTTGATGCTTTCTACGTTCTGCATCATAAACTGTATAAGCAGACCACTTTCACTCGTCTCGTCACCAGCCTACATTTCAATAAAAAACAAATCATTTACAATGTGTAAGAGCAAGAAGTTTCGCACAATAAAATAAATTGCAATAAATTTACCATGATCAAAGCACGAATAATTGCACTATCCGTTCCGATCGAATCGCATGCGGAAGTAATGGCTGCAGTACAATCACGAACGATCTGTGTCTCATTGACCAAAGACTCCCCAGCCAAAAGAACAGAATACATTGCATTGAAGAATGCCACACATTTTTCAAGATCTGAATTTAAATTTATTAATAAATGTTTAGAAAATATCGATTTAATGAAAATAGAACAAATAATAAACTTACTATCTGTAGAAGAATTTTCATCCATCTGGTTGGTTTTGAGGAGCGCAACGATCCCATCAATAATTTTTTCCTGAGCCACCATTTCAGGCAATGAGGCACCAATCTTCAGCAAAACATCAGGAACGCACACGCTCAATCCATACATAAATTGATGCATTACAGTTTGCAAGTTGTGGATATGATGCAACAATCTGGATCTAAAAGCGTATTGATGCACTTCATGGCTTTGCAATATTGCTGCTCTATCAATTGTAGTAACTGCTGCAAATTTCTCTCTTGCTTGAGTTACAACAATTCCTGCTTTAAAAACTATGCGTGAGACCAATAAAATCACCATTATTGCGTCATGATCTCCTCCTCTGCAAGAAAAAATATTACATTAGATAAAAGATTTAGTTTTTTTTAAACAAAAATGTTCTTTTCTTGAAAATTGAAGGGAAAATGTGGAAATAGTAAAGATAAGAACATGGAAAACTAGTTCAAACATAATGATATTAAAAAGAAATAATTCCTCACCTTGCCAAAAATGCTTCAGGCATATATGCCACCAAATATTTAACATGTTCATTAGATTGTGAAAGTTCAATTTGACGCAACTGCAAATCAATTGCTCGAGTATGAGCCTTAGACTCTGCAAACACTTGCTTAAAATCAATCGTCTCAGCAATGTTATCACTACCAAGCTTAGATGTTTCATTATTCATCTTTTCACGCAACTCCTGACACTGGTCGTTTAGCCTTTGCACAAGCTCACGAAATTTGATTATGGTTGAGTCGCGATCAGAAACAGTTTCGAACGCTGCCTCTTTCTCCCTTAGGGCCTCACGCTTTGCTGCCAGTGCCATGTCAACTTCTTCACGTAAATCTAACTCTAATTCGTGATTGCTTTCAACCAATTGCTCGTGAACCTCTTCAAGTGCTTCCAGTTCAGATACTTCTTCTTCAAGAATTTTAACTTTATCTTCTAGTTCCATCTTTTTGTTTGCTAAATTTTCAACCATCTCTTCAGCTCCGAGCGCAGCATCCACTTGTTCTTGAAGATCTACAACTTGTGATTCCATTTCATCTACTCGGGACGAAAGTTTCTCTTTCGTTCGTTGCAACTCCAGAACTTCAGACTTTTTAGTTTCAAGTTCCTTCTGCATTTTCTGAATCTCATGTTTTTCGTGACATGAGAGGTCTCTCATCCTCACCAAAGTTTCTCTTAATCTTGTGTTTTGTTGCTCGAGCTGCTTAAATTCATATGCCGTGATACCGTCACCTCCTGTTCCAGGAGTAGTAGAAGAACCCATTTTATCCTGCATCTCTGTTTTGACAATTTCTAGGTCTAATGTGAGCTCTTCTATGCGCTCCTTAGCCGTATCTAATTCCAACTGAAGTGTATCAGCTTTCTCTTCAGCCATTTCTTTGTCTAACGTTATCATTTCAGAATTCTCTGCAAGCTCGGCCATTTCTTCCATATATCTTTCACGAGCTTCTAGAGCATCCTTAGTTTCTTGTTTGGAGCGTTGGAGATCCCGCTGAAGCTGAGACTGCGAGTCTATAATCTTACTCTTGAATTCTTGCAGTTGATCAAACTGTGTTTTCATTTTATCAAATTCCCGGAGGCGTTCCTTGTCTTCAAGCCGTCGCTGCTTTATGGTCTCTAACTTTTCTTGGAGATCACGAACTTGAGATTTCAGTTCCTCGTTTTCTTGCTGTGTTTGCAAGAAATGGAGCTTATCTTCAGATGAAACTCCGCCTGGTGAAGGAGATGTTAACGACTGACCGGGCGTGAATTGTGGCTTCAATGTTTCTAAGAAACCAGTCTAAAAATAAAACATTTTAATTAGGAAAATTATACAGCATTTTTTAAAATAAATATGAGTACCTCCACGAAAGATGCTCTTTTTACGGAAGAGACCGGTAGATCAGGAGGACTCATTGAAGTTTTTCCAGGTCTAGTTAATTCTGACCTTTCCATTGGTTGAATGAGACTGGTCGTCAAAGGTTTCTCAAAAGCCGGGGAAGCTAACTGACTCCTTGAGCCAGTTAAACTTTGTCTACTTCCCGCGAGAGATAATCTTGAGCTAAAATAAAGAATACAAAATCGGATTAGAAAATGTACACTTTAAAAGGGAGTGATTTCCAAAGCCGTGCAAAAATCTTATATTATGTTAATTCAATTGTAACCTGGAGGTTGATGACGTCATTGTCGATGGTCGCTTGGCAGTTATTTGCTTAACTGGAGATTTTCTTCTAACACTAAAGCGGTTGATGGGTGGAATGATTTAGTTTACATGAGCGATTGTGATCCCAAGTTAATAAAGCAGCATTAAGGAGGAAAGTTATTCACAAAACAATTTGGGCTAATTCATTGAGCAACAGAACTTACGTAGTGGGTTTAGCTGGAGCGCCAGGTAAAGAAACTAACGATCTAACGGAGCCTGAGCTATGAGGTACAATTGAAATGAGAGATATAGAAAAAAATAACGGGAATTAATTATAGAACTAAACATTTGCCTCAGTGTAAATTTAGGGGGTTACAGGATGTTTTAAACACGAATCTAGATGAGAAATTTTAAACCCAAATAATAAGTGAACTACCAATCAACTAATCCCACAGTGCACATTCAAATGAAAAAAAATTATGATGGTGAAGTGGATTAACATTTACTGAAAGATTAGACGGTTTTCAAGATGCCAATTGAGCCATTAATTGTTTTTGAATTTAGTTAATAGATGATCTGGTGGATTAAAAACTTACGTTTTGTTAGTGACACCATGTTTTACACTGTTATTCAGTTTAATCAAATTTTAACATAAGAGACAGATTCGGGAGAAAGTTTAAGTAATAAAAGTTTTAGTAATGAATCATTATATTAACCTGCTTAGCCTTGATCTACTAGGTTTTTCTTCTGTGACCGACTCTTCCATGGGATTGCCAGCTTCATCCAAATACAATAATTGTGTTGGCCTCACAAACATTCCGTGATTCTCTGCGCACTAAAACAATTCAAAGTTAGACTCAAAATTTTCAACAAATTGATTACCCATACTGTAAAATAGCTGGTTCCTTTTATGGAACCATTGTTTTTGCCCTTTCCTTCATCTAGAGCCACTCCGATCCATTTACCAACTGCAAATGTTGTCATTCCAATATAAGCAATTCTTCCTTGCACATCTTTTCCGATAATTTCCACCCGCTGCCCTACTTTCTGATTTTTATCTCCCATTTTAACCTTAGCTAATATACCGTAGCTGAGGAAGACTCTGAAGGCTTCAAAGGAATCTAATTAAACGTTTTAAACACACAGAAAGTTATTTAAAACAGCCTTTTTCCGAACTTTTCCCTGTTTGTTGTCTTATATGATGACAAATAATAAAATATACCAGTGCTTCCAAAATAGTCGAAATTTTAGAAACAAACGCTAGATGTCGCAGTTATAATATTTTTAATTTTAAATATAACTTTTTAGGTATGAGTATAGCATAACATATAGTATTACTTTGGTAGTCAAAATATCGTAATTTTCTTTCAGAAATGTATGGCATTTTTATTAGTTTTAATTTTTTTCAATTCAATATTTGATTAAAAATCGTTTGTGGTCTGCTTTCCTACTCTACGGTAGTGACAATTGAATTGCAATAACCAGCCAACTTGCGCGTATTTTCGCATAACTTAGTATGTTATTGCAATTCAAAAATATCTACCGTAGAGTAGGAAAGCAGACCACAAACGAAATATCGTTTGATTATATGTTATTAAAAATTAAATTTCAATGAAAATATATCGCATATTATGCCATATTTACATTTTATTTGAATTAATAACTATTATGGACCGTTTAGATTGATAACTTCAAAAAATATTTGAAAACAAATGAGTTTCAATTATAATTGTTTAAACACATGGATGTTAAAATCACTGCATACTTTCTTGAGAAATTTCCTCGTTTGAGAACTTGAGAATTTAAACACATATGCAAAGCCACTCGGACAGCTAAATTGAATATTACAGAGAGTTTGTTTCAATGTATATGCGCTAACAGAGTCGAAAATTGTTTTTTAATATACCAGCTTAAACATAAAGTACGTCTCTTGCAAGATTTTGCATCTGTATGGAGCAAAGATGTTGAGAAATTATATGTATCTGGTATTTTTTGAGTTAGTTGAGTTTGCGTGAGTGAAGTGTTGAGATGGGCAAAATCGGTGCCCAAGTATTTTAAATCAAAATTGGTAGATGAAAATTCTTAATCAAGTCTTTATCAACGTTTTCAGAAATAATTTTTTAAAAACGAATTATAAAATTGAAACTGATGAATTTTAATTTAACATTTTTAACTCAATTTTTGTGAAAATAATCAGTAATCGGTCGAACTTTACTGAAACAAATCTTTTATTTAAGAAAAAGAATTTCCATCTTGGATTTTTTGTAGTGTTTAATGTTATTCTGTTTTCTTACATTTTCCATTCAAGTAAAGAAAGAGAATTATGCTGTTTTTGAATGTTTAAAGCATAGATTCTATTTTTATCAGTATTCATTTTTGGGTTCTTGTGTTCTATTGAATGTTTCAAGGAAAAAAAAGTTTGAAAAAGTGCAATGTGAAGGGATCTCAACTTTCTTCGTGACAAATGGAGTTGAAATGCACTTGTGTTTAGTTTTGTTGATATTTACTGCAAATCTGTTATAGAATCTGTTGAAGAATGCGCATAAATTTTGAATTATAAAAAAAATCAACAGAGGTCAAAAAATGTGATTAAAAAAGTGAATTCTAAAATGCTGCAATAAAAAAAAGAAAATGATTTGTGGTCTTTGGATTTTTTGGAAAACTACAAAGTGAACAAAATAAATGGAATGAGTGAATTTCTAAATTTGTCTGAACGGAAACTAAAGTTCAATTTAAGTTCAATTCTTAGATGTTATCATTTTTTCTATGATTTTAGTTTATGCTAAATCTCTGTTACATGAACATTATTTTTTAGGCTTTCTTTATTTAGTTAGTCGTTAGAAATAAACTATATAAATAATTAATTGGAATGAACGTTCAATATTCTAAATAATAATGAAAAAATGTCAGTTATTCTATTTTTTCTCAATGGTTCTAAATAAAATCAATTGATCAAAACTAAAAAATAAATTATTAGTATCATGGAAATAATTACAAAGCTTGCTCAAAATTTTGATTAATAAGCATTCCAATAATTGCAAAACAGACAATCCTGAATATTTTAGCAAACTTGAATCAAGTTCATTATAGTCTGCAGTTTCAAATTACGTTAGCTCAAAAACATAATCATAAGAAGAATAAGCATAAATGTTCTTGTTCTATAGCTTTTGTTCTATAGATTTTGTTCAAAAGAATGATATTTTTGAATCAAAACTTTACTGTCTCAGTAGTATTCATTATTTTCATTCACAGAGTTGTTATCAGAACTGAAAATTAAAAAAATTAATTCATAAAACTTTGGTACAATCTTAAATACTAACACCCTAACCAAACTTTATCAGCCAAAACGGAACCAGAAATATAGTATAATCACGTAGATTCGAAATTTTTCAGTAATGTTCGATTTACGATCTAGCGAGAAGTCTTTTCCTAAATTATTTATAGTATTCAGTTATCAAATTATTCTGTATGTTAATCAATTTTTTTATAAAAAAAATAAAAAAAATACTAGAAATCAGAAATCATACATTCAAGTCGTTTTCAAGACACATAATTTCTTATCAAGGCACATTTGATTTTTTAGAACTAATAATAAAATTCTTACTGAATATTTGGCTAATCTTTTGTCAAACGCATTCGTTTTTTAATTGCAGATTATAAGATAAGGATGTTTATGTGTTAAGAATCTTATTCATAAGAATTAGCGCAGCCCAACAAAAGGGAAATACCTAACTATTAAAAAGCAATCCAAGATAAGGCCAAAAATGGCCAAAATACATTCGATGGTGATAGGAGCTCTGCTGGCCATCATTATCTTTATAAGTAATAATACTCTCATTCTGTATATAGTTATTTTGCTTAATTAATATGAGTTCTTAAAGATTTTAGCTTAATTAGTGCTCAACAACAACAACAGCTATCCTCAAGTGCCAACAGAATAAGAAATAAGAATACAGCGTCTAGAAGTGAGTTAATCGATCATATTTATTTTGCATGTAAAATTTAATTGGAGATTTGCACGTTTGGCTTTTTATCAAAATTTAATTCATGGCACAACTTCACAACTCCCGATTCACTCATGAAATAAATAAAATAACATAATATATTCATTGCCTACAATACTAGCATTTTTATCAAAAACGACCAGCACAATCACACATTTTCCTATACGTTCAACTTTTGAATGGTCATCAAAACTGTCCAGGAAATATGCTTATCATCCAAAATTCTTTGTCGTCACAACACCAGCCGTTGTGTCAACGACTATGCTCAGAGGTGATCAAGAGCCACCAAAAGAAAGTTTTGTCACATATCATAAGAACGACATATCACAAATTAGTGATGACGATGAAGATATTGGAGAATTCTATCCTTTAAATGATTGGCGAGACAAAAATTCAAACTTTGTGACGGCTGCTCCAAATAATTCAATAAGGAAGAATAATTTTACCGCTATCAATCATTTTTCATATGTTCATCATCACCAAGGAGGTTACATTTTATTTATGTCTATTTGCTATTAAATAAACATTTCTGTTGTTTGAACCACATACTGCTCGAAATCATATACAATTGGGCTGAAAGATGATTACAACAAATATTTTATTAACATCGTTGTTAAATACTGTAGAAGTGTAGAAACATAAAATCTCTGTATAAACTTTAATTAGAATACCGGAAAAAGCCAACAAAGTTTTTTCATAGCAGATTAATTTTTGCATTGCAAATAAGTATTATAATCTTTATCTTTAGCATATATTATAACAGCAACATATTGAAAATCTTTCAAATGTTATTCTCAGTTTTCACAATAATTTAGTTACACTTGCTGGATAAAGTCCTTCGTACAGAGAAATTATAAGTAGATAGTATATTAACAATAGCACGTAATAATATGAAATAACTCTTACATTTTATTTTTAATCCTAATTTACAAATTTATTTAAGATATATCATAATATTTTTTCATAAATACATTAAAATATGTTTAGAATCAGTTTTCGTACTTGATGTACACAAAGTTTAATTTAATATCAATAATTACATCATTTCTCATTAAAACTTTTATTTGGTGTGAGGTTTTTAAATTGAATTTTCAAACATATGAAAAACAATTTTGAATGAAAGAATCATGAAATACAATTGCTGTGTATTTAAAAAAAAAACTTTTGTAAATATTTATAAATTCAATATCGTCATTTATTTCTTGTTTAGCTTATCGTCCACCACAACGGGTACATCCTTGTGAACAGAGTAGTTGCTATCCCGCTACTGGAAATTTACTTATAGGACGTGAAAATCGCTTGGAAGCAACGTCAACATGTGGTATTAATGGACCAGAACGTTTTTGTATTGTTTCTCATTTGGAGGAGAAAAAATGTTTCTTGTGTGATACGAGACCGGAAACAGAGAACAATCCGTTAAAAAATCACCGTGTTGGGCAAATCATCTACAAAAATCGTCCCGGGTTAGTAAAATCATAATTTTTTTGAAAATTAAATTTCATTAACAATTTTAATTATTACAGTACTTTGGAACAATCCTGGTGGCAATCTGAAAATGGAAAAGAAAATGTATCAATTCAATTGGATTTGGAAGCAGAGTTCCATTTTACGCATTTAATTATCGTTTTTGCCACTTTCCGGCCAGCAGCAATGCTTATTGAAAGATCCTATGATTTCGGAAAAACTTGGCACGTTTATAAATACTTTGCATCCAACTGTGCCGATTCCTTCCCTCATGCACCCACACAATCTAAAAATATTACGGATGTTATTTGTGATCATAGATATTCAAGTGTAGAGCCTTCTAAAAATGGTGAGGTGATTTACCGAGTTTTACCGCCAAATCTGAACATTGAAAACCCTTATGCTGACCACGTGCAAAATATGCTTAAGATGACAAATTTAAGGATTAACTTTACAAAATTGCACTCTCTTGGCGATACATTGCTTGATGATCGGTCCGAGATTCAAGAGAAATATTACTATGGTATTTCAAACATGGTAGTGAGAGGTTCTTGCTCTTGCTATGGCCATGCTTCACGGTGTCTACCATTAGAAGGATTTGATACACAATATGATATGGTCCATGGAAGATGTGAATGTACTCACAACACAAAGGGGTTAAATTGTGAAGAATGTGAAGACTTTTTCAATGATTTGCCTTGGAAACCAGCATTGGGAAAGCAAACCAACGCATGCAAGAGTAAGAAACTTTTTTAAGGTATATCTTTAAATGTATGTACTGATCCTTGATATTTAACCATAGAATGTAACTGTAACAATCACGCAACTAGTTGTCATTTTGATCAAGCGGTATATGAGCATTCAGGACGCATTAGTGGAGGAGTTTGCGATAGTTGTCAACATAATACTGAAGGCCAGCATTGTGAAGAATGTATGACCTTTTTCTATAGAGATCCTATTGAAGACATACAAAGTCCACATGTTTGCAAACGTGAGAATATACTTTCGTATTTGTACAAATATTTTACTGAAAAATCACTCGATTTCAGCTTGTGACTGTGACCCTCGTGGATCCTTGGATGATGGCGTTTGTGATTCAGTTACTGATATTGAAAATGGAGTTGAAGCTGGAGCTTGTCATTGCAAAACACATGTTAAAGGGCGTCGTTGTGACATTTGTAAGGATGGTTTCTGGAACTTTGATGAAGCCAATCCTGATGGCTGTCAAGAGTGCACCTGTAACATTTTGGGCACAGTGAACAATTCTGGTTGCAATTTCTACACGGGAGAATGTACTTGCAAGCGATTAGTGACGGGACGTGATTGCAACCAATGCATGTTGGAAACGTATGGACTCTCTGAGAGTAGAGATGGCTGTACGTTATGTGCTTGTGATCCTGGTGGCTCTTTGGATAACAACTGCGACGTTATTAGTGGACAATGTAGATGTAGGCCATACATGCAAGGCCGAGACTGCAGTGAACCTAAGCAGAATCATTTTATTCCTTTATTGCATATCATCACTGAAGCAGAAGATCAAATCAATGTAATGTCAATTTATTTTCTTATTAAATATTATTTAGAAATAATTTTAAAATTAAATTTTTAGGAGTGCAACAGCGGATCAGGCTATGGCGTAAGTTAAAGCTGTTTTCTTTTTTGAATTAAAAAAATTTAATGCTCATGATTGAATTGTTTTTAGAATTGTACAATTGTAGTACGCGAACAGAATCCAGAGCGACCTGGCACATGGACAGGTCCAGGATTTGTGCGCGTTTATGAAGATACTGACCTCACATTTACCGTTGACAATGTTCCAAAAAGTATGAACTACGATGTTTTGCTGAGATACACACCACAACAAAAAGGTGACTGGGAAGATGTTAGAATATCTTTACTACGACCAGATGGTGTCGAGGTTGACAGTACGTGCTATAACATAAATCCATATGATGAGCGTGAAAAAAATATCCGATTGTACGACTATGAGACGAGTGTTGTTGCCCTTCAAGATCTTTGTCTTGAAAATGGAAAAATTTACAAGTTTGTTGTATCTTTCCAAAGACAAAGTGCACGCGAGTCCAATCCATCCGCACAAATTTTGATTGATTCGGTATGTAAATTACAAATATTATCGAAATTTTATTGACATTGATCTTCTTTTAAATTAAAGCTCACACTTATTCCAAGAATCGAAGTAACGTCTATATTCAGTGGCTCTACACCTTCCGACAATAGATTAGGAGAGTACATGCGCTTTGGATGCAACCGGACTTTTTATGATGTCAATTACGCTGCCCAATCTCAAGAAGAATGTAAAGAGCTTCTCAACACTGTTAGCATTTATGTTTTCAACGGTGCTTCACGTAAGTTTGAAATTTAAGCTTTTTATAAAATATGTCAATCGCAATCTTTCGCATTATCTTATCTATTACTTTTCATTTTCATTGAAATTATTGACATTTTTATAAAAAATTTATTAACTCGAAATACTTCAATATATTTCTAAATGAAAACGAGAGTTTTATTGTTCATTTTTGCCATAGTTTGTGGTACTTTCTCTGAAAATGTAGATCAAGAAGATGTTTGTATGATTTAGAATTCTACTTTGAGTTTAAAACATTCATTACCTCATTAACAATACTAATTTATTTTAGCTTGCGATTGTAATCCCACTGGATCATTCAGTAAGAAATGCGATGAGTTTGGCGGACACTGTAAATGTAAAACAAATGTAGTTGGTCGCCAGTGCGAAAAATGTGCACCTGGAACATACGGATTTGGCCCGAATGGTTGCAAATCATGCGACTGCAATAGTATTGGTTCAAAAGACAACGAATGTGATCTTATTACAGGTCAATGTAACTGCCATCCAAACACTTATGGTAGAGAATGCGATCAATGTCAAGTTGGATTCTGGAATTTCCCAAATTGCCAAATGTGTAACTGTAATGGACATGCACAAACTTGCGATTCTCGAACCGGAGAATGTCTCCAATGCCAAGACTACACTGCTGGATATAATTGTGACCGTTGTATCGAGTCTTATTATGGAGATCCGTTATTAGGAAGTGAGATTGGTTGTCGTCCTTGTCGTTGCCCTGATACAATTGCTTCAGGTCATTCACATGCAACCCAGTGCGCTCTGATACCAAGCTCTAATGATGTAATTTGTTATTGTCAACAAGGATATGCAGGTGCACGTTGTGATGTATGTGACAACAATTATCATGGACATCCGGATAAACCAGGTGGAATTTGTGAAGAGTGTATTTGCAATAATAATGTTGACCTGAATCGTCCAGGCAACTGCGATGCTAAAACAGGAAAATGTGTCCAGTGCTTGTATGATACTGAAGGAGAACACTGTGAAATGTGTAGAGACGGATACCATGGCGAAGCAGCAAATCAAGATTGTAGAGGTAATTAGTTTTTTTTAAATGTAAAATATTTGTTTTAAAATTTACAATTGCAACTAGAATGTGATTGCGATGTTTTGGGAACCAACAACACAATTCAGCACTGTGATAGATATACTGGTCAATGCCCTTGCTTAAAAAATGTTAATGGGAAACGATGTGATGTCTGTATAAAAAACCATTGGAAGATTGCTAGTGGCGAAGGGTGTGAAGCATGTGACTGTGACCCAATTGGAGCAAATAACGAACAGTGTAATCCCGTAAGTAGTAAAATAAATGAGGTTATTTTGGATTGTCTAATTTTATTTCTTACGTTGCAGTACGATGGACAATGTGACTGTAAATCAGGTTTTGGAGGACGTGCATGCAACCAATGTGAAAGAGACTTTTGGGGAGATCCGAACGTCAACTGCCAACGTAAAATTCCATATTATCACAATTAAATTATGTAAATTAAATGAAATATTTTTTTCAAGCTTGCGAATGTAATGATTATGGATCAGCCACGCATCAATGTGATCGTAATACAGGAAAATGCGTTTGCGTTGCTGGTATCGGAGGAGATAAGTGTGATCAATGCGCTAGAGGCTACCTGGGTGAAGCTCCTTATTGCAGCAAGTGTGGAGAGTGCTTTGATAACTGGGATGACATTTTGAATTCTTTGAATGACCAAACTGACGAGCTGATAAATCGTGCCAAGAGAATCAAGACACAAGGTGCAACTGGTGCGTACACAAAAGAATTTGATAACATGGAGAAAAAGATTGGAAATATTCGAAGTATTTTGGACAACACCACCATTAGCGTTCAAGACATTAGTGATATTGATGATATCATTGCTAATTTGAAAAAGCAATTGGATGATTCTGACAAAAATTTGAAGAATTCTGATAACTCTCTGGATAAACTATATTCAGACATTAATTTGGCAAATGTGGAAATTGAAAACTTAAAAGAACAGAGCGATCGTGTTAAGGGTATGGCTTCGGAATTGAAAGAAAATGCTACCAAACTGCAGGAAGCTAATGTTGAAGGTGCATTGAATTTAACTCGTGATGCGTGGCATCGGGTTGATCGATTATCGGAGGTATATTTGGAGACAGCAGAATTAAATGCAGAAGCTGAACGTCAATGCAAGCGAATCGAAAACCTTATTAATCGACAACCTGAAAACGAGAGATTATTGAAGGCTAATGATAAACAAATCAGTGAACTACAATTCACATTAGATGAACTTAATGCCAAAATTCCAGACTTGAATGAGCAAGTGTGTGATAAGCGCGGAGACCCATGCGATAATTTATGTGGTGGAGCAGGATGTGAAAAGGGTTGTGGTGGAATTTCTTGTGAAAATGGTGCATTGACTCGAGCTGGTACCGCATTAAATTATGCCAAGGATACTGAAAAAATCATCAAAGAAAAAGAGGATTTGGCAGAAAACCTTATTCGATCCGTAAGTCGTACAATTATGATGATTTCATTGATTTTTAATAACTTTGAATTCCAGATTTCTCACGCTAAATCAAATTCAACTGACGCATATCGGCAGGCTAAATCCACATTCGACAAAGTCCAGGATCATTACAACAACACTTTTAATTTGATTGCTTCTGGCCAAGAACTTATAGCAAATCTGACCAACGTGATAAATAATAATACAGCTTCACCAATGGCAATTAAAGAGCTTGCAGAGAAAACTTTATTGTTGGATCTTCATTTGGATCCTGATGAGATTAAGTATTTAGCAAACCGTATCGATGAAACAGTTTTGCAGCTTGAGAATGTAGAAACTATTATTGCAAATACTCGAAGTGATTTGCAAGATGTCGAGAATCTTAAGAACGAAGCTACAGCTGCCAAGTAATATTTTTTTAATTTCAAAGTCCAGATATCTGATGATATTAAATTTATTTAATTTGTATAGGAATCGAGCTGACAGCGTTTTAGAACGAGCAAAGGATGTTGTTAAAGCCTTGGATGAGGCAGAGGAGGCTCAAATTAAAGCTAGGGATGCCATTAAAAAGGCTAACGATGACATTGAAATGGCACGTTCTGATCTTGAAGAGGTATTTAAACTGTTAATAATATTAAAATTCTATATAAACTTATCAATAATATATTTCTTGAAAAAAGATTGACGGTGAAACAATAGATGCTCAAAAACGTGCAAATGAAACTTCTACAATTGTTGACAATCTGCAATCAAAGCTAAATAAATTGCAAAGGAAGTTTTTGAAAAATGATTTTGATGCTAAAGAAATAAAGAATCAAGCTGATAATGTTAAGGACTCAGCCAGCAATGCTCATGAACAAGCAACAAAAGTATATCTTATAATTATTTTAAAATTCATTTATACTCAACAAATTTACGTTACAGTTGAAAAAAGAATACAAGAGTGCCAATGATTCATTAAATGCCAAAGCCAGTACTTCTGAAGGTGCACGTGAACGAGCTCAACAATTATTACAACGAGCCTCTAAAATTACTGTTGATACTAGCACTAAACTTAAAGAGCTGAAAGGTCAGTACATTCTTTCAAGGGAGGTTCTAAAATTATTTATTCTTAAATTTTTTCTAGACATGGTCAACCTTTACTCCAGTAATGATAAAGAGCTGACTGAATTACAAGAGAAGGTCAACAGGTTGAACGGTGAAATTGACAGCTATATAAGCACGATACAAGATCATGCTGATCGATACAGACAATGCACATCATAAACAGATAATAATTTAGTCCATTTTTAAATATTTATCACTCGCCAATAGGCTCAAGTGCCAGGTACTATTCACTGATCCTAAAGCATTAATGAAAACCATAAATGTTCAATCAATATAAAAATTATTTTAATGTATTTTAAAATTATTTTGGTTACTTTCCTATCATCTTGTTCAATAGATTAAGAGATTTAATTAGCTGTGTATTTTTTCTGCAACTTTCCCAGTAAATTTGAATATCTATTGAGGTAAAAAATTACCCATTAAAAATACAACAATTTTCACAAACAAATTATTGTGTAGATATATTTGGAAAGCTGATTACTAGCTGAGAGTATAATAGTAGGCACATTGGTTTGTTTTATAAAACTTTTAGAACCTTTAATTTTAAAATCGCTACAAATGTGAAATATTTTTCTCAAACGTGCCAAAAATACTTAAATTACGATTTGCTTAAATAATAACTCAAACAAATTGTAGATTTAAAACTGAATAAAATAAATAAAAATAGTAAAACAATATATCTATTGGTAGGTCAGAAGGTACTTTTAAGAGAAGAAAATCAAAATTTATTTTAATACACAAAAATGTCTAGATTTGGTATCAATATAAAAAAAAAACATTTAGGTGGCTTTCTTAGTGAATAAAAACTTAACCCAAATATTGCAGTTTTTGAATAAAATAATATTGAATGAAAAATTATTATAGGTAGGTGGCAAACGAAGAATTTATTTATAAAAAATTTCCAAATAACTGCCTAGAACCTAGATTGTCTCTATCATTTTAAGTTTTAGTTTGTCACAAGCTCACAACCACGACTTTTTTGTAAAAAGTTGAATAACAAGCATCAAAAATTTTGGAAACATCGGGCTGATGAAGAAAAAAAATGAAGAAAACAATACAACTTCGTTTACAAATGTGTATTTAAATTATAACATTCTTTACAAACTTCATTACTTGTAATTTGTCTTAAATCAAATGCACTTTTAAATTTATTTTTTCTCGATAGCTCCAAATTACAATATATTTTTTTATGACATTCTAAAAAACAAAAAGAAATCGTTAAAGATTGTACAAATTGTTAAAGATAAAAAAACTTACGCTTCAATCAAAGATGCTCGCAAATTTGTGGTAACGTTTGTTGGCTGAGCACCGTTCAATTTGAAGACCGACTCCATTACTGAAAGTTCTGTAGAAGTTGTACTGATACCACAGAATGCACACCAATCGTTGACAACCATACCAGCAGCTAGAAGTTCAGATCCTCGATTTACGGTACCAGCCTTAAAAAACAGAGATTAGGAAATATTTGTTTTATTTTTTTTATTTTCTATACATACGACCAATGGAACTTGTAGAAGAGAAGACAATTCGTCCAAATCTTGAGTCATAGTCTTGGGATGAATGATTCCACCTTGGTTACTTAAAACGGAATATGCTCCAACTAACGCATTGTTTGCTATTGTCTGTCTGAACACTTCAACACCCAAAACATCACCCAAAATCTCCTCAGTTTCTCTGTCCAAATCTGGGTGTACCAAAGCAACATAATCATTGCAAGCAATCACATTTCCGAGAGCTGATAAGCGTTCTTCGACACGCTGGATTTTAACGTTATCAGGCAAACTGTTCCGTAGGTGTTGTAACTCGACATCTGTTGTGGAGCTTGGTACTACAAGTCCGTTTTTGTTGCCCACAGCGAGTCTTCCAATAATTCTACATCCTGCAATACTAGCGTGTACCACAGGTATTGTCTCTGCGAGCTCAGATTCAAAGATACTTAAAATATAAAGAGATTACATTAATTTCACCATAAATTTTAACCTGAAATGAATATTAACTAAAAAGTAATACCTGTAAAAAGCCTCTGAACCACCGATTGCTACCAAGCAATATGTGTTTGTGAGTTTTGTGAATACTCCAATATCATCTTGGTTTTCGAATTGGGCTCTTAATGCCATGTTTTTGATTTATTTGTTGATTTTTGCTTCAAAAAATATTAATTTGTATTGGCACGTTTAGCTCACTGTAGTCACGACGCATGTAAAGAGCTAAACTAATTGACATAAGATGCCCACACGACTTGAATTTTTTTTAAATATTATAATCTCAACTGAAAATAGATTTAAGCGCGAAATTAATAGAACATGTTTGATTCAAACATTTATATATTTCAATTATGTTATTGTACATAAAATATTAAAATTGTTTTTATTTATTAAGTAATACCTAGATGTATATTTTAATCCGTACTCCATTAAAAATTAATCATTACAATTCAACTAACATATGACATGAATGTGTCTGTATCATTTAGCAATGCTCATTGGAAGACTGCGATATGCATTATAAATACATTATTAACTCATTAAGAAGAAAACAATTGTGGTAAATAAAAGTCTTTATGATGTAACAAATTTAAACTAAAGTTTTTGAGTTTTCAGCACTTTAATGTTTTTACTTTAATCTTCAGAATTTAAATGTTTTTACTTTAATCTTCAGAATTGAACTAAAATGCAGTAATGCTTTCTTTAATATTATTGTCGTTAATTTCGTTTGTTCCAGTCACATTTATGTTTTCAAAGTACTTAGCAGCCTGTTTCTTGAATCTTTTCGCAACAATCGGAAAGAAGAGTTCTGATTTGATGAGATTTTTATTATTATTAATGTAAATCTTCTCCGGCCCCTGTTTCTTCAGTAAAATCAATATCCAACTAGCCAAATATCCAACCAAAATAGTGGTCAAAAATCCCAAAACTCCAGCATACATATAACTTATACGATATAAATAAAAGTACCTAAAAATATGAATAATTTAAATTTCTGTTAAATTAAAATTTTTCAAATTATAATTTTGACTTACTCAGAATCAGCTTTAGTAATTGTCTCAACTGCTGGTTGCACTGGACTAATATAGCTTGACGAAAAAAATGGGTTGAACGAGTTTGCGTTTGTATTATTAAAATCTTCATGAGCTGAACAGTCTTCAATTGAAAACTCGAGATACTTGTTCGGTGGTTTTGGACCTAAAAATACAGTTAAAAGCTTTTTGATAGGAATGATGTTAATCATACTAACCACCAAATCCAACCCACATGGAAAATGCAATGCCTGAAACTAACCCAGTGATTATTCCATACTGATTAGCTCGTTTTGTGCACATTCCCAATGTAAATATCGCCAATAAAGGACCTCCAATAACACCAAAAATTGTAAGTGAAACTTGAAGCACTCCACCCATATATTGTGCGACAAAAGCTACTCCAACGCAAACAAGTCCATACAAAGCCGCTAGGAATTTGATTATGTTATTGTATAGTTGAGCTATCTTATCAATGAATAGACTATTTACCTATTATTTTAGTGGGTAATGCTGATTTTGCAGTTTCCAGTGGTTTCTTCTTAATAAGGAAATATAGTGGTTTCAGATAATCTTCCAAAGTAACCGCTGCCAACGAATTTAAGCATGCTGAAACACTTGATAAACTAGCTGAAAATATTCCCGCCACAAATAAACCTGATAATCCAGGCAAATGACCTAGTGCATCTACAACATAAATCGGCATGTTTTGATCACGAGTAGTGATTCTTCCTTGAGTTAGCGGATCACAAGTACGGTAGTAGTAATATATTACCAAACCGCTGAACGAAGTACTTAAACTTAAGGCACTAAGAATTGGCCAGTTCCACCAAAGTGCTAGTTGCGCCTGCTTCAAACTTTTAACTGTTAAAAGTCTTTGAACTTGAGTTTGATTAACAGCATATAAAGTCAAATAAGTAAATCCACCGCCGATCACGAGAGAGAACCAAGAATGTCTTTCAGTCGGATCAATGTTGAAGCTAAAAAAACAAGTATTCGATTATTAAATCGAATTTATTATAATATATATATATAAACTTACTTGAAGAATTCCAAACGATGGCCCTCGTTTGCAGCTTCCCATATTGGACCAATACCTCCTATAAGTTTGCATTAAAGTAAAGGTCAATCAAAATATGATAATGTTGCAACATTACCAGCATAAATGCAACCACTGATTATGACAGCAAAAATAGCCGCAAACATTAGACCAGACTGGAATACGTCAGTCAATAAAACTGCTTTCATTCCTCCAATAGTCGAATAAAATGAGCATACAGCACCTTAAAAATACTTCAAGTTAATATCAATTGCATGAATTCTAAAAAAAAATTATACCAATTAAAATTATGGCAACTGTTTTATTCATTCCTGTAACGGCTTCCAAGGCTAATGCTGGTGCATAAAGGACAATTCCCATATATAAGATCATTTGAAGTGAATATGAAATTGAAGCTGCAGTTCGCGCTGCTCTACCGAATCTTCTCTCAAGGTACTATGATGAACAAAGATGAGAATAAAAAATGATATTTTTTTAAATAAAAACTTCTCAATAATATTACTCTGTACCTCATATGCACTTGTGGCTTGCATTTTGTAAAACACCGGTAGAAAAAGATATGCCGCAATTGGAGTTGCTATAAGGATGAAAAAAAAATCACTAAACTCTTTGTTTCCGGTTTGATTTCTGACTTACCAAGCCCATAAGCAAGATTGATGAGAACGAATTGTGTCCCATACTGATAATTTTCATTTGAGACTCCCAAAAGCGTTATAGCAGACATAAAGCTTGCCATTAAACTGAAGCTAACTGGCCATATTGGCATCGATCTAAATATATATTTAAGGTTAAAAATCAATTTTAAAATTAATTTGAATATGTATACCTATCAGCAAGTAAGTATTCCTAAAACAGAAATATTGATTATGAAGGACTCATTGAAGTACAAATTGTATAAAAACCTCAGTTGTTTTTTGTTTGCCTCCAGAAAATCTAACGTAAACTCCGATCCCTGCTGATATGAGTAACATCACTATGAACACTACATAGTCCCATAATTGAAACGATGCCATTATGCGTTTAAAAGATCACTGTGTGATTTTTCAATTTATATAAAATCTGTAATTACATAAATATTGTAAATTTGCTTATAAAGGTTAAAAGAAGACGACCCACATCACGATAGATTGAAAATCTGTTGCAAATTTAAAATACAGTATTTTTTATAATGACTCGACAGAAAACATTTTCTGGTATTGCTTCAACCACAACATGAAATTCGAAACTAAAATTTGACAAGAAAATGAACATTCTAATATCAACTGACTGTTCGGGTGCTAAATAGTACTTGACAATAATAAATGGTTGATAGAAGATAATCAACAGCGATATAAGTAGCAATTAGTTATTATTTTGGTAAAAGTGTGCACGAAACAACACTAGAAAACTTTTATGAAGAACAATTGAAATGATAAGATAACGTCTGAATTCATTGAAGTGATGTTTAATCGCAGCTAAATCTGGATTTTATGATTAGCCTATTGTAAAAGTCTTCAGTCTTTCGTCACAAAAACAAACAATTTTCAGAAAAGAATATAATCTTAATTTTTTTGAATCAATCTATTAATATAGTATACAGTGATGGGAACTATATACCTATTTTATAAAGGTATAATTTCGATATAATGTCGTTAATATTTATAAATTAGGCTAAAAAATTTTAAAGATCCTTCAAAATTTTACAACATTATTATTGAATGATTACGAATAAGATATCATTGAAAAATTTGATGACTCAGTATTTTTAATATTTAAAAAAACTGATGGATTGCAAATTAAATAAATATTAATCGCTTTAGTTCAACTTGAAAGACTTTTAATTTGGAAATGGTGAATAGAACTTTCAATTCATGAAACTTTTATTTATGATTATTTTTTATTTATTTCAGAGGCATAATGATTTAAATTGTTTGATTGAAAATTATTCCTTTTTAATTGTTTTAGATTGAATTCAAATGCGAAAGAAGTGATAACACATAATTCTTTAGACGGGTAAATTAAATTCTTTGGATTCAAAGAGCATACAGTTAAATAATTACAATAGTAATATTTTTATTTTTCATTCATGTTTAAATACTATTCTTGCACCTTTAAATACTTTTCAACAAATTACAACACTCAAATTGATAACTTCATGATTTGTTTATATTCGTATTTATCTATACATATACTTACAAGTCATAAATTCATGTTTTCTATGTAAATATTGATATAAAAAACAATCTTAAATATAATTGTGAAAAGACCAATAAATTAATTTTGACTTTAATAACAAAAACAAATTTCAAGTGCACACATGCCATTTATTTCAATGTTTACCTGCAACAATGTATCAAGTTATGTAAAATATAAATTTGATCAAACTCCAGATTCACTTTCTATTTCAATGTCACGATGTCATTCGTTTAAATTAAAATTTTTTACCAAACACATTTTGCGTAACACTCTTTAACCAATTCCTGGTTGGCTCCACATTCTTGTTAGAATAAATGCAATTTAAGTCTGAAATCAAATACATTCATGCCTAAATGTCAAAACTTAGCTGTGTACTCTTTTCAAACTCTCACAAAATATTCCTGACGTTTGTTTTCGACGATGAATGTTCGAATTTCATAGTTTGAATTACAGAAAACAACTGGTTCAACGGTGTTTAATATTAATTTAATCTATTTCATTCAATTTGTTTCATTAATTCATATTATTAATGAAAAAACTGATGAGTCTAAAAAATTCACTAATCATTATCTACTTTTGGGATCATGTTCCTTAATTTATAATTAAACTATTTAAAAGGAGTTCTAACATAATATTTTATGTTTTTCTATTAATCGAAAATTAAAATTATTATTTTTATATTATATGAAATGATGCTATAGCTTAGAATTTTTATTTATATTTATATTTAAATTTTTTAAGCTTGTAAATTTAAGCATTTTTTAACAACATCATAGAATCTAGTAAACTTTTGAGTTCCAAAAACCATTAACCTACATTTTACTAGTGGAAGAGACATAATCGATAAATGCGTGGGACACAAAATAAGTTTTTGTTCTCCGGTACTAAATTGCACAATATATTCTAACAGATGATTCGCAACATAATTGCACGCCACATTTAGAATAACTTTTACTTTTGTAGTTTAATATTATTATTCTTGAAATTTTATTTCATTCCAAAAAGATCCTATTATATAGATGGTATTATGACTCATTCATACAAAAGAACACAGATCTTCATTTTGCATTTTGCTTTTGCTCATTTTTCTTCCAACTAGTTTTTGGTCCCAGAGAGTTTAATGGAGAATAAAAGTGTTTACTTCCCAAAACCGAAACCTGCGCATAATAAAATTTTGCTCAGTAAATTTGGAATGAAACAAAATAAGCTCTCTGAGGTATTTTCATCAGTCTTGTTGAAGCCCCCGTCTTGTGCAGACTGTTTTTATACTCGTTATTCTTTGATTCAAGTGATGTAATCAAAAGATCAAATTAATTTATCTCACGATTCTTCATCAATCCAGAAAATAAATAAAATAGTATTGTTATTGCATTATTGCAGAGTTTAAGTGATAATCGTGGTAAAGTTTTTTTGCATGGAATTTATTAAACCATCAAGAAACCTGAAAGTTTTTGTGACAAGTGTCGTAATTTAATTAGATATACTTATTTAAATTTCATAAAATTGCAGTAAGTTGCAAAACTAGGATTTTTGTTTTATTGATATTTTTCAAAGTGCACGGTATTTAAAATACGTATTGAAGAATTGAATTCAAGGAGTGGAAGCATTTTGGATTATCGCCTACAAAAAATAAATAGGATAATAACCCGCTTTGGCAACATTGTAAGTTACTTAAAAACTAATAACTATGAACAAGATACTTGTTAGAGAAATTACTGATTATTCAGCTAATATATAAATTAGCTTACATCTTAAGTTTTAGTCTAAGATAGTTTTTAAGTATGTAGTCTGTTAATATGGATACATTAGAACACAGTGAAAGCAATTCAGACTTTTACTGAAAACGATGAGGAATTTTAAATGTTAAACACTTGTATTGACAGAAGATTATGAAAAAGATCCGGATTAGTAAGATGTTAAGAGAAAAAATTTGAAATGGTCAAAATCATTTAAATACTGGTTTACAATACTTGTTTTTTCTTTTTTCTGGAATGTTGAAACTCAGAATATTTTTGACCTTTTTTTTGCCTGATTTGATTTTGGTTTTGTATTTTCGTTAAAAGTTATGTGAATGAAATGAAATGATGACATATCTAATTGAATATCCTTGTTGATAAAAGCTGAGAACTGATAAAAATGGATATTTTATAAATTCAAAAATAAAAAAATTTTAATTTGTTAGGAAAGGAATAAGTTTAAAATATAAGTTCAAGACACTACCACTTTATTGGAGAATTAGCTTACAAATAATGTGAGTCAACACTTGTTGTACATCGTCTAGAACTATATAGTTTAACTGTTGAAGTTTTCCTTTTTATACATAAACTAGGTTATTACCCGTAAAATTCACGAAGCTCGTATCTCTCAATCTTCAAAAACCCTCACCAAATCCATGATTCAAGGAGTTATAATAACTTCAATATCACTCTTTTTGGCTAGGTTTATCTATTCAAAATGATTTAGCGGGTCACCAAGCCATATCTTCGAACGTTTATAAATGCTATCAAGTTGATCCTGGCCAATTTTATTTAGTTTAAATCACCTCCTTTAAGCAACTTTTCTAAAAGATTTAAGGTTTCTGAGCTCTTTGAGATCAAATTCGTTCACGGTCGAAAATATATAAAAATAAATATACAAAAATTTTGATTTAAGTTACTTATTTATGTTATAATGCCATTTCAGAATCATTTCTTCAATAAAAAACAAAGAATTTTGTATTTTAGAATTTTAAATATTTATTATTAAAAAATATTGTTTTCAAATTGAGTAGAGGTCTCTTAAAAAAACTAAATAATGACTTTACTAAAAAAACAAATCATAAAAAAATGGTAAAAATTTCATTTGAATAGGTTGCAAAGAAAGCTATAAATCATTATTTGGAACATGTTGGAGCTACAAAAAAAATAACTTTTAATTTGACGAATGGCATGTTAATTATTGCTCTAAGAACTTTCTTCAATGTCCGAGAAGTTGTCAAATATTTTGTCAATATAATTATTAGATTCTTCTTTTTATGTTGAACTGGAATTCTGAGTTCGGAACTTCAATAAATACATTCAAAAATGTTAAAAATTATAATTGAATTATTTTATAAAGGAGATTTTTCGTGAAGAACATTAACAATATAAATATTCTAAAAAGATTCTATTGATAAAAAATCAACATAAAACTATGTTGATTTTTTCGGTAATTAGGCTTTTGATAATTAACAATATTGTATAGACTTAATGCTTGAATCTTGATTTTTCATCAGATTTCTAATATTTGGCCTTATTTTAAAATATTATTCCAAAGTATTTTTTTCCTTCTATTGAGTCAAACTTTGGAAACTAATTAAATTAGTCTGAATCGGGAAATCGATTATGGTAATTTAATTAACATTAGACAAGTTTAACAAACGGCATGGAAATATGTTACTAAATGTTCAAACTATTGGGTCACAAATCTGGCTTAATTTTATGAATGCTTAATCCATCTTTAATGATGCATACCATCAGTCCATGGAAATCTTATATATTTTTAATAGTTTTGAATTTTTTGGATGAAATTATTATTAAAATGAAAGCATTAAGAAAACTTTCTTTCTATTTGTTTTTCAATTCAAATTTATTTCGAATTATTGTGAATGGAAAATTTTGTGTACAAAAATGTCTTCGAATTTCGCTAAAATTCCAAGTTATGAATGAGAAAACATGAGAATTTTTAAAATGTCAATTTCAATAAAATAAAACCATCTCTCATTTAGATTGTGCTACTTAATCGTTTTTAGATAATTAAATTATTTTCTCTCTCAAAATTTTATCTTCCTCAACGGACGCAACGATTTGCAAAAATGTCTTGACATTGTGTGATTGTAGTCAAAGACACATACTTTAACAAAAAAAATCAGTTTTTATGATGTACCTATACCTTATGAATGTAAAAGCTACGAAGGAAAAAACATAGTTGAATGAACTATAACAACAATTATATGATTACAAGAGAAATGAAAATGAAAATGCAATTGCATTTTATCAAGATTTTTTAAGAAGCATCGAGTGTATTGTAAAAATATGTTCGTATGTGTAGTTTGTTTATGATTATTGATTGAAAGAGAAAGTCTTATTGAAAGTATGTAAAAAACTAAAAAATTATGCAAAAAATAATGTTTATCACCGGTTTTATCAATGCAACACAACTATGTGTTTTTTTCCAACGATTTGCATGCGAGTTTTTCTCACTGTACGATACTAACTGTTATGACAGCTTATGCAACAGGAAGATCAATACGTATAACTTTTTAATTACATTTTACTTTAATTGCAACAACTCATAAATTATTAACTAAACGTAGTACTAAAATCTTTTTACTCAATTAGGTGTAGAAAAGTTAAAAATTCAAATTTATCCTACAAACTTAAAAGAGTGACAAGAAATAAAAACTAATTTTATGAAAACTGGTGTACTGTCCACATCTCTCCAGACTGGAAATTGAAAAATACATCTTTTATATATAAAAAATAAATAGCCAAATTATAAATTTAGGCCAAAGAAATAGAATACATTCATTGATTGAATAAAAATAATATATATTGATTCTAAATAATTTTGCCTAATAATTGGATTAACGAAAATTATAAATTAAATGGAATCTTAAAAACATTTACGATTTGAATCTTGAACATGATTTTATTTGTAGCCTAATATTGAGATGTATAAATTTGTAAATCGAGTAAATAGTACGTATTTATGAAGGTGGGAAAAAATTACATAAGCCATTCAAAATGATTCGACAAATTGTTCTTGGATGGATACTTTAAAATAAAAATTCACTCCATGCAAAAAGAGACTTGATAAATATGTTATTTATATAAAAATACATTCAAAATATATAATTATAAAATGATTTCAAAAGCCGCACAAAGTATTTTGAGTAAGCATTGAGTATCATCATAAAACTTATGTTTGTACGTCCGTAATAGTTTTTATATAAAAAAATAGGTAACATTCTTACGATTCAGAGTTGGATTGGAATGTAGTTAGGTAACGCATATCTGTAAACTCTACCAAGGCTAACATCAAACTGATTGAAAAGGGTTTGCCGGGATATGCTACTAAATAGAAACCAAAACAATATAGTTTTATATAGTGTTTTTGCAAATGATGTCTCTTTTTAATGGCATTCGTGTGCCATAAATATTATCTTTAGCTGCGAGTTACGATCAGTGTATCTTTTTTGAATTATGTGATTACATACAAAAATAATGAAAAATTCTAAATTAAATTAATCTTTATTTAAAAAAATTCCTGACCTAACCTCAAGTTTGACATCGTGTGTGAGCAACGCCTTTCTTGGTGAACACTCCTTTAAACGTTGAATAATATTGAAAGAAAAACAAGGAAAACAAGTTTTATAAAAATAAAAGTAACAGTCAAATTGTGCAGAATTCCAACGAAATCGCTTTAACAGTTTACATGTGGTTATAAAGTATTTAACAAAGATGTGTGATGTATTGATTTTTTTCTTTCCTGATCACCTTGAAATATTATTTTCTTCAGCATCTATTTGATCGTGTAATATTCTGATCAAACAACACTGAACTATAGAATTTCAAATTGGTTATCTCATGTTCTCTAAAAACTACAAGCTTTAATCAAAGCTTAAGGTTTTCGAAAACTTTAAGGCCACTTTGAATCATTATTTCAGATAATTTTCAATATTTTTTTATCAATGTGATTTTTAAAAAGTTTTTATTACACTAAATTGAAGTAATTACAAGTTAAATAATAATAAAAAACATGCACAAAACGTCAACTGATATAAAATAGTTATGCTATGAAATGAATGCGGAACTAACTGATTCAAGTTTCTACTAATTGAAACAAACTGCCTACCAAATTGTTTTTTATTGGCTTTTCATTCCGAACCATTAGATTAATTGTTTAATAAACACGTTGGTGTGTCCATGTATTTTGGTGCTTTGCACGCAACTTTGTACGATCAAAAATATTACCGAATGGACAAAAAGTGAGAATAGTGAGCCCCAAAAGAAATAATTACATACGGCACACCATTTTACAGTAGATATTTGATTGTTCTCACAAAATCAATTCTTTTATAATTATAATATTGTTGTATGATATAAATGCATTGCTTAGCTGTTAATTAATATAGTAATGAATAATTATGTTTTGAAACGAGTTTTTAACACGGTGCTAACGTTTAGCAAATAAAAGGGAAATTGACAATTTCCTGTGTTTAAAGTGACTTTCACTTGAACTTGAACATTGAAAATATATATACTTATTCAAAACAAAGCTGTAAAAATCTGGTGTGCATAAATATGTGTACATACATGAAAGTGAAAGTGAGAAATTGCACGGTTATCTTTCGATTTTCAAAAATCATCAACCGTTTTAAAGAAAATCACTGAGAAATTATCATAATTTCTAAAATCAGCAAAAACTACTAAAAATTATTATTTTGTCATATAAATTGGTTGAATAGAGAAACTATAGACTGCATGTGAATTTGAATTGAATAGTCTTGAATAGATTGATTTTTTATTGGAGGTGAAAATTATTTCTAGTGGTTTTTGTGAATGACGCAAAACCATTATTACATGCTTACTGTCGGCTTTTTCTAATTGACAAAAGTTTTACTATATATTTTGTTTTAATTTAATTTGATTTTCGAAATCTAGAAAAAAAAACAAGTAGGTACATATTGTGTACTTAATGTTTTCAAGAAAAAAGATCCTAATGAAGTAGTTTAAGCGTTTAACATCTTGAATAAAGTAGTGATCAATTTATTCAAGTTTCTTCAAATTTGTATGGTCATATTTTAGAAAAATTTATTTGATGGGCTCTTGATAACAAATTTATTAAAAAAATTGCTTTGTGACTTACATAGATAACTTATATAGAAACTAAAACTGTTTTTGATCGTAAACGATGGAGAATGTATTGAAAAACAGTTGATATAGGAAGTACCGTTTATTCAAGTTTACACTATTTTACATGATTTTCAAATTTTGGCGCTCACTGTTTTTGTAAAAGATATTAAGTTTTGAAACGGTTTCAAGAAATCTGAAACATAATTTAATTAACTAGTTGATTTCATTAATATTTTGTATCACAATCCCATAGGAACAATAATTGTTTAATATCAATTTTTCAATTTCTTACTGTAGATTCTTGTTTAATAATGCAATTTTTATACGGTAATGAACATTAAATGTGAATATTCGATGTAAATAAATATCTCTGAAAAAAATGCATTGAAAATAAACATTTCAGGTGAGAAATCCCAAAATTGACTCATCTTTTTGCTGTAATTTTTTCGTCTTAAGACAGGCCGTCCCGACTTTCGTCATAAAAAAATTGACTCAATAAAATAAAATAATGATTCTATTATATACTTGTTCCTATAAATGAATGAACATATATTATAGTCTATTTTATATGCACTATAAGTTACAAAAACCACATATTTTAAAATTAGAAACCAAGTCAGTACTACGAGTCAAGTGATATATACCTAGATCAAGCTTTAAATGGTTCAATCAACTCATTCATGTGTTGCTCAATGTAAAATTTCTTTCACGATACATTTTTTGTGGCTAAAAATTTCGAAATGAATGTTCAAAATGGCAATTACAACAGGAAAATTTTCGACCACAAGTGTTATAAGCACATTTACTAAATAAATTGTACTCTATTGAAATTTTTCCAAACTAATTGACATTAGCGCATAACGGATTGATTGCAACATAAGTATTTGAGTGAAAACCTAATGAGGTTTTCAAAAATATTTGAATGACTTTAACAAAGCCATTTTTTTGCGCAAATATAACAAATTTTGAAACATTTGCGTTTACTTAAAATAAGTCCCAATTTTATATACTTGTTGAAACACATTATTTAAAGTAAAAAATTCAATTTCAAATGGTATATAGATAAGCAATCAATTTCACTTTTTTAAATGAAGCAATTGGAAAGGTTGCCCAATATTTAAAGTTAATAACAAAACATAGCTTTCAAATTTGTTCTCGCATTTAAAAATGTTTGACTAAAACTCAAGAACCAACTACATTAATAGTTTTATACATTTTCAGTATAGATAAGTTAACAGTTTTTGAACGTAATTTTTGACTTCTAGCTAGAGAACAAAAGGAATTTACGAGCTAGAGTCCCCGTCAATGAAGTCAATGAAATTCACAAAAAAATATATATATATGCCACTTCTATAAACACATAATTTTAAACTATCTTGTAAATTTGCACCACAAAAAGGAATGTGTGTATAATTTTTTGTAATTCAGTTGAAGTTCAAACTACGTATTTAAAATTGGAACATTATTATAATTCAAGTTTTTACGTAATTTGCATTTATGAGTTGTTTCTGAAACTGTTTTTTTTTTTTTTTTTTTTTAAGTTTTTTATTATTTTCAAAAGATTCCTACGGACGTAGGTCTCTTATGCGAAAATTTTGTATCATAGTATTAATTTTTACAAAAGTGGTTTACATTTTTTGTTTTGATTTTTTAATTAAGATGTTAATTCTTGTCTTACTTTATTTTGAATAACAAGAGATAAATAACATAAAAACTATAAATACCAATTATGTCTTATTTTAGTTAAGATATACTTACTAAGAGCCAATTTTTAATGAACCCATTTCACAATTATGAACAATTATTTCCGATGGAAATTTAAAATAAATCTAACATTTCTTGAAGGAAGTGCAGGTTCCTACTAAAAACTGCATCAAAACAATATTTTTAAATAATTAATATTAAGTAGACTTCAAGATATAGAAATTTTGAATGGTTTGCAAAACAAATCACGTAACCAACCTCAAATCAGATTTGCTCTACTTTTTGCTGAAAATATATGAACATTCCGAAATTCTTTGTTGTATCAATTTATTTATACACTATTTTGATCATTGATTTACTTGAGGTTTCGAATTTGAATTACAATTTATACACCAATAATTTCAGTTAATCAACTAGTTTTTGCAGAACATGATAATTATATTGGCTTAATAACATCATAAGTATTCAAGCAAGTATTTGTTACACAAGCATGTTCTGATATACCTATACATATTAAACTCGAATAGAATGAAGTGGCAATTTTTTCTTATTGTTAATGATATAGTTTATTTCAGATTTGATTATAATAAAAATAATGAAAGTTTTTCAATATTTAAAACTATTGAAAGATATGTATTTAAAAATTATAAAATTATGTAAAATATTTTTAATTTCGAAAAATTAATAATATTTTTAATTTCAATTGCTTTAAAAGTACCATTAACACTTCAAATTACTTCAAGTTTTATCATAAATACTTTTTTGTTTTACTTCGGAAAATAAAGTATTAAAAATTTCTTGATAATAACGTTTTCTCAACAAAAAAAAGTGTAAGACAATAAGCATAATAAGCATTTATACCTCTTTTTAAGCATTTGTATTTGCAGAAACATAATAAGCACTTCTACTTTATTTTTCAATAGTTCCAGGATTACATACCTTATGCTTTTTATAATAAGAAATCATATCATATATTATTTCGGTAAATAATATAAAAAATTACGAATTTTTAATGAATTATTCTGTGAATTAAAAATAATAAAAAACTTGTACCCTAGTTAGTTTCTAAATAACTTATTTAATGTTGAATCAGAAATTATTTTAATAATCTTCTATCATATTTTTATTTGTAGAATCTATGCTGATAATGACGATATGAGGCGGTGATCCAACAGTTCGAAAAGGGGTCACATTAAAAAGATAGGTCGAATATATTAAAATTTCAACAGAAGATGGAGACTGAAGAAGTGATAAAATTGGTTGATGGAATATATAAGGTAAACGACATTAAAATTTTGAAAACTTTATAAATAATACAATTTGAGTTATAAACACCACATTAAATTAAATAGAATCAGAATTTATTCTATGTTGACGCTTTCCTTTAACATTTTTGGTCATTTGCAATATTAAAATGTTAACTCTGGCCTCCACTTAATGGTGATCTAGTATAGTATGTAAAGCAGATAATGACAAAAAATTTGCTACAAAAACGATATTGTGCTTTTCAATAAAACACAGGTGCGGTAAAAACATATTTTGAAATTGTAAAGGCCATAATATACCTAGGTTCAACCGCAAAGTTTCTTCCGGAAGATGTTTTGGAAAATTTGGTTTTTTCCAGATTAGCGATATTTTAAATACTATTTCTGAATTATAATATGTTTATGCCATCCAATTGAACCTTTTTGAGTAGTTTGCCAAACACTAAGTCATTTTCTGGAAGAATTATGAACTTATTCCGGTTCGAAGTGAAAAATCTTCCGGAAGATATTCAACTCGAGCAGGAATAAGCTAATAATTCTTCCAGAAAGTGACTTAGTGGCTGGCAAACTACTCAAAAAGGTTCAATTGGATGGCATAAACATATTATAATTCAGAAATAGTATTCAAAATATCGCTAAACTCGAAAAACCCAAATTTTCCAAAACATCTTCCGGAAGAAACTTTGCGGTTGAACCTCAGTTTAGTATGGCCTTAAGAAATATTTCACATTTCTCAAATAAGTTTGTCTACTAGGTCGTAGCAACTTGTGGTAACAAAATGATTGATTTTTCTGAATTCAAGATATTCAATACACTCGAACCACTTTAAACAATGTTTGAATGTTCAATTCAATGCTAGTATAAATATAAAAGAGTTAATTTTGAATTATTGGCTCAATGAAAATTTTGATTATTACATTGTGAAAAAGTTAAAGTCAAGTCAATGTATTGCATAAGTCTTTAAATTGTCTCTCATATATGTTGAGTGTGTTTATAATTATTTTCCTGTGCCTATATTTCATATAATGTTATTTGAAATTCTAAACCAAAAATAGGCTAAACAATTTGAGTAAATGAGCTTTATTTCGAAGGCTTCTTGCGATTACAAAAGATATCCTTTATTTTTTAACATTTTGCTTTCAGAATAAAGAAAATAGTAATTATTATTGATTATATATTATTTTGTTATCATATGCCGTTCACTTGTTTCGATATAAAAATGTACCAAAATAATTTCGCATATTAGATTTTTGTCGTCATCTTCAAATCCTCACTTTGTTGACTCTCATGATCAGAGTTTTGGAGAAAGTTACTAGTTTCGTACAAACCAAAACTAACAGTATAACTCAAATTTTACAAATAAAACATTAAAAAACGTGACAATAGACAATACGAACCAATTTTATCAATTTTGAAATTTAATTTCAGAACATTCTTGAAAAATTTAATCCAGGAGCAAGACAACTAATAAGTGCTGGCAAAGCATATTTGAAAGCATTACATGGAGCTGCAAGTGCCTCGAGAATATTCAATGAAGCGCTCGTTAAAATTGCATCTAATGCTCAGCAAGGTGGAACAACTGACATAGGCAAGTTATAAGGAATCTTGAAATTAATTTTATACAGGTTACACATAAAGGACAAACGTCTTGCGAATTTAGTTCAAATCATGAACATTCAAATTAAATTCATATTCTATAAAGATCTTGATTTTTGATTTACAACAATTACAATGGGAGTAACAACAACAGTAGCACATATAGCCATTAAAAAAATTCTAACAAAACTTTCAATCACAAACTAAGGTTAACAATATTTTTTGTAACAGCAAGAAGTTGAATAATAAACATATTTACTTATACAATGAACTATTGCTTTCAAGACAAAACTTAAAAGCAAACTAGTAGGTAATTTGGATTTAAAGCATTACCGGAGATAATTTTACATCGAAGTTTTTAGAAGAAATTCAAATTCATATAAAAACCAGTCTTAAAATTTAAAATGCAATTCAAATATAAATTCCACCGTTTTATCTGGTTTTAGCTTTTACTTCCCATTTACTTTGCATTTGCTTACGCCAGCCATTCAACTATCCAGTTTGAAAATATTCCAATTTTTTCGGAATCAGGGCTTTGAGAAAAAATTATGATCTGAAAGAAGAATTTTCTATACAATTGAAAGTTCAATTTTTAAATAATATCACATGGTGCTCAAATCTCGATCATCAAAATAATTCAAAATAAAAATTAACAAAAGAAAATATATATTTTGAATAAACACTCAATAAAAGTGAATGTTCAACCATTTGATAAATAGTAAAACGTCGAAAAAATTTTTTTTGTAAAAAAACTCAACTCAAAAAATAAATCAAAATTTACTCAAAAAAAAATGAAAATGAGAGACATCGGAAAAAACTAAACACCGTGGGCTCGAAAAACCCGAGTAACTAAACATAAATGTTATTTAATTTGATAACATTGAATTTTCAGTCTTTTTGCTCAAATCACTACTGGTGTACGCTTCATTCATGATTTAATCAGGATAAATGAAGGATAATAACCAGAAAATATTTTGCAATTTTGGTGGAAAATTAATAGAAATTAATGAAAAAATTTCAAGCTGAAAATTAAATTTAGCTATGTTACTTAAAGTTTGAAAGACTCTGTTCAAAGACAATAGTTGCAATGTGACAAAACTATTTAATTGAACTTATATTTATGTCTATACTGAAACAATAGTTTTATACTATTTCATTAGATGGTTATTTGATGCATTTTAGTAATTTTTATTTGAAAAAAATAAAAATATTGTCTGTTTTCTGCTATCTTGGGATACAGTGCACCTTTTAAAATTGAAAAAACCAGCCAAAAACTTGCTTGATATATCACAAAACTTAGTTTGTTTTAGCTTACAACAAAGCGTTCTGAAGCTGATGAAAGCAGAAACCAGACAATATGTTTTGATTTCGCCATCCATCATAAAACCATTTAACATAATAATTTATAAAAAATATATTTGAGCTACTCTTTTGTAACAAACATTTTGTATTTCGTACCACAAAACATATATGCTAATGTCTTTTTTTTTAATAGGTTCCGCCCTCATGAGCATTGTCAATGTTTATAAAGAAATTCAGGATCAGCATATGAATATTGTAATTATTACACTTTTGTATCCGTAATCTTTTATACAACACCTTATTTTTTAGCTGAAAGCTTACTTCGTTGACTTTCTGAATCCACTTGAAAGTAACTTGGAACGCGATATAAAGGTAAAATGTCTTTAGCAGTTAATTAATGAATTTTTGGGGTTTGACTAAATTTTTCATTTTCTAAAAATTTGAAGGTGGTGCAGTTTGAGCAAAAAAAGTTTTTACAGCAACACAAAATAAGAGCCGACAGTTATAGGTACATAATTTTGATTATAGCTTATGATGAATAATATTGGCAAATGAACACATTAAGGTCAAATCGCTGTTTTATCGAGATTTGTTCAAATTTAAATTTATATCTTTTAAACAGCAAAGCAGCAGCTACTATGAAAAAGCATCGAAAAAAGAAAAATAACGCTGAAAAGGAGATCAAGGTTTGTTGACCTTAACATATGAAACATGCAATCATGCCAATATTAATTATGATTCTTACAAAAAAATTTTAGAGCATGCAAGCTTTAGACGAAGAGAAAAATAAATTGGATACTTTCTGCGAGTACAGTCTAAAAAATGCCATGACACAAGAGCGCCGTCGGTATGGATTTGTTTTGGAACGACAATGTTCCATTGCTAAACATTGGATGGCTTATCATACCGCTGGACTATCGGCTATCGAAGGAAATATGGAAAATTGGACTGATGTTGCTTCCACTCGAGAATTTTTACATGAAAATATGTTTGTTCACCAAATTCGGGACCATGAGGAGGAGTCTGAACGTGGATCAATTGTTTCTCAACTACGTAAAACACGTAGTATTGATGCATCATGCTTGGATATGCGATCGCTTGCTGACATTGGCAATGGATCCATGCACATGCAAATGCCACGTGCCAAATCTGAATACAATTTGACAACCTCTCCACAAGAGCCAAGTAACTGGGATCGACCAGTGGTGAAAGCTCTCTATGCATACTTGTCTTCAGGAGAAAATCAATTGAGCTTTTTGGAGGATGATAAACTTGCACTTGTGGGTGATCGAGCTAAAGGTTGGCAATTCGGAGAAAATCTGAGGACTCAAAAATTTGGATGGTTCCCAGTAGCTTATGTGGAGTATGAAGCTTTGGATAAGTAAGGCAATCTTTTTTCAATTTTAAATCATGTTACCATAAATTTAATTTTAGTGATGAAATGTGGCCCAAAATGACAAATGATCAAGAAAATTACGAAGATTCCCAAATTGAGACCAATCTGAACGACAGCAATAATACTTTAACACCAAAAACGAACTCAGTTTACCAACAGGATGATAAATCTCCAATTCGTATGTTTGGAGACACTATCCAATATAGGAGCTCTAAACAAATGAAACGAGAAACCAGATCAGACAAACCACCAAAGCCAGGTCTTCCACCAACTCTTCCAGCTCCAGTTGTTCCTGCTTATAATAAAATAATATCATCATCTCAAAGTTTCTCATCAACAAACGAACAACGAATACCTACAGAAAATATGAGAAAACCGGGAGCAGCTACTATTAATTTCAGCAAACCGGTATTAATTAAATTATATATTTTAGAAAATTGTTTGCTATATACCTATTTAAATAATTATAGTCTGTAAATAATCAAAATCCGTCCCGCAATGGAATTGCAAATGCATCCTTACAAAGCTGTGTCTACAGCAGCAACGATAGTGGTTTTTCAAATGAACAACCACCGCCGCAACCAGAAATTGACTACTCGGATGAAGACACTGTCGCTAGTCGAGTACCAATAAGGTAATTCGCTCTTTGTTTGTAAACTGCTTTGAATTACAATGTTGTGCATTTTTATTTCCTAATTCATTGTTTAAAAAGTAGTTGCTATCATTTTTTATTTATGTTATTATTTGTATGCTTGTAAAGGTCGACGCGCTCGGAAAAAAATTTAAGCACTTCTGGAATGATGGAGGATCAAATAGATGAAAACGATGAAGTTTATGGAACACTTCCCAAGAGGCCATTACCACCACACATGCGTCAAGCAAACAGCTTTGGAAATTTGGTAGATGATGTTAATTCCATAGACTTTCAATATTTAAAGGATAAAAACAATGTCAAGTCTGTTAAACGGAACAAATCATTCTGGAAATTTAATAGCTCCAAAGATGACAACATTTTTCAGTTTGCTATGTGGAAACACAAAGATTTGGTTGAGACACCATCAGAAAGAATAGAGCTAGAGGAGAAGGAAGCTACATTAAAGAGGAATATGAAAAATAAGAGCAAGAAGGTTTTTGAAGGAAGGAGTCAGTATGTTAGTTCAGACACTGATACCATTAAAAAAGCTCGTCCACATAGTATTGCAGTTAGTGCAGATGTTAATCACAGCATTTCACAAAAAAGTTATCAGCTCACAAAATCAGATATTGATAAGAGGATTTCAGGTTTAAATAAAGAAACATCAGAGTACCAGAAGGGTGGAAAAGGAAATTCACCAATCAATACTACTAGCAGGTCAAATACATTGGTTAAAAATACAGAACGCCAAAAGTCAAAGTCCATGGAACGTCCAGTGTTTGATGACAAAGATTTTTATGATGAGGATCTTTACGACGAGACTCCACGAAGACGAAACGATATCAAACCTAAAAGCTTACAAAATTCAGGCCAACCAAAATATTCCGCACAAAAAATTTATAATGAAAAGGTTGAAGCAGTTCAAGGAAATTATGACGAATTCTCCCTCCAAGATACAAATTTCTATGATGATGATGAACAAGACATGAAAGCAGTCAAAAGAAAAGAAATTTTAAAGCAATATTACTCGAGTGGTACGGACACTGAGAGAAACTCATCAAGTTCTGATCCCTACGATTGTATACTTGTTGAGGATCATTTGGTTAGAAACAATCTGAAAAATGGTCGAGAATCACAAGGTAACCCAGCCAAGTCGAATGCCAAACGAAGCAATCGCAATGATGACGAAAAGCTTGAATTTTCAACGTTCCGTGCAAATAAAAATGGTCAAATTGGTGACGGTGATCAAGCGGAAACACTTTTACCACGAACCAAACTTTCAAAAACAAACAGTTCTGGTCCAATAATGGATGCAGTTATGAAGTTTGAAACGGAACAAGAAGCAAGAGAAGTTAGCAAGAAAAAAACAACAAGTAAATCGGTCAAATCTGGATTACATAAAAGTTCCAGTAGAACTATTGAGCAGCAAAATAGTCAGTCTTATGGCCCTTGGTATGATTTGTGGGCCAATGATTCAATTATCTCTGGAAAATGAATCTCTTGAATATTTCTTAAGTGGTTGAGGCTCTATTTAATCTCAAAATTCCTTATTTCATTTGCATCCATACCGTTATATTTATAATTTTAAAAACTTTACCTTATGAAATTTTGTAATAAAATTTCCAAGCATAATGATAAAAAAAAGAGAATGTAAATTTTTAATTTTAGATCATTATTGCAATAGCCAAATTTATTACAGTTGTTATATTATAAAAAAATGTGAAGTTTAAAAGCAACAGACTCAAGTAAAAAGCTTGTCCACAACCAGGCAGGCTTATTGAAAACGTATCAAAGTGCCAAATTTACCAGTTGAGACATATTTCTGTTTTGTAAACTCAAAAATCTGTTGAATACTCCGAACATTTTATAGTTTTATAAACTTTTTTAAGTAGTAGATTTAGGCTTTTTCCACATTCCAAAATATTTATGCTTCAATATAAAATTTTTATCTTAAAAATATATATATCTATGTTATTATTTCATTCTCTGTTTAAACAAAGTAATAAATAGAACTTTTATTGAAAACATAGTTTTTTCCGCAAATTCCAATGATTTTAGCCTTTTTTTGTAGAACCATAGTGACATCGATCTATTTCTTATTAGTTGAAATAAACTTCCCGAGGTAACCATGAAATTTTATTTTTCCACAGAGCTGCCCAATTTGCAACAGTTAAGTTGAGAACAACAAAAACTAATGACAGGTCTAATCCAAAAGTATGATAAATACACAATAACTTAATCTTTTAACAACTTAACACATCTAAAGAAATTTTAAATTGTTTCCTAAAGTTAAGTTTGCGTAAAAGTTGCCCAGAATTACAACCTTCTTATTAATATATTGTTGGAAAAAACGAAATATTTAAAGCGTCCATTATAAAATAGGTTTAGTTTCTGGTTTTGATTATTTGAATTTTAATTCTTGCAATAAATTTTGATTAAATATATTTGCTGATCTATAAACTTTTTAGATATAGTTTTTAGAATGAAGTTGTATCTTAATATAATAAACTTATGAAATCAAAATAAAGTCCAAATGAAATTTTTAAAACCCATAAACAGCAAATACTTTAAAGATCAAGACTAAGATTTCCGAAAAACTTCCTTCTTTTTGCATGATTTTTAGGGTAATATTTCATGATTACATTACAGAATATATATTAACATATGTTATTTATTAAAATAAAAAAAGTAGTAAATTTGAAATGAAATTTTATTTTATTTTTTTTGGAATCTACATTAAAAATTATTCATTTTCTTTATATAGCATTTTTAGAAAAATGTTGATTGGAATGGTCCATTTGAGATGATAATATTGTTTTGGAAATTTGAAGAAACATCCAATATTTTTTAAATTTTATTTTCAATAATAGTTTGATTAATAATATTTCCAAGCCTTGATTGGACATTTTTAGAAATCTGATATTAAAACGGAATGATGTGATACATATTTTTTATCGATTTATATTTTCATTGATGTTTTTGTAATTAGATATTAAATTTATATTTTTCATCATATTCTTTTAGATTTCAAGAATTTTTAATTCTAAATAGTATCGTAAAAATCGTGGGTATTGCAAAGTAAGTATAAACTATCTTAAAACTTAAAATGTATAGGCAAAAACATCAATGGTGGTACATTTTAAAATATAATTTAAGTAAAAGTATTTTAAAAATCAAAATACGATAAATATTTGAAAATTGTAGCTAAGTTATATCTAATTATATGCTATATTGAAATGTTCTTGAAAGAACGAAAAATTTTGAACCAAAAAACTTGTAATGAAGATTTATAATAAAATTATGGCTCCTCTTAAAAATAGTTGATGAACTTAACAAATTTTATCTATAAACAATAGAAAATTTCACAAAATTATTACAGACAGAAAATTTTTGTGAAAGAATTCTGAATGTTAAATTATAAAGAGTTTTACTTTGCTTAAGAACAATGTTACAAATCTGTGATGAAAGAGAGTTAAACCCAAACGCCGTGAGGGTTCTTGCTCGTTGGAACAGCATTTTCCAACTGCCGTGGAGATCCAATAATTCGACGACTGCTGCCAGGTTTGATCGAGCCTAGAAACGAATGTTGGTTCAATGAAATAATTTTAGAATAAAACAGTAAAAAGTTACCTTCTAAAAAATTTCGAACTTCTTCTGAAGAAGGTGCTACTGTTAGGCTTTGTAAATTCACTTCCTTCATTTCGTGAACTAGTTGCTCCAACTGCTTCTTTTTTTCGGAAATAGTTGTCTCAATCAAAAACACTTCTTTTTTTAAGCTATCGGCTGTTTTTGTGGTAGTGTCCGAGTTTTGAATTGCATGATCAATATCAGCCTGGTAAAGTAAAATTAAATTTATGTTTGATATAAAGAACTATGATGTGATAATAATCACCTGTAAGCGATCTACTTCTCCCATCAAGTGTCTTTCAAGTTGTCTATTTT
Source organism: Parochlus steinenii (assembly GCA_038502155.1). Classification (NCBI taxonomy): domain Eukaryota; kingdom Metazoa; phylum Arthropoda; class Insecta; order Diptera; family Chironomidae; genus Parochlus; species Parochlus steinenii. Next base: position 444,482 of record JAXCIN010000052.1, on the reverse strand, counting down.
CATACTGTCGGTTGTAGTTACGCTGTTCAACTTGAATCTCGTCCATAAGCAGTCGAATCTTATTTTTACACTGAAGCAATTCAGACTCACAGCTGAAAAGTTTTGATCTCAGCAAAGTGATTTCAGATTTGAGAGTTTTTTCTTGCTGGCGCACCAACTCATTTTCTTCTTCCACATACTGTAATGTTTGCATTTGTTCACCTCCTTGACGATAAATCTGGTCTGTTTTGCTAAGCTCTTGTGATATGGCTTCTAGTTGCTGCATTTGCTCTCGTCCTTTTTTTTCCAAGTACACAATTTCTGCATCAAACTAAAATGAATTCAAATATTATAGACTTTTTAAATATTCGCTTAAATACACTTGCTTTAGTCAGATCAGACTGCTGATTAGTGATTTTATCGCGTTGGAACTTAATAAGTTGTATTAAATCTCTGTACTGTGAACTCTGCATAAGTGCATCATTCAGTTCATTGATATCCTTGAATCCACTTTCGACTTTGTTATGGTTGATATCCATGAACTTTTGCTGATGCTGATTGGGACTAGTTCTTGGAGCTGGAGGCTGCCGATATGGCGGAGGTTGATATGGAGGTGGGTTTAATGCTCCATTGGAAGAAATCACTGGTGATGATGAAGAGTTGCTGCTATAACCATTCATCACTACATTACGATTGTTATACAAATCCAATAAATTTTCATTGCTCATGTTGAGTCGCTGTGCTCCAGCAACAGAACTAGAACTGTTATTTAGTTTGCGATCCAGAGAATTGCGAACATCTGCAGAGTTGAATTCTGCAGCAATGTTTTTGGTCATGTTTTTGGAAACATATTCTGAATCGTTAACATTTTTAGATGGGGATATCGTGAGAGGATTTTGAGGGATACCCTTTACAATTCCAACATTCTCAGGACTTTTTTCTGGTGGAGATCTGCAAAAAGATACAAATCTTATAATCATACACTTTTTCAAACATCTACAAACATCACTTACACAATATTAAAACTTTTTCGGGTTTCTTTATTGCGGTCACTGATAGAGGAGTTTACTTCTGGACTTTTTGTCAAATTGGCTGCTGGAGATGACTCATTGATATCTTTGTTAGGCTGTGTTTTTTGCTGCTGTCTGTTAATTTGCTGCTGGGATTGGACTGGTTGGTTTGGCTGTTGCTGCTTATCAGACCTTTGCAGTATAAATTGAACATCACTCGAATATTCTCCCCATTTCATTAAAATCTGTAAAAATGATTACAATGTAAACTAGTGATATTTTGATAAAATCTTATATACGCTACTTTTAATGGTGTTTCATTTGGAGCCAGTAATCTTTCGTTATTTCTCCAGCGCTCAATCAGCGTAAATCGTCCAGTCTTGCCGGTTGCAAATGCCAGAGCAAAAACAACGTCCTAGTCGATCAAAAATGGATTTACATATAGTCAACATTTTTAAAATTATTTATTAATAAATATGTACCTGACAGGTCGTTGCATCTGTTACTCCACAAACAATTCTCTGTATACCTTCCACCCACACTTTCAATTCCATTGTAAAATTAAAGTTGTGTTCACACTCAAATCAGATGTTCTGCAATGGAAACATTTGTAATAATATGAAAAAGGAATGAACAGTATTAAAATATCAAAGTATTGAATGTATTTAATTAACTATGCTGCATTGCAAATCAGCAGGAGCCATGAAACGAGAAATTCCTGTATTATTACAGCATAAGAATATATAAATGTTATTTTCAAATAAAATTTGGGGTCAAATTTTTGGGTCATTAATCAGAGGTATTTGAAAAGCGCTCCGAGTTGATAGAATTAATTTTTGTATGCAAATCGAAATGTATGTAAATTTAGTCGCATGATATACGATAGGAAACGCATAACTCTCTAGTGAAACTCAAAAAATAAGTAGGTAAGTAAAGCAATTGATTGATTTCTAGAAAATTAGCATATTCATAATAATGGAATACCCCAAAATAAACAACATTTTCACAATAAACACATCAAACGGTGAATTAAATTATAATGGGTGAAGATTTTTCGTATGTTATGTTACGAAATATTGACTTCCAAGAATGTTCACTTTTAAACAAACTTGAACTAAATTTCCATACTCACAATATAAAGAACTATTTTCTCATCATGTTTATCTTATTTTAAACTATCTTAAGATGATCAAATTTTACAAATACTAAACTTTTCGTTAATCATAATGAATTTATTTCGACATTTTTTTGGAACTGACAGATCAATAAGCAACACAAACACATATATACAAATGAAAGGTGAAGGTGTGAGTAAATTGTATCAAAAATGTGGCTTGTAGTTATTTGCTCAGTATGATTTTTTTTCAATCTTTTGCGTGATATTTTAACTTCCTAAAATACACAATATCTATTCAAGAAAAAATATAAAAAATAAAAATGTTTCATACTTTTTCTACCAGTTATTATTGTATATTTTAAATAATTTTATTTTGCCATCTGGTACTCCATTTTTGTACAAAGTACTTCAGGAATTCTTTGTTGTGAATAATAATAAATTTGTTCAACTAAAACTTGAATAATGAAAGCAATTGTTCAAAGAGTCACTACTGCTAAAGTAACCAGTAGGTATTCTACTATTCTACTATAACTTAATAACGTATGTTAAAAGAGTTATTGAAAAAAGCTCTTGAACATTTTTAGTTGGCCAGGAAGAACTTATAAGCAGCATTGGGCGCGGACTTTGCGTATTAGTCGGAATTTGTAGTGAGGATACAATAAAAGATGCTGAATATATGTAAGGATTAAACTCGGATTAAACGAAACTTAAATTTTATTTAGTTTTATTTAATAATGTTATAATAAATGCTTTTTAGATCTAAAAAACTTCTGAACTTACGACTTTTTGAGCATGAAGAAAAACGATGGCAAAAAAATGTAGTCGAGATGAACTATGAATTGTTGTGTGTCAGTCAATTTACTCTTTATAATAGACTGAAAGGGAATAAACCTGATTTTCATTTAGCAATGCAAGGCCCAAAAGCACAAGAATTATATTCAGAACTCTTAAAAATGTTGAGTGAACAATATCATCCGTTGAAAGTTAAAGGTATATATTCTTTTGTTACGCTACACATAGTTAGTCCACGTTATTATGTTTGATATAAATTACCTTCTAGATGGAAAGTTTGGAGAATATATGCAGGTTACCATTCAGAATGACGGTCCTGTCACAATTGAACTGGAATCGCCAAAATAGTTAACAGTTTATTATTAATGAAATTTATATTTATTATACGAGCAAATAAAAGTCGGATTTTAAAATGACATTGATTTTATTTAATGTTTATTGAGATTTGGATATTCATTTTTTATAATCTGTACCAAATACATTAACTGAACAATCTATGCTTTACTGTTTGTTCCAATGATATGCTTTATATAATTTTAGTATGATGAGTTCAAATTATATTTTAAAAAGCATTAAGAATGGATTCCTAATTAAGTCAAAAGCGTTCATTTGATTTGAGAACATAGTAGCAACCCGGGAAACCAAAACATTCCGGTTAAAATTCATTCCGATATATTCATTCCAAATATACTGAAATTTTCATTCTGTATGCAGAAGGTTAAATGGAGAATCTTTAAAGAAGTCTAACTCGCATGCTAGAAAACATTACAATTTATAGTTTTTTAAAGATGATAACTAGAAAACCAAGTAGAATGATTTGTGGAATGCAAAATATGTAACATTTCGCAATATTCCGTTTTATGCGTTCAAATGAGATGTATAGGTAGAAAAACTTTTTTTTAATTACTTTTCATCACTTTTATTGAAAAAATTCTTGTAAAATTCATGAAAATGAGATTTAATTATTTTACTCGTGATATTCTCTAAATGAATTTCTCAAAGAATGTTCAAAAAGTCTGTTAGATAGTAGTTATTAACGTTCTGCAGAGCATCATGTAGTTAGAATATAAAAATGATTGAAATTATTAATTGATTTTTGGCCTATTTAGTTGAAAATAAGTATCAAGCTTACTATTTTTACTGTTTTTATCACTGAATATATAGCCTGTAGTAAAAATATAGGAAGTTCATGAGATTCAGAACGGAAAACTGAAAAAAACCTAACATATTGTGACATATCGAAAATTGATTCCAGTTAGTGTTCTATGAAGAATAAATTATTAGAATGTTTAGTAGACCAAAACAAACGCGGAGCAAAGCAGAGCTCTTCGTAAAATAAATTCTTTTTGCGTGATTTAATGAGTTTAAATTCAGAAATTGTTTCTTAAAACACAAGTAATGACCTGTAAGAGTGAATGAAGTGTAGATCTAATATTAAAAAGTGAGAAAAACTATTTGAAGCTAAAATTTGAAGTTATTTTGAAAATATCCTGTTTGAGTTTCTAATATTGTGCGAATCAACCAAAAAAGCAATCCAACCATAATACAAAACAATCAAACAAGATTTACTGGTGCTTGACCTGGTGCTTGACGTTTTCTCAGCTGATTCTTGAAGTGAAAACTAGAGTTTAAGGTGAGTTTATAGTTAGAGGTTATTTTGAGTATTATAACAAAGTTTTAATCTTTTTAGCTATTCGGACGATTTCTTAAGGTTCTGAGCTTCACAGTATCTACGCAGTACAGTGTGTTGGTTTTTTTGGTGTAAAAATTTCTTTAAGTACATTGGTAAATACTTCTTCATATGCTGCATATTTTATTCTAACATCTTTTCTCTTTACAGAAAATCCCCAAGAACGTGAAGTTATAAGAACCAGCACCTTAATCTTATTTTTCTCAACAACATTTCATCTTTCTTTTGTCAGACTGTTTATATCATTATAGAAAATTATAAACAGAAATAAAACTTTTTAATTGAATATGAATTTTGTTTTGCCACCATAAATCATTCCAGCAACCATTCGAACAGTATCAAAAAATAAATACTTATTAGACTTTTAAAAAACATCCCAAATATGTTGCCTTTAATACCTATTTTCTAGAATATAATTTAGAATGAATTCCGGTATGTCCACAGAATGTTCATAGAATGTAATTTTATTTTTGGCGGTATGTCTCAGAATGAAAAAAACATTCTAATTAGACGTTCTTTTCAGAATGTATTTTTGGGCACTTTACCCGTTAAGTGTTATAACTGGAGAATATTTACAGACGTTCTTCCGGCATGCAAACGTTCTGCTCGAAGATTCTGTGATCATTCTGCAGACATACCGGTTGGTTTCCCGGGCAATATAAACTATTAAATTAGAATACCGTTTGATACACTTTAGAAAAAAAATCATTACATTAATCTAAAAGGCACCTAAAATGGGAGAGCCTCATTCAGTGGAACTTCTTGAAACATAGAAAATTATATATATATACATACATCATAAAATTTACTTGATACACAATTTGTATGTTATCGACCAGCCTATAGAAAAATTTGATTTAAAATAAGTTCAATTTAATTAGTGCACAGAAACATTTCATAAAGGTCATTCTATATTTCAATCACTTTAAATATCATTCTGTAAAAAAGTTTATAATTGTTTGTTACTATTCCTTCGATCCTTTTCAAAAGATTCCAGATTTTAAAAATCTACATCTTCAATAATTGAAAATTCATTTTATTCAAATATATATAATTTAGAAACACAATTCAAAAAAGAATTAGTGGATCACAATACTAATGGATTTACGTTTTGCAACTGTTTCAAAAATTTAGGTGCGATGTTTTTCTACAATATTTACAAAATAATTTCATTGGGTATCATAGACCCTGTCAACAGAACAGTCTGAAACAATTTTATCGTGAATGCTTCAGTTTTAAAGCATTCGCTCCACTTAAATATGTATATAGCAACGAGTTTCAATTACCGTTTTTAGATCAATAGTTTTGAAAATTATGTTTCAGTTCAAATAAATCCTTTCATATACCATCTAATAAAATCTTTAAAAAATATTTAAATTGATAAAACAAAGAAAAACAAAACAAGATTTAATTTAAATTATTGGTATTATATTTAATTAAGTTTTCGAAGTTAAAAACTTAAAACGTGTAAAATAAGTCACATAAAACTCAAAAATACAAAAATGGTTAAATATTAAAAGCATATTTTAAATTTGAATTGGAGTTAGGCAAGAAAGTGTAGCCAAGAGTTGGTTTGGCGCTCGGAAACTGTCGTGAAAATTAATATGATAAATCTCACAAAATTTGTTCTATAGAAAATAGCTGAATATCATTAGTTCGATTGTACACCTTGCTGCACTACTCTACATATACTGTGAAGTCATTAATTAGACTCTAGAAGATCCACGAGAAATATTAAAGAAAATCTTAAAATAATCAAGATGCAGCATTGTTTATCTAGTATTTGCTGCTTAGACCTGTCAAGATGTTTACGACAGTTTTACCACAATCCAGATGAAAATCCACCTAAAAATAGAAATATTTTTTACAACTCTGAGCATCAAATAATCTTTCAATGTTTGGTTAAAATTACCTGGAGGAATACGATTTTTGTTGATAATGTGGTTGCCATTCAACGCTGGTACTTGAGTATTGATCTCAGCTCCAGCTGGTTTGTATCCCTCACCAGTAACTGGATTTCCAACTGAAAATTTAAATCGACAAAATATTTAGAGCGTTCCCATGATAATTTTTTTAAAAATATAAATCGGTTACAATCTTGCTTCAATCAAATTATGAAGTAATTATCAGTTCAGTCAACTGAAACAATACTAACAGAACTTTCAATTCATGCATATACTAAAAATTAAAATGTATAAATATTATTTATTGTCTTAAATTAGAATGCAATATTGAACTGTATCTGACTGCAGATATGCTTTTGTTTGAGATCAATTATAATAGAATTTAAAATTAAAAATTCTACAGGACTAAAGGCTCGGACATGAACTGAATAAAAATCTCAACGAGCCATTTACCTTGTCTGGATCCGAGTTTCCTAGACCGAGCTCCGTCATTACCGATACCATTTCCCGTTACGGGGTTACGAGTCATATAGGACTTTGATCTTTGCATGGGAACCGCGAAAGTAACACTATCATTTATTTTAGAGGCACAATTGTCTCTGGCAACCGTTATTGCCGGGACATTGTGACGATTATATGAATAGTGAGAATTTCTATGGTAGCTGCTAGGCGAGTGTGAATAATTGTTAGCGCTCGATACGGACATACCATCATCACTTATGCAAAGGTTTATGTTAGAGTTGTAAGTTGGATTATGATAGTTTACATAGGATGGTGATGGCATCTTATTATTGGGAGTTATATTTGTGTTTAAGTTGGAAGATTTTGACGAGTATGCCGAGTCGGGGGATGTGTAGTTTGCATTGTTACTATTTTTAGTGTTAGAGCCTACAGAATGTCACAGGAATTGTTAGTTTGAAATTCGCATATAAATTAATTACAATGATGATGAATGAAAATTCGAGATGATATGATTTATTGAATGCGAAATCTGATGCAGTTGAAAATTATGTTGATCGAATAGATACTTACTAAATCTTCTGTAGAAGACTGATTGCGCATTAAAATAAAAATATGGATACAATGTCAAACATTTTTTAAACGCTTTTTCAAAAAAAGTTTATTATAAATAAGATAAGTACGAATTAGTATGTAACCTTGAATAATATTTAATAAGTAGAGTCGTTGATTTGAATTATAATATTTTGGTTACTTGTTTGGTCTCGGTTGATTAATTTTAAGAAACAATATGTAATCAATTGACAAAATGAAGCTTGAAGATCAGCCAACACAATTGTTTTTTGGTAACGAAAACATTGTGAATTGTTCAAATAAATTACGAATTACCGAAACCACCCGGTAAAAATTCCATTTTCATGATTATATCTATATTTTAAAATCAATACAAGCAATACTGTTTTAAACTGATTAGTGAAGGTTTCCGAAATTTTTATTATATCGTAGCTAGACATTAAATATGATCAGAATTTATTCTTAATCAAAAGCGAACCCTTATGCAAGCATTTTTAAAAAGCATTTAGTTACCTTTGTCAACATTAGTATGACCATTTAATCCGTTTGAATGTCCGTTAGTTTTTCCGTTAGCTACACTGCCATTTTGATGTTTCAATCCGTTACCGTTTGTTACTTTCGTTGAGTTATCAGTGTCTGGTCCAAAAATGTTGCTCACCACCGAAGATCTGCTAACAGGTGTGTAAGGACGTTCTGGAGTTCCAAACAAGCGATTATAAGAGTTACTTTGTGCTCGTCGAAAATCACCTCCTGATAGGATAATTGGTTATTTGATTAAGATGAATTTTATGAGAAAGTTATGAAATTATTTCATGCATAAGAAAAGAATATCCAATCCCTTTTTCATTAATAACGAAGTGTACACCGTGTTAGTACCTTAATCCATAGCCCAATATATGAAATTGCTAAGAAATTAAATGTGGACGCAATTCAAAAGTATTGAAGTTTAGATTGAACAACAGTTATTGCAAAAACGATTATGATTTTCTACAGTCTACTTTTTTTGATGTTGGAAAAAATATCGCAATTCATAGACGTTTATAAAAAAAGTTTGAAGAATAATTAAATTTTTTTACTCTGTTAGAACTTATTTTTTTTCCAAATAAATGGATTTGAAACTTTTGTTGAACAGTGAAATATTTGAAACAGTACAAACAACGATAAATAATTAATATTAGTGCTAGAGGTACTTCAAATAATTTTATTGAGTGCTTGCAAAATTCAAATCTAGATCTTTTTAATAAAATGTTCAAATGTCAGAAGTAATTCTCACCATTTCTGGCCATAGGTTCTGGCTCTGAAAAAATGTTTGACCTCATATGATTTTTAGTTGGACGTGGTGCTTCAACCATCATCTCTCCTCCAAAAATATCAGAGCTTCCACCACCTGGAGGCTTTAACACTCTGAAAAGTAATCGAATATTGTGTTATTAATAATTGGTTAATTTTGAAATGCTCGAGTTGAAAATCTAAAAATTAAGTTTCATAAAAACTCATTCAAAATGAGGCACTTATAAAATATTGTTCTGAACTGGCAGAACGTTCTAAGTTGTAATAAATGAGTTATTTATTTTCTTCTATTTGAGAGCAGCTAGTATAATTCGTCTGACCTGATTTAGTGTAATAATATAATAAACCAACAATTTTAAATACATTCTTGGGGATTTTTGCGTATTTACTGGGCCAACTGAACTTTATTAGCTTTTCGCCACAAGAAAACAAACACATTGAATAAGTAATTGAATTCATTAGGGCAAATATTTCGTGTGAAAAGTTCAGCCAAACTTGGTGATTTTACCAAAAAGCAAAATTCGTTACAAGGGCACGAGATCAATTAAAACGACATGCAATGGTCTTGCGTAAATGAAGGACCATCAATTTAAATATTTATTGTTAAAATTATACTCATGAAACTCCAATATTGTTGATTAAATAGTTTTTAAAACTTTAATTAAATAGAGTTAAATACACAATATCTTGAAAGTCGTAGACATCTCTTTAATATATTATTTGCAGAAATTCTAAACAAGACATTTTGCATATTTTAGTAAATTTTTGATTTAGTAATATCTAACCTGATCAAATATCAAACATGAACATCATACAATATAGGAAAAATAGGCTAAAAAGTATCAGTAACTGGTATGAAAATAGTTTTATGGCACAACACAAGCTATAAGCAAAATACATTATCGTTTTGGTATATCGGATTTTTGCTGGGAATGGATAATTTAAAATATGTCTTCGACTGGTACGAAGTTAATTCTATATGTAATGGATAGCTTCATCAGACTTCAATTAGAACTTCTACGCTGTGTTTAGGTGTATTTTATTAATACTTCTCAAAATTAAAAACAATTAAAAAATCCCTAATATAATAATTACTAACGAACCAAAGTTGGAGCAGTTTTTTTTAAGTTAAACGTCTGTCTTCATTATTGCATTGATTGAACTTAATAAATAAAATCAAATTATACAATATATTAAATCTATTAAATTGTTTGATAATTTTTAATAATATTTCTTCCTTAAAGAAAAAATAAATAAAAAACTTCCAAACATAAATTTATCTTTCAAGATCATTATTTTACCATCAATTTGCAAACGACTTTATATAAATCAGGCTGCTTAAGCTGAGCTTTTATGATGGTATAAATTTTGGCGGCGATATCACCAAATTGTTTTGCAGGAAAAAATTTCTAGTTTGCTATAAAAAAGCAATTTATCTAAAACCAACTTTTCTGGCACACCAACAATTTGAGACTTTTAGTAAAAGCCCGAAAATCATAGCGAATATTTATTCTGATGAAAATAAATATTCAAAAATAATGAGTTTACGACAAGAATCTTAACCTTAACCTAAAAACGTAACAAAATTAAGGGTTTTTTAATAAGCTACAGTTAGAAATTTTAAAGCTTGAGAATATTGAGAATTGGTAATTTTAATTTTTCATACACAGGAGCTTTAGAAAAAATAAAGAGCTGCAACAAAATTGCAAAAAAATTTAACGTGACAAAGAAAGCAGCAAGGAAGCTTAAGAAAATTTCGAACATTTTAGAAAGATCTATGGAACTCTTCATTCTCCTCTTTTATGCTGAATAGCCAAAACTATAACTTTTCATTTTTGAGTTCTGGTGATGTGATGGTTCCATCTTCCAAATATAAGATTCAGGTTGACTTATTGAATGATTATAAATTTTTTCTTTCCAATCCTGATCATGATCTGTTTGCTAACTCATCATCTCTAACGATGCAACCCACCGGCACCAAGAGTTTCAAGTAGAAACTAGGATTCATATGTCTTATTTTGATCTTACTTTATGCGTTCAATAAATAGAAAAACTATCATAATATAATATTTTGCACCTAGAATATAATTATTGTCTAATAATAGTATTAATTTGTGACTATCCCGGACAAAATCAATGATTGTAACAATTCTGTCTGCTGTTTTATCTCAGCTTTTTTACTTAAATATGATTAAATTATAACTATTCATAATAATAAAAGATGGAAGATGTCAGTTATAGCCTCGAGAAACTTTATTTTTGGCAGCTTTTGTTGCACTATAAACTTACTTTAAAGAAGTATTATTTTTACACATTTCTGGTTTCATATATCAAGAAAATGTTTCTAGCACATGATTATTATTTGTGTTTTTAGTGTTAGAATTTCTGATGATGAAAATCTTGGCTATTTTGGTAACACCAAGCACAACTCATTTAAAGAAAAACCAGGAGAACTTTTTCTGGACCATATTAACACACGTTATATGATGAAACTTAAATACGGTATTAATCTTTGAAAAATTATAACTTTATGGTTTAACTTTATTTTAAAATATCAATATAGAGACAAAAATGATTTAAAATGCGGATATAATATTTTTTCATACATAAATCGATAGGGATGTTGAGTTCCAATTAAGCCATGAAAACGTGCTTAATGGCTATCAAAACGACGAAATAATTGAGTCGATAACAACCCTATAAGCTATAAATCATCCAACAAAGAAGCCAAGTCTGCTTACTCTTCAAAAATTACTATTGAAGCCGGGAATGTATAGCTAATTTGTTATGCGTTGATTGGATTGATTCATATTATTTCACATTTTTGAAAGCCATGCAAATAAAAGGTTTTTATAAGGCCTCGCCTGGATTTTACGAACATAAATATTTAAAATTCGTTTTAATTTGGGGGAACAACATGGTGCATTTGTTTTCAATTAAATCTAAAAGTGCATTGAAATACAGGCTGAATATTTTCAAAAATTACAAAAAATTTAGCTGTGTAAGATTTTGTACGCATGTTTGAAACGCCAATTAAAGCATTTATTACATGTAATAATATCAAAAAAAATTTCTTACATTTTAAAAGATATCTTAGCTCTTAAAAATTCTTAATATTTAATTCAGAACCACTGCATATCAGCTCAGAAATAATTTATGAGTGCAGTTAGATTTAATTTAATATTTTAGATCATTAACAGTTCAAGTTAAAAAAATTAAACTATTTCAAGTTAGTTTTTGACTGAGTAAAAAATCATCATATGTTTTACAACTTTATCAGTTTGACAATTAATGTTTGGTACAGTCCTACCTTTTCTTTCCGCAACCTAGATTGCTGAGCTCCACATGTTTAAATGTTGCATAGGTTGCCATTTTTATCAACACCAAATCGGAACAGTATTTGAATAAATACTCTCAAGCCAAAATCTTCACTTCAACAAATTTTTGTAAAGTTCTATTAAAGTTCACAATTGAAAAGAATCAATATTGATGAAAACTTCAGTGTATTTTTGGCCAATAAAGAGCATCAATCGACTAACAAATCGCATATATTATATAGCAATGCAGAAGAATTAAGGATCCCCAGAGCATGAACAATTGTGTTTTTTGGTACAACGCAACAACAAAATACGATCAATAGCTGAGCACTAAGCGGATGCTTTTGAGTTGGAATGGAATACACAAAATCAATGAAACGAAAGACTTCCGTATCTGAGACTTTTAAAAAATTGGATACAGTGAAGCACTATATTCCTCAACTAAAAGGTTTTCAATGAAACAATATAATGGAAAACCTTTCACGATAGACCTCATTTATGAAAAAACTTTCTATGCCATTGAAACCTTTAATTCCACTGTTGAACTGTTTTCAGACAATATTGAACCTTTTCTGGAAACACTTTCCACACTTGCCGATCACTATTATGTTTCCAACAGCGCATAAAACCTTAAACTAAAGCAATTTTTCTCAGCCGCAGGCATTTTATACCATAGCAAACAGAATCTAAAAATATTTTCCAAACTCAAAAAAATTACCATCCAATTTATGAATCCACGGAGAGCTTTTCCATTTTATGCTCTCTGTTGTTTCCTATTTTATGCTCGTTTTTTAACGTCAAATCGATTTTTATAAGAGTGTTGAATAGAGACTAAAACTACCTAAATACTCACTTTCACATAAATGTGATTAAAGTAAATAAATAAATTGTTTTAAGTGATTATATGTTAAATAATAATGGATTAGAAATGTATGTACAATGTCATTTAACTGAGCTTTTGATTGAATCATCGTTTATTTCTTAACCGGCGTTTTACCCGTGCTCAGCTGTTCATTAAAAAAAAGAGAGAGCGTACATTCTCGGCTTATTTGATTTTTCATTGCAATATTCTCTCACAATGCTTTGCGGATAAATGTTTTCAACAAAAGCTCAGTAGAGTTGGAAAATTAGAAATTCAAGTATTTTGGTACAATTTTTAACTTGCATGCATTTTTTGTAATGAATTTGAGAAGCAGTTCTAATTTTTTTCCTAAATCATTTGAAATTTCCCTTCACTTATTTTTCACATTAATCTGTTAGTTTTATTGGCCAATTATTATCGAGCTGTTGTCATTTTGTCATTGAGATATTTTGAAACTTTTTCCATATTTTTAAGTTATAAAAAAGCATCTTGAAGAATGGAACTGACATAGTTGTGTACCAAAAAATTACTTTTATACTGCATTGAAGCGTTTTGATTGAAAAAAATAATTTGAAAAACCTTTCGTTTTAAATCACTTTTGGTTTTTTAACACTTTCATTTAGTTTGTATAGTTCAAATAAATTGTTAAATCCACGATGAAAATTTTCCACAAAAGCTATTAAGATAATTCGTTCGGTTTCTTCTATCATACTCTCAAGTAATGATTTTTGTATGGATCAAAAAGACAATTTACTGAATTCACATTGCATTTAAAATATCTATACCACAGCAGAAAGTGAGCGGGCTGTGATATATTCTTAAAATCCAAAGAATATGCTATGTAGCTTTTGTTCAATTTGAAAATTTGGAACTTTTGATATGATTGTGTTTAAATTGTTAAATTGTGTTATGAATTGAAATTATAAAAAACATGTACTGTAACATCATTTATCCGTTGAATTAACCAAATCACCACACATGTTTGAATGCCCTTTTCAACAACAATAAAATGGTATAATAAAATAAAAACTTTCTACAAATCAGATTTCATAATTAAAGTTTATCCGAAAATGATTATTCTCTTTTCTTCAAATTTGTTTTTGTTGTTGGAGAAATTATGATAATTACCAATGCTATTTTACACAAACTATCTAAGCAGAGTAATACAGATAAAGATTAAAGTCCAAAGGAAAAAATACAATTAACATTTTTGAACTACAACTTGAACTACATGTTATCTTCAATTGTACATTTTTGCATTTTCAAGCAAATCAGAAGTTTATATCTCGTCAATATGCTGTTTCTAGTAAAGTTTCGTGACTTGCATTATAGATCAGGAGCATATCGTGAAAGTGTATTCAACATTTGATTTAGATATGATTGACTATTTTAGTAAATACATTATAATAAATATCAATATGATATTTTTTTGACGAATTCAAAGAAATATTAATTATTCACAGCATCCAGCAAACTTCATTTAAAAAAAAATAAGTGCAAAGCAACAATATTATTTTTGCTGTTGTAAGTAAAGATGCATTTTGAAAACCTTATTTTCTCTTTTCTAAAAAGCACAACCGATGAAAATTGTCTTATTGTAAAAAATCGTTTTCGATTTGATAGGGCAATAAAAAACTAAATTGAAATTAGTTCTTGCAAAATGAAAGTGTCACAGAGTTAGTTGCATGGCTTTCAAAGTAAAAAGATACCAAACCAATTAGAATTTTTCATTTGTAACTCATGAAAATTTAAGAGAAATTATTTATAATGTGAGAAGGAAAGGAAATTATTTTAAACAGTTCTATTTAAATGGTTTTGGACCAATCAGTAATTTTAAAATTTATGTGATGAGTGGTATAATTGAAGCGGAGTTGTTATTTAATTTTGTGTGAATTTCAATATAATATCAATTGATTCTGTTGACAGTAATCGACTGTTAATTGATAAGTGTCTATACATATATGGATGTCAATGACAAAAATTTTAAAATTAAATGAATTAAATTTTAAATGAAGTAAATAAAAAGATAATTATTATGGTTCATTAGTGGGATTTATTACATTTGACTTTGTACTGTTCTTAACTTAGAGTGAGTTTTTGTTAAGTTCAACCTAAACAATTTTATAAATATAATTTATTTCTAACTATAGACGGAAAAACCAATTTGTCCAGCTCATCTTAAAAAACTCGTTCATCGACTAAATAGAAAATCTTCCGCAAGCATACCTTTTGCACGAGCACGATATTTAAAAGCTTCAGAAAAATAGTATCTATAATTCAGTTTAAATTAAAAATAGAGCAGAAAATATACATCACGTTTTTACCATTTACACTCAACTCAATTAAAAATAAAATTGAACCCATTAAAGTATTAAACCGATCAAATTTGCTATGTTTCCATTCAAGTATTCGCTATTGGCAAGTGTTACCAATTTTCTCTGCTAGCGTAGAAGAGAAGTATTAAAAAGAAATCGAAAATCATTAGAAACCAAATTCAATTTTGTAGCAAGTGCACATTCAATCTGAAAAATCTAAACATTTTCCCATGGCGGCTTTTCTGTTGTTTTCATATACCAATGTGGTTTTCCGTCAACAGTCTTTTAAATAGTGTTCAACTATAATGTCTGTAGTTAGTACAAAAAGTTTTGGAAAATATTAAATTTTCTTAATATTTTCTTACAATCATCGCTTTTCTATTGGATTTTTAAAAAAATTGTCAAAAGGATGTATATAATATTTTTTTGAAGTTAGATGCATTAAAATGACACTCGTCTCGAAGCGAACTCAACATTTATCTTTGACATTATTGTAATCGTGAAAATAAATTGATTTTGCAGAAATATCATATTTGATAAAAAATCTCAACAAAAATATAACAATGAAGTTCCAGCAAGAATTGGATAAGAAAGCTAAATTGGAAAGTGATTGAAATTACATGTAATATTGAATAGTAAGTTAGAAATTATAATTTTAAAACAGATTTATCCCAAAATTAAAAATTTTGTATAGATGTAAAACAGTTCAAAATAGATTAAAACGTCGTACAAAGTTTTTATTCCCCAAACTATTTAACAAACCAAGATAACCTATTATACTTTGCGAGCAATCGATATATAAGGTGCTGCACATGTTGCATAACCAATTTTTTTCTTAATGCTAGAGCATATAAAATCTTGAAGATATCAAATTGAAACATAATAGGGAAAGTCAAATAAAAGTAAAAGTGTTCGGATTGTGTTAATTGATTTGCATTTTGATTTGTGTACGAGGAAATGCATTGTTTAATTGATTTTGCATTTGCATCTGTTTTTGTAATATTCAATGATAATAACATACTAAAGTGAAATTGTTTTCAGTTGAAATTTTTTATATAAGGTTACTGAAGTTCAATAATAACTGAACGATTTTGTTATAAAATCTACAGTATCATACAACAATCATTTTTCACACCATGATTTTTAATAATCTTACTTCATCAAATTTTTAAGAGGATGCAATTGTAAGGTTGAGTTGAAATTGAAATATACTAGAATGTTCGGAAAAAAATTTCATCTCTTTAAAAGATATGTGTGGGCATTGAATTCTTTTTATTTTTCTCGTCACAACCAAATCAGTCCAATTTAATAATTAAGAATGTTATAAGCCAATGAATTGACTGTTTAGTGTTTTTACATGAACAACCAAAGCATGCATTTGAATTAATTTAAAATCTGCATGAGGCATTAAAATTATACTTTAGCCTTGAAAAATTTGCAGTCAACCATAAACTGAAAGGAGAACAAACAAGATCTATTTGTGTTGGAGTTCTCACATTCCCGAGTAGTTTACTTTACAAAACCATTTAGCAAATATGGTATGGATATTTGGTAAAAATAAAGATAACAATTTTAAAACGCATTTCAGCATGTTGAAGTGTTCTGAAGTTTTCAAAATTTTAATGAGTATTGATGATACTGCTGAATTGAGTTTATTGACATTTTTAAAGGCTGACTATGTGATAAATAATGAATAAGAGATCAGTTGTTGTCACCAAAAATTAATCCGAATTGCTTCAATTTAACCAAATTAACCTTCATTAATTCTGTGGGCTCGTTCAAGTACAATACACGGATTAATATATAGACATAAGAAAAAAATACATCAAAATAAGTAATTTATGTTTTTTGCTCGGTAATCTCGAGACTTTCGAACGTTTTTATGCATTTGAAAAGGCAATTTGTTATTTTATTATTATTTAGGAGGAAACCTTTCTTGTACAAACCAAAAATATAATTTAATTTTTATTCACAAGAGCTGTTTAAAATAACCCTTTGTAAGTCTCACGGCTAGAATTGCAATCGAATATATTGAGCACTTAAAAATGATGTTCAAGCTAACCCAATCAGCCATATTTAAAATTCAAATTATTATCACAATTTAGACATAAAAAGTTCTTGTTCCTGTTTATAGCGACTTTAGAATGTACATACTGATAACAAAACTGGAATTGTGTGATAGATGCTATTTAAAATAATAAATAAATGTATATGAATAAATGTGGTTGATGTAAAATAATTTCGGTAATTTCACTATCGTTAGATAACTTTTCTTTTAAATTCATTGAACCACAAATCAAATGTGCTTCCGAAATTCATACACTTATGAATAATGTTCTTGGAATATATAAGTATTCTTGAAGTATTCTTAACAAAGAAAGAAGTTTAAATCACAAGGTGGAACAAAATATCAAAACGATGAAACAAATGATTATTTAAAATCAACCAGCTCAACAAATTTTCTCAATCTTTTCTGGTCTAACAACATTCCGATGGGAAGTTTAATTTTATTTAATGGGGAGCTTTTATGACTTTCTTCTGTGTCTATAGGTGATAAAACAAACACAAAAACACTAACAATAATTGAGAGCGATCAGTTAGTGTTGAAATTTTATATGAACCATAAGCAACCAAAGATGCTTTTAATCTCAACATTTTAAACAGAAAATGTAAATTCTACTAAAATGAGTTTCTTCAATAACGGTAAATTTTAAATGTTTTTTAAAAAGCGTTTTATAAAGAAATGAATTAAGTATTCTTATCTTGTTGACTCCAATGTTCTTGACATACCAAAAAAAAAGTTTATTTATACTAACAAAAAACATTTTGAATCTAATATGTTCTTAATGTCCACTATATCGATTTAATAAGGAAAGCGACAAAAATTAGATTTATGTTGTGAACTGCATAGTAACAATCGTATGATGCAATCGGAACTATGCTTTTTTAGTATGCTTGAAATATTAGAAAACCACAACAATATGTTACAAAGAAAATAAATAAATATAATGGAAAACCAACCTGGATGAGTTCTTGTTGTTTTCATTGTATCCCACTTGAAAATTAGTTGAAGACATGATTATTTTGAGAGAACTTGTGGTAATTACTGGTTTGTTTGATTTATGGTGTATGAAAATTATAGATTATTTTAGAAAGAACAAAAGATCCTCGAACTACAAAACTGTTTATTAAAAATACAACTGAAATTTGAACTGTCAAGCACCGAACATATATATACCACTTTTCAGAAATTGTGATGAATCTTTTGATGCCGAAGCCAGGCTACAACGGATTAAGAACAAATTATATTCTTAAATTTTCAAAATATGAATGGATTTAAAAATGTAAAACTAAAATTTTCTTTTTAAAAGAAATGAAGAAAATTTTATGTCTTGAATATATTAGAATTTATTTGAAATTATTCTTGAACAATTGTAGCCTGGCTTCGGCATCAAATGAATGTTCACCTAATTATGAAAAATAGTATATGCGGTTCTCATATGACAGTTCAAATTTCAGTTGTATTTTATAAACAGTTTTGTAGTTCGAGAATCTTTTTAGATATTTGAAAGAAGTTTATAATTCCATAAAACATTATTCATTGGAATCAATAATTAACACAAGTTTTCCTAAAACATGTCTTCAATTAATTTTCAAGTGGGATACAATGAAAACAACAAGAACTCATCCAGGTTAGTTATCCAATAACATATATTTTATTTATTTATTTTCTTTTCCTCCCTTATAAGATATAAGATTTAGATTTATAATGCTCTAAATTAATATTGGTTTTAAAATATAAGAAAGGAAGAGTTATAACATTGCGTATTTTCTATCCCTGTTTCTGAATCCATAATTTGAGCCGGTGATTATTATCTACTCGAAAATATTAAGAATATGACGAAGAAATTGGTCATTAGGTTGAAAAGTCCTTGTAAAAAATTTGGAGCACCTCACCACAATTCTCAATTAACTAAATCTACAGTCCTTCTCCATCATGCACACATAATATTGTTTGGCATATCGATTTAGTAAAATAAGTACGATTGTTACCATGCTATTTTTACAATAAAAACAATTCCGAGTTGAATGTTCTCTTTGTCGCCATTCGTTTATTAAATCAATGTTCTTTTACGGTTTAAAAAAATGAATTACGGTTTTTTCTTCAATTTTTGGGTTGTCCTTAAAAAAATATTTAAAGTATCTAGATTTCTCTCTGATTTTTACTTTAACCGATAGCTAAATATTAATTAAATAAGCATTTAAAACTTCTACTAAAAATTGTACTTGTCTTCATGCTCTGTCAACGATACATATTTGAGTAGATATATTTATGAACCGCTTATTGCAAAAAAATAATCTGAAGAATTTCAGTTAGATATTTTAAATAAATCACATCCAAATGTTGTGTTAAAAACAGCAATTAAAGACCTATAGAATATCAGAAATTCTAATTAAATTATTATGTATTTTAAATATTAGCTTCTTACCATTCATTGCAATCATTGAGAGTGTTCTCATATTTATAACGTATAATAAGACTACATTATTTGAGCTTTTTTGTAAAAAAAATTGATTTTTTAGCCATTAACTACTTCCACGGTAAGACAAATTTGGATTGTTGAAAATATTGGTGGGTGCCACTATATAGAAATACTAGCTGGAAGCTCACTGATCATAACTGTATACTCAGAATATCTCTATCGGCTAAAGTTAGTCTTATAACTCAATTTTTGTTTCATGTACACTTTATTACCTGCAAATATTTATAATAAAACGAGAATACTGATATTGGTAAAAATTTCTTTTCCAATAAATCAAATATTTTGTACCTTATGATGTCCAGTAGTTTCAAGTTGATTGAAGTTCAATTGGTCAAGAAATATCAAATTTTGTAGAGTCACATCCCGAAATTTTCAAAAAAAATGCAACTTTAAATAAATAAATCTCTAGAAAGTTTCACCGCACAATGCTTATTGAGTACTCAAAACTGATTGCAATTTATTTCTGAACATGATTTGTGGAGAAATTACGTTTGAATGTCCTTCAGCACTCGCTAATGATAAGATTTCCAAAAAAACTCCCAAGTACCCACCATTTTGACAAAGCAATTTCGCCTGCTTTGGGCTACTTTTTTTGAGCTACTCTACTTTGAGCTACTTTTTTTTTTTTGTAAAAAAAATGTTATTTGAGCTGAATCATCAGCAGGATCCTTGTGTGATCATTGAAATCACCTCGGGATCACCTATTGTCACAAGATTCACTCAAAAACAAAGAATTCGTTGTCTATTCGTCGTTTTTCTTCTAAATAAATATTCCAAGGTGATCTCCAGGTGATTCCAATGATCACACAAGGATCCTGCTGATGATTCGGCACAAATAACATTTTTTTTACAAAAAAAAAAAAGTAGCTCAAAGTAGGCGAAATTGCTTTGTCAAAATGGTGGGTACTTGGGAGTTTTTTTGGAAATCTTATCATTTGCGAGTGCTGAAGGACATTCATACGTAATTTCTCCACAAATCATGTTCAGAAATAAATTGCAATCAGTTTTGAGTACTCAGGGTTTCTCACGCCAACTTTTTCGACTTTTTCTCAACTTTTTTATGAAACTGCAACTTTTACCAACTTTTTGTAAAATTTGCAACTTTTTCAACTTTTTTCAAAATTTAGATAAAACATGAACTAAAGCCATAGAAAAAATAGATTAGAATATCATAAGCAGGGTTCCGATGCAGATCAGAAATTAAATTGAATTGAGATACTTCTAACTTTAACTTTTTATGTTAAAGTTACTTTTTAAAATTAATTTTTTTCATCTAAAAAATAGTTACTTCCATTTAAAACTTTTGTTGATAAATAATGTTTATTTTAACTTTTGACTCAAATATGAATGAATTTTAATTTTCAATTGAATATTATAATTGTTATATGGTATAGTGAATTGGTGTTTTTTTGATCTTTTTTGAGTCAAAAGTTAAAATTAACTTAATCCAAATGAAAAACATTAGTTTTTCAAAGTAGCTTAAAATTTTATAAAATAAACACATAAAGTTAGCAGTAACTTTACCTTTTCATTTCACGATAAGTTAGATAGTAGAGAAAAGTCATCTTTAAAAACGCCGAATCCAAAAAATAAATTTAGTGCATACCGTTGGTCCACAGTACATGATCAAATTTTAAGAGAAAATTCATGTCTTTTTGACTTGTATGACTTTAGAGCCTTCTGTATTTTTAAGCACCACTTAGAATTCCACCAAAATACATATTTTCCAGTAGATCATCAGAAAAATATGTTTGGACTTTTACCTCAAAGTGATTTTTTGAGCTCATGCAAGTCAAAGGGTGACGGTGTGATCAGAATCGAATCAAAAATATTTCCTGAATGGCTGAATTATTATCATTTGGGTTTGTATACTCCATAAAATTGACCACAGTTGATTTTAATGTGATGTTACATTTTTGATGATCGAAGAATGAATTCAATTTGCCTCAAAAATATTTTTGAGTGTTCAGGTACCTTATAATTGATCAAAATATAAATTTATTAAATTTTACCCAGCTTCAACTAGAGCAGTGAACTGCCCATGCATAAAAGATTGCAAATTTAGAGATGTGGAGTAGATTCTCCTTCATTGATGCATTGAATCATTAAACTGCCAGAACAAACTTTTATCAAAAACGTTCAAAAAATACTTCTGCATCAAAAAATTATCAATTTACACAATTTTGTCCTTAAGGTTAGTGTGATGGTCGTTCGCCAATAGTTTGAACCATCGATATTATACTCATTTCAAAGGTTTTAGCATCTGTGAGACTTTGGTTGAATTAAAAATGGAAACTTTGGCTGGTTTGGATCCCAAAATAGTCAAATTTGACATATTCAGTACAAAAAAGTTAATATGAAAGTTGAATCCAACCACCTTGATACCTTCTCTAACCAAAACTTCCATTTCTAATTCAACCAAAGTCTCACAGATGCTAAAACCTTTGAAATGAGTATAATATCGATGGTTCAAACTATTGGCGAACGACCATCACACTAACCTTAAGGACAAAATTGTGTAAATTGATAATTTTTTGATGCAGAAGTATTTTTTGAACGTTTTTGATAAAAGTTTGTTCTGGCAGTTTAATGATTCAATGCATCAATGAAGGAGAATCTACTCCACATCTTTAAATTTGCAATCTTTTATGCATGAGCAGTTCACTGCTCTAGTTCAATGATCAATTATAAGGTACCTGAACACTCAAAAATATTTTTGAGGCAAATTAAATTCATTCTTCGATCATCAAAAATGTAACATCACATTAAAATCAACTGTGGTCAATTTTATGGAGTATACAAATCCAAATGATAATAATTCAGCCATTCAGGAAATATTTTTGATTCGATTCTGATCACACCGTCACCCTTTGACTTGCATGAGCTCAAAAAATCACTCTGAGGTAAAAGTCCAAACATATTTTTCTGATGATCTACTGGAAAATATGTATTTTGCTGGAATTCTAAGTGATTCTTAAAAATACAGAAGGCTCTAAAGTCATACAAGTCAAAAAGGTATATTTATAGATGATCTTCCTCAGTTGTTATTTCTAACGTAACTTAACTCACTAAAATTCTGATCTGCAACTACATTTGTCATTATCAATGCTTTGTTTTTTTTTTAAATAATCAGTATAGATTAATCTCTATCACTCCAGGGATTTTCAGCAGAACTGAGATTTTCACTGAAATGCTAATTTTTATAGATTTTCGTCAGAAAAATATTGTTAAAATTTTTATCTAGACGGATTTTTATAAACATAAAAAATTGGTTTTGAATTTTAAATTTGATCACTATTTATTTTAATGTTTTTAGTTTCTTAAAATGGTACACTTTAGTCAATTATTGATTGTTGTACTACATAAATAAAATATAAAGTCAATTTTGCATTTTTCCATTGAAAAGGTAAATTTTCCGACTTTTTTCCGACTTTTTCGACTTTTTTTTTGTAAATCAACTTTTTCAACTTTTTTTTTTTCCGACTGCGTGAGAAACCCTGGTACTCAATAAGCATTGTGCGGTGAAACTTTCTAGAGATTTATTTATTTAAAGTTGCATTTTTTTTGAAAATTCGGGATGTGACTCTACAAAATTTGATATTTCTTGACCAATTGAACTTCAATCAACTTGAAACTACTGGACATCATAAGGTACAAAATATTTGATTTATTGGAAGAGAAATTTTTACCAATATCAGTATTCTCGTTTTATTATGAATATTTTCAGGTAATAAAGTGTGCAATAGGGTGGTCCATATACTAAAAGCACGTTAGAAGTGCGCTCCCAAAGCAAAAGTTTGATTTAGATGACAAAATAAAAATTCAGTAAAATTTTCAAATTTTTTGATGCACGCTTTAGTGGTGCTCATCGAGCTTTTAGTTTTGACATTTTTACAGTTCCAAAATCATTAAATTTTTTGAGTTCCACGAAATATTTTATTTGATTTCAAAAACAATTTTAATTCATTATGTTTATAAGAACTTCAAAAAAAAATTTCAGCCAAAAATATAAAGAAGCCAAAAAGTTATAGAACTAGTTTGAAAAGTCGATTTTATGCAAAAGCTGTCAGAGCCGTCAATGTAACCTCATGAGCCTCCAAATATTTTCATCTCATTTTTTTTTACCTTTAGATACAAGTTTATTTATCCCTAAACCAAATGCAAGTGGTCCTGTGACTTTTTGATGACGCAATCGGAAGTTATTAAATTTTTAGTAGACTGATTTTTTCAATGGTCGCTTGTTGTTGTTGTAATCCTTAAATAAATTCTTTTCTGAAGATTTACAAGCCCAATTTTTATGGAAAATTCACCAAAATTTGAAATAATTTTCTTTTTATGCTACTTTATAAAAATCTTGAAAAAAAAATTGAAAATTTTTCACCGAGAGAGTAGAAAAGAATTTATTTAAGGATTACAACAACAACAAGCGACCAATGAAAAAATCAGTCTACTAAAAATTTAATAACTTCCGATTGCGTCATCAAAAAGTCACGGGACCATTTGCATTTGGTTAAGGGATAAATAAACTTGCATCTAAAGGTAAAAAAAATGAGATGAAAATATTTGGAGGCTCATGAGGTTACATTGACGGCTCTGACAGCTTTTGCATAAAATCGACTTCTCAAACTAGTTCTATAACTTTTTGGCTTCTTTATATTTTTGGCTGAAATTTTTTTTTGAAGTTCTTATAAACATAATGAATTCAAATTGTTTTTGAAATCAAATAAAATATTTCGTGGAACTCAAAAAATTTAATGATTTTGGAACTGTAAAAATGTCAAAACTAAAAGCTCGATGAGCACCACTAAAGCGTGCATCAAAAAATTTTAAAATTTTACTGAATTTTTATTTTGTCATCTAAATCAAACTTTTGCTTTGGGAGCGCACTTCTAACATGCTTTTGATTTCCCATACAACTTTGGACCACACTAGTGTGCAAGAAACAAAAATTGAGTTATAAGACTAACTTTAGCCGATAGAGATATTCTGAGTATACAGTTATGATCAGTGAGCTTCCAGCTAGTATTTCTGTATAGTGGCACCCCCCAATACGCCAGGCTGTCTTACCGTGCTTCTGATGCAGTTTGAAAGCTTCATAGGTTTTTACAACAATATAGCTTTTAAAAAAATCAACAAAAAAAACTCTTCTAGCTAATGTTTTCTAATGTTTCTGTGAGTAATAATTCTCTTACTGAAAATTGAATCTCTAACACTAAAATCACAACTGTGCTTTAAGTCACCATGCTCAAATTCGTACTCGAATTTATGTTCATTTTCACAATTCATTTAGCTGTTTTGAACTTATTTAAAACAGATTATATATGTACAATAATAATTGTGAGAATATCTATAACCACTCTCTTAATTTTCTTTCCGTAAAAATTTGAATAGAAGAGTTTTATTTGAGCCCAAATAAAAATAAAGCTGTATTGTTTAACATGCTTTTGCTTTTTTCATCCGTATGTATATAAAACCTCTGGTAGTCAGAAAAAATTTTAGTTGAAGTTGCAGTGCGATGTTGGAAACATAAAAGCTCCATATTTAATTGAATCAACATTATAATTTTCCTAGTGATTCGTTTGAGATATTATAGTTTACGTGAAAAAAATTTGTGTGATATCTGAAAAGATTAATAATAAATTTGTGTCAAAAATAAAAAATAAATAAATAAATAAGAATGGCAGCATACGCAGCTTTCAAACATATTGAACTATCGAAATTAGGATCCAGTAAAAAAAGGTTTAAATTTTAGAAAAGTTATATTCTAAATGTCTTTTCGAAAAAGATCAAGTATACTTCTGCGATGCAACAATTTCTAAGTTTATACCATATTTAATGTGTGTCTAAATTTAAAATAAAAATAAACCTTGTCAAAAACAACAACCAAAAGATGCGTTAAAAAGTCGAAAACCCATGCATAATTGAAATTTTCCAAATCAACAGATTGTTTGGAATGAAGACTTAGAATTTGTGAAGATACAAAGAATGGAAATAATAAAAAGCATATAAGAGTTTTTGTAAGGAATTAAGTTTAATAAACTTGGAACACAAAATTTATAACAATAACCAAAAAATGTTTGTTAAACTTTGGAAAAATATAGAATAACTTTATTAGAATTTGATAGTCTGTTATTTAAAAAAATTAAATTCCGTAATTAAAAAAAGTTTTTCTAGTTCATTTTCTTCCGAGTGATCAAATATAGTTTTTAGTATGTATCCTCTTGAGTTCTACTTTATTTTACTATAGAAATCTAAAATTGCTAATTTTCATTAGTTACATGAAAAAAGATAATTCCTTTCTTTTTACTTGTTTCGCAAATGATGACAGTGTTTTAAGTAATCTTTTTGTTGCAAATCATGCATGTACTGTTAATTTATGTTGTAAAGATGAATTTCACTAAAGTTTTTCTAATAAATAAGTTTACGATTGGATCATAATTGTACTGCAAAAAAATCCGTATGTTTTGCGCATTCAATAAATAGCTATCAATTAAAATTATTGTGCAAATTACGTAGCAAATAAGAAAGAAAATGCAGAAAAAAGATAAAACTGTTATTAAAATAAATTCTGTTGTTCAGCTTTAATTTTAATTAATTTTAATCATGAAAGTAACAGCAACAAAACGTAGAAACAACGAGAAGATAAAAACTGGATTTCTCTTCAGAAAAATGAAATTTTAATTGCTGTTAATTTTTGGATTAAACTTTTATGTGTTTCTTATAATTATGCCATATGTATGTTTTTCAAATTTGAATTGAATCCAACAGTTATTATTGAAATCGTTTATATAATCATTTTTGATTCGATTCAATTGAATTATATTTCTTATTACATAATTTTCGGTTGTTTTAGTTTTCATTATCGTAAATACTTTTCTTTTTGGTTGTGAAATCAATTGTGATTTACATTTTATTAACCTTCCTGACAGCTTTCAATTCAAACCTAGCAAAAAAGTATTTATGTCTTAAAGTACTTACTAAAAGTAATTTGGAATAAAAAATGTGAAAATAAATTAAAATATTTAATTATTTTAAACGAAACGGAGCGTGAATGCAGTAATTTTAACGGGCTTAGAGATGATATCTAATATTTAATTTTTGCAACCATAAATCTTCTCAAAATTTGTTCAATTACATTTTAACATTAATCTTATTATAAATTACATATTGTGCTTTTTTTATTTTTCTATATAAAGTTTAAAGTTTTTGCACAGCTTCGATGCTGTTGACGTTATTTAAGTAGAGAAAACTCTGAATACTATTTTTTAATGGAATACTTTTTGAACTTTAAATTATTCAAATGTTAGCTTCGAATCCATAAGATTAGTTTTCCATGATTTTCCGCGTTTACCTTGAAATAGATTTAGTGTTTCGTGCTAAAAGCTAACATTGGAGCTGGCGCAATCGAAAAATATGTCAAATCATTATTTTAGGTGAATTTATTATTTCAATGTCGAATGAAAGTGCTGAGTTTAGCAGGAAAACTTTAGCAGGAAAACTCTTTCTAGAAAATATATAAATAATGTATCTAGACATGTTTTGGCAACATTTCGAAAGCAAATTAAATTCTGTGCAGAAGAAAAAATATTTATGAGCATATAGGCATTAATTGTTTCTATGTGCTAATGCTGCTGAATCAATAAAAAATTAAAATATTTAATCTAATTTTTCAGAGTGATGAAGCCATCAGGTGGAGGTAATTCTGATATTTTTGGTGCAGAAAACTTTGAAGAGGCTCCACGTTCAACCAAGAATCACATGAGATCAAACATTTTTTCGGAGCCAGATACGATTGCGAAGAATAGTGAGTAAAAGTTTCATTTCTCATTAAAATATTTATCCAGAAGCTTTTAAAACAAATTGGATTTTTTTTTAAATCTTAAAAATCACATGGATTACATTTGTAATGAAAAACTATTAACAGTTATTAATTAATTTTTAATATTAAATTGGCATATTTTTACACATGAAGAAGACCTATAAACCCATGCTGTAAATGTTTGAAAATGGAACCGATTCAGTTGAATGGTTTTATTTCAAAAATTTTACATTTTAAAATAAGACATTGCTAGCAAAACTGTTTGATTTTTCTGGTTGGCCGACTTGTTTTCCGGTTCAGCTAAAAACATTATATTCAATCTAAAAATGGGTAAAATTCGTTCGAAAATCAATCAGATTCACAAATCTGGAAAATTAGTTTTTATTTTAATTTTCTGTAGCATTTTTGAATTTTTTTTAATACGGATATAATTATTGTGTAATTCATATTACAAATAAACAAGTAAAACAAGAATTGCCATACGAAAACCTAAGAATATTTTAGGAAACTTCAGAAAGCTCTGGAAAATGTCAAATATTCTGGAAAGATCGATGGATATGATCATCCTTAACAATTCAGCTGACTTTTGATAATACTCTACACGTTCAGGAGTTTTTTTGTAAACTGACCGACGGACAAGCAGACAGACGAACGGACAAAGTAAAATCTGAAGGGTATTGTTTTCAGAAATAACGCTAAAAATTAAAGTATACCGTATATTTTTAATCGCTTTACACTGTGTTTTAGAAATATTAAATATTTATCTCGTTTATGTTTTAACCGGTTTTAATCTTAAGTGCATTCATAGAATTATGTGACAGATCAAGATAGAATATTATGCTTTGCGGATTGTAAAGTCAAACTAACATGTTATTATAATATAAGTACTTGACATAATTGAAACCAAAATCTATTTTAAAATTTGTTTCAAGGTGACCTACGAAGCGCTAAAGTGAGCTCCCATAATCGCTTGTTTGGAACTCCAGAGCACACTGTTCCATGCAAACCAATTGTGAAGAGTAATAATATTTTTGGAGGAGGTGACGCAGCTGATGCACCAGTTCATGCTACCAATGAAAATGGAAAATTAGCAGTTAAAGATCACACAAACAAACAGATCGGATATACTAATGGTAACAATTTTACATATATTTTAATTAATTTCGAAATTTATATTAAAACTAAAACTTATATCCCCTTTATTTCTAAAATGTACATACTTACGTGAAGATGGTGTTGGTTATGACTCTCAATATATGTTCATGGATAAATCTTATAAATCTTATGATGTTCTTGACAATGCTAACAATAACGACTTAGCTGATGATGCATTATCGGTTTCAAGTAGTCGAAGCAATAACTCTGAGAAAAAAAGTTCTAAAAATCCCCATACCATTCCAATAATGCATATTGTCGGGAACAATCATTATGGCTCAAACGTGTGCCATTTGGCTCGAAATCCAGTAATTGGAAGTGGCATTGATAACGATGGAATTCGTTCTAGAAAACGTGGGTCCAGGCAAGGTAAATCTAGAAACTGACGCACGACTAAATATTTTTAGAAAATGCACACAGATTCGTGATTTAGTATTTGGGCCGTACCTAAATTAATACGTTATTTTGTTTTTATAATTTTTAACGCATGTAGTTCTAATAAAAACGACAAATATTTAAGCTCGCATTCTATAAATGAACGGAGTCACGATTGTAACCAATTAGTTGGGCAATGTAATAAAAAATTCACTTTACACAATAATTAATATTTTTTTTGATTCTCAGGTGGAAACCCAGTTACTGGTGAGGGATACAAACCAGCTGGAGCTGAGATCAATACTCAAGTACCAGCGTTGAATGGCAACCACATAATCAACAAAAATCGTATTCCTCCAGGTAATTAAATAAAAAAGTTTTAGTAACTGATTATTAATTTTTTGTTTGTTTGTTTTAGGTGGATACTCTTCAGGATTGTGGTAAACACAATTCATTGCAGTCTTTGAAGAAAATCTTGAAAATAGATCAAAATTCTAGTTTGTAGATTTTGAACCATAACATTACATTGAAATGCCTTGACTTGATTTTTTACAATTTTTGCTTATGTAAACTTTTAAATTATATTATTAACAATGTTAAGTATAAAACAAGATACTCAAACTCACTTTTAATAAAATATTTGAATTGAATCGAGTGTGTTTTCTTCGTTCATTAAATTTGCATGTAATTATTATGTACACATAACTTGTAAAAGCATTCCCTCTGAAAAGAGACATAGATATCATATATTTAGCAATTTGATTAAAAAATAATTAGAATTTTTTGTTTGTTGATAAATCGTATTTTATTCGATTTAAATATTGTGTTATACATTTTATACAATAGTCAAAAACAATAATTTATATTTATAACTAAAAAATTAAACAACTTGCAATAAACTCTTAAATAAAACACACGTAAAGATGAAAGGTAGACAAATAAATTCTCAAAAAGAAACAATTGTTTTACGTTGATTAATTTAATATCAAAATATGAAATATTTGTAAAATTTAAGATGGTTTTAGTTTTGATCGTTTTTGTAAAAGGTTCACAATTGTTTTAAATTTAAAATTGATCAAAAATACAAAATTCAAGTTTTTGAGCTACGAGTTTTACCGTAGAATTTAACTATTATTTATTTAAAAAGTTTTTTTCAGTGCAAATTTTCACAAAAAGGTAGGACATAAAATAATCGCTAGCATTTATCAAAAAAAAAATCTATATATTTTTATTAACCATTACCACCTGAACCCAGTTCATCTTCATATTGTTTTCTAAAACAGTCTCCCACGGGGAAGAAGTCCCAACATCGCTGCTGATACATATTCCAAACATACGTTTCCTGACCCGTGTATTCAGTGTCTGGCTTATTGATCAAATGCATTAGGAAGAACATATAGTTGGCCAAATTGTGCTCTTGTGCCACATGCGTGTCAAAACCATGTGGCACTTTATCGAAGTAGTCTTTTCCAATACCGCAAATAAAGCAATTGGACTCCATGTCTTCTTTGACTGACTCTAACTGATCACGCAATTCTCCAAAAGCATCAATAATCAAACCTTGGATGATAGCTAACAGGATGACAATGATGAAAAAGAAGAAAGTAATATCGAAGATGATTCGATATGCCTCATAGTCGTCGCCATTTGGATCTCCAATTTCATCACCAATACCTCCTCCAGCTCTCACTCCTTTGTACAAATGGAACACAAAGCAAGTCATCATGTCATGGCATTTTTTATCCACTTCCTCGTCTTCTTCTTGAATATAGAATTTTCGGAAGAAATTGAAGGCGATAACCGCATAAATATACACGATAATTGTAAGCAGCATCAAAGTCAATACTAGTTGTTTGCCATTATGAGTTACGGACTGCAAAATTGTACGCAGTGTTTTGAATCCAACAGCTACATCTAGCAAATGAGCGGCAAAGAAGAAGTTGTTGAAGTTGCCCAAAATTGAGAAAGTGAAGTACCATAATGAGTACAAAAACGCATTGTCTGTGATGGTCACTCCTGCCTTCCACACTTGGTAGCGCCAATCAATATTTAAAATGAAGTGGATCAAGCCACCACTCTCATTAACTTCCTGTGTAGTGAATGCTGTTTTTTCCATACCCAGCAGATTTGAAATTGAATCAAAATCATAAGTTTCGCTATACTTTTGTCGAACCTTCTTCTTGACAAATTTGTCCCAATAGTTGACGGGGAAGGATTTGGCCGATATAACTAATTTGTCCCAATGACTGAAATTCAAACAATTTAATATCAAATTTAAAAGCATAAACTGAAAAATTTTACCTTGCTAGTGCATCGTCTTCAGGTTGTTCCGCAATGTACAAGCCATCAAACTCTAGACGACGAGAAATTTCTTTTTCGCGCTTGAAAATAGCAAGTGGTACTTTGAGATGGTAATATGCAATTAGCATGCACAATGAGACCAAACTGTGAAGAAGCGCAGCAGCTCGCATAGCATGAGCCATGTAGAAGAAATCCTCGTCAACTTGCACTAACTCTAACGGATCATCTGCTTCTGATTCTCCACTTCCTTCTGCACTTCCAA
Source organism: Parochlus steinenii (assembly GCA_038502155.1). Lineage (NCBI taxonomy): Eukaryota > Metazoa > Arthropoda > Insecta > Diptera > Chironomidae > Parochlus > Parochlus steinenii. Next base: position 412,718 of record JAXCIN010000052.1, on the reverse strand, counting down.
GCTCGATTCCACCAGATCCTGAACCTCCAGACCCAGAACCCGAACCCGAACCCATGCCTTCAATATAAAACCAAATAAAAATTTATCAAACAAAGTTGTTATTATACAAGTCTTACCTAGCATGTCACTATCTCCCGAACCCTCTTTATCATCACCAAATGTCGTTACTTTGTAAAACAAAAGCATGAAATTGATACCGAAAGCCAAAACTAAAGCAACGTATTTAAGATTGTAGAAATTCCGAGCCAAGAAACTGACTGCTTTGTGAGCATATTGAGAGAAATCAATTTGTTGAACTGCTGTTGGCTCAGTTGTCGTAGCTTGTGATGATTTTTTCGATTCTGCCTCGATACTAGCCATGGCAGCTTCTTGGACTTTCTGGGCTTCTGATCTTTCTTTATCAGCAGCTTTTGCTGCTTCTCCTCCCAACAAATCTTGAAGAGTCATTGGTGGTTCAGCATGTACAGGAGGATATCCATCAACGGGAACATCTTCTGGACTGCTTTCACCAGTTTCGTCAATAGATGTTGTAGGACTAGGAGCAGGTGATTCGTGTGGAGCCATTTTAAATTGTCCATTTTCTTCTTTACTGATGTCCAAACCAAAGGCTTGAACAGGACCGGGAGGCTCTTCTAATGGTAATGGTGGCAATGCTAAAGACAATTTATCGGCTGAAATATGGAAAGAAGTATAATTTCAAGTCAAAGTCAGTAATCCAACTAATTTTATACATACCTTCGGTTTGAGGTATCTCTTCTTCAACTGCTGGACCACGCATAAGTCCCATCAAAATATTGACGAAATACTTAATAACACATGTAAATCCGTATCCTGTATAGTAGAAGGCATAAAAGATCATTTTAAAGAATCCAACAAACAGCTCAGGAAAAGTTTTTGTTTGCATAATTCCAATTTGTTGCTTGATGTTTGCTGGGCTTATCAAAAACATTGCAAACTTGAATCCATCTTTGACAGCTTGGATGCTTCGACGAATAGGATCTTTTGCCGCACGTTCTTCATCCTCTTCGCTCATGTAAGAGCTGTATGCCGTTTCACGTTTTACATTAGAACCTTGTTCATCAGTCGCCATAATTTCAGAGGCATGAGTCATTTCGAAGATGGCATCCTCACAGAAATTAACGAACGCTTCCAACTTTTCTTTGTCTCCTCCTTCTGTTACAATAGAATAGAAGAAGGCACGTTTAGATTCCTTAATTTGTGGTTTTTCCCATTGCTCAATGTTAGATTCTTTAATTTCAAAGTATACTCGTTCAATTTTCTTTGATGAACCAAGAATTTCAATTCTGCCTAAGAAAGGTTCAAAATAGTTGAGAACAGAGCCAGCCGTTTCAAGGAAACGTGCTAATCGAGGCTCATTGGGCATGTGCTCAGATAGATTTGTCAGCAAAACAGCCAAATTAAATCCTATTTCCTTAGATGGTTCATGGAAACGATCACAGAATCCAACGTAATCCATCTTGCCATCGTGGTTGGTCTCACAGCAAGCCAGTAGAAATTCTATTTCTTCCCTGAATACATAAAATTATTATAAATCGATCAATAATTTAAATAGGTAAATTTTCTTCACTCACGGTGTGTAATTTTTAGATTGTTCCATCTTGTCTTTAAAGTCTTTTGGTGTAACCCAACCGTCGTTGTTTCCATCTACTTCAAGGAAACTAGCTGATGATGTTAAATCTTTCAGTTTCAAGAACATGTCGAAATATTTCAAGATCAATTCGACGTTAGAAGCAGATTCTACTAAAGTATCTACCATTTGTTTACCAATAGTACCGTTTACAACATTTCCCTCCAACATAGAAAGCATCATGGTAATCATATCTTTTTGCAAGTTTAATAACTCTTTTAGTAGATCAACTTGGCTTGAATGTTTTGAAAGCTTGTCTTGCATATGTGAAAACAAAAACAAAAAACCTCCCACAGCATCCCACAATCTATAAATAAAGAATATTTATAACCGGTATTAATACTTCAAAGTAATTTTAAACCTTGAATGAGCCAAAGCCTGTTGATTCTGGGTACAGGGCCCTTGAATGACCTCAGTAAGTGTGTTAAAGACTTGACTAGCTACACCGATAGCTTTAAAGAAATTAGTTTTGCCAGCTGGGTCAATGAGTTCTTTACTAGAATAATGCCAGTAAAAGTCCATAATGGATTCTTGTAATCTTAGCAAGTAATCCACAGTGCAGATGACAACATTAACGGTGGTAGTATTACCAGCTTGTGTTCTCAAATAGTTTTGCCACTCCAAGTTGTGGCCTTCACAGGTTAGTTGAATGAATCGGAAAAGAGCGCATGTAAATTCAGCATCGTGCATGTTCTTTTCACCAGCAGCTCCATCAGAACCAACTCCCAGGCCTTAAATATAACGTGTGAATTGGTTTGAGAAATTATTAACATAATACAATATTAAATACCTTCAGCTTTTGTGTTTCTCTCAAAAGCATCTAAATCAAGAACACTGCAAGAGTTCATAAGTCCAGCAATGGAGGTGAAGAAACCAACATCTTTCTTTTCTTTCAAATGATTCAGCATACCCATTTGTATGTCAATGTTACCACCACGTAGAACAGCAATACCCAACTCCAAAGTCTTTATAACCATCTCAGACGGTACTCCTTTAGACGCCGAAATGTGCAACAGGACCATTTCAGCAACACCGCGATTGGCCAATCTTGCTTGATGGAACAGCAATTTTTGTTTTTCCATTTCTTGCTCCTGTAATTGAGAATGGATAAATAATTATTTCTATTTTTATTTAGATTGAATAGCATTTTTATTCAGTTAAAAATTGAGGTAGATATAACATATTTCTAACTCAATTTCTACCTATAATAGCTAATTTAGAAAATTATATTTTTTTGATGTAGTAATAAATTATTTCTACCTCAATTGGAAATAAAGTTTTTACTATTAAAGTAGTAATTAAAGTAGAAATAATTTAATTTTTATAGAACAAGACACGGGTGTGATAGTAAAGGTTAGAAGAGTTAAGTACATATGAATAGATTACCATCCAGCTACCTAAACTTTTCTAAATGGATGCATGTGTTAATAGGATTAGTTAGTATAAATTTTTTCACATAGATTTAATGTCTTACGTGGATACTAGCACCGCCTTCTTCTTCAACCTATAATTAAACATAACTGTCAACATGAATTTTCCTGAAAAAATATTTGTTTTATTACACAGACCTCTGGATTCTCCTCATCGCCACCTTCTTCTTCTTCCTCACCACAAGATTTGGCTATAATTTGGGCATATGACATGTATAACATATCTTCTTGTAAGGCTCCACTGCGTTCAGTCATTGCTCCACGACAGAATGTTGTAACGAGCTGCGTTAGAGGATCCGGTTTTCCCTCTACTTCCTCATCATCTTTCTTTTTCTTCTCAGAATCTTCAAACGATTGCTAAAAATAAAGCTTTGTAACTATGAAGGAGTAATACTAGTAATATTAAATCTACCGTTAGATCTTCAATCATTACTTCTTGTCCAACATTTTCTTCTTGCAACCACAACTCGTAGTAAGTTCTTGCAAAAATGTTACAAGCACGATGCCTAAATTGTTGTGAATAGTATTATTATCTTTATAATATCGTTTTACAAAAAAATTAAAACAAAATTAAAAACATCAAAGCATAAAGGACATTCACATAATATTGTTCATAAGCTAAACAAGTAGTACCTGCGTAGTCTGTACAAAGGCTTAGCTCTTAAGCAAGTTATTGCAAGCTTTTTCCTCGCAGCAGAGACTCTTTTCTTAATGTGTTTACCTTGGTAAATTTTAGCAGTTGCCTGTTAAATGTTATCATAAATGGTTATTTTCGAAAGATTAAACATTAATTTTTTATAACACCACTCTTTCTGATCACACAATGTATAGTTCATGAATACTCTTCGGTTTAGAATTTGCTGTTAATTGCATGCTTTTTAAAGTTAAAGCCAATTTTTTTTCATGGGTAATTCTCCTTTTTACGTATAAATTAAAATATAAAAAACAAAATGTAATGATTCAAATTTTCACCAATAAAAAGAATAATTATCATGCAACGTTGAAGTAAATGTGCTAACAAAAACATATAGCATATTTTAAGTCGCCAATTCTTCATTCCACCTTCATTCATTCATTTACATAGATAAAATGGTTTTAGTGCAGTATAATGCGAAAATAAAATAAAATAAAAAATCAAAACCAATAGCCATAACATAAAATATTCAATTTAAATATAAACCTTGGCAATGAGTGCAATGATGTTTGTCGGAAACAAGCAATTACCGCTCGTTTTCTTTGAATTGAAACTACACTATGAAATACATTTTTACTTTGTTGTTGTGGATGATCAATCTAAAATACATGAAATATGAATATAAAATTGTTTGATTTATGACAGTATCTATATCTAAACATATTTGGGCTTTTTCAACTACAAAATAACCCCTAAAAATATATTATGATTTTAAAATGTCAATATTTCTAAACAGAAAACTGATTTTTACCATGTGAAGACCAAAAAGAACTTTAGCCATTGCAACAATGTCCTCAATTTTCTTTTCCTCGCCTTTTTTGTCATTTGAAGTTTTTTCTACAAGAGCGTCAACTATCTCTTCCTTCTTCCCAAGTTTAGAGTACAGATAATGTTGCCATGACATTTCGTCAGCAGGATCTAATTTATCAGGAAGTGTCAATTGAGTGCGTGCAAAATCAACTACCTCATACTCCGGCATTTTCTGTTAATGAGATAATTTTTTAATTATGAATATTTTTAAGTATACATTTAAGCGATATTTAAGTCATATTTGATTAAACTAACATATTACGATTAGAATAATCATTAAAATTTTTCCCCAACTATATAATTGATCAAAAGTTTCATCAAAAGCTTTTGCAGATAGAAATTGTCAGCTGAACTTCATAAAACATTTCATTTATCAAAGTTTTCAGGGAGGCATTGTTCGAGTAACATAATACAAACTAACCTTAAGATAACGATCTTTACAATGCTGAACCAGCTCTTGTTCACGACCAGCAAACAAGTTTAACCCAACAGGCAGTAGACGTTTTAGACAAGCAACCATTAAACTGGCCTGAATCTCCTTATCTTTGTCACGTTTCTTATCGCGATTCTTCTTCTTCTTCTTTATTTTACCACCGCTTGGTTGCTGACCTTCGACCACTGCTGCAGTTCTTCTAGATGCTGTAGGCATGATAAGTGTCATATTGTCGATTTCATTGGCGGAAATAAAGTTTTGTTCTTCTTTTAAGAAGTACTGACTCTTGGACCAAACTAAAAATGAAATATAATGCTATTATTGCTTGGAACTTAGATCTTTAACTTAAAACCAAAATTGCAACAAAATTATATTATTGAGTTACTAACATAACATATTAAAAAATACTTACCTCCAAATATCTCGGCTACATTATTATACAGCTCTTCGGCTTCTGGAACATTATTTTTTAGCCAATGGTTACGCTGTAGGTCAACATATTTTATCAGCAATGGATAGAATGAGTAGATGTCTCTGACTAACAATTGCCAATCTTCTTGAATTTGTGACTCAATTTGAGAACTGTCGTCATTAGAAGACTTCAAGAATCCACGCAAGCTCTCTTCTTTATGGAACATGTTCTCTACACGCTTTTTGACACGTTCTGCCAATGGCAAAAACGGATCTTTCAACAACTCTTCTGAACTATTTATTATAATTTGTTGAGTGTATGAAGCGATACGGGTCATCCAGGGAGCATTTTCATTGGCAATATTTTTTTTGATCATTTTTAAAACATGTTTAAGCAACTGGTTCATATGATCGGCAGTAACGATTGTTATGTGATTTCCCGATGTAGGGCTTACATTGTCGGGACCTTGAGCCCACCAGAAAGGAAGGTAAGAACACAAGAGTGGTAATATTACGTCTATCACATATTGTGCTTCTTGGTATGTCTAAAAATATTTTTTGGTTGAAATAATAATTATAATATGCTATAGTGATTTATTTTACCTTTTCTGATTCAACATAATGCTCGACTTCCTGTAAAATGGTCTCCAATGTTGGCATGGAGCTTTCCATCTTCACGAGAATGTCTTGTGCCTCTAGAGAATGATCCGCAATGCGGTTCAACAAAGAGAATGGATTATGTTTATTTGAATGAGGTTCCAAAAACGCAACTGGAAAACATGAGCTAAAAGCTCCTAAACATGATCCTAAAGCGGGTTTATGACGCTCAAACTCTGTCTTCAAGTATTTGCGGTCATGCGTTAGAGTAGTATCCGTTCCAAGTGTATACAGAGATGCTAAGATTTTATAAGATGCAACTTGAATCTCGTCCACTAAAAAAAATATATATATAACAAAATCTATAAATTAGCAGACATAAACTCACATAACAAATCACTTCCATAATCACAAGAAGCCAAGTGATCGAAAAGTGCAGTTAAAATTGGAAGAATGACTTGATTCAAATACTGCACTGATGTCGATGTTTTTAGATGAGTACCCCGTAGGTGACTATATCTGCCTTCTTGTAAGTTAAAAATAGTGTGACTTAAATCGTCTGCAGTGTTGTTGAAAAAAGTCAACATCGAAGTTCGAATAAATTCTGGACAGTTTTTAACTAACGATTTAGCGTCAATACTCTTGACAAGAACTTGTAGACAACGCACAGTGATGCGAAGATCAGCACCGAAGGCACTTAAACGATTTCTCAACAAATTTGCCAACTTGCAAAACAATGCAGCAACCATCTCTTTCTCCTTTAATGAAGCTGCTCCAATATTGTTGGTGGCCGTTGCAATAGCAATGAAGTAATTACGATGTGAAGAAAAATATTTCTCCATCAACGGAAGTACTACTTTAGAAAAAAACTTGATGTCTCTTGAACTTGTTTTAAAAGAGCTTCGACGACTGAATGTTGAAGAAGGTTTCAGCAGCTTCATGTTTACGGTTGCCCGATCTAAATATTGGATCAGCTTTTCTAACAAAGAATAAGCAAAACGTAGTTCAATTGCTGCTTGAACAGCGATTTGCTCAGAATCAATGACTCCTTTTGACGGCCTAAAAACAAAATAATTTTTAATTGTTCTCTCTAAAATGTTTATTTAATATTACTTATGCAGCTTGTATCCTTGATATTGCAAATATTTCAAAAACTCTTGCGAACGTTCACGATCTTTGCGTTTTTCTTTGTCAGTTAACAAGTCATAAGGAACCAGCTGTGGATGAATTGCTCCTAAAGTATCGGAAAAACAAAAAAGACATAAAAATCAAATCAAGATAGAGTATATTAACCTCCACAAGTGCTAAGCTCTTCCATTTTCTTTCGAGCCCATATATCGTGAGCATTTTCAGCTAAGCGTTCAGCCATATTTTGCATTTCTCTGCTCAAGGTCAAATTCGTCATGTCCACTGGGTGAGGGTGATAATTAAATGGTGATCCAGTATCGGCCTGTAAATCCTTTATTTTGAGCCATTTATATTCAAATCATTTAAGTTTTTGAGGTTATATTCGAATTTTGTTTTCCATGTAATTTTACGAATGGTTTTCCAATGGGTGTGTGGATTGTTGGGTAGGTAATGAAATGAAAGATTATTTTTTGTTAATTTTTTTGCATAAAATTTTTCAACCATGTTATAGAACTGTTATCTTAAAAATGAATAATGTGATGTTTTCACTTTATAACATTTAAATTTTTTGGAATATATGAACTAACAACTTACTCAATTAGAATTGTAAATGTAATTAATGACAAAACTTACGGGTTTTGAAGCTCTTCTTAAAGATCCTCTGTTTGACGAAGGAACATCTGATTCTGAATGTTCAACTGTCCATCCCAATGATAAGAGTGCCTTTAAACTTTCTCTTACCGGTTCTTTATATCTTTCACGTTCCTAGAATACCAGATTATGATTAGATGAAATATTAATGATATTCACGTTATTTACATAATCATTCAACATGTTGTATGGCTTGAGACGAGGATGAGACTTATTTGAATCTGTCCATTGATCCCCAAACTGCCATCCATTTTCCATTTTACGACTGGCCCAGGCATCATGATAATGTTCGCTAAACTTTTGTATAATAGTATTCAAATCGTTGTTCAAGTTTACATTCAACGTATAAATAGGCTGTGGATTATACTGTGGTTGATCAGGACCACCTCCAGTAGGTTTGCCATACAAATCATCATCAGTGTTCTTCGATAAACTGTAATCAGGTGGTAAAGCACAACCAATAGCAATTAAACAAGGTAATGCTTTTCCGAAAAGTTCAGGATCGTAATCCATGTTGCTTAAAGAGTCAAAAATGTTCGAAAACAGAAGCATTGTCAAACGTTTCTCTTCATCAGATGAAGCCCCATAAGCACCTTGTCCTCCAGTTGAGCCATAGTATTTTGCACATCGTTCGTAATGTAGAGTCAATAGCTAAAATAAATAAAGGCAAAAGTAGTTAGTTAAAATAGTAATTTCAAGCAAGAAGTATTTATTTAAAATACCCGCAAAGCAACAGTGGTGTATTCTGATAATTTTGATACATCGACAGTCAGCTTTCTCAATAGTTTCAGTAACATCGCTGGTTGCATGGCAGTAGTTAAAGCAACCAAAAAGTCTGACACAGCTTCACGTTGTCCTTTCGTTAGCATTCGGTTCTTAGATAAACGATAAACAGTGTGCAATGCTGCATCTAATAAGCTCGCATAGTTTTCGGCTTCATTATAAAACTTAGAGTGCTTAATCAGCAATGGAAGTATAGAGTTTCCAATATATCTGTTCATGGATAATGCCATGTCACTCTCAGAGCCATCACTCTATTGAAAAAATTAACCAAACAAATTTACATCAGGTTTAACCATATATATTATTATTATCTTACTCGGTCCAAAATTGTTGCCGCACGTAAATCAGGCAAGAAAGCATCTTCCAAAATCCTGTAGAACAGCTCCTGTGTTTCAATGCCATATACACGTTCGAGAAACATAACCACAGATTGTTTGTGGCCAGGAATAAGGCCCGATGGCATATCTGATTTTGGTCTCTCTTCTCCCACAGCAGGGTTCGTCAGTGTAAATTTCAAACTTAACACTCCCTGCAAATCTTCTAATGGAACAAGAGATCTCAAAATTGCTCTTGCACGTAGCGATTCATTTTTACCAAGCTCAATAACGGAAGCGTCTGGAGCACATCTACCAAGCAAATCTACCAATGTACAGTAAAAAGCCAAAATTGCTGCTCCGGTATCGATATAGTCTTCATCTTCATCACTTTCTGGAAGAGGGTGGTTGAAGGTCTGATTTGACATTTGACCTTCTGCTTCGTCTTGTGTCATCTTTCTTCTATCAGAGATCCTCTCAGACATTTTATTTGCCTCAATAATAGCTTTCAATAAACCTTCTCCTTCACCGCGAAGAGCTGGTCCTAGACATTCAGGTCGTCGAATTAACAGGCGAATGACTAAATTGGCATTTTCTTCTACGCTTTCACCGTTTACCCAAACGCAGAAACGTAGAAAATCAAGGTACCTTTCGCCTTCTACTGGATCCCAACCGAGATCAGGGTATCCTTTTTCAACTAGCTCAGAGTTACTTTGTAATCCACATCGTGATAAATAAATGGCAATTTTCTCTAAATAATGTTCTCTTAAAGCCAGAGCAAGCTCTGTGTTTTCCATTAAACTTGAATAGGCAACATCTAGTGGAGTTGAACCACGCAAACTTGGACGTGAAAGCAGAATGTTAGAATTTTCCAGTAGAAAATCTATAAATAAATTCTAAATTGATTCATCTGTATTAAAATCTAGAGAAACCACTTACCAAAATGATCGAACATAGCTTTTTGGTTCATACGACCAGTTCTGCAGAAATAACACAAAAATCTGCAGCAAGCAACAACCATTTCGTGGGATGTATCTTTCTCTTTCACTGGTGCTTCAGTACCTTCAGCAGGTGCAGCAGGAGCATCGCTCTGAGCCTGAGCTCGTCTACCGAGAGTGTTCATCATGACTGCCATTACATTTTCGTGGACACGCAAAATACGAATCAGATCTGGATGTTGGAAGAATGTGTGATTGTTCACCAATTTCCATAATCGTTTTCGCATCAACTCTTCTTCCTCTTGACTCATTTGCACAGGTAAAAGAGCACGAATTTGACTAAGACCCACCCACATAAGGGCAACATCTTCTTTAGTCTTAGCATTTATAACGTATGTTTTTTGTAATGCTCGAATCAGCTCACCAATCGTATCATACTGACGCACCAGAAGGCCAAACATTTCTCTAACTAGTTTAGGTGTCTCGATTTGTGCCTCTTCAGCCCAGGAAACGATCGTTTTGATCAAGACCTTTCTAAAAATTTCTTCAGGCGTTTTCTTTTCAGGCTCAACGACTACTTTAGGTTCTTCTTCCATATCCTTTACAGCATTGACAAAATTGTAGAACCGTTTAAAAGCTCCAGGCTTTTCTGCTTTGGATGCAGCCTAAAATTTATTTAGATTAAAAAATGTATGAATTATTAAAAAGCTTAACACTTACATCTGGATCTTCTGGCTCCACGAGGGCATTTAACGATACCTTAACCATGAGATTATCATGGAATCCATTTAATTGCTCCCGTAAGTCTCCTCCACATGTAGCGTTTTCTTCATCTTCTTCCACATTTTTGAAGTTTAATATAGCATTCATTTGCTCTCGAGGTGGGCAACGGAACTCTCTCGTTTTTTTAGCTGCCACAGCACTTGGAAGATCAGATTGTTTAATCTCGATGTATCGTTTCAACTGATCAGATTGTAAGTCTCCAATGAAATCATGAGAGAAGCATATAATGCTTTCAACTCTATGTCTTAATTGAATGTCGTATAAGTGATGTAATAAATAGCACATTTGCAGTTTAGCACCTTCTGCCATCTTCATTGTTAGAAGACCTTTTTTGTGTTCATCTTTACCCTCTGTAGTAAAATATGTATAAATTACAATAAGGAACAACAAATCACGTTTATTTAATACCTTTCTCATAAGTAAAGTCCCAGGTCTCTGGATCAATCATTATCAGAAGTTTAGCCACGTCTTCGTCAGTTATGACACCAACCAGCAGCAAACGATCGGTCAATTTAAGCAAAGGCCTATAAAATTTATTTAATAAAGTTGATAATATGAATTTAAAGAATGATTACTTACAAAAACAAATTCTCGTTTGACCATCCGATTGGATCACGGTTATGAACCTGATTCACTTCTACAGCTTCCTGTAAAGCTCCCATGACAAAGTGTCGAACCACTTCTAGAGGAAATCTTGGTGAGTAGAGCTGATCAATCATCGGTATAGGCTCACTAGAAATACCCGGGGCTACTATTTGTGGTGAATTAGGTAATGGGGGTGGACTTTGGATATGAAACAATGGGTTTGGGATTCCAACATGCCCGTTACAAATTGACGAGTTCATTGAATAGAAAAAATAAACAAAATAATAAATAAATATTTTTCGTAATTTTCAAACTAAGAAAACCAATACACATCTTTTGAACTTTAATTTTAAAATGTTATCTACATAAAACGGACATACATGTTTCTTAGTCATCAAACTGAATAATTGAATTACGAAAGATACTGCAAAATACTTCATTAAGATGGAATGGGTATAGTTAGTAGAAACTAATAAGTTACCATTTGAAAACAAAGTTAAGTTAAGTGTTATTTCATCAAGGATTCTGACTCACGCTATTTCTGTCATTTTCATCGTAGGTCGAACAGACTCAGTTTGCAATGATCGCAATGAATGACGCATTTCAGGCTCAATGTATAGTTCCTTTAGCTCTGGGCCTAAAGGAATAATAAATTCATTCTTGCAAACTTCCATAGTTGTGGCATGAGATTCAAGATGCAACGCAATCAACAGGTCATAGAAACCCAATCGCAATGGTCCACTCATATACTCAGATTGAATAGCATACAGAAGTTGTTTTTGATCCACATGCAGGCAGAGAGCATGAGCAGCTCTAAAATATTTAATTGATTTACTTCAAATTATATTTTTATATATATTTATCTCACCGATAATTGGATTGATAGCAAAGAGCAGCGTAAAGGGTTAAGGTATGAGAGTGGAACGATAAAAGTTTATCCATCTCAATAAGCTCTAGAATATCGATACATCGATCTTCTTCAGGTATGTGTAGAGCCAACATTGATACTGCATCTTCACAGAGCATCGACCATCCTCTTAAATCAGAGAGTTTAAGTGCATGTATTTGTAGGGAAATATTGGGAACCCTCGCCCATTGATGAGGACTTAGACACTGCACTTTCAATCTAGGTGGAAATTGAGGATTAACATGCTTATCGCTGGTTGGTAAGACTGCTGCTGATAATGGCAGGGTTGTCGGTGTTCTTCCCAATTCAATTTGTAAAATCTCTTTACTAGTTGCTTCAACAAAAATTGCTGGGAAAAGTTTGGTATCTGGTTCCATTTTCCAACGGTGAGAAGTTTCTTTTCCTTCACAGGTGAACCTTATAGTTCCGGTAGCAGTATCGACAAAACAACCCACAAACATGCCTTGAGATGCTCCTTTTCCTGATGAGTCTTGTGTTACCTCGTTAAATAACTCATCTGCTCTCACCATGTAACATGCTTGACGGTTTATTCTTATTGAAAGGAAGAAAAAAGAACGAATTTAAGTACCATTACCTATATCCTAAATTTGACAAGTACATACTGTTCAATAATCTGATCATAATCGTCTTCAATAATAATTGAAGTTCTTCGAACTTTATCTTGTTTAAAATCATGGCTATGCAAATGATATTGTGTAGTCACCCATCCAACATAAACATGAGTTGGATCTTGACCAGGATATATTCGTACTCCATAAAAATATTCATTAATCAATTTCAAGCATTCATTGTCGTATACTTCATTTCCAATTGACTCAATATTTTGAGAACCTAATTGGTTTACGGTCATTGTCTTCTGGCGATCAGGTACATTTGGAGCTTGTTGGCGTAGATCAGCCTAGAAACGTTTTTAAAATATTTGTATGCTCTGTAATAAATATAATTATTTACTACTTACATTTGAGACTCGTACTGTTGGAGCTCGAGTCATCAAATTCGATTGGATAACATTTCTTCCTTGATTCTGTCCGCGTTTATCTGTTGGTTCAGGTGTTTTTGATTTAACCTTATCCTTGCTTTGGTCTCGTTTCTTTCCAAAAAATCTGAATGGAGATCGACCACGTTTTTTCTTATCGTCCATTTGATTGGAGTCTGCTTCATTGTATCTATTCATGTCAAGCTCACTGGTAGATCGTTGCATCTGACCGTTGACTTCCAAGCCAGGAGGATCGTAAGCACCATTTGGTCTTGATAAAGATCCTTTACGCCTCGATGGTCTTGATGGTCTCAACATTTCGTCTGCTTCAGCAGCATCTTCTGAATAGTTTCTGTGAAGATCTTTGATATCGTTCATCGTAAATCCACTTTTCATAATATGATCAATATGAGCTGGGGTAGTATGTTCCACTTCAGCCAATAAACGATGTTGACGTAATCGTATTTCTTCCCAGCGTCGTATTTTGTCGTTTTCACTTTAAAATATAAATTAATTTTTAAGAACTATAATTAGGATAATCTAGCAATAATTACCTAATAAAATCACTTTGGCATGTAACTGGAAGAGAAAGTCTCAAAAACTCCCAATTGGCCTTTTCCATAGTTTCAAACGTATTGTGAGAAATCTTTAAGCAAGGTGGTGTGTCTGATCCTCCTGGAATTCTTGTCACGTCAATCACTGAACATGCCATGTCATCTGTGTTTTCAAAAATAGGTTGATCCTTTGTAAACCAGTGAGTTACTGGACGCTTCATATTTCTATAAAATAATATTTTTGATTAATAACATTAACTTACAGTCATATTAATAAGGTATATTATTATAATACATCATATCTCATTCATGTTTTAAAGTGATTAATTTAAACTTACACACAAAATGGTTCATATCCTTCTTGCAATCCACACGTCGTGAAATACTTCAAAGAATCCACATTTTGACCATAAATTAGGCGAGCTTTTTGACCAACTCCTAAAGTGCACGCTGGGACGAATCCAACTCCGTCACCATGAACATCAGCAAAACTAGTTTCACCACCCAAAGCATCCATTAGCAATTCTCCATTCAAAGAAAAGCCTGTATACACAAAAATATTACATGTAATAATGAAATTAAAATAGCGTGTTATGAGAAAAACTAGAAAACACGCTGTTTGAAGTAATATTTAAATTTTGTTAATTTTTAGACAAACTTGTGAATATTCAAATTTTAAAATTATCTATCTTCTACGTGTTAAAAACTTTCGACATGCTTGAAGCATTAATCTTTATTAAAGAATGCCTTATATTTTATGAAATTATGGTTTCTCTTAAAATCAAAACGCAATTTTTTGAAAGTGTATTTTTACTTTTTAGTGCAAAGTTTTTAAACGCTTATATGAATATCTCTTATCGAAAGATTTTTGCACTACAAAACATGTTACACAACATAAAATCATGTTTATTTATATTAAAGTTTAGTTAATAATTATTTTTAAACAAGACCCTGAATAATAATTTGGATCCTTGAATTTTGAACTTGCTTAATGAACTACCGTATTTGATTTAAAACTTTACTATGAAAAAAGGTATGATGATGCAATTACATGAAAAAAGTTGTACGGACTTGCCAAAGGTAATCAACAAAGCTTTAAAATCTAAATAAAATAATGAAATGAAAGTATGTGTTGCTTTTATTTGCATTTTGAAATAGCCGAGTTAAAGCTTAAATCAGTGATTAAATTGTTAGTAAATGATTATTTTAAAAATCTTTTCGAATTTACATGCAAATAAAATGTAAATCTGAAGTGTAAGCAAAGAATCTAATATATAATGTTAAGACACAATTTTAAGTCAGTATTGCAATGTAGTTACAAAACGATTGCGCAATACATAGAACACTATTCTTACTAATTGTATGATCCACAAGATCAAGAAAAACACCAACTACATCTCCAGGACCCCATTGCTTGCCAAAAGATTCAGCACCCCCACCAGAAACTTTTTCTTCCTAGAAATTTATATTATTTTGTCATTGATGCTGTGCTTCTTCTTTGGTTAAATTTTCAAATTATGTTTATATTTTATTCTTATGACTCCTTTAACATGAATGTTTTTGACTAATATATCATTACTGAATTTAATGATCATAAGTTTACTTACATTGTATCCATCGAAAGCCCAGGAGCTGTCGTCACTACCAAGCATCAACCCAGGCATTGAATCAGCACGAGTCCAACCAACACGCAAAGGTCCAGAAGTCATCACTTCAAACTCAAAGTACCATTTTCCAGAAGTCACTGCATAGTTCTTCTCTACTCTGTATGTTCTGAAAGCAGCGTACTTTTGTCGTAATGCTTCAGCCAAAAGTGCTTCTGTTGCTTCTCCAGTTGGTGGATCTAAGTTGTAACCGTAAACCAAAAGAGTTCGCACCGTTTCGGATGCTGTATCACGATTGGCCTTTTTGATAGCTTCGTCGACCTTGGAATATGGTACCAAATGAGGACTTCGATGATTTTCGGAATCTTCACTTAATCCATAGGTCCATCCTTGTTGAATACGCTCTTTTGCCCATAGATTATGAGTATTTTCAGCCAGTTGGTCCACTAACTCTTCTAACTTAGGAGTGAGTGAAACTGCACTCAAATCAAGTGGAGCAGGCTTGTATCCATTAGCCTGCATATATGGATCATTTGGCAACCTGATGGGTCGAATTCTCGCTGGTGGCTTATCCAAAGTTATATAGTATCCCAAAGCTAAAACTGTCTTTAAAGTTTGCACAGCTAATTGACAATCATATCTTTTCTCAGGACCAGGCAGCTTGTCAAAAGGTGTTAAACAAGGGTGAATTCTCTGAAAGTCATCACGTCTTTCACCCCAAGCCCATCCAGCTTCAATTTTGTTCAAAGCCCACATCTCATGAATGTTTTCAGCCAACTTATCCTTGATTGTTTCAACAGATGATGTCAAAGAAACATTAACGGTATCAACAGGATTTGGGACAAAAGCTTCATCATCTTCTACTAACCAAGGACCGGCAAGTACGCTTTTATACAAGTTTCCAAAATAGAAGCATGGGTCTAAAGACAATATTTGATGAGGCATTAAACTCTGAACTAATGGTGAAAAGCCTGGTGGTGGGGCATACTTTAAACGCCCGTGGTCACCGCCAAACAGAAAACGGCAACTAAGCTTAGATGAACAGCTTAAAACTGGGAAAAACATTCCATCTAAATTGAAGTCTTTGAAGCATCCCTTTACTTTGTAACCATTAAAAGTAAATGTAATGATTGGAACACTCAAATCCAAAGCACAACCAATTACATCTCCTTTTTTGATAAATGGCTCGGTGGGTATATCTTGAACAACGGCTGTTTTACGTCCTCCAGTCCACAAAAAAGCTCCATCAAATCCGTAAGAGTATAAACAGTCACCTACACCATTACCACCCCATTTTTCGCCGCCTCCAGGATACGGAACATATCCTGTAATATTTGCCCAACCAATACGTAAGTGAGGAATCATATGCGTGACCTGCTCGATATGGTCAGTTGTGACTTCAAAATACCATTTTTGATAAACCGCAGATCCTTCCACGCGACCTACAAAAATGTTGGGTCGAACACTGGCTACGTGATCAACCAGTTGAGTCTGAAGGAGAAGATTCTTTCCAGGGAGCAAAAAATCGCAAATGTTGTTTTGTGAAGATCTTACTGCCACTCCGTTACCCACACAAAGAGAGCAAAGAACATCCAATACTTTAGGATCACGACCATGCTTTTCTAAAAGTGAAATAATGACTTTGATATGTTCATCCCTCATCATATTTAGTGCTTCTGGGGAGTCAATCAACACACAATGGAGTACATCCAGCATTCCTGATCCTTCACTTGACGCTTGCGATCCAAGTCTGGAAAATAGCCAATTCAAACGGTTAGAATTGGCAAATTGAGCACAATTGGTGTGATTTCCCTTTATAATGGCAGCCAAAAGCTGATAAAGGTATGCTGAGATCATATCCCAATTTTGTCCACTCTCATCACTAGCCAAAAAAGAAGACAGGAAGCCTTGTGATGTTATGGTGTTCATTTTGTCGATGGCTTCGAGGATCAAATTGAGAACACCTTCTTCTTGGAATAAGTCCTGCCGATTACGCAAAGCACGTAACTTGTTTTGCTTCTCTTCATGCTCAATGTCTTCTTCAGGTTGTGCAAAATAATTGATCAAATCTTCCAAGCACATTACCATCTCTCCCAAATTAACTGTTTGGAAAAAAAGAGAGTGCCTACGATTTTGCTGCAGAGTTTCAAGTCCACTATAAAAAAAAAAAGAACAGTTAAAATG
Organism: Parochlus steinenii; assembly: GCA_038502155.1. Taxonomy (NCBI): domain Eukaryota; kingdom Metazoa; phylum Arthropoda; class Insecta; order Diptera; family Chironomidae; genus Parochlus; species Parochlus steinenii. The sequence continues at coordinate 395,267 of JAXCIN010000052.1, read as the reverse complement.
CTTGTTCAAGATGGTTTGTTTGAGACTTCTTAAGTCAAGATAAAATTACGTGATAAACTTGTTGAACAAACTGCTACACTTCCTTATTACTCTTGCAGTCCTAGACTCTTCTTCTTGAGATCTAGAAAAGTCCAGACCATCGTCCATTTTTCCTTCTTCGTGTAGAATAGCTTGTTTTTCTTCTACTTTGCCCACTCCTTTCTTTTTGGTCTCATAACTCTTGTAACTAAGCCACAATCCAGTCTCTGCATGTTGTACTATTACAGTAGAATCACCATACTTGATGATTGCTGAGCCGATTACTTCCAAATCTTTGTCTTCCAAAACTACTTTTTGGTCATCCTTTTCTTGTCTTAAATAAAAGGCTGTCGTTGCAGTTGTTGCCTCTTCTCTTGCCAACTATTGAATGATATATGTTTTGTCATTATGTCAAATTCAGAGGGAAAAATTTTATTCACCAAAATCAACTCATTGTTCTCATTAACTCCAAGATATCGACCAGTGGTCAGATGTCTAAACCTCATAGGATGGTACCAATTGATAAAACCTCCAGACCACTTTGTTCTTGCCAATTCCAATCGCCAAAGTGATCTGGCTTGTGACATCACAGAACCACCTTCATAAACGACGATACTGTAAAATATATTATTTACTGATGAGAATGTGTACAGGAAAATAAGTTTTTATTAGTTTATACTTTTGTCCAATTTGCCTGCTCCAAGTACTGGGAATTGTTAAGCACTCATCTCCACCGTGGAAAAATCGCAGAACATCACCACCAAAAACATATCCAACATACTTCATTCTTGATATTCCTGTGCCATAAGGCTGGACAGACCAGTGAGTAACATGGAAACTAGCATTTACGATGGATAAATCATTCTCTTTAGTTGTGTGCTGAAATTAATAAAAAAACTAATGTTAAAAAAAACTTTAAATCAAAACTTTGAACAGCGTCTCACCAAATAACGTTCAGTAGCAACTGACACCAAAATCAAGTCATCCCCAACACGTACTTTTTCACCTTCAGATCTGTGAAAAGATATTATTGTTATAATTATTTGTAGTTTCGACTTTGTACAAATCTTCTTTCCTACCTTTGTTTGCTGGCAGGATGTACAGTCCACCAACAAGCTTCGCCCTGGCTATGCTCTTGTAGACCAACATCGAATGATAATTTATCGTTCGATGATGATGTTGAAAGACATGCTAAATACTGTACAAATATATTAGTTAATTTATTGCTTTTATGAGACATCTCGATACTGAAAACTTACCATGTCACTATTCTGGTGACGTAAAAGAATAGCATTTCCATACAGCAAAGTGCGATGTCCAGATCCAGTTCCTTTTCCCTATACAAAAGAAAATTTAATCAGTATCAAACATACAAAAACAGACGATCTATAAATAGAACATCATTCTTGAGTCCAAAATCCTCCACATCTCGTAAAATAAAATATTGTATGATTATTATTATTGTTGAAAGGAAACATTTATAAATATGGAAATTTATTCGATCAATCACGTTCAAAGAAAACGGTGGATTCTCAACGAATTTCAGGATAATGCCCCAGACATGTTTTCAATAACTTTGCAATAAATTAAAACAATTTTTATTAAATTAAAAGCCCAAACATATCAATTATAATAATTAGTACTGCCTTATTAGAAAGATTTAGCAGAAGAATAATTATTATTGAAAACATGTCTGGAAGATGTGAAAAATCAAATACAGTCAAACAATAGGATTTGATTGAGGATTTGATGTAAATTATGCTCTCAAGAAATCTCTTAAATTCATTTTTAACTGACATTTTCAATGCGAACACCAAACAAACACTTAAGATAAATTAATAAGTATGCAAAAACATTAAATGCTCAATAAAAGTTTTTTTCAATTTAATTAGACAAACTCATGTTCATATTGCACCATCAAAACTATATCAAAAAGAAATCAAAAAGAGTTGTATCTATTATAAGTATTCCAAGATTTATTTTTATCTTTTAACTTCAAAAATTGGCTAAAACATTTCATTGCTAGATATATTTTTGCATACTCATGTATTTTACAATAAATCAAAATATTAATTAACAGCACATTGCATTGCCTTTCCCAATTTTAATTTCATTGAAAATATGCCAATTTTTCAAATGACATTTAAAAGACAACATTAGAGAAGCAAAACTTATATAAAAAGCAATTTAGGAAGCTGATTATCATCTCTATAATTTCTAAAAAATGTTGTACCAAAAATGAAAGTTTAGCTTTATGTTAAATATTTTTACTTATCAAAAACAAGACAGAAATAATAATTATATAAGAAATAAAGATGTCAACATATTTCAATTAGAATTCAGCCAAAAATGTGAAATTTGTCAGAAAAAGAGTATCGAAAAACTCTATCAAATTTTACTTACTACTGCATCATTTCCCTGAAAATAAAAATTCAACCAAAGATATGAATTTTAAGGATTAAGAAGAAGATTCATAAACATTAGGTCGAAGAAATTTTAACTTTGTTGCTTGTTTAAAATAGTAAAGTGAGAGATTTTCAAACTTCAGTATTTACGGGTCTCATTCTATTGTGTGGTTTAAACAATTTTACTGGATGGTTATATCTGTTTACGAAAGTTGCTTCAAAATTATAGTGCTATGATGATATTCATAGGTAAATCATATGATTCACAAATATTTTATTTAAAAAGCTTTGACCTTATCCACCAAAACATTAAACTTTAATTTAAAATTATACCAACAAATAAATAAATGAATAAATATAAAACCTTAAAATCCCCCAAAACATTGTAATTACTCACCGATTCAGATCCCGCTGCAGTGACTAGCTCTTGCAAAGCTCTTACAGATAATGCTTGTTCGATTACAAATACGCATTGTGATAAATCTGGCGGAATATTTTTGTCGGCAATGTTTTCCAAGAAACAATGTCGGTTGCCAAATCCTTCAGCAGCTAAGCATACGCGCTCTCCAGTAGCTGTGCACGAAAGACATACCATGTCTTCCTAAAATAAAAAAAAAGTAATGTTTAATTAATGAGATTATTTTGACTATTCAAGCAGTTTAAAATAATACCACTTAATGCCACCAAAAAGAGAGACTCATATATTTTTAGACCAGGATAGTTTTGTCAATTTATTCAGGGTTCGCCATTTGACGCGTCAGTCGGCAATTGACTTGACATGACGTCAAACGTGTCAATTGACCGTCAGAATGTCAATTGGCATGTCAATTTAATTTGTTCAAGGAAAACTGACTTTTTATGGTCAAAGTTTACTGAATCTTAAAATGCTTTTACAAGATCTTATAGCGCAATAAAATAAAATAATTATTTTTTTGATAACTCGAGAAAATCTTATTTTAAAAAGATGCATAATTATAAAGACAAAAAGTTTATAAGTTAAGTTCTGCTTATTTTAGGCTCCTGCGATTAGTGATTTTAATAATCGTTTCGATTGTCGATTCGATTAGTGAAATAATCGCGATTTCGATTCGATTTCGATTATCAAAATTGAAAATATGTAGTGTAATTTTGATGATTTCTGAATTGATTTTTGGCCATAAAAAAGATTGCACTTGAATCAAACCTTGAAACTATGTTGGAAAGGGTTAAAAAGCTTACCCGTGTTTTTGGAAGGTCTGAGAACTTGAAAATTTTACTACTAAACAGTACAATTTTTATTTTTGATTTTTTTGAATAATCTAAGTTAAGGATTTTTCATATTGACTCAAACTGCAGACTGAAAAAAGTGCTCTTTTAATAAAAACATCTCAAATATATAAATTTATAGTAGATGCATGATTAAAATGATTCTAATACGGGTAAGCTTTTTTAAAACTACAAAAATAATTTTGAGGTTTGGTTCAATTCCAAGACACTTGGTTGCTCAGTGTTTTTAACAAACAAAATTCATAACTATAAGGAAAGAATGAAGTAAATAGTGGTCGATTATAATTTTACACAAAAAATAGAATCCTAATTGCGTTTGGCCCAGATCAAAAGATTAGCATTATGTGTGGGAAAGTGGTATTATTTAAATAATCGAAATCTTCGATTATCGATTTACTAATCGATTCGATTATCGATTATTCAAACTAATCGCGATTCGATCGATTTTCGACTAGTCGCAGGAGCCTAGCTTATTTGGTTCTAAAATAATGAGTTCAGCAATTTTGAAAGCTCCTAAATTATGTTAGCTATAGTACTGCATGAATAGTTTTGTTAAAGATATGTTGGTATTTACAGGTTTTGGAATGTTTGAAACCTAAGTTTAAAACGTTAGGTATTGAATATGTTTAAAACGTTTGTTTGAAAGCGTTTTAGACACAATCGTTTATAAAAAGTAAGAATCTTCAGAAAAAAATATTTTTTTGATTATGAAGATAAGATAATTTAAATTTGAATGTTGGTCCTTGCCAAGAATGATTCTAATAACTACACTACTTATAACTAATGATATTATGATTTTTTGTATTATTGCTGATACTCTAACCATTCACTGCAGCAGTATCACTAATCCCTAGTGACACCCGATAAGTTTCCGGTGAGTTTCGAAGCGTTTTCACTTTAATATTATTTTATGTTTTTAGCAACCTGCAAAAAATTTATACCTTTCTCTCTGCATAGGAATGGCAGCTTCAAATCCCTCTGCTACTTGTTTTTGGTCTTCCTTCCTGCTTTAGTTCCATTATTTTGAAGTTCTAGAAGTTCTTGAAGTGCTGGAATCCCTAAAAGCATCAAAAATAATTAGTAAAATATAAAAAACACTATGTTTAGTTGATGCACATGAGAATCAACCTCCCTCAATCCATGGACCTGAAATATAATAGCATAATAAGTGAGAATAGGTTCTTAGCAAGGTTTTTATGAAATATTTTCAGAATCACAGTAATGAATTTTAAATTACCTGCACAAATCAAACATTCCTGATGAATCCTTGAAGTTTTTGATCATCTTGGTGTTGTGTGGAGACTCTTGAGGTCTACATCAAGCTCAAAGCTCTAGGAATTAAAGATCTTCGGTGAATTTCATAATTTTTAAGGAACGAGTTTATTTACTTTTTACGCGCTAAAATTGTACCGAAAATGTTTAGAAAAACTGATGAATCAAAATATTTGATTTTTCCTAAACATTATCGGTATAATTTTTAGCGCGTAAAAAGTAAATATACTTGTTCCTTAAAAATTATGAAATACGCCGAAGATCTTTAATTCCTAGAGCTTTGAGCTTGATGTAGACCTCAAGAGTCTCCACACAACACCAAGATGATCAAGAACTTCAAGGATTCATCAGGAATGTTTGATTTGTGCAAGTAATTTAAAATTCATTTCTGTGATTCTGAAAATATTTCATAAAAACCTTGCTAAGAACCTATTCTCACTTATTATGCTATTATATTTCAGGTCCATGGATTGAGGGAGGTTGATTCTCATGTTCATCAACTAAACATAGTGTTTTTTATATTTTACTAATTATTTTTGATGCTTTTAGGGATTCCAGCACTTCAAGAACTTCTAGAACTTCAAAATAATGGAACTAAAGCAGGAAGGAAGACCAAAAACAAGTAGCAGAGGGATTTGAAGCTGCCATTCCTATGCAGAGAGAAAGGTATAAATTTTTTGCAGGTTGCTAAAAACATAAAATAATATTAAAGTGAAAACGCTTCGAAACTCACCGGAAACTTATCGGGTGTCACTAGGGATTAGTGATACCGTTGCAGTGAATGGTTAGAGTATCAGCAATAATACAAAGAATCATAATATCATTAGTTTTAAGTAGTGTAGTTATTAGAATCATTCTTGGCAAAGACGAACACTCAAATTTCAATTATCTCATTTATAATACTTAAAATATATCAGTTCTAGCTTAAAATTCTCTTCTTAATCAACATATTTTATTATTTAAAAATTAAATAATCTAGTTGATAATGATTTTGGGGTTTTTAGACGCAGTGTCAGACAGTTTAAGACGTTTGGAACGCAGTGTTTGTCTAAATCTATTTCGGGCATGCCTTTTTCCAAAATCTGGTTTTTCATACTTTTTAAGAAATAAAAATTGGAAAATTTTCAGTCAAATTGACACGTGTCAATCGAAGCGTCAAGTGTTAGTGTAAAAAAGTTGTCTGGTACCACCAGATGACCCCCAGGTGACTCCCAGCAGGTAGTGGACCAAACATCGATACATTGCTTGACTCAACTCATCATCTCAAACATTTTTTCTGAAGACCATATGTTATTTCTAGTTTTCAAAAAAAAGTTTTTTTTGTATGAAAAACCCGACTTTGGGTCACGAAAGTGGTTCTGGAGACCTAACCGATGGAGTCATCATCACCAAAATATTAGGTGCACGATTGCAATAGATATTAAGTCGATTGGCATAAAAAAATTGGGAATCGGTTCGGTGGGAGTTCAGATCGATCGTTTACAGTAATACATCAGAAATTCCACCGGACATCCGGCCCTGAGTTTTTCGCATTGCACGGGTCAGGAGTTCAAAATTTTCCGGATGTTTTTTTACAGGAATTTTTTTCAACTCCGCTTTTGCGGAGAAGTAATTAAAGTTTCATTTCCTTTCGATTTGAAATTAAACATATGCTATCTAGTTCCGTCAAAAAACACTAATTTGTTACGTGTTCGCCAAAATTAAAAAAAAATATTTTGGTGAGATATAAGATATGTGAGATTTTTAAAATAAACTTGATAATCATGTAACAAATCAATTAAAAGGTTGATTTTAAATTTTATAGCTAGATATATTAAAAATGTATGGAAAATGAAATTTTGAAATCAATGACGTTTTGATGCAGGACAAAAAAAAGTAGAAATTGAAAATTCGACCCATGTAAAACTTAAATATACAAGTGAGGAATTGCCAGTTGGCAAATACAGAAAGCGATTTTTTTTTGGAAGTCTATAGAAAGATCAATGCTTATTTTCAAACAACTCTCGGACCTGGACAGTTTTTCTCAATAACCAAATTTTTTTTAGTTCTGGTATAGATGATCCTGGTCAGGTGGTGGCTTCATCTTCCAAAACATGAAATTTAAGGTTTTCTTAACGAATAACATGATTCCGAACATTTTTCCAATAAAAACTGTCTGACCATGATCTGTTGCTTACTCACCAAACAGTTTTGAACAGTTTTGATGGAGAAACCTAATCACTAACTTGAACCGTTCAAAAGTTAATTTTTGTATGTGAATGTTCTAGAGAACCAGAGTAGTGATCATATCTCCCAACCTGTTAGACAACCAACAAAAGTTTCGTGTTTAAACTAGGGGTAATATGGAACATTTTGTTACCAGAAATTGGGTCTGACTTTCTGTTTGGGAGTTATTTTGAGATGATGAGTTATTTTGAAGTCTGATGAATAAGAAAAGGATAAGTTACCTTCTATCTGAATTAGATCAAATAAAAGGAAATATCAAATAAAGATTATATTATCTCTATCGATTTTTTATTTTAAGATAAACTTATGAAAGAATTGTAGCAACTACAGAAAGCGTTAATTTTAAGCAAAGCATTATTACATGGAAATCTTTTGAAAATTCAGCATGCTTTTGAACAAATCCCGATCCTGGACATTTACCTTCAATAACCAAATATACAACTCAAAAAACTAACTGGAGCCACCAGATTATTCCATCAAATAAAATATTCAATTCAATTTTAGTAACTTTTCTCGTTTAAAAGGCTATGATAAAATATAAGAATTCCTAGCAAATAATTTGAGGGAAGGAATAAAATATTTTTATTTAAACTCACCGTTCGTAAGAATGAGACATCATCCTGCTCGGAGCCAGCTTCAGCTTCTGCCATACTAAATTTTTTTTAGTGACGTCTCAGTTGACGCCACTTGCTGCTACTTTCAATATCTGAATATTTTTGTTCACAAATATCTTTTTTTCTCTTTTTGAATATTCATTAAAAAAATCACTTTTAAATCATTTCCAACTTTGTATAGTAAATATTTCCTATATTGAAACCATTTTTAACTGTATTTTAAAAACAAATATTATTAAAAGAGGAATATAACAATAATGTAGTTGAGAACACAATAAGCTTATTTTGTTTATATAATAATTACAGAAAATTATGATTTATAAGATACTTCGTCTTTTAGTTGTTTATAACTGTTCAAAATATTTTCAGAGTTGCTTACGCACTTCTAGTGCACACATTATTTATTTAATAATCATGAAAATCGATTAATATTGTGTGTATATCAAAAAAGGTGTAATATAAATATGCATGAGCTGGATATATTATAGTTTATTTTGTATATTGTATGTAACAGCGAACAAAAATGAATTGGTTTAGCTTGAATTAAATTCTATACACATCCAATTTTGTATGTCTACTAAAATGAGGCACTAAAAATTGCAACCGGAAAATCAATAGTGTTTTTGGAAAAAACCTTTGGGAAATTTTCATGCAGTATTTACAACCACTTCGCGTTATGCAAAAAAAAATACCGCAAAGCAGAATTTACGGGTACACACAACAGTTCACAACAGTGCAATTAAATATTTTACACAGTTTACATCGCATCAAAAATTAAAAATGATTTTCATGTATAATGATTTCCGCAACCCTGTTGAATATATGCAAATTTCAATTTACACTCGATGATTTTTCATCAGAAATAGATTTTTCACAACAAGTGTAGAGTATTTCTCTAGCTCTTTAAACACGAAATTCTAAAATAACTTTCAGTGCGACTTGTGAGCCTCCGAAAAAGTTTATATTTATATGAATTCGCCGACACTAAGAGCAAAATTTTCACACACTTCCCGCACTGGTTCTAGAAAATTTTCTTGAATTTTCCAGAACTTTTGTAATATTTTCTTCACTCTAGAGAGCATGCAAACTGTTGCTCAATAAAATCAGATGTGCTTTGAATTATAATATTGACAGATGATTCACATTTTTAAAAAGTCTTTTTATATTTTAACACTTTTTCTCCAGAATAACTTGATGGTTTAATTAAGATGCCACCAAACCGTAATCCAGGCCCGATTTGGTGCTTTAATGCAATTTCTTGTGAGAAAAACTAATATTTCTTGCTTGAAACTTTTCAGTAGCACTGAAAGTATAAAAATATCTGCTAGCTCCCTGGGAATTTGCGGAAATTTTTCAAGATTTTCCTTAAATATTTATTTTATGTCACATTTTTAAATTTTCTAGTAATTTAATTCTTTTAAACTATTTGCACAGAAAAATTTCCAAAGAAATTGAAAAATATATCCAAAGTTTAAGGTTTAACTTTTTTTTTCAATTTATTTTTAGAAAATTTCGGATCTCGAAACTTTTTGACAAGAACTCACACCAATTTGATGGTCCGCACTCGACTAAAGGCAAATTTTAGAATGAAAATTGAATGAAAATTCATTTTTACGAGAAAAAAGAAGAAAACTTGGTGAAAAGCAGGAAAGCGATGTGGTTTGTACAGTCCATCTCTACACTGTCTCTTTTTGCAAGCAAAATGTTTGCTTGTTTGTTTAGCTGCTCAAAGTTAATGTAAAGTAGTAGACATTAGTTAGACTCGAAAATGAATGCTTTTACGGAGATAATTTTTCCGATTTTATTTATTCTCTTTTAATGGTTTAATTAGATAAAATCAATATAGCTCAACATTTAGAACATTTTTCATTCTATTGCAATTTCAAAAATTGTTGAAAATAAATGTGTTAAATGAAAAAACATGATATTAAACATGTTGTTTACAATTAATCAAATTTATAGTAAAATTTCAAATAGTGTATAATTTTCGTTCATGTTCGTGCACCATTTTTGTTTGGTTTATTTTTACATTTTCGGAAACATATGACTTTTACGTAATTTTCGCGGAAAATCGAGAAATTTCGGAAATGTTTTGTTTCAGTTACTAAGTTTTTTAACAAGTGGTTTCTGCGAAAACGTAAATATTATAATATTGGCAAGAAAACTGTTTACTATCATGTTTTTTGAAAAGCGTCTTTTATTTTGGCTAGAAAGTTATGTTTTTGATATTTTAAACTCGCGTTTTATTTATAACATTTTAATGTGACCATTCAAAAAGATATTTTGAGACTTTTGAGGAAAAGATTTCTCTCAAATATTTAGCACATGGTCATCATGTATCACATTGTATTGTAAAAATCAAAGGTGAATGTACCAAACAGTGCTTGAGGCCAACATTAAAAAATAAAAGTAGGGTGAAAATCTCAGGAAGTACTTAGGAAAATTAATTAGGAAAGTGCTTTGGGAGTCAAATCTCCTATTGTAATATTTATAATAAATATTTTTAGTTTTTAAGGGTCAACACAAATAAGGAAGCCCAAAAATTTTAACTTTATGACAAAAAAATCGTATTGTAACATCTCTGATAAGTGTTTTTTATTTTAATCCGTTTTCCATTTTGTTTCACTTTTGAAAATGTAAATATTATGAGAAGAGTTTTTTTTTTATAATTCGCATTCCGATGTTCCTATCAAAAGTTTAAAGTTCATAATCCAAAAAGTGGTTTTTGTGGAATTTTAGTCATTTTTTGAGCGTCACTGGATCTTCGTTTTTCGTAATCATTGACTGGATGTTTCTATAAATACATGGGATCTGGATTAGAGACTTCTACGGATATGTTTTCTCTATCTCAAAACTTTTAATCTCGTTATTCTATTTTACTCGTAAGTTCTTATCAATCCTGCGAATACAAAAAGATTTTCACCAGAGTCTTTATTAACTTCGAGAAATATTATGAATTATTCTCATCTACATACATTCATGATTGTTTTAAAGATCTTTTAAGAAAACTAGTTTCAATTTTACGTTTTAACGAACTTTACAATAAATCTTTGATCCATCGCAAGTCAATTAATGTAATATTTTATTTATTTAAAAAATAATGTGTGACTTATTATCTTTAATATTTGAAAGAGCTTTTATTTTGTTATATTCAGTTGGAAGTTGATAGAATGAGGATAAACATCTATGCAATACAATCAATTTTTATACTAATTATTCGCTTAACTCATCAGTTTTAAATTTATTAAGTTAAGTTCAACATCAATTTTAATTCGATTCGATTGGTCTCATACATCTTTTATTGGAAGTCTTAATAAAGTACCCAATTATAATGTTTAAAAACTTGATTATTTTGCTAATTTCGTTACTTAATTCTTTTTAATTTTGTAAATATTATGTCAACAATCCTGCATATTTGAACGTTTAGGCTCGATCTTTGTACCTTAAAACTACCTCTCCATAGTATCACCTCGACGGATATTTTGTAAATGTAACGTATTAACAGCAGCTGCAGTACAGCGTTAGCATCAAATTTTAATGATATAGAAATAGTTTGGGTTCTATTTCTTTTTAATTAAATGAATCAAAATTTCTAACGTTTATGTATGTTATTCACTTGAAATCGTTTGATACTCATGCTCCTTATTTTTCTGTAATGTGTACTTTAATGGTTTAATAATATATATACTAATAATAATAATAATAATGAGGGGTTAATATTGAAGATTTGTTTTCAACATAAAGAGTAACTTTGAGCAACGACAAAGAACATTTTCAGTTAGGGATGCTGATTAGTGAAATTACTAATCAAATAATCAGATTAATTAATCGACGGAAAAACTAATCAGATTAGTGATTAATCAGCCAGTTTACTAATCAGTGATTAATCAAACTAATCAATGACGTATGCTCAAATTTTAAATCAAAAAAATTGAAAAATGACTGAAAATTTTGCAATTTATAATATTTTTAAAGAGTTTAATATAAATCTCGTTATTTTTTAATTAAATCACATCTGAAGAAAAATTTGAGCTGTAAATGAACCGTTGTGAGCAAAAATAATGAAAAATTAAATTTTAAATAACCATTGATTAGTTGTGAATAATCGACTTAAAAAAACTAATCAGATTAGTGATTAATCAACCATTTTACTAATCAGCAATTAATCAGATTAATTCGCGTTGATTAGTTTGATTAGTTGATTACTGATTAATTAATCAGCATCCCTATTTTCAGTCAGTCAGATCTAGCAGTGTGGTGAAGAGGTCTTTTTCTAATAAGAAAATATTTTGTGCAATAAAATAGAGTGAAAAAAATCTAATTACTCATTAAAGTAAATAAACAAGTGAACTGAGGTATTAAGACAAGTTGCTTAACGACGAAAACATTAAAGATGCAATATTAAACGTATTGTTAAGGGGTAGGTAATTTCCACAACTCGATTGCATTGTCTACATCTTTGATCCCACTAGAAGTTTGATATAATAAGTTTGAACTTTTGCACCAATAAAATTCATTATCTTAGTCTGATTATCTAAAATATCAAAATACTTTTCAATTTTCAATAGCGGAAACATTAAATTTTTCATAATGGCTGCCATTTTCAATTCACGAAAAACCAAAGAAAATTCAAAGACCTTTCAAAATTTCCCACCCCCTTGTTTTTTATTCGGGGCTATCCAAAAACTTTTTCTCAGTTTCCTTCAGGTATTGAAAACATTTTTGTTTATTAACTCATGCATAAACACATTGTAATATTTTTTGACATCATTTATTTGCACCCTCTGATAAAACAACCCTCTATTTTACACGAGTCCGTGACGTCATCATTTGTTATAGTTGAACAAACTCGAGCATAGACGAATTGTTTAACAACTATCGCGCATGCCTATGATTATAAAATTTATAAACAAAATCGTTCTAAGGACTCGGGCATAAATATATTAAATCTGACGACCCTATTTTTGTCTTCTACGGAGTCTTTTTAGTGCGTTGGTGTAGAGCATATAGCATAAACGAACGATATAGAATAAAGATAACATTTTGGTATTAATGAAGTCCTTTCTAAATTTTCAGATCCGATTTAACACATTCTAAGCATCGCAAGCAAAATGAGTTTACAACAATTTTGTGTCCGATGGAATAATCATTTGAAAATTTTTCAATCAGCTTTGCCGAAGGTAATTTAAGTTGAAAAATAGATTTAAAAATGCATTTTATCTAATAAAACATTTTAGCTCTTCTGTTTTCAGCTATCTTAGGCTTCATAAAAACTTATTCAATTGCAATAACCAGCTAACTTGCGTAGTATTTCACATAACTTAGTTAGTTGTTGCATACAGAAATGTTTTGAAGTTAAAGATAGTAGAGAACACACGACTTATCTATTTTTAAGTAAATTAAAATTATTTTGCAATAACTTTAAGTTAAAATATGTGTCCTAACTTTTCTAGTACTACCTCAATCAGCGCTACCTTGATTGCACGCTCGTGGCAGAGGGGCGCCACTTGGTTCCATGCCATCGTATGGTATTGGATGCTTGCTCTGACTACTTTGCAAATTTTCTTAAAAACAAAATATTTGATGACAAAAACTTGGTAATATGTTTACCAAAAGAAATCAGACTTTGGCAAATTCAAGCAATCTTGCAGTTCATGTATCATGGAGAGGTATGCATTTCGCAAGAAGGATTACCTAGTTTGGTCAAATGTGCTGAACTTCTTCAAGTAAAAGGTTTATGCGGTTCAGATCCCACGACAATCACTTCCAACGAAAATGATCAAATTGAAGTTCAGCCTACAGGCACTGACACCGCTACAGAAAAACCGCTACCGCCGAAAGAGAACAACAGCTTATTAACTCAAGCTCTCCAAAAAGGATATAATCGCCAGACCGAAACTACTAGTCATACAATCGAAGAGTCGGAAGATGAATATTGTCCAGAATTGGCTTCTCCTGCAATTGAAATTGATGAAAATGATAGTGAGACTGAAGTCAATGGACAAATCATTAAACGAGAACTAAATATAAGTAAGTATCAAAACTGAGTTTAATAATTTAATTAAGTTTACTTTAAATTTTAATTCCATTCAATATCTCAAAAATTTTAAAAAGAAAATAAATAAAATGTAGAGTAAAGCACTTTACATATATGGATGATAAATTGATTTCTATCAAATACAATATCGAGTTAGGTACACAATATGGAAATTCTATTTGGTAGAATTCAAAACATTATCTGAGGAAAGAGGTAATTCTATGAATTCTAGGAACTAGGTTTTGTTACGTTTTCTAACTTAACTTGGTTAAAACTATTTGTAAAATTCAATAATCTTGATTCTAGTACACCGCCACTTTTTTATTAGTCATTTATTCGAACCGCGTTGTTATTTGGGATGATATTTAGATTGATTTTATTTTGTTTAACAACTATAGCTAATATAAATTCAATTTTAAATTTTTTAGATGATGTTATGGATGATGACGATGAAGAAGATGACAGTAACGGCAAAATATCAAGTGACAAAGGAGATGGTGAGTAACACGATTGTTAAACTTTATTAGTTTCAATTATTTGTTGGTTTACAAAATGTGGCAATATTTAAACGAATTCCAAATTTAGCTTACATAGTTTTTTTAACATGTATAAGAAATTTGAACAAACCCTTAAAAAATTTTAATGTTCAGTTTTGATCTTAAAAAAGATCAAATTAGATCAAAAGTCAAAACGATGTTGTTGTTGTTGTTGGCAGCAGGTGATAAAATATATCCTAACAAATAATTGTTTTTAATCACTTTTGAAGTCATACGCAAAAGTGCATTAAACATTTTAAAAACTTTTTATTCCGACACAGGATTTTAACCAGTTTTTAATTCCATTCGGTACTGATGTCTCCTTTTTGTTTTAGACGATCAATCGAATCCGTCGCATGATGTCGAACAAATTGAAACTTTAAATTCAAATCTTACGATCTCGTCAACATCACCCCAAAGCGAACAACAACAACAACAACAACATAAGCACCAGTCGGGTTTAATTAGAGTGAAAAGCAATTTGTTCGAACAATATCATAACATCCAAGCTGACACTAGCTTAGACACAAGTAATCAAGAATTTGAGGATGCTGATGCTTCAGATGGCAGTGATATGGAGGAAGTTGATGATCCAGACGATGAAAAAGAAGGATTTTTAGCCAACTCATTGGTATATAACAAAAATTCTATGGATATATACGTCAAGCGTACTCAAAATGATATTGAAGTTACTCAACAACCAACTAAAGATATCATTTCATCCACTGCGACAGTAACTGTAAGAGATAACAGACCATATGAAGATATTATTTGTGCACCAAATATAATGGAGTTCGATTTATCGGAAGCTGAAGAAGAAATTGAGCAAAAGCATTGTATAAATGGAGCAGAAATTCCTACAAAACCAGAAACAATGACAGGTGATTTGAGCAAATATTTCTCTTCAATCCCTACCGTAGCGCACGATAACGCACTCTACGACATGATAACTCAAAGTTTTGCCTGTGAAGAAACATCTTTCATTCCGTTAAACGGTAACAATGCAAATCAATTCCAAAATAATTCTTCATTATTTATCGCATCAGTGAGTAGCTTAAATAAGGCTAGCAGTACCAAAAAAGTGAAACCAGAAGACACAAAGCTTCTTCAAAGTTTTCAAAAACTTACCGGTGGAGATGACACAAAAGCTTCAATAGGTGGTCTGTATCTAAGAAATCCACGCGGAAACCAAATCAGACAGTACGACACTTCAATGCTGTATAGTGCCCTGCAAGACGTCAAGAATGGTCATTCAATTTACAGAGCTGCCCAAAGATACAGCATTCCAAGAAAAACTCTTCGAAACTGGATGAAACGCCTACATATAAAATCAGCGTATCCAATGCCACGACAACTCCAAGCTGCAGCTGAACGCAAAAAATCTCAGAAAAATGCTTCACTCATGAGCATTGAGTATGCAAAAACTGAGAATATTTAAACTGAATAAAGCGAATCGACTACTTATGAAAGCGAATGGTACATTTTTGAGTGCTTTTTACTTGGTGTCAAATAAACTAATTTATGCTAAAATACACACAAGTTGACTGGTTTTTGTATACAAAAATCACTACTAGAGATAGCAAAAAACAAGCGATTTGTCAAATACAAATTAGGAAATACAGTAAGGTGTACTAAAAATTAATTTAAATTCGGTCATCTTATATTATAGTAAACTGTTGGCTGAATGGGCTTTTAAATATTAATTTTAATTTAATAATTGAGCATAAATTTCTTGAAAAATTTTCATATTTTCATCCTTTTTAAATTGTACAATTATTTTGCAGTGCAAGTTTTAAATAATTTGGTAATTTAATATAGAACCAACAACAAACACTTTTATTTATTATTATACACCAAGTTTCACTCGAATCATAAAATTGTAAACCTTTTCGATTTCAAGAATAGTTGACAAGCACACAACCGTTCTATGATTCAAGACTAGTCCATGTGTATAAGCTTAGCAAATATATAAGATGAAATTCGGCTCTAGCAATTATACATTAATTATTTAATATATTAAAGTCTCTTGAAATAAATCATTTCTTATATTTATTGAATTTAAGTTAGAATTTAAGAAAACCAAATAATATAATATAAAGTAGTTATTTGATGTGCAGTTTTTTTGTATAAATTTATTATTTGTGATTCTGGTTTTAAAGATCCACGCCATTTTATTTGTTGAGAACATTATATTGACTATACTATTCATAATTTAATATAATGTAATACTTTAATAAATAAATGACGAAAATATAATAATGTTTCTTTTTTCAAAATTGTAATATCTATTTTATTTTTAATTATATTGGCATTTTTATTAACACTAACACTAAACTAACATGATATATTTTGATATCATTCCTCAAACAGAATTTGCAATGTCAAATGTAACATGTGAATATGATACACTGAGTAGTCTCAACAATGGTGATGGCTCATCTGGAAGAAGAGTCCGTCGTTCAGAAGAGTCTTTGAGTCAAGCAGCAGAATTCGTTCGGAAAGGTCAAACTTTTCAACAGGTATCGGACACATTTTCAATACCCATTTCTACAATTCGGTAAATTTTGAAAAGAATCTATATTTTTTTACATTGAATAAAAATTATTCTTTACAGATTTTACATGGCTCGTAAAGGTATTTTACCAAGAAGAAAAAGAGGACGAACTGCAATTCCGATTCCATATCACATTCAGCCAGCCAACAAGACCTCAAATACAAATAAAGATATCGAGCAAGATTCGAATATTCCATCGGGTGATCCACCGTTTCACTTTGCACACTATAAACTGCCAGAATTGAAAACCAAATTAATATAATTGTTTCGTTTTCATACTGCAAATTTAAGTTGGCCAGAAAGAATTATAAGTACAAAGACAATTTAGTATGCAATAATATAACACTACTTTAAAATACTTAATAATAATATTACTTGATGATAGTTTTTAATTGATTGCTACACAGATCATATTTTTCTGTACTTGAAGTAAAAACCAAAAAATAACATATTTATTTAATAGTATTTAGCTATATTCTTTGAGATTGTTTGACGAAATCATATTGGATAAAAATATTAATATTAACTGATTATGATTGTTTAACTTAACTAATGTAGTATCTTGTTTAGTTCGATAATTAAAATGTAAATGATGCCAAAAAATATCCGATAAATTCACAATCTTAAAAAGGAAAGTGCAAATTATTCTGATTCATCCACTAAATATTCTAGAAAAGAAATTTATTCTTGAATTACACATTGATCTCAGTATAAATTAAAAAGATATGAGAGATTCCAGTCGTAAGAAGACACTATTCTACTAAAAAAGTTGTTTTATAAGTTGTATTTTAAATTTATTTTTATTTTTCTTGGAAAATTTTTGAATAATATTTCATTTATAACTTAGTTTTTACATTTTCAAAGGTTATTGTTTTTTATTTAAAGTCCTGTATTATTAGTTGTAAAACTGTTTACTTTATCTTTTCGTTATTTATGTATCAAATCAGAAACTAATTTGGGATTTTAATTGATATGAGCATAAATGTAGGATAGCTTTCATAAAAGCGCATTTTTGGCCAAGACTTTAGTTATTATTTTTACTCGCTGTGAATCTTACATATAATTTAAAACATGAAAATTTAGATTAATTGTATTATACCTATACCGATAAACCGATTCTGTAAAAAAAAAGAATAAAATTTCTCTTTAGAAAATAAATTTTGTGAAATAAATCGATACATACAATAATTTATTTTTAATTTATACAGTTTTGTATTGAAGTTTAGTTAATTCAGACGATAAATTTTTCAAATACTATATCTTTCCAAAAAACGTTGTATCTATAATTTTCATCTCTAAGGTTCGTTATTTTGATGATTCGTAATGAATTTACTATAATATACACAAAAAACCAACAACAAAAACTTTAAGAACGATAAATTCTAAATATTTTTCTGCCTGCAAAATATCAAAAAAACAAATACATGACTGCGATTGACCAACTAATATGATACCAGAAGAATTATACCGTTTCACGTTAATACAGGCAAGTTCTCTTTACTTCAACAGTATGTTCTCGCTTCAATCGCAAAATAAAAGCTTTTGCGTTTCCAATTTCACTTAACAGTTCTTTGTGTATCTCCAAGTGGAAAAGACCAAGTTGAGAAAGTTGGTACAATAGTGTTACGTCAAATATGGAGATGTCTCTTCGAAAATTGCTCGGTAAGAACCATTTTCAATTTCATTACTGTAATCAATCATTAAAGAGTATTGTGAGTATAGATTAAAAATCTTATTGAACAAAAAATAATTGAATTCTTGATCTTGCATACAATTTAATTAGACAATAATAAAAATTCTAAACATATATTTGATTTGATTGGAACTTTTCACTCATTTTATTGATGCTTTATTCAAAAACAAGTTGTGAAGTTGTAGCTAGTAATATCATGTACAATACTCTTGATTAATTTATATGAAGCTAAGTAGGGAGATCCCAAAACTTTGAGTTCTTTATAAACATTTTTGGTCTAGGATTCACACTGTTTCACACACAGATTCCGATCGTTTTAATATTAAATTCTGATATCTTTTTGTTGTGTTAAATATATGCTAAGTGTTTTAGTTTTGTTCATTTCTAAGAAAAAGATCTGAAAGCAAGTCGATCAACCGTTATGTTTTATTGCAAAGTTCAATGATGTTTATATATATATTCTCTCATTATCAACAATTCTGCGCTGAAAACTCGTTTTTCGTATAATATTTGTGTGTGATTATCATTTAAGGTTTTCTGCTGCTTTTGTTGGTGACTTCCACTGCTAAAGCTTCACCAAAAGGTCGAGAAGTCTCACTCAAAAGAAATTTAGTTGGGATTGCAACTGACATAATAACAACTTCAATTTTGCAGGTACTTAAATTGTTGTGTTCTTTGCTATTACTAAATTTGCACGTTCAAATATATTTTATTAATGACAGGAACAAGCTGATATAAATAAAAATTTCGTATTTTCACCGTTCGGATTCTCAACAATTCTGTCGATTCTCAGCGAAGCAGCCAGAGGTGCAACAAAAGAAGAAATTTGTCAAGTTCTCCAGCCGCAACGCGAATCCTCTGAAATCAGTTAAAGATTTTCATTTATCGAGAAATATATAATTTTATTTTATTCTGTTTTTAGTTCGAAAGTCTTTTAGAGAGATTTTAATTCGTATGCAAAACGATAACCCTAAAATAGCACCTCAATTTAAAACATGGTTCTACATTTATCAAAATAATACAGCCGAGGAAGAGTTCAAAAAGCTACTTGTTGACTTTTATCAAGTCGAACTAAAAGAAATTGAACGATTTGACATTGATTTTGATCCACCAAAAACTTCAGAGTCGTATGAGGATAAAACTATACTTGAAGATGATCTGGAAGATGCTAAGCCCATTGAACTGATGAATACCGAGGTTGGAGGCTTTGATTTATATAAACCTACTGAAACAGCTGAAAATGATTATGATCAACTCAACAAGGACGAGAAAAAACAAATAACCAAATTCGACAAAGAAGTTGATGATAAACAATACGTTGAAACACCAGACATTAAGGAAGAAATACTTTTACAGCATGCAAAAAAACAGAAAGATAAAATCAAAATGAAGGAACAACTAAAGCAAGAAAAATTAAAACTAACCGATGGACCTGAAAAAATTTCATTGCCTCTAAAAAAGTTCGAAGATTTGAGTTTTCATGATTCTTCAAGTAGAGCTGGGATCGAAAGACAGGTTATTTCCACTAATATTAGCTAGAAAATATGACATTAAAATTATTCTAAATAATTTCAAATATTTATTCAATAGTTTGGATTTGGGCGCAGCTTATATAGAAACGGTGATGTAGCTAGCGCACTCAGTGGAAACTCGATAATAGGTGAAAAGGATTTATCTAAAAGTACTTTAAACAATATAGTTGCGAGCACGATCGATTCACCAACAATAGAAAATGAAAATATGGAATCCAAAATGTTGCTTTTTAATGGACTATTCTTTAGAGGATATTGGGCGACTCCATTCCACCTACAGAACGAAGTATGAATCTTTTATTTATTTATAGTTTATTTATTTATTTAATAAGTTAAATTATCTTATTTTCAAAAAAGTTTAAAATACATTCTGCCGGTGAACTTTTGTATATCTTTTTGGAGGCAAATGTGTTTTTTTAACTTCAAGTTCACCAGCGGATTTTATTTTTGAGGCTTAAGTATTAGGCTGAAGTATGTGACAATATGATGAATCTTTTATTTTATTTCAGAATGAAGAAAATTATTTTCACACATCAACCACCACAAAACTAAAAGCAAAGTTCATGAAAGCTAGAGGAATTTTTAAAACTGCATCAGCTTTGAATAGTAAAGTTGTTGAAATTCCATACGAAGTATGTCGATTCGAAAACTACAGAGATAATAAATTCAAAACTATTAATTATATTATTTGCAGAATGAAAGATATGCACTGCTAGTCGTTATTCCTAATTCAATTGATAGTTTGAAAGAAGTTATTCAGAATTTTAACACAAAAACAATAAATGATATCGCAAACAGCTTAGAATCAGATCCTACAGAAGTGTTGATGCCCAAATTTCATGTGGATACCACTAGTCGTGCTGAAAATGCCATGAAAAAGGTTAAACAATTGAAATCATCAATAGTATGGTTTTAATATAAGATTTTTATTTTAGATTGGCATAAACTTACTTTTCAAATCAGAGGCTGATTTGAGCGGTTTATCTAATCAAAAACTACACATCGACGAGCTCGTACAGCATGGTAAAAATTATTGATACCAATATTTTTAAAAGCTCTACTTCATTCAATTATTCCTTTAATATTTTCTTTAGTTTCAGTACGAGTTGATGAAGGAAGCAGTACTGAAAATGCATTGAGTGGTAATTTTTCAATTTAAATTTAAAATCTGAAAAACTTTATATGTTTTGTTTTTTATAGCTTCAAACATAGTTGGGAGGTCGAATTTGAAAATTGAAAAGTATATTACTGTAGACAGTCCATTTCTTTTCTTCGTCAGAGATGTTATAGACAATGTTGTGATTATCGCTGGAAAAATTCATGATTTATCATCGATGGAAGACGAAATCCCAGTTAACTTTAATTTAAATGCATAGTTCAAATCTAAATAAAAATAAGAGCTTCTTTAGTAGTTAATTATAATTAAGATTCAGCATTCATTAGAGCTTTAATTAATCGTTTTAAGGGAATATTCTTCGGTTTCAAAGAATATTTTGAGAATTCAAAGTATAAACTTTTTAATTGATTTTTTATTTGCCTTACTTGTAAAGACTTTGATGATAAGAATCTTTTCAAAATACAGTATTTATTTTGGAATTGTTATTCATAAATAGTTGACCTCATTTAAAGTACATGCAATTTATTGAATGATTGTTCGAATTACAAAAATTGATAAAATATAAGTGTTCTTGCAGTTATAAAAGCCTTCTATCATCAGTATAAGTATAAATAATTGAAAATATTTTTTTTGATTTTTTCTTTGTAAGATTACGGTAATCAAATACGTACATTTTCTCCAGAACATTGCAAAATAGGTCTAGCGAATTGTTTTATTTGAACGGTGCAAACTCTCATTATTTTCATATTTGTAATGTTGATAAGTTCAAGGTTTTTAAATACATTGATAAAGAAGTTTGAGTTGGAAAAGAATTGGAAATAACGATCAAGTTAAATTAGATATTTTAACAATCTTTAGAAAAGTGCACGTGCAGTTCGGTAAAATTTATGTGATAACAATTTCAAACCAACAAATTTGGACAGTATAAGGCTGAATTATCGAAAACTGTGAAAACAATTCAATTTAACTTATACGCAAATAGTGAATACGTACAGATCTCGTTCTATGGGCTTTTCCCAACCATGGATTCTTGCAGGTAAAGTTTTTTAAGCTACTATACTAACAATATTCAATACAGGTTGTTTCTACTAAAAATTTTCAATCACGTATCTTTTTCATTCTTAAACATTTAACAAATAACTTTTGGAACCGAACAATCCCAATACTCATACAATTATCAATGTTCTCACAATCAATACTTCTCATAAAATCATCTTTTGAATTTAAGTGATCAGTACGAGTGAAGACTTTAGCGAGTCAAGACGTATAATTCAAGTTCGCTTAATTTCAGATCAATACCAATTTAATTAGCATATTTCTTTTATATTTGTTTATAGCATCTTTTTTAGTGTGCGAAAACTGGTATACTGTAAACATCAATATGTTGAAGCTAGTATTAGGTAAAAATAAAAAATTCGAAATTGTATTTAAACTAGTTGATTCGCGTTATCAAACCAAAACAAAATAATATTTTGCAGCATAAATCATAGTAAATTAAAAGTAACAAACTGATGAATACAGATTTTCGAAATTATACTTCCAAATGATGTTTATTCTGTGCTATTGTAATTTTTAACGTTTTCTAAGTGACAAATATTCATAATAATTTATTATACAAACAAATACGTTTGAAGTAATATTATAAACGTGAAAAACCAGTTTATGTGGACAAACTTTTTAAGTATTGTTATATTTGTATATTATAATAATTTTTTATCACCTCAATTATGCTATAAGGAACGGAAGTGATTAAAATGAACTATTAATAACAATAATTCTTGTATTTTAGGATGTATAATTCAGTTGTATTCAGTAATATTGATTGCCAACTGCCAAATCAATGGACAATTTAAGGCAAACAATGGTTAGTCATTTGTTTAAATAATTTTTTTAATTTTAAAATTTACCCATTACTACAGTTTATACCTATGTAGACAACCATGGAGATATACGAAGATCAGATACAGGTGAAATTGTGCCTGTTAGATCCACATACACTAGTCAAATTGCTTTTGAACAGTATAAAAACAGAGGACATTTAACAAATGCGCAAATTGAAGTTTGCAGAATCAATCAATTGCCCCAAAATGAATGTATTGAAAGGTTTATACCTCAGTATTCAGTGGTTGCAGGAAACCCAACTGAAGTTAGAACAGGGACACAAAAAGTGAAACCACTGAAACCAGCAAACCAATATCAACCTTCAAATTCACCAAGTAATCCAATAGACTTCAATGGAGCTCGACCTACTTCTCAAACAAATAACCCATCAAATAGCTTCCAAAATTTTAATCAAGGTGACAAACAAAATACTCAAAATTCTCAAAATAATAACGGACCATTATTTGAAGAAATTAAACAGCCAAGTCAACCAAATTTGAATACCAATCAATCTCAACGACCAGCTATTAAGCCACAATATAACCCTGCGTCAAGTAATTTACCAAATGATCAGTTCTCGAGCCTCGAACAAAGGCCAACAAACCAAAACGCACAGATACCAACGTATACACAAAGTAATCGACCCAACAAAATTAAATTTACAGATTACGCTCCCATCACTAAATTTGCATGGAGTCTTTTTCAGGTCACATATTAAAATTGTTTTGGAACGATTAAGTCTAATTCAAATACTATTTCTTAGGCCAGCCATCCTTTACCAACCCCGGAAAGTAATTTTGTTCTGTCAGGATTATCTCCTCAATTATTGCTGAGCTATTTATCTACGGTATCAGAAGGAAAAACAAAGAAAGAAATACTTGGTGCAATTTCCTATCCAGAGCCCAATCAACTTGATAATTACATAAACACTGCATTGAAAGAAAATACAAACCGGGATTTACAGATTGCCTCAGCTTTTTTTGTCACCAGAGAAATGGAAAAAACGTAATTGGAACAATTTTGAATAGTTTTTTTCCGTCTTGTTTCAAATTGTTTGAATACAAATTTTATTATGGGAACTTTTCATTGATTTTACATAAACTAATATAATTCAACTTTTCTTTATTATAAGGATCAATCAGACTTTCCTCGATGAATCAAGCGATAGAAGTGTAGCAATTGTGTTTGTAAATTTTAAGAATCCAGTTGAAACTACTAAGATCGTTGATCAATGGATTAAAAAGAAAACAAAGGAACAAATAACGAGTATTAAATGTAGGTTTAGGTTTAACTTTGTCATGACAGATTTATTAACTTATATTACAACACTTTTCTTTTTTTAAGCTTCGTACGCACCTACAATGAGAATGCTTCTATCCAGTGTAATATATTTTAAAGGACACTGGTTTTATGAGTTTAACGATGCTGTTCCTGGAATGTTCAGAATATCCCAGGGAAATACAAAAGTAGCCGAAATGATGTCATTGAGAAAAAAACTCAAAACTAGCACTATTAAAATTGGAAGTTCTGACGTAAGATGGCTGGAACTCCCTTATAAGGTTATTATACAAACTTAGTACCCAAACGTTTTTCCAATATATCATTAATATATATCATTGATTATTATAGTCGGCTGGAGAATCAATGATTCTAATTGTACCAGTTGGGTCTTTTGGCTTAAAAAGGATCATATCTGATATGCAATCAGAAGGTAAATACTATTTTTAATAAACGATTATAATTGCATGTCTACTATTTTGTTAGTTTTGAAATTGAATTCATAAGAAAAAAATATCAGAGAATGTTAAAATTAAAACTAAAATTTTGTTGGTATCTAATATATATTAATTTGAATTTCAGCAATAACTAACCTTATTGATACAATCCTGATGAGCGATGATGAAATTTTCTCGAATGTTAATCTTACTATCCCTAGATTCTCAATTTCCAGTACTGCATCATTAGTAGAACCATTAAAAAAGGTTTGATTTCTTTTTTTTAAATAAAATTGATTTTGAAGAACATAATCAAAATATTCACTTTATTTTTCAGATGGGCATTTTTGATATTTTTACTCCAAACTCTGATATACCTTATTTGTCAACAAACGAAAATGTTCAGATCAGTGATGTACAACAACAATCAGTGCTTGAGGTCAATGAGAAGGGATCCATTGCTTCGTCAGTAACTACTTTTTCAGTCATTGCATTGAGTTATACTCCACCAGTCCCAAATATAGCTGTAATCATCGATCAACCATTTTTAGCTATTATTGTAGATAAAAACAGCAAAGTTCCGTTGTTTATTGCAGAAATTAACGAGCCATAAGTTTTCGAAGTTTCATTTAGCAGAACGATAACTCTGTTTTTATGATAAAACTTTGTCAATCATACTTAAGACTAAAACTATTTTTAAGTTACAATTTTAATCAAAGAATTATTTCCATACAGTAATTTTCTAAATATCTAGTTGATGATAAAAATGCTCTTAAATATAAATATTCATATATGCATTTAAACAAATCTTTTCAGATCCCACTTTAAAAAAATTTATTTATTTTCTATCCTTCTTGCTACATGTAAGTATATATAAAACGCAAGAAATAAGACTCCAATTAAACTATTCGCAAAGTTTTTTATCTGCAGCTTGGAATTCTGTAAATCAAAATAATTTGTTATCACTTTTGAAATATATTTCTGGTATGAATAAACTCACTCGAATTCTTTTCACAATTCTAAAAGAGGAAGAAAGTAATTCATTTTTTTATTAGAAAATTCGGATAAATTTTTTAAAGACGGATATAAGTGTTAAAAAAGCTAATAGTCGCTTACTTCTTTCTTTAAAAAGCAATCATTGTTGAATCTTTGGATAATTCCTCCATCATCTATCCCGCAAATAAATTCTGATAAATCAGTATGGGGACATTCGATGCAACCATTTGCTTGTACATAATTATAAAATGTAATGCAAAATAAAAATACTGAAAAAAATAAAAAATTAGAAAAAATCTATTATTTATAAAATATTAATAAATTTTGAAAATTCTTAAGTTTTGCTAAATTTAAACACTCATTTGTCTCGATAGTTTTTATTAATCAATTTATATTTCGAAAAGTTAACGGCTTCCATCCTCAGGGAAAATTAAGCTTAACAATTTATTATCAGTTGCACTTTTTAAACAGTTAATATCCATAATAATATCTTTTCTGTACATTATTTTCCTTATTTGCTAGTTTTTAAAATGTGTTGAAATTTATTATGTGTTTGATTATAAAATCAAACAAAACTTTTATTTTCCAACCAAGTTTGATTGATTGAACTGAAAACTGAAGCAGAGTTTTCTCATGATTTGTTTCTGTGTATTGACACAAATGTGCGGAAATAATGTTCCTGTGTCCATGTTCTAAAACATTTTCAGAAACAATGTTTCCGTTTTTGTTTCTTTTTGTGGACACGCAGTTTAAAACTGCCATAAATAATACATGGATCTTTCAACAACTGCCTCTTGATATATATTAAAACTTATGGATGTTTATTATATTTGATATTTTCTTATATCTTTCTTATCTTTCTTATGTCTTATATTTTATTTTCTTAATTTTATATTTTTCTCAGCTGGTACTTACAAATCAATCCATTAAAATATTTCATCTTTATGGGAAAACTTATTTTATTTAAATTAGACCCGAAATTTTTTTAGTAAAAATTATGAATATGCCAAACTTGAAACCACGTTTGTTAAACAACGTACAGACAACAACTGATCATTAAACTTTGTTTTGCGCCAAATATATAATATATCCGACATGATAAATTAAATTTTAAAATTTCACATTGGTCAATTCTCTCAATACATGAAATACAACTCATTTAATTTTTCTCTTTATATATTTTTGAGAAGAATAAAAAAGTTTTGTCGAGACATTTAAAAAAATACGTAAATTAGACATTGTTGATATATTACATTTATAGTTTCAGAAATATTTTACCTCATGTATTTTTTGCACTACATCATTATATAATGCGTTTCAATCCTTTGATTTTCAATTTTTACGATACAATTTATTTGACGTTAAAATGTTCTTCTTTCTCTATGACTCTAAGAAGATGATCTCGTTTAAAGCAGTACCCAATCAATTTATGATTGTAGGTGTTTTTGTGATGTGAAACTGTTCGTTTTAATGATTGACAACATTGTTTATTTTACTGTTGTAAGTGTTTAGAAAGTTCATTTAAATAATTCATCGAAGCCTTAAATTATTGAATCAAAAATGACGCGATTTCAAATAAATTCTTATATTAAAAAAAATTCTATTAACCACACGCAATAATGACACAGATCACTCAAACACTCAATTTCTACTAAATTTATTGGCTTTTTATGACGAATTTTTTGAAAATCAGTGTATATTTAACACATATGATAAAAATGCTTTGCCTCAATTTTCTTAATAGTATTACAACCATGCCGCCAAGCTATTTTTAGATCTCGACTTTTATAAATAGACATCCAGCAGCTTATCGAGAATCGATAAATCTTGTTTTGTAATAATTATAGATGTTTAGATTTTTACAGCTGAATCTATTTTACGTATGACCTCTTATGGCGCTAGTCGTGATTTTCCAGACAAGAATTAAATAACAATGTAATAAATTGTTATTGATATTCTTTAGAATTATAGATTTAAATATACAATTTTACTCTCATATAATTACTCAATTATATATAATAGATAATGTCTCCAAAGATCTTCTGAAACACAACGCTTTATATCCAAAATCACTTCAATGACTGTTCAGACAACAGTTTAAGTGAAGTGTGCAGTATGTATTGTATCCATCTCTTTAGTCTATCAGATGAAAAAAATAAGCGCCACTAAACGGTTTTTTGTATAAATGATTATAATTATTTTTAATGTCATGTCTGATTGTCAAAATATTTATTTCACCATCAAGGCATTTATTTAATCTTTAAAAATACCTTTTTTTAATTCATCCGGTCTATGCTTTGCAATTCTTCAGTTGAAAAATGGCATACGCGCAACTACTTGTTTGAAGCTATTGAATTATTAATTATTTATTTTGGTAGGACGCCAATTTTTTTTTGAATTTATGATGTTTTAGAAACATGAAATAGAATAATTTAGAAGCAAAACATTTACACCTTATTATTACATCTACAAATCAAAAATGAGGAAAATTATTAGTTTTTGATAATTCATCACCCACTTCATAAAGGTTATATTATTAATAAGGAATATTCCAGCATATTATTATTTTGTAGTCTTTATAAAAATTGACATCTACTATAGAATCACTGGCTTTAATCAAAAAACTACACATTTGTTGATGAGGATCAATTTGTTACTATATGATAATAAATATTCGAAATGTTCTGACAAACTAATTTTTTAATTTTTGTTTTATATCTATTATAAAATGCTGTGTCTTAAAAATCTTCCATCCCTGTGCCTCCATCCTGAACATAACATAATTTGGATTGATATACGATATTAATAACTCGGCAAAAGGAGCAATATCAAAAATATATATTATGAGGTTCTGAAGAAAGTCGGAAGAGAGAAAAGAGAGCACCAAAAAGCATACCGAAAGTCTCGAATAATAGCATATTATATCAATTGTTACAATTGTCACAATTATTAAGTTCAAATGATATATGCTATCCATAAAATATATGTTCTATCTAAAACATTGAACAAAAAAAAACTTTAACAAAATTGTTTCAATTGTTTCAAATTGTTTCAATTTGTTTGCTGTATCATTTCAGTTGAATTAAATATTAATTAGTACTACATATTCATGGATTTTATAATTCCTTATATTCAGAAGTCTCGTCGCTGCGTATTTATAAGATTATTTAGAGGCAGACTTTTAATTTGGAATTAATGACATCATAAATGAATATATATAGCGGGGGGGCTACGCAAACACTAACTCTTTGAAAAACTCATTGATAAACTTAAAGTATTCAAGCTGCGAGGATACAATAAAATTAATTACCTAGAAATAGGAGTGTTTTAAAGTGCTAGCTACTATTTAAATCAACCCTTTGTGATATTGTTAAATCTAAGGTAAAACTAAAATGGTTAGGTGTAGAAAAACAAAATTTATATCGCAAAAAAGTGGAAAGTTGAAAGGCAACAACAAAGTTGAAATCTATTTAAGCCCAAAATTATCCATTAGTAGTGAATTGAGATCATAAATGAGATTTTGCACTATTAAAATGAAAAATAAGTCTAGTTATAATCATAAATTTCTCGAGTCTGCGCTGTGAAGTCGCTTGAAAAGGAAATTGATTTTTGCCCACTATATTTTGTCAATCTATTTTTGCATTTTTGATAAATTATACTGTTTATTTAAAACGCTGTGATATCAAATAATATTTGTGGTAAAACTCTAATCAGTAATTGATGTACAGTAATTATAAATAGGAATCGCAATAAGTGACCCATGGACCTAAAATATAAAATGCTTTCAAATAGTGCTCAAAAATAGTTATCGAAACTCTACTTTTATATGCTTAATGTTTCAATCAACAATAAATGCAATGCTATGTAATTGAAGTGCTTTTAAAGACTTAATATGTTGTATAATAGTTTTTTGTAAAGTACACAACAGTAACAATAAGGAAAAGCAATAATATTTAACTTTCAATGATTATGTCCAAAGTATTGAACGAATACCGAGTGTAAGTTGATAATCTCAAAGTCCAACAAATAAATCCCTGAACAACAATAATATCCAAAAACATACTAAGTATGAGTCATCCAACATTTTGTAAATAAAACCAATACTTGATGTGATCTCTAAATTCGCTCTTTTCATTTCCAAACTTTGTTGTTAACTCTATAACTAAACGCATTAGAAACCATTACTCAAGGTGTAATTTATATAAATGTGTAAATTTATATTGTTAATAGCTAAAATATTTTCATTCAGTGTAAACTGTTATCAAAATCAATTTTCATTTAAAGAATAAATATTCTGAATACTTCTACTTTTTTTATTTGTAGCAAAAAGATTGAAAGCATTGGAAAAATGACACAGATGACGCAAGAAGAGATTGTGAGTAATACCAAGACTGTTTTACAGGGCTTGGAAGCTCTACGTGTTGAGCATTTGTCAATCATTGCTGGGCTCAGCGAGGAAAAAAAAGATCCCGATAAAGCTGACATAATTCAGAAGAATATTGATAATATAGAATTGGGATTGGGTGAAGCTCAGGTTTGGACAGTTTTTTAATGTCAATGTTCGATTAAAACAAATTTGGCGTTGATTTTCAGGTGATTGTAGTTTTAGCCTCTCATCTGCAAAACATCGAAGCCGAAAAACAGAAATTAAGAACTCAAGTGAGACGATTGTGCCAAGAAAATGCTTGGTTGCGAGATGAGTTGGCCAATACACAACAAAAACTACAATCTTCAGAACAAATGGTGGCTCAACTAGAAGAAGAAAAAAAGCATTTGGAATTTATGGCGTCGGTTAGAAAATATGATGACAACCAAGATAACGACAATATGGAAGAAAAATCTCGTTCAGATCCAGTTGTGGAACTGTTCCCTGAAGATGATGGTGATGATCGTAACATGTCCCCGACACCACCCAGCCAGTTTGCCAACCAAGTAAATGCTGGATATGAAATTCCTGCTCGTTTACGTACACTCCATAATTTAGTAATTCAGTATGCCTCGCAAGGAAGGTATGAAGTAGCAGTTCCACTCTGCAAACAGGCTTTGGAGGACTTGGAAAAAACCAGTGGACATGACCATCCCGATGTTGCTACAATGCTCAATATTTTGGCTTTGGTTTACCGTGATCAGGTAAGTTTATCAATTAAAACTATGAATTAATGTAAGTTATTTCAACTCACCATAAATTTAATAGAACAAATATAAAGAAGCTGCAAACTTACTAAATGATGCGTTAACGATCCGTGAGAAAACGTTGGGAGAAAATCATCCGGCTGTGGCGGCAACACTGAACAATTTGGCGGTTCTCTATGGAAAACGTGGAAAATATAAAGATGCAGAACCCCTTTGCAAACGTGCGTTGGAGATACGGGAAAAAGTTTTAGGCAAGGATCATCCAGATGTGGCTAAGCAACTTAATAATTTGGCACTACTATGTCAAAATCAAGTATGCATACTAAAATTGACTGTTGAATAAATTTTATTTAAAAACTATTAAAAATTAGGGCAAATACGAAGAAGTTGAGCTTTATTACCAACGCGCCCTGGAGATTTACGAGCATAAACTAGGTCCTGATGACCCAAACGTTGCCAAGACCAAAAACAACTTGGCAAGCTGCTACTTGAAGCAGGGAAAATACAAAGAGGCAGAGATTTTATATAAACAAGTCTTAACAAGAGCTCATGAACGAGAGTTTGGAACGATAGATGGTGATAATAAGCCTATTTGGCAGGTAAGTAAAACGTAAATGGAGAATTTCTACTATGATGGCATATTGTTCAGTCAGTAGAATAATAGAAATTCTCGTTGATGTAATATAAATCATATGTAATGTTGACTAAATGACTACTATTGCCATCCTGCTCTTGCTCACCACTGTTTCCATATATGTATATAAATAAATATACTTATATACTTAATTAAACAACAAGCGTGCACACACATCATCAAATCGCCTCCAATATGTTTTCGTTTGTTCAATGCGTCGGTTAAATAAATGCATGGTTTTGTTGGTGGTTTTGTTCTCATGTGGTGGTGCTTCATGTTTTCTCTGAACAGCAAGAATTATTACTTTTGGTCCACATCCTTAAACGACGAATATAATATGACGTTCGAGATTCAATGCGTGGGCAACTGCAGGAGGGTACAAGTGCGTTTTTTGTACCAAATTCAGCATTTAATTCCAATTTGATTAATAAACTAAAGGTTGCTGAGGAACGAGAGGAGAATAAACATCGTAATCGAGAAAATACCCCATACGGAGAATATGGCAAGTACAATTTTAACAACATAAAACAGTTACTTGCTACTAAGAAATATTACGTCAGCTTAAATTTTAAGCATAAATTCGGTTTAAAAAAGTCAACATGCAAGTTTAAATAATATTAAAATTTATTCTAGAAAATCAAGTAGATTGCAATTAATTCAAGAAAAATTTAATTTATTTAAAATGTAATTGTTCCTCATTTTTATGCCTATATCAGGTGGCTGGCATAAGGCAGCAAAAGTGGATTCTCCAACGGTAACAACTACGCTTAAGAACCTTGGCGCTCTCTACCGTCGTCAGGGAAAATACGAAGCGGCCGAAACGCTCGAAGATTGTGCATTGCGAAGCAAAAAAGAAGTAACGCAAATTAATACTAATAATCCCGATTTAACGCAAAACAAGAAAATCTCTGACATAATGAATTTTTTTAGGCGCTAGACTTAGTTAAGCAAGCTAAAGTAGCACAAATACTAGGCAGCGATGATAAACGACGTTCTCGACACATTCGTGGACCATCTGGGGATGGTGGCGATCAGTATGAAGCTGATACGAACCGTCGTTTATC
Source organism: Parochlus steinenii (assembly GCA_038502155.1). Lineage (NCBI taxonomy): Eukaryota > Metazoa > Arthropoda > Insecta > Diptera > Chironomidae > Parochlus > Parochlus steinenii. The sequence goes on along the minus strand of JAXCIN010000052.1, from coordinate 362,574 downwards.
GAGTCAAAAATCGGCTGAACCGAAAATTTAATTACAAATTAAAAATTCCATACTAAACTTTCAAAAATAACAAATAACATTCGCTACCAAAAAGCCTCTATCATTATAGTCGCTACCATTATTGCAATACCTAGTCTCTGACTCTGAGACACCAGGAATGAACCCGATCATATAATCATTCACTAACGAAAAGGCTTAATAGTATAACCTATAACATGTTTAAATAATAATTCAACTAAATAATAGGCAACCAAGTTGATTTATTTAAAGAGTTGCGTAAAGAGTCAATACAGATGAAGGCGCGCATGCTGAACCTATTTTTAAAAAACTTGCATACAGTGGACCGAAGTATATTTTTGTAATAATTATTTATGTCATTTTGGATAATGGAAAACTCATCATTCACTTTTATTCACCTAAAATTCCATTAGCAACCATTTGTAACTTGTCTATGAAAAAGTTTGCTATCGAACTATGAAAATGAGGTCTCATAAATATAAACTTCGTGGTGAACTTTTTGTGGATTCATCCGGAATATTTTTTGTTTTGATAGATAAGATAAGATATGTTAGTTGATGGGACTATGTTATGCTTACTCAATACTTCAGTTTTATTATATTTCATTTGGATTCATAATGCTTCACAGTTAAACTTGCAGAAATTAATTTTAGTCAATAATACTTGACATTTGGTTCAATAACAGTGCTTAAGATGAATTTTATAGTTTTCACGCAGTTTGTGCTTGAATCGAGCTTTAAGTGAGCATTTGCAACACAATTCTGAGAATTGATAAAAGTTTCATATAATTATAGAGCTCTCTCTCTCTTCGAGCCATTTTCATACGATTAGTTAAGGCTGCTATTGTACTTTTTTGATTTGCTTGGTGAATGGTGAAACTATTAATTGCATTTTTTGTAATTTAATATGTATGCTTGTTTTTTTCCTTCTTGTGTTTGTTTTTTTGTTTGCTATACATTTTCATTTATCACAATACACACATTATTTGCTTTCTTGATCATACTTGCAAAAATCGCATTGACTAATGACACTAGAATGATTTTTTTGTAATTAAATTTTTGAATATTTGTGCACACACTTTATTTTGTTTCAACAAGTAAAATTTGTTTAATTTTTAGATTCTTTAAAACGCGAAAATTGTGAACGCTAAAACTATACATTCCCGATTAACCATCGATGCGAGTAATACGAGGAGAAATGAAAATATTCACAAGTTTATGCATATATTCGTGCAATTCTCCGCATCGGTGGTAATCGGGTTATTATAATTTTATGAATTTGTATATCTTCAATTTTATTGTTTTTGTTACTTTAAGAAAATAAAATAGATTTTAAATCATATATTTATAATTTAGAAGTTAATTTAAATTCGATTCACTTTCAAGATAATAATTTATATTTATAATGCAACACAAAATGGCTTGTAACGTAAAGTTAAAATAAATTTAAATATTTGAAATAATATAAAATTGAGTTTTAATTAGTATGTTTATAATTTTATTAAGAAAACCTTTTGAATAGTAAAACAAACATTATGAAAACTATATAAGAATAGAAGCAGTTAATTGCGGACTACTTCAACTGCGGACTATTTTTCCAAAAAAAGTTTGATTTTTTACAGCTTCATGCTCGGACGACTTTTCTTCAAAAATATTTTTGCAGTGGCTTCGCACCATAAAAAACAATAATTTCTAGAAGAACTTTTATGTTGGTACCTTACTGAAATGCTTCTAGCTTACATTAACCAAATAGCGAGTATTTTTCATGATTTTTTGTCATTTATTCCAAACCGACCTAAAATCTCAAAGACATGCTGAAGACTAGCTGTTTCAAAATTTTTGGTTCTGAGTATGCAGAGTTCTTGCAAATCTGTCCAATTTTTAATCGTGTTTGGAAAAATTTTATGAAATTGGAATTGTTTAGCTTCAGTGCCCGATAATGTACCATAAGGTTTTGCACGCTAATTGCGGACTATTTCTTAAGTTAAATCCGGACGTTTTGCACAAGCAAAAATTTTCATTCAAAATGCAAGGTTTAGGTTGTGTATAAATTAAAGAAAACAATGACGCACATTAATGAAGTCAAGGATCAAATAATCTTTTTGAGCTCAATTACACCAACAGCACCTTCAGCTGGTCGAAAAATCCTCCTTATTCACTAAAACTATCTTTATAACCAGAATTGTTCAAATTTGTGTTATCCGAGAGCTCAATAATTGTTCTAACGTGAAATAACGACCATAAGGACTTGTTTAACGTGACCTTGAGATGCTACTCATGGTCAAAAAATCAAAATTGTCAAATCCAACTGCTTGTGGTGAAAATATCTATTTTATCTAAATTTTTTACAAGGATTGATTGTCACTCTTGAGTGGAGTATGAGAAGGTGCTCGAGGTACCATGAGAAGCTTCTCTTGGTGATATTTTCATCAAAAACTATTTAAAAAGCTTTAAAAAAATTAAACATTTTAACCATAAGCAGATGCTCATGATACCTCGACCACCTACTAATGCTCCACTTGAAAGTGACAATAACTCCATGGAAAACAAGGTATACAAAAATAAATTTTCACCAATAGCAGGTGGTGATGGTACCTGACCCACCTTGTTATAGAACCAATATTATCTATGAATTACCCTTTGAATTTGATATTTTTGATTTTTGAGCATGAGTAGCACCTCAAAGTCACCATGAGCAAGTCCTTAAGGTAGTTGGTAACTTGCTTCAGAACAATTATTATGCTCTTAACAAACCACTTCTGGTCATAAAGTTTAGTTTTAGTGATTAAATATGATTTTTCGACCAGCTGAAGGTGCTGAAGGTATTTGTGTGCTGCTCAAAAAATCAATTGTAGTTTTATCAAAGCATTTTATAAATAAATTGGAGCATAAATTCATACATATTTTTGCTTGTCAAAAGCATTTTTTCCGATGAGATTACTCTGATATATTAGTCCGGAATTGACGAAAAAATAGTCCGCATTTAGGGTTGACTAGTCCGGAATTAAGATGCAAAAACTGTGGTACGGTATGTAGAATACCTCCTTAACCATCAAAAATATTGAAAACCCAAATATATCATCTCAAAGGCCATTTAGTTTGGCACAAATTATGAGTGTCTAGAAGTATATTTGCAGCAGCAGAAGTGTGCTAATACGCAAATATTCAAAATATGAACCCAAATAGTCCGTAATTAGCATCGTTTATTCTTATTATTTTAAAAATAACATGATTTTTATTTTCAAGAAAAAATGTCTTGAGCCACTAGATCATCACAATAACTAAAGGCAATAAAAGGTAAGCTGTTTTTTAAAAATATATGCGCTGATTAGAGTTTAAGTTTAGTTTATAGCTCATCGGAGTCTTGCCACCAATTCCAAGTACCATTGAAGTTAGCAGGATCACATTTTGGATCCGCTAATTGTCTTCTTGTTGGATTTGTAGTTAAAACATGTTCAATTATTCGTTGCTGCATTTCCAAAAGTTTTTCTGGATATACTGTAGCTAAATTATTCATCTCGCAAGGGTCTTCAACAATGTTGAACAAACAGGGTTGTTCCATTGGCAGACACTTTCCCATGTTTGTGTTAAAATTATTACATGTTACAGTTGCAGCATTTCTTAATTCGTGAATTTTATTTGTGTCGATTTCAATGTTAAGCAAAAACGATATTTTGTTTTTTAAATAGTCCACGTAACTCTTCGTATGTAAATAGTTATATTTACTAGCTTCACTCAACCAACCATCAAACGATCCGTTTCTTGTTGTCCCGTTTACTATTTTCCAGCCATCTTTAATATATAAAATTTTTTCAATCAGTTCAAAACTACTTAATTTTCCAAATAACATCAATTTTACCTAGCATTAATGAGCTATATCCAATAATAAGATCAACATTATTCAAGATTTCAGTTCGAGATAGCTTTTTTCCATTGACCAGAGATTTCCAATGATCTATTCCATCTATATTTTTAATTGAAATGCCAGCTGCTGTTGCTAATGTCGGGAATATATCAGAAACATGAATCCAATCATTTAAAACTCTCTGATTGTATTTTATCAATGGACTGTATATTATGCCAACATTTCTGACACCTCCTTCCCACGGAGAATCTTTTTGCTGAAAAATATATAGAAAATATATTGACTCAACTTCTAAACTATCGAAACATAATCTAGTGAATTATATTTTAAGGACTATTTTAAAAACTTTTTCAGACCTGTTGCATTTACAAAATATAGCATATATAAATTAAAATCAAAGCTAGGCTTATAACATATTCTAGTGAAATAGCGACTGTCAGAAGAAAGCGCCACAAAAATTACCGTATTGAAAAAAATAAGTAAGAAAAATATTGGCAAGCAAAAAAAATTTCCAACGCTAAAAAAAAAAATCAATCGACACAAAAAAAAATTAAAAACTTGGAAAATAAAATATCTTGATTAAAAAAATCCATAAAATAATTAGAATTATGTTAATGTTTTTGAAAATAATAATTTTTTACTAAAGTAACAATTAATACTGCAGACAATAAACAAATTATATTAATATGAAGATTACCGAGCAAGGAAATGCTTCAAGGACATATAATTTTTTCGTTTCAGTTATTTTTGTTCTTCCAGTTTTTTTACTTTTTTTTGATGAAAGTAAATTTTTATATCTATCATTTTTTTTTTTTTTTTAGTAGCGCTAGAGATTTTTTTTTTCTCACAATTTTTAATTTTTAAAACTATTTTCAAATTAAAATAAAACATTGTAATTACTCCTCTGAATGGAAAATTGGAACCTTTATTTGCGTGTTGTCCTGTTGTTGGTGCTCCATTGTCCGAATAGAAAAGGATTATAGTGTTATCTAAAATTCCCTTTTCTTTGACTGCTTTAACAACTTGACCTACAGTTTTATCCAGAACTAAAATCATAGCTTAAAAAGATAGGCAAGAATTGTAAATAATTTTAACATATTTGGAGGAATCTATTTACCAGCTAATACTCTTCGATCTGGATCGTTTATATGTTTGAGTTTATCAACCAAATCTTGAGGAGCTTGAAGTGGTGCATCCTAAAAAACCGTTATAGTGAGTGAATAACTAATAAACAAATAAAAGTTTAAAAACTATAATACATCATTGCCAGTATGAGGTGCTAAATGTGAAATCATCAAAAATAACGGATTATCTATATCATGATTCTTTATGATCTTGACTGCTTCATTTGCAAACAATTCAGTGGCATAAGTTGATTCTTTAATATCGTAATTAACTTCCAAATTTTTCCTCATATCGTATCCACGAGAGTAGTTACGATTAAACATTTTTAAAGTGAAATCATAATAATCTATGTATGCTCCTAAATATCCAAAATGTGAATCAAAACCTCTAAATGTTGGTGTATATTCTCTTTTAAAAAAGCCCAAATGCCATTTTCCGAAAAGATGAGTGCGATAACCTGCTTCTTGAAAATATTGTGGCATCAATTTTTCATCTAACCCCAAGCCCCAAGGTTCATCAGATGGAATCACAAAATGGCTCATTCCGATTTTAGTTGGGTACTTTCCAGTCAAGAGAGACGCTCTTGAAGGTGTACACATTGAAGGTGTATAAAATCTATTCAATATGACCCCTGCATATGCAATGGCATCAATATTTGGTGTTCTTATTTCATCACTTCCGTGAAAACTGACATCATTGAAACCCTTAAAACAAAAATAAGATTAAGGTCCATAGGAAAATAAGGTTTTTTTATGTTAAACTATGTAATTACCAAATCATCAGCCATTATAATGATAATATTAGGTTTTGTCTTATTCGAATCAACCATAACCAATAAGAAAACTTGTAAATAGATCCATGAAATATAGTTATTCATAATATTTTGATAAGACTTTACTATGATATCAACAAATTAACAACAAACACTTAAAAACTTGAATTTTAGCAAGAATTTATTTATTTTTTGACAGCACTTCACCGATAAACGACTTTTTTAAAATTATTATCAATCAAAAGAGTACTCAAATCTTTATTCATTTAACTGGTATTAGCTATCTATAATGTTTAGAAAATTCAATTGACCACTTTCAGTATGTGTTCTTTATTCATTGCACATATGATATTGTATTATGTATCAAAATGAAGTAAACCTTGACTAAAATCTATAAAACATTATGACTGGCGAGCAGAGCAAACATTTGTAAATAAAATAAGTCATAAAAATGTTTGTTAAGTTATTTTTGATGTTGTTTATTGGCAGTGGCTTTTGTTATAAGTTTCGTAAGTATCATTAAATACATTAAAAAATTAATATTAAAATATACTTTGAACATTAAAATATAGAACCATATTTTCCATTTTATACAATCACAAACTATTCACAATCTCAATTCTTTTAAAATTGTATGGCGATCTTAATGCTTATGTAAATAGTTAAAGAAAAACCGTGCAAATCTTTTTAGTTGACACATAATCAAAGATTTTATTTTAACACTTTTGGAACGTTACAGAACTCTTAATTTGACTATTCAATGAGTAGAACTGTATATTCAATTGTTGGATCAGATTTCATGATGAAAATCTAAGGATAACTTTATTTTAATAATTACGAGTATGATTTACATAAAAATATTGCAACTAATTTACAAATTTTAATCATATGTGCTATTTGATCTTGACTTTGAATTACTTTCCAGTTCAATGCAAGACGTTTAATAATTAATAATTAATATGATCATAAAACCTTGTCAAAACACATACTTGGATATTTCTAGCAATTATTTGAATTCAAAGGTACGCAAAAATTCAATATATATGTTGTTCTTATCTTATGTGTTCAAAGTCAATCTAAAATTCAGGAAATTAATAATTTAAAATTTAATTTTTAGCCACAGAGATTATCAAATGCAAACATAGTGAAGAAAAATGTATTATAAAACTTATTAACGACAGTTTTTTGAAGAAAAATAGCGGTGAGAGCATTTTTGAAAGTACAAGTTAAACCTAACACTTCGACAACAACATGCATTCAAAAAATATCGTTCAATTATTAGGATGATTTTATAGAAAAAAATATGTAACCATGTTTTTGTTGAAAAAACTCAATATATTTTTTAATTCAAATTTTCACACAAAACTAATTTTTGTTAACTACATAGGTTATTCCGCATTTAATCTTCCGCTAGATCCTTTGAGTATCGATAGAATGCAAATAATGCAGGGGACGGATAGACCTATTAATATAGTGTTAGAATTTAAAGATATTTCATTAAAGGGACTCTCAAAAGCAACAGCATACAAAGCAACAGGATTCAACAGAAATATAGGTATAATACAAATCAGCACAGATACTTGAAAAAATTATTGTTATTATTTTAATTTTAAAATATAGATATTAATAATCCTATAATACTCTTTATAATTGAAAAATATTAATTAAAAATTTTGATATAAATTATCAATAATTATTTGAAATCCTTTAACTCAAAACCCAACAAGTTGAAGATAAACTAGATATAAGGTTCAAATCACCTATCTTGACTGTAACTGGACCGTACCAAATCAACGGTCGTGTTTTAGCTCTACCCATTCGAGGAAATGGACAATCAAATCTAACCTTGAGTAAGTTGCAAATTTATTTTTAAGCTTAGGAACATTCTGTTTAAGCTCATACAATTTTTTAGTTGATCCTGATTTTACCCTGAAGTTCTTGACAAAAAAAATCGAAAAAGGAGGAAAAAATTACATGCAAATTGATAAAATGAAAGCCAGTTTCAACACTTCAAGGTAATTTTTTATTAAATAAAAATTAGCAAAATCATTTCAAACATAATTCAAAAATCTGAGCTTGAATTAAATTTTTTTTAATGGAATTTTTGATTGTTCAAATAACTCCGAAATAACTCCTTATTTTCTATAAAATATATAAAGTTTAGTCATAGTTGCAAATATTTCAATACTTTGTCTTAATTTAGCTTGAAACATTTATTAGACTATGTATTAGAAATACATTAATAGTAATGTCCTGAGAAGAAAAAGAAAGAAAATTGAAAATTCTACAAATGTTATTGTATAGTACTACTACTGCACTAGACATAGTGAATTACATTAAATTGATTCATTTAGCTCCTGAACTGTAATATCCAAGAGTTTAACACAACTTAATCATAATATTGACTTATATTATTATTAGCAATTACAAAATATTTTGTTTATTGTTTCATTTAGGTTGTTTGTTCACTTTTCTGAATTGTTCAATGATAAAGCTTTGTCCAACAATATGAACCTTTTTTTGAATGAAAATTGGTCAGACATTCTGACAGAACTGAAGCCGTCTATTACCGAAGCTTTTGGCAAAGTCTTTATAAATGTAGTAAATAACGTCTTTATCAAAATACCATACAATGAAATGTTCTCTGATTAAGTTTTTTGTTAGCGTTGCCATTGGAACCAATAAACTATTATTAACAGATGTGTGATTTCTTGAATGTTTTTTTGTCTTGATTCAGATTACTAGTTGAACATCTTACTTTAAAATAAGTCAACAATTCCGTATAAAGCTGTAAATACTTATGATTATTTGCTTCCATCATTAAATAAATTTACTCAATAATTCAGTTAAGTATAATTAACTTTTGTTCTTTGTCCATGTGTCCATACTATGTAGAAATTGAAAACATGACTCTACTAATTTTTTAAGTTTCATGCAGTTTTCAATTTAATCTATGATGTAAATTTTTACACATGTAACAATTTAATTTAATAAAATCCTATTTTTAATAACTGATCTTAATCAATGTGATATCAAACACTTATATATGTTGAGAAACATAGCTCGGAGGCTATGCTATACTAATTGCGTACATGTTATGTTAATACGTTAATACTTAAGACACGTATCAGTTCATTTGTTGTGGGTTCACAGAAGTTTTAAGTTGTCCTTGAGAATCATTATAAAAGAAAAAGAATACTCTGAAGTTGATCAGTTGCTCATCAAAATTTGGAAAGTATAGAAGATAAAAAACTGCAGTGAAAATTAAGAACAAAAAGTGAAGTTATAATGATTGTAAAAATATTTTTAGTGAGTTTTATGTGTATGAGTATTAACAGTGAAAGTTTCCGTAAGTTTAAGACATTATCTAAATAATAATAGATGACTTTACATATTATATTATATACTGAACTAATATATACTTTGTATCATCAATGACAAACTTCTAGCTTCTGGACTACCGAAATGTAAATACGCTGATTCTGTTTGTATTATTGGTACCATAAATAATATATTCCAAAATAGGAAAAGTGGTAAATATAAATGAAAATTACTTCATTTTATATGTATTTTAATTTTTAAACAACATAAAACGCAAATCTACAATATTTTATCATGACTTCACAATATTTTTTATATAAGTCGCAATCCAAAAAGTGTCTCCTCAATTGAGGTTTTTCAAATTATTACAAAACAATTATTGCAGTTTACAGAATGAATATAATTTTAAATCGAGTATTAATTTGAAATAAGTAAATTAACACTTCAAAATAAAACGAAATCAGCATTATTGAACTAGTAACTTATTTATATTATAAATACCAGTTGCTTTTAAGCTTAAATACATCCTTTTTAGTTCGAGAGGAGAATTTTTCTCTGATTCTTGGCTAAAATAACTGGAACAAAACAAATAAATTAAATCAAACATATTCTATTATTTTAGAACTGAGCTTACCACAATTGGACCCGCTAAATATACCAAAAATGAGTATAATTCAAGGTAGCGAAAGTCCCATTAATATCAGACTGGACTTCAAAGATGTTGCATTAAGTGGACTTTCGGCGGCTACATTTTATAAAGCAAGTGGTTTTCGAAATCCTTCAAATCTTGGAGCAAGTGATATCCTTAAACTAGATATCCGCTTCAAATCTCCTGTATTGACTCTTAGCGGTCCATATAAAATTAATGGACGTGTTTTAGTACTTCCTATACAAGGAAACGGTTTATCAAATATCACTTTAGGTATTACATACTATAAACTATATTCAACAAGATGGAAATTATATCTTAGCTTTTCAGAAAATATTGATGTAACTATGAAGTATATAACAAAAAAAGTAGAAATTGATGGAAAAACACATTATATCATCGATAGAAAAAAATTTTCATTCGAGTCAACAAGGTAATATATTGAGAACACATTAGTAAATAAATTTAACTGTATTCTTCAACTGTTTATGCAGATTGTACATACATTTCACGAATCTTTTTAACGGTGACGTTGCATTAGGAGATAATATGAACAGATTTTTGAATGAAAATTGGTCAGACATTCTGAAAGAGCTAAAGCCAGCAATTATTGAAGCATTTGGAACTGTTTTTAAGGAAGTTATTAATAATGTCTTTATGAAAATACCATACAATGAAATGTTTTCCGATTGAAATGTATACAGTATCAATAAAAATAATGAATATTGTTTACATATCTATTATTTAATTAACATTTAATAAATGTTTTCTATAAATGTTTGACTAAGAATTACATGAGAATTTGAAATCTGGATGAACGAAGCAATGTTTTTTAAATCAAGCCTTTTTTGAGGGGCTGATGAGAAAACACATAATTGTTATTTGAGAATCGTGAGCTATTCTTGTTGTTTGTTTACTTTTATTGTTTGTTTACATTTTACTGATTACAAATACTTTAAAATGCAACTTATTAAAATCTTCAAATTGAACTTAAGAAGTAATTGGTCTCGTAATTATTGTTACAAACCAATCAAAAGAGGACAACTGAGCCTTAGTAAGAAATATGCCGAAAATACAGTCACCCTCAATATGAATCAACAAATTAAAGCTAGAATAGAGACAACAGGTCCATTAACAATAGCTAAATACATGAAAGAAATTCTGACAAACCCACATTCAGGATATTATATGTTGAAAGATGTTTTTGGAATGCAAGGCGACTTTATAACGAGCCCAGAAATAAACCAAATTTTCGGAGAAGTAAGTAATTAGAACTTTGAAACTATATGTGAAATCATTACAAATATTTCTGATTATTAGCTGGTTGCAATTTGGTGTATGACAGAATGGGAAAAGATTGGAGCTCCAAAACCGTTGCAGCTAATTGAATTAGGTCCCGGAAGAGGTTCTCTTATTCAAGACGTGTTGCGAGTGTTCTCACATTTTAAAAAACAAAAACATATTTCAATCCATCTTGTCGAAATTAGTCCATATTTGAGCCAACTTCAATCACAGAAGCTCTGTTATCAGTCTACCGAAATAGAAGGTAAAACCTACTATCGAGCTGGAGAATCGATTTCAGGCGTTCAAATTTTCTGGTATCGGTCAATTGAAGATATTCCTAAAGAATTCTCCATCTTATTGGCCCACGAGTTTTTCGATGCTCTACCTATACATAAACTTCAATATGTAGAAGAAGAAAATAAATGGAAAGAAATTTTAGTGGATATAGCAGATAAGGATAAATTGCGATATGTAATTTCTCGAAATGAAACGCCTGCATCAAAGCTTTATGCTTCAAAATACAACAAAGCCGATGAAAAACGAATCACATTGGAAGTGTCTTTTGAATCAGATTTGTTAATTGAAAAAATTGCTGATCGTTTGGAACAATTTGGTGGCTTTGCTCTGATTATGGACTATGGTCATTTGGGAGATAGGTCAGATACATTTAGAGCTTTCAAGAAACACAAGCTACACGACCCATTAGTTGAACCAGGTACTGCTGATTTGACAGCGGATGTTGACTTTCTAAGAATGAAACAGTTGTGTGAGAAAGACGATAAGCTCATCACATATGGACCCATCAATCAAATGGATTTTTTAAAGAAAATGGAAGGAAGGGCTAGATTAAAGGTGATTACTTTATTTTCATAACTGGATAGGATAATTTAAATTTTAAAAAAAAACAATTTTGCAGAATCTTTTAGAAAACGGATCTGATAACGTGGATGCACTTGAATCAAGCTACGACATGCTCACAAATCCTGATAAAATGGGCAGTAGATTTAAGTTTTTTGCTATTTATCCTAGTGTACTACGTGAACATCTTGTCAAATTCCCTCCCAGTGCTTTCTATTGATAAATAAAATTAATAGTCCACTGTATTTAAACTTTAACTTTTTATTTAATCAATATACACATTTATAATAATAATAATAATAATAGCATGTAATATAATTTATGAGTTTACGCAAGCATCATTTTTTGGAATTGAAATAATTGCTTATCGATTCCATTTCAGCTAAGTTGAATTTCAAAACAGCACCAATTGCGTTTAACATATGCCTTTTATCGTCGGCGTCAGAAGACACCAAAAAGCTAATGATAACATTTTTTAGGTATTCTAAGTTAGCTCCTTCTCGAGACTTGTTGTTCTTCAGCCGCTCTACTTGTTGCTCCAAATTCATTATTTTTTCATCTAAACTCTCTTGTATCATAATTTTTTCACGAAGAGTTTGCCTCAAACAGTTATCCAACTCAACTTTGGCTTTTCTTAAATTGGACAATTCCTGATCTTTCCTGGAAAGTTCATTAAAAAAATGAACAATGTGTGTTTCTTTGGAATGAAATTTATTCAATAGTCCAGACTGATATTGTCCGCTGACACGTTGATGATTACTCTCTTCTTCTTCATCAAATTTTGATTGTTGAACATCGGACTGACTACGAGGTAAAAAAACTTCGTAAGATGCTTTTAACGCTCTCAATTCGTTTTCTTTCTCCTCAAGTAAAACCAAAGAACGATCCCTTTGTTTCTGAATTTGTTGTTCTATTTGAGACGTTTTTGAGCGAAAATCAATTTCCATAGCAGAAGTTATTTCACGCCATTTATTTCTTTCCGCTTTGATTTCATTATTATGCTCTGCTAGTTTAGCTCTTGCATCTTGTTCGTAATCTTCGATATTGGTGTTTAAGACTATAAGGGACAAAAATAAAATGATAGAAGTTTAAACCACATTATTTTTTACCTTTAACTTTCTCTTGAAGCGTGCTCACATTATCCTTTTGCTCATTGATTTTTATTTTGAATCGTTCATTTTCAGCTTCTAGTTTCTTAAAATCATGCTTGAGTTTGTCGTAAGCATCTTCGGAATTGCTGCGTGTAGCAAATATTTTAGTTATATCTATGGGATGTTCTAGTTTAGCGTTTTCAAACATCAATGTGTTTTTAAGTTGCATTATTTCCTCTACCATACTGTGAACACTCAATTGCTGATGGCTCTTTTCATCAGGAACATTTAAACTTACTTGCGCAATCTTTTCTTTCAGTTTAAAAATACTATCTTGGTCTAACTGCCGCAACCGATCATATGATCCAATTGTATTCGAGAGCTCCGATAAACTAAAAATGCAGAAACATAAAACTCATACACATTTTTTGTTGAAGTTTTTTTAAAATACCGTGATTCAAGATTGGTTACTCGTTCTTCGTGTAAAACTGCTAGCTGTTTATTCCTTTCTTCAGCAATCAAAGCTCTTTTTTGCTCGTTGTGTATCGCTACTTCATGCTGTTGCTTTAGGCTAGATATTTCTTTTTGAAGAGCTTCCAATATATCAGTATTATCTTGTCCAACATTGGTACGATATTCAATCTGCTTAATTTTTTTTCTATTTACATCCAACTCTTGTGACAGTTCTTTAATTGCTCTGTCTGAATTGGATGTTTGCGCAAACTGAGTTTTTAGATCAGAAAGCTGCATTTCCAAATTTTCTTTAAAATGTCGTTCGTCGTTCAATAACATTTGTAGCTCTCTGATCATCAACATACTATTAGTTTGCTCTTTTTCTCTATCGTGCTTGGCCACTATGAGCTTGGATTTAAAATTTTCATTATCCAAATTACTACGCGTCTCCAAATTGCGAATTTTTTCTTCTAATTCTTTAAATGCCTTGTCTTTGTTTGCAATTTCTTGTTTTAAATTTCGCTTGTCCATTAAGAACGTCTGTTCTAATCGAGATTTTTCAACAGAAAGTGTTGCCAAAGAGTTCATAAGTGTGATTTTCTGATCAACATTTTGCCCTTCAACTAATTTCTCCCCGGTCTCGTCTTTCAATTTATCAGGACTGGAAGCTAAGCTTGCTGCTCCTAACGCTTCTTTTAGAGCTTCTTTTTCTTTAAGTAAACCTTTGTAGGCATTAACAACATCTAAAATAGGATAAATATTAAAATATGTTTATCCAATGCTCATAATTTGTCTACCTTTTAATCTGGTCTCATATCTATTTAGTTGTTCTTTTTGTGAGGCTACTAAGGATTCTAATTTAGTATGGTCCATTGTAAATTATTGCGAATTATAAATATAAAAAATTAAAATAAAAACGTCAACATTGAGCTCATCTAAGATGTGTATATAATTATATATTAGCTCACAAATCTCCAAAAAATAAAAATTTAAAAATATTTCGCGGGTATGTTTTTACATTATATGAAATCGATACAATAATTTCAATTAATGCCATCGTCAATTCGTATTATTTATTATTTATTCAGTAATGATTTACATGGCATAAATATATTATTTAAATTAATCTACAATTTACTTTTTGCACCTTTGGGCTGAATTTTGATGAATGGTGGAAAACATGTTGAAAACAGTTCCTTGCTAGCTTTAAAGCTAGTCAAATCCACAATTCTAGTTTTCTCCGGTCGTGAAGCAATACCATCACTAACTGTTTCTGGCCCTTGTTCAATATTTTCAGGAGTAGATAATACATGAATCGAAAGACTTTTTCTGGATGATCCATTTCGGAGGATAAAATTCTAAAATAATGTAAATATACCTTTCTCGAATTGAGACTCCTGAATTAATCAACTTACTTTGTAATAATCAATCACTTCTTCCTTTTTCATGGCTCTTAAAATAGCAACTTCAATATTTGATCGATCAAAATGATACTGTTGAAGTGAAATTTCATTTAGCAGCCTCGAAAATTGCGATGACAATCTTTTAGGTTGTTCGAGCTTTTGTGAGGCCAAAGCTTCTTTGTGATTTTCAAACTCTTCCTGTGACATAGCTAACAGTTGATCCTAAAGTAATTTTAAATCAAATTTAAATTAAATCAAAAATTAAATTAATTACTGTCATAGATGCCAAGAATGATTCAATTCTTTCTTCCACATACTCTGGATGTTTGGATGATTGAACAATAAAACGAATACCGTTTGCACCGTTAGCTTTTCTTGCTCCACAAAATACAATGTATCCCAACTGTTCTTGAGTCCTTAACACATTGTAGCAAGGTTCGCTTAATATTTGTGTAATGAAATCTACCATTACATTTGAACGATCATCTTGAGCTCCACATTGAAAGTAAAGACTGCTGCAAGAACTCTTGTGAAATTCATTATTCGTTTCGAACAAGTATGGCTTTTCATCAAGTTTATATTCTCTTTTAAGCAGTAATTGCCGCGCTAATAAGGGAAGAATCTGTGCGTTTGTCTGTTTCAATTTGTGCTCTATCAAACTTGTCAATTCAATCGCTTTTTCCCGGTTGATATTACCATATATGAAACATTCCGCGTGCATCCGTGACAATATATCATTAACAAAGCTTTTCAAACGATCAACGGTAACCACTAATTAGAAGGATAATCGTTTTAATAACTGCAGTTTCAGGGTAAATATTATTGTATTGCTTACGTTCCGTTGCATCAATTAGTTCTTGCTTTAGCCACGCTTGTTCGGTAAGAATTAATGCCAGATAATAAATAGCCTGAAATTATTGAAATTGTTAGTAACAAGTATATTCTGATTACATATATTTAGACCTGCTGGTAGGGTTGTTCTGCATTAAAATTCTTCAGTGATCTCACATATTGCTCAAGAAGTATGTCGAATCGCTTCTCATCGATTTCGAATTTAAAAAGCTGATCTAGTATTTTTTCCAAAAAAACTTTTTGCTTGTGATTGTAACCGCTTATCAAAACCTAAAATATTATGAAGAGACTATATTACACGACTTTTTAATTAAGATAATATTCAGCACTAACGCTTATTCCATAAGTTGTATTATTTATAGAGAGCCGAAGCCCTGCTAAATCTGCAGCATACAAGTACTCATTTAAATGATCTTTGAACAGCTGCACAAAAATGTGAGTTAAATTGCAGTTGAGGGGATCAGAGTAAACAGCTGGGTTGCTGAATTCACAGCTCAAAATCATCTTTGGTTTAAGAAAAACCGAGTCTTGCAAATGCCAAACTCGAATCAATTCAGTGTCGTGAACAATAGTTGGGCTTTTCTGATCCTCTTTTTCGATCGGCAACAGTGTGAAATCCGTTGGAATGAACACGTTAGGATCAGGTAGATGTAAATTATCATTGATACCACAGTTTTTCCAACGTTCAGCTGCCTGCTCTGAAATTTTCTCAGTACGATAGCTGGTTTGATACCAATTTTCTTTTTTATTGCATTCTTGAAGTTTTTGCCCCACAATAGTGATTCTAACATTTTCTGGACTGAAACTCTCCCACAGCTTTTGAATTAAATCAGGTCGCCACTCATCAATTAAATATGGTGCCGAGAGAACTTCTTCCAATGTTGGATAAGTTTGCATTGAATGTACCACGTTTGAAACCTAAAACGTTATTAATAATATAGTTTATACAAAATATAATTAAATATATTATGCTCACTAAAGACAATGGATTTTCTTTATCTTTAAATCTGAACTGCATCTCACTTAAGCTGCGATACTCGTCAAAAATCCATTTCAATGGTCCTTCTTTTTTCAACAGGTTGAAGTAGTTAAATATAATTTCAATTATATCATCAACATGTTCCATGCCATCTTCAGTGAGGTCTACCATAACTTCAAAGAAACCAAAGCCATGACTAGTGTTTGAATGACCACCAACAAGATTATTGCACCACCCTTTTGATTTGAGTTCAGATAATACACTTCCTCGCCCTTCATGACCTATCAAGTGAGAAATGTAATGCTCTGGGCCAGATTTATAATATGGATCTAGATCTGGTGTCAAAAATGAAATGGTAAGCGATCGAGTATCTTTTACTGGTATAATGAATGTCCTTGTTTTCATTTGATTTGGCAAAAACGGATCATCACCCCATTTTTCAAGCTTTATATTTTTATTCTGTATTGGCGAAAAGAGTTCAACAACCATTTTTTCTAGCTCATCAAGCGGTTCTTTGCCAAATACTGCCAAACACATTATATTTGCAGAGTACCATTTTTGATGAAATTTGATTAGTTCATCGCGTACATTAATAGACTTTTCGAGAGGAATATCATGAAGAGTCTTTTTATTTCCTGTCCCAAATTTGCTGAAAGGATGATCCTAAAATTAAATACAACATCAATTTAAAGGCAAAAGCTATTAAAAAAATAAATCAATATACCTGATTGGAGAGTTCTTTGTTAACTTGACGGATTCTCCAAACATCCGTTGCTGAAATTTATTTAAAATTAAATACACTATTTATGTTAATGTGTATTATATGATTATACAGTAGGGTGGTCCATAATCAATCTTTGTCTCAGAAGTGCGCTCCTCCAGCAAAATTTTGATTTAAATGACAAAATAAAAGTTCAGTAAAATTTTCAAAATTTTTGATGCACGTTTGGGGGTCACTCAACGAGCCCAAAGTTTTGACAATTGAGTTGTTTAGAAATCATTTGATAAGTCAGCTCCACATAAACTTTTAATTGATTTTCTCCACAATTTTTATTTAATATGCTAATGAGAACACCAAAAAAAATTTCAGCCAAAAATATTAAAAAACCATGAAGTTATGACACTAGTCTGAAAAGTCGATTTTATGCAAAAGCTGTCTAAACCGTCAATGTAACCTCACGAGCCTCCAAATAATTTAATATTGTTTGTCTTACTTTTAAATACAAGTTAATTTATCCCTTAACCAAATGCAAGTGATCTCGTGACTTTTTGATGACGCGTACTGAAGTTATTAAACATTTAGTAGACTGATATTTTCATCGATCGCTTGTTGTTGTTGTAATTCTCAATGAATTCTTTGATGAATATTTACAAGCTCAATTTTTATGGAAAATTCACCAAAATTTGGAATAATTTTCTTTTTATACTACTTTACAAAATCTTGAAAAAAAATTTGAAAAATTTTCATCTAAAGAGTGTTCAAAAAATGAAACAAAATGAAAAATATTTTGTATACGAAAAGCACCAAGATTTATTTTACAATTGGTTGATTTAAGAGTTTTATTGATCAATGATCAATAATAATCAATCAAAAAAATGTAAAATTGAGCTTGTAAATATTCATCAAAGAATTCATTGAAATTACAACAACAACAAGCGATCGATGAAATTATCAGTCTACTAAAAGTTTAATAACTTCAGTACGCGTCATCAAAAAGTCACAGGATTACTTGCATTTGGTTGAAGGATAAATAAACTTGTATCTAAATGTGAGACAAACAATATGAAATTATTTGGAGGCTCGTGAGTTTACATTGACGGTTTAGACAGCTTTTGCATAAAATCGACTTTTCAGACTAGTGCCATAACTTCATGGTTTTTTAATATTTTTGGCTGAAAATTTTTTTTGGTGTTCTCATTAGCATATTAAATAAAAATTGTGGAGAAAATCAATTAAAAGTTTATGTGGAGCTGACTTATCAAATGATTTCTAAACAACTAAATTTTCAAAACTTTGGGCTCGTTGAGCGACCCCCAAACGTGCATCAAAAATTTTGAAAATTTTACTGAACTTTTATTTTGTCATTTAAATCAAAATTTTGCTGGAGGAGCGCACTTCTACGACATCTCTGATTTTTCATACTAATTTGGACCACACTATAAAGGTAAAGGAAAGAGCTTGAAAGAACACAAATTTTGGCATGTGTTCAGTCATCAAATCTTACCTAAATTTTTCTCGTGCTCAGAATTGACTGCATTAATTTCTCGATCAGTTGCACTTTCAGTAAATAATGGGGAAATGAAGAACTGTGAAAATCGGTCCAAAGTTTCATATAGTTTATCAGGTTGAACATCAAAATAAAACTTTGTACATTCAGGATAAGTTGCAGCGTTAGATTGCCCCCCACTTTCAGATAGAAATGCCGTATAAGAGTTTTCCAACGGAAACTTCTCTGTTCCAAGGAACAGCATGTGTTCTAGAAAATGAGCTAATCCCGGCAATTCATCTGGATCGTTCATATGACCCACATTCAATGAAGCACAAGCTGCAGATTTATCAGTGGTTTGATCAGATATGAGCAACACTTTAAGACCATTTTCTAAGTATAGACCGCGATAATCTCTCTGATCACCAATTGATTTTGCAATGTTATTGAACCTTGAAAGAGTTAAAATAATATGTTTAGATTAGATTAGGGTTGTTGAGGGGATACCGAAATATCCAAGCACGGAGGCCACAGGCGGCCCATTGTACTATCCTCCTCAAAAATGAGAGGTTTTACAGACTCATGAATGAATCTTAGAATATTAGAGACGTTGATTTTCCTGTAATCAGATAAAGATATGACGAAGTGTCCAAAAACTTTACACAAATTGATAAGCTGTTTCATCCTCATATCTGCATTGTGGCAAATGGGACTTGTTAAGACGTGTCCCGATCGAAAATAAGAATAGTTTGAGAAGCTGCCAAAAGTCTCCCTGGACTCCAAAAATTTTTTGGTGGCATTTTTTATTTAGCCTGATGTTTTTTCTGCACAATAAATGTAATTTTTCCGAAATCGGTGCAGCGGTCAACGAAATATAATCGAAACAATAACGACTTTAAGAATCGATTCTGCATTTTTATGCTTGAAATCCACAATTTGACCGGAAACTTGCTGTAAAAACTGTAGGAGTAGCTGTTGGAACCATTTAAAGAGTAATAAATAACTATCTAAGCACTAGGTCTCTAAAAAAAATGATGGAAGTGGTAACGATCGCAAATCTGACAAAAAATTGATAAGAGGGTGGTTGTTGCTGTGTTATAATCCATATAATCCAAATAATCCATGATTTTCGTTCAGAGAATTGGCTGGGAAGTCATCAAGCAGTAAGTCAACAATATTCCGAATCAAACCAATCAGATTCATCATTCAGATTAAAGTCTTATAAAAAGAAAAAAATACCTAGATGGGTAGGGAAGCAACAGTACAGTTATAAAGTCCAGACTGCTTTTTAAGCGACTGTTGCTTGTGATTTATTATGGACGATGAGACTACTGTTAAACTGACTTTGGATCATTGCAATGTATTCAATTATATATTGCAATTCAAAAAGATTAAGTGTGAAAATTTCCACTGAAAATACTTGGTTTGGGAAGGTATTTGCAGTTGTGTCCGTAAGAGCGCTGATTTCGTTACTCAATGTACTGAAAAAGAAAGATCTATATGAAAGAATGTCTCCAGATGCGACTTTTACACTTTTATTCTGTCACACAATTTTCGAGCTTTATTTTGGCCATACTTGGTGAGCTCTAACTACTCTAAGGTTACCATGACATGGCAAACAAGTGAAATACGTAGTGATTGTACCAAAAACATGTACCCACCTAATTGTCCATAACTTCGTGAAATCGAGCGCTATTGGACAATCGACAAAATTAAACTACTTTAAACATAAAAAGAAGCAAAAAAATCTTAGACTTCAAAACTAAGTGGATCAATGCTACCCAAAAAGTTCCAATTACATTCGCGTCTGCCGCGAGGTCCTGGATATCTCTCGCCGGACACCAAAATTATAAATTTTTTTTTGTTTTCTGTCATTATTAATATAATCATAAAATTGAAAACTAGTGTAAAATTACTTGTCATTAGTTTTTAAGAGAGGAAAATGCGATTCTTATTTTAGATCGAGACACGTCTTATTAGACTCAGTATGCCACTGTTTAGTAGCAACTAGTCTAAAAGCAGCTGTTTTAGCACTTGCTTCCACCATTAGGTGTAGCGGAGCTAAACCAACTAGCAATTCTAAAGCAGCTGTTGGAGTGGACCGCATTGCACCAGTAAATGATAAACAAGCCAATCTTTGCAGATGGTTAATCTTTTGCAATGGTTTTGCACAGTGACCTGATGCACTTTGGTCCACCATAGAAGAGAGCAATAGAGAAACACTAGTATGTTAGTTAAAACTGTTCCAAAAATTCTCGAAATTTTGTTACGATTCTGTTACCTTGTAATAGTTGGATTTGTGCTCGTTGCATCCATGTTTTGTTGTGACGAATTCATTGTTGAACAATGTCGAGCAGTATTGATTTGAACTCTAAAAAATCAATGTTGAATATTAAACTGTAAATTATGTTACTAGCTAAAAGATAAGGTGCCTTCGATATATTCGTCTCTCTGCTAATAGTATTGCACGACAACGATGAAAATACATTAAATTAAGGAAACTAGAAGAAAGTATAAATGCAGATTCCAAAGGAATATTCCTGAAAATTTTCTAAAACAACAACAAAAAATTGCCAAGTGATGTGAGCTCTTTGGCATCAACTGCTATATATAAATATATTTCTTTAGAGCAGTGTGAGCTCAATTTAAACGTTAAATTTTTTGAATATATTGTATATATGGTCTTTCCGTTTCCGCCTGTTTTACTTTTTTTTTGAAATACAATATTTTTTCAAAAGCAATCTAAAGCAACACACTCAAATTCAATCTGGTCAGATCTTCATGACATTTTTTGTGGAAAAATTTTATAGAGATCTGACCAAGTTGAAATTGAGGATCTCGTTTGTCATGGAATTCCGCATTTGTATAGGTGAAAATAAAACTATAGTAAATAAGTGTTGACTATTACAGCCTCTTTTATTGTTCAAAATTTGAATATAACATTAATGTCTATTTTTTTGATAAAATATAATATCTCATTAATATTTTTTCTAGGTTGAACCCCTATTTTATTACAGAAAAATGTGTTCATCTATTTATGGCATTTAAAATATCAACACAAAATTAATACTCCAATTGTTAACAAATTTCATATTTGATTAACTTGTATTTTTCAAACAAGAGAATTTTTCGTTTCGTTGAATTTTTCAAGCGTAGCATACAATAATGTTTAAAATTCACAAGAATCATAAGGGCAATATTATCGAGTACGCTAGTTGCAAATTGATCATGTGGATTTATTGCAAGTATTTTTAATCCAGAATAATGGTCTATTATTGAAAAACTGTGAGGTGTCTATTGAATTCTCATTGGTCATGAAATAAATTATTGGATTGAGAAACAATGTTTTAAGGTAACAAATTGATTAAATATTGAAATAACGAAATTTGATAAATGTTTTGTGTAATTATGTAAATTTTAGCACATCTTAAAGTAAATCAAGAAAAACTTCCAAAATATAACATGATTATAAATCTAATAAATTTAAAAAAATAAATAATTGTGAATAAATTACGTAACATGCGTATGTTTTTATTCAAACATGCCTCTATTATATAATGGTAATCATAAAAAAATCTATAACAAAAATAAATTCAATGTTGGCAGGATAAATATTTGAATTGGCAGAATTACATAGTTTTTGAACTTTGCAAAGTTCTTTTTATCAAATTATCAAAACTATCAAATTATAATATAATAACAATTTGCAAACAATATAATTTTGATCAACTATTGTGACCGAATATATAAAAACACATTAAAGTTTTATCCATTTGCGAGTCTCTCCAAAAATACTAATACATATCAGGAATAAATTATGGATATTTTAATAAGTGAGTTAATGGCTAAACTAAATAAATAACAAAATCAAAATTAGCTTCCTTGAATATAGTAATGAATTATCAAAAACTTTTGTTGTCTTGTATTACGATAGCATTATATTACGAGTATATTATTGAGTATTATATGGGAATACAATATTGAAACTTAAATCAAATATTTGATCAAAACATGTTCAAAAAAAGCATTCAAAAAAATAAAACAAAATCAGATTATGAAATACAAAGCCTATGAAATATTCAGTTCTGATAAATATTTTTCAATTATGAACTAGATGCTTCTTGACGGAAATTATAATTTAAGTGTTTTTATATTTAAAATAAGTATGAGCTTTCCGAAATTGATGAATTATTTTATAAATGGCAAAGTATGTTGTCATAATGATGTATAAATAATTAATGAAAATTTCTAGAATCTAGTTTTGAATATATATGCTTATGTTTTTTGCGAATAAGTTATTAACAATCACAGCGAAAATTTTGTAAAAACTAAATTTTCCTACAAATCAGTTTCATTGATATGTGAAATAGTCCAAAATGTTCCAAGGAACCAACAATCTAACAAATTCTAACTAAATAATACATAAATAATTATTTTAAATCAACAGTTGAACTTAAAAAGTTAAATATAACAGTTATAAATATTCTACATTGCACATTAAATATTATTTATGATTCTACAGAGACGTTACTAAAAATTAGAATATTTGAAATATTGTGCAACATAGAACAGTTATCTTTTTCAGGGTATATCGAAAACATCAATATATATATATAGAGATTCAAGGTTCACATTTTAGTTATCACGCAGCATCCAAATTATTCTACATGAATATAAATATACGCATTGAACTCTCAATAGTCAAATCAACTTTAGTTATCGTAAATGGCAACAAATTAAAATAGATGATCCCTATCTGCCTACTACAGTGTTGACTGAAGGTGCAGAGTTTGAGGATTGTATTACTATTTGCGGTGGAGTACCTGTCGTTAATTGTTGCTGTTGTGGCTGTTTTGAGGATTTAGACGTAGAACCACTGGCGTTTTTTTGAGCCAAGTGCGTCTGATAATGTTTTGCGAGGTGAGCTTTTTGTCGGAATGATTTTCCACATATTCCACATGCAAAAGGTTTTTCACCTGTTCAAAAACGAATTGAATTATATTTAAATTTATTATAAAAAAATTAGACATTACCTGTATGCGTTCGAATGTGAACATTTACGGAATATTTGTCCTTGAAACCTTTCCCGCAGATTGTGCAATAATGTAAGGACCGTTCTTTGCGTTGTCCATTGCTATGTGTTGGACTTCCATTTGGTGCGTTTGATGATACCGGTGAGCTGATATTCATGTTTATCAAACTCTTGCTTGTGCTGTTGCTCAAATTGTTATTTATCGTGCTGGTATTGTTATTATTTAGGCTATTTGATGTGTTATTGTTATGAGATTTTTTGTACTTTTTCGTTGTCTTGATTGCATTGATTTTAGTCTTGTTTATCTTGATATTGCTTGAATTATTATTTATTGTTATGGAGTTATTGTTAGTGATATCATTAGTGGTTAAAATTGAGGAGTTTTGATTAATGGCAGTTTCAATTAAGATATCAGGATAGGTATGATTGCCCTCGGCTGATGATGCGGAGCAAAACTGTTGAACTTCGCTTGCAATTCGCTTTATTTTCTCAAAGTCATCAGTGAATGCAGAATCTAAAGTAAGGAACATGTCGTCGACCACAACACCAGCTGATTGGTGATTAGAATCATCTTCAAAAATAGGATTAGTGAGCGTTGAGTCCGCAAATGATATCGTATCCTTTGAAGAAAAATGTATGAAAATCATAATCAATAAAACAAAGTTCAAAAACAAGCTGCTATACTAACTTGATCGTTTGGAAAAAGAACCCTTCTTAATTCATCATCTTTTGCTGGATTTTGCACCGGTATCACTGTGATTCCATTTTGCGTCTGAAGGGTTTTTACATATCCTTTTCCCTGTAATGCACTACGCAATAATGATTCAGGAGAGTTCTGAAATAAAATTATTAGTATATAGATCAGCATGAAAGCTTTAATTAGTTTACCTGTTCATCAATCAAATGCCACTCATTATTATTATTTCCATTCTGATCAAAGCTAGGAATACTCAAATTACGTTCAAGAATAATGTTTGTTGTGGTTGTCACACCAGATGACTGATGACCTGGTCTAGGTGGGATAGGAAGAGGAGGATATGCAACAATATCATCTTTTGTGTGATCTGTTCCAAATCCACTGTCGTCATATGAAAAACATTCAGTCTTTACATACGGGTAATTGCTCAGGATCGTGTCCAGGTCTATTCCTGTTGACTGATCTATTGAGTTCGTGAGATCTTTTCTCAACCATTGATCGGTTGAAGAGCTATTCAAAACTGTGATCGTATATATCTGAAAGTTTAAAATTAATAAGAATGTGTTAATAATAAAATAGTATAGTTATAATTTACTTGTCCGTCTGCATTTAGCATTTGGGGATCTGAGATACTAGAAGTTGCTGTATTGCCTGAAAGTTGGTTACCACCAGGTTGATTCCAACAATATCGGTTCAAATCATCAAACATGGCTGTATCAATCCGATTTGATTCTTTGTCGGCTCCCCAAAACTAAAATAATTTTACAATAGTTAGGATTAATTTTTAATATTATGTTAGATTATTATGTTAAATATTACTACGAAGAATTAGTAATGAAAGTAGAATTCAACAGAATCAATTAAGGTAATGAATAGTTGTTTAGTTGATCTTTAAAATTAATGAGACAACGTCAGAAATGTAGTTATGACTTATAAGTAAAACAGTTTTATTATTATATAATAAAAATTAACTCGGTATAGAAATATTCTTATTAAAGTTTTAGAATGTTTGGTTTCTCATACAACATCTTCACTGTATCCACCTACTTTCATATATAGGTCAAAACTAAAAAAGATTTATAGATCCCTTATAAATGCGTTAGAAACGAGATTGTCTCGTCTATTTAAAACGGAGTGTAATTAAATTTTGTTGATCTTTCTCAAGCACTTTGACAGTCATTATTATATTATATTGATTGAAATATCATATATATCTATATATCTTTTAATAATATTGAGCCTGAAAAGCCGATAAGCTAAAATTTAACTTTTTAAATCATTATATTACATCGATCTGTAAATTTATGAAATTAGTTATTACTATATAATGCCATCATTATAAGAGTAGAGTGCCATTTTACAAACATGAAATATTCTTAAAACATGAAATAGTAAAATTCACATGTACTTGTTTCTAAAAATCCAGTTTTATTTTATCCTCCAATGCATAGATTAAGATTTGAGCGTATAATTTTTTTTTATAGAGATGATTCGTTGGTATTTATTACGAACGAACGTACAAAAAATGAATGAGACAACTAACCTAGAAAAAGAATAACCGGTATGAATCGTAGTTAGTGAAAAAAGTACATGCAAAAAAATATTTACTTTCATTTCCAAAGGTAAACATTTGCAAAATGAATTGAATTATTCTAAAAGATTTGTTTCAACAATGTTTAGCTATATAGCGTTTAAAAGAATGACATACTGTATTGTGCCTCTTAAAAATGCAGTCAGAACAGGTTTGATTATAATAGTAAGCTGTGCGGAAATTTGCAACCAACTCGCCTCAAAAATGGACTTTATATAGTATAGGAACTTTTCTATATTTTTACATGTAATTTATATGACTTGTAGAAAAGTTTATGTACACTAACAGAATAGTTTTATTAAAATCAAGAAATGATTATTGAAATTTTACTAAAAACTAAATTATAACATTATATACCTGATCAAAACCTTGAAGTGGCTGGTGGTCATTATTTCCGTTAGTTACTTTCAAAGCATCTCTGCTAGGAGGGCGGTCTATATCAACTACATTAATTCCCATATCAGGGGCTGTCACGAAATCGAAAAAGTCGGTTTTTGATAAATCTTCAGGACGAAAGGTTTCACTGATATCCATACTAGTGGCCGCAGAAGATGACATTTTTTTTGCTTGACTGGCGAACAAGCTAACGTTTAAGTTAGAGGATAAAAATAAGGAAATAGTGATTTATTTTTATTTTTCTAGAACGGATTTCAGAGCTACGTTCCATGTTCTTGAAGTGTTGGGTATCTGAAAATAATAACAATTTGTTAAAAATCATTTTGAATATTTAGCCGTACGTTAAAAATTATGTAAAGTTTATGATTTTCATTCATCATAGATTATAATAATAAAGCATAATTATGTAATAGAACTTATTTTTCAATCCATTTCATATAATTATCGATGATGTACGAAAAATCTACTAAATGAAGTATCTTCAGTGAGAAAATAACATATTGGTTCTTATGAGTCTATAATATCATTGCTCCTGTATTGAAACACCTGAAAAAATCTCGATTTAGAACTAATTTTAACCTTCGCCATTCATTTTTTGAGTGTTTCAAAATTTTTGTTTTGGTGTTTGCAGTTTTTAAAACATGCAGCTTCTTAATTAGTGGCTGCTTAATCTAAATATTTTTCAAATGATGATTGATTACCGGTTCAATAAATTTTAGTGAGGCTTCAAAATAGGTCAAATTTTTTGTATTCTTCATATTATTTATTCCAACAGCTTAAATTGCAATTTAACTATATGAACTTAACTCAAACAATTTTGAATTGCTTAGAAATTCAAATATGTTTAACTATCAAATCATTTTTTAATTGCAAAGCATTGAAGGTTTAGGAAATCAATTTGAAATATATTTTGGCCTTTGGCTTGAAGGAGCGTTTTTTTGTTTCTGAAAAACTTACGAGAAACAATAATTATTTAATCTCCAAAATAATATCTAATGGTAAATTAATTAATTGATGACTCCTGTTGTTTTTGATGATAAATTATACATTCCTAGTAACTTTCTTAGCTACATTTAAAAATAATCCATCTACGTTTCTGCAAATCAATGTTTTTGTAAATTATTCCCACACTTAGAGAAACAGTTCATCATATTAAGTCTTCAACCGTTTTATTATGAAGAAAGAACCTTTCTAGAAATTTCAGTGTTAACGAGATATATGTTATAGAAAATAATAATCATATACTAAAATTCAGATTATGATGACTCCCAGCAGGTAGTGGACCAAACATCGATGCTATTCTTGACTGAACTCATTGTTTCAAAAAAAAATTCTGATAAAAAAGTTCAAAATTTACCAAATTTTTTTTACAGAAATTTTTTCCAACTCAATACAAACAAAAAAACATGAAATATTTGTGAGATTTTTGTACGAGAATTCAGGAAAAATCGAATAAGGATAAAAAAATACAGAAAATGCTGGTACGAAAACAATCTTCTCCGATTTTTGGGATAAGTTATTGAGATACTTTTAACTTTATATCAAATTTAATTAATAATAACAGATGAATTCATTTGAAACAGTTATCAAATACAAAATTAGATTATATGTGTATTTAAATTTATAGTGACATTTTAGCGTATCAACTTGAATTTGTTCTAAAATTGAGTTTTATCAATCACTTAGGTGAAACATTTTGTAGAGAATACCATATCACAGTACATTTCGAATAGCTTGAGTTAAATCGGATTTGTATAGATTTAATTGGTAAAAAGTTTTTATAGGGCCTGTTCCTAAATAAACCATTTCCTCTGAAATATCATGTTTTTAACTTCAGCATCAAACTCTTTAGACGTAACAAACATCCACTTACATTTATTGTCATGCTGTGTTTATTTAATATTTATATATACATTTTCAGACAATTACATTTTTTCATTAAAAAATGTTGTGCATGTTTAGTAGCTCTACATACATGTTTTTTAATTTATCACACGCTACTAATTCGATTTTATTGTTTTATTGAGCTTTGAGGTTTAGTTACCCAAAATGTTTCTAGCAGAAAAAAAACTAAGTATAAGTTGATGTTAAAAAATGTTTTTTTGCAAGAAAGCTGAATAAAATGATGGGAGGAGAAATCGAACCAATGTATGTAATGTTTTTATAAAAGGATAAAAGGATGAAATTGATTGGTCATCAATATATTTAATAATATAAATTTAAATCAAATTTGCTAGTTTGTATTGCTTCAGATGCAAAGGTACTATAATCATACATAATAAAATACAAAATTTTGTCAAAATAAAGAATTATCATTTGATTGAAACCTCATTTATTATCTTTTTGTGAAGTCTTACATGATTGGTTAAAATCATTTAAATATTTTTTTGTTCAGTGGTCATTCGATTGATACGAAATTTTTTATTTAATATTTTTAAATTGCAAATCCCGAACAATATTTTTATATTGATAGTATTTTGTTAAAACAAAAATAAAAAAAAATACATATAGAATTACTCAACAAAAAAACTTTCACGTACATAATCACATCCAATTACGAGAAAACTAAGTGATTGAATTCATCAAGCAATATAAAGTTGGGTGGTTTTTTTAATACTCCATTGAATTTTTGAACACGGCGTTTTTTATTTATTTAATTTAAAACAAAAATATTGACAGTTTATATTAATATTTTAAGCTACTTTTTCGTCTTATTTTCCGGAGTTCCAGTACAAATGAAGTAATTTTTCAGCATATATCATTATTTGGCTAGGAAAAATATGGATGCATCTACTCTTTCTAGACTTTCTGATTTATCAATACTAGCAATTCAGCTGAAGAAACCAAATTGCTTGAGATTTTGTTTGTGAAACCCGACTTTGTGTCAAAGAAGTGGCCACATCTACCCTGTTAGACCCACCTCTACCAATAGTTTCGTGTTTAAATCAGGATTGAAATGAAACATTTTGTTGCTTAAAATTTTGGTCTGACTCTATCCGTTCGGGAGTTATTTTGTAAACGTACGGACGGATGGACAAAGTGATAAAATATTCTAATATTTTTTTCAAAAAGACTCGCTAAAAATGTTGTACATCAAACATTTATTTAGTGTATTCATCTCAATTGGTGAACAAAAACTACTGAAATTCGTTTTAATTTCACTTATGTCCGAATATATTTCATTTATAAATTTTAAGCCCTTATTGTTATCATTAAATTAATTTTGAACCAAATTCAACATTTTTTAATAGTCATGAAATTTCCGGGAAATCGCGAAAATAAAATAGTATTCATCGGATTCCTGTCAATTTCAGTAGTTTTTCGAGCTTAAAGCTAATCATAATGTTCAATTTACGGTATTTCTAGTTATAATTGATTTTTATTAGATAAACACTATAACACCATAACACATGCATAAATATTAAATCAACTATATTGAATCACATGAAAAAAGTTTTGTATTTTGAATTAGTTTTTAACAAAATTTTCTGTGCAGTATCATCCTTTACGTCATACGTTTAAGTTATAGTTTTTATTGAAATACTAAAGTTTTGAGAAAACAAATCAATAACGTGTGACAATTTAATTAAATAGGTCAAAATCATTATAGAATTATAATATAATTTTCAATGAATCAAATAATTAAAATTTTATTAGTGAGTTTTTGCATTTAGTAAAAAAAATTTAAGCATATAGATAATTTATTTTATATTTGGAACTTTTTTATGACCAAATATTTTTTTGAATGCTTTTAATATAAAATCATCTCATAAACACTCAAGACAGTATATGTTTAAAATAACCGTAGTTTTAGCTGAAATCAAGTTTTGGTTTTTGTGCCAAATGATAAAAACAATAATTGCATATTTTAAATTTGCAATTTATTTTTTTGTTTGTGCAGCCAGTTTTTGGTTTGGTTTAAAATTGAAAGCGAAATTCTTTTGGAAGTTTTCCGATGATAAAATATAATTGGATGCTTTGTGAGTGAAAATACTTTCAATTAAAATTAAATTTTGTTGTTTTTTAACTCATTTAAAACGAATAAAATTCATTTATTCTTAATTTGGAACGTATACTTTTTTCGTTAAAAGCTGTTTTGATTTTGTTAATTGGTTAAAATGACCAAAATGATAATAATTGGTAATATTTCAGTAGAATGAAATAAAAATATAAATAAGCTTTGTTATCAGACTCATATAAATCCATTTAATAATTTTCACTACACAAAATACTAAACTAACCATCATATATTATATTATTTAAATATAACTATACATCTCTTCGAAACATGATCGTCTTTATTTTCAATTGAGTAAGGATTCTAAGGACTCTTTTCAATTATAAGTAAGGACTCTATATATATATGAACTATGTTTAAAGTCAACAATATTAAATTACTTCACATTAACGTATATTTCAAATCCAGTTTCAATCAACCATTAAAAATAACAAAACAGCAGCAGTTTGCAGATTGTGAAAAGATTTTTATCAATTGAACAAGCATCGGCTTAAAATACTCAATTAATTTTATTTTTTTGATAGACACAAATTAATTTGAAAAATTTGGAATGGAAACCATTGGGGATTTCCATTTATTTAAGTATTTATCATAACCAACCAGAAAATATTTGAATCATGTTCACAATTTTGATTTTATTAAAACGCCAAGAGGGATATTAACTTCGTTTCAAAAATTTTTACTTACAATATAATTTGTTTAGAGAAAGTTTGGCTTCAGGCAGTGATTTTTTACTTTGAAATATGTATTAAGCGAAAGAATCACTCTGGATTATTACACACCGGCGTATTATTCAAAATACACACATGAAATAGCAAAAGTATATACGGTCAAATATAAACGTCAAATATATTTCTATAAACAACATAAGTGTTTTATGGGTTAGGTTTTATTTGAAAAACTAATTATGAGATATTAAATACTAAACTTACATTCAATTTTTCCCTAATTATATTATGTAGCTTGTGACGAATATTTAGAAAAGTGCGTTTGAACTTAAACGCATAAATAATTGCGTTGCATTAAATGCAAGGTATAATTAAAATAAAATTTAAGATTCTTAGATTTAAAATGCTTAAATTTAACTCAAAACTAGAATTTTTTAAATTCTCACTTTGATTTCAAAGAAGAAGCTAAGTTCATGCTGTCACACACAATCAAAATTGAATTTTTCTTCATGCCGCAAGTCTTTTAATCTAGAAAATATGTAAATTTGGCAGATACTCGACACAACTTTAATTAATTTCAGTAAAAAATCTGAACGGTTTAAAACTTTTTTCTTTAAAAATATATGCGGATGTCGATCAATCCAGGGTTAACCAAAAATTTCAAATCAAAATATTTTTGCCGATGTGAGTCTGTAAATACGTTTGACTAAAAACTAACACTACGTTGAGTGTGTGGCTTTGGCTGCTAAAACTTGTTGGCAACCATAACTCAATCTCCATATCCAAATCATTTCGATTGTTTGTTACAAATTTCAATATATAATATTATATTATTTATATTTTTATTTTTCATTGTTGTTTGTTTCTTTAACAAATTTCAAATGGATCAGATAAAATTTTGATTCAGCTGTATGCGTCTAATGAACTTTGTAAAATTTGACCTATTTTTAGTAGTTTTTAGATGAAACCGTCGCTTCTGTATTTAACATGCACCATTAAATTAACAACAGTCTTGGTCTCTTATTTTGAAGCCTATCAGATAGCTATGGACAAATATTGTTGATAAAACTTTTCCGTCAGAGGTCCTTTGCAACAGAGGTCCTTTATATTTTATTGTCTATTCCTTTTGATTAATAAACATGTAACTTGTACAAATGTAAATTTGATTTATGTAGACAGTTTTATTCATATTATATTTATATATTATTTTATTAGATTGTTTTCAAAGTGTACATCAAGTGACGCTGAGGAATTCCACAAAATAAAAATCAAACTGAAAAATTCAAGCTCAAAAACATAAATTTACACCTTTGGTTTGCAATCAGATCAGAAATTTTATCAAGTTGAACATCATCATATCAAAAAAAAGATATTTAATTAGAATACAACATCTTGCTAGAAATTGGTCAAAAGGAAATAAAAAAACTATTTTTTTTTCAGGTATACCGAAATAAAGTGCAATATTTTCAAATATTCTATGGTGACCGTCATTTAAACAAACACTGCATAACGCACTCATTATATCAAATCTTAAATATTTGTTCTTTTTTTTTGAAATCTTGTTTTAAGAATCAAAAAAAAAGAGGACTTATTAGCGACTTATTAGTTTCATTTAAGGATTTTCATGTTTTCAAATAAGCTATCGTTATTTACCGTAAAACTTTTTATATTTCAAAGCCGACTAAAAAAAAAACATAACATACTATCAAATAAAACAAGAAAATGTTTGAATATAAAAAAAAATCGTGCTTGCCCTTGCCTTTAAAGTTTTAAACGATAGATTTAATGTTGAAAGTAAAACCATAGAGTAAAACTATAAAAACATTCAATACATGATATTTATTTATATGTATTTCTGCAGTAAAAAAAAAACTAATTTTTATATTTATTTATCCACTGTGAAAATTCTCTATACTTTTTTATTGAATTTTTATTGTATCAAAGCATTTTTGTATCAAAGCATTTCAAAGTTTCCCCTTGTGAATAGTGTGAAATTATTATTGTTATCCTGTCTACAATATATTTCAAAAACAATATTATTTTAAATAATTAAATATCTATGGGCCATGATAATTAAACTTTTTGAATGCCTAAACATGAATTTTCCATGAAAGCTCGATACATTTTTTAATTAAATTTGAAAACGAATGAATTTTCCTAGTTTTTTCAGGACTTAGACCAATTCTAGAAAATACTTAAATTTCTATTAAACATATACGGTATAACTTTTTTCCGTATCAAACAAAGTATATTTAACTTTTCACACTACTACTCTTTGCACATATTTTTAAATTCAGACCTGTCCCAGATTAATGCAAAACACTCTCATTCCACAATTAAGATATTTTCATTTGAGATTATTGTAATATTTTAGAACAATGGAAAAGAATTCCATTTCGAAAACACCGGCAGTTTGGTTGATTGATTTTCCACAAGTAAAATATAGATTAAATTTCATTAAAACAGCACATCTATATTTTAAAATCTCCATAATTCCATCAAACAATTAAAACTTCAACGTTTAAAATTTAAGATTTCATTAAGTTGATAGTTTGTAATAGTAATACTGGTTTTATTTAATACAAGGAACCAGAGTAATTAGCTAAAGTAAATCTGAGAATGGCTCATTAAAATCGTTCAAAGCTTATTTACACTACGATCTTTTTGAATTCAATCGGGTTTCAAGTGCGTTCAAATATTTCTATAAACTTTGTAATTCCCACACGATCTCGCCGAAAATGATCTCAATAAAGCATATCGCCAAAGTACAATAAATATTATTGGCAATATAATTAAAAATATTATTAATAATAGTATTTGTTGAGTGTTGATTCTAGTAAAAAAGCCGTGATTAGTGCATTGTTCTTCAAAAAGGAATATTATAAAATTTATGTGCTGTTTTATATCATCTTCGTTTGAGTTGAAACTCTTACCGAACTGGAAATGTAAAGTTTTTCCATTATATAGTTTTCTCAAAAAAGTTTGTTAAAATAGAAGATGTATCGTAGTTGCGTTTAAGTCTATAAATATGCGCAATTAATGCCAAATCTTGAAGGTTTATGTATGAATAAAATATAAAGTAAATTTAAGATATAACTATTAACATTTTAACGTTTTAAATTTTTATTCAAACCCACTAATCAATTGCATTAAGTACAGTGGACTGTAAAAGAAGCAATAAGCATTGATGAGCTGTGTATGTAATAAAAACTTAAAAGTCAAATATATTTATTTGCATTAATCTATTTATTTAGTGAGGAAAAATATTTTTACACAATAGAACAACGAGAATGAAACTCTGATTTTAACCGTTATATTATTGTCCTTGGTTCCCTCACTTTTTCTATAAAGTTAATTGTATTCAATGTTTGGTTCTTTTTCTTGTAATTTTTCTTGACTTTTTCTTTCTACTAACATACATTTGATTGTTGTTATAAATGCTGCAAAATAGTGTCTATGTATTTTTCCATTTATAAATTTGTGTAGTGGTTTTGTATATTCAAGTAAAATAAAAAATGAAGCTAGTCACGATTTTCTGGAAATTTTATAAAATAACTATTTATATATGTATATACACACTTAATTTTACACATATAAGAAAATAAGTTTATTGCATAGTATTATTTTCGAAGTTGGCATATTTTCTTCTGAAACCTACAAAGATATATTGCACGATATAAATTTATATGCAGCCATAAGAATACAAGTAAGTTAGAATTTTTAGGCTAGCATTGAGGACTAAAAATTGAAGTAACAATATGAGAAAAAGTTAAAATATCTCCAACATAACATAAACACTTCATAAAATTAACAAAATTTAATCACTTATAGTTATAATTATTGCAACAAAAAAAAATATTCTAAAACACCGAAAATTTGTAATAAAAATATTAAAATAGCGTATTTTTGTTTAATGTCAAGCGTTTAAAATATTTGCCCTATTTGGAATGGTTTTGAATACATATTTTCAACTTTCCGCCGGTTCAAATCTACTGGCAAAAAAGACAAACCCTGTTTTGAATATGCATCAATAAAAAAAAATTAAAAAAAAACTGATGCAAAACATGATGTATGAGCTTCATCAATATGATGTGTATTCAAACATTTGCTTTGTGGTAACTATAATTATATTTATATTTGTATTTCACAGACATCGTTGTTTCAAATTCAGCAAATAAGTTTTACTTTTTACCGTATTCATCGATTTTCTTATTAATATTTATACTTGTAATTGTTCATAATTGTTCGTATTTATTCAAATAAAATTATAACAATTATCTTATACACAGAATTATAATTAGATTAAATTAAATATTGAATATAATTATTTCAAATTTGCTTACTTTTAAAAATTGCTGGGAATCTCTAACGTTCAGTGAAAAGGCCATTTTTTGTAAGAGCAATTTAATCACACATTAATCAAATTTCAGCTAATTTGTTGGTAATTAAGAAGTTATTTTTATTATCACTTTTGCACAGACCAAATTTGCTTCGTTTACTTTTAGCAAAAAATCTGTCCTGAGTTTTCAGTTTTTAGTTTTCACTATTTTTTGCTTTTTAATTTCAATTTTAAAAATTGCAAAAACTCTACACATGTATTTTATATGCTTTCACATTTTAAAATAACAAATATTTATATCGGGTAATATGTTTACCTTCTTTACAAATCTTATCATTTGAGTGAAGAAGAAATTAAATTTTCACACTAAACTGAAAACCAATTAAAATTGCTTGTATAATTTATTCTTTCAGTTTATCGAGTTAATAAAGTTAATCATTATTCAATTTTAAGTTTTCACATTACTGTCATAAACTTTTCGGATTATTTTTTATTAATTTTATTGCATTCAAATTCTTTTTTCATTATAATAATTCTTCCTTTTACAGAAAACTTTAATGCATGCCAAAACACGAAACTCAAAAATCCAACCGAAAATATTTAAATGGAGCAAAATTGAATAAAAAAAGTTCCGAAAGCCATACAAATCACAATTTAAGCTCATGTGTTAAACTTTAACTCAAAATCCAACCAAAAATGTTCTTGACAGAGCTCAACCCAAGTTGTGTATCTAAATTTCGACTTTCTAATTGATTACTCACACACAAAAAATTGGAAAAAACTACGCCAAAAACTGTTACAATTTTTCATTAATTTCTTTATAGAAAAAATATCACAACAGATAACTTTGAGAGATTCTAAAGGACGGCGAAACAAAAATAGAAAGCACACAACAAACGTTATTCTGTTTTCGTTACCGACTCTAAATCGACTGACCGATAAATACAATATGCACATAAACCGAGGCCTTGTATATTGAATAGTGTAGTATATAGTGTAGTTATTATTTTCTTTCTTAGCATTTTTTGAGATGAAGAAAAAACGTGATCAACTTAATACATATGTTCTGTTATGAATTTTTGCAACGACAACGGAATAAAACAATATAGTGATACTACACAAATATTTATGCTCTCTTTATTTATTAAATAAAGTTTGGTCATAACAACTTCATAACGTCATGTATATTGTGATATTAAGTTTTAAATATATTTTTCATAGGTTTTGTGCATAAGATATGTTATGATTGAGGTTGTAGCTGAAGTGTTCAGTTCATTTTATTTTTTATATTATTTTTACTACACGGCTGAAATGAAAAAGAAATATTTTTTAGCGTTGTGGTTTTTTTCTCTCACTCTTAAAAAATAACACAAAACAAACAAGCACATATACAATGTCAAATATTTCCAGTCGATTTGAAAACTTTAGTAAAATCAACTGGAAATGAGAAGCTGAGCATTTCTAAAGCAGATATTTTGTTCAAGTATGTACAAGACCTGGAACTAAAATTATCATCTAGTTTTTGAATAAATTATTCTCTGTGAGTTTATTACTTTATTCTGATTTTTTTTTGTAAAAATATGAGCATTTAAATAAATTTTCACGAGCAATTTTTATTAAAATGTTTTTAATTTTCATGAATATTAATATTATTATATCTTCTTAAAAAGCTAGATAGATTTGAAATATTTAAAACAGGGCAAAAGTAACCGACACATATTTGAGTTTTGTAAATCTACTTAAAAGATTTTTTCCGGGATAAATTGTAATGGATACATTTTTTCCATTTTCATTGTCTTTAATTCTAATATTTTAGGTATTCATGATATTAAATGTTAGTACCACCAAACTCGTTTTCAAAGTGAAATGTTTGTTAGTTTTATAAACGGTTGTTATTGTAAAAACCTGTTTCTTATTGTAAAGTCTGCAGAAAACCGAAGAATTTTAGCAAAATATTATATCTATAGTTAACTCGTCCAAAGCAGCATACCCATATAATGTACCTATATAAATTTTATATTCAAAGATAAAATTGTTTCTGTATTTGCTAGCATTTTTTAAACATGTGCGTTCAAATTAATTTTTTAAACGACTTGATTGAATAAATATTATTTTATTGGATATTATATTTTTAATCTATACTTATATGGTTTTTTTTTCAAACTGTTAGTAGCTATATGAACGATAGTTTTCCATCTCTGCTATCCATTTCTCTGATAGTGATTTTTGAATGCAACAGTCACCCAACATGCTTGATTTTTTTTATAACTTAGTATATTATTGAAACAAAAAATTCATTACCAGATAGAAGAGATAGAATACACAATAGGAATCTTCAAATATTTCTTAATTATAAGTTTGTACTGAAAATATTCGATATAAGTATACTTTGAGATATCCAGTAAAAATTGTATTACAAGTCCGGCATCAACGACTCGATAAATAATTGAACTGGACAATGTGTATCTTAAAATAATCACCGCAATGTCTGAATTTTGTCTGATCTGCTTGCTCTATATTTCATTTATTACT
This sequence comes from Parochlus steinenii, assembly GCA_038502155.1. Taxonomy (NCBI): domain Eukaryota; kingdom Metazoa; phylum Arthropoda; class Insecta; order Diptera; family Chironomidae; genus Parochlus; species Parochlus steinenii. Next base: position 324,425 of record JAXCIN010000052.1, on the reverse strand, counting down.
CGAGTTTTTGGCATTTATTGGAAGTCTTCTCCCCACTTTTGAAATTTTCAGTAATTTTAAACTTGTGCTCATATATTTTGTATAAAGATAATTTGATCACTGCTATTTTAAATAACTTGTTTCATTCGATCCATATTGATGATATATAATGATATATTTTAAGGTTTCAAAGGATCAAAATAATTAAAAAAACGTGTTATTCAGATATTGGAGACTTTTTCTGATGAAATGAAACTTTTCCAAAGATTTTCTAACAAATTTAATTTTTTAATTAAATTCTCTACAATTTGTCCTTGGGTAAGATCGAAAATACCAAACATTTTAATTCAGTCAAAAGATGAAAAAAGAGAATATATAACACAGCAAACAAAAATCTATTTAAAATGGCATGTAAAACTATACCACTGGTAATGACCAATTGTTTCAACGAAAAAACCTTCATCTTTGAATTTATTTGCTTTGCAAAATAAAGATCATGTGAAATAAATTCTGAAAATTAAATTTTTTCAAATTAAGATAATTGTATCAAAAATATTTGATTTTTTTATAGATTGCTAATTTCTATGACCTATTTAAAAGTATTTATTGGTATTTAAGTATAGAATTTATGTGAGTGAACTCGAGATGGAATCAAAAAACCCGAAAAAATTTAAGATATCATTCTATATTTTTTAAATACATGTACAATTCTTTGAGTTTTCTCAAATTATTATTATAAAACCCCGGAATGGAAACACTAGCGAGAAAAATATGAAATAAACTTCTGTAATAAATCATCCAACGAGAAAACACAACTTAATTACAATTGTTTAACAATTCAATTCATGTTTGCATTCTTTTATCTTCCCGCAATAAGGCAATTTATAAGTTCAACCCCTGGATTTCAATTATTGCTCTCGGCTTTATAGCCGCATAAACAAAAGTCCAGTGAATGCATAATAAAAGTAATATTAATTGTTTCTGCCATGTGATTACACGTTGGTATAAGTTATTTGTTTGAAAACTAAAATAAAGCCAATAATGATGATATCAACAATTCAATTGAAGTGAGATAATTATTACTGCGATTTTTCTTTGTTTTCTTTGAGTTGAAACCCAAAATATATCATTTATTTAAGTCAAGTGTTATTAACTTTCAAGGTTTTGATCGCGCAGAATAGGGATTAAACATTTTGTTCTATTTTTGAAACGATCTTTAGAATTGAATGATGACACAAAGCTCATTTTTACTTTCTTTTAAATTCATTCCTTTCTTGATTTTTGTGGAACAAGCAAATGTTTTGAATTTTTACTTAACGCATAGAAATTAGTTTCACTTTTAAAACATATTCAATTATTTTCTTCTCAATAACACTTCAATAAATATATTATGAAATAATATGGAAGTCGCAAGTCGATGTTTGGAAGCTCTCAAGATAATTAAATTGTTAAAAATATATTAATAATGAGAAAATTCATTGCAAATCTTTGTACAACAATATTTATTCATATAATAAAACTTCACAAAATATCAAAAATTTACAAATCAATCATAATTAATAATCAAAAATTAAAAATAAAAAGCATTAAACCGTTTAATTATCAAATTATCCATAAACGCTATGTGTTCTTCATGTTGGTGATTTTTGGATTGTCGGTCATTGTAAATTGGCTGGTTATTGTAATTTTGTTACCATCGAAAAAATTATTATGTGTTGAACATTAAAAACACATTATTTTTGTAAATTTCTTTTGATATTTTAATCAAAAAGAAAGGAAAAGTAAGAAAACTCGAACATTTTTGATAAGCATCAATTATTTATTAAATTTAACTTTGCCTTCTACATCATCATTCTTTTTGCTCGCTCGAATGGTTGGTTGTTAAGTTAAAGCAGCCATAAGATTCAATCACAACAACATAATTTAAGGATCATTTTTCTTCTCGGTTCTTTGAGGTGAAAATTTACGATGTAGTCTGTTATTATTTGTCATTATAAAGTAATTTCTTAATTTTATATATTTTTGATTTTTATCATATTTGCCCTTATTCACAATTTTAATAAATTTATAAAATTATTTTGCTCTCTTTAGCATTTTTCGTTGAACCAATTAGTTTCCAATTTCAAGACTTAGAGTCAGTGTCCAAGTGCCTAGAAAAACGAACAAACTTAAGAACACTGTTTTATTTGTCGAAATTTTAAATAAAGATTATATTAGCTAATCTCACCATCTAATAAAAAGCTCTGGAAATTAAATTTAAATATTGAATTATTGGAAAAAAGATCTCCTTCGAAGAATGATAATAATTTTACCTTAACAAAAATTTGAGAATGATATTTTTATGTATAACCTGCAATACTTTACATACTTTTTATATTCTTTCACTTAATCGAGTAAAAAGTCCAAACAGGGCCCATAAATAATGTGAAATCCAATCATACGATAACATTATTATGTGTTTTTAATTTTTCGGCAAAATTGATAACAGCTTTAGATATGATTTTGGAGAAACAAGTACTTTACTATATAAAAAAAATACTTAATGATTTTATTTTCCCGAAAAGTATAATCGTGGTCTACCAGGTTTTTTGGTTGGAAAAAATCGATTTATTTTAAACTGCGAATTAATGCGTGTACTTAATTCAACACGGAAGACGGTGAAACAAAAGACCAATTTAAATAACCTGAAGACCTGAAGTTGTTGAAAATTTAAGTTGATGTATATTTATAATTTTATGCACACAAAATAGAATGTTAAATGAAATAGCATTATAATGTCATAATAAGTATCAAATCTTTAGTCACTTTGAAGCAGTTAGTTAGAATAGATGTTTTTGCGGATGTGACAATTTTAAATTTTTTAATTTTCCAATCAATTATACCATATTTGCACATTTTTTTGATGTTTCTTTGTAGATTATATTCATGAAACATTCTTAATTAAAATTTTATCAACCAAATTCCTGGAATGTTCCAAGGGAAATCAATTTTCGTGGGTTTTAAGGATGATTGTATATATTTATTTTTTATGCAAAAACTTATGAATTTTAATAAGGTACTTTATTTTTTATAACTTGATTTATGAACTGTTGACTTGAAAATATATGTCTCGCATCTGTACTTTTTTAATTAATTTTTTTTAATACATGTTTTATATGTGTACATATCACTAAAATCTCTTATGCCAATTTAAACAGTTTATTAAAACAAACATAAATTCGTCTCGCAAGTATAGCATATATGAAAAAATATCAGTAACATGGAAAATACATAAGATAATATATGATTGTAATGTGATAAAAATACTTAACAGAACTATAACCCGCAAAAATAATGCCTGTTGTACTATATAATTTATTGCAATAAAATCCAAATTAACAGAATAAGTCCAAGCGAAAGAATTTCGAGGAAAGCTTCATTACAAATGATAATTTTTATAACTACTAATTACATGATATTTATTGAGTTTCAAAAAATAATTTAATTTCATTGGATCATCAGACTTTTTGAAACGTAATTGAGATATTTGCAAACTTTTTGGAATCATAAATAAAAACTTAATGCTAAGGTAAAATTTGAATCATAATTAACTAGATTATTTTAATTATTCAATTGCAACAATATGCTACATTTTCCATCAAATAGGATGATAATACGTTATTAAGAAAATACTACTTAATGTCAAGTAATGACATGAATTTCACATGCCATCGTAGTAATGCACTTAAATAAAATCATGCAAAATATAAAATCAAAATAATTCACTTTTCGAAGCATAGCCAATCAGATGTAACTGAAAAATGTTTTGTAAATATCTTTAAAAAGGAGATTTTGGAAACTCGGATGTATAATACTAAAGCTTAATCTGCCTTTCCACAAAAAAATAATAATAGAAATATATATTCTCGAATATTGTTTCTGAAAATATATTGAAACTGTGTTTGTTATTTTAGTTTGAACTGTGAAGATAGAACACCATTTATATAAAACATAAAGAAACATAATATCTCACGAAATAAAACTGAAATATGTAATAATGTACATTTTTCATATCGATTGATCCAAAAATTTGAGATTTTCTGCAAAATTCTTTCAAAACCTTTTTAGTCCATTTGTTTTTTACCTCAGAATGCTTTTTTGTTTGCAACAACTAACTATGTGATGGTTCTCTGAAGCCAAAGATTGTATAAAACAGTCGAAATGTAAATCAAACGATTTTTGTTATCTCTTTTTATGGATTTTTAATGTTACTTACTCGTTCTACACATACCTGCCTTATTGCTGAATTTAATGATCCAAATTATTTTTTAAAGAATAACCAACAAAAATGTATTTATTTTATTCAATATTCAGAGCAAAAATATATTTTGTTTAATGCACTTTTTATCGAAAATTTCAACAAAAAAAAATGTTTTAAGTAATTAACTCGCGTCGGTTTTCTTTTTTTACTCCAGATCATTTTGAAGAATAATTTTGGGTTTTAAGACATTGAGTATGCTTTAAGGTTTCCGTGTCATTTAATTCCTTGAAGAAAAGAGAGCAGACAATTTAAAAATTACCTTTATTTATAAATTAACTTAGGTGAAAAAATTACTCCGTCAAAAATTTCACTTGAGTAATATAAAGTAAGATAATATTCAAGTTAAACAATTTACGAAATATTACAATTAAGTCAAACATTTTTCGTAAGTTGAATTAATCTAAAGGCCTAGAAGAATATTCTGCAAATTTGCGTAATGTTCTGCAAATAATGTTACGCATCCGTGTGTTTACTCACATTTTTCACCCAAGTGTGCGTGCATAACATTATTTGCGCGGACAAATGTGCGTGCAGAATTTATTTTTTGTTCTAGTATTGGTCAGAATATTCTGCAAAATTCACGTAACTTTTTAGTGCAGGGATGACGATCGGTACCGAAAAAAACATCGAATATTTATAAAAACATGATTTAAGGATTGATCAATAAATTTAGTACAGCTTGGGAAAAAGTTGTAAATTCCGAGACAATCGATACCTCTGCATTTTAACGTCAAATGCAATAGTATGTGTACGTGTAAACACAAAAAATTCTGCATAATTTTTTTTGCAGAATTTTCTTCAGTTTGAGCCTGCCTTAAGTAAAACTTATTTAAGTAAATAGATAAATATGTACTCAAGTGATTTTTACTTCGAAAATGAAATTTTTTACATCACTGAATTATTTTACTTGAGTGAAAATATCTTACGTGTGTGATTTTGTCTCAGTGAAATTTTTTTCCGAGTTAAATTTTTGCCGGAGTAAAATTTTTGCATAAGTAAATTTTTAAATAAAGAGAATTGTGCATCAGACATGATCAACTAAAGGTATTGCAGGCAGTGCACAATTAATTTGCATTTTTTAATTTTACTTAATTGATAGCACAACAGTGTTTATATTATCCAACATTTATAAATATTCATCAACATATTGCTCATATTTCAAAGGACATTTAGCCCTAATATTTCTTTATTGTTGTTTTTCTTAAATGCGGTAAACTTTGCCCGTTTTTAGCCATTTTTGCTCTGATATTCTACAACTTTCTTTTTTATCCAACTTCAATTTTTTCGGGGATATGGTATAAAGAATCAACATTTTTGTAACCTCCATTTTGAATTGTTACATGACATAAATAGTCCCAGGTATTTAAATTTTGAATAAAAAGGAAAAATATGTTAGGCACTCTTGTTTTATATCTACAAAAACATTTAGCTTTATTTGCTGGAAGAGAGAATTGTTAAAAGATCGAGAACACAAGTCAGTGTGCACTTGCTTCGGTGTTTTAAAATCAAATTATCAACTAAAGCATTTAAGCACCAATAAGGCATTAAATGCGTGATTTACAAAATTATCTTTCAATTTACTTCATTTTTCGATTTTTGTAGTAATACATTGTTTGACGAGGTGAAATTAATTTATGTATTTATTACACTTTGAATCACGCAACGCTTTTAGTTATTTTCTGCAGAAAAATGACCAATTAATGCTGTAAAATAATTTAAAAGTATATTAAAAAGGAAGTTTTTTCTTTGTAGAAAAGAATACTATATTTATTATTATTGCAGTCCAAATTTTTATATAATAAGTTATATTTATATATATATATATATATAGATTTATGGAATAAAAACACTATCCTTTATTAAAATTACTAAATTTTGTATTATTGATTTAGGTATATTCTACATGAAAAATATAAAAAACAGTTCCACAATAACTTTCAAAAGCGATGAGCCGCAAATTTTGAACATATTACTTATACAATAATTGTGCATGAGTACATTAAAAATAATAATTGATTTTTCGAAGCGTGAAATTGTTTTGAGAAATGTAACAACCGTAAAAACATCACTTCTGGCACTTTATCTCTCGTTATTTTGAAAACAAGGGTTTTTTCAATTTAATAATGAACCGTTTAAAGCAAAAATTTGACACGTCTCAAGACAATGTCAAAATCAGGATATTTAAAATATAGAATTATTTAAAAACCAACCCAACGATAAATAACACAATGAAACAATTGCAAATATGTTTTGTGACTGTTTTGTAAAAACAAATTACAGGATTATATGCAATTTACAGACGTTACAGATTTTTTTTTTGTTAAAAACTTGCGTGCCCTTAATGTAATATCAAAAAAGAATTCGATTAGATACTATAAAATATAGGCATAGAATATATGTATAATGTCACTAACTTTTAATCGATTTTTTAAATATATTCAACTATATATTTTCATCTTTAGTTGATTCCATGATTCATGGTACAGAGATAAAGCTTTATGATATTCCAGCACTAAGGAGGAGCTTTATCGTTGTCCCACGAATCATGGAATCTGCTTTATTTAAATTTTGTATTACATACCTCAATCATTTAACTTCGTTGTTACACATCAACATTGTTGGCAGAAATTATTAATTTTAACAACATTTTTAAACTTTAAACAAAAGCAAAAGCCGATACATTGATGATAAATTACTTGTTGTAAGATTAATCTCTTTTAAATTGCAAACTTTATGAAAATGATTGATTAAAATTACTATCGGTTTTATGTTCTGTATAATATATATATCTATATTTTTGGTAAAGGGACAACAAATATTTTACTGCGGTGAAAAAAAACAAAATGCAGTATCAAAAAGACCGAAATTATCGTGTTTCACAAAATAATCCAAGTCCGTGCTCGCTTTTTTTACAGCAATCAAGGAAAAGCCTTTAAATTTTTAAATTTTTGTTTTCAGACGGATGAACTACAAAACTCTCGCGGTCGGTGAGTCTCTGTCAAAAGGCATATTAAATTTCTCTCATGTAGTGTTATCAAAGTGACCAAACAAATACAAAATACATTTATCATTTCTACAGGAAATTTACCACTTTTGTCGACATTGTTTTTGGATGTAGACATATTTTTCTACTACAATTTTTTTTTGATAAGTAGCATAGTATAAGTTAGTCAATTTATGTAATTGATGTCTATTGAAGGGAAGATTTTGTTTTTTTTTAATGATTTGCAAGGACTAAAAATCATCTTTTCAATCAAAAGATCCAAGTCGTTTAAAGATTTAAATTTCAATATGTTTTCAATTATTAGTTACTCGAGACTCTATGTCGAGACGTTTAGGAGAATTATCATTTAAGAAAAATTTTGTTTCACAGTACGGTACCTACATTTTTTAAATAAATATAATTTCTAGCCCCTTGTTATGTTGTAACTCCGTAATGTATATTGTGGGTACATAATATGCAGGTGCTTGACCCAAATTTAACTTTTATTTGATTTTTAATTAAAGTAAGTATAATAAAACTTTTTGATTTCACTTGAATTTTGGCAAAATATGTAAAATAATACTGTTTTCTCTTTTTAAATGTGATTTTAAATAATTGATAAAATATATATATTTGCATCAGGAAACATTGTCGTTAATTGAGTTTATAAGCCAAAAACCAGATTGTGATTTTGTAAAAAATTCACAACTAATGGAAAATTATATCACATCGTGTATCATTTACGTATTGTAATGTGGGTGATTTAAAATTTGGTTGTTATTCTCGTTTCATTCGAGATATTTAAAAAAAAAATTCGGCACTAGCTAAATTTGAACCGTTACATGATGATATCGTTAAATTAAATATTATTATTATATATTTAAAAATTGCTTAAAAGTGAATCATCTATAACATTATGAACTGTCTCTATTTTAATCATAATCACGTCATATTCACAGTGTATATTCATTATTTTATTATATATAATTTTTTACTAAATCGTTTTTAATACTATACTTGCATGAATATGTCAACATGGAAATTTTTCAACGGTATTTTTTGGTTTCGGAATTTTAAACACCAAAATATATTGTGAATAAAATGAAACAGAATCCATATCATCGATGCAATTATACTCATTAATGGAAATTGAAAACCTTTTACGTTTAGCAGATCCAATAAAAAATATAGTAGTGAACTCTACATACTTATAAGGAGATCATTATATTTCGGATATTATCTTATATATGTAACTTTAATTATTGAACATTTAAGGCCAGATTACATAGCATAATATTATGCCAAATAATATTATTCTTAGTGTATTTACTTGGTTTGATCACACAAATGTGAGGGCATAATATTATTATGGCAAACAAATGTGAGCGCATAATATTATGTGCGCAAACAAATGTGCGTGCAAAATCTTTTTTTGTGCTAGTGTGAGTCTCGTAATTTTTTACTGCAGGGATGACGATCGGTACAGAAAATAACATTGATTATTTATAAAAACATGAATTAATTAACATGGAGCAAAACTTGTTAGATTTTGCAAAAAATTTAAAATTCCAAGAAAATCGTTCTCCCTGCACTTTCGGAAGAAATGCTAAAGTGTGAGTGTGTAAAATGCATAATATTATTGTGGCATAATATTATTCTATCTGTTGTCCCCTTTAAACAAGTAATTCGTCAAAAAATGAATAATAAAATCACTACTTTATTTGATACTAGTTATCCCGTCTCGGCAAAAATGCCGAGTTAAATATTTTGGTTTTAATGAATTTGAGCCAACAATCTAGATCAAATAATCTAGATTTGTAGTTCAAAATTATTATAATTTCAGATTTCTTATAATAAAAGTGTTTTTCAATTTAAATTACTAAAATTCATGGATCTTTTCAAGGAATATAGAATCAATTTTCGATTCCGAAGCAAATTTCAAAATCGATTTCAAAATCGATTCTCAATTTTCCAACGTACAAATTCCGATCGCGATTCTCAAAAAATGATCAATTCCAATGGTTTCTCGATTTCGATTCGAAATTTTTATTTGGAACGACCAGGTGGTCAACAGGATCAGCATAAAAAGATCCCATAAATTTATCACGAACAATCCACTGAATTGAATACACTGAATATATTCGCTGAAGAAACAAAAGCTCTTTTGACAAATTCAAAAAAGCTTCTGGATCTTGAATAATAGCTTCTGGATGTGGAGTTTAGCAGATTTTCAGTTAATTTAAGATTTTTACAAATAAGATATACTTTTTTAAACACATTCCGCGATGTCAGTTCCACTTATTGCACCAACTTTGTTTGGGCTCACTGATCATTTGGTGAACATTTCAAGTATCTGTTCTCTATAAATAGTAAAATGTTGGAAAAGCTTGAAAAAAAAACAATAAATTCATCTTGAGATCAACATCGCGTGAAAATCTTAGGTTTCTGTTGGAAATCAAATCTCTTGTGATGCCAAATAATTAATAAAAGAAGAAAAATTTAGCTAAATCTAGATCAAATAACCTAGATTTGAAAAAATATTTTTAATTTCGATTAATTAAATTTTAATTTGGAGCCACCAGCTGGTCACCAGGATCAGAATAGAAAGATCCTATAAATTTTTCATGAGCAATCTAATAAAGTTAGTAATTCGCTGAAGAAACGAAAGCTCTATTGAAAGTTTCAAAATAGCTCCTGGATCTTGAAAAATAGCTTCTGGATGTGGTTTTTGGATAAGGATGAAATTTTTTAGATTCGTGGTGGACCCGTGATGTCAGTTTCACTTATTGCACCAACATTGTCTGGACTTACTGATCATTTGGTAAAAATTTCAAGTCTCTAAGTGGTTCCGTTCTTGGAAAATAGTAAAATGTTTGAAAAGCTTATAAAAGAAACCAATAAATTCATCTTCAGGTCAACAACGCGTGGAAATCTTGGGTTTCTGGTAAAAATAAAATCTCTTGTGATGCCAAATAATAAATGAAAGAAGAAAAATTGAGAAAAACCAAGCAATGAACAAATTTTGTGCATGTTATATGCAAAAAGTGCCAAAATCGCATAGATTTTGGAAGCTGGGGAAGAGACGCGGTGGGATGACCATCTCAAAAATGACTCAAAATGTGTGTCTTGGCAATGTTCATAAGACCTCATAAAAAAAAAATCATTTTTATTGTTAATAAAAAGTGCCACCACATCGTGAACGTTTTTTTGGAAAATTCTGATTTTCCCGAGGATCACGGGATCAGCTCTGGTGACCACCAGATGAGTAGACCAGGTCTGGAACCAAAAGTTTTCATCCTTTACATAGTTGTAAGAAGTTTTGGTGAAAACAATTCTTGAAAAACTTAATCCGTTCAAAAGTTATTAAGCTTCAGTACACCGACACGACAGAATTTCGCGCACAACATATATAGAAATATATATACAACTGAATTCTATTATATCTAATGAATAATAATGAATTCTATTATATCTAATTAAATTAACCACATTTTTAATCTTTCATATTGATTATGATGAATTGCGGAAGTTAAATTGTATTTATCTTACAGCCCGACAAAAAACTTGATAGATTTTTACTGAACTTTCGAAACGACTTTCAGAACTTATGATTCTAAAAATAAATTCTGTTCTTATTTGTAGATGGAAAACAATTGTTGGACTAAATTTTAGTTATATTTTGTAATATAGCGAATTTCATGAAACGTGGGACATGATATTCGGGACACCAAGAATTTTTTTTCTTTCTGAAAAGATTTTTAGATTTTTGTAAAAGCAGAGTAGTTATGGTTATAGTTAGTAGAGATTAGTATAATGTTTGTTTTAAATTTAGTAGAAATCAAAAAATCTTTCCAGAAAGTTAGAAAATCTTTAGTGTTTAGAATATTATACAGCTTTTTTGCTGTCCCAGGTATCATGGAAAGTGCCTTTTTTATATTATTTTATTTTATTTTAAAATTTTAAATTGTTAAACAATTGCAAGAAGTTTTTTTTAAATAAATTTAGATATAAAATTCTCCATAATATCCGTGTAGTGTTTGAAGATTTGAACACAAAGAATTTATCTTTTTTCATCTGTTTACCATTCTACTGCTCCATTATAACTAATTGTATCAATGCATCATAACGTAATTAAAATTCAGAAAACGCCCTGTTATTAATGGTGCATAAAAAATATTTCATAAAAATCCCTTAACGAGCAAAACCGTGGCCATCAAGAAGTGTTTTTCATGAAGGTTTAATTAAAGTGCAGAGGTTTTTATTCGAAAGAAACATGTAAAGCATAGCATACAGCAAAACATTGCAGTTGCTTTTTTAACAGTTTTTTGCAGTTTTTAAATCTATATAAATATTTTATACATTTATCGATTTATTTATTTATTGTACAAGAATTGCAATATCATCTGTTTCTGCTATCGTCGGCTTCGGAGCACCTATTTAAATTGTAATAACCATCTAACATCGATAACCATCTAACCAAAGATACCAGACGACCGACGAACGTGTTATTTATTTACCTTTTTATCAAATTTTATTACATCGGAAAGAACAGGCAATTTAACTTATTAAAAAAAAAAATGATTGTTGCTTTGAAGTAAATATTCTAAGCTAAAACTTTTATTCTATCAATTTTAATATTGGCTTGTGACCCTGCAAATTTATGGACAAAAAGACAAATATTTAACCAATTTCACAAACGCACAGAAATACTCTGAATATTAATGTTCATACGAATTAAGTTGTCAAAAACGATTTTTGAAAATGCAATCATTTATTTTATGTAAAATTGAATTAATCAACCAATTTTCTTGCTATCAAAAGAACTAAGAAGTGAGACTTAAATTAATTTGCTCTATATATTAACCACTCAATAAGGTACAAACAACGAAAAAGTGAAAGGCATTATATTTAAGGTATGAATTAATAAAAAAAAATCCAAATCGTGAGTTATTTTAAAATACTATACGTATCCTGTTTTTATTTTTTTAAAGACTGTTGAAGCATATTTGTGCAGATTATAGCCCAAGTTTATAAACCATTTTTGGTGGAAGCTACTAATTTAAGGAAAAACTTACACTCTTTTAATTAAAATTCAAATTAGTAAAAACAGGACATTATACTCAAATTTTAACAATACTATGATTCTAATACTGACCTTATTTATAGAAAACCAAATTAAGAATAAACAATTATTTAAATATGACAATTAAAAATAAATACATTCAGAAAAAAAAACAAACTTGATGTACGCTCCAAAACTTTGAGCAATATATCCCAAATATTTTAACGAGCCTTGCTCAAGATTTTTGCCAAAAAAAAATTATTCAAACAATGTAGAGGTATTCTGAGACTAAAAATACCTTTCACGTACTCTTGAGTAAATAACTTAAACATTGAAATTTGAGTCGCACTTTTAACAGTATATTTTTATCAAATTGATAAAAAAGGCAATGAAAGGGAACAAAAAAACTATAAACAAACCGCAAAAAAGACCAGCAAGCAACAAATATTCAGCATAATTGATTTTATTTTGTTTAATGAGCAAAAAAGATGGAATTATTTTATTTCACAATATTCATCCAATTGAAATTACTGTATGTACCAGAAATATCGCACTTGAACATCATTAAATGTTTGTATTCATGTCAATTGTTCATTAAATGTTTGTTTCCAAGTTTCCCAAAATAAATAAAAGCATAACAATTAAAACAGCGATATATACGAGCCGTAATGACCAAGTAAATTTCACATGTTCATAAAAAATTCCATATAAATAAATTTGAAACCTGAAGAAATAACATAACTTCTCCTTCATATAAATTGAACATTTAAATTCATTTTAAACTCCAATGAATTTTGTTGTAAATTTGTAATTTATATTTTAATTTCGGTGGCTCACAAAAGCTCATTGTAGCTTTCAGCTCCCACACTATTTTCGTTATTTCAACTTGATAACCAAATTATTCAGCATGGAAAGTAAATTTCGACTTGAAAGTTTGATTTCTAGAAAATTTAGTTTGAAAGTTTTTTTTTTAAATATCCAGTTGAAACTTGCATATTTGCACATCATCTAGGTCCTCGATGGACCGAAAAATGTCTAAACTGATACAAATCGTGGCTTAATACACCAACATTAGCATTTACACTGTTGACGGAGAAGTAAAAATTAGTTGAAAATAATTGGAAGAAATTCAACCCGACAATTTTCACTTTTCAAGATTGTTTCTTTTGAGATTGTTGCCAAAAATCATTGTTCAGTTCTGTAGGAACCTCTATTTAACTTTCCAGTGAATTTACAACAAGCAAAGTTTCATAACATTTATTCGAATTTAATTGAACATAAATTCTTATCTGCGATTTTTTATTTTGCTTCTGTCTGTTGACCTACATTTCAGCAAGAACAATAAATAGGAGGACGACTGTTGATAATGCCAGTAGAATAAAATGAAATGTTACTCAATGTGTTTTATATTTATGTTTTTCAACTTATTTTTGAATAATTCAATTTTTCTTGCAGAACATTTCTACTCATAATAATTATATGAAGCTTCATTGGCAATTTTGAAAGATAACAAAAATTCGATTTTTAAAAGATAATTTTTTTCGAATTATATATGAGAGAAAATTAATAGAAAAATTTACTAGAGATGAGATGGTTAGTATTTGAAATATGTAGCATTTGTCAAAAAGCATCACTCGAAGCTCACTATTATTACTCAAGAAAACATTTGATACTATAGCGTAGAAACATCTATAGAATTTTGTCCGTCTGTCTGTAGGTTTACAAAAAACCTCCCGAGAGATGGATTTAGACTAAAACAACTAGTACTAAAATGTTTAAAATGAATCCTTATTTAAAGATGACATTTTTGACGGAGATGAGTCTAAACGATTGCCTCAGCTCAAATGTTCAGGATGATGTTATCCACAGATTATAATCAGGAATGGGTTCATCTTAAACTAGATACAGACATGTAAATCGAAGAGAAAACTAAAAATTTGACTGGTAATTCACTTATTTTAATTGTATTGCTACGTTAAAGAGCCCCCAACTTACGCTTGCCGTATGGACAAACATATCGATAAAACGTGAGTTAGGTGATTTGTGCAACTGTTGATTGAACACAAAAATCCGGGCATTTTTTTAAGTTCAATCATTGTTCATTATTGTGTACAATTAATGTGCACAAAGAAACACAATCAGGCACAAACCGTCTAGCTATAGTCTTTGTTCTAATTTTAAGCTTTTCTTTGATTCAACAGGACATTCAGGGATTAAATGGAAAAATAACGTTTGTATTCTCTTTAATTATGTAAATTTATTTCTTACCTCGGATATTAGATAATAGAAAATGCATTTGCTAACAAAAACACATATCCCTCATGAAAATGTTCAAGTTTCAAATTCAAAACACCCAAATTTATCTTTCAATTGTAATAAAAAAATTTATTTCACATCACTCAATCAAAGGTCCCCATATATAAGATAATTTACAAAACAGTTTAATTTGCTACATACTAATTATTTTAATGGAATCATATTCTAAGCACCGGTCTATAAAATTCTGTATTTAAAATATTTAAAATTCTCCCAAATTATTAAAATAAAATAAAGCAACTGAAAAACTTCAATTATAAATTTGACTTCATAAAAGGTTTCAAGTACAAGTGGAATGATTTATTAACAGGTTCTTGATTGAGAGGACTCTTTTGAGCTTCTGCAAAAAGTCTTTCGTAAACGTTACCATCATAAACTCCTAGTGCTGATCCCAAAACAGCATCTGGAATGTCAAAACCATCCACAAGGCCAACAGCATTAGGTCGAATATTAGCTAATACTCTTTCCAACCGGCTTTGCAACTCTTCGATGTCATTATTGCTAATATCAACAAACTATGTAGAACAGAAAATATTTTAAAGATTATTTATAAACTTTCGGCATATTCGCTTACTCTCAATAAGTCTCCCATATTTTTGAGACACAAATCAACAGCATAAAGTTCAATCAAATGTCTGAGCGATCTGCCCAATTCAGGTGTAAGTTCTTTCACAAACTTTTCAATCATTTCGTGTCCTGATTCTAACAAAAAAGCTCTACAATGTGAGTCAGCAGCTGAAGCAAGCTCAATAGATGTTAAATTTGCAGCTTCTTCGTGTGTGCTTCCCATTTTTTTTCTCTGTTGCATATGATCGTATGCTAATCGGACCTTTCTGTTAAAGAATAAACATTACATTCCAATACGGTTTTACAATTTCCTTAAATAATACCCTGCTGAAATTGTTTGCAGTGCTGCAATAATGCCAACGATGCTGCCATTCCATTTTGGTCTACTTTGTTTAATTCTAGCGGCTGAAATAGTATTTTTGTTAGATATTAAATTCTGTTTAAAACTAAATAAATGTTATACCTTCACCAAGATATGCCACAGTCGGTACTAATTTGTCTCCATTCAAAGCTTGGATCCACACTTTAATCAAGTATCTATATAAAAATATTATAATTTAAATAAAACAGTAGATATTATTCGATAATTCAAAAATCACCTTGCAGTTTGCAGCAATAATACAGTATTTTCTCCTTCATAAGTGCAAGCAGCCGTTACCATTCCATAAGTACCAGGAAATGATGATGAATTCATGTAACCATGTCCCCCACATGCAAGCCGACATATCTCGACACCTAAGTTGAAAACTCAATATTAGTTTTTTAAATCAAAACTTATTAACCATTAAATAAATTTGTTATGTCAAAAAAAACATTTTTCACCTGCTGCCGCATCTGCCGTACAAACAGCCTTAAGGCAACAAGCGATTGCGTGTAATTCTGGAAGTCGTTCTAAGTTGCCAGAGTCTAGCTCACTGGTAACCTGATTGTACATATCCTAGGGTTTGTTTTCAAGATTTAGGTATGTTTTTACTTAAAAATATTAATAAGTTACCCATAAAAAGTCAGAGCTCAGCTTGAAAATAACAGCTTTAGCAATCATTGGAAATATTTTGTTCTGTTGAGTTATGTGCTCGATTACTTTGGGTTCTGGTTCACTATAGAAAGATGATAACATTTGAAATCAAATATGATTTATAACATTAATTTATACTTTGGATTTATTGGGCTTTGTCGACGGACGGTGGAATAACGTGTGGCAATTGTTACAGCTTTGGACAAATAATTCGACATATCTCGAACTAATTTAGTAAAAAAAATTTAATTCGTGAAAAGTTATAATTCTATTAAAAGTTTTATGTAACACTTACTAATAACAACACGAACAAACATCATAGTTCCATAAGTCAATACTGAACTTGGCGGCTTTATAAATGTTCCATCTTCAAGCACTTTGGCATTTTTCATCAACACTGGAAAGATAACATTGATAGCAGTTTTAGAAAATAGTTATATGGATTCTGAAAAGTTAACTAACTGTTTTCTCGAGGAATGCGCACTTTTTCAAATCCAAGGAAACCTGTGTTTATATTTAGAAATAGAATGTATCATAGAATGTAAGTAGATCAATGAAATGTTACTTCAACCAACCATTGTTTACTCCATTCATTCCCAATTTGTTCCCAATTTCCCCAATCTTGATACCAGGCATCTTAAATTAATAATTTGGTATTGATGATAATTGAAAAAGAAATCATTTTAAAAATATATCTACCGGCATATGAGTTTCTTCATCTCTGAGCTGAACTATGAAGGGCTGAATTCCGTGACACTTACCCAAAGAATAAAGCTGTGCGATCACAATTGCATAATTTGCCGTATGTCCCACTAAAAAATTAAAATATTAAATTGACTGTTGAGTGTTGATATATTATAGATGTGTCTCTAAAAGACTCTTAAAAAAATTAAACATTTTCTTACATCCTCCAGGCCACCATTTATAGCTTGTAATCGACGGACTATTCAAGACAAATTCTTTTGTCTCCGGATCATAAGTTGAAGTTGTTTCCAGTCCTCGAATAAAGGTGCCATGTCCCAATTCCGTCTGAGCGTAAGTTCCTATTATTTGGCATCCCCAGGCTCTAGATATCCATAGTGCCTGTTGTTCAGGTGTTCCATGACCCATTATAGCTGGTAAAAACATAATAAAATGAACCCCCATTGGAAATCCTTCTTTTACAATTGCCGTGCCTGAAAAAAGATAAGAAGTGAATATTGATATATTTTTAATTAAAAGTAGAAAATTTACCTAGCATTCCACCTAATAAAGCCCTAAAAAAATATTATAAGTATCATAAAAGTCTATTAATATAAATATTAAAATTTCAATTTAAATTACTAACATATAGTTTTCCACACCATCTTTTCCTTCTGCTTGCATCTGTCTAATTTTTTGGAAAACCAAAGTGGACTTTCTTATACTTTCTTCATAAACTTCCTTATGAGACAGAAAAGACGTTGGAACTTTATCTTCAAGCTCTGGATCATTCAAAAAGTATTCCTCTGAAATAGTAATTTTATCTACAATTAGTAGGTAGCATTAAACTGTTGGATGTCCAAGGTGTTTTTTATTTGGTTAAACTTGATAGATCAAGAAGAATACTGGACAAAATTTTTTTTACCGTATCATTAAAAAGAGTAGTTTACATTATTATAAAATACAATTAATGAGCGCAGGCATTACATACTTTTTTGATCGATGTTTTTTATAAGCTTAATATTAGAGTTGGTTAAAATTATTTTTCTTCAACACATACATCTTAAATTTTTATACTACTAACATATTAAAGATGTTTAAATGTAGTCAATATTATTTTAAATATGCAATGTAATGTTTCATTGTAAAAAGCACTAAGTACTACAGCTACAGGTGAACATTTTAACTTTCACTTGAGTTATTAAACTCTTCAAGATACATACACAACTATGAAACAATTAGGTAAGTTAAGTAATATAATTTGAACTCACCTCTTGATCTTTTATCCTCCAATTTTTTTTGACCACCGTGCCACCAGATGGAAAACTCATTAACATCAAAAGAACAGTTCTTTCTTTCAATTTCAATATCTGGGTTCATTTTCTTTTTGCTGAGCATTTTATAGTAATTGTTTTAAACTCAAACACTATACTGAAACAAAAAACTGATGTAATCTTAATTTATATCTGTTTACAATTGAACTTTGAAACTTGTTAAAATCTAAGCCGTAGTTATCAGATAAATTAAATTTGAGCTCAAATATGAGCGAAATAATCTAATTAAATATATATAGATGATCTTTTAAACTTATGATTTCAAGACTATGAATTTCAGATCTTGCACGACCAAAACAATTGACTAAAATACATATTATGTGTAGATGATGATTTTTTGTATAACCATGTTTTATACTTAGTCAGTAAGATTAAACCAATTGAGTCCCAAGTCGGTGTATTGTCAGTTCAAACTGAAATAACAAAACAAAATAACAGATATGTTATGTTTTCTTATATGCTAAGTAGCATAATAGTTTTTTTTTTTTATATCAGATACTAGTGAGGTATACTCTAATAAAACGCTTCATTCAGTTTTTAACATTCAGATAAATTTTTTAATAAAATCTCCCAATGTTTATTTGTTGATTTATGATATAATAATTTTTAAATCTTACTTGGGAATATTCAGTTTTAAAGATTTACAATTTTAACAATGATGCTGTAAGATAGATTATAAAAACAGATCCCTGCGCTGATAAAATTTCAAGACATTTTACATATATTTTTTTATAATATGCATATTAAGAAATCAATCATAATGTAGCATGCATGATATCAAAAAAATTTATACTATTTATACTTTTTTATGTTATATAGCAAACACATGAACATTGCAAACTTTTCGAGATCAATATTGAGAAACAAATAAAATTAAATTAAAATTCAGGTATTTCAAGCTGCTCGTAGAAACAGAAAAATATTCAATTTGTTGGTTTACAATTAAATTTAAGTACTCTGTACTAATTGCTTTAATAAATTAACAAATCAGCAAATGATTTAATTGATTTGAAAAATTAAGTTTAAGTTGTAAAGTTTTAAGCATTTGAACTATTTTGTCATTAACCGGTGATACTCCAAATCTTCATCTTCAGGGCTTTGAGTTACTCTTCGCTTTGCAATCAAAATAACTATCCCAAATGCAACAACAGCGAAAAGAACAATAAGCGAAACAGCCAAAAATGCAGTTCTTCCTCTGTGAACTTTGGGCAGTAAATCAATATCATCTGTAAACATTAACTTCAGAGATTAGAGAATTCAATGGAGGAAATTTATTAAAAGATTGTAACTACAGAAAAAATTCACAAGTAAAAATTGGCAAATCTAGATAAGATTTTTACAAACTGTACTTTATACCTGTAACGGTTGGTTTTAATCCATTCAAAACAAACTTGTGAATTATATTTGGTCCAATTTCTGCAACATAAATCTAAAATTTCTAAAACTATTATTCAGAACATTAATTTAAAGAAGTAAACTATCACCTCAGATGCATCCGGAGACACTGCCAAGTCGTGAGGGTTTGAAAAAGTTCCAAACTTCTCAACAACTGTTCCATCGTTCATGTCAAATGCAAAGCCACCGACAGCATGTGCACTTGAAAGTTCTGGACCATTAACTACAAATAACTTTCCATCAGCATAATCTACACTAAACATTCTATCGCCGATTATAGGAGAATGATATTGCGAGTGAAATGTACAGTTTGAAGGAAAAAAGCATTGAACCCTGCCATTTTCTCTGTCCGAAACGCACAGAAGGTCTTCACCTACAATTAAATAAGTTAAAAGAAACAATAAATATAAAACAAGCAATGAGGTGCCATTTATACCGTTATGTTTTGCTAAAGTCATCGCATGAGGAACCGCGAAGTATCCTTCAGGTGCCACTGGAAGGCTTATTCCTGCAATTTGGAAGAATTATGTTAAAAAACTCATTTGTTTCTCGCATTTAAATCACCTGAGAATGTACTTTTACCCCACCTGAAAAGAGAGTAACTTAAATTGATAATGGTCTTTTGAATATGTAATTTCAAAATTTACATACTCGTTAAGTCGGTTTCCATCAAAATCATATTTGATAATTCTGCTATTACAATATCCATCAGCTACAAAAAAATCTCCATTTGGCATAGTTACTACTGACGTTGGTTTACAGAAAAGAGATGAACTGGAACCTGGTTTAAATGCATGACCTGAAGATTATTATTTGGTGTTAAATAAAATAATATATTATACTATAACAAAACTTTTACCAAGAATAAGATTAGCAACTTTCGTAGAGTTACTTATATCGAATCGCATGACTTGATGCAAAGCCACATCTGTTATGTAATAAAGATTCCCGTCAATAGTCAATCCATGTGGCAGATAAAACATATTTTCACCTGGAAATAAGTTAATAGATATAACTCTATGATATAACATTAGATGTTTGAAAATGTCAACTTTTTTACCCCATTCTTGTTTGACTTCTCCAGTATCTTTATCGAGTGTTAAAATTGTTGCTTCACGAATAGGGCCTTGTCTTCTTTGTTTGTAAATATTATTTTGTGTATCAAACGTGGCTAAATTCCAAACATGATCACCTATTCAAAAGATAATAAAAGTAATTATTATCCATCCTTTCAGAACTCAGAATCATGAAGATGATTTGTTCACCTCTATGAAATATGACTACATTCTTGTAAAAGTCAAGTTTAACTGCAGAGACTGCTCCTAATTTTTTTGTGTTCGGCCAGTTAGGAACTAATCTGTAATCTTTAATAAGAATTCATAAAAAATATATAAATAACCAGTATGTTCCATATTGAAGAATACCTTGCTTCAATTCGCCAAGCATAGCACTTTTCTTTTCATTTGATATTGGTGTTGGTTTCAGAGGCATGTTTTGAGAGATCAATGTATTGATTACATCTTTAGAATCTGATTGCAAGAGACTATGCACAACTGAAGAATAGTCACTATTCTCTGAAGCCTGAAAAATATAATCAAGATTGGATCGATATAATGAGATGAGCATATGGAAACTATACAAAATAAAAAAAATGTTTTATTACCTTACAATCCTGCACAATAACAACCACAATTAATAATATTTTGATTACACTACTGAACAATTTGTGAATTTTGAACATTTTTTCACATTTGTGAGATGCGGAAGCTGATTAAACTTTTTCAAGGTTCACCTAATCGAATACTATTTGCGGTATCATAAACACAAAAAATATACAATAATGATATTTTCAATGAATTAAACGCAAATTTAATTAACTTCTGCTGAGGGATAGAGACAAAATTTCTTAGCAACTATTTCTTGTTGTTATTGAAGAATGAAGATTACTTGTTGGTTGCGTAGAGAAAATGTCAAAATCTCTTACTCTCTTTGAAGAGCATACAATGGAATTACATATAGAGCATAGAGCAAAAATATAATAATATAATGCACCAATAAGTAAAAGTCTTCCCCTAATTTAAAATTAATTCAGATACGATACGATAGAAATTATGAATTGCATATTGCATTTTATTTATTTTATGTCTAGATTCTACAAAAAAATGTTTTAACATAAAACAATTCATGTAAATTTATTCCTCAAGTATTTCACGTCTTTTCTTTTTGCCGCGCATTATGGCTTCCTTGAATAGTTTGCAGTAAAGCTCAACAGCCACTGGTGAATCATCGTTAGCTGGTATCGGATAAGTGATAAGATCTGGATTACAATTGCTATCGAGAACTCCAATTGATGGAATATTCATTTTAGCAGCATCTCTTACAGCGGTGTGTTGAGCCATTATATTGTTTAATGTGCTAAAGAAAATACATAGATCTGGTAATCTGGTGACAGCATCAAATTGAACATTAGCGTTTGTGAAGACGCCACCTCGCCAAAATCTGGTGTGCGAATGCTCTCCACACTCTATAGCTGCCTTTTCCACTGTATGTGCATTCAAGGAGTTTCTATTAAAGAAAATAATTATTCCTCCTCTAAAAGCCACATGAGCAGTAAAGTTCAGAGCTAAGCGCAAGTGCTCTGCGGTTTGATCTAAATCAAAAATCAAATGACCCAATCTCGAACCATAAATATAACTCTTCATTTTTTCATCCAATGATCCTTGCTTATGCCCATAATGAACTCGAGCATTAAATAGATCAGAGACGGTAAACATGTTATGAACTTTGAAAAAGTCTGGATGTGATAATGTTGGATCTTCTCGAGGTAACTCAGTTTCTTTTACGGCAGCTAATGTTGATTGATATTTCAGCAGACGCAAAGAAGGTAAGAATCGGCGACATGCTGCTAAAATAATCAAAACATAGACATTAAACTAGATCACATTGATAACTTTGCTTAATTACCAACTAGATTACTTTTCACAAGCATTTTCTAAAATTTAATAATATATATTATTGGAAAAAATTTTCAAGTGAAAGGGGCGGTAGATAAATTAACTTTTTGGGCGATATTCTATATGAACAAATCGTGAGCTCTAAATTGTCATTGTTGATTATCGTTGTTGATGTGTTTACAAGGTAAAAATCATATTTTAGTTAAAAATGGCAGAAACTGAACCAGGACTACATCCCAATTGGAAAGCGCTAGCCACGGTCCATCTAAACTACAAAATTTTCAAAAAAGCTAGCGATACAAATCAATTAGTACCAAAAGAAGATCTAAATAAATATACAATTAAATTAGACGAAGAAGCTTCCAAAGCCTATGAGGAAATTCTTGAAATTCCTTCTGAATCCAGTAATACTAAAAAGAAACCAAAAAGAAGACTTCACTCAGTGAGAGCGAAACAAATTTCTATAAACAAACAACATTTCTTCAGAGCAGCAGCTAGTAATGATCCAGAAACGATTGAAAACGTTTTTAGGGCTGATAGAACATGTATTAATTGGATTGATTCATTTGGTTGGACAGCACTTATGATGGCTGCATGTGAAGGCGCAGTTCTTTCATTCCGTAAGTTATTGAGTCGTGGCTCAAATCTCTCAGCTAGAGATAATATTGGAAAAACCTCTGAAGACCTGGCAGTATCGAAGAATCAGCAACAAATTTTAGAAGAAATAAGAATATATAAACAGTGCCAAAATGAGACTATTGAATTGTCAGATGATGAAATTCAAGCTCCAATCTACTGTGCCATTTGTGAAAAGAATTTTATGGAAGCGACCCTCGAAGCACATACCTCATCCACATTGCATCTCTTCAATTCAAAGTCAGCCATTAATACTTCTAGAAGATCTTTTGGCATCTCACGCTCAAATCGTGGATACAAAATTATGATGAAATTTGGTTGGGACCAACAAAGTGCCCTGGGTTCTTCCATGCAAGGACAGCTGTATCCTATAAAAACTGTATTGAGAAAAAAAAACTCTGGACTGGGCTTGAAGCAAACACCCGCGAAAATAACCCATTTCGGACCAAACGATGTCCAAGCAATTAAATATGTGCCACCAATGCATTTTCCCAACAAGAAACAAATCAACGAAAACTTTTCTACCGATAAAAAAATTGAATATTTTCTTCGACATCAACTATCGTAAATCAAAGTGAGATTTAAATCAGTTTTTCTCGTTTCCAGTCCAAACATGAGTTTACCTAAAGAACAAGAAAAATCTTATGAAATAATCATCAAAACGGAACGAGTTGCTGATCAAATAATGCAAAACAAGCAGGAATTGGTAGAATTAGATAGACGTAGAAATTCAAACCGTGAAGCCATTCGAGACTTAAATAAAAGCTCTGAGAAGAAGGTTTGGATGACAGTGGGCTCAATACTGGTAGAGATGAATAATCAACAGGTGCTGAAATTGATGCAGAAAGGTTTTTTCCCCAAAGTAATTGTCTTTTGAAATTAATTTATTTTTAATATATTTTAGATCAAGATGAAATAGAAAAACTCATCAATAATTTGCGAGATGATCAACACAAACTGCTGAATAAACATAACGATTTGGAGCAAAAAACGCCAGCTCACGGATTCAACTTAAAACCTTTGAGTAAAAATGAACTTGGAGCTACAATTATTCAATAGATTTATTAATTGATGGAAATACAATAAATTAAGAATATTGCTCGCAATGTAAAATTATCCCGCATTTTTAAGTATTATTGAAAAACCCCTCGACTTGACGTAACATGACATTTAATACATAAGAAATGTAATATAAAATATACATACACGATCTGCTGTATGATTTTTTCGCACATCTGATAAGTGTCCAAAACAAGATATAATTTAGAGTTTTGAGGTTTCAATCTGATAAACAAATTCAAGCCATTCCAATATTGATAACATCTATCGTTTGAAATTAGAAAAGAGTGATAAGTGGTGTAAAAATCAAGTTTTTAGATATTGCTGAAGCAAATCAATATTTTTTGTTTGTATATGTTAGGCGAATTAAATACATGAAAAGAATTGGTGATAAATTGATAAGAAAGAGTTCAAGTTGACATCATATAAGAAGTTAAACAGTGTATTTCGCTTCTTACTAGATTCTTATTGGTAAGTGACTTATTTGTTCAGCTTCCATTCATATACATTATATCTATATGCGATGTGATAACAAAAAATTGCAGAGATAACTTGTAAATTTTTGTGCAAAATTAAAAATTCTCGCATTTTTCGTCTTCGACAACTTTTTCCCTTTTTATATCTTGTACATATTTATTTGCATATATTTACTTGTTGCTTTTGAACGTATTTATACTGTGTATATCCAAAAGTAAAATGGTGTTGGTGAAGGCCATTGGTTTTGTTAAACATGTATGCTTGATAAACCAGAAAAAGGATCGGTGCTGGCTAAAATTTATCTTATGTATGATAAAATTATGTAGTTTTCTAGATTTTTTCATAAAGCGATATGCAAAAAATGACAGAATATTGTCAGTTCATGTATAAATATCACCAATACACTTGATATATTAAAAAAGTTCAATAAAATTCATACACAAATATTACGAATATGTCATGGATTGTGTATTATCATGACATCACCATATTTCTTGTTTTTGTTCATTACTGGTTCTTTTATTCTGATTTCGATTCATTTTGAGTTGGCTTTATATTTTTCGTTCATAGTTTTTGAGGTACGGACATTACTGTATAACTGTATATACACAAATTATGAAATATCAAGGCTTGATTTAATGTGCAACTTCAAATTAAGTCAGAATAAGGAGCAAAACTCTTATACAAGAATTTGAAAGTTGTGCCAATGATTTAATTGATTTTTGATTTTAGTATTTTACTGTAAAAGAAATTTTAATTCAAGCATTATTAGTAAACATTTCATCTAGCCCTCATCGTACATTTTCAATTCTTCAGTTTACGATATATGCAGGCATTTTAATTTGCATAATATGCTTGAAATATACATTTCTGCATATATGAATAATAAAAAGGTTATAGCTTGTAAATGAATTTTCATGTTCAAGGACAGGGAACTTTTTCATTGCATTCATTTAAGTTTAACGATTTCACTATAGTTTTCTGAAAACCCAATATAAATATTTGAAAAGGTTGTTTTTTATTATGAACAAAACAAGATTATTGAAAATCTCAATTACATGTACTGATAAAATAATACAAACAACAAAGTTACATATATATTGTGAAACAACCGAAAGCACTATCTAGGATCAGCGCACCTCTTTAGAAACGGTAAAATATATTATTCAAGCCTTAGTGGTTCCTGAAACCCAACAAAATTTGAGAAGCCAACATGAACGAATATTTTATTCACAACAAATTAACATTAATATCTCAATAAGGAAAAAAGTAATATGGATGCAAAGGAAAAGTTCGCTCTGACGTAATTGGTTGCTCGGTGACGACAAAAACATAATATATTTGTTATTTTTGCTTCAATAAAATTTGAAGAAAAGCAATTTGCGAAATCAGTGGATATACTAGCAAAATATGAGGACAGAGATCTATAAATATGAACAGACTTAAAGTCTTTTGACAACAATCAGGCATATTTAAACTAGGCTCTTATATTATATCGAAATTTTCACTCATATTATTTAAAATTGATAAAATGATAACAATATTTTGTATACGTGAAAAGATTTTTATATTAGAAATTTGATTCAAATAAAATATTTAAAAACTAAAGTATCATTTAATGGATTCTAATGGAAGTTACTATAGAAATTGACTTTCGATTGCGCACAAGTTATTGAATTTTCTTTGTAGAGAAATGTGTGCTTAAGATAGAATTCACCAATAAGAAACAAAAACTCGAGTTTTCAAAGAAAAACTCAATTATATTTTGGGATCAACCGAATAAACATTTTATATATACAAAAATAATGTATTTTTATACCATCATCTGATGTATAAATAATTTCATTTGAAATTAAACAGTATATTTAGTCAGTTTAGTTTTGTGGATTCATTGTCGGGATGAAGTTCCCGTAAAAACTCTGTATTGCATGTGAAAAATTGCCAAATGCATTGTAAAAGTATAACATTTCAGTTTAAAAGAAAATTGGTGAATTTATTGAGAATCGTGATACTTCCCTAAATAAAGTTTGACTTCATTACCAAAGTGAAATTAGGACTTTATAAAAATGTCTATCAAATTCATAAGTTAAATAATAACATCCCAACAAAAGTTTGACTGTTACTAAATTAAAATGAAAACATTGTATATGAGAATTCAAAGCACTATCAAAGTTTGCTCAAATGATCAGCAAAGATTGATTTGGTAAGTCGTATCGTGGATAAATATATAATTTTAAAAATAGTTTTCTACTGAAAACTTATTCATTCAGTTACAAAAAACCAAAATGTTTCTGCTAGAATCAAACAGATGTCGCTTCGCTCTGAGGATCGTTAACATTTTATGATCATATACAAGGAGTATAAAGCAGGCGCACTATGTAAGAAGAAAGTGCACTATTGGTGTCTTAAATTCAGTCAGACCAAAACTTCTAGAACTAAAATAATCTATATCAATTCTAGTTTAGATATTAAACTTTATGCTAGGGAGATGTGGCCACTTCATTGACACAAATTCGGCTTTCCATTATAAAATCAACTTTATATCAACGGTATGGTATAAGCTATCAAGCTGATGGAATGATCCTGGAAAAATGTTCAGAATCATGTAATTCCTTAAGAAAACCTAAAATGCATCGTTTTTTCTAAAATCTTCGAAAACTAGTTGAATTGGGAATTTTGTTTGCGGTTCGACATTCTCAAAAGTTTTTCAATTACTTTGAAAGTTATGTCGTATCCCTCTCCCAATTTTTGAAATGATGTACGGGAATATCTTGACTTTTTGTGCTGAGTTTTAAAATACTATTGGGGATTTCTTTTAATATCATTAGCCAGTTTGACTATCTTTTTAACTAGTTTTTTTTTATCGAAAACAAATTTATTTTCTTTTATAAAAATCTTATATTTACAAGAAATTTTTGGAGGTATTATGCAAGTTAGAATATATATAGTAAATCTTCGATATATTTTTTTCAAAAGGATTCAAGATAGATTCAATTAGAAAGATTAAAAATGAAACAGCAAGTTTCTAGAGTTGAAATGAAAAATTTATGCGCTTGTGACTTTGAACTTTGTAGAACTTTGACAAAAAAGTATTGTATGCTTTTGAAATGTGCGGCAACAAATCGTCATTGTTATGGAAAATATGATTTACTTCAAAAGATGCTGAACTGCTTCATTGTTGAAACACTGAAGTTTCTTGAATGTACGTATGTAACTTTTGCAAATGTTTTAAAACGTGCCAAAAGACGGTGGCTTCCATTAAATGAGGCGATTGTCACAAATCACGTGCATATTTATTATACAAGAAAAGAAACCATTCAAGACTGCTTCAGGAAAACTTCCTCCAAACAACTGACTCATGACAACCTTCAAAGAGTGTTTACCCAAAGTGAGCAACGAGAATAAAATGCTGCAGACTCTATCATTTTACTTTTAATAATAATAATTTTTACTGGATAGTACACCCTTGCGTAAGACGTGGTCTTCTAAGTTGCAAGGGTTAGAAGTATCAGTTTTTGTATCCATTTACTCTATCATTTTCAAAGAAAACTCATATTGATAAGTTTTGTTGATAATGTTAATATTTAATTTTCGATCAGTCAAAGATAATTTCTGTTTTTTAATTGGGAAACCGTTTTTTTTTTAATAATAAATAAATAAATTAAATAAAGACAGCTATAGTTAAAATATTTTTCAGAATATTGAAACAAGAATCAAAATTTATTAATAAAACAATGTTAACCAAATTATTGTTTAAAAGAAAAAATTTGAAAAAAAATAGTGAGTGCGGAATAAATTTTCCAGGAGTTTCTAACTTCTTATATTCTACCATTGACCCCACTTAAGATTTTTTCTGAGTCTACAGCTCATCATTTCATAACAGAAAGATTTAGTTTTCCTCTCCAGCTGCGCCAGTTACAACGGCGCGTGGCAATGCATCATAGTACTTTTAGTTGGGGTGTCTTTTTGAAGTTTTTTGTTCATGTTATTAGTATGAAGAATTTATGATAATGTAGAGAATTAATGATTCACAAAAAAATTTTATAGCAATATTTATAAAACGCAAATTTCTTAAGATATTGAAGCAAGCTCACTTTTTATATACAATATTTTAAAATTGATATAAAATAAACTAAAGGAAACTTATGAAGATAACTCACTTTCAGATTGAATATAAAATTTCGATAAATTTCAGTAAACGACAACTACATTTTTATTTATCTTAATACATCGCAATGCTGCTTTCCTTCTCCCTCATTCTCCTTTTACGTTTTAACTCAAGACAAGCTTATAAAGAACAACAATTTTTCAACATTTTAAAAACAAAATCAACGGCATGTGTGATTTATCCGGACTCTGTAGAGAAGATACTAGACTACTCTTTTTTTAAATAAATTCTTTCTACTTAAATTTTTACCACAACAAAGAATACCATTCTATATTTGAAAAAAAAAACTTAGTCTCACCTCAATTTCTACCACAACAAAAAATACTTTTCTAACTTAAGGTAGAAATTTAGGAAAATAAAAAAAAAATTTCTTATAGAATACAATTATAAAACAAACAAAAATAATTTTTAAAAATTTATCTTTCGGGCTAGCTAAACTCCGATATTGATTGCGTTGGTCGATTTGTACCTCAATTGTAACTCTATCTCAAATAAATATGGTGTCATGCAAAGAAATTACAAACTGTTTTTTTAAGGTTTTTTATTTTGCCTGTATTACTTACTCACTGTGAAAGTACCCTTTGAGGTTTCTAATCAGAATTCTTATAAAAATTTTTCATGTTGCGCTCTGAAATATTTTCAAGACACTTACTTATAACTGTCCTAATGATAAAAACACCAAAGAAATATTTTGCTATTGGATCTAATATACACATGTATTATCACCTAAGCCTATTTGATATTCTAGGTAAATTTTGAAAATTTCAGTACTTCATGAATTAATTGAATATAGAATCTTTAGTGAAATTTTTGAAAAAATTCTAGAATTTTCTTGAACAAAAACACAAATATATCTGGTTTCAAAGATTGACGATATTTTTCTCTTTTTTTTAGGCTGCTTGGCATTCGGCCAACCAATCAAATAGCTGAAAAACAAAAATTGTAAGTAAAATAAATGTTGAAAATCGCATTTTTCATTTTTCTACGATGACTCAAGTTTCACAAGCTGTGTAAGAACAGAGATTTTGCACGATGAAAGGAATGAAAATACCGAGTTGTATTCGATTAAGAGTAAACTTGAAATCAAAATCAAATATTTTTCAACAAAATGATTTAACGATAATTTAAAACGCATTTCTTTCTCAGCACACAAGCAATACAACATAAAATATTGGTTTTCAATTTACAGAAACACGGAGTATTTTAGTAATAATTAGCGAGTTAAAAATATTTTAATAACTACATTATTTTAACGAATTTGCAGATGCCAAATGCGTAACATGATATTGAACAATATTCAATCATCCAAGTTTTTGATTTTCTGTTAATTTAATTTATAAATTTAACCATTTTTGATCAACATAAATCAATGATAATTAATTTCGTCCAACAATTTATTGAGAATTATATATGATACAATAGTAAAATACTATTTAAAATTGACAAAAATCATTGTCAAATTGACAAGATTCTCAACATTTTTACTAAGTACTTTGCACGTGTGCATTCTATTCTTAGACATGAGTTCTCAACAAAACGATACATTCATTTTTTGGGAAAAACTGCTCTTGTTTTGAATTGTTTGAGTTGAAATTTCAATTCTCTGCTTGTTTTTCAACAAAAAAAGTATGCAGTAGAACAATCTCAAAATGACTTAACCCGTAGTGAACTCGAATAAATTGGCGAAATATTAAAGAAACTGGCTGTGCACAGCATCGAATTGAAATGGCGTATATATTTTGGAGATTTGCCAGAAAAGTTTGAATAAAAAACACTTACTTACGCTAAAGGAAAGAAAATAAAAGTAAGCAAATCAAAATGGTCGATCTAAAAACATCGCTTGTGTCGTCTTTCACCAAGGTCGATTTTCGCTGTACTTATTTATTATTTAATTTGATTTTGTTTCATTACAAAAGTATCTATAGTAGGTAGTAAATTGATTGATAGAAGATCAGCAAAAATCGCTTCTGGGTACCAATTAAACTTCAATATGTATGTTCATTAATCTCAGCAGCTATCCATTCTTAAAAATGCTTAAATAAAGGAAATTCAAGAAAAATCTCATTTTTTGAACAAAAATTCACCGACACGATCCAAGAAATATTTATTTTTGTTGGTATATGAGAGGAAAACTTTTTTCGTTCGGAAAATTGGGCTGTTACAATACTTCGACGCTGTTTTTTATTACGTTTTATAAAAATACCTAAAATGACTTGAAAAAATATGCAGCTTAACTCTTTAGAAAATATCTTCAGCATTCAGCGAAGTTTTTGACAATATTAATATTTAAAGTAAATCTTCTAAGAAAACTGTATTAAAAGTTTATAGTTTATGAACAGCTCCCAATTTCTATTTCTCATGTAATACTAATATTTAAATTAAAAAGTCAGAGTTGTCTTAACTACTTGCAACCCAAGAAAGAAAATACATTTCTCGTACACATGTGGAAAAAGCTGTGTTCCTAATTTAGAACAACTTTATGTTGAATATTCAGATGCGAGCAGTTTAATAGTAGTGTCTACATTGAACAGTAGTAGACGTCTTTTAAAATAGAGTTACTGTTAATTTTTGTTCGAATATGAATAAAGTAAAAGTTTGTTGGTCAGTTAACCAAAAATAACTCGGATTTACACAATTCTAAATTTATTCTGAAGAAAAAGTTTAAACGTAAAAATAGGCAGACAGTTTTTTGTAATAATTTCTTATTTATTTTTGATCATTTTGAGAGGATTTTCCTTTAAAAATAACAATTTTTGTTTAAAATCAACCTAAAAGTATAGACTTAGGAACTTGAATTAAAACGAAATGTTAAAATAGATATTTAAAAATAATCAAAATTTATTTTTGGTTTAAAGAGTGTTATGTTTGGAGTTTGAATGTGTTTATAACTATTATTGGAATATTATTAAACACAAAAACTTATTGTCAATAAAATCAAAAGACGGACGTTTGATATGTTATGGCATCTTCAAAAGGTATGTCAAATCAATAATATTTTGTTTTAAAAAAATTCACTGAAATGAAATTATTTTCATTAATATATTTAAATTAATTTTGTAAACTTAAATTATTATCATAACGAAATTTGAAGGAATAGTATTTTGAATTCAAT
This sequence comes from Parochlus steinenii, assembly GCA_038502155.1. Taxonomy (NCBI): domain Eukaryota; kingdom Metazoa; phylum Arthropoda; class Insecta; order Diptera; family Chironomidae; genus Parochlus; species Parochlus steinenii. Next base: position 292,387 of record JAXCIN010000052.1, on the reverse strand, counting down.
TATAATGTGGCTTGCACATTGGATTTTTGATCCTTCTTAGTCGCGTTTGCATTCAGTAAATATTTGTGTTCTCACATTTGACCCAATCATGATTCCTTTTTAAAAACTTTGTAAAAACTGTTATACACAAAATAATATTTTCTGAAAAAATATGAATATCGAGTAAATTTATATCAGAATTTATTTATCCGTCCATATTTTGTTTGACGAATAATATAGAATCGAAAATTTCGAAAAGTTGGTATCACAAAGTTTAAAAGAAACTTCAAAAAAATTGTAGTAAATTCTAGAATAATGGAATGATTGGAAAAAATCTATTTTTTAAGAAAGTCTGGCGATTTTATTTGTAATTTACGTTTTTAGTCAGAACACTCGAACAAATGAAAAAAAAAGTAAAAGTATTTAATTAAGTTTGAAATTATTGTTTTTAAGAGCCCGCATCCAGATTTTTTTTGGCATGAAAAGCTTTGACCACACTTTTATCTGAAAAGGATGGAGTTTGCAGGTTAAGCACTTTAAAGCAAGAACAAACTTTCAAAACTCTTTTCTAGAACTAAAAATGAGTTTCCTACTGAGAGAAGGACCAGCTGAACAGACTATCACTAAATCAGCTTCCAGCCCCGATTTCTTAAAAATCGTTAATGAAAGTAAAAATAATAAAGCTATATCAAAACAAAATTGCAAAAAAAAAATTGATAAAAATGTAAAACTTATCAGGCCTATTCTAATCATTAGTGTTTCCTGGGTGTTAATGAAATCAGCTTATTTAATTTACTAGTATGGGTGGGTTCAAGAAATATTATTCTTGCAAAAAAATAGTAGTTTAACAGAGATATTTATTAAAAGGAAACAAAATCACATTTTCACATTTAAAATGTATGGTTCAAAACAATAAAATCAAAACTCGCTTGTGTGCAGCTGTTGTTACCATTTCAAATAACTTAAGTGTTAAATTCACTCATCGTTAAGAAAAATATCATCTTGTCAAAAATTATAAATTTTCAAAAAACATTTACGCAAAAGATGTATGTTACTTTTGAAACTTATGAGGATGCACTTTTTAAACGTCAAATAAATACTTACTTACTCATATGATTATTCTATTAAATAAAGAAATTTTCATACATGTTTGAAAGAAGTGTCGTGGCTCATAATGTAAAAAAAATTACTAAATGTTTTTTAAATTAATCAATATTATTATATTTTTCTATTTCCTGTTGAAATTTTCATAAGAAATGTGATATTAAGGATTTTAGATATAACTGCACGCAATAAATATTCAAAAGAAAAATATTAACCAAAAATTGTGCTAAACACTGCATTGCAATTTACAATACAATTTATAAATGTAAAAAAACATCAGTACCTATACTTATAACTTATAATAAAAAAAATTTCTTGGTAAAGACCGGAAATCCGTTTAACATTATATCTTATTAATTATTAGAGTTCCTTAATCCTATATTCCTATATACTCTTTAATTTTAAAGTAATGTTTAGAAGCTGCAAGACGCAATTGAAGAGCGGATTTCTTTATAATTTTGACTACTAAAACGAGAACTGCATGAATATATAAAGTATAAAACCCTGCTAACAATTAAAATCAGAGCAATATTTTCATTAAAATCCCTATTTTCTGGAGATTGGGGGTAAAGAAAAATGGAAAATGTTGAAATCGTCGAAATCTATTTATTTATGTTGTTCTTACTTTTCTTTTAAAATTTTCAATCTGAAAACGAAAAAAAAAATACATACTTTAAATGTTGAGTATGTAGCTTTTTAGATATTTCGTTTGTTATACGGTGCATAAAGATGCACAAGCCAGTAAAATTTATTTTAAACATCTGACTATGATAATTCTTTAAAGATGAAGTCTTTCCGATGCTTGGAGCTTCATTAATTGATAATTCTGTTCGTTAGGTACACACGTTGAAAAACAAAAGGGGGAATTTCATCGTTTCCCGGTTGTGGAAGTGAGCAGCAACGATTAGTTGAAAATATGAAACGAATGATATATATGTATGAAAATGCAGAAGTTTCTTGCTAACATTAAATTATCTCTGGTGTGTGCTCAATGTCGAAGCAGAAATTCAAACTTATGGTTTAATGTGAAATCAAATGATGTGGAAGTAAAGACATGTATACATGCATATTTAGTGCATCATCGAGGGGCCACGTGTGTACAATATGTTTTACTTCCGTTGATTCTGTTTTTGATTCCTGTTGTGTATAAATCTCTTTTTTTTGAGCTGGAGAAAGCAAAAGAAGTTAAACTAAGCGTTCCAGCATTAAAGCAACAGAGACTTTAACGAATCAAAAATTTATAAATTTTGAGTTTTAACTCTTAATTTTAGATAAAAATCCAAATATTCATCTTATAACTAATTACCATCAAATCATTTACGTTAATCGAAAAAGATAACAGAAAATGTAATGATGTTAAGTAAAGCACCACATCAGAAACACCATAAATCCTGACCATCACAACAACTAAATGTACAATTTTAAAAATATTTGGGTTATTAGGTTATTTTATTCCAAAACTATTCTATGTGAAGGATTAAAAATGGGAGAACTCACATTTTCATTTCAATCGAAATACATTTATTCCACATATTGGTATAAACAATAATACAACATCGATTTGTTGAAATGAAACGTGTACACGAAGGACAACTCAATGAAAAAGATTTTAATATTGATTTTTTATTTGTTCGGAAGCCTTTGAAAATGAACGTATAACATTTTTGGATGATATGATTGTAATACTTCGTATAAATAGGTTAAGATTTCTAAATAAATAGTGATAGATATTATTTAAAAAAGTTTTAAAAATTGGTATATAAGGTGAGTTACCATTCATAGTTCTGTTACAATTACAAGTACGATGCTTCCCACACATTTACGCATACCATCAACAAATAAAGAAAAATACCGATAGCATCTGTTCAAGATCAGTTTCGTTTCAGGACGAAGGATAACCGATGAACTCATCATCATATCCATACATTCTGATAATGTATAACTTTTCAATGCTTTAGCATTTTTTAATATTAAATGCTACACGTAAAATTGGAAAATTGTATATTTTCGAGCAAGACTGGTTCAATTTTTTGTGATGTCATAATATATCTATCAGTTGACTGTAAAACGAATGCGCTGTCCTAAATGAGATTATATGGGTTTCTGTTTTTCTACAGAATATATACATTTTCCCATTTTCCATTTGAAAATTCTTCGCTTGAAGCGATACACGCATACACATAAAAACCGTTTCTCTGGTTGTGCAACTATCGGAATTTGAAAAAAAAATCGTGCCTACGTCATTCCAAAGTCATATAAGCAGGAAAAAGGATTATTATGAATGTTTTAGTTTTTAACTTTGTCTACGCAAAACACAATCAATTGTTAATTAAACTTCATTTGTATGTACCTTCTAGACATTAATTTAAAAATTATGTTTTGAAGATGCTTGTACTAGCATGTGGCACCAAGGACTGAATTTCAAATACATGAAATATTTGAAAATTGGAAGCAATTTTTAAAATTTGTTTCAAATGTGTATTTTTCATCATGTTTTGTTATTTTTCATGTAAAATACAGTGGTCTCTTTCAAACATTTATCTCTTTTTCAAGTATGACGTTCGTCACTGATAAATTTTCCTTCGTGTGTTTGAATATATTTTTCTCACTTTACATCAAAAAAAAAAATATTTTCCATTCAGTCGATTTTCGTTAACCGCGGCTGCTCGTCTATACCAAAATTTTATTTTTTTATTCAATGAAGAATATATTGTACAAAAATAAGTCAAAAATTCTATAATTATAATTGAGCACATGAAACATATTTTTATAATAAATCTACCTACCAATGTGATAAAAATATATAGAAAAATGTTTGGTATACACATGAAAACAGTTTAAAGAAATAAAAAGAAAAATCGATTTCACTCATTATATGGATTTTAATAGAGCTTTGATCCTGCGGTATTTCACACCATAAAATCACTCATTATGTGCTAACTGAAGTAAAATTTCTCCAAAGCTATTGGAAAGTGTGTGAAGTGTGAGGTGTCTTTTGTATGGATCTTCATAGTTACAAAGATTGCACCATGTGGATCCTAAATAAGGAGATCCAATATATAAAAAAATAGAGAGAAAATATATTTTACTTAAAAACTGAATTGAAATACAATTCTGAATAAAGATCCTTGAAATATTCGTGAAAATATACGGAAAGTTTAGCTGATGCTATGTGAGAAACAACAATTTTTAAATTTTTAAACTGGATAAAAAATTTAAATGTAAGTTTAATCCAAATTTTAATATGAAACAATTAATAATAATTATGTGTCTTTCACATTTTGATTCCAAAAATATTTTAGGAATGTGACAGTTTCTTTTTCATTTTTCATTACTGATCAAATTTAATATTTTATGAGTATTTAATTTAATAACCCGCGTTTTCTGAACTTAAGACTCAGAAAACCGTCAGAGACATTTTCTCGGCATGGTGTCATTTTTTGGTGCGTCAGGCTCAGAACTACCTAACAATCTAGAAAAAACACAGTTTTTTTTTTTAATTTAATTTTCACGTTATATTGTTTACATGCTAAAATTTTATGTTGCTACGAAATTATGTTTATTTTCAATAAAAACACTAGAATAATATGTTAATGTATTATTTGAAACTTAATTTGGAAATTTAGCTTTGTCCATTATATCTAAGTTTTATATAAAATATACAAAAAAAAATCCATACTGAAAAGGAAAAAACATGGGCATACGTATGCGGGGGTTTCCCGATTTTCATGGAAATTGACCTTCAAAACGTATAAGAATAATGTATACATCCGGTCGATTTTTATACAAGCTATATTATTTACTTTGGTAATGCAAGAATCATTTATTTTATTAAAAAATTTTAAGTAATACATCAGCAATTATGTTTTGGTTTACAAACATATTTTCAATAATCAATACGTAATTTTCAGTAACCTAACAATCCAACCATTTAAAAAATGGGATAATTTAATAAAACTTCAGTATTCGCTAAGGACTGACCTTTTGAGCCAATGGCATTCGTTTTATTCACACAGAAATTTTAATTCTCTGACGCAAACTCTGTATTCCATTACATCGATACATTTATGAAAACAAAAATACTTACCTTATACATATATTTACAACTTTCTCAGAATAGTATTATATATTCGAAATGTAATTATAATATATCAATATTCCTGTTTTTGTTCTTAATTTGTTTTTGCTTGACTAACGTCTTAATGTAATGACCTTTAATTTGGAATAGACCTTGCACTTATGAGGAAGAATTAGAACTGTATATTCCCGATCGATTTCGACAAGGGATATACATTATTATACATATACATAATACAATAAACATCGTTTGAAAATATTTCTGTGAGGAGAAAATTTATGTTTTCTGAAAAATAATCATTTGAATAAATTAATTTATCAAGGATTTTATTTTTACTAATTTATTTTACAAATGAAACTATAAATTCATGTTGTGATCCGTACCCTCAATAATGGTAAAAACGTATTTCATATGGAACTATCTTATCCACGTAAAAGTTCAAAAGCAAGGCAATGAACTATATATTAATGATACATTTTGACAAAATTTTTAATATCTTTAAAAAAATTTTTTAATGAATTTTTAATTACAAGAATAATTTCAAACAATTTTTTTCTTTCAATTGTAGGATTAACATCAAATAAAAGGATTATTTGATTGGCTGCAAAGAACAGTTGACTAAACCCTGGACAATCTCCATATGAAATTGGATTGCTTTATTTTGTTACAAACGAATTGGAAAATTATTAAGAAAGCAAGTAAAACTCAAACATTGATATTTGAGTGCAACTAGGGAGTAAAGAAGTTTTCAAAATTGCGGCTATGGGTAGGAAGAAAATTCAAATTTCCCGTATTACGGATGAACGGAATAGACAGGTAAAGCACAATTTTTATAGATATAAATATACTTAACAAAATAATATATTATCTTATATTGTATTAATGATTTTTTTATATCACAGGTCACGTTTAACAAACGCAAATTTGGTGTTATGAAGAAAGCCTACGAGCTCTCAGTTCTGTGCGATTGTGAAATAGCGCTGATAATTTTTTCGAGCAGTAACAAATTGTACCAATATGCAAGTACTGACATGGACAAAGTGCTCTTGAAGTATACAGAATACAATGAACCTCACGAATCCCTGACAAATAAGAACATAATAGAGGTAATATACATTGTGTTCTGTGAAATATAAAATGTGTGCTGTTGAATCATTTGTTTTGGCGCAATAACTACTGTCGTTAGATAATTTAAAAGAATTTAAGTGAAAGATTTTAAAAATATATTAATATAAAATATTACCGTTTGCTAAACACAAAAACATTTTCACTATCAGATATATTGTGTAAAAATGTATGTCTATAATTCTATATGTTATAATCAACGACGAGCAATAATTAGCTGTTTTGGCAAAGTTCCATTTGAACCATAAAATGGAATGTTCATAATTAATTTTAAATTTGCTAGTCTTGGATACCGCCAAAATATATATGAAATTTGGCAAGCACGCTCTCATGATATAAATTTTAAAAACATTTTTATTCTTATAATGCACATAACAACAGTTCAAACAAAAAATAATATTACCATGCACTTTTTCAACGATATTATAGAAAGAAAACAAAAACGGCACAATGTCTCCAGATTCTCCTGAGCCAGATGATAGCTATAGCCTGACACCACGCACCGAAGCAAAATATAATAAAATAGATGAGGATTTTCAAATGATGATGCAAAGAAATCAACAGCTATCGGCCAATGTAAACAGAGTAAACATGGGTGGTGGAAGTAGTGGATACACTCTGCCGGTGTCTGTTCCAGTCGGTACTTATGGTGATGCAAATATGTTGCAGGCGAGTCCGCAAATGGCACATCAAATCAGTCCAAGACCATCTAGCTCTGAAACTGACTCAGGTAATTATTTCAACTGTACTGTTTATCGAGAAGCTTTTTAATTATCATATTTATTTTTATTATTTCTTCAAAAGTATATCCATCTGGATCAATGTTGGAAATGTCAAATGGTTATCCTCATTCATCATCACCACTAGGATCACCAAGTCCTAGTCCCGGCATAGGTGGGCACCATAGTCATAATAAGTGTAAGCTTACTAACAGTTTTCTAAGCTTTTGTTTTTATTCAACTAATCCAAAAATATACAGAAACAATTTTATTTAAATATTTGAATTTATAGCTCATCACAACGTTCACAGTAAACAGCACTCACCAGGTGGTCAAAACTCTGGTCGCAATGCGAACTTAAGAGTAGTAATTCCAAGCACTCCGATGTCCTCTATGAATTCAGATGAGATGGGATACGCAGAGGTGATTTAATTAAATAAATGTTACCAAAATGTTCTCTAATGTATTTAATAATTAAATTCACAGCACAACCGCCAGAGCTCATCTACGTTGAATACTCCAGTAGTAGCTCTGCAAACTCCTATACCTGGTCTCAGCAGCTATTCAATTGGAACGTTTGGAGCACAAGACTTTTCTATGTCTTCGTCGGACTTGAATTTGATTACTTCTACATGGAATGCAGCAGCAGCATCTCATCAAAACCTAAGCAATTTGCAACAGCACGCCAGATATACTGGGATACCACACTTGGCTATTTCCAATAGTACTCCGCCACCTGCATCATCTCCAGCTCCAGTAAAAATAAAAGCGGAGCCAATATCACCTCCACGGGATCAATTAATGGGTCATCAACAGTCCAACATGATGGGTGGACCAGGGATTGGACTCAATCACTCTAGTTCATCACTTGGAGGTAACTTAAACTTAAGCCATTCGCACATGATGAGCTCAAGGCCGGCTTCTTCAACGGGACATTTAACACCCACACCTGGTACGAAATACATTCTATTTACTGCTCAAACTTAATTTACTTAAATTTATCATTGATTAATAATTTCAATAATTTCAGGATCAGCTACTCCTACAAATCTACCTTCACCAGGTGATATGCGCCATTCTAGTCAGTCAATTGGTTCGCATCTTCCCGATTATGACTCTCCCAACAATTCTCACAAGCGACCACGCATCTCGGAAGGGTGGGCGTCATAGCTAAGCACCAACCAAAACCAGAACTTTTTAAGTGTACAGAATCACCAGCAACCATGGCAAAAGTTGCCAACTCAAAATTTGAACAGTTCTCCGTTTTATGATTGCAATTTCTATCGCCAACAACAACCTCCGCCAAATCAGCAGAATGTCCATTATTCGAGCAGTGTGATTCGTGAAGCTGGTAATAGCAACAACCATAATCCAAGCGCTACAAACTCAATGACAAAGTCTTTGTCTGGATTCATTTATGCTGGAACATAAATTTTTTAATAGAATCGTGCCATTTTCGAATGTTTTAGTACATTCTAATTGAAGTGCAATACTTGTAGTTATGGGATACAATTTTCCCGTTTATTATGCCAGAGGAGAAACGCTAAACAAATTAGTCATTTTCTAAAATTTATTTTTAAGTTAATTGGAAGTGATCTGCTCGTGGAGATTGAATATTATTGTGATTTCAGAAAATTCAAGTTGAAATTTTGATTGTACAATTCTTTGCAAAATTTTAAAAATTGTGCAAATTGTACTGAATTAAATTTGCTTCTCAGGATCTGACATTTCAGACTGAAAATTTCCACGATCATATACCTTCAATACATATAATATCAAGTATTTAAATAATTGCAGATTTACCAAATCTTTCGTTTATATGTGTCGAAATATTCACAAAAGTAGACAAAATGTGCCATCAAAATGGTTTTAAACTATATTTCAATGAGGGTGGTGTATTTAACGATAAGTCATAAAGCATATATGTAAAATAAAACCAGCTTTTTTATTTTAAACTGGTTGCCATACTCCTGAAAATGTTTTCTGTCAGACCCTCTATGTCAACAATGTGAAATTATAATCTACAATAATTGTGCAATTAAGTTAGAAAAATTTGAATCTAAATTAATATCAGGTGAATAAAGATAATGTATATAATATATTTGATCGAGCAAATATATAGGCTCGGCAATAAAATTGGGTATAGCAAATATCTTTTATATACGTAGTGAATCACAAACTGTGCTTTCTTTGATAAAAAGTTCATTGATCACAAAGTTTGGGAATCTCTAATGAACATAGTAAAAAAGAAAGAAAATGATCAACTTCCGCCCTAGCCAAAGTGTAATTCTTATAAAATGAAAATTATATATATATATTAATGCTTCTTAAGCGAAATTATTCTGAATAATTTTGGAAGGACGTTAGAAAATTTATTTCTTGTATTAAGAACTTACAAAATTCTTTGACACATTGTGGTTCAGAGTTTATTTAAGCTCTTACCGTACTAAAGATAATTATCAAATAATAAGTTGTTCAAAACAAGCAAAGATTGGAAAAATTTAAGTTACAGTTTGTAAAAAAAGATGTTATGTAGACAAATATTTTTAAATCCAAAATTTTAGAGTTATGTTGTGCAATGTACTTAAAAATAATCTAAATATTTTAAATTAAATCGCACCATCACAAAAATATTATTAAAAATCCTCACGAATCAGTTACTTGTTTGAAATTAGAGATACATCAAAAAATAGTCTGTATAAATGATCAAAATAAGCAAACTTACTTCATATTAAATGAGCTTTTTTTGAAGTTATTGTACAAATTTAGTTATATTTATTTATTAAAATTTTTCCTTTTATCTTGCCATACAACAATTTCTTTAAACATACATATTTTTTTGTTGATTTCAACAGTTTTTGTTACAAATTTTGCTCATTTATACAGACTTTCCATGCTCTCTAATTGCAAAATAACATTAATATTTATGATACGCAATTACTTTCTATGTTTTATGCTGGTTGTTTTTAACTTTTCTTTTTATTTTAAGTCTTGCGTAGTGCAATGTTTAAAGTTTAAAAATTAAACGGGAAAAATTGATTTACTTTTAATTTATTGGAGTTAAAATAGATTATAAGTTATGTTGATACTCATTTTCTAGGAAAAATTAGATTAAATAATATTTTAATTGATTCAAGGGAATTAAGCAAACTTGCGCCCATTTTATTTGTAATAAAAATATTTTGCATTCGAGCTGGTTGAATTCATTTACTTTTCATACACTTCCATACAAAATGAGGAATTCTGAGCATATGCTAAAGTATATGAAAGCTTTTTCTTTTACCCGTCAGAATGTGTTTAAAAAAATGAGTTAGTAATATTTTTTGTAACTTTCTAAAAAAATGTTAACAGCTCGAGGACAATTTAATTTTTTGTGTGTGTGCCATTTTCTGTTTTCGATATTTTAAGACGTCTTGCAATTAGTTTTTAATAATATAATAATGCGAAATAGTGTACTTGATTATTATAGGCCAAAAGGCATAAGGATTAGTTCTGTCTTATGAAATTGGTTTTTAAGAAAAACAATATTTTGCATAAAGCAAGTAGAGACAATGTTAAGATAATTACTTTGTAGCTAGTAATCACAAAAATGCCAGGTTCAATTCAAACACAAAGTTGAATACTAAAAAGACAAAAAAAAAACTTAAAATAATTATTAAAATGATGTGTTTTCCAAAATTGAACGTTAAACAACTTGTAAAAAAACAAGTTAAGATGTAATGCAAATTACTTATCTCCTCCCAAAAAATACATGTTTTGATGTAAAAATTGGTGAAATTGGATGTACCTATAAAAATACGTAAATCCATTGTTGTCATAAAATTGGTATTTTTGTAACATATAAACGTTAAACTACTGTTGAAAATTCTGTACCAATTTTATTTTATTACCTCAATTCAGATATTAAGAAAAGTAAATTTTTCTGAAAATACGGCAGCAAATTCAAAATCGGAAATCCCATTTTTATCAAACTTTTAGAATTACAAGTGCGACTATATTATGTTAGTCGTTATGATCAGATAATACTTTTTATTTAGACCTAATTAGTTTTGATTTACATTTTGATTTAAAAATAAGATTTAAAATTAAATATTTTAATTTTAATTATTTTAAGCTACAAAAATAAAGATGTGAATGAGTTGAATTATTTTTTTATGATTTTTTATTATTCTTCCAACATTTTTATAATTTCAGATTTAAAAAGTTCAAAAAAATAATCGGACACTCGAGAATTTTTATATACTTTATTTTTATTACATCATTTCGTCATATTTCGTTCTAAAAACTAACAAAATTATCGTCGCAGTAATTGGAATTTTTGATTAATTGATTTAAATTTTTTTATAAAAACTTAGATGAAAATTATAAATTGAACAGCTAGATCCCACTTTCTCACCTGTTTACATAAAAATTACTTAAATGTTAATTACCTCCACTTTGTAGATGCCTTACACACAATGTGCCTACACTAAAAATGATGAATATTATTGAAGAACAAAACCATACCAAAATTAGTCCATCAGTGCTGTATATACAATAACTGTTCAATTCAATTGCCAATAGTCGACTGCAAGTAGTAATTTTCATTTAAATTGCTTTAAACGCAAATTAAAATTTTGCTTTTAAAAACTAAAGTCCTCCGAGGTATTTCCAATAGAGATATTTTTCCAGAATTTTCCGTGTAAAATATTTTTATAAAAAAGTGTAATCTCAATATATAACTTCTATTTGAGCTTTAATTCCATCTGTTCGAAACTTATGAAAACTTATAATTCTTTAAACATCAAGAATGCGTTTGTTCTTGGTTTATTAAATTTAAAATGGAAACATATTGAATTTTTTTTTAATTTAAATATGAAAAAGTAAAAAAGTCAAAATCTCCGTATTTATATATTTCGTGTAATGTTTGACCATTTTTATTTAGTTAAATTATAAGTCTTCGATGTATAAAACTTGGAAAACGGGATCCCAAATTTTCTTAAAGTATAAATAAATCCAAAATTATTTGTGTGATTTCCATAGAGCATAGAGAATGAAGAAAAAAAAATTAAACTATGCAAAGAAAACTTTTCTAACAGGGTACATTTTTCATTCAATTTGATAAACTCGTCATTTGATCAATCTGTAAATGCCTTTTTAAGTAGTTCTATTTTATTGCCGCGCGTTTTTGTGCCTTTCTATCTCCGAATCGTCTAATTAAATTTTTACTTTTTCTTTGTTGAATAAATTTTGTAAAAAAAAGTATACACGACAAATAATTAAAAGAACCTACGACTTTAGAATCATGTTTGGGGACCATTTATTCAACAAAAATTTGATTTGATAATTTGCATAATGACTCGGGAAAATTCGTACCAATTTATAGAAATTGTTTCATTTAGAATCCAAAACTTGTACCTATGAAACGCATAACCCAGTGAAACACTGAAAAAATATATGAAAACTAAGAATTTATACAAAATCCAAATGTGCAATTGTATTGAAAATGAAAAACAAAAAAAAACAAAAAAAAACATAAATATATTTATAAATATGATAATATTTTGTTTAATGGAAACTTCAAGATAAATACTGGAATGTACTTAAATAATATGTGCTGTTAAAATATAATTGAATATTTATATAATTGTGTTAATCATCCCAATTTTATAAATTAAACATTAAGGCTCTGTTTATGACGCATCCATGTTTGTCAATGTTAATACTGACTATTTTGAAACACTAAGAAAGATACAAGTTTAATAAATGTATGCTTATTTGGATTATTTAAGCGATCCTTAAAGACATAGTTTTCGGTTGGATTAGAAAAAAAAAATTATGCAATATTTTTTAAACTTGTGTTTCAGCTTATAATCCGAGCATAAACAACACTTAAATGTACACATGATAAATAAGTTAATTAATTAAAAATGTATATTCAAGTATACAGAAGTATGGTCATATCATCAATCATATCTTGTTTTAAGTGTACAAACTAGTTTCCTAATGTTAGGACCCAAGAGCTGATAAAGAATGAAAAGCATTCTAGAGGATATGTTGATTTTAATACATCAAATCCATTATAACCATTTTGCAGTGGTACAAAATCCAAAAAGTATTTTATTAATGTTAAACTTTTATTTGTGAAAAAGATGAACAGTTCTAAGTAAATGTTGTTTTGGATAAATGTTAAAACACCCATAATGATAAATGATTAATAAATCAATACATACCTATGTAATTGTGGCACAACATTAAATATTATTTTTATCAGAAGTTGTAGTTTCAACTTTCAATAAACCTGAATCTCTAAGCTTCTTGTAACTTTTGGAGCAGAATAAAAAAGATGTAAAAGCTTTTAAAAACGTAAAAATATTATTGTTTAAAATTAATTGTCATCAAAAAATGTATCATGAAGATAAAGATATAGTTATATATTTAATTTTAGGAATAAAGATATCTTTCAAGAAAATTTAATGTTTTTCAATTATGCTATATTATGCTATATTTTAAATCATTTTTTAACTTTTAAAAAAACACAATTTTATTTATGTTACAGATATATCATTTATTTATCGTTTGCAAAAAATCTAAAACATTTATAAAATATTCGTATAATCTATCTTATAAATCTATCTAATTAAATCTTAATACAACTATTTGATGGCAGATGTACAGGTTTAGGCAAATTTTTATTATCGGTAGTTTGATGAACTACGACTAGAGTAGAAGATCCGTGTGAACGATGGTAATAAGTGTACATCTTCGGAAAGTCGTTTCAATGAGTGTTGGAGGACTTCTCGATTCATAAATTTCAGGGCTTCACGCTGTGCGTGAGATTTGTCAAAAAAAGTTACTGGTGAGCCATACCTCAAGCCTTGATAATCAGGTCGATTGTAGGTATGAGATTCAATCTCAAAATCACTATCACACCCGTCAAAACCAAACAATGATTGTGGAGGTTTTGATGTCTTTGGCGCTAAATATGGTTTTCTTAATATAATTTTTGTTTTGGGTAGTCTAGTGCAATTTTCAATCAAATCTTCGTCATTTTTATCATCACAAATTTTGTGGTAATGTACGTAGTGATGCTCCAGTTTTTCTAAATTCAAAAATGATTTGTAACAGAATAGACATTCATAAGGTCGATGCTTATGATTAATGTGAGTCTCTAATGTAGCCCCGTTCGTTAATTCAATTCTACAAACAGGACACACTATCGATGGTTGTGTTTCACTACAGAGTTCTTCCAACTCTTGCTCGTGGGAATCTGATCGAAAATGAAGCTCAAGCTCACTTTGTCTCCTAGTTTTACAATTTGATCTGGTTTGCTGGCGATTTGTACATTCAGTAATATCATCTCGGAGTTCTTGAGTAGTTTTGCTTAGGAATTTGTTAAGTGGTATGGTACTATATCGATAAGATTTTATTATATCTGTTTTTTTCTCCCAAATTTGTGAAATGCTTGTCAATTGACTTGTATTACTAATGACACTCAATCTCCTTAATCTAGTCCTAGTTATATTCTTTTTGCGAGGTCGACTTTTAGTTTTGGTCGAATCGAACTCAATAGTTCGACCGCCCACACTTTGTCTTCTCAAATCTAACTGTGAACTATGAGCTTGTTCCGATCCATAATATCCATAAATATCAGACTTTTCAGTTTTATCTAAAAGTTTCATGCGATCCTTGTACATTTCGTATTCTATTTGATCCTGATCTTTGGTAGATCTAGAATTGGTCGTTTTTGCTTCAGATTCAGTTTTGCCAAGTAGAATCCTTGTTTTTGCTCGAGTGACATGTTTTATGGATTGCGAGGATTTTCCGGCGCAAGCCACTACGTGGTATTCCCACTTCAACCGCACGTCCAAAAATATGGAGCAAATATGGCATTGAAGATTTGGATTATCGTTTATATGTGGTGTGATTGGTACCTATTGTTTTAAAATTTAAATATAAATACCGTAATTAAAATTAAAATATTAGCATAACTTACAGTAGGTATGTCATGTAAATTAACTATTGCTTTTACAGGTAACGTCTGTTTCTTGGAATCGTGCAATAAGTCCTGATGAGAGGAACTTCTGTCACATGCAAAGTGTATGTTATCATCTTTAGCGGCAGAATTTTCGCTATCATCTTTAGTGGCAGGATTTTCCGATCCGTTCATTATCGGCACCAGAGGTACTTCTTCTTTCTCCATTCCAATGTCTGGTCCAATCCCCGAGCTTTCAGATTCATATAGATCTTTAGGTACCCCAGTCATCTTTCAATGGTGCTTGGTTTGGTTTTGGTAATCTAAAATAACAATGTTTAAAAAAGGCTTTGAATGGAAACACTTGGAAAACACGAATGATCAAAATAAGCTTACGATGAATACAGCTGCCAGTGAAGTTCCAAGCGCAACAATCTCTTTCGTAAATGAAAAAATATAGTTCATTAGCTTGAAGATGCTTATACTTCTAACCCAAACACATTCTTATTCTCTTTAATAATAATAATTTACTGATATAAAACTAATGCATCTTTGCAACTATAATCAAATGTTAATTTTTTCTTCAATTTAGAAAAGTGGATGCAAAAGCTGGTTTCTATTTTAAATAATCAAGATTTCAGGCCGCTTAAAAGTTATTTACTGAATTTTTGTTTCATACAGGGTTCGGAATATGTTAAAAATCCATCTAGTTTTTATGATATATACAAAACTGAATCTTTTTTTTCTCGGAATCAACGATATTTAAGATTCCGAGCCCGGGTTCTATGATATTTAATATATATAGACAGACAAGCTAGTTGTCCGATGATACTGAAAATTGATTCATTATTTCACCTTCAAAAGCAAAATAAACACAAAACTTTTAAGACGCCGCAATGTGATTTTTAACTTTTTTAAGATTTACGAGGGGTTGGTGATGAAAATTACTCTTATATAGCTCGTACGTGGTTGACGAGTTATACTCAAGCTAGTCCCGCGATCATTAACTCCCTATACTCTTTGCCTACTCCGTGTCTAATTTTACTCTTATAATATCGCGTATCACGCAATTTTTAACGCAGCGTGAATTAATCGCATAGGATGGCATAGAATTTTTCAAGCTTATATATATATTTATTCCAAATAGTTATAATTGTAATTATAATAAATGTTATTTAAACTCTTACTGTATCAAAGAGTCACTCAGACATGGAATAATTATAATTATTTGGAATAAATACCAACTAGCTTGAAAAATGCATTCTGGGCCCTTTATTCACGCTGCTTGTAAATCGCGTAAAAAATTGCGTGATTTGCGTGATTTACGTGATTTACGATATGCAAGCTTTTGGCGGGAATTGGTATCCCGGGAAAGAGCTAAATATTTAATATATAGATAATAAGCTCAACTAGTGAGCTCAAGTTGAGTAAAAGCTAAACAAAATTTATTCATCATCATGTCGACAAGTTATAAACTTCTAAAATCTACAACTGTTAACCAGATAGATGTGAAAAAATACCTATTGAAATCGGGTATAAAAGTTGTCATTGCTGGAGTGGATTCACCAATTGTAAACGGATTTTTTGGTAAATATTTTTAATGCCGAAAAATAATCTTTTTTATAAAATTTTCTCAGCACTGGGATTTCAATATTAATTGGGTCAATAATAAATGTTTAATGATTATATTTCAGTTCTTGCTACCGAAGAGAATACGAACGATGGCTTGCCCCATACATTAGAACATCTAATCTTTTTGGGTTCAGAGAAATATCCATTTAAAGGAGTTTTGGATCTATTGGCTAATAGGGCACTTGCTTCTGGCACAAATGCATGGACGGATACTGACCACACATGTTACACTATAAATACAGCAGGATCAGATGGATTTTTGTCATTATTGCCAATATACTTGGACCATATTTTGTTCGCAACTTTAAAGGAGTCTGCATTCATCACTGAGGTTCATCATATATCTGGAGATGGAGAAGACTCTGGTGTTGTTTATTGCGAGATGCAAGGACGTGAAAATAGTGCAGAGTCTCTCACTAATTTGGCATTACTGCGAAACATTTACCCGAATAGCGGTTATTCTGCTGAAACTGGCGGTATAATGGAAAATTTAAGGACAAGCACCACAAACGATAAAGTAAAAACATCATTACAATGCTCAATAAAATTTTTCAATATATATATTCTTTTTAGATTAGAAATTACCACTCTAAATACTATTGCGCTGAAAATCTTACATTGATCATTGCTGGTAGAATCGAGATTGATGCAGTTGTGGAAGCTATGCAGCCTATCGAGCAGAAAATTCTGGCCAAAGGAAAAAACTTGTCTTTTGAAAAGCCTTGGCAAACTGAAATTAAGCCATTGAATTCTTCAAAAAACGTTAAAGTTGTATTCCCAAGTGATGAAGAAGATTGTGGTATGCTTTGCATTGGTTGGTTGGGGCCAAAGGCAACTACAGAGTATGAAATTTTAACAGCATGCTCCATACTGCTGAAGTACTTATCGGAAACATCCGTTAGTCCACTACAAAAACATTTTATTGAAATTGAAGATCCGTTCGCAAGCCGGGCAAGTCTAACAACTAAAAAAACTATAAAATACATATTGATTATAACTTTGTTCTTACAGATTAACTACAATATTACTGAGAACGCCCAGTCATTGCTCTATTTCACATTTGAAAATGTACCGCTGACAAAACTCGAATTAATTTTCGATAAACTGATGATGATTCTCAAAAGCTTGGCTGATGGTCGCGAAGAGTTTGACATGTCAAGAATGCAAACCATATGTGAAAAGTATATTTTGGAAAGATTGAGCAGTTTGGAAAATACGCCACATGATGATTTTGCATTTCATTTGATTGGCGATGTTTTATACGGCGAAACTGAAAAAGACGTAAGTATACTTAATTTAAATAAACATTTTGGAACTAAAGATAATTTACAGTTTGAAGATCGTTTGAACGTGATTTCCATCATCAAAAAATTTGAAAAGATGGCAAAAGACTATTGGATTAATTTGCTCAAAACATATTTTGTAGAGGTTAGTGGTCATATTATATATTTATTCATTATATTTTTTATTACAATAAAATAATTATTTTAGAACTACAGTGTTACTGTGCGGTCATTCCCGAGCATCGCGCAAAAGGATAAAATGGCTAAAGATGAAACTGAACGATTGTTTCAACAAAGATCAAAACTAGGTGAAACTGGACTTGCAGCTAAAGCAAAAATGTTGGAGGATGCAATGGCTGAAAATGAGGTTCTTCCGTCAAAAGAACTTTTGACTTCTGTAGCAGTGCCAACCACCAAATCGATACAGTTCCACTCGGTCACAATTCTTAAAAAAAGCGACAAAAGCAATTCTACTAAGTATGTGGACTTTAGCAAGTTGCCATTCTACTGCGAGTTATATGACTTGAAAAGTAGTTTCATATATGTAAGTATAAGTTTGATTTGGATCATTTCAATACAACACATTTTTGGATTTTTTTAAAGATGATTGTATGTTTGGAAAGCTCTGAAGTGCCGACAAATTTGAGGCCATATTTACTCTTGCTTTTGGATTTAATCAAAGAATCGCCCATCAGAAAGAATGGTAACGTATATTTACAGAATCAGAACCTTGATGAATAAAGGAATAAAATTTGTTTTCTCAGGAGTACTGATGCCTTACGAAACTGTTGTAACAGAATTGGAAAAAGACACCATCTGTTATGATACCAGCCTGGGCATTGAATCAGCTAACCGTTTCAGTTGTGGTCCATTCTCAAATTACATTTCATTATCGTTGCAAGTAGAGCAAAAGAAATTTGATGTCGGAATCGATTGGCTAGCAAGTCTGCTGTTTCAAACTGAGTTCACGGTTGAAAGAATCAAAATTTGTGCAACAAAGTTGGCTAACGAAATATCACAAGCTAAGCGGAACGGTTTTGATATCGCAAGAGGACTTATGTTGCTGACCTATTATAGCAAAGGTATACCAAAAAGTATTCAAGTCACAAAATTATTAATATAGAAAATTTTTTTTTCATCATTAGACAGCAACGTTGCAAATAGTTCAATGATGCGACAATATAAATTTCTGTTCAATTTACTTTCCGATCTTGATGACGGTCCTGTAAAGGCCCAAGAAATTGTTGATAACTTGAACAAACTCAGAACCATACTAACACAAACTCAAAATATTTCGCTGCATCTGGCCGCTGATTGGAAAAAGCTCAGTAATTTTGATGCCACCGCATTGCTTTCAAAATTGATTGTCAACGATCAAAAGCCGAGCGGAAATGAAGAGTTAATATTAAAATTCTATAACACTTATTCGTATAATAATAAATATGTTTTAGATTCAATCCTTCATCTGACTGGCTGATGATCAAACCAGAAGGTTACTTGGAGGAATCATACACTGGAACTATTGTTGGAATTGGATGTGTTGAGACCGGCTTTTTGTTTCAAGCATGCCCTGGTATAAAAAACTTCATGGATCCAGATTTGCCGGCTGTGATGCTCTTTTTGCAGTATTTGACTCAATGTGAAGGATCATTGTGGCGAAATATTCGTGGTTCTGGTTATAGTTACGGCTACAGCATTGTTCCAAGAGTCAACGAAAATTTGATTTTCTTTAGTCTCTATCGTGCGACAAATTTGGTGGCAGCATACAGGGAAACTAAAAAAATTGTGGAGGCCCAACTGCAAGACAACGCTGAGTGGGACACTATTTTATTGGAGTCTGCAAAGAGTTCTCTAATCTTCGAAATAATTGAACGCGAAAAAACTATCGGGGATGTAGTAAGTATTTATTTAAGTATTAGTAATTGAGTTGAAGTGAGTTAAAATAATATTCTTGTCTTAATATTTTTATACCCAACAAAAAAACTAGATTGGCAAGCATTTATTGACTTTACATTTTTATTGCAGGTTCTACAATCACTTCTTTCTTCCTTCAAAAAAACACCCAAAGACTACAACCGAATGCTTGTTGATAAAATTTCAGAAGTATCAATTGAAGATTTGCAAAGAGTTGGCAGAGACTACTTGGTAAAATTATTTTCCAAAGAAGCCCGAACTTCAATCGTTTGCCATCCAGATAAAGTTGAAATGGTGGAGAAGGCTTTTATCGAGTAATTTTTAATTAAGAATCAAATTGTTATAGTCTTATTAATTTTTGTTTTTATTCACAGATTTGGACACAAATTAAAGAAAAGTACCAATTTGGAGAATAGCCTTATGAACTGCCATCTTAACTAAAAATTGTTGAAAACTAAAGCTGAATTTTGAAGAAGCTCGTCGTTGAATTAAATATACAACATTTATAATTTTTTGCATTACAGTATCCTACCAATGTTTTTCAGTTTGCTTTCAAGTCATTGGTAATAAAAATATTGTTCAAAAATTTTAGCATAGGATTTTATTTAAAAATATACTTTCATCTAAACTTTAAAATAACATAAACAATGAGGAATACCAAGAGTGCAAAAAAAAGCATATAGCAAGTGTAACTTTTTCCATTTTTAGCCAAACGCGTAACTCGTGTTATTGTGTTTGTCAGGAATCCTCCCGTACGACCCATATCATCATCCAAGTCGTTGAGAATTTTGTCTTGGTATCTAACTTCATTTCCTATGTCGATTGTAAGTGATTTGAGAGCTCCTATTTTATCCTTTAGCTCGTTCGTCAATTGCTCGTTTTCAGCCTCTATACCGTCAAATCCAGGTGACTGAGGAACTGGTTCGTAATTGTATCCTCTTCGCATGATTAATATTTGCAGTTTTTTAATAAAAGTTTACAAATACATTTTAAATTTTTGTGATGTGGAATTCGAGGGGAGGAATTCGATTAATACTAAAGCTCACGATCATTTGAGCTCCCAAAAATTGCGCCAAAAAAAGTTGGTTTAAATATAGCATAATATTTTATTAATATAGGATTTTCACCAAGGGCTTTATGAACAGTCGAACTTTCAGACGTAATTTATACATACAGTCAATAGAAATGAATAATAAAATATAGTAAATATTAATTATATGTAATCAATCACTCTGAATTATTTTTTTAAGCTCGAAACTAACGAAATTACGACAATTAATCCCAAAAGAATTGCAATCACTAAAATGATCAAAACTTTTCTTCTAAATTTTTGCTGATACGCAGCAGCTTTTTCCAATTCTTCAGTTCCAGCTACGATGTTTCCGGTTCCGTCTTCTACAGCTAATGCAATTGTGTCTAAATATTAAAAATATATTATTTATTTGAGATTTCCAGTCAAGTTTTCAATGCTAAAGCCCTACCAATGGTATCAGTCTGCTCATTCACAAGTGTACTAAGCTCACTCATGATTTGATTTATGTCCAAAACATCTCTTTCTATCTCCAGAAAGTTTTGTTCACGATCCTCTAGCAATTGCCTGTCAAACTGTAAATTCCTTTGTACAAGTTGTCTTTGCTGTGAATTATCACCGCTCGGTCCATCCTGACTATTCATGTCGTCCAGTTGAGATGCATTCACAAGAAGGGTTTGCTTCATTTTATTTGACAATTCTTTTTGACATTCCTGATAACGGAGAACGACATTCTTAAAATCGTTCGTTAGTCTTGAAACCTAGACATTGAAATTAATTATGAAATATTATTATTTGTAATTTTATGGCTATACCTGTAGTTTTTCATTTTTATCTCCGAACTTAGTTAAATGAGTAAGCCTCTTAATATCATTACTTGTGGTTTGAATTTTCTCATTGGTTACGACTTGTACTTTGTGGCTATAACAAAAATCGTTGGTATTATAACTCAGCATTTGTGTTTTCCGAAATAAAATAACAAATTTAATTTTGAAAATATTTCAATCACAAAATTGCATATTATGTGTTGTTTTTATCAGTACTTAGTAAAAATGTAATGCTTACACTTTATCCCTGATTTGTTGACTGTCTTTTGATGTTCCAATGATCTTTATATACGTTTTTTCAATTTTTTGCCACCTTGACTTGACGAAGATTATGTTGGTGTAGATACTTTCCTATTATAAATTTAATAAAGTAAGTTATCGAAATGTTAATATCACGTCAATATCTCGTACCTTCAGCGATATAAATTCAGTAGGACTGAAGTTTTGTTGTCCTGTATGAGTGCTGGTTGATCCATAATTTTGCATTTTGCTTTGTGTTTTGTTCTTGTAGAGCTTTTTTGCTAATAATAGGTCTTTGTGCTTTATCGATATTATCTCAAATCGTCTTATAGAGTAATAAAAAATAACTTCCTCTACTTTTAATATAGCTAATTAGTGAATTAAAGTTTAAAACAAACAAAATTAGTCATTTAATGCAAAGAAAACACAACTCTATATAACATATTATAATATATATTTCAATGTGAGTAAAATATTGAGTTGAAAATTGAAGGGGCTTATACTAAAAACATTTATTGCGTTGCGTGTGAATTTGGTAAATAAAGAAAATTCTGTTTTTAAAAGTTTTAATAAAATTCCAAAGTAGTTTACATCGTAATTCGTGGCTTTAATGTTTTATAAATGTTTGAAGCAATGGGGACATTATTAAAGATATTTGTACTATTTAGTACTTTAGGCTGCATTGCATCAGAAATAATCAAATCTGGGGTAATGATTTATAATTTACAATAATTGATTATTATAATAATACAGCAATTATTTCTTAAGGATTGCACTGACATAGCTAGAGATCAAGAAACATACTTATTAGTATCAACACTCGGCGGAGGATTAACAGCAGTGGATCCTATAACCAGTGAAACTAAATGGTCAATAGAAGATGAACCAGCTCTGAAAATGGAAAACTCACAAGCTCAATACTTGCCAGATCCTAGGGATGGTAGCATATATCAGTTTGGTCAAGGGACATTAAAGAAACTTCCTTACACGATTCCTGAGCTAGTTGCATCAGCACCATGTCGTTCCAGTGATGGGATCCTTTTTTCAGGAAAAAAATCTGATTCTTGGTTCTTAATTGACCCCAAGGTAATGTGAAGATTCCAAAAAGTTTTCAGTATTTATATTTACTATATGATGTTAATTTGATTTTTAGACAGGAAGACGTGAGCAGGTTTTAGGTTTTGGTGCTGAAGCACAGAAATCAAGGCAAACAGTAACAGATTCTATCGGTTGGGCCACTTCGAGAGCCGTTTATTTGGGTAGAACTCAATACACCGTGCTAATGTATGATAGTTTGGCCAAAGATGGAGCCTCTAAACCCTGGAATGTAACATTTTTTGATTACTCATCTCATACTATGGCCCCCGAAATTTCGGACAAATACGGTGAGTACACGCCTTTATTTAAACTTAGAACTTCCGGTTTCAATTTTCATTAAAACCTAATTTGCCGGTATTCTATAGAACCTTCATGTGTTTTATGTTTTTAAATACATAAAAGATTTGCGATAACGATTTGTTGTTTTCGTTTTTAGAGTTTCTACATGTGGCAAGCAGCTCTCAAGGTTCTGTAGTAACAATTGACAGGATGAAATCGAAAGGAAGCTTTTTATGGCAAAAAGACTTTAAAAGTCCAGTTGTGGCTGTTTTTTTGTTAAGCAAGGAAGGACTTTTATCCGTTCCTTTCACAACTGTTTCAGGTTTTTATATATTAATTATAATTGCTTAAATACACATTCATTCTACAACAAAAAATATTTTCAGATGATGTTCTTGTTAAAGTAGTTGAGAATGCTAAAGAAGGTGGTCAAATGAATTTTAAATTATTGTAAGAATTATATTTTTATTTATTTATTTATTTAATTATATTAACATAACTTATTTTTTATTTAATTTTAGTCCTACTGTGTACATAGGAGAAAGTTCTACAGGATCCTATGCTATTCCATCATTAGTTGATCAAAATACGCCCACAATTAAATTGAACGCGATAAATCTATTGGGTAGGTTTTTTATCTTTAATATTTTAATTCAAGTTTTTGAACTAATTCTTTAAAATGTTGTTTTCTATTGCAGAGGGTCCAGCCAGAGACTTCAATTACAGAGATAAAAATAGTATATCAGAATCAAGCGAAAACCTTTATTCAGTCAAAAACGAAAACGATTTTATTATATTTGGTCACTATGACGTCCCTCCAATCAACAAAAATATACAAATTCAACAACAATCTGGTAAAAGCATAGATAATCAGCTTACCAAGATGTCAAATCTAAATTTGTACAAATGGAGCAAAGGAATAAAAGCACATCCCTCCATTATACCAACGAATGGAGATATGGACACTAAAATTTCGACTGAAAATGGCCAAAATAGTTTGGATCAACAAAATGTATCTTTAGCCGACAATAATGCTGAATCTAGAAAAACTGTCAGAAAATTTGGATTTTTAAAAACATTAGTCTTGAACTTTAAACTATGGTTTGACCATGAAGAAAATAAGGTTCTTAAAATTTTCATGATAATTTTTGTTGGTCTATTTATTGCAATGTTCTGGTAATTAATTGTAGCTAAATTTTAAATGCATTTTAACTAATTATTTATTTTCAGGTATTTGCGCAACACAGTTCGTGAACTCAGACAGAGTCAAAATGGTTCTCAAACAAATGGATTACGTGGAAATAGTGGAAATGGAAGTTTTAAGGAACTTGAAGAACTCGGAAATGGTAAGTAACGAAAAGCATATATTTAATCGACACACATTTTTTTGTTTGGTTTGAATTTGAATTAATCTTTTGCTAATTTCAACAATTATGAAAGATTTGGTAAAGCTCAATAATGTTGATAATTTTAAGTAAATTTTAGAATATATTCTACAATAAACTACAGTCATAAAGTATATATTGAAACCAGTTTTAAATCAATGTAGGAATATTTTGAAAAAACAAATTTTGCCTAAACTGCTGAGTCTGCCAAATTTGAGACATTTTTAATACAATTAATTTGATTAGATATACTTGTGACGGGATTATAAATAATTTTGTTTCACTCTTTTCGTTGTAGGTGAGATTCGAGTTGGCAAAATTTGCTTCAACCCAAAAGAAGTGCTTGGAAAAGGTGAAATGCACTTTTTTGTTTAGATATGCCTTTAATTTTATAAAAGTTCGGCTTTTGATTTTTAGGCTGTGAAGGGACATTTGTTTTTAAGGGAACTTTTGAGAAAAGACAAGTTGCTGTGAAAAGATTGCTACCCGAGTGTTTTACGTTAGCTGACCGTGAAGTTGCTTTGCTAAGAGAGAGTGACTTTCATGAAAATGTTGTTAGATATTTTTGCACAGAAAGTGATCGACAATTTCGGTAATATATCTACAATTCATCAATTTGATTCTTCTTTTCTATACATTTTAATTACAAATAAAACTTTTAAATATTACAGATATATTGCAGTAGAGCTTTGTGCTGCAACGCTTCAAGATTACGCTGAAGGAAACAGAGCTGGAGAGTTACAGAAACTAATCACTAGAAAAGATATTCTTTTTCAAGCCACCAGCGGCCTCATACATTTGCACAATCTCTCAATTGTCCACAGAGACATAAAGCCCCAAAATGTTCTACTATCATTGCCAGACAAGAGATGCTCTAATCAAGTGCGAGTTATGATTTCAGATTTTGGTGAGTATCTATAGAATTTCTACCACATGAAAAAAAATACTATGCTATTCAAAATGTATGTAAAAATTTAATTAAAAATTTGTTTTCATATTAGAATTTCATAGTAGTTTTTTCTGTGACATAGTGTTATTTGAAAATTAAAAACGATTATACATTTGAACTACTTAGGTTTGTGCAAAAAACTTAATCTTGGAAAAGCAAGTTTCTCAAGACGGTCGGGAATAACGGGTACAGATGGTTGGATCTCTGCGGAAATGCACAAAGGCCAAAGAACTGTATGTACTTGCCATAAAAAAGCACAATAATTATTTTTTAATTTTTTTTAAAATTACTCTTAGACAACATCAGTTGATATATTCTCGCTTGGCTGTGTATTTTATTATGTTCTCACCGATGGTTTGCATATTTTTGGCGACAGTTTTAAACGACAAGCCAATATTTTAGCAGCCGAGTACAATTTTGAAGGCCTTGAAGGTTCAGAGAATACAGACTCAATTTTAGCAGTGCAGTTGATTAAAGATATGATCAATAATGACCCAACGATTCGTCCTCAAGCTTCTTCTGTCAAAAATCATCCATTGTTTTGGAATGCTGAAAAGATTCTTTCTTTTCTGCAGGATGTAAGTGATCGCGTTGAAAAAGAAGATTTGAGCACAGCACCACTCAAAGAGTTGGAGCGAAATGCAAAATTTGTTGTGAAAAATGATTGGAGTGATCACTTGGACGCTGAAGTAACTGCTGACTTAAGAAGGTATCGAGGTTATCATGGCTTCAGTGTTCGTGATCTTCTTAGAGCGCTACGTAATAAGGTTCGTTTTCAACTTTTTCAATTGGTGAATGTTGTGACTTTTAAAATATAAACTTACATAGAATAGAAATTGAATATTAAACTACAATCTGTTTTTATGTTTAGAAACATCACTACCATGACTTGAGTGCTCAAGCTCAGAAAGCTCTGGGTGCATTGCCTCATGACTTTACCCATTATTGGATTGATAGGTTTCCAGCTTTGCTTTCGCATAGTTATCATGCTATGCAATCTTGTGCAGGAGAGAATCTTTTCAAAAGCTATTACACCTCCGACTCGTTTACAAAGCCAAAGTACTTTCAGGTAGTGTTTGAAAAATTATTTTAAGGAATAAAAAAGTATCAAATATCAATTTTACTATTAGCGGAACGATAATGAAAACGTTGAACTGTTGGCTGCCTATGAAAGTGCTAAAACTCAAAAAAATAACTACAAAAATCAGAATGTATTTGACAGTTCAAAGGCCACAAATCGTGGTGCATATAACTTTAAAGGTTCGCCCGGAGGAAGTAATTACACCAATAACAGCTACAATAACTTCAACAAGTGCGATACAGGCTTTATAACTCGTGGCGAGATGATTCAACAACCCAAACCATCAACTGAACACAGTGATCTCAGAGAATTAGCTAATGTTGGTAAGTTGTAGCATTATAATCTAGATGTTCGAGATGAGAAGACTTATTTTATTCATTTATAGATAATATTTCTAACAATGATGATGATGACTTTATAACAGTTAAACGGAAAACGTCGCGCTCAAATAATGCTGATATCAAACTAATTTGGACATTGCCCAGCAAGAAATGAATGATCAAACGTTAATGTAGTTAAGAAATTACCAAAGTATATTTTTTACCATTGAAAAGTTTAATGAGCTTATAACTTGTTGACCTATTTCATTTCAAAAGATATATATGTAAGATTTTTCGTACAGTGATTAGGTAATAAGTATAAATTCAAAGCAAAAATTGTGTTAACTTTTAACAAATTTTTTTTATTTTTAGTCATTTTCGGTTAAAATTTATAACAGTTATTGATTAGATTTACAGGCATTTTGCCGACGAATTCAAGTATAAGCACATGAGTATAAGTGTATACATCACATGTCAAACTATTAAATCTGATTTAAATGTCTGTGATAAAAAGCTTTTATAGTGACAAACAAAATGTATTAAGTTCCAAGTTCTAATGGGAGAATAGAAGATGAATTTGCGAATTTTGTCCACAATCTGTACATTTTAATGTAAAATATTTTTTATACTGTATTTAAAGGATTTAAGAATGAAACAAGTTAATGCCTCGAGTATGTCTATAAAAATAAATTGAGGAAATGATAAAACAATACTATAGTTTTGATTTAATGTTTTTCAGCGAGTTATTAGATTGTAAAACAAGAAGAAAAAGTAGTAATAATTGAAAGAGACGTCAATTGAGACTGTTATACTAAATTTGAGTTCAATATTGTTCAACATTGCATATTGAATTTTAAATTTAATTGACTAGATTTGGTTTTAAAAGATTTAGATAGATGTTTAACAAATTATTTAGTTTTTAAATTGATAATGGACTAGAAAAGTTTTTACCAAATATTAGAGAAATTTTAACTTTGATAATTTTGCGTGTTGTAATACTAATGTCAAGTGTACATTCCGATGCATTATCATAGATTGCACTATATTGTTGTTTACAAATAACATGAAATTTTATAAATGGAAGAAAAAGAATAATAAATAAATAAATAATGTTTTCAGAAAATGGTATAAACGAACGTTTAAGTTTTAAATTTAACCGGATTTCATTTCTTCCTTGACACAATGTTTAAATGCATCCCATCCTTCAGCTTTGGTGTTTGCCTATAAAGAGACAAATTTTAGCTTGCTATAACAAAGATCATAATAATATCAGAAAAGTGTATAATATAAGTATGTAAGTATATAAAAATAATGAATTAATGACTCATGCTGAACAAAATTGAGTTATAGAGTTAATCTTGAAGCACTTTATTTCATTTAGAAAAATTCGGAACAACATAAAATCATAAATAAATTATATGATCGCTTAGGAAATTTTCAAATCATAAATCATGCATATCTAGATATCGGTCTAATCTGCGACAAGCTCTTGATCTCAACAGTTCGATCATGTGAAACCCTAATTCATCATTAATTTCTTCCAAGTCTTCTACGATTCCAAAATTAAATACCTTAAAACCCCTGTGTAGCCTGTCCTTCATTATTGCAATGAATTCCTGCAAAAATTTAATCTTAGAACAACTTTCCAAAAGCCGATTTCAATGTGACGTATTTTAGAGTTTCTTACCTTATAAGAGAGTAACCCATCTCCATCTTCATCGAAAATAGCAAAAACTGTGTCAACCAAATGAGGACTTAAGGCAAAACCAGTACAAATCTTCACTGCTCGTGAGAATTCATCTTTTGATATGGCTCTATCAGCAAGAGTATAAATTTTCATAGCGATACTGAAATCGTCCAAGTTGTTGAGGAAAGTACAGAACTGACGAAATTCTTCAAATGATATTCCACGTTCTTTCACATCAACTCCACGATCTAGTAAACGATCCAAATAGCTATCGTACTCTTCAGTATCCTAATAAATTTAGTTTAAAAAAGTTTTATCTAACACATTGTAATTAATTACTATTTTTTTTTTATTATCTAGTTACTCAAAAAGTTCTTACCAAATATGTGTACCGCAAGAGAATTTTTGCAAAATCCACTTCGGAAATGAACTCGTTGCCTCTACTGAATTCATTAAATTCCAGATCAATAACTGTAGGAGAATAAAAAAATATTTAATATACTAACTCAAGGTATAATTTAGTGATAATATCAAATTTTACATTCCATTCATTATGTTTATTGTGTAAAACCTATTGTTTTGTAAAACTGAATATCCATATTTAAATATGCTGTTAAAATTTTTTCAAAAAGTTTGATAGCGCATAATCAATAAAATGTTTTACAGATGCAATAACTTTATAGTTTTAAGTTACACTCTACATTAAAATGTTTACCTTCGGACTGCAAATTTTTCATAAAATTAAAGAATCCCTCATA
This sequence comes from Parochlus steinenii, assembly GCA_038502155.1. NCBI lineage: Eukaryota > Metazoa > Arthropoda > Insecta > Diptera > Chironomidae > Parochlus > Parochlus steinenii. Next base: position 262,945 of record JAXCIN010000052.1, on the reverse strand, counting down.
TCGAAGGTCGTTTTTTCCTTTCTTTCCAAAGAAATGAATTTGAAGAGTGGTATCAACTAAAATAAGAGAAAAAAGTAAATTAATGCTCCTCTATCGAATTTCAGCATTTTAAATCAAGTTAAAGAATTTAAAATTTTTAGAGAGATCACTAACTAAAGCTTTTTATTTGACCTTGGGAAAAGTATAATGATACATTTGAATTTGACGAAGATTTTACCACAATGTTTTCGCTGGAGTCCAATTTCATCATCAATGTAGTGATCTTGATTACTGGTTACTTCAATTCCTTCCACTGCTTGATTTTCAGACTCTACTACTTCAATTCCTCTTTTTCCTTTCCAAGCAAAACTGAAGATCTTTTCCATCTACGTTTTAAAAAATAAAGGTCATTTTAAAATATTTGTTAAATAATATTATACGTTTGAAAAATGTTTCTTTAAGACAATTAAATTATTTCTATCCTTGATGTAGATTGGATTGATTACAAAAAAAAAAAAACAATTATAAAACGAATCACAATTTTACTTATATCATATATTTGTTTATAACTCAACCACCCCAACCACCGTTTGATAATATCAATAATTTTATTTTCAATTCAAAACTAATGAATTTTTTCTGTAGTTTCTTTTCTAATCCAGGTAAAAGAAAATCAATTTTAAATTATTTCATTTTAAATTAGATTCGGAAACTCAGAAATTTCAATAAAATGATAAAGCGTTTTAATTAAATAATATTCATAAATAAGCGACACACTTTTCACAGGTTATATTTTAATTTCAAAGATTTTCTTGACTTACAAAATGTGGCTCCATCTTTTTCTTACTATTGGACTCGAGTTCCTTTTGTCGCTCAGATCTTAACAAATACTTTGCTTGCGCTTGAGTCGACAATAAATGCAAAATCTAGTGGTATTTACATCAACAAAAAAAAAAACAATAATATAAATAAAAATCAACATAAAAAGAGAATTTTCCGGTAAATATATATATTAATATTTAGTTGTTATTAGTTTTTAAAAGCAAACTTGCGAGATAATTTATAAGTATAAAGTGAGAAAAGAATTGCCAGTTGGCAAGCAGAGAATTCGTTTTTTGTTTTTTGAAGCAAGAAATAGCATTTATTTAAGAATAGTTCTGAAGAGTTTTGAAAATTATAGGAAGATCGATGCTTGATCAACTTGCGATCTTATATGCTCAAAAAACCAAAAATGTAACTTATTTTATTTTTGAGTTCTGGTAGGAATGATCTTGGTTTGGTGGTAGCTCCATATTTAATTTAATTTAGCCACCAGATCATCCCATCAGCTGGTTGTGAACCAATCTTGATCATGATCTGTAGCGAACACACTAACACAAACAACTCAGCTGAAAAAATCTAATCGTTAACTTGTACTCTATATGCTTGTACCGTTCAAATATGATTTTGTATGGAAGCCCGATCTTGTGCCAGTGAAATGGTCACATATCCTTGCTGGTGAACTCAACTCCACCGGAAGTTTCATGTATACGAACAGCGCGTATATGCTCTCATAAGAACAAACGGTAAAAACTGTCAAATTAAGAGAAATATGTATAACAATTATGTTAGATTTTTGAAAATATTATCTAGTTTAAAATTATGCAGGCAGAAAAACAAAATATTAATTTTTTTAGTTTTTCAATTATTTCCTAATTCCTATAGATTATTTTTTATAGATTCAAGTAGATTCCAAGTAGAAGCATTTTAAGAAAATTGTAAAAATTAAAGAACTTGAGCTCTAATTAAAAGTCTAGCAGTTTTTCTAATCAAAAGATAGATAAAGTAGTATCTATAATATATAGATTTTTATGAAATTCGATTATTCAATATATGAAATAATATTTTCATAAATTGATCATAAATGAAGCATATACAGAACAGAACATTTTCAATTTGGAAAGGATCCAAATTAATTTGAGATAACTTTTGCAATATATTAAAATATACCAGAATAAATTTTGACATTTGCTTTCGAAATGAATATGTTAGATTTGTAAATAAAATTAAAATTTTTTTGCAGTCTATACAAGAATATTTTAGGTGAAACCATTGTACCGCATTTATATAGTTCAATAAATATTAAAATTGAAGTAAAGAATTCAGCATTAGTTTAGTAAAGACACCTTTTAATCGATCTGTAATTGCCCATCACAGTATCTAGCACGCCAGTTAGATTTTAGAATAAATTTTTTCAAACACAAAATAAAACAGATGTCTCACAGCTTTCTTTGAATATTCATCTAGATCACGTCCTTTAAGGGAACCACCGAGCAGCTGCCGTATCTAATGTTTTTAAATAATAATTGATTACTCTTTAACGTTGCTTTAATATGACTGACGCTTAAACCCGAAGTGATCCTGAAAATACTTTTAAACTGAATAATCAAAAATTTACTTACAACTAGAAACTCATTTTTGTCAACACGCTGGTTGCCGTCAGTATCGAACACTGTTTAAAAAAATGTATATATGTTATTAGTGTTCAGTATCAAGTTAATAAATCATTACTGTTGAATGCGATCTGGAATCCCGACTGTGGCTCTGTGAGAAACATAATAAATATGTATTTCTTTTCGGCGGATCAATTATACTCACTCGTCAAGACTGATAGCAAAAATAAGTACTCAGTGTAAGAGATAATTCCTTTATCTCTAAGACTTCTAAATAGTTGAGAAGAGCCATGTTTCAAAGCTGGTGTAATTTCTTTGAGTTGTTGTATCTCCTGAGCAGTTAAAGTCCGCCTTTTCAATCGTGCTTAAGAAATAAATATATTATTTGACATTTACAAAAACAAAGGTGTCTATTATATTATGTGAACATACGTCTTGGCTCTTGCTCGACAACCGATTCTAGAAAATCTTTCGGAGTTAAGTACACTTGACCATCATATTGGACAGATGCAAATTTTATAAAACGTCGTTCTCTTGAAGTGAGTTTTATTGCCTTTTCTGTCAATTCATCCTAAAAAATTGAAACATATTTGAGATTTAAATAATTCGGTTGCTTGAAATATTTTAAAATCAGAAATAATTTTTAAAATGTTTTTGATTTCTACTCTCTCAGGTAGTGACTTTTGAATTACCTACTGAATTATACGAAAAATTACGCAAGTTGGCTAGTTTTTTGTTGCATACAAAAATCACTACAAGAAAGAAAACTATATAACACAGTGCCTAGTTATTTTATTTTGAAACAGCGATATTTTTTTAATGCTAATAATGCTAACTGAACAATGCCCATTTTATCTATGATATGTATTATTATCTCTAAAACATAAAACAAAGTACAATGTTCTTTATTCCTTTTTATTTAAAAACCATGAAACATAAATTTTTTGTGGAGCATAAATATTGTGAATGAATAATATTTGATTCACGAATAGAAACACGTTTACACTGGTACTGTAGAATATTTATCATCTGATTTTTTGACACAGATGGTCCATTACAAATCATTATAGTTTCAATTTCAATAGATTTTCATTATCTGGAGAAAAAATCACTGTATAAATATTTATTAAAACATAAACAATTTGCCTTATGATTGATTACATATAAAATTCGACATCAATTCGACAACCAACTATTGAATGCACTTTACAAAAGCCGAAAAATTCGTTTTAGATCAAAATTTTTTGATTTCAACTTTCATTCAATTTCCTTTATTCTTTAGTCTTCAACATAAAAATCAATATTAAATAAAAACAAACTTTAGATTATACCTCTAAAACCACTTAATTTTTCTTCTGTAATATATTTTTAAATACATTTACGCATTTAAAATATAGGTTAACCTGGATAAGTTATTATAGGATCATGTTTTGAACATTTTAACAATGTATAACTTAAAAGATACTTCAAACACTGATGCATAATATAAGTCTATTTATTACCAAGTTGAAAATGCATCACGTTCAATCAACTGTTGCGTAATAGACTTTTAAGTATAGTATGAGAGATAGTCTTGTAAATTATCCCCTAATTTGAAGTAACATATTGACACACATTTAAAAGATTTAATCTTATTTATGTGTTATGCTTTCTTGAGCAATCATCATAAACCAAGAATTAGCCACTAAATCAAGAACAATGCATTGAATCCTACAACAAAAATATGTTACCATTTAGTAATTAGTGCTACAGTAAAATAAAAATTAACCATGGTTAAATTATGTATCTAAATAATGTTCTCCTAAATATTGTTTCATATTTGAATATTTACATTATTAGCAAATAATATTGAAATATTCTTGCCATGAGCATTTATTTATATTAATTTTACTCGTAAAGTATGGACATATTTTGTAGGAAGAGATTTTATTGAGCTTTGATTGATTTGCTCCCCATAATTGTTGAGTTTTATGTTATATAGAAACACAAAAACTTTATGTATGATGGTTAAAATTTTTATTTCAGCACGTAAAAACATCATACTTTCATTGAAAAATCCATATACTTAATATATATTATTTTCAATTGATATCATTCCAAAAACAAAACTATACATAAAGAGATACGGAATATGGACATTTGTTTAAATTGAAATCCCGCGCTATGGGGTGCTCACCGAACAATAAGATGAAGATAACATCCGTTTTATTGGTCCTACTCTAAAACAAACGTTAATTTTTATCATTGTCTAAAATGTTGAAGCAACTTGTGAATGTTTTACATCCATCTTCAAAATATTTTTTGTTTTAATTTTAAAGCTCACATGATTTATATATTCACCGAAAATTTACGATGTCTCACCTTTGCGATGAACATTAAATTTTGGAAATTTTTAAAATAAAATTTTTGAACCGCTCCATGTTTCATTGATATTGGATAGAATTGTGAACAACGATATGTATGTTCGGCCTACCAAAAACAAATTTGGTGTCGTTCCAATAATAATTTATTCTTATTTGTTACTAAATAAAGTAATAAATCTTTATTCAAACGAGAATTGATAAAGCAGTTAATGTCATTACATACATGTACGTTAACCATAATAATTTTCACTAATTTGACCTTATCAGTTTAATCTTTTTGTATTAACATATTTCATAATTTTTAACAGTTATAACAAACAATTATGCAATATTATTTTTACGTCAATAAAAGAATTAAAATATCATAAATCATATATATTAAGCCAATTATAAAAAAGGAATGTATTTAATTTCAAACAAAATTATTCATCTTAAATTTTGAGTTTTTATTATCGCTTTATGAAGTCAAAAGTCTTCAAAGGATTCAATTTATACATAAACATTTTTGCAAAACGCAAAATAACAAGTTAATTGTTTGATTTATGCTCTCAGTTTATCACACCTATTAAGATATTACTTCGAAGGAACTCTATTTCAAAATCATAAATTTAAAATTGATCATTAGGCTATTAATATTGCAAAAAGATCAAAACAATAAGAAAGGGGTTTTTATCTTTAACATGTTTGGTTTTCAACGTTTTTGATTATATTATTTCTATATATTTAACCAAAATAATAAATCTCCACTAACGACAAAACCAAAAATTTAGGCAACTATATCAAAATGAAAAAGAATTCAAGTATATGTTATCATATATTATGAATCCAATCTTTGTTTTCTTGTATATAAAACAAAAATCTCAAGACACGGCAAGAACTTAAACTATTTTTGATTCTTTAATAAACCGCCCAGTAATAATTTATCTCAATATTGTAAAATATTGATTTTCACATGCTTTCATATATTTTATTTCTGAGCAAAATTTTAAAGCATATGTGCAACCTGAAAAACTCATTTAACTTTTAGATGTAAGAAGCTGTATTGGAAATTGATACCGCCAACCCTTTTTGAAAATATAGTGGATGTTACTGCACAGAAAAACTTGAATTACCTCAGTTTAAAAACATTATAATATGGTGTGATTTTATTTTATCATTATTGGATCATAATTTTTTTTAAATTTATAGCATCACAATAATGGTCATCGTGAACATAAATTTATAAATAGTTTTCTTTTTTCGATTTAACTAAAATCTAATGTACTATGCTATGCTACAAATCTTCATTTCAAATTTATCATTAGACTTGTGGACGTAAAAGTCTTTACAAATAAATTCGAAAATATTAGTAAAGCTCAGTGACATCCAGTGATAAATTGAGTATAAATCAAAAGTGTATTGAAAATCTCCGATGGCGCCTCATTAATTGTGGTACAAATTAGATCAAACTGTGTAGATATAGTATTCTTGTGAAGTAAATCAAATGAATAAACCATTAACAACATTAAATAGTTGATATTAAATATGTTTATGAATACATAAAAAAAAATACTAAAATTTGAAGGTTTATGAAAACTGCGCCCTACGATTAGATACATCCTTTTTAATTAAAATCCAATACATTTAAATAAAAATGATTGAGAACAAATTTGACACACAACCTAAATTGCCATTATGTTTTTATTTCTATTTTTATTTGATTTAGCCGAGATTTAGCTTAGCATTTATTAAGGGATGTTAAACATAATACTGCTGCACAAAAAAAACCAGAATTATTTTCGATTATTTTAGTCGACTTAAGTTTTTTAAAAATACAATAATCTATTAGATCTTACATAGAACCCTATTTTGTTTTGATTGATTTTCATTCTTTCTTATTTTTTTTTACTAACATAATAGTATGTTAGATATACACAATAGGGTGGACCAAACTTCTATAGTAATGTTATTGTATTAAAAAGTCGCGCTCCCCTGGCAAATTTCGATTTAAAATGACATAAAGAAAATTCACAAAAATTTTTAATTTTTTTGATGGACGTTTAGAGGTCCCCCAACCCACTTGAAATTTTTGAGTTTTTGAGGAAAAATATTGAGAATTTTCGACAGAACCCCTGATGAAAATTCCGAAAAATCCTAATTGTTTTTTTAAGACTTATTATTGAAGAAAATTATCCTGTAATTTGTTTTTAGGTAAATTAAATAACATGCAAGTTATATTTATAAAAGTTGTTTGGCATCGAGAGTGTGAAAAATTAAAAATCATTCAAAACCATATAACATCCGAGACTATGACATATTTTGAAAATATGATATTTTGCATATTTTGAACATATTTTTATATTTTCTAAATATTTTTTATACTTTGGATACTTTGATGGTATTTTGAATATTTTGTAAAATTTTGGAGTATTTTGAAGTATTTTGAGATATTTTTATATTTTGAAAATACTTTTGATACTTTGAAAAAAAAAAATCTCTTGTAAAAAATCTCTCTTCAAAACTTCAAAATTGCACCTTTGAAATAGTTCTGAATTGATCAATAATTTTGCGTTAATGTGAATTAGAGAATAAATTAAACATTTTATTGGCTAAACAATGTCCAAAGCCAAAAACGTCACATTACAAATTTTAAATAGCAGAAATATTAAAGACAAGCAAAATTACTTTATAAAAAGTGGTGCTTGTGCTTCCTAGTAACATTTTTCATGAACTTCACGTACACATACCTCAAAAATTCCTCTGAATTCCTCTAAAAATATCCAGAAAATCTTGATCCTTCAATGTGCAATATATGCTACATTTGTGGATTTAGTATGTTTTTTCATTAAAAATCTAATGTTCCACCATGACGAAGTTAAGAATGAAGTGAATTTGACTAAAAATCTAATCTACATCTCCAAATTGGAAGTCATCTATGCATGAGCAGTTCACTGGTCTAGTTGAAGCTGGACAAAATTTAATAAATGTATATTTTGATCAATGATAAGTTACCTGAACCCTTAAAAATATGTTAGAGGGAAACTCTCTTCATTCTCAACTTCGTCAGAGTGGAACATAAGATTTTTTGATGAAAAACAAACTAAATGCACAAATGTAGCATCACATTAAAATCAATTGTGGTCAAAGTTATGGAGTGTACAACCCAATTTTTGTTTTTGTTTGAAAGATGATACATTAAGCCATTCAGGAAAATAGTTTGGTCCAATTCTGGACCAACTGTCACCCTTTTACTTTTCATGCTTGAGCACTTACATGAGCTCAAATAATAACTTTGAGGTAAAAGCCCAAACATATTATTCTGATGATCTACTGGACATAATCTACTATTAGTTTCATACATTTACACTCATTTTAAGTCATTTGGTTGGCTTAAACTCATGATTTAACCAAACCTAATGGAAAATCTCATGAAACATATTTTGACATGTTTTGATAAAATAAAGAAAACTTTGCATACTAAGATCAATTTTTTAAAGTTTTTTGAAAGTATTTTGAAAATATTTTGGATATTTTGAAAATATTTTTGATATTTTGAAATATTTTGAATATTTTGAAAAGTATTTTCAAAATATGTCATAGTCTCGATAACATCTGAAATATTTTATTAATACCCTTCAATTTACAACTAAAATAAGTAAATTAAATAATTAAAAATTTTTGTGAATTTTCTTTATGTCATTTTAAATCGAAATTTGCCAGGGGAGCGCGACTTTTCAACAATGTTACATTTTGGTCCACCCTAATACACAATCAAGATTATATTGGTATTTAAGAAATAAGCTATTAAAAATGTGATTGTTTATATTTTATGAATAATGTATATTACTCAATATAAGGCAATTTTTTATCCGAATATTTACCTTTTTTAGTTGTAGAGCAGAAACATTAGCTTTCCATTTTATAGCGCTAAAAGTTACTAAACTTCCTCCAAAAATTGCTAGGTATTTGAAGGTAGTATTATTATACCAATTTTTCGCGTGAACTTTGGAATAACTTCTCGGAAAACCACCAAATTTATTTAAAATCACTGACCGCCTTAGCGAAAACATTTTATCTATCACTTTTCTTTTTGCGCAACTCCCAGCCCTATGAGCACAAGCTCGTAATTCACGATAGTTTTTCGACACAAATTTTGATTTGAAACAAAACCTTCCCATTGAAATGACAGTTTGATGGGGAAGGGGTTAAATGATTGAAAAATAAATGATTGAAAAATAAATGATTGAATAGTAAAATGATTGAAATATAAATGGTTGAAAAAAAACGTATGAAAAATAAATGTATGAAAAATAAATGGTTGAAAAATAAATGATTGAAAGCACAACCATTTATTTTTCAACCATTTATTTTTCAACCATTTATTTTTCAAACGTTTTTTTTCAATCATTTATTTTTCATACATTTATTTTTCATACGTTTATTTTTCAAGCATTTATTTTTTAAACTTTTGTGATTCAATCATTTATTTTTCAATCATTTTACTATTCAATCATTTATTTTTCAATCATTTAGTACTCTCCCTAATATCAATTCGAATTAAAACAGCACGAGGTTCGACAACACTATCGAATATTTTCTTCTCGATTATAATACCGTGAATCGAAATGCTGCTACATGGGGAGTTTCATTTTAAATGTCAAAAGCGGGGAATGTGAGCTTGGTGGAAATATAATGTTACAAAAATTGTTCGTTAAAATTTAAAAGATTAGAGAGGTAAGAAAGGATTATATTGAAATTTTATCTTTTCTTATCCGTTTGATTGTTTATTATTGTAAGTTTATAATAGGGTCTAGCCTTCTAAATTGAACAAGTTAGTTGCCTATCAAAACTTTATCAAAGATCAAAAAATTCTAAAACCAACAAATTAAAAAAGGATAGTTCGAGGTGTGAATTCAAAACTACCGTAACATAATAAATGTGTTTGTCAGTATAAGGTTTTGAGATGATAGTGATCTCATTTTATTTTCAAGCATATATTAGGTCGTCATTATTATTTAAAGATGTGTGTCCACAAAAAAAAACAGAAACAGGGAAATTATTTCTGAAGCTGCCTGGCCACCAAAGAGGTACAGAAACATTGTTTCTGGAATTGTTCCATATTGTTCCCGCATATTTGGTTTCACATTTTTCCACAATATGTTTTATATATTAATAAAATTCAAAAATCAATTCAGTTTGCACCAATATCAAATGATAGTCATATATGGTTAGTAAATTGGATGTAGAGATTGAAAAATAAAATTACACCAAAAACGTATTTTTAAATTTTAGGTATTTTTCATAAATATTGTTATTATTTATTTGGAATTTTAATATCATAAAATCGCTGCCAGGAAAATAGACCAGAAAATTGAATATTGCATTAAAATGTTTACAACACTTTAAATAACATGCAACCAAAACAAACCCTCTTTAAATAAGTACGTAAAATGTGCATATGCCTTAATAAAAAGTTGACCTTTTAGAAATCTATAGTTTCATTCTTTTTTCTCTTATAATTAACAAGTGAACATGACAAGAAAGTCATAGTTAAAAATATTTGTACAACTATATTTTATTCAACATTCTCTGAAAGAATTACACAAAAATGCTTTGAGATGCTAATAAGTAAAAGAGTTGACAACAAGTTGAACAAATCAATATAAAAAGCATAAAATGATGTTGCATCAAATAAACATCAAAATGATCAGTTAATAAAAAAGCCATGCGGTCAATTCGATGGCTCTTTATTATATGCTAGATATTGTTATCTTCAAGATTTTCAACAAAAAACTATGGCTCTCAAACCTTAAATAAAAATATCAAAAACATTAATGAGTTTAAATTTTTGTTTAAACTTTTTCAAAAACTTTTTACAGCCTTTTTGGTTTCAACCAAATTTTAAATATTGTGCGTGAACTGTTTGAAAGTCAACGATTTCATTCATTCATTTCTTCTTTCGTCGGACGTTCTACAAAAAAAATGTATATACAAATATATTTTTTTTTGATATTTCAATTTAGTCTCCGATCTGTGCTTCTTGCATGAAGTTCAGTTCTTTTAGTTGGGAAATTTTAAAATTCCACGGACTCCAGTTCGATTGATCGTTGTCGTTAAAATCGAGTCGAATAAATCTCAGTAAAAAAAAAAGTGTAATGTGAAAAAGATTTAAATATTACCAAAAAAAATTAAAAATTAAAAATTACATGAAAAAATGCAAAATGGTACATAAATGTTAATAAATGTGGTGGAATTAACATGATGATTGCTTCTATACATAACAAAAACTAAGTGATTTAATTCTCAGATTTTCATTAAAAAAGTGTTATGTAACATTTCTTAACAAAAATAGGAAATATATGTAATTGAACAAAAATCTAAGCCAATGAACTTTTGCTAATGATTTTACGTGCTCATTATCGTAAATGTATTTCTAAAACCAGCATTCAGTCAAAATTAAGTGATAAATAAAATTCTTTAAAAAGATTGAATGTAATTTTGCGTGAATAAAGTGAAAGAAAAAGTGTTTGCGAATTAATTTTATTCTTGTTGATGAAAAATGAGTGAAATTGTCATTACAATTAGTAATATGAACATTTTTGAAACTTAAGTTATTTAAGAAACACGTTTGTTTAATTTTTTATACAATGTAGCAAAAAATGGAATTATTACTAAAATATATTTGAAATTTTAATCAATTAACAATAAAATATCTAAAGTAACAGAGTCGTTACTAATAATAAGTTGTAATTGGAAGTGAACAGCATATAATGTTTAACATTTTCTTGCTAAATTTGTAGTTAAAAATGTCGAATCAGAAATATTTATTAAAAATTACTTTATAAAGCCCGAGAATGAGCGCATCTCAGAGAAGTGTTTACAATGAAATCCATCGGAAAAAAATAAAATTGAATCGAACAATTTTTATGGTGACTTAGTCGTTTGTTCTTAATAAATTTATGAACAAGAAAGGAGACGCACATGCCGAACAGCTGGCTTCAGCGGAGGGCTCCTGATCAATCTTTGGGCGTCCTCCTGTTGTCAATATGCATTTGGTCAGTTTCTTGTGCCGCAGCTAAACCAATCTTCACTAGTAACATCTCAGAAACACAATCAGCCTCATCAGAAAATCCAACTTCTGCATTCAACTTAAGCGCCATCGAGATCCATAAAAACCGCATATTCAAGTTGCAAAATTTAAAAACTGTATTTAATGATTCTTATGAAAATTGGTCTGAACAAACATTGTTGCCCTCACCAATAACTACTTTAGGTGGTTCAATGACGAAATATAAACATTGGACTCGAATAACAGCATTGGATGTGGTAAAACTTAATCGGCTGAAGCGTCAGCCTTTGCAAAAAAAAATCAGTAATTTTTTTGGTAACGATAATATTTCAAAGACTGACAACAATTCACAAAGTGAAAAAAGTATGAATAAAATATATTCTGAAAGTGAAGAAACTGAAAGTCAATACTTTCACGAAAGTGTATTACCAGATAATACCAACTTGTCAAGAACGATAAGATTTCCTGACGAATCTTTAAATAAAGCTTTATATCTATCAAGAAGCGACCGAAGTGTGGCAAAATCAAAAAGTAACCGAAGCTTCAACGAAAACAAAAATCTGGAAAATTTTTCAAGGAAAGGGTTAATTAATTCAGGACGGCAGAAGAATCCCAATTTGGAGAGAAATGAGCGTTCTGCTAATCTTTCACACATCACTGGAACGGCAAGAAAAATTCAACTGTATATAAAAAATCGATTTCTACAATTGTTACCTGATGGAAATGTTAATGGAACCACAGATGAACTGAGCGATTATAGTGAGTAAACACTTTTCAATTTGATTTTAAAGTTATTGATTCACAAAAAAGTTCATTGAACTCATTGATGATTTAGAGCCTTGTAAATCATATTTTTTATTTGTCCTTATGTTTACAACACTTACTTGTTCTTCGATTATCTAGATATTATAGTTAAGGGGTGTTGAATAAAAACGCATTTTATGGAAAATTACGCAATAAATTTTCATAAGTACATACACAAGAGAAGAAAATACAAAGACAAAACCATTATTCTAAAATTACTAACCGCTCAATTTTGCTAGTGTTTTATATTATGTTGAAAAATTCAATAATGACAACTAAACTTGCAAAATTTTCTTTTCAATGTTGTACAATTATATTCTAGCTAGATAGACGATATATATGTAAAGTTCAGTAAAATTTACTTCTTTCTTAAATTTATGCACCGTATCGTTGTTTTAAACTCACTTTCGTCTTTCATCAGTTTAATCATTTGTTGCATGGTCAGAAATTCAGATTTTGATCCAGCATGTCCTCCACACTGAAAGAATAAAGTTGGATGATTTGGTTTAGCTTTAATTTATTGTTAAAAATATATTCAAGTGTCAAACATGTTGTGATTGATAGAGAGCAAATATTAGATCTATTAGACACCATTTGCTTATTTAGTGAAAACTTATTGAAGTATTTACGATGAAAGGTTTTCAGCTCTATAGTTTGTATTTAAAAGATTCAAAAATTTTTATTATGGGTTCATGAAAATGGTTAAAATTTCAATCGTTCAACCTGAAACAATAATAAACAAATCAGAGTTTGTATATTTAAGTCTCGTGAGAAATGAGTTTATTCGAGACAAATATTTCGATACACATTTGAACATTTAACGAAACTCAAACCTTGATACCTTATGTGAAAACATTCTGTTTTTAGCATTAAAATAAAATATAAATTTAGATTATAAATTGTGTCGTTTGTGCATCATTTATTTATTTTTGTAATTGTATTCTGCTATCATGTTTTATTTCGATGTTTTATTTCGAATTAAAAATACGCTGAGAAAAATGTCAATTTTTTCATGAGAACAGTTGATTCTTAATTGAATTTAATTTAATTACGTATATTCAATTGTATTTAATTACTATTTTCATATAAATTTTTAGTAAACGCTAGTGGTGTTTTGAAAATCTTAAATTTGTTTATGAGAACCAAAAAATATTTGTTTAAATTAAATTATTAAAACTTTTTCGTGTTCACAATCAAATTAAGCTGTTTTGAAGTATTTGATTGATATATTTTACTGTTTGAGGTCAATTCATTTGTCATCGGTTTATAAAATATGCATTAACGTAATTTTGATTTGGTTCCATTAACTATGATATTTCATTTTTAAAATTATATTGACTTTTCTTTTAATCAGTTCTTCCAAATCAAGCTCAATTTTAATTTTACTTCAAATCTTGTAATTCAGCATAATCAATCATGATACATGCAAGCAATATTTAAAAGTAAACATTAACTTATACCGAATAATCGATTCTTCCTATATTTATATTTTAAAATTCAATTGTCCTATTGTAATTTTATTATTCTTGTCTTATCTCTATTATTGAAGTAAAGAAAATCACAAGCTCATCTGGTAATATTTTTCAACGCCTATGTAACCAGTTCAAATTTTCGATTAATTTTTGGTTTATATTTAATAAATATGGTAAAAATATTGTATACTGCCAACTTAAATATAATAGATATAATGAATGCAAGCAAAAACAAACATTTTAATTTTGATATTATGTTTCGTTAGGTCCGCAGGCATAAATATAAAATTAAATTAAATACACAAATTTTTCATGTACACAAAAAAACATCAAATTATGATATTTTAACTAAATTTAAATCACCAGTGAGTGAGGTGGAAGCTATTGCTGCACATGAACGATAAACGATTTTAATATCTTAATGTCTCAATCGGCACAACGAAAACTTTTTAATGGTTTCTTCCAATTTCTTATATTAATTCTCAATGCCTTCTAAATTGCATGCACCCAATTTGGAACCTGTATAAAATTATCAACACAAAATTCTAAAGTTTTAATCGTGTTAAGTTGTGTATCGCTATCATAAATTAAATTGAAACGACCAAAAAATTGCACATGATTTGCATAACAAATTTCTCAGGTTTTATCTTTTTTGCCAATAACATACATAAGTAATGGATTTGTTTATTTTTTAGACCTTTTATGAACTAGATTCTTTATAAGAACGATATCGATTGATTTGTTTGAATTGATTGAAAGTTTTGATTGAGTTCATCGATAAGTAAATGTAATTTATTTTAAATATTATCAAGTGAATACTTAAAACACACAGAGGTTCAGGATTATTTCAAAACTTCGAAGAATTTTTATGCCAATAACGTTCCTTAACTTGTTATTTTAAAACTTCTTCAAAAAAGAAAAAAATCCCACACATTTTACATTACAGTTAGGAAAATTCATTAATAAAATATCGTGAAACAGCATACCATAAAGCGTCCTTTGAAGATAAATTCACAATTTGAAGAAATTAACAAAATCTTGAGCACATAGATCTTGAGCTATACAGAAATTTAAATGAGATAGTTGATTCAAATCCATTCAAGTACCTGACGAAAGTCATACTACGGCCGAGGTATCAGCAAATAACATTATAAATAAAAGTTCCGCTTTAGGAAAATTTATTGGAAAAATATAATTTATAAAAAGAAAAAATTCCGAATCAAGTATAAAATTATATTATTTTTATTTTCAAACATCTTCCGGCAAATCGATAAATCACGAGAATAGAATCTCAAATTTCAAGAGACTGCTATAAGTTCGTAAAGTCCTTTTGTCACTCAGCCGTCCCAACCTTCTCAATAGCTAAAAATAAGTGTCGATTTAATAAAAAATCGTTCGTTCTCGATTTCATTTCAGTTTGAATGATACATAAATTCAATTATAGTCAGACATCATACCGGTTTGGAAATTAATGGTTTCATAAAATATGATCATTTTTTAGTATGTTAATTTGGTTTAATTTCATTTCTTCTTGAATTTCGTTTGATGCAAAATCATTCTCTTTATTTGCTCAAACTGCAGATATATACGGTTTTATTAATTCTACGTGTTTAAACCGGTCAACGCCATACAAATGTATATAGTTTATACATCTTGGTGCAATCTTTTGACAACAACAAAACCATGATATATACTCGGATAAAAAAAATTTAAAAAGTTTTGGAGGTATCAATATTTTATTTTCAATTCTTTATTAATTAAATAGATAAAACCTGAAAATCATAACAAAGATATAAAACTATTAAAATAAATTTGATTCAAAGTTGTTGCTTTTTATTTAAAAATTTTTTTTTAATTTATCGTATATCCCGATTAACCAGATTTTATTTTTATTCCGAAATCTCATCAGCAATCACGAGGAAAATTGTTGAGATTCGTTGATATATGCTGCTAATAATCTTATAAACTTCACGATTCTCTGCAAAGTTCTCTCCATTTACCAAATAATAAAATAAAAAGCAAAAGTACCAACATGATATCAAAAGTTTAAATGTGTAACGTTTTAAAGAGAGACTCGAGATTCCCATTTTTTAAGTTATATAATGATTTTAAATTGTTACTGCAGTACTTCATTAATTTTATTATTCATTAGCAGATAATTTAGAATTACTTTCTGGAACCAAGACTCACTTCTAAAGCACGTTGATTCCCTAAAAGTCTAAAACCGTTTAACGGATTTCAGGGCGGCAAACTTGAATCCAGCTTTACCAACTTGGAAACAAAAAAAAGTCCAAAAACCTGAGGAACGCAACTCAAAATTCTTGCCATATGCACAAAGAATTTATGATAAAGGCGCAAATCTATCAAACGAGCAACACCAAATTTTTATTATTTTGTTTTATGAAGTGAGAGAAATGGGACATTTACATCGACGAAAAGCACTGATATATGCATACCGTTCTCAACGTTTCCATACAAAATAGTTTGCATAGAATCGTGGCCGTGTTAATCGGGATCAATCAATTTTTGAATTAAAATATTATTTGAATAATTTTTTTACGGAAATGCTCCATATTTGGAGCTTGTTATTTAATTATTCTATTTTTATGATTTGTACTACTAAGATATTTTCTAGAAATCTATTCTTTATATCTATTTTGACCAAAAATTATTACAGAAATGATATTTTTACATCAGTTTGAACTAAAAAGTATTGACCTATAGTTTTGATCAATCCTGATTTTTTGTCTTGTAGAATAAGATTTTGGTTATCCATAAGATTTGCGTGTTCTTAATTTTTCCACTTGTATGAGCTTAGGAATGATTTATTTGCTGATCTTCTGCACCAAATTTGTTTGAATTAAAAAATTTAGACTCGTTAACGTACTCGTAATGCGCGCACATTATATACTAAAATACTGTTAAATTTCGCACAAAATTTATTGTGTATCTGTCCTTCCACGCGATATTGAAAAATGACGTGTTTTTGCGTTAGGCACGTACGCCCGAAATTTTTCTATTAAGTCTAAGCAAATGTATCCATGTTAAACTTTATCACAACTGAAAATCTAAAAATGAATTTCTAAAAAATGGCACTAGCTACCAAATTCAAATTTTTTGCATAAATTTGGGTATATTTTTCAAATCAAATTGGATGATTTTAAATTTAAAAAAACTCATTAATAAAAATGTTATAGAGCATGGCATGAAAGAAACTGTTAAGTTTCAAGTGATTTCTTCTTCAAAAATTTATTGAGTTCATTGACTAAAAGATTTGCCAATATTTTAAAATAAATTTACAATATTGAAAATGCTGAAAGGTTTTTAATTTTGTTTTCAAATTTCTCTTGAACTTTAACCGACAATTTATTTCAATGGCAGTTTTTGAATATTTTCAGGCCGTATCTTGACTAACAACTTCATATCAAAAACTAAAAGAGTTTATTGAAATTTACGGAACAAATTTTAACAATACTATGGCTGATGATTATAAGTTTTGTTAGGCTATGGAAATATATAAATCTACTTTATTTAGTTTTCTGTAAAAGATGGGCAATATGATAAGTTTTCGATTTACTTGTTTTACAAAAAAAAATCTTATAATCAATCTTTTTTATTTTTAAAGCTATTCTACAACGCACAACTGTGAACATTGGTCAGATAAAGATTCAAGGAGTCGCTACATGCTTATTTTTGTGTATGGATACTTGTGGAGCAGTATATGGAGCGGTGAGTAATACATATTTATGTATTAATTTTTCTTATAAGTTTAGTATTTTTTGATGCAATCATAATATTCATAATTTAAAATGAATAAATATTTAATTTTGCAAGAAGTTCAAAGCTCATCGATGTTAAACTTATCATAAAAAATGTCAGACTCATGTGCTTGGTTTTGATGAAAGTTTCAGACTTTTATTAATAGACTGTTCTAAATAAACTGTTAAGAATGCATCGCGTTAAAGACGGATTTCAGAAATAGACATTCATTCACTTAAATATCACGGAAATGCACAAGTGGAAGATTGTTGTTCTGCAGACGATTGAACCGCTGACAACCCTAATTGGCTGATATGACGGATTTTTTATTTCAACTGTTAAAATAATTCTGTATATTTTAATAAATAAAATATATTAATTCAAATATATAACTATAAATATAAAAGTTTAAGGTCAATATTATTTCTTCAATTGTTCGTATATAAAGATTCTGTCGTAAATTCTACTAAATAACAATATTCTCCTGATTACAGAAAGATTTCTCTGAAGACTGCATCTTTAATGAAAACATGGAAGAGCATCATTACAATTCATATTCCTCTTCGTTTCATTCAAACTCTAAAAGGACAATGTACTTAGCACTAAATCGTCATGGAATGATTCGAAAAGTTCAAATCCCCAAACTAAGATCTCTGGGAAAGCTAGCTTCTTACACAAAAGCTTTAACACAAACTGTGTTGCAAGATCGGGTTGATGCATTGATTGCAAAGCTGTTTGGCCAAAATCACATACGTCATGGTGTAAAGCAACTGTGTGAATCTGGATTAGCTTTGAAGGAGCTGACCGTAACAAGTATGAAACAAAAACCAAAATGCAACAGCGCTAGCAGTATTGGTAGTATAGTTAAGCTTACCAAAAAAAAGAAAAAGAAAAGAAAATGTCGAGATGATGAGCTTGAAGACAATTTAATGGAAAAAACTGTCATGATTAGTGCAAAAATAAGCACCAATAATAATAGTATTATTAATATTAGTAAACCCAAACAGAAAAAAAATCAACAAATTGTGAAGACTCAGCTTAAATCATGTATTCCAAATGGTGATGACCAAAAATCAGTTCAAAAAAAGCCGTTCAAAAAGTCTAACTTCAAACTCAATAACAATAAAAACATCAAAAATCCAAAAAATAAAAAGAACTTGAAGTCATTGTCATTCTCAAGCTCTACTACAATGCAAAATCTGTTGGAATCTGTCGTAGGTGATAACGAAGACATTGATTTGGAACCTGACGAAAAATTAGTTTTTTCTGAAGAGGAAGAAGAATGGGAAGAGTTGGAGAAAATTGGTAAAGATGTTGTTATAGAAGAACGTAACTCATTCATTTACGATGACCATTATGAACAAGAAAATTGAAAAAAGTTTATGGTATTTGTTGAAAGCCATATTCTGCCCTGATTATATTTGATATCCAAACTCTTTAGAACATAGCAGTATCAACAATCTGACGTCCCGAAGAACGATTATAAAGAAGTGCCATTGTAGTGTAATATATTCAATATATACAAATCATTTTAAATAATCTATAGTTTTAAATACTCGTTATTTTTTAATTTTTACATATATTTGGAAAATTCTTGTATTGCTTTCATTGATTTATAATATGTTTGTGTATATTGATTTTTGAGATTATTATAATTAATAATTTATGAAATCCTCTATTTTTATATTTAGTTATTTATAGGTTTTAAGACTTGAACAGTTGAAACACTTTTTCAACATAAGAAACTGATATATTTATGATCAATTTCTAGGAAATTCTCTACTTAGACTGGAATGAATACAATTCTTTATTTGGTATTCTATTTTCAGCTGAAAATATTTCAACTTATTATATTAACTTAAATTTCCTAAATCTTTCTTATTTATTTATTCAAGTAAATGGATGAAAATTACTGATTGTCAAGAATGTATTTCCGATAAAATAAATTCAAAACAATACTTGATTAAAGAGAAGGAGTAAGATTTTGTAATTTATGATTAATGGAAGTCATACACATAAAAGTATATTTCAATCCAAGCATATAAGTATGTAAGCAGAACTAAGTCAAATAATGTTACTTTAAATATCAATTAATTTTAAATTTGATAGTTCTTATGTTATAATGATAAATGTAAGATAAAATTTGTTTGAAAATTGACTGAACCCAAATAATTTTCAAATTTAAAATATTAATGAACGTATTTTAATCATAAGACTTATTAATTTTCACATGCACAATGCATACTATAAGTCTTAATTCATTTTTTTAAAGTATATTTCTTCAACAAGAATGTGCCCATACACTTTTAAAAGACGTACCAATTCAATTTGTAAACTGGTTTAAGTATGATTTGTTTAATTATTACAAGCAATTTCACTTAGAAATTTTTAATATTTATAAGAATATAGTACGGCTGCCAAATAAAAATAACAATCTACAAATAATATGATATCTGCTGCTCACAAGAAATAATAATGTAGTCAAATAAACCGAAAATTAGTTGTTGGTGTAAATGGTAAAAAGCTTTCAAAAATATTTCACATTTTCTCTATAGTCCAAGGACCCATAAATGGTTTATTTTGAATCATTACTGCGTTCCATATATTTGAAATACGTTCAGCCTCTGTAATAAATTTACCACTCAAAAGATTTACATAGAAATATTAAAAATAGGTTAAGTACCAAGTCAAAATCTTAAATAGTATCCGATAAAAATATTTAATTTAAGTACTATAACTCAGTGCATAATGGTCCAAACATTGGAGCTTGAACATTGATTCATGCCGTGGAATGATTTTCCATTTAAAAATATAAATAAATGAAGAAAAGAAACGATACCAATTATAAAAATTATTCAATACTTTTTTTGTATTCTGAAATACCTAGTCAGTCATATGTTAAAAGTTGAAACATAATAATAAACCTTTTTATAATGCAATTGAACATTTAAATTTTTTTTATTTAACATTTCCAGAAACTTCAAAATGTCGATGAAATTCCAGGTATTTGAGAATGATAACATAGTAAGTATGCAAGCAAGTATCAAAGTCAGTGTGAGTGACGATTTGTTCACAAAATAGTTGTGTATTGGAGATCAACTATAAATTGGGACCCATAATCGTTATAATATAAAATATGGTTGCGGTACAACGGCTTAAGATCTCTTTCTAAAGTAAAAGATCAAAAATTTGTTTTCATAATTGCAATTATCGAAAAAAAGAAATCTAATATTAAAAAACAAAAAAGGCTCTGATTTACCTATATTCTTTACTTAATTAATTCATAAATAATAATAAATAAATAATAGGTGTCTTATTCTATAAATCTCAAACATCAAATAGATCCTTTGAAACGATTTACCATTCTTCATTATGATTTTACAATTCATTTGTTAAATTGATTGTTGTCCAATATATACAAAATGATCAGAATCAGAAAGAAAATTAAAAAAAAAAAACAATATTCCACAATAACCATTTTTCAAAAATGTTTGATCACAGTTGTATTATAATGTTTGTTGAACTACTTGTTATTTTTATTCAAGCAGTTTAAAAGTTTTTTTTCTCAAATATAAATTTATTTACTTAACATAATTGTAAAATTCGTGATCCAGGTATTTTTGATGCATACATGCTTCCACCGGTTGTGATTCTTAAAAACTTTGTAAATAAAACTAGATTCTTTCTTATCTTTTTTTCTCTTATCTTTATTTGTATTATAATTATTTCTTTTTAATGAATGGCGCTATGTTTTCTCTAACAAAAATATTTGAAATACACAATAGTTGCCTTAATTTTGTTTGAAAAAAATGGCAACATTTTGCTATTTAAACCGAGTTTAAACCGAGTTTAAACTACTTATTTTCTAGGATATTTGAAAACAACTCTATTTAAATTTATTATTTAGACATTCTCAATTTATGTATGGTTATATTTAATTTTCGATTTTATAGTGAAACAAACTTAAGAAATGAGTATAATATGTTAATCTCAACTAGATCTAACGCGGGCCCAACAAAAAAAAAATATTGCGCATCTACTAATGGGTTTTTTCTGCGAATCATTTAATTTTTGTTTAAACGGAACCAAGTTTACGAAATTTAAGTATGGTGATTTGTATACATTTTTCTATAAATTAATTACCAATTTGGGTTTCATGATATCTTCATTAGGAAACTTAATTATAACATGTTCATATTTTGTATCAATATTGTCAAAAGTGAACGATTTTGTTCAAAAGGTATGAATAATAATTTAAGTTTCTGAAACCGATAATTCCATATTTCTGAAAGTGAGAAGAATCTGGTTAAGTCTAATAAATTAATGTATTTACTGCTTTAATATGATTTATACATGTTCGAATTGATCTAATATCCCACATAATTTTATTTTAATTAATTAAATTAAGATGAGGTGATGATGTAAACGTGTAGTTATGAATTTAAATTATTCGCGGCAAATATATAAATTCAATAAGCATAGAACAGGTGAGAAATCTACCAGTAGACTAGTACAAAAGGTGTTATATAAAAATATGTTTTGAAGGGATTATTTATCCAGGGAAAGGAGTGGCGACGTCTTCTACATTCTCTTCTTAAAAGAAAAAAATCTGAAGTAGAAAAAAATACATCATATTAACAAAATCAATTTTGATACGTTAAAAATCACGAATGTATAAAAAATTCATTCACTATTTTTCATTTAAGCGACATCTAGTGTTTTTTCTAATTTCCGTTTAAAATTTTTTGTGGAACCCGATTAACTAGGATGTAAAATAAAATAATACTAAAAAATAATAAAGATACAGGCTACGAATAATTTCATTATATATAGAAGATTTCTGCATTAATAAGTTATAATGAATTTATTTTTGATTAAATTCGCATAAAGCTTTGGCGATTAAGTATAAAAAATGTTTACATGAAAAAGTCAATAATTTTTTTGTTTTCTGTTATCCTACTCTTTGGTTGTGACAATTAACAACCAACTTGCGCGAATATTCACATAACTTTAGCAATAATTCAGAAATCACTGCCAAAGAGTAGCACAAATCATACGAATTTAATTTTTGCAAATCTTGGAAAACTAAAAATGAGGGGTTTTGGAATATTTTTAACATACTAAGAATAAAGCGACCTAATTCCGTCCACTTTTCATCTAGTTTTTTATAAACCACAGCACTGGTGCCTACTGGTGGAACAAATATTTTGGTGGATGGTCATATCTTGTGCATAATTTTATGGGCTTGTAGAAAATGTCTTTAGATTGTGAAAAATGTAACTGCGTTAACGAGTTATGCACGACACCGTGCTCCTACTTTCTGTACTTAATTCCGTCCATCGATTCCTAATTCCGCCCGACTTTTTCCCTAATTCCGTCCATATTTTCAATGTCAAAAATTGCTTCAGAATGAACATTCATGATCCTAGTATGCGAACAACTAATGTATGAGAATGACGACATGAGAAGTGATTACGTTAAATTAAACCATAGAGCGATCTAGAGCATCGTCAACCGAGAAGTGAAGGTCCATGAGGACTTGCTTTAGGTACCACCACCAGCTGCTCATGGTCCAAAATCAAACTCTATCCACTTAAATGTGTTATTGTGATTCAAAAGTGATCCATGAGTACTTGCCTCAGGTACCATCATCAGGTGCTCATGGTCAAAAAATGTGTGTCAGCCTTTTTAAAGAGCTATCTGTAATCCATGAGGGCAGAATTTCACTTTAGCGGGGGGTAATCGATTTCGCTGAAACTTTTTTTTTAGATAGCTGGGGTCAAGGGGAGTTCAAATCTGCAAAAAAAAAATGGCGGACTCTTCAAATAAGGCCCCACCCATTTTTCAAAGTTTCTATTTTTTACCCAAAAAAATCTGTTTTTTTGCATTAATTGATAGCTGAAGTCAAGGCGAGTTGAAGGGTGCAAAAAAAGTGGGCGGAGTCAGCTATTTTGGGCCCCACCCCTTTTTCAATTTTTGAAGATTATATGAAAAAAAACATTTTTTTTACTTAAGTTGCTATTAGATATCAAGGTAGACTACAATTTAGTTATAAAAATGGGCGGAGCCATCTTTTTTAAGCCCCGCCCTTTTTCAATTTTCGTTAACATTTCATTTGAAATGTACAGATATTTCTTCTTACTTTGTATAAACTCAAACTAAAGGCACATTCCAGTTTTGTAAAAACTTTTAGTTCCCACTCATTTTTAGGTTTGTAAAAACTTTAAAATTCAATTTACTTTTAGGTTTGTAAAAACTTAAGAATCCAACTCACTTCTAGGTTAGTAAAAACTTTAAGATCTAACTCATTTTTAAGTTTGTAAAAACTTTAAGATCCAACTCACTTCTAGGTTTGTAAAAACTTTAAGTTCCAACTCAGTTTTAGGTTAGTAAAAACTTTAAGATCCAACTCATTTTTAAGTTTGTAAAAACTTTAAGATCCAACTCACTTCTAGGTTTGTAAAAACTTTAAGTTCCAACTCAGTTTTAGGTAGGTAAAAACTTTAAGATCCAACTCTCTTCTAGGTTTGTAAAAACTTTAAGTTCCAACTCACTTCTAGGTTTGTAAAACTTTAAGCTCCAACTCACTTTCAGTTTTGGAAAATCTTGAATTTAGAACGCACTATCAGTTTTGTAAAATTTTAAGTTATTATTCACTTCCGCCAGTGTAGACAAAATTTGTCTGAAAGCTTAATTTTAAATTTTTCATCACTAGACATTCAATAATATTTATAATCATACTCGTCGCTTCAATTACTTATAAATGAAATACGAAATTTGAGATTTTTTATAATTTCAGTTTATATTTTATTACGTATCGTCTATTTTATTTCATCTTTGGCAATGTGATTTTCTTTATAGAAAACTATTGCAAAACTTTGCAATTTTGCAAAATTCAGAACATTTTTTTAATTTATTTTTTGTAAAAGGCAAAATTACAATTTTTAATGTTATATTAGCAGAAAAAGTTTCATAATATACCATTTCGCAAAAAAAAATTAAAAAAAAAAAAATAATAAAAAAAAGGGGCGGGGCTTAAATAAGATGGCTCCGCCTACTTTTCCAACCATATTACAACTTGTCTTGATATCTGTCAAGAAATATCAATAAAAACACACTTTTTATTTAAAACAATTCAAAAAAAAATAAAAAGGGAGGAGCCTGAATTTGATGACTCCACCAACTTTTCTAACTTTATTTTAAATCGCTTCGATATCTGCATGAATTATCATTAAAAACACTTATTTTTCATAAAACGTAAAAAAAATAAAAAAGGGGTGGGGCCTAAAATAGCTGACTCCGCCCACTTTTTTTTGCACACTTCAACTCGCCTTGACTTCAGCTATCAATTAACGCAAAAAAACAGATTTTTTTGGGTAAAAAATCGAAACTTTGAAAAATGGGTGGGGCCTTATTTGAAGAGTCCGCCATTTTTTTTTTGCAGATTTGAACTCCCCTTGACCCCAGCTATCTAAAAAAAAAGTTTCAGCGAAATCGATTACCCCCCGCTAAAGTGAAGTTTAGCCCAATATTTTCTTTGCACTTTTTCAAAAACAAAAAAAAATATCATCAGGATATGCGTATGGTACCTCAAGCACCTCCTCATGGCACCTCAAAGACTTCCTCATGGTCCATTCTTGCAGCACAAATAGTTCATTCAAAACGCTGATACACATATTTTGACCATGATCACCTATAGGTGGTACCTGAAGCAAGTCCTCATGGACTAATATTTGTATGGTGATGCACCAGGGCACCATTTCCACCAACAAAGGTGACCATTGTCATATTAGTTAGAAATTTTTGACCATGAGGATCATGTGTTGGTAGCTTCAGAAAGTCCTCATGGCACCAACTTTACATGAAACTGGTACTTGATGGTCCTTATGGTAGCATGCTTATAATCATCACCACACATGTAAAAGTCATTCTAGGATCATAAATGGTCATTTTGTAGGAAAGTTTTACATTAAAGAATGGACGGAATTAAGAATAAAAAGTGAACGGAATTAGGGAAGGAAACCTAGTGCTATACAATCGTGCACTGGGCCCACTGTTTTACTAGAATGAAATATTTGCCGCACATGGTTGGAAGATGGGTGCATTAGCAAAAGTTTGGCTTTTTTGGAACTAAAATTTTTTCACTAGAACGTTCATAATGCGACTTCAAACTTCATGGACGGAATTTGAAAACATGCAAAACATCCTATGAAGTTTTAAATGATTTAGTAAAAGCAGGAGAAAGCTGCTCCTGGTATTTTTTGACAAAATTTTTTTTCCTAAAATTGTTGCATTTAATGTCATCAAGCAATCGCATTTGAACTTTTGGAGATTTCTCATGTGTGGTCCAAGTTATAAAAAATCAAACATTTTTTGGTTAAAATGGACGGAATTAGGGCTGGACGGAATTAGGTCGCTTTATTCTTATTACCTAAAATTTTGGAATTTTTTAGATAATATTTTTTTATTGTATACACACTTTTATTTTGTATAATTACTCACGTATCACCCATATCAAATCACTTCGATTATTTTTCGTTAACTTTCAAAAAAGATTCCCTAAAAATCTTGAAAATTGATTAACCGGAAAATTTTAATGCAATATAAATGATGCAATAAAAATGTAATTTGTTCTGTTGAAAATTGCTCTGGGAGAAGTCATCTGGTAAGGTGAAGGTAATTTAGGGGTCTCTCAACCATTCTGAGATGTTTGATGAAAGGTTCAAATTTTTATTAGATAGTTGGTAGTCCTATTTTCGGGCCAATTTTATTGTTATATGTATTTAATTTAATTGTGATCGATAAATGAAGTTTTTTATATTTTAAAAATTTTATATTTCAAATATATAAAGTAGCCGTGTATTCGTTTCTTACACTATACATAAAATATTTGTATAAAAGCTTTGTATACCTTTATTTTATGACATAATACATTATTTGTGAATATCACCTTAGAGAACGTTAACCCTTTGTAGATGAGCGAAAAATTATTCAATTGAATACTTGAATACTTTTAGATTAATATTTGAGTCGCAAATATTACATTTTTTAAGAGTGAATCTTCTATATGTGAGAATGTCAAACATTAAATAATGAATAATAGTAAGGAGTCAATACTGTCAACTTATTATTTAGAAGGTTTATTTGGCACCGAGCGTGGTTTTATTTTGGTTTTATATTAGATTTACTACTCAAATATGCTTTTTATCATCAAAATGTTTGATAGAAAGCCACATAATATTAATATGGAACTATTGAAGTTATTACTATGACCAATTGAATGAATTTTTTTTACTGAAACGTTGGACTTCGTATGTTCCGGATTTTTATGTATTAATGTGTATATGTTTTGTGTCGTAGTCAGAGTTTCTAAACTACCGGAAGATTCATCTCCATCTTCTTCTTCTTCTCCTTCTTCTTCATCTTCTTCAGAGCTCAACTGTTGACCACCACCATCTTTAGGTAATTGATCTTCAAATTTTTCAAGCAATTTTTCTGAATTTTCATTATTACATAATTCAGAATTGCAGTAATAGTAAATTACACCGTTTGCAACTTTAGAATCATTTATTGAGTGTGGTGAACATCCTCTGATTGTTGTGGAGCCTGAAGTAAAGAAGATTTTTTTTTATGGCAATTTATTTTTATTTTAAAGTATGATATTATTGATCACCCCTACTGTCTATAACAAACCTTTGACACTCAGTAAACAGCCTTTGTAATTGTCAGGACATTTTGATGAGTATTTATCAAAATCATTCGCACAGTTTTGAAGTTTAGATGAGTCACAGTTATAGCACTTAATAGCCATTGAGCTACTTATTGATGCTGCAAAAAAGACAGTATGTAATTGATAAATTTTATGAAGCTAAAATATGTGTAGCTGGAATAGATAAATAAAACTTTAGTTTAAAAATCATAATGTGTGGTATAAAATGTTGTTTTGTTCTCTGTCCCTTCGGAATAACACTTTGTTTATAAAAAAGTAAACTGCTGCTTTAAATGTTTATTAAACTAGCATGATTTTCAATTGGTAGTTCAGTTTTACTGATCATTTGTTATTATTACACTCTGTAACCCGAATATGCATTGCTTTATATATAGTTTGAAAATGTCTTGCTACACAGTATTAATTTTTTCTTACAAATTGTAAGAATATCCTCATTTTTAGATGGGTGATTTTTCTAAATAACACTACATATCACAGCAAAAAGTTTCATTTATGAGTCACTTTGAAAAAGCCGAATATCGATTTTCACTACATGCTAAAATAACTTACCCAAATAAATTATTGTGTATCCTAGACGTGTCTTTGAATCCATTAACATTTTTAAAATGTATATTTGCAGCAGCTCCGTAATAAACTCTTGTTGGTAAACCTATTTTCGAGTACTCAGTCGTCAGTTACAGAAAATTTCTGAGTCATTAATAATATTTTAACTTGAATATATATTGCAACTTTCAAGCAATAAAATTTAATTAAAAATTTCTCTACACTATTTTTTCGACTGGATGCTTTATTAACAAGCCGGTCGCCGCTTCAATCCAGACTGATTGAACAAATATAATATAAATGAATTTTGTACAGAATTCATAAAGGATGATTTTCTATGCATGTATTTGAAAAAAATACAAACATACTATTTTTTCTCGTGCATGTATATTCAAAATACTAGATTTAGCACACAAAATTAAATTTTTTATGATTTCTATGATACAACGATATTAAACTTGTAAACTTGTTATAATAATTATCTGATTGCAATTTAAAGGTCCCAGCCTGTACTGTAATTTAAAACTTAAATAAATGAACAAAAATCATGTTTTATAACAAATCTAATTGACACATATTCCAATATTTATGCTGTATAATTTTTGTTAATTTAAGTTAGAAATTTCCTATATTGTCCTATATATATATATATTTATTTATTTATTTATTCAAGTATTTAATCAAATTCAGGTAAAATTTTAGTTTGCAATCAGATTTGAAATTGTTACAAGTTAAATATCATTATACCACATAAATCCAATTAAAATTTGAATATCACAATTTATTTTTATAAAACCAAATTTAAAAAAATAAATAAATAGGACATCAATTTAATCAGGCATGGAATGGGCTTGTTGCTAAATTTCTTGAACATCACCGGTGAGTAAAACTCATTTAAATAGTTTTTTTTTCAAGGTGATGCAAATTGGTTCAGATTGCTCATGAACAAGTTTATTGGTGAGTGCAGGCCAGTATCAGAGCGATATTTGTCCAATCTTATGATCAAATTGTTGCGAAATTTATCAACTTCAAATGTAGGCGCCGAAATTAAGGAAAACAAAATGTAGCAATAGAGAACGTGTTGCGCATTGGCTTGGCAATGTGTTGGAAATAACATGTGAATGCATTTCATCCATATTTCCAATATTTGTCCAAAGATGTGACTATGTGTAGCTGTCAAGGACATTTAATCGCTCATCTACTCTTTTTGTGGTAGGCAAGGAAAGATCTCGTAAGAAATTGGTTTTGTTTCTTAGGCTTATTTTAACAAAATGTGCTCCATTTTGGTGCTACAATAAAATAAAAATATTTAACTTAATACATTTCAGGAAGCTGGCTGGCTGGCTACTGATAATATGTGGCGTCCGAATTCATATCGCTGTTTCATTGTATTAAGTGTACATTGCGATCATGAGAATAGGTGAATTGGTGACAAAACAGTAGACGGGACATACAAGCAACTCAAATTTCTTCTTTGTTGCTGCGAATCAAAAAGTTGATCCAATAACTATAAAGTGACCGGTAATTAATGAAATCTTGACGCCTCCACGAAGTTCAACAAAACTTATGGTTGATTTAAAGTCGTGATATGTTCACAATAATCCGGACATTTTTTTTAAGTGGAGGTGGAGCAGGTGAATACTGATAATTGGTCATTGTGGTTGCATGTGCATTTAACTACTAAAGTTGGAAATATCTTAGTATTTTTACTATTTGAAGATATAAAATTTTTTATAGATTTCTACTTAATTATTTTGGTAGAAATAATTGAGAAGAAATATTTCTGTAGAAATATTATAGTAGAAATAAGATAAGAGTAGAAATATTGTAGAAATATTAGTAGAAAAGAGTAAAAATATATGTAGATTTAATATCTTTCCACAAAAGTTCTTGTAGAAATTCTTGTAGAAATAAAAGTAGTAATATTTTATTTCTACTAAAATTTCTAGTAAAATTTTCATTAGATACTAAAAATTTGTAAAAATATTTTTGTAGAAATAGTCATGTAGAATTAATTTGGTGGAAATAATAAATTTCTAAAACCAAGTTTTAATGTTCACGAAACTCTGAATAAAATCGCTTTACGAACATATTAGTTGACTGGGACACATTTTTAAAACCCGGATAGTATTGATACCTATTCGAGGGGCTACTATCAAAGTTTCATAAGGTCAAAGCTTTTATTACGATTTTATTAATTAGTGGTCTGAAACGGTCGTTTAATTGAAATTAATTAGCAACAAATTACGCGATGTTCTGTTTATGCTTGTAATAACTTACCAGAACTACAATTGAAACGATCAAGAAGTCAAAAAAGTGTCGAAGCAAAGAGAATTCAAACCAATTAAAGTCTTGGTTTCCTTTTAGTCAAGTGTATTGGACAGAAAACAGATCATTGACTATCATTATTAGACTTTCGTAAAGTTTAGATTCATAGTCTGGCTGCCTATTTTGATCTTACAGAATTTTCTCCCCAACAACAGTTGCAAGGCGATTTAATGATTCAACAGAGAGCTTATTTACTATGGATATAATAACGCAAGTGAATCGGGAAAGTGATCAATTAACGGCATTTTCCAATGATAAAGGTAATAATCAAATCCTAAACGTACTAACAACAAGACTGAAAGACTGTGAAATGTTTTGAGAAATATAGTGATGGGGAGCAGCTAGTGTCACAGCGACATGTCCATGTCACAAGACATTTTTCTTTGCAATGCTTCTATCTCCTACGTATCTACCTGTTACTTGATTTACAATCATAATTAGCAAATTGATTCAACTATCCTGTTGATAGTAGTGTATTTTTATGCTAAATTAATAGACAAGTTTAATTTTAATTTCATGGTGAATTTTCACCAAAAAAAATATTCACAAAACGGTATCAAAGGCCTTGAAAACCATTTTTCTCATAATTTTCTAAATTTAAAATTGGAAAATACAAAAGAAATTTCATGTTTATTTTCGTGTGTTTTAAGTAGTATTAGTTGGAATTTGGCTGCGACATGTTTTATGCTGAAGTACATAACTTTTAAAATTTAAAATCGTATGTTGTAAGTTATACACATTTGATATTTGAAGTTTTGGCGTATAAAAAATCTCTACACTTAGCAATTTTTATCGTTTTTATTGAGGCTTCAGAGAATTACAGAACCACAAATGTGGAAACATTCGAAAAGCTAAAATGCATTCGTTGTTGACATTAAAGATAAGATAAACATTTTCGATATGATAGTACTTACTTATTGTACCTTATATTTTTGTAAAACGTTTCAAAGTTTTTTATTAACTAGATTTACTTCTTTGTTTTAGTGAGCAATGATGAGAGCTTGAAGCCACCAAACCGAGGACTCCTTGAATCACTCTTTTGTTGTTGGCGACGTAGAAATGGACACAACATATCACGACGTTCGAAATCGGCCCAAAATGGTAGTGCAGGGGATGGGACTGTATCATCCCAAACAATTGGTCAGGCCACAGGATTGGGTGGACTTAACGCACAAAATCGTTTCCTTCTGCCACAAATTAGGTAATTATTGAGATTTTTTCATTCAAGTATCAAGTATTCATCCAAACGTAAATTTGGACAATGAAATAAATTCAAATTTAAAATGGTTCATAATTTTCCGATTAAAGGCACTCTGACATGCACAAAAAGTGTGTAGTTATTGATCTGGACGAAACTTTAGTACACAGTAGCTTTAAGGTAAGATAAATGTATATTTTGATAATTCTCATTAATCTTTTGACCTATATTGGTTAGTAAGTTAGTGAGAAACCGTAGGGATCGACTTTTTTAAAATGTGTTACTGTATTTTGAATTACATTACAGCCGATTCCAAATGCCGACTTTATTGTTCCTGTGGAAATTGATGGTACTGTTCATCAAGTTTATGTGCTAAAACGTCCTTATGTAGACGAATTTTTGAAAAAAATGGGAGAAATTCATGAATGTGTAAGTTGAATATTCTAATTGAAAAAATTTCTAATCATTTTGAATTATAATTAACGTTCTTCCAGGTATTATTTACGGCTTCGTTGGCCAAGTATGCCGACCCAGTGGCTGATTTATTAGACAAGTGAGTTTTGGAAGTTTAATTCAATTCTTTTTTTTTAATTGAACTTTTAAATTATTTCAAGCTCATCAAATCCCTAAATATATATCATATCTATTTAAAATTTTTCAGGTGGAATGTTTTCCGGGCTCGATTATTTCGTGAGTCATGCGTTTATCATGGTGGCAACTATGTAAAGGATTTGAACAAACTTGGCAGAGATTTGCAGAAAATTGTTATAATAGACAACTCACCAGCTAGCTATATATTTCATCCTGAAAATGCTGTAAGTGCATTAGTAAAGAAGTGAAAATTAAAAGTAAACATTTTATTTTTTTTAAGGTTCCGGTAAAATCCTGGTTTGATGACACGTCCGACTCTGAGCTGCTAGATTTGATACCTCTGTTTGAGAACTTAAGTAGAGTAGACTCTGTATACACAATTTTATGTAGTAACAACAGTAACACTAATAGTAATTCAAACATCCAGTTCACTCAAGCATCGTCAATAACGTCTTCTTCATCCAACCAACAATCGCTAGCCACAAACGAGATTACTAATAACACGTAACATTTGGTGGTAAATATGAAAAGAATAATTTGTCGACTTTTAAGGCGTTGATCGGTTTTTAGGAACAAGAAATTAAGTTTAAATTATTTTTACCGTTTTTGCCATCCAATTTTTGTGTATTTATATACACAAATTATACTTAAACGACTTTCAAAATATTTCTAAATTTTGATTTATTTACATAAAAAGTCACTTTGTTAAACCTCTTTCTGATTTATTGTTTTCTTAGTACATCATTGTACATAGATTTTGAATAGCAATGTAATTATGATTCATGCCATTTATCAACAAAATCATTGGGTAAAAGTGTTAGTTCACCGAGAATAAAAACATGTCTCGTTTTTTTATTTCAATAGAATTATCCAATACTTATTATTACATAAACTTGAAATTACAAGCATATATACTAAAAAAGGACTGATTCTCTGACCAAAAGCTTTAACATGTAGTATTTCTACACCCTTTTGGTTGCTTGAATGTTATCAATCCCGTTTCGATAATTGACATCAACCGGCATTAAATGCATTGAAAAATTTAACATCGAGTTCAAATTGTATTTTCAATGTATTTTTCATGAATATAACATAATAATCGAACACAGTGAAAATAAACTATTCACATAAACTTGCATTGATATTTCCATACTTACAAAGCTAAGCTTGCCTATCAATTATATCATCGCTCAGTATCTAGATGGTTTCTGTTTCTATATCGTCGTACGAAAACGATCGGAAGTATGTATATTGACTCAGGGTGACAGATATTACACTAGATAAACAGTTCAAATGCATTTATATACTTTTGCTTATGTTTTTACTAGACCCTTTTCATTTAATAATCTATAAAAACGTTTTAAAAAGATTGGAAACTCAGAAAAATAATTGAAATTTTCTTATTTTTATAATTGATATCTAATAATTGTTCTGAGTTGATAAATGCTTCTTTCAAAAATCTAAAAACCCATTTTTAGATTATTTGAGAAATGTATTATTCTTGCTATACTTACTGCCGATTGTTTCATTCTTTTGAGTAAAAATTATGCAAAATTTTTTTAAAAAATGATATCAAATGAAAATTATAATTTATTTGGTATCTATTTAATATAATATACCATCGGGGTAGTTATTTTCAATATTTTTTTATTTTCCATTAAATGAACTTTTACATCATGACAAAATGCATAATTTTATAAACAAAATTGAGTTTAAATGTTAGTATTGCATTAAAAACTTGATTCACAAATAATTCAGTGATCAATAGATACAACTTCAATCGGAGATTCAAAATTTAGCTAAATAATTATATCATCAAACATTTTATTATTTTTTAAAAGTTTTTGGCATATCCCTTATTTTATCTATTATACTATGTTGATACATTGTAATAAAATGCTAGAGGCAATAATATTTTCACGAACATCCACTACATATATTAACACCATAATCGATATTTTTATTCTGAAATTGAGAAGAATTATATATTTTAAAACTTTAGTTTTTATAAATGAAATTTTGTAAAAACTATGTTACACAATATTAAATCGCATAGAATATAATGTTTGTACTAAAATGTATCTTGAATTGATTGACAAAAATATCATTGTGACGGTTCATTTTTCAACCAGTAACATATAAATAATAAGAATATATATGTAAACCTTTCATTTTCTCTAGTTTTCTACATTCAAATTCAAATTTCAATCAATTTATTGCAATTTAAATTGCGAATATTTTTTAAAATGTTTTTCGTACAAATATAGTTTTTAAGAGTTTTTGTTTTAACAATCTACAAATTTACATGTTTATTTTAATAGCAAAAATCCGGATAAATAATGAACCGTCCGAGGAATAAAAATAACTTTATAATTACGATTAAACTTATTATAATGATAAATGTATAAACCCAAAAATATCATATTGAACAAACATTATCTGGAAGAAATATATTAATTAATGACCCTAATATGTAATATATTCGTGTAAACAAGAATAAAAATGCAACCATATTAATATATACATTTATATAAAATCAATATATAAAAATAAGGTTTAGATTTTGTACACAAAATATTAAGAAAAATGTTTTAAAACTGTAAATTGAAGCAGAAATAAAAGTACGGTATCTACACTTTCAATTTTAATTGCATTTTGTTTATAGATAATATTTTATTCTAGTTTTGGCAGTTATTGAAAAAAAGTCATTTGAAAAAATATATAAAATAGAGGGGAACATATTTATTTATTCAATGTTGTAAAAAAAAGCTCATGAGTACTATACAGCATTTATACCAACAAAAAAATCATTTTAATTAGGATTTGTAGTTCATCGATAAAAATTTATTACTTTAAAACCACATCAATAACAAACTTAATCATACTTAAAATGATGATACACAAAAAACCACAAAAGTAAGTTGAAAATTCATGTTTTCCGACATTTTTCAAAAAACTCATATCAGAAACTAATGTTTCTTTGTATTTTAGAAATTTGGCTACCGTTTTATGCCAGAAATGTCTTGCATATGGTCATTACAACTTCCAATGTACAAATAAAAGGAAATTTGTTAAACGAGATAGCAGAACAGTGGTTTTAAATAAAAATCTTAACTGTTTAGCCAATCCAAAACAAAAGCCAATTGAAAAATCTATCGAGCCACCATCCAAGAAAATTAAAACCAAGAAAAGAGATAATGATTCTACGGATGATGATTCCAGTTCCTCCTCTTCGAGCAGTAGTAGTAGTAGTAGTTCCAGTGACTCTGAGAGCAGCACATCAAGCAGCACGGAATCTTCAGATTAAATTCTTATTTTATTGTAAAAGTGGAAAAACAATATCAAAATTAAAATTCAATACCGAATTTGAAGGTATCTAGCCTTATTCTTTTAGGGAGGTGATAATTTGATAGAACTTTCCAATCATTTTATCGAATTTGATTTTATCCAATTCAAATTATTTCAATAACTTTAGTATCTTTTTCGTTTATCAAATAGAATATGTAGATTGAAAGTGTGTTAAGCTTGTACTTTTTTAAAAACTTTTATTTTTTGAAATATATTCATAAAGAAAACAAAACAAAAATTTTTAATCTTACTTTTTAAGAAATACATTGAATAATATTATGCCAAATAATATTATTCTTCCTATTTTACATGGTTTTAAAGTGCATAATATTATTTTGAAAACAAAATAAAAATTTTTTGCTTCAAACCTCAGAACCAGTTATCATAGAGCTTCTTTCTTTTCAAACATGTTTTATTTGATTTTTATTAAAATGAGAGCTTAATTGAAAATCTTTAATGTTAATCGATAACATCAAATTCAAAGGGTAATTCATCAATAACATTGGTTCCATCAGAAGGTATGAGGTACCATTGCTCGTGGTTAAAAAAAAATCTGTTTTGTTTTTTAACATGAATTGATTGAGTGACATAAAGTGGAGCATTACCATGAAATTTTTCCTTCAGCAAAACTTTTATTTTAGATTTTTTTCATAAAGAAAAGCACCTCAAAGTATCCTTGAGCAAGTCCATATGATGGTTCACTTTAATCTTAGCATTCAAACAAAAAAATTTTAATCTTATGCATAATATTATTGTGGCATAATTTAATCTGTTGTCCCCTTTAATGTACGGTTATTAATAAATTCAAAATCTTCAATCGATCACCAAAAAATTTATACGAAATTTTTCTTCGCAAATAATATATTATAGATTGTTTTGGGCTATTTTACTCTCTGATCGTGGTTTTTGTGTGTAACTTGAGCAAATTTTAGCACAAACTAATCATTTATATTATAATATTCCGACGAAATTATGAATTTTTGATCGAATAGACCCTCTCTTTGCCGCCTAAATTCTGTTTTTACCATTCTGCATCTCCATTGGACTTTTGAAACACATAGTCCTTTCCCCCCAAGTTCATGATGCCATCTTTTAAGTAGAATTTCCATTTGTTACGAGATCTAGTAATCTAAAATGATAATTTTTATTTAATCAAGTATATTCATTAAAAAATTTAAATTTTAAATTCATACTTTATCGTACTGGCAAACGACCACATTGTCCGTTTCAAACAGATCAGACGCATCCTCATCAGTAACATCATCTTCACTATTCAGCGGCTCTTCCTAGAATAAAATATTTTAATTTGTTTCTGTCCTAGATTAATTCATAATATTCAACTAACTTCAGCTCCCATACCCGGCTCGTTCTCAAAGTCCTCATCTTTTTCATCTTCATCGTCATCCTCTCCATCCAAAATATCGTCACTCATATCACTAGCTTCTTCATCTGATGTATCGGCATTTGTACCATCCAGCTGCTTGTTCAAGGAGATATTATCTAAAAGAAAAGGACACGATCTTCAGTTACAATCAAATGCACACGCATAGTTAAACAATACTTTTTGGATTGAGCATGCTATTAACATGATGTTGTAGAACTGTGGAGGCCAAATCTAATGGCAGAGGCATAATAGATGTAATAATATTTCCAGTGAGCACACGTTGCAGCTGGTGCTCTTGAATTGCAGAAGCTGGCACTTGAATGGTGATCATTCGCTGTTCTGAATTATTAACGCCGGGCTGTGGTGGCAGTGTAATCTGTATAGGGATCAATTTATTTGGGTCCAGTGAAACATTTTGAAGGACTTGGCCTGTACCACTGCTTGTAGTGGAGATTTCCTGCTTTACGATTGGCTGTTGGGGCAACTTTTTTCCAACTGGAGTGGTAGCTGCAAGTGGAGGCATTGTGACTGGAACCTTTGTGATGGAACCATTGATTATTTTGTGTGTGTTGTTGTTCAGGGTTGGTTTTATGTCAAGGTTGCTACTGCTGGAAGATGATGCCGCAGCTGATGCATTTGTTTTCTTGCCTGCTTTAGTGGCGTTTGGCTAAAAAATAAATTTAAAATCATCTCGTTATAGTAATCTTCGTGATTATTACCTTGGGATTGTTGGCAAGAATTGGAGGAGGTTGAGGTGTAAGGTTGGTATCTTTTTCAACCTCCACGGCCTTACTGGCCATCAATTTATTGGTCCATATTTGTTTCATCTCTTGAAGAACTTGTTCGTCCACTCCTTCGTCCAGAAAGGCATCTCGTA
Organism: Parochlus steinenii; assembly: GCA_038502155.1. Lineage (NCBI taxonomy): Eukaryota > Metazoa > Arthropoda > Insecta > Diptera > Chironomidae > Parochlus > Parochlus steinenii. The sequence continues at coordinate 225,089 of JAXCIN010000052.1, read as the reverse complement.
CATTAGCAATCACATCGTCGATTACAGCATTGTACAGTTTTAACTAAAAATGTAACAAAGAATTTTAAGTTATATAGACAAACCATATGTTTGACGAAATATAAAGTTTATTAAATTGATACTTTATCTCGGAAATGATAAAGGCATAAGAATTACTTTGAGCTGTGTTCTAATTAGTTTATCCCAAAAAATGGTTTGGAACTATGAATATTTACGCCATTATCCCAGTTTAATACAGCATATTCTACAACTTACCACCGAAGTCGAACTCAACGCCATTTCGTAAAGAATAAGCAATAGTTTGTAACAATTAATTAATAAATTAACTCTTGATCTTCCTAATTGGGCTCCTTCTGCCTAGCTGAAAGTATAGTAAGCACTATAAGAGTTAGAACTAGTACAAATTGAACGTACTGGAAATAAAACTTCTCCTATATAGTGAAGTCAGGCATCCAATATTTAAAAAAAATCAGAAACAAACATAAATTCCAATTGTTACGCTTCTTATTAATCCCTTTATTATCTATATGTAATAAGATTTAAATTTTAAAATATTACTAAAAGAGCCAAAACATTAATTACGGAGAAGTTACGCCAAGTGGTTTTCATTTGACCCAATGAATTTTTAAGCCGTAGTATCGAATCGTTCATTTGTTTTTAATACTGAATTTCTTTAATTTTTACATGTGATTTTTAAATTTTTTTTTCAGTGGGCAGAGTCAGAGTTTCGGAGTGTGTTGAATTTGAAGTAGTTGTTCTAAAAATTGTTATAAAGTGGATAAAATCAATAAAGTTCTGGATCTATACCACTAATTGGGCATTTTAACTGGAACAGGCAAGTAAATTTAAGGATTTATCGAGGAATAGCCGTAATAATCGCTTAAATTGAGTTTAAATTTGGCCTGAGAAAATCCCCGCGTCCCCTGTATAGAATGTGTGAGAGTGTATGGGAGAGCGTGTGTGTATAGCTTTGGGAAATTGTTGAAAATGGTGGTCCACGATTAATTTATCCAATTTACCCCAATCTAGCTGCATTACTCGATCGCTACTAGTCGGATATAGATAAACTCATTAGTGTGCAGTGAAAATAATGTAAATGCTTTGGTTATTTTGTGTACTTTCCACAAATTGAAATATCAGAAATATTCCTTATTAATACATATTTTGAAGATCTTGTGCTCTGTTTATAAGAGTTTGTTAGGATAAACATAGTTTCCTTAAAAAAATAATAAAAATATACGTTTGTTTAGTTGCAACTAAAAAATAAATTGAATTATGCCGCGAAATCTTCAAGGCGTCTAAATATTAACGCGGGAGTCGACCATGCACCTTTAATTACTTCAGACTTTATTGTGCCTTATAACTCGATTGATTTCATTTGCTTCTATTCTATTTAACTGTTAATCTTAATTCAAAACTTTCGTGTGTTAATATTTAATTTTTGTTTCAGATCTTACATGTTAGAAAAGGACCAGCAGAACGTTTTGTAAACAATGGATGAACCACCTCATGTTGAATCGTTTGAAAGCACTGAAAATGATAACCAGCAGGATGGAGGGCATGTTTTTCAAGATGCTCAAACAATGGAAGTAGACGCAGACCCTGTTGACGACTCGATAAATGAACTCGAAATTCCAGAAGTAGATCAATCTGCGATCGTTGAAACAGACGAAAGTAACGTTAAGAAAAATGAACCCGAAGATGAGTCAACTCCATCTGAACAAATTGAGAATAATAATATTTCATCTATGGATCAAGATGATGCTGACTCTACGGTAGTATCTGATTTAGATAAGACAAATGCATCCTTAGATGAGGCCTCATCCCTAAACTTTACTGAAAAGTCCATTAACTTTTCTCAAATCAACGCCGATGAAAACGATGACAGCAATGATGCTTTTAATGCCCTCAAGGAAACAGAAGTTGACGTTTTCAGCACAAAAGAAGAAGTCATTGAAAAAACTAGTCTTGAGGAAGAGCAATCAGAAAAAGACGAAGAACCAGCTCAAGACAGTGAAAGCATACAAGATCAAGGTACTATTTAAACTACTATATTATTTAATGTTAGTTACATAAACATTTTATTTGTAGCGTTCGACTCTTTGCTTAATCCTGACGAAAAGTCTGAAAATGAAGACAAAGAAATGGTTGGTGAAAAAGAAACGGAAAATGGAGAAAAAAGTCCAGAAGATGATAACATTTTGGATACAGTCGAAGCGGATTTAGAGTCTACTTCGACCGATAAAAATGAAATGCCAGTAGATGAGATTACAGATGCTACCCCAACATCTGATGAGACACAATTAGATAAAGTAGTAGAAGAGCATGGTGACGATGGTTAGTAGCGACTAAAATTAAAAAAAGTAGAATGGTACAAATTTTAATTTATTGTTCAATTTCAGATATTGGTACGACCACTGAAATGGAAGGTGTGGATGAAAATTTATGTTTGTTGGGTGATGCCGAACGAGAGATTACTGATGCAGACAAAGAAAAAGCAATGCAGGCAGCGGAAGAGACCGCTGTTGATGAGCAACCTGATGAGAGTATGGCAATTGATACCGAAATACCAACTGAAGATAACGAAGAGGAGTCTCTCGAAATTGCTGATAAAGATGCTCAAGAAGATCAAGCTGAATCTGAAGAACAAACTGAAGCCAGCGCTGCCATGTCAGCTACACCGCTGAAATCAAACGAGATTCGAGAAATTTGCGAAGAGCTCACAGAGCAAACATGTTTAAATTGCGAAAATAGTGCTAAATGCCATTTTCAACTTTTGGAGGATGATGACGTCAAATACTTATGCACGTATAACTGCGTGGTGGAACACAGAGAGGATAATCCTGACAAATATATTATAATCCAAAAAAAAGTTTACATATACCAGGTGCCAGATGCTGAAAACAGCTGCGAAAAATGTACAGAAACAAAAATGTGCAAGTATCGTTATCGAATCTCTACAACAGAGACTCCGAAACCCAAGGAGACCCCAAAAGATGCAGCGACAACCACTGATGATGGCCCGGAAGAAATTCCAGAATCAGAACCGGCTGTCGAAGAGACTCCAGTTGTGGTAGTTTCGTATAAATATCTTTGCGACTCAAAATGCATGGATGATTTTATTAACAAAAACACCGACAAGTATATTGTAAAGCGTAAAGTTTATGTGATCGATGAGATTGCCATAACAGAAGACGAATTTGACTGTATCGAGTGCAGCGACAAAAAGCCATGCAAATATAAATTTGCTCGTCATGACGAGACATCCGAGTCATATGTTTGTAATGAGGACTGTCTTAATTTGTTGTTGAAAGAGCAGCCTGACAATTTCCGAGTTAAACGTCGCTCTGTACGAGTTCGGGACCTTCCCAAGCGTGTCGTTGGGCCACCACCAACTCGTTCTGCAGAAGATCCGGAAATGGCCAAAATTGTTGCGCGAACTGATGCTGAACAAGAAGCAGCACGTGTAGATCGAGATGCGAGTTTTGTACGTCGGTGTGCTCAGTGCTTAACTGCTGTAACGTTCACAGCTAAGTCATGTCAGTGGGAAACAATGGACTTTTGCGACGAAAAGTGCTTGGGTTTGTACCAGAACTTGATTGGAGCGAATTGCACAACATGTCATAGTTCCGTGACCATGCCTAGCTTGGGTAAATACTGTGTACGTTTTGGCTTTGACGTGAAACAATTTTGCTGTTCTGTATGTCTGGACGTTTACAAAAAAGGGCTGAAACAGTGTGCCCTCTGTCAACGAGATTTGTCATCCGATGAAGAGTTAATTCTAGCCAAAGTGGGCGATAAAGGTCAATTTAAGGACTTTTGTAACCAAGTTTGCTTAAAACGCTACGAAGATATCATCAATCCCAAGAAAAAGCCTCCAGCGCATGTTTGTTCCGTATGCAACAATGAAAAACCGGCAAAAATCGAGGTAAATTTGGAGAGTGGCTTGCACCGCTTTTGTTCAAATCCTTGCTTTTCGGCCTTCAAGTTTGTCAACAATGTTTTTCCTGACCAATGCGATATGTGCTTGAAGTATTTTGAGCGCCAATGTGCAGATGCATTTACTATTTATCGCGGCGATATCACCAAAATGTTTTGTACCAAGATTTGTATGAACACTTTTATTGTGACTTCTCGCGAGATTTGGCAGTGCAATTGGTGTAAGGTCAGCAAGTACAACTACGACATGATTGTGAGAAACTTTGGTAAGACAAGAATGTGCTCGCTCAACTGTCTTACATTATTCGAGGTATCAGTCAACGCTTTGTCGCGAAAACGCTTAAAGTGTGATCACTGCAAGACACTCAAGCAGCCACAATACCATCTGACCATGACAGATGCCTCGATTCGTAATTTTTGCACCTATCAATGTGTGTTGGGCTTCCAGAGTCAGTTCAGCAAGAAACTTCAAGATGGTCAAGAATCTGTTATGGACGGTGTGGTACCAGCTGGAACTGCTAAACGTATAAAGCCACCAGCTCGAGTTCCTGTAAACATTGCACGCCCGCCAATGACCAATGTGCCAATCATATCGCGAATACAGTCATTAAGTAGTTCAGGTCGCCGAGGAAGACCACCACGCGTTCGCTCACCAATACCTGTACCAGAGTTAACCGTTCAATTGGAGCCACTTGGTGATTTGCCAGCTCGAGTAAAATTGTCTGGAGGCTCGGGGCCCAGCTCTTACACGGCAATTCCCACATCACCACCAAGAGCTCCTTCTCCAGAAATTCGGATTGAAAGTAAAACACAAGTGGTTACAATTCCACCATTGCCCATTCAAATGGAAAACAAGTCAACAATGTGCAAATCAATCATGCTTAACAAAGGAATCAGTTGCCGTGTATCCACCAAAACTGCCGAATGCCAAACGGACGACTATCTGGAGCAAAAGTACATAATTCCAGTTCCGATTCCCATTTTCATACCTCAGCCAATGTACATGTATAACATGCCTGTGCCAGTTCCTGTGCCCTGTCCACTACCAATTCCTATCCCTATTTTCATTCCAACAACGCGAAACTCATCGCAAGGCATAATGAAAGAGATCAAGAAAATTCAAGAGAAAATGCCAACCGATCCGTTTGAGGCCGAGCTACTCATGATGGCTGAAATGGTAGCAGGCGATAAAAAACGCGAAGAAACAGACTCAGATTCTGATGCGGCCAATGACATTGAATATGGAGATGGAATCGAAAACAATTCGTCCTTTAATGAGGATTTGGTACAAATGGCTTTTAAGATGGCCTCAGGTAATGACTTTGATGATCCTCCAGTGGATTTGGAGAATGAAATGACAGCCAACACAATATCACAAAACACACATCCTTATGGCACAGAGGACATGGATCCCCAATCGTTGCATCATCATCAGTTGCTCTTACTTCAGCAGCAACGAGAAGCTGCCGCCGCAGCTGCTGCTATTCAAGCTGGACGTGGTCGAAAGAGAATCAATACCCCCAAACAGCAGACAAACAACAATAACAACAATAATAGAAATACAGCAAACAAACGAATCAAACGAGAGCTAGACGTTCTACCCAGCCAGGATATTTCTAGGGAGCCAGCTGAGAAACCAGACGCTAATATGTGTTTGAAATACACGTTTGGAGTGAATGCATGGAAACAGTGGGTTGCTACTAAAAATGCTGACTTGGAAAAATCTTCGATGCGTCGTAAACCATTCAAGTCTGAGATTTTACAATTGACTGCCGATGAGCTCAACTACTCTCTATGTCTTTTCGTCAAAGAAGTACGAAAGCCAAACGGCAGCGAATATGCTCCCGATACAATCTACTATTTGGTCCTTGGTACGTTCTAATGTTGAAATAAATTACAACAAATTAAAATAACCATATTTTCTAATATAGGTATTCAACAGTATCTATATGAGAACGGACGGATTGATAACATATTTACAGACCGGTACTATGATCCTTTTACTGATTGCTTAGATGAGGTAGCCAAAAAGTTCTCTGTGCTGTACAATGATTCTCGTAAGTAACGTATGGATAAATGTTGTTCAAATAAATCATTAAAATTTTTATTTCACAGAATATATTGTAACTCGAGTGGAAGAAGAGCATTTATGGGAGTGTAAGCAACTAGGAGCACATTCACCTCATGTTTTGCTGAGCACTCTAATGTTTTTCAACACAAAACACTTTAATCTGGTGGTAAGATGCATAAATCAAATAAATGTAAAAACCTGTACTTATTACCTATTTTGAATATTTCTTCAGACGGTTGATGAACATATGGAGTTGTCATTTTCACACATTATGAAACATTGGAAACGAAATCCAAATCAACCTGGTGCTGCAAAAATGCCTGGTTCACGGAATGTTTTACTTAGGTTTTATCCTCCGCAATCATCTTTAGGTATGTTTTTGAAACATGATTCATTATTTCAAGGTTTTAATTATCTTTATCAATTTTTTATAGAGGCAAATTCAAGGAAAAAAAAAGTCTACGAGCAGCAAGAGAATGAAGAAAATCCGCTTCGATGTCCGGTGAAATTGTACGAGTTTTATCTCTCGAAATGGTGCATATAATATTCTAACTAGATATGTTTTAATTTATTAACTTTATCCATCATTCTTTTTTTAGTCCTGAAAGTGTCAAAACTAGAAACGATGTGTTCTACTTGCAGCCCGAGCGATCCTGCGTGCCAGACTCACCAGTTTGGTACTCGACACAACCATTGAGCCGTGATGCGCTAAGCAAAATGCTACATCGTGTAAAAATGGTCAAAGAGATCAATATAGCTTTGTTGACATCATAGTTCCATAAAATTATCATCACTATTAAAAAGGTTCTATTCGAAAGTTGCATACAAATTCTATCAAATCCTTTCAATGTTTACCTTTCGTTGACTCCTGATTTTAATAATCTCGGTAGTTGGATCAAATCACATAATTTACAATCGATGGTTTTTACATATTTTAAAATAAAAGTCTTGGGCAGATTAGTGCTGTTTGTACCAATAATGTAAGATATATGTTTCAGAACACTCATTTATAAATTAACTTGTGCAAATAATTAATTCTTTCATATTTGAGTAAAATTTTTTTACTTGAATTAGTAATTATTTTGACAAAGTAATTTATAAATGAAGTTATTGTAAGATATATGAATCATTTGAGAAATATTAAAATTTTAGTCTTACTTAATATTTTAATTTTCAATATCTATATTATACTCTAACGAAATAGTAATGGTGTCACTATAATCTTCTTTGGCACGTAAAAAAAAAACAATTGTAAATACTTTAAACAATCTATGGGACTCACTCAAATAGTGTGGGAATCAATTATAAATTTGTAAACGCTAGATGGAGCTTTCAATTGAATTTGTTTTTTTTTTAAGTTCAAGACCTAAATGATTTTTGAACATTTTTATAAAAGAATAAAAACAGAATTTGTCTATTTTACATATATATAAGATATATTATGCTCCAGAATATTGAATTTTGAAATAATAAACAACTGTTTGTAGTCTTAATTAAACTTTTAAAAAATAATTCATAAAAAAATCTTAATTTAGTTATTATTTAAGTAAAAAATTAATAAAAATGAAAAAATGTAAGTTTACTCTTGAATGGTTTTAATAAGTGACAAAAACGTTTAATATAATTTCTGTCAATAACGTTTTAAATTAATAATATTTGTACCGAAATAAAAAATTTCAAATAACGCGGGGTTGCAAATGTAACTATTTTATTCGACAATCGAGATTGAACTCTATATGCATTGAGCTCGCAAACATTAAATTTTATAAAAGAAAAACATTTAGCTATTAAATTTATTTTCCATAAACCATAATGCTGAATTCATTCAAGTCGGTCAACTTGCTGAGGCATTCAAAAAGCTTCTGGGATCAAATAGGTCAGTTTAAAATGTACTAAATTGATTATCAATTCGTTTAATTCAAATTTTCTAGGTTTTAGAGCATTTTCAGCTAGTGAAGCTGCAATTATAAAGAAACCCAAAGTTGATCAACATAATAAGTCCAAAATACCAGATGAATACCGTAATATGTACCGTGAGTTTCTACCGGATCCTAAAATTGAATGGCGTAATCCAATTAAAGAAAGACTCGAACGCGAAGATATGCTGGCAAGAAGGGAAAACATCAATATACCCGAATTTTACGTAGGCTCCGTTTTAGCTGTGACTTCATCTGATCACCATGCTGCTGGAAAGTCAAGCAAATTTGTTGGAATTTGTATTGATCGTGAAAGATGTGGACTAAGAGCAAGATTCATTTTAAGGAACATTTTGGATCATCAAGCAGTTGAAATTCTTTTTGATATATACGATCCTACTATGCAAAAGATTGATGTGTTAAGGCTTGAAAAACGATTGGATGATAAATTGTTCTATTTGCGAGACGCACTCCCCGAATACAGTACTTTTCCTGTGGATATGGAACCAGAAATTCTTCCTGAAGGATCAGCAGTGCCCGTGAATGAACTTAAAGTGAAACTAAAAAGTAGACCTTGGGTTGAAAGATGGGAACGACAAAATCTTCAGGGGGTTGATAATATAGACGAACACATTTACGACATTCATCGAAAACGAGCAGTAGCCAGGGCCACTCCATGGGAAAAATATGATTTGATGAAAGAGTACCGCAGTTCTATACCAGAAACAGATCAAAAAGTAATCTTTGGTCAAATATTTAATCGTCTAGAGCAGTTGAAAACTAAAACGAACTTAAAGAAAAGAATATTTGCTAAACCGATTAAATTAGCGTAAAACTTGGAAATTGTAGAACATTTCAAAATAAAATTGTTAGAGCATAAAAAATATAAAAGTTTTTAATTGTTTTTTTTTTATTAAGGTCATATGTTATTTAGTTTATAAAGATCTGGGGAATGTTAGTATTTTATATGCTGAAATCATTATTAAATAGCTATTTTGACATATTAATATTAAGTAGCTAATTATTTCAAATCATAATAAAATATCATATTATATCCGCTTATATTTTAATAAAATTTTTAAGAATTAGGCAATCAAATTGAAAACTGAAGACGCAGAAGTCAAATTTTCTATGTACTGGCCTAACACAAGGTTTTCAGATTTTAATTTTAAATTTTCCTCCTTGACACCATCAACCCTTTGGTGCAGGTCATCCAGAGTATTTTGCAGCTCCAGGACTTGAGAAATCAATCTTGCTTTTTCTTCTTGCTCGTCGGGTGTATCATCATTCTGATTGGGATAGTTATCGTTTTGATCCATATCTCCCCACATCTTCACAAGACACTCATTTGCTTTTCGCGTTTGCTCGTTAGCTGACTTTGATGGTTGCTGGCTCGCTTCATCGATAATTTCCATTTGTGGATCATCATCAATGTTGGGTATCTCAAGTTCTTGCATATTCAATGATTTTTCCATTGTGTATCTTAAAATACCTAAATATTTTATTGATGCAATTTTTTTAGTCTGAGATTTATTGATTTTCCAAAAAAACGTATAGTATATATTTTTCTTTCGTATTACACTCAAAATACCTTTACTATCTGTATACAACTCAAATGTACGTTCATATATTGCTTGTGACATCGTATAACGATTTATATATATATACGATGAAATTAAAAAGTTATTTTCTATAAATTTCATCTAATGTTGTTCAAAAAATTAACCAACCTTTAATTTTTTATTAGTTTATATGAAATAATAATGTGTTAAAGCTTTATTTGATTCGAGATCTTTGTTTATAAAAAAGATAATTTACTAATTATAATCAAGCTTCAAAAATTTAAATTAATTCAAAAATAACATGAACAACAAAATATTAGAGCCCTGTCATTGAGATAAGTATCTAACTAAGGTACCCTAAATAACTTCCATCCTGGATTAAAAAATTTAGTTTCTAAATTGCAATTTATTTTTAGAAATCGACAAGCAATATAAATAAGTTATTGATTAGCCAATTAATAACAATGACAGACTTTGATGCCATTTACGAATTGCCAGAGGAGGCTCTGAATGAGCATGCCAATGTTAAAATAGACCCAATTCAAATAAGAGGGTCTGGAAATATGACAGTGTAAGTTTAATACCATTATTAAACATCAAGTCAATTATAAAATTAATGATTAAAATCATTATAGTTGAAATCTACCCTTCTCTTGAGCCATATGCTAGTATCATACGAATTAAGAGATTAGATATTCATCTTGTTTTATATATTTCTTTAGGTTTGGCCTCAGCAATCGATTCAATCAAGAATTTCCATCTTTATTAGTATCTCGTGTGGCTCCGGAAGAATTCAAAGCATCCATCATGAGAATAAACTCTGTTCTAAAGAAAACGCTTCCAAAAAATTTAAAATTTTTATTATGTGGTTGCTTGTTTTGTTGTTGCACTTTAGGTTGTAGTTTCTTTCCAGTAATTTGCTTATCAAAAAGAGTAAGTATTTATATCAGAAAATAAAATTTAGTCAATGATTTCAATGCTTTCTTCTTGCTCTGCAGACACAACATATTTTGGACAAGCTGCTAGAGTTTGAAAATAGTCACCTTTATCACAAATTAGGACTCCATTGGAGACTGACGAAACAACACTGTGACGATTCAAACGGGATCCTCGAATATGTTCTGTTGATAGAGTTTATTCCCAAAACTCCAATTTACCGCCCTGACTAATTCAAAATAAAAATCAATAATGATTGTGAATAATATTAATAAGATTTTAAGGATTTAATACAGAAAAGATCAATGAAAAACAACAACATTTTTTTTTTTTCAATTTCTACCACAATTTTAATATAATAATTTTTTATTTTTACACTTTCTACCAAAATTTAAAGAATTCAATAACTATAGTGGTAGAAATATTATTAATTTTTTAAGAATGGCATTTTAAGATAATCTTAGAAATTGCAGAATTATAGAAAAGATCAAGTCTAAATACTTGAAACTGTTATAGAGTTTTTGATATTTTTTGTAGTCCTTTTTACGAGGGGTTGATAATGGCAGTTGCTCTTTGTCGAAGCAAAAGTTGCTCAGAGTTGCTCAGTAGGTTGTTCAGTTGCTTTTCAAGTTGTTCAGTTGCTCTTGAAGTTGCTCAGTTGCTCAGTGAGTTGTTCAGTTGCTCACCGAGTTGTTCAGTTGCTCAACGTGTTGTTCAGTTGCTCATTGTGTTGCTCAGTTTAAAAAGTTGCTCAGAAAATTGCAAATCACTTTGTATATATGATTTTTTTTTGACATTTTGAGTTTTTAAACTTAAAATTATTTTGCAAAACATTGGAATTTGTTTTTTGATGATGTTAAAGCCGTTTGTAACAAAAAAAGTTCCTTTTGTAACAAATAAAATTGGCAAAAAATATTGGAACCCATGCAGATTCGAACCAATATTTTTGGCAGAATCGGGATTTTGTTCAATTCTTGGAGCAATTTTATTTTTTTTTATTTTAAAAAATGTGTATCAGAATTTTAAATGAATTGAAATATAATTAAAATGCTCTTACACCAAATTAAGAAATTAAAAAAAATTGTTTACACAAGCAAAAAATCAATGTTTCAAAGCATAAAACTTTATTTTGGATAATTATCCAGAATACATTGATTTTTTTTTTGTGTCAACCAAAAAGTTTTGAATTTTTAAGCAAATAATTTGATTTAAGAACTTTTTTTATTATATTTGAATTCAGCTAAAATGTTGATACACATTTTCAAATAAAAAACTACAAAAAATAAATTTGCTCCGAGAATTGAACTCAAATCCTGATTCTGCCAAAAAAGTTGGTTCGAATCTGCATGGGTTCCAATATTTTTTGCCAATTTTATTTGTTACAAAAAAAAACTCTTTTTTTATAAACGGCTTTAACATCATCAAAAAATAAATTGCAATGTTTTGCAAAATAAAGTTATCAAAAAGTATCTACTTCATATTATAATAAATCATATAGCAGTTTGCACCAATTGATTGACCACCAAATGGAAAAAAAAGTTTGGGTTTAATTTAAATATCTTTTAAAAATGAAAACTATCAAGTAAATCATCTTGTTATACTAAACAACCATCAGAAAATCGAAATCTGGCATAAAATCTTGGAAAAAACTATCGGTTAGTCCGCTTTATGAATTTTTGCAACATGAAGTCTGAATCACCAACACAACTACATTGCACCAATTTATTGGCCAGGCAAAGTTGCTCACACTTTTTACTCTAACATCGTATTCTGCACTCTTCTTGTTAACATTTTCAAATTTTTGGCGGGATATTTTATTTTGATATTTCATATGAACAATTTTGTTTTGATAATCGTCATCCTGAATTAAAATAATCCCAATGTTAAGTGTCCCAATGTTAAGAAAATGACGTCACCGGAACCGGATATCAGCTGATTTCCGGTTTTGTAAGGGTTTAACTAAAATTGCTATACAAAATCATCCCGTTTCTCGATCTCTTCATAAATTTATACAATTATTGTTTATTAAGTTCTCTTTTTGAAAAAAATTTTAAAATTCAAAAATTCAAGATGGCCGACAAATTAACGGTCAAAATATTTTTTAACCTAAAATTTTTCAAGTTTTAAATTTTTTCAATTAAAATTTTTAAATATTTTTAAATAGCCTCAAGTGTCAGTTTTCCAGGAAAAAAAAGTTTTTTGAAAAATATTATGTTTAACGGGAGATATCAGCTGGGAAGCTAGGTTAGATTAAAATTGACGCCCAAGATGGAGGAACCAGTCGATTATCTTGAAAAATTGTAAAAGACATCCTGTAATACACATATTTAAGAAAAATTAAAAAAATTTGACCAAATAAAATTCCTTCATCTTGGGCGTCAATTTTGGTCTTACCTAGCTTCCCAGCTGATATCTCCCGTTAAACCAACGACTTAATTTCCTTGAACAATTGGTTTATAGCCAATAAACTTTCTATGCACCTCTCTAAAACTCAATACATTATCTATCTGCAGAGAAACACTAACACCATAAATCTGTTCAATGAAATAACTATTAGAGATACCGTTATTCATCGCGTTGACTCTTATAGATTTCTTGGACTTATTATAAACACCTCCCTTAACTTTGCCCCACACATAGACTACATCAAAAAAAAAATTAAACCGTACATAGGAATTTTTAGCCGCTGCAAAAATTACCTCTCAATCCCTGACATGAAAAAACTATATTTTGCATACGTCCATTCTGTTATTTGTTATTTATTACCAATTTATGCAGTTGCTCCTGAAACAAAACTTAATGAACTTTATATTCTTCAAAAAAGGGCAATCAAACACGTTTTTAAACTACGCTGGGACTATCCAACTGACTCACTTTTTCGCGAAAATATAATGCCCCTTAACAGACTGATTGAATATGAACACTGCCTGCTTTTCTTTAAAATAAACAATAATTTAGGTAAATATCACTTTTCGTTTCCATCCCGAGCTGAAATTTCACTAGCAAACACCCGTCAATCTAATTTAATATCCAGCTCTTTTACTCACCTCGAATTTATAAGAAATAGTTTTTTAGTTAAAGGTCCAACATTATTTAATTCTCTCCCACAATCACTCAGAGAACTTAGTAACTTTACGGCCTACAAACACAAACTGAAGGACCATTACTTATCAAATTAATATGACTGTTCAGGTTTCATGTTACGTTTTGATTGTTCATTTAATTTAATCACCCTAAGTCTACTATACGCTGAGGTTGGGCTTATCCCGTCTCTGAGCGGTATTCTAATCGGGTGAATTTCTTATCCACTCTTTTATCAGCGCTGAGGTTGGGCTACGCCTGTCACTGAACGCTGATAATTGAACTTTATGCTTATGTTCACACAAATAACTCCAAAGCTTGAGCACATCAACAAATATTTATTTTACTAGCATGAAACCTGTACTAAGTCCATTATTTAATGATACTTAGTTACCTAAAATTGCAGGTCATAAAGCCAATATAAAACCATATTTTTCCCATGTACTAAAATGCCATCCATCATCACTTTATCCGCATAAACACATATTTTATAAGCTAATTTTACTTTTTACTATTTACTTGTGTAAAAATCCTAATTTTAAGAAATAAATTTTTTAATATTTTTTTATTCTTAATTTTGCCTCACCAATCAGGTAACCATACCAGGTCCTAAAGTTCCCCGCAATTTACTTTAAAATAAAGAACCATTAAAAAAAAAAAAAAAAAAAAACATAATATTTTTCAAAAAACTTTTTTTTCCTGGAAAACTGACACTTGAGGCTATTTAAAAATATTTAAAAATTTTAATTGAAAAAATTTAAAACTTGAAAAATTTTAGGTTAAAAAATATTATGACCGTTAATTTGTCGGCCATCTTGAATTTTTGAATTTTAAAATTTTTTTCAAAAAGAGAACTTAATAAACAATAATTGTATAAATTTATGAAGAGATCGAGAAACGGGATGATTTTGTATAGCAATTTTAGTTAAACCCTTACAAAACCGGAAATCAGCTGATATCCGGTTCCGGTGACGTCATTTTCTTAACATTGGGACACTTTTAGGCTAGGATACAAAATTTCAGAATTTTCGGAATACTACAAGTATTTTTTTGTGAAATAATTTTTAGTGGAACAATCAACAGTTTTTTTCAAAAAAAAATTGCTCTTTGTCATGAACTCTAGCACGAGCGAAAAAAATTGCGGTAAAAAATATTCAAATTTCTTTGGTTTTCGGGTGATATTTTACACTATCAAGAAATTTTACTGACAAATCAACATAATATTATGATATAAAGTTATATATCGTAAGATTGATAGTTTTGCTTCAAAATTGCATCATTACAAATTACAAAATCATAATTGAAAGCATTGAAATATTGGTGGCCATTTAATTGATGCACACATTGGTGGTCATTAAATTGATGCAAACTGCTATATTTAAACAAGATTTAGAATAAATACTTTTTCGAACTTATTTGGAATTTTGAATTCATTATATATTTAAAAAATTATTCAAGCAAAAAAGTATTTGGAAAATGTTTATTTTTCATTTGAAATCATAATATTAAATAATTTTTCTTTTAAAAATTCTGGAGATCGCATCAGAAATACAACAAAATACTCAAAAAATCAAATAATTTATATCTGTTGCTCAGTTGCTCACTAGGTTGCTCAGTTGTTCAGTAAGTTGTTCAGCTGCTCAGCAAGTTGCTCAGTTGCTCTTTTTCAAAAAGCTGCTCTTTGTCGACGATAAATTGTCATTATCAACCCCTCGCCTTTTTATAAGATTATGATATCTAATGTTTCAAATTAAAATAATTTATTTTATCTTTATCTCACTGTATACACAACTTTGAGAGACTTGTTTTTGATAGTGTTTAATTTACACTTAAGTACATATTGTTTCGTCTTTCATTGTGTTCAAAAACGCAAATTATCCTAATTTCATTGTGAAAAGATTTTTATTTCAGTTGATGATATTCGTCTGTCGTGTGTATAACAAATTTAGTTTTGTGACTAATCTGGTAGTTTAGTGATAATTGTGATTGAAATAGGGAAAAAAGAACAGAAAAACACTCATATGCAATAGATGCTGGAATATTTATAAAATTGAATGCGAGAAAAAGTGATAAGCTAAATTTAATTTGAAGGTTCATCTAACGCATCAAAATTAAAAAAGTATGTATACTGTAACTTTGAAAATAATATTGATTACATCACTATACGTACTCAAGTGATTCGCATTTGTTTACTATATACAAATTAAATGCATTAAATGTTCGTTTGATACGTATTGTCGATTTATTTATATAAAAACGTAACAAAAAGTGTATCACCTTTAACTTTTTTGAAATTTGAGTTCGAAACAAACAACAAAAAAGTGAATGAAAAAGAATGCATCTTTAACAAAAATCTGTAAAATAGGAAAAAAAATTATATATATGGCTTTTTTTAAAAAGCATGACTAAAAGTGGCACATTAATTTATATAGTGTCTTTTTTACAATCATTTAAGATAAGGTTGTAAAAATCTTCTGTAAACACCAAATCTAAACATCAAATATTTATGCCTTATAAATGTTGACTTAATTAAGGTTAACAAGAATTCTGTAGTAGTTGAAGCTATCAAATTCATTCTATCCGTTTTCTAGTTTTTTCTATAATCAAACTATTTTTATTAAAATGTTTATGAATAGAAATAATGTGATGTACATCACGTATAAAATTTAAGGAAATATCAAGTCATGTCAGCCACCACAAAAAAATCAACAGAAACCTCACAATGGAGTCAATTATTGGATGAAAAACTTCCAAATGCATCATTAAAGATTGACCGTTCAAAAAGTTATCCAAGTGAAGATATGCCGATGCTAAGTGAAAGGAGAGAATCTTTATTAGACACTGTTCATCGACATTTTAGGATGTCGTTGAAAGCAGTTAGTGAATCTTCAGGCTCACTTACAAGGTACATTAAAATAATAAAACTCAATTATTATTAAAAGTTTAATAAGTTATTTAAAAATCGAAGATCTTTTAGAAAATTTATAGACTTACTTAGATAAAACTTTTTATTTCAGATGTCGACAATCAAGGTTTTCTGCTAGAAGAGTTAGGAAACGCGTAATTTTTAAACATGGTGATTGTAACGTTACTACTGCAAATGTTTCAAAACGAGGCAGGCGTTATCTTCAAGATATTTTTACCACGCTGATCGAGTAACGTCTCATTAATGAAATCACAACAAAAATCTTTTTTAATCCATTTATTTTTAAAATTATTTCTTATAAGTATGCAATGGAGATGGACAATTTCAGTATTTGCCCTCAACTTTATTTTATCATGGTTTGCCATTGGAATTTTGTGGTACGGTATCGCTTGGAAAAATGGAGACCTTACATACTTTCAAAATATGTTCCAGGCCAATGATTTCGATGCATATAGAAGTAACAGTACTCATTTATTATGCGTTACTGAAATTAAGAGTTTTATCACTGCATTCCTATTTAGCGTTGAGACTCAGACAACAATTGGTAATTATTTTTATGCTTTTCATATGGATTTTTCAAATTCTGACACTCATGTAACCAGAACAGGCTCATACTTTGGGATATTTTCAGTACTTATAGTAGTAACATTGCTGCATATTTCGATTTTTGATTCGACAGATCAAAGGAGTGGTGCATTTGATTGAAGATTGTTTGAAAAGGCACTTATTCTCAAAGATAGTTACTTTTGACGTAGCTTTTGACTTAAGTACATATCCGATTTCAACCAAATTTTTACATGATGTAGGATCACCAAACAAACATAGTTTAAAATTTTCATTTAACGTTTAATTAATGAGTATGTACTAATTTTGTTGAAAATTAAAGAACTTGCGTTGGCGTCGATTTCAAAGAAAATTTTACAAAATATAAGTCATTTTGTCCAGATATAAGAAAAAAAATGATTGAGGTGTACATTACATGGTATGATGAAAATATGAGCCTGGTCTGACTCATGAGTGCCGGCTCAAAAAAATTTGATATCAAAATCAACATTATCATTTGAAATAATTTAATTTCAATTTCGTTTTTGTGATCTTACAGGGTATGGACATCGATATGTAACGGATGAATGTCCAGAAGCCATTTTCCTGCTTTGCCTACAAAGTATTTTAGGAGTTTTAATTCAAGCGTTTATGGTAATGATAATGATAATGATGTTACATTGGTATTTTCCATGATAAATTTTTTTAATTTTTACAAACAGACTGGTGTTGTTTTCGCTAAGGTAATAGATGAAACATAAAAAGTTATAATTAATCTTTAATAATTATGCTATATTTCAAATATAGCTATCCCGACCAAAAAAAAGAGCACAAACTCTTTTATTTTCACAAAAAGCTTTAATATGCACTAGAGACGGTATACCATGTCTTTTGTTCAGGTAATAAATCCAAGATATGGCTTCTTATTGTTAAGCAATAATTGACCAATTTCAACTTTCGTTTAGAGTCGGAGATATGCGAAAAAGTCATATTATTGAAGCGCACGTTAGAGCACAAATAATTAAGAGAAAAGTAACAAGGGAAGGTAAACATTAAAATTACTAAATATGCTAGTTAAAAAAATGTACAACATAAAACTTTTTCAAAGGTGAGCTTTTGCCATTTTTCCAACAAGAATTAAAAATTGGAGCCGATGGAAGTGACGAAAGACTAATGTTTATTTGGCCAACGATTATAGTACATAAAATTGATTCCAACAGTCCACTTTATGCCTTATCAGCTCAGGTTTTCTATTTAATAATATTATCAAAATATTAAGTTAATATACGATTTCAATTTACTCAGGAGTTACTAAAAGAAAGATTCGAAATCGTTGTTATGCTTGAAGGTGTTATAGAATCGACAGGTATGACCACTCAAGCAAGGAGTAGTTATTTACCATGTGAAATATTGTGGGGACATCGATTTCAGTCTGCAGTTACTTTAAGAGAATCAGGACAATATGAGGTAGAGAATTTTAATAAAACTAAACGAAAACTAAAACTTGAAGGTTATTTAATATGATTCAATATATAAATTACAGGTAGACTATACACTATTCAATAACACTTACTTTGTGAAAACTCCATTATGTTCTGCGAAGCAACTCGACGAGATGAAACAAGAAGGCCATATTAAACGTTCTCCGGAAATTTTCGGTAGATTCATTAAAAAATATATTTTATCGTTAGGCTGTTTTAACTCTTTCA
The DNA here is from genome assembly GCA_038502155.1 of Parochlus steinenii. Classification (NCBI taxonomy): domain Eukaryota; kingdom Metazoa; phylum Arthropoda; class Insecta; order Diptera; family Chironomidae; genus Parochlus; species Parochlus steinenii. Next base: position 206,406 of record JAXCIN010000052.1, on the reverse strand, counting down.
TTCTAGAAAAATGCATGGAAACTCAAGATAGAAAGAGTCAAGTTGAATACGAAGAGGTTGAAAATGAAAATCCTATAATTTCATCGGAAACTCAAACACCAACTGTTAAAATTTCTGAATATGTAAATGTGTAAATCTAAATGTATTAGATTATTATTAATAAACTACTAATTTATCAATAAATTGCTTAACTTTTCTTTAAATTCCAAACTACTAATTTATCAATAAATTGCTTAACTTTTCTTTAAATTCCACGCTCATCATAAAATAGGTTTTTAACTATAATTTGATAAATAAGTAAATAACCAAACAAAAGTGAGTTTTTTGCATAAATTTATCTAAAAATATAATTAATTATCAAGACTTATGTATTAAGCGTAATAATATATATGCAATTTCACAAATACCGCTCTGTCTACCTACTCTTAATTCATTAATGACAATACTTGTTGCGGAATTCAGTACTTTTACACAGTTTCCATTCATATGTTATATATAGGGTTCTAGTCAACTAGCAAATAAAATAACATATACATGTTTCGCCGTTTTGTTCAGAAAACAATAACAATTTTTCTAATAAAGAATTTTCAGTTTATTATGTTGATTTGTTGGCTTGCTATGTATAACCAGTATTGCGCAATATTTCATTGAAGCCCGCTGCACATACAGAATTAGTTGATATCTCTGTTGGTGTAGTTTAATTAGAATAAACTGACAAAATAATTTATGAACAAAAATTATTGCAACAGTTTTTAAATTCCGGATCGTGTCAGATCGCTTCATAAGTACATAAAGCATATCTGCTGTTCAGAAGTGATTTTTATAAGATCTCAGTCTAAATATCAGATTAACGTTGGAAATACATCTCAGTGTGAAATATTTGATGACTAGGTATATTTTTTGTACACTACATAATAATATGTGTTTGTGATAAAAAAAATTACATTTTATAGTATCTAAACAAGCTCAAGCCATAACTATTGAATACATAGAATATCTTCAAATCAATAAAAATGCAAAATATTGATCAGAATGAAGATCAGGACAAAATAAAAGAAGTTAAAAAAAGTTTCTCAAGATTGATTGTTCGTCCATCAAGCAATATTTTAGACGATGATCCTAACTCTTTGGATAGTGTTATAAGTAATTTACCACTCACGGTTGTGCCTAGCTTAGCAAGAATTTCTACTTTTGAAAGCCAATTCAGTCGGTAAGTAACAATCACATTACATTATTTTTTCGTCGAAGAATTTTATTTCCGACTATCTTTTTCAAGCTTTTCAAAATAAATTAACATCTAATTAAACCAGAATTATTATTAAAGACCCATTTGTTACATATATATTGTCAATACTTATCATAATAATTAACACCTCGCTCGTATCGTCTGGTTAACTTTTTTATGAATAAAAATTGACATGAGTATACAATAACAATTTATAGATATATTATAGCAAGTATATTCTTAATCAAAAAAACTATTTGAATTGATGATTTTTTTAATACATTCATAATCATTATGACATGCATTAGGTTTTAACTTTTTCAGATAATAATAAAAGAAAAATTGAGGAAAGATTTGCCAGTTGGCAAGTAAAGAAAGCGTTTTTTTTTAAAGCAGTATATGGAAATCATTGAAGAGTTCTGGAAATGTTCGCACATTTCAGAAGTTCGATGCATGCTTTCAAACAACTCTTAATCCTGAGCACTAATGCTCAATAACTAAATTCACAACTCATTTTGGTCGAGATGATCTCGTTCCAAATCATGAAACTTTGGGTTTTCTTAACGACTAGAGTCACTAGATCATCCTACCAGATATCAATTTATCTCAAGAATCTCAATTGCTATCTTGAACCGTTTCAAAAGTTGATTCATATCCATCAAAAGTATCTTGTTTAAACCAGATTGATTTTACTAGAATTTTTGATTTGACTCTATCCGTTCGGAAGTTATATTGTACGGACAGTTAGACGGAGGGACTAATTGAAAAAAAAAATACCGTTTCTTCTAGAAAACGTTTGAAAATGTATATGGAGCTGACAGAATTGTGTTATGTACTTAACTCTTCACTGAGACTGAGTAAAATTCTTTGTTCTCATGTGAACAACGATTTGCTCAAAATTCCACTAAAAACTGTAGATTCAAATTACCATGGTCAAACCTTTGGTACAATCGTTGAAAAATTTTCTTTTATTTATCAATTAGAAATCAGAAATTCAATGATTACAGTAGATTTTGCATCAACTTTCTGGCAAAGTTATTGAAATCGTGAAATTATCTTAATAGTGCGGTCTAATGATGACCAATCCAATCATTTAATTAAAAAAATTCTGTTTAAAAACTTTTAACCCACAGATTTCTTATAGTTGACACTCAACAGTGGTCGAGCTCAACCATCAAAGTTTTGTTTGGGATTTTGTTAATATATTACTCACAAATTTAAGGGTGCAAGAAATGTATAATATTACATAATTTTTAGAGGCAATATTTATGTTTTAGCTCTAAATTACTAATTTATATTAGAATTAAAATGATGTTTAGTTTTATTACATTATTATAACAAAATCTTTACACTATTTATCTTGACAAAATCTTAACATTGAAAATTGAGCTCAAATAGTCTATATTCAATACTTTTCACTGTTGATTGATTTGTAGTATGATAATAGTGCACATAAAATGAGTAATTAAAAAAATATGTGTCATTAGTGGTTTACGGTAAAGTTCAAAGTCTTTTTAAAAATTTTGAATTTAATCTCTTTTTTATCACCCTCTTCCATTACTGTTTAGGGTTGTAACCGTAAAAATGGATAAAAAAATCGGAAAAGCTGAAGCTTTAGCAGGCACTTCGGCAACATAATACCTATGCTTCATTAGAATAATTCATTTGAATGAAGCAATAAAATTCTAGGAAATTCAAAAATATGTAACCAAAACATAAATTTTCGATCAGAGCGCCGAGCGGGAATATTGTGCATTATTGCTGATAATTCTGTTGAATTCAATCTTACCACTTTCTGATCGACTTGAGTTGGTAGTTTCTTAACGAAAAACACGTAAAACTTGATTTCATATAAAATTCAAAAAAAATATATATATTTTTTCCAACAGTTTTTTAGATTCTTTGAAAAAACACAAGATATATAAAATATAAATTTTTGCACTACAGGTACTAGATGGCGCTGTATTATTTTCAAAAACTCTTCGTACGTCGTTGCTTATGGTTAAAAAAAGCTTATTTTGAAAATTTTAGATCAATCGGTCCGATGGGTTCTGAGATTACGTCAACAGAAGTTTTTTTTCCAAAATTTTTGTAAGCATGACAACTTGGTCATGGTACAAAATTTCCATAAAATCTTCTGGAATCGATAATTTTGGGACAAATACAAGGTTTTTGCATATTCGGATGTTTGAAAATATTCTCAGGAAAAAAAAAATTTTGTATGGTAAAATGGTATTTTGCACTACAGGTACTAGATGGCGCTGTATTATTATCAAAAACTCTTCGTACGTCGCTGCTCATGGTTAAAAAAAGCTTATTTTGAAAATTTTAGATCAATCGGTCCGATGGGTTCTGAGATTACGTCAACAGAAGTTTTTTTTCCAAAATTTTTGTAAGCATGACAACTTGGTCATGGTACAATATTTCCATAAAACCTTTAGGAATTGATCATTTTGGGTCAAATACAAGGTTTTTGCATATTCAGATGTTTCAATATAATCTCAGGAAAAAAAAAATTTTGTATGGTAAAATGGTATTTTGCACTACAGGTACTAGATGGCGCTGTATTATTATCAAAAACTCTTCGTACGTCGCTGCTCATGGTTAAAAAAAGCTTATTTTGAAAATTTTAGATCAATCGGTCCGATGGGTTCTGAGATTACGTCAACAGAAGTTTTTTTTCCAAAATTTTTGTAAGCATGACAACTTGGTCATGGTACAATATTTCCATAAAACCTTTAGGAATTGATCATTTTGGGTCAAATACAAGGTTTTTGCATATTCAGATGTTTCAATATAATCTCAGGAAAAAAAAAATTTTGTATGGTAAAATGGTATTTTGCACTACAGGTACTAGATGGCGCTGTAGAATTTTCTTGAATCAGCAAACGCGACCGTCTTATGGTTAAAAAAAGCTTATTCTGAAATTTTGAGACTAATCGGTCGGATGGGTTCAAAGATTACGAATACAGAAGTTCAGAAGTCAAAACCACGGACAGACATTTCGCAAGGACCCAAAATTTCGGGTTCTAGACCAAAATTTTTTTTGTTTTAGGCAAAAATAAGAAAAAAAAAAAAAAAAAAAGTTTGGATGAAATCAAGACTTCACAACTTTTTGTTGCCGAAGTAAAAACAATGTTTAATTATAATGAAATAGCTGAGGAGTTTGCTTTAATCTCTTCATATATCAATTATCTACTAAATTTGTATGGTTTTACAGATCCGTTGAGCTTTGAAAAGGAAGCATCAATTGCTGTAAAAATACTGAATAAGAAAACAGTATTCAAGATCACTCACAAATTTCTATCTGTAACATTATTGAATATATTTGAAAATTGAAATAATAAATTGAATATTTAAATATAGGATATCTTACAACAAACGAATAATTCACACTTTAAGTACTACGTACATACTTCATGTCTCTGGGGTATTTTGTGTAAACATATTGTTATCATACATTTACGTTTGGAAGAAGAAGTAAAGTGATATAAAAAGATTTTTTTGTAGTACGCAATCTTGTTTAAGTAGTTAGTCTGTAAACGTTGTGTCGTGTCGTGATTATCTCAGTGTCACAAAAATAAAAATCTGGTTTGGACATTCTTAAATTCGGAAGTGGGTTGTAAAATTAGCCGAACTTAAAAGATGAACCATCAACCAAGAATCAATACTTTAGAACCACTGGATGGTCGAGAAGATCAGAAATTATTATCAGCTGCGTGGAATCAAAATCAGCCTCTGGTTATGATTTCCAGTATGGAAAACTCATTACTGAAGGTTTCATCTGCTCCTGTTTCACCTAATTTTTACGGTCCGAAGTCTCCAAGTAATAGCTCAACACGGGAGAAGTAAATTTTTCGTATTAAATAATTTTATCTTTGCTTATGGTTGCTTATGCTTATGGTTAGCATTTGATTTAAACTGAACTTTATTTTCTGAATTTTAGTCACAATTATTATAAGAAAATTTAAAAACTTTTACACTTTATAGAAAATTAAAACTACATAGTAGGTATAAAATAGTAAAATATTATTTTTAATATATATATTTTATTGCCAAAACAATATATATGATATATCTGAACCGTTGTATATTTTAATGTTTTCAGTGTAACTTGTCTTTAACTTTGCGTTTCATATCTCTTCAAAACTGATGAAAAATTCAATAATAAGACAACACAACGAAAACATTCTTATCAGTTGAAAAAATTGAAAATACAAAATGTTTGTGATACCTTTGCAACAACCTAAATTATGTTATGATATATGAAAAACTATTTATTCAATTCAACAACTCATAGTTTGGAATATCCTTCTTTTTTTTGTCATATCGATATCCAAAAAAAATGGATTCGTTCACTTTCAAAATCATTTATCTTAATTAATCTTATAAATAAAATCTTATAAAATCATTTATAATCAGTGTGAATAAAGTTAAAGCTCAATTATTTTTTTAAATAACTACACATGTATATTTCTTAAAACAGTGATTGAAAAGTGCATCTTAATTTAGTTTAATACGAAACTTTAAACTTGTGCTGAAATCTATTCCATTTAAAATTTTTCTTGTTATTGGTTTTATATAACATAAAACATATTGCGAAATTATTGTGCACACGTTAAAAAAGATCTTAAATAATGGCATTTCTAGATGTTTTAAGAAAAAATAATGAACAGTAAGTGGGATTAGTTAAAAGTTTAAAGCAGTTTAAGAGGAAGGTCTCAGGAAGCAAATAAAAGATCATATTTAAAAATATTTAATTAAAAAAGAACTAAGTCACTCTAATAATAGGGTGATTCACTTTTGCAACTTTGTTGAAACTGTCACTAGACTCTCACTAGACTAAATTGAAGCTGCTAAATCTAATCTGGAAGTAATTTTGGTCTAAAACTTCAGATTTCCGTGAAAATTGCCTTCAGTGCAAAACACTTCAAACTAAAACAAATATAAATTGTTAATTCCCGTCTGGTATGTTGTAATTCTATTTATGGTTCTATGTCTGAGGGCCGAGGAAGCATAAATAGAATTAAAACAAATATATAACGTTCTACAATATAAAATATTTCCCTGTAAGATATAAGACAAAGTTAATTAACATAGTTGCAAAAGTGAATATGCTGCATTGCTACATGTATACCAATATTTTTATTCTTGTTTTTCAGGAGTCGTGGGTATCGACCTGGTACAGCTAAAAAATATAGACGAAGAGCTGTTCTAAAAAATGGTGAATGTAATGTATTGCAATCAAAGCTCAGCCAAAAAAGGTTGCGATTTCTTCAAGACATTTTCACAACTTTTGTTGATACTCAGTAAGCTTTATGAAATAGTCTCTAATTAATTTAAAAAACGACTATAATTCAAATTTAGAAACAATTTATTGATTTTTCAACTCTTAATTATACAATTTCTTAGGTGGAGATGGACAATATCTGTATTTGGATTAAGCTTTATTTTATCTTGGCTATTTTTTGCCGTCATTTGGTGGCTGATTTCGTTCACTCATGGAGACTTGGATTTCAACAATTTACCCGACAAACAAGGTCAGAAAAATGGGTTTACTGCACATTTGGAACATTTGATACGTTTGTAATACTATTATCTCTATTTTCAGCTGATTCTGGTTGGACTCCATGCGTTTACAATGTATGTTTAATGAATTCTCAATATTTGATGATACTAGTAATAAAATTTTTATTTCAGATAAATTCATTTACATCATGTTTCTTATTTTCAATCGAGACGCAACATACAATTGGTTATGGAGTTCGGACGGTAATTCTTTCATAACAATTTTATTTATTAATTAATTCCGGAAAAAAATAATGCCGAAAAAGCTACGTTTGAAAGAGGCAGAAATTTTGAATTTTTTCGTATATGTATGCTTTATATTAAAGAAACATACAAAAATTTTAATCCTTTATAATTTTGGAAAAGTTTGAGTTTGAGTTTGTATTTTTATTTGAAATTTTTTTATTTTTCTTAAATTTATTTATTTATAAAATAAATTGAATTGTCTATAACGAACGGTATATTGTTAGATACATAATTTTGTCTAATTTTTTTTACAGACAACAGAGGAGTGAGTACAAAAGTCTGCTAAGATCTTGTTGAAACTACCTATACTTAACATACTCAAACTGTTTTGATGAATTTTGTATATTTTAGATGTCCTGAAGCTATATTTATCATGTGTTTTCAATCAATTTATGGAGTTTTAGTTCAAAGTTTCATGGTTGGTATAGTTTTTGCTAAGATGACTAGAGCAAAGCACCGAAAAAACAGTAAGTTAGTAGAAAGTAATCTAAAAAAACATTTTATAACATTTATTTTCAGCATTGCTGTTCTCCAAAAATATCGTGGTATGCCAAAGAAATAGCGAGTTAACTTTGATGTTCAGAGTTGGTGACATGAGAAAAAGTCACATAATCGGAGCAAATATTCGAGCCCAACTAATAAGAACAAAAACCACAAAAGAAGGAGAAGTTTTGTCGCAATATCAAACAGAGCTAGATGTTGGAGCTGACGGATGTGCGAATGACTTATTTTTCATTTGGCCCATGATTGTATGCCACAAGATCAATGAGGATTCTCCATTCTATAATATGTCGGCAGCTGACATCATCCAAGATCGTTTTGAAATTGTTGTTATTTTAGAGGGGACTGTGGAAAGTACTGGACAAACAACACAAGCACGATCAAGTTATTTGAATACAGGTAAACAAATATAATATTTAATTATCTAAAGAAAATATTTGTAAAATTTTCATATTATGTAGAGCTATTGTGGGGATATAGATTTGATTCTGTGGTCTATTATAACAAAGAGAGACAAGGGTATCAAATTGATCATTCCAAATTTGATGCTACTATTCAGGTTGATACTCCATTGTGCTCAGCAAGAGAGCTAAACGATTATTACAGAATTCAAGAAGATTATAAGAACATACAAGGTAATTAGTGTATTTAAAAATATCCTATACATGAATTATGTATGTTTTCGATTAGTTTTTGCTATTCTACTCTCTTATTTACTACCAGATAGTAGGAAAGCAAAAACAAACGATTTGACTACCTAAAAATTTAAAATTTATTTATATTATGTAGTTATGTTTTATATGTTTTAAATGTGCACATACTTTGCAATTTGTTTGTTTCCTGCAATCCTAATTGGAGGTGATTTTTGTATTCAAAAACCATATAAATACATATAAATACACTACTAGAGTAGGAAAGCACGAAACAAACGAATTAGACTTTATGATTTATTTTTGTTTGTTTGTATGCTGTAGATGTAAAATTTACCATTGGGCAGGAGTCAACATGATGTGTTATGTCTCAAATAAATGTAAATTTCGCAACAAAAATGTAGATAAAACATATTATCATATTATTTTTTATTATTATTTGCAGACAACACTGATAGTGCATCTTTATATTCGAAACAGATGTATGGACACTAATTGATTCGGTTATTCAATTATGGAATTATATTGTATTCATAATATTGTATTCATAATATATCAATAATAATTAATCTTGTTAATTAGTTTACAACGACAAATAATATGTAATAAAACCTCAAATAAATCGATACATTATTCTTCTTCTTTTGTAATTGATTGTCTTGAATTGAAATTTAAAATTATGGCCATATATTAAATAGTAGTTTCGATGAAAAGCCCATTTGGAATGTATTCTGCTCAATTCATTCATGATTCTGCAATATAGTAGTTATCTACATAACGGAGAAGTTACCACAAGTTGTGTTCCATTGACAAGTTGGAGAAGTTCGGTAGTTTGACAAGTAAATGTAATCGGGCAAATGGAGAAATAAATTAAAATATCAAAAACTAATGTTAAACTGTGTTTATTCACAAACTAATCATAACATTTTTGATAACAAATAAGTGTATGATAAACCTTGATATAAAGTGGAGTTGAAGATTATATTTTAAATGATAAAATTATACATCTATTTTCACAAGAAAAGTGACTGTGTGTAGCTAATATGGGATTTTCAATGTGTGTGTAAATTTCCAAAGAAAATTTGAAATTTGAATAAAAAGTGGAAAATATACTCAATAAAGCCTCAAGAATACTTGTTAGCTATTTGCTGACGAATATATTATAACAGTAATCACGATGAAAGGAACCAACATAATGATATACCCTTCTAAAATGCTCCTTATATCAATTCTTCTATCAATTATTTTGGCAACATCTTTTGCTTCTTCAAGTGAACAGGTATGTTTCCCAGACTCCTTAACGCGTAATTATCTATAAATGCGTTCAGATTAACACTTAATACTTTCGCATCTGTAATATATTTTTGTTCTTATCGTAAAATTGCATTTGATGTTCCAGGTGTATGTCCAATATATAATTCTGTGAAAACGAGCAATAAATTAACCCTCTTATTTTTATTTAAAAGTTTAATCTTATTTTAACCAGAATTCATTGTGTAATTATATGTAAATAAGTTTATCAATCATAGTTTCTTAAATTTAACATACTTTTTTAATAAAATCAGATATTCTATGTAGTTTTGTATCGGTATTGTGTATACTATAAGTATTAAAAGCATGTAATACAACAACAATATTAATATTTTCAAATGAATGCAAACTCTGCTCAAATTTCAATACCTCAGCAACTAATTAAAATAACAAAGTTCATTATATAGCGAAGATCATTTAAATCAGAATTGTAATTCGTATTCTTCATATGTTGAAGGCATTTACATGTATATTAACATAAAATTAGTAAAATCATCAACTTGTTTGTCAGGACTCGAATATCATTTGGTTTTGTTACAAAGTTTTTAACGGATGTATATGTTTACAACAAACAGTTTCAGTGAAATCTCAAATATTTGGTGCTCTATGAAAATTTCTGTAAATTGAGGAAAATGAGAAGAAAACATTAAAGGCTCTCTATATTTTTTTAAAACTCTTTTGCATTTTCATCATTTTCTCCAGTGCCATCATCAGTTATAATTCTGATGTCAAATGATAATATTTTAAAGTTTTCGAGCTCCTTGCAAATTTAATATCTTCTGTAATTAGAGAAAAGAAAAAATTGTGCATCGCAATAACTTTTTAAAAAGTATAATAACATATTTGATTGGATTTTTTAATTGTTAATTATAATAATTATATAATATCTAGTGGCAAGAATAGTTTAAATTTTTTAAGGATTTGTGAAAAATCAATATAAATCACAGAAATTTCAACATCATTTACTTTTTTTTAGAAATTGGAAACTAATCCTGCCAGTGCAAGCACAAATCAGCAAAGTACAGCACTGCATGTAACAAGTCCAAAATTGAATCCTAAAGATGACATTTATATTGACGACACAGAATTCGAAGGATCTGGCAAAGGAGAGGTATGAATTTATTTGCAAGTCAGCAATATATATCCATTCATTCGATTTCGTTTTTCAATTTTGGAATGGGTGGGGTTATATGTGAGAGAATTTGCAGTACTTTTTAAGAGAATTTATATTTTGTGAATCATTAATATATGATAGAAAGAACACTTCAAGGTACTTTCTTTCAAACACCTGTGCATACATTTCACTTATTGAACAAGCTTATGCTGAATTTGTAAAAGTTACTTGTAGTAAATGTTTAAATTTACATATTTTTTTAGCTACACGATGATTTAGACAAAGATGAGTTTTCTGGTTCTGGCAATTATGGAGATGATGATGAAGATGAGCATAAAACCAACAAATACAACGTGAATCTTAATCAAAACCAGAACCAGAATAACAAGCGACCTGACCACGGCAAGGATACATCAATACACTCATCAGGTGATGGTTCGGATGCTGATGATGATTTAGAAGATGTTAAGGATGTAGAAGATGATATTTACATTGAACACACGCCAACTAATGTAGAACCCACAACCACAGACGATGAAGACAGTCAGTTGCATGATTTTTATTTATTCTTTTACCATATTTTAACCATAACCATATATTTTGAGCATCACTGCATCATTTTATAGATACATAATATAAAATAATATAGTCAATATATAATACAACAATTTAGCTAAAAAAATTCACTCAATTGATATAATTATGTAAATTCACATGATGTCACAAGATATTATAAACATCCTTTTAAGTTACCTTCTGTTATTCATCATTGATCACTTTAAACTTTAATTTTTCACACACTATTATTTTTTCTATACCGTAATGACGAAAACTCTAAACCTTACACAAACTTATAATATATAATATAAGTTCATTTTATGATATCTTTGCCTATAAAAAATTATTGATGACCAGAAAAGCTTGTTAAAGACCTAGTTTTTTGCGCAGAAAAATTGACTTTAGCCGTAGATAACATATTAATGAACATATTGAGTTCAATTAACGCTCGATTCTTTAATCACATGAAAGAAAATACAAGATGCATTAACTGTATTGTAGATTTCAAAATTTAATGTAAATTTTCAATGTAATTAATACTTTTTTTTCTCTCATAAAGTGGGAGGAAACGTGGACAAGAACAAGATTGGTCAAAATGAAATTGACTTGGATCTGGATGCAACAAATCACGGTAAGAATCCATCATTTGAGGCTGCTCCAGGTGTTGAAAACACAAATAACAACGAAGTGTTAATCATGAACACTAAGAATGAAGATCGCCCAACGAGTTTCTTTGCTCAACCAGGCATTTTAGCAGGTATGGGTTTCAATATTTCAAAATTAAATACATGTCGATGTTAATTTTATATATTCATATAATAAAAATCTCTTTATATTTTTAGCCGTCATCGGTGGAGCAGTAGTAGGACTATTATGTGCTATTCTAGTTGTTATGTTCATCGTTTACCGAATGCGAAAAAAAGATGAGGGGTCTTATGCATTGGACGAGCCAAAACGGCTATCGCCTACTGCCAATTCATACGCAAAGAATGCGAACAACAGAGAATTTTATGCCTGAAACCCTTCCATTGATTTTGACAATGGTGGGATAATGTAAAAATAAATGGATGAATATTTGCAATAGCATATAACCATGATGAATTAATTTAATGGTAAAAATTTTAACTCCTAAAATTGACATTAAAAATACTTATTAGATCCATCATAACAATAAATATAAGGTGAACTTTTCTTTTCTAGTTTCTCTATTTTCAAATTTACTTTTTTTTGGTATAATAATCGAAAATGTAAGTTTCCATAATGAAACTAGATTAGTAAAGTTATGTCTACCTTATAGTGTATTTTAATTTAGACTTTTCTGAAAGAATGTTGCTTTTTTAGGAAAGTAAAAAACTTTTGCAGTAAAGTATGTTAATGTCGGAAAAGTCCAACCAATTTTGATGGACAAAAATTGTAATATGGTAAAGCGCAATTTGGTTGATTGCGCGAAAAATGGTAGTAAAAACTTATATAACATAGTTCTGATTCATATAAATATATATGTATGTAGGTTCAATGAAAAAAGAAAATAATAGAAAGATTCTACTATTTGATAAATTACTAACAGAAGAATTGTAAGAATATTTTAGTAAATAATCATTAAAAATTACTTTTTAAATAATGTAATATAAGCTATATAAGATTATTCTTAGCGAATCTAAAGAAGTATCTTGCGAAATTTATCGATATGACAGATGTTTTATATTCACTGAGAGACATTGTTTAAGCGTAAAATAATCTAAAATTATCATCAGTTTTACCTTTACTAGCTACTTGATTAGACTAATAAATCAAAATAATCTGAAAATTGCAACTATGTAAATTCGAATGTTTACACAGGGTACTCAGCATTTAACAAAAACTAAGTTTAGTTGCAGGGCAGCAAAGTTAGATTCATAATATAAGCAATTACAAAAGTTATAATATGAACTTTCAAATGAAATATGGTCATACTTTATCAGTGCAAGAATCAGTGAAAGGGTTCAAGAACAAAATACAAAGGTAGTAGTTGTAATTTTACTGAAGATTATAATGAATCAGTCAAAAAACTAAAACAAAGCCTGAACTTAATTTTATTTGCAAATTTAATCTCATTTTATTTTCATTCGCAGCTCTTTAGATTTAAAAATATAAAAGCCATGATTTATTTCCTCATAATTTATGAAAACTTTTTTTCGATTAATTTGATATAAATATATTATAAATAGACTAAATTTTCTAATAAAATTCAGCCCTAATAAAGTTTAAAACAAAGTTGTTTCACTAATTCATAAGACTTATTCAAAAAAAGGGTGAGTCATTAAAAGATATTATTGGTTAATTTTCTAATATTTTATTTTCATACATTTTTAACTTTTATATACATAATTTACAGCTTATCCAATAAATTTATGTTTCAAAAGAAAAGAAATAATAAAGATAAATTTTTAGTAGCATCCGCTCGCTTTGTCACAATTTATGACTTATTTGACAAAAGTGTTCATGATTTTCCGGGAATTGCGTCATAAGGTTCGTTTTATCAGAAAAATAATTACATAATATTTAATACTTTCAGATATTTTTTATGATTTGAATTGTAAGAATTTTAAAAGCAAATTATAATTGAATATCATTGTAAAAGCAATCTTTTTATATATTTCCATGACCGTTATAAAAGTGAAAATTGTTAAAATTTACTGGAGTTTTTGGCGAAGAACAAGAAAACAAAAAGTCATCATGGAATTGTGACCCAATGTTTGGTTCACTAGCACTTCTATGAAACTTTGGTAATGTTCTAAGGATATTTTCCAGCATATTGAGCAAAAGTCTAAAAAGCGGTCGTTCAATACTGTTAAACTTGATGCAATCTTCCACACAACGCTTTAAAGCTTGAGGACAATCTGAACGTACTATTGTCAGTTCAGGACGCAGCAAACCTCTGCCGACCATAAATAAGATTTGATCCTTGTTGTTGATGTGCGGATATGGGAGCACTTCAGTGAGAAGTTCATATAGAACAACTCCGAAAGAATATACATCACTTTGAAAAGAATACGGGTTCTGCTCATCCATTCTTATTACTTCAGGAGCCCTAAAAAAAATATATATAATTAATAATACAACATAATAGTTATATCAAAGTTATCTTACATCCATAAAATGCTTCCAGTTGGTTGATTAGATTGTTGAGATCCTGACCATCGTACTTTCGCTGTAGCCAATCCAAAATCTCCAATTTTAACCGTCAAGTCTTCATGCAAGAAAATGTTGTTGGATTTCAAATCACGATGTATTATGCTCTTAGCGTGCAAATAATCCATTCCTTGAGCCACTTGACGACCAATGTCAATCAGACTAAAAAGCTTAAATTTGGTCTCATTTACATGAATGTGCTTATAAAGGCTGCTGCCCTCGCACCACTGTGTAACAATTGCCAGAGAAGGTTTACTAACACATCCCATAAACAGCAAAATGTTACAATGACGCGTTTTCTTCAGCATTGCTACTTCGTTTTTGAAAGCCTGCAACTGGGCCGGTGTTGGTGTTTTGACGTTTAAAGTTTTTACTGCCACAGATCCATGCCAATGCGCTTTGTATACAGTTCCAAAGGAACCAGACCCTATTCGTGGACCCATCAGAATTTCATTGGCATCGATGTTCTAAAATTTTGGATTAAATAAATTATTCGATTGAGAACCAAAATTAAATCACTCACCCAATCTTCACCCGTTTGAATTTGTTCTCTAGGAGTTAAAAGCAAGTTTTTATTGCTTTCGTCGGCAGATCGAGCTCGCTGACGTTTTTTATGCACATGCCTCAAGGTGTTTGTTGGTGAAGCTTGAGTGGAATGTGAATGCTCTTGATTGTAATCCTAAAATCGAAGAATACATAATAATTACATATAATTTTTACTCATTATTTACCTGTAATGGCAGAGGACCCTTAGCATTAACTAAAATTTTATGGTCATAACCCTGAATTGGTTTTAGAACATTGTTAACGCAAACGTTCGGGCTGAAAAAACAAAAAAATTAGACTTGCAAAAAGTTCAAAGTAATAATTTTTATTACGCCGAGTTGGAACGGTCCTGAGGATTAAGAGATCGAGGATGCTTTTGATAACCTCCGGACTGGTATATACCGGAATCGTTTGCTAGCAACATTTGATAGTAGGTGGATTGCTGAAATTTGCTGCATAAGGGAGGCACTTTACCAGCACATCGCTGGTGGAATCTGTAGTTGCATTGATTGCAAAAAAAACCTGTGAATAGAAGGCGTCGGCAACACTCACAGAACGCCAACGAGAAGAATGTTTTGCGGATAAATTGATGAGAGGTGTTGTAGGTTGGAAATCCCATGTCGAGAATCTTAACTTCAATTTCATCGCAATTTAATAAACTAATATCTGTGTCCCATAGCACGGGTATTTGGTTAGAATCACCAACTTGAGTCACTTCACACATATCGAATGTTAAATTTCGACGACTTAAAGCTTTTGCTAAAGCATCTTTTAATCGCAAACCGGGTATCACCTAAAATTATTACGTTTATTTTTCACATTAAAAAAAAATATCTTTGCTTTTAAAACGCACCTGTACTGAAGTTCTTTGCTCATTGGGAAGGTATGCGCGAAGAACCAATTTAGGTTGCTTTACTGGAAGAGTTGAAACCGAGTCAGTTGGTTCCACCTATAAATTTATAAAATGATATTAATTTAAGTAGTTGCAAATGCAATTAGAAACCCTAATCCAGATGAATCCATACAAAAATCCTGAATTTCTATCAAAACGGCCATCTTTGACTAATTTTCTCACCTCCTCTGTCGGCTCACTGAATTCTTGAATACGTTCAATAAGACTTTGCTCAAGGAGCTTGAAGCCATGAAGTTTCGATGTTAGCTCCTGATATTCGGCTAAATACAATTGTGGTGGCTCAGAGTACATTGAAAAACGAGCATTTAGAAGATCAATATTCTCTCTCGTCAAATCAATCACAGATTTTACATTCAACAGCTCATCGGATAAGTTTTCCACTTCATCACAATCATCAGTTTTTTCCCCGGTTGCACCAGACATTATGCGAATGAGTTTAATATCTTAGTTTCTGCATTAAAGGGGTTTTTTAAACTTTATTTACGACCACTTACAATCATTTATTATAACATTACGGTGTTATTTCTGTCTCTATTTACACAATTATTACGTTTGTCTCTTTCATCTATAAAATAATCTAAAAATGTAAATACTCTTCGAATATTTCAAATATCTTTCTATATGTTAATAAATAAATAATTTCCTTTAAATTAAATTTAATTAAATTTTAGAGTATATCTACCCACAAAAACTGTTGATTTTGCTATCAAATTAACCATAGCGGTAAAATAGTATTTTCAGAAAAAGCTCTATCAAGAAAGCAAATTTGACGATTCAAAGTTTGAAAACTATAGATTGGACAAAATATGTTTTTATATTTTCAACTAATTGCCCTAAGAATTTTATTTAAAAAATATTTTTTTGAAGTTTCTCACAGTATTTAAAACGGTTTGCCTATTTTACGGGAAACATTTATTTTCCATTATTTCCTTTTATTAAATGTTCACATATTACAATAATGATTATACAAAATATTTTTAGATAATTATTCATTTTGAACCAAACAGTAGCAAATAACTTTAAACTAGTTCAAAATAACAGCGGAATTCTGTAATCGTCTATTTATTAATTTCCAAAATAGGATACAATTTGGAATAATATTGAAAATTACTTAATTATTTAAGATGACTGAAAGATAATTAAAATTTTCAATTATCAATAAATTTAGTGAACCGTAGAAAACAAAAATTAAACGTGAAGTCACACAAGCATATCAATAGAACAATATTTCAAAGTAATGTTAACCTTCAAGTGGTTCCTTATGCTTATGATAGTTATAAATTTACCATCTATGTTAATGGCTTAAATTGTTATAAAATGAATTAGATTGAAAAATTTCGCAATAATCATATTAGTCCTCCATGCTGTCGTTATTCTTCTCAGGCGAGCGGTCATTTTGGGGAGAGCGGGATCTTGAAGGTGATGGTTTTTCTTTTTCCTCGGAGCGGGAACGGTCACTATACATAAATAAAATATATTTGAGATGAAATTCACTTTATGTTATGATTTAGACTAACCGTGAGTAAGACTTCTTTTCCGACTTGGATCGGGAACGTGTTTTGGAGCGATGAGAGTGAGACCTGCTGCGTGATTGAACACGTTTAGGTGAGCGGGAACGCGATTTGGACACATCTCGAGATTTACTAAATAGAAACGGGCCAAAATAATAAATAGATTTTTAATGAACTTCATTATAAATATATTACACTGATCTCGAACGAGTGCGTGATTTGACTGGAGACTTGGAGCCACCAGCACCACCATTCCGGGATTTAGATCGGCTACGTGATTTAGTGCTACTGCGACGTGATCGAGACCGTGAGCGTCTACGAGATCGGGAACGACTGCGACTGCTTGATGAGCGACCACGTCCACTGCCTCCACCATTACGACGACGATCCTCTACCAAACGAATTCTGCGTCCATTCAGCTCAGTATCATCCAACTTTTCAATTGCTGTCTTCATATCGGCCAAGGATGCAAATTCAACAACTCTGAACATATAATAAATAATTGTAAATAAAAAATCATACATTAAAATATTTTAATCTCACCCCTCATTGCGACGTTGCTTATGAGCATCAGCATAAGTGACTTCTCCAGCTTGACGCATATAGTCTTTTAGGTCCTAGTGGTCATCAAAAAGAAAACATAGAAAAGAATGCACAGATGTTTCACATTAGTTAAAATAGTAAATTGTCAAAGTTCATTAAGTTGTAAATAAAAATAATTCATTTATGAGTGGAATATAATGAAATCAGCGACGGAAAAGTGAGGAGACCGCGCTCATACACTTCGTTAAATTGCTGCCTAGTCAACCTAGAGATCTGAATTAGCGTGTCCTCAGGATATTTGGCTTCAATTAATACTTTTTGATACACCAAGGCGAACGATCGGGCGAGATTTAGATTTTTGGATATTTTTTAAAGAAAATAAAAATGATAATTGTAAAATTGTCGTGTATTACCTTGGCAATGACTCTGTGAGCGTTTTCTTATTATAAAAGTATCACCTAACGATCAGAAATTCTTGCTAATTTGTGTGTCTCTAAAGTAAGTAATGCGCGCGCAACCAGTTCAGTGTTATTGAGGAGCTAGTAATTATTGGGCCACGTCACTTCATTGGTTTGGATATGCTTCGTTCGTCATCGACACTAAAAATGCATAAAGCCACAAAGTCGCAAGGAATTTTTGTTTTAAATAAATATGAGTGCCTTCATAGGCACTTCATTGTAGTGTTGTCACTCTTGCTCATCTGAATCGCCCACCAGAACTAGTTTAGATTTTATGGATATGCATCAAGGATCATTAAGAGATGTCTCCACCAGTCAGCCACCCACCAGGAGGAGGAGGAAAAGCCAAGCCTTCTTCGTCAAAATTGCATCTTCATCGATCGTCTTTGAATTTTTGAGTTTAAAAGTTAAATTGTTAAAAATATAATTAAAAAAATAGTTATATGAAAAATAATAAAAATTACAAATGCAAAATTTACTTTTTTCTCTTTCTATAAAACTTTCATCTCTATACTGTGGTATCATCACCGGATCCAAAAATGTCCACGGCGAGCAGGCTTGAAAGGAGGCTTGGCATCTCATCATTCACACATTTTATAATTAAAATTTTTGGGCGTCTTGCACGTATGAATCGATTAAACTAACTATCGAGTCTCATCTGTCATCAGTGGCTAATGAGGCGGTCCCAATGGCACTGGTCTCGATATGATATCTTCAGACTGCTCGTCTTTTGGATTAGCGTTTACAGGGGGGAAGGAAGGAAGTCGTTTTTTGGTGTTGGTTATTAAATAGACTTGTGCAAATTGACCCTATCTCTGTCTGGCGCGCTCTGTTTCTCATCACATCATTACTATCAATCTCTCTTTATCATATTATGATCCCACTGCCAGCCAAAAAATTTAGGAGGCCTCTCTTCGAAAAAAATATTAACATAATTGGTTTTTCAGTTTGGTTTGACTAATTTTTTGTTATTCAATTAAAACAAAAACAAAAAAAATCTCTATCGACTATTACAAGGAACGAACCAAAAATATTGAAATGTCTCATTAGTCATTAAGCATGCAATTACAAAAATTTGTAATGTTACAAACTGAAGAGCAACCCAAAGAATGGAAATGAGCTAGTTTCAAATGAAAATAAAAATGTCAAATAAAGTGTAGCCGAGACAAATGAGACATACCTGCCAGCTGACGCGGCTTGACAAATTCTCGACAATCAATCGATACTCAGTCCTCAATGGTGGTCCATAGCGAGAGTTGTTCCTGGAGGAGCTAGAACTGTTATTTTTATGCCTAGTGAATTGTAAGTTAGATTGTTGAGCTTTAAATATTCTCGAAATCTTACTTGTCGCCATAACGGCCACCACTGGAACTTTCTCCTCCCCGGCCAGCTCCTGTTCCTGTACCTCCTCTTCGATCGTTGTGTCGATCATTGTACCGGTCTCCCCGATGTCCTCCACTTCCTCGAGCAGTTCCTCTGGCTGGTTCTACGACAACCCTACTTTGGATGAAAAATACAGTTGGACAAAAATCTGAAAAGTTATTATTGTTTTATATTATACCTTTCACCTAATAGCTCCTTTCCATTTAGCTCATAAACAGCGTCATCGGCGTCTCGATAATCTTCAAATTCCTGTGATGAGCAAATTAGATATAAATTATCGTATAAACTCAAAAATAACTATATGACCAAGTATCCGCCAGGTATACTTACAACAAAACCATATCCATTCTTTATAAGAATATCTCTGGTTCGACCATAGCCTTTGAAAAACTTTTCCAAGTCTCTTTCACGGACGCCATACGGCAATCCACCAACGTAGACTCTTGACCCCACCATAATGTAGTATTCTGGAAACAGAAATTTTTCGATTAGTCCGGAAAAAAGCCAAAATTTATTTTTTCTTAATGGACGCTTTGAGCTCAAAAAAAAGATGGATGAAAACCGCGTGAATTCCAAAACTTTTCACACACAAAATTGAATCGTATTTTCGATGTTATTAAGAGCGATTTTTCTCTGAAGAAATATTTCGGCTACGCAATTTTGTTTGTGAAAACAAATAAGATGTGATATCACAAAAAATGTACTTACAAGTTACGTTTAACACTTAAGAATCAATTGGAAATATGTTTTCACTGCTTGAACTTTCACTCGCTTCTATTATATCACTTTAATTAGTAAATATAGGAGCAGCGTACCAAAAAGTAAATCGTCCGGAAAATGAATAAAATTTTGAGTAAAATATGTATATAATATATTTGAGCTAAGAGGGGTAACTATTGATATTAAAATATTTTTTTGCTAAATTCACATATTTATTTTAACGTTTTTAGTTTTTAAGACAATCCCAAAATAAAATGAATCTTAAACATTAGGTTATTTACATTTCAAACTTAAGTTTCTTGCTCAAATGAATATCTTTATCTGGTTCCAAGCTATTATCTTTTTCGTTGTCAGTGATGTCCAACCGTTGTAAAGCAAAAATTTCATTTGAATATGACTTTCGCTTTAAAGATTTTTTTTCGCTATAAGAGCTGTGTGTAGATCTTCTCTTACGTCTCTTTGTTTTATGTGTATTCTCACAGCTTTCATCTTCATTGAGTCTTTGACTTGGTGTTCTTGGTTTTTTTTCATCAGATTCCTCACATATTATCACCTTTCGCTTCCGACGTTGTTGAGGTGCGGACATAACAACTTGAGATGATTTTGGTGAACTCGCTATATTCTGAGGAACATCTTCTACTGTACTTGGTGTAATTTGTGGCGGTAACACAGTTGAAGGCATCTGGCTCGAAGTGGTTGCGATTGGAGTTGGCGTGTTATGGCTAGTTGTCGATGCTGAAACTCTTTTGGCCATTTTATTAATTTTTTGAACAAATTTATCACTATCACTTCCTTCTAAATCAGTGGATTTTTGTTTACGTACTACTGGTCCAAATTCACTATCCGAACTGCTGAAATCTAAAATATAGAAAAATTTTATGGTACAGTCATTTTGTGTTTGTCTAGGATTATGATAATAGAATATAGAGACTATCTTTCGGCAAAAAATATGTACCTTCACCGCGTGAATCTTCACTGCTCATAGTCTCATATCTGTAGCTTTGATTCTGAACTGTTTTTTTTTGATACCAAGAATCTATAAATAATATTTCATTCAATTACTATCATCAAAATTGAAAGATTTTTACCATAATCACAGCAACTACCATCTCCAGAGGATTCACTGTCATCCTTATCCGTGTACAACATCCGGTCGAAGTGAACTGCAAATCTTTGCAGGTGATCTAATTTATTATCCTTTTGCCCATTTTCTTTGTATTTTGCCTGATATCAAGTGAATTTTTGTAAAAAATCTAGTTACATAGTCATTTCAAGAAAACTTACTAATTTACCAACGACTTCTTTGTTGGGATTCATGATCTTGTTAAATCTAAAGCTTAAGACAATTAGTTTTAAGTTAAATAGTTGAATCAAGGAATTTTCTGTAATATCAGCTCGAATTTTTTCTATATATAGATTATATGGCGAGCTCACATTATTTTATTTTGAATGTGCGACACTACCCCCTTTCTGATTAGCATTTTGAATAATATATAAATGTATATATATGTACATATATATATGCATATATTTGAAAGTAATAAACGGTTGTTTTTTCCTGCATTATAATATATTATTGAAGACAATGCACATATTGTAGATGTATATTTTTATCAAGGACGCATAAACTTGAAACAAAATCGTAAAACTCAAGGCAATATCGTTTTTTTCATAAAAATATTTTCCACTTTTCCACATCTTTTCCAACACTATTCTTATATAGTTTGGGAATTTTAAATTTTATTTTAATTTTAACACTGTTTTCTTATAGAATTACCTAGCATCAGTTTAGAATTATCCAGTCGTCATTACTTTAAATCAAAATTTTAAACTTTTTTTGTCTTATATGAGACACGATTTGTTTTATATTTTATAACAAATATGTTTACAGTTATACATGCATGAGTCTATTGTTGCTTTAACAAATTTAAAACGTATTGCTACAATAATAAAATAATAAGACAATTTAATAAAAAGTCACTACAACACGTATCACCTTATCATGAATTTTATTAAATATATACGTATTAATAAAACTCATTACTTAAATAAAGTTCAATAAAATCTCCGATGTACCTATACACATCAATTGAAAGATTAAAAGCTTTAAAGTATTTTAAAAGTAAAATTAAAGTATTATCATAGTTTTTTGGATTTTTTATTGAAGTTTTTAGAGTTAAGTACATCTTATATTGAGAATATTTATTAATTCAAATTATATGCTTTGAAATAAAGTTTAATCTGAAATTAAAGAAAACATTAATAGTGACTGAAAACCATGCTGAAAACACACCCAAAAGCTTTTTATCCTTAAAAAAATTCTAACTATATTTATATAAGTGCAGATGTTTTCAATAAAAACGTAGACGAGTATTTTGAAATTTGGCTTACTGGCATAACACGAATGTTTTTTTAAAAAACATTTTTAATATTCTTATTAAATTATATACGTACATTTATTGGAACCTAAATAGAGCGACAAAAGCTTCTCACTATATAGTCAGTATAGGTAATAGAAAAAATGCCTTCTAATGGGTTTTTAAGCTGTCTATACCATGACCTAGGATTTCAGCAAAATGTTATTCCATATACTTTCTTTGTTCATTTGTTTCAGCCATATATTTTCTGTATGTATCTATATACATGTTGGTTTACAGTAACACATTAACATGGTTGAAATTAGAAGTCAATAATATAAACTTTGGAATTACTTGAAAGAATAAAGATTGATCTTTTACAATTGATTTTTATTATTAAATAAACACATCATGTAGCTAGTTCTAACTCTAATTTGCATATTTTATGACAAGCTTCAAGACAACTCGTTATGGATTTTCGATAATAGCCAAAGTTATCTCAAAGTCAATGTTAATTAATATATGAAAAAAAACTAGTGCAGCTTTCTGTGCAAATAATGTGCAAGAACATTGCTAAAATCATTCTTTTTAGAAAAATTAATTCCAAGGACTTTTTAACATATTAAATATACCTCAAATGTATATAACTGTAAACCGATTCCGTTTCATAATAACATTTCCAGACAACCAACACTTTGTTGAGGGTTTTCATATATATTTATTTCGTCTGCGCAAACGCTTTGGATATATAAATGATAATAAAAAAAAGAGAACTTTGTTAACGTATTCGAATTTATATATATAGCTATAAAATAACAAGTTTTCTACAGACAAAAGCTCTAGCAAGCTTATTTAATATTATTTGTCTGCTGAAAATACGCTTGTAAATGGGTCTGGGCTTCCTAAACTCGCTTTTTAGGTGAAACTATGTACAATATTTATTAATATATACATTTTAAGGGTGGGAGATTTGGAGGAACAAGCTTATAGCAACGAAAAAATTCAGAGCTTTATATACCACCCATATCTCAATGCCATGACTGATCCGCAACAAGGACGATTTTAATGGCAAAGAATAAGTAAAAAATCAGCAGCGACTTTTCTATTAAATAAATTTGGACCTCAGACAATTCCTTTTTTGTTGCTTTAAACTAGATGCACTTTCTTTAGATTTATGATTAAAACAGAAAATAAACGCTAGAAGATGAATAAGCTATTTAAATTAGTCGATCATATTTTCAGACTTATATTGTGTTCATTATTATTTGTTCATCATGTTTTATTGTAAAAAAAAGCAAGAGGTCGGTTACCGGACCTAACACTACCACTATTATTAAATAAACACCATTATTAATAATAAATCACTATAATTCTGATGAAATTCATTTTTGAAAATATTCAAAAAAGGAAACTTTGGTTCTATTACTATTTTTCATACTATTTCAAATTTAGTTTCGAATGCGAAAATGTTTGGACGATTAGTTCTAGCAGAATCAATCTTCAAAAATACAAAAATTCCTTTTTCAAATGTAAGAAAGTATTTCAATAACGTCTTCAAATTTCAGAGTTTGTTTATACTTCATAAGCTATTTTTGAACAGTTTCCTGTAAATATGTTATTTTTATGAATAACACAACTCAAGGACAATTGGTGTATACATTCAGCTTTAATTTATACAGACGCAAAGTTTGTCTGAGTGATGGGTCAACAACCCTCAATAACATTAACATTTTGCACATTTTTTTCAGTTTAATAAATAACGACGACTGCAAAAAGAAGCATCCAAAATTATAGTCATATATAGAATTGTAATATTCACAACTTAGACTATTAGCACATATCTATTTACATCGATAAAAGTTTAGTTTTTTCATGTACGTTTGCTTTATTTTCATGATAGATAATGGTGATAATGGGTTATTCTTATCAAAATTGTTTCTCAAATCGACAGGCAGACTTGGAATTTTCTACTGAAAAAATTAAAACTATTAAATAAAACCATTGCGATACTCTATATTGGTTTTACTATTTCGTAACGCACAATTCAGAACATTATCGAGACAATACCTTTAATTTTTTTTAATTTTATTTGGAAAACACCGCAAAGATTAAAATACTTAACTCATTCTCGTCTGTATATTAAATAAGCTCAATTCTATTGGACGCGCATTAAATTCTTTTTGTTGCCTCCAACTTTTATTTTTTCGGTAATAATTTTGGGTGTCTGTATTTGAGCAAAATGTACAATTTGTTCAGTTCGTAGTGTGCTAGTTTTCTGTAAGGACTTTTCAATAACGTTATTTATAATATAATAAAATTTATTGGATAATACACCCTTACGTAGGTCTTCTAAATTTTAAGGTTATACCAATTATATTTATTTGTTTTTCAAATATGTTAAATTAATTATAAATTTCAACTTATCCTCAGTTTTAATATGTTGTACCTGATTTTAAGAATACCTTTAAATTCTACTGATTTTCTTATTTATTTTATTTTATTTATATCAAATGGCGGCTGCATGTTCGTCATGCCCTACTCAACTCAATCTTCGGTGACTATATTCGTTGTTTTTTTGTGGCAAACTTTTTCCACACGAAATTTCAAACAAAAAATATGTTGTGTCTGATTGTAATTTTCCAAAACGTATACAAGCAAAATGATGTATATCAATATATAATAGGTATACCGTACAATGTATATGATAGCAAATGTGGAGAAAAAATTGTGTCACATTGTCTCAAGGTTAAAAAATATGATGATTCAATTGATTGATTTTAATCAGCTTTTTCAGTTTCATGAACTGCATACAAATTTAATTCTCTGTTTCTGTGTGCTGTTAATACATTTTAATTGGATTATAAATGCAACGTTTTTCTTCAAATGGACAAAAATTTTTTGTGTAAAGACACACATGTATAATTTTTAATCGTTCATTGAACTTTCAAAATTTTAATTTAACAATGTCGAATTAAATTTCAATCACTAGTATCTGCAGGTATTTTTTTTGTTGACCTCATTGCCAAATTTAAATTAAAGGTCAATTAAGGAAATTAGTCTGTATTTGCAACAATTTCACTATATAGTATATCACTGTTCTACATATATTATATCAGCTGTGATTTTGACGAATCTTATAGAAAACGACAATATAAAATTTCACAATATGCCGTCCCTATCAGCGGTTTCAATAAAAAAATAGAACATTGATAAGATAGACATTTTGGACAAAAACAAAAATTACAAGTACGAAAAATGTGATTCGATTGTGATGCGGTTCTTGCTATAAATTACAGACTTACACCTGAAAAGGTTCTTGACTTTAGTGGATTAATCAGGTCATGGGATAAAGCAATAGGAAATAAACATCTTAGAGAGAATCTGATTTTTGAAAAAAGAAACTAAATTGAATTAATCAAACTGCTACTTTATTAAAGAAATAGACCAAATTTTTGTCATATATGAACGAGCTTTTTATTTATGTTATCTGGTTTTTATAAAATTATAATATTTTTAATCATTTAAAATATTATAAATTTTTTATTACAAACATATAGGTACTTAACCTTAAAGATAGTCAAACTGCGTGGTAGCACACCAGACAAACACGCCAGATGTTTAAATTGAGAATATTCCAGACGTAAATATTGACCTCATATATTGGTTAATAAAAATCAATCTTTAAATAAAATAACGTACATTTTTATTCTATACCGTAAGTTCTTTGAACCGCATATTTTTGGCAAAAAGTAATCACCTACTTGATCGATAAGCAATATATAGCCGTCGTTACGAAAATAAAACAATTTTTATTTAAAAAAAAACACTCGGCGTTGAGCGTGCCGATGCGAAGTTTCCAAATTCAACAGCTTTTAACAACCTTGAACACACAAAAGGTTAAAAAATATGAAAATGACCTACCTTAAACTTATACTGCGAATACGCAAGCAAAAATTACAATGTGTGAGTGAAGTACGTATAGAATTATCATTGATAGACTCATATTATAGCAAAGAGATAACAAATAAGTCACGCTAATAAATACTAACAATTTAAAATATCAGTTAGTTATTCTGGTCAAAATTTTCCAGAAAAAACAGAAAACCAAGATTTAGCAAGCATTTTGAAAAAATAAGATAGCCGATACTAAATTTATTGATTGAAATATATGAATCTTGTGATTTAAATATTTGCCCTAAGAAACAGAGAAGCTGCAAGCATAATGTTCCTAGCTTTTGTCGCGTGAAATTCCACAATATTATTTATAGAATATTGCTTTGTCAGTTTTCTTGATTTTCCCACCAGATGTTTATATTTTCTTATTCAGATAAATTTCCCTGATCTTGTTCAAAGTCCCGAATACTTTTAATACAACCACACCATTTCAAGGAAAAACTCTATTATGAAAAGTTTATTAAAATTTCCCATCTGTATATCAAACAATTTTATCCAAATATATATTATGTTATTCGATTAATAGTAGAAACCGAAGTAGAAATAATTTTTCTACCATATGAAGAAAAAATATTATTTATAATTAAAATACATTTTTCTAACAAAATTCTTGTGAAATATATAAAATAAGAACGATGTTGTTCTGTGGTTATTAAATCATATTAAATGTTTATAAGCATTAATTTCACAAATAATTATTTCACCAATTCGAAATTTATATTGTCATAAAAATTTTACAGTAACTAACCTCAGACAAGACGATGTATATTTTCCTACTTTTGTGTTGCTACTTGTATACTTACTGTATATGTTCAAGAAGAGCCTTAAGAAAGTTCTTCGTGAGAAATTAATTTTTTTATTATTTCAGAGATATATAATATTTGTGAAACTTTCTTTATGTATGTAGTTATATATTTTGAACTTTGCCAGACACATTATATTTTATTGAGACTTACACAGGTTTTTGGTAGCATTTATATATTCAAATGTGTATTTCTTCGTAATATGTCAATATTTGTAAAAAAATAATGTTTTAATTTCAAATCTTTATTAGTTTTCATTTAAAATTACAAAGATAATTTCAATAAATTTTAAATATTAATTATAATTATTTTTCTTAAAACTACATACCGTTGCAGCAAATTCAAGATTGTTACATATTTTAATAAAAGATGAACACAAAATACATACATCTGATCAAATCTTATTTAGTTGTAGACAAAATTTAAAATTATTTCTTTGATGGAAAAATTTATGTGTCCTTCTTATAAAACTTTAAAGATTACTTTTTATAAAAATACATTATATATTATCAGTATATGTATATATATATAAATATAAATATATTTATATATATATATCTTATATTTATATATTTATATATATAAAAATCTGTTTTCAAGTTTTATTTTTTTATTGCTTCATTTTACTTTGCATTTGTAACAAAAAAAAAGTATCTTGTAAAAAGTAAATCCAATAAATTCCTGCAATTTTATAATAGCAATTCATGTAAATGAGTGATGGAGGGTTACTTGGCCGAAACAATAACCAAATTAACTTGTATTAAGTCTCAAATTTATTTGCGGTTATTGCTAAAGCAAAAGCAATCTCAAGTTGCTGCATAACAAGTTTTTCATTTCAATTTTCAATTTGAAAAGCTTTCCTGAAGTGTTCACATCCTTTTTTAACTTCTAACACAAAACTGTAAACGTTGTAAAAAGTGTTCAAAGGTTTAACTTTCCACATATTTTGAAGAGCATTGTGCATTTCTAGATTATTTATTGTGGATTCTCGTAAATATATATTCAATGAAACATGTTTCTCTTAAAATAATCTCGATTCCCAAAACTTTAAATTTTATCACGCATAAACGCATAACTATTAGTATCTACTCTAAACACTCCATTGAAATAATGTTATACTCTGCTACAATGTTTAAATAATAAACCTGTATAACTTTTATATAGTAAAAAATATCACATGATTCTCTTGAATACTTTCTGTTCAGATATTGTTTATTTGAATCTGAGATAAAAGCGGTCGAATACTTGAAAAAAAACATATCAAAAAAAACATATGTAATGTAATGTTACAAACAGAATCGAGCTTTTTTTTAAAATACATCCAAAAAGAGATTCTGGATATATTTCACTCTGAGAACTGAACTGATTGTCACAAATACATAAAATAGTTGGAAACTTGTAGAGACATCATTAAAACCTTCTGAAACTTTTTAAATTGAGACTTTTACATTAAATTTACACCGAAATCTTCACAAAAATGAACTTTTGAAGGTTTAAATCGCATCAGCTATTTAAATTTGTGTCAATCTTAATGTAATATAATATAATTTTTACTAAAGCTCCTATATTTGAAAGCATTTGCAGTTCAAGAACATTGCAGCAAAATCATTATGTCTCGGCACAGCTATCTGGCCTTCACATTAGAAATGTTTAGATATACGGTTCCAAAAAAATGTTTTATGGCGGGAATTTCTTTAGAACATCAGAAATCAATTGTAAGATCTTTAGTTTTTATCAAGAACATTCAATGTTTCTTAGTTATTATATGAAAATTACATTAAATTTTTTTAAAAAGATAATATATGTTGTTTGGCAGTATTTTATTTACAAATGACTTGTAAATTATATTTGTTTAATCTCGGTCTTAATGCTCAAAACCGAATCTTTGAGAAAAAAATAATTTCATTTGTTCAAAAAAAAAATTATTATTTCACAGCCTGCTCATGAACCTGAATTATGGATCATATTAAAAACATATTCATTAGAATATTTTTATATGCTCCAATAGTTTTTTATTTCTTTAGTAGTAAAGTTTTGTAAATATATGTACTAGAATTTTTGTCCGATGAATTTAAGGTTTTTATAATAGCACTTTCTACCTACTAAGTATGTTACATAATGCGAATAATAACCTAGTTTTATTTTGGACGATCGAATATTGATAATTAAAAAATACAAGTTCCGTGCACATGAATATTCTAAATCAGTAGATAGAATGTGCTATAAACCTATGTGGCTATTTCTGTATAGCTGTCGAAAATCTTTTTGCATGAGACAATCACGTTAATGGTCCTTACTGGTCTCTAGAAGTCTTTATAAAAAAATCGTACATTAATAAAATATTGAGTAAAGAAGTTCAAAAACTATACGTTGTTGCATCATATAATTAAACGGTCCACGAGATTTAGACAAATTTTCATTTGTCAAAGTACCACCCATGGAGCTCCCTGGCAACTGATATAAACAATTTTTCATAGTCGCTCTTACGAGATACAAGTTTTCATACAAAATAAATTATGGCAGGAATCTGCGGATGAATATGTCAAACAAAAGTTATAAATTTTATGCATCTTCCACTTTTTTATAGGTATTTCAATTTTTAGGACTAATGCTATGTTCTTTACTTTATTATTTTATTAATGGACCACTTCTTTTTTAAGTTCTGTAACCTTAAAATTGTTATTGTATTATTTTGGATATTTATTATTTTTTCAAATCAATTGTTCAGAAAAGTGAGTTTTTATTATGAGATCGTTTGGTAATTTCTGAAAACTACAAAGATATACCTTATGTTTATCTGAATATCTAACAGAATAGGTGTATTGAAAAAGAAAAAATTTAGTATAAAAAACATGAAAAAATATTCAATTTGAGCTCATCATTTCAATTCAATCCTACTTTCATAAGTAAGATCAATATCAAGCTTTCCTGAATACTGTAGATATTTCAAAATGATATCTATTGAAAAAAAATTATGTTTAAATTATATTCCAAATGCTTAGAGAGAGACTGTGCTTATATAAATCTGCATTTTTGATGATGATGTAGGAACCTTCACCGTGAATTTTCAACCTTAATAATGTTCAAGGATTAATCGTTGTTTGGTTTGAAAACTTATACAGAGCTGTTAGGATCGTGCATTTTCATTAACTTGTTTTGATTGTTATAAATCAAAAAGCTATTTAAGAAAGCTGAAGAGATACAGAAAAACTTGCAGATTTTTTCTTCAAAAACATTTGTCCTGCCTTAGTTTCCATTTAAACAAGATCCTTTATTTCATATTTGCAATTTGTGGATCTATTTTACTGTTATATTTCTTCAATGCACATTACTGAAGCCTGAAATGGCCTTCAAAATCAATTAAAATCTGCAGCTGATGGATAATATTTTTAATTTCATATTTTCTTTGAATTTCCTGAAATGATTTTTGCTGAAAAGCTTTGAAAATGCCCTGATTATATAAAAATTGCAAAACTTTTAGCTTTTAGCATAATAGATGTTCATAAAAAACGTTCGGTTTTTGAAAAAAGGATTGTCTAGAAAAGCGGATTTTTTACGGTTTTCTTTTATTAACAGTCTATACTGCAGTATATTTTATAAATTTATTATCAGAAATATATATATATGACGAAAAAATCTTAGAATCCTAATTTATCACATCTCTTTTTCATTCCAAAACAATTGTTAAGTTAGGCTCTCTTTTAAAAAAATCCATAATTAAATGCAAAAAAGAGCCTTTTCTTTCTTGGTCTTTACAATTTCATATTTATAATCCATTTGTTATGAACATGTTACTTGCACAACCATCCTTCATTTTTAATATAACAACGATTCATGTATTATAAAATATATATATAGATGAATTACATGCCTTATATTAACCTCATCTTCTTCATGTAATATTAAGGTTTTAATTTTAATTTTTTAAAGAAAGTACATTTTGATTGAATAATAGACGTCAAAAAGCTACCAATAAGCTAGTGTTTTTAAATCTAGTCTAATTGTAGTAAATGTATAAATAGTTTATGAACAATAATAGCAAAATCTACAATAAAATCTATTTTCCCTTATTCTTGTTTCAAAGTCTTGTTGTTGATTCTTTACTTCAAAACTATATTCCAATTTGCATTTTTTTACAATGTCTTTGGTTCCATTCATTCAATAATTAAATATATCAATTTTTCTGTAATTTGATTATAAGTTGAATGAAAAACTATTGAAAAAATGTATCATTTTGAAAAACTATGTCATAAAAATTTAAAATAATAAGATATTTAATATTTTTTACAATTGTTATGAAAATATTTAAATGTAAGTTTAGAATAATGTTTCTCTATCAAGAGAAACTTTTTATTTGTATGTAAAATGCATTACACTACCAATACAATTTTTTTTTCTTAAGTATTTCTCTGGTGTACTTTTCAGTACTTAATCATACAAAATAACATATATTTTTTTCCACAAAGAATCATTTTTAATCCTGATTACCATCTTATTGAATGGGTGTAAAAACTTAAGGTCCATCACAAAAATCACCTTTTAAATACGTTCACATCCTGAAAACATCTGAAACATCGACATTTTCGAAACTCAAATGGCTAAGATTTGCAATATCGAAGTTCGTAATATCAGTCATGTCGAAAATGTCATTAAACGATTGGTTTGGAGCAGTCAAAATTTGTGTGGTGATAACATTATAATGTGGCAGTGTGTTCATATCACCTTCAATGTTTAAGAACTGATTTTGCTCTGGTTGACTCAAATCATAGTTATGATCTAGTTTGTGATTGGGCAGTTGGATTGATTGATCATAGTCTTCGATTATTGTGCTGGATTGATTGTGAGTGATATTTCTGGTAAGGTTGAGGTTTTTGTCTGCACTAGTTAAAACATTGCTGTAATTGCTATCTGTTTCAAAAATATTGTAATATTTGTTGTCATCCAAGATCGTGTTGTTGTTCGATTGCATATCGGTAAAACGATTAGAGGCAGATAATTGTGCTGTAGTAAGTATAGTTGCTGAATCTAGATCATCTTCATCCATGAGATTTAACTCACCATCAGGACATTCTAAGTTGCTGGTTGTTTCGTCAAATAACTGGGTGCAAATCATGAAACTTTTACTGTTTTCATCAGTTCCAAAATCTCCTAAACACTCGGCTGGGAACATTAAATTGTCGTAAATACCCATTTTGTTATTCTCTTCAACGAAAAGCTTTACATTTTCTGTAAACAGTCGATCGTTGGACTCAGTGGATATCATTGGAGATGAATTATCATCATAGAGCGTAGTTTCGGGTGATCCTTGCAACAACTCATTACCGACATAGTATTGAGCATACTGTGAAGACACGGAGCTGATTCTAGAGCTAACAGTCTTCGTCTCATTGACTTCATCGTTCTCAGCAATTACGTAGTTGTTGGAATTTTCTAGTGAAAATTTGATACGTAACTTTGAATGATTATTATTGGTCGACTCTTGCTTACTAACTCTTCCAGTTGATCGTTTGGTGGTTCGACTCTTTGAGGTAGTACTGCTGGAAGTAGATGCACGTGAAGACATAGAGCTATTGTTACTTGATGGTGAAATGGATCCTGACTTGTTGGCTGCTGGTTTGACGATGGCTTGTTTTTTTTTTGGGCGATATTTGTAATCTGGATATTCTTGAGAATGCAACTTTCGTAAACGTTCTGCTTCATCTAGATATGGTTGTTTTTCAGAGTCTAATAATGCTTTCCAACGAGCACCAAGGCTCTTGGAAATAACGGCATTGTGCATGTCTGGAGTAACTTCACAAATCTGGAAAAAATTGCTAATTTTTAATAAAGGATATCAACAAAACAATTTTCATAAGAATAAGAATTAAATGTAAGAATTAATGTTTTTTTACTGTAATCAAGTAAGTTTTAATCGCATAGCTCTAGTAAATTAGTGTAGAGGGTAAAAAAATGTGGGTCGTTTTGCGACCGTCGGCATGAGTCGTTCGTAATATGTGAACGCTTTCTTACTTATGGTTTGATTACAAGAACTAAAATATTCTGATATAGCTCATAATTCTTATTACCTTACGACGTTCAATCTGACTCCAAACCATAAATGGGTTCATTGGTCTCTTTACATGTCCGGGGCTGTGTTTTTTGGTCTGTAAATTAATTAAATTCAAAATTAGTTGAGTTTGTAATTGTGAGTTAAAAATTAAAAATGTAATCAAGCATAACACTTAGGCTTTGCGAAGAATTTTGTTAATATGGTTTCAAAATTTTCATCTTGTTTTTACTTTTTTAGAAATAATTTATGCACAGCTTTAATAAACACATACATTTCAATTTAATTTATAATGATATTAGAGGTCATCTATACTATTATAAATATATATTTAATATTCTTTTTCAAGTAATTTTTTCATATATGGGTAGCAGAAGGACAATTTGTACTTCCTTATTGTAAACATGTAGTATTGTATGTTTAGACTTGCTAAGACTGAATGTGTTAGTTATTGAACAATATGGAATGATTATTATGGATACAAATTGTCATTTATTATACGTTAAATTTGTAAAATGTCATTAACATATTTTATCTAGTTTATTATTCATTACTTAAATAAACTGTACCCAAATATTAAAATCGAATTGTGTATGAAAATTTAACATGTACTAATGTAAATCGAAACTAAAAAAAATTTTTTTTTCAAAAGTACAAACTATGAATCATCAATAATTTTAAAAGCACTATAGTTTCACGACTCAATCATATAATTTTTTATTGAATTTCAATATTATTCATGCACATTCTATAATCTTTCAAGGGTTCAGGGTACACTTATTCGATATGTGTAATTCTAAATAGGTGCTCATAATATAAAATGTTTAAATAGATATTAAAAGGAAATGAAATATTTTGATCTGAAGTATATGATGTAGTTAGCAAAATATGAAAAAAAATGCATTTCATTTGCATTTTTTAAATATCAGTGGGAGAAATACACATGCGCTATAGTTTATGGTGCAACTAAGCCATTTTGAAACCCGAATATAAAATATTTCTTTGTCATTTCTTATGATTAAAAATTCAAACAAATATCTTGAATATCTGTACTTTTAACAGTAAGAAGGGTTTTATTTAAAATGTAGCATTACAATTACAAACTTCCTGGTTAAAATAGTTGATGATAACAAAAAATAAACAGTACGCTCAGGAATTATTTTATTACATGGATTTACCTAACCTTGACATTCGCTATCGTTGTTAAGAAAAAATATCTTTCTAGCCTATTTCAAAACTAAATAATAGGTAATAGATTTTTGGTTTAGAGATTTTTTCTTGAAAATAAAAAGAATTTTTGAAAACGTTGAATTTTTTAACAAAAAAATATATAATTTAAAACCAATCAATTTGCTACTTTGATCCAAAGTGTGTAAGTTACAACGAAAGATCGAGTCAGGAATACTGCCGTAAAAAAACATATGTTTTAAAAGTTCTTTGAGATAATAATACGATCAAACTAAAATCAATACACACAAAATAAATATGTATAATGACAAATGCAATTTATTTTATATATAAAAACAAGTTCATATGATTTTCAAGTGTACGTATATATATAAATTCTGGTTTTTAATTGTGTTTCTTGTTTTCTTCAATATGTTTTCTGTTAGAATAACGACGTAGTACATAAACTCATGTTTTGAATTTCCTTGCATTGGTATATGTTTTGATTATGACTAAGAAATGTTAAAAATAAATTACATGTTAAAACCAGTCTGAATATAGCATAGTGTTTAGTGATGAAGTTATGTTTGATTTTTATATACGTCTATAATTTAATTTATGCTGTAGATGTCGAATGGGCAAGCTGCTAGATATCAGATTCAAAAGTGTTCGTGTATTGTTATGAAATTAAAACATGATAGGACGTGGTTCAAGCAAAGTAAGTTGGGCATTCACCAGATAGCGACACTGTCAATTTAAGTTTGAAAACTTAAAAATATTAATCATTTTGTAGAATAATTTGTACCTGAGTAGCATCCGAGTAGGGAGTTACTGAGTTCTTGTCGATTCGTTGTGATCCAAAGACGACTGGAACAAGACTATGGTTTTCCATTTTTATTTCCAGATCGCAATTTCCGTGGTATATTTTCAATTCTCTTACTGTCTTTAGATATTCTGATTGCAACAACTTCTGATTTAAATCAGAGGTGTGTTGTGGAACCATAATATTTTAAACAATTTTAGTTAAAGTGTATTCCTTTTAGTCAATTGCTCTTGATATATTTTTTCCAATTAATTTTCCAATTTGTTTAGTTTTATCACTTTTCACTGAGCTGATTTTTTACAAATAAACAGTTTTCGCAGATTAACACAAATATATATATTTATCAAAAACGTACTCCTGATTTTTTGCGACGATATTATTTTTTATCGCATATTTTTGCGACGAAACAGTTTTTAACTTAAGTTTGTTTTCTTGTATAGTACTAAGTTTGTTATTTTCAATCGTTTCTATTTTGTAGTATCTATCTTTTTTGTGCGCCTCAAATATTAGAGGTAAAACATATTTAGTTGTTTCTTGAAAAGTCTTTGAAAAATAAATACAATAATTTAGCACAATATTTTTGCTAAAAATGACGACTTTAATTTCCACTTTAATTTTATTTTACACAATGTCAGGATAATTGTTTTCAATTTTTATTTTTATATTTTTATAGTTTTTCACTAAGTTTTTTCACATTGTTTAAAGTTCTTTTATTTTTTAAATTAAACAAAATCAATATGCATTACAAAATGGTTGATCCTGTTTTCCAGTTTTATCATCTTTTCCTGTTTGAAATACAGGAAGAAAATACACCAAAATGAAAAACAACGGAAAAGAATTGTATAAAATCCTTGTAGGAAACACAAATCCACCTTTACACTCAATTTCAGTTCTTTTTAAATATAACTCCAATGTTCAAGTCATTAATAAATTTTTTAAATTACTATAACTACAAACAATCAGTTGAAAGTTTTGAAAACGAATGAAAATTGCATTGAATGAAAACGAAGAAAATATCAAAATAAAAAATAAAACAGCTGTACATTTTGTTGTATATAAACAAAATTGTTCAATACTCTAACAAGTTTCAAGTGAAAAAGAGATAGCAAATGAAATAATGAATATTAAACCCGTTTAACACGCATATATTTAAAACAAAATGTGTTCAAATCCAGCAATATTTATATAAATTATACCCTTCAATTCCTTGTATATAGTTTCTGACAGCTATTTTAAGTAGTTTTATGAATTTATGTTTTTTTTAATATATATAAAATCCATTTAAATAGTCCAATCTGTGTTTACCGGGTACCAATATACTCGAATCTGTATATTTTTTTGCAACATAAGTGTGTTGGTGAATGTATATGAGTTAGTAAATTTTAATAAAACCTAAGTTTTCTCAGTTTTATATTAGCATATATTTTTGTAATTTTTTAATTTTTTGATCAATAAAGATTTTTAAAACATGCATTAATATAATCCTTTATTCACTATTTTCAGTTTGATAAGAAATGAACTCTCTAAACACATACAGAAAATAATAAACCAGAAAAACATATGATATTATTGGTTGCGCAGTTACACAGAAAACGCTCTATGGGAACACGCAAAAGATTCAAACATCATTCTGAATGAGAATACTAATATTGCTTTTGAATATCTACCTTACTAAATAATATTTTATTGAATAGCAGCTTATATAGCACATTTTTATATATGAAGGATAACAAAATTAGAAAATTCTGCACCCTAAATCCTTTGAATTTTTATCAAAAAAATTGCAAGATAATATAATTGAAAAAGAGGCTATTTTCCCTAATTAAATTTATATTCTAGTATATTTGAATTTTTCAATATAAAATTTTGCACATTTCACAAAACAAATAATAAACGAAACTATTCTTGAAAGTTCATGTTAAGTATATCTAGATATAGTAATAAATGTGCAACTAATAACATATAAGAATACTCCTGTATAGAATCATTGACATCATACTTATACAGTGAAATGTTGTAAATTTCAATTTGTTTTCATGCCTATGTAAAGCCCAGCTGATCACTTTGTTATTTGGTTGGTTAGAGTGTTGGTAACAAAATAAATTGTTGATTCATTGTTGATTCATAATGGACTGATTTTTATATTTGTTTGGATGGATCCATTTTCGATAGAATAACTTATTAACAAAAATATAATTTAAAATTTTGTTACAATAATTTGTCATCTATGTTATAAATATTCATTTCCATAAACCTAATTATTTTATTTTATTATATGCAAAACATATTTTCTTTCATATATAAGATATATTGATTATTTTAGTCAAAATATGGATATACATAATGACTTAGCAATTACGTTATTAAAATTGTTAATTACAGGATGATATTCAATGGCTATTACAATGAATGAGTTTTTATTAAACTCATTCAAAGCTCGTGCAAATAGAGGGGAAAACAACTTTTTATTCGGTCGGGCTGAACTCACAATTTTCGGCAAAATTCTTGCATTCACAACCTTTAATTAATAAATTTGATTTATCTTGCCTTTTAACGATTCTTGATCCTGCATATTAACCTTAGGGATTTATTTGCTGTTAATCCCACCCAAATATACCAAAAAGTAAGTATAAATTGATATAAATAAAGATTTATTTAATATCTATCCACGTATTCAAATTATCGGTGAATGTATTATTAATGTTTTTGGGCATTTTAGATTGAATATGATTACTGACGTTCAGCTTGCAATTTTCTCAAATGTTTTGGGGGTGTTCTTGTTTCTACTGGTGGTTGGATACCATTACATCAAGAGTAATAGCAATTATGGCAAATTCAAGTAAAATTACTACAAAAGCAATTGATCGAAGGTTTGTAAATGTATTCCATTCCTGAATATGGAATTTTTTATCTTTATCCTTCACCAACATAATGCTCTGAACATTCTAAAAGTATGTTAATTTTTTACCAAACTAAAATATATTTTCTCGTTTATTTTTTAGAATCCATCAGTGAGATCTGCTGAAATGAATTTTTTCTTACAATTCCACATTAATCTATGATATGATATCTATAATAAATAACACGTAAGAGTTTTTGAAAAAGCTTTGTTTTTGTAAATGTTCTTCAAAATTTCAGAACATTTATTTCATTGGTTGTAAGATGTGTTGCTCGTTATTTATATAGGACATTCTTCTACAAAAGATTATAGTAGAAAACTAGTTGTGCAGCTTGTGAGCTGATCAGGACTTCTCCTAGCATAGAATGGTGTTTTCAATAAAAATTGTTTCAAAAATATATTGAGTTTTGGAGCTGAGAGAAAGCGGTACCAGGGTGAGATTCTAGGACTTTTCTAAAAAAAATAGTCTGGTACCACCAGATGACTCCCAGCAGGTAGTGGACCATCCCAAGCATTTTTTCTGAATAGACCAAAATGCTATATCTAGTCGTTCTCGAGTTCTGAAGCTGAGAGTAAGCGCTACCAGACTGATACTCCATAAACTTGATTTTTCTTATTTTCTGGACGAATCATAAAATTCTAAGACTTTTACAAAAAAAAGTTGTCTGGTACCACCAGATGACCCCCAGATGAATCCCAGCAGGTAGTGGACCAAACATTGATGCAATTCTTGACTCAACTCATCTTCTCAAACATTTTTTATGAAGAGACCAAAGTGCTATCTCTAGTCGTTCTCGAGTTCTGGAGCTGAGAGTAAGCGCTACCAGACTGATACTCCAAAAATTAGATTTTTCTTATTTTCTGGACGAATCATAAAATTCTAAGACTTTTTCAAAAAAAAGTTGTCTGGTACCACCAGATGACCCCCAGATGACTCCCAACAGGTAGTGGACCAAACATAGATGCAAATTTTGACTCAACTCATCATCTCAAACATTTTTTCTGAAGAGACCAAAGTGCTATCTCTAGTCGTTCTCGA
The DNA here is from genome assembly GCA_038502155.1 of Parochlus steinenii. Classification (NCBI taxonomy): domain Eukaryota; kingdom Metazoa; phylum Arthropoda; class Insecta; order Diptera; family Chironomidae; genus Parochlus; species Parochlus steinenii. Next base: position 166,900 of record JAXCIN010000052.1, on the reverse strand, counting down.
GTTCTGGAGCTGAGAGTACGCGCTACCAGACTGATACTCCAAAAATTTGATTTTTCTTATTTTCTGGACGAATCATAAAATTCTAAGACTTTTTCAAAAAAAAGTTGTCTGGTACCACCAGATGACCTCCAGATGACTCCCAACAGGTAGTGGACCAAACATCGATGCAATTCTTGACTCAACTCATCATCTCAAACATTTTTTATGAAGAGACCAAAGTGCTATCTCTAGTCGTTCTCGAGTTCTGGAGCTGAGAGTAAGCGCTACCAGACTGATACTCCAAAAATTAGACTTTTCTTATTTTCTGGACGAATCATAAAATTCTAAGACTTTTTCAAAAAAAAGTTGTCTGGTACCACCAGATGACCCCCAGATGACTCCCAGCAGGTAGTGGACCAAACATCGATGCAATTTTTAATTGAACTTGTCATCCCAAACATTTTTTCTGAAGAGATTATAGCTGTATCTCTAGTTTTTCAAAATAAAAGTTTTTTTTTGTATGAAAACCCCGACTTTGCGTCACGGAAGTGGTTCTGGTGACCTATCCGGTGGTGTCATCATCACCAAAAATATCAGGTGCACGATGGGAATAGATTCCAAGTCGATTGGCATCAAAAGATCCGGAATCGGTTCGGTGGGAGGTCAGATCGATCGTTTACAGTAACCCCACCGAACCACCGAACCACCAGGCACACGGCCCTCAGTTTTTCGCATGGCACGGGTCAGGGGCTCAATATTTTCCGGATTTTTTTTACAGGAATTTTTTTCAACTCAATACGGACAAAAAAAATCGGAAAAGCTGAAGCTTTAGCAGGCACTTCGGCAACATAATACCTATGTTTAATTAGAATGATTCATGTGAATAAAGCAATAAAATTCTAGGAAATTCAAAAATATGTAACCAAAAAAGAAATATCCGATCAGAGCGCCGAGCGGGAATATTGTGCATTATTACTTATAATTCTGTTAAATCAAATTTTACTACTTTCTGATCGACTTGAGTTGGTAGTTTCTTAACAAAAAACACGTAAAACTTGATTTCATATAAAATTCAAAAAAAAAATATGTATTTTTTCCAACAGTTTTTTAGATTTTTGTAAAAACACAAAAAATATCAAATTTTTGCATGGCAGCTACTTGAAGGAAATGCTTGATCCCAAAAATCGTTCTTTCAGACCTGCGTGTGGTCTAAAAAAGCTTATTCCGAAGATATGAAATTAATCGGTTTGGTGCAGTCTGAGAAACCGTTCACCAGAGTTGAGAATTTTGGATTTTTAAATCATGACAACTTGTTCATGGTACAATATTTCCACAAAATATTCTGGATTCGATCATTTTGAGACAAATACAATGTTTTTGCATATTCAGATGTTTAAAAATATTCTCAGGAAAAAAAAAAAATTATATGTAAAAATGGTAGTTTGCACTACAGGTACTAGATGGCGCTGTCGAATTTTCTTGAATTAGCAAACGCGACCGTCTTATGGTTAAAAAAAGCTTATTCTGAAATTTTGAGACCAATCGGTCGGATGGGTTCAAAGATTACGAATACAGAAGGTAAAAAAAAAAAATATTTATAAGCATGACAACTTGGTCATGGAACAAAATTTTCAAAAAACCTTTAGGAATTGATCATTTTGGGTCAAATACAAAGTTTTTGCATATTCAGATGTTTCAATATATTCTCAGGAAAAAAAAGATTTTGTATGGGAAAATGTTAGTTTGGACTACAGGTACTAGATGGCGCTGTCGAATATTCTTGAATTAGCAAACGCGACCGTCTCATGGTTAAAAAAAGCTTATTCTGAAATTTTGAGACCAATCGGTCGGATGGGTTCAAAGATTACGAATACAGAAGGTAAAAAAAAAAAATATTTATAAGCATGACAACTTGGTCATGGAACAAAATGTTCAAAAAACCTTTAGGAATTGATCATTTTGGGTCAAATACAAGGTTTTTGCATATTCAGATGTTTCAATATATTCTCAGGAAAAAAAAGATTTTGTATGGGAAAATGGTTGTTTGCACTACAGGTACTAGATGGCGCTGTCAGATCGAGCCCAAAAATAGGAGACTTTTGCACTGGAAAAATAAAAGTCTTAAGTCCTGAGTTTCAGCAGGATCAATGCATCGGTTTAATAGTTACAGAGGCCACACCATGAAAAAAGAAGTCAAAACCACGGACTGACATTTCGCAAGGACTCAAAATTTCGGGTTCTAGACCAAAAATTTTTTTGTTTTAGGCAAAAATAAGAAAAAAAAAAAAAAAAAAAGTTTGGATGAAATCAAGACTTCACAACTTTTTGTTGCCGAAGTAAAAATACTGGATATTTTTGAGATTTGTGTACAGGGAAGTCAGGAAAAATCATATAAGGTTGAAAAACCCTGAAAATGCTGTCACGAAAACAATACTTCTCCATTGCGGAGAAGTAAAAATTATTTTGTCATTATATATAGATATTTTATTAGAAAATATGTTAATCCATTTATGCGATTTAAACAATTTCAATTAATTCTTTTGTTTGCTTTTCATGTTTTTACATTTTACAACAGTTTTTATAATATAAAATAACTAAAAAAATTATTCATATGTAACATTTTATTAGGTATTTCCGTTCGGCATCCATCTATGAACTTCTGCGATATATTTTATCCAGTATTTTGAAAAAAAGTTCATGTGGAAGACCTCTTGAAATCTGGTTGATGTGAGTTAGAATGATGTTGTATGATTCTTCTTCAAACACTGCGTAAGTGGATGGTAGTGAAAGCTCTTCATATAAATCTTTAATTCGTTGAACTTTTACTGGATCTAAGCACAAAGTAATTAAATTAAATGCATTATATTGCTATATTTAATCTACTAACCGTTTTGCCCATAACAATCTTTCATAACTTGCTTCTGCTCATCAGAAGCTCGTTGTAAACAAACAACGGCTAGCCAAGTGCATTTGCCATCTTGAATATCAGTACCAATTTTTCCCGTTACTTGTGGATCTCCGAAGCAATCTATGTATATTAATCACAGTTAAAAACAAAAATTTAAGTTAAATTGCACAATAAAAAGAAAATACCTAAAAAATCATCTTGAGCTTGGAAAAATTGTCCGGCTTCTAGCAAAATTGTCTTGGTTTGACGATAAACTTCTGGGTCTCGGTATCTGAAGTATTGAAAGTATTATTTTAAAAAATATGATCATGGAAGCTTATTTTGATTTAGCAATAAAGTACCCAGTCATTGTCATAGCAAGTGCAACCGGTAAGTAAAACGAGTAGTACGCTGTTTTGTTATATACAATCGCTTTGTAACGTTCCATAGAAAACTTGGTCACTTCTAGCTTAGATGTGTTCAAGTCAAGAGATTGTCCGATGGTTGTGATAAATGTTATTTCATGAAATAACTCGACAAGCTTGATATAATAACTTTTGTCTCCAAAGTGTTTTTTTAATAAGAAGTAGATTCCATTTTCGATCATAATTCCATCATTAATTGCAGTAAATCCAACTTCTTCTTTCTTGTACCAGCATTCTTGGCCACGTCTTGTCTGACTCCCATCCATAATATCGTCCACAATCAAAAACATAGATTGAAGCTGAAATAAAAATTATAAATCGTATTTCTAAACAAAAAAGTTCAGGACTTACCATTTCAACGCACCATCCTAAATATTGAGCTAACTTTATGTTATCTTCAGTCAGGTCTTCCTTACTGGCTAGCATCTTGTAAGCCAGTACTGTAGCCAAACCTCGATTTTTCTTTCCATTTGGTACTGAATATTGCAAAGCCTATTATTATTAATTAAAATCAGAAAATTATTTGATGTCGAATTTGTGTTTCTAACCTTCGCAAACCATTTTGCTGCATCTTTGGATTCAAATTTCTTAGCATGCTCTGTCAACTCTCTAACCATATCTGGAAAAGCTGACATGAACTCACGGCTTTCATCTTTAGACACGGCGGTACCATGAACAGCAATCGGAACCGAGTGAGTAATGGTCGTTAAGGGCCTAAAGTAATAAATAAAAAATTTAAACCTTTAAAAATGTAACATGTTGGGTAATTTAAAAATGCAATCAAGTACCTAGATACTTTTATTAATCAGAAATTTGAAATCATCTTCATGAACAATATAATATCGATTTATGGCAGGCTTTAAAATGATTCAAGTTTCACTTTTATAAAAAGTTGATTTCATACACATTTTTGACTTAATTCAAATATTTGAGAAGAAACTTTCCATACAAATTCTGGGATTTTGTATAGATAAAAGCGAACTTTCATGAATGCCTTATACTTATTATGCAAATTAAACGATCCCAAAAAGCAAATATATTCAGAAATATTTGTTCATATTCGGAAATTCCGTAAATCTATAAATAGACCATTGTGGTGGCTTTAATATTTAATCTTTTCACATAACATTTTTTAAATTCTACATATTTTTTTTAATCATTCAAAAAAAAAAGTTCAAATAGTTGTAAATATCTTATATAGTTGAGACATGCACTGAATGTTAAAAAACTAGGATCTAGAATTATTTAGTTCCTTTAGTAAAGTTCGAAAGAATCTTGAATATCCATTATAGAAAATATGATCGTATAGCATAACAACAAATTTTATATTGACCTTGAACGATATCTTATGCGAATATAGCGTTGTTCTCGAATTCTTCTTACCTTATTGCTTTTTTCTGCTTATTGACGGTTTTTTTTGCCACATAGTCCGAATTCAAGTTGTTTGAAGTGCTAGTAATGCACCGCAAAAAAGACTTTTTACCGACATTAGATGTCTTAATGTTTCTGAATACTGACGCGATCATATTTAAACTAGGATTTCTTCTTTAAAAACTATCAAACATCAATCATCAAAACCAGTTTGAAAACTTGCTTCCTTGTTTTTTGAAATATTTTGCCGTTTTGTCTAGACCATTGAAATTAAACTCAGATAGATGCTCTTTAAAGAGGCTGATATTTCATTCTTTCAATTACCTAAATCACAATAAGATAAACAAGCTAAGTAAACGGCCTTTCACTGAGAAATGGTTGAGGAATTTCATTGACGGGGTGAAAATTAACAAAAAGTTTTGTTGAGCTCATCGGTGAGTTTGATTTATTGTGCAACTAACTTCAGAAGAGTGATTATCACTTTATTCGAAACATTTTAGATCTATTTTTTTATTGCTACCATAATTAAGAAGTCACCGATGTTTTCTTGCATACAGTATGATCTTTAAATGTGCAGATTGCGAAAAAAATATTTTGTCTGAATATAAAAAGAATATAACGAGCTCTTGTCTCGATTAATATTCGATTCGCTGCCTTGTGACTCAATATAATATATATATATTTGCACCTGATTCAAGTTGAAGTGAAAATTTTATTTTTAATCTTTTGTGCAGGCAAAAACCTTCGAGACGACAACATGAAGCTTTGTGGACCTAAATTGTCACTCTGTGGACTTATTATATCTGTTTGGGGCATCATTCAGCTGGTGAGTGTGAAAATTGTAAGTGTCAAGAAAAAATATATTGATCTCAAACTTTCAGCTTCTGATGGGATTGTTTTACTACATGCACAGTGTAGCTTTGGTTGAAGATTTACCCCTAGAAGATCATTATCCCACACCAAAAGAGTTCTATGCAGCAGCCGATGTGGCTTATAGCCAAGTAAAAAAGATTAAATGTTATTGTGATAAATACTAAAATTTTATTTTATTTTAGAATGCACTAAACTGCTGGATCGCTGCTTGCATCTATGTTGTAACCCTGGTTGTATCAGGCCAGCAATTTTACGCAAATCGTTCAACATCTGTTAATTAAAATATCAAAGCTATAAACTTAAGTGTAAATGTATTAAAACTCAGTCATATACCACTTATGATTTGATGAACACTATCAAAATTTAGAAGCTAATTTTAAGTTTCCAAAAATCTGTGAGTTCATTATTATTCTAGATATGTTTGATTTAAAGTGTATGCTGCATTCCATAGCGAAAAATTGTTATCCAATATGTACATAATTTCATTAAATAAAAAATTGTGAGGCAAAAATTGTTTTTAATTCTTAGCATACTTGTTGATAACGGATATAAGCTTATATTCTCTATGCTATTTCGAAAATCGTGTTCAAATATATTTTAAAAATAAAGATGGACACTGTTATTGGGAACTCTAAATTTGTAACTTTTATCTCAAAAAGTATGCCATATATACACATTTTAATAAGTTCATTTATTATCTTATTCTACAAATTTGGTGAACATTTAAATATTTCAATTTAAAAGTCTGCAAACAAATCCATCTCTACTTTATCAACACATCTTGCCGCTTTCCAATCATTTTCTGGGTAGTCATCATAATTGCTAGTATCCGCTTCATGTTGAATTTTTGGAACAATCGGTGGCTAGAAAAATATAAGTATAACTTAAAACAAATATGATATTTTATTTAAAAGAAGAAAAAAAACCGATTAGTATTAAACATAATACTTATTGAAGTTCAGGTAAAAACGGTAGAAATAAAATATTTATAAAAATTCAGGTAAAAATAGAAATAATTTTAACTATTTTTACTTGAATTTCAAAAAGTATAGGTAAAAATAGTTACTACGGTATTAAAATATTTTACTATATTTTGTTATATTTTTTTTGACTTGTTATATGTTCCAATGGATTAAATAGAATTATATTTTTCTAGGTGCTTTACTGGCAAATCTTTTTTGATGCAACTAAATTCTTACCTGATATTTTTTGTTAAATACATCATTCCAATCTAGATTTTTGAACCATCGATGATTCTTTACATCTTCAGAACCATTCTGTTGGAAAATATTAATATATTTTAAAATCTTTTTTTCATTTTGAGCTCACTTTAAAAATCACCTTCATACAACCTAATCGTTTAGTTCGGTCATGAACCAATAATTTCTTTATGAGATCTTTTGCCACTGCATCAATATTTCGAGGAAACTCAATTTTATTGCTGAGAATTTTTTCATAAATCCCGAACTGATTTGTGTCATAAAAGGGAGGGTAACCCACTAACATTTCATAAATAAGCACTCCTAGTGCCCAAAAATCAACGCACTTTCGAAAGAACAGAACAATTATTTTTATTCATAAAAATAATATTATATTCCAACTTGATTGAATACATACCTTATTATGTCCTCGGGACTTAAGAAAAAATTATAATTAAACTTAAATTAACATTATAAGACTATTTTCTTACTTGAATTATTTCAGGCGCTAGATATTCAGGTGTTCCACACAACGTGTATGTTTTGAATTTAAGTTTTTTGCTGAATCCAAAGTCTGTTATCTACAAATCATTGTGCGAAAAGAAGCAACAAACAGAATTGAACAAAAATTTAATTAATGTAAAAGAATGTTCCAACATAAATTGTATCAAATGAACATCTTACTTTCAAATGACCAAAGTGATCCAACAGTAAATTCTCTGGTTTGAGGTCCCTGTAAATAATTTGTAAGCCATGAAGATATTCTAATGCGGAGATGATTTCACTGGCATAGAAATTGGCTAAAAATACAATAAAGATTTAAATTACAATATAAAATTTATCATATTGATTAAAAATAAAATTTTACATAATATTTAACATTATGGCTATGTTAGATATATACTTGAAGTAACCACAAAATAATATAATTATTGTCTATAAAATTATAAACACATATATGATATATAGATATATTGAGTTTAATATTTTATAAAATATATTTATGTATATTAAACAATTTATTTACAGCATGTAATGAAACCTAAGATTTAATCAACTCTCAATACACTTTATAAAAAATTGCAATAGTTAGATACAAATTTTATGGAAGTTTTTTAAATCTTTTTCTTGAGTATTTAGGCACAGACATATAATGTATTAAAAAACCAAGAGATCACAAAAATAAAAGTTTTTAAAATGTATCAGTCTGGTCTAGACTTGGTGACTTCAGCTTAACTTTAATGATTCGTTTAAAGTATAATTTTGTTTTTGAAAACTAAATATGAAATTAATTTATTGAAAAAAATATTCAAGTAACATACTTATATATTCTAAAGTTATATTTAGAAAACAGAATTTAATTCACAGAATGTTCCTCGTTTTTGTCTAAAAATAACATTTCAATCTTGGAAAATTTTGGAAATGAATCAAATTTACAATGTTTTTTGAAAAATCAAATTGAGGTGAATCAAATTATTGTTAACAATCAGTTACCTGTAGGACTATCAAACTTTTTTGCATTTCTTAGATAAGAAAATAATTCGCCTCCATCAACATAGTCCAATAAAAAATAAAGAAAGCAGTTGTCTTTGGTGAAATATCTTCTGCAAATATAACTACTTGTGTTGCATATTATTTATAAAGTTGTATTTAAACTACTTACAGATTAACGATAAAGGGATGCTTTATTTCTGTCAGAATATTCTTCTCGTTTTTTACATGGTCAATTTGTTTCAATCGTATAATATCAGCAATTGCTAAAATTTTCATGGCACAATAGCTTTTGTTTCTGTTATCGTGGCACAAGCAAACACGTCCAAAGGTTCCCGTCCCTACGAAATAATTTAAATTGCAAATTCAAACAATTCAAGGATTTTTCAACAAAAATAGTGTTTTCTTATTCTACATTTATCTCAAAAGCGTTGATCTGAAATCTGAAACAGGTGGGAAAACGATTAAAAACATTTTCTTTAAAGATTAATTTTGAACTAAAAGTTAAAATAGATTTTCATTTGAAAGCCGCACGTTTTCATGAAAACTCCAACGATATTTGTATGTAGATGTGGGTTCTCATTTAAAATATTATTTGATGAGATAAAACTGCATAATCTGACAAGACGCTAACTAGCAATGGTAATTTACCAATTGTTTTCAGGATCGTAACATTTTCAAGTAATTTTTTATCATACTGTAAAGGCTGATACTTTTCTACACTGTCCACAGGGTCACTTGGTTTCGACATCAAATTAGGACTAAATTCCATAACTTTCTCAACAGTTAGTTGTCTTACAACTTTGCCATTACTTGTATTTAAATCGTTTAAAATTTTAGACTCCACTTCACCGCTAATTTTCGACATTTTAAAACTAGAACTAGCTTGTGAGAAAAATTTATTTTCTCTGGAAATTTATATTTGCGGAAAAAATCCACAACTTCTTGTTGCTCTAAAGTCCTATAGCCGACTAAAATAAATAAACAAATGAGGCAATTCAGTAAACAAACGTCTCATTTCAAGATGATGATGTAGCCAAACTCAAGTCAAAAAGTTAATACTCAAAATAGTGGGTGAGATCAAAAACTGGCAACACTCTGCTAATGTAAATGAACGTATGTTTAAAAAAAATAAACAGCAAAAAATCATTGGTTTTTCAACAAAATTTTACTGTTTGAGTTTAATTTCAGATAAATTTAGACCGAACTTTTTGACAACATCAGAAATGACGAAAGTGATCTTCTGGAATTGCTTTATGATTAATTGATATAGTAATTTTTTATTTAAAGCTGTGAATGTAACGTGAATGAATTTTCAAAACTAGGTAACATTATGGAAGTATAACATTTGAATAGAGTTTTTAATAATTTGATTGATTTTAAATATTTGTAACTATAGTCTTTACAAAAAAAGAGACGGCACTTTTATAAATTAAATAATTCTTCTTAATAGTTCATTAAAAGCATTGATTATAATATTTTTACTTCCGCATTAGCATTATTTGAAAAAGTATTAACATAATCGACTCATCATTATATATGATTCATAGTCAATAAAACAAAAAAGGTTTGATTGCGCATGACTTATTTTTATTTTCATAAATATCTATAAAAAATATAATACTATTTCTTTTCTGAATATTTTTCAAAACCTGCGGTGAAAAGACACAATTACGGTTTTTGCGAGATGTATGTTTTCTCCAATGATAACATCTAAAAGTTCTTAGTATTTTTAATAGAAATTGAGAGTCTAACTTATTTGTATTGTTTACATATTGCAATTTAATCTTAGGTTCCTTTATAGAGAGAATAATGTGTGTCACGAAGAATAATTCTGTAGAAGCAAGGTTTATTAAATTTATTATAATGTTCATATGGTACTTGAACTGAATGACTCATAATTGTGTTCACGCAGATTTCACCCAACGAGCATATCTATTGTATTAATATACGTTCTGAAGACTTTCACGAGTTGTTCAATATTGAGAAGTGAGGAAACAATATTATTTGGAATTAACATCAATGCTACGCAAGGATCTGAAAATTCATTTATATTCTGTAAAAAATTTAATTAATTTTTATATTGTACAAGCATTATAATATTTACCTAGAGCGTTCAAAGAGGGACGGGTCGGTATAAATAGGCTCGCTTGGATCATCAAATTCACTACTGTTGTTCATTTTTGTAATGACTGGTATTTGGCAAATTCTCGCCAAGTTTCTATGGAAATGTTAATATTTATGATAACTGTTTAGTAAAAAAAAGTGATTATATCAAATACCCAGTAGCAAAAGTTTTTTGTAAGCCAGCTCCAAAAAGTGATGTTCCACTGCTAGAACGGGGACTTCCAATGTCTTTACTAGAACCAAATGTTTTTCTACTTGCATTGGAAAAATTCATGTGATTTGAATATGAGTGAGCCGGTGAACTGCAGTCAAATGATCTATTTTTAACAATAACAGACCAATACCTTCTAAAATTAGAGATTCATTTTTTTTGTGAAAATTAAAAAACTAAACCAGCTTTAATCGAGTTACCTGTATATGAATCCAATCACTAAAGCCACAGTTATTAAAAGTATTATTAGCATAATCACTGAGGTCACCAAACCGTAGTACTCAGATGGAGAAAGACATATACTTTCTTGCGTTGCTATGAACTTTCTTGCAATTGATTCCTGTTGCATTTCTTCTCTTGATTCAAAAACCTTCAGGAAAGTTAACATACAAATTTCTGAAGTTTATTTTATAGCAAATATAAATACCTCTATCATCTCTCTGACTTGTTCAGGAAAATCCTTTACATCCTGCTCATCATCATTGAAACTATTATCTTCTTTGACTTTTTCCTCTGAAATAAATTTATAAATATATGATAGTAGAATTATTGATAAAACTACCTTGCTCTATAACGGAAGTGCCATTTTCCGAGACTGATATTTCATCCAAAACTATTGTATTGTTTCCTTCTGCACTTAATGTTCCATTTAAAGAACGTCGCTTCCGGCCATATGATTGCTCAGAACGACCAGCCAAACCGTTACAGTAAGCCTATAAAAATTAAAATTAATAATTGATTTCAATTTGTTGCCTGTTTAAGCTTTAAAACTATTTTACCGGTTGACAGCCATCTCTACAAGTTCGTACTGTAGCTTCAAAGACAAGGAAATTTGATTCTGGAATTTTGAATGCATTAAATCTTGCTTCCAAAGAGTCTCCATCACGTGAACGCCCAAGCTCTGGGAAGACAAAAGTATCCACTGGACAACTGTAGAATAAATTTTAATTGTTAACGATATAAAACACTAGTTTCAGCTAATTTTGATTACGTACCCATATCTGTCTATCAATTGCACACTGCGACCAGAGTAAGGATCTCTTGCAACAACATTTGTTGCAAATATGTCGTTGACATGACTGTAACCATCTTGTGATTCCAATCTAAAGGTTAACGGATCTCCAACGGCAATTGTTGTAGTAGGTCTACCTTGGTAAAGAATCATTAATCGTACTTTGGAGCTCATACTGTTTTCAGCGGGCAAATATTCGATTGGAATGGGGCTTCCAGATCCAGCTCCAATATAACCTGATGTTACAACTGATTCGCCTGGTCCTCTGAACAAGCATGTTAAGTTAAATCTTTTGTCTCTGCCAGTTTGCACGTTGTCACTGAATTGAACAACTATTATGGCAGTTATTGTGTCTGCATACTGTTAAAATGTAAGAAATATAAATTAAAGTTTATTTATTTATGATTTGTTTATAATTATTTGATATTTACTCGCTGAGTACCACATTCTGGATATCCTTGTGGACCGCTGATTCTTAAAACATTAATTGTCCCACCATTTCCGCGGAAAAAGCATCGATCGTAAAATCCATATGAATAAATACGGCCAACAAATCCTTCAGGAGTCCTCAATGTAAACTCCATACCATCTTCGTTACACACTTGAGCCACATCCAAACAGTCACCATCGTTACTTCTACCCGCCATTGATCGCTCGTAGAAGTCTGAATTAGCCGGGTCAAACATCATTGGGTTGTGTACGTCTAGCTCACGAGTATCTCGATCACTAAGCTCGCAGTTGAATGATTCTCCGCCAGTCGATGGAGGACCACTGGTACGATCACTATCAAATGATGCGGGTGAGTCTCTATAGTTAAAGCTTCTGCAGATAAAATCCTTTGCTCCCGAACATTCTCTTTGGCAATGAATTAAAGATGGTACTTGCAAGGATCTTCTAACGAATTGTTTGCGCATCTTTTGTCTTAGTCCCATTTGTTTGTAGCTATCAGTTTCATCACATCTTGTTCCGGTGCTTATTGGTCTTTGAGGACCCGGCGGACCATATTGACTCCCATAGCCGCTCCCACCCATATCAGGTGGTCCACCTTGTCCTATGGTGTTGTCAAAATCTTGCGGTCCATAGCCTGATTGAGGGTTTCCAAACCCAACCATAATATAGGGAGGTGGTGGCCGTTGTTGTGGGCCTCTGTTCATGCCGAATCTAAAAATGTTTTATTACAGTCTCATGATCGTTTCAAAACATATTAATAGATATCTACCGATCTCCACCAGCTCCATATGTTCTATCACCCATATCGATCGGCATTGGAGGACCAAAACGATTGTCAAAGCTCATCATCATTCCTATATGTAAATTTATTATTAATTTGAACTACCTACATTGCTATTATATTTAGGTAATATCTATCTTAAAAATTAATTTGTTATAAATTGGTGAAAATAGCTTACCAGGGTTGTATCGATTTGGGTTTTGGTTCCCATACTTGTATACGTTCATTGGAAAACGATCATTTCCAACAGGGAATCTGTTGTCTGACGATGGGTATCTTGGAGGACTCACCGAAGGGTATTTGCTTTCTGGACCCAATCCCATTCCCATCATTGGATTAGGATACCTAACATTATATGCTGTATCAGGATCACCAGGAACAACACGATTGGGCTGACCTCCATAATATCCTGGAGATATTGGCATTGCTACTGGATATCGGGTGTCAATAGGTGGTCCAGGGTATCTTGAATCTGGTAGAGGATACCTTGAATCTGGCTGTTGAGGATATCTGGAATCAGGCTGTTGAGGATACCTTGAGTCTGGCTGTTGAGGATATCTAGAATCAGGCGGTGGAGGGTATCTTGAATCTGGTTGTTGGGGATATCTATTGGTATCAGGCTGAGGAAATCTATTGGTATCAGGCTGAGGATATCTCATCATATCAATAGGTGGTGGAGGATATCTAGAACCTCCCATTGGTCCCATATCAGCACCACCAAACCGATCAGGAAATTTATTTGTTGGTGGTCTTTCAACGGGATGGCCTCGACTAGGCGGATTTCTATTGTCAGGGTACATGCTTGGCCCATATCTGTCATCTTCTGGATATCTGTTGTTCATCACAGGAGGATATTTATTATCGTAAGGATCACCTGGTGCAGTTTGAGGATACCGATCAGTTCCTGGCCCAGCTGGGTAGCGATCGCCTTGAGGGTATCGATTTGTTGGTGTAAAGCGATCAGGCATATAGTTGTAACGATCAGTGCCGTAGTCAGGACCGGGAGAAGTTGGAAACCGATCTGAAAACAGTGATTAGTGCTTTATATTGCTTAATTATCGGCACGATATATAGTGTCATCCAATTTGATGTTTGTGATAATTAGTGTTTTAATATACATGTTCAAGTTTGAAATTTTTTGTTACCAAAGTCTGGGCGTGAGCCCCCGGGTGGTCCATTAGCTTGAGGACCATATCGATCGTATGGTGGAAAACGTCCTGGCATTTGTGGGTTAGGCATTTGGCCAGGAAAACGGTCCCTGTCCGTACTACCATGTGAAGTAGAGTGCCAATCATCTGGCCTAGTACTACCTTGTTCACCATCATTTCCAACTACAAATGCTTGAAACAATTAGTATGATTTGAAAATTATTTGAAAATATTTTAAACTTACGCATCAGATTTTCGTAGTAATCATAATCTGCATCATAAATAATCCTCATACTATCTCTTTGGTTATATCGACTGAGCCTACATGTTCTGAAACGGTCACTGTAAACTGCGGATCGACATTGGAAACTAGTTTGACGTAAACATTCGTCTAAACATTCACTCAAAGATCTTCCAGTGATCTCAGAATGGAATTCACCACCCAATCGACTATTACGATCTAAATTTAAATTATGTTGAAAAAGCAAAGAACTGAAATGTTATCTGAACTTACATCTTTGAAATGCGGTGTCTGGTCTACGTCCATTTGAAAACAAATGGGAGGTTACAGAGTTATCTGGGTATTCAGTTCCCCGTTCTGTAAATGCGAATATGAACCATTTTATTAGAGAAAATATTTTATTCAATTAAAATAAAGCTTACGATTGTCCAAGCAAACCAAGTCATAGAAGTGATGAGTTGGACTTGAGCTTATGCTCAAATCATCTTTTTGAGAGATTGAATCTTCTTCCGACAATATACATTGCTTTGTTTGTTCATCATACTCGACCGAACGGCAAAAGTATCTACAAGAGCTCATTTTATTTTAAAATATGAAATAGTATGAAAAGGCCTTACTTTTCTGCACGTAAACACATTGATTGACATTCTTCAAGAGTCACATTCGAAAAAATATCTACCTCAAATGGACCACCAAGCTTTTTATTTTCCTCCTTTACAAATACGACCAAGCCATCACATCGACGCTCAGCTTAAAAAATAAAAGTTAAAGTTTCTGATATGATTTTTAAAAAATGTTATACCGTTCAAGCAGGTATTTTCCAAATAGTCCGAGTTTGGGTCATCCTCTAACAACTCAGGGTGAGTTCTTCGGGTAAATCTACTTAATGTGCAACTTCTCAGTGTGGAATCAAAGTTAGCTGATCTGCATACAAATGAAAATTCGTTCAGACATTTATCTTCGCAATCTGAACGGTTAGCGGCAGTTATCTGGATAGAAAGAATGTTGAAGCTATACAATATTGAAATTTGCATTGTTCATGTATCTAACCTCTTTAATGTCAGAAACAGGCAATTTAAGCTTTTTCCTAGGATATCTTTCAAAAACATAACGCCTACTAGGGCACTCCCGCTCAGGTCTACTTGCTTCAATAAAAAAGTTTAAAAAGTAATAAATAATGTAGTTGATATAATTAATTATGAGCAACTAACATGATAAACAAATTTCTGTAAAATGTACACTGTTCGGAACCAGCATTAAATTTCCAATTCCTTCTGGAGTTGCTTGTTCTCTTGTCAAATAGCATGTTGACTCTTCATATTCAGCACTGCCGCTAAATGAAGCTATGCGACTGCCAGGTTGAAAATCAAAACTTGTACATGCTCTTACTAAATTGTTTGAAGCAGTTCGATCTCTTAAACATAAATCTTGGCATTTTTCTAATACTCTGAATGGTGGTGATGAGTCTCGTACTACATCATCATCGAAACCTTGTAGTTGTTGATTTGGAAGTCTTTCATACAAAACTCGTCCTTGCCCGTTGTTGCAGGTTGTTTGAGAAACAGTTTGAGTTGTTGCTAAAGTTGCTATTAACACTAGAGTTATGTAAGGGTAAATTTTGAAAGGTTTCCTCATATTCAAAATCGTTTTGGCATGCCGCTTTCTTTACCAAAATGTCATGATAACGGATTGAAAATCCCTGAAACAGGTAAATAATATCTTCAAATAAACTTCGAAATAATCAGAATGTTTTAAATATGTCTGTTTTCTATTATGTACTAGATATGTTCACATGTTTCCTAATTAGTTCAAATAATACAGAATATTTAAAATTGGTTGTTTCTAATGTTAGATTGTTTGAGATTAAAAAAACTAGTAAGGAAAGAATGGGAAAAGAAGTATTGCTAGTTGGCAAGTACAGAAAGCGATTTTTTTTGGAACAACTCATTTTGTTCTTAAGTTCTGGTAGGGATAATGAAATGTATGGGTAAACATTTAGATAGGATATTTGATATCATTTATAAAATAGAATGTAATGTAACATTTTAACTTTAGTTTGAAAATATTGATTTTGTTTTTAATTTGAAATTCTGTTTTGAACGAGTTTTGAAAATGTTTAAATTAACGTTTGATATTTTGTAAAGATTTTTCACGGAAATATTATAGAATCTTAAATTGTAAATATAGGTAGGCCATTATAGACTGAATAATATTTTATGAAAAGTCTGAAATTTTTCAAAAGGTCCGATTTCAGCTTTACGTATTTTATGAATAGCTCCTTAAAATTCTTTGTTGTTGTGAAAATGTTTTGTTTTACTTATCTTCAAAACACGTGAAGTTCTTATTCAAATATGTTATATATATATCAGTATTTTTTATCCATTGCTTATAAATTATAGTCGTAAATTAAGACCAGATCATCATCTATACTATTTCGAAATTTACAACAAGACCCATGATTGGACCTTAATCTTTGTGTATAACTATTACATTGAATGTCTCATTTCAAAATCACATTTTCTTCGTTATTATCAATATTATCTGGTAGTATTTCAAAAATTTGCTATATACATTTATAGTTCTTAAAATGCAGTGAAATTGAACCAATGTGAAATAAATTTAATTAACGGATGTGTTTCCTGTTTTTTGCTGAAAATGAGAACGCAATTTTCAAATTTTCATACATTTACTATTTTATGGTTTTATGACCGTAGCAAAGATGTCATCAGTATTAAAGGTCAAAGCTTGGTTCAAATTTCAATTTTGCATAGTTTTAGTTTTTTTAAGTTCAACAAATCAAATGAACCGAACGCGTACATTTAAAAGAAAAATACTTTCAAAGGTCGAAAAATATATCAAAAGTATATAAATTGAGGTTAAGGTGTTATTTTGATATCAATTAAGTTCAATTTTTTATTTATTGAATTAAAAGCTCTCAAAACCTGATTTTAAAACAGGCTTGAAATATTTACAATATCGGAATAATAAAAGAAGAAAATTCTGCTATAACTATGCAATAGGAATTGATGTAAAAATCTGAATTATGTAGTTATAACGGATAAGTTTTCAATTATTATAAAGTTATTTCCGAGTTATATCAGTCGAAGAACACACTCAATTCCCAAGTATTAATATGACTGTTGTTCCAAAATAGGTGATAAGTGATATCAAATTAAAAAATCGGAAAAGCTTGAGGCTTTAGCAGGCACTTCAACAAAATCATAACTTAGGTCCATTAGAATTTGTATTGAGCAATAAAACTCTAGGAAATTCGAAAATATGTAACCAAAATTTAAATATCCGATCACAGCGCCGCGCGGGAATAATGTGCAACATTTCTGATAATTGTGTTGAATTGAAGCGCTCTGACTGACAATCAGGTTTTATCACTACTGGATCACAATCTTTAGCATCAACTACAGCCTAACTACATATTTTTATGATCTTTGCCTTAATGAAACAAATGTTATTGCTAAAAAGTACAAAATATCAAAACTTTTGTATGACAGGTACTCGAAGGACCAGCCCGATCGTAAAAACCAGCCTTTCCGCTCTGCGTATGATCAAAAAAACCTTATTCTGAAAATTTGAGCTAAATCGGAATTACACAGTTGCCTGGAGCGAACACACAAATTTGACATTTTGTACTTTTTGAAGCTTGACTACTTGGTCATGGTTGAATATTTTCGTAAAATTTTTTGGAATTGATCGTTTTGAAACAAATACAATGTTTTTGCATTAACAGATGTTCTAAAAGTTTCTCGGTTCATCAAAAAATTTTGTATGAAAAACTGATCTTTTGTACTAGAGCTACTAGATGGCGCTGATGAAACACAAAAAAAAAAAAAGTGCATAGTTAGAAGATATTTTAACTCTCAAAGCCGGAGTTTCATAAAGATCCCCTGGAAGGGGGAATCTAGAGAAATCGGTGAATTTTACGGAGTCGGACACTTTTTGAATTTTTTTCAAAAATCATTTTTTTTTAGATTTTTGAGTCAAAAACCAATTTTTAGTCATTTTAAGCGAATTTCCCGAGTTTTTTTTTTTTTTTTTTTTTTTTTTGATGAATCCAGGACTTCAACAACTTTTTTTGTTGAAGTAAAAAAGTATAGTTTGTCTATCATTTACAATTTGCATAGAAATATAAAAATTAACAAAAAAAAATTTAAAATTGTTGCATATATTATTTAAAGCACTTTTTCATGAAATAACAGTTTTCAACATTTTGAAACTTTGTAGAAACAGAAATCTTTTTTATTTTTCTAGAAAATTGTACGTTTTTAATGTTTCGTCCTTTTTTCAAAATTCAATACTTCAAAGTTATTTGTAATACTACTGGCACATAATTTCATATTTTTTTTTTTTTCATCGCCGAATATTAAATTTTTTGTGGTTTAAAATCGCATTTAAAAATCATTCTTGTCTGGAATTCATGAATATATTTGAACTGAATCTGGCTTTTGAAAACTATTTCCCATTTCTATTTCTTGTGGTAGTTTAAAGTGTAACTTGTACACTCATCAATATAAAAATGCCAAAAAATATATAACCTTATCCAGATCATTAGAATGTATCTTGTGTTTTACTTAAGTATCAAATACAATTTTCATTATATTTCGAATAATACAAGAAAATTCCACATATTCAATCAACTATATTTATGCTACATTTTCTGAAATAAATTTTAAACTTGTTAAAACTTTTTAATTATAGATAAGAAACTGCGCTGGCAGATTCACAACTGGTTTCGATCTATGATTTATTAATAATTTCTGCAAACATGGTTACATACTCATCGAACTCATTATATTAGACAACTTTTAAACTTTAGAACAAATTACGCGTCGTGGAACTTATAAACACACGTGACTTTCTAATAAGAATTTTTTTTGTTGAAAACATGCTTTTCCTATATCTTAGTAGAGTGTTTTTCTTTTAGGTCACTACTATAATAATTGATAATAATGAAGAAATAGTCCTTGTTTTCTAAACGATATATAGTTTAAATTTCAAGTAGAAGGCACTAAATTAATAAAGTATTAAAAAAATTCAAAATAATTTTGGTAACAAAAAACATACATCAATTTTAAGACGGTATCTTACTTTTTATCTAATGCTTAACATAAAAGTAATCCAAATTCCTACAGCTTTGCGATGATTTTATTCCTTTTTTGATTTAAATATTCTCAAAAAACTTTCATTAATGTATCACAATATACACCTTGCACTATTAATAATACTTTTTATTTCAACGTTCAGACTTTTCAACTGTTAAACCCGAGTGTTCAATGCAAACTAATTTAAAAATGTAGAATTTCATCAAAAAATGATAAATTATTCAAATTCAACTTGCCCATTATCTGTATGTTACCCATAATAACATTGTGTTCATCTGTATGAGGCAAGCTCATTGTTAAATATTGTATGTGGTTAGTGGTTAGATACACTAGTGAAAAAGAATTTCACATTTTCTTTAGGGACTTTTTTACTACTAAGAACAATTTTACAAACATCCAATATACTTTGAACACATCAAAAATGATAAAAAATTTTCATCCTTTACTTTATATGCCTATCATTTATTTGATTAAATTGATAAATTATTAGCCACGTATATTTCCATGTTCTTTTTAAATTCTATTTTCATATATTTTTTATTGAGCTTTTTTAATCGATTTCTATGATAAAATAATTATTAAATTTTCAATTTCTCTATATGCGAATTATTTGTAAGATTATAAATAAATAAATAAAATGTGAAATAAAGTTAAGAATAAAAGTTTTAAAGTAAACTTCTGTATTTGTGTAAAATACTCAAATACAACAAATTTTTAAAATCACACTAAAACGGAAATTCTTTTGTGATTCACTTCCGGAATACTTTAGATTTTTTCATGATTATAATGTTTTTGGTGAAAAAATTATGGGTCGCTGAGTTTTTTCCCTCATAGAATTGAATGACTGCAGAGTACAATTTGAATTACCTGTTCAATCACAAAATTACAAATTGTTGCTGGAAAATTGTAGAAAGGTGTATTAATCCCAGAAAATCAACGGTATAGCACACGATATCGTGTAGATTATAAATCATATCAACGTGAACAATTATGTTTGTCGGTTTAATGAAAATGTAACTATATGGAGTCATTGCACTTTGAAAAATTCATTAAGTAAATATGAAGAGTAGAAATACCAACCAAAATTTAAAAAATATTTATTAGATTATTAGTTCAATAAGCGAATTTCAAAGAGAGAATCTAATCCAAACTATGTCAACCAGCGCGTCATCTGAAATCCTTGTGCCTCATTTAGTAAAAATCATTGAGCTTACAGCTTGTCTAGAGTCAAATAATATTTTGGTATTAACAATAGTTGTGTCCTTCAGTTATGACCATAACACCGAAAATGTGTTCAGATCGTGTCCATCCTTTGTTAAATAATTTCATCTTTATTCATCATTATTTCACAAAATAAGCAAAAGTAAATGACTTTTTTGCTGCTACAACTGCTGCCAGTGCTAAAACTCTGTGATGCGTGTTTCCTGATTTAATCTACACAAATGAAATGAAATACATTCATAAACCAACACTTAACCATTTGAAGAATTTGTTTAAAATGTGACATAAAAATTAAATAACAATTATTCTAAATTTTCACAAGCAAAAATTTTTCATCTGGAATGTTTCGTATCATTATTATAACATATTATTAACATATTATTCTAATGTAAATTTTAAATAAAAAGGATAGAATACAATCTTAAATGTAGGATTGATAAACCAATATTGTCCCAGATTGCGTCCCAAAATGGTGTCCCAAAAGTTTGATTTCCATGATGACAAAAAAATCAGTATAATTACCATGCGAATTCTGTTTTTGCTTAACGGCGTTCCTATACTGTTTCAAAATCATTAAAATCGTTGGTGTTAACTGTTTCACATAAATAGTATTAAGAAACTAATAAGTTTTAAAAACTTGTAAGAAATTTATGCAAAAGCTCTTTGATTTTCCATAGAAATTTAACCAACTTTAAGTGTACAGCTTCCATTAGAGGTATCAATCACTCTAAGCAAATATTTAATTATATTTATGTATCGCTGAAAGATATTTAAATTCACATATGTAAATAAAATAAAAATTTTTTTTTTCAACAATGGGGATTTTATGAAGTCAGAAGATAAACACTAAAGAGTTTAGATAACTATACTTAAATTTTCAAGAATTTTATTTATAATTTAGACACACTTACATCCTTAATATCTCTAATTACATCTAAGCTTTCGGAAGCTGTTTAAAGTTATTTTTTAACAGTTGACATAAAATTTAATAAATATCGAGCCTAAACTCAACCATAAAGCGATCGAAAAGCTACAAAATTGGTTATTTTTTAGTGAACATGAATATTGCATAATAAGCTTAAATGTTTATTCTATAAAACATGTAATCTCTAGAAAACAAAGATTACAACAAATGCCAATGCTAAGCAGAAATGCAAAACATATAAATATAACTTGTGGGACCATTACCTAAACTTTATCAACCTTTAGTTGCACATTATCATTTTGAAGTTTATAATGTAAGTATTTTTTTTTCTTCTAAATGCTAGCGCGAAATTATTCTCGGATCGAAAATTCAAGTAAAACTTAAATATTTGAATACCGGAGAATGGATCAAATTTTCAAAGTATCAAAAAACATAACCAAATGGTACGTAGTAGAATCAAGGTAATAATAGGTGACACTT
The DNA here is from genome assembly GCA_038502155.1 of Parochlus steinenii. NCBI lineage: Eukaryota > Metazoa > Arthropoda > Insecta > Diptera > Chironomidae > Parochlus > Parochlus steinenii. The sequence continues at coordinate 144,962 of JAXCIN010000052.1, read as the reverse complement.
TGATCAATAAAAAGTTGTCTAATTTTCGATGAAAGCAGAATTTTTAAGGTTGAATGCAAATTTTATGTAAATGCAACAATGTATATATCAACGCAAAAATGATCAATGGCACAATGGTTAAAAAGATGATAGGTAAGGTCCCTTATAATTTCTCATTTTAAAGAGTATATCACCTAGAAAGAATTAATTATTTAGAGTTCAGTTACTTAAAGCAAACAAGGATTTTTTAACAGATATTACATCATGTTTGGTCGTTGAAAATATTGCTAAGATAGAAACTTTTTTTTCTTAAGGACAATAAAACACGTTATTTGGTGGTTCAGATAGAAGAAATTATAAATAAATAAACAGACCAAAAAGAAAGTTAAAATTATGCCATATTTATATATGGAGGACGGTTTGTATGCTTTTCGCACCAAAAAATATTTAGATTTTTACATTTTAGGTCAACAGAACCCCATATAAAAGAGAAATATAGATTTCAGGTAAAACATACCTATAAAAGTCCAAAATTTTTTTAATTTCGAAGATGACACTTTCGCAGATTATTATACGTGTAACTGTTTTCTGCTGAACATTTTTGAAACTTAATTTCAAAACCAAAAACATATGTTATCTGGTAAATAAAACCAACTTACGACTATAGCAATTGAATATTGAAAATCTACTATAACTTTTCAATTTTTCATAGAAAAACCTGCATGAAATCTTTCTCTAATGAAAGGACGAACATCAACCCTCTGTAAAACAAAAAATTAAATTCATTAATATTTGGAATTGCAAAAAAAAATTTGGATTGCTATTAATTTTTAACGAACCAGTTGTGACAGCTTCTCCAAAAATGGCAAAATTTTCAATAGTTCTCTGTCATTCTGATCAACAAACCAGCTTTGAATTGGAATGCCATTATCCAGTTGGTAGCTTTATTTTTGGAAGAATAAAATGAATGTTGAAAGTTTTAATTGAGAATTTAAGTTTAATACAGGTTTTGTTGTTATTAAATGAACAAAACTAATAATTATGAGAGAAAGGAATTATTTAGTAGGAATAGGATAAATGTATATGGTATATGGTTAACCAAAAAACAGAATAAATCAGTTTTTCCAGTTGTTTTAACTATTAAATTAGAGTTAAACAACATGTTTTTAAAAACGTTTGTGGTAAACGTCAAAGTGTACTCACCCAAAAGCTTGCACAGAGTTATCAATAATTATTGTACATGACAAATCTCGTCCCAAAATGTTCAAATCTTTGATATAATTTCCATTAACAAGAACGCAATGCTCCCGAAAAAGTCTATGTCTACCATGATTAGAAATATTAAATGTATAGTTGAACAGTACATAATAATTTTTAGTTTTTACTTACCTTATCCACTTGCGATCAGGATCCAACAAATTGCTAAACAAAAAACAAAGATTTTAATTATTCGTTTACATCACACTTGTTTTGTCATTCTTACAGTAATTTATCAGCATACACTCGCTTTGAAGCAGTGAAAAGTATAACTTCGAAAGTTTTTGAAACCTGCTCCAGAAACTCTCTAAAGAACGGACGCTAAAACATATTTGAAAGTTTTATTCAGCAATTTTTAGAAAAAATCTATAAATATTACCGTTCTCACAAAGACTGTGTATTTGCAGTCTTGAAAGAAGACAGGAAAACTGAAACTAGCATCAGATAATTCTTGAAGACTACAATGTACCAAAGTTTCATCCAAATCGAGAACTAAGCTAAACTTTGGGCTAGATCTCGTTCGTAATGGAAGCGCTGTATAAAATGATAATTTACATTAAATTTATAGAGTTCAAAGCCAATATTTAGTTGTAAATAAATTACCTGGACACTTCGCACGCATCTCGCAAGTGAGAGGTGGTAGATGCCTAATGAAAACATAAGGGTCGAATGATTCCCAAGCATTTTCTTCAGGACATGATACTGGCAATGCGGGCTCCGTAACCATTTGTTGGTTTTCAGTCTCTTCGGCATAAAACTGAGAAACGCAGGAGTTGGCTGAGTTTGGTTCATGGTATGAAGACACACTTTGTATCATCAAATCATTGCTGTATCCTGAAGTTGATTTCACGCTTGTTGAAGCGCACCTACAAATCATGAGAATTAATAAATTTTTAATAATTAGATAACTAACAATTTAACTACCTTTGTGGATTATACATTTGAGAATTCACCAATGTAATAGTAGTGGACTTATCTGTGAAGTTTGTAGTACTTAGTGCTTTTAAGTTTTCAATCGCTTCAGCACCAAAACTTCTTTGTGATACAAATGCATTTTCGCAGTTTTGATGCTGCATAGGTATCATTGAATTTAAATGCACATCAACAGCCTCCGACAGAATTGATGTACTGTTTGTATAGTGGAAATACTCGCTATACTGACATAACTCATTTAATTGGTTATTTCGGCTGCTTGAATACGCGGTCATCGAGTCGTTTTCGTACATCGAAATGTTATCATTACTGGCGTTAGTTGGGTATAGTTGAGTGCCAATCAATGTAGAAGATTCGGGACTTTCTGAACAACAATTTTGATCACGATGTGCATTTACATGTAGTGGCATTAGCGTATCATGACAATATAATATTGAAGATGCTGATGGGTGATTTATTATAGAGCTTTCTTCTATAGTTATATCAGTGGTGGAATCTACTTCCGGTACGAGATTGAAGTTTAGCATAGAGTTCCCAGGATAATCAACGCATATTGTGTCAAATGAAGTTATGTTTTGGAGGTCATTCTCTAGCTCCGTTGTAGTACTATCGCATTCACTTATACATTTTTTGTTTTTATCATTTTTTTGATCCGATTGAGCATTGCTAGTGCTTTTGCAGCAGCAATCTCGGTTTTTTTCCATTGTACCATGAATCACAGCTGAAGACTTTGAATTATAGAGAATCGGTCCAAACTGATTCAGCGAGTCTGTTGGCAAAGAAAGAGAATCGGTGGTGCTTCTTGTGTTTCTTCCAGATGAATTTATTATCTTTTTTGTTTTTATTTTTCCGTAAAACAGTTTTGTCTTGTCAGTTAAAAATTTGTTCCCATTTTTGTGAAATCTTGAATAGTGACCACTCGAAGTCAATGGATTGTTAGGCAAGCATTTTTCGCTCGAATTCTTTGACCTCTTCCGTTTTCTTCTGTTGCACCGATTTGTAACTGGAATTGCAGATGATGATTTTGGTGTACGGATTCTCAGCTCCCGTTTATCACTCCGTAACCACATTTTCAGAAGATCTAAAATGAAAAAGATGAAAAATTTTCATCAAATCGATATTTGTTGTTGTTTTTTGTTGATGAAAACAAAATTTTCCCTCTCAATTATTCGGTTCAAATTTAATGAATAGAACTTTACTGATCAACTATCTGATCTAAACATTCTTGAGTTATATAGTTATGCAATGTATAAATAGCAAACAACACAATCTTACATTAAAAATCTGCTTCAAAAAAAGATTCCGGTATTTTTAAAATTTAGAACCTTATATGAATCAACCAATGAAATTATCCCTTAAAAACCATTATTTGTATTTAGCATTCTTTAAGGGTTTTAAAACTGTTGAAATTATGTTTCACGATTAAATATCACAAAATTTTTCATTAAATTTGATGCGACTAACACATATATATATATATATATATATTATTTGATTTTAGCTCATTTATTTACTCTTTTTTTATATATATACACCTATCGAGTAAATCTTATAATACGTAGAATGGTTTGAGTGGTAGTCCCTCGTAAATAACAGTTGTTATGAAGTATGGGCCGATTTATGATTTAATTATGGAAGCATTTAATAAATTAACTAATTGATTCGTAATTTGTTAATTATTCTTTGCAATCACTTGACAAAAAATTTCGATATGCAGACGATTTTAATTAATAACTTATAAATTTTATATAAGAATTCATAACTTGATTATTTTTATCGGTATTTGTGCTCTCACTCAGCTCAACTAAATTAAAAAATAAGTTAGAGAGTAGGTAAAATCTTAAGACTTTCTTCTCTGATTTTATTAAGAAATTTCTTCTGCAGAAGATACACATTCGCGATTTGACCGCTCAAGTGATCTGATGGACATTTTGTTTTCTGCTTAGTATTTTATTAATTAGTGAAATGTGCAGTGAAAAATAATTATAAAGTGAGCTAATTATAATAAATATAGTTGGATATATTTATGAAATAATAAATAGTGGCAAAGAGAAGACCAATTAAACACTTTGCATACAATTTTTTTGCCAAGAGACAAGTAGCACAGTGTAATACAAACCAAATTTATGTTTTGGTAATAACATACTTTTAAAAAATTATTATTAAATTTTTTTTGTATAATATAATAAGGTTCTCTCAGAATATGTCAGTAGAACTTTGAAATAGAAAAATATAAAAATATTTCAGTATATGAATGATCTAAGTTTACGATATGTTTTTTCGCGCATCATCAACAAAAAAAAGAAAAAATCTTTTGATAGTAGAGCATAACGGTATTTTCTTTGTTCTTTGTTTTTCATACAAAATTTTCACAGAGTGGGTACCTTGAATTTTGATCTAATTAAATTTATTAAATCTAGACTAAATGCATAATAAAAAACATCGCAATTGATTCAGTATTAACATTACATTCAATAAAACATATCTTCTTTTCGAGATAAGCAGATATTTAATGTTTCTGCATAAACCATGTTTACTGCTCTAAGACATCAGCAATTGATATGTTCAAAAGGTCATTGGTCTGATCACTTACGTTCGCTTTAATCCGCTCGCAAGGAATTTGATGGCTAAATTTTTCCATAGAAACATATTTTAAACCAATGATTTATATTTTAATTCATTTGTTTCTTTATTTTAATAAAATTTAGAAAAATTTACATACCTCTTTTTCAAGTATTATCTATGAACAGTGTCTATGTTCGACGTCTCGGAATTTTGTTATATAATGCTTATATATTGATTGTGACCATCAAGTACCCAAAAGGTGGTAGCAGAATGTTTAAAAGAAGTTTTAATTGGTTTTAGAGTAAATTTTAGTAGTTTCAAATTAGCTATATTAATAGTTTTTTTTCAGTCGCAATTATATTCTTTAAATTAATCTCGAATTTAATAAAGCGTAGTACAATAAGAAATATTAAATACCTACAGTCATTTTAAAAAGTTGCTTTATTGATAAAAATTATGACAAATAACAACTGCAGTTTTCGAGGTAAATAGATGGTTTGGGATTTTTTTTCAATTTGAGCCAGACATTCTATTGGAAAGATTTATTTTAATTTATGGATGCGGTCTCAAAATTAAAAAATCAGTAAACCTAAATAATAAGTTTGTGATAGTCTTTTGTGAAACAAAACTTCCATCAAAAAAATAAGTATAAATAAGTAATAAATGAAAGTTTTGCTTTAAAATCCGCTTGAATTTTCATTAAGCTATCTTTTCCATTATTATTAGAAGAAATTGCAACTCTCGCTTCAAACTGGAATTTCAAAGTGAAGATAAAGTATTAACTGAGAAAATGGAAAAAAACTGCGTTTTCAAATAACTGTTTGTGACAAAATCACCAAAACACTAGTGATTACAAGCAGAATGCGCATATCTATTTTTTATTTTATTGACAAAACCGGACTTCTTAACTTGTCGTTATTTGTTCATATAAAAAAAATTGAAATATTATGATATGTGATTTTATTGTTTAATCCTACCACAAATGCAAAATTCAATGCAAGTGAATAAACTAAATATACTACGTATCTTCATATTTCGATTTAGAAAAAAGTTTGAACTATTATAACTGTAATTAAACTATTTTATTGAAGCATAGCCTAAAATTTACGAACTCTCCATCAAGTATAATTTAGTAATTTTATTTGATGCACAGCAGAAAGATCTTGTATATTTTCAATCAGGAAAATTATTGAAAATACGGGATTTCATTCTTGATTCTTGTTGAAGCAAATATTTTATGTACTGATGTTGTTGAAATGATGGAAATAGAAAAAAAAAATACAAGAAAAAGAATACAGTGGAAAAATTTTCAACTCATCAAAATATTGCCAGCTTCAAACACATACATTTTACATCTAATATTTTGTGACTTTTTTTAGAATTGTTAGAATCAGATCAAACAAGGATCCGTTATACAATCCTATAAGAAAAAACTTTTGAAAACTCGTTATTTTGCAATGACTTACATATTAAAACGAAACACACAAAAGAAGAAATCTATAAGAATTTTCTTGAAACAAGTTTTGTATGAAGTCCGAGATGCGCGAATCATAAATAAAATAAAAAAATTATCTTAGCAAAAATTACTTATTTTCCAGTTTACTTTTCTTTACTGTTAGATATGTTGTGGATCAGTATGTAATGTAAAATGCGAATCTATTATTTTGTTCAGTTGAGCGCTAAACAACTATAGCTTTTTCAATATTCAGAATGTATTAAAAGCATATATTTTGTCAATATATTTTTGTAAATTTGATGGAGCTAAAAAATTTTTTAGCTTGCTTGCTTTTGAAGATATTATTTTTTATTTTACAATTTATCCATAATAATTAATCAATCATTAATAACTTGATCTTTTCTGATAGCACAAAAACCTACACCTTATATAGCTGCAGATATGAAAATTGTGAGATAATAAAATGCTGTCGAATGCAAAGCTTACACTGCAACAGAAATCATGTATACTGTTTTGGTTCTGCAATTTCTTGGCTTTAATATTGAGGAATAACATCTGCTCGGCAGCCACTATTGCTGCATCAGAAGTTAATACCAAATATATGCCATTAAATATCGATCAACTAGTCAATATTTCTAGAAATCATGATGGCGATTTGTTGACCACTCAAGGTAAATAAAACTTTATTCAAAAAGAGTGGATTAAAATACAATTTTTTATCACCTCAGACACCTCGCTTTGTGAACAAGACACGTGTATTGGGCTCTCAAGTGGAACGGCTGAAGTATATGATGAAACTGTTGATGCATCCAAATTATCATCGCCTAAAACCTGCAAATGCAAGTGTTTAAAACATTTGAGTACCTATCGAGAAGATCTTGGGATTTGCGTCGACAGTATAAGAGAGTGCTCGCTAATACCATTTGTTAGTGGATTGACCGAAGAAAAAATTCCGTTTGTTTTTTTACCACTTCGTGGCCAGATCATTTTTCCAAGTAAAGAACTTCTATTTACAGGTTTGTGATATAAATAAATTTCATTTGGTTGTTTTTTTTTTGAACAAACTTGAAACGTTTCGATTTTTTTACCGTTGGATTAAAACAAATGCTTAATCAATTCACTTCGAATAATAAATAAGAACCGATTTTCACTTCATTTGTTGTATATATTTAAAAGTATCGTTACAATTTTGAGAGATTATAACTTTGTGTAGATTTCCAATAAGTCTCTTTTTTGAAAAATCAAGATGAAAGTTCAAAAAAAATGTAACAAACACCTATTCAAGCGAAGACAAAAAATTGCGATCGAATAATTTTCGAATAATTTTTCTATTTTACAGGGTTTGAGCATACAGTATGTGTTGTTACTGGTGCCCAATATTTGACGACCAACGGATGGGTGGAACTACGAAATCCTGTAGATTTGGATGTCCCTTTCCAACTCTTTAGAGATGAAGGAAGAACATTCTTGCAATGGCTTGGGGAAACTATTCTACGTACAGCATTACGAGGTCGTGTGATTGTGGTTCACTTAATGTGCAGAGATTCTTTAAAGCATACAACTTCATTATCAAATGCAGGTTTTGCAAACGGTAAATATTACAAAAAAAAGTTATTTAGGTGCAAGCAATGTACCTAAATCTATTAAAAATATTTAAAAAAATACTAATTCTTTTCTCAGATGATCTTTCTCCACAAGGATTCGCGCCATGTGTGTCTTTTAGAGTCGTGGGTACACCTATCAAATCTGTCAGTAGTAAGTAATGAATAATAAACGTATAAAAATATTTTATTAATTAATATTGATATATTAATACTAACTGTAATTTCAACTGTTAACAGATGTGACCGAAGTTCTGTTTTCTGCCGAAGCGCCATCAGATGATACAAGCAGCACGCTAACTACTAAAGAATACATCGTTATTGCCATTTGTAGCTTGTGCTTAGGGTTAATTTACATAGCTTCTGTATTTCTGTACATCCATGTAAAAAAAAATAAACAGAACCTGCCACAGGATGACGACGATAATACACATAAAGATTACAATGGTAGCAGCCAAGAAGTAACTTTTGGTGCTGGAATTAGTGCTACTTCTTCGAATGCCAACAGTTCTTACATGGACCCAAGCCGATCAAACACCAACTTAAGAGGAAATTTGAGAGGCTCAAGCTATCGATCAGTGGGAACTGTTGGTCCAATGGATGAAATGAATGTTGTCAAAAAAAATCCGCTTTTAAAACATTTTCCTAGTTTGAGTGATAACTCAGGCTTTATGAGCGACACCTCCAATTCCACTTTAGATTTTGATGACGATAACATGTTGGAGTCAAAAGTAAAAATATAAACATGATTTATTATTATTGTTCAAATGTTGATTCAATTATAATAACAGATTTTAATTTTAATAATTTTTAGTCCTCCAATACGCTCAACTATCAATCTGACTACAATACCATATTAGACCATAACAATTTGATTCGAGTAATTTTTATAAATTAGTATTTAGTTAAACATTTTCATCCAATACAATTTTTAGGACATGATAAGCATATCAAGCCAAGAGTCTGAACGTTTGCCCGAGGAAAATGTTTCAATTACCGAGGAAATATCTGAAGATAAATTAGATAATGTGCGAGCAATGGTAAATGGTAATGTGCGAAGGAAATTGTACTTTAATCCAGCATATTTTGAACCAGGTACATTATAAAATTATTTATTTATTAATATTTCTATCATAAGATACTATGATCTTCTGAATTAATTTTTATTTCTATTATTATCATTAGATCTTCTTTTGTCACCACCTCCATCAGCAGTAGAATTTCTTAACAAAATTCGAGAAGTGATTTCAATAGCAAAACAAAAAATGTCTGCAAAAAGGTAATTTTGTGATAAAATATATTTGATTTTTTTAATATAATTCATTTCCATTTTGATTTTATTTGTTTGTAAAGATATCAACCATCATTAGTAATGATTCAAGAGGAAATACCAGCAGGATCTGAAATATATGCATCTGGACCAGCAGTAAGTCGTCGTAGCAGCATTATAAGTTCTCGGCGGGATAGTTCTAGAAAAAGTAATTGTTCTGGATGTCCAGGTTGCGAAGAAACACCACAATCTAATGAAGTATCAGTGCCATCGAACAATTGTAGAAATTGTGGTGACAAGCAAAGCAGTATTCAAAAATGGTTAGAAAACGTGTCTCCAATAATCAATGGAGAAAATGGGTCAGACCATGAACGAAGCGAAAAAAATTGCAACATGGGAAAGAAACAAAATATTCCAAGCAGCATTGATGAAGAGCCAGATCAGATGTATAACAAAAAATCACCTGGCAGCAAATCAATGTATGACAGTGGATCTTCCAGTGGATCTGAACTTGATACAATTATAGCTTGTAGAAAAAATGGTCATCGTGAAATAAACTATGGGCCAAACGAAACGATTACTCCAAAAATTGTTTCACATTTCTTAAAATCCACAAATGCCATTTATGGAAGTACTCCAAAGTACGGAAAGCTTGGTATTACACAAGATGCTAAACCCTACGACAAAGTTTCCAAAAGTGAAATTTATAATAATCCAAGGTTTGACTTGAACTCAACATCAATTACACAGCCCAGGGTGTCGATGAACGGAAATAACACGGATTCTTCAAATACTTATAGTCGGGTACAGAAAAGGCATCAAGATGTCTTGGACCAATACTCAAGTCCATATCAAAGAAAAAATTTGCAACAAATGCCTGACATGGTGTATGAAGCATTGGCCATGGAACAAAGTTATTCAATGAAGAGTTTGAAAAATTTCGCTCAATATTCGGCATTGCCAACTCCAGACTATTCGGGTGAAAATGATAGTGAATATGAGTTGACAAAATTCAAGACTGCACTGAATGATGTCAAGTTTGTGCCGTTTGTTCCCACGCCAACTCCTGATTACCATACATATGGCAAAAGCTCAATCCGCAGTAACAAGCATTATCAGCCAGATTCTCCCATTTATTGCCGCAAATCTCCTGCATACTTAGTTGTGGATTACGAAACGGATAGCTTAGAACGCACATCAACTCGAAAAAATAGGGCAATTTCGTCAACTCCATCAACAGGAAGCGATTTTAGTTCTCAACCTAGCCCATCTCTGAGTACGGCTCTTCCACTCGAAGAGGAAGTTGAGATAAGAAATGCGCTGTATGATAAAATCGAAGGCTTTCGTAAGGATACCGATTCCATAAAAAAAGAAAGAGAAATTGATCTTCACAATAAAAAATTGGAGCGAATTCAAACTAAAATTAAATATGATACACCAAACTTGGGAAGTATGACAATCGAGTTGGAGCATAGTCCAGATGAGTGTGAAGAGATTTCTACAGATAGTGATCAATTCGACCCTGACACGTTGGACCGGAAAACCAAGAAGAACAACAATAAATTAATTAGTAAATACAACTCAGAGAATAATATCAACAGCATAAGTCATAATAGAGTGTGGGAACATAACTTTTCCAAAAATGCATCTACAGATAACATAACATCTTTGCCTGACCTCAGTGACTTGAAGCAAAGTGCCTTATTGCAAAGTTCAAATTCTCTACACTATGCTTCCGGATCAGAGACCACTATAATAAACTGTGATGATTTAAAAGCACAGGATGACTTTGAAATTGAGAAAGGAAGGTTGCTAACATTGGAATTGAGACATTCCAAACGGCAAAGGACCGTTGGTTACGCATCTTTGGATAAAAAATCTGTGCCGCCAGATGTTGTGCTATGTAATAATAGTTGTAATATTATACGAGCCACCGAGGATCTAATATGTTCAAAAGAATCGTTAGGTAAAAGTTCGAATGACAAGCTCAATTATGACAAAAAAGAAATAATCAAAAACAGTATTTCGGATTGCACTCTAAGTGAGATTTATTCAAAAAATTATGGATATGCTAAAAATACAACGGTGAGAGGAAACTTTTTGAACATTTTGGATAAAAGTGCAGCGCTAGAAGACCACATAGTTAGATCTGTTGACGATTTCACAAGTCTAAAGCCTAATATTAATATGAAAAACGATGCAGAGTTTTTTAAAATTGAATCTTTAAAACACTTACCTGTATTATCCACTACGACTGTATATCATTTGAAAACCGATACTTTAGAAGACACGCGAGGCAAAAAGTCGAAGGATCTCAAAAATGCATGGAAGAGATTTGTTGGTATCGCAACATCAAAATTCAAGAACAATAAATACACAGAAGATGATGACGATGATACAAATGTCTATGATGAAGGAGTCTCATCACTCATCGATGAAAACCACAAAAAAATAGAGGCAAGCGAAAATCCGTTAGCACATGAAATCAAGAATGGAAAAGTAAAGAATATTGTGAAACAACTTAACATAATTCACCATGTAGCTGGAGCAAAAGCGACCAGTCCTCGCGATCAGGACAGTGGCTATATCAGCGCAGAGTCAAATGAATCTAAAAACAAATTATATGAAAGATTCAATTTTGCCAAAAATGACAAAAATATGAGAATAATACAAGAAGTTCCATCGTTAACAAGAGTGAAGCCAACAGAAAAACCACTCATTTTACCGACGGTATCCATTGGAAAATCTTTACGACAGCCTCCAAAAAGACCAACAATTGCACCACCACCATTGCCTATAAAACCAATCACTATAGTATCGAAGTCTACAAATTCAAGTTTAAACAGGCGTTCAAAACAAGGACAAAATAATAACAGTTTAAACGGTCTTCCCATAGAAAATCTACCTATCGATAATAATGATTTGATCAACGTTAATATATACTCTTCCGATGACGAGCACGCTAGCAGTTTCAATTCAGATTCTGATGAAGAATTTAATCTCGATGAGCTCTGTGATTCAATCAGTGTCACATCGAGCATTGAAACGCACTCAGTTTTGTATAAGAATACTCGAAAAAATTAATTCAGACGAAAATGTTCTATAAATTGAGAAGAAACAATTTCTAATTTGTAGAAAACATGAATATTCAAAGACTTTCAATGACACAGTAAATTTTTAAAATAATTTTAATGTGTTATAAAAATAACAAAGTGCAATAATCTCCGCAATATTTTAAAATATTTTTATAGTTTTTTATTTATTTCATTAGTTATTATAGCTTTAATTTTAGATTTTTTGAAACAAGTGTAAAATATTTTTCACTTTATGTTTATATTTAGGAGTTTTAGAAAAACTTTTTGTCTATGCAAATTTTATTATTTTTTATTATAATAATAAAGAGCAAATTCTCCATTGTTTTTTTTAAATTCGTCTTTTCAGAATGATTCCCTGAAGTACTTTTGATAAAATTTGATAAATTTTTTCAACTAGAATTGCTTCCTGTTAAAGAGTTCTATATTTAATTTGTCTTAAAATACTAGATTTTTTTTGTTCTTAATTAGCTTTATGGATATTCCACAGTGTGGATTCTACATGCAACTAAATAAGAGAGATACATTTTTGCTAACCAATCGCTCAACAATGAAAAAAACATATTATTGTTTGATATTATCAAAAACATTTTTATTTTTTGATTAGGTTATTTGTTCCAAAATTACTTAAAAATTAACATTTTAAATTTTGGGCTTCTTTGAAAGGGTACCAAATGCTGAAATGATTGTGCCTTTTGTTCCTGTTACCTCTTTAGTCATCAACTTTGTTGTTAAAGGAACAACTGTGGATGTTGCTGAAAGTGATTCTTTAGCTGGTTGATCCCATTTTGATTTCCTACAATAAATTGTGTGAGTTAATACTCAAATCCACTTAGACACAATTTACCTTTTTTTTGCTTCTTCTTCAGCTCTTTTAGCTGCATCTAGCACTAGTTGATTTTTTGTTACTTCTTTTTTCTGCTTTTCAATTTTTTCCATTTCAATTTTCTGCATTCTTGCCAACTCTTCGTAATAAGAGTCTTTTCCAAATTGAAGTGGATTGTAAGCATCAGAGTTGTAATTGGTTCCTAGCTCATTCAATTCACAAAATTGTATTAATTTTTCATATATGCTTGGGTTTCTGAACTCTTTTCGCTCTTGAATAATCTTATTCATGTCGAGGTTGGAGGATTTCATTTTGTCGTATATGGAGGAAATTTTTTCTTGGAGCTCTTGTGAACACCTGCCTGTAGGCTCAGCTGGTAAATTAAAGCCATACTTTTTATAATATTTTGCTATCTTATCATTATCTTGCAAAAGTTTTGGATTTGTCTCCAGACTCTTTTCAACATTTTCTTGAAGCTTTTCGTTTGACAATGCATGTATTGGAATTATAACTTGATTCGCTCTGATTGACTCATCATCAGATATATCTTCGTCTCCGACATCTCCAACGTTATTTTCGTAGCTTACAAGCCTCAGACTTACCTAGACATGAATAATATAAATTAAGGCACTTGGGGCTTATAGAGTAAGTCGTTTAATTATTTACCTTCGGATTTTGGGAAGTAACAATTGGAGATTCATCTATTGATTGTTTAGGAGTTGATTCTCGGGAATCATCGTTCGGTTTGGGACTCTGAAAAAACAATGATTAGGATTTATAATACCGATTATTTTTAACATACTTGAGACTCCTCATCGTTTGAGTAATATTTTCCATCGTCTTCGTTCTCTGAATCTGTGTATTGAGCAGTAAGTGTTGCTAAAGCAGAATTTCTTGAGCTCATAATATCTGCGTTTATTTAAAGGATGTTTGTTAATTGTTAGTATCTAGATTAATATACATATATAGAAAAATTTAAGGTACGACAGTGAGCTCTAAAAATGCGTATGAGCCCCTCGCTTTATTTTATATATATTATAAAAGTAACTATAAAAAAAGAAGAATCGAATATGTAATATTTTTCAACAAACCATTCTTCATATATCATTAATAAAATAAAAACCTCATTTAAACGGAAATAGAAGGAGGCTATTTAGTATTTTGAACATAAACAAGCTTTGTTACTACATTTTTTATACATATGTATTCATTTCATGTTTTCAAGCTCAGCCCGCAGATTAAACAACGTCAATTTGACGGAAAGATTCACAAAATATTATTTTCTTTCTTGTATAGTTTCTTTATAATTCATCGAAGATAAAAAAAATCTGATATTCTTGAAATTCGTGGCAATTTAACAGTCTTAAAACGTTTAGAACTAATCTTGCAAGATTGTGAATAATCTGTAAATATAATAAACTGACTAGAGTGTTCTTAAAAGTTTTAAAAAGAGTTTCAGGGTTCAGAAAAAGAAGAACAATCCCAAATGGAAGTTGAAAGTCTAAATGAAGGCTCAGCTCAAGTAGATCGACTAAAGATATTGTACCCGAATGTACGTGAAGAACTTCCGCGAAATTTCAGCAACTTGGATAAATGTAGCAGCATTGGCTTAGCTCTCCAAAATTTGAGAGTTCATTACAAAGGTCTGAATTTTCTATATCATTTGTTAAATTATATTAATAATAATTACTAATATTAGTTACCTCAAACAAATAAACGAACGCAGTAAAGTTGAATATTTTTTTACATTTCTCAATATTTCTTTGTTTCACAATAAATTTAAATGCGTAAAATACATTTACGAAATATCTGAAGCTAAGCCATCAATATACAAATCAGCTGTTTTTATAAAAATGTAATAATCATTGGCCTTCTCATTGTAATATTTTTAATGGACCTTGAATTTTTCATACCTGGTCGCTCTCAATAATTCCACTATATTTTTGTTTATTTCAGGTGTTGGTAAGTCACACAACGATGCTGCTTCCGTTCGAACTGCGTTCCCTATACCCGCCTCTTGCGGATTATACTATTTTGAGGTGAAAATAATATCCAAAGGACGTGATGGATACATGGGAATTGGATTAACAGCACATAACTTCAAAATGAATCGCTTGCCAGGTATACATGCTTTAAAAAAAGTAACAAGTGAATTTTGTATTAATATTGTTTGGATATTAGGTTGGGATAAACAATCATACGGATATCATGGAGATGATGGAAATTCATTTTGCTCCTCTGGAAATGGTCAACCCTATGGTCCTACTTTTACAACAGGCGATATTATAGGATGTGGAGTAAATTTGGTTGATAATACATGTTTCTATACCAAAAATGGACACCATTTAGGAATAGCGTTTCGAGATTTGCCAGTAAAAAATACAAAATATTTATTAAAAAACAATAATGCTTATTATTACTCATTTTTGTTTCAGTCTCGACTCTATCCAACAGTTGGATTACAGACCCCTGGTGAAATAGTTGACGCTAACTTTGGCCAGAAACAATTTGAGTTTGATATTGAAGATATGCTTAAAGAGCTGCGAGCATCTACCAAAGCAGCAATCTACTCATTTCCTCTCCCAGATGATCAAGGAGATTGGACTGTAATCATGCATAAGTAAATATTTATACATTTCATCGTATTATAAAAGTCAATGCTGAAACTAGCAATATTGATTTTTTTTTGTAGAATGGTTTCCTCCTATCTGGTCCACCACGGATTCAGCTCTACTGCAGAAATTTTTGCAAAAATAACTGGCCAAACGTTCAACGAAGATTTATCCTCGATTAAAAATCGTCAAAGTAAGCTCAAATACAAGGTACAAAGATAAGGGATTTATTAGTTCTTGAAATTTGTTTTCTTGCAGATATTTCCAAGCTTGTTTTAATGGGTCGAATGGGTCAAGCCATCGAGCAAACATCTCGTTCGTACCCAGGATTGTTGGAGTCTAATCAAAATTTAATGTTTATGCTAAAATGTAGGCAGTTTGTGGAAATGGTTAATGGTTCGGATGAAGATTTAGAAGTATTATAGATATAAGTTAAAAATTTGCAACACAATTTATACACGCTTTATACTTTTCAGTCTGGATATCCATCAACAATGGCTAGAACTGTTACTCAAACGTCCGTGATTGTGGCTCCAAACAAACAACAGCAGCTCAATATTTTGCTTGCATCAAGTAATGAAGCGCTATCCAATAGTGAAACCCAGTTAGTGGATAATAATAGCAGTAGCAGCATAGAAGAAAACGATCACCTTTGCGGTAGTTTTGGTGAGGAAAACAGCTTCAACAACAATGTTAACCAGCAGCAGCGCAACAATAACAAAAAAATCAATGCATACATTGAGAATCACTATCATGATTGTAATTTAGACGTTGAAATGGAGAGTGCTAACAACGGTTACAAAAATGGCGGTAGCCTGTTACATCGCGATGATGATATTATGGGTATTTTTGGTTTTTTTTTCTCTAAAAAAGTAGAATTATACATCTATTGTTAGAACTTATCTATTGGAATAACTGATGGATATTTGACATTTCTAATGATCTGTCAGAAAAAATACAAAAATCAATTATCCCAATATATATGTTATCACAATTGATAAATCACTCTAACAACAATTTAAAAAAACGACTATGCTGAATTTTATCTTAATAGATGTTTTTTTCATTCCCTGTAGAAGTTGACTCGTCTCCGGCTAGCAACAAAAGTGTAAAATCAGGAATAGAAAGAATGCTTGAGTTTGGTCGTGAACTCTTCCAAATGAGTCAGCAGCTGCAAAAAGAAAATGGAACAAGCGATAAAAATACAAAACTGCTTGAGGTAAAAAAAAAAATTTAATTTAATCTTCTGTAAAAAATAATTTTAATTTTTCATAAACTTTTTAGGATACCTTTAGTTTACTCGCGTACTCTAATCCATGGGCAAGTCCTCTTGGTTGGCAACTATGTCCTTCTCGAAGAGAATCTATTTGTTCTGCACTGAACTCTGCCATACTAGGTAATTATCATAAACTAAACTAATAAAAACGTTCTCTAACATGTTGTTTTGTAGAGTCTATGAATTATTCAAATCGTCCTCCAATAGAGGTTTGCATTGCTCATGCTTATGATCTTTTACGCTTGATGTCTAGCTCATCATTAGGCTCATGTGCATTTGTCAACATCGAGGATATACTACTGCAGCAAAACTGACCAGCTTCATGATAACTCTCGAAAATCATATTTTTATTGTGCATTTTATTTTCAAAAAAATCAAAATTACGTACAGAAAGAATGATTGCGATATTCAGCTTAAACGCGTGAAAATATTTATAAATTTAAATCTTTTATTACAACATATTTGAATTCTTTCAAAATGATAATTACTGTAACTAGTTCATGAATGAAGAAATAATATGTATGATTGAGGTTTTTATATTGAAAAGCGTTTCAGTATAGTGTGGTCTTATCACAAGGTGAACTTTACCTGGCTAATTCTGAATATATTTAACAAATTAAAATTAAAATTTCCATAGAATCATTTGATTTCAGAATGATCGATTGGCCAAGTTATTTTTAGTAGTAATTGTGTATAATATATTTTATTGGTTTTTGCCCAAAAAATATAACATGAATATTTATATATATTTTAAGACCAAATGGATAAGTTTTATAATTATTGTAAAACTATAGTAGCAATATTAAGTATTGTTGCTAACCTATGTCACTAAATTAAAACAAAACAAATTATACCTTTTTTTTTCTTATAATTAAAAAATATTACTGTCGTTTTCAAAATATATCTGTAATCTAAAATAAGAACATAAATTGAAATTAAACTAGAGAAATAAATGGTCTTTAATAATTACAAAATAAAATCATTTAATCGATAACATTTCTGTCGACAAAATTTCCGAAACGTCAAACTATATATATTGATAAATTTTAAATATGCCAGTATATATCAGTGACAAAGATCGGATCGGATCGATTCGGATTTTTTTGAAAAATCCGCAAATTTTTGCGGATCGGATCGGATTTTTTTTTAAGATCCGCAAATTTTGCGGATCGGATCGGATTTTTTTTTAAGATCCGCAAATTTTGCGGATCGGATCGGATTTTTTTTTAAGATCCGCAAATTTTGCGGATCGGATCGGATTTTTTATAAAAATCCGCAACTTTTGCGGATCGGATCGATTTTTTTTTTTTAATCCGCATTTTTTGTGGATCGAATTTTTCTGCGGATCGGATTTAATTTTTTATTACGGATCGATTTGTGGATCAGATTTTATCTGCTCAAATTAATAAGAACAAGTTGTGCAGCTTGTGAGCTGATCAGAACTTCTCCGCTCCGTGGAATTGTGTTTTAATGTTGGTTTAAATCACGAAACCCCTTTTTTTCTGGACGTATCATGAGATTCTAAAACCTTTGCAACAAAAAAAAGTTGTCTGGTACCACCAGATGACCCCCAGATGACTCCTAACAGGTAGTGAACCAATCATCGATACATTTTTTGACTCATGAAGAGAACGAAGCTGTATCTCTAGTTTAAAAAAAAAAAAGATTTTTATTGTATGAAAAATCCAACTTTTCGACACGGAAGTGGTTCTGGTGACCTAACCAGTGGAGTCATCATCACCAAAAATATCAGGTGCACGATGGGAAGAGATAACAAGTCGACTGGCATCAAAAAATCCGAAATCGGTTGGGTTGGAGGTCATATCGAGCGTTTACAGTAATCCACGGATCCACAGGACACACGGCCCTTAGTTTTTCGCATGGCACGGGTCAGGGGTTCAAAAATTTCAGAATTTGCATTCACAGAAATTTTTTTCAACTTAATGCCGACAAAAAAAATATGGGATATTTTTGAGATTTGTTTACGGGGAAGTCAGGAAAAATCAGATAAGGTCAAAAAACCCTGAAAATGCTGGGACGAAAACAATACTTCTCCGATTTTGCGGAGAAGTAAATATCAATTTATTGTGTAATAAATGTCATTATAATTCGTTCAATGCGTCAAAGGTCTATAACCAACATCAAAATAAACCATTTTTGAATGTATTGAATCCGATCCAATGCATGTAACTATGAATTATACTAAAATCAGATTAATTATACTAATTAAAACTGATTAAAATAATAAAATATCTCCTTTCTTTAAGTATTGATATATATTTTAATTCAAAATATAGTTTGGATTTCAGGATGAAAATTTTTTTCTATCTTTGGCGGATTTTTGGCGACTTTTTTTTTTAATTAGTGGTTCGGATTTTTTTTTTCGAAGATTGCGGATCGATTTGCGGATCGAATTTTTTTTTTGAAAATCTGCGGATCGAATTGCGGATCGAATTTTTTTTTTAAGAATCTGCGGATCGATTCGCGGATCGGATTTTTTTTTTAAGAATCTGCGGATCGGATCGCGGATCGGATCGTTTTTTTTAAACTCAGCGGATCGGATTTTTTTTTTGACGTTTAAAAAATCCGATCCGATCTTCGTCACTGGTATATATACATAAAGCTGACAGTCGCATTCTATTGCTAGAGGCTCGCAAATTTGAATTAATTTAAATTAAGTCATATTTAAGCACTCTTTCAAGGTATTATTGTGAGTTAGTGCATCATTTGTGATTTAAGAAGAATAAAGTATTAAGTTTAATAAAAGGAATAAGGTAGGTTTGTTGTCAATATATTTAATTCTAAAGTACTTGAAAATACTCTAAAGTCTAATCATACTGTTTTAGGATCTCAATTCAAACAATCAGCTATCCTATATTGGAAACTGCCAACTACAATTCTATAGTAATTAACCGTGATAAATAGATATTCATCATTAAAAAGATAATGGGTTGCGCACAATCAGCTGAAGAGCGTGCAGCACAAGCTAGGAGTCGGTTAATTGAACGGAACTTGAAGGAAGATGGTCTTCAGGCAGCCAAGGACATCAAACTTTTATTGCTTGGTGAGTTTAAATGATTCAAAGACTTACTAGAGCATCCGACATATGCTTAAAAATTTATATGCCTTCCAGAAAACACCCTTTTTCATTCAATTGAAAAAGATGTTAAAATAGATCTGATGCATTGCATATACTAAATAAAATATTTGTGTTATTTTGTATGATAGTAGCTTTCATATGAACTGGATAGTTTCATGTATTTTTTAACATGTATAATTATATTTGATCCACATCCGCTGCCATATTAGATGTAAACCCATATTTGAGTGTTTTTCCAAGCTCTGGAATCGCATGCGTACTTTAATTCTACGAGTTTATTGATATATATTGAGTTTTCGATAACAATATAAAACACGATCCTCTCTTTTAATTTTCCATGAAATACACGGTTGGGAAAGGTTGCGTGGAAAATCGTAATCAATGAAAAAAAGCAAACAGTTGAATATTCCAGCTCAGAAAGAGAATTTATCCCTACTCGAACAGATCTGTGAGGATTTAGGGCGGCGGCTCCAAAATATTTTAAAAGTATAAGTTCAAGCAAAAAATTAAGATAATTAAAGTTTTCGGTAACATAAATCAGATATCATATTTTAATAAAGCAGAGTGGATAGAATTGTGATTTTTCGTGAAGAAAAATGAAAAGTCAATGAAAGAAAATGGCGGAAAAACTGTGTGGAAAATGAATTTTTCGTTAACAGTGGATGTTTTTCAACGACTTTGTTAAAAGAAAAAGAGTTTGTCTAAAATTCAACCGATTGATGTAATTGTTGTTAAGAATTTAAGAATTTATAGTTCTTGCCTCAAAAATGCGTACAAAAAAAAACTAACACATTTTCAGTGAAATCGTATTAAAATATCATCATTTTTAAACATAAAACGGTGTTTTTGCATAGCTATATAGATAAATAATTTTAAATTTATATGGATGACGTACAAGTTTTAAACAATTACTCTCAACAGTATGCGTTATAATAGTGAAAATAATTATTGCTTTAAATAGCTTAACTTTCAGAAATCTAATTAGTATTCGCCGTAATCAGAACATTAAGATTTTTAAATAAATGTGATTAATAGACTGTTCGACAGGAATCATTTAAAAATAATTTAGTGAACAGTGTTGAAAGTTTTCAACTTTCACATAGAACGAGTTTCGTTTTCCTTATTCCACTCTCCAGTAAATTTCGGCCAGATTTACTTCGGCCGAAAGCAATAAATTTTCCAAAACGTTCTGCTCCGAAGCGATAAAGATAATGGGTTGCGCACAATCAGCTGAAGAGCGTGCAGCACAAGCCAGGAGCCGTTTAATTGAACGTAATTTAAAAGAAGATGGTTTACAGGCAGCCAAGGACATCAAACTGTTGTTACTTGGTGAGATGATACCTTTTTGCTATGGAAGCATTTAACTTGCATAAATATTCCAAGGAATGATCGGTTATGTTGCTAATGTTTTGAAAGCTTCTTCGGTACCATTAAAAAAGAATAACATAATTTTTTATTTATTTTATTTCAAAAGGTGCTGGCGAGTCCGGGAAAAGTACCATCGTAAAACAAATGAAGTGAGTAAAACTACGATATTTTTTTCGAATATGATACATGAGTCGAACTTTGTAATGTTTACTTTATCATCTAATTTTAGAATTATCCATGAGAGTGGATTTACATCTGAAGATTTCAAGCAATATAGACCAGTTGTTTATAGCAATACAATTCAATCGCTTGTTGCAATTTTGAGGGCAATGCCAAATTTGAATATTGCATTCGGTAGCGATAGAGAGGTAACGCTCTAAGATTTAAAAACTGTCATAATTACTGGTTATATGTTATGTTTCTGTTGATGTTGCAGTGTGATGCAAAAATGGTCTTTGATGTTGTGCAACGAATGCACGACACAGAGCCATTTTCGGATGACTTATTATTGGCGATGAAGCGTTTATGGATCGATCATGGAGTGCAAGAATGCTTTTGCCGAAGCAACGAATATCAGCTTAACGATTCTGCAAAATAGTAAGTAAAATATCTGTATGAAATATATTGATTTTAACTTTTATTAAATCCATTTGTTTTATGTACATAGTAATTCCTTTGTACATTTTAAATATTAATTCTTGTGTTTGGTGAGCTGAAATTTGAGTGGTTTATTCGGGATGTAAGTGGGACTGACTTTGTACGATATTTTACCGTAGCGGTATTGCACCTGGTATTTACGAAAAATCTGTTTAAAAAAAAATATTTTGTAGTATTATTAAATGGAAAAGTTCAAATTAAATACTTTTGAAAGAATTATTGCCATTTCTGCTTCTGCAAATCTTCGTCCTAAACACGTTCTGCGTCCATATCCGAATGGCAAACTCACAAAGGGATGTATTTTTTGGTTTGCAAAAGGACACGAATCTGCAGACGCTTCTGATTTCATCCATCTTTCTGGTATAAAGCGATGTGCTTCTGGAAAATATTCTTCCTTGTTGGATAAAACATAATGTGGAAATATGACGTGTGTCTGTAATAGGAAATATTGGTCAATAAACTTTTCAAAACACCTCTTCGTTCGTAGATAAAATTTTGTTGCACTTGGTCGATTTTGGAACAATGCAAAAAAAAACTGAACACGTGATTCTTGGAATATTTTTGGTAATTTGGGCAACAACAATATGTTAAATATTTTGTATTTTTTGAACATTTCTCAAATTATAGATGCGATAAGAAATTAATGAATCCTTTTAATTATGTACATTTCTTTTGCAGTTTTAAAACTACAAAAGGTTAAAATGTTACTGTCGAAAATAAACTCACATTCGCACATTTCTGAAATGTTAACTTTAATTTCATCTTAAAATTGCAATTTTTAAACCGCAAGTTCTATTCACGCACACAAAATTTAAAAAATCTTCACGGATCATTTCCAGAACATAACATATATACATAGCATACATAACATACTCGTTGGTAAACAAGGATGTTTATAGTATTTTCAGATAAACATACCCAATTGATTTTTCGCAATACTTAAGTTCAGTTTTAAACCTATGTTGAATGTTCAATTATTTGTTAATCAACCAATTAAACTTTTCTGTGCTCTAGAATGCTCCTTCATTTTTAATTCTCATGATGATCAGTGAAAATAAACCAGCTGGCGAATTTTTGGTTATATTTTTTAAGTTTTGTGACTTTAAAAACATTCAAAAGCTCAAATGTTTTTCAAACTTCTTTACAATAAAGGATCAATTCAAAATAAAAATAACTTTTGCTTGCTGCTTCTTACTATTCCTGCAATTTTCCAGCTTGCGGGTCGAACTAAAATTGAAGATTTCTGTATGTCTAATGAAATTTTTAACGTTGCTTTTAACTTTTTTTCAAATCTTGAGCAATTGACCTGAGTTTTTGAACCATAAATACTATATAGCACAATTAATAGCTGGCCTCTGAGCTGGCCTCAAATTAAGAAAAAAAATTTCAAGTTCAAGTCCAAAAATCCAAATATATTGATTAAAAATCACTATTTTAACATATGGCAACCCACCTGTCTTGGTATTAGAACACTAGCAGAATTGTTTGTATGAAACTCGTAATATTTCCATTTCAACGATACTATTGACTCAATATATCCCTGTTTACCATCAAGTATGCTATATATTCTCTACTGAAAATGATATGTGAATTTTTCTTAATTTTTTTTCGCGCGTAAATAGAACTTTTTGGATTTAAAATCCAGTTTCAAGATGAAATAAAACTTCACAGCTCACATTCCAAAGCCGGTACCTTATGTACTGTTATAACATACTAAGGGATAATGCTAGTTTCTTTGAGTCACATTTAAAGCTTTTTTTTGTGTTTGAAAGTTCAAAATAAGTGAAATTTACGTCTTTGTGCATTGTTTAAACATTAAGGGATGTTTATGAAGGACGAACAAGAAAAAGTGTTCTTTTTTATTGACTAAAATTCAGACCCTCTTAAAAGGACAACACAAATTTTTGGACATTTCACAAAAATTTAAGACCTCACCCCCTCAACACTTTGGACGTCTTATATGAACAGTCTCTTATTATAAAGTTTCGGATATATGAAATTAGGTACAATCTAAAACTCACTCCTTTAGGTACATGGTATCCACCAATTATCGAGTCCGACTGCAAACTTCTGCCATTGCCAATTATAACTGGATACATTCTCAATGTTTCCTTGATGCAAGCTCGAAGATATGGAAGGTTCTCTAGAATTGTTGCATCCACTTTTGAATCGGGGCAAGGCATAACAGATTTCAGTTCTTTAAACAGCTTCTCTTGCTTATCAGCATGTTGACTGAGTTGGTACATGGTCGAAGAAACCGCAGTACTAGTCTATTTCACAATATGGATCATAAGAATTTATTTAAAATATAAACAAAGTAGAATATATCACAATTTGACTAATAAGAGATCATTTAAACATGAATTTATTTGAAACTTACAGTATCCACACCAACCAATAGCAAATCTAAAGCCAAAACTGCAGCAATTTTAGGGTCTTTTGTCTTCCGAAGAATACTTTCCACAATTGACATGTTCTCTTCGTTTACTTCTTTGCTGAGATCTAATTTGTCCATTGCTATCTTTATATGTTTCATGCATAAACTTTGAAATTAAAGAATAATTAATAAACAATTAAAATTTGTCATCTTGTAGAGTTTGACATGTTTATACATGACATTCACTTACTTTCGGAATGAGTCTAAAGCACCAATATAGCTTTTATAGCTTTTTGTTTTGTAGTATCTCCATATTGGCAATCTCAGCTCAACTTCGGCTACAGTCCAAAAGAATGTGTTGATAGAATCAATAATTTGCTTTGATTCTGAATTTCCATCCTTGGAAACGCATCCTAACCTTGTGTCTAATGCAACTCTGCATACAGCTAAATATATGACAAATTTTTAAAAAAACTTTCAGAACAAAACTTTCAAACCAAAATATGTTAAACTTACATTCCAAAGCCCACTTATAAAGCTCGTGTAAAAAATTTCCAGGTAGCTCATTGTTTGCGTCTAACATTTCGTCAATTCTATAAAGGAATGATTATACTGCGTTACAAAACAGTTGAGCAAACAATGGTATGTACGGTAACCTTTCAAGGAACTCAGTGGCTATGTCATCAAGTGGTGCAACATATTTCTTGGCAGCATTAGCTTGCAACATCACTTGTTGCACTTTTGCTCTGAACAGATCCCATTTGACACCATGACTGTTATTAAAAATATTTTAGATTTAAATTTTACTCAATAACACTTATTATATGTTATAATAACTTATTATAACTAAAATAAAATATATGAAGACTTTAAATCTAATACACGATCAAACTTACACGCCAATCACGCCTGGATTGTCACCAAAAAAATCTTTCTGTAGATCAGATTTGTAGTTGTGCAAAGATGGCATGGACGGTCTAAAAAAAGAATTTTAGAATTTTACATGTAGACGATAAAAAAAAAACAAAAAGAACCTGTGCGGTAAAACTTCTTCACGTCTAAACACTTTTCGAATTTCGTCTCCATCATAGACAAATAAAAGATCAGGATGACCAATGAGTCCACTTACTTTGGCAATTTTTCCATAAGTAGCATGCAGCTCTCCCATAACTTTGTCCAAATCTTCAATTTTATGTTGACCTTTAAAAAGTAATAAAATGTTGTGAAAAAGCAAAAACCGAAACATAAATTATCTGCTGAACACCAGAAATACTAAAAGTGTCATTATTTTCAATAAAAGAGTTAGACAATTAAGTTTGCTTGCAATGCAAATTAAGTTTCATATTCTGAATTTATCGAGTAAATCATTATCATAACTATAAATACGGCACTCAAAATCAACCTGTTGAAAGATTTTCGGTTGTATTTCCAATATTTTTAGTTTTTTATTTAAAAAACATTCAAAAGTTCATCAGCTCAATATATATTTTGAATCTTCACGAACAAATTTAAAAGTCTCGATAAAGGATATCTTCCTCAACAAATCTTTGAATATGTAAATTTTTGCACATTTATAAATGACTCATAAGGGTATTATCATAAACATAGGTACACAATGTTCAATGTCTCAATGAATGTAACATTTACACTTGACTCATTAAGAATTGTTAATTTAGTTTTTTAACACATATAATACAGACAAAATATGAATTTGGCTTCGGTCAATTAACATCTATTATAATCGCATATGATTTAACTTTTATTCAAAAAGCTTTTAAGCTAGTGATTCATTTATATCTCTATGGATTCATAAGATATATTTGTCTGATACTATATTCTATCGTTTGTTTTTACCTCTGGTAGTGATTTTTGATGCAAACTTGCGTAATTTTTCGCATAAAATTAGTTAGTTATTGCAATTCAAAATTCACTGCCGCTAAGATTAAGATTGTATTGTATTACAAAACTGAACTATCTAAAAAATACAATCAAAACACAAGTTACCATTGTGAATGATGGGCATAAATAAAATAAAACAAACTAGCTTGACAAATTTGTTACATTTCAAGATGAAGAAAATTATGTTTTTATTATAAAATACACAAGCACAGACGCAACGAAAAAGATAGTTTATATACCTAAAAAAGTAGTTTACAGTCTGTGACCTTGATGATAAAACCAAGTTTTTTAGGACAGGTCTACATTAATATAGCAACAGTAGATTTTTCGAGTAAGAAAAAACAAATACTGTGACACTTTTTAAATTTTTACACATAAATCCACTTCTTAATAATAGAAAAAGAATATTGAAACAACATGTAAAATCAATTTTTTGTTTCTAAAATTTAAAGATCATTGAATATGTAAATTTAAGCATCGCTTCTTTTTCAGTAGAAGTAATAAATTTCCATTTCTTGCACATTAACTGAATTTTATCGTAACGATAATATTTCAAAAAAAAGACGTACATTTGATTCATAACCTAAAGTGTGTAAGCTTACCGATGATGGGTGCAAATCTCCAAGAATTTCCAATTATTGGTAGCTCTTTAGGTCCTGGAATCTCTGAATATGGTTTTGCATTATTATTGCTAACTTCTTTATTAATCAAAGGTACATTTAACTCGTTGGATAGGACGTTTATCGATGATGAAAAAGTTGAGCGTTTGATCACAATATTCAGTAAAGTACGTCTCACATCCATTTCAACTACAGCAAGAAACAAAAAACATGTTATATAACTTTTGAAATTTCATCAGCACAATTGATATTATCTCACGATTTTATTATATATATAATATCTTAAGCAATTAAGCTATTATTTCACTTGATCACTGTTTTAATTTTTTATCTTTCAATATCTTTTTTAGTGTCCTTAAAACTTTACTTTCAATTTGTATTTTACATATCAAAGGGTAAAGGCGAATCAAACTGGTTTCATAAAATATTTAACATACTTTTGTTTCGAATATTAATAAGGCGCGGACAAGTTTTAATAATTGAAAAGATGTTTAATTTAATGTAAATCAGCACCGAATCATCTAAAGCTAAAACTTTTCTCAAACATGCGTGCTTTCAAATTCCGTCGTTTTACATACAAAATAAAAAGTGTGTTATAAAACATAATTTCTTCGGACAAATTAAGTGTTACATAAGTCATTTTCACATACTTTATATTTTTCAAACAATTTTGTATAGATTGTGAGAAAACTGTCGATTTCTTGACAACTTTATTTTCACAAAAATCCACCACAAATTAGTTGTATATTTATTAAAATCTGAAACCCAACTGAATTAACTAAAATCAAAAAACGAATTTGTGAACGAGCTTACCCCTCCGCGATTTTAAGCTTTTTTAAATGCTACGTTTTTTAAAATATTTTTTCTTGTTTGTTCACTTGTACTTTTCTAACTATACAAACAGTTTTTATTTCCGATCATAATTCTGGAAAGTAGAAATGCATTGAAATCAAATTAACATTGATAATAGATTATTTTAAAATTACAAATAAAAAGTCAAAAATTGTGAGTTGTTTTTTTTCTTTAGCCATATATTTACATTCCAATACCTTAGGATGGAAGTGAAAAACATCTTTTGTTCAAATATCGGTGTGGCTTTATTAAAAATAGTTTCTATATATTCGAGTGATGAATAAATACCTAATATTTCTATTCAAAAATTATGGTCAATCTTTGAAAAGGGTTCGGCAAAAGTATCACATACACTTTTGCTTGATGTAACATTTTGTGTGTTTGATCAATTCAAAACAAAATACAATATTACAAAACTGGATGATTTTTTTAAGAATAAAACATAAAGAACTTTACATGATTATTAGTAAAATTTTGTCGTTTAACAATATGATGTCATTTTAGATAGATTATACTTCAAGTCACTTATTGTTACGTTCAAAATATTACCCAATTCAAATAAAACAACAAAAAAATTTACCACATTTGATTTACATAAATATGTTGTAAACACAAGTGTACTTTATCCAGAGAAAATAGTGAAAGTAGGATGGGTTGCAAGACAAAAGAAAAAGATTTGTGAAGATAATTGAATATTTTGCCTGAAATTTGAAATTCGTCTTTAAAAAAATCAGTAGGTTTATAAGCGTTATCAATTTGCTTTTATCATTGAGCTTTGGAGCCGATATTATTATTCTATAAAATGTTTTGAAGGTTATTCAAAATGTTTTTGTATCGGAGAGAAGAATGAGGAATTTTTTGCTGATATTCATTTTGATACATTTTGGAAATATTATTCACTAAAATTTTAAAACTTGTTTTTTGAATCACTGCCAATATTTTAAATAAATTAAATATATTTTTGGTATATGATTTAATTTTAACGAATATCGAATCATCTTGTTTTTTTCTATGATCTATTTTACTACATTTTACCTTATTTGTTACAAAATTGGTGAAATATCAATATCCAATATTCATTTAAGATTTTCCAAAAAAATCAGATATCAAGCGTGAATCCCAACAAAAATCATTTCCCGCGCTCAAAAATGATATTGCATAACAAACCAGTTTTATCGCTTTGCTTGTTTGAAAAATTGCACGTATCTATGTACTGAACAGAGTAATGTTTTTACAATTACAACAAAACAATTCAAAATTGGAATTAGCTGTTACCTCACTTTTAAGTACAATTTATAGTCTTATTAAAAATATATACATAATAGTTTTTTCTTTCAATTTTTTACTCGGTCAAACTGCTGATGTACATTTACATCACTTTTTGAGGTGCTTTACATTAAAACTAAAATAGAAAGTAAAATAGAAAGAAGAAGTAGCTGGACAATCTTAAATATGTTGTCCATTAAATGTTATTCACCTTTTGTATCCAAGTGAATTTTTTTTAAATTTTTTAATTGTTGGTGAATAACCTACTTTTATTGCAATTTACGAAGAATGGCTTTTAAAGTGAGATCAAGAAAGTATGAAATTGCATATTGCATAATACATTTAAGTAGAGTGTTTATAATCTTTTTTTACCAAATATGTCTCGTGATTTTCTGTACATACATTGGAGTAGTTTTCGGATAATTTCGTTCATATATCAAAAAACAAAAATTTAATATGTTAAATTAAATAAAGAGTATCAAGAATGTTTAGTCAAGAATATATTTGTATATTCTAATAACGATTAAATAAAGGTGGAACTATTTATTATTTTATTTAAGAATAATTTTGTTTGCTCAAAAAAATGATGCATATTATATAAGAATTAGTTTGTGTCTTGAAAAGCTTTAAATCAATTTGAAATTTAAATTGCAAGTAGACGTCAACGTTTGCGCTATGCGCTAATCACTTGACCATAAAGTTTCAAACGTTTCAATACATAATTTTACCACAATATTTTCCAATAGCGAAGTTAAAATTATCAAAAGAACAATTTGAGGTTTCGGTTGTGAGGCATTGTTTAGTTAATTACAAAATGTAAATGAAATGAGCATAAAAATGCAACTTCCTTAATAATGAAACACATATTCAGTGAATATTATTTACTTGACTTAGCGTTTGTCTTTAATTGTTTTATTAAACCATGTATATATTGAGCCATTGTATATTAATTATTGTTTTAACTATTTTACTATTTTAGCTTTTTAGATGACTTAGACCGATTAGGAGCTAAAGACTATCAACCAACTGAACAAGATATCCTCCGTACTCGCGTCAAGACAACTGGAATCGTGGAGGTTCATTTTTCATTTAAGAACCTCAACTTTAAGTAAGTTTTCTTTGATTTGAATACAACATACATGCTAAATTATTATCGTGATTTTGTCTCTCACAGACTGTTTGACGTCGGTGGACAAAGATCCGAGCGAAAAAAATGGATCCACTGCTTTGAAGATGTAACAGCAATCATATTCTGCGTGGCCATGTCAGAATATGATCAAGTTTTACACGAGGACGAAACTACAGTAAGTATAAATATTCTTACTCAAAATCTATTGATGCAAAAATAGCTGAATTAAAAAAAAATTAATTTTAGTTGAAATTGAATATATTTATCAATATTATTTTTGGGTTCAATCATATGCGGAAGACACATTGTACTGATATCAAATAATGCAGAAAGTGTGAAAATGTTTTTCCATAATATACGTTTTGTTGTGAAGGTTTTTATCGCGGAAATATTTCAAGTCTCCTTGGTGCAGTGGTTAGCATGTTGGACTTCTAATCCAAAGGTCCCGGGTTCAATCCCCGGAGGAGATGACTATAAAGCTGGTTGAGCTTTTTTTTTTATTTTTTGCCATCCAATAGTTTATTCCAAATATGTTATCTTGAAATAAAAAAAAAAATTATATATTACCTTGAATTTTTTAGAACCGTATGCAAGAGTCTTTGAAGCTGTTTGATTCTATCTGTAACAACAAATGGTTTACAGATACATCAATTATCCTATTTTTAAACAAGAAAGATTTGTTTGAAGAGAAGATTCGCAAGAGCCCCCTTACTATTTGCTTCCCCGAGTACACAGGTTCGTTAAAAAAATTAAAATTAAAATAAAATAAAGTTTTTTGAAAACAAAATTTTTTTTAGGAGGACAAGAATATGGAGAAGCAGCTGCTTACATTCAAGCTCAATTTGAAGCAAAAAATAAGTCAACATCCAAAGAAATTTATTGCCATATGACCTGTGCCACGGACACTAATAATATTCAATTTGTATTTGACGCTGTTACTGACGTCATCATTGCCAACAACCTTAGAGGATGTGGTCTATACTAAACGCGAATGCTTTTATATTTGATCAACCTATATAAATTTTGTATGTGAATCGCGGATGCTAAGCAAAGCTTTTTTACTTGCAAACAAACCTTATTTATTAATGCTTTAACTTATTTTTAATTTATTGAATATTTTTGACAAGAAGTTTAGAACAAAGAGACGAGGCACAAATATAAATTTGGTAATTTAGAGGACGCGCACAGAAAAATAAGTGATACAAATCCAATATTTAAGTAAAATTGTCATTATTTTTACATTTCTTTTTTAAATTCGTTTTTTCATTTAGTCTTGACTTAAAAAAGTATAGTTTTTACCATTTGTAAGTTAATTTGTGTAATAACATTCCTAAGATAAGATAAAAAAAATTAACAAACATTAATCAGAATGTTTCCAAAATAGAATTGAATAAAATGATAAATTATTAATTCTATTAATTAATTAAATATAATGAAAGCTAAATATTAAAATGAAAAAAAAAAATCAGTGCAACTATTTCGATAACAAGTTTTTTGTGCAGATCAAAATATACAATAATATCATGCTTTCCAGCAACTATTTCTAATTCAAACGATTTGAAATTACATTTGAACAAGATGACAGGTGTTTCAAACATTTATAATCAAAATACGATATTGCATACATTTAAACTCCAGCACAAATTGAACGAAACTTCTTGAAACAAACTGCATTTAAATATTTCAAATTGTTTTCAAATTCCTTATAATGATTTATTACATGAAGCTTGGTTGTTAGAATTATGAAAAATAGCACAATTGCGTTGATTTATCATTTACTTATTGGTTTCTCATGAATATTTAAAATTTGTTTACTGTTTAAATGGTAATATGAAAAAACTTCTTACTTAAAAAATGGAGTAAAATTTCACCTGAGAAAAGATACAGTCCAAGACAAACAAAGCAGCTTTTTCGAATCAAACAATATATTTTCGGTATATGAGTGGTTACGTCAATACCAGAAGTATGTGGTTGGCTAGATTTCTTAAGTAAGGTTTACTATGCCCATATTTTACAAGCTTTCAGATTTTGAACTGCTCCTCTCCATTTGGCTGATTAAGTATGGTCAGATAAACAATTGACCAAATCATTGATAAAGATATTTATATGACAAGCCCGTACTAAAGCACCTAACATATTAATGTATATTTTTTTTACTTGAATTATTTTTAATTGATGATGTTTATTCAAACCAATCATACCAAAAACTTACGATAAATACATTATTTAAATTATAAAGAAACGTACAATCAATTTTTTAGAATTATTTGTCATTTATACTATGAACTAAAATATGTTACTTACAATTTAAAACAAGTTTCTGTCATTTTGTGTAAATAAAAAGATCACAAACATAAAGCAAGCATAATAATTATAAAATTAATTATATTAATATACATTATCTAATTTTAAAAAATAATCAATGTTAGTTCATAACTAGTCATGTATATTCAGAAAAAAACTATTGTAATTGAAAGGATTTAAAAAATTGCATCTATGTGACGAATTAAGCTCGATTTATTCTACTTTCATGAACCATATTTGCTCAACCTCCCTCAAATTTTACCAGATTTTTTAAGGCTTTTTTAGTAAACTTTGGATTTCAATCACAATTTTACCTTAAATAAATAAATTCTCAAGTCAAACGAATTTCGAGTTTTTTTTAAATGTATTTTTTATGTGTGAATTCGCATATAATCATCCAAATTTATAATTAATTAGGCAATTTAGTTATTTCTATATTTGTTGGAAGTTGCAGGGAGTGTATGAGAAAATAACAGAAAAAGTATAATCTTTTCTGATAGTTTTTGAAACCAGACATAAATCAAAATTTTTGAAACAATTACGGATCAATAATCGATAGATGAAAATTTAGTAAATTCACATAATTTGTATTTTCAAATCAACTTTCAAAAAACCTTTTATTTGGAAGCTTAAAAAAGCACTCTACTGACTAAACTTTTACCACATTTAGTTCTATCTAATATATTTACAAATCGTTCAGAAATGTATATCTATCAAAATGCAACTTTTCTAGAGCTTAATATAGTAGAAGGGCTAAATTTGGTATAGTTGAAGGAAGTAATATAAGCAGTATAAGCTTAAAAAGTATTTCGAATCGAGAAATTTTAATCATACATTGTTCTAAAACAATATGTAATAATTTTTATTTCTCAGTTATTATTGCAAAAAAAGTTTATGAATCAAATTTTAGAGTAATTCTTGACAAAATCCTTGAAGGAAGGTAATTCGAAAAGTTCATTAAAAAGTCAACTCGACTAAACAATGTATGCACAGCAAACTTAAATAAAAAATTTCTAAAAGATACTTTGCGCATAAAATCTTTAGTGAATAACAAGAATATAATGAAAAACTAATTTCAATTCGATTAAAGTTTTATTATATTTGAAAAAATTGTTTACATATTTACAGTTTATAACACAAATTTTGTTCAAACAAATCAAAGAAGGACCAAAAATTACATTTTTAATCAATCTTCAAAAATATCTATTCAATCAATTTATTTTTGTACGGTACAATATTTAGATGCCATCCAAACAATGTACGTACAGCTTTGATAATAATAACCATTATTTTTGAAGATTCGAAAAACTTGCAACATTAAGCACTTATAGTTTGGTTTATCAAATTAATTGTACCTCAGTATTTGTAAATAATATATGAGCAGCTGATTTAAATCTATGAAATAATTAATAATTTTTTGGATTGAGTTTTTTCTAAAGCTAAACTTAAATAAAAATTAATTATATTTTAAACAAGTGTATATAAAACAAAAACCAAGAAAAGTTTCAGTATAAAACAAATATATATAACAAATAAAAAATAACATTTATTTAATTTTACAAAATGTAAAGGATATTGTTTCAATCTACATTTTTATTCAAATTACAAATAATATTCAGGTACCTTTTGACAAATCGTCATCGTATATTAAAATCAAAAGTATTATATAGTCAAACTTATAAAGGTATTTGTTGAAAATTGAATTTCAAATTTGTTTTGTTTAAGGCATATTATTATCAGTTCTTTTTGAAAACTAACCCAGAACGGAGGTAAAATTTTTGCTAGAAATCAGATTTCCACACACTCTCTCAAACATCAAAAGAGACAACTCAGTAACTACTGAATATCAATCGTGATTTCATTAAGTACAAATCAAAATTAGTGAAGTTAAAATGTGAAGAGCAGCGTATTTTAGGTTCTAAAAGAAATTTACGGAAATGGTTGAAATTTTATAGATTATAAATATTCATAACCAATTAACTTTTTACCTGACTTCAAGTTCACAAGTCGATCCAAAAAATCTTTAACTTCAAAATGTCCATATTTAAACTACCGTTTTGAGGCTCGAATGCAAAAGCAATCTACATACCTTTTTGTTTTTGTGGAAGTTATTCGAAAATTCGAAACACATTGTTGTCTTATGCTAATGCTAATAGCTGATGTTCATTTGTTTTCCAGTATAGTAGAGTATCGTAATATTTCTACTTTTTATATAGAATAGTGTTTTTTTTTTAGGCAGAAATTGGCAGAAATATTATTATTTTTATTTCTGCCTATTTCTGCCTAAAATTTAAAAAGTATTTTTAAATTTTATTTCTGCCTATTTCTGCCTAAAATTTTAAATATTTTAAAATTTTTATTTCTGCCTCAAAAATAATGAAAAAAGGCAGAAATAGGCAGAAATAAAAATTTAAAAATCCTTTTTAAATTTTTGGCAGAAATTGGCAGAAATAAAAATTTATTTGTTCATTTGTTTTCCAGTATAGTAGAGTATCGTAATATTTCTACTTTTTATACAGAATAGTGTTTTTTTTTGAGGCAGAAATTGGCAGAAATATTATTATTTTTATTTCTGCCTATTTCTGCCTAAAATTTAAAAAGTATTTTTAAATTTTATTTCTGCCTATTTCTGCCTAAAATTTTAAATATTTTAAAATTTTTATTTCTGCCTCAAAAATAATGAAAAAAGGCAGAAATAGGCAGAAATAAAAATTTAAAAATCCTTTTTAAATTTTTGGCAGAAATTGGCAGAAATAAAAATTTATTTATTCATTTGTTTTCCAGTTCAGTATGTTTTAAATCATTGAAAGGGCTTGATACAATGGAGGTGATAATTCTAAAATACGTTCAGCTTATTTGCGTTACCATGTTTTTCACAAACAATGCAAATTGTGATCAACTTAATATGGAGAATTCGCAGAGTGATCAAAATTTGTTCAAAATTGCTGGATGTATCGCAAAATGCTTGGAAAATAAAACTATGGTAAGCCTATTTTTTACCTTTATATAGATTTTTATTCTACAGAACAGTAAATATTCGGTAAAAATAGTTGATATTCTAGTAGTACAGGAAACAACTTAAATATCGGTGGCTTCAAGAAATTAAAATATGTTTTAAATTTTATAAACAGATTCTCGAGACGTGCTACAAAGTTTGTTCTGATAAAGTTTCTGAATTGCAAGATGTGAAAAGGATTGAAGCAGAAAACATAATAACAATAAAACTACATTGTCGGGATAACTCTCGACTGGTGATGAAGCTTGATGATACAAGCCAATTCAACGAAAGCAACAGACAACGGACATATTTGCTTAAAATTCAAGAAACAAAAAATGAATATGCCGAAAGATTTATTTTCATAGTAGGAACTCATTTTAAAAAATTGCTGCCTATAAGATCTTAATTATTGTTTTTTTTAATTTGAGTAGACTGGAGATTCAATCATTGAAATTGAGAGCCTGGCATCCAGCACTTCTTTTAATATATCAGCATCAGTTGTGAATTCAAACTACGAATACATTTATATAGGAAACAAAATCTTCACAACTTTAAAAGAAAACTATGTTCCAGAGCATGTTACAAATATAACATTTTCACATTACACCATGAATAAACAAAATGATAGCCTTTTAGATGTTTTTATACATTGGACTCCGGCTAGAGGTAACATATCTTGTTCTTAATTACTTCAAAGTGGTATTAAAGTCAGTTATACTTTTTAGATGCTACATGCTTTTATGATGTGTTGATCTGGGCGCATGATAGTTTATCACATTTACAAGAATACGAAATAAGAAAGGTAAAAAAAAAATATTACGGCTGATTATTGTTAATGTAAATCAATTTTTTTGTTAAAGTATTCTGATCTTTATTCATACAAATTGGAAGGGTTAACATATAAAACAAATTATTCAGTGTCAGTTCGTGGTATTGGTACGACAACAGAAGCTGATGGTATGTTTTAAAACTGATTGTTAAGTAAAATGATTGTAATTTTGATTTGAAAGGTACTATCAAATGGATGGATATTGAGACCCCAAGTTGCAACAGCTTCCATGAGGACAAAACCGTCTGCGGTGAGTTATATTTTGATTTGAAATTATCTGGTTTCTTTTTGTTTTACAATTAATATTTTTACTATTAATATTTTAGCGCCAGAAAAACTCGAAAACATAACAACAACTATGAAACATCTATACGATGATTTGTATGACATAGACATTTCCTGGAATCCACCTGTATATATACCAAAATACTACAATATAAAAATTATCGACCTAGAAACTATGATGAATAATAATAATAATAATTCC
Source organism: Parochlus steinenii (assembly GCA_038502155.1). Lineage (NCBI taxonomy): Eukaryota > Metazoa > Arthropoda > Insecta > Diptera > Chironomidae > Parochlus > Parochlus steinenii. The sequence continues at coordinate 108,209 of JAXCIN010000052.1, read as the reverse complement.
GATAATACATCAAGAGAGTTTAACGTTTCGGGGGTAAGGAATTAAGGAATATGTTTTAATTTGAAAATTTATTTAATCAAACTAGATTTTCATTTAATTAGGAACGTCTTCTATTCAATAATAATTTTATATATAATATTTTTCATTAGGAAGCTATTCAAGCTTTTGCATCGAAAGTACATCTGGAAAGACCTCATCAAGAAATTACCATTACTGCAATTTCTAGTCAAGGCAAAACAACACAAACATATTATATGGACTTGGAAAAGAATGAAAATGAAAATCAAAGTAAACTGGTCATATTTCTGGTTATTTTGTTCGTGTGCATTGCAATTATGTTTTTGGGTGGTTTCTTTGTTTGGAAAAACAGTTTTTATAATCTACAAAATATAAAGCAGCTCCAGTTTTTCGAACTACAACTGAAAATTCAATCGAACATGATCAGACCAGCTGAATTAGATCTTATCAGAAATGTGTCACTCAAGTCTCTTGATTTACTACGCCATATGGTAGATGATCCCATGGAAATTCTTCAAGATAATATATCCATTTATAATGAGATTGGAGTTGGAGAGTTTGGATTGGTTAAAAGGGGAGTCGTGACTGTAGATGGAATAAAAAAGGAGGTTGCTGTTAAAATGCTTAAAAGTAAGTACGATAATAATATATCAAAAATGTTTGACAATTTCCAATCTAAAATTTCCAATTTAAGGTGAATTAATGCGAGACGAAAGATGTTTGTTTGAATTTCGGCGAGAAATAGACATGATGAAATCGGTAGGAAAGCACCCTAATATTTTAGGCATTATTGGACATTGTACAGCAAAAATTGAAGAGTTAATGCTCTTTACTGAATTTAGTGATAACGGGAACTTGCTTGATTTCCTACGGTATTTGGCATGCGTTTAATTTTTAAAATTTTCAATTAATGTTAACGATAAATTATTTTCAGTTTGGAGTGGAAAAATCTAATTAAAGAATACAATGGCTTTACACCAGTTATTTCTGATAAAAAGTTTAATGAAAATGTTTACAACTTTGATAACAAAGCTGATGAAAATACTCAAATTCAGTGCAAGGATGAGATGAATGATCAACCGTTTACAACAGCCATCAACAAAATGTATTTCTCTGAGTGCGTTAAACTGGAACCAGAAAACTACTTGGAAAATCTTTCGGATAGTAAATTTTTGACTGAAACTGATTTGCTTAGTTATGGAAAGCAAGTTGCAATGGGAATGGATTTTCTCACTAAAAAGAAAATCATACATCGTGATGTAAATTATTTCAAAATTTATAAGTTCCTTCAAACTGCAAATTATATGATACGTACATGACGTATTGCATTTTTTCGCATTTGAAATGGGACTTCTTTGTATTGATAACGTTTATGAATTTAATTTAATAATTTTTAGCTAGCTGCCCGCAATGTTTTAGTGTTTGGTAGGAAGTGTGTAAAAATATCTGATTTTGGGTAAGATACAATATGATTTTGAATATATGAAATAACTATTTTTGTCTGTGGCTAGGTTGAGCCGAGATGTATATCAAGAAAATGTTTATAAGAAAACTGGAAACGGGAAGCTTCCACTAAAATGGATGGCTTTGGAATCATTGACTCATCAAGTCTACACAACAGAAAGCGACGTGTAAGTCTTATTACTTCTGTTTTTTATATCTTGTTTTACGTGTCAAAATTGTGGATCGGATGAACAACTTTTTCATTTTTAGATGGTCTTTTGGTATATTGATGTATGAAATTGTGACTCTTGGCAGCTCACCTTATCCCTCAACACCGCCAAACGACCTGTTAAAACTTCTTAAAGTGGGATATAGAATGGAAAAACCTGTACATTGTAGTGATTACATGTACTCTTTCATCAAATCCTGTTGGTGCGAAAATACGATTGATAGGCCAACTTTCCAGGAAGCTTCTTCAAAAATGGATGAACTTATATTGAACCAAACTGAGGAGATGCATATTGATTTAAATAAAATCATCTTCGATACCAAATAATTTAAATTGAATAGGTATTGATATTTCAAAATTTGTCTGCTTTGATCACTTGGGTTCTGAAGTCAAATTTTTTTTATTCACATATAAATCTTTTTATGACGCTTAATTTCACGTTTCGGACCATTTTTCTGTTGATAAACTTTATATTTTTAATAAAAGAAAAAAAATTTCGTAAAGATCGTGGCCAATAAATGATTATTAACAAATTTTCGTTCACTCTATTTTCTTACCTTAAATCATTTAAATTTTTTTAATTAAAAGGAATAAATTTAAAAACGAGGAAGGTTAAATGTTCATACATAAATTCCCATTTAATGACAGATTTCAGTGTTAGGTCTACCGAATGTTCGATTAAATTTTAACAACCAGTCCACCTTAGAATTACCTCCTTTCCGTCAAAAAATTTTAATTTTTATATCAAATAGTGTTTCAAGTTAGGTACAAAATTGATTTGATGAGTGATTTTGAAATATTGGAGTATACGTGAGGTAAAGTCGGTAAAATTCACAAAATTAAATTGTCCAGAATTCTTGACTTTGCTACACGTATACTCAAATATTTCAAAAACCACTTACAGGATCATTTTAATTTTTTTCGTTTTTTCGTGGATAGTTTGACTTTACTTTACCATGAATTTTTTTGTTTTGGGAAATATTGGAATTATGCATTTCAACTGAAAAAACTGAATAAAGAACATGATTTAGCGTGCAAAACTGATCTAGAAAAGTATTATGAATTTCTTGAAGGTTTTTGGCTGTAGTGGCGTGTTAAACATTTAGGAAAAGAAACCTTTGAATTTGTTACATCTTCTAGGAACTTTAAGTCAAACGAAATATCTTTAAATTAAAATATTCCAAAAATTAATAGTATGTTAATATTATAGATTTATGATCTTTCATTTATTAATTTACTTTATTCGTCATAGATATACACTATAATCGATTAACTCAAAAGAACAAATTGGCAGGTAGGTTGTTCACAAACCCAACATCAACAAGCGTGTTTCACTAAAAACTTTAATTGTATTTTTCATTTTTAATGATTATCAGGACTTTAGCCAAATTTTTACAGAAATTTCTACCCAGCAATTTAACTTTGTTTTTAGGTTAAGATTTCTTCACCTATAGTAATTGCCCTAGATCTTTACCAGAACTTTTTAATGTAAAAAAATATCTAGTAATAGTTAATGAATCGTTATAGGTAAACAATTTTGGTAAAGTTTTGGTAAAGACCACTTTTTAATGATTAAATTCTACGTTTGTTAAACTATACAACGCTTATACTATTTTTAACATGCTTCACAAAGTGCTAATTTTTAATGTAATTTTTGTTTACTAATTCTTCTAAAATTTATATTTTTGTTTAATATTTCTATCACTATATTTTAAAGTATAAATTTGTCAATTATTTTCATCAGACTCTACATACTTAAATCTATGTAAAATATTCTTTTTATTTTTTACTATGGTTTTCTACAACAACATAAAATGATTTCAAATGTAATTATATACCGTGAACGTCAAAAATATTTTTGTTTCAGATCAACTGCCATCTACAATCTTTGGTATTTTCAACAAAAACTAAAAAAACCAAAATAATATATTCAAATAATATTTGCTAGATTAAAAATCTCGTAAAAATGTTTTATAATAAATCATGTTGAGTTATTTTACAAATTTGAATTGAATAACCGAATATAGTAATAATAATAAAAATATATACTAAATTTATTCAACAAGTTTAAATTTTTGACTTGAAAAATGTCCTTAATTCAAGTTTATATTGCAGGTAATTTTATTGTTTATTTTAACCTTACCAAAATGAAAAATGCTAAACTTTTTTCAAAAGTTTAGGGGAAATATAATTCAACTAATTAAATCAGCTTTTCTTTTCTATCATCTAAGGGCAATCGGAGCTTTTCGTTCTGCAGTTTTTGAATTCCATTTTCTAAATTAAGGATATTACCTTCAAGGCAAATTCACAAATGATGCCTAGGAAGCTCAGTATTGAATTGTTTATAGCTATTTAGGTAGTTTTAGACAAAAGTATGCTGTATCTTAAAAATACCGTCATAGACAAACATTTTTTCATTTTAAATTGAAGTTTACTATAAAATTTAAATAATAATCTGTTTCAAGATATAATCTTTCTTTCTCTATAAAAAATTAACAAAATTTTGCGTTTCCTAGCATATATATTTAACAAATCAACAATTGTTATCAGCAAATCAGCATTCGGATATTTATCAATATGATTCCAGTTTTGAGATGAAATATTTATGACAACATTTTCCAAAAATTTAAGCTGCCATGGCCAATATTCTATTGGATTAATTTAGTTTAAGAAAAAAAAAACTTTTCAATGTATAGATTTTTGAAAAAATAGAATACTGTAAAGAAATATATTAGAAAGTTTATTTAATTCATAAATGTGTGATTTATAAACATATTTCAAGACCCTGGAACCAATTGAGCTGCCCAATTTTAAAATTTCGTTCAAGCGAATTATTTCGTTTTGTCGCTAATATATATTTACTGAGTGGAACATTTTTTTTGTTCCAATATTTTCGTGTTTTAAGAGCGCTGAAGCTTTTTTAATTTTCTCAATCTTTAATTAATATACTTTTAATTTAAAACAAACAAATACATACATATCCAAAATATTACATTTTCATAATTGCTAATCACATTGAAATCATTACGGTAGGAGAACTACAGAAAGGACGTTTGTTTTGAGGTCTAGGTTTTGTGACCAAAATTTGATTTGCAATAAATCAGTTATTGTCAAATTAATTTAGATAATTAATGATTTGGTAAGTTAGTTCTATTTTTTGCAAAGTAATTGTATCAGAATTAATGACTTCAAAAATAAATTCCTACACGTATGAATCCAAATAAAAATAAAAATTGATATTTGTCCAATTGCTAAAATTTGAGTACAATGAAATTTTATGAAATTATAATTATAAACGTTGTTTATTGTTTATCAGGTTCTACCAGATATTTTCTGATGTTTAGTATCATAACTTTATCAAAGTTAAAAAGGATGTGGTTCAGTTAGACTTCTTGAAATTTTGATAAGCGCGCTCGAAGTTCCATGTTCTCTTGTTTCAATTGTTCTACCTCTCGATGCAAATTCATATTCTAAAAAGCAAGAAAAGCAAAGAAAAAATCATCAGATTTTCAGCCCTGTCATGCAACAACTTACAAATTTACTTACTTCTTTTTCCAAGAAGCCAGCTCTCAGTGCTATTTGGTTTTCCTTCATACGCCGCGCATCTCGCGACCGTTTCGCGGCCATATTATTCTTCCGGCGGCGGGCCCAATACTTATCGTCTTTCATTTCATCGGGCACAAACTGTTTGCGGGATTTTTTGATCATCGGTTGTGGTTTTAATTCCTCATCAGAAAATGCACGAGTGCGTGGATCAAAATCACGTGATGAAGACATAGAGAAAGCTGCAATATCAAATACTAATAATTAGTATTAAAAGGAGAAATTTTCTCAAGTTCAACAGAAACTGTTTATTTGAAAATTTAAAATTATTTTTCAAGGGTTCTATCATCATAAGGTTCTGTAAAAGAACACTTGAGTGTGAAATTTATCTTACTTGAATCTGCTGGTGATGCTGGATTAATAGTGTCCGGGCTCATACAATCGGATGGAGATGGAGAACGTTCACGTTTGGTAACAGAGCTCAGACCTAAGGAGAGTCCAGTACAATGTCCTCCAATATCTGTGCGGTGTGTGCCACTTGCCATACTGGTCGAGTGTCCACTCATATGACTACTTGGCAAACCATCGACAGGAATGCCATTTTCTGATAGGAATTCATCCAAATCGGCGTACTAGATAATAAAAATTTATACCAAATATATTTTTAAAAATTTAAAAATGACGTAACATTTATCAACAAAAAACTCATAGAAATAAATAATTGGTCCCATAATACCTTAGAAAGTTTCTGCTTTATTTTAATTATTAAAAGATATGAAAGACTAAATTTTAAGCAAATGGATATTTTGTTGTTGTTGAATATCCTATAAAGATCGACAACTCAGTGGACTCCAAATACTGAACAAATTTGTTCAAGAAACTATTTATTTTATTAGAATGTTTTTTGAGCTCCTGTGTGAACGTCAGCTGAAAGGTGTTGGTTTTATTTTTTAAATCATACATTTTGGTTTTCTTCAACTATTTTATATGCACTTGATCGCAAATCACTAGATCATTGAAACTTTTGATCTGTAAATAACGAAAAACTAACAATTTAGCTGAAGAACCCAATCACTAACTTGTACTCCAAGTTAGTTGATTTACATTGTTGTACCAGAGTTTTTGGTCTGACTCCATCTGTTTAGGAGTTATCTTGTAAAATAACAGACGGACAAAGTGAAAACAGAGGCAAATTTGTAAGCCAAAAAGACTCAAAATAGATATTTTTAAAACAGTGGTTCCAAGATGTTAGCACACAGGATAGTGTCAGTACAACAAACGAATTAGACACACAAACACTCACTTGATGTACTTTGAGATCAGTGTCGTAAGGTAATGTTTTGTCCCATAAATTTGGTCCAAGAAATGCTGCTTGTGCTTCAACATTCCAAGGATCACCATCTTCCTTATGTTTGTCGTCGCCGCATATGTCTTTATTATTATTTGTTTTTCCTGAAAATAGAAAAACTACTATTATTTATAGATTTGTATGCTAAAGAATAATATAATACATTGTTTAATAATATTTATTACGGTAAAATAATAATAATAATATTGAACATAATTTATGTAAAGATGCAATTTTTATAGTTATTTTTTATATTTATTTAAGTCTGACATAAAAACTTAATAGATAAATAATCATATACATTCGTGATTACCTTTATTTCATTCCTATGAAATATAAAATTGTAATTTTCAAACAACAAATAAAAGAAATAGAATCAGTTTTCCAGAAAATGTTATCCTTTTACGTACACTTTTAAAAATATTTTTTCCAAAATGGATGTTTTGGAAAATACTCAAAGCTAATTATCCCTAACAACTAAGCTGGAGGAGCCCTATCGTTGTCTTGATCAAACATTGATCATGAATGGGCACCCAACCTTGCTACAAAAAAGATGCAAAAAAGTGGCTACATCTTCCCAGTTGATGGACTCCTATGTAACATTTTCGTACTAGAAAATTAAGTCTGGCTGCATCCATTCAGGAGTTATCTTTAAACAGACAGTCGGACAGCATGAGAAGAATATTACAAAATAAAAACTTTATAAAATTAAATCGAGCAATAATGTTTCCATCACAGAGCACTAAGTCTACAAAAGACTAAAAACCAGTTTAAATGAGGAAGTAACGAAAATGAAAGTTAAATTTCTTCAAACGTACAGAAAAAGCAACAGGTATTGCTTATTGCCAACAACGGCTCTGAAGAGATTTTTATTATTTGTTATACAATTTCTTTCTTCACGGTTTTGTTTTCTGCTTGTTAAAAAAGTTAATACTATGACGATAGCTGTATACATTATTTTGAATAAAACTTGAATTTTTGCGGAAGAGATGTTTAATTATTGTTTTAAAATTGTCCTGAAAATAGTACATATTATCCACGAACACAATGATATCAAAATTTAATAACAATATCCTTCATAAAAAAAGAATTGTATTAAAATTTCATAGAATATAGGTATATTGAAGAGCTTATTTTCAAAATTTCAGACTACCATCGATACATTTTTTATTATTCTGAGCGATTAATTACTCTGTTATAACTTCTATACGGAATTATCAAAAACGACGGCTTTGTAGGTTTGAGAATGCATTTAAGATATTATACATTTTATCAAAAGCAACAGACTTTGATTCATTAAAACTTCCGAAAACTTTTTTTTATGTTGGTAAATTTCACTTTCTTTTTCTTTGAGTGTATGCATTATTATACTTGTATTTCAGTAGAATGATGTAACGTTTTTTGAAAAAATTTATTGTAATTTGCTTTTCAAGTTTTTCTCAATATTTTGTTTTTGCATTCAAGTTTTGATGAAATTATTGCATAAATAAATAATTGTGAGCTTAGACTATCTTTGATAAACCTAAATTGTTCAAGCAAGATATCAGTTTTCAACATACCACTTAAAATATGTAAACTAATTACATTCGTATTATATTGTTATTGTAATTATATTATTGTAATTATATTATTATTCAAAACGATTAGGAATATATATATATAATAAATAAACAAAAAGATTAAACTTGAGTTTACCTTCTCTATATCAAAGATTACTGAAGGACAATAATTGTCATGAAAGAAGAACTTTAGTTTACAGTATATTTTTATTATATCTTCTCAAATATTATCTGAATAATTCTGAATAATTATCAAATTGATCAAAATTCTTATTATACGGTAAAATTAAATTCTTATAAACAATTCTTATCATAAATAGCACTAATATGCTAGCAACAATACTATAATATAATAAGCAAGTTCTGTTTATTTATATAAAAATAACGCTAACTGAGCTCTAATAGCTCGAAATCCTTAAGACTTTTGTATGGGCATCTTAGTCTTAAAAGGTTCATCCATGTCATAGAATTTTCTCTGGATATTTTTTGGACCAGTTCCACAACCCAACTGGTCACCAGCCAAGATCCAGCAAGACATGTTTTCAGTATATTTCACCTTACTTTTTACTATTTACTGAGAGTTTGGGTCGAGGTAGAGTTTTGGTTTCAAAGAAAAAAATGGTCAGAGTGTCAAGTTGATCTAGATGAATGAGGTGAAATCATGAGATGAACTCACCAGCAGCTGGTGGCATGATTTGGTGGCTTTGGACAACATTTTTTTAAAAAAACCTTAGAATTCCACAATTCGTCCAGAAAACCAGCAAAAACGATTTTTGCAGGAATTTACACTTTTTATCCTGGTTCCACTACCTGGTGCCACTTCCAGAACTCGAGAATGGCTTAAGATACAGTTTCCGTTTCTTAGGTTTAATTGTTTGGGATGATAAGTTGAGTTTATTATTGCGCCACGGGTTGGTTCAGCCCTATTTTTTGCCATGACCTTTTTTGAGACCACTTTTGAAAATGTTAACTAATTTGATACCACATTCACCAAATCCTGGGATTTTTCCCGGGTAATACACTAGTATAGCAATATACGAAAACATATTGGCTTCAAAAGATATAAACGTGAACGATCTTAACTTGTTAACATTTAAATAGCCTACATTTCCTCAAAAAAGAAAGTAAGAGTTTTGTTTTATTTTAACACACAAACTTATAAACGAAACTTGAATCATTTCCGAGTTTGTAAAGACGATTGTGTTGGAAAATTAATAAGTATGGAAGCCAGAGTAAAAAAATTGTTAGGTAATCGCATTGAAATTTCAAAAATATGCTCATAATTCAAGATTTTACAATAAAAGTCAGAGAAAGGTAAGCTTATATTTACTTAGATCTGGTTTATAAGAAAAATATTTTTTGTTTCTAATTTATGTGAGTCGTACGTGAAAATTGTAGAACCTTTTTTAATTCTTGATAACGTTTCAAGCTTAATGTGCACGTCATATGTGGAATCTCCTTAATAATGTTCGTCGCAATGGCAAAAATCAAATATATGTCTAAATGTACAAATGTCTAAATGTATGTCTGAAACTAAATGACATCAGTATCATAAAATTGATGTAATTCTCATAATGGAAAATTCAAATAGAAAGAGTTTTCTGAAATACTAACGATACTTGTAGATTTTAATAGAGAGAATTGACCAAACCAATTGAAGTTCTATCTTTAAGCAAAAAAATCGGAAAAATCTTTCAGAAATTAAAAAAAAAAGTTTTATAATAATATCTTAGTATTTTTGTTTATTATATAGCTTAGAGATTAAAGTTAAGATCGAATTTTTTTCAAAATATAAAGATTTATATATTCTACATATGTATATTTTAGAAGTTTTAGACATACATAAAATAAATGTTTTATAAGACATTTATCATACATCAGTTTCATACACTCCTATCCCTGCATTTCGTTCATACAATAACGTTAAGTTCGAACAGCTGCCTCTGACTTTTAACTCATAAAATTCTTGAATTCTCGTAGTCTAATTATTACATAAAGTCGTGAACCATATCCCGGCAGCTCGAAACTCCAGCTCTAGAGCCCTTTTAAGCATTTAAATACTAGAGTGGTATTGAGACGAAAGTTGAAAAAAAAGGATTCTCAAAACTATTTCCCTTAACTTATCAATACATGTTCAAATTCTTTATCTCATTTCGTCTGTCGTCTGCTTTTTTCGGCTTCAGAAAGACAGACGAAATGATAATAATAAATAATAGGTGGTGGTATGAATTTCAAAGTATGTAAATTTTTATTGTGTTATTTACTTAATGTTACAGATAGTCTCTTGAATAATAACTTTAACAGGGTGAAAAAGTTGCGAAAATCATTTAAAACGATTTTAGTGTAAAAAGTTTCAAAATTGAGATTTCAAATCCGAATATATATAAGATAAATACTAGTAAGATAGCACAAAACGATCAAAATGGCAAATATATTTCCGAAGGAATCTTTTTGATCTCGATTGACTATACATATTCTGAGTTAGACAGTAATGAAGATAAAATGTTCGAATAGATTAGATTAGATTAGTAAATTTCCTGTCATTTGTTTTAAAATTTTATAATAATAATCCTAAAAGAATTTCATTTATATCAGCTACTAACAAATTGAAAATCTGGGTTTAAGATACATCGTCGATAATCTGCTATCATCGGCTTTAGAGCGCATTTCTGTATGGTAGAACCAACTAATTTAAAAAGGACCTCTGAAGCCGAATACAGCTAAAGTTATTTGAAAACTATGTTTTACGTACAAATGATCTGAAATTAATTTTTGAAGTTCGGGATATTCCCAATTTTTAAATAATGTATTAATGTTTTACATCAATTTGTTGCAAAACGTTAAACCATCCTTATTTAATCTTGAAATATTCTTATAAAATATATTAACGTTGAAAAAATTGAAAATGCCCTGATTACGTTACCGTTTAAATAAGCGTGATGTCGCCATAATTGTTGAACCTGATACTGTGTCCAACGGTTACCGTCTTCGTTGATTCCATTCGTGTTGGGATTATTTCCATTCACATTGTGCTGTTGTTGATGCTGCTGCTGCTGTGTGTTATGATGAATTGCTTGCAATAATTGAGTAGTTGGAGGAAGTGATTGTGAACTATGGTGGTTATTGATACCGTTTGTAGCCTGATTTGGTTGACTATGAAGATGAAGGTTCTGCGCCACTTGTAACGGCATGCTAGGGAGCATCGGTGGCTGCATGGTTAGCAACTGATGATTGTTAATAGAGCCACTCACATTCACGTTATTAGATGTGCTATTGTTCAGTATTTGAACATGTGGCGTCTGAGCAGGTGCCGGTGTACCAATTATCATGGAAACAGGCGGTAATTGCTGGTATTCCATAATTTGCTTGTACACCATACAGCAAAAGAAGAAGAAAATCCGGCCTATTACCGATAAACTACACTTTTTCAAACACTACTCAAAGTGGGAGCTTGCAAATTTGAAAATGTTGATGTTTTACTCGATCCGTTCACAAAAAGTATTATCAATTAATGAGATAAGTACAACAATATTCGCTGAAAACATTTAAAACATTCTGCTCGACTCGTTACTTATCTCTCTCATTTTGTGTATGCATTATATCATTATTATCAAAGAAAACTGCAAATTAAATATTTCAATTGTTTTACGATAATGACAAATCAAAACCTATTGCTTTATAACACATATTTATATAACGTGTTTTGCGTGTTTGTTTTGTAATAAAAACATTGAAAATGACAAATTTTTTTTCAAAAAACAATTAAAAAATAATGATACACACACTAGCGCGAAAATTATAATATCTACTTGAAAAAAGTTTCAAGCAAAATATTCTGTTGAATTTATTAGAAAAAATCTAATAACAATTATAATGATATTTAACCTTGTACGTGTTATTTCATGCGATGCAGATTGTTTTATATGTAAAAATGCACAAAAGCTCTCAAAAGTTTAGAATCCGTACAGAAAAAAAATATAATTTCAGAGAATTGATATTTCATAGATTAAAGGTTGCAAAACACAATTTTAAGAGTCCACATTCAACGATTTTTATTTAATGAATTTATATTCTTCTGTCTTTGTTTTCAAAACTTTTTTCACTGATTTCAACATTTTAACACCATAGTTAATTATTCTTTGCAATCCATTTTAATAACTTATTTTCACCAATTTTTAATGCAATTTCATTATTATCTCACAAGTTTTGGCTGATAATTTCAAACTCAACTTTTTTCAGCAACAACAAAAAACATTGCTTTATCACTGTTTATTTTTCTGATAATGCTATCAGCTGTTTTTAATCCACAATACTAGACACTTTAATGATAACGAGAATTTTGAAAAACTGCCACGATATTACATGTTATAATTTTATTTCCTTGTTTGATCTTTTTGCACTGCTGCATCGAAAAGCAACATCCAACTCATACGCGAATTTTACAATAATGAACAACTCGAAATAAAATTACTACAAAAACTAATACAACGTATAATTCAAAAGAAATACGGATACGAATATTTTTGTTCAAAAGGTAAGTATCCCACCATTGACAAAAATTACGAAACTGTTAATTTTCTTTCTTTTTCTTCCTCATATTTTCGACTTTAACATCTTTTTTCTTTCTTTTTTTCTTCCGTCAATCGCGAATCGAAAGTAAAAACTTATAAGTTGCAATACTAAGTTAACATATACTTTTGTTTGATCCACACTCAGCTTGTTTATAAAGAGAGCGTGTTTGTTCGGTGTATGTGTAGTGTAAAAATCAAAACCTTGTATCTTAAAATAGTATACATCTGATTTACATTGTTTTCATTGTTTTCAACAATTAATATCTAAACACATGTTAATTTGATATATATTATATATTTTATACATATATATATTATTAACATTTTGTTTCAGAGAGTAAATATTTTACTTGATATAAAGTTTCTCTCCTATGATGTGAATATGAGATTCATTTAAAGAAGAAAGTGAGATTTTTGCATAAATGAAATGGAAAGTTTTCCGGTTTACAATGAAAAAGAGAGGATTTTGTCTGACTTGCAGAGAAAAATATCATTAAATATTCAGATACTTAATAATTCATACTATTTTTGAATTCTTTTAGCTTCTTCTTATATCCAGTTTAGATTCGTTGACATATCTATCATTAAACAATGCTTATTGAAAATATTTAAAAATATTTCAAATAAATATAGTTTTAAAAACATTTCGTAACCAAAGCTCATTGAAGTATTTCAGTTTTTGGGAAAAATTACCCAACTCCGGAAATAAATTTAATAAATGCACAACTTTATGGTTTATTTAATTGTAAAATGGCTTTTAATTGTATCTTAAATTACCGTGGTATGATTTTTTCAAAATTGTTCCAAAAATTCAACCACTTTTTCAGAAATTTCTTTAGTTTTCATATTTCCGGGCTTTAAATATTTGACCTCAAACAAATATTATAACTTCTTATAATTTTCCTCGTCCTCTGATAAAACTTATTTAGTCTCGATTTTGTTTTCTTGTGATGATGCAAAAGAGTTGAACAAAAAAAGGACGAAGCCATTTTATCTTGGGAGCTCCTAGAGTTGGCTTCATTTTGACGACCATTTATAATTTTGCAATTCAAAAAGAATAATATGAACTGAGAACTTTCTTACACGTGTGGTTATATATGAAAAAAATTGGATTTGAAATTTTGTAAATTTAAATAACTTTTCAAAATTTATTTCAGGATTTCAAACTAGATTTGATACATTTGATTATTATTATTGTTTATCTATATTGAAACCTTTTGTTCTATTTTCTTTTAGAACAACATAAACATTATCAAACATAGCTTTTCTTTCACAAATACATACATTGCGTCTTAGTTCTACTATCTTCAGAGCACATTTTTAAATTGCAATCATACGATAATCTTCATAACTTAGTCGATTGAAAAACAAATGTCATATATTTTAATATATTGCCAAAAAAAAATTTAGTTGACTTAAAAATCTTTAATAAATTTAAACTCTGAACAAAAATTCGGGTTTTCATTAATTCAGTTTCACTTTTAAAAGCTGAAAACGAAAGTAGTTTCACTCAACGCACAGACAATGATATTTATATATTCAAGTAAAGTTAAAACCCAATACATGTCCAAAGATACAATTTTACTGTGTCCAAGCAAAAGAGCATAGATATAGCATATATTTTGATTATTCTCAGAAAATCAAATTGCCTGTGAACAGAGAAAATTTCCGGGTAAATTTCCAAAGACATTCAAAAGTAATCAAATTTAGTTAGTTAGTTAGTTAGTTAATTTGGGTTTATTATAGTCCGTTCAACACTAAAGGTTATATTAGACCTAAATCAGTTACAATTTATTATCAAATATATTTCTGATACTATATATCATTGGAAAAAAGCAGATGTTCTAGAAAATGTTTCATACACTTATATGTTATTAAAAAGAATCTATGTTGTATTTTTACTAAAATTAATATGATTTGGTAAAATCAAATTCCATAACTCATTACTTAGTGATCTAAGAATATTAAAAATGTATCCCCTGTGCATTGCATGTTCTTTAAATTTATACAAAATTGTAGAGAAACTTGTCCAATTTAGAAAACCTCCCTGAAACATATGAAATTCAATATCATAGTATGATAACTATTGTAGTTAATATAGCATAATTTTTTTAAAATTATTCGATATTTTATTTCTAAATATTCTATTTTACTCATAAGGAACTTTATTACTCTGTTGATTCTTAAAATCTTAAGTCTTATGATTAAAACGCATTAAAGAATTTTTTAAAGAAATTTTGATAGCTATGAAGTGACTGTAAGATTGGTTTAAAGTTTAAACTGATCGAGTTTGCAATAAGTCGGTGATACTGTCATCTCCTCAAGCCTTTGTAAAGTGACCGAAATGCGAACACCAACAGTATTGTAACAAGATGGAACAGTAATCTGAGCTTCTGCTACCAAATGAAGATGCAAATAAATTTGTGGAGACTATTGGGGGTTTGAAGATGACTCAAGGAGATTGAGTAATTTTCAATTGTTTCATATTATTGCAATGTGGAAATTCTTTCATAAAGAGCATTAGAAAGAAAAATAAAAAAATATATTTAAAAAAAAATATTGTGACGCTGAACAACTGGATCAAAACTAAATCTAAAAAATCTAAAACTAATCAAACTAAATAATAAAAGCAAGATTCGTTGGATCAAATATATACATTCTGTAAAATTCCAATTAAAATTATTCACAATTATTCAAGACAACATGAATCAGTCAAAACTGACAAACCTTGATGGTAAAATCGTTTTACATTATGTTGCTGATGAAGATTCTGATGTGAAGGTAAGGGTTGGTGTGGTATCAGGTTTGGTGCCAGAATTATACCATAAGGATTTTCTGTGTACAATTTTTGGTATGATGTGCTCAAATTAGCATATTGATTCCATGAAGATGGAGCTACCTAGGTTTAGAAAATATTCAAACTCCACTAAATCAATGTATGATAATAATAAAATTGAATATTATAGCATATTTTTGAAATATCACAGATAAATACCGTTTAACTTGCTTCAGCATAGTAATTAATTTTTTTCTTAATTGCAATTTTTGATTTTGACAGTTTACAAAAATCAGATAAACATATTTGCGAAAAATGGATTTGAAAAAAGATCAGTTCGTCGACGAATTTAATTTGATTATCTCATATTTAAAACAATTGTTTCCTCAACTGGATAATTTTGTGGTGAGAAACATGTCGTAGACAAAAAAAATTAAATAAAAAAATATCAAGAATTTGTTAAATTAAATGAAAATGAACTAAGCTTTTTTTAAAATCAATTTCCTTGAAAATTTATAGCTGATTTTTAAAAACTGCCCCAATCAGATTTGTTAGCTTGTTTATTTAGATTCAAGATTGAAAAAAAATCAATTTTCTAAGCTTTTTGAATAAAAAAATCACTGATCAAAATAATAATTGTTATAATTTTTCAAGCATTATCAACATCAACTGAAAAAGAATAACTTCAAAGAATGATGAAAACTGCAAATTTGTTAAGTTGTAACAATCGCTTTTGACTATTTTTAAATAACTAAACCATGAAATAGGCATATATCATATATAGATTTAAGTTTTAAATGTGTAATTGTTTTTAAAGTACTTGAGTTGAAGGAATTTGATGATGGTGACTAAAACTTCTATGTCTATGTGATTCACTTGTATTCCGAGGAGCTGCTACCAAAAAGGGTTCTCTAATACTTCTGCCAATATGTTCATGGGTTAAACTACTCAAATCAGTGAGGTTTGGAGCTGGTGATGATTCGTTTGTATGTTGAGAGTCTGAATTTTGATAATAACTTGGCATCAATGCTGAACTACCGAGATTGCTGTAATAATTGTTACAATCTTCGGATCCCATTTCACTTTATTCCGATTGGTAATATTTTTCTCTCTTCTTCTAAAATCACAATACTTAAATATCACTATTTAAACGAATGTATAAAAGCATAGCCAATTTGGTCAATTTAATGACAATACATTAAATCTTTAAAATCAAGTTAGAGTAAAGAAATCTTGGGTGCTCAGCTTACAAAGTGTTATCAACAACTGAGCCTTGCTGAGATATCCTCGTTGTTGACTCTGTTAGTGTTTTACTGAATCTATGAAAATATGTTCATTGTTATATTTATTTCGCACAGGTATGCACAGAAACTTTGCTTATTTGAAAAACATACACATAAACATTTAAACAGGGTGGAGACTTGTCACGCGGACAAAACACGATTCAGATCTGAACAATAACAAAAACCTTTTAACTGTATATTAAAGCACGTTGCAAATCATGTTTTTCGTATGAAAGTAAAACTTGACTATGTTAGCGAATCTTCAACTTGATCAGCTTTGTGACTAAGGTTTCATAACAAATTATTCTCAACTTTTTATCATATTTTCTAAAAAAATTTATAGAAGTGTTGAGAGTTTATGAAATAAGTGTCCTTAATATTAAACCACATTTTTGTTAAAATATTTATTTCATACCAAACGAAAAATTCAATCACGTTTCAGGTTCACGTGAAAATCAAATATGAAATTAAAATGCTCCAGCATCAGTAATATCGAGACAATATAAACAAGTCATATTTATCTACCATATAGATATCCCTAAAGGGAATGGAATATACATATTTTACACGTGTTTAATTTTGAAGGATATAAATTGAATGTATTTAAAATGAATTCACTAGAATAATTGTATATACAAGGATATTAATGCTGAAAAACGTGACAATAAATCTTTTAATGCATCGAAAGGATCAGTTCGCTTCTTCAAAAATATGACAACATTGAAAGATTTTCTAAATATTGGTAGTTCTATTTAAAATAAAAATGTTTTACACAAAGTGTGGCCAAGTTCACATAAGCAAATAAATTATATGTTTCGATTATTCCTGATAATATTAATTATACTTGTTACATCCATATAGTTACATCGTCTGTTTATTTGAGTACCTATTTATCACGAATTTAATGCCGGCTGCTCTGAGAAATTCGTTAAATATTTATTTGTTCATTTCAGAGAAAAAAGATGTAGGAATCAGAGTGCAGCTCTTATTTCTAGCAATGCATTCATTTAAGTATAACAATTTCATTAGTATTGCATTTTCCAAAACATAAAAGATCTCAAATATAAATTTATACAATATCACGTTTGGATAATTCTTGATGCTAAACATAAAAAATGTATTTTTTAATTTATCCCATGTTAATTACTTTATGCATTTACTTCTATATTTGTTGCTATACAAATCAGAGATATCTACTTTGAATAGAGATTTCCTTATCATAAAACAAAAACTTCCCAACTATTTGTAAAAATCAATAGAAATTTGAAAAACTTGATCTAGTACATTTTACCTCTACAAGCAGCAAACATGTAGGTATTCAAAATCACATGCTTTATTTTCCTGTAAGTATAATGTCTAATTTTACGAATAAATTTTATATTTTGCAACATTTCTAACTATTCATTTTGACGCATGCTTTTTCAAAAAGCTATTCATTAATTATTATGTTTAACATAATTTCGAAAATTTTCAGAATTCTCAATAATTTATATATAAGAATACCTTTTTTAAATATAGAGATATTCTTTCATTTGGCAGAATAAATATTTTAAATTTAGAAATGATAAAAATTGCATCTTTTAATTAATTAAAATAAATATGCTCAGCTGATTTTAGGTATACTGAGTAACATTTGTGTACCATCAATTGAAATGAAAACTTACCATTCGTTCCTAAAAAGAAAAAAATAATTATAAATAGGTTGAATTAAAATTTAAATAGATAGAATAATTTGAATCTTACCACTGATAAGAGGGTAGTTATTATTGTCCCTTCCACCTCCAATTAAAGATTTTAATCCAGTTTCTATCAGATTCGGGGATGCCCTGTCACTCATTTTGCAACAATTTTAAATGGGCCTTTTTTCAATTTGTATTCTCAAATAACTGCTACCAAAAAAACACTTGAGTTTTAATATTAAATCAACAATTTTAGTGTTTCAATTATTCAAGTACAAAATATGTGTACAATGAATATATCATATATCCGTAGAGAAATTTTATCCTATTAGACTTTTTTGAATCACAATCTTCAAAATTATTTCATATATGATGCAGTGTAATAACATTACATACTTGGAGAATTAAACTTGTGAATGACCTTGCGACAACTAGAACCTTTGAACAGTTTGCCTTTTTAATCTATCTCAACCGATTAAAAAAGTTACGAATAATTTCACTATTACTTAGTGATTTCCTTTCATTATTGCACCAGTAAATGGTTCTTGACACATCAATTAAGAAGCATCAATTAATATTTGGTATAATCAAGTATTTTTTTTTAATAATTCAAACTTCTATTGCACTGGGTAAAAATTTATATATATTCAAAGTCGAAAAAAAATCTTTCAGCGTACCAGATTTATCACCACTACTAAAGAAAAAAATCGTCTAAAATAATATTTTCAATATATCCGAACATATAGAATGCCAACTAATGAAAACTATTTAAACTTTTTATGTTTGGGATTTAAGTTTGCCAATTGATAATTATGATTCGAAATTTATTTTAAATATTGCACACACAAAATTAAAAATATTCTTTTTTTTTCACAGTACTAGTACAGAACTTCCAATGTGTCAGACACACCCACACATTCACCATTTCAAATAAACTATAAGAAAAGATTAAAAAAATGATGGTATTTTAGAATAAATTTTATTTGAAAATTGAGAAAATTTTTTTTTTTTGTGATTTACTATTGTTAAAAAACATCAAAATCAGGATATAAAAAACATCTCAATAGTTTCTCAATGATATGCTAAAAGATACCTTTCCGTTTAGACTTTATTACAATATTTCTATAATAAACGTATTTAATTCAAGTTGTCATCTGTCAAAAGTCAAAACTTAGAATATTTTTCTAGTTAATATCATACTCATATCTTATGTTAAATAATTAATTACTTTGCTTCAAAATAATATTTATTACAAGAATATAGCAGAGATCATAAAATATTATCAATTTCATCTACTTCGTTAAAAAAGCTATTTCATTGTTATAACATCTGAACGAAACTTTAAATAAAAATGCATAATATGTTATATTTCTGTTGACTAGTATCATCTTCTTGGAACTTGAAATCTTATGATAAAAATGCAAAATTAATTCCAGAATATATAGAGATGAGTGCACGGATTTTGAAACTTCTCAAATGTGAAAGGTATGACGCATAATTAGAAGTTTTAAAAAAATGTGGTACTTATCCAGAACTCAACTATATTCAAAAACATACATTAAAAATGGACTGTTGCAAACTTCGTTATGTCCAGCCGTAGTGCAGTGTTATCTATTATTTATGAATAAAAATCTTCTTTTTTTGTACGCTGATGGACAATAAAATTTATTACTTATGTTTAATTTTAAATAACTGACATTTTATGAATGAATTTTTTTTCAGTGTTTTAGTTTTATACCCATAAAACGTTAACTTTGGTTATTTGGTCAATATATTCTAACGATGGCAAAAAGGTATCAAAAGATGGTTTTGTAACTTTTTGATCTGTAAGACTTAGATTAAGTGGCAAGCCATTTTCATGGAAAGAGTTCATTGAGTTCATTGAGCTAAAGCCACTTTCATTCAAATCATTCTCCGTTTGCTGGTAAAGAAGAAATCCCGATTTTTTTTTTCGATGCTTAATTTCAGAATTAACATTATATAAATATTCTAAATCAGGGTCTTTTGAAGATGTGGAGCCTAATGAAGCAATAATAGATGAAGGCTACAATAAACACATTAGTTCGCTTTAATGTAAAATATCTAATAAATATTTTACCTTTGGCTTTGGTATTGATTGCTCCTGTGTGCTAATAAAATTCTCAATCGTTCTTAATAAGCGAAATGATTCTTTGGATAATCTCTCAATGCTCATCTGAGTGCCATCTTCAAATGCCAAGCCTGTTGATAACTTATTAAAATAATCTTTGAGTGGGTTGGTCAAGTAGTCACATCCCTGTAAATATTAGGATTATTGAGATTATTATAAATATCAGTAATTTTTTATTAAAAAAAGTAGAAAAAAAATGTAGTGCAGAAAGATATACAAAAATGATTGAAATCAAGAATTAAACTTCAGAAAGCTTAATATTGAGATATTTTGTAATAACGCGTGTGCACTAGCAAACTGGCGATCAATGTTACGTGATGAAGGGAGATCATGCGAAAATCAATCCAAAATTTTGAAGGCATAATAAACTTAACATTTTGTTTGAAGATTCTTATAATATGTCTTGAACCTTGCCAACTATTATGAACGAGTTACAACTTACATGGTTTGCTTTGGAAAA
This sequence comes from Parochlus steinenii, assembly GCA_038502155.1. Taxonomy (NCBI): domain Eukaryota; kingdom Metazoa; phylum Arthropoda; class Insecta; order Diptera; family Chironomidae; genus Parochlus; species Parochlus steinenii. The sequence continues at coordinate 87,151 of JAXCIN010000052.1, read as the reverse complement.
GCTGTTTGACTTTACTACTCTGCGCCTTAAAAAAAAGCAAATTTTTATTAAAACAAAATAAAAGTATTTTGACTCTAAATTGTTACCATGTAGAATCTTGGCAGCTGGGTGAAGTAGATTCTATCCGCTGATTAAATTTTATTGGTTCTCCTTGTTGTACGATGTCGTTATTATGGAGAACATTCAATTTTTTTAAGTGTTGATGCCATGCATTAAAGCTTGTTTGACATTTTTCTAAATATCGTATTACTTCCATGATCACATCATTGCACATTTTACGGTTAAACTCCATCTGATAATTAAAATAAATTAAAGTATTATTATAAATTATGTTCAGGAGTACCTACTTGCTTCAATTGCCATTGCAAGTTTTCGACTTGACCTTGTAAAATTTTATCAGTTGTTGCTCCAGAAATCGGTATCAATTCATTAATTAAGCTATTTTTAGGATCATTTTTAATCGATAAGTTTTGTAGTCGCCGATTCTCTTCAACTAAACTCTGGCATTCCTTTAAATAACAATTTAAAAAAAACAATAAATCATTTAAATAGTAGAAGATACAAAATATTATAATATAAAAACTATTGAAATTTCTTAAAATATATTGTATAATATAGTTCACTAGAAATATAAAAGTAGTTACAGTATTATAATGACTATTTAAACAAATTCACGCAAGAGCTGCGAAGCAGAACACTAACCATTTCCGTTTTAACGTTAAAAGAACTTAAATAACATTATGAAAAATTTAAATATACCTTTCAATAGGTTGTACCATTTTTGGGTGAAAATTTTTAAATCAAAATATTGCAAAATTTTTTTTTTTTAAGTAGGGAATATTTTCCTTTTATTCAATTTAGATTACTTTAGGCATATAGCTATAAGTTCAATTTAACTTTCTGACGCAAGAAATAAGATAACACTGTAAAAAGATGTAGCATATTTGAAATAATTTCAGTGTAATAATTACCATACCTAGTTGCTATTTCTCACAGTAAAGTATATAAACACAATAGAACAATGAAAATAATAACGTTTCATTAGGTACAATAGGTATTATTTAATGCATCAAAAGCAGCTTGAAAGTTTCACACTCTTTCCATGTTGGTTAATTTAAAAAAATGAAAAAATGTTCTGATTTCATGGTTTTCTATCGTAATCTCAATAAAACAGAACTCTTTCCTATTTGCAATTTAATTTTAGGAGTGATGGAATCTGACTAAGCAACATTATACCGTATCATTTTTTCATATATATACCTTTCTTAAACGCCAAATTTCATTTGAATCCGTGATATCGTTTTTATTATCCTGAAATGATTTAAAATAAAGATTATTGCATCAAAACATAATTAAAAAAGCAAGTAACATTAAGTTGACGATTTTGAATTCGAGATTGAGATAGATTACCTCAAGTTTCCAATTTCTTTTCTTTTCATTCATTTGCTATTTTGATCAGCTAGATATTTTATATAAATGTGGAATAGATCTTATGTATGAGAATTAACTTTGTCACAATTGAGCAATTTCCAAAATGAAGGAAAAAAATAGATAAACTATCACAATTCTTTTTATTTAAGAATGGCAAATTAAAATTTATCAGTTTTTAGGGTATTTTACTTACATCAACGGTATTCCAAATTGGAGTCATGTCAAATATCGGAGATTTCTCATGAGATTTTGATTTAGATAGATTGATGGCAAAAATACTTTGAAATGATAGATTTACTTCCTCTGAACTCTTCATCTTAGATTCAAATTTAAGTATGCTAAACTGTTTCAAGAACACATATTTATGTTATTCTAATTTCTAGTCTTATTCAATATATTGAACATATTTTTATAGAGTAGTAATAATAATAATAATAATAGCGATAGCAATTTATGTTAACGCTTGGAAGAGTATATTAAAACTAAAGAAAGAAACTGTTTTTTCGTTAATTCGCAATTTATATTTGAATGAATTTGTTGGATGAGCTTTGTTGTAATAAATGTATTTATAGTAGCCCCTTCGTTTTTTCACGAATACATATTCAATATACATTATATATATAGAAAGTTCATCCATTTTTAAAATTATAATATTATCAGGAATAGTGGACTCCAAATCCAAGCGACTTGGTAAGGTTATTAGAAACCATAAATAGTCATGGAAATGATATACGGTGTAGGATAATCAATAATATTTGTTAGAATATGAGCAGAGGAAATCGTTTTACTTCACGTGGTGGTCCAGGGAATAGCTATAACCACCGAAGCACTTCTTCTAGCTATGAAGGTCGTAGTAGATATGATGATAATAAAGGCTCTAGGTCATCTAATCCAACCCACGAGTTTCGAAGCACTTATAGGGTAATACTGAATTTCAGATTTATTATATTTTAATTTTTATATACATATATATATATATTTATTAATGCTCCGTATTGAATTTTTAGGATACTAACAGACCCAGACATCGTTCATCTGAAAGACATTCTCCAAAACGCCACCGTCCCAATTTTTATAATGCTCAGGTATGCGTTAAGAAGCAAATTTTCAAATTTTCTAGCTTGATTAAATATTTTCCTAAAATGAATGAATTTCATTTCAATTTGTTTATCATACCAACAAGCAATATGGATTTAAAAATCTTTTTTTATTTTCATTTTTGATGAATTACATAATGCCACGATAAAGAATTTGAATATTGAAATGAGAGATGAACAATATTTTATGAGAATATATCTATATGAGAATGTTATATCCAGAAAAAATAACTTGCTCTAAGCTTCGCCAAAAAGCTGATAGATGGAAATTCTGCAGTAAAGCTAGAAAGCAATTTGATTGATTCTTGAAAGAGATGAGCTATTTAAAGTTGAAGATACAAAATAAAGAGAAACGAACGGATTTAGCTAGCCATGCTGGTCTATCAGAAACGTATCGATTAGTTTAAAGACCCAATTTTAAGCGTTGAGCATGGGTGGGGAGAAATTGAAATAACTTGATGAAATAATTGATATAGGGTTCAAGACGTGATGATTACAATGGCGGAACTTCAAGTCGATACAATGCTAGAGAGGCTACCACACAACGCTTCAACAGACCAACAGCAGATGTTTCCTCCTTAAGGTATGGCAGACCACGCGAAAACGCCATGGGGCCTCCACCACCAGGTAGACGCCGTCCTGAAACGTCCCGTGATGTTCTTGGATTGCGAGGTCGAGGTGGAATTGATCTAAGGAGAAACTTACTGCGTCGTCAAATGATTCGAAAAAAATTGTTAAACTCTAATGGTCCACACGGCCAGCGTCAGTCAGCTCGCTCCAAAAATACGCAAAGGAGGTAAAAAGCTCATTCTTAACTAATCATCCATCAAACAAAACATTTGTGTTTATTTGTGCCATCAGCTCTGTTAAAAGGGCTCGAAGAAGCAGATCTCGTGACAAGACTCCTTTGGATACAAAGTCGACACCAGAAAAACACACTGCTACCACTATAGGCTCTAATAGCAAAGATCCTGCAGATGAAACTTGGGATTTGGATATTGAAAACGAAATTGAATTTGACGAAATCGAAGCTGATGAAACTGTTGATCCAAAACAGGTTAGCGAATTGAAATCTGATAGTGTTGGCACTGTTGGCAAATTAGCTGAATCTGGTGAGAAGAGATCAGTATCTGCTGTAAAGAATACTTCAAGTGAGTTAAAGCGAAAGCTCTCAAACTTATTTCAGTTATCTTATTTAAACGAGTAATTATTTCAAAGATGCTGATAAAAAAGGCGATTTTATCAAAGAACGGAAACGACCAGCAAAGCGGTCAATTGACGATGCAAATGGCAAAAATTTCATAAAACTGATTTGTTCTCATTGTGATACAAAATGCATTACTTTCAGAGTAAGGGTTATTGAATAAATATTAAAATTAGGTAACCTACTAAATGATCATTGTTTTCAGGAATACGCTTCCCACCTGCTTGGACGTAATCATCGATTTGCAATGCGAATGTTCGTAAAAGTTTCAATAGCTTAATAAAAAACAAGTATAGTTACTGGTTTAACGATTATATAATTTCTTGAATAGGATTGCCACCAAAATAAGAACCAAAATTCAGCAGATGCGAGTGGAACAGCGTCAGAAGCAGAAAACATTTGAGTTGGAATCAAAAAACACAGAGGCTTTGAAACCACTGTACTGCCTTCTGTGCAGATTAAATTATCGACAACTTAAATCTGAGCACCAGGTACTCAAATTTTACTTTTCAAATCTCGTAAGTACATAGACTAAAAGTCAATCATTTTTTCTAACAGGCATCGGATGGTCACAATCAAATGAAGCTACTGCTAACACCCTTTTGCAAGCCATGTGGTAACACTTTTAAGTCTCCAATGGCTTTTGAAGCTCACCGTTGCAGTTTAGATCATATCCGAGTGAGCATACTTTTTAAATTAAAAAATCTTTAACAACATAACATAAATTGAATTTTAGAAAAAAGCTCGCATGGAACAGCACGAAAAAGACGATATTCATCCGGAGGATTTAGATCTTGAGAATTTCACAACAGTTGATGAAGTTTGGACTGGTGATGTTGATGGTAGTTTTATGATATTATTGACGAGTTTTAATTGAAAATTAAATTATGTTATCATTTTCAGACGAAGAAACGAATCTAGAAGAAAATGAAAATCCTGTTTCGATTGGCCGGGATCATATTAAACAAGTTGAGGTCAATTATTGTGGAATATGTCGTGTGTATTTGTCAAGGTGATTATTTAAATCTGACCGTCATAATAATATAAAATTTCACTATAATATAATTTTTACACAAACCAAATTCAGGCGTGAAGAACAAGAAGTTGCTATTAATAAGCATTGTTTGGGAAGAACTCATTTGAAAGAATTTATTCGCTCAAAAAAAAATGCAAAGCAGCATAAGGATTCTATTGCAAACGTTGTTGTAGACGTTAAAATTGAATCGATTGCTGATGATAAAACCTGTGTCCAAACTGAGGAGCCAGATAATGTTCAGGTGCGATTTTGGTAGATATTTTTGTAAAATTGATTGTCTAAACTACATTTTTCTTCGTAGCCCAAAGAGCAAACTGAGAATGAATTCAAATCAAACGGATTTGAAAGCTCTACTAATAACAGTCTCATGTTAAATGACGAGATAGACGAAGAAGAAATGAATGGAGATATTGCTACGGATAAATTTGAAAGGTATTGAATTTTAACGACATTGGCAAAATATAATTAAGCAAAAATTATAATGTTTAAGATTTAACACGTTTTATTTTTATTTTTTTCAGATATTTCGAACAAAAACAGAATGAATCAACTGAAGAAGCAAATGTGGAAGTTAAGGACCAAGATTAATTACAACAGTTTTCATTATTTTAAAATCATAAAATATTAATAATTATTAAATAAGTTTGAAATCCTCTTTAAAAAAAGGGATCAAATTAATAATCTAATAAAGTTTTAACTTAAAAAATAAGCTGAATTGATTTTTAGAATACTCTTTTTAATATTCTAAGTACATACGAAAATAGCATACATATATTAATTGTATTACATATTATATCAATATAATAATAATTCATAAATATATTATATAAATAATATAAAGTAAACAAAATAACATATATAATTTTATATATATATATAATATATTAAACACTGTCCCTCGAAAAGATAACATTTACAAATGGTCACATGAGCTATTAATTTATATACACTATATATAGATGTCAAAATAACTTTTAGTAATATAATCAATCGTATTTAAATTAATTAAATACAGCAATAAAATATTCATATAGCAGTGAATAGGTGTTATCAAAATATAAAGACTCAAAAGTCATGCAAGTTGGTACACTGGTCTGTCAGATATTGTGAAAATGGGTGAGTGAAAATAGCGAAATTTGAAAATTTTATAAATATCAATGGTTTTCTGACATTCTATTAAATTATTAACACAAGTTATTAAAGTTTTTGATAACAATCATCATATTTGAAAAGGTTTACTGTAATCAAAAAAAAAAAAAACAAATCGACCGGCGACTTACCAAACTTCTACATTTACTGTTCTACGAATCGTAACGTTTTTGAATAGTGATTGTTTTGCCGGCTTCTTCACTCTCAGTCTCGTTGTTAAATAACATATAGTCTTTAGTCTTTAAAAGAAATAATTGCGCTGAGAATGACGTAGTTTTTATAATGCATATGACAAGATTGAGACAAATACAACAAAGCATACGATGTTAACCTTGAATCTGATTGGTGCAAAATAACTCGCGCTACCTAATACATAAAAAGTTTATACTCACACCTACAGACATAAAGGCCATAATATACCTAGGTTCAACCGCAAAGTTTCTTCCGGAAGATGTTTTGGAAAATTTGGTTTTTTCCAGATTAGCGATATTTTAAATACTATATCTGAATTATAATATGTTTATGCCATCCAATTGAACCTTTTTGAGTATAGTTTGCCAACCACTAAGTCACTTTCTGGAAGAATTATTAGCTTATTCCTGCTCGAGTTGAATATCTTCCGGAAGATTTTTCACTTCGAACCGGAATAAGTTCATAATTCCTCAAGAAAGTGACTTAGTGGTTGGCAAAATACTCAAAATGGTTCAATTAGATGGCATAAGCATATTGTAATTCAGAAATAGTATTCAAAATATCGCTAAACTCGAAAAACCCAAATTTTCCAAAACATCTTCCGGAAGAAACTTTGCGGTTGAACCTAGGTATATTGTGGCCTTAAGGATAGTTATCATTTTTTGAGATAAATACCAAAATTGTATTGTTTATGTTTAGATCACTTAATATATTGATCATTATATATGCTATTTCAGTTAATAGTTGATTAAGCGAGGAAAAATTGCAAGTCGTATGTACAGAAAGCGTTTGTTTTTTTGGAAAGCAGAAAAAAAATCTTTAGAAAGCTTTAGAAATTCCCGAATATTCTTTAAAAATATCTGCAAGCATACAAACAACTTTAAATCCTAGATATTTATGCCCAATAACCAAATCTACAACTCATAAAATTTTTTAGTTCTGGAGAGATGATGCTGGTCAGATGGTAGCTTCATCTACCAAAACATGATAATTTAGGTTTTCTTGACGAATCACATGATTTTGAACATTCGTTCAAAAGATTTTGTATGTGGAAATGTGAAAATGTCATCTTCCAACAAGTTGGTGGATCCAAAAAATACATATCATACTTGATACTTATTAAAACAGCTGAAATCAATGATTTCAGGTATTCTTTATTAAAACTATATAGTATAATACCCTTAAAAAACTTAATATATTGGAACCAAGAATAATTTACATTGATCGTTATTTTGTATTTATGCTTTAAAATTTCATAGCAATAATTAAAACAATTAATTTTTCATATCCAAAGCGATTGATGATTTTAATATTGTGATGAACTTGCATATATCAATCATAAATAATTGCCAAGATTGTCAAATTTGTTATAAATTTTTTTTTGTGTTATTATTGTCAGTTTTTGTTGAAAATTGATAAGTGTAGGCTCGCAGCAACTACAGTGAATCCATAAACGTATTATCAAATTATATACAATTTGTGAACTAGATTGACCTTAGCTAAGTTATTCTTCATTAACGTGCTTGATTTTAAAATACTTTTACAGGCAACATTTCATTTCACTTATCAATGATTAGTGTAATTTTATTAAAAGCTCTTTTTTGCATTTTGAGCATTGAATTTGATTCTAGTAGTTCAGTTTGATTAAGTAACACGGTCGATTCGGTTTAAATTTATAAAAAGTTTTATTAATAGATTTTGGTAATTGGTAATTTATTATGCTCAAGAATATTCAAGAAATTAAAGTGTTAGCACAAATCAAATAATACTTAGAACTCCAATTGTATTAAAGATCGAATTATTCATTTTAACCTACATAAATGTAATTCGGAAATCATTTTACAAGTGCAAAAACTGATTATTCAGAAAAAAATTTCGCAGTTAATATAATTGAAATTTTTGAGTTTAATAATTTCGAAAAAATTATTTGAATTGTCAGTTTTAAGATAAAAATTTAAATGATAAAGCTCTAAAATAAGAAAATAGATTTTTTTTTGAATAGCCATAAGATTAGTGATCGCAACAAAAAAGTCTCAAGTTTTATACGATTGGGAACAATTATGAAACCGAGTTATTATTCAATTGAGTAAACCTTTGAATATTTTAATCTAACTCATAAAATTTGTCAATGAATTTCTGTGCTTAGAATATAATAAAATAAACATTTTCAGTAAAAAACTTCTAAATTGATTCTATTAACAATGAATCTATAATAATCATCAACTGACTGTTTAGTTTTGTGCATAGATTGATTTTAATAATTTTACAATTTTAAACAAAACTTATATAATTAAGATTATCTAATATTTTTTAAAATATTTAAATTATAATTCAATTGTAAATCAGATATAATAATATATAGATATAATAATATTATCATAAAGAATCAATATTTATTTGAGATTATTAACATTTTAGATACTGATTCAGTTGAACATCCCAAACCTATTAAAAAAGCTGTCACATTCTCCAATGAAAATTTTCCATTAAAAGTCGACGGGTTATACGATTTTCCAGACTTTTGTGCCAATCAAGAAAGCACTAGCATGGAACCAGCGAGTGATGCTCGTCCGAACTTCCTAGTAAGCTTTTCTTTATACATTTTTATTTGACATAATAATTGACCAAAATATGTTTGCAGGTGGGTGAAGATGATACTGAAGCCCATGATGAGTTTCCGCAGCACGTAAGCAATGGAGTATCAAAACAGTTATACGATATGAGTTTGACCGAGAAACGTAAACGGTTAAGGTTAGTACCAATTTTTATTTTTTTTAAATATTATATTAGTGAGAAGGAAATCCCAAAAAATTATAAAATTCCTGAAACTAAAAATCATAAAAATCCGTAGTAGTTTTCTGTAAAAAATCCAAAGTTTACATTAAAAAAATAATTTTCAGTACATTTTTATTTAATATATTCAGATGTTATGTTAGCAGTCGTTGAATTTAAAAATCTTTCATTTAACCTTAAACAACGATGACGTTTTTTGTACTTGTATTGCTCTGACGTAGGTCACTTCTTTAAATCAAAGACTTCCCAAATGATTTATATATTGTTCCAAGCTTTCAACAATTTTAAGCTTTTTTATTTGAATTTCATTGAATTTTTTTGTAGATATTTTATTTTTTTGTTGATTAATTCAACTTAACTTTTTTGTCATGTCAAAAACAAAGACATGTAAATGTAAACATACATAAAGTATAAAACAAAATAAATTTACTAGAAATTTGAGAGAAACCACTGTCGGCTTCAATATAAATTGCAGTTTTGTTGGGTCAATGTAAACATTTATTACGTAGTTTACCACACATACTAGTATAAAATCTCGTTAAGCAGGTTGAAAGTGGAAGTGGTCTGGTATCGCAATGTCTTTTATATGTTAGCTTCTTGCGCGAAATGTGTGTTAACTCAAGCTGGTTCAGTTACAATCCTATTGTACATCAGTTAACACGTTATTTAGCTCTTATTTTGCGCTCATTCTGAATTTGTTTAAAAATTTTATTTTAATTGTTTTTTGAATCCGCAGCATATTTTTGGTAACACTAAAGCAATTCTAAGTGCAACATCAATATTGTGCTTTTTGATGTGTTCATTTATTGAAAATATTTCTCAATACTTGTTTCTATTTATCCGAAAAATTTTGGTAATTATATAATCTGCTGAATTGACTGTCTTATTGTGAATTATATTTTGCTTACTCGAAATGTGGAATGTTGTGGTACAAATGTGTTAAAATTTTAGTTTAAAATTTACAAGCATAAATCCGCATACGTGGACACATAATTTTATTGATTTTGATTGTTATTATATAATTTTATTAATACGGTGTCATAATAAAAATACGTGAAACGAGATACTTCCACTATGATAAAACAATGAGTACTCATTTTAAAAATTGAGCTAGGACATTTTATGATTTGTTGGACTATATAAAGCACCATTGTACTCGGACACTAAGGATTTTATTACTTTCTATGGGAAAGGATATTTTAATTTACATAAAATAAAAAATAAATATCATAAAAATATCTTACTAAGCTGGTTTTACAAAAATCAACATGTCTTTCTCATAACTAAGAAAACCCTTAGTGTCCCAAATATCATGCAGCTTTTTTATTGTCCCACTTATCATTTAAATTGCTATATTCTACAAAATAACTAATGGTTTTAAACAATATGTATAAAATATAGCATAAATGTGATCTGTTTTGCAATCTCCGGCTTCAGATAGATTTTTGTATGGTACAACCAACTAAGTAATGTGAAACATTGCGCAAGTCTCATAATTATTTCAAATTTAAAAGGTCCAAGAGATATCGTTCAATTTTCTCCTTTAATTATTGCCGGCTCAAACTATGTTATATTTAAAAGCACAATATATCGAAAGAAAAAAAACAACAATAACTAGCACATTACATAAAGGTGTCCTATGAAAAGTTTCATCGAAACCAGAATCTACCTTAAATTACCTCCTTTCTGAGATAATATTTTGATATTTATCAAAAAGAATTTCAAGACTGTATACCTAATTAGTAATGTAATGATTATGTTATATGTATACATATATTCAGTATCATCAATGATTCAATCTTAGAATCCTGAAGACCTCCGTGGGCAGGGATAGGATTATATAAAATTGATCATAGACATGTTTTATACATATATTCGGTACAGTATAAAACGTATAAAAGCCTAAATTTGAAATATTGATGCATTTAGATTGAATATTTCGTTTTAAATAATTTCCTTACTAAATCGTTAATCGTACAATAAATTCGGTTTTTTATTGAAAATTATTGAATTGATTGTATTGTTCAAAAAATATTATTAAATGAACTTATAACTTTCATCTTACTGAAAACCTTAATATATGCATTGGGATATTTGCTATAATTTTTGGGTTTTATACATGCTATACATGTTTTATATGAACATAGTTTATAATTCCTATCTCTGATTTCATAGTAGATTATAAATTCAACAACTATCAATTTTATTTTAAAATTCAAATGTCCAAAAAAACAGTACTTTGTTTAATTTTGTTTGACGCAAAATTTTAATATGACTGCGCAGTTCTCGGTTTCTTACAATATTTAATGATCACATAAAGCACTTTGTTTGAAGAAGTATCAAAAGTTCAAGTATTTGTATCCATTGTTGAAGCTTTTGCTAGCACGCAACTATTTGAATCTGTGTTAATTTGTTTAGTCATTGTACGATTATGTTGAAGAGAAGACCAAGTAAAAGATTCGTGTTAGCAGAGAGTGGTCAAGTTAGTTCTTGGGATGCTACTACGGATAATGATGCAAATAGTAGTCCAGCGATAAATGTTGAAAATGTGCAAAGTATTTCTCAAATTGATGCTCCGTTACAACAAAGTCAACAGCCGGAGGAGCAGTTAGAGGCGCCACCATTAACCATGAAGCATCTCTCCGTACCCAGTCAGGGTGCGCAAGGATTGAAGTAAATGAATAAGATATTCTAACTTTCTCCTTCTTCTAATATATATTATAATATGAAAACACTGTACAATTTATGATTTTTTATTTCTCATCATCATGATCATAAATTATTTTTCAGACCTAGCATGTCGCATGGCACTGGACTTGGTCAAGAACGGAACCTGGAAAGAGATTTTGTATTGGCTACTACTGAGGAGTTCGTCAAACGGTTTGGTGGAAATCGGGTAAATATTTTTGATATTTGAAAACTGCATTTATGGAAATTTAACATTAAGTACTTTGATTTTATTGCTCTGAATTTTCGCTTCCTTTAGATGAAAGATTCTTTAAACATTCGTTGAAATAATCATTGAATTGATAATGCAGGGTTTGATTTATAAATATTGTATGTATATTTGTAGGTGGTGAATAAGATTCTGATTGCAAACAATGGTATCGCTGCTGTAAAGTGTATGAGGTCTATACGCCGGTGGTCATATGAAATGTTCAAAAATGAACGTGCTATTCGATTTGTAGTGATGGTAACACCAGAAGATCTGAAGGCCAATGCTGAGTACATAAAAATGGCCGATCATTATGTACCAGTTCCGGGAGGATCAAACAATAATAATTATGCGAATGTGGAACTCATTGTAGAAATTGCAATCCGTACTCAGGTTCAAGCTGTATGGGCAGGTTGGGGTCATGGTAAGAATCGTTTTTTTCTGAATCTGATTATAATCTATCTGTTTCATACAATTATGATTTGTTTCTTATTTTGTGCAGCAAGTGAAAACCCAAAGCTGCCGGAGTTGTTGCACAAAAAAGGATTGGTTTTTCTGGGTCCCCCCGAAAAAGCTATGTGGGCTCTTGGTGACAAAGTAGCGTCTTCTATTGTTGCACAAACAGCTGAAATTCCAACTTTGCCATGGTCGGGGTCCGAGTTGAAAGCTCAATATAGTGGAAAGAAGATAAAAATTTCTACAGAGCTGTTTAACCGTGGATGCGTCATGAATGCGGATCAAGGAATGATAGCTGCCAGTAAAATTGGGTTTCCAATAATGATTAAGGCTTCTGAAGGAGGTGGTGGAAAAGGTATTCGTCGTGTAGACTCATTGGATGAGTTTCCAGTCTTATTCCGGCAGGTACAGTCAGAAGTTCCAGGTTCTCCGGTATTTGTAATGAAATTGGCTAAGGGCGCTCGTCACTTAGAAGTTCAACTATTAGCAGACCAATATGGTAATGCGATAAGCTTGTTTGGAAGAGATTGTTCTATTCAAAGACGTCATCAAAAGATAATTGAAGAAGCACCAGCAATTGTCGCGGAGCCTGAAGTTTTTGAAGAAATGGAAAAAGCTGCTGTACGCTTAGCAAAAATGGTTGGCTACGTCAGTGCTGGAACTGTTGAATACTTATATGACACTGAAGGCAACTATTATTTCTTGGAACTAAATCCCCGATTGCAGGTGGGTCATATAAATATAATTACTATGTAAAACAATAAAATACAGAAAAAGTTATAACTTTTTTAAATATATTTTTGGATACAGGTTGAGCATCCTTGCACAGAGATGGTATCAGATGTTAACTTGCCTGCCTGCCAACTCCAAATTGGGATGGGAATACCACTATATCGTATCAAAGACATTCGATTGCTCTATGGAGAATCAGCTTGGGGCTCAACCGTAATTGATTTTGATAATCCGAATACTAAACCCAGACCTTGGGGTCATGTTATTGCTGCGCGTATCACATCAGAAAATCCAGATGAGGGTTTCAAGCCATCATCAGGAACAGTGCAGGAATTAAACTTTCGCAGCAGCAAAAACGTGTGGGGCTATTTTAGTGTTGCTGCTTCGGGTGGTTTACACGAGTTTGCCGATTCACAGTTTGGTCACTGTTTTTCCTGGGGAGAGAATCGCCAACAAGCACGAGAGTAAGTTCATGCGCTTACTTAAATGATCTGATTGTTTTAACTAATTTTTGAAAAAAATTCTAGAAACCTAGTAATTGCACTGAAGGAGCTTTCAATTCGAGGAGACTTTCGAACAACTGTTGAATACTTGATTACATTATTGGAAACGAGTCGTTTTTTAGAAAACACAATTGATACAGCTTGGTTAGATGCCTTGATTGCTGAACGTATGCAATCTGAAAAGCCAAACATTTTGCTAGGAGTCATGTGTGGCGCTTTGCACATTGCTGATTTGCAAATCTCTGAAGCTTTCAGTACATTCCAGACTTCGCTAGAAAAGTAATTTATTTCTATAATTGTCATAAATAATATTGGAATAACATTTTTTAATTACAGAGGTCAAATTCAAGCTGCTAATATGTTAACAAATATGGTGGAGGTAGAACTAATTTCTGATGCCGTCAAATATAAAGTTCAGGCTGTAAAAAGTGGAAGCAACTCATATTTTTTAGTTATGAACGGTTCATTCAAAGATGTTGAGCTTCACCGTTTATCCGATGGAGGAATGCTATTGTCTTTGGAAGGTGCAAGCTACACTACATATATGAAAGAAGAAGTAGATCGCTATCGTATTGTTATTGGAAATCAAACTTGTGTGTTTGAAAAAGAGAATGATCCTTCTTTGTTGCGCAGTCCTTCTGCTGGAAAACTTGTCAATCTATTGATTGAAGATGGCGCACATGTCAACAAAGGCCAACCCTACGGAGAGATTGAGGTTATTATTGTTAACTGAACATAAAATTTTTTCCTATAACAAATAGAAGTAATTATTTTAGGTGATGAAAATGGTAATGACATTAGTATCTCAGGAGAATGGAACTGTGAGTTTTTTAAAACGTCCAGGCGCTGTACTTGATGCAGGTTCTTTAATAGGTCATTTGGAACTAGATGACCCTTCACTTGTTACGAAAGCACAGTTATGCAGAGGCACTTGGCAACAGAATGACAACATTGTCGTGCCTGAGAAGCTTAATCGCGTGCATAACAACTATAAAGCTATATTGGAAAACACATTAGCGGGATATTGCTTGCCGGACCCTTATAATGCACCGCGGTTGCGTGAGATTATCGAGAAATTTATGCAAAGCTTACGCGATCCATCACTTCCACTGTTAGAACTCCAAGAAGTGATTGCTTCAATTTCTGGAAGAATTCCACTTTCTGTGGAAAAAAAGATCCGAAAACTAATGACACTGTATGAACGAAATATCACTAGTGTACTATGTCAATTTCCTTCCCAGGTTTGTCAATGATGTACAAAAGAAATTCTAGTCAATTTTTATATACGAAACTTATTTTTAGCAAATTGCAAGCGTAATTGATAGTCATGCAGCAACACTTCAGAAACGAAGCGATCGTGATGTGTTCTTCCTAACTACTCAAGCAATTGTACAGCTAGTGCAACGGTATCGTAACGGAATTCGAGGACGAATGAAAACTGCCGTTCATGAACTACTTCGAAAATATTACTCAGTTGAAAGTCAATTCCAACACGGACATTATGACAAATGTGTCGCATATATAAGAGAACAGCATAAAGATGATATGCAAAGTGTAGTTGGTAGGTAAAATTAAGTTGTTAACAAACAAAAAGTATTAAATTTTTATTCGTTGCAGATCTAATATTTTCACATAGTCAGGTCGCAAAAAAAAATTTGTTGGTTACTTTGTTGGTGGATCATATGTGGAGCAATGAGCCTGGGTTAACTGATGAATTAGCAGCAACCCTAAGCGAACTAACATCCTTAAATCGCGCAGAACATTCTCGGGTAGAATATTCATAAAAATGATTTCTACCTATATAACGTTTATAATTTTTTTTTTCTTTCTACTCAAGGTCGCGTTACGTGCCAGACAAGTTTTGATTGCAGCACATCAACCCGCATATGAGCTTCGTCATAATCAAATGGAGTCAATTTTTTTGTCTGCTGTGGATATGTATGGACATGATTTTCATCCAGAAAACTTGCAACGATTGATCCTCTCTGAGACCTCAATCTTTGATATATTGCACGACTTTTTCTATCATTCCAATCGTGCTGTATGTAATGCTGCTTTAGAAGTGTATGTTCGCCGAGCATACACTTCATATGATTTGACCTGCTTGCAACACTTGGAGCTGTCAGGTATTTTTGGTTAAATTTAATATATATAATAGAAGACCTAATTTATTTTTCTTAGGAGAGCTGCCGCTCGTTCACTTTCAGTTCTACCTTCCAACAGCCCATCCAAACAGGTATTTTAAAAAAAGAAACAATTTGCAACGAGAACTAATGTCAAACATTTCATAGGATCCCAATCGATGGCTCTGATCCTCAAGGAACTTTTATGAGAACGGGGTGTATGTCCGCGTTTGATTCCTTCGACAGCTTCCAGCAGTACTCTGATGAAATTTTAGACTTGCTTGAAGACTTAGCATCTCCTGTGTTTGCTAGCAATAAAGTATTGGATGCAGTTGAAACAGCTGATTCTGTGTCAGAAGATCGAAGAATGAGCACATCGATCAACGTTTCAATTTCCGATTCAAGCGCAGGTATCGAGGCTGATCAAAGTAGTAAGTAATTTTTCATTCAGTTCTTATCAGGAATTAATTATCAAGGTCACATTTTAGCACGTCGAACAACGGAACCAATTCACATCCTGAGTATTGCTGTTAGAGATTTGGGAGATTTGGACGATCTTCAAATGGCCAACCTATTTGGAACGTATTGCTTCCAACACCGGGATGAGCTTTTAAGCCGCCGAGTACGGAGAATAACGTTTGCTGCATTAAAAAAGTAAGTTATAAACTGGCTATTGACTCAAAAATCGAAAAATAAGAATTCTCGGCGTTGAGAGTTAAAAAATCTAGTAGTTACAAATGATCATTATTCCATACAAAAATTTCAATATTTTCGAATTTCTTAGAATTTTATTGCTTCATACAAACTCTAGTAGATCAGAATTATAATGTAATCGAAGTACCTGCTAAAACCTCAGACTTTTCCGGTTTTTTTATAAATTAATTTTTTAATAAATATTTAAATTAATATTGAAATTTTCCATTATAGACGTCAATTTCCAAAGTTCTTCACCTATCGAGCAAGAGATCTGTTTGAGGAAGACAGAATATACAGGCATTTAGAGCCTGCTTGTGCTTTCCAATTAGAGTTAAACCGTATGCGAACATACGACTTGGAGGCTCTTCCAACGGCAAACCAAAAAATGCATTTATACTTGGGCCGAGCAAAAGTGTCTAAAGGTCAAGAAGTTACTGATTTCCGTTTTTTTATACGGTCAATCATTCGTCATTCAGACTTGATCACCAAAGAAGCATCGTTTGAGTATTTACAAAATGAAGGAGAGCGAGTCCTACTAGAGGCAATGGATGAACTAGAAGTGGCATTCTCACATCGGCATGCTAAGAGAACAGATTGCAATCACATATTTTTAAACTTTGTTCCAACAGTGATCATGGATCCAGCAAAGGTGAATATAAACTCAATTAATATAAATTTGAACACTTATCACATTTTATCAAATATGATACCATAGATTGAAGAATCCGTTACGAAAATGATCATGCGGTATGGGCCGAGATTGTGGAAACTTCGTGTGCTTCAAGCTGAATTAAGACTAGTAATCCGCCCAACCCCCCAATCAAACACTTCAGCGGTTCGACTTTGCATTGCAAACGATTCGGGATATTTCCTTGATATTTCCATGTACCAAGAAGTGACAGAAAATGGAGTGGTAAGATATTCAACCTTTTTTCAAAATTCGAATTAAAATTTTAATCCCTAATACTTCAGATCAAGTTCAATGCTTACGGAAAACGTCATGGACCACTACATGCTCTACCAATTTCGACACCTTATACGACCAAAGATTACTTACAACAAAAAAGATTTCAAGCTCAATCAAATGGCACCACATATGTAAATTAAAATATTTATAGAATGATCTCAAAGTTTAAAACTATCATGAATTCTAGGTTTACGACATGCCAGATATGTTTAGGCAATCGATGGAAAAGTTGTGGAAAGAATTTTCCAAGGCTCGGCCAACTGAAGACATACGGATTCCTGAAAAGTTGTTGCTTGAATGCGTTGAACTCGTGCTAAATGGAGAATCGCTAGAGGAAGTGCAACGATTAGCAGGAGAAAATGATTGTGGTATGATTGCATGGAGAATTTCAATCGCAACACCAGAATTCCCGTTGGGACGTGAAATTATTTTGATCGCCAATGATTTAACGTTCTTTATTGGTTCATTTGGTCCGAAAGAAGACATTCTGTTCAATAAGGCCTCGCAGTTGGCTCGAGAAAAAAAAATTCCTCGGGTAATTTATTTAATTGGTTTTTATTAATGTTCATGCTATAAATCAGAGTTGTTTTTTAGGTATATGTTTCATGCAACAGCGGAGCTCGTATCGGACTCGCTGAAGAGGTAAAATCATTATTCCGGGTTGCTTGGGAAGATGCCGATGAACCGGAAAAAGGGTTTAAATATCTTTATCTCACTACTGAAGACTACACGAAAATATCAAATATCAACTCGGTGCGTGCAATTTTAATTGAGGATGAAGGTGAACCGCGTTACAAAATAACAGACATTATCGGACAAACTGACGGACTCGGTGTTGAAAACTTGCGCTATGCTGGAATGATTGCTGGAGAAACATCTCGTGCTTATGATGAAATCGTTACAATTTCTATGGTTTCTTGTAGAACTATTGGTATTGGATCGTATTTGGTTCGTTTGGGGCAACGAGTAATTCAAATTGACAACTCCCACATTATTTTGACCGGATATGCTGCATTGAATAAAGTAATTTGAAAAGCTTTTAATTTTAAAAAAGCCATTTTCAAATTTTTTTTATATTTACAGCTTTTAGGTAGAAAAGTTTACGCATCGAACAACCAATTGGGTGGAATTCAAATAATGTACAACAATGGTGTCACCCACAAAACAGACAGTAATTATATACATAAATTAATTTCGAATATGTTGGCATAAAATATTTTACTTTTTATTAAAGCTGGTGATTTGGACGGAGTATACACAATTTTGCACTGGCTGTCTTATATTCCCGATTTCCGTGGCGGCTCTCTGCCTATTGTCATTCCAAACGATCCAATCAACAGAAATGTAGGATTTATGCCTACCAAAGCTCCATATGATCCACGCTGGATGCTTGCAGGTAACTCATAAATATTTCTTTGAACTCATATGTCTTAACTGTTTTACGTTTGTTAGTCTTAATATCATAACAATGTATTATTATATGGTTTTAATAATGATTGATTCTTAATCAATCTTTGCCATAAGAACTTAAATTGTTCTCTATCTAATCGTGTCTGACATTTTGTTCATTAAATACAAATCTGTTTTAATAGGTCGTGTAAACCCTGTAAACCAAATGGAATGGGAAAGCGGATTTTTCGATCGGCATTCATGGTCAGAAATTATGCAGCCATGGGCACAAACTGTGGTGACTGGTCGCGCTAGATTAGGTGGTATTCCTGTTGGAGTAATCGCTGTCGAGACACGAACTGTTGAAGTAACTATTCCAGCTGACCCTGCTAATTTAGATTCAGAATCTAAAGTAAGTTTTATGCTCAAATAGTAAATGTGAATTATGGTTTTTAAATTTTCTCATAATTTTCTAGACGATACAGCAAGCTGGACAAGTTTGGTATCCAGATTCTTCTTTCAAAACTGCGCAAGCTATTAAAGATTTTGATCGTGAAGAGTTACCTCTAATAATTTTCGCCAATTGGAGAGGATTTTCTGGCGGTCAAAAGGTTGAGTATAATTTATCTTTTAGTCCAAGCCAAAATACTAACAATGCAATGAATTTATTCTTTTTAGGATATGTACGAACAAATCGTCAAGTTTGGTGCTTATATTGTGGATGGTCTTCGTGAATACAAACAGCCAGTACTAGTTTATTTGCCACCAAATGCGGAATTGAGAGGAGGAGCTTGGGCAGTCCTCGATTCTACTATAAACCCTCGATACATGGAAACCTACGCTGATCCAGAGTCGAGAGCTGGTGTTTTGGAACCAGAGGGCATTGTAGAAGTGAAGTACAAAGAAAAAGATTTAGTGAAGACTATTCAACGAATCGATCCAAATATAGTGAATGTATGTATTAAATTATCTTCTTGATATAATAAGATTATTGGAAAAGTTATTTCACAGATGATTAAACAAATTTCTGAGGCCAATGGAAATGCAGACACTGTCAAAGAACTGGAAACAAAAATTAAAGATCGTACAAACGACATGCTCCAAGTGTACCACACCGTAGCTGTGCATTTTGCTGATCTTCATGATACACCTGAGCGAATGTTAGAGAAAGAATGCATTAATGAGATTGTGCCTTGGAGAACAAGTCGCATTTGGATGTATTGGCGATTGAGGCGATTGTTGTTGGAAGACTTTTTTGTGAAACAAATTTTGAATGCTCAAAAAAGTTTGTCTGTTGGACAAGCAAAATCTATGCTTCGACGCTGGTTTGTTGAAGATAAAGGAGCTACCGAGGTAATTGATTAATAAAATAATTATAGTTGCAAGAATAACCTGTTTATGTGCCCTGTTTTAAAGGCCTATTTGTGGGAGCAAAATGAGTCAATTGTACCGTGGCTTGAAGATCAAAAAAAACTGGATTCTACAGCTTCAACCAATATCAATGCAGTCAAGAAGGATGCTATAATTTCACAAATACAGACTGCTTTAGAAGAATGTCCTGAGGTAGCTTTAGATGCAGTGGTAGGACTTTGTCAAGCACTTTCACCTGCAAATCGGGGAGAAGTTGTGCGAGCATTAGCTCAACTAGAATTTGGAGAAGCTAATGAAAAATAGAATAATTTTATACATTATTATACTCAATAAGTTGTTAATGATTAAAATAATTAGATAATTGTACTCTAATTTTATTTTTGATTCTGAAAATGTAAGTAAAAATCATTATAAATCTTTTTTTGGAAAAAAACATTGCATGATGAATTAAATATATTTAAAAAGAATTGAACATCGTTTGTTTAAACCCATGTAGAATGTAATGTGTTATTTTCTCAGGAATTTTAAATATTTAAGTCAGGCACCTTTTATCGATGAAATTTCACCAACAAAAAGGCGAATGTTGTACAAACTTTGAACACATGTTGTCTGCTGCAGATCCGTTTTTTGTATGCAACAGGATGATAACATTTTTTGTAAAATATCGTTCATGTTATAATAAAATAATTTCAAGGGACGTTTCGATTACTACACTATATATGACTTTAACAAACAACCGAAACAGATTTGGAATCGGTCAAAAATTAAAAAAAAATAGGCTCATCTCATCTG
The DNA here is from genome assembly GCA_038502155.1 of Parochlus steinenii. NCBI lineage: Eukaryota > Metazoa > Arthropoda > Insecta > Diptera > Chironomidae > Parochlus > Parochlus steinenii. The sequence continues at coordinate 66,285 of JAXCIN010000052.1, read as the reverse complement.
CACAAAAACTTTTTCCAAAGACATCAAACATGTGTGTAAAAAAATTGGAAACAAAGTGAAAGTTTATCGAATATTTTTTAAATTTTTTAACCAATAGAATTTTTACCACAAGCAAAAATATAGCATAAGGGTAGAAATTTTTGTTTATTTTTGTGTATGATAATTAATTATAAATTTCTTGCGGTAGAAAAAGTTTATATATTTTCAAATTTTTATCATTTTCAATTCATTTTCCCTTCAATTCTATCTCAGATTCGACCCACAGAAAAGACTAAAATGAAACATAAGCTAAGATGGCTTGAGAGTTACATCAAAGGAAGGCAACAGCATGTGAAGATAGGAAGTGCAATCTCAAACCCCATTAATGTGCAATCTTCAGTGGCTCAAGGCTCCCATCTGGGACCACTTCTATTCTTATTATTTATTAATGAAATCAGAGACATCTTCGAAAATGTGGACCATTGCGAGTACGCTGATGACTTAAAATTCTGGAAATCCATCTCAAGTAACGAAGATTGTATGATTCTCCAGGAACATATCGATCGCCTCCAGCAATTTTGCCTAGCACACCAAATGAAGCTCAACGTAGCAAAATGCAAAGTGGTAAGCTACACAAAAAACTCAACTCGATTTATAGACAACACCTACAACATAAACGGAGAGAGTTTAGAACGAGCATCAACTATGAAGGACCTGGGAGTCATTTTTGATAGTAAGCTTACCTACAAAAAGCATATTGAGACCACCCACGACACTTGCTTACGAACTCTTGGCTTCATAATGCGTACATGCCAGGACTTTACAAATCCGAAAACTCTCATCATGCTGTTTAACTCTCTAGTGAGAACAAAACTTGAATACGCTAGTGTCATCTGGAACCCTCATTACTCAACATACGTGGCCAAAATCGAAAGAGTACAACGCAAATTCGTGAAACAACTTTTCTACAGAAATTTGGTACCAAATCCTCCACCTGATTGGGATTACATGACTTGCTGTAAACAACTAGAAATCGATACATTGGTGAATCGTAGAATAACGAACGGACTCAGCTTTGCAGTGAAGTCCCTGCAAAAAATTACTGACAGCCAGCAATATCTACATTACTTCACCATAAACGACCAGACCCATGACACAAGGAACAATCGAGAATTTAAACTGGCAAAATCTCGGTCTGACGTTGGCCTTTTTTCTCCGATAAATACAATTATGTGCCATTTAAACCAGTTCTGTGATAACTGTGATATCAAGAAGGAAAAATTTTCCTCAGTGATGACTAAAATACGACAAAATGTAGCAGCTAGGACTGACTCAACAGCACCACAAACTGAAGCCTTAATGTGATATTTTTTTTTTCTTTGATATTTTGATATTTTGTTATTTTATTTTGTTATTTTGTTAACTTAATTAATTTTTAAGCTAAATCCAAACTGCTCTGAAACCAAACTCATGACATGATCTGATTTAAGATATATTTATATGATTTCTATGATACAATGATATTAAACTTGTTACAATTTTGATCTGATTGCAAACCAAAGGTCCTGACCTGTACTGTAATTTAAACCTTAAATAAATAAATAAATAAATAAATAAATAACATTTATAAATATTTAATATGAATGGATTTGTTCTGTTCTCATCTAATTGTCAAATTTTTCTTAAATGATAGTGAATTGTTGTTTTAACAAAGATTTTTTGGAAACCATTCTTTACACCGGTTTCCAAACAGCGCAGCTCCTTGCACAGAAGCAACAGTCTAGCGCCAACAGTCAAGAACATAAAACACATGAGCCAGATGAATGAAGTGAATTGTTTATTTTTAGAAAAACAAAAACAAAAGTTACGAAAAACAGACATTTGTCCAAAAATTTTATTCGGTATTAAATAATTTTGTTTAAAAAAAAATTATAATAATATATAAGAATTTGAGATATCATTGAATAGGATTCTTGCAGTATAAATGTAGCAATACAGACTACCAGACCCTGTTTAGTTGTGGTGCACAATTATTTTTCTCTCCAAAATTTTTTAGTCGCGATTCACTTTGTTCTTAAGAAGGCATAAGAAGCAATTCATGATTATTTTATTACAAATTCGGGGAGAATAGTTTCATATAAATATAGTGTCTTAATAAAAAATACTATTCGGAATTCACCATTTATACTACGTCGTGACGTAATTCGTAAGCCGGAAAATGAAATTCCTAAGAATACTTGAAAGTGCTCTAATTAATAACTAACTCATAATTAAATAAGTGAAAAAAGAGAAAATGAAAAGTGTCTCTATATAATATGAATTCGAGAGAACTATATGATTTTTGTATTTAGTGAATTTATATATTAAATAAGTGACATGAAGAAAAGTGTTTAAATAATGAAAAAATGTTTTATTTTTTTATTATTAATATAAAAAATATAAATGGAAATAAAAATAATTGTTACGATTAAAATGAAATTTGAATAAAACCAAACAGACTTGTTGGCAGCACAAAAAGGTAGAAATAGAAACATCTTCTCCCACGCATGGACCTTGCGCAATTTATAGTGTAGCCCCGCGGGGGAAGTGCTTCAGTAGATTCAAGATTTATTTCGTTTATAATATTTCTGATACACGCGTGGGGAGCTGTAAAGCGCATGCCCAGTGTATCAATTTATTTGAAGATGCTGCAAAATCAGTCAGAAGAAACCTGTCAAGAGTTTAAAGTTTAAAGACTCCATTATAAGAGAAGTTAATATTTAAATCAAACAAATATGTGCAACATAACATTATGCAGTCATCGTCATTAAAGTGGATGTTCCAGTTTATTGCAAAGTTAGATTTTTGAAAAAAAAAATTGTGCATTCTTTTCTACTTCAATCAAAAATTTAGTATCATGCTATACATTTAATTCAGCAATCAACTTTTGATTTGGAAGCAAGAATATTATAAATTACTACCGGTGTGAAATACAAGAAAAAAATAATGAAATTGTTAGATCAAAAAATTCAGTTTGATCAAATCACATATAACAATTCCTATGTTCAATCAATTCTAATATTTTTATTTTAATTCTTTTAATAGACAATTGAACAACTCTGAAAGAAAAATCACAATTTAAATATTAGATGTATGGAATCTTTAGTGTCCTAATGGAATATCTTATTAATATTTGAGCCATGTGGTGGGCGTGTTTACTGCTGGGTGTTCTGCTGATAGGAGTTTTAGGGCAACGACCCATTGGTAACTTCAGTGATGCAACTATTCCTCAATGGGAGCGACAAAAAGCCACTAGTGGCATGGGAAAGCTTCAAGCTGCATTATTGATAAGTATTAAATCATTTTTTTGTTGTTGGTATAACTCAAATTTAAATTTAAATCAAACTTGATCTTAGTGTTACTGATCTTACAAGTTTTCTATACCAATTTATGTCAAAAATATTACAATTAATATTTTATTCATAATTTGTAACGTTAATCCAACCTTTTTGAGACTAAATTTTGTGTGGTTTGTTGCAAGAGTAAAATCATATCCTTAATTAAATTAATAATAAAAATGTTTTATTTTCAAGCTGAGCAAAACCGCAGCCGCACTGCCTATGGAAAAACGTCTCTGGCATATTTACAGGTTTGTTATACATTTTTACAAACATTAAAAAGATTAACTTTCTTTTATGAACTATAGTCCGAAGCACCTATTGGTCGAGAGCAAAATAAATCAGTATCACCAACTAAAGATGCAATACGACGTATTAAAGAAATGAAAATATCATATCCAACACCAGGCCCAACAGGTCATGCCGACAACGTGCAATGTGATTTTGAGCGGCCTTGTGCTTGGTCTTGGGATAAAAACCAAACAAATGGCTTCAATGTAACGACTGGTTCTCAACTTCTACTCCAAAATATAATTGGTAAAAATAAATTGATTCATTCGATAATAAAAATGTACCTTAATGACTTGTTTTAGGACCTCCTACGGACTCTTCTGGATTATCTTCTGGACATTTTCTACATCTTACATTTGCTAGTACACCACTTCCTCAAATAACAAGTTTGCTTTCACCAGTTTACTCATCCACACGACAACGATGCCAATTAGACGTTGCTCTTAATCAATATGGAATGGGCTCAGGAAGCGTTCGACTGGTTATCGAGCCAATCGATTTGTCCCACCCTTGGGTCCCAACTGAAATTCAGGGGAACTCACAACGACGTTGGAAAAATCATACCTTTGAAATAGATAGAGTCAGTAAAGATTTTCGGCTTCGACTTGAAATAGTTCCTCGAGTAGAGGTAAAACATTAAATAAAATTTATGATTTAACTATTTAATTAGTTTAACGTTTTTATCGAACTATAATCAATATAACTGTAAATTCTAATCATAGCAAGCTCCAGTAAAATTGATCATGCAATATCTACCAATGAATAATATGAATTATGGAAAGGAATACTCATGGTTCAGAAAAAGGCAAACACCTATTACTTTTAAAATGCTTTCATTTTTAAACGTTTTTTATAATTTTTAGCAAAATCTTATTCACATATTTTAGAAAATTGAATAATTTCATTGAATAATTTAATTCACTACGATGGCAACTCAAAACTGAATAATTTGAATTTAATAGAACATTATATTACTCAACAATATAGTTCTTTGAAAGAAAAAAAATGTTAGAAATAACTTATCAAACTTTTTGGGCACTAAGTACATTACTTCAACATCTAAGTGATGAAATGTGAAAAGTGGAAAAAATTCTAATTATTTTGAATTGGTATGTTTAAAAAGATTGAGTTGGTCCTTTTATCAAATTTACTGGAAGTTTGATTAAAATTTTCACAGAAACTTTTAAAAATTGGGAAGATATGATTAAATCGTTTTAAAATTTGATTGAACTTAGTTGCCTTCCACTTTACTGAACATTAATTTTGAAAATTTATCTATATCGTAGCCTATCACTTCAACGCCGTTAAGAGGCAATACGGGAGGATATTTATCTTTAGATGCTCTTTACCTGCGCAATTGCTTTCCTGAGACTCATCAACCAGGTGCCGACTGTACTCCAACTCAAATGCATTGTTTAGCTCATCGTCAACCAATTTGTGTAGAGAACTCTAGAATATGTGGTAAGTTTTTTAATAGATGAAGACGGTTCATAAAGAAGATACGATTTTGAGTCTAAAATTTGTGACGTCCAATAGAATTTTATTCTTATAAAGAAACATGGTTGTCGTTAACCGAGAAAAATGTATATGCAATTCAGTGTAAAAACTATTTTACTATATAACTCCAAAACCTACCTTAAGATGTGATTTTGGAAAAATATTTTTACTTCGGCAACAAAAAGTTGTGAAGTCTTGGTTTCACCCAAACTTTTTTTTTTTTTTTCTTATTTTAAAATGATTGCATCCTCAAAATATTAATCTCGTCAAATGATAGATATCCTCGTAAACGTATATATTTAAATTAAAGTAATATTTTTTTTAATCGTGTTTTTAGATCTGACGGTTGATTGTGAAAATTTAGGTAAGGAGATACTAATTTTAGGTCTTTATACTTCTTGAATGTAATTTAGTATCATTAATTATATTTAATTTTTGATATTCTGACATATTTTACTAACATTAATTTTTTTTCTTTTTTTCATCAAACAGATGATGAGAAAAGAGATTGCGGTAAGTTTTTATTTATTATATGGTACATATTTTTTTTTAAATGTTTACTGTTCTATTAGTGTTTTTATCTGATAACATTGAAGTTTTGGTTAAATATTCTATGGCCAAACCAAGTGCTCAGGATAATCCATTTAAGGGATTTTTTATTGGAATATATACGCTATATAATCTCACTTTGTCCGTCCGTCCGTTTACAGAATATCTAGTCTTTATTATCAATCTGCAAAAAATGTATACCTTTCTTTCTGCATAGGGATGGCAGCTTCAAATCCCTCTCCTACTTGTTCTTGGGTCTTCCCTCCTTCATTTGTTGCATTATGTTGAAGTTCTGGAAGTTCTAGAAGTTTCGTAATTTCCTTAAAAACACCAAAAACAATTGGTAAATGATAAAAAACACCATTTTTAGTTGATGCACATTAGAATCAACCTCCCTCAATCCACGGACCTAAAAAACAATAGGAAAATAAGTAAAAATAGCAAGGTTTTACAGAAATATTTTTAGAATCACCGAAATGAATTTTAAATTACCTGAACAATTGAACCCTTCCTGATAAATCCTTTAAGTTCTTGACTATCTTGGAGTTGTGTGAGGGCTCTTGAGGTTTTTAGTTCAAACTGAAAGCTCTAGGAAGTTGAAGATCTTTGGTGAATTTCATAATTTTCAATAAACAACTTTATTTACATTTTTCGCGCTAAAAATTATATCGATATATTGGTTAGAAAAATCAAATATTTTGATTAATCAGTTTTTCTAAACAATATCAGAACAATTTTTAGCGCGTGAAAAGTAAATAAACTCGATTCTTGGAAAATAGAAAATTCGCTAGAGATCTTCAACTACCTAGAACTTTGAGCTTGATGTAAACATCAAAAGCTTCCACACAACTCCAAGATAGTCAAGAACTCCAAGGATTTATCAGGAATGGTTTAATTGTTCACTTAATTTAAAATTCATTTCGGTGATTCTAAAAATATTTCTGTAAAACCTTGCAAAGAACCTGTTTTTACTTATTTTCCTATTGTTTTTTAGGTCCGTGGATAGAGTGAGGTTGATTCTCATGAACATCAACTAAAAATGGTATTTTTTATCATTTACTTATTGTTTTTGGTGTTTTTAAGGAAATTACGAAACTTCTAGAAATCTAGAACTTCCAGAACTTCAACATAATGGAACTAATGAAGGAGGGAAGACCCAAGAACAAGTAGCAGAGGGATTTGAAGCTGCCATCCCTATGCGAAAAGAAAGAAAGGTATACATTTTTTGCAGGTTGAATTTTTACTGTCAGTTTTCCACCTGATATTTTTGGTGATGGTGACTCGGATGGTAGATATTTCATACATACACACACAAAAAGTGATTTTTTTGTCTTAAAACTTAAACTTAAAACTTTATGATTCAATTTAGAGATACAAATTCGGTCTCTTTAGATAAAATGTTTGGGATAGTAAATTAAGTCAAAAGGTGCAATCTGAGGGTCATCTGGTGGTACCAGACAACTTTTTTTTGAAAAAGTCTTAGTATCTCATGATTCGTCCAGAAAAAAGATTCGTGGAGACATACCCACCAGCTTAAAATCATGAAGTTTTAAAGTCATTTGAAGTCTTCTTTAAAAAAAAACTTTTAATTAACAAAACTATTCCACGCTCAGCTCACAAGCTGCACAACTAGTTTTTTATTGTTTTTAAAAATGTAATTTGGGAACTGTTTTTCCGATTACCGTTTGATTCAATTAAAACATCATGTCAAGCATCAATATTAAACTTTGAATATCTCTGTTGTTGTAAAAAATAAAGAACACTTCACTCTGAAACGAAGAAATATCAAATAGCAAATAACAAATAGCTATACAATTTGTAATCTTTTTTAAAAACGTTTTAAAAACAGATAAAATACCAACGGGTGGTCGATGCGATTTTGAAACAGATTGGTGCGGCTGGGAAAACTCAGGAAATGCAATGATGAATTGGCAAAGGCACTCAGGGCCAACACCCACAGAAAGAACTGGACCACAGTTTGATCATACTTTTGAGCAAAATAATCAATCAGGTAAGATGTCGTTGCAATTACGCTAATTAAAATAATTCATAATAACATTGGTTTTTAAATTTTTAATTTATTTTTTTTCATAATAATATTGTAGAAATGTCATCGTACGTAGTACATAATATTTGCAAACGATATCAATTGAAATAAAACATACATTTGTAAATTTACTATTAGCTTCATTAATCATCAATGTTTGCAAATTTCAGGATTCTACATGTTTGTAAATATGAATCAGCATGCTGAAGATCCTGAAAAAAGTTCACTGGCAGGTTTTGCGTCTAACGCTATCATGAACTCAGTAGTCTTTAATCCACCACCTCCAGCTCACTTCAATGCTAGTTCTGTACATCATCGTGGATCTTGCATGGCTCGTTTTCATATACATCAGTATGGTATGAATCCTGGCAGCGTGAATCTTAGTGTGGTATGAATAATTGTTGAAATTAAATATAATTAACTACTCAGAGATGATAATTTATTTTTTACATTATAAGTACCTACCTACATTTGAATTTAAACATTATCCATTAAATAATATTTAGGTTGAGATGAGAGGACGTGAATCAAATGTTACTACAACATTATGGTGGAGTTCAAAGGCACAAGGCGATCAGTGGGTTCGCGTCGAAGTGGTTCTTCCTAACCTGACTTCAAAATACTTTTTCCAATTCGAAGCACGAATGGGTATGCGTATTTACTCTGATGTTGCAATGGACGATTTTTCGCTTGCTCCTGAATGCTTTGGACTCAATATGCCTCAATCTGCTCTTCAAGGTTACAATTATTGGGACCCAATGACGGGTGTCACTCGACCCACACATCCTGACTTTCTGGATCGCAAATGTAAGTGTTTCAAGTAATAGTAGCCTCTAGTTTAAAAAAAAGCTAGCTGTCAGACACTATAGGAATGACATAAAAGATTCAAAAGACTAGTAAGCGACAATAAAATTGCAAAATTGAATTGCTCTGTCGCTTTTATCATACCATTCGTGATATATGTATAAATTTGAATATGTTATGATTGCTCTGTTCGTCTCATAGATCTGGAACTGACTTCATGTGGTGCAGTTGGGGCCTATGGTCCGTCGTCTGAAGACTGTGCCAAAGTTTATCCTGCCGAAGTGTTGAAACAGATTCATGTTCTTGATACAGCTCCTTTCAAGGGTGTTCAAGTCTGGACGGTACCTAATGAAGGATATTATACGTTAGTATCGATAATTAATATATTATTATTGTTATGTCATAATTAATAATAATAATGATATTTTTTGTTGCTTTAGAATCATAGCTAAAGGCGCAGGAGGTGGTTTAAGTGCAGCTGGAGTTGGCAGTTCTCGTGGATCAATGGTTTTAGCAGTATTTGAGCTTCACAAAGATGAAGAAGTATATGTTTTAGTAGGACAAAGTGGATTGAATGCATGCATTAAATCAATGAGTGTAAGAGAACTAATTTGTACATTTTATTACAATCTTTATGGAAATATTAAATTAAATTAATTTTTTATAGCAAGATACCAATTGTAGTGTTACAATGGCGTCCGAGACGCCGAAACAGGTAGTTTCAAAGGCACAACTAATAAAGCATTTGGTTATTGAAAAAGGAGCTGGTGGAGGTGGTGGTGCAAGTTATGTTTTTTTGGTGAGTATTATCCTGATTTGATTATAAAATTAAAAACCTTTAAGATTATGTTATACCAATACATTCATGCAATTAAAATTCGAGCGAAATTTGGAAAACACGCTCACAAAAAGTGCAAGCGTTTCTAGATAGTTTGTCGATGTTTAGGCGGTATTCTGGAAATATTCGAAACTTTGTTCGAAACTTTGGCCCATATTAGAAGTGGCTTGAATGCTTCCGGACCCAATGCATGAGTCTTTAGGTATAAACATTTGCAAATTCCCGCCATAAAAATTTTTTATGTATTTTTTGTGCAGCTTTTACTTTTATATTCTAGGTGCTCTAATCAAACCCGAAGCTCTATTCGCTTGCACTTTTTATGAGCTGTTTTTAGAAAGGGCATTTGTAAATTGTATGAATGTACATTATCGTGCTTCATAAATCGTATGAAAAAACAAATTTGTTTAAATATGTTGCTCCACCACGCTAAAATAAATTTTGGGGTAAAAAAAAATTCTATTCGATAGAAATCAAAGTATCATCTCAGAGAGAGGTTATTCTAAGCTTTCCAGTAAATGTAATTTGCTACACTGTTTTAAAAATATCAGTGAAAACCCTCAAATTATAGGAGAAAACTGGGATTTCTCCAATATATGGAGGGTTTTTAGTTTCAAAATTATTGACTGTAAATCTCCTTCATCAGCAAATTTTCCAGCTTTTCTTTCATCCTAAAATAAATCTAACTTAATTGTAATAATACGTGTTGATCTTCAAAAATATCTACATACAAAAAATAAGATTTTAGAAACAATATGATGATATCTAAATATGCACATATTTTATCTTATTTTAGAGTTCTTAGTTTAGGTTTTTCATATATATTCTATCAGCTTTTGGTATCTTTTGGCCCTCGCACTCAGTTTAAATGAAAAACTCCAAAACAGCGTGTATAATTCACTAAAATCTAAACATCTAGACAGTTTGCGACTATTAATTTTATATATTGGAACAATTTTATATATTTTATTTTTATATATATTTATAAATTGGAGATATACTTTACTATTAAAGAAGTTTATCCGATAATTGAAAAGTGAAACCAAACCAGCACTTTCAAACAGTGTACGATGGTTTGCTCAATTTTTCTACATGCATTTTAGTACCCTTAATTCGTCCTGTGGAAAAATTTAAATAAAGCGTGTAATCGAGGATCAAATAAAATGCTTTATCCACAATGATGTTATGTTGGAATCTTGATATTAAGTCTTATTATTTTGGCTGATTGAGGAAAAGCGATAAAAACTTTCTATAAAAAGTCGTATCAAAGATTGTAAGAAATAATAAAAATATATTTTTATTATTAATTTTATCGTTTTATCTTAAAGATTGTGTGTTATCTGGGATGATTTATATTAATACAAATTTTAAAAGCTATAATCATCAATTTCACTGACAGATTGATACATTTCATTTAATTTGGATTTGAAAATTATAACAAGTTAAACATTCCAGCTACGTTCAATGAATCCTATTCCTTTGATGGTTGCTGGAGGTGGTGGTGGACTCGGTCTCGGACGATACCTGGATAAAGATGTTCAGCAGGCACGAGGCTACCAACAAGAGAGAGGAGATACTTCGGGTACAACTATAAATCCGCTCAAGCCAGGAGAAAAATTTGCTGGTGCAGGTGGTGGATGGCAACCTTTTTCTTCCGAAGCAACATCTTTTCCACAGAATGGCTTATCTCTAATAGAGGGTTCAACTGGTGGGAAAGCGTGCTATGAGGCTGATTTTGGAGGTAAATTCAGCTTTGTTTGAAAGTTTCTTTACTTGCTATAAATAGAAATAAACTTGCGACGAGTCTAAATAGGTGTTCAGTCAAATCAATTTTTTTATGGTCTTTTCAAAGAGATTATCTATTTTTGTCCAAGGAATAACATATAGATTATTCTGAAATCTGGTTTCAATTGTTCAGTTGTTGGAAAAAGGTGGCTTCAGACCAAATTCCATGTAAATTCAGGTTTAAGATAAATATTCGTCTTCTTCTGCAATAATGATTATGGATTAATAAAATATGTTTATCAAGATTGTTTTCAGCACCAGCCCAAACCTGACTCCAGCAAACAAAAGTTTCAAATAACCAAATCAATCAATGAATAATAAATTAAGTGATTTAGGTCTAAAGTAAACATTAGTGTTGTATGAACCACAATCAACTTCTACTAACTAAATTAATTATTTAAAAATATATATTTAATTGATACATTAAGATTAAAGAATAAGAAATGAGGAACTTTTGAAATTGTGGTGTATATAAGTTTTAGTTTCTGAATATTCTCGAAATTTTCCTCACTTAATGCTCGACATATCTAATGTTATTTTGCATCAATAACGGATGTAAAAACTCTAATTTTTTGGACATCTAAACTTCCTAGATATGTTTGCATATTCCAAAAAAATTCTATAAAAGACGATCATCATGCCAATTTTGATTCTTCCTTGTTTATTTATGTTTTATTAATCAAATAACAAACTTAACAAACTGAAATATCATTAAAATGGCCGTAAATGGCTTTATTCCAAATCAAGTTAAATCGAATTTCATCCGAAGATCGTGTGGTGACCGTTACTTTATAAGTGTTGCCTATTTTTCATAATTCAATTTGATTGATGGTGTTGAATGTGGTATGAGTGTAAAATGACTCGAAACTTGCCTCATAAATTAGAATACGAGAGCGATCATACATTTTGATGGAAGTTTCTCATAAATGTACAGATATTATGAGCTATGCTTTATCTATGTATATATTTATCCATAATTTTCAAAGATTAACCTCTTCAGTGCAATTTTTTTGTTTGTTTTTCTTTTTTAGGTGGAGGTTTTGGAGGAGGTGGAGGAGGGTGTGACACGGGGGGAGCAGGGGGTGGTTTTGCTGGAGGAAACTCTCAGGTATGTTGTGTGCAAAAGGTTTCTGGAAAAAATTACTTTATGTGTTCTCACATTGTTAGTTCGTCCGTCTGTCCTTTCGTTTACAAAAAAAAAACTTCCAAACGGATAGAGTCAGATCTATTTAAATACGAAACATTCGGTGAAGGTCTTCCAACTGGTGGAAATAGTAATAAATTAGTAATAAAACAATAATAAAAGTCACATTAAAAATTACCTTATATTTACCTAAAATAATTACCAAAAAATTTACCAAAATTATTCAGGTAATCAATATATTTACTATGTATCTTAAATATATTATTAAGGCCAGATTACATAGCATAATATTATGCCAAATAATATTATTCTTAGTGTATTTACTTGGTTTGATCACACAAATGTGAGGGCATAATATTATGTGCGCAAACAAATGTGCGTGCAAAATCTTTTTTTGTGCTAGTGTGAGTCTCGTAATTTTTTACTGCAGGGATGACGATCGGTACAGAAAATAACATTGACTTTTTATAAAAACATGAATTAATTAACATGGAGCAAAACTTGTTAGATTTTGCAAAAAATTTAAATTCCAAGAAAATCGTTCTCCCTGCACTTTCGGAAGAAATGCAAAAGTGTGAGTGTGTAAAAAGCATAATATTATTGTGGCATAATATTATTCTATCTGTTGTCCCCTTTAAAGGCCATAATATACCTAGGTTCAACCGCAAAGTTTCTTCCGGAAGATGTTTTGGAAAATTTAGGTTTTTCGAGTTTAGCGATATTTTGAATACTATTTCTGAATTATAATATGTTTATGCCATCCAATTGAACCTTTTTGAGTAGTTTGCCAACCACTAAGTCACTTTCTGGAAGAATTATTAGCTTATTCCTGCTCGAGTTGAATATCTTCCGGAAGATTTTTCACTTCGAACCGGAATAAGTTCATAATTCCTCAAGAAAGTGACTTAGTGGTTGGCAAAATACTCAAAAAGGTTCAATTGGATGGTATAAACATATTATAATTCAGAAATAGTATTCAAAATATCGCTAAACTCGAAAAACCTAAAATTTCGAAAACATCTTCCGGAAGAAACTTTGCGGTTGAACCTAGGTATATTATGGCCTTAAGTAAACATTTATTAAGTCAATATATTATAAGATAAAAATTATTATTATTATTGCTAGTAAAGTTAATAACATATTTGATTCACATTTTTAGCCAGAATGTTGATATTCTGACCTTATTTTCGAATCAAAATATATTAGGTTATATTTTTTTTGGTAATTATAATCATTGGTAAATATTTTGATCTGGTGGCTCCAGACACTTTGAGGAAAAATGTTGAGAATCATGTTATTCAGCAAGAAAACCTAAAATTTCACAGAACTTTTACAGAACTATCGATAGATCTCCATACATTACCAAACTCCAAACTAAAATCGTACTTGCCAACTGGCAATTCTTTCCTCACTTGTTAAATGTAATATATAGTAAATATCTTTAAATATAAATTTTTAGCTAAACTCAACAAGTGGTGAAGGTGGTACGAGCTTTTTGGGAAAAAGAACAAACATTTTGAGCGAGTCAAGTTTTATAGCGGTAAGTAGTTTTCTTTTTGCATATTGAAATCTCAAAAAGCATATTCCATGATAAAAAATCTTCATGATACTCTATAAGATTACTCTATGAAACACTATAGACACTATAAGCACTATAAAACCAGCTAGTGAGAAATTTGTGTTTTAGTTTATTAAATTAAATAAAAATTGTGAAGCAAAAAAATTCAGCGTCCCGAGTATCATGGAGCTTCATTTATGTTCCATTTATACTAGAGTTACTTATCTACTGAGACAACATTATCATATAATAATAAATATTACATGTTTATCTAATAAATAAAGTAATTTGTGATAAGTTTTTTGTGATTCATGGTTTATATTTATGTTTTTTTCTACATATCTTTTAATAAAACTCTAATTTTGTTTTTTAGGTAGCAGCTAATGGTGGTGCTGGGGGCGTTTTGATTATACCTGCAATTGAAGGATGTGGATGCGATTATCGGTGTGTTGCTCTGGATGAATTTAGGGCAGCTTGGGCTTGCATTTGTCCGGATGGTTGGAGGCTCAAAACCGATAATTTTACAGCTTGTGAATGTGGGTGTAGCTATAGAAAGTACAAAAACTGATTATTTATTTTTTTTTTTTCAATTAAAGTAATATCCGGTCGTACAAATTTATCGTTCTATATTGGGTTTTTAATTATCTTATCTGTGATGCTAGTTGCAGCACTTGCGGCATTAATTTTGATGTTATGTAAGTAATTCATTTTAAATAAGTAGATTAATTTATTTAAGTTAAGATTCATTATGTAAGTAATTTTTTTCAACATTCTATTTCAGATAACCGATACCAAAGAAAAAAACAATCTGCTCAGCGTCACAAAATGCTAATGGAACAAGATTTACAACTAAGTAGATTGCGTACGACAGGAAGTGATGACCCATCACTAACCAACTTTAATCCTAACTATGGTTGTGAAGGAATATTAAATGGACATATTGATGTTAAAGCGCTACCACAAGTTGCCCGTGAAAGCCTAAGGCTTGTCAAGTAAATTCTGGAAATATTTGATACCTTAAAAATATTTAATTTTGAATAAAAATTCAAGGGCTCTTGGTCAAGGTGCATTCGGTGAAGTTTACCAAGGATTATATCGTCACAGAGACGGAGATGCTGTTGAAATGCCAGTAGCCGTCAAAACTCTACCAGAAATGTCAACAGGACAGGTTGTACAGCTATTACTTAAAGTATACATAATAATTGTATTAGTATTTTGTTTTCAACACTACTAATAAGTAAAGTTACTTAGCCAGAGTCAGTGGTTTTTGCAGTTAGCATAAATTTCCCAGAATCCCGGAGACTTAGAAAATAACAAGATTTCGGAAAGTTTTCATCTTAGGGACTATTCATTATAAGCGAAACGCTGAAATCGGACCTTTTGAACATCCCCTATCGTAACGCTTTTTCACTAATATTAATATGAATTTTAATGCTTCGTAACAATGGGTAAACAAACGTGGGAATAGCAAGTTCCTCGTTGTGAATGGTGGAATAGCACTGGGAATACTAAAATCATAATCAATATTTAAAAAAGAAAATTTCAATTTAGCATACTCGCAGTCCTAATCTGTATTTGTTTAACATAATTGAATTTTTCAAGTGAAATTTGCATTTACAATAATTTAGCTATATTTTTCGAACCTTTTTGAGGTTGGAAATAGTAATGTTGTGGTTCAGGAATAGGTAAGAATAGTTGTGAATAGATGAGAATAGCTAGCATCAAAAGTTCGTCAAAAGATTATATGTGTACGATTTATTTCTTGTGTTTTACACTGATTTTGAATTTTTCGTTCAGTTTCATGATTTTTAATTGACATCTACATGAACAATAATTACAGGCAGAATCAGACTTTTTAATGGAAGCAGCAATCATGGCAAAATTCGGACATCCAAATATAGTACATTTGATTGGTGTGTGTTTTGATCGCCATCCTAGATTTATTGTTCTGGAATTACTCGCAGGTGGTGATTTAAAAAACTTTCTACGAGAAGGTCGACATCGACCTGACAGGCCATCAACTCTCATAATGAAGGTATGATATTTGAATTACCACTAACCAACGATCCAATTTGGACACATTGATTAAATCTTCAATACGACACTTTAAATCGACTTTCTCGCAAATCAGCTGAAGTATTATCCCAATGAATAACGATACTGAGTTTCAGGCCTGAGTTTCAATACTGAATATTTGGTATAAAAGTCCTGAGTTTCACCTAAAATGCAGGCTTGAAAAAATGTTAAAGATGTCAAGAATAGCATCGATGTTTGGTCCACTACCTGCTGGGAGTCATGTGGGAGTCATCTGGTGGTACCAGACAATTATTTGAAATCGCGTATTTTAGTATAAAGATTCCCTTATCTATTGTGATAAGTTATCTATTGGTCACATTTTTCTAACAGATCATTAGAAATGTCAATTAACTATCAATTATCTTTTTCATCATCTCTTCAACATCTTTTTTGAAACAATTTTAACTAAAAACACCATTCTTCGCTACTGGAGAATTCTTGCTTAGATCACATGCTAAAACACTAGTTTTTGTGTTGGAACTTGGAAAATATACGCTTATATATGCTATACTTTTTGTTCGTCTGTCCGTTTACAATACAACTTTCATATTATATGATAGTTTAAATATGAAGTTTTTGGAAAATTGATGGTGGTGGTCCACTAGCTGGGGAGATGTGGATCATCCCCACCAGGACTTAAGTACCAAATATGTTCAGTTTTGGTTTCTCCAGCATACATTTTTAGGATCGCTAGTAGATTTATATATCGCTCCCAAAAAAATGCATTCTGCAATCTGTAATCTGCACTTTCCAATTGGTAATTATTTTATCACTAATTCTAATTCATTTTATAAGGATCTACTATTATGTGCTTTGGACGTTGCAAAAGGTTGCCGATATATGGAGAGTAAACGTTTTATCCATCGTGATATTGCTGCACGAAACTGTCTTCTTAGCAGTAAAGGTCCTGGTCGGGTGGTAAAGATAGCAGATTTTGGCATGGCCAGGGACATTTATAGGTGTGTATGCTTTCTGAATAATATGAAAAAGTAAATAATTCATTATGTTTCACTATATTTTACTCAAAACGAATATAGGTCTGACTATTACCGAAAAGGAGGAAAAGCGATGCTGCCCATTAAATGGTAATATTACTACTAAAACATTTAAGTTCTTATTACTAAAATTTAAATAAATAATATTATAGGATGCCGCCAGAAGCTTTCTTAGATGGAATTTTCACCTCAAAAACTGATATATGGTCATATGGAGTACTTCTGTGGGAAGTTTTCTCTTTAGGTGAGTCTCATTTGATAAATCTTGAAAAATCTTGCACAACTTTGGTGACAATATATCAAAAAACATGTTAGGAATAATAATGGAAATTAGTTGAAGCTCCGTTCAAATCAGTTTAATTGTTAATTAACTAGGATTACCATAACATTTAAATAGTTTGTCTAGAATGCGAGATAATGCCATGTCAATTGTCAATTTACATTTGAGAAGTTAAATAACACGTAAATTTCCGATCAGTCGCTTCAATTGATTGATCACTTTAGAATTATCTCTTTTCTGATATAAATTTTTGATTTCCATCAAACAAAATTTCAAGTTGAATACGCATTTTTGAAATTCTTTTTAATAGAAATTTAAATTTTATCCCAGAAAAGAGGTAATTTTTTTTAGTAACCATATTATTATATATTATTTTGATAAACATATTCACTTGGCAAATATATTTACTTGGTTTATCAAAAAAAATCGTATTTCTAGTCATAATTTCAATATTCTGATCTTTTTTAAGAGTCATTAGTTTTTCTAAGTTATGTTAATGTTATTTTCTTAGGCAACTTTTTTGTGTCCTTTTTTAGATAAGATATTCAGATATTTTGTGATCACTGTTTAGTATATTAAATGTAGTGCAACAATTCTTTTACAATCCAGGAGCAAATTCATTGTGATTTAGATTTTTGCAGTTTCTGATGAATAAAATATACTATTTTTATTAAATAATAAAATTTTAAAATAAAAATAAAATTAAATTTGCGTAAGACTTGTAGGTTTCTAAGTCTATGAGTAAACCATCCTCAAAAAATATAATTTGAAGAAAAATTAAATCAACAAAATGGTTTTTTCAGGTCTAATGCCATACACAGGACTTCCAAATCGAGATGTCATGCAGCTTGTAACAGGTGGTGGTCGCCTTGATTCTCCTCAAGGATGTCCTTCAGCTCTTTACCGAATTATGGCTGAATGTTGGGCTCCATGTCCAACCGACCGTCCGAACTTTGTTTACTTGTTGGAACAGCTTGGTAAATGTGTCCAAGATCCAGTAACCTGCAATGCACCTCTTCCAGCGTTTTTAAAACCACCTAGTGCTGAAAGAGATGTCACCATAATGCGTCCACCAGGAGACGACGATTTTTGTTTACAGGTTTGTTTTTTCACTTATAGGTAGAATAGAGGAAATTTGAAGTATATATGGTAATAAATATATCTTCGCTCGAGCTTATCGAGATTACATGTTTTTAGATTTTAATACAAGTTATAAGTATATAAAATTAAATATACTTTTTTTAGGTACCAAATTCTTCAGATTACCTTATTCCATTACCACCAGGTGGACCGCGAAGTGTTGCCGAACGATTGATGAGTGAGGCAACAGGTGTGACACTACCCCCTACTATGCATACTTATTCTAGACCTAAAACAAGTGGGGGCCACTGTAAACTACCAGCACATCAAGATCCTAATGAATGGGAAACAAGTTTTATGCAGGTAAACTTTTGAATGATATAATAACATAAACATAAAGAACGTAAATAAATGTTTAAGCTAACGCAAAATTTTATAAATAGTTTGAATGTTGAATATAAGAAAAAAATGTAATTGTTGAAATTGAGTTTACTGGATCCTAAAATATTTTTACTAAAATCTTATTGCACATTAAAATTTAATAATTTTTAATTTTGTTAACTCGAGAGAAACTCATTATAAATTGGCGGTTCTAAAATGTCCTTATGATTTTAAATAATGTGTCCATCAAGTTTAAAAAGTCTTAAAATAAATATATTTCTCTGAAATAAAAATATGAAAAAATTCATGTAAATTGACACTTGTCAAGTGTAAATTGACATGATGATCCCGGTATTTTACGAGCTTCTCATTTTATTCTAGGAACGATTGATTGCTTTGGATACACCTCAGCAAACTCCAACTACTATTGAACCTCCGGTCTTGTTTGGTAATTCTCCAACTATACAACCAGCTTTACCATTAGATCCAGCTCATCTTACCATTCAAGGGGTTCCATATGTTAATGTTAAAATGGTCTCTACTTCCAAGGACGATGCGATGAGCGCTTTAAAAGATATCCACTCTGAAATTAACTGCTGAGATACGATAACATATTTAGGGTTTTGATATGACATTGAAGTGAAAATAAATTATTTCTCAAGACCATTAGACCAGCCGGTTAGCTTTAAGGAAATTCGGGATTATTTAGGCCTGGAAAATCGAGTTGGTCCGTATTCGTTAATATCAAGATACTGTAAAAATTGATGTTATATATTAAAGCTATAATATAAAATTAAAGAATTGTGTTTTTTTTTTCATTAAGTCACATAACATAGCATTGATAACCCCTGATAATAACTTGCTAACTAAAACCTCGAATAAGTATCAGTTAATTTTTCAATCAAACAACAGGTTATTTAAAGTCATCTCATTTTTGTAAGGAAGATGAAATGAAACACTTGTAACAAGTATCAACGAAAATTTCATACCTCTTCACGTTTGTCACAATTTTTAAGCTATAATAGCATTGTGCCTACTGTTTGTTTGTTTGTTTATTGATTCATAATGATAATGCTCATAAGGCTATACCTTTCTACAGATAAGTTATCTTTCTTAAGCATTAATTGGATTGCAGGTTTCGTTAAGAAGTGGTATGTTTTAATCTTAAATAAAATTGAAAGAAAAAAAATAATTTACATAAAATGAATATAAGGGAAAGAGAATAAGCATTGTTGAACAATAATTGCGACAGTATTGTCGTAATCTCTAATATTGTTTCTTTACGTTTCAAAAATGTATTGTTATTTTGTACGTTATTGCTAGATCTGTATTGCCAACTTCAGCTTAAGATCACATTTTTAAATTTCACTGAAGTTTCTGTCAGCGCCAACCACATAGTTAATAAAAATTAATACTTTGCTACTCAGCTGACTTTATTTACTCGGCGCTTGCGCAGACAATGAAACCGTTTGGCATTTTGCAATTCGAAAATTGTTCGGCGCTAGGATTTCTTATAGGGCCAGCAACGAGTAAAGTTTAGAACTGCTTGGCACAAGCGACGAGGTAAATTAAAAATTGGTTGCTCGAGCGATAATGTAAGTATGAAAACTGCTTGCTTTTCAGCTATGATAAATAACAAGTGAGGAAAGAATTGTCGGTAGGCAAGTTCACAAATGTGAAACACTCTCAATTTTCTCATTTAATTTCGAAACATTTTTCAACGGCCGCCGCTATAATTTTAGGTTGAGATTTCACGGGGATTTTTGAACATGCGGCGCCGCTGAGTTTCAAGTTTGGAGGCAAATTTTGTTATGTTAATTTATATAAGATGTCAACTTTTTCAAGTTTTAAAACCATATGGGTGTGGATAAAATTAAAGTCAAGAAATTTACACAAAGCTGAAGGAGCATCCTGAAGCATGGACTCGTGTGGATACAATTCTACAAAGCTTGGAGAAAGTTATCAAAACACGCTGTAAAATTGTTCCACACAACCATTGCGAAGGTATCAAGAAGTACGTGATGGCACTCACTCACTCACTTTCGATTTTTGCCCGTTCGTCTTGGAAAACTTCAATGAATGCTCCTGTAATCTCCTCTAATTTGGAGACGTTGTTCAAATTTCTCAACCAGATACCACTGGGCATATATTTGAGATAAAGCTGATTAATATGCTTGTTTGCACGTTCTACTTTTGCGCAAATTAATAAATTTCTCTTGTTTTTCGGTCAATGGAACAGAGTTTTCTCGGAAAAATTTAACACCCTCTCTTGGGCTATGGCCCTATTTCTGGTACATTCTACGAAGAGGATAAAAAACGCTTCTTGACACAGTGATCAAGGATTTACTGGGATTATGCGAGCGGAAAAGAGGCAAAGATATCAAAGCCATGATCGCATCGAACGTAATGTTCCTCAAAACGGTAGTGAACAAAACTTCTGAGTTTATTCACGAGACTCATGATTGTGTCCAAGATATTCGCTTAATTGACACAAGCGTTTTGTGACTCTGCAGCCAAACGAAGCTTGCTCATTCATCGATGAGATTTTGGCAACCATGAAAACCATTATTTGTGGTTTGTAGCCGTAGCAGTTATTTTATATTTATATTTTCAGTCTTTTTAATAGACCAAGGGCTTATTATCTATTTTCTTTTAGGTTCACACTTTTTATAAGGCAGGTGACTACATAATTTCAGGTAAACTATAAAATTAGTTCCAAATATCTTAATTTATAATGAAACCTTACAGTAATTAATTTATAATGAATTCTTACAGGTCTGGGATGAATTAATATCGCAAGCTATCAAAACTGTGTACTTATTAAAAGACGCGGCTGTGAAGCAACTTGAGATTGAATGCTCCAAATTGTGATTTTATAACGCTACTAATATCTCCAACTGGTCTTGATGATGCTTTGCTGAGTTGATGCTTTCAAAGTTGCCAAAGTTGTAACAGATTTACCAAGAAAGTGTGCTCGCTTTGCAAGACGAAAGGATATTACGCAAATACAGATCTGTGGATAAGAAATCATAACACTGTAAGAAAATTAATAATAATTTTCTTATTAGGAGGTAAAGATTTTCATAAAACTTTTAGGTTACAGACACTGAAACTCTGAATTCGGATGTTAATTCAGGGAACACTTGCCTAAGTGGCTTTCGAGAAACATTCGCGAAGTCAATGCTCAGCATACAAAACAGAAAGACAGAATAAACGAAACAAAAACAAGAAATCTACAGAAAGCGAGAGATTAATCACAACGTTGCTTGAACGTTTAGATGCAGCCACGACACTTTAACTTCAGCCACTTTTAGGGTGAGTTTTTAAATAACAATCAAGAAATGTTTTATACAATTCCTTTAATATGTAAGATTCATTGTGGCCTTAGCAAAAGATCTTCGTGAAGAGTTTCACCCAAACTTTTCACAATTTTTTGAAAAACTAGTTGTTCTTTTGAACTCTAGCGTTTCTATTCAAAACTCTAAAATTCTTTCTTAGCAAAGCCATTACCAACATAATCCCACAAGCTGCGCCACTCCCCGATAAATCCAAGCATCCAGAACATGTGCGTAACTTTGCTGTTGAATGCTTCTCTTTTATCGCTCGAGATGTACGAGATAAAGACAATTTTCTGTTCATGCTGCATTCTTTGAAATGCTAAAAGGAATGAATGCACAATTTCATTGTTCAGGAGAAGCTTTTTCGAACACACTGCTTGGAGTTTTTGGAAAATCAGAACTGGAAGAGTAGAAAACGATGCAAAATACTCATGCAAACCATCGGAATTTATTAAATTACCTTGATGTTAAAAATTTCGAGACATTTTAGTTTAATCTCTACAAAATTCTGCATCTAGTTTTATCATCCCAGAAATCAATCAAAGCCAAATCCGAGAGTATCTAATATCTCTTTAACTTCAAAGGTCAAGTTATCAAATAGCAACTTACCAACCTTTCTCGAGCAATTGACTACGTAGTACAAATAATCAACAGTGATTTAAGCGAGGAAGTGATGCTCAGTTTATCACAAATAGGAGCCCTTTTGCTGCTTTCAGACAACTTTACATTATCACAACTTTTAGCTAAAAAAATAAAAAAATACTGAGCATCATAATTCGCTGGGCTGCTCGCAGTTTGACATTTTGATTTTGCCAGCTTTCTTGAAGTACTTTGAGCACAATTTCAGTAGATCAACTTTAGAACAGCTTGTAAAGATTGCTGATCAAAGATTCCCTGCGTTGATGATATTGCTGTCGAAGACTGGACAAGTTATACAATATCATTCAAGCAACCAAACACCATTGAAAAGATAGTAGTGGCACAAAAAGGTGTAGATGACTTTTTATTGGCCTCGCATTCTTTGCCTCACATAAATAACTTTGACGATGGTAAAGTTTTGAATCACTTCATGTGCAGTCTAGTAAAATTTGTGAGATGCTGAAAATTTCTGATGCACGGCAAAGAAGAGAAAGAAATTGCGGAACATCAAAAGCTGCTATTTGTTGACAATCATTAGTGTGACTTTGAAGCGACTAGGTCCCAGTAGCAGCAAGAAATCCACAAAGAAAGACCATTCTACGGATGTCATCGATGCCATCCTGCCGTACTGCAAGGAACCTAATTATTAAGCCGCTTGCCTTAAAATCTTTGACTGCTAAAACTTTGTCAAAGTTTGACCGCCTATAATTTGCGGAAACTTCAATATTGGGCGATAATGAAGAGTTTTTGGATGATGATTCAATATAATCCATTTTTCATCAGATCGAGAGCATTGAAGCCAATATTAGCACATACAGAGATCAAGTGATGCTTGATGCACAAAGACTCGACTTCCTTCCAAAGCCTCAAAAAGTCACCTTACAAGCTTGATGCTATGCACGTCAATTTTCAACCACTTTGGAAAGCGATTGAAGATATCGGATCCACTGAATAATACGGCAAACGAAATTGAATTCCAAGAAAACGAGTTCCTTCAAAAAAGCTTTCAATCGTTCTGGAGCGCCAAAAGTAAGGTGGATCTGATCATCTATCGGATTATGCTCTGAAAAACCCTCAGTGAGCTACAAAATTCCATCTATGATGCTAAAAACAAGATGCACCAGAAGCACCAAAAGCGCGACAAAAGCTACTCATATCTCACTTGCAAGTCTTTTCCAGAATCGCGAACGCCAATTGCAAGCAAACGAACCAACTCGAAAATTTGTACGAACTTGAAACAAGCTTGTCAATCTAGTCTGGTGAATATTTTCGAACACTTTTACAATTAATTCCCAAGTACTTCAAGTTCTTTTCGAGGACAATTAAAAACACGGCAACGTCTGTCAACAAAGCTGTGATGGATATTTTGGAGAGATTGTTGACTATAAAGGAGGATGATGCTGTGGATGGCGACTTCAATTATGGCACTGAGCTTCATCAAATTGAAGGAGTATACTTGAGCAACAAGCCCCTCAAAACAAATTCTCTTGATTTTATCAAGAATCACAGAGCTATTAGCTGACAAAGAAACTTCTAAAGTTCATTTAGATTTTCTATTCCTATTGACTTTGAAGAAATCTGTGTATGTTCATGCAGACAGTGAATCAGTTTTGCAGCTTTTGACCATTTCTAAATTATTGAACTCAGTGGAACTGACGAAGTTGTAGGTTCTCAATAATATAAATGTTTGAAACTTATAATGTTAGGTCTTCAAAAACAATAGCACTTGAACAACCGACCCACGAAAAACGTTTCAGTGTCTTCCGCAAACTTGATGAGCTGATGAAAAACAACAAAGTTTCCATTCACTTGGCAGTCTTAGTATTTTATCATTGTTTCTTCTTTCTGAAACATTTCTGATAAAATTGTCTTGAATTTGATTCAAAGAAAGATTAGATATAAAAGGAAAGTGCAAGTTAAACCAATTTTTTGCCTACGAGAGCTGGCTAAGATGTTTTCCTGTTTTGACGGATCCTTATACTTTAACTTGCGATAAGAACAAAGAATTGGACTCTTTCGACAATATCACGCATTTGCAGAAGGTTAGGCCAATCAAAGGACTTCGAAAGTTCCCAGAAGTTGCCAAGACTTTTACATATGTTCCGAACGTAAAACGTTTGTGGAATTTTTTGTGCCAGAAAGTTTACATCAATGAATCAATGGTGAATATTTGATAACAAATTTAAATTGAAGATA
The DNA here is from genome assembly GCA_038502155.1 of Parochlus steinenii. Taxonomy (NCBI): domain Eukaryota; kingdom Metazoa; phylum Arthropoda; class Insecta; order Diptera; family Chironomidae; genus Parochlus; species Parochlus steinenii. The sequence goes on along the minus strand of JAXCIN010000052.1, from coordinate 41,434 downwards.
TTTTTAAACTACTTTTATCGTTTTTAATAACTATGTGGCCAGTATCTGCAAATTTCTACCTTGGATTCATTACGAGTATATTCTTATCAGAAGCAACTTATCAAACTGATTCCTGCAATTTTGGACGCTTTCCACTACGATATAAGTGATGGTATTGTTAATGGAGTCTTGGAAGAAGCAGCAGATTCCACCAAGCCAGAAATTGAGGTTGCCATTGAAGATAAGGAAGAAATGGAAAGGGGAAATGAAGGAACACCTCTAAACCAGAAGAGGAAAATGAGGCTAAAAATTAAACAAGTGCTCAAACTGAAACCAAGTATAGCCAAAAAAGTGGTAACATATTTAGCCAGGAGAATGGTTCCAGCTTTGTTACGAGTTATCAACGAGCAAATGACCTTTGACATGGCTCACAAGCTCAATAAAGAAATTCGTCGTCAGAAGGAGAAGGCTGATATGTTGAGAATTCCAATTGCTCTTCCTATTGTCATGATGTTACAGAAGTTACCAATAAAGTTCATGGATGACAATATATCGCAGTTACTGTTCAAAATCAGTTCATTATTAAGATTCAGATATTATTTTCATCTAATTTCAAAACATTTTTCAACAGCCGCCGCTATGATTTTAGGTTGAGATTTCACAGGGATTTTCAATCATGCGGCGCCGCGCTGAGTTTGAAGTCGAGTTTTAAAAAGTAAACAAACTTCTAGTTTTTGAAGCAAAGGAATGAAATGAAAAAAGGATAAAGAACCAACTTCTCGTGATCTACCAGCCGAGAAAAACAAGCAAAAGATGAGCAAGGACAGAACTCTAATGAGAATATTTGTTTATTATAAAAAACTTGGTGATTTGAAGAGACATAAATTCGACTTTGAAGATCCCAAGAATTTTCAATTTGAGATGGTGAATTATATATTTAGAATCAAAAATTAAAATTTACACTACATTTATTAATATTTTTAAAGCGAATATGACTGCACCAGATGAATCTCCATAGGCAATGTTCGGTCACTCTCCAAGAGCTTCAGCTCGCCTTTTTCACGATGACCGGTGTGATCTTTAGTCACTGATTTGTGGATCGCAAACGCGTATTAAAAGATCATCTTGAAGCAGGTACATTTGGAGAATTCTTTTGATTCCGGAAAATGCGATTCTACAGCTTAAATATCGCTACGACAGAGAAATTGATAATGCAGAAAGACCAATTTTGAGAGACCTTATTGAGATGGATTATGTGGCTTGCAAGCGGATGGTATCAAAAGTTGTCGCCATTTTCGGAGATCCAGAACCAATTTTAAGCGATGGTTGGTATACGATTCGTTGTACGGTTGATGAAATCCTCAAAAAAGCGATCGATCTTAACAACTTCAAGTTTGGTGACTAGATCCTAGATTTGCCAGATAATGTGAGATTTGTTGTGCACGGCAGATGGACGAGAAGGACGTTATGTGACATGAAATTAGGGCTGTATATTAAACTAATGACTCCACTAAACGTAAGCTTGAATCCAGTGAAAATAAGTGGAAGGTTGATTATCCAATTGACGGTTTATGTTATTCATCAGTATCCAATGCTGTATTTTGAGAGCTCAGATGGTGGTAAAGGTAAGTTTTCTTATATTTTTAAGTTACAAATAATTTAAACGGATTTTTTATGTGATAGTTTTTCGCTCTGACGACTTGAGACACGTTTGCAAGAATCAGAAGAGAATACTTTTTTGGAGATCAGACAAAAAAATCCTAGAAGGAGTTCAATGCGAGTTTAAGCAAGAACAGTTGCTGATGGAGAAAGTGAAGCCAGCGTTAAGTGTCAATTTCAGTTAAATTGCAGATCCAGCTGTATGATCTGATAGAGAATTTTAAAGATCCAGAAATGTTTGAAGTGAGTGGAAAATCAATTTGTTAAAATAAGTTAATTAAAATTTCATGTATATTTTTCTAGATGGAACTGAAATCAATTCAGCTAAAATTTTTAAATCGTGAGAGAAAGAGCGGCGCCAACAACTGAAATCCGTTGAAAAAGTGAGGATGTTGACTGCTAAAATTCTTTCAACGTTTGACCACTTATAATTAGCGTTAACTTCAATTTTGGGCGATAATGAAGAGTTTTTGGATGATGATTTTGGATGATATACTCCATATTTCATTAAACTGAGAGCATTGAAGCCAATAATCACACATACAGAGATCAAGTGATGCTTCTACAAAGAGTCGACTTCCTTCCAAAGCCTCAAAAAGTCACCTTACAAGCTTGATGCTATGAAGTATTGCTTGGGATTTCTGCACGTCAATTTTCAACCAATTTGGAAAGCGATTGAAGATATCGGAACCACTGAATCTAAATAACACGGCAAACGAAATTGAATTGAAAACGAGTTCCTTCAAAAAAGCTTTCAATCGTTCTGGAGCGCCAAGAGTAAGGTGGATCTGATCAGCTATCGGATTATGCTCTGAAAAACCCTCAGTGAGCTACAAAATCCCATCTATGATGCTGAAAACAGGGTCGTTGTTTCTTTATTCCTGGATTTTATGAAGAATGCTGAATGAAGAAGCTGAAGATGCACCAGAAGCACCAAAAGCGCTTCAAAAGCTACTCATATCTCACTTGCAAGTCTTTGCCAGAATCGCGAACGCCAAACACATCTACAAACAACTAGAAATCAACCAGCTTTACCACAAATTCCTTCTCCATTACAATTTTCAAAGTTCAAAAGTTGGCTTTAGAATGTTTAAAGCCGTACAAACATTACAATGAAGGATTTAAAAACAAGAAAGAAGTGATTACAAGATTCTTCAGTAATTTGAACGAGAAGGAAATGGTCCAGTTGACTAAAATCGCCATCGAGTATCTGAAGGTAAATTTTTTTTTGTGTTTAATGAGAATATTCCTTTATAAAATACTTTTTATTGTAGGAATACAAGGATTATAATATTAATATTACAATTTGTTAATTGTCAGCAAAAATGTAATCAGTTAGACAATCATTTGAATTAACCCAGAACTAACTTCATTTTATATTATTCTCCCTTCGTAAACTCACACTTCATTAATAATAATTGCTTTTGTATTCAGTTGGAAAAGAAACATTGACAAGTAAGTACGCATTTTGCTCAAATCTCGGTGTTTTAATTCTTGCTCATTCCTGTTTAGCGCCGGTAACCATTATACAGTCCACTGGAACGAAAACCTCTCGCACAGAAAGTATCGCGCCTGAACAGTTATGTTCTCCAAAAAAGATGCCGTCAAACTCAATTTACTGCAAAGCTCCTTAAACTTCCTAGACCTCGTCAAAAAGAACGTTGCAAGCAAACCAACCGACTCGGCAATCAGTACGAACTTTTTTCGAACACTTTCACAATTAAATCCCAAGTACTTCAAGTTCTTTTCGAGGACAATTAAAAACACGGCAACGTCTGTCAACAAAGCTGTGATGGATATTTTGGAGAGATTGTTGACTATAAAGGAGGATGATGCTGTGGATGGCGACTTCAATTATGGCACTGAGCTTCATCAAATTGAAGGAGTATACTTGAGCAACAAGCCCCTCAAAACAAATTCTCTTGATTTTATCAAGAATCACAGAGCTATTAGCTGACAAAGAAACTTCTAAAGTTCATTTAGATTTTCTATTCCTATTGACTTTGAAGAAATCTGTGTATGTTCATGCAGACAGTGAATCAGTTTTGCAGCTTTTGACCATTTCTAAATTATTGAACTCAGTGGAACTGACGAAGTTGTAGGTTCTCAATAATATAAATGTTTGAAACTTATAATGTTAGGTCTTCAAAAACAATAGCACTTGAACAACCGACCCACGAAAAACGTTTCAGTGTCTTCCGCAAACTTGATGAGCTGATGAAAAACAACAAAGTTTCCATTCACTTGGCAGTCTTAGTATTTTATCATTGTTTCTTCTTTCTGAAACATTTCTGATAAAATTGTCTTGAATTTGATTCAAAGAAAGATTAGATATAAAAGGAAAGTGCAAGTTAAACCAATTTTTTGCCTACAAGAGCTGGCTAAGATGTTTTCCTGTTTTGACGGATCCTTATACTTTAACTTGCGATAAGCACAAAAATTGGACTTTTTCGACAATATCACGCATTTACAGAAGGTAAGGCCAATCAAAGGACTTCGAAAGTTCCCAGAAGTTGCCAAGACTTTTACATATGTTCCGAACGTAAAACGTTTGTGGAATTTTTTGTGCCAGAAAGTTTACATCAATGAATCAATGGTGAATATTTGATAACAAATTTAAATTGAAGATATTTTTAAACTACTTTTATCGTTTTTAATAACTATGTGGCCAGTATCTGCAAATTTCTACCTTGGATTCATTACGAGTATATTCTTATCAGAAGCAACTTATCAAACTGATTCCTGCAATTTTGGACGCTTTCCACTACGATATAAGTGATGGTATTGTTAATGGAGTCTTGGAAGAAGCAGCAGATTCCACCAAGCCAGAAATTGAGGTTGCCATTGAAGATAAGGAAGAAATGGAAAGGGGAAATGAAGGAACACCTCTAAACCAGAAGAGGAAGTTGAGGCTAAAAATTAAACAAGTGCTCAAACTGAAACCAAGTATAGCCAAAAAAGTGGTAACATATTTAGCCAGGAGAATGGATCCAGCTCTGTTACGAGTTATCAACGAGCAAATGACCTTTGACATGGCTCACAAGCTCAATAAAGAAATTCGTCGTCAGAAGGAGAAGGCTGATATGTTGAGAATTCCAATTGCTCTTCCTATTGTCATGATGTTACAGAAGTTACCAATAAAGTTCATGGATGACAATATATCGCAGTTACTGTTCAAAATCAGTTCATTATTAAGATCCAGATATTATTTTCATCTAATTTCAAAACATTTTTCAACAGCCGCCGCTATGATTTTAGGTTGAGATTTCACAGGGCTCATGCGGCGCCGCGCTGAGTTTGAAGTCGAGTTTTAAAAAGTAAACAAACTTCTAGTTTTTGAAGCAAAGGAGTGAAATGAAAAAAGGATAAAGAACCAAATTTCTCGTGATCTACCAGCCGAGAAAAACAAGTAAAAGATGAACAAGGACAGAACTCTAATGAGAATATTTGTTTATTATAAAAAACTTGATGATTTGAAGAGACAAAAATTCGACTTTGAAGATGCCAAGAATTTTCAATTTGAGATGGTGAATTATATATTTATAACCAAAAATTTAAATTTACACTACATTCATTAATATTTTTAAAGGGAATATGACTGCACCAGATGAATCTCCATAGGCAATATTCGGTCACTCTCCAAGAGCTTCAGCTCGCCTTTTTCATGATGACCGGTGTGATCTTTAGTCACTGATTTATGGATCGCAAACGCGTATTAAAAGATCATCTTGAAGCTGGTACACTTGGAGAATTATTTTGATTTTTGAAGTTTGAGATATTGATTCCGGCAAATGCGATTCTACAGCTTAAATATCAAAGACCAATTTTGAGAGAACTTATTGAGATGGATGATGTGGCTTGCAAGCGGATGGTATCAAAAGTTGTCGCCATTGCTGGAGTAATTTATTAAAATTTTACTTAAAATGTACTCAAATCTAATAATTTGTCTTTTCAAAAGGACATTTTCGGAGATCCAGAACCAATTTTAAGCGATGGTTGTTATATGATTCGTTGTACGGTTGATGAAATCCTCAAAAAAGCGATCAATCTTAAGGAAAAAAGTCAAAGTTTGAAAATAATTTAGTACCAAAAATATTGTTTTTCATTTCCCGACATTGGAGAACATTGAGACTATTTTTAGACGCTTTTTCAGGTCAATAACGGTACAAAAGAGGTGGCTTTTGTTTATATTTGGCCATAGGAAAAAAGTCAAAGTTGGAAAATAATTTAGTACCAAAAATATTGTTTTTCATTTCCCGACATTGGAGAACATTGAGACTATTTTTAGACGCTTTTTCAGGTCAATAACGGTACAAAAAAGGTGGCTTTTGTTTATATTTGGCCATAGGAAAAAAGTCAAAGTTTGCAAATAATTTAGTACTAAAAATAATGTTTTTCATTTCCCGACATTGGAGAACATTGAGACTATTTTTAGACGCTTTTTCAGGTCAATAACGGTATTAAAAAGGTGGCTTTTGTTTATATTTGGCCATAGGAAAAAAGTCAAAGTTGGAAAATAATTTAGTACCAAAAATATTGTTTTTCATTTCCCGACATTGGAGAACATTGAGACTATTTTTAGACGCTTTTTCAGGTCAATAACGGTATTAAAAAGGTGGCTTTTGTTTATATTTGGCCATAGGAAAAAAGTCAAAGTTGGAAAATAATTTAGTACCAAAAATATTGTTTTTCATTTCCCGACATTGGAGAACATTGAGACTATTTTTAGACGCTTTTTCAGGTCAATAACGGTATTAAAAAGGTGGCTTTTGTTTATATTTGGCCATAGGAAAAAAGTCAAAGTTGGAAAATAATTTAGTACCAAAAATATTGTTTTTCATTTCCCGACATTGGAGAACATTGAGACTATTTTTAGACGCTTTTTCAGGTCAATAACGGTACAAAAGAGGTGGCTTTTGTTTATATTTGGCCATAGGAAAAAAGTCAAAGTTTGAAAATAATTTAGTACCAAAAATATTGTTTTTCATTTCCCGACATTGGAGAACATTGAGACTATTTTTAGACGCCTTTTCAGGTCAATAACGGTGTTAAAAAGGTGGCTTTTGTTTATATTTGGCCATAGGAAAAAAGTCAAAGTTGGAAAATAATTTAGTACCAAAAATATTGTTTTTCATTTCCCGACATTGGAGAACATTGAGACTATTTTTAGACGCTTTTTCAGGTCAATAACGGTACAAAAGAGGTGGCTTTTGTTTATATTTGACCATAGGAAAAAAGTCAAAGTTTGAAAATAATTTAGTACCAAAAATATTGTTTTTCATTTCCCGACATTGGAGAACATTGAGACTATTTTTAGACGCTTTTTCAGGTCAATAACGGTATTAAAAAGGTGGCTTTTGTTTATATTTGGCCATAGGAAAAAAGTCAAAGTTTGAAAATAATTTAGTACCAAAAATATTGTTTTTCATTTCCCGACATTGGAGAACATTGAGACTATTTTTAGACGCTTTTTCAGGTCAATAACGGTATTAAAAAGGTGGCTTTTGTTTATATTTGGCCATAGGAAAAAAGTCAAAGTTGGAAAATAATTTAGTACCAAAAATATTGTTTTTCATTTCCCGACATTGGAGAACATTGAGACTATTTTTAGACGCTTTTTCAGGTCAATAACGGTATTAAAAAGGTGGCTTTTGTTTATATTTGGCCATAGGAAAAAAGTCAAAGTTGGAAAATAATTTAGTACCAAAAATATTGTTTTTCATTTCCCGACATTGGAGAACATTGAGACTATTTTTAGACGCTTTTTCAGGTCAATAACGGTATTAAAAAGGTGGCTTTTGTTTATATTTGGCCATAGGAAAAAAGTCAAAGTTGGAAAATAATTTAGTACCAAAAATATTGTTTTTCATTTCCCGACATTGGAGAACATTGAGACTATTTTTAGACGCTTTTTCAGGTCAATAACGGTATTAAAAAGGTGGCTTTTGTTTATATTTGGCCATAGGAAAAAAGTCAAAGTTTGAAAATAATTTAGTACCAAAAATATTGTTTTTCATTTCCCGACATTGGAGAACATTGAGACTATTTTTAGACGCTTTTTCAGGTCAATAACGGTATTAAAAAGGTGGCTTTTGTTTATATTTGGCCATAGGAAAAAAGTCAAAGTTTGAAAATAATTTAGTACCAAAAATATTGTTTTTCATTTCCCGACATTGGAGAACATTGAGACTATTTTTAGACGCTTTTTCAGGTCAATAACGGTATTAAAAAGGTGGCTTTTGTTTATATTTGGCCATAGGAAAAAAGTCAAAGTTGGAAAATAATTTAGTACCAAAAATATTGTTTTTCATTTCCCGACATTGGAGAACATTGAGACTATTTTTAGACGCTTTTTCAGGTCAATAACGGTACAAAAAAGGTGGCTTTTGTTTATATTTGGCCATAGGAAAAAAGTCAAAGTTTGAAAATAATTTAGTACCAAAAATATTGTTTTTCATTTCCCGACATTGGAGAACATTGAGACTATTTTTAGACGCTTTTTCAGGTCAATAACGGTATTAAAAAGGTGGCTTTTGTTTATATTTGGCCATAGGAAAAAAGTCAAAGTTTGAAAATAATTTAGTACCAAAAATATTGTTTTTCATTTCCCGACATTGGAGAACATTGAGACTATTTTTAGACGCTTTTTCAGGTCAATAACGGTATTAAAAAGGTGGCTTTTGTTTATATTTGGCCATAGGAAAAAAGTCAAAGTTTGAAAATAATTTAGTACCAAAAATATTGTTTTTCATTTCCCGACATTGGAGAACATTGAGACTATTTTTAGACGCTTTTTCAGGTCAATAACGGTATTAAAAAGGTGGCTTTTGTTTATATTTGGCCATAGGAAAAAAGTCAAAATTTGAAAATAATTTAGTACCAAAAATATTAGTTTTCATTTCTAGACATTGGAGAACATTGAGACTATTTTTAGACGCTTTTTCAGGTCAATAACGGTATTAAAAAGGTGGCTTTTGTTTATATTTGGCCATAGGAAAAAAGTCAAAGTTTGAAAATAATTTAGTACCAAAAATATTGTTTTTCATTTCCCGACATTGGAGAACATTGAGACTATTTTTAGACGCTTTTTCAGGTCAATAACGGTATTAAAAGGTGGCTTTTGTTTATATTTGGCCATAGGAAAAAAGTCAAAGTTGGAAAATAATTTAGTACCAAAAATATTGTTTGTCATTTCCCGACATTGGAGAACATTGAGACTATTTTTAGACGCTTTTTCAGGTCAATAACGGTATTAAAAAGGTGGCTTTTGTTTATATTTGGCCATAGGAAAAAGTCAAAGTTTGAAAATAATTTAGTACCAAAAATATTGTTTTTCATTTCCCGACATTGGAGAACATTGAGACTATTTTTAGACGCTTTTTCAGGTCAATAACGGTATTAAAAAGGTGGCTTTTGTTTATATTTGGCCATCGGAAAAAAGTCACAGTTTGGAAATAATTTAGTACCAAAAATATTGTTTTTCATTTCCCGACATTGGAGAACATTGAGACTATTTTTAGACGCTTTTTCAGGTCAATAACGGTATTAAAAAGGTGGCTTTTGTTTATATTTGGCCATAGGAAAAAAGTCAAAGTTGGAAAATAATTTAGTACCAAAAATATTGTTTTTCATTTCCCGACATTGGAGAACATTGAGACTATTTTTAGACGCTTTTTCAGGTCAATAACGGTATTAAAAAGGTGGCTTTTGTTTATATTTGGCCATAGGAAAAAAGTCAAAGTTGGAAAATAATTTAGTACCAAAAATATTGTTTTTCATTTCCCGACATTGGAGAACATTGAGACTATTTTTAGACGCTTTTTCAGGTCAATAACGGTACAAAAAAGGTGGCTTTTGTTTATATTTGGCCATAGGAAAAAAGTCAAAGTTTGCAAATAATTTAGTACTAAAAATAATGTTTTTCATTTCCCGACATTGGAGAACATTGAGACTATTTTTAGACGCTTTTTCAGGTCAATAACGGTATTAAAAAGGTGGCTTTTGTTTATATTTGGCCATAGGAAAAAAGTCAAAGTTTGAAAATAATTTAGTACCAAAAATATTGTTTTTCATTTCCCGACATTGGAGAACATTGAGACTATTTTTAGACGCTTTTTCAGGTCAATAACGGTATTAAAAAGGTGGCTTTTGTTTATATTTGGCCATAGGAAAAAAGTCAAAGTTTGAAAATAATTTAGTACCAAAAATATTGTTTTTCATTTCCCGACATTGGAGAACATTGAGACTATTTTTAGACGCTTTTTCAGGTCAATAACGGTATTAAAAAGGTGGCTTTTGTTTATATTTGGCCATAGGAAAAAAGTCAAAGTTTGAAAATAATTTAGTACCAAAAATATTGTTTTTCATTTCCCGACATTGGAGAACATTGAGACTATTTTTAGACGCTTTTTCAGGTCAATAACGGTATTAAAAAGGTGGCTTTTGTTTATATTTGGCCATAGGAAAAAAGTCAAAGTTTGAAAATAATTTAGTACCAAAAATATTGTTTTTCATTTCCCGACATTGGAGAACATTGAGACTATTTTTAGACGCTTTTTCAGGTCAATAACGGTATTAAAAAGGTGGCTTTTGTTTATATTTGGCCATAGGAAAAAAGTCAAAGTTTGAAAATAATTTAGTACCAAAAATATTGTTTTTCATTTCCCGACATTGGAGAACATTGAGACTATTTTTAGACGCTTTTTCAGGTCAATAACGGTATTAAAATGTGGCTTTTGTTTATATTTTGCCATAGGAAAAAAGTCAAAGTTTGAAAATAATTTAGTACCAAAAATATTGTTTTTCATTTCCCGACATTGGAGAACATTGAGACTATTTTTAGACGCTTTTTCAGGTCAATAACGGTATTAAAAAGGTGGCTTTTGTTTATATTTGGCCATAGGAAAAAAGTCAAAGTTTGAAAATAATTTAGTACCAAAAATATTGTTTTTCATTTCCCGACATTGGAGAACATTGAGACTATTTTTAGACGCTTTTTCAGGTCAATAACGGTATTAAAAAGGTGGCTTTTGTTTATATTTGGCCATAGGAAAAAAGTCAAAGTTTGAAAATAATTTAGTACCAAAAATATTGTTTTTCATTTCCCGACATTGGAGAACATTGAGACTATTTTTAGACGCTTTTTCAGGTCAATAACGGTATTAAAAAGGTGGCTTTTGTTTATATTTGGCCATAGGAAAAAAGTCAAAGTTTGAAAATAATTTAGTACCAAAAATATTGTTTTTCATTTCCCGACATTGGAGAACATTGAGACTATTTTTAGACGCTTTTTCAGGTCAATAACGGTATAAAAAAGGTGGCTTTTGTTTATATTTGGCCATAGGAAAAAAGTCAAAGTTTGAAAATAATTTAGTACCAAAAATATTGTTTTTCATTTCCCGACATTGGAGAACATTGAGACTATTTTTAGACGCTTTTTCAGGTCAATAACGGTATTAAAAAGGTGGCTTTTGTTTATATTTGGCCATAGGAAAAAAGTCAAAGTTTGAAAATAATTTAGTACCAAAAATATTGTTTTTCATTTCCCGACATTGGAGAACATTGAGACTATTTTTAGACGCTTTTTCAGGTCAATAACGGTATTAAAAAGGTGGCTTTTGTTTATATTTGGCCATAGGAAAAAAGTCAAAGTTTGAAAATAATTTAGTACCAAAAATATTGTTTTTCATTTCCCGACATTGGAGAACATTGAGACTATTTTTAGACGCTTTTTCAGGTCAATAACGGTATTAAAAAGGTGGCTTTTGTTTATATTTGGCCATAGGAAAAAAGTCAAAGTTTGAAAATAATTTAGTACCAAAAATATTGTTTTTCATTTCCCGACATTGGAGAACATTGAGACTATTTTTAGACGCTTTTTCAGGTCAATAACGGTATTAAAAAGGTGGCTTTTGTTTATATTTGGCCATAGGAAAAAAGTCAAAGTTTGAAAATAATTTAGTACCAAAAATATTGTTTTTCATTTCCCGACATTGGAGAACATTGAGACTATTTTTAGACGCTTTTTCAGGTCAATAACGGTATTAAAAAGGTGGCTTTTGTTTATATTTGGCCATAGGAAAAAAGTCAAAGTTTGAAAATAATTTAGTACCAAAAATATTGTTTTTCATTTCCCGACATTGGAGAACATTGAGACTATTTTTAGACGCTTTTTCAGGTCAATAACGGTCCAAAAAAGGTGGCTTTTGTTTATATTTGGATATAGAAAAAAGACAAAGTTTAAAAAAAATTTAGTTCCAAAAATATTGTTTTTCATTTCCCGACATTGGAGAACATTGAGACTATTTTTAGACGCCTTTTCAGGTCAATAACGGTGTTAAAAAGGTGGCTTTTGTTTATATTTGGCCATAGGAAAAAAGTCAAAGTTTGAAAATAATTTAGTACCAAAAATATTGTTTTTCATTTCCCGACATTGGAGAACATTGAGACTATTTTTAGACGCCTTTTCAGGTCAATAACGGTGTTAAAAAGGTGGCTTTTGTTTATATTTGGCCATAGGAAAAAAGTCAAAGTTTGAAAATAATTTAGTACCAAAAATATTGTTTTTCATTTCCCGACATTGGAGAACATTGAGACTATTTTTAGACGCCTTTTCAGGTCAATAACGGTGTTAAAAAGGTGGCTTTTGTTTATATTTGGCCATAGGAAAAAAGTCAAAGTTGGAAAATAATTTAGTACCAAAAATATTGTTTTTCATTTCCCGACATTGGAGAACATTGAGACTATTTTTAGACGCTTTTTCAGGTCAATAACGGTATTAAAAAGGTGGCTTTTGTTTATATTTGGCCATAGGAAAAAAGTCAAAGTTTGAAAATAATTTAGTACCAAAAATATTGTTTTTCATTTCCCGACATTGGAGAACATTGAGACTATTTTTAGACGCTTTTTCAGGTCAATAACGGTACAAAAAAGGTGGCTTTTGTTTATATTTGGCCATAGGAAAAAAGTCAAAGTTTGAAAATAATTTAGTACCAAAAATATTGTTTTTCATTTCCCGACATTGGAGAACATTGAGACTATTTTTAGACGCTTTTTCAGGTCAATAACGGTATTAAAAAGGTGGCTTTTGTTTATATTTGGCCATAGGAAAAAAGTCAAAGTTTGAAAATAATTTAGTACCAAAAATATTGTTTTTCATTTCCCGACATTGGAGAACATTGAGACTATTTTTAGACGCTTTTTCAGGTCAATAACGGTGTTAAAAAGGTGGCTTTTGTTTATATTTGGCCATAGGAAAAAAGGTCAAAGTTTGAAAATAATTTAGTACCAAAAATATTGTTTTTCATTTCCCGACATTGGAGAACATTGAGACTATTTTTAGACGCTTTTTCAGGTCAATAACGGTATTAAAAAGGTGGCTTTTGTTTATATTTGGCCATAGGAAAAAAGTCAAAGTTTGAAAATAATTTAGTACCAAAAATATTGTTTTTCATTTCCCGACATTGGAGAACATTGAGACTATTTTTAGACGCTTTTTCAGGTCAATAACGGTCCAAAAAAGGTGGCTTTTGTTTATATTTGGCCATAGGAAAAAAGTCAAAGTTTGAAAATAATTTAGTACCAAAAATATTGTTTTTCATTTCCCGACATTGGAGAACATTGAGACTATTTTTAGACGCTTTTTCAGGTCAATAACGGTATTAAAAAGGTGGCTTTTGTTTATATTTGGCCATAGGAAAAAGTCAAAGTTTGAAAATAATTTAGTACCAAAAATATTGTTTTTCATTTCCCGACATTGGAGAACATTGAGACTATTTTTAGACGCTTTTTCAGGTCAATAACGGTATTAAAAAGGTGGCTTTTGTTTATATTTGGCCATAGGAAAAAAGTCAAAGTTTGAAAATAATTTAGTACCAAAAATATTGTTTTTCATTTCCCGACATTGGAGAACATTGAGACTATTTTTAGACGCTTTTTCAGGTCAATAACGGTATTAAAAAGGTGGCTTTTGTTTATATTTGGCCATAGGAAAAAAGTCAAAGTTTGAAAATAATTTAGTACCAAAAATATTGTTTTTCATTTCCCGACATTGGAGAACATTGAGACTATTTTTAGACGCTTTTTCAGGTCAATAACGGTATTAAAAAGGTGGCTTTTGTTTATATTTGGCCATAGGAAAAAAGTCAAAGTTTGAAAATAATTTAGTACCAAAAATATTGTTTTTCATTTCCCGACATTGGAGAACATTGAGACTATTTTTAGACGCTTTTTCAGGTCAATAAAGGGCATTAAAAGGTGACTTTTGTTTATATTTGGCCATAGGAAAAAAGTCAAAGTTTGAAAATAATTTAGTACCAAAAATATTGTTTTTCATTTCCCGACATTGGAGAACATTGAGACTATTTTTAGACGCTTTTTCAGGTCAATAACGGTATTAAAAAGGTGGCTTTTGTTTATATTTGGCCATAGGAAAAAAAGTCAAAGTTTGAAAATAATTTAGTACCAAAAATATTGTTTTTCATTTCCCGACATTGGAGAACATTGAGACTATTTTTAGACGCTTTTTCAGGTCAATAACGGTATTAAAAAGGTGGCTTTTGTTTATATTTGGCCATAGGAAAAAAAAGTCAAAGTTTGAAAATAATTTAGTACCAAAAATATTGTTTTTCATTTCCCGACATTGGAGAACATTGAGACTATTTTTAGACGCTTTTTCAGGTCAATAACGGTATTAAAAAGGTGGCTTTTGTTTATATTTGGCCATAGGAAAAAAGTCAAAGTTTGAAAATAATTTAGTACCAAAAATATTGTTTTTCATTTCCCGACATTGGAGAACATTGAGACTATTTTTAGACGCTTTTTCAGGTCAATAACGGTATTAAAAAGGTGGCTTTTGTTTATATTTGGCCATAGGAAAAAAGTCAAAGTTTGAAAATAATTTAGTACCAAAAATATTGTTTTTCATTTCCCGACATTGGAGAACATTGAGACTATTTTTAGACGCTTTTTCAGGTCAATAACGGTATTAAAAAGGTGGCTTTTGTTTATATTTGGCCATAGGAAAAAAGTCAAAGTTTGAAAATAATTTAGTACCAAAAATATTGTTTTTCATTTCCCGACATTGGAGAACATTGAGACTATTTTTAGACGCTTTTTCAGGTCAATAACGGTATTAAAAAGGTGGCTTTTGTTTATATTTGGCCATAGGAAAAAAGTCAAAGTTTGAAAATAATTTAGTACCAAAAATATTGTTTTTCATTTCCCGACATTGGAGAACATTGAGACTATTTTTAGAGGCTTTTTCAGGTCAATAACGGTCCAAAAAAGGTGGCTTTTGTTTATATTTGGCCATAGGAAAAAAGTCAAAGTTTGAAAATAATTTAGTACCAAAAATATTGTTTTTCATTTCCCGACATTGGAGAACATTGAGACTATTTTTAGAGGCTTTTTCAGGTCAATAACGGTCCAAAAAAGGTGGCTTTTGTTTATATTTGGCCATAGGAAAAAAGTCAAAGTTTGAAAATAATTTAGTACCAAAAATATTGTTTTTCATTTCCCGACATTGGAGAACATTGAGACTATTTTTAGAGGCTTTTTCAGGTCAATAACGGTCCAAAAAAGGTGGCTTTTGTTTATATTTGGCCATAGGAAAAAAGTCAAAGTTTGAAAATAATTTAGTACCAAAAATATTGTTTTTCATTTCCCGACATTGGAGAACATTGAGACTATTTTTAGACGCTTTTTCAGGTCAATAACGGTACAAAAAAGGTGGCTTTTGTTTATATTTGGCCATAGGAAAAAAGTCAAAGTTTGAAAATAATTTAGTACCAAAAATATTGTTTTTCATTTCCCGACATTGGAGAACATTGAGACTATTTTTAGACGCTTTTTCAGGTCAATAACGGTACAAAAAAGGTGGCTTTTGTTTATATTTGGCCATAGGAAAAAAGTCAAAGTTTGAAAATAATTTAGTACCAAAAATATTGTTTTTCATTTCCCGACATTGGAGAGCATTGAAACTATTTTTAGAGGCTTTTTCAGGTCAATAACGGTACAAAAAAGGTGGCTTTTGTTTATATTTGGCCATAGGAAAAAAGTCAAAGTTTGAAAATAATTTAGTACCAAAAATATTGTTTTTCATTTCCCGACATTGGAGAGCATTGAAACTATTTTTAGAGGCTTTTTCAGGTCAATAACGGTACAAAAAAGGTGGCTTTTGTTTATATTTGGCCATAGGAAAAAAGTCAAAGTTTGAAAATAATTTAGTACCAAAAATATTGTTTTTCATTTCCCGACATTGGAGAGCATTGAAACTATTTTTAGAGGCTTTTTCAGGTCAATAACGGTACAAAAAAGGTGGCTTTTGTTTATATTTGGCCATAGGAAAAAAGTCAAAGTTTGAAAATAATTTAGTACCAAAAATATTGTTTTTCATTTCCCGACATTATAGAACATTGAGACTAATTTTAGAGGCTTCTTCAGGTCAATAACGGTCCAAAAAAGGTGGCTTTTGTTTATATTTGGCCATAGGAAAAAAGTCAAAGTTTGAAAATAATTTAGTACCAAAAATATTGTTTTTCATTTCCCGACATTATAGAACATTGAGACTAATTTTAGAGGCTTCTTCAGGTCAATAACGGTCCAAAAAAGGTGGCTTTTGTTTATATTTGGCCATAGGAAAAAAGTCAAAGTTTGAAAATAATTTAGTACCAAAAATATTGTTTTTCATTTCCCGACATTATAGAACATTGAGACTAATTTTAGAGGCTTCTTCAGGTCAATAACGGTCCAAAAAAGGTGGCTTTTGTTTATATTTGGCCATAGGAAAAAAGTCAAAGTTTGAAAATAATTTAGTACCAAAAATATTGTTTTTCATTTCCCGACATTGGAGAACATTGAGACTATTTTTAGACGCTTTTTCAGGTCAATAACGGTATTAAAAAGGTGGCTTTTGTTTATATTTGGCCATAGGAAAAAAGTCAATGTTTGAAAATAATTTAGTACCAAAAATATTGTTTTTCATTTCCCGACATTGGAGAACATTGAGACTATTTTTAGACGCTTTTTCAGGTCAATAACGGTACAAAAGAGGTGGCTTTTGTTTATATTTGGCCATAGGAAAAAAGTCAAAGTTTGAAAATAATTTAGTACCAAAAATATTGTTTTTCATTTCCCGACATTGGAGAACATTGAGACTATTTTTAGACGCTTTTTCAGGTCAATAACGGTATTAAAAAGGTGGCTTTTGTTTATATTTGGCCATAGGAAAAAAGTCAAAGTTTGAAAATAATTTAGTACCAAAAATATTGTTTTTCATTTCCCGACATTGGAGAACATTGAGACTATTTTTAGACGCTTTTTCAGGTCAATAACGGTACAAAAAGATGGTTTTTGTTTATATTTGGCCATAGGAAAAAAGTCAAAGTTTGAAAATAATTTAGTACCAAAAATATTGTTTTTCATTTCCCGACATTGGAGAACATTGAGACTATTTTTAGACGCTTTTTCAGGTCAATAACGGTACAAAAAAGGTGGCTTTTGTTTATATTTGGCCATAGGAAAAAAAGTCAAAGTTTGAAAATAATTTAGTACCAAAAATATTGTTTTTCATTTCCCGACATTGGAGAACATTGAGACTATTTTTAGACGCTTTTTCAGGTCAATAACGGTACAAAAAAGGTGGCTTTTGTTTATATTTGGCCATAGGAAAAAAGTCAAAGTTTGAAAATAATTTAGTACCAAAAATATTGTTTTTCATTTCCCGACATTGGAGAACATTGAGACTATTTTTAGACGCTTTTTCAGGTCAATAACGGTACAAAAAAGGTGGCTTTTGTTTATATTTGGCCATAGGAAAAAAGTCAAAGTTTGAAAATAATTTAGTACCAAAAATATTGTTTTTCATTTCCCGACATTGGAGAACATTGAGACTATTTTTAGACGCTTTTTCAGGTCAATAACGGTATTAAAAAGGTGGCTTTTGTTTATATTTGGCCATAGGAAAAAAGTCAAAGTTTGAAAATAATTTAGTACCAAAAATATTGTTTTTCATTTCCCGACATTGGAGAACATTGAGACTATTTTTAGACGCTTTTTCAGGTCAATAACGGTCCAAAAAAGGTGGCTTTTGTTTATATTTGGCCATAGGAAAAAAGTCAAAGTTTGAAAATAATTTAGTACCAAAAATATTGTTTTTCATTTCCCGACATTGGAGAACATTGAGACTATTTTTAGACGCTTTTTCAGGTCAATAACGGTCCAAAAAAGGTGGCTTTTGTTTATATTTGGCCATAGGAAAAAAGTCAAAGTTTGAAAATAATTTAGTACCAAAAATATTGTTTTTCATTTCCCGACATTGGAGAACATTGAGACTATTTTTAGACGCTTTTTCAGGTCAATAACGGTCCAAAAAAGGTGGCTTTTGTTTAAATTTGGACAAAGGAAAAAAGTAAAAGTTGGAAAATAATTTAGTACCAAAAATATTGATTCTCATTTCCCGACATTGGAGAACATTGAGACTATTTTTAGACGCTTTTTCAGGTCAATAACGGTACAAAAGAGGTGGCTTTTGTTTATATTTGGCCATAGGAAAAAAGTCAAAGTTTGAAAATAATTTAGTACCAAAAATATTGTTTTTCATTTCCCGACATTGTAGAACATTGAGACTATTTTTAGACGCTTTTTCAGGTCAATAACGGTACAAAAAAGGTGACTTTTGTTTATATTTGGCCATAGGAAAAAAGTCAAAGTTTGAAAATTATTTTGTACCTATAATAATGTTTTTCATTTCCCGACATTGGAGAACATTGAGACTATTTTTAGACGCTTTTTCAGGTCAATAACGGTAAAAAAAGGTGGCTTTTGTTTATATTTGGCCATAGGAAAAAAGTCAAAGTTTGAAAATAATTTAGTACCAAAAATATTGTTTTTCATTTCCCGACATTGGAGAACATTGAGACTATTTTTAGACGCTTTTTCAGGTCAATAACGGTACAAAAAAGGTGGCTTTTGTTTATATTTGGCCATAGGAAAAAAATTAAAAGTTAAAAATTAATTAGTAACAAAAATATTGTTTTTCATTTCCCGACATTGGAGAACATTGAGACTATTTTTAGACGCTTTTTCAGGTCAATAACGGTACAAAAAAGGTGGCTTTTGTTTATATTTGGCCATAGGAAAAAAGTCAAAGTTTGAAAATAATTTAGTACCAAAAATATTGTTTTTCATTTCCCGACATTGGAGAACATTGAGACTATTTTTAGACGCTTTTTCAGGTCAATAACGGTACAAAAAAGGTGGCTTTTGTTTATATTTGGCCATAGGAAAAAAGTAAAAGTTTGAAAATAATTTAGTACCAAAAATATTGTTTTTCATTTCCCGACATTGGAGAACATTGAGACTATTTTTAGACGCTTTTTCAGGTCAATAACGGTACAAAAAAGGTGGCTTTTGTTTATATTTGGCCATAGGAAAAAAGTCAAAGTTTGAAAATAATTTAGTACCAAAAATATTGTTTTTCATTTCCCGACATTGGAGAACATTGAGACTATTTTTAGACGCTTTTTCAGGTCAATAACGGTACAAAAAAGGTGGCTTTTGTTTATATTTGGCCATAGGAAAAAAGTCAAAATTTGAAAATAATTTAGTACCAAAAATATTAGTTTTCATTTCTAGACATTGGAGAACATTGAGACTATTTTTAGACGCTTTTTCAGGTCAATAACGGTACAAAAAAGGTGGCTTTTGTTTATATTTGGCCATAGGAAAAAAGTCAAAGTTTGAAAATAATTTAGTACCAAAAATATTGTTTTTCATTTCCCGGCATTCGAGAACATTGAGACTATTTTTAGACGCTTTTTCAGGTCAATAACGGTACAAAAAAGGTGGCTTTTGTTTATATTTGGCCATAGGAAAAAAGTCAAAGTTTGAAAATAATTTAGTACCAAAAATATTGTTTTTCATTTCACGACATTGTAGAACATAGCGACTATTTTTAGACGCTTTTTCAGGTCAATAACGATACAAAAAAGGTGACCTTTGTTTATATTTGGCCATAGGAAAAAAGTCAAAGTTTGAAAATAATTTAGTACCAAAAATATTGTTTTTCATTTCCCGACATTGGAGAACATTGAGACTATTTTTAGACGCTTTTTCAGGTCAATAACGGTACAAAAAAGGTGGCTTTTGTTTATATTTGGCCATAGGAAAAAAGTCAAAGTTTGAAAATAATTTAGTACCAAATATATTGTTTTTCATTTCCCGACATTGGAGAACATTGAGACTATTTTTAGACGCTTTTTCAGGTCAATAACGGTACAAAAAAGGTGGCTTTTGTTTATATTTGGCCATAGGAAAAAAGTCAAAGTTTGAAAATAATTTAGTACCAAAAATATTGTTTTTCATTTCCCGACATTGGAGAACATTGAGACTATTTTTAGACGCTTTTTCAGGTCAATAACGGTACAAAAAAGGTGGCTTTTGTTTATATTTGGCCATAGGAAAAAAGTCAAAGTTTGAAAATAATTTAGTACCAAAAATATTGTTTTTTATTTCCCGACATTGGAGAACATTGAGACTATTTTTAGACGCTTTTTCAGGTCAATAACGGTACAAAAGAGGTGGCTTTTGTTTATATTTGGCCATAGGAAAAAAGTCAAAATTTGAAAATAATTTAGTACCAAAAATATTAGTTTTCATTTCTAGACATTGGAGAACATTGAGACTATTTTTAGACGCTTTTTCAGGTCAATAAAGGTACAAAAAGGTGGCCTTTGTGTATTTTTGGCCAAGCAAAAAAAGTCAAAGTTTGAAAATAATTTAGTACCAAAAATATTAATTTTCATTTCCCGACATTGGAGAACATTGAGACTATTTTTAGACGCTTTTTCAGGTCAATAACAGTACAAAAAAGGTGGCTTTTGTTTATATTTGGCCATAGGAAAAAAGTCAAAGTTTGAAAATAATTTAGTACCAAAAATATTGTTTTTCATTACCCGGCATTGGAGAACATTAAGACTATTTTTAGACGCTTTTTCAGGTCAATAACAGTACAAAAAAGGTGGCTTTTGTTTATATTTGGCCATAGGAAAAAAGTCAAAGTTTGAAAATAATTTAGTACCAAAAATATTAATTTTCATTTCCCGACATTGGAGAACATTGAGACTATTTTTAGACGCTTTTTCAGGTCAATAACAGTACAAAAAAGGTGGCTTTTGTTTATATTTGGCCATAGGAAAAAAGTCAAAGTTTGAAAATAATTTAGTACCAAAAATATTAATTTTCATTTCCCGACATTGGAGAACATTAAGACTATTTTTAGACGCTTTTTCAGGTCAATAACAGTACAAAAAAGGTGGCTTTTGTTTATATTTGGCCATAGGAAAAAAGTCAAAGTTTGAAAATAATTTAGTACCAAAAATATTAATTTTCATTTCCCGACATTGGAGAACATTGAGACTATTTTTAGACGCTTTTTCAGGTCAATAACGGTACAAAAAAGGTGGCTTTTGTTTATATTTGGCCATAGGGAAAAAGTCAAAGTTTGAAAATAATTTAGTACCAAAAATATTGTTTTTCATTTCCCGACATTGGAGAACATTGAGACTATTTTTAGACGCCTTTTCAGGTCAATAACGGGACAAAAAAAAGTGGTTTTTGATAATATTTGACCGTAGGAAAAATGTCAAAGTTTGAAAATAATTAAGTACCAAAAATATTGTTTGTCATTTCCCGACATTGGAGAACATTGAGACTATTTTTAGACGCTTTTTCAGGTCAATAACGGTACAAAAAAGGTGGCTTTTGTTTATATTTGGCCATAGGAAAAAATCCAAAGTTGAAATAAAATTTAGGACCAAAATATTGTTTTTCATTTCCCGACATTGTAGAACATTGAGACTATTTTTAGACGCTTTTTCAGGTCAATAACGGTACAAAAAGGTTGCTTTTTTTTATATTTTGGCGATAGTAAAAAAAACAAAGTTTGAAAATAATTTATTACCAAAAATATTAGTTTTCATTTCCCGACATTGGAGAACATTGAGACTATTTTTAGACGCTTTTTCAGGTCAATAACGGTACAAAAAAGGTGGCTTTTGTTTATATTTGGCCATAGGAAAAAAGTCAAAGTTTGAAAATAATTTAGTACCAAAAATATTAGTTTTCATTTCTAGACATTGGAGAACATTGAGACTATTTTTAGACGCTTTTTCAGGTCAATAACGGTACAAAAAAGGTGGCTTTTGTTTATATTTGGCCATAGGAAAAAAGTCAAAGTTTGAAAATAATTTAGTACCAAAAATATTGTTTTTCATTTCCCGACATTGGAGAACATTGAGACTATTTTTAGACGCTTTTTCAGGTCAATAACGGTACAAAAAAGGTGGCTTTTGTTTATATTTGGCCATAGGAAAAAAGTCAAAGTTTGAAAATAATTTAGTACCAAAAATATTAGTTTTCATTTCTAGACATTGGAGAACATTGAGACTATTTTTAGACGCTTTTTCAGGTCAATAACGGTACAAAAAAGGTGGCTTTTGTTTATATTTGGCCATAGGAAAAAAGTCAAAGTTTGAAAATAATTTAGTACCAAAAATATTAGTTTTCATTTCCCGACATTGGAGAACATTGAGACTATTTTTAGACGCTTTTTCAGGTCAATAACGGTACAAAAAAGGTGGCTTTTGTTTATATTTGGCCATAGGAAAAAAGTCAAAGTTTGAAAATAATTTAGTACCAAAAATATTGTTTTTCATTTCCCGACATTGGAGAACATTGAGACTATTTTTAGACGCTTTTTCAGGTCAATAACGGTACAAAAAAGGTGGCTTTTGTTTATATTTGGCCATAGGAAAAAAGTCAAAGTTTGAAAATAATTTAGTACCAAAAATATTGTTTTTCATTTCCCGACATTGGAGAACATTAAGACTATTTTTAGACGCTTTTTCAGGTCAATAACGGTACAAAAAAGGGGGGCTTTTGTTTATATTTGACCATAGGAAAAAAGTCAAAGTTTGAAAATAATTTAGTACCAAAAATATTAGTTTTCATTTCCCGACATTGGAGAACATTGAGACTATTTTTAGACGCTTTTTCAGGTCAATAACGATACAAAAAAGGTGGCTTTTGTTTATATTTGGCTGTAGGAAAAAAGTCAAAATTTGAAAATAATTTAGTACCAAAAATATTAGTTTTCATTTCTAGACATTGCAGAACAATGAGACTATTTTTAGACGCTTTTTCAGGTCAATAACGATACAAAAAAGGTGACCTTTGTTTATATTTGGCCATAGGAAAAAAGTCAAAGTTTGAAAATAATTTAGTACCAAAAATATTAGTTTTCATTTCCCGACATTGTAGAACATAGCGACTATTTTTAGACGCTTTTTCAGGTCAATAACGATACAAAAAAGGTGGCTTTTGTTTATATTTGGCTGTAGGAAAAAAGTCAAAATTTGAAAATAATTTAGTACCAAAAATATTAGTTTTCATTTCTAGACATTGCAGAACAATGAGACTATTTTTAGACGCTTTTTCAGGTCAATAACGATACAAAAAAGGTGGCTTTTGTTTATATTTGGCCATAGGAAAAAAGTCAAAGTTTGAAAATAATTTAGTACCAAAAATATTGTTTTTCATTTCCCGACATTGGAGAACATTGAGACTATTTTTAGACGCTTTTTCAGGTCAATAACGGTACAAAAGAGGTGGCTTTTGTTTATATTTGGCCATAGGAAAAAAGTCAAAGTTTGAAAATAATTTAGTACCAAAAATATTGTTTTTCATTTCCCGACATTGGAGAACATTGAGACTATTTTTAGACGCTTTTGAACATTGAGACTATTTTTAGACGCTTTTTCAGGTCAATAACGGTACAAAAAAGGTGGCTTTTGTTTATATTTGGCCATAGGAAAAAATTATATTTTGAAAATATTTTAGTACCAAAAATATTGTTTTTCATTTCCCGACATTGGAGAACATTGAGACTATTTTTAGACGCTTTTTCAGGTCAATAACGGTACAAAAGGTGGCTTTTGTTTATATTTGGCCATAGGAAAAAAGTCAAAGTTTGAAAATAATTTAGTACCAAAAATATTGTTTTTCATTTCCCGACATTGGAGAACATTGAGACTATTTTTAGACGCTTTTTCAGGTCAATAACGGTACAAAAAAGGTGGCTTTTGTTTATATTTGGCCATAGGAAAAAAGTCAAAGTTTGAAAATAATTTAGTACCAAAAATATTGTTTTTCATTTCCCGACATTGGAGAACATTGAGACTATTTTTAGACGCTTTTTCAGGTCAATAACGGTACAAAAAAGGTGGCTTTTGTTTATATTTGGCCATAGGAAAAAAGTCAAAGTTTGAAAATAATTTAGTACCAAAAATATTGTTTTCATTTCCCGACATTGGAGAACATTGAGATTATTTTTAGACGCTTTTTCAGGTCAATAACGGTAAAAAAATGGTGGTTTTTGTTTATATTTGGCCATAGGAAAAAAGTCAAAGTTTGAAAATAATTTAGTACCAAAAATATTGTTTTTCATTTCCCGACATTGGAGAACATTAAGACTATTTTTAGACGCTTTTTCAGGTCAATAACGGTACAAAAAGGTGGCTTTTGTTATATTTGGCCATAGGAAAAAAGTCAAAGTCTGAAAATAATTTAGTACCAAAAATATTGTTTTCATTTCCCGACATTGGAGAACATTGAGACTATTTTTAGACGCTTTTCAGGTCAATAACGGTACAAAAAAGGTGGCTTTTGTTTATATTTGGCCATAGGAAAAAAAAGTCAATATTTGATTATAATTTAATACCAAAAATATTATTGTTCATTTCCCGACTTTGGAGAACATTGAGACTATTTTTAGACGCTTTTTCAGGTCAATAACGGTGCAAAAAAGGTGGCTTTTGGTTAAATTTGGCCATAGGAAAAAAAGTCAAAGTTTGAAAATAATTTAGTACCAAAAATATTGTTTTCATTTCCCGACATTGGAGAACATTGAGACTATTTTTAGACGCTTTTTCAGGTCAATAACGGTACAAAAAAGGTGGCTTTTGTTTATATTTGGCCATAGGAAAAAAAAAGTCAAAGTTTGAAAATAATTTAGTACCAAAAATATTGTTTTCATTTCCCGACATTGGAGAACATTGAGACTATTTTTTAGACGCTTTTTCAGGTCAATAACAGTACAAAAAAAGTGGCTTTTGTTTATATTTGGTTATAGGAAAAAAGTCAAAGTTTGAAAATAATTTAGTACAAAAATTATTGTTTTCATTTCCCGACATTGGAGAACATTGAGACTATTTTTAGACGCTTTTTCAGGTCAATAACGGTACAAAAAAAGTGGCTTTTGTTTATATTTGGCCATAGGAAAAAAAGTCAAAGTTTGAAAATAATTTAGTACCAAAAATATTGTTTTTCATTTCCCGACATTGGAGAACATTGAGACTATTTTTTAGACGCTTTTTCAGGTCAAAACCGGTCCAAAAAGGTGGCTTTTGTTTATATTTGACCATAGGAAAAAAGTCAAAGTTTGAAAATAATTTAGTACCAAAAATATTGTTTTCAATTCCCCACAATGGGAGAACATGGATCCTATTTTTAGACCTTTTTTCGGGTCATTAACGGTACAAACGAGGTGGCTTTTGTTTATATTTGGCCATAGGAAAAAAGTCAAAGTTGGAAAATAATTTAGTACCAAAAATATTGTTTGTCATTTTCCGACATTGGAGAACATTGAGACTATTTTTAGATGCTTTTTCAGGTCAATAACGCTACAAAAGAGGTGGCTTTTGTTTATATTTAGCCATAGGAAAAAAGTCAAAGTTGGAAAATAATTTTGTACCAAAAATATTGTTTGTCATTTCCCGACATGGGAGAACATTGAGACTATTTTTAGACGCTTTTTCAGGTCAATAATAGTACAAAAAATTCGTCCTATGTTCATATTTGGCCATAGGAAAAAAGTCAAAGTTGGAAAATAATTTAGTACCAAAAATATTGTTTGTCATTTCCCGACATTGGAGAACATTGAGACTATTTTTAGACGCTTTTTCAGGTCAATAACGGTACAAAAAAGGTGGCTTTTGTTTATATTTGGCCATAGGAAAAAAGTCAAAGTTTGAAAATAATTTAGTACCAAAAATATTGTTTTTCATTTCCCGACATTGGAGAACATTGAGACTATTTTTAGACGCTTTTTCAGGTCAATAACGGTACAAAAAAGGTGGCTTTTGTTTATATTTGGCCATAGGAAAAAAGTCAAAGTTTGAAAATAATTTAGTACCAAAAATATTGTTTTTCATTTCACGACATTGTAGAACATAGCGACTATTTTTAGACGCTTTTTCAGGTCAATAACGGTACAAAAAAGGGGGGCTTTTGTTTATATTTGACCATAGGAAAAAAGTCAAAGTTTGAAAATAATTTAGTACCAAAAATATTGTTTTTCATTTCCCGACATTGGAGAACATTGAGACTATTTTTAGACGCTTTTTCAGGTCAATAACGGTACAAAAAAGGTGGCTTTTGTTTATATTTGGCCATAGGAAAAAAGTCAAAGTTTGAAAATAATTTAGTACCAAAAATATTGTTTTTCATTTCACGACATTGTAGAACATAGCGACTATTTTTAGACGCTTTTTCAGGTCAATAACGGTACAAAAAAGGGGGGCTTTTGTTTATATTTGGCCATAGGAAAAAAGTCAAAGTTGGAAAATAATTTAGTACCAAAAATATTGTTTGTCACTGCGAGACACGAGAGAAAAATGAGATCACTTTTAGACGCTTTTTCGGGTTAAAAACGGAAAAAAAAAGGTGGCTTTTGTTTATATTTGGCCATAGGAAAAAAGTCAAAGTTTGAAAATAATTTAGTACCAAAAATATTAGTTTTCATTTCCCGACATTGGAGAACATTGAGACTATTTTTAGACGCTTTTTCAGGTCAATAACGGTACAAAAAAGGTGGCTTTTGTTTATATTTGGCCATAGGAAAAAAGTCAAAGTTTGAAAATAATTTAGTACCAAAAATATTGTTTTTCATTTCTAGACATTGGAGAACATAGAGACTATTTTTAGACGCTTTTTCAGGTCAATAACGGTACAAAAAAGGGGGGCTTTTGTTTGTATTTGGCTAGAGGAAAAAAAACAAAGTTTAAAAATAATTTAGTACCAAAATATTGTTTTTCATTTCCCGACATTGGAGAACATTGAGACTATTTTTAGACGCTTTTTCAGGTCAATAACGGTACAAAAAAGGTGGCTTTTGTTTATATTTGGCCATAGGAAAAAAGTCAAAGTTTGAAAATAATTTAGTACCAAAAATATTGTTTTTCATTTCTAGACATTGGAGAACATTGAGACTATTTTTAGACGCTTTTTCAGGTCAATAACGGTACAAAAGAGGTGGCTTTTGTTTATATTTAGCCATAGGAAAAAAGTCAAAAATTGAAAATAATTTAGTACCAAAAATAGTGTTTTTTATTTCCCGACATTGTAGAACATTGAGACTATTTTTAGACGCTTTTTCAGGTCAATAACGGTACAAAAAAAGTGGCTTTTGTTTATATTTGGCCATAGGAAAAAAGTCAAAGTTTGAAAATAATTTAGTACCAAAAATATTGTTTTTCATTTCCCGACATTGGAGAACATTGAGACTATTTTTAGACGCTTTTTCAGGTCAATAACGGTACAAAAAAGGGGGGCTTTTGTTTATATTTGACCATTGGAAAAAAGTCAAAGTTTGAAAATAATTTAGTACCAAAATATTGTTTTCATTTCCCGACATTGGAGAACATTGAGACTTTTTTTAGACGCTTTTTCAGGTCAATAACGGTACAAAAAAGGTGGCTTTTGTTTATATTTGGCCATAGGAAAAAAGTCAAAGTTTGAAAATAATTTAGTACCAAAAATATTGTTTTCATTTCCCGACATTGGAGAACATTGAGACTATTTTTAGACGCTTTTTCAGGTCAATAACGGTACAAAAAAGGTGGCTTTTGTTTATATTTTGCCATAGGAAAAAAATCAAAGTTTGAAAATAATTTAGTACCAAAATATTGTTTTCATTTCCCGACATTGGAGAACATTGAGACTATTTTTTAGCGCTTTTTTAGGTTAAAAACGGTAAAAAAAAGGGGGGCTTTTGTTTATATTTGACCATAGGAAAAAAGTCAAAGTTTGAAAATAATTTAGTACCAAAAATATCAATTTTCATTTCCCGACATTGGAGAACATTGAGACTATTTTTAGACGCTTTTTCAGGTCAATAACAGTACAAAAAAGGTGGCTTTTGTTTATATTTGGCCAAAGGAAATAAGTCAAAGTTTGAAAATAATTTAGTACCAAAAATATTAATTTTCATTTCCCGACATTGGAGAACATTGAGACTATTTTTAGACACTTTTTCAGGTCAATAACGGCACAAAAAAGGTGGCTTTTGTTAATATTTGGCCATAGGAAAAAAGTCAAAGTTTGAAAATAATTTAGTACCAAAAATATTAATTTTCATTTCCCGACATTGGAGAACATTGAGACTATTTTTAGACGCTTTTTCAGGTCAATAACGGTACAAAAAAGGTGGCTTTTGTTTATATTTGGCCATAGGAAAAAAGTCGATGTTTGAAAATAATTTAGTACCAAAAATATTGTTTTTCATTTCCCGACATTGGAGAACATTGAGACTATTTTTAAGACGCTTTTTCAGGTCAATAACGGTATTAAAAAGGTGGCTTTTGTTTATATTTGGCCATAGGAAAAAGTCAAAGTTTGAAAATAATTTAGTACCAAAAATATTGTTTTTCATTTTTCGACATTGGAGAACATTGAGACTATTTTTAAGACGCTTTTTCAGGTCAATAACGGTCCAAAAAAGGTGGCTTTTGTCTATATTTGGCCATAGGAAAAAAGTCAATGTTTCAAAAATGTCATTTACGAAAAAGTTGTTTCAACGTCAAAATTGAGTAAAATTACGGCACCAAAACTTTTGAAAATTACAAATTTTGTGGGGATATTTCGAAAAATCTTTCAGAAATGTCATTTACGAAAAAAGTGTTTCAAAGTCAAAATTGAGTACAAATTTCGGCACCAAAACTTTTAAAAATTACAAATTTTGTGGGGATATTTCGAAAAATCTTTCAGAAATGTCATTTACGAAAAAGTTGTTTCAACCTCAAAATTGAATTAAAATTTCGGCACCAAAACTTTTGAAAATTACAAATTTTGATGGAAATTTCGAAAAATCTTTCAAAAATGTCATTTACGAAAAAGTTGTTTCAACCTCAAAATTGAGTAAAATTGAGTACAAATTTCGGCACCAAAACTTTTAAAAATTACAAATTTTGTGGGGATATTTCGATAAATCTTTCAAAAATGTCATTTACGAAAAAGTTGTTTCAACCTCAAAATTGAGTAAAATTGAGTACAAATTTCGGCACCAAAACTTTTAAAAATTACAAATTTTGTGGGGATATTTCGAAAAATCTTTCAGAAATGTCATTTACGAAAAAAGTGTTTAAAAGTCAAAATTGAGTACAAATTTGGGCACCAAAACTTTTGAAAATTACATATTTTGTGAGGATATTTCGAAAAATCTTTCAGAAATGTCATTTACGAAAAAGTTGTTTCAAAAAAAAAATTGAGTACTAATTTCGGCACCAAAACTTTTGAAAATTACAAATTTTGTGGGGATATTTCGAAAAATCTTTCAGAAATGTCATTTACGAAAAAGTTAATTCAAAGCCAAAATTTAGTACAAAGTTCGGCATCAAAACTTTTGAAAATTACAAATTTTGTGGGGATATTTCGAAAAATCTTTCAGAAATGTCATTTACGAAAAAGTTGTTTCAAAAAAAAAATTGAGTACTAATTTCGGCACCAAAACTTTTGAAAATTACAAATTTTGTGGGGATATTTCGAAAAATCTTTCAGAAATGTCATTTACGAAAAAAGTGTTTCAAAGTCAAAATTGAGTACAAATTTCGGCACCAAAACTTTTGAAAATTACAAATTTTGTGGGGATATTTCGAAAAATCTTTCAGAAATGTAATTTACGAAAAAGTTGTTTCAACGTCAAAATTGAGTAAAATTGAGTACAAATTTCGGCACCAAAACTTTTGAAAATTACAAATTTTGTGGGGATATTTCGAAAAATCTTTCAGAAATGTCATTTACGAAAAAGTTGTTTCAACGTCAAAATTGAGTAAAATTGAGTACAAATTTCGGCACCAAAACTTTTGAAAATTACAAATTTTGTGGGGATATTTCGAAAAATCTTTCAGAAATGTCATTTACGAAAAAGTTGTTTCAACGTCAAAATTGAGTAAAATTGAGTACAAATTTCGGCACCAAAACTTTTGAAAATTACAAATTTTGTGGGGATATTTCGAAAAATCTTTCAGAAATGTCATTTACGAAAAAGTTGTTTCAACGTCAAAATTGAGTAAAATTGAGTACAAATTTCGGCACCAAAACTTTTGAAAATTACAAATTTTGTGGGGATATTTCGAAAAATCTTTCAGAAATGTCATTTACGAACAAAAAATTCAACGTCAAAATTGTCAAAATTGAGTACAAATTTCGGCAAAAACTTTTGGCAAAAACTTTTGAAAATTACAAATTTTGTGGGGATATTTCGAAAAATCTTTCAGAAATGTCATTTACGAAAAAGTTGTTTCAAAGTCAAAATTGAGTACAAATTTCGGCACCAAAACTTTTGAAAATTACAAATTTTGTGGGGATATTTCGAAAAATCTTTCAGAAATGTCATTTACGAAAAAGTTGTTTCAACGTCAAAATTGAGTAAAATTGAGTACAAATTTCGGCACCAAAACTTTTGAAAATTACAAATTTTGTGGGGATATTTCGAAAAATCTTTCAGAAATGTCATTTACGAAAAAGTTGTTTCAACGTCAAAATTGAGTAAAATTGAGTACAAATTTCGGCACCAAAACTTTTTACAAATTTTGTGGGGAAATACAAATTTTGTGGGGATATTTCGAAAAATCTTTCAGAAAAACTGTCATTTACGAAAAAAATGTTTTACGTTTTCAACGTCAAAATTGAGTAAAATTTACAAATTTCGGCCCAAAACTTTTGAAAATTACAAATTTTGTGGGGATATTTCGAAAAATCTTTCAGAAATGTAATTTACGAAGAGGCTAGTAGAAAAACAATATAGAGTAAAATTGAGTACAAATTTCGGCACCAAAACTTTTGAAAATTACAAATTTTGTGGGGATATTTCGAAAAATCTTTCAGAAATGTAATTTACGAAAAAGTTGTTTCAACGTCAAAATTGAGTAAAATTGAGTACAAATTTCGGCACCAAAACTTTTGAAAATTACAAATTTTGTGGGGATATTTCGAAAAATCTTTCAGAAATGTCATTTACGAAAAAGTTGTTTCAACGTCAAAATTGAGTACAAATTTCGGCACCAAAACTTTTGAAAATTACAAATTTTGTGGGGATATTTCGAAAAATCTTTCAGAAATGTAATTTACGAAAAAGTTGTTTCAACGTCAAAATTGAGTAAAATTGAGTACAAATTTCGGCACCAAAACTTTTGAAAATTACAAATTTTGTGGGGATATTTCGAAAAATCTTTCAGAAATGTCATTTACGAAAAAGTTGTTTCAACGTCAAAATTGAGTACAAATTTCGGCACCAAAACTTTTGAAAATTACAAATTTTGTGGGGATATTTCGAAAAATCTTTCAGAAATGTCATTTACGAAAAAGTTGTTTCAACCTCAAAATTGAGTAAAATTGAGTACAAATTTCGGCACCAAAACTTTTAAAAATTACAAATTTTGTGGGGATATTTCGAAAAATCTTTCAGAAATGTCATTTACGAAAAAAGTGTTTCAAAGTCAAAATTGAGTACAAATTTCGGCACCAAAACTTTTGAAAATTACAAATTTTGTGGGGATATTTCGAAAAATCTTTCAGAAATGTCATTTACGAAAAAGTTGTTTCAAAGTCAAAATTGAGTACAAATTTCGGCACCAAAACTTTTGAAAATTACAAATTTTGTGGGGATATTTCGAAAAATCTTTCAGAAATGTCATTTACGAAAAAGTTGTTTCAAAGTCAAAATTGAGTACAAATTTCGGCACCAAAACTTTTGAAAATTACAAATTTTGTGGGGATATTTCGAAAAATCTTTCAGAAATGTCATTTACGAAAAAGTTGTTTCAACGTCAAAATTGAGTACAAATTTCGGCACCAAAACTTTTGAAAATTACAAATTTTGTGGGGATATTTCGAAAAATCTTTCAGAAATGTCATTTACGAAAAAGTTGTTTCAACGTCAAAATTGAGTAAAATTGAGTACAAATTTCGGCACCAAAACTTTTGAAAATTACAAATTTTGTGGGGATATTTCGAAAAATCTTTCAGAAATGTCATTTACGAAAAAGTTGTTTCAAAGTCAAAATTGAGTACAAATTTCGGCACCAAAACTTTTGAAAATTACAAATTTTGTGGGGATATTTCGAAAAATCTTTCAGAAATGTCATTTACGAAAAAGTTGTTTCAACGTCAAAATTGAGTAAAATTGAGTACAAATTTCGGCACCAAAACTTTTGAAAATTTTGTGGGGATATTTCAAAAATTTTCAGGTCAAAATTTCGGGATATTTCGGAAAATTATTTCAAAATGTCATTTACGAAAAAACTTGTTTCAACGTCAAAATTGTTTCAAAGTCAAAATTGAGTACAAATTTCGGCACCAAAACTTTTAAAAATTACAAATTTTGTGGGGATATTTCGAAAAATCTTTCAGAAATGTCATTTACGAAAAAGTTGTTTCAACGTCAAAATTGAGTAAAATTGAGTACAAATTTCGGCACCAAAACTTTTGAAAATTACAAATTTTGTGGGGATATTTCGAAAAATCTTTCAGAAATGTCATTTACGAAAAAGTTGTTTCAACCTCAAAATTGAGTAAAATTGAGTACAAATTTCGGCACCAAAACTTTTGAAAATTACAAATTTTGTGGGGATATTTCGAAAAATCTTTCAAAAATGTCATTTACGAAAAAGTTGTTTCAACCTCAAAATTGAGTAAAATTGAGTACAAATTTCGGCACCAAAACTTTTAAAAATTACAAATTTTGTGGGGATATTTCGAAAAATCTTTCAGAAATGTCATTTACGAAAAAGTTGTTTCAACGTCAAAATTGAGTAAAATTGAGTACAAATTTCGGCACCAAAACTTTTGAAAATTACAAATTTTGTGGGGATATTTCGAAAAATCTTTCAGAAATGTCATTTACGAAAAAGTTGTTTCAAGCTCAGAATAGAGTAAAATTGAGTACAAATTTCGGCACCAAAACTTTTGAAAATTACAAATTTTGTGGGGATATTTCGAAAAATCTTTCAGAAATGTCATTTACGAAAAAGTTGTTTCAACGTCAAAATTTCGGCACCAAAACTTTTGAAAATTAAAAAAAATTGAGTACAAATTTCGGCACCAAAACTTTTAAAAATTACAAATTTTGTGGGGATATTTCGAAAAATCTTTCAGAAATGTCATTTACGAAAAAGTTGTTTCAACGTCAAAATTGAGTAAAATTGAGTACAAATTTCGGCACCAAAACTTTTGAAAATTACAAATTTTGTGGGGATATTTCGATAAATCTTTCAGAAATGTCATTTACGAAAAAGTTGTTTCAACGTCAAAATTCAACGTCAAAATTTTCAGAAAGATCATTTACGAAAAAGTTGTTTCAACGTCAAAATTGAGTACAAATTTCGGCACCAAAACTTTTGAAAATTACAAATTTTGTGGGGATATTTCGAAAAATCTTTCAGAAATGTCATTTACGAAAAAGTTGTTTCAACCTCAAAATTGAGTAAAATTGAGTAAAAACTTTTGAAAATTTTTTGGCACCAAAAATTTTGAAAATTACAAATTTTGTGGGGATATTTCGAAAAATCTTTCAGAAATGTCATTTACGAAAAATTTGGTTCAAGGTGAAAATTGAGTAAAATTGAGTACAAATTTCGGCACCAGAACTTTTGAAAATTACAAATTTTGTGGGGATATTTCGATAAATCTTTCAAAAATGTCATTTACGAAAAAGTTGTTTCAACCTCAAAATTGAGTAAAATTGAGTACAAATTTCGGCACCAAAACTTTTGAAAATTACAAATTTTGTGGGGATATTTCGAAAAATCTTTCAGAAATGTCATTTACGAAAAAGTTGTTTCAACCTCAAAATTGAGTAAAATTGAGTACAAATTTCGGCACCAAAACTTTTAAAAATTACAAATTTTGTGGGGATATTTCGATAAATCTTTCAAAAATGTCATTTACGAAAAAGTTGTTTCAACGTTTGAAAATTTTCGGCACAAAATTACAAATTTTGTGGGGATATTTCGATAAATCTTTCAAAAATGTCATTTACGAAAAAGTTGTTTCAACCTCAAAATTGAGTAAAATTGAGTACAAATTTCGGCACCAAAACTTTTAAAAATTACAAATTTTGTGGGGATATTTCGAAAAATCTTTCAGAAATGTCATTTACGAAAAAAGTGTTTTAAAGTCAAAATTGAGTACAAATTTCGGCACCAAAACTTTTAAAAATTACAAATTTTGTGGGGATATTTCGATAAATCTTTCAAAAATGTCATTTACGAAAAAGTTGTTTCAACCTCAAAATTGAGTAAAATTGAGTACAAATTTCGGCACCAAAACTTTTAAAAATTACAAATTTTGGGGGATATTTCGAAAAATCTTTCAGAAATGTCATTTACGAAAAAGTTGTTTCAACCTCAAAATTGAATTAAAATTTTGAGATATTTCAAAAATTTTCGGCAAAAAGTTGTTTCAACCAAAACTTTTTCGGAAAATTTTGAAAAAATTTTGTGGGGATATTTCGAAAAATCTTTCAGAAATGTCATTTACGAAAAAGTTGTTTCAACGTCAAAATTGAGTACAAATTTCGGCACCAAAACGTTTGAAAAATTTCGGCACCAAAACTTTTGAAAAACCAAAACTTTTGAAAATTACAAATTTTGTGGGGATATTTCGACAAATTTTGTGGGGATATTTCGAAAAATCTTTCAGAAATGTCATTTACGAAAAAGTTAATTCAACGTCAAAATTGAGTAAAATTGAGTACAAATTTCGGCACCAAAACTTTTGAAAATTACAAATTTTGTGGGGATATTTCGAAAAATCTTTCAGAAATGTCATTTACGAAAAAGTTAATTCAACGTCAAAATTGAGTAAAATTGAGTACAAATTTCGGCACCAAAACTTTTGAAAATTACAAATTTTGTGGGGATATTTCGAAAAATCTTTCAGAAATGTAATTTACGAAAAAGTTGTTTCAACGTCAAAATTGAGTAAAATTGAGTACAAATTTCGGCACCAAAACTTTTGAAAATTACAAATTTTGTGGGGATATTTCGAAAAATCTTTCAGAAATGTCATTTACGAAAAAGTTAATTCAACGTCAAAATTGAGTAAAATTGAGTACAAATTTCGGCACCAAAACTTTTGAAAATTACAAATTTTGTGGGGATATTTCGAAAAATCTTTCAGAAATGTAATTTACGAAAAAGTTGTTTCAACGTCAAAATTGAGTAAAATTGAGTACAAATTTCGGCACCAAAACTTTTGAAAATTACAAATTTTGTGGGGATATTTCGAAAAATCTTTCAGAAATGTCATTTACGAAAAAGTTGTTTCAACGTCAAAATTGAATTCAAATTTCGGCACCAAAAATTTGAAAATTACAAATTTTGTGGGGATATTTCGAAAAATCTTTCAGAAATGTCATTTACGAAAAAGTTGTTTCAACGTCAAAATTGAGTAAAATTGAGTACAAATTTCGGCACCAAAACTTTTGAAAATTACAAATTTTGTGGGGATATTTCGAAAAATCTTTCAGAAATGTCATTTACGAAAAAGTTGTTTCAACGTCAAAATTGAGTACAAATTTCGGCACCAAAACTTTTGAAAATTACAAATTTTGTGGGGATATTTCGAAAAATCTTTCAGAAATGTCATTTACGAAAAAGTTGTTTCAACGTCAAAATTGAGTAAAATTGAGTACAAATTTCGGCACCAAAACTTTTGAAAATTACAAATTTTGTGGGGATATTTCGAAAAATTTCGCAGAAATGTCATGTACTGTCATTTACGAAAAAGTTGTTTCAACGTCAAAATTGAGTAAAATTGAGTACAAATTTCGGCACCAAAACTTTTGAAAATTACAAATTTTGTGGGGATATTTCGAAAAATCTTTCAGAAATGTCATTTACGAAAAAGTTGTTTCAACGTCAAAATTGAGTAAAATTGAGTACAAATTTCGGCACCAAAACTTTTGAAAATTACAAATTTTGTGGGGATATTTCGAA
The DNA here is from genome assembly GCA_038502155.1 of Parochlus steinenii. Lineage (NCBI taxonomy): Eukaryota > Metazoa > Arthropoda > Insecta > Diptera > Chironomidae > Parochlus > Parochlus steinenii. The sequence goes on along the minus strand of JAXCIN010000052.1, from coordinate 5,465 downwards.
AAATCTTTCAGAAATGTCATTTACGAAAAAGTTGTTTCAACGTCAAAATTGAGTAAAATTGAGTACAAATTTCGGCACCAAAACTTTTGAAAATTACAAATTTTGTGGGGATATTTCGAAAAATCTTTCAGAAATGTCATTTACGAAAAAGTTGTTTCAACGTCAAAATTGAGTACAAATTTCGGCACCAAAACTTTTGAAAATTACAAATTTTGTGGGGATATTTCGAAAAATCTTTCAGAAATGTCATTTACGAAAAAGTTGTTTCAACGTCAAAATTGAGTAAAATTGAGTACAAATTTCGGCACCAAAACTTTTGAAAATTACAAATTTTGTGGGGATATTTCGAAAAATCTTTCAGAAATGTCATTTACGAAAAAGTTGTTTCAACGTCAAAATTGAGTAAAATTGAGTACAAATTTCGGCACCAAAACTTTTGAAAATTACAAATTTTGTGGGGATATTTCGAAAAATCTTTCAGAAATGTCATTTACGAAAAAGTTGTTTCAACGTCAAAATTGAGTACAAATTTCGGCACCAAAACTTTTGAAAATTACAAATTTTGTGGGGATATTTCGAAAAATCTTTCAGAAATGTCATTTACGAAAAAGGTGTTTCAAAGTCAAAATTGAGTACAAATTTCGGCACCAAAACTTTTGAAAATTACAAATTTTGTGGGGATATTTCGAAAAATCTTTCAGAAATGTCATTTACGAAAAAGTTGTTTCAACGTCAAAATTGAGTACAAATTTCGGCACCAAAACTTTTGAAAATTACAAATTTTGTGGGGATATTTCGAAAAATCTTTCAGGGATATTTCGAAAAATCTTTCAAAGAAATGTCAAATTTCGGCACGAAAAAGTTTTTCAAAATTACAAATTTTTGTGGGGATATTTCGAAAATCTTTCAGAAATGTCATTTACGAAAAAATTCAACGTCAAAATTGTAAAATTGAGTACAAATTTCGGCACCAAAACTTTTGAAAATTACAAATTTTGTGGGGATATTTCGAAAAATCTTTCAGAAATGTCATTTACGAAAAAAAAGTTGTTTCAACGTCAAAATTGAGTACAAATTTCGGCACCAAAACTTTTTCAACGAAAATTACAAAAATTTTTTGGGGGATATTTCGAAAAATCTTTCAGAAATGTCATTTACGAAAAAGTTGTTTCAACGTCAAAATTGAGTAAAATTTCGGCACAAAACCAAAACTTTTGAAAATTACAAATTTTGTGGGGATATTTCGAAAAATCTTTCAGAAATGTCATTTACGAAAAGTTGTTTCAACGTACGAAAAAATCTTTCAGAAATGTTTCAACGTCAAAATTGAGTAAAATTGAGTACAAATTTCGGCACCAAAACTTTTGAAAATTACAAATTTTGTGGGGATATTTCGAAAAATCTTTCAGAAATGTCATTTACGAAAAAGTTGTTTCAACGTCAAAATTTAGTAAAATTGAATACAAATTTCGGCACCAAAACTTTTGAAAATTACAAATTTTGTGGGGATATTTCGAAAAATCTTTCAGAAAAGTAATTTACGAAAAAGTTGTTTCAACGTCAAAACTTTTGAAAAAAATTGATTTACGAAAAGTTAATTTCAACGTCAAAATTAAGTACAAATTTCGGCACCAAAACTTTTGAAAATTACAAATTTTGTGGGGATATTTCGAAAAATCTTTCAGAAATGTCATTTACGAAAAAGTTGTTTCAACGTCAAAATTTAGTAAAATTGAATACAAATTTCGGCACCAAAACTTTTGAAAATTACAAATTTTGTGGGGATATTTCGAAAAATCTTTCAGAAAAGTAATTTACGAAAAAGTTGTTTCAACGTCAAAATTGAGTAAAATTGAGTACAAATTTCGGCACCAAAACTTTTGAAAATTACAAATTTTGTGGGGATATTTCGAAAAATCTTTCAGAAATGTCATTTACGAAAAAGTTGTTTCAACGTCAAAATTGAGTAAAATTGAGTACAAATTTCGGCACCAAAACTTTTGAAAATTACAAATTTTGTGGGGATATTTCGAAAAATCTTTCAGAAATGTCATTTACGAAAAAGTTGTTTGAACGTCAAAATTAAAATTGAGTACAAATTTCGGCACCAAAACTTTTGAAATTACAAAATTTTGTGGGGATATTTCGAAAAATCTTTCAGAAATGTCATTTACGAAAAAGTTAATTCAACGTCAAAATTGAGTAAAATTGAGTACAAATTTCGGCACCAAAACTTTTGAAAATTACAAATTTTGTGGGGATATTTCGAAAAATCTTTCAGAAATGTCATTTACGAAAAAAAGTTGTTTCAACGTCAAAATTGAGTAAAAAAATGAGTACAAATTTCGGCACCAAAACTTTTCATACTTACAAATTTTGTGGGGATATTTCGAAAAAAAATCTTTCAGAAATGTAATTTACAAAAAAGTTGTTTCAACGTCAAAATTGAGTAAAATTGAGTACAAATTTTGGCACCAAAACTTTTGAAAATTACAAATTTTGTGGGGATATTTCGAAAAATCTTTCAACGAAAATGTCATTTACGAAAAAAACTTTTGAAAATTTCAATATTTCGAAAAATCTTTCAGAAATCAAAAAAAGTTGTTTCAAAGTCAAAATTGAGTACAAATTTCGGCACCAAAACTTTTGAAAATTACAAATTTTGTGGGGATATTTCGAAAAATCTTTCAGAAATGTCATTTACGAAAAAGTTGTTTCAACGTCAAAATTGAGTAAAATTGAGTACAAATTTCGGCACCAAAACTTTTGAAAATTACAAATTTTGTGGGGATATTTCGAAAAATCTTTCATTTACGAAAAAAGTTGTCATTTACGAAAAAACTTTTGTTGTTTTTCAACGTCAAAATTGAAATTGAGTAAAATTGAGTACAAATTTCGGCACCAAAACTTTTGAAAATTACAAATTTTGTGGGGATATTTCGAAAAATCTTTCAGAAATGTCATTTACGAAAAAGTTGTTTCAACGTCAAAATTGAGTACAAATTTCGGCACCAAAACTTTTGAAAATTACAAATTTTGTGGGGATATTTCGAAAAATCTTTCAGAAATGTCATTTACGAAAAAGTTGTTTCAACGTCAAAATTAAAAATTTCGAGTTACAAATTTCGGCACCAAAACTTTTGAAAATTACAAATTTTGTGGGGATATTTCGAAAAATCTTTCAGAAATGTCATTTACGAAAAAGTTGTTTCAACGTCAAAATTGAGTAAAATTGAGTACAAATTTCGGCACCAAAACTTTTGAAAATTACAAATTTTGTGGGGATATTTCGAAAAATCTTTCAGAAATGTCATTTACGAAAAAGTTGTTTCAACGTCAAAAAGAAGTGAAGATCACACCACTTAACTGCAGCCACTGACCAAAAACTTACGCAGTCTTCTGGGGATATTTCGAAAAATCTTTCAGAAATGTCATTTACGAAAAAGTTGTTTCAACGTCAAAATTGAGTACAAATTTCGGCACCAAAACTTTTGAAAATTACAAATTTTGTGGGGATATTTCGAAAAATCTTTCAGAAATGTCATTTACGAAAAAGTTGTTTCAACGTCAAAATTGAGTAAAATTGAGTACAAATTTCGGCACCAAAACTTTTGAAAATTACAAATTTTGTGGGGATATTTCGAAAAATCTTTCAGAAATGTCATTTACGAAAAAGTTGTTTCAACGTCAAAATTGAGTACAAATTTCGGCACCAAAACTTTTGAAAATTACAAATTTTGTGGGGATATTTCGAAAAATCTTTCAGAAATGTCATTTACGAAAAAGTTGTTTCAACGTCAAAATTGAGTACAAATTTCGGCACCAAAACTTTTGAAAATTACAAATTTTGTGGGGATATTTCGAAAAATCTTTCAGAAATGTCATTTACGAAAAAGTTGTTTCAACGTCAAAATTGAGTAAAATTGAGTACAAAATTTTGTACAAATTTCGTAAAATTACAAATTTTGTGGGGAAAAAAATTTCGGCACCAAAACTTTTAAAAATTACAAATTTTGTGGGGATATTTCGAAAAATCTTTCAGAAATGTCATTTACGAAAAAGTTGTTTCAACCTCAAAATTGAATTAAAATTTCGGCACCAAAACTTTTGAAAATTACAAATTTTGTGGGGATATTTCGAAAAATCTTTCAGAAATGTCATTTACGAAAAAGTTGTTTCAACGTCAAAATTGAGTAAAATTGAGTACAAATTTCGGCACCAAAACTTTTGAAAATTACAAATTTTGTGGGGATATTTCGAAAAATCTTTCAGAAATGTCATTTACGAAAAAGTTGTTTCAACGTCAAAATTGAGTAAAATTGAGTACAAATTTCGGCACCAAAACTTTTGAAAATTACAAATTTTGTGGGGATATTTCGAAAAATCTTTCAGAAATGTCATTTACGAAAAAGTTGTTTCAACGTCAAAATTGAGTAAAATTGAGTACAAATTTCGGCACCAAAACTTTTGAAAATTACAAATTTTGTGGGGATATTTCGAAAAATCTTTCAGAAATGTCATTTACGAAAAAGTTGTTTCAACGTCAAAATTGAGTACAAATTTCGGCACCAAAACTTTTGAAAATTACAAATTTTGTGGGGATATTTCGAAAAATCTTTCAGAAATGTCATTTACGAAAAAGTTGTTTCAACGTCAAAATTGAGTAAAATTGAGTACAAATTTCGGCACCAAAACTTTTGAAAATTACAAATTTTGTGGGGATATTTCGAAAAATCTTTCAGAAATGTCATTTTGTTTCAACGAAAAAGTTTCGGCACCAAAACTTTCAAAATCTTTCAGAAATGTCATTTACGAAAAAGTTGTTTCAACGTCAAAATTGAGTACAAATTTCGGCACCAAAACTTTTGAAAATTACAAATTTTGTGGGGATATTTCGAAAAATCTTTCAGAAATGTCATTTACGAAAAAGTTGTTTCAACGTCAAAATTGAGTACAAATTTCGGCACCAAAACTTTTGAAAATTACAAATTTTGTGGGGATATTTCGAAAAATCTTTCAGAAATGTCATTTACGAAAAAGTTAATTCAACGTCAAAATTGAGTAAAATTGAGTACAAATTTCGGCACCAAAACTTTTGAAAATTACAAATTTTGTGGGGATATTTCGAAAAATCTTTCAGAAATGTCATTTACGAAAAAGTTGTTTCAACGTCAAAATTGAGTAAAATTGAGTACAAATTTCGGCACCAAAACTTTTGAAAATTACAAATTTTGTGGGGATATTTCGAAAAATCTTTCAGAAATGTAATTTACGAAAAACTTTTGTTGTTTCAAAATCGTCAAAAAAAGTTGTTTCAACGTCAAAATTGAGTACAAATTTCGGCACCAAAACTTTTGAAAATTACAAATTTTGTGGGGATATTTCGAAAAATCTTTCGGAAATGTCATTTACGAAAAAGTTAATTCAACGTCAAAATTGAGTAAAATTGAGTACAAATTTCGGCA